>CM065313.1:11385326-14072826 GCA_033032175.1 Saturnia japonica | reverse complement strand
AACGCTGGGGTATGCCGTCAAAATTCACTGGCGAATCGAACACCACTCTAAAAAAACTAAATCCGACCAGATGGTCCAGTAGGGTCAATACGATATCTGCAATAAAACTTAATTATTTCGATTTAATTAAAGCATTATCAGAAATCATTCTCAAAAGTTCCAGTAAAGATGAGCGAAATCAAGGAGAAAATTTTAAAACAAAAATGCTAAATTTTGAGTTCGTGTTCGTTTGTGAATTCATGAACTGCATATTAAATTATATCAATTATGCATCTAAAACTTTGCAAAAATGCAACATTGATTTGGACGAAGCAATTAGAGCTTTACAAGAAACAAATGTAAAGATGCAAATTTATAGAAATGACTACGAATCATTTAAACGCAAAGCCAGTGAAACTGCAACAAAATATGGCATAGATCCCATTTCAAAGAAAAAAGGCAAAGGAAAATAAAAAAAAACATTTTGATGAATTATCTGCAGATTACCGATTTCAAAACAGAGAAGAAATATTTAAAATGACTATTTTCAATAATGTACTAGATACAATAATAATTCAGTTAAACGCACGTTTTACTGGCATGAGTGCAGCCAGTCAAACATTCAATTTTCTAAAACCAACATTTTTACTGGATGTAAATGAAACAACTTTATTACAAAAGTGTGACCTATTCCAACATAAATATTCTGATATAATAGACCCTAACTTTTGCCTTCAATTTCTTAATATGCTTTTACCTGAATTAACTAAGACAAAAACATGGACTATTCACCAAATCTGTAAAGAAATAATGAGAAAATATGCAGAGTTAGAATGTGACCTAACAGAAGTATTTACAGCAATGTTACTGTTCCATACAATTCCTGTCACTTCTGCACAAGCTGAAAAATCATTTAAGAAATTTAAAATTATAAAAAAAAACTTTTTGAGGAATACTATGGGCCAAGCTCGACACCGACATTTATCACTAATAGCAATCGAAATCAAAGCCGCATCAAGTTTAGATTTAACCGAAGTCAATGATACATTTGTGAAAACTAAAGCTAGGAGACAATTATAGATAAACTAAACTTCCGACTTTCATATAATAACTATAGGAGATGCTCTATAGAGATAAGCTTACCTATGTACATGACATCGCTAAATAAATTGTTTTTGATGTTTTATGTAAAATAAAGCAAAATAATAACTTTTTGATTTAGGTACTTTGTTTTATTTTTTAATACCAATACCTTTAATAAATAATTTATCCTATTATTCATTCCTAAGCTCTGCGTGTAGAACCAGGACGTGCCCTGCCATGCACAATAAAGAATTGATGATAAAGTAGCTTTGCAACTTTAAAGTATTTAAATGTAACTACATAATTATATTTTGACTTGTATTGATAAAATTTTAAAGATTTGTTCCGTATTCGTCGTGTTCCGAACTCGATGTACTCCAGATTTGTCGAAACCCAGATTCGTCGCACTTCCAAATCTATACATCTAATAAAAACGTAACTGATCGATGTCTGTACATAGAAGATATTTGAGAAAAACTATTATTGGGGGTATCCATCAACGCAGGAGAACCCAAAATAATGATTGTTAGAATTTTTGTGTTTGTCTGTTTGCCAACTTTTGTGCGCGATAATCTCAGAAACGGCATAACCGATTTGGAAACGGTTTTCACTAATATATTCTGGTAAGGTTCACTTAACATTTAGTGTTTATTTTACTTCAATAAGTTCAAAAAATAAAAAAGTTATATCAATTAAAAAAATCACGTCGAACATTTTTTTGATAAAAATGCTATAAAATAACTCTTCAGTTGAATTGACTGAAATTTTAGTTATCTGTATATTATGATTTGTAAAACGATGATGATCGAAACCTTTCATAAAGTTAAAAAATGAAGAGTTTAAAAATTGCAATTTGCAATATAAGTTGACCTCAGATCTATGTGATAAATCATATTAAAAGGGGGTCAGCATATGCTGAATATTTGTCGGTTTAATATAGCTGTGCCGCTGCTAGGGATGGCAATTCATTTCGAAAAAGATTGATTCGAATCGAACTCTTATGAATCAATTCCCAAAAAAATCGATGTCTAAAAGATTGATCTCTCAAAAATTGTTTTTTTTTCGATTCACTTTCGCATTTGTATTAACAATACTAGCTGTGCCCCTCGGTTTCACCCGAGTTTTTATCCAACAAATACCGCGCCGCCAACGCGACGGACCCATGTAATCATAATTGTTATCACTTCTCGCAAGTACAAATTATTTTAATTTTTCATTTTCTCCTAAACTATGTGTCCTAATTACATACTATAAAAAGAAAAATTTAAATTGTCTTTATGATGAAATAACTTTGGTTCGTAAGGATTAATATAATAAGCGTAAAAATAAAGCTCAAAATCAATTTTTAATCTTCAAAATAAAAACACGCAAAATACCTTATTGTGGTTTATGCTATTAAGAAATAGGCATATGTTACTGGAGACATTTTTTAGATATACTAAAGAACAATATTTTTGTAGAATATTATATTTACGTATCACTAACCATTACGCCAGCGCATGCGGATAAAGCAGTTCGGGAACACTTTCACTTCGACTTACTTAAACAAAAATCAATATTTAAGGCTAGCTGAGAGGTTTAGCTTAGTTTCAGATATCCTATACTATTCTTCGTGAATCTGGCTATAATATACAAAAAGAATTTTTCGAATACGACTGCTACCCGTTGTCCAGAGATTACCATGTTTAAACAAACAAACAAAAAAAACTCGTCCGTTTTACTAAATTATTAATAGTATAGATATACACGGACTGACCTCGGAACACGACAAACCAAAAGAAAGTCATACATGTGTTTAACACTATGTGTATGGAGGTCGCGATCCCTACCACCACGCTATATTACTGTATATACACTGACTAATCTCTGAACACGATAAACTAAAAGAAAATTATAGATGGTTTTTTTCTTTCTCACTGACTATACTGTTAGCCTAAGGGGCCCTAAAGAAATAGAGCCACTGATGGGTTTGACAGCTTCACCAGGCTTGGGGCGAACGCTTAAGGCATTCAGCCGCGAACGCGTGAGCAACATGCGGATAAAGGTGCCAAAGTGGCCGGACGTCGGCTTGGGCTGTTACCGTGATTGTGAAAAAGTCGCGAACTGACTAATTCCTTATCTGTAGAAAATTCGAGCTAAACTAACGCATACATATAACATGTTCCTGCCTCCTGGGAGAAAGGAATGAACATGTGTATATGTATTTAGTATTCTGGAAACATGATCGAAAGTAACTATCGTAAAAAAATAATAAAAAGGTCCCTTACAGGATCTATGTACTTATGTGGTGTGCACGTATGTATGTACATATTGTGTGTAATGATGTGTGTGGGTAGCTACGTGATTGCAAGTGCAGTGTCACCAGTATCGCGCGAGCGGTTGCATGACTCAAGAGTTCTACACCGAGGGAATGGACCTAGGCTTGAGTTGACGTAAGAGAGGGAGGACGTAACGGGTTTGCGGGAGCGAAATTAGCCACCCATCCCCTGCGCAGGGAACGGTGGTTTCGCGGGCGTGGGCGCAAGCACGCTTTGTTTGGAGAGATGGTGGAGTAGTATTGGTTTATTTCCTCGATCTTATAAACGGGATCTGTGTAGATATTCGCGGCCGGAGTTGTTCGCGGGGGATGTTCGGTTTTGGGGTTTAAGTCGCGGCTGCTTTCACCAACAGATTCACGTGATTCGAAGCAGTGTCGAAGTACGATCGCGTAAGATATTCAATTTACGATTCGACCAATGTACCAAGGGGCTTTGTTAATTTTACGTAAGAATCGGGTTTAGAGGATTTGGAATTTATTAATGTTGATCTATGAAGTATGTGCGAATGTAGTGCAGCTTATATGTCATGATAGGAGGGACATATACCTTGTATAATGTAAGCTTATGTCTCAGGAACATTTTGCTTAGTATCAAGAGGTGAAGTCTATGTGTATTGTAAATCACCCTTATTTTTTAAAACACGAAATACTGTTATTTCTTCCTAAAAGCATAAATATGAATTTTCATATCCCTAAATTTAGAAATAGTGGGTTCTTCATACAATCTTTCATCCCCTATTTCACCTCTTGAAGTTTTATTTTCACGGCATAAGGTAAACCAATGCCTTTCTTTAAGGTCCAATATCTCTCTATACCAAAATTCATCAAATTTGGTTTGATGCGTTCTTCGTACAAACCTTCATCGTCTATTTCAGGGCGTGAAATGCAACAGACAGGACAGACAGAGTTACTTTCGCATTTATAATATTAGTATGGATTATTAATTTCATTATGCTGTCGTTCTCTATGGTGTCAGTAAATTACCCAATAGGAGAATAACGACAACAGTTTATAATAATAAATTTTTGAAATTAATTCTCCCTCTCTCTCCTATACCTTTCTTTGTTTCTCTTTAACTGATACTTTAGCATGGTAAAAATAGTAAAAGATCGATTGTTGTGGAGTCCTTTTTGTTTTCTATAATAGGGATTTTTATATTGTTAACACAAATCTGAAAAGTGAATAAAAGACGGTCAATTTTTTGGAGAGATCGGCCTTTTAGACTTCGATTTATTGTGAATCGATACATCAGAGTTAGATTCGAATCGATCTTTTTCGGAATGAATTGCCTAGCAGCGATGCGGCACTCGACTTGCTTGCGTGATTATATCCAACCTAGGGTGACCACTTATTAATATGATTTATTATATAATAAATGGTGGTGTGGTCAACTCATATTGGAAAGTTCTAAATTCTCTGAAACTGTACATTTTTTAACTTTATGTAAACAATCAATAATCATCATTTTACAAACCAGTTTAAAAGTTTCAGCCAATTCAACTGAAGAGCTATTTTATAGCATTTTGATCAAAAAAATGTTCGACGTGATTTTTTAAATTGATATAACTTTTTTATTTATGAACTTATTGAAGTAAAACAAACACTAAATGTTAAGTGAACCATACCAGAACATATTAGTGAAAACTGTTTCCAAATCGGTTATGCCGTTTCTGAGATTAGCGCGCACAAAAGTTGGCAAACAGACAAACAGACAAAAATTCTAACAATCATTGTTTTGGCTTCTCCTGCGTTTATAGAGACCCCCAATAATAGTTTTTTTCATATATCTTCTATGTACAGACATCGATCAGTTACGTTTTTATTATATGTATAGATAGATAGATATAGATATAGATAACAATTCCTAAAATAGAAAATTAAAAGGGAACCACAACAGTCGATCTTTTGTAATTTTTACCTTACTAAAGTATCAGTTATTATAGAGAAACATAGAAAGATAAAGAGAGAGAGAATTTATTACAGGTATATAGGGAAAGAGAATTCATTTCAAAAATTTATTATTATAAACTGTTGTCGTTATTTTGCTGTTGGGTAATAATTTACCGTTAGTATTTTAATTGGTAAATGACACCATAGAAAATGACTGCATAATTAATTGGATAATCCATACCTACTAATATTTTAGATGGGAAAGTAATTCTGTCTGTCCCGTCTTTTGAATTTTCAAGCCTAGACCGCTGAACCAATTTTGAAGAACTTTGGTTGAGAAAGGTCATAGGCTACTTTTGGAAATAAAATTGGAAGGGGTGAAATGGGGGGTGAAAGTTTGTATAAAGAATCTAATTTTGATATAGATATATGTAGGAATTTGGAGAAAGACTTTGGCTACCTTATGTGGTGAAAATAAAACTTTAATGGGTGAAATAGGGGATGAAGGTTTGTAAGAAGAACCCGTTAAACCAATTTTGATGAATAGAGATATATTGGACCTTGGAGGCGGACATAGGGTACCTTATGGCGCAAAGATAAAACTTGAAGGGGTCAAATAGGGGATGAAATTTTGTATGAAGAACCCACTATTCCTCAATTTAGGGATATGAAAATTCATATTTATGATTTTAGTAAGAAATGAAAGGGTTTCGCGTTTTTGAAAAATGAATCGGCAGGGTGGTACAATAAGGGATGATTTACAATACCCTACACATAGAGTGATAAATCCATCTATGATTTTCTATTGCTTTGTCATGTTTAGAGATCAGTCAGTATTTAAATGAATTCTCTTTCCCTATATACCTGTAATAAATTCTCTCTCTCTATATCTTTCTATGTTTCTCTATAATAACTGATACTTTAGTAAGGTAAAAATTACAAAAGATCGACTGTTGTGGTTCCCTTTTAATTTTCTATTTTAGGAATTGTTATCTATATCTATATCTATCTATCTATACATATAATAAAAACGTAACTGATCGATGTATGTACATAGAAGATATATGAAAAAAACTATTATTGGGGGTCTCTATAAACGCAGGAGAAGCCAAAACAATGATTGTTAGAATTTTTGTCTGTTTGTCTGTTTGCCAACTTTTGTGCGCGCTAATCTCAGAAACGGCATAACCGATTTGGAAACAGTTTTCACTAATATGTTCTGGTAAGGTTCACTTAACATTTAGTGTTTGTTTTACTTCAATAAGTTCATAAATAAAAAAGTTATATCAATTTAAAAAATCACGTCGAACATTTTTTTGATAAAAGTGCTATAAAATAGCTCTTCAATTGTATTGGCTGAAACTTTGAAACTGGTTTGTAAAATGATGATTATTGAAAGTTTACATAAAGTAAAAAAATGTACAGTTTCAGAGAATTTGGAACTTTCCCATATGAATTGACCTTACATCTATATAATAAATCATATTAATAAGTGGTCACCCTAGGTTGGATATAACCACGCAAACAAGTCGAGTGCCGCATCGCTGCTAGGCAATTCATTCCGAAAAAGATCGATTCGAATCAAACTCTGATGTATCGATTCAAAATAAATCGAGGTCTAAAAAATCGATCACTGCAAAAAATCGACCTTCTTTTATTCACTTTTCAGATTTGTGTGAACAATATAAAAATTCCTATTATAGAAAACAAAAAGAACACCACAACAATCGATCTTTTGCTATTTTTACCATGCTAAAGTATCAGTTAAAGAGAAACAAACAAAGGTATAGAGAGAGAGAGAGAGATAATTAATTTCAAAAATTTATTATTATAAACTATTGTCGTTATTCTGCTATTGGGTAATTTACTGACACCATAGAGAACGACACCATAATGAAATGAATAATCCATACTAATATTATAAATGCGAAAGTAACTTTGTCTGTCCTGTCTGTTGCATTTCACGCCCTGAAACAGACGATGAAGGTTTGTACGAAGAACGCATCAAACCAAATTTGATAAATTTTGGTATAGAGATAAATTGGACCTTGACGAAAGACATTGGCTTATCTTATGTCGTGAAAATAAAACTTTAAGAGGTGAAATAGGGGATGAAAGATTGTATGAAGAACCCACTATTTCTAAATTTAGGGTTATGAAAATTCATATTTATGCTTTTAGGAAGAAATAAGAGTGTTTCGTGTTTTAAAAAATAAGGGTGATTCACAATACACATAGACTGCACTCCTTGATACTAAGCAAAATGTTCCTGTGACATAAGCTTACATTATACAAAACATATGTCCGTCCTATCATGACATATAAGCGGCGCTGCATTCGCACATACGTCAAAGATCAACATTAACAGATTCCAAATCCTCCAAACCCGATTCTTACGTAAAATTAACAAAGCCCCTTGGTACGTTGGTCGAATCGTATATTAAATATCTTACGCGATCGTAGGTACTTCGACACTGCTTCGAATCACATGAATCTGTTGGTGAAAGCTGCCGCGATTTAAACCCCAAAACCGAACATCCCACGCGAACAACTCCGGTCGCGAATATCTTCACCGAGCCCGTTTATAAGATCGAGGAAATAAACAAATACTATTCCACCGTCTCTCCAAACAAAGCGTGCACGCGCCCACGCCCGCGAAACCACCGTTACCTCCGCATGGGACGGGCGGCTAATTTCGCTCCTGCAAACCGTCATGTCCTCCCTCTCTTACGGCAACTCTAGCCTAGGTCCGTTCCCTCGGTGTAGAACCCTTGAGTTATGCAGCCGCTCGCGCGATACAGGTGACACTGCACTTGCAATCACGTAGCTACCCACACACATCATTACACACAATATGTACATACATACGTGCACACCACATAAGTACATAGATTCTGTAAGGGACCTTATTTTTCTTTTTTTACGATAGTTACTTTCGATCATGTTTCCAGAATACTAAATACATATACACATGTTCATTCCTTTCTCCCAGGAGGCAGGAACATGTTATATGTATGCGTTAGTTTAGCTCGAATTTTCTACAGATAAGGAATTAGTCAGTTCGCGACTTTTTCACAATCACGGTAACAGCCCAAGCCGACGTCCGGCCACTTTGGCACCTTTGTGCGTATGTTGCTCATGCTTTCGCGTCTGAATGCCTTAAGCGTTCGCCCTCAATCCTGGTGAAGCTGTCAAAGCCATAAGTGGCTCTATTTCTTTAGGGCCCCTTAAGCTAACAGTATAGTCAGTGAAAAAGAAAAAAACCATGTATAATTTTCTTTTGGTTTATCGTGTTCAGAGATTAGTCAGTGTATATACAGTAATATAGTGGGGTGGTAGGGATCGCGACCATCATACACATAGTGTTAAACACATATATGATTTTCTGTTGGTTTGTCGTGTTCCGAGGCCAGTCCGTGTATAGATACTATTAATAATTTAGTAAAGCGGACGAGTTTTTTTTGTCTGTTTGTTTAAACATGGTAATATTTGGACAACTGGTAGCAGTCGGATTCGAAAAATTCTTTTTGTATATGATAGCCAGATTCACGAAGAATAGTATAAGCTATCTGGAACTAAGCTAAACCTCTTAGCTAGCCTTAAATATTGATTTTTGTTTAAGTAAGTCGAAGTGAAAGTCTTCCCGAACTACTTTATCCGCATGCGCTGGCGTAATGGTTAGTGATACGTAAATATAATATTCTACAAAAATATTGTTCTTTAGTATATCTAACAAAAGTCTCCGGTAATATATGCCTATTTCTTAATAGCATAAGCCACAATAAGGTATTTTGCGAATTTTTATGTTGAAGATTAAAAATTTATTTTTGGGATTATTTTTAGGCTTATCATATTAATTCTTACGAACAAAGTTATTTCATTATACAGACAATTTAAATTTTTCTTTTTATAGTATGTAATTAGGACACATAGTTCAGGACAAAATGAAAAATTAAAATAATTTGTACTTGCGGGAAGTGATATCAATTATGATAGACTACACGGGTCTGTCGCGTTGACGGCGCGGTATTTGTTGATAAAACTCGGGTGACCGAGGGGCACAGCTAGTTAAAAAATATATTTGGTCAAGAAAGTAGTGTTATTGGTCTAAAAATCTCTACTTTATTAGGATTTAGAACACAAAGAGTGCTCAACGGGACCCTATTAACGTACTTCCTCTGTCTGTATGTCTGTCACAGGACTGTATTTTCTGTAATTTGTAATTGACTGTATATGTAATTTACACACCATCACGCCTGTATTCCCCGAATGGTTAGGCAGAGGTGTACCCACAGTTCGCCGAGTATGCTTTTAAGTCCCATGTAATAGGAGGCGAGCCTATTGCCATTAATCGGGCATGAAACCAAACTCCAAGCTGCTATTGAGAATTTCATAGGAAAACCCAATAACACTTTGCTCGACCTAGGATTCGAACCCAAGACTTCGCTCATAGCAGTCACGCTTCCAACCACTAGGGTAATGAGGCAGATAACTAATTTATCACACACCTAAATCCTACATTTGTAAGAAAAGTGAAAGTTTGTGTGTTTAGACTTCTGAGGTTTAGACATTTGTTACTCAATCACGCAAAAACGGCTGAACGGGTTTGTATGAAATTTGGCACATATATAGTCTATGACCTGGATTGACACATAGGATATTTTTTATCCCGGTAGAGGTCATACCTTAACTAATGTTATCAATATATATTCGTGGTCAGTTTATGTTTATGTACCTTAATGCACGAGCCGTGCAAAAGAAGCGAGCGGGCCGTGGCAGCAGCCGGCCAGTGACAGAAACAAATAATTATTCGTTGAAATTTCTTAAACAAGACCTAAAAAGACATAACATTAAAATTAAAAAAATATATATCTCAAAAAGTGCTAGTTTCTGCACTTTTATCTTTACAGGGGGATCACCTCTCACGCTCATCCACCTTCCTCACTTATTCACATCATCAAATTTAGCTTTATTTATATAATCTGAAGTCTAACCGTACCTACTCTTTATCCCGGTAAAAGTCATAGCTTAACTACTGTTATCGATTTAGGATTATAGATAGTTCATGTTCGATTGTGAACTGTGTTTTAATTTTTATTATTGTTTTTACTTTAATAGGTAGCTACGTTCCATGTTACAAACATATTAAGGTTTACTATCTGGATTAGATTTCACGTATATACTTCGACAACCATTAAGCAAAACACCGTAACTTTAAATAAAATATAATACAGTTTAACATAGTGATTGTCGTGTTTCAAAATCAACCGGTGGATATGCAGTAATATAACGGGGTGGTAGGGATTGCGACCACCATACACATACTGATAAACCTATCGATGATTATCTTTTGGTTTGTCGTGTTCCGCAATCAGCCGATTTATATGCAGTACTAAAGCGGATAGTAAGGATTGGACCACCATACACATAGTGCTAAAACCCATCTATGATTTTCTTTTGGTTTGTCATGTTCCGAGATCAGTCTGTTTATATTCAATAATACGTAGACAAAGTCACGGGTACCAGCTAGTTAGAAATAAATTTGAATTTGGAATTCGTAACCAAACGTCAGATATTTGAGATCAAACTGGCCAATTCAACAAAGCGGCAATTTCATATGTAAGGAACTAATATGGAACTAACTTTGTACAAGGTGTCCAGAAAGGGTATCGGGTATTTGTTTTCGCGCCATATTCGAAACGGGGCGTCTAAAGGGTGCGGGGAGGGGTTCGTGGCGTCCGCCATTTTGTGGAGTTTTAGTCACGATGGAACAGTACTCGGGGACGCATCGCGCATTTTGCGTACGAGCGTATTATCGTAATGGTGATTCAATAGTGACTGCTCAACGTCTCTATCGTGCGGAATATCGTACACGCCACGCGCCAAGTGACGATAGCATTAGGAAATTGATCAGGACGTTCGAGAATACAGGTGCGACAGTTAAAATTCAAAACTCTGGTCGTCCTCGTTCAGTTCGCGATGAAGAAACAATTGAAGAAGTTGAGGCGTCGGTTCGTCAAAATCCGTCTTTATCCATCCGAAAGCGAAGCCAAGCGTTGAACATCAAAAAATCGTCTTTACATTCGATTTTAAAGAAAGACTTACATCTAAAAGCCTATAAAATTCAATTGGTTCAAGAATTGAAGGATACGGACTATGCTAATCGACTGAATTTTGCGAACGAAATGCTGTAGCGATTTAACAACTTTAACAACATACTGTTCAGTGACGAAGCAAATTTTCACCTGAATGGTCATGTTAATAAGCAGAATTGTCGGTACTGGGCAGTGGAGAATCCGAGACGAAAGCATGAACGACCCCTGCATAGCCCAAAGGTCGTTGTTTGGGCCGCTATGTTTGCTAAAGGCATAATTGGTCCTTATTTTCATGAAGATCAACGAGGCCGAGCAATTAATGTGAATAGTGACCGTTATTGCGATATTTTGCGAAATTTTTTGGTCCCAGAGTTGCTGGAGTTTGCAGGTTTCAAATCAAGAACGTGGTTCCAGCAAGATGGGGCCACTTGCCATACCTCAAATGACTCAATGGAAGTTGTTAACGAATTATTCCCCAATAAAGTCATTTCGCGAAGGGGTAACATCAACTGGCCTCCCAGAAGCCCCGACCTTAGCCCGCTTGACTATTTTGCATGGGGATGCCTTAAAAGTAAGGTTTATCAAAACAATCCGGCGAATCTAACCCAGTTAAAGCAAAACATCAGGTCAGAAATGGCAGCAATATCGATAGCTATGTGTCAACGTGTTATCGCCAATCTTCGTTTCCGTTTAGAAGAGTGCCAGCAACGTAACGGTCATCATTTGGATAACATCATCTTTTCCAAATAATTCTCCAATTCATATGCTAATAATAAACAATAAACTTTTTTATTGCATACAAATAATTTTTGTTTCATTGAACTTACAAATACCCGATACCCTTTCTGGACACCTTGTAGAATATTGTGGACATTAGATAACAGAACTTGTAACAAAAAATTTATTACGTATTTTTAGTTTGAATGTGAGACGGTGGTATATGTAGAAACACTATGTGAAGGAACATGTATTTGATAGCGGCCAATTTCTGTATCGATATGCATAGTGATTATATTTAGGTTTAGACAAAGACGACTAACATATATCGTTAGGTGATTAAACTGGGTTTCGTAAATTCCTTTAACCCTACAATTCAATAAAACGATAATGAGCAACGAGATAATAATCGATTTAGCTTTAGTACAGTATAAATAGTTTATTTTACTGTTTTTTTTTTTTTGTTTCTATATACAAGAATTAGCTAGTTCTGACTGATGCTTATTAATCGCAGAATCTTTAAGGCTTAGAGATTATTTATTTATATTTTTAGATTACCTATATGTCGATGTCCTGTCAGTTCAGTTGCGGTGATGTCTTGGTGATACAAGATATTTAATAAGCATTTACACTTAATAGTTAAACGTTATCTCACGACTCACGACTTTTTTCTTGGCCATCTAGCAGTGATTAATCCTTTTATAATGAAATATATGTAAATTTGTCTAAATCTGTTTTGCGGTTATTATCATTTTTTGTACACATTTAAAATAAACGGATAAGTATCGAATAGATTTAGCGCCCTGAGTGTTCCGTACTATTTTATTACATCTATACAAATAATAAAGTGTCTGTTTGTAATGTCAAAATAAAAGTTTTTTATTTAATGCATATGAAAGTATATACGACACCTATAATAAAAAACCCATTTTTAAAATGTTTGTGTGTCTGTCTGTCTATCTGTTTGTTCCGAGTAATCTCCGAAATAGTTGGACCGATTTTGACGGGACTTTCACTGATAGATAGATGATGATATAGGGAGTAACTTAGGCTACTTTTATTTTAGAAAAATAATTAGGGTTCCGAACAAATAAAAAAATTGGTCATGATGAATCAATTCTGGCGCTTAAGTGGCTTATGCTGAGTAAACCATAAGAGATATAGCAAATTAATGTACTACATAATTATAGACATTAAAAATACCTACGAAATAGTTCCGGAGAGTATATATCTGTCTTCTAAGGAACACCCAAAATAAGCATTTTTGTGTTTAAAATAGCCGGGAGCGGGGGTGCAACATTAGCGCGGGCATTCTGTAGTTCACGAGAGCAAAGCCACGGGCACACCTAGGGCACAGTACTTAATTGATTTAAAGGAATATCTTAGGAGAAATAACAATTTTAAAATAACTCCGCTACTAAATAAAGAAAGTTCCAGCTCCTTTAGAATTAAATTATAAGTACCTACGACCCACTCTCTCTAACTCATTCTCTCTCTCTTATGTGACGTAGACGAAGTTGCGCAGGTCAGATAGTATTATATAAAATTAACAGCAAATATAACTTTGTACCTAGTGAAGTAATTACACACGAATTTGAAATTATCCATATAAAGGTATTTACTCCTGCACTCATACTAAAAGTAATAATACTCATACTAAATACATACTCATACTAATACACAAAGGCACCTTTGTGCCTTTCAAGACGACTATTGGTCTCCGGGAAGTATCTATCCTGGATAATGGATTTTTGGCACACGAGTGGGACTTTTGTATAAAGGACCGTGTCTTTTTGTTGGGTTAATCTTGATTATTGGACAGTAACTATCATGATAAATCTTAAGACTAGATCACACAGATATACGAGCAGACAGATGGACAACACTGGGATCCTATAAGGGTTAATTATTTTTATTTTAGGTACGAAACCCTAAAAACAATACTGCCGTGAATTATTCACACGTTTCGTTTAGAGTAAGAGTAGGTATTCCTATATTTCTTGATTGTTTATTTAAAAATAATATTTATGACAATACTATGGCTTAAGGGTATTGTTTAGGGGTTTTCTAGCACCTAAGAAGAACTATGTGCTAATACATTTATTTAAGCGCCTGAAAAAATCTAGCCTAATATTCGTTCCCCTCTTTTTCCAAGCGACTGGTTGATCGTAATTTGGATGACTTTCTAAGGTCTACAAAAATATATTTAGTCGTTTAATATCTGTATTAAAGTTTTTAAGTTTATATAGCGTATATGCCCTACATACGTCTTGATACTAGAAACTGTTGAAGTTTTTTTTACTTCATTCCAAAAATTTATTACTACCGTTAGAAAGAGTTACGTATAATATATGAAGAATGGGAAAAATATGAATTGTAGATACAGTCAAAAGCACACGAAGCTTTATTATATGGTAGCCCGAGTCTTACCTTTACGGCGGTTATTTAAAAAAAAAAGGAAAAACAGACGCGGGTAGTGAGTTCAATTATTTTGCAGTCTGCCTAATGAACGATGCAAAGCGTTTTGTGCGGATAAATGGAACATCTACTACATATGGATGGAGACTCATACAGCATCTGGTAGTTCTGTGATGGAATGAAGAGATGAAGTTAATTGGTGCTGCTCTTACGCATATTCACAAAAGTTAAGTCGATAGAACACTGCAAGGCAAGTGACCCTACGCCGATGTTCCAGGCTATGCATTTTTGCATCTGTCAGTGATCCACCACCAATAAGCCTTCGAAATCGTCGATCGATCGAGTCAAGTGTAGCCAGCTGATATTTGGCAGATCCGCCCCAGATATGGTAGCTATACTCAACACACGGTCGTATTTGCGCTTAATACCAATTAAGGAGCAGCGCTGGTTTAAAGTAGGTACTGTTTCATATTGAAAAGTATCACCAATTTTTTGGCAGGTTGACAATGGACCGTCCAAAGTTTAGGTCTCAAGGCTATCAGTAAACGGAATGGATAAGCCTTTAAGAGTTGGTGTAAAACAAAAAGTACTACATTTTACGGAGAAAAGACACTCCTGTGTTTTCGTTGCGTTGAACTTAACTGGGTTCGCATCACTCCAATCGGATACAAACTCAAAGGACAAGTTCAAGCGGCTAACATGGCCCCCCTCAGCTTGTTGGTTTCATTCCTATCAGCTAGAAGACTCGATAGATAACTCTTTGCAACGGTGATATCGTCTGCGTACATAAGGATTCCGGGCTTGAGTAGGTCATTGATGTGTAGCAAAAATAAATGACCTCTGAGGAACTCAGGCAAAGGATCAGAAAAGCAGCCATCAAAAACTACTCTTATTGACCATTCACTCACGAAGTCTTAGATCCAGATCTTCAGGCTATCAGGGATGCCGTATGATTCAAGTTTGCCTAAAAGGCTTCCATGTCGTGCTCTATCGAAGGTCTTGAAAACGTCTAGAGACACTGCCAGGGCAAAGTGAGGCACCATGTCTCTGAATAGTCTCACCCCATTTATATGTGGTATACACCACGAGAACTCCAGTACCTAGGTCGTTTTTCACGAAAACCGTACTGATGATCACTGAGGATGTCTAGGTATGCCACGAGTTGGTTATTATTCACTCGCTCCATAATTTTGTATAGGTGATGGTAATTGGGCGATAATTGGTAGGTAGGTGGATGGTCGCCCTTTTAAAGAATAGGTTGAAAGTTGGCAAGCTTCCAGGACTTTGGAACAACACCAGATTTGTGTGAGAGGCGCAACAGGCATATAAGAACGGGATCTCTGCTGCGCATTTCCACAGAACCATAGCTGAAATACCGTGAGGACCTGTGGATTTGCTCACATCTATATTGCGAAGTATGCTACGTACGTTTGCACATAGGAATGGTTGGCGGAGTTTTATTGCCAACATCCAGATGCGAGTTATCTGCAAAGAGAATCGCAAAAACATTGCATCGCCTTGTTTAATCGCCGAATGCGCCAGTGTTCCATCAGGCTCCAATAAGAACGGTATAAAGTTCAATGTGTAAAGCTCCACGACTAGACTGTTGACTCTGTACATGAAAAAATTTTTTTTAAAAAGTTATTATATTTATAAGAATAATAAAATAAAAAGAATTTGGGACAAAATATAGAATAAAAGAATAATAGAATGAGCTCTGGAAACCCTACTCACCGCAGGAACACAACACTAGGTTATTTGGCTGCGATCTTCTGTAGAGTGGAGGTATTCCACTAGTCGGACTGCCCCCAGTAGGGAGAAATCTCAAAAGAAATGTCGCTGTGCTCTACCTCTCTTATCATATATATTATTTAGTCTCCTACTGATAAATTGCTGCTAAACGATCTCTCTTCCGTGTACGTTGTTCATCCCTCGTCCGGTTTAATAAAATAGACTAGATTTATCAACACAGACGGAATACTTGGAATGAAATAAATTCATTCAGGTTACGACGTGCGGGACCTCCTTGATCAGTCAAGTGAGTGGACTTATTACTTTGTTTTTTTTTTTTTTGTAATTGTCTACATTTTTAATCTCTAGGGTAGGGAATAGGGGGGGGGGGGGGCAGCTGCTCCCTGTTGGCGACGCCCTTGCCTAGTACCTACATATCCTACATATTAATGGGGAACTCCTAATCTATCACTAACACTATGTGATTAGAGGGTATTTAAGTATAACGTAGGTAAGCAACATTTCAGTAATTTTATAACTCTCGCCCCTGTGCGTCAAAATCAAAATGTCAACAAAAATGTAATTATTTTTAAAATAGTTAAATACAAGTTTTGTATAATAACTACTTACTAACAGAAAGGTTTACTAAAATACTATTTATACAAACTAATATACTAATTCAAATAATTAGCTTTTATTGTCCACAAACGTCGAATCCAACTTTGAATGTCATTAACAATAACATTTGGTAATTAAACAAATTGATAATCTTATTTTGGATATTTCATCACGTAATATTTTTAATATCCCTCTTACTCATTTCTCTATGGGAACAGTAAGAAAAAATTTAATACAACACTCCAGACTTGCTTACGAAATACTTAATTTCCTTTAATGTTATATAATTTTAGTATTAATTTAGAGGTTTTTAATACTATTATGATATTAAAGATAATGGACTACCATTAGCAATTTCCTTTGCTTTGAATTGAAAAAAAAACTGGCTTTCTGATTTTGACAGCTGTTGAGTGTTGACAGTTCACCACTTGACACTGTTGACAATAGTGCAAAGGAAACCAGCTGTTTACGTTGTTGATTCTGGGTTCTGGGTTTTGTGTTGTGTGTGTACTGTGTATCAAAAATCTGGTAGTTTGAGTAAACTCGATAACTCTATTAATAAAATAATCTGATGTTAAAAAGATATGCCTTATCTGGATAGTGTTTTAGTTGACAAAATCGCCAATAGCTGCACGAGTTTGTACGAGAAACTACCAAAAACTGGGAAACCTCTTAAAAATGAATGGACAATTTTGTCATGCGTGGTTAAATTTGACAATAATTGTAGTGGCATTGAGGTGGTATCATTAGGTACCGGTTCGAAATGTATTGGAGCCTCGAAGATGTCTTCAACTGGTTACATCCTTAATGACAGTCATGCTGAAGTGTTTGCTAGACGAGCTTTTATAATATATCTTTATGATAATATAGACAAAGTTTTAAGGAATGAAACATCAATATTTGAATATGGAGACTGTAAGTTAAAACTCAAAGAAAACTTAGAATTTATATTTTACTCCTCACAGTTACCATGCGGTGATGCATCTATTATTCCTAAATCTGGCAGGGAAGATAATTATGGTGATACAATAGGTGATAAACGTGAAGCAGTATTTGACATCTGTGACATAGAAACCAAAAAAATAAGACATGGTGATATACATAGAACAGGTGCAAAATGTTTACCTAATTCTGAACAAGATTTAAGACTTCCCGGAAAAGACTATCATATACTTGCTCAAGTTCGTACTAAACCTGGTAGAGGTGACAGGACACTCTCTGTATCTTGTAGTGATAAAATGGCTAGATGGACATACTTAGGTGTTCAAGGTGCTCTTTTAGATTTGTTTTGTGAACCAATTTATTTAAAGCATTACATATTTGGTTCAAATGTTCCATATTCCCAGGAATCTTTGAAAAGAGCGTTGTTGTACAGAGGTTGTGAACATTCTTTAAAACCGAAGGTTTGGCCATTATTCTATCAATCGTCAAACACATTTCAACATACTCATATTGAGAATGATATGAGGCCTGCGTCAACAAGTTTAGTGTGGGTTAAATTAAAGGAACCGTGAGTATAAAATATAATCTTCTGCTTGAACTGTTTATACCCTTCTTCTTACCCCTTATTCTATTGAAGTAGGGTTAGCGCAACATGTTTTATTTTCCCTTCCAACCTTAGGTAAATATCATCTCAGTATTCACACCTTTTATGTATATGCATATCATTCTTCACACAATCCATCCATACCTTCTTCAGTCTTCCTCTACTCCTATATCCATCCACCTTTATACTTAACATTCTTCTAGTTATATGGCTTTCATCCCTCCTCGTGACATGCCCATACCACCTAGCCTATAACACCTCAACTTCTCTGTATAAATTGTTTACACCCAATTTGCAAATTTAAATGAGATATATATGTACTGTTTTATTTACATTCATAAATTTTTATTTTACACTCTTTACATACATTATAAGTAAATTTTAATTCAATCGCTGATTCTATAAAACTGAGTTTTTATTTGTTAATATTATAATTTTTCATACAATAAAACTTATCAATTTCATAATTATTAATCTAATATTACAATTAAGTGGGCAGTTTTGTATATATCATGTATACTTGATTTTTGGGAATGGCAATTTGGATGTAATTTTGTATAATATGCAATATTTCAATTTCCAAGTTTATCTAGATAGGGTTTTTATTGTAAAATACTAAGCAAAGCTGGGTGGCTTGGCCTAGCCATTGACTTTAATAAGTAAACAATAATTTGATGTATAAGATAAATGTTCTTGCTATATTATCAATATCTGGGTGATCTAGCTTTGCTCCGTGTCTTAAAAAAAAACACCTGTCTAAGTCATCTAAATCTGAACATTATCTAAAATATAAAGTTTCATCAAAATTGTTGGATCCTTGTCCAAGAAACCAATTACATATATATATATATATATATATATATATATATATATATATATATATATATATATATGTATATATACAAGAATTGTTCACTTAATATAATAAGATAATAATGCTGTTGCTGTTCTGTTGTGTAATATTTAGACTATAGCAGGTCTAATAGATTTATGTGAACATCTACATTCCTCTCTTCTTATTGTTTGTTTGTAGGTTTATCAAAGGGGTCAGTACCAGCTGTGTTTAGCATCTATATTAATTACTTGTGGTTTTTTCAATTTAAAACTCTATTATAAATAACTTATTTACATACTTACAGGAATAATAACATATTGAAGGAATAATAACAGACAATTAAAGTTTTGTAGATCATTAAATTTAATATTAATTGATGGTACCTATGGACAAGTTTTGCAAGTTTGCATTATATTTAAAAAAAAGTTAAAACTGTAATATAAATGAGACCATCATAAATACTAATTTGATTCAAGAATTTCTACTTTTACAATAAATTTAAGTGGTATTTCTTGTTTGGCTAATTGGCTAATATATATTATATTTTATTTACAGGCTTTTAGAAGTGGCAGTGCAAGGTAAAAAATTGGGAGTTACAAAAAAACTTATAAATTCACCAAAAAGTTCGTTATGTATTAGTAAATACAATATTTACAAATATTTCTTAAATATTTTAAACAAACATGAAAAACTAAAACAAAGCATCCTGGGTAACGAAGATATTGGCAGTATTCCATATAACATAATGAAAAGAAAATCAAAAAGATATGTTGAAGAGTGGTCTGTAGTAAAAAACATATTTTTCAAGAATTGGACTGTGAAACCTGACATTTGGAAATTTTGTATAAATATCCAGTAATATCTCAAACTAATAGACTTAATATGTATTTCAATCTGGAATAGATGATGTATTAAATGAATGAATTTTTTTTTTTTAATATCTTTTTACCATGGAAGTGGCCAACAAGCATGTGTTCTGACTTTTAAGCGGTCACCGTAGCCTATGGACGCTTGCAATAATGGAAGCATCACATTCTGTGAACAGCTTTCGTGTATGCTCAGTGAGTATTAACTTTGACTATGGAAGTTAAAGTTATAAATTGTATATACAAACAATTCAATTATATACAAAATAGCCATCATAATGGCTGTACATAGATCTGGTACATAGAGTAATCATCTTTAAATAAATGGAGACCAGAAAAGTGAATATAATATATGAGGAGCATTCAAGTGTTATTCAAGCAAACTTTCAATTATTTTACAATCCTCTACAAATTTAACTTTTTGACACCAACAATTTCCACTACGCTAACTCGAAAATATTAATTTTACACGGGAAATATTTTGCGATATTTATATAGGCCGATGTAAAATTACATTCATGAATTAATGTGGGTAATTTTTATCCCGCTTAGTGTCTTGTTTAATTTATAGCTTCATTATTTATTGGAATTAGAATATAATTTCATTTGTACTAAATATTTGACAACAACGGAAACTGCTAGCACGTCGCATCGGGAATTTGTCGAATTGAACACCGGTACCTACATTTAAAAAAACTACATATTGGTGCCGAGTTAGTCGTTTTTTTTTTCTCTCTAGTAAGAAAATATATGAAAAGGAATTTGATGTACCATCATAAAAATAGCATTATTAATTTAAATTATAAAATTGTTTTGGGAAACAATTTAGTAATTTTATAAATGTTTACCTTTATCTATAAGATTTATAATATTACCCTCGCTCCCTTTGTCAAAAATATTGACCTATTATGTACTACGTAAATAATACCTCGATTGTAAGAAAACATTTTACTCTCCCCAAACCTGCCTCCGTACCTAATACTTGAACGCGTCGTTACTAACATAAGTTAAAAAAAAATGCCGAGCTTTAAATAGGTAGCCAAAGTATATCCAAGGAAAATTAGATAAAGAGTGACGCAATTATTCTCTCGGTCTAAGGACGCAATAAAGTAGTGATAAAATACCGTTGAGTGCATACAATGTACAATAACAATGATTGCAGAATATAATGGCAGCTTAATTAATAGTTATTCATTTAATGTAATTAAGCACCAATGATATCAGTTAAAATTTCATTAGCCAGTAAAATTTCACTTCGTAATAAAGGTTATTGCAAGATATATACAACTAGACAAGTACCTATAGTTTTGACAGACTGATTACGAGACAACATTTAGGATTATCGACGTTATAATGCCGTATGGTAATCAACTCTCTCCTAAAAACGGGCCACAAAATTGGCGATGTAATTACTATTATTAATGGTGATAAATTATTTGTGTTCTTATCTTTGCTAAATCCGATACACGATCATGTTATGCCATCTTTCTCTATCTTGCAGTCTAGAAAAAATACATTTACTACAGTAATCTATAATACCAATATTATAAAGAGGAAAGATTTGATTTTTTGTTTGTAATGGATAACCCAAAAACTACTGGACCAATTAAAAAAATTATTTCACCAATATAAAGCTACAGTATCAGTGAGTAACATGGGCTTTATTATAATTTGAAAAATTAATTTATTCCTGATAAAAATGTCGATAGTTTTACACAAAGTATAAAAAACTGACTACACGGGTGCGTTGGCGATGTTTGTCGTATAAAATGAATACGGTGATACCGAGTGGCACCTCGGTGTGAAGCCCTTGGGTCAGGCAGCCGCCCGCGCGATACAAGTAACACTATACGTGCAACACTTAGCTACCCACATACAAACATCACACACATATGTTACATACGTGCACACCTCACAGGTGCATAGGTTCTGTAAGGAACCTTTTTTTGCCCTAGATAGTCATGCGTTAGTTAGTGTAGAAAAACCTTTCCGATCACTAAATAACATGCGTATGAGTATATGTTAGTTAGCTCGAATTTGTAGGAGTAGGGAATTAGCTAGATTGCGACCTATTCGACATGCGTGACGACCGCCCGAGCTGAGGTTCGGCCACTCTGACAGTCTTGTGCGAGTCGTCCAAAACTTTCGCGGCTGAGTGCCCTCTGCGCTCGCCCCCAATTTCGGTGAAGCTCTAAAAGCCGCAGCGGCTTCAGGGCCCCTAAGGCTAACAGTATAGTCAGTTCTAAAAAAAAACCGAAGTGCACATCTAGTATGTTATAAAGTTCTTAACAGAGGGATAAAGAACGCTTGAGAAAAATTTCACTATAATAACATGGATGACGTTGTATTTGAATCTTAAAATCAAATGAGTTTTTTGTCTAATATTTCACATCGACCTGCAAATTACGCGTAATAGATTCTTACTATGAACTTATCTACGTTTTTACAGTTTAGTTATAGTTATCATACTAGGTCTAGGATATATTATAAAATAAACTCCACCACCGCGTCTGTCTGAACGCGATAAACTCGAAAACTACCAAACGTATTTTCATACGGTTTTCATCGATGACGGACTGATTCATGCGGAAGCTTTCGGTTTATAATGGTTCATTGAAATAGTTTAGTGTAAATTGGCTGAAATATGACGATAACTTTAGAAGATGTCTGAAAAAACCATGCCGTCTGGGAGCTTTTGTAGCTTGTGCGGCGTATAGAGTTAGGTATATATATGTATGTATTACTCTGCTACCCGGCGAAGTCGGGGCGGGTTGCTAGTAATTTTTAAATCTACCCTGGTATAGGTAGACTTTTCCAGAAGTCGACGTTTTTCAATCGCGCAGATTTAATGGCTCTAATATCAGCGTACAGTTGACGTTTATTAATTACCACTTATTTTGCATTCATTGAGTAATAAAATAAAGGGGTTAAAGCCTACTTATCAGTGCTTACTTGTTTGGATATAGGTCATATTGGAGATTAATTCATGCAGCTCACGATTTTCATACTATCTAATACAATAAAGGAAGATGTTATTTGTTAGCCTAATCCGATACAGATAATCCGGGAGTTGACCACTTTTGAATATCTGTTTTAAAAACTTTATATGTTTAAAATAATACTTATGAATATTTTTTTATTCGTTATTACATCGTTAAAAGGGATTTAAAAAAATTTTTTAATTTATAATTTAAATAAAACGCTTAAGTATGGCCCCGTAAACTCGTCATCCATTTTATATGATAAGAGTGACAAATGTAACAACTCACGCAGGAGTTCATATTTCCTGAATGGTGACGTCAAATTTTCTAATCGGCGTTTCAAATCACGTGACTAGGATAAAAAAAATATCAATTTTCCAAAGGGAAAGTTAAATAACTAAGCAATTACTTTTTCCAGATTTGTATTGTTTTAGGCGGTTTATCTATAGACCACTATTACTCAATAATTTACTTAAATTTTTAAATATACAGTCAATTCGCGGATTCAATAATGTGATAATGGTAAAATTGTATATTGTTATTGTTATTGATGACAATGATGACTGACGATGAATTACCGATTTCTCGGTGGTCGACGTTGTTATTGGATTTTGCTGTGTTCGCGATTAGGGATCGTGCAGTTACTTAGCTGTGGTATTATAAAAAAAAGAATATGAACTTGGTTGGGAAAGCTTGTATTAAATATTAGATATACATATTTGACTCTCAGCGACGGTCTTAAGCGAATTCCTGATATCCACAATTTTTGTACAAGTTGGATCATTTACCGATAAGATATAATTATGATGTCAACTTATATTTAAAATTAGTTTTCGGAGGTTTACTTTATATACGAGGAGGCGCAAAAGTTGCCACCCGATGTTCTTTGACTGTAATTTTTTGTATAAAGGAAAATCTTTAGTTTAGCTTTTGGATTGTATTTGATGTCTTCATTTTTTGCTATTAAGTCGAGAAAATGTTATCGGTCAAGTGGTCGCCAGAAATGATAACCATACGGGCCTGAATTATGGCATTTACCATCACTCTTGCCAGAACTTCCAGCGCTAGATTCTCGCATTCTTGAGGGATATTCTCTTTGAGGGTTTCAAGAGTCTGGGACTTGTTGACATATACTCGTGACTTCAAGAAAAAAAAGGACAAAAAAGCGCCTGGAACGGTTAAATCGGGCGATCTGGCCGGCCTGAGGAAATTATCAAAACAAGAGATTAAGCGACCCGGAACTGCAGCCCTCAGAATTTCGGTTGTGGGTCGTACAGTATGCACCATTGCTTCGTTCTGACCGAACCGCATGTTCTCCAATCACAATTTGTCCAATTCGGGAAGGAGAAAGTCGTTGAGCATGGCTCTGTAGCGCTCACCATCCACAATAGTCGTTTGGTCCACAGCGTTTTCGAAAAAAATTGGCTCGATGACGCCTCCAGCGTAAAACAGCATGCAGTAACTTTGATCGGGTGTAATGGCTCTTCTTGGAATATACGCGGATTTTCGGTACCCCAGAAGCTATAATTTTGCTTATTCACATATCCACAGAGATGGAAATATTTATCTGTGTATTTTATATCTGTTTACTTCACAAATGTCAAAGCAGAACTGACATTTGCCACCATTGCAAAAATTCAAGGATCTCCCGATAGGTGACAAACTTTTGCGCCACCTGTTATTATAATATTGTGTTCTCTTACTTTTCTTAATCGGTGTTTGGTATTGCCTTCTTCTTCTTCTTGCTTTGACGTCACAAAAAGGACTTCCATTAACCTGTTTAATGTTTTTAAGTTTTCGTAAAATTTAATTATACAAAGTGTGGTCTTCTGAGTGGGGTCTTCTGATAAGATGGTGATTCCCTTGTCAGTACTATCTAGGGGGTTTTTGTGACATCTCAAAATGCATGTTTCCACTTTATATTTATAATCAACTTCACTTAAGCACAACAACCAAATTACTATAACACGCAAAATGCCACCTTATATAATATAGGGTCAAAAAATCTAAGTTAATGAACTAAAAATAAAAACCACAACATGTCACTTCAAGATCCTGCAAAAAACTCGTTTGATATGGTCTTACATTTAAATTTAAAACTTTAAATAATCTATGTAAATTTTTGTATTTTTGATAATTGTATTTACGACTATATTTGTAGAAAATAAAAATAATTAGGTATGCTTAATAGTTATCAATAATAAGTTTTTAACCTTAATAAGTTCTTAATAATCTTGTATTGGAAAGAGTAAGTTTTGGTAATTATAAATGAAAAATGAAATCGGAAAAATGTCCACCACGACAACACTTACAGATATCGATTCTATCATTAAAATTTTCAATCACTTTCGCAAAATGGCTTAATTCGTGAATCACGTCACGGATTTTCAGTTTTAACACTGCAATCGATTCGATTGGCTTCATATAGACTCTGTCTTTAACATAGCCCTGCAAAAAATAATCCAGTGGTGTCAAATCACATGATCGGGCCGGCCACTTAATAGATGAATTTCATGAAATTGTTTCGGTGGCTGTATGACTTGAAACCATGTCAATGATAATAGAGTAATGGATCGATGTTACTTGCAGTGAAAAATGAGAAGCGAGTATAGCTATAGCAATACACGAATTTATTTTGAGTTCCCAACTTTGATGCACAATACAGTTTTATTATGAACCCTGAAGTTGACAACATTACATTTTCTACAAATCTATGTTTAAAAACAGTTTTTTTTTTTTATTGATGTCACCATAAACATAGCATAGATTTTATAACAAGAAGGCATTATTTAACAAATGATAACCATATCATCAATAATATTGCAAAATTGAGTTGTTGACGTCTCTTTATAGCGTAATTCATTGACCGCAACCGCGTTCCCACCAGAATTTTGAAAAAAAAAAAAAACGTTCCAATCATGAATCACGCCTCCAGACCAAATAGTGCATACAGTAACACGTTGAGCTTGCAAAGGTTTCTCAATAACCGCTCTTGGATTTTCAGAAGCCCAAATGCGGCAATTTTGCTTCTTGACGTATCCAGTTAAATGAAAATGGGTTTCGTCTGAAAAAATGATTTTTACAAAAAAACCAGCGGGTTGTTCTCGAATTAATATAGCGAGTCTATGGCGATGTGAATGGTCGGCCGACTTCAATTTTTTTTTATTGAATGATAAAATTGATGACTTAATTTATAATTATAAACAATAAGAATATGTACTGGAACTCCCATTTTTTAGATTCTTTAAAATTATGATATACTGGTAAAGTAATAAATATGTTTTACAAAATGACACACTCGAAAGGCTTTGTTACGTTATTATAAGATACCCGTTAATCTTACTCGATTGTTCGATGCCACGAGACAGAAATAAGAAGTAGCACGACTGCGCGGCGTGGCAAGGCAATTGATGTAAAGTAAAACAAATGAATCCTTGTAATGGTACACCTACACGCGATTCTTATTATTATATTATTTATTGATTAAGGATCATTGATACGGTTGTATTTGTGGCGAGTGCAACGCTTGATTTGTATTTTGTAACTGTATTTTGGTCTTTCTTATACTTACAAAATAAAGTTTCATTTTTATAATATGTATGTGCTTATATAGGTAGTTACTTGTTTCATTCATGTTGCAGGTAGAACTGTGTATATTGAAACAATAGTAAATGGTTTTAATATAAGTTAGAGACATAGTTCAGAGAACAGTAGAAAAAGTTTAAGAAAGGTAATTATGAATAATCTTAATATCTGCCTCTTTAGCCTAGTGGTCCCAAGCGCGACTGCTATGCTCGAGGTCGTGGGTTTGATTCCCAGGTCGAGCAAAGTGTTATTGGGGTTTTCGTATGAAATTCTCAGTAGCAGCTCGGAATTTGGCTTTGTGCTCGATTTATGGTAATAGACTCGCCCCCTATTACACGGGACCTAAAAACCTACTTGGCGAACTGGGGTGTACATTAGTACACCTCTGCCTAACCCTTCGGGGAATACAGGCGTGCACCAAACATACCAATGTTTGTTAATATCTAAAATTCTTGTGTGCGTCTGTTCGTGATCGTGTAACTTTTTTTTTATATACCAGGATGGTTGCGAACAAATATGCGTTCCGCTTGATGGTAAGCGATTACCACAGCCTACGGACGCTTGCTGTTGCAAAAAGTAAGCAGAAGCATCACATGCGCGTTGCCGATCCTTTAGATATCTACATACTCATTCCCTTTTTAATGAACTCCATACCTGGGAAAACTTAGCAGGGAGATCCTTCTAACTTCTGAACGATTGAGTTCATATTCACACAATACTTTTGTTTTATCGAGACAATAGTTCACAGCGATATTAGAATCCGATAGATGGCGTTGTGGTTGAGTCATTAACTACCGGAAAATGATGGACCACAACTATATATTGTGTAAATAAATAACATGAGAGGATAGAAGAAGATAGATACAGATGTCGGAATAAAACAGTAAAAACTGCAGTTTATAGTTTTTTTTTTAAATTAAGTTAAGTAATAAAAATCCTACTGTAGTCCTATGACCTAGCTCATAGTTGACTGATACTAATAAATTCTATTGATCTATTACTTAGCATTTAAGCCACATGTATAATTTCTTTATACTACCAATTTACAAAAGTTTAAATTGTAAGTGAGGACAATAAAATAATAATCACAGTTTGCCGGCATCAATGTGTTTAAGTATAATTTAAAAATGTCTTGAACTGTTTCTGAGCGTAATTAGTTGGTTGCTCAAGTTCTATATCTTCTATCGGTTGTTCATATTTATATAGAAGTTCTGTTTTAGTTCATTGGGAAGTCGTATCAAATAAATGTTTGTAGTTTCTTTTCTTGATCTTATCAGAAAATAAGGAGGTCCGCGGAAGAACCAAAGTCACCGACATAGCTCTAATAATTGTTAGAATTAAGTGACAATGGCCAGAGCATATTGCTCGTAGAAAGGATGGCATGGGTAGACCTGCCACTAGGTGATACGATAACCTGGGGGAGGTTGCGGGCGTTACGGCGATTATTGGGGAAAGCTTATGTCCAACATCAAACAACAGTGGACATCTTTCGGGTGAGATAACGATGGCGATCAAATAAATAGTGCTCGAATCCTACAATTAGCATGATCGTTTTGTAGTGCCATAGCTAGGCGATTTGGTTGACCAGCATTTTGACTGCTACAATACTTTAGTTGAAATTCTGTCGCCAAACATTTATAGGGGTGTTTCTCCAACAGATAATCTGGTCTGTTAAACAATTAAAAAATAAATAATTGGGGAACGTTTTAAGCAAAGATATTGACATTATAGTGACTTTCTGTAAATTTCTCTCAAGTACAAAGTTGTCTTTAATGCACGAGTTTTTTTTTTATTGCATTACGGCATGATCGCAGACACCGAGAGATTAGAACTCCATCGTGTCGCCTGCTTGCAAACCTACATTATTTGGAGATATTTATAAATACTAGCGGTGACCAATGGTTGAAAATCGACCATTGACTTTTTGATTATTTGATTGTCTGTTGGATATAAACTGGCTGATCCCGAAAAACGACAATCTAAGATTCATTGTGATGAGCTTACCATCACAGTCGTGTACAAATACTATAATTATACTGCTTGATTACCTATTGATCCTGGAACACTGCACATCTGTCGTATCCTCCAACATCCAATAAAATTCTTCTCGTATTGATACCTAGCAATTGATCGTTGCTTTGTCAATATTTCGATGAGAATCAATCGGATCTTACTGTGTCCAGATTTAAAACTTTCTACCGGAAGACAATAAAAAATAATTTGCATTCATTTTCGTTTTTATAGTGTAAGTTAATATTTAAAATGATTTTGTCGCTATTCAAGTTAATAAGTGTAGGTATAATTGGTAATTAGCAATAGCATTCTATACAGACTTTCATCTTTGTGTCGACTTGCAAATTAGATTTTTTTTAATGAGTTCTCGTTTCATTTATTTTATTTAAAAAATCTTTTAATTGATTTTGTAAGCTAGTTTTAAAAAAAAATAATTAATTGAATTAGAATTCCAAATTTAAGATAACCTCAATGTTCTTCTATATAGGAAAATCGGACAAGTAGCGAGTAGAACTCGCGCTCTTATGGTTCCGTATTGATTACATTACATAGTTAAGTATACATTTATATCTCAAACTGTTTTCGTGAGAAAAATATAAGCTAATATAATTTTATTGCATTATAATTTCACACGGGAATACAAGTTCATTATTTTCGGATTTATTCCTTAACTTATGTTAAAATTCCGCCCTTCATACCTTTCAAGAGTCTAGTCTCCGGGAAGTACTTAACCTGTAGGTTTTGATAAACGATCACTGAGTGCGGCTTGTAGACTTTTATTATGAAGTGCTGTAGACATCTCTAATATCTTATCCTAGAAGCTTAATTTTTTTTTGCAACAGCAGCATGAGGCATTTTAATTTCAACTTTATATCTCAAGTCGTTTTCGAGAAAAAGGTCATTGTGACACATGGATATACATACAGACGGACAACAAAGTGATTCTATAAAGGTTCCGTTTTTTATTAAGAGGTAGGAAACCCTAAAAAGATGGATATCTGTTCGCAACACATGAATTTTTTGTTTTTGTTTTTGTAATGTTGGTAATTGGTAACTTAGATTACTAATTAGTCTCCACTACGCTCCAATACCGGATACCAGTCATTACCTACTCCAAGATTAGTAAGATATTCTGTTGTAGAATGTTTGACTGCGTCTATATAAAATAATAAAATAAAAATCCTTTTATTTCCTAATCGTTCTTACATTTACATTTTTAAGATTATTGGTATTTTAATTTTATTTTAAGGAACCTCTTTTAGATGAAAGCCTCTTCCAAAGCTTGCCATTTTTGTCTGTTTTTAGCTGCCTGTTGCCATTGTGGGCCAGCTATTTTTTTATTTCGTCTTCCCAACGTGTGTATAGTCTTCCTTGAAGGCGTTTGCCCTGTGGCCCTTTCCAAGACGTAACCGTTTTGGTCTATCGGTTGTCCTGAATACAAGCCACATGACCAGCCCACTTCCATTTCAATTGTTTTGCATATATAAGAGCATCTATTGTGTTTAATATAAATCTTATCCTTGTATGTTTTATTTTTTGTTCTTTCTTTAGATTTAACATGCTGCGTTCCATGCCCCGCTGGTATGTAGTTATTTTATTTTTCGTGAATTTCCATGTTTCACATGCATATGTAAATAACACTAAAAATGTATTCTTTAGTAGAGATTTGTTTACTTTAAAGAGTTGTAAATGTATCTAAAATTTGTATATCTAAAATACAAGACGTTTGAGTTAATGTGTTTCACAAGTGCACTGCCTTCCTGCCGTGACAGGACAATGGCCGCGCAAGCGCATAAATCATAGCAGGTGAACGCGTGTTTAGATCTGCGGTCTTGCAGGTGTTTGGTTTACTTTGTCTACAGTATTCCGTTCCGAAAGTTATAATATTTTAGAGATACGTAAATGTTAAATCCTGCATTTACCAACGGAACAATCAGTGCAGTACATATTTGTGTTAGCAAAAGCAGTTTGAAGCAATGATGGAACAATGGTAGCGCTAACACCGCGCCGATTGACATAGATTCGAATCTCTACAGTGAGAGCCTTAGTTTTCGGTGAAGGAAAGCATGCCATGGTAGGAGGGTATCTTCTAAAGCTCGTGTTAGTAGGTACCATCCTCAAGTTGAAAATCTTTCGCCAAGCATCTATAGGTGTGTTCCGGCATCTGCACTTGAGAGCCAGTGCCCCCACTAGGCTTAGAGTGTTACCATCTAGGTCCACGTCCTAAATTTATCACCAGGTAAGAATTAAAAAAAAATGCACTTAACGGATTTGAAGTGTCGTGTCGGTTTAAAGACATTACAATTGAAAAAGTGTTACAATGGTCATTACGTATGTAGGGCCTTAATTTATATGTTTTAATTACAAGAGATTATGTTTATAACAAAATAGTGTTAACGGTATTTATAACAATTTTTTATTGCTTTTTACTTATTATAGATAGTATTTTATTACTTTTGTAAACAACTTTATACGAGCATGAGAGCGTGATATATGTGTGCAGAATAATAAATTACTTAGAGTTAGATATTTATTAATACTGAATACTTAGTTATCAATAAAGATTACAGTTAGGTTGTGAATTAGATGAATCTCGTAGATCCCGCTATATAAGGCTGGAGTCAGGTGTGTCTTCTCACGATTCATTGTTTATGCAGAATAACTGCATCTGCTGTTAGGAATCGTAATATCAACTGTATAACAAAGTAAAAATTAAATATTATTGTATACTAGCTATACCCGTGGATGCACTCGCGTGGACGATAGAAGGACTCTTTTTTAGATAAGGAGTAAAACAAAAGAAAAATTACCAAAATCTATCTAGTAGTTTTTGCTTGTAGCGTGCACGACGGCATACTTACTCTATCATTTTATTTATCTACTAGCTGTGCCCGTGACTACGCTCACGTGGACTACAGAATGCCCGCGCGAATCTTGCTCCTCCGCTCCCGGCTATTTTAAAGACAAAAGTGCGTATTGTGGGTGTTCCACAAAAGATAGACGTATAATCTCTCTGACATTTTTGTAGGTCTTCTTAATGTCTACAATTGTGTACTACATTAATTTGCTATATCTCTTATGGTTTACTCAGCGTAGGCCATTTAAGCGCCCGAATTAATTCACAATGACCAGTTTTATAATTTGTGCGGAACCCTAATTCTTTTTCTAAAATAAAAATAGCCTAAGTTACTCCCTATAACATCAGCTATTTACAAGTGAAAGTCCCGTCAAAATCGGTCCAACCGTTTCGGAGATTACCCGTAACAAACAGACAGACAGACAACATTTTTAAAAACGGGTTATTTGTTATAGGTATGGTATATACTTTCATATGCATTTAGTAAAAAGCTGTTATTTTGACATTACTAACAGACACTTCAATTTTATTGAATTGTTTATTTATATCAGTTGATATATCAATAAATCAAATATTTTCATGGTTACTTTTTGTATTGATAAGAGATGGCGCTGTCACGATTTTGTACTGGGTATCATTTGATTTTTTACATCGTGTTTATGGGTTTGTTATTATAAACGAATTGCGATTTTATTTATTTGTATAGATATAGATGTACAGTTATTTTTTATAATTTCTCACTTCATTATTGATTATGTTAATGAATTGTTTTATTTAACTACTACATTGTTGGATAGCTCTATATTCCTAATTACTATTAATTATCATTTTGTTTAGGTGCTTGCGTGTATTTCATTTATATGCTGCGCTAGTAAGTAATAATATATTAGGTACAAAGGAATTTTTAACAAAAAAGAAAACTAAATTCAATGATTTTGAGGAATTCCCAGGTGTATCTTTGAAGTGGAAGGTCCAGTGCCCGTGAAATAAAACTGGGGCCACCCTTAAGGTATCCCCTTTCCACCAAAACAATATTCATCTAAATCTGTCTATAAACAAAGAAGTTATGGCTGAACATCACAAAAAAACATTCGAATTGAGAACCACCTTCTTTTTAGAAGTCGGTTATTAACGATATTGTTCAGCTTAATTAATATTTCGTGTTATTTTTATGTATTTGTTGAATTTAATAAGTACTTACTTAATTTTCATGATCACAACTTAGTGTGTACATTTTCTACATTGTACTTTATTTCGAATTTATTTTTATTTTGAAAATATCCTTTCCTTCGTTAATAATGATTTAATGTTATGTTCGTATAAATAAATCTGTAAAAAAAATTAGTTTATTATAAAAAGTACTAGCGTAAAAAACTCTTTACCGTGCCACCGCTAACGCAGCTATGTAGCTAATGTACCCTATCGTTGTTATCACATCCTGTACTTGCATATAGTTTTATAGATTGTTTGACTTTCATGGTTACTGTTCCCCTCTTTAGAGCCGTAGCGTGATACAGCCTATATCTTCTTTAATAAATATGCTATAAAATGCAATTTTTTAAAAATCTAATCCGACTGTAAGTTGCAGAGACTAGCGTTTAAAAACCTAATTCTAATTCCCTCCTCTCCTTTCCTTAACAGAATCAAAAGCGCTGAGATTTACAGAAACTTCCATCTTGGCACGAACTAAAAAGTTCTCTATGTCTTATCTATGTAATACCGTGGAGCTGAAAACCATCTATCGGCCATTGTATTCCCTCCTCCTTAAGACATCGGGTCCTTCAAGCGTAACGTAATGCATTATTCATTGCATTATGCATCCCGGCATGATAGCAGCGATCTTCGATGGATTAGGATCTCTCGGTGGTCACCGTTGTGTTTGGATTGTACTGTGCTTACCGTCACTTTGCCGAACTATTATAAAATATAAACAAACAATGCAATTTTATTGCAAGTTTGTTTTCCTATTTAACAGTTACTATGACATAATTATTATACCTAAGAACAAAAAATGTAAACGTTCTATAAATCCAATTAAGTAAGTAACCATATAAAGAATTATGGTGTATTCACTTACAGTTACTCTTCTACGGGGGTCCGTAGTAATTGAAACGGATAGTTTCTTTTAGTATTTAACGGCCGTTTGCAATGATCTATCTATCCGTTGTTTCAATTACTAGAGATAGACAAATATATACTTTTGTGCTTACTTTTTTTCAATAACCTATCAATGGATAGTTTTTAGTATCTACATAATCTATCCTTACCACATGCTTGAATACATAAGAGGGAAGCCGATATCTGTCTTAAGTTAAAGATAGTACTTCTTACAAATATATACTAATCGCGGATAGTAAACTCAATTATGTTATTGAAAACAGCCGTTTGAGAGCTTTCATTTTGCAAGTTTGTTCAAATATTGGTTTAAAGATAACGATTCTCAAAATCCAGACGACAATGCACTCTAATATGTAGTCAAAAGGTTATAAATGGTTTGTCTTTATAAAAACACTAGAAGTTATTAATATTTGTAAACCAGTATCCATTATTCAAGATAATTTGAATAATATTAATAATATGTGAGTTAAGTTTTGAAGCTATGGTAGTTCTGTGATAGCTTCTACACACACCGCGTCGATCGACCTGAGTTATAATCCCTGCAATGGGCCTGACCTTTCGGTGAAGGAAAACATTGTGATGAAACCATAGCACGGTGGTAGGGCTTTTTCTAATGTTCGCCTGGCTCGCTACCACCCTCAAGTTGAAAATCTGTCGCCAAACCAATGTGTATGTTCTGGCAGCTGTACTTGAGAACCAATTTTTCTACTAGGCTTAGCGTCTCACCTTATCGGCCACATCGTCACATAACATAAGGTGAGACTGTGACTATAACGGTAAACCTATAAACGAATAAAAAAAGTAAGTGCGAATCGCATATGTATATTTTAAGGTCGAATGAATTTATTTACCTAATAAAATTTTAAAGATAACCTTTTTCACAACGAACCTGTCAGCCACCCACGAGTGAATCTTAATTTAAAAAGGATTTTGAAGACGTTGGATTTATTAAGCTGTAAATAAATTTATATTATTGAAAAGTCTTGTAAGTTTTTACATCGTCAAAAAGCATTACGTTAACAGTTAATCCGTATTTCAATACTTTTTATATTTATGCATTGCGTTCGACACTCGACAGTAATGCGGAGAAAACTCGAACTTGATTCCGGACTTCAGATATAATTTTTATTATTGTAATTTAAAAAAAATTGTTTCTTCCAATGTTTTATACTCATCCACTTATGAGATGTTAAGTAGGAATTCGCTTTCCTCTTGCGATACCTTTAATACTCAGTGCAAACAATTAACACTTTTACCTTGTTCCGTTTGACTGGCGCTTTAATGTATCGAATAGGTATTGGATGCGGATGTCTTAATTTTTAAGGTTTCGTAATGTGGACTATGAAAAAATTGTAAAATGAGACAAACAAAAAAAATCTAAAAAATTAATTTATGTGCCTAATCTTTAGTTTTCCTGTTATTCTTGTATTTTAAAACATAAAATCCTGTGCAATCAGTGCAGTAGTAATCCATACTAATATTATAAAGATAGTTTTTTTTGCCTCATTAGCCTGTGGTCCCAAGCAAGACTGCTATGCTCGAAGTCTTGGGTTCGATTCTCAAGTCGAGCAAAGTGTTATTGGGTTTTTCCTATGAAATTCTCAGTAGCAGCTCCTATTACATGGGACTAAAAAACATACTCGGCGAACTGTGGTTGTACATTATAGTACACCTCTGCCTAACCCTTCGGGGAATACAGGCGTGATGGTATTGCTAAACTCTGGAACTAACACTAAGATTTAAAAAAAAATCTTTTCTACCTAGCGGTGTGCCCGCACGCGTTTCATATTGCACACTAGTTTTATATACATCCCGTAATTTTATTTTAACACATATTATTTACAACTCTTAAAGTATATCAATGAAGGAATTACATGTATTTCGAGTTTGCAATTTTCATCAAAATCGTTTGAGAACTAAGGAAAATATTTATTTTTAGTTTTTATTTTACGATTTTTAATAGTAATAGTGAAATTTCTTATAGCCTATCAATCGATGAATGACAAAAGCTTCCCGTGTGCAAAATTTCATGAGGCTGACCCGAATTTCATGAAGCGGTTTTTGAATTAAATCCGCTCATACAAATAGACAGACAGACAACACACGAAAATTTTTTGATTGGTATATTCGTGATCAGTGTCCTTAGAATGCTTGTCTGGAAATTTGGCAAAAAAATGACATGTCTGACAGACAGAACTACAGATTTATTCATATAGATTTATTGAGGAAGATAAAGGGTTATATTACTTCCCGCAGCAACCATAACGAACGGGGCAGTAACATTGAACGTCAAGGAATCTGACAAGTTGTGAGCAAGTACCCACGGGAAGTGGGAACAACGCATGAGGTGCGTTGGCGGCGGCAGCGTGGCGCGGCGTGGTGAAGAGTTGATCAAATAATGTTAATACGGGTGAAACCGTAGGGCACAGGTAGTCTAATAATACAGATTTATGCAATACCGCATTCCATACGTTGGGTTATGCAATGATACGGATGGTTTGGTCGTCTTTTTGATTTTTATCCAAGAAGGTCCGTGAAATAATTTTGTAGTAGGTACCTACCGTAAATAATTGTATTTTTTTCCTCAAGTAGAAACCATTCCGATGACGATGTCTGAATAGTATTACCGATGGAAATTGAAGTTTAAGGAGCGTCAACTTTCATGGTCTGTTGAACACTTTGCATGGGTTTCGATTAGAGATCTGTGGTTTCGATAGAGCTTTCGTGACAAGTTCATAAGGATTTTAAAATCGTGGGCACGTTTTCTTTTCTTTTTATTTGTTGTAACACTGTTATGAAACTTTTTATTTATAACTTTAAATTCATATATTTCTCTGCTTCTTGTATATGTGTTTATACACAATTATACTAATGTCAAGTGGATACAATATTTTTCCGAACTTCATAGTTCAAGCAATGCTTTTAACAAGCTGGTAGCTACAGAGAGCTTTTTAGCAACGTAAAATTATTCATACTTCTAGTTATTTCATTATAGTTCACTACTAATAAAACAATATGACGCAAAATACTACTACATTTCGCTTTATATATAGCGTCAAATAACGTAAGTTTATGAATTAAAATAAAAACCACAACAGATCAAGGATTCCGCTAAAAACTATATTGAAATTTAAAATATTCAATAGCAAGTAAACAATTTTTCTGTATGTACCTACTTTCCATTATTAGTTTTCGGAACAATTAACTGTTAAATAATCGATATGAAGTACCTAGATAGACAGACAAACAAAGAAAGTGTCCTTAACTTAAAAGTGATAACTTATCATTTGCGAGTGCATTTTGCATTTGTGCGATACAAACAACAGATAATTTAATATTTATATTTTTCATTTTAAACAATATAAAAGACATAATGTTTGATAATGATTGATTATATGAAATACGGATTCGCCGTAAATTTAGCAATTTTGTTTTTCACCATCACAAAGTACTAGACCGGTTACAATGTACACCTAGTTTATAAATTACTTGTGCGAAATTGCGTAGGAATTTTATCTTAGAAGTGAGACAGCGTGATATTAATGGCATACTTTTTCTTTGTGTCCGATACAATGTGTGTGCCAACCGATGTTGCTTTTCAAATTTATTAATGTATTGATAAAAATTACATAACGATCGTGTGAACAGTGAAATCCGTGTTCAGAGGACTTCGGACTCGCGTCTTCGAAGACTATCCACATATACAAACAACCGATGCATCGATGTATCGAGCTTTAAGTTAATATCTTTATCGAAAAATAAACGATGCTAAGAATAAAATGTTTCATTGCGTTTACTTTTTATGTAATAACACGAAACCGGGCGAATTTTGGCGAATTCGATCGATCGATATAAAACTCGCCGAACGATGATTTCAAAATTCGTAATGTCATAATTTATATTTATTGACGTCTTTATTTATACGTACAGAGAATGTTATGAATTCTTGGTTCGTATACAAACTATTAATAAAATTAATTGAGGGCTTTCGGTCTGCGCGGCGACGCTGTCTTCATTATGAATGTTTATGGGATCCTTTGTATGTCGAAAACCATCGGCTGTATTATGTGTATAACTTTTTGGTCTTTAGCTGTGAATTATGAGCTGACGGCCGCAAGCTTGGTTGTTGATAGTAATTTCGATGCTGTTAGCCGTGCCGATATATCATGATCTTACAACACTTAAACTTAATTAGTGTAAAAATTTATAAAGAGACGAAGGTCGCCGTTAAAAATATCTGAGCGTTCTTTACGTAATGATTCATCAACTGAAAGTGACTAGTACTGTAATACTTGGAACGAATTTTCGAACTAAACATACTTTTAGCTGAACTGATACTATTATAAAGAGAGAGTGGAATTTTGTGAGTTTGTGTATATGTGGAGGGTAATCTCTGGAACTATGAGTCAATTACATAGCCTATTTATTGAGGAAGCTTAGAGACTATATAATTTCAAGGTACAAGTCTAAGGAGCGGAGCAGTAACGTGATAACAGCTACGATAGGCTATACAGGTGCGTTGACGGAGCAGAGCGGCGCGCGTTGGGAGAGTTGTCGAATACATTTAAGAAATCGTGGGGCACAGCTAAGGGTGAAATAAAGCTGTTATTTCTAATAAAGGGATTTTTGAGCTATACTCAAAATGATACTATTATCTTTATCTAATACTATGAAGTGAGCAATTTTTGTATATACTTATATATGTAATTGGTTTCTCGGAAACGGTTCAAACGATTTGGATGAAATGTTTACATTCAAAGTTTACCTAGATGAGTTTTTTTAAAGATACCGAGCAAAGCTCGGTCTACAAGTTATAAGTCTTTATGTGTATATTTTAATTAGTTGAGCGAGGACTCAAATAACAATATGTTGGACTTTAATCGGTGACCTCATCTCGGCTTGCAGTTATTGAGGTTTATTTAACAGTGAAGTTCTTCGCAGCGTCGCCGCCCGTTCATGATTGTTTGACTGAACTTTGCTTATCAATTTTGCGATGCAATACTAAGAAAATGTTGTAACATACCCTGTGGTTATAGCCGTTTTCAATGTTTGGAAATGGTAAATGCAATATTTGTTCGATTAATCTTGTTCACGAAGAACTTATTATGACACGAATGACAGCAATTCTTTCCAAGTACCTTTATATCTATATAACAAAAAGATAACCGTTCGCGACTTAAAATAAAATTAATAAAACAGCCTATAAACACAGGGGTATAAATTAAGCTTCCTATTAGTGAAAGAATTTTCAGAATCGGATCAGTGGTTTCGGAGTACCTCATTCATACAAACTCACGTACTTTATTTTTTTATAATATTTTTATAGATTTGGTATTTAATCTAAGATTTGGTATTAGACAAGTAGACACACGGATGTTAATGACAGTTTTGTATATAGGTCTTTTTAGTTGTTTATTGACATGAGTTTAAGTCATCGATTTTACGTAACATGTCAAATATGAGTTCACATTCATTATAAATAATATCTATTTAATAAATGTGACTTTATTACTTACAAAACCTATAGTTATGTTAGTCAAATATAAGAAAGCAGGTACTATGGAATAATGTTTGGTACAGGTACATAATAATTAGAGTAAATCAAACTGTTTCATCACTAACATATATGTTCCTGATATAGATAAATTAATTCATATTCAATCACCATTATTTCAATAAAAATCCTTTCACTATCTATTGAATACTTAGTGCTTTTGACATATAAGATGACCATCTTAAGCTTATAAATAAAAAACATTATTAATTTTCTCATTTCAACAATCAAAAAACTATTACTTAATATTGTCTATAGACGTTTAGTAAGCGACACAAAGAGAGGTTAAAAGATGAAGAGATAGGAATCGTTTAATAGGCAAGTGTGAACAGTGTTGCCATTGTTGAGACCATTAACAAACGAGTTTTGACACGCGAGTTCCCTTGCGAAACGTTCAACTCACGACTAAATAAATAAATGTTTATTTACATCGTTACCCAAGATGGCTGATAAGTAATTTAATTAGAACAGCTTTAATTGAATATTGGACATAATAACGAGAGCGGTTGAGCGATTCTGTTGCAATCAATTAATCAAAGTTATGATTCGCGTACGTTTCGTTCTTTGTGTCTGTCAAACTGGGCAATTTGTTGTTGTTGTTAAACTTATTTATGGTATGTTAACAAAGGCAATAACTTTCACGTACACATATTGCTTTTGATGTACGCACATTTGATTCGTCCATTTCCTTAAGGCATTTATGAATCTCGATGTTCATTCAATAAGCCAACGTATTTTGTCGGGACCTGTAAAGTTATTGAGGATTGCTTTGAAACTTTTGTCTCCGTTTAGTGCTTCTACAATTACTGGAAGTTATTGATTAAATTGAGATTCTTGTATTATATCCTTGTCATATGTACGTCATATTGCAAAGTGACAACGATGTACGTGATGTTAAGCACAGTATAATCGAAAAATCACGGTAACCACTAAAAATTCAGCAATCCATCGCAGCTTCGAGAGTAGCTGGATATATTATATTCTTTATTACACATAAAAGTACAATTGGAGGATTTAATGCCAAAAAGCATTCCATACCAGTCTTCCAGTGGAGCAAGAGAAAGGTATATGCAATGTGTGCATAGAATTTAGTAAATACAATCTAGGTATATTCAACTGCACCAAGTAAAACATACGAGAATTGGTTAGTTGGATCTGGATGTTGATAGGAAGCGAATTCCATAGTCGTGCTACTGTTACAGCGAAAGATCGCCGATCGTTAGGCGATACACTTGCTAATCCCGATGTGCGATTAACTTATTACTTATTGTCTATAGCGTACCGTGAAACTCTGGAACCCTCTCCCGGCCAGTGTGTTTCCTCCTTCTTACGATATCGGGTTCTTTAAAAGTAACGTGAAGAGATGTTTATAGGGGTCACAGCTAGTGTATGGTGGTCGAGTTTCAAATCGACAATATATAAACAAAAAGTTAAGGCCTCTAAAATCTCGTCCAAATTTCTTCTTCTCCATTGAATAGAATTTTATCACGGTATAATGCTGGGTCTAAAAAGACATCGCAAGTAGCCTTGAAAAATATATATCTATTTGTCTCTGTAAGTAGAATATATTGTTATTTTAATTTGTCAGAATGTAAATCTTGTTGGTGTTTTTGTTATAAATAAATAACTCCATCTTGTAAGCAAAAGTCCAGGTATTTAGATACGTACTCGATTTGGGTTTCTTTTCAAAAATACTTTGGCCCTAAGTAGGCACTATGAACGTTAAAGCACTACCACCGGTTTGGTAAATATCCTAGTCATTCAGAAGAGCCGGCAAAAAACTTGATCGGGTTTATCAATAATTCCTTTTTTTATTGTGTACCTGAATAATGTTTAAATTTAAGTAATAATTATAAGTACGGTGCTATTTTAGTGAATGTGCAGAGAGTGTCACTTCCAGACATCAATGTCATTCACGTAATGATTCTCCACTCTTTTAATTTTTTAGCAGTAAAACTTGCTTGAAATGGTCCTTGAAACTTGTTAATATATTGAGTACAAAAAATGTATTTTCGGATCTTATTATACAGTTTAAATCTACTGATACATCAATCTATCAAGTAAAAAATGGATATTAAACGTAAACACACATTTTTCAATTATAACATACAATAATTTACTTCTAAATTTCATACAGCGTAAAGTAAATAGCGTATAATATTAAAACAGATATTGCGAAGGTATGCGTGAACCAGAAGTAATGTTGTAAAGTATCACACTCAGTTGTGAGTCGTACCAAGTTTTTTCATACTCAACATTCCTTAATGAGCAGAGAAACCCGAGGTGCGTTCTAACATCTATGCAAATGTAATTTCTTCTATTTTCGAAAGCAAATGTTTTGTAAGATTGCTAATGAACTCGACAAAAATGTGTTTGTTATTCATTACATTTTACTTTTAGCTCGTGTTACTTGGGTGGTCGTCTGATAAATTGAATTCTAATTCTCTACTCTATTTTATTATACAACTAAGGTAATAAACAAGTATACAGCTCGCCTGATGTTAAGCTGCTATCGTAGTCAATGGAGACTTTTAATACGATTGGTATCACTAGCACGTTACTGACCTTGAACCCTCTACTCCATGAGCTCTGGAGCCTCTGGAAACCCTGCTAACCGCAAGAACAACACAAGGTTACTTAGCTGCGATATTTTGTAAGACGGAGGTATTTCACCAGTCGGACTGCTCTAAGTAGAGAGAAAAATAAATAAATAAATCTCTAAAGACATTTCTCTGTGCCTTACCTTCCTTTGCTAATATATAAAAAAGTGCTTTAATATCACCCGTACTCTTAATAAAAGCGGATAGATCTAAATATGATCTTCATGAAATATATTTGTCCGCATTATTATACGTAGCAGATGTATACATACTTAGTGGGTTTCGTATTATATGACACAGCAATACAGTGTAAACTCTTTATAACGAAACTCAAGGGACTGAGCATTTTTTGTCGTTATTGAGAGTTATCGTTATATGGAGAGACTAAAAAACAACCAAATTAACAAGAATTTTTAATATGTATGTCTTAGATAATAAATGCTTATAAATTATTGTTTACACATATAGTCTGATAACTTTGTCTGACGTTTTTTGCTATGCCAGTACTTGTTTTGTATTATTTTATGTATTCTATTAATATCTAGATATGTTGTGGAATCGTCTTCTTACACATTTATTCGTAATAGAGAATGGCGTATCGCTTTAAAGAGTGTTTCAATATGTGGGTTTTAACGCAAACCAACCAAGTTGGGCTCACTTCAACGTTATAGGGAGTTTATCGTTATAAAGGATAACGTTATAAAGAGTTTACATTGTATTTTCATACACTATGTATATTAACAAATATTTCTACAGAACATCCTTGACGAAGCTTGACATGTACCCACATCTTAATTACAGAGTACGTAAAACTAGTTTTTGGCTTTTATGCAATCTTAAAAAACCTGGTCTTTATCTCAATATCTATTATCATAATAATTTACGACTTGTTAAGGTACCTATTCATTTCAAAATTCGTTTTACCGTTATTGGTATTATGTTTGGTGATTGGTCATTATTTTGTTGGATTATGATAGAGCCTGATTTGTACTACTACATATTTAGTTAACCCAACCGAGAATCAAATAACAGTTCAACTATAGTTGCCACATTGTTTATTGACACGATCGAGCGATGGTAAAAACTATGAATCGAGAGAGTCGTTTCAATTTTCCCTTAACTTTAGCGAAGATCAAAACGCTTGATATAGTCATTCATAACAGAAACATTTTCATCTAGTAGACATATATTTAACACTTAACTGGCTACACCGTGGCATTGGCGAGCTAGAATAGGTTTCAAGGTATTAACGCGTAGGCCGTGCGGATCCAATTACGTAGGCAAGGACAAATTTATTACGCCAGGTAAATACTCTCTCCCCATAACGTCTCACACGTCTTTTATCTGGATCATTCGGACTTTCCCATAGAATTCGTATTGATACTATCTTTGTTTGCTCAACCTGTCGAATTCCCTGGGTTTTAATAAAATTAATATTAACCAAAGGTTCTCAAATTTTAATTCGTTTACATGTCAGCATCTCTGTTGTCGCTAGTATTAAATTATTTATTGGTTGTTTATTTTAACGTGCTAATATATGGACTACCAGTTAGATTGGAAAAAAATATTTTGTATTTATAGCCTATTTATATATATGGTACCTCTATCTAACTTGACGCTACGACTCTAAGAAGCGGAGCAGTAACCATGGACGTCGAGCAACCTGGAAAACTATAGGCAAGTAACAGAAATGAGCACAATGATAGGATACACGGGGGCGTAATTAATACGGGTAAAACCGTAGGGCCCAACTAGTAAATAAATAAAAGCGACAAATGAAGAGCATTCCGTTTACCACATTTACATCATCAGATGGTTCATTATTGGTAATACGGTGTGACGCCTCTTCAACCGACGTGGGTTCGAACCATATTCTACTGAGTTTTAGGTAAGGTTTTTTCTGGAGCTCTCCTCGCTCGCTACCACTCACGTGTTGAGAATGATGTCATCTATCAGTTTGTTTTATCACATTTTGGGAATTAATCTCCTTTCTATAGGTACTTAGTGTGTAACTTTCTTCGGTTTAATCCCTACTTAACAATGGACAAGATTGTAGCCAAACGTTAAGCTATATAAATTGATAAAGCTTATAATCGATAAATCTAAGCCCAATTTTCCTTAATTTTTATATACTTTTTTTAAATCTTTGGACAGTCATTTTTTACTATTAAGGTTTTTTATTGTATAGTTGCTTGACAAAATTACAGTACTGCGCTTGATGATAAGCGCAACAAAAGTGACCACCGAGAGATCGGTTATTCAATTACGGTCGTCGTTGTCATGCCGTCTTGCAAACATCTCTGTAACTGACTAATTTCGTGGTGGTCGAGCACTTTAGACCAGCAGAATTTCGTTTCGATGTCCGCAGGTAACCAGTTTTGAATCCCGGCATGTAGCAACGAATTTTTCGGAATTCGCGTACAGTCACCAATTCAAATTGGTAACACTATCGGCTGAAGGTGAAGGAAAACGTGAGGAAACTGGAACGCTTGACAAATGTTCTTGTATGTGAGAAAAATATAGAATTGTGGATTTCTCGGCGTTTGAAATGGCCAATACGTCGTGGACTGGCGTGGTGATTAAACGCTTGCCATCCCTTGGGAGGAGGCCTTTACCCAGCAGTGGGACATAAACAGGCTGCTATTATTATTATTTATAATTGGGTAACCCCAAAGTGCATCAGTTTGACCGGCATATCACCATGTACATGGTAGTCGCGACCCAGTCGGGTACAGATTCCTACCATCATAATAGATTCTTGAATATACACCTGCAGACCCTGGAATAAAACACACCTAAGCGTGTCATTATTGAGGATTTTACACTTGGTATATGGTGGCAGCGATCCAGTCGATTACAACTCTCGTGTCCATCCAGTATAAGTTTTTCTACCTAAATCAGTTTGAAAAACGCTGATCCAAAAGTTTGACAGTTTACATTGGCTTTACTCCAATGTTATGGTTCTCAATAAATGAATTATTCATAATGTATATTGAGGTTGTGTGAATACGCGTATGTGATATGCGTATACGACTGTAGGCGAGATCGCGTGGAGGTTGCGCTCGCGTTTTTCATCCGAGAGTCGATGAGATGCCGGCAGTCGCGCGGGAAACTTTGCGGTGAATACTCGAGTCAACGGGCCGCTAAAACCCAACAGAGAACGTTCATATCGATCATATTTACGATAATATAACCGAGAAAGATCGCGTATCGTGCTTAAAGTGATGTTAACTATAGTAGTTTAAGACAATACAAGTACCTATGATGTACGACTGAAGGCTTGTCGATTGAAATAAACGTGAAATATAAGTCTGCCCAAATGAAGATGACTGTGAATCGTATAAGGGTGGTGGTGCTTGGGAGTCCAAGGAGTGGAAAATCTGGTTAGTTGTAATTTTATTTGTAGTAGATGCGATTTATTTATTAATTAAATAAATTTAAAAATTATTATCATATATAATTATTCAAATATGTATTACAGGAAGAGCAAGTTTCCACTCAAAATATTTATAAGTTAGGTACATACATCGATTTTAGGTGTAAAAGATTTTTTTGGAAAAGGAGACGGATACTTTTTCATACAGACATGGGCCTGGGTAAAAAAAAAAGATGTAAAAATATGAAAACGGTGTAAATTCATAGCTAATGCACTATCAAACAGTCACTGAAAAGAAGCGGATTTTTTGCAATCTAAAAGAAGAGATTTAGGATATTTCGTAAAAGCGAAGTCATGTAATAAACTTCAATTGAACTATTTTTGAAGTAGGATTAACATTAAAAAAGGGTTATGTTTATTATCTTGTAAAGTTATTAATTTACTTATTTTGTTGATTGTGAATTTTAATGATATTGTACGATTTTCAAACCAAAAATGTATTCGATTTTATAAACCATATTTCAACTAATGACGTTCTTGGCCCAGAAATACCCGTCTCCTTTGAGCATGGACGACTATATTAATTATATTACAAGTAACCGCTAGCGACTTTGTACACGTTATAAAACTTAATAACAATAATAAGTAGACTTGTAGAGGTAGAATTAAGTTTCCATTTAAAAGATAATATTTATAAGTAATTGTTAATATTTTTGGTGAGAGATTTTTGGAGAAATGTTAATATGGTAGCACCATATTTATAGTTTACTAGTAACCACCTTTTTAAGCGTTAATTTCATTATAAAACTTAACGACAATAACATTAAAACGTAGTTATCTGTCAGTGATGATTCGGATCAGTAGTTTCGGAGATTACTTTTTACAGATAAACGAACTTTACCTCTTTATAAAAATGCGATACTTGTGTTAAAAAAACTAACGATATGCTGAGACAAATACAGACACGGAAAGTAAGCTCAGAATAATAATGTCTGAGAATTCGACATAAACGGAGTACAATTTTTTTTAAGTAGTAATATTACAATTATAATATGTATTGAACACTTCTACTTGCGCGACCGTATTGTTTTTTATTGACAAAAAAACGAAAAAAAATCATATGAAAATAATTGAGTAATAAACATAACTCTGTGTGATTAACTGATTACTTTAGACTATCTTATCTGCTCTTACAATATTGAGAACATTTTTAAACTATGACACATTATTAAATACTTTTCTTATATGTTTTAGTAAGATAAAATTATCAAATACTTATTGGCGCCATTGAGTCGCATCGTTTTTGAATAAATGTTTTTAATCAATTATATTCACGCCTTTCCGCTTGGTGAAAGCAGAATGATAAGGGCTATTACAGATATTTATATATACGTAACAGCGAACATTCCAAACAAGATATATTTGTTGAATTTTAATAAGTAGGTTCGGCATGAAACTGGGAAATGTTAATTAAATATCTTACTTAAAATCAGGGCCAAGAATCCAAGATGTTAGTATTGATGTGGGTTAAGTTCGAAGTTGAGTATCATTTTATGCATTTTAGGTATTAGTTAATATCAAGTCGCAATTATTATATTTAAAACTTTTTATATCGTGTTTTGTATTTAAATGGAAGAATGACACTACAGAGAAACTATTATTTTGGTTTAAAATATATATTACTATTAGCTTTGGTTTTATACCTTCCAATGTTAGTTTCTGTTTCCTCGATATTACCAATTGAAATTGCTATTAAATGTTTAATAAACATTTTATATGATTTGTTATGTAATGATCTCGACAAATATGATTAAGTTTATATTTATATAATTTTTAAATTGATTTACAGAGCAATGTAAACTATGCATATAGAAAATCATGTAAAAGAATATAATTGATTGATTATTAGATATAATTTACAGAAATAAAAAAAAAAATATTATCGCCTTTTTAATAAAAAATATTTTTTTTTGTGTTCAATCACCTTGCATAACCGTAGAGTGAATTAAGTGAGTGACGAGTTGACGACGAATTACAAAATATATTAATTTAATCATAGTACAATTACAGGTCTAAATTTATCACTTAATCTAGTTTAATTTTTTTTAAATATATAAATAAAATATATGCGGATTTCATAACTTAGTGAGTTTTACGTCATTTAGATCTTTTTTCTGGAGAAGCTAATCTGCGCAGGTTTATTTACCACACTTGTCTAATGAATTCTTGCGATTTTTATGTCATTTATCTAATTCGCAAAATTTTGTTGGCGTTCCGAATACAATAAGATAGGTAAATAATATCATAAATCAGTTTTATACACAACAGTCGATATTTGTCATTATATACGGCAATAAAATAAGGGATACGTTATTAAAATATGCTTCGGGCGAATCTGAGGTAACCGACAATTTACACGTTTGTACTGAGTTAACAACACGAGACCATTTATAACGGGAATATAGTATTCATTTTCAGAAAGTTAAAATAATTTTAATTTTCGAGTGAAGGTATCGAAAGAAACATCGAAAATATAAATGAGTAAAAAGTGTACATTATTATTATGGATTATACGTGAATTTTAATCTAATAGTAATAATATAAAATTATATTTCAAATGGTGTAAAAACGTCGGCATCGGTTTTAGTGAACTTTGAAAATCTTGTAACATTACAATTATATTATATTCCTTGAATTTTTACATTTACTTCTCATGAAAATTTTACTTCTACTAACTTGGTTTTTAAAGTTAGATAAAAATATTAGAATTTATTTTACTTACAAAAGGAAGGATTTGCTAGATTTACTTAGATGACTACATCAAAAGGCATCAGTCCACCTGTATGACGTTGCTCTTGCTATGCATAAATATTGATATTTCTATCATACACGTTATCACTGTCAGCGCATTCCATCAGATGGCATCTCAGTGTCAAACATGAATTGCTTTGTTCTCCTTTTGTAATGAGTGATAATAATACAATTAATTATTATATATAGATAACTTCTACCAACTTAAAATATTTTTTACAATTAACCATGTATTTAAATTACTTATTAAATTAAACATGTGAAATATATTTCAAGGCAAAGAAATATCCAGGTAAACTAAATTAATATTATTTAATATTAAAAAACCCTAACTTAAATAGTCTTTGTGTTTAATTTCTTCTCTTTATTTTTATCATTAATTTTAAAAACCAATAACACAATGGTTTATTATGAAATAAATACAAGACTTCATTATTTTTACGATAACTATAAAACGGATCATTAAAACGCCATTTGTTACGGTATTTTTTTTTCTAAAGAAACAGGAATTGGAACTTTTATATTTCGCTTTTTAAATCGTGTATATTACTATGATGAACATGTGTGGAGCAATGACCTCGACAGCGTCGGCGTCAACGCTTGATCGGACGTTTAAGAGTTACACAACAGTCTCGTGGCGCCAGGCGTCGGAGCCGTCGGGAAAACGCGTTGACCCACCGCGGCCGGCCCAGTCCAGTCGATACACACTGGTTGTAATTGCAGCGCCCTAATTGTAGGCTGCCTGACTGCAGATGGGCCGACCGTGAGTCGCACGCGTTTGCAATTCATTATCCGGATCAAGGGCTAAATTGTTTTGAAGTAGATCCTGCTTACAACAGACCCAGTGCTTCTGGTATTGAAAGTTGCAGCAATACTTCCGTCACGCAAAATAGGCACACATGAGGGCGTAGAGCTCCGGGAACAAGCCCATGAAGACCTGATTTAGGACTTCCAGACAAAACTTTCCTTTCCTAGCAGTTCAAAATGCAGGTCATCTTATCTAATATTCTGAAACAAATTAGGAAAAAAACTTGATAGCCGGGTCCTCCTGTTTATAACAAAAGTCTTAAAAGCATTATATAGCATTTAATTTAGAAGTATATATAACATTTAAGTTGCCTAGTAGATAAGTTAAAATTATTCTTAAGAAATAAATTATACTCAGGAGTTAATGAACTCGGTGGTTTTAATAATAATCAGTCCGGCTTTTTTATTTTATAAAGCACGGGAGATGATTGCTATAATAAAGGCGTTCTGGTGTTCTTCGTGTACCTATATTTATCTGAAATTGTTGTAAAAAACCGAAAGCAAATAAAGATAAAATTATAAATTATTTAAGATATATAAAGTTATATTTCTTTTGGTGCGTTTGCATAGGGGGTAATAAAAGGACCACCAATGAAAATAATGAAGAATTCATTTTTCTAAGTTTTTAAAACTGTTATTTTTTCATTTAGTTAAAGTAATGTTTATTTATAGATACACAGTCAAATTATTTTTACAAAATAAAAAAGTCAGTAATATGAATTTACATTATATCATTGATGACTAACATAATCATGCTGGCATAAGCGATTAAATTCTTGGGTTAATTTTTTATTTTATTACGCCAAAGAAGTTTACTTTTTCATGTGCGGACATAAGTAAATATTTAAAAAAATTAAGAACATCGTAATTTGTTCCCTGATCTACTTAATTTAATCGTAGTATGATATGTAGGACTGCCTCGTTAGCCTAGTGGTCGTTAGCGCGAGGTCCTGAATTCGAATCCCAGGTCGAGCAAAGTGTTATTGGGTTTTTTCCTATGAAATTCTCATTAGCAGCTCGGAGTTTGGTTTCGTGCCCGATTAATGTCAATAGGCTCGCCCCCTATTACATGGGACCTAAAAAACATACTCGGCGAATTGTGGGTGTACATTAGTACACTTCTGCCTAACCCTTCGGGGAATACAGGCGTGATAGTATGTTATGTTATATGTAGGTATGTCGACCATAAAAGGGATTTTTAACAGTCTATTCTACACGTGATGGATGATACCTGTAATCTATTAATTACCCCTATAGATACCTGTCGATAGAGAGTGCATTGTTTCTGACGATAGCGTTCATACCATCTATCAAGCAACGTGGTGCCATGTTATTTGATCAGTGTAATTTGTCAATTATGCTTCGGTGATTATACAATTTTGTTATTGTTTTAAAAATACATACAGCCATGAGAGATACGTCGTATTCAATATTGAATTATCTATTTAATACCTTATTTTTTTATTTAACCTTTTTAATACCATTGTTAATTTTATTATCGTTATATGTTTAGCATTATAGCTAAAATTTCACCTATTGATCTTTAGCTACAGATTTTCAACTTGAGAGTGGTTTCTAGCCAGGTGGGCATTAGAAAAAGCCGGTAACTATTCAAAGGTTTCATCACGATGTTTTCTTCACTGAAAGCTCAGGCTCATTGTAAAGTACCACTGTGCCATCATTGCTTCAAAAAATCACGAGTTTATTATACGTTGATGAAATTTTAATCATTACAATTGTTGTTAAATTTGTTTGATATTGAAATTTCAATGTTGATCATCCTGCAACGGTGTATAAAAAGGAATGCTTACCTAGGTACCTACTTATAAAACCTAACCTAACATAAAATAAAATTATATGTCTTTCCGTTTAAAAGAAACTGTATCTATTTAAAGTGCCCATGTTTTACCCGAAGGGGATCGATGGAATTTTATAACATTACAATAATCCACGTAATCGTGTTGCGGAGAAAGTTGTACACTTTATAGTTATTGCGTATAAAAAAATTGAAAGGAATACGACTCTGTGAAATTCTGAGTGCGTGATTTAAACCTTGATTTTATACCGTTCTATAATATTATGTTAAATAATATATAGGTATGTATACCAATATCAAATAATCATAATTATAATTATTATCTGAATTATTTCACATTTGTCTCGGGGTTCGGAATTTGACAATACCTGTCTTTCATGACTCATTATATACTTAATATTGTTAATTTTCTCGTGACTTTACTATTAATATAATGAAAATTATTCTCAAATCTATACTACATTATTATAAAACTCAAGATATTGTTTTTGATTGTTTGAATACGCTAGTCACTGGAATTACCAGTCGGATTAAAAAAAAAAAATTATAGCCCAATTATTGAGGTTGGTTATACGCTATATAACTTCACGCTACGGTCCTATGGAGCGGATCAGTAACCATGAATATCAAGCAATCTGGCAAGCTATTGACAAGTACGGGAACTGAGAATAACGGTAGGCTACACGGGTGCATTGCAGGCGGTGTGGTTAAGGGTTGGTCGAATAAATTTAACACGGGTGAAATTGTCGGGCACAGTTAGTGTAAATACAAAATCGCAAGTGTAGTTGAAGTGCATTGAATGTTAGTTTATATTCTCTTAGTAAACATATCAAAGCAGGTATTACCTACTTTGTAATTAAATTCAATCGATTTCCTATCGCCGCTACTACTTAGACTGGAATCCGTGTGGAATTTGATTAGGGTTCATTGTTATTCGCCTAAGTGACACACTTGTATAATAAGGCCACTGTTAAAATGTAGTTCTTATTGAGTAATAAAGGCTGTAGTTATAAATTGAAAACAGTATTTTCGTAAAAAATGAGGTAGTGACTACTATTTTGATGCGATACCTACATAAATCACTTCAATAATACATAACATTAATATAATAAAAAAAAAATTAAAATAATCACAGTCAAAACGAAATTAATATTTATTAGGTATACATATGGGCAACTATTAAAAATAATTTACATTAAGTCAATTTTGTTTAGATTGTTTAAGTGACCATGTAGAATGCATATGAAGAAAATATGAGGCATATTAAAAAACGCTGATAAACCACGAGTTATGTCGTAAATTCCTATCAGATTAAGAGCTTAAGTTTCTTTAAGTTATAAGATAAGAATACAATATTTATACTATACTATATTTAGGATATGGGGGGTAAATAATAAAAAATGTAGTATTAATTTGTAATTAAAATATATAGTATTTTTTTTATTTTGAAAGACTTCTATTACTATTTCACAATTTATCTACAAGAGAAATTCTCATAAATAATCATTACACTTACATGGAAGGCAAAGTACTTACAAAAGTAATTTCACCGGCACGTTCGAACCGTCGTCACTTGACAAGCAATCAGGGGTTTTGAATAGACTCAGTAGTTCCTTTTGATGGGCTGCCAGGATTCTCCACAGTCTATTTCGTCGGTAGCCCGTCGCAGTGTATTGGCTATTCATATAACTTGCTTCATCACTGTTGGATATAACTGTTTATATAACTTAACAACCCTTCGAAACGAAATTCCACAAGTGAAAAGGCTAATCAATGTTTGAAGCTTCTAGAATTGTTTGTGTTTTTACAATGCTCTCTGTTAGTTTGATCGTAGGAGTTCCATCGTATTCGTTTAATCATTTATTTTATTTTTGTTACAGCAGTGGTCGTGCGTTATTTGACAAAACGGTACATCGGTGAATACAGTTCGACTGGAGGTAAGCTAATGTGTACATATATGTAAAAATAATGTCATATATATGTGGATGGCCTAAAATGAATGATAAAACAACTTAATAAACAAAATATACGTATTTACGTAAATATTATACTTCATGCAAGTTTTTATTTTTTATAATATCTTAAAAATTTCTGACTTTTTAATATTGAGTTTGACGTCATAAACTCAATGATGTTTGTGTTTTCGTAAAAGTTTTTATGTACACTTTTTAAATTAACATGTCTGCTTCCTCCCGACCTTAAAAGTGTCGAGTTGTACGTCAGACGTGTTGTCTTAAATTCGATTGAAACATTGAGGAAATTGTTTAGCTTTGACAAAAGACGATAATGTTACGATGTAGTATAATAAAGTATTGATTCTATTTTATTATTATATGTATATACCATTATCTGTTGTTGCAGATTTCCTTTATCAGCACAGAGTAGCGTTCGATGGCGCCGTGTCAGAGGTTGAAATACTAGATACATCGAATTGCGCGGTAAGAAAATGATAAGGCTGCTTTTAGTAGAGACAATATACTTAACTTCTCGACAGTTGTATTTACTTCGCTTCGATAAGATTAAGTCTCCATTAGAATTGTCAGGAAGTAAAACCGATAATATAAACGACAGATGAACCCAACTTAATTTACAAGTAAACAATAGAGATGTTAATCTTTCTGGAGCCGGACCGGACCTTATAGTAGCGGCTGATGCCCGCTGTACAATTTAATTAAACCAAGTTTATGTGTCTTGTATAAACTTATCAGATACGATCTTTATTGGTTCGTTTTACTGCCAGGCGAACCTACCTACAATGCATGAGTGAATCTTATTACATAATTTGTATTACTTTTATTACGTTAGATGGTTCTGATTGAAAAAACATGTTTCTCATTTCGTCTAAACAACGACGATGGTTTGACTTATTAAACGAACCAATAACGGAACTAAAAGAACAAAACAGTTTCGATGTCTCATATTGCGCAATCAGCAACTTTACTCGATGCAACGGCTGGCCCCGATACGAGATTCCGTCCAGAACAACTTGTGCTATGACTTCATTAAGTATAGGTTCACTGACATTCGTTCCTTTAACCCTATTTATTATTTGTAAACTTTACATTTAAATAAGGGATGTTAAAGTATTATAACTGATCTAGAGGGCGAGTTTTTAAAAATGTTCTTACTTTTGTTGACAAAATAATGGGGGTAGTAGGATAACTAAAAAATAGATGTGCTTGGTATAAATACAAAGTCTTGACGTTGAATCTTTATGTCTAGATTTTCTGAATAGGGTATGAAAATAGTTACATAATAATCTCTTATACTTTGCTGTATGAAAAATAAATTATATATGAAGGGTTTAAAAAAATCGATAAATGTGAACCTTTTTGATGATAACAATAATTGAGTTTATTATTTTGAAAACCATCGAATCAGTCAAACTTGAATTGAATTGAATGGGTATAAATTGGTTTTGTAGTAAAAATGAGATATTACAGATACGAGGATGTTTGGCCGAACACTTGAGGTGGGGTGACGCTTTCGCTGTGGTGTACTCAGTTTGTGAACGACGATCGTTTTTGGCGGCGGCAGAGCTGCTGTCCCTTCTGGAACAGACAAGGCTACCGGGATGCGCCGCTGTTACCCTCTTGGGGAACAAGCGTGACCTCGAACACGCCAGGTAAGGAAGGACCTTTTTACACACTAGAACTTTAACAATTTTAAACTATCACGATTTGTATACATTATGATATTTTGAAATTATGTATAAATATTATTTTATTATATTAAGTGAGCAATTCTTCTATATAAATAATTGGTTTCTCGGAAACGGCTCCAACGATTTCGATGAAATTTTGTATTTAGATAATGTTTTACATTACAAGTTTATCTAGATAGGTATTTTTTTTTTTTTTAAATACCGAGCATCGCTCGGTCGCACAGATATTAGTGATTAAAAAAGTAAGACGCGTTGTATACCGTAAACATAGTATGTCTTTACAAATCACTTATTCTGTCTGTAGTTGGAAATTTAATTGATCTCAATTCATTCCAATTACTGGAAAGTTAATATATCTATGTTCGATTAACATTATTTTAACATTTATATTACTCAAATTTTTGTATTTAGGTACGTCGTTATCAAGTATTTAGTAAGCCATGGCGGTCGAGACATTTTGATTGCCGAAATATCAATTTTTTTAGAATTTTTCAGAATTCGGATAAATCGTCTGATAAATTACTTACGATGGATTTCCACAAAGTAACGCTTTCGTTAATTGATTACTATATTCTTTTTATTAGGGAGGTCCACGCAGAGGAGGGTCAGGAATTGTCGTTGAGATTCGGGTGCCAGTTCTATGAGGTGTCTGCGGCGGAGTCCTGTGCAGGCGCCGCGCTTGCGTTTCATGCGCTATTGAGGGAGGCGCGCGCGCATGCACTTCTTCTGCCCACGCCAAGACGAAAGCTTGCTGCGTACTCTGTCTCTAAGGTATAATTAAAACACTAGCTGTGTGCCTCGGTTTCACCTGTGTTAAATTTATTCGACCAACTCTCCACCGCGCCACAAACGCACGAAGTGTGAATTTATATAGTCTATAAACATTTTGAACATTTCGATAAACTGAATTTATTTAACGTTTTAACGTTCATATGTATTTTTGTGTAGTCTTATTTAATAATGTGTTTAATTCACAGGTTATTGGAACGATATTTGGAAAAAACAGCAAAACTGTTCGCAAGAAACGGCCGTCACTTAGCATATAAGTATTTGTAATTTATGTCTAGATTTAGTTTCGCATCCACCAGACTGTTATATGTATAAAGCTATTTTTTATATCTAGTATAAGTATTTAATTAAGCTCTATCTTCGAAGATAGATTATTAATTTGTACAGCTAGAGACTTAAGTCAAAATTTATAAAAGAAATAATAAGTTTTAGATAACATCAACGAAATATGTTATGTTTTCTGGAAACTATTATACAATATATTCAACCTCGCATTAGGATTATGGCGTAAGCGTAAAGAAATATAAATTGTAAATATGTAATAAAATAACTTTTATGTAATAATGTTTAACGGTTTTACTCGTTAATAATAAGTCTTTTTAAGTTCAATAAAATTGTAAACTGAAATAAAATATGCGTTTTAGTTATTATCCACAATTTTTATTACACAAACTAAATTTCGTACGAGTATCTGAGTCAATCTTACCCACACTTTGCTGTTCCTGAAATTTTATTATAAATATACAATTGTACCTAGGATTATTAAGCACAACGGGAAACTTGATTACGTTTTAAAAATCTTTTGTTTTATTAAAATTTTATTGGCAAATTCAGGATATGAAATATCCGTTCCTTACAAAATATTCCTGTCCGAAGTCCACATCAACTTGTGAACTTTTATTATGAATGCACTTTTTTATATTTTTTGTTATAGAAAAAAACTACATGAGATAGGTAGTTCATAAATAACAAAAATGCAAAACGTCAACGTAAATAGCAAATAGCAAAATGCGTATAGTTTCCGCATGCGTAAGTTACCTTCAATAATTGTGTCAAAAAACGCATAGATATGTGTTTTTTCGCCGTAAGTAGATTCCATTCTGTTCAGCTTCACTCGAACGGACGCGACGTTGCTCTTTGGTAGAATATTTGATCAGAATAAGCGAAAAAAAAATTAATTCTTTGAAAAAATATGTAACCTCTCGTACGAGTAAGTGTGGGTAGTTGATTGACCCACCTATGTTCATTTCCGATAACCCATTCGAAAGTCTGTTGTTTTATAATGGCTCGACATAAAATATACACCTTTTATGGTCTGACATAAAATCTAGACTGTCTGTCTAACATCAAATCTAGGTTCTCACACCAATCATATATGGTTAGGGAATTAACTTAGTAGTTACATCTTATTAAGTACCTACAACAGATCTTTTTGGAACGAAGTTCCATAATACGGCTTGCAGTAGAAGTTGACTTGTAGAAATTGTCACGTAAGGGGAAATTATAGATTTATAATGGTTATAGATTTTGTTCCTATTTATACACCAATTATATTATTTAGAATCTTATTACTTCAAAATTTATTAACAAACGTAATGCTAACAATAAAAATCTATTCAAGATTGCACAAATATTAAAAGACTTTAAAGTATCATTGATCCAAAATAGTGGAGATAATAATTGTTCGCAATGATAAATATCTTATACAAGTTAAATCTAAACCAATTCGTATTTCATGAGATGTGTCTACATACCCTCTACGCCCGTGTCAACAAGCCCTATGTTAAAGTAAGTTGATCGAACATGGCATTTACTAGTGGTGAGAGTAGCAAAACATGGCCTGGCATGTCTTTCCCACCTTATGTCTGACACGATATATCGATACTATCTTAAAATAGAACTGAACGTGAGACACGAGCACGAAAAAACTAAGCCAATCTCCTGCTTCTTGTTTTTATTTAATGGCAACGGTACTTATCCAGAATTCTGCAAACGTCAATTGACTGGAATATTAATTATCTAATTATTTTTTAAAACTGTCCCTTTTTAAAATTGCCTAGGGAATTTTTGTGGTATCTTAAAATGCATGCTCCTAATTATTAAGCACAATAACTAAACTACATTATTAAACTATATTATTAAATAGGGCAAAATAACATAAGTTTACGAATTAAAAAAAAAACTAAAAAAAAGAAATATTAATCTCACATCAAGATCCCGCTTAAATTCAACTAAGCTAATCGAAGCAAAATGTTTAGTGGAAATTATTCATTGCAAGGTTAAGCAATCGGAGTCAGTCAGTCGTTTAGTAAGTTATTCGTTTGTTCATAAGAAGATCAAGTTCAAGTGTATGTCGATAATAAATTTGTTACAATTTACACAGTAGATAGATTAGAAATGAATGGTAGAGAGAGCAATAAGTAATTGATAAGCACCGTGGTTGCGTATTATGCAACATATGTACCATTTTGTATTTAAACTAAGTAGCCTACCTACGTAGTTTAGATACAATAAATACATTTAATTATTGGACGCGCGAGATCTTAATTACTATTATAATTCAGAGTTTTTTCATATTAATAGTTTTCAATAATAATTTATATAAGCACATTTTGTACATATTATTTTTACATTAAAGAAAATACAATATTTTTGGGCACAGCACACGTTTTATGAGCACCTCACTTGAGATGCTAGGATACAAGGAGGATATGGCATATTCTGTATCCTGAAAGTCAGCATCAAAAAAAAAAGTCTGTCGTTCTTATTTTTTATATATTTAAAGGGTTACTCTGTTTTGCAAATGAATTTTATTATTAATTTAACGTTTTATTCCACAGTTTTTAGGAGCTCTTTTGTTTCATATTAGGATTTAAGCCATCTTTTTATTACTTTTCTTACAGTGGTAGTTTATTTTCCATTAGATAAAGATAGTAAGATGGTAGTAATTGTAGTATTTATTAAATATAATTATATTATTGAGAAATTTCTCTATTTATTTTTTTGCCAATTATGTTTGTGGAACGGTATTTTGAAATACATCGACTGATTCGGTGTGATTGCCGATTAAAAAACCAGCTGAACGTCTTATAAAAACTTTAATTTCATTAATCCTGTGATTTTTGTCGCTCGTCGAATAAAGTAGATTGTATCATACGAGAAGGCGAGAAAACGAGGTCATTCAACCACTAATTTTATTATAATTGATTTTTGAAAAGTTCCTAGTTCGATTATATTTATTTTGTTGATACGTTTATAGTTTCCTAGAATTCAATCGATTAGACACAGGTGTGCCCTCTCGATGCGATGTGGAGATATAGGCAATAAATTCGATCTAGATCGACTTCATGGCGCCAACGTTCCGCTTACAGCGTCGGTAGCGCATTATCAAACATGATGGGGTTTGATTGTTGTCTATCCTGGATAGTAAAGTGCTGCAAATAGGCTCAATATTATTATGAAAATTTATTTAAGTACTATTACAATACCAGAATTTATATTAATAAATCTTATTTATGTTACAGAATTACCCGTTATTATTTTTAATAGCAGGCAAGGCAGACGTTGTTCTGCCTTTTCCAGTATTCAGTAACTAAATCACAGTGACACCTATCCCGATTAGATTTTTCCTGAAAGTTTTCCAGGACTATAAATGTACTGCCTACGCCTCTTATCAGTGATCAAAGATAGGGTATCTTCTGTACATTCATTCATTAAAAATTATTGTTTACTTTTTAGTTCGTTAATTTAAAAATAAAAGCTTATTTTTTCGATACGAATTTTATGTTTTGAGACGGTGTGAATTTAGTTGATAAATAAATATGGGGAAATATATTGCTAAATAAAATAGTCATTCCATTTCATTCCAAATAACATTACTTGTATTATGGTAACAGTTTCGAATCTATGATTTCGTTTACCATACATAAATTAATTTCAATTGGTTCCCATCTGTAATAATTGGCTTTATACCAATATTAATATTTATAACATACCATTTCATACATACATAAATAATCCAAAGGCATCTGTTTTATAATAAATTGTTCATCCTTTTGTATTTTTCATCGTCATTGTTATTTTTTTTTTTTTTGTAAATTTGATTTATTAATGTTTTTATGTCATAGATAACGAATTTCTATGATAGATAATTTTAGAGCATGCGCATTAAGTAATATTATTGATTGTTTAGGAAGGGCGTATATCAGCATTGATTTCTAAGATGCTCAATGGTTGAAAGAATATTTTCAATAATAAAATTTTAAAACGTCTTTTTAAGCTTTTGGACTATTTGTACAAAGTATCTAAATATAAGGAAAATGAAAATAAAAATAACTAAAGGTAAAAATACTATTCTATGTTATAATGATATATATAAATATAAGGTAATCGTAACACATCCCTGAGGTTTTGACGCTGAAGCAAGATTCATAGGCCGTGAGAATAACTCAAATAACATAAATCTAGAGACAAACATTTTAGCGTTCCGTGGATTCACCGTGCGGGTGCCGGGTCTATCGTGTGGCAGAGAGAGGAAACACGAGCAGTCCCCGGAACTTGCGACCCAAGTGTAGGCTTAGGATGCGTTATGGTGCACACCAGCTATAACCTTGACTGCGCGCTATGGCTATGGTCTTTCCTGCCAAGCCAGATTTGATAAGAGTCAGTAAATGCCGCTTTAGATACCTGTTCTAAAATAGAATTCACTGCAGTTCTCGACTGTCCAAGGTTTCTTACCAAGTTATACTGAGATTTCGCTGATATACCTCTCACTCCCACTTCTACCGCGTATAAATTAACCTCATGCCGTTTTTAGTTAGCTCATTACTTAGATCGTAATATTTTTTCTTCTTTATTGCGTGGTCTTTAGTTATATAATCTCTACAAGGACTACAAGTACCACCCGTTGGATTTTTCGAGGATAAAGAAATATGTCAGATCTGGATGATGACACACCGACATCCTCTTCCAATAAAAATACGAATTATTAAACAAGTTTTGTTTAGCCGTCTTAGTTGGTGTCGTCCCGCGGCGAGGTTTCTCGAATGTCATCAGCAATACGTGTTATGCTTTCACTACTAAATCATCTGTAATCTATTGCTGATTCACTATATTCTTTAATTGATGTTAAACATCGCAACGATTGCTCGGGGTCGCCCGCACTTGACCTTTCTTGATTAAATTAGTGACATAGCTTTTACATCTGTCAAGAATCAAATGCTTTCTTTATCAAGACGTTGTTACATTGGTATCTATAGAGATTTCTTATTGGTATTTGTTTTATTAAATCTATACTAATATTATTAGGAGGTAAAGTTTGTTTGTGGGAGGTAGCCTCTGAAACTAGTGATCCGATTCTGAAAATTGTTCCACTACTAGGAAGCTAGATTATCTTATTAGGCTATTATAAAAAAATGGCGAGCCTTGTCGCTTAAGGTATGTAACATTTGACTATAGCTTACACATATAAATTAGTTTATATAACAGCACAGTTTATACACAACACTGTAGGTTAAGCGCACAGCTGATGCGTTTTCCATCGCTATTCGTGCTCTGTTCTGCGTATTCCTGTCTCTTTCTCATCACACACACGCACACACTGTTGGTTCACAGTACCAACCTCTCGGAAAATGGGTTTGTACCATCTGACGGCCAACTCTACCATCGCGCGGGCTTATTGGTGAAATAAAAAAAATAGTGCGCGCTTCCCCGGCTTCCTGTTACACACTTCCGTTCCTTTTCACGAAACCAATCTCATAGATTGCAGGAAAGCGAGAGGAAAGATGTTACACATCAAAAATTGTAAAGTAATTAATGCAAATGAAGTCGCTGGTAGTTGCTAGGTCTTTATAAATTAGTATGAATACAGGCATACCTAAATATTATGTTTAATTAATATCAAAACTTATTTTAGATCCTCTAGCATTTTGATACAGTTGATTTCCGAGTGAAATGTACTTTGGCATATGTGATTGACAAAAATATTATATTCGATTCGAAAGAGCCCACAAGAAACCCCACCAAGGTATTAACGTGAATATATTTTGTTTATATAATATTTAAAATAATTTGTTTTTATTTAAAAGTAATTAATGTTTGTTTTAATAATAACGTTGTGATGATCATAACGTTGCAGATGATTACAGTAGAGTAGACGAAACAGATACAACATTTATGTAGGCAGGTAGAGACAGCGAGAATAGTTAGTGTAAAATAAAAAATTTATAAGGAAGTTCGAGGAATGACGTCATATTGTATCCCAATACATTATTGCAGCAACGCAGCATCGTAGTGACAAGAATATGACATGAAGAAATACGTTATAGAGTCGTGCATTCGTACCGATGCGAGAGATAGCTTATCAAAAGCTTTCATCTCCCGCTTTAGATTAAACGATTGGGTATGTTTAATTGCTCGTATTTTTATGGATGGGATCGGTCACTGATGCACGACTGTGTAATGACGAGTATCAAGGTGATATTTATTTATTACACAATATTCCATTCTTTTTTTTGTATTTATTTTTTAAATTATTTATACCAACAAAAACATAAATATGAAAATAGGGCCAAGTTCAGTAGAGACGACGGTATTCATTTTCACCGATAAAAGAGCTGAGATCTAACGGGTGCCAAGTTTCATTGTAGTTTCGTTAATTATAATTGTTGGAATGTACGTTTCTTAATTTATTTACAAAGCACTTTTTGTTACTTTCTTACGAATTTGGCAAGTCTAAATTGTCAATAAATTACTATCAAAAAGTTTAGAAATTAGCGTAAATATTTATTGACTTAAATAATTTTAAGTTTGTAGGTCTAATAGTATTTGACCTTTAGAGAGGATGAAAGTAGCTCGAAATGGTTCGTGTAAATATATACATTGGCCGGTGTCACCTGTTCCGAACTTGGCTGACACATTGCCGTGTCTAGATAGGTTGTAGAGTTTGACCATAATCTCATCTAATTAATTGACGATGTGGCCCTGTGGCTCGAGATGGTAATACGCTTAGCCTAGTGGGAAGACTGGCTCTAAGTGCAGCTGCTGGAACACACTTAGAAGTGTTTGGCAAGAGGTTTTCAACGAAGGTAGTAGCTTGCCAGTCGGCCTTTATAAAATTGCCCTACCACGACAGTAGGTAGGTACCCATAGAAAAATATTCCATAATTCGTTAAGCGGCCTTGCAATTTGTTTATCTTCATTTAAAATTTATTATATACTAGATGGAGGCAGCAATTTTGTTAATATGTAAATCATTTTAACATCCCTCCTAGGTCCTAGTGCCTTTCTTGAGTTAAGCCCTATAATAACTGAAGGTGTCAAATTGGTTCAGTTCTTTTCAAGGGATGCGTGTTTAAATACGGTAAATATGCGATTTTATTGTTTTAATAGCCGTGCTCCCAGCTTCGCACGCGATTACGAGACCCGTCACGATTTACGACCACCCTCTCCAGCCGCAACTAAAGTCTAGGTCTGTTTTACCGGCATGGAGACTGTGAGCCAGCAGCCGCTTGTGCGATAAAATGACATTGCACTAATTGCAATCACTCAACACATTGCCCCATTACATACGTGCACACCAGACAGGTAAATGGGTAAGGGACCTTTTTTGGCTAGATAGACTTTGCCAGAATAGATTAACTATACATATGACGATAGTAGCCAAATTTTTTATTATATCACGATGGTGGCAAGCAACCACGCTATCCGCCTGATAGTAAGAGGTCAACACAGCTTATGGACGCTTGCAATACCTGAACCAACACAATAAGCGCGTTACCGACCCTTTAAAATCCTGATCACTCGGCATCTTGTAGTTGTAGTCCAATGGAAAAACTTCAGCATGGAGCTTATTACACTTCCAGAGCATTCGTCGAGAGAAACTCCATTGAAACCGGACTGCCCGTGACCATTCAGGTTCCTAAAATGTCAGTAGGAACTCTGCGCCGCGGCCGTGACGAGCGGTGACATGGTGGAAAGGAGCCGCTGGCATCATACCGATAACCTATGCCAAATAATAATAATATAAAGATCGTTTATATTATTAACTAGCAACCGCCCGCGAATTTGTTCGCGTTAATCTATATTAATATTATAATCTCCACTTCTCCATGGCAAGAAAACACATCGCTGTACGCGTACTGCTTATAAAAATCGAAATTTCCTTAATAACGTTTTACTGAAGATATCTTGAAATTGTTTTTTTAGAAAGGACCAAGTATCTAATTCTAAGGAGTAAAAGAAAAAAAAAAAATCAAAATCTATCTAGTAAGTTTTGGGTGATGAGCGCACTACACGTAATATATTTACTTTAATTTATTTATATTAACAATTTAATTAATTTTAGCAGTTCGTAGATACTATTGTTTGAATAATATTCCCATAATAATTAAAATTAAATTTTTTTTGTCAAAATATTTACGTAGTCGTAGAATTTCAAATGCGGGATATTTTATAGGTTACCACAACGTATGTTCTATATTTAGCCACATAAGCCGCAACTTAACCTTGCCCATAACTTACTTGAGCTCATATCACAACTAATTCAAAGTACGGTATTTATTCATATCAAAAGAACTATCTATACTTACACAACATTTGAATTTTCTTCTAGCCTGCAATTCGGAATTTATATTTTACTGCTTTTCTTTTAATATAAGGACAACAAAAATTATATACTATACTAGCTGTGCCCCACGGTTTCACTTGCTATTTAATTAAAACACCTGTTAAATTTATTCAACCGATTTTTTACCAAGCCTTCGCCAACGCACACGTGTGGTCCTACGTTGTTCTCACTTCCCAAATATTACAACTTTCAATTCATGGTAACTGCTCCACTCCTTAGAATCTTAGCGCGAAAGGCAGGCCTATAAGCTTGCTCAATTAACAAGCTATAAAATAATAATTTTTCAAATCTGATTATACCAGGGTTACAGAGATTAGTATTTTAAAGAAATCAAACAAAAACCTGAGCTTTTAATTTAATATTTGTATATAATATAGTTATCGTTATTGTAATGACTTTTGCGCACTTTGTCTCGTTCTCCAGTAAGGCAAAACAATCAATGGTGCAAATTAAGGTGCCACGTCAAGATTTATCTAATGTGCAAGAGAAGACAAATTGCCTTGTTATATAACTAACACTATTAGTAATATCATAAGTCGAAAGGTATATTACATAATAAATTGATTAGTTTTTTAAGTTAAAGATTTGATGAAGCAGGTAAACACTCCAAGTGTTATGCAAACGTGAAGTCAGTCGAGCTCAAATGTAGGTTGTTTGATGTAAAAATATTATTCTTACCTCTATAGCGTACAAACATAATTACTAAGAAGAATTTTATAAATGGTTAGCTAATTTTAAACAAACATTTAAAATGCAATTGAAGCTTTCGTAATGCCAAAAAACTAACACGTTATATTGAATAATTGTATAACGAAACCGGTAAGCGAAATGGTATCGAGTTAAACGCTTAATGGAGTCTAATGTAGATAATCACTAAGCACCTGTCTAGAGCTTGACGAATGAGTGTACTTCTAGTGGGAACTATCAGAGGCTCATCGGAGAAAGTGAAATTATTTTAAAGAACTAGAGTCACTAGATAAGATAGGATTATATTACCTGATTTAAGTTGTGTTTTAATTACAGTTTTGCAAAAATTATACATTTGTTTAAGTGTGTTTATGAAATTAGCAGAGTGTTATATATCAGAAAGACAATTTAATAAATAATAATTCCTAATAGTAACCTTAAAAATATTGAAGTAAACTCGGTAGATAATTATTTTTTGTGTCATTTAGGTCTAAGGCTTAGCAAGCACTGCGAATACTTAAATGCTAGGCGGTTTGGAACCGCTGAGAAATGTAAAGTATAACTTTCTAAGATACAATTGTTATATTTCTATAGCTGTTCGAAAACGCGCGATTTTTTTGTATCCTATAGTAATAGTATGGTGGCACACGCAGAGCGGTTAACCGCACGTTGTTTTCGATTCAGATGTTTATGATCGGTTAGTGGACGTACCCAGTAGGTATGATGGCGGCGTTGTTTATGTTTTCTTTTTTTTAAACCAAACAATACAATTCATAATGTAAATTAATATATTGTAATTATAGGACATAATATGATATGATTTTCTACATACACATTGAGCAAAATGGTCTATTAATACGAACATTTTCAATTTATTTGTAAGTTAAATGAAAACCAATTTTTTACTTTTATAATATCCATAAATGTAATAATAATATTTATTTAAATCGTAAAAAGTATTAGGTGAAAACATGAAATTAAATTGAAAATAGAATATTGCTTCTCTAAAAGGCATTCGCGGTTTGAACGTTGACTTATACCACCGTTTGATGAGGATCGTATAAAAGTGGCATACCACGGTCCGTGTTGATATTGTGGATGGACGCGGATCATCCCGCACCGACATACCATGGGGAAGTGTCGTCTTTGGAAGCGCATACAAGTCCGTAGCCAATGTGCGGTGCGTGGCTGTCCGTGGTCGTCAGCCGTGCGAGATAACCCGCAATACCAAGAACCGTTGGAATCTCACCTTTATATATTGTATATTATTTTACCTACAAAATATTTTAATACTACCCATTATATCTGATTAAGTGTTATATAAGATCAATTGGAGCAGTCAACATTACCGGTACCTCCAGCATTAATATTAGTCCAGACGCCAGTGTAAAAATTTATTAGTAACAAAGCGTGTCCCACGGTTTCACTCGTGTTACATTTATTTTATGAGAATCGACCCACCCTACAACGCGCCGCGCCGTCGCTCCTCGCCAACGCACTCGTTGTTAGTTTCACTTAAACGTACTTGCATACAGCTTTCAGGATTGCTTGACTATTATAGTTACTACTCCGCTCCTTACAGTATTAGCGTAAGGTTATATGACCTAAAACCTTTCTCAATAAACAGGCTATAAGAAGAAAAAATAATATTTTAAATCTAAATGACAGTTCCAGAGATTAGAGCGTTCAAACAAACAAAAAAGTGTGTGCGTACAAAGTACACAGGTCAGAAGTGAAACTTCATTGGCAATCAAAATTTTAAATCTCGTTTATATTTATACTAATCTAAAGCTTTAAATTTCCGAGACTTAGAGGGAGGGAAAAAGGAAGATATAATAGGAATTCAATGAATTTAATTGTCATTAAAATATTAAATTCTTAAATGACGGGCGGCAAATTAAATTGCCACATGTTATTTGTAAATATTAGATCTTTACCTATGAAATTGCCGTTTTGTATGAAAAAATTGAACCGAATTTTTTCATGTATTTTTTATTTGTATTAATCGAAGTAGTCACCCATGCAATCAATGCATCTTTGCCAGCGCAGTGGCAGTTTATTGATGCCCTTCTTAAAGAAATCAGCTGGACGGGAGGCGACAAATTCTTCAAAGGCATTTTGTACTGCCTCTCGGGTATTGAATTTTTTTCCCGCCAAGGAGTTATCCAAAATCTGGAAAAAGTAGTAGTCTGTAGGCGCAAGGTCTGATGAGTAGGGCGGATGACGGAGAACTTCCAGCCCCAGTTCTTGCAACTTGGAAACCGTCTGCTGTGCAGTATGAGGTCGCGCGTTGTCGTGCAGGAGCAGCGGAGACGAGCGATTGACCAATGCTGGTTGGAGATGTGCCAGCTTCTCCATCATAGTGTTCAGTTCTTCACAGTACACATCTGCAGTAATGCTCACCCCGTTTGGTAAGAAGCTGTGATGAATCACACCGGCGCTAGATCACCAAACAGTGACCATCACTTTTCTAGGGGTAAGTTTTCGTTTAGGGCATTGTTTAGGTGCTGAACCAGGATCCAACCAACTTGCTGAGCGCTTGTCGGTTATCAAACAGAATCCATTTTTCATAGCAGGTAACAATGCGGTTCAAAATTCCTTCATTTGTGTGTCTGTTGAGCAGTGCAAGGTACGTCTCGACGCGTACTTCGCGCTGGCGATTATTGAGTTCGTGAGGCACCCATTTGTCAAGCTTTTTTACCTTGCCAATTTGACGCAAATGGACCAATATTGTTTTGACGCTAACGTCGAAAGCTGCTGCTAATTCAGCCGTAGATTATGTATCATCAGCTTCCACAATCGCCTTTAATTCGTCATTGTCGACCAAAGTCTTCGGACGACCGCGAGGTTCATTTTTCAGGTCGAAATTCCCAGAACGGAAGCGAGCAAACCAATAACAAGTGGTGCGTTGGTTTGTAGAGTTAGCTTCGTAAACGTCGTTGATGTTGCGTGCCACTTGTGCCGCGTTGCTGCCACGACGGTACTCATATTCCATAACTACTTGAATTTTTAACGTATCCATGATGACAAAAAAGATTGAAATGCGATGAAAATGTAACAGTAATCAATAAACAAATGACTACTTTTGGAAAAAGAATTCCATGTTTTTAAAATAAAATTAATTTGAAATTAGAATTCTTAGCCAAACAAAACTTATTTTGGTTTGAAATGGCCAGTACTGCAGAACGGCAATTTTATAGGTAAAGACCTATTATAATATTAAAACTTCCTAACCTTCAAACGAATTAACATAAAAAATTGTATATTAACAAAAAGAGGACAAATATATTACTTACTCTGAACAACTGCTTAGTATAAGGCGAGTTACAAATTTATCACAAAATATTTATTTATAAAATGAATTCACTGTTGTCTCCATGGCTACGTGCTTCATGCTACGTTCGCCCTTTCTCACTCTCTCTCAATCGGTTTCAATCGCTCTCTCCCACTCTCTCTTAAAACGTTTCATATTTTATGTGACGCGAATTCGTGTCGCGTTGCCTCCGTAAAAATTTTACCCTCTTGCGCACAAAGAAGATTCACTTCAAAAAACAATCTCTTGAACACTATAATATTATAGATTAAAATTTTGTTTTCTGTGTTACTTTATTCAATGTTGCGTATTCGGTAAATAACCCCCTGTCCGAGTGTTCATGTTTATGTATAATGTCACTTACAGTTTCGGTTCAATTGTTATGTAGGCTACATAGTCGACGATAATTCTGCTCTGGTATCAAATTACGCAACAAAAACAATCAAGTCACGGCACTTCCAGTTTAAAATTTTTTCAGTGACACGTACCAAATGTCCGTCCGTCCGTCGCGTCGCGTCGGTCGGTCGAGGCATGTTCACAGATAACACTAAACGGCTAATTTGTATTTGTAAAGCACATGTTGCGCAAATCGAGTCACGTTCATTGCGTCGATGCTAATAACTACAACCGGTAGCTACCGTGATGTTTGACAGACGAACAGTCGTATTATGACTCTGAGTGATATGATATGAAAGTGAGATTCTGATATACTGGATAGTTATAATTTTAATAGTAGCGTCTTTTCTATCTGTCTGTCTGTTTATTTGTAACTTTATTGAAATAATTTTACTGTCGATTAAAAGGGATATTCCAAATTACAGGTAGTAAAGAACAATAATCGTATTTAGTTCAGATTCTCAATTGTTAATAGAAGAAGAAGCGTAATGTTGCATTTCGGGAAACCTAGACCACTTCTTATATTTCAATGTTTTACGCCACAATGTCATTATTATTATTATATCAGATATTATTTTAGAAAATGATTGCATCACGTCGTCTTGTTTGTTTGAAGTTATATGCGCACAAATCATTTGACGAAAGTGTGACACGATGAATTTAGTTGTCAGTGTTAATGATGTGAATTGATTTTACTGACTTATATTTTTCGTTATCGTGTAAAATGTTTATCACATGAATTTTTTTGTTTATAATTAATATTTGTCTGTTTATAATTAAAGAGACTTCTCTGGTAAGTATATACATTTAGCGCGCTGTTTAGCGCTTGCTGGTTTTTATTACATTGACTTTAAAAATATTAATACAGTTTATTCAGCTTAAATTTTTGGTTTAGCGTAACGTTTACCTGTAACATAATAAAAACCAAATTAGGAATTATCAAAGAAATCGTTTCACCAAACATCTTTTTACAGTATTCCACGTATATAAGACGTTAACTGTTAATAGAAAGTCATCACATACTTTGTAGGTACTGCAGACTTGTTCAGATATTTATAGCATTCGCATACCTTAGAGACGCATGCTCACGTACGGAGAACATGCTATGTATTCAACTTAAGCTTAGATTTATGGTAAAACTAATCTTATTCCTCGCATAAAATGCACTTCAATTTATTAGCGCTAATTTAGTATTCATGAGAGAAAATGGTACAACTTTGTAAAAAAGTATAATTAAGAAATTATACTCATTTAGCTTAAATTAAATGTTTAGCAAAAATGAAGAACATGTTTTGATTTCTTCGATTACGATATAACTGGTCTTGCAAAAACAAACAATATGTACAAACAACATTTCATCCAAATCGAGAGCAATTTTCGAGATCCCACAACTAACAGGGTTAACTTGTAAAAAAAAAATCTAAAAATACAAAATTTTATTCAAATCACTGGAGCCATTGCAGATAAATTAATTACGCAAATATACAAGAATTGCTAATAAATAAATACTCTTGAACAAGCGATTAAGTCCTTTCACATAAATAAGGAAACTTAATATTTCTGGTCTGAAATATAAAATGGCAAATATCTTGGTAACTTGGCATACTTTGGTGTTTTGCAAAAAAAAGAAAACACATCGATTTAAAAGTAAAACATTATCTAAATATAAATTTCATCCGAATAGCTAGAGCTGTTTCCAAGAAAACAATTTCATACAAGTTAGGTATTAATACGCTTACAGATACGCATCTGTGAAAATCCTCAGACTATGTCATAGGAAAATACTAGTATTATCTACCCAATCTTAATTTTGTTTAACCTCTGGTAGAAATCGGGTGTCAATGAAAAAAGTAATTAAAAACATATCATTGAACTCCAGTACGTTAGCAGAACCAACTTACTATCTAGTTCTGTTTAACTAGACAAGTGTCAGTTGCATTTCACTCAGCCGCCAGGAGAAGTGACGAACGCGCTCTGCGATAGTGTCATTCAAACTCGTGTAATGTTGCGTTGTACGTCATGATTTAACATCGAAATATCATGGCTCAATTTATCGATACTCTTATATGCGACGACTAGTTACAATGAAGTTTTATAGATTTAATCAAAGCTAAGTTTTTGGTATGTCTTAATAATGACTTTTAAATTCTGGGTCACTATAATGGGGTTAAGTGGAGTAAAGTTTAAACCAGACTTAGACCTCGAGATATCACGGTCCATAAATGAGCCATTACATCCTTTAAATGACTCGACTTCTTGAGATTCCTTTTATCCATACTACTAATATTAGAAATGCGAAAGTAATTCTGTCTTTCTGCTACGTTTTCACGCCTAAATCGCTAATCCAATTGTAATGAAATTTGGTATAGAGGTAGACTGGACCTAGAAAAAGGACATAGGGTACTTTTTGTAGCGAAAATAAAATTTTAACGAATGAAAATAGGGGATAAAAGTTCGTAAGAAGAAAATATGGGAACACCAATGCGCATGTGCGGTAATGGTGAAATATTGTCGGTTTCCACGCCAAGTGATTTGTTGATTTATTATACGCATATGCAGTAATGGTGAAATGACATCGGTTTCCACGCCAACTAGTTTGTTGATTTATTGACATTGTTATACTTAATAAGAAATGTATTGTATTTCTAAAACTTACCTATGAAGTGGTAGTCCAGTATTCCTTGTAAGATTGGCTAAAGTGTTTTGATACTCTTTAACTACGCAGTACAACATAATTACTGTTTTATTTCATGATTGAAACGTGACGTGTGCTGAAATACCATAAACCATTGCTGTTTGGTATTACTTTTAGGTGGCTTCACTCGCGCGTTGTAAACGTCGATTCTATATAATCTAAGCGATATACCTATTGTAAATTATCTTGATTAAACAGTTTTGCTACAAGAGAACTATTTCATTGTGTTATCTCGCATGTGGTGAAAATAAAACTTAAAGGAATGAAAGTTTGTTTGAAGAACCCATCATGTCTCAAATTAAGGATATGAGAAATTCATATTTATGATTTTGGTAAGAAATAAAAGGAGTTTCATATTTATCAAAAAACTTTCCCGCAAGCCGGTAACAATAAGGGATGATTTGAATTATTTTTGAAGTTTTATCGGGACAGTCAATGATTGCATTCATATTGGCAAGTAATTGCAATACCATACATATAGTTATAAATCCATGTATGATTTTTTTGGTTTGCCGTGTTCCGAAATCAGTCTGTGCATATGCAGTAATATAGCAGGGTGGTAGGAATCGCGACCACCATACACATAGTGACAAAGCCATTTATGATTTTCTTTTGGTTTGTCGTGTACCGAAATCAGTCTGTGTATCCATTATGCAGACAAAGTCGCGAGTACCAGCTAGTAATATATATTTATTTAATTATTAAACAGAAGAGTTATCATAGACAAGCGTAACGTGAAGAGATATTCGCCACGGTAAAGCTGTAAAATCAATCAGCGGCTCTAGTTTTAGGGGCCCTTAGGCTAACAGTATAGTCAGTTCTAATAAAAGGGATATTCATAAAGCTGGCCGTGGTATAATGACTGCTGATGGATTGTATAATCTATCGGTGGTTGTCGTTGTGTTTGGATTGTATTATGCTTACCGTCAGGGACAGTGCTGTCAATTTGCAGGACTTTTTAAAGAATAAAAATAGTACTCGATTATTAGTGTTCAGTCAAAAGTCAGAACTGATCTGTGGAACTATAGATGTAGTATTGTAGGACTATGTGAATCGCTCATAACATTTAAAACAAAAGGTCTAGCGATCGTCCTAAGGTCAAAATTCGACCAGCGATTTTTTGATCAAAGACTATTTTCTGTTTGAAATTTGCAGTATTCATGAACCTAAACAATGAGTATTATCTACATCACTTGCTGTCACTTTTCGTTGACCGACAATGTGATTATTTTGGAGGACTAAGTTCAGTGGCACTGGTCAGTTTAGGATTTGCAGTATTAATTTATGTAATTTAATATATTACTTTCAAAGTATTTTAATAAAATAAATTTCAAAATACAGAGAAACTTTGTCAACAAATAAACTCGATTTCTCTCGGATACAGGAGGTCATAAGATTTTGACACCACGAACAACAACTCTTTTACAAAGAAGAAAAGAATTACAAAAATCCAAAAACAAAACTCGACCGATGAAAAGAGAACTAGCTGCACTGTACATGTTGGTTAATAAATATATAAGATATGACTATGTAAAATACAGACAACATATTATAGAAAAATATATAACCCTCATCGGAAGCACAAAAAGGGCCTACAAAGAACTCAGAGCCAACAAAACTTGGATAGAGGGATTGAAAGACCTGAACAAAAGAAAGAAGATAATTACTCCAGCAACAGACCTTTAGAAACCTATACAGTGACAACACGCAGACATCTTTAACTCTAGGCACCAATATCAATACAGCCGAGAATGCACTAGCAAATTTCACGGGCTAAGATGGCGAAAAGTCTGTCAAAACAATGAGTAAAACTGAAATTGTAGAAGCAGTCAAAAGGCAAACTGGAAAGTCCCCCGGATCGGACAAAATTACAAATGAAGTCATAAAGGTAGCATACCATATACTAAATACTCCATTCGCTAAATTATTCAATCTAATACTACGAACATCTGAAACACCGACACAATGTTCAGAATCCAATATAATTTTAATTTACAAAAAAGGTGACCAAAAAGAACTATACACCTATAAGTCTATAAACGAGTTTATATAAACTGTTCTCCTCTATAATAAACTCGAGAATTAGCCCTGTGATTGAAGCCAATCAATCTGTAGAGCAGGCAGGCTTCAGGAAAGGCTCCTCTACAGTGGACCACATACACACAATAGAGTTAATCATTGAAAAGTACCGAGAACAAAGGAGACCACTGTACCTGGCTTTTATTGATTACCAAAAGGCTTTCGACACGGTAACTCACAATAGCGTGTGGCAGAGCTTGAAAGAACAGAGAGTAAACGAAGAGTATATAAATGTTATCAGGAGCATATACAGAAATAACAAAGGCAAAGTAAAGCTAGAAAGACTTGGCCCAAGCTTCTCTATAAAAAGAAGTGTGAGACAGGTTGACCCGCTGTCCCCAAAAATATTTATTGCAATTCTAGAAACCATCATCGACAAGCTAAAATGGAGCAAGTTAGGAATATTTTTATATAAGGAGCCTATCTGAGTCATATAAACTTTAACCATGGCAAATCACGTCTTCCGTGCACGCAATACGCTTAAAAAGGTACCGAAAGCTTTTGCTTCACGTATTAATATATAGTTTGCTATCAACTATATCTACTACGAATATGAAAATAAATCCTTCTTGCTATTAAATTATTTAAGGAAAACTAAATCACCTGGTACCACCTATCAATGAAAGTTTGAGACAATATAAACCGGACTCAAACGGGATTATAGAGGAAATAATGAGTTCAAGTGCAAAGTGGAGCTCCGCTGCGCCGCTGGCATTGCTGATGCCGGTAACGACTTTAAAACACTACTTAACTATCTGTGATATTGAGATTTAGTAGTTTTAAGCAAATATGATGGGAAACGGTACATTACTTTTTACATGTTTTATACGTTAAATTATTACCCGACTGCGAAAAAGGAGGGTATGTCTTTCGAGTGTATGTACATGTAGTCTATTTCTTTGGCACGCTCTGTAGTCTAAACGGCTTTCTAGTTTTTAGCACAGGAGATGTCGTTAAATTCGTTTTAATTGTGGGAGTCACATAGGCTATATAATATTTAAGTACAACGTCTTGGAATTAAATAAAAAACTAAAATATAAAATGTATATTTTAATGAAGTGTTTTTGTCGCAGTCGGGTTTTTTGTTTTCTTTTTAATCATTTTATCCAAATAAGACAAATTAAATAGATTTAAAACTTTGATTTATTAATTAGTTTAATTATACAAATTTTAAATACAAATATAATGATAAAATTTGTATACAATAACCGGGTAAAATGAGAAAAGTCATTTATGAATTATACAATCAAGGGCACTGTCATCCCCGAAATTTGTAGACCTGGACCAAATATCTATAATTTAATGAAATTGATTATTAAATTTTTTATGAATTTCTTAAGTAACTTCATCTGATGGAGTTTAAAATAATCAATAACGCAATTAGGTATATTTAAAATTGCATAAATATAATACATTCTATAGTTGAAAATGTAGGTCATGGTTATATAAAATTTACAGAGCATAAACGTTCCGTTGTGTAAACATACGATGTTTTAATTTTGTTGGCATGTCCTTGCAGCTCTGAGTGCATTCTGTTTGAATAAAGGGTTGATTACTCATTTGCCCTACAACGAACGGCACTCTTATTTTACCTTGAAGACAGGAAAATATGAGAAAACAATGTCTTCATTTAAAGTATATTTGTCTTCAATTATTTATTTGTTTTGTACATTTTTTTAAATGAGACCTCAACCAGAAAAGTCAACTACAAAATTAAATCGTATAGGTTTTAATAAACATTATCTGAGTTGTTTGCATGTTTTATATTGTACTAGTGAAATTACTTTATAGTACCTGATGGCTTTTATAGCTATAAAGTCAATGAAGAACAACAGCTACCGGAATATAAATGACCCTTAATAATCACCGTAGTTATACAAGTTTCCAGAAATCACGGTAAATAAACATGAACTGAGATACATATACCAGCTTATTTTCGAACACGACAGGGCGAAGTGAGTGATACGTTGTGATGGGTTGTTCACACTTTGTATGATGATGATAATCCAGTTTAACGTGAGTTATTTATTATTCCATTTGTATTAAAACTGCTTTTGTGTGGAGTAGAAAGCAATCACAGTTTTCACAGGTCAAGAAGTGTCAGCTTCACACCTTGTTTTGATGACGCTCCTAAATTCTGCTTTGCTTTTCTGTCTACAAAATTTAGACTTATTTGTATTTTGGGAATTCCATTGAAGCGTCTTATATTAAGCACTTATTCATTACAAAAGATATACAAAATAAATCATCACCATAATTATAATAGTAATTTTTAATAGAAACAAGTTAATTGATTCGTCATAAAACTATTCTATCGGTGTATTGGCGCGGCTTGGTGCCTGGAGCGCACCGGTGATTTTATCACCCACAAGCTTAGAGCCAAATCCGGCGCCTGTAACTAAAGCTTCTATTTCAAAGTTTATAAGGGGCAGTTTTAATGCAACATTGTACCTTAAAATATTTGTTACACCTAGTTTGAAATATTTCTGTTACTTTTAAATTGAACCTTTTTGTACATTAGCTAAAATTGAATTTCATGAGGGCATGGAAAAATTATAATGTTGTTGTATGTATACAATTTTGCTATCGATTCCCAACATCCGTTCATTACAAAGTAGTGGAATGTTGTTCCACACATCTTATAATAAAAAGATTTATTAATGGTGGTAGAAATAGTCGTGATTTTGTACCGTGACTGAAGTGTGAATGGCGTTCATGAACTTTATAAGTATTTTTCTATATTTAATTTATTATTTCCATCTTTAACGAAAATACGAGGTTCTGTTATTTAGTAACGGCACTAGTTCAGTTTTTCATAATAAACTTGCTTTATGTAATTTATTCTATTTTATTTCGCTTAAATGATACCATTTATTAATTAGTTTACTTCTATATAATGGGCCTTTGTTGCCGTATAAATAGGTATATTTATAATACTTATTGGTTTGCTAAGAGTTGGCCAGACTAAGACAAATTCAACATTATTCGTGAGGGGTCTTCTAAAATTCGTGAAAATACATGTGTCTATAAATCAATATTATTTGTATGTATTCGATTGAACATCTTCATAATTGATTAAACTGATACCGACTAAGATTGAAATGGACAAACTGTCGCAAATAACATCTTTAGTTATTGAATAGGTTCTTAAATGGCATATCAGTTTTCCACACTCGATAAGCTGTATCTGTTTTACAAAAAAAAAAGAGCATTTTATGGAATACTGTTCGCACCTTTAGGATGGATCCGCAAAATACTTTCTCGATACCCTCGACAGGTTGCAGACACGGGCTTTCCGCATGTAAAAGACGCAGACGGCGGTCCGCATAGTAAATGATGCAAAAGTTACTAAGTTCATTGAGCCGCTTCAGCTGCTGAGGGACATTGCCACGCTGAGCGTGTTCTACCATTTGTATGATGAAGAGCTGTTCAACCTAATTGTCTCGTCTCCCTTTCATAACAGAACGTTGGGCTCCACAACTTTACGGTAATGTCTATCTCGATGCCAACAAAGAAGTTCGCTATATCATAATATCATTTCCGTACTCTGAAGTTGTGGAACTGTCCACCGGTTGGTGTATTTTCTCAATTCTACAACGTGAAGAGATATTAAATTAGCATGAAAACGACTACTAGCGATGGATTGTAGATCCCTTTTACTTCTCTTGTGCTTTTACCATCAGGTACTGACGTCACTTTGCCTTGCTGCAATTTAAAAAAGCATTTAATTTGCGCAAACATAAATATTGAGGACACTTGTTAAGCAATAATCTATTAAAGTTTCACGTACAATATTTCTGTATTCAAGTATGAAACATTATACGCTTTAAACCTACTACAGATGTAATTAAGATATAAAACTTAATAACTATATTATGTTATTAGACGGAGATTTATGATATTTAGTTATCTACGCAAAATAGACGGTCATTATAATTGAACCTGGTTTATTAAATTGATTATTGATGGCTAGATAATAAAAATGTAAATCGTTAAGTAATCTGGTTTGAAAAATATCAATTAGTGAAGTCTATTTAAATAAAGATTTAAATGGAACAACTATCCTAAATAATTATTATAACATTTAGGTTGGTTGTTGTGATTTATATTTACAAAAATGTGCGCTATTTCCTTTGTGAGTTGTTAGGTATTATTTAATGAAAGTATTACTTTACAATAAACTGTAGCATTTTGACTGGATTTTTTATAGTAGCGCGGGCGAGTGGCGGCACTGTACGTCTGTAGCTCTTGCATCCAACAACATCGGTGATCCTCGGGGAATCTAGAATCCATGTAATGTGTAACTGTATTGTAAATTAATAAAGCTTATATGGGTGAGAACTACGAGATTACGAGTTTATATTTAGCTTTGTAGTTTTTTGTAATGATTATTATTATGATATTATTATTATGTCAATACAATGAAATAAAAAATAACTACATAAAATTGAACTTCGTAAAATAAAACCTTGTATTTCTTAAATTTAAATAACAAAACTTGTTATTATCTTAATCAGATAAAGGCTTTTTATTTCATTGTTATTTCTTTAATTTATCTTTGAACTCAATGAGAAAGTTATTTGCAATTTGTTCATTAGTAGAAAGAGTTACAACTCAAGGCACCCAATTACATGTCTATTGTAAATAATTTTTTATTGTGACTACCCACAAATACTACGTCGTTAATGAAGGCATATTGTGCTAATAATATCCTCGTTCATTTCTTGGTTCACAGGTGTGTGTATAATTATTTTTTCCAATGTACCTATAAAGTTAAGGTAAACAGTAGTGACACATTTATTACGAAAGTTTATCTTTTACTAGATTCTGCTCGCAACTTCATTTGTCTAAAATTATGCTTTTGGTGCTGTTAGGAGTTATGTTTTATATAGTTTACATTTAGGCTGTATTTTATAATACGTAAAAACGTAATGATATGAAGTCTTAGTATGAAGACTTGCCATCAAGTTTAGTCCTATATTCATCTGAAGCTACTTTAAGACCGATTCAGTAGTTTCAAGTGATCCCTGATCGAACACAAAAAATATAAAATTATGAATTTGGTGAAGTAGAGGCGAGCGAGTGGACTTTATTACTCTATGACAGAAAATTTACCATTTTATATCAAATCTAGTTAAATAACTATATAGCCTAGCCGCACGCGCAGTATTTTTATTTAAATTTCATCACTTCTAAAATGATATTAATGATTAATACAAGCTATCAATTTTGAAATGAAAGATACTCTCTGTATAAAAAATTTGGTTAAAATCAGTTGTGAATAAATAAATAAATATTTTCAATTTTTTTACTATGTGTGAAAGTATTATTGCTAATTCTTATAGCATATAAATTCACATATATATTACTTTACATGTACAAAATTACATCAAAATCGGTTGAGAAAGAGTAAATGCTGGTAGGACTTTTTCTAATGCCCGCCTGGTTAGCTACCACCCTCAAGTTGAAAACCTTTCGCCATACACCAATAGGTATGTTCTGGTAGCTCCACTTGAAAGATTGACTTCCATTTGGCTCAGCGTGCTACCATCTTGGACCACATCGTCACTTAAGATCAGGTAAGATTGTGGCCACAACGCTAAACATATAATGATTAAAAAAACCTTTTTTTTTATTTGTAAATTTATTATTAATAGAAATGTATTTAACAATTCTTATAGGAAGCCTATTAATTGAGAAAAATGACATAAGAATCCTATCACCAAATTTTCATAAAAATCAGTCAAGCAGTTATTAAATCTGGGCATACTAACAGACAGTCAGACTACTTTTTTAAATGTTATATCCGTGTGATCAGTGTCCTTTATAATAGACATCTCTTAGGAAAATAAAACAAAAAATGTACAGACATAACTACAGATTTATTAATATAGATAGTAGAATAAGTCGCTGTAGCCGAAATCGGGAAGGATATTGTTGGGTACGCGTCACTTCCCCTCTGCGTGAGGGAGGGGGGGGTGTGACGTTTCCCCGGTTTGGACGGGCGTTTTGTTGCGCCGGATGCCCGTCTCGTAGATACCGTACGGATGCCAGTGGGCGGCGTGATGTTAGTGGTGAGGGGGTCCGGGGGGTGCAATAATGCACGACCGCTTGAGGTGCCGGGTCTTCAATGAAAGTCGATATCTTGTTGATTGTTCGCAGGACGACCAAAGCTTTCTTCTTGTAGTTACTCGTTGCTTGTACTTGTAGACTCGTTGAATTACACCGTGCCCAATACGGCCCTTCTTCGAGCTTAAGTGGTTCGAGCAATGACCGTAAAGAGAGCCCCGTTTTATTTCGTGTTTATTTCGTGTTTTAACTTTACTTTTCGCTTTGGTTGCCCTGTTAAACTCTTTATATTTCTCTCATTATATATCCTATGTACACATGTTATATATCAAAATGTTCCTCTTTGAATTATCTATCCATTACATATTCACTTATAATATACATTACGTATACATTCCGTACATAAGCCAAAAACAATGTAATTTACGGGCGACATCACTATTTTCTGCTCGTAAAATCTCTATAACATTTGATATACTTAATCTATTGGCTTACTTTATATGTTAATCTATTCTATATTAGCTATATTTTCACATATGTGACACACAATACATAATCGTTTATATACATCTTAACATACAACATGCAACTTGTAATGTAGCGTATTCGCTTACATTTTTCTATAATATTGTCAATATTAATCTATTTTATTGTAACACATAATATATAACACGTCAATATAATAATAACACAAAATACCCTAACCTAAGACACGAAAAACAACTGTTCTGTCGCCAACAGATATATTAGAGTATATTTATTAAGAAGTTTGAATTCTGCGATAAATAATAGCGTTGACCGCGGAATATATCGTAAATCAGGATCCTACAAACTGATAGTTCGGTCACTTGATACCCTCTTACTGTTTCCTGCATTATACGACAATATGTAAACTAACTTTACTTTTGTCGTTCAACGTTATTTAAAAAAAAAAATGTATTTGTTATTTCAAGTTATTACCTTCTTTTTTCCGGGTTGGTATGTTATACTTTTTATTTATCTTTTTAAAAACTACTTTCTCGTGTGCTCCCTCTGGCAGGATCGTGTTCTACGAATTTAATGCTTTTTTATATGTTTATTTTTAAAAGACTTAAATCTTTTTTTGTTACAAATTATAGATTCTATATAAAGTTAATATCGTTATATATATAATAATCGACGAGTACATAATAAGGCTGCGTATCCATCACAGATGTACGAGGTAGATAGGCGGTGCGTGAGCGAAAAATCAACTAACAGGTTTACTTCATTTTTCTAGCCTCCTTTAATGCAGCTCTGATGGAAAAGAGCTAGCGGAGTTAGGTACTTGTACATACAAAACGCGAGAGATGTTAGTGAGAAATATGTGCTAGAAATGCGATGATTGTGCGTGAGATTGGAGAGAGAAATTGTGCGAGAGATGTGTGTAAAAAATAGTTCCACACATCCTCACACCATTCTGATATACAATGTTTCACAGATTTGCTACGCATTCTCGTAAAGCGTAAGCTTACACGGCTTGAGTGGAAACCGTCACACCGTTTCACAGCTCCGATATACATTCTCGCATCACCGCGCCTAGCTACCTCGCATATCTCTGTTGAATACGCAGCCTTACCTATAAGGTTACCAGTGTACTGTATCATTCTATCATTCATTGTTTATTTGAATTTCTTTGATATGATGTGGGATTTTTAACATTCACAATAATAAGCTTTACAATGCTATTAAATGTTTTGCTATGGTTATTCAGACTTTTTTATATGAAGATGGGAACATGATACATTGAAGCTCTGAAGTTTAAAATAGTGTTTCTAAAAGTTATAAGCAATAAAAATTGAATACGTCTTGAGCATTGCCCAATGTATTTATGATGGTACAAGCAACTAAACAGTCCTATCTCTCAGTCAAGGTGAGATGAGTTCTATAATGTTGTGTACTACAAGTACATCGTACATGAATGACATTATGCCTAAATTACACCTGCGAATAAAAGCTGCACAGTCATACGAGTAAATCTGTTGCGACACGATGCGACTTTACAATTTGTTTTGTGATTATTATTTTTTAAGTTTGAATTCTAACCTTGAGTGTATTGTACTTATTGTTTTCATAATATTTCTCACGACATCTTCAAAGTCGCCTAGATGTGGCTTTGTTTTTGTTGTCGATGTTGTTGATGTGGTAATCGTTTTTCATTGAATTTGCGATTTTGCAACTTGCTAACTCCTGAGAAAAAGTTAGCAACAAATCTAAAACGGGCGCAAACGGTCTGCCCGTAACAATATGCTACGCCAACGATGATAGTACCAAGCGGGCATGCACAGCGAGAGTGAAGCGCGGTGCGGCGCCCGATCAACCCTCGAACTTGGTGTCACGGCGAATACGTACTACGGTAAGCAGCAGAGAGCTGCAAACCAGTGTACGCAAGCCCAACTCACTACGTGCGACCAACTCTGTTCACACCCGAACCTACCAGGCGTGAAGAGAGCGAAACATCAAAGGTACACACTCAGTGAGGTGCCTTCACGGAGGAGTGGCGTTGGCGTAGCTTCGGAGAACTAAGTGAACTGGGTCGCTGGTGAGTGAAAGATTTCTCGAAGATAATGACACACACGAACACCAAAATCAAGTTGCTGTATTCGATCTTCACAATGCAGAATGGCCGGTTACAATAATTCTTAATACTATCCAGTGCTTCGGTTTCTTGACACAGAGCTTCTTGCAAGTCTTCAAGGTCTTGAGACTTCTTGTCTTGAATAGCGTTTGACCACTCTGTGTGCCGGTTAGCTTTTTTTTTTGTTTTTTTGAACTGACTAGACTGTTAGCCTTAGGGGCCCTGAAGCCGCTGCGGCTTTTACAGCTTCACCGAACTTGGGGGCGAGCGCTTAGGGCACTCAGCCGTACCGGTTGGCCGCAACAGCCCCATATTTATAGCGGTGTTGGAGCAGGACGAAACGATGGCGTATATTCCCCTCCTACTCTAATATTGCCTAGTAACACGGCTTGCGGCGTGGCACGTCGCGCCTATTCTGTTGTTATTATTATTATTATTACAATTTCACGTAATTAGCTAGTATCTCACAAGATTCTTATTGGAATATTACAAAACCTATTCAAATCTATTATGAATATTAATATCTACCGAAATACACACAATATAACATTAAGGAATAGTAAACTTCGTAAATATTAAACTTTAAGCATTACCTCACAAAACAGCCTATAAACACGTTATGTATGAATTTATAAACATTACAAGCATTACAGAATTTACATATAAGCCTACCTATTCCTATACAATCACAAACATTACACATAACTGGCTTAAAACAAAGATTATTAATATAATATAAGTTCAGTATGTTTCTACGCTATGATTATGAAATTATAAGCCTTATTACTACGTAGTTACTATCTTTTAATACCTACATTTTGTTTATATAATACAGAAACAGTAAATCAATGATTTTTCAAATATAATTGTTCATTTCTTAAGCCTAGCATCTTATACCTACAACTAAGTATAAATATTATCTCTTAAATCATCACGCCTTGCCCTATGCGTCGCTAAAAATCCTTATTTGTTTATTAACGTTTTCCAGTATATTTGAAAAAAAAAGTTAATTGCTTGACGAAACAAAAAAAGTTAAAAGATATACGAACGTAGCTTACTTTACCGACATGAGACATATTGATAATTTTGATGCCAATTAGTTTAAATTTTCATTTAACCCATCACTTTTATCATCGAAAACTATTACTAGCAATTATCATATCATAGCATTATACATCATAGCACTGTCGCGGACCTATACCTATAATATTCATACATTATAGATAGTGCAAATATACAACAAATGCACTCTGAGAGTGCAAAGAAGGAAAGTTTTCTATAACAATGTTTTTTGGACGATAAAAACAAGAAGTCAAAAGTTTTGACTTTATAATAGAGTACCTTTTTATCATAATCGAAATAAAATACTAAGATATAACTAAGAATTATTAGCATTAGAGTTAGTAAAACATTATGGCTAATCATAACCATGCATACTTTGTGTCAACCAATCATTGATGAATTGATAGAAAGACCAGCGAAAGAGTATAAAAGTGATCAGAATAAAGTAATTAAGCGATAATAAAAGGCCTTGGGAACGGATTAAGCATTACGTGCGGTTAATTAGCGAATTTCCCTTCACTCTTCCCTCTCAGTGAAATTATGCAATTAAACTAGGTTATTAACTCGCTTAGTCTGGCGCCGCTCAAGGGTACACTGAGACTTGTCGTTAGCGAATGTTGATTTTTTTAATGATCTAAATGCAATTTAATATTTAAGACTCCTCCATCACTACAATACAATTACAGTACACTACAATTTTGATGAAAAAACCATAGTATTGTGGTAAGGTATTTTCAAACAATCACCTGGTTAGCTAAAATCCTCAAGTTGTAAATCTGTCGCCAAGCACCTATAAGTGTGTCCCGGCAGCTGCACTTGAGAGCCAGTTCTCCCACTAGGCTTAGTCACCGTCTTGGGCCACATCATCACTTAACATCAGGTGGGATTTTGGCCATAACGCTAAACCTATAAACGATAAGAAAAGAATGTTCAGGACATAATATTAAAATTTACTTAATATTTGTTGACAGGCACAATTTGTCATTTAGTCTATAAGATTGTATCCACTTGTTATTTTGAATATGCCCTTCCATTAAAACTTTAGCTTAGTACTTGATATATATTTACAGAGATCTACAGATAGTCCACAGATGACCAACATCATTTGTAGCGCAATTTTTTCATTACGTTATTGATTTCACTAAGTTTTGTCTGATGGACACCCGCTGGGATGCGGAGATGTGGTTCTCAACGCTCCTTACAAATGTTCACGCATTATAATAAGGAAAAAAAATGTACAGTTCATGTTTTATTAAAAAAATATGCTGATCATATTATAGAGAGATCGTGATCCACAAAAATAGCGTGAAGTATGAATGTCTCGAGGAAAACACCTTCATTACTTAAATGTAATTTATTATACCATTTCCATTTCTGTATTTTCTCTATGACAGCTCGTATGAAAACTTGAACGTGCGTCTTTTTTAGATTATGTATGCATTATTTTATAAAAATATGACGCTTACACACGTACAAGGTTATACCAGAGTCGGAGGAACTGATAGGGATGGAGCTATATCGATAAACGTAACACGATAACAGACCCGATACTTTTTTTACAAAATGTAAGAAACTAAACTACTGCCGGATACTTTTGGACAAATTTATTAGGTAACTAATATTATATTTCATTACAAGATGTTACACGTATTCTTAGTTAGTTAATTAATAATTAGTTAATTCTTGATTGATAATGCCAACTTCTTCAAAATTTTCGAAGCTGTTGTAAAATAAGTAGGTATAGAGGTAGGTACTCGACAATGAAACGAAATAATTATAACGACAGGTAATCTTTATTTATTTATTTTAATGAAAATCTGATGAATCGTCACTCACGATATATGCGATTGATATCATTACTTATTTGGTCCCAATACTACAACTATCAAATTAGAACTGTCATCGAGAAAATAAAGAAAAGGAAATAGGATGCGTAGTTTTATACTAAATAATTGCTCAATAAGAAATAGATAACGACTTATATTTAAATAGTCATTTAAAAAATTGCTCCTATTGGAAAAACGTAACCAAAATGTAGCGTTCAATAAAGCCCCTTTATTAATCTACATTTCAATTGGTTTAGTAGTTTTCAAATGATATGTAAATAAACAGAAATACGCCAAAACTGACAAACCGGCAAAAATTCTAAAAGTTATGTAAGTGCTATCTGTCATTAAACCATTATTAACTCCCAATGTTAATAGTCGAAAAATCTGCAGATTTATTTTTTGTATACACATACATAGTTTTACGAAAAGTTTTCGTTAGTCGAACTTAGCAAAAACGTCAACAAGCCTCGAATTAGTAAAGGTCCTACGTGAAAATATATTCACCATTAAAAATCAACTAGAATATAATTTTTAACACAAATAAAAACTTTAAACTACGTTATTATATACATTACGTTATTATATATATTACGTTATATATACTTACGCCATTTTTATAGGACTTTCAATTCTTTATACATTTCTATTAATACATAAGCCGGATAAATATGTACATAATAAAATATAATAATATAACAGACGACAAAGGCTCAATATTGAGTTTGCCTCGTACGACTGAGGAGAGTAATGACTTCAAAGAATAGATGAAAGTTGATTGAAGAATGCAGATTATGTTATTCAACTATAATAGGTATTATTGAAGCCCATTAAAATACATTAGAATTAGCATATTCTATTCTATATGTTAATTTTCTAATAAATGAGTTTCAGTCTACAAGATGATGCTAATATTTAGGTAGATATTTCTAGAAACCCTTGTATCTCGTGTTTCATTTCCTCCTGATTCATTGTAAACAAGATTTATAATTATTATATCGAACACACAGCGTACCCATTCCACAATAGTGGGCTGGCCACATATGCCGAAGAACTGATAACCGATGGGGAAAACGAGTTCTGGAGCGGAGACCAGTTTTAGGTAAACGAAGCGTAGGACAACCTGAATTCGACTAGACGCGAAGGACCGAAGATTGGGGGAGGCCTATATCCAGCAGTGGACAAATACAGGCTGAAGATGGTAATGATGATGAAATCATAAAATATACTTTAGTTTGGAAACACATTATTGTACCTATTTTATAACTAGCAGTGCGCTTTGGTTTCAACACATGTATTAAATTTATTCGACCAATTCTCCACCGAGTCGCCGCGCCGCCGCGCTGCCATCGCACCCATATAGTCTATCGTTGTTTTCATTTCCAGGACTTGCTTGCAGATTGCTTGGCATTCATACCCGTCATGTCCCCCCTCTCTTGCGGAAACTCAAGCCTAGGTCCGTTCCCTCGGTGTAGAACTCATGAGTCTTGCAGACGCTTGCGCGATACGCTTACAATCACTAGCTACCCACATACATCATTACACATAACATGTTCATACATACGTGCCCACCACATAGGTACATAGGACCTTTTTTATTTTTTTTTGATACTTAGTTTCAACCATTTTTACACATCATTAGGTGTAGGCGTAATGAATATGATGAATTTAACTAAAAAAGGAGGTAGGTGTAGTGTTTTCGTAAAAAAATGGCTGAATAAAAGTAAGAAGTCAAATAGAAGCCTATGTGTTCAACCTATTTTGATGCAAAGAGAACAATATGGTGGATTCCATACACTTTATAAAGATCTACGAAAAGATGAGTGTAAGTTTTGTGATTATCTTCAGATGAATATCAAAATTTTCGACAAATTATTAGATATACCTTTAATATACAAATACTAACATTTTTTTAGTTAAACATGTTCATTATTCCTACATGTATAATTTTCGTGGCTAGCAATAAATTACGAAAAATATACAGATATTTATAGCAATCATGCGGCGGAGGCGCGGTGGCGGCGCGGCGGTGCGGCGGAGTCCATAAGGTCTCACCCCCAAGCCACGGTAAAGCTGTGAAAGCCATCAGTGGCTCTAGTTCTAGAGCCCATCAAGCTAAGGGTGTAGAAAGATCCTTAGGGTCGTAGTGTGAAATTATATATGTATAACCTTCCTCAATAAATAATAGGCTATAAAATTAAAATTAAAACTTCAAATCTGACTACTAGTTCCAGAAAATTTCTTGATCTTTATATATTACTAGCGACCCGCGCCAACTTCGCACGGGTACAATTTATAAAATGGTGTATTTTATGTTTAAAAAAGTCTGATTTTGAGTTTATCGATTTAATATTGATAGATCATGACTGCCTTTAACCTACTGGTCGTCAACGCGACTTCTGTGCTCGAGGTCCTAGATTAAATTCCCAGGTCGAGCAAAATGTTATTGGGGTTTTTAATGAAATTATCATTAGAAGCTCGGAGTTTGGCTTTGTGTCCGAATAATGGCAACAGGCTCGCCCCCTATTTTATGAGACCTAAAACATACCCGGCGAACTGTGGGTTACGAATAGTACGCTTAGCTCGCGGCGCGCAAGTCATCATAGGTGGGGAGTGCCGGCCAACCGACCGCAACCGGTTTTGCTGAGAGGGATTTCTTAGATCACGCGTAATTTTGAATTCCTGATATCTTCTACGGTATTCATTTAAATGGAAAACTGTACAGGTCAATTTTAATCTAAATTAAATGGACAAGTTAAATATCAAACTTATATGGATACAGATTAATACTGAATTGGAGAGAAATGCTTCGCAAATAACTTGATATTTTAAATTATGAAGATATAAATGGTTACTGTGAGTCAACCTTAGGAGATAGACATAAGTATGCCACCGCGAACTTTTTTTTAGATTTTTTAAAGAACTATAATTATATTGAACACTTGCTGTACCCGTGGCTTCACTCACGTGGACTACAGAATTGGCGCGCGAATTTTGCTCCTCCGCTCCTGGCTATTTTTAAGACAAAAATGCTTATTGTGGGTGTTTCTTAGAAGTTAGGTATATACTCTCCAGGACATTTTTTAGGTCTTTTTAATACCTATAATTATGTAGTACATTAATTGGCTATATCTCTTATGGTTTACTCAGCATAAGCCATTTAAGTGCCCGAATTGATTCAACATGGCCAGTTTGTTTTATTTGTGCGGAACCCTAATTATTTTTGTAAAATAAAAGTAGTCTAAGTTACTCCCTGTATCATCAGCTATCGATCAGTGAAAGTCCCGTCAAAATCGGTTACCCTTTCGGAGATTACCCGGAACAGACAGACAGACAGACAACATTTTTAAAAACGGGTTATTTGTTATAGGTATGGTATATACTTTCATATGCATTTAGTAAAAATCTGTTATTTTGACATTACAAACAGACACTTCAATTTTATTAATTGTATAAATTATTTTGATATACTTATCTCATAAGGTTTAGCCAGCATAAGCTATGTAAGTGCCCGAAAGACATTTTTTGACGACTTGATTACAAATAATTGAATTTTCCCTACTATACAAAAACTTAATTGTAATGTATTGTATATATAACCTTTGTAATTTTAAAATACAATACAATATTGTTATTTGTCTGAATATGGTCAATACAGGTCTTAATTTGCATGCGATGAAGGAGAGTAATGACTTCAAAGAATAGATGAAAGTTGATTGAAGAATGCAGATTATGTTATTCAACTATAATAGGTATTATTGAAGCCCATTAAAATACATTAGAATTAGCATATTCTATTCTATATGTTAATTTTCTAATAAATGAGTTTCAGTCTACAAGATGATGCTAATATTTAGGTAGATATTTCTAGAAACCCTTGTATCTCGTGTTTCATTTCCTCCTGATTCATTGTAAACAAGATTTATAATTATTATATCGAACACACAGCGTACCCATTCCACAATAGTGGGCTGGCCACATATGCCGAAGAACTGATAACCGATGGGGAAAACGAGTTCTGGAGCGGAGACCAGTTTTAGGTAAACGAAGCGTAGGACAACCTGAATTCGACTAGACGCGAAGGACCGAAGATTGGGGGAGGCCTATATCCAGCAGTGGACAAATACAGGCTGAAGATGGTAATGATGATGAAATCATAAAATATACTTTAGTTTGGAAACACATTATTGTACCTATTTTATAACTAGCAGTGCGCTTTGGTTTCAACACATGTATTAAATTTATTCGACCAATTCTCCACCGAGTCGCCGCGCCGCCGCGCTGCCATCGCACCCATATAGTCTATCGTTGTTTTCATTTCCAGGACTTGCTTGCAGATTGCTTGGCATTCATACCCGTCATGTCCCCCCTCTCTTGCGGAAACTCAAGCCTAGGTCCGTTCCCTCGGTGTAGAACTCATGAGTCTTGCAGACGCTTGCGCGATACGCTTACAATCACTAGCTACCCACATACATCATTACACATAACATGTTCATACATACGTGCCCACCACATAGGTACATAGGACCTTTTTTATTTTTTTTTGATACTTAGTTTCAACCATTTTTACACATCATTAGGTGTAGGCGTAATGAATATGATGAATTTAACTAAAAAAGGAGGTAGGTGTAGTGTTTTCGTAAAAAAATGGCTGAATAAAAGTAAGAAGTCAAATAGAAGCCTATGTGTTCAACCTATTTTGATGCAAAGAGAACAATATGGTGGATTCCATACACTTTATAAAGATCTACGAAAAGATGAGTGTAAGTTTTGTGATTATCTTCAGATGAATATCAAAATTTTCGACAAATTATTAGATATACCTTTAATATACAAATACTAACATTTTTTTAGTTAAACATGTTCATTATTCCTACATGTATAATTTTCGTGGCTAGCAATAAATTACGAAAAATATACAGATATTTATAGCAATCATGCGGCGGAGGCGCGGTGGCGGCGCGGCGGTGCGGCGGAGTCCATAAGGTCTCACCCCCAAGCCACGGTAAAGCTGTGAAAGCCATCAGTGGCTCTAGTTCTAGAGCCCATCAAGCTAAGGGTGTAGAAAGATCCTTAGGGTCGTAGTGTGAAATTATATATGTATAACCTTCCTCAATAAATAATAGGCTATAAAATTAAAATTAAAACTTCAAATCTGACTACTAGTTCCAGAAAATTTCTTGATCTTTATATATTACTAGCGACCCGCGCCAACTTCGCACGGGTACAATTTATAAAATGGTGTATTTTATGTTTAAAAAAGTCTGATTTTGAGTTTATCGATTTAATATTGATAGATCATGACTGCCTTTAACCTACTGGTCGTCAACGCGACTTCTGTGCTCGAGGTCCTAGATTAAATTCCCAGGTCGAGCAAAATGTTATTGGGGTTTTTAATGAAATTATCATTAGAAGCTCGGAGTTTGGCTTTGTGTCCGAATAATGGCAACAGGCTCGCCCCCTATTTTATGAGACCTAAAACATACCCGGCGAACTGTGGGTTACGAATAGTACGCTTAGCTCGCGGCGCGCAAGTCATCATAGGTGGGGAGTGCCGGCCAACCGACCGCAACCGGTTTTGCTGAGAGGGATTTCTTAGATCACGCGTAATTTTGAATTCCTGATATCTTCTACGGTATTCATTTAAATGGAAAACTGTACAGGTCAATTTTAATCTAAATTAAATGGACAAGTTAAATATCAAACTTATATGGATACAGATTAATACTGAATTGGAGAGAAATGCTTCGCAAATAACTTGATATTTTAAATTATGAAGATATAAATGGTTACTGTGAGTCAACCTTAGGAGATAGACATAAGTATGCCACCGCGAACTTTTTTTTAGATTTTTTAAAGAACTATAATTATATTGAACACTTGCTGTACCCGTGGCTTCACTCACGTGGACTACAGAATTGGCGCGCGAATTTTGCTCCTCCGCTCCTGGCTATTTTTAAGACAAAAATGCTTATTGTGGGTGTTTCTTAGAAGTTAGGTATATACTCTCCAGGACATTTTTTAGGTCTTTTTAATACCTATAATTATGTAGTACATTAATTGGCTATATCTCTTATGGTTTACTCAGCATAAGCCATTTAAGTGCCCGAATTGATTCAACATGGCCAGTTTGTTTTATTTGTGCGGAACCCTAATTATTTTTGTAAAATAAAAGTAGTCTAAGTTACTCCCTGTATCATCAGCTATCGATCAGTGAAAGTCCCGTCAAAATCGGTTACCCTTTCGGAGATTACCCGGAACAGACAGACAGACAGACAACATTTTTAAAAACGGGTTATTTGTTATAGGTATGGTATATACTTTCATATGCATTTAGTAAAAATCTGTTATTTTGACATTACAAACAGACACTTCAATTTTATTAATTGTATAAATTATTTTGATATACTTATCTCATAAGGTTTAGCCAGCATAAGCTATGTAAGTGCCCGAAAGACATTTTTTGACGACTTGATTACAAATAATTGAATTTTCCCTACTATACAAAAACTTAATTGTAATGTATTGTATATATAACCTTTGTAATTTTAAAATACAATACAATATTGTTATTTGTCTGAATATGGTCAATACAGGTCTTAAATTTATAAAAATATACATCATATTCTGCCATTTGTGGCCTGCAAATTATTAAACAATTAAATTAAAATTCATAGACATTACAAAAAAATATGGCATAATTATAATTAATACCTATAAAAATAATAAAATGTCCAAGCTTATGAAGCGTTATTATTATTAATTATTATTGAAACATATTTATCACGCAACTATTAGAATAAGAAATATTATACTATTATGGATTATGTAAAATTATTATTTAAAAGTCATTAACTTAGCCCTCCCGTAAAAAAATTCTAAATGGTAGTGAAAACCACATTAAAATCGGTTGCATAGTTTAAAAGATCTAAGTGTACATAGATACAGACAGTTGGAAGCGACTTTACTTTATACAGTTTATACCATGTATATATAGATTATAGATTGGTATGTAAACAAATTGTTTTATAATCAATTATGTGATCATGAATATTAAAAAGATATGGAAAAGTCAGAGTTGAATCTTATTTTTTAGCGTCATCGGCGTGCGCCCACGTTCATAGCTTATGATTTTTATTTAATTTCAGATATGTTAGGCGACGACTCAACTGGCCTACGGATCTCAGTTGAATCACACCGAGGCAAACACACTGCAGTCTGTTTTGAATGCTACCCTATTGTGTTCTGTTGAATAACAGAGATTAAATCTTATGTTCCTCCTTTAAGTCTGCATATTATGTTTATCGCTATAAACGCTGAAAATAGAACTGACGTATTTAAGATATTCACAAAAGCTTTTTTGCATAAAAGAAACCGTACAAGTTCCTTTCACACGATCACAAATGCGGTTGAACACCTCAAAACAGGCTATCCCATTTATGTATTTGATAACCTTTGACAAAGCAACCATGAATGATGAAACTGACGTGAAAGAACTAGTCCGTGAGCAATATATCATGAGGGATTCTTGATAAGAAATCACAAAAAGTAGTGTCACAACCTGGGCTCTTTACTGTGGAAAGTTTTGCAAGCACACAGATAAGTTGCTACATTGTTTGAGATGCCATGGTTTATGTTCCTTTTATTTGAGAAAGGTGAAGGACGGATGTGGATCGCGGGATGTTTGTAATGCACTTGTAACTTTGTAAGTAAATACTTCAAGTAGACAAATGAAACAATGTCAAAAAATTAATTTTTTGTAAGCCCCTTTTTTCACCTTTATTTCATTTATTTTAAGTAAATAATTTAAATCAAGACTTATAATAAGCAACGCTTTAGAATGTTTCATTTGCCTTTATAGATTTAGTGTTTTGGCTACAATATCACCTGGTGTTAAGCGACGATGTGGTCCAAGATGGTGACACGCTAAGCCTAGTGGAGAAATTGGTTCTCAAGGGCATTTGATGGAACACACCCATAGATGCTTGACGACAGATTTTCAACATGAGGTTGGTAGATAGATACCAAGCGGGTATTTGAAAATGCCTTACCACTATGCTATGGTTTCATCACGATTTCTTTTACCAAAAGTTGATGCTCATTCCCATCATTATTTTTTGACTTATCTGATGAACGTTTTATAAAATTGCTTAAAGTTAAAAATAGGGTATAGAACGGTTTTTAATGTATATGAATGCCAATATTGAAAAATCTTTTGGGACTCAACCTTAGCGTGCGTGGGACTTTGAATAATTTAAATTCTCAGTATCAAAACAGTTTCTCTTAAAGCTAACTAGGCTATTAGAGCCGATGGCATTCTGCAATCTGTTACAGCGCCGGAGGCTCTTTGCGGACGGATGCAAACAGAAATCCTATGGTCGTCACGCTACCGTTTTGTAGAAAATGGCATTTCCCTTGTGAAAGTATTTTAATAAAGGGCCGTAGGATTCTTTTCAATGTATGTAAGTAAGGGCTGTATTGCACAAGCCGACTGTTTCAACTTTCTAATGATTATTTATTTATTTAAGAACGGTGGTTGGGAAACTGATGGGAGCATCTTCGTCGGTTAATTGCCATGTTGCTAACTATTTTCTCATTTCATAGCTTTCTATGTAATTAATATTTCACAATAAATATATACAATATCATTATCATTGTTCAGTGAAACAAGCTGTTTATTGAATAAAATCCTTGATACGACTCAGAAAAGTTGCAATATGAATAAAAAAATTTTTTTGTATGTTATAAATTTAGTGACATTTAATAATGACAACTATTAATATAGAATATCGTATTATGAATGAATAATTTATTAGCAAAATTAAACTATACATTATTCAATGAATAGATAACAATATGAATTTTTATACTTCTTTATTGTTAGTTGGACCACTTCCGTTCAGAGATCAAGATAATTAAAAAGTATCTATGTATGTATCGTAAATAAATCTTTTTTTATACAAGCAATATAGATTAAACTTACTTTTTAGTCTTACACAGTTCATAACCATAGTGACAAGTAATAAATAGTGAATATTTAACCGTGTTCACCAATAAAAAACATCAACCTTTTTAGGATTACATTTTTTACAAAGATGAACCATTTGGTTCAACAAACTTAATGTCGGTAAGTGTGATCAAATTAAGTTTTTAATTTCAAATTAAATATTTTAAAACTACTTTTTTCTATATCGTATGATGAAGATGTCATTGGCTCTCTTAAACGAAATAAAAAACCTTTTAGATTCCAATAACGGTATATTTTGATACCTTACATTTTTTTTACATGACATTTTGTTGTTGGCAAGATTTTTTATTTTGCTTATAGTAGCGTGTTCGAAATTTATATATAATTAACGAGATTTTATCCACATAGTTATTTCTAATTCAAAAATCACTAACTAACAATCATATTTAAACATTAATTATATAACTTTACGCTACGACCATAAGGAGCGGCGCAATAATCATGAACGTCAAATAATCTGGGAAAATGTGAGCAATTACGGGAAGTGAGAACAACGATAGATTACACGGGTCCGTTGATAGCGGCCTAGTGGAGATTTGGCCGAATAAATTTAACAGGATGTAACCATGGGGAGAAAATCATGAAGTCTCAGGACATGGGCATGGCACCGAAAAGGAAAACTTTCAACACATGCATCCTTCCATGCCTAACTTACGGGTGAGAAACATGGGCACTCGCCAAATCTCTAAATCTTGCTAAATGCTAAAGAGCAATGGGACGCAGCATAATAGGATCAAAACGTCGAGACAGAGTCAGAAGTACTGACATCAGAATGAAAACCAAACTGACCTATATCCTACTACGTATTGATCAACAAAAGTGGAGGTGGAACGGACATATGATCCGTGACAACCAAGGAAAATGGTGCAAGGCAGTTTCTGAGTGGCACCCGAGAGATGGGAAATAATCCGTGGGTGGGTGAAAATCTAAGTTGGGAGGATAACATCAAAAATGACTGCAGGCCCAAGGTGGAGACAAGTAACTCAGGTCAGAGCACAATGGAAATTGTTAGAGTCGGCCTATGCCAAGAGGCACACAGAGATTAGAGACATTTTATAAGATATGTTATTAATGTGTATGTTATCTCTTATCCCAGAATAATGGGCTTTATTATTATTATTAACCATGGGGTAGGAAATAATATAGCGAAATTTTGCATCACCGTGTCATGTTTTAGAGATTATTTAGAGTTGCACCTACTAATAATACCATCATCGTGTTGAAGTTTATGATTATAATGTTAATTATAGTTCAATCATTATGCTAAACGGGATTTAAAAAAAAAAAACAATATTTAGATGGATATTTCCTCGATCAATGTGAGTTCGAATCCCTGCAACGATCCTGAGCTTTCGATGATGGAAAATATCATAATGAAACCATAGCATGGTGGTAGGATATTTTCACTCGACTGCTGCACTCGAGAACCTGCCCGGACCAGCCAACCTAGTGGGAACTAGCCTTAGCGTGTTATTATCTTAGGCCACGTCGTCCCTTAACATCAAGTGAGATTGTGGCACGCTACTCTAAAACGAGATAAAAGCAAAGGGTTATTTCATAGTGATACTACTAAAATACTGCTTTACTATTCATTTGATACCTTATAAGATTGTTCAGTTTTTATTCGTGCGAAAAAGCAAAATCTAGTTTACTGCATCCTAACACTTTAATAGCCATCTAAAAATAAGTTTAACGCGGTCTTTGTATAAGTGAGTACCGATGGCGTTTATGTAAGGCACCGGTGGATCCGGTTAATATGGCCTTTCCTTCCTAATGGCAGCAATTTACATTATTTAATCAGTGCGTTGTGAAATAGTGGGATTTGTGTCGCATTGCTCCAAGTAACATCACGATCTCTGTTGCTCGATAGATATCGGATTCAATCGATCCGAAGTGCTATATGATAATCTATATTAATAAATCCGTAGTTATGTCTGTATAGTTTTTTTTTCAATTTCCTGATTGATATCTATCTAGAAACAAGGCAGTGTGTTAGCCAAGTTCGGAACGGGCGACACCAACCATTTCGAGCTTCTTTTGACACTTCTATAAGTCAAATAGGTATTATTAGACCTACAAAGTTGAACTTCCCTTGAACATCTACATTCCGAATTTTTACTAATAAATCTATTATAGTTCTTGAGGTATTAGGGTCGCAAAACTAGCTTTTTTATCACTCACTCACTCACTTTCTCATCAAAAACCTAGACCACTTCTAGGTAACTCAGAAATTTGAAATTTGGCATCACGGTATATCATTAAGCATATACAAACGAAAAACTAAAAAAAACTTCAAAAAGTATAATTTACAGCGAAATAATACTTATCAACAGCGTTTTCATCCGTTGACCGATAGATAGCGTTGTGCAGCTTTTCAAAGTGTAATGATATTCCAACAAAAACATAAATGTAAAAATGGGCCAAGTGTAATAGAAACAACGGTGGTCATTTTCACCGATAAAGAGCTGAAATCTAACGTGTGCTAAGTTCCATTACAGTTCCGTTAATTATAACTCTAAGAACTTACGTTTCTCAATTAATTTACAAAGCAATTTGTTACCTTCTTTGATATGATATTTCTAACTTAGCAATTTTTAATTGTCAATAAATGTTTACTTTAATTTCTAATTAAAAGAGTCATATTTTTATTGTAATTTATTGGCAATTTAGACTTGCTCAGTCAGTAAAAGCCAAGGTAGTAAAAAGTATACGCCAAATTAGCAGTTACACGAATTCCACCTACACGGTTACTGCTCAGTCTCACCTATCGAGTAAGTTCTGGTTATATAACTGTAATTATTTATTAACCAAAATCACTAGGAGTGCTGTAGATTACGATTTACCTAGGGCTGCTTCAGCCGGGGTTTCCCCGGATTTTTCCTAGTTAATAATCGTACATCCGGACGGGAAAATCGGATTAATTGATTATCAAATAAATATTTAAAAAATTAGGCAACCTTACCTTTAATAGAGGCAATTCTTTTTTTAAAATAACAATTTCTTAGAACTTCGATTTTTCAAGTTATTTTCCGTATCAACAATTTAGGTGATAGCAACTCAAGTCTAACCATACGGATGATTAAAATGGTAGTTATATTTTTATAATCGTATTAAATTAATTTTCTGATAGCGGTTTTTCAATAAATTAAGCAGTTAATATCCTATATCACCTCCGACCTATCAGAGCTATCACGCTACATAAACTAAACAAATCCGTTTGGTAATTTTTGCGTGATCAAATACAAAAAGACTAACAAATTAAAAATCGTTGAATTTTTTATATTGCTTTTGGGCTTTTTTAATTATTATACAAAAATATATATAGCATTACAAATTTAATAAAAGATCTACTCCTAAAAAAATATTTCCACCTAGAGTATAAGTTAAAAATGATAATTCATTAACTTTACAAGGCAGAACACTAACCCATCAATCTATTGAACACGTTGATCCTCCATACATTATTGTACATTAACTGTTATATTATGTATATGCCTTGCGTGCTTTCTTTCAAATCGTTTATTAAAACGAGTTCGTCCCGCGGGAACGCATCCAGCTTGATGTGGAAAAAATAACTCTGTCGTCTTTACAGCCAACTACATTGTCTCGCGTGTATAGTATTTTATTATTTAGTGGTTATTATAATATATTTGTAATAGTTTTAAACATTGTTATTAAATTATTATGATTTAAACTTATAGTATGACTAGCGTTGCCTTCACTTTTTTTACGCAATAAATATTTTCGTTTTGTTTACTTTCTAAAAGTATTAATGACGATTCTTATAGCTATTAGTAATTTTTATTATAAGTTAGTTAACAATTTTTTAAATTAAAATCGGTGGTGAATTAATAAAAATATAGTTTTTAGCAATTTTTTTTGTACGATTAATTACCAAAAAACCTAACAATTCTGGAATGACATGCTTTTAGTCTATACAAAATGTAATGTATTTTAATATTATTCTAGTGATTTCATAGTTTTGTAAGAATGCTCTTTAACATATGAATCTAATTGTTTATCCTTAGATACTGACCTGAGGCTGTTAATAAATGATATGATGCCACGAAGTTGAACGCCGTACATCACACGTCAGGAGAAAGCCTAATAAATCTTCTTTTGTTTGATACTCGTAATAAGTCATAAACAAACATAATGTAAGCATTTGAAATACGTTTTGTATTGTATGTAATGACTGCTCTTTGGAAATTATTTGGCCTTTTCTAACGTCGATGTTAAGAATAGGACGTCAGATTTTGATTTCGGTTTTATTTCTAACTAAACGAATAATAGGGTAGGTACTATTCTGTGATACTATTAACCGAGAAAAACTAGAAAAGATCACTTACAGTTTAAATATTATTTCGTTTTTACTATTCTATGATTGTATTGGAATTTTGTTATTATATTTTACATGTTCATAGAATATAATTATTGTGTTACAAAAAATATAATATGGTTTGATTTATATGTATTCATGGGATTAAATAAGTATATAACGTCTTAAGTCTTACGTTTTTGACGAAAGTCATCGAAAGTCTAAAATTTGGTTTGGTGGCAAAAAAAAAAAACCATTTTCATAGATCTATCTTCAAAAATGATGGATTATCATACAAACTTTAATTCTCTTTTCAACACCCTATGTGTTGACTTTCCAAAAATCCTTCCATAGTTCTCAACTACAGTGTAAAATGATCTCGCATGCAAATTTTCACTCTCCTAGCATCGGTAGTTTGAAGCTGTGCATTGAAATGTCAATCAGTACATAAGTTATCTTTATTAAATCTCTCTTTATAATTATATTATTTCTTTAACGTGTTTTTTGCCGCAACATAATAAAATCTCCCTCAATTATTAATCAAAATTAATGATTTAAGATTATGTTCCATGCTTGTTATATATGCTATTTACCAAAAAACAGACAAACAGTATAAAAAAATGTGTGTGTGTGTACCAGAGTACACAGGTAAGAAGTGAAACTTCTTTACGACATATCATTTTTCTACTATTTGCAACTTCACGAAAATGGGGTAGATAAGGCCCTTAAGAAAAACAATTTTTTCCGTATTAAATTAAAGCTATTTTATTATTATAGACATGCATACAATTAATGAGTAATTTATTTTATCATTGTTCTTATTATAATATCATTGCTATTTATTTATTGTATTATATTTACAAGTTATGAATAAATAATTGGAATTATCTTTTCAAAGTAATACAATTATATGATGACAGTTAATCTTGTAGAAATGCAACGATTTTATAAAATTAAAAATGAATAAATAAATCATTAAAAACGAATAATTAAAAAAGATGTACGTATACATATTTTTATTTTCTAATCGTGTTTTGTTTTATTATTTAATTTATATTTTTTATTGTTTTTAGAATTAATAATGTTCACTAGATTTACAGTCATATTTATTAATACTTGCTAATTTTAACAGATTTATATACATTCACTGATACTTACAATCAAAAAGTGAGGTTAACCTCAAATAAATATTAAAATCATGCTCATACGTGTTGAATGTATAAAACGAAATATATAATCACTCTCACTTTCTTGTAAATTCACTTAAATTTGAATAAGTCTTTTTATTTTATCACTTTCAAATTAATATATTGTTATTCTTATTTAAAACCAAACTTCAAAACTAATATATTGTTGTTATTATTATAATATATTACATTATATTCTTTACGTCACTATACTAAACTTTGATAAAAAAGCAACATGGCGCGTAACCGAAAAACGTGACGATTACTACAAAAATTTCTCCCATACGTCGATAAAGAAGTTTCACTTCAATTATATTTTCGTTTCAAAAAAATCTTTTCTATTAGAAAATATATTCTATTACCATTTGGAGGCGCCATCTATTAACAATCTAGTTAACTAACTAACATGACAGATGTTAGACTGTTTACATTCTATAATGTGCGAAATATTCGCACGGGTCAGCTAGTTTTGGTTAATTTTGTAAAAAGTTGTTAAATCATAATTTGCTTTAATGTTAGAATATTGCTAGAATTATTATTTTACACATGGTATACGAATATAAATGGTCTCTCGAATTCTTAACTTGTCCTTTCTAGTTAATCTTAGTAGTTAGTTTAAAAATAGACTTGCCTACTTGAGATAAGTTAGATACTATAACCGATTTCACACTATATCAAGATTTGTCGGTTTCAAGAACAAAATTATCGTTCTTAGGAATGGAACAGTCATTGTTACAGCTACCTATGATGTTATAGGTAACATAATAGGTCCTTAGATATGAAATTGCCGTTTTATATTGAAAAATTAAAACGAAAAAAAAAAAAAAAATGAAATTATTTATACATTTCATCAATCGAAGTATATATAATCTACATTTGCATTTTCGTCATTTTATATGTAGTGCATTGATTCCATTGTTGAAAAAGTTTTGGGAGCGAGAATCGATAAAATCTTTGAAGGCGGTTTGGACAGCTTCATATAGGTAGTGAATTTTTTTCCTTGCAAGAAAATGTCCAAATTCTGAATAAAGTGGTAACCTTTTAGAGCGAGGTCCGGGGAGTATGATGGGTGTCGTAGACTTTCCAACCTCAGTTCCTCTAATTTAGCGACCGTCTGTCGTAAAGTCTGGGCTCCAGCGTTGTCCTGAAGCAGCTGTGGGCTAGAGTAATTGATCAGTCTTGGTTGTTTAACGACTAGATTTTTCATCATCGTTTGCAATTGTTGACAATACAGATCTGCTTTATTGTCTGGCCAGATCTTAGAAAGCTGTAGTATATAACACCAGCACCGTTCCACCAAACACTTACCAGTACCTTTTTCTGAGTCAACTTTCGTTTGGGACAGAATTTGACCGGTTCACCTGGGTTCAACAACTGTGATGAGGATTTCCGATTGTCGTAAAGGGTCCATTTTTCGTCACAAGTAACAATACGATTCAAAATTCACTCGTTATTGTGACGGTTGAGTAATGTAACGTAGCATTCAATGTGTGTTTGTTGGTGTGCTTCAGTCAATTCATACGGTGCCCATTTCTCGAGCTTTTTCATTTTTCTAATTGGAATTAAGTGAATTAAAATCGTTTTAGCACTCACACTGAAACCTGCCGCTAACTCTGACGTGGTTTGCGATGGATCCGCTTCCACGATCAACTTTAATTCTTCATTATCAACTGGGATCTCCGACCATCCACGAGGTTTGTTTTGTAGGTCAAAATTTCCAGAACGAAAACGTTGGAACCAAAAAAGTACCGTGCTTTCTTTTACAGTAGCTTCCCCATAGATATCATTAATCCTTAGTCTTAGCGTTATGGCCACAATCTCACCTGATATTAAGTGACGAGGTGGGCCAAGATGGTAGCACGCTAAGCCTAGTGGAAAACTGGCGCTCTCAAGTGCAACTGCCGGAATATACCTATAGGTGCTTGGCGACAGATTTCTAACTAGAGAGTGATAACTAGCTAGGCGGGTATTAGAAAAAGCCCTACACAACCATGCATTGGTTTCATCATGATGTTTTCATTTACCGAAAGCTCAGGCTCATTGCAGGTTTTCGAACTCACGTAGATCGACGCGGAGTCCATACACATTACCATCTGAGCCATCATTGCTTCAATTTAAGGTCGTATAAATAAACATTACATTAGTGAGATTAAAATAATAGTCAGTTATAATACTGATGTAAAATATGATTTTAGTGTGATATTAGGGCAATTATCTTTATGTTACATTCATTTGAGGTTCTCAATCAATGATAAATAAATCCGCTATCCTGGAACTTCGGCTATAATGCATTTGGGAAACGTCACGTAACCACATGTCTCTTTTGCTACATTTAGATAAATACTGTTTTGTGGTCTTTAAATGAAGAAAAAACTTCAAAAATATGTTTCCGGATTTGATATTTAGATAGATACCTTCAAATTAACAAACTATATGAGTCTTTCTATATTGTATTTAATGGGTAATTACTCGATGAAAGATGTGAGCGATGGATTCATAAAAATTTGTATAGACCATAATAAAAGTGATAGCGGATTCTTATCTCTGTATTTAATCGAAGTCTCGGTTGTTCCAATTTAAAATAATAGTTAATAGAAATGTCATTGTAACAGGTAATTACAGACTAAAACCGATAAAGAACTCAACCTCAAATGTATTTTCTAAGAAAAGCTTATAGTGGCAGCATTCAGAACTTTTGTAGGTGAATTAAAATATAAATATTCTAAAATATAAGCCTTTTCGTCACGTGATGGTCGAGTGATTAATGGTATGTCGATTCAATGTCCGTTTGTAACGAAAACATCAATTTTAACCTATGTTTCGTGAATATCGGGGAACATAAGCTTTAAAATGGTGTTTGAATATTTGATTTTGATGAAGAGTTAAAGAAGATACGGCATTGCCAGGAAAGACATCTTTGAGAAACAATATACAGCGTGGTAATACAATGGCGACATTAATTTGTATGAGCACACGTATCCGTTTGCAATTTTAAACGTTATTATTCATTGAATTATCTACAATTTCCTAAGTTACGAAGTCACGGATTCTATCAATGCATCAATTAAATTAATACATAAAGAAATACTATTAAAATGAGTCACTTGCTTGACACTTCCACGTAATGAAGGAAAACGATAGCCGCCCTATGTCGAGATCGGCGAGGCGTTGGCGCTCCGAATGGGTTATACTTGTAAGTAGCTTCATGAAAATTAATCGATTGCATAGAGTAATGCGAATTTGGTCACCTAATTTATTATTTAGTTCATTTGACAATTTTATATTTTCCATTTTACGAACTAATTTCTTTTAATTTTATTTTTAATATTACTGACCAACTAGACCAACCCATGTATTAATTGCGGTCATTGTAGGGCCACGTTGTATAATTATCATATTCGATTGAAAGAGTCCCTAAAAAAAGTTTAGTAGGTAAAAACTATTTGACGTATTTTACAAGTGAAAATAATTAAGTTAATATTATTGAACAGTGTAATTAATAATTCAGTTTTTGTTCAAATGAATTAAAAATTATCGTGGGACTATACAGCTTTACTAGCCTTCACTACGTATCGATCTTTAAATACAATTGGGTAAGTTTATTATTGAAAGCTGAGATCGTATCATTGCTGGTAGTTATTAGTGCGTGATTTACTACCTCGGCTGCTGTATACTGCGGCCAGACGTACTGTGTCGCGACCACCCCCTATTTTATTGGGAGAATATTGGCGCCGCTCACGAAGACATTTATCTATCACGTTTTATCATTACGAAATATAAATCAGAAGCGTATTTATTATAATCATGGATCAGTATAGGTATAGTATATTTAACTAAACTTTGAGAAAGGAAGTAACATTGAGTTGATATAACATCTTTCTAAAATCCCAGAATTATAATAATGATATTGTCAATTCGGGATAATATAACCGCAAAGAAAATTTATAGATAAATACTTATTTTTTCAATATATCTATTTTCGCTGTTTGTATACAAACATATAAAGCTAACATTATCATGATAATAATTAGAATATTGATATTATTCACAGGCCATAGATATTTTTCAATAAGATTTCCTGTTTCAAATTAGTAAGTTCAATCAAACTATTGATGATGTAATCACTTTATGAAATATCTGAATAGATATTGCAGAATTATACAATAGATATAGGTACAGCACACGGTTATTGACGGACCAATATTTGGTATCCTAATGCTCACATCGAACACTAATTCTTCAAGACAGCTCTCAAATTACACACCTTTAGGAGAGTAATATTGCATAAGTGGTAAATTCAAACAAATACCTTCTAAATATAATACAGAGTTGATACATCATACTTCCATATTCATATATATATTGTATTAAACTATTGCGTATTAAACATACAAATATCTGATAATGTACAGTTTTTATAATTTAGTAATAGCCAACAAAGAATAGAAAGATCTTTGTACATTATTTCCACAAAATTTAGGATGTCAAAACAATATTATAATGAAGATTTACCTATATTATATTATGCCATTATTATAGTATTGTTATCATAGTTATAAATACTTTTCAAATTAGAATATTAGTGTTTAATTAACAAATAAGGCTAATATTAACCAATTTCAATATAATTATATTGATATTCCGTATGCTAAAATTGGTATAATTTGATTTTTCGAATCAGTATCATTTTTAAAATATGATAAATTGTATAGCATTTCTACAGAAATATATCATTTACATGCTTGCGAGTAACTATAGTCCGATATTACATATTATATGTTAGGTGAAATAAATTTTAAATTTTATTAAACAAAATAAAATAATTATATTAGGTTGTATTAACTCCTTGGAATGCACAAAGCGTTTGATAAAATATCCGTGCGGTAATGTTCTTGCGCTCCAATTAAGATACACATTACACGGACCAGTTTTTATTATAATTTCTAATATAAATATGAATTACAACTAGTAAATAAATTACTAATATAATTAATATCAAAATATTGACATTATTTAAACACAACATTCATTTCCGGATAATGCTTATTAATTTTTATTTTGTAAAACATTACTGTATAAATTAATGACAAATACATACAATTTACGTTATACATTAAGTAATAAATAGCGCAAACACGTCCAATTAAAGTTTTCGTAAAAAAAATATTTAAAACTTTTTGATTAGATATGCCATCTAAATAACACGTAGGGACTTTTTGGCGGGATCTTGAAGTGACATGCTGTGGTTTTTATTACTAATTCATTACATAGGTTTTTGACCTTATTTTATATAATACTGGTGGTGTTTTCCGTGATATAGTTTGGTTATTGTGCTTAAGTGGATTGTAAATCAAACTGAAAGCATGCATTTTGAAATCTCACAAAAACTCCATAGGTCGGTCTAACAAGGGATCCACCATATTGTTAGACGCCACTTTGAATAAAATACTACTAAGAAGGCTCGAAAACATTGACGCGGACATTGACGCAAAACAAAAAGAAGAAGAAGAACTAACACATAAGAGGCACCATCTATTAACAATCTGTTTTACTAACATGGCAGCTGTTAAATTATTTACGTTCTATAATGTGCAAAGTATTCGCACGGTTCAGCTTGACTTTAGAATTCCGCACTATGGTTTATTTAAGCAAAGAATTTTTAATAAAAGTCTTTTATTTAGTTGCCTAAGTGTAAACGTTTTGTTAAAGTTGTGTTCACGAGTCTATCATGTGAATTGTTTATAAGCTTTGTTTTTCCCATTAATTTAAAATAATAACCTACAATATAAAATAATCACGACCCATTTACCTTTATATTTCAATAAACACATTTAAATACAATTTTTTTTAATTATTAAAGAGCTAAACTGGTAAGAGGTCTAGGTAATTATGTAATTATTATTATTATATTTACCCTTAACTCTTCTCTATCAACTGTCACCTCTACTCGCATCATTATACACATATTATTCCTTACATATCCATCCATACCTTCTTTGTTCTACCTCTACTCCTATATCCATGAACATAACATAAACAATAACATAACATTCTTCTCGTTGTCTACCATTAATCTCTCCTCATGACATATCCATACAAAGCTAACCTATTGCTCCTCAACTTCTCTGTCACTGACGCTACTATCATACTTCCAACGATATACTAATTCCTGATCTTATCCATTCTACTCATTCTACTAGTTACAGCACTCATCCACCTTAACGTTCGCATAACGTAAGTAGTTAAGTAATTAACCTCAGTAATTCGAAGGTGTCGATTTGCGTATACGAAATGTATAGAACGAGTGAAGAAATAATGGTTTTCAATTAGTTGCGATATGTATTCTGAACTTTAAAATAATACTCGTACAGTGCGATGCAAAACTATTGGAATGTCAATACAATAAAATACAAATTAATTTTCAAAGGTCGATTTATAAGCTCGGTCGCTTGCTTACGTAATATGAATGTTGACGTTTGTAGGGCTCAGTCTGGCTCAGGAGTAAGCGCCGCGCCGGATGTTGCAGGCGCCGCGCCGCCGCACCGCGCCGCGGCTACGTATTGTGAGTTTATGAGTACACAATATACCTACTTGCTCAAGGTATTACTTACTACCTGTTACGTCATAACTTTCAAGAATTGAAAGGAAACTTATTTGTTAATACTTTTTAATGTCTTTTGTGTTGTTTGAATGTCCTAAATGAGTTGTGGCGGTTTTGACATATCTGAATTGACGCGGTAAATGCGCAGTGTTTATTTTGTGATTCCTTATTGACCTTAGTACTGCAATCATTTGTTTTTGCTTTTGTGTAATCAGTACTGGAAATTTAGTATAAGTTCCTTACGCAATAATTTGAATTAATTACACTTATGAATTTTATTAACAACTAGCTGGTACCCGCGACTTCATCTGCGTATTATTGAACCGATTTCGGAACACGACAAACCAAAAGAAAATCATAGGGATGTTTTTTTTAAAACGCGGAACACTTATTTTTTACCATAAACATGAATATTTATTTTGAACCCTAATTTGAGAAATGATGGGTTCTTTATACTTATATTTTTATCTTCTATTAAGTTTTGTTTTCCAGACAAAAGGTAGCTTATGTCCTTCTCCCAGGCCCCATTTCTATATTTATGTCTATATACCAAAATTCATCAAAGTCTGTCCAGCAGTTTACCCCTGAAAACGTAATAAAAGACGGAAAGAGTTACTTTCGCATTATTAATATTAGTTTGTATAGAACTTTGCATGAACGTAGCTTTCTATCAGTAAAATAATTTTTAGAATAGGATCAAGATTTCCAAATATTATCTCAGCGTATTAACAAACATTACCTCTTTATAATATTTATGTAAATTTTTTAAAAGAGGTTGTTAAAGATGTATATTTCTACAATAATTTATTAATACCAAAAATAGTTAACACGTTACGAATTTATCGTAGAAATCAATCACGAACACTGCATAACGCTAAAAATATATCTTAAATACTTTTTGTACTTTACATATCACATCATGATGCCAATAAAATTTAAAAGTCAATCAGACTTTTCCCTTCCTTTAAGAGTTTGTAAGTAAATGTTCTTGTAGTCCTTAATATTCTCTCGTATACCATTCAGAGACGAATGGGTCTCGTTTTGGTGAAACGACATCCCGTAAAAGCAGAGCTCCCGTCCGCCCAGTTCCCGAACATGACCGAGTTAGGGCCTACGAAACAGGGGTCGGATTCTTGGCTCATAAGTCATAATACAGTGTAAATTATATACAACGAACTTTTATTTAACGAAGAACTCCATAAAGCGTAGAAATTCTAAGGTTTACTTTTTTATTCTGTCGTCAATACTTACGGCCGTTTTCAATAACATATCTGAGTTTACTATTCTCGATTTATACATATTTGTAATAAGTACTATCTTTAACTTAAGATAGATATCGGCATCCCTCTTATCTATTCAAGCTATAGGATATGGATATATATTGTGTAGATACGAAAAACTATCCATTGATAGGTTATTGAAAAAAAGTAAGGACAGACGTTTATATTTGTCTATCTTTAGTAACTGAAACAATGGATGGTTAGGTTATTGAAAACGGCCGTTAGACACCAATAAACCACAATTTCAACCATAGTAATAGTCGCAGAGTTGGAAATATTTCGTACGTACAATAGGATTGTAAGAAATGTGTTAATTTGTTTGCTGTAATTGCCTAGCACGTATACATATGTACGCATACTAACGTCTATTAAGACGATATTGTCTTCACGTTATCATATTCTTAACGACTTTCAAACACTTGAATTTAGTCAAAATAAAAACTTTAATTCAATTATTAATTACCTATGTATTTGTTAAGTTATTCTATATTGTTTTCTTTTACTTACCCTTTAACGATAACTCTTTATATCGTAATAAAATATCCTGTCCCTTCAATTTCGCTATACAGAGTTTACTTACACTGTATTTATTATCGAATGTACTGAGACAAAATAAAAAGTTACCCATCAATAATATCTATAAACTGGACTCAGTAAAAATTGTTAAAAAAAAAAAAACAATTATCGCTACATAAAACGGTATACTATAATTTTAATGATGACAACCTACAAAACGTCCTGTCGATAGCTATAAAATAAATGAAAGCATAAAGCTTTTTTGTAATAGCATCGCAAAGTTGTGCATTCAAAACAACAATTTTGCTGTCCGCCGTAATAAATTTATCGATTCTTGAATCATCGTAGGGGCGTGCATAATGCGAGCAGAGATTATTTTATGTTCCTTTCATAGTACCACCATAGGCATTTATGCTACAAATTTAACGCGACAACATGCCTGACCGTACCTTCTATTCACGTTCATTCGTACGTTTTAGAATTTTTCTTCCTACATAAAGTGTATAAATATTAGTTTATTTAATCGAGAAATTGCTGTTTGGGTTCTGCAGTATTACATACCACTTTTTGGGAAGAGGTCTACATATAAATAAGGTAAATATTCTAATATTTTTTCTTAATTTCGTTACTGAGGTAGTTAGTATTCATGTTTTTTTCTTTCTTTACATAAAATAAACATTGCAATTTAGGTTGGTGTGCGTTTGTTAGTGATTCTATAACTTCTGTACATATTTTCATATCATATCATATACAGTGTAAACTCTTTAAACGTTATCCTTTATAACGATAAACTCCCTACAACGTTGAAGTGAGCCCAACTTGGTTGGTTTGCGTTAAAACCCACATATTGAAACACTCTTTATAGCGATACACCATTCTCTATTACGAAGAAATGTATTCATATTTTTAGACAGTAAATATTTATTATCGGTATTATTGTTTATGTTATGTTATCAGGTAACAAAAGACTTTGAAGCTCCGAAACATCCGAGGTCGGTCTAGCTTTTGCCTAATTGCCTTGAACACGTGCAGTATGACGCATTGTTTACTCGGAAGTGATGGTCTTCGACCAAGCATACTGGGTACCTATCGTATTATCAGTCGTAAACCTACTTTGAAACTGTTAACGTGGCCAGTAAACGGAAAGCGATTAGTGTTGACGAAAAAGTTTGATAGAAGAAGATATGAATAGAATACATAAAATAATACAAAACAAGTACTGGCATAGCAAAAAAACGTCAGACAACGTTATCAGACTATATGTGTAAACAATAATTTATAAGCATTTATTTATCTAAGACATACATATTAAAAATTCTTGTTAATTTGGTTGTTTTTTTGTTCACTCCATATAATGATAACTTTCTATAACGACAAAAAATGCTCAGTCTCTTGAGTTTCATTATAAAGAGTTTACAGTGTATTTACAAATTATCGTATTTTTATAATATATGTATTTGTTTTACCGAAACGATGGTTTATAGATGTGTTAGGATCTGACAGGTGACGCTGTGGTCGAGCCATTAACCAACGGAAAGGACAGAAAAATGTTTGCAGGGCCAGCTAGTAATTATATAATGAGAAAGGATACTTTTCTTTTTGTAAAACTAAAAAAATATTTCAAAAATACCCTAATTAGTAGGAAATAAAATATGAACATGAATTAGTAGACAAGTCGGTATCCTAAAACTGCATCCGTTCAGTGTTATCGCTTATCATTCAAAAGTAATGTGATATTCCTGCTAGTTTATCCAGGTAAGGTTATCACAAGAATTGTGATCGATTGGATCGAGACCACCTTACACCAGCTGTGACGCCCGCTATAGTGGCATGCTTAGGCGTTTCGCGTTCCAGGATCGGCTGGTGTATATCCAGTAATCGAACCGGGTGGTAGGGTTTCTGATTGGGTTGCGACCACCATAACGAGCTCTTTTCTTTTGTCACGTTTCAGGATCAGCTAGTGTATATCCAGCAGCCGAGAAGCTTGCACACAGAGATGACAGCGACGGTCGATAATGAAGACGATAGATTGCCGATATTGACCACCATTGTTTTTGTTATGTTAGGCAAAGTGTCGTCATATTCCATGCTTCTATAAAAAATGAGTACCTAGAACTTCAACAAACATAAGATTAATTGTTATCTTTGTATGTACTCCATGTATTAATAAGCATGAAGGTAAACAAATAACCTAATTTAACATGCAAATTTAGTTTTTAATTAAAACTCGTTGGATGTACCATTCCTTTTGTATATTACGAGGCCACTGGTCATTATAAAATACCTCTTTGAAGCAATAAAAACTTGATTGACTGTTAGAGGTCACGCATGAACAATAAAAGAAATAAATTCAGGTTAAACGGTTGAAAAGTCTAGACAGTGCTCAATGGAGTACCCAAACGATGAGTGCAATTAAAAGTTATTGCCTTTTCGATTTCACTCGTACATTATTGTCGCTTTTTAATGATTTGATTCACACACAAAATTATTAGTATATAGTTTTTAATATAGGAAATATTGTAAGCGAACTGTGAAAAGTGTTATGCGACACACAATCGCTTCAAAGTGATTTGTCGAGAAACATACATGAAAGTCAAATTCGTACATAAATTGTGTACCGTTAACTTAATAATCAGTGTTCGGTTAAAAGGCGCGAAATTTGTAATTTTTTTTTTACCTTGTAACCTGCACAAGCACATGTATCCATAATTTGTTTGGAATCCGTTATATGTTCAACATGACCTAAAGGAAAAACTAAAAAAATATTGAATAGGTTATATAGATATATTTATATATACAGATAGGTGTATTTCTATACCATAAAAAGCTTAAGTGGGTATTCCGGTACTGTTATTTTTGTCTATATTAATATTTACGTCAAATACTAATTTTATAAATCTCATAAGATTGTTATTGTTTGAACGCGCTAATCTCTAAAACTACCTACGAGTTAGGTTTAAAAAAAACTTTTTGGCTATTATAGGCTATTTATTAAAGAAGGTAATAATAGGCTATATCACTTCACGCTACGACCTTAAGGAGCGAAGCTGTAACCATAAACGTCAAGTAATCTGGCAAGCTGTAAGAAAGTACGAGAAGTGAGAAAAACGATAGGGGGCTTCATCGGTTCTACACGGCACGGCGCGGCGTCGCCGAAAAAACTGAAGTTGCAATTGTGAAATTCAGACAGTAGGTTCGTTTTGTGATTTAAGATAAATGAAAAGGGGCACGGTAATTCGTATATCATGTATTTATTGATTAATTAATTAAAACCTTGATACATGAAACTTGATTTGTGCTCGTATATCTTTTTACATATTTTATTATGCAAGCTAGTGTTTAGCAAGTAGATTGATAGTTCATTTATTGTAAATTTACACAAAGGCGGACAGATAACACTTGCAAGAAATCTTGGAGGTGAAGGATATTATGTGGCTTTGGCATTCTTAACAATGGACATTTTGTGAGTTAGCAATGTCAACTTTATAACTTAATATATTATTGAAATGAATTGTAATATAAATTGACAGTTATTATAATCTAGAAGGTGAAGTTGCGTATGATTTTGATCTACAGTAGCAGAAGCGAGACCGTAATAGCGCAATAATATCGAATATATTCGAGATGGACTCAGCGGGACGCCGCGCCGCGCCGCGCCTCGACCAGCCAAACTGCTCTCAAATCTTAAGGGTTATTCGCTCCAACACCAAAGCATTGTATAAAACGATTTATTACAATGATCACTTATTGTATTATGTACGTATATAATACAAGCTTTTATTTAACATGCAATGTTTGTATGTAAGTATGTATGTTCGGTTCAAGTCTTGCAACCATTTTTTTTAGAACTGACCTTACTGTTAGCCCTATCCAAAAACAGAACCGCTGATGGCTTTTACAGCTTAGGCTTGGGGGCAAGCGCTTAAGGCACTCAGCCGTGAAAGCGTGGGCAACAAGCGCGCAAGGGTGCCAAAGTGGCCGGACCTCGGCTTGGGCTGTTGCCGCGATTGCAGTTAGTCGCGATCTGACTAATTCCCGCTAAGTGACGTCATTTCTAAAACCAATATGGCGCGACAGCTCAGGTGGCGGACTAGTTATTTTTTGTGCACTTCCATGATATGTTAATATTGTTCTTCAACATATTAATATTATTCTTCAACATATTAATATTGTTCTTCAGAGTTAATTAACTGATATTCCAATATTGTTTTTTGAAATTCGTTATTTTATTAGAAAAGATATCTAAAATTTGTTTAATTTATTATATGTCTTAGAAATTCTATTAACTGGACATAAAAAACTTAAATTGGTAAAGGAGTGAGGGATGTAAAACGGGACGTATTTATTAGATCTGGGGAGCTTAACGGGAATATTAATTTAGAATTTATTTGTGATTTGTGGACAATCTATTATTCCATTGATCAGTTTATATAAAAGCATAAGTTCCAACAACTTTCTACGATTGTTTATTGAAGTAAACTTAAAATGTTTCAGACGGTCATGATATTTAGGAATTTTTTTTGGTAATATTACAACTATAACAAAGGTGCCACAAAAATATTTTCTGTACCAGTTCTATGTTTTTTATATAAATGTGTATTATATTATATTATGTGTATTACATAATGTGATGCGAAGGTTGTAATGAAAATTAGACGGTACAGGTTTCTATTTATTTTGTATGCATTCCTGAGAAGTTAAAAAACGTATGCTAGTTTTGTCCTAATATAAAAATTAATATGTACACATTAATTATGTAAGACCTGACAACTTTAATTAATTCCGTTAATTTAAAAACCTTATTATTCACATAGCGAGTTTGTTTATCTTACAAACATACATAAATCACGCCTCTTTCCCAACCGAGTAGGTAGAGACCCACGTCCTTCTACTTGCTATGATCCTGGCATACATCTTTCTCTTATTCAACATTCATAAATTTTATCTTTTTGTGTCTCTTGTGTGTTGCTAAATATAATATCAATTTAATCAACAGATACGGAATATTTCATATATCACACAAACAGAGCATGAATTATGTAAAATGAAGAAATCATCACGATTTCTGTTATAAAAAAGCTTTATTCAAATTTAAATTTTAGCTTGCTAAATTAGGCAATTAATTTTGTGGAGATTTCGTTTTTTTTTTCTAATAACGTGAATGATTGAAAAATGATTATTAAAATAATATTAGTATTAAAATAATGATTTCGTATTGTTGAAACAAATGAATAGTTCTTATGCCAAGAAAAACATAGGTACATTGTCCAAAAAACCCATATTTTTACTAACGAGGAATAATTCCTAAGCGATTAAGCGATACAATTTTTCCTTCTAAAGTAAACTAGATCATGTGCCTACTTTTGTGATGAATAAATAATATAACGCATTGTTTTTTTAGTAATCTAATCATTGCATCGTACTTAAATCCTTGGTGACAAAATGTGGATGTACACCTACCTACCTCTTGATAAATCTAAAATAAAATCCAAAATGTTTTTTTTTAAAGTATTATTTCTTATAGTATTAAAATGATATGGAGCAATGAGGCATAAGTTGATGGTGCGAAGATGTTTGCCATTTTATACAATTATCTTCTGTGACTGTTGTACCCCGTGAAATAATATAATTACTTATATAAGTAAAATTTAATAAAAAAAAAGAAAGATAATAAAACAAATAACCAGTGCTTATTTTTAAAACAATAAACGCTAGTACGACCAAGGCAACATAAATCGGACTTGACGTGTGTGAAATATATCACAATGTATCGTGCATTCGCGAAAGTTCTTCGAAGTCCGAATGTGTCCCGAAATTGATGGGCCTGTCGGTGAGTGCCGGAATCGAATCGCATATCGATCTCACGCGAACTCAACACGCAACGGTCCTTAACCTCGGTAAAAATTAAATATTGAATTGCAAAGTCGATGAGAAGTGAAACTATTTCAGCGACCAGTGGCCTACTTTCCACGAAAAGTTTTGGCTTAATTACTAGCGGCTTCATCGGTTATTTATATTTTTAATCACCCAGAGCAAAACGAGTCGTGTAAATCCCAGCTACCTGAATATGCATTATGGCTGGTCGTGGTGCTCGTAAATTAAGAACAAAACGTTTATAGATTTTTCGGATATTCGTTTATTTGGTACGCGTTTCTACTAACAATATTGTTTCATATTATTGTTTTGTGCATTTGTTCAATCCATTCTCTTAATACCATTATCAAGTGGGTAATTGAGTTTAATGTTTAGCCTTTTAATATATTCATTTCACTGTTCTAACAAAATAGTCAACTCTTTTATAGAACTTTCCAGGGAGTCTTTACTACATCTAAAAATTCATGGTCCATTTTATGACTTCCAATCCATTTCACTTGTGCACAATAATCACTATAAGACAAGATAAGATTCCGCCAAAAACTCCGAATATCATGTTATTTCAGTTATTATTATTACCTAAACCTGACCAACATATCGATGTTGATTGACAGAGACAAGGAGGTTAGTAGTGTTCCTGTGCAAGTATTTGTTACATTTACTTGCGTGTGATTACAGTACATTGTTAGAGATCTTTGACCGTTGTAACAGAAACCACAAAGCTGATTGACAGAACACAGAAATTCCTATTAAACGGTATTTACAGTTATACTCTATTGTTAAAAATATTGATTTGGCACAACTGTTGTATGGAATGACTATTTACCGGTATACGTTTATTTTCAAATTTCCTTATTTTAATAATATTTACTATTTACATATTGGGACGGCAAAATGTATTTACTATAACTCGTGGTAATTACAGTAGAGTCAATGAATAGCGGTATAGTGGTAACCACTACGAACCCAAGATTTAAATTAAAATTAAGTTCCCACACAAGGAATACTCTTTATATCAGAGTATATCCTATAGATACTAACTTATACAGGTAAAAAAATGGTGTAAGAATATTTAGAAGAAAAAAAATTGTCAATATTTTAATTCATATTTATTACTATACTTTTTTATGCATTCTGAAATAAGCAAAAATGATGTGGATAGAGCATTTTTCTATCTATAAATTAATATATTAATTAATTATTATTATTATTATATATTAGATTAATTCGTAAATCACTTTATGTAGATTTATGTGTTGATTAAAAACTCAGCGTTCGGTTCAGATGTGGTTGTTGAACCACACATAGGAGACCTATTTTTTTAAAAATTCTCTATAAGTTTAGCTTTTAACCATAATCTTACCTCACGTACTTGACCATCTGAACCAAGCTGGTTACACGCAAAACCGAGTTGGGAGACTGGTTCTCATGCTTAGCTAACGGAATAAACTTGAAGGTGGTAGCTAGCCAGGCAGGCATTGGAAAATACCCTACCAGCATGCTATGGTTTCATTCGATGTTTTACTTCAACGAAAGCTCAGGCTCATTGCACTGATTCGAATTCACGTAGATTGACGCGGAGTCCGTACACGCAGTCACTGGAGCCATCATTGCTTTAAAACTTGTATATTACGAATTTGGTAAGTAACAAAATATATTCGTTCATTTTGCAATAGGTACTTTAAGATTATTGAAAAAACGTTTTTTCTTCACACGATGCCGTATTACTATATTTGTCTTGTTGTGTAACGTTGCCAAAGGAGCGTGTTAAAATGAAACGAAGACGACACCATGTTTAAATATCATATAGCTTTATTTCTGACTAGCGCATACAAGATGACAAAATGCCGCCGAACGGGCACACGCGCGAACCGTGCTTCGCCCGCTCCCGAAGAAATGCTTATTGTAGGTGATTCTAGACACATGTCTAAAATGTCTAGAGCACATGCTCTCGCTGACTTTTTTGTAGGACTTTTTCAATTAATTATGTACAACTTTAATTTGATATATCTCTTATGGTTTACTCAGCGTAAGCCATTTAAATGCCCGCATTGATTCACCATGACTAGTTATTTTTTAATTTACGCTAAGCCTAATTCTTTTTGAGACGGACAGAAACAGACAAAAATTGTAAAAATTGTCTGCTATCATATGACTTTAGTATAAAGCAATTATTTATACCGATGCTTTTTTACGATTAATGCTTTTTCTATTTTATTAATTGAAAATAGCCCGAAATAAAAATTATGCCATAAATTCGAAGACTGGACTTGGACAGTATTGCGCATCGTCATAATTGTATTTGGCGGTACGTCTTCCAGTAACATAATTTCATGAACAAGGAAGCAAGACAGATAGAGTAAGATGCAGCAATGCTTGTATTTACAATATATATAATATTTTGCAAGAAATTGAAGAAATTGTTTCTGTTTTATCTGTACCCCGCAAACGGTTAGTCTGCACCCATTTTTGAGTTGACTTGTTATTAACATAAAATCATTACTTAAAAGTAGTTATACATGCAGCTAATAATCATAAGTTAAATTGAGCCTCCCTATCATAAAAGAGTACATATTATTTTAAACTAGTTACTAAATTAGTTATATGCGTAAAATAAAGATCCATATCATGTATTTAAATTAAACATTTTTAATACAGATCGAACGAAATGAGTAGTATTTTGTTAATTGCAGTGTGGACGTTGTTATAAAAGCAAGAAACTTTCTAGTCACTTGTATATAGATTTCAAAATCAAGGCAAATGTCAGTTACATACTTTTTTCAGTATAGAACTAAGATTGTAGAGAAATATTGAATTTATTTGTTGTATGTATTTGGATACGTGAATTTTGGCTTTCAGTACATATTTGCATTGCATACAATTTTTGTCACATAAGTTCCACGCTCAGAACCAATCAAACATCTAGAAGCAAAATGTTTGTGACAAATACATTCTCTATGGAACCTCTCATTCGACATAACCCTAAAATTTGTAATACGATTTGATATTTAATCTACTTACTTCATACGTAAGATATCAAGCGTAAAGAGCGCATTTCTACGTCATTCATAATTCTTTGGACACAGTTATGATATAACCTTCACTGCTATAAAGCTTGTGAACAAATAAACAATTCATGTCTTATTTATAAAACGTTAAATAGAAGGTCACTTAACGCTATTTTATAAACAATCATTAAAATCACGCCATGTTCGTGATGCACCCAACGTGTTACAAGTTACAAGTATACCTACTCTCCTAATTGCACTTACACCGCTTCGCAACCACGGAATTTGGCTCAACCAATATTTGTGTAAGATGCAGAGAACATATGCCAAATCGACTGGTGATGAGTGGACGTCGGCCACGATTAAGAACGCCGTCAATTGATGGTTTGAGATTTCTCGATTACGAAATTACGTCACATTTATTAAGCATTGTACTCAAAGTGCAATGTTTTATATAGACAAATATAAGAGTTTTCAAACGATATAAATATATATTAGCAAAATGTTTTTTTTTTTTTAAATATACAACTAATGTGGGGAATTCCCCCACCTGAATTACCCGCCTGATGGAAAGCCTTTACCGCAGCCTAAAAACGTTTGTCATATCTGAAATATTACTACCGCGTCACCGACCCTGAACATCCCTTTCTAAAGGAGCTCTGGAAACCCTACTCAAAACAAGAATACTACACGAAGTTATTTGGCTGCGATCTTTGGTAGGATGAAGATATTTCACCGGTCGAGCTGCATCAAGTAGACAGAAATTTCCAAAGAAATTTTTGCTAGCTACTAGAAACTAGCAAACGCCTATAACCATCCACCTGAACGTAGCTTTCTAGCAGCTTAAGAATTTTTAGGATCGAATGAATAGTTCCCGAAATTACATATTAAAACGTATTTAACCACTTTATCTCTTTATAATAACTAGATCTGTAAAAATAAAATAAAAATGCTCGTGTGTTCTTTTGTCAACGATAACATAACTATGCAAGAATACATAAATAAAAAGCTTTTATAAACATTTTCGCAATAATAATATATCCGTAAACACTACAAGGATGCAAAATATACTGAAATACATGACTACATTGACCACTTGTCTGTCAACATAAATTAATTCGTTAAATTCTCTAATTAAGCCGTAATGAGCGTATTTGATCATATGTGGTGTGTCCGATACATTACAACTATCGGTTGAGAAACACTGCTCACAAAATTTGGCACTAAAACCTAACAGTTGATTTATTCCAAGAGTAATTAGTACAAGATTGTTAAGAAATAAACTCTTGTAACATGCAAGCGTTATTTATTTTAAAAGCTGTCAGATGGGTGCTATTTCATTTTGTCTACAAAATATAAATATTGAATAAAGAAAAATTAGCAAGACAACATAGTTTCTTTAGTTCATTACGATTATACTTGCTTGTTTGAACTTGAAATGTCTTATGTTAAATTTATTTATATACAATTAATTCATATCAAGTATGGCACGGACTAGGAAGTGTAAATAGGATGTTCCTATCTAAGTACATCTCTGATAGGTAACATTGAAGCTGCTATTTTTAATTAACCTCTGGCATCTCAACCATGAGTTATTACCCCGGTCGACATCTGGCTTCAGATCTGACTTATTAGATTAACTCTATCTGAAGTTTCATCTTAGTGCTGCTATGTTGCGGTACGCTACGATTGCCGTTTAGGAGTTCGCAATATTTTATTTCTACTTGCATTGCATAAGTGGTTTAACATCGACCATGCATACAATTATCAGTTCTAGATTATGATAAATGTTACAACCGGTTTTATTTTTCGAAATCATTTAAATTGTTAATAAAATAAATATGAACTTTAAGATTCGATAAACCAAATTACAAAAAAAACCTTTAATTAATACAATAAACAAATTAACAAATCATTAATTTATTATAAGTTTTATGTAACTGGTGTTATACAAAGGAAAGTAACGGTGGAGTTGTAATTTGTCCCTAATTTCCATACGGGTCCCGGTGACATTTAACCGCGACTTTTAGCGGTTGTTTTCGCTAATTACCATCTCGTTTGCAATTTAAAATCCCGTACAACATCTTATTGGCGAAAGTGACTATGTATGGGGGTTGTATCTCTCGGTAATTGTCAGGTGAGTTGTACAAGCGACGTGTGAACACGGCCTAACAGCGTCTGTCACCACTTGTAGAATAGGAGTTTGGCGGCTATCCGCAGGCCATTATGCAAGCCCTTTGCGGGGCCGCGGCCGCGATCAACGACGCCGCTACCGTGCGTTGACGTTTCCTGAATGCTTAGAGTAATTGTGTTGCGATTTTAAACTGACTTTAAACAACGCATTTAAACAACAACATTAGTAATAAATTATTATTATAATATTATAAAGCTGGAATTGGTATTGTTTTAACATTTTATAAGGTGAATTGATTAATTGTGCACGATTCCTTGGAATATGTGGCGAGCGGTGAGACCGACAATACCTCCACCCTACAGAAGATCGCATCCAAATAACCTTGTGTTGTATTCCTGGGATGAGTAGGGTTTTCAGAGCTCCTTGGGGTTCAAGTATAAAAGAATTTGATTGAATTATACTTAACAACTTATAAAAATTTTAAATTCTTTATTACCCGACTGCGCAACGCAAAGTAGGGTTATGTGTTGAATAGCCACTCCCAGAGTCCAGACTCACGCCGTGAACAACCGTGAAAGGGCATGAACGCGAGTGTGGAGGGTTTTCACGCCTGTTCACGGGGTTCACGCTTGTTCGCACCTCGGTTTCCGTTCCGAGTCGGTTTTTTGTGTCCGCGTCAAAGGGTTCGCGGCCGCGCTACGTGAACAGTGCGAACGCTTATCCTTATTCACGGCCTCGCAGTTCGAATTGTTATAAATTTAATATGCTAAACAACTAACACCGTATTGTATTAATTCTATTAAATGTTTAAATTATTCAATATTTGTGATAATAATATTACCAATTTGACGGTACTTCAGGTAGGTGTATTATGTTAAAATAAAAATGTCTGCAGCATAATTAACTCGTTCTGTTGCAATGTATACTCGTTATCCACCATCTGCTTTTTCTTTGTTTGTTATGTATCTTTACTGAGCAAATAATTGTAAAATACCTGTGCACATAGATTCAAAGACGCAGCAGCTGATGTTACGACCATTTAGTACCAGAGCGTGAACCCGACTGTGAACATTGTGGGTGTGGAGGTTTGTTCGCGTCGCGCTGAGTTCACGGCGTGAATTCTCTCCGCGACTTCACGGCGCAAGTCTGGAGCGGCTATAACAACCTATGTATTACTTTCTGGCGCTCTAGAGACCAGATGCGTGAGTCAATTTTGATGATTTTTACGTTAATCGAATTGCTTTAATCTTGCGAATGTTACTAAAGATATGACAGTAAACAAAATTCAATATCGGCACTATTAGACGCCATATTGTGAAAAGGTTATCCCTTGTGGCGCTCTAGCGACCAAACGCGTGCGCCAATTTTGAGGAGTCTTACGAATATCGAGTTGTCATAATCTTGCAAGTGCCACTAAAGACATGACAGTAATCAGAATTCAATATGACAACAATTAGATACCATATTGTGAAAAAGTTATCGTTTGTGGCGATATAGAGACCAAACGCGTTGGTCGATTTTGATGATTCTAACGTCAATTGAATTGTCCTAATCTTGGGATTGTCACTGAAGACATAATAGTAATCAAAATTCAATTTGACGACAACCAGACGTCATATGCACGCTAGTACACAAGTACGCGCATAGTAGGTACGCACTGTTGTATGTACAGTACGAGCGATCGATAGTTCAAGTCTCGTTGATATAAATAAAATATTTTTATGTTTTCTGAAGGTTTCACTTCTACCGCGTGTGAACTCCACACGTTTTTCTTTCTTGAAACTAACACCAATCAAAGAAATATCATTCGATATTCTACCAAAATTGTGAAGTATAATTTAAGTACCTAAGGATTGTTATATACTTATACCAAGAAAGAAAGAAAATACATTTATTGCCGTGGAAATACGGGCTCACTGTTTTTACAAACAAAATTAACATAACATAAAAGTTGAATATGTAGTAAAAATTAAAGGCAATGTGGCTAGTGCCCATGTGCCTCATTACCATTGCAAACGGTGTAAAATTCAGCATAAGCTGGATACCGCAGTTCTGAAAGACTTCGGCGCTGATTTTCAGATGTGACCAAGTGGGCTTACAAAAATAAAAACTGAAGAAGAAAAAGTGAAATATTTAATGTATCGTGAATTGTGCATAAAGATTAAATATAAATAAAAATATTAGTTTATATAGCGATACATGATATTTTTTAATATATAATAAATACGTATTAGATAGATAGGTAAATAGTTAAGTTATATTTATGACATAAAAACAAAATAGTATGTTTTGTATTTATGTACCAAATAATAGATTAATATTACAAAAACATAAATATGAACGTGAGTTTATCATTTAAAATACATTTAATCTTATTTTATACGCTAAGTATGTATTGCGATTGTATTTATAATGTATGACATAAATCATGCGGTTGCAATTCTTTTGAGGTCACACGAGTTCCATTGGATTGATACGGTGCGCTTTGTCAGTGCCACGGCCGCCATCAAGTTGGATGACGCTGTAAATTTGCTCGTTTGTTGACATCCGATGGTTCAAAACACTTGCGAACATTCGTTGGACTGGTACGACTCCTGAAATAAGGAATAAATATTTTTCTTTCTGGGTAAATACTTATTTGTTCGTTTATATTAATTTGCTGATTAGCTTTTATAAGCGAAAAAAATGCTTTTTAATTCGCTAAAGAAAAAAAAACGTGTTAGGTAACAGGTACGTGGTTTGTTAATTTTTTTACTATATTATATTGATAATTACCTACTTATACTTATATCACTTATATGGTAAAGAATTAAAATGAATCTATTATAAATTCTCGAAAACTCATTTCTCGTTAACTATAGATCGTGTACGAGGTGTGCCCTAAAAGTATCCGACCTGTACCAATAACTTCACGCCAAACATCTGAATTACCTTTATGAAGTACGAACGTAACAAATGACTCTTCACGAAGTTATCTGCTACCATGGCAACCGACGAGATTTGTTATTTCGCGCCCAGCGTGTCTTTACGTACCTTGTCGATTTCGTGTTCGCCGGATTTTGCTATTGTTGAAAATGACGGAGAGATCGGAACAACGAATTTGCATAAAGTTTTGCTCTAAACTTGGAAAGAGTTTTTAGAGACTATCGAAATGATACAGGAGGCCTTTGAAGATGCTTGAATGGGCAACACTTAAATGAAAGAGTGGTACAAGCGATTCAAAAACGGTCGCACGAGTGTTGATAGCGATCAGCGTTCTGGCCGAACTTCGAGCGCGATAACACCGAAAAATATCGAGCGTGTGCAACTTGCGATTGTGCAAAATCGTCGTTTGACTGTGCAAGAGATAGGAGATGATCTCGGGATTCCGAAATCCTGGGTTTCGAGAATCCTAACCGAGAATGACAGTAGTATGTATGGGTATGTGGTAGTGTGTTTGAGTATGACGACTTACTTATAAAAAAAAAATATCTATAACTATTTGAATTCCTGTACTCGGTTGGGAGTCAGATATAAGTTTTGAAATTTTTGAAATAGGTATATAGCTGTTTGTAATGAAAATTTTAATTCCCTCATATTTCCAATATATACTGCTAGGAGTTGTATGAAAGACAAGGAAACTTGATGGAACCTCTTTGAAAATTATTCGATTTTCATATAATACAGCCCACGGTACATAAATTAGATGGGGAGCAACAACTGATAGTGATGTCTTGTTATTTTGTTCTATTCATTTGTATTTTTATTCTATTGGCATTATTTTATATTTATTCCAAGATAATCGTTCTTAAAGAGCAAATTCCAGTCGCGCGTCTGAGCTGACACACAATTTCTTTTTTAGTAGAGACCCTGAATTTTCTTTATCAATATCATTCACGGTCCACTCTGTACAAATAAATTTTACTTGAAATTGACATCTGTAAGAATGAAGGCAGCCAATTTTGTAATATATCTTTTACATGTCTGAAAAGTGAAGATAAATATTTACGAGTACCGTATTGACAGATTAAGGTTTCATTATCTCAGTGTAAGAAGGTCAATTCACAATTTATTGCGAAGACATCACTTGATAAAGACACTGAGTTACATTTTATAATTATTGAAATTTATTTTTCCCGAATAAAGACACACCCAGGTGTTGTAAATAGATGTTTAAATATTAAAATAGGACATACACTAAACAAGGCGTAAATACTTGTCAGTCGACTTGCATTAAATTTTAAAATGATTGAAAACTGGTATTTGGGCTCATTAATTTATATGGTGAATAAATAAGTAAGTCGATAAGCTTACTTATTTTCGGTATACAACGCATTGTGTGTTTTTTTTAAATAAGATTTAAGTACCACTAATATTTTAAAACTTATAATGGCCGCCCCGGTTTTTTTTTGAATTATAACTTTCTGCCTAAAAGTATGAATTTTCGACTTGTCAATGTATTCACGAATTTTACGCAAATTTACATGCATATAATATATATCTATTTTTACTGTGCTTAAAATAATGTAAGCAGTAATAATTTGTTCGTTAACCTATTACAAGGATACGCATGCGATTTGGTCTCACTGTCCTGGCTGATACAGCACTTCACTCTGATGAATAGCTTTGTTAAGCATCAACTCAACTGCACACAAGTCTCACAAATATCACATACATATGCTAATAATGAGACGTGGATGCCGATAGTTCATGTCTTTACTTTTTGCTCATAAAACCATACACAAAAGGGTTAGTTAAAACGTTAGGTGCTTGCTTGTATGTGAGGAAAAGTAATAATGAAATTGAATAGGCTTGTATATATTCTATGTAATTACATGAGCTTCAACCTTAAGTCTAGGTTAGTTATAATTACCTTACAAAATGTATTGATAAAACATTATCATATATTGTACATAGGAAAGTTAACTGTACAAGCATTTACCTATTGTATTTAACCAGGTTAATATTAAGGAAAATAAAACAACGGAAAAAAAACACAAAGTTAAATGATGTACCTAGATAATAAAAAAAGAAAAACGTCTACATCTTTGCAACAAAATTAATAATATGAAAGTTTGGATAAAACCGTTTAATTCTTTACCAACTGGTAATACAATACTGCCCTGAATTAAACAATTTTATTGTAATTCGTTGAAATGAATATGAGTTATATTTTAAAAGTATTAGAAGCATTGTAACTGACTGTAATATATACAGCGTCTGTAACATAAATAAAATGAATATTACCCGTTTATAATGCATAAACCAATATATTTATGAACTTATTTTACCTTGTCTCTGTTATGAATATATAGTAGATTACAATTTGCAGGGAGAGTGAAGAATATAAGTGAATGAGTATAATATACTCATTAGTATGTATACTAATATATACAAGTGAATATGTAAGCCAGATTGTAAGTTATGTTTCTGACTATTCTTAGTTTTCATTTCTCAATCGAAAGGAAAGTCTATCAACGTACAGTAATTACCTTATGATTTAAACACCGGTGGATTTTATGAGCCAGTGCTTCTTAATCTAGGAATTACGAAACCCTATTCGGTAAAGTTTTCTTGAATTTTTAATAGGACTTCAAAAATGTTAAGTTTTTTTACTTTGCAAAGCACTCTCTAGTACTTTGCATAGGTATTTAACTTATTTAAATTCTAATCAAAAAATATTTTCAGTAAATGTTTTAGTCTGTGTCACTTTTTTAATTTAATACATCAAAAGTGTTAAAAATAGCTATATCTTGGATTTTTAACGTTATTGTTAATATACATATAATACGTACATAGGTAAAACGAATCAACGTAATCTATTGTATAACATCTGTCTTCTACTTCGAAAACTTCAATATTGGTCAATTATTGGGGACTTTGTCAATTGTGTATGTGCCTTAAACTCAGCGTGTGTTAAATATCCTTATTACTATAATTTATCACTAAAAGGGGCTCACATAAAAAGGTTAAGAAACGCTGGCAGTGTAGACGGTTACGACGTATTGAGTATTTATTGATAACCGGGTTTGAAGCAGTGCAATCTAAGTATTGTACCCAATAGTTATCTGCCAAGTGGAACCATTTGATAGGTATGAAAGTAACTGTGTTCGTTATAGATTGCGGGGTGGTGCCGATGCTTTGATAAAGTCATATGGAACATTTATCTTGTTTTGAATTATTAATTATCGATTCTAGTTTTATTGGGTCTTCAGAAATTTACTGTGAGAAAAGGCATGTAGAGGATTGTATTCAATTGTTTAATTTTACACAGGAGTTTTTGCATTTACTATTTACCTACATTGACTCAGTCATTTGTCAATTATGATTTAAATACACATTTAACTATAAGTTTAGTAATACAAGAAATATATAATTAGGTTTATAGAAAAAAAAAAAATTGAAACGTCTAATTTTTTTATCATTTTTACTACTTTAACTGGTTGGTCTACCAGGATGAAATTTTGCGCGGGTATAATATAACGTAGGTGTTTAAGGGTATAAATTGGATAATTCCTGAGATATTGCCGATAGCAAATCTCAGTTAGCAGTTTTTATTTAATTTTATATCTATTTATTAGCAAATTTTACAGTGAATTTACTGAAAACTTTATCTAGTGTATTAATTTAATGGTAAACAGATTTTCATTATCATGTAGAATGATATAATCACAAAAATTATATTTATATATTAATGCATTGATGGCTGAACGGACATTGCGTCAATCGACGTAAGTTCGAATCCTTCCAATGAGCCTGAGCTTTCGGTAAAGGAAAACAACATGATGAAACCATAGCATGGTGGATAATAGGGTTTTTCTAATGCCCGCCTCCACGGTGTACCATCCGCCGCCACAATGGGGCGACGCGGGACCTGCGGTGGCATATAACCGCGTCGCCTCGGCGGCCGGCCCGACTCAACCGAGCCCCGGCCTAAATAGGAATTCTAATGCCCGTCTGGTTCAACTTTAAAACCTGTGGCCAAGCACCAGTCGGTGTTCGGGCAGTTGCATTTGCCACCTTGTCACTTAAGATCGGTGACACTGTGGCCATGACGCTAAAACCTGTAACGATAATTTTTTTTTTGTAAATAATTTATTCTATTCGGTGGTGAAATAACTCTACGACTAATTATATTAATTAGTCATTTTATTATCAAAATCCAAATTATTACATTGGTAATTAGTTTATAATATTATGTATTCTTGTTTAACGTAACGGGCCCAAACTGAGGGCCGACCCAGGTTGTTGACATGCGAAGTACGGAAAGGTCAACTCTCGAGTTCTGGAACGTAATGATAATTGGTCACTTTCAGACAATAATTTAAATTACATGACGTCAGGAATTTTAAAATAATTAACAGCACGCGTTGTCCGTGTCTACGTCATGTCTGAAGAATGTTCACGTTTTTTATCGAAGGATACGAGAGACTTGGTATGTAGTAATAAGATTGTGTAATAAAATATACTTTATAAAATTGTTAATACTTCGATTTTAATAGTAGAATAAAATATATTTTTTATAATGTAATAATCTCTTTCGTTTGACTACAATGTCGTCTGTTTTTAGATGTCGTTGTAGCCAAAGAACTAAATCTAGAAAGGGACGGATTGGATCTAAAGATTATCTGCTGGTATATATAAAGACCACGAGCGTGCACACATCAACACGATCGCTATGCGCTGTTGGATGGCAATGTTCAACATAATATAGGAGGCCGAACAGAGAGGAATTGCCCTCCCTGTTGAATACAAGGAGGCTATGAGACATGCGGCATTTGCAACCCTATCATTTCTGGGCATGTCGGACTCGGAGATGTCCACTGAGGAAGAAATCAAGGAACCGGGGCGCACCGCACCTCCCGCGCAGCGCCGACCACAGGTCCCGGCGAAAGCAAGTCAGCCGACCGAAGAACGGTCATATGCACAGATTGCCGGCAAACTTGCAGAGCCATCGAGAGCGAGCACTAGCGCGGATAACGCGCGACAGCCGCCAGTAAAGAAAACCGCAAAGAGCAGAATACCACCATTCATAGTGGATAAGATGCCGCGTTGGAGTTTCCATATGGAGGAGCTAACGCGCTTCCTAAAGAAAACACCGAACGCGTGCCCCAGCTGGATGGGAGTGCGCTTTTTACCGCATGACGAGGAAGAATACCGTGCAATCCAAGACTATCTAACGCAACAGGAGGAATGCGAGTGGTTCTCGTACTCGCTCCCTGAAGAGAAACACCTAAAGATAGCTATCAGAGGGCTCCCAGCGGACACAAACCCAGATGACGTAGCTGCCGCCTTAAAGAGAAAGGGACACATCCTGCCAATTACACGCGGTGCCCTGTGTACCGCGCAGAACTACGCAATAAGCGTGGAGGTGCAGTGTCGAGGACGTCGAAGAGAGCACCAGAACACAGTGGGCGAACACTACCACTGCTAACCACCGTGGAAGAGGTGGCACCGTCATCGCTGATGGCGCCGGCAAACGACGCGGTGGTGCGCGGCGATAGTGTAGGGCCCATCCGTAGACGTCGTAGTAAAGGTAAAACGGGCAACCGAGGGGCCATAAAACTGCCCGAATCCAAAACAAATACTTCCGATGAAGAAATCCTGGCCCAATTAAAGAAGACAGTCAAATGCACCATTGAAGCCGTTGGTGGGAGCCGAGGCGAGAAACTGGCGACCCGCGTAAGAGCCGTCCTGCAAGAGATGGTCAAGGAAATAGCCTGAAACCCGGAGAACCGAACGTGAGCACCGCAGTAAAGGCTTACCCTTACAACTAGTATGTGGCGGGCCTCCTAAGAGTTTTTGTAAACTAACTCAGAACACTATGGTGCTTCGCTGACGACGTCGCGAGGCGACCTCAAGAGAAGAAGAGCACCCGTAGTTACGGGGGAAAGAGATGGCTCTGCAAGAGGGTTCACCCTGAAGCGGAATCCCCTCGCCCATTTAGGGACGAGAGACGACACCAGTGTACACATCAACCTATCAAAGTTTCATTGGAATCAAATGAATGATATAGGAAACGCATAAGGGACAAACAAACAAAGAAACATTATTTTATTATATATATATATATAAGTAGAGATATAGATGTTGCTACTTAAGTATTTTATTAACCAAAAGGCTGATGTACAAAGAGGTATTAAATACCCACATACTGGTTTAGTACCAGTGCATCACGTGGCCAGTCTTTTATTAAAGTGAAAACAGTTTAGAGTCGTTGTGCATACTTAATAACCTGCCTTAGCCGCTAGGCGCTAGCACTTTGTATTAAAAGCCCTTTTGATTTTGGAATAAAGATATGGCAAAGTGGCGGCTGTGAAGTTTATTACGCGCCGGTTCTGATGAAAAACGTCTTTATATTGATATGTAATAAATAACAGGTTTTGATATTATTACAAACGTCGATAGATAAATTCATCTAACACCTAAAAATGTATTAATGTAAGCATATATGGATGCTTGTTCTGTTAATAATTAATATAGTTGCCAGTGTAATATATGTATCCTGTTAGAGTTGTAGTTTTGAACAAAACCTCAGTTATAAATTTAAGGTTCTTAGTTGTTAATGCTTTTAATATAACGAAATGTAATTATTTTTCATTATTTGAAATTATATCAGATTAAACGAAATGAATTGTGCTTTTTTGACATTTATATAACAAAGAAAAGGTTTCTGGTCGCATACAAATATGCCAGTGATTATTTTAAGTTTCTCTTATTCAGTGATAAAGTTTTTATTATGGAACTAAGCCTTTAAAAAAATATGCAAGACGCTGAATATAAAGGCATATTTCCAATATATTATAATAAACGATAGTTTCTCGTTTTTCGGAAGTATTACCTATGAAATTGCATTCATTTTTTTAAATTAGTTTATAATTATTTTTAAAATTAAATGCTTTCATAAAATATAATCACAATAAATGTAAGTATCTATGTTCAGTTATTTTGTAGTTTATTTAAAATTATAAAGCAACATTTTCAAAATGTATATATAATGACAAGGTAAAATATTTACTTTGAACATAGATGATAGAATCGTGATACAAAGTAAACATTGAGTCGTTATTGAGATCAAAACAAACCGTGTAAGTGCAGTCTGTGCAAACATACTTTTCGCTTAGAAAATAATTTATTGAAAGCTTTGCATCAATAATATCATCGACTTATTTCAATCTATGATTTAGTTTCACTTTTCAATAGATAAATCGACGTATTGATTTGGACGTATGGATCAGGTTAATAATGATCATCAAAATATTATAAGCATATCCATTTTTTAGGAAAGCAGATATTAATTACATTGTATCTATATTGTTATGTTTTGTTGTAGGTACCTACTCATTACAATTTTCAGGGCAGTGTTTAAGAGGAAGCGCAGTCGGCAAGACATTTGAAGGATAGAGTTTAAGAGAAAACGACAGAGGGTTAAGGATAACGAGCAATAGTTATATCCGCATAGTAACGTACGTAAGGCATATAATAAATGTCGTCTCTTCACTACTTCATCGATTTATAGTTCACGAGCGCTTTGTAGTAACCGCCGACATCGGTACTCTTCACCCGGTAACGGACCTGTTCAGTACTGATATAGCCGACATTACTTTCTTGTAAGTTGTAACAGATGAACTTGGATAGCACGATAAGAGAGTAGCTATTATTATATTGTTTATTTCTATGCTACTGAGAAGTATTTTCAAAATAATAGTCGAGTGACCCGAATTCGAATCATGCAATGAGCCTGAAGAAGGAAACCTTGTAATGTAACCATAAATAACATGGTGATTGGCATTAGTGCTTATGTATCAAGGTGAAATTTGTCGTCAGATATGATTGGTCGATGTTTAACCGGTAGCGGCTTTCGAGAGGTAATAATCGAGTAATTGTGAGCTTAATATGAAACATTTATTACTTTTAATAATTAAACGTAGTGTATTGTTTAATATTCAAATCAATAATCAATTCGAATATTTTATATTAGTTATTCTTTTTCACCTCAATTCTTTTTCTCGGATTTTTCCCCTTGCCATGTCGATTAACTCCACTTTATGACTTTTAATATTATTTATTGACTTTTAACTGTATATATTCAAAACTTTCTCTGATGATGTAATACATTTTACATAGTTTATTTGAATTTATAATTTAACGGGAACAAAATAAAACAATTTATACTATAACTATTTGAATTCCTGTACACGGTTGGGAGTCAGATATGAGTTTTGAAATTTTTGAAATAGGTATTTTTTATTTTATTTTATTTTATTTATTTATTTATTGGTCCACAAAACTGACTACAACCTATGTATATAATTAGAAATGTGCAATATTTTAAAATCATGCAATGATTGTACTCTTCTAGATGTGGATACAGCATGCACATAAGTTATAGAGAAAAAAAAAAAAAAAAAAACACATTAGGCGGTACAAAAACTAAGTAAACTAAAATCATAGAAATTACATTATTTAAGTATTTTAAGAATATTTTTAATAGAGGAAATAGAACCTGAAAATATATCAATCTCTGTGCGAACAGCGTTACAGAAAGAGGACATACGATATATTGGAGAATGTTGAGCAATATTTGTTCTGCAATGAGGCAGGTAAAAAGTTTTTCTGTTATGCAAACGACTGCCCAAACGTGGAATCGCAAAATTCAAACGTTCAAGAATGTAGGGGGAGTCGGTGATTCCATGTAGCAATTTAAAAAGACACACGATGTCCGAGTTCCTCCTACGAGTACAAAGCGACATAACTCTGTAATAAGAAAGGCGTTCTTCATAAGTTTTCAATATTTTACATTTGTAATCAGAATATGCCAAGAGGTACATGAAACGCTTTTGTACTCGTTCAATTCTGTCAGAATGTACTTGGTAGCAGGGATTCCAAACAGGACTATTGTATTCTAAAATTCCGCGTAGAATAGTATTGTAAATTATTATCGTTAGGCTGGGTTCTTTAAATATTTTCATCTGACGACTAATAAACCCAGATAATTTGGATGATTTTTGGATTATGTTATCGATGTGATATCGAAAGCTCAAAGATCCATCTACAATGATGCCCAAGTCTCGAATAGTTGTTACTTCCTTTAATTTAATAGAGTCGATCATATAATCACCGATATGAGGCTTTTTCTTTCTTGTAAACTTTATATGAAAACACTTATCTGGATTAAGCGACATGCCATTAAAACTACACCATTTCTTAACATTGTCAATGTCAGATTGTAGACATTGTACGTCTAAAGTACTACTAACAATGCGATATAATTTTAAATCATCAGCATACATTTTGAATTTACACTGAATGGAATCGCAAAGATCATTTATAAATATTAGGAAAAAAAGCGGACCCAAATGGGAACCTTGAGGAACTCCAGACGGAATCTCAGACACCATAGATTTGTGGCCATGAATTGCTACCAATTGGGAGCGTTTACCCAGATACGATTCACACCATCTTAATAAGGAACCATGTATACCAATATACGCAAGTTTATTTAAAAGCAAATTGTGATTTACTAAGTCAAATGCTTTTCGGAAATCTGTATAAATTGCATGCACTTCTTGGTTATCATCAAGAGCTTCAGATATATCAGATACATATTCTAGCAAATTCGTAGCAGTTGATTTCCGTGGTAGGAAACCATGTTGATTGGAATTGATGCGGTTCTGAATATGGGGTAGTATCTTCTTATATACCAATGATTCGAAAATTTTTCCACAAATGGATAAAATGGATATTGGTCTATAATTTGTCACATCATCCAGTGCCCCTGACTTGTGAATTGGTGTTATATGTGCAAGTTTCCAGGTCGCCGGGAATTTACCAGTGTTTAGAGACTGTGTATACAGCTGTGTTAGTGGCTTAAATAAATTTTCGGCACATTTTCTAAGCAAAATTGGGGGTAGCAGGTCAGGCCCCGGGCCCTTGTTGCAATCTAGTGATTGTAGCGATCTCAGAACTTCTTGCTCAGTAATATCACAGTTACTAATAGGCACATCATTGAAATTAGTATGACGATTAGTATCTAAACTAGTGGAGAACTGTGTGTTAGATTGATTCGTACTATAAATAGTTTGAAAGTATTTGCTAAAAAGTTCTGCAATAGTCTGCCCATCCGCAGCCACCACATCCCCAAAGTGCATTTTATTAGGTATGCCATCACTATTATTTGTTTGGTCTTTGACAAATTTCCAAAAATATTTAGGACAACGTCGTAAATGAGAAGCTGCCTGTTCTTTAAAATTATTATAACAATGCTTAATCATCTCATCGCAACGCCGCCGTAAAATATTGAATGTTGCTTTATCCAGTGGGTTACTATACTTGATGTATCTGGAATGGTATTTGTTTTTCTCTTTAAGAGCTTTGATAAGGGAGGAACTAAACCACACGGGATATTTTTCATCTCTTATTTTTCGCATAGGAGTATGTCTCAGAAATATTTGCATAATTGTATTGTAAAATATTTCCAGCATTACATCGATATCATAAACATCCTTCCAGATAAATGACCAATCTATGTCTTGTAGCTCACTATTCACAGCATCATAGTTGCACCTATTAAAGTTATAAATTGGTAATTTTTTTTGCTTAAGTGGAGAACTGTGCGGCTTATTTAATTCAATTTCGATGCTTGGATGATGTAAATCCAAGGGTAAGACAGGATTTGTAACTTTAGATATAGTGACATTAGTCGGGTGATTACAAAGTACCAAGTCTAAAATACGTTGATTTTCATTTGTGACATAATTACACTGATATAAATTATTAAATGCAAGGGTATCAATAAAAAGATTTTCAATATTACTAGAAGTCGATAGTGCAGATAAACTGTAAGAATCGTGTTGCCATTTTAGATTAGAAAGATTGAAATCATCTACTAATAAAGCTGTAGAAGATGTAGAAATCTTGTTTTGAATTATTTCAGTGGTGTTTTTGAGGTAAGTGTCAATGTATTCGTATCTTATTGGAGATGGAACGTATATTGTACAAATATCAACGTAAAAGCCGTTGCCGACTTTTACAGAAAGCCAAATATCCTCACATGATGATTCCCATTTAGATTTTCTTAGTACCTCGTATCTCTTTTGTACAGCAATCATTACTCCCCCTCCATCATTTTTGACAGAAGCAGAAGAAGTAGAGGATCTATCACGTCTGAATACGTTATAACGCTGATCGATAATCTCGCGATCATATACACCACTATTGAGCCACGTTTCAGTTATTATAATTACATCGAAATTGTTACTTAGCACAGTAATATAAAAATCTTCAGTTTTTGTTCTAAGTCCTCTTACATTTTGATAATATATTTTTAGAGAGAATTTAATAAATGATCAATATAGTCAACATGCTTAATATTAGAATAAGAGCACAATTACAGAGAACTTAAAACATCATTATTTTTTATCGTTATTGGAGGTGATTTTATATCCTTTCGCACAAAAATACGCCCGTTTCGAACCCATACGAATTGGTAGCCTTTAGATTTTGCGACATGTCTAGTATCAGCATGCAATTTCTTGTTCGCAGGAGATAGGTGCTCAGTGATATATATTTGCATCTTCTCACCAGAAATGCCTAAGTGGGTAGAGTTGAGCTTATCAGTTTCGTGTTTTTTATTGAAGTCTCGAACTGCTCCCAGTAGATGGTCACGAGAACGTGGCGTAGATAGTTTAAGCACTATATTCCGAGGACGTTTGGATTCTTCGTTTTGCTTAGCAACTCTATGAAAATTAACAATATCCGTGTTGGGCAAGTTGCACGAAATTGTTCGTGTAAGCTGGTGAATAATGCTAAGTAGATTTTCGGATTTATGTTCCGGAACACATTGAATTTCTACATTATGATCTCTTGCTTGTTGTTCCATTTCGTTGAGTTTAGCATTCATATTATTTACTTGAACAATTATTCGAGTATTTTCAGCTGTCAGTGTTGATAATGAGTCACTATTTTCCTTGTTTATTTTTACTTGATCATCAGTAAAATTGGAAAAAAAATCCACGGATTTGGTAATTTCATCAAGTTCTTCACGCATTGTGGAAAAGTTGGAGTTTAATTCTCTTATATCCTGCTGCACTTTGATCAAAGTAGAGTTAAATTTGTCCAAACTTACTTGCTGACTTTTAAATTTATCATTCATATCCATATGCAGTTTGCGTATCTCTTGTAAGATAGCATCTTGTGAGCATATTGATGATGGAGGAGAAATTGTGAGTGAGCCAGTATCAGCCGTAAGGTCAGCCTGACTCCTTTTATGAATGGGTGTATTGCTATTATTCCCACCTTTAGGTTGAGCAGAAATGCAAGTTGGACATATCCACTTAGAGCGTAATATTGTTGATTCGCCATATTTCACACAATCTTGGTGATAGGAATTATTGCAGTTACAGTTTGTGCATTTAATGCGCTTTTGGTTAACTATTATGTTGTTGTTACATACTGAACATTGAACCATTGTACCGGTGTACGTAGCGCTTTAATATCGTATTTTTTAAACGACGAAGATAAATAAACATACACTAACTTGCGATTCCTTGCTAATATTGTTCCATAGGTATTTTCTCGTTTCATGTGTATAGCACTGAATCGCACTAGATAACACTATCAACGTATTAAACCTCGTATTAAGTTTACGTTCGCGCACTTTTTATGTAATTTCAGTTTATCTTAGACACCAAAATATATTTATTTTTAAGTACAATTGTAAGTAAAAAACTCAAGATGTGAGTATATATATAGCTGTTTGTAATGAAAATTTTAATTCCCTCATATTTCCAATATATACTGCTAGGAGTTGTATGAAAGACAAGGAAACTTGATGGAACCTCTTTGAAAATTATTCGATTTTCATATAATACAGCCCACGGTACATAAATTAGATGGGGAGCAACAACTGATAGTGATGTCTTGTTATTTTGTTCTATTCATTTGTATTTTTATTCTATTGGCATTATTTTATATTTATTCCAAGATAATCGTTCTTAAAGAGCAAATTCCAGTCGCGCGTCTGAGCTGACACACAATTTCTTTTTTAGTAGAGACCCTGAATTTTCTTTATCAATATCATTCACGGTCCACTCTGTACAAATAAATTTTACTTGAAATTGACATCTGTAAGAATGAAGGCAGCCAATTTTGTAATATATCTTTTAAATGTCTGAAAAGTGAAGATAAATATTTACAAGTGCCGTATTGACAGATTAAGGTTTCATTATCTCAGTGTAAGAAGGTCAATTCACAATTTATTGCGAAGACATCACTTGATAAAGACACTGAGTTACGTGTCGTCTAAGCACCAGAATTTTCTCACCACTATAAATTTCAGCTAAAAAAAATTCTGTACACTAGTTCTTATTAAAATTATGTACTTATGTTGTCCAGTTTTGTGAAATAAATAACACCTGTCCCAGAATGTAGACAAAGTCGAAAAGAGAAGTAGAAAAGGCCCAGTAGAAAAAAATCAACGGTCTATGTAGGTACTATGGTAAGTACTCAAGTACTAGTAATTTTAGTGGAAATAAAAAAAACACTATCCTCATCCTGAGTGAGCCTTTCGGTAGGTAATTCAATAATAATATATTAATATTATAGAATTTTCAGTTACATATTTAATTGATACTAATATTTAACTTCGAAACCATCAATAAATTTAAATTTTATGGAAATGAATGTCTTAGACTCATTAAAAGATCTTTTTGAAGAAGATCTAGAGCATGCAATTTAGTTGTATTTTTTTTACTGGGCCGTCATAAGTAATTAATATAAATATTGAAAGACGTGTATCAGCATTTAACAAAATTCATCACTAGAGGGTGTATATATAGGAGTTGAGAGTTTTTGTAAAATTATTGTCTTTTAATTAATTATTTATGCACACATAAAATGTTTATTATTGAAGCAGAAATTTTGCATTTTCAATAAAAATATTGAAACACGTATTTCCGTTTTTTTTTTTAATTCATTACATAAGAGCGTAAATTAATGGTTGAAACATTGTATGGTGAAAAAAATTTGTTTGGAGATTTGATGATAGATATTAACCACTCGTGAACCACACATATTATAGTCCATTGAAATGTTACATTTTTTAGGCCTTACCTTGAGTTTTTTAGAGGACGCAATTTTATGTTTTTGATGTGTAGGGGAGATCAGTGTAAAGCTAAAACCAAGTTTGTGGGGTCGCCACCCTTGTCCCACGGCCGCCATCTTGGAAATAGGGGTTGAAATGGTATTTACGATATATCTCTTAAACTATTTATTTTATAAAAAAAATTTGTTAACATTTTTAGTTGCAAATTAAATTCTCTACAACTTGGCTCCAGTAACTTTTTGTCGTAGAACTATAAATAAAAAAGTTTTTAAAATATTTTTCGATGTAACTTTTTTTTTAATCATTTTACGAAAAAATGATATCTGACCATTTTTGTACATCGTTTTTTGAGGAACAACTTTTATTCGCATCATTTTTTCATTAAGTCAATAGCTAAGGTTTTACAGCGCTCCGAAGTGAGTACTATTTTTCAGTACTCTTAACTATACCTATATTATACGTGTGTACCTATAATATGTCATCAGTTATTGTTTGTTTTTTTTTTTCTTTGTTTGTACTTTATTATTATAACTTTTTTAATTACAAATTTTGCAATATTATTAATAATTAATTATTGACTCTTTTCCCCACCACCCTCGAGGTAGAGTCTAGAGGCGCGTTTTTTTTACGTGGTATCCCCAATAGGCATAATCCACGGTGATTTTCTAAATTAGAACTACTCCGTCCTCAGTCGTTTCGATGGACCAGGTTGCGGCTCAGCATCTGATCGGCTTTTATTCTGAATTAAATACCAGTGGGAGAACTGGAGAAGGAAGGGGTGTTAATGTTGGCGGTTCATCATCAAAGTCATTTTCATTTATTAATTCTGAGAGTTCCATTACGTTGCTGCAAGTCTCTCCAGAACAATGGAAGCACACTGCAGAACATTTCATTCCTGCTTTTCGGCATCCACACATCGCTCCACAGTTTCCTTTGCATTTGCAAAAGATCAATTTTAGAAGCTCAGGGGGTGCTGGAGGTTTAGAGTTCTGCACTGGCATCAATAATTTTCCACATTTTTTCCAGCCCCAGTCTTATTTTTTTTATAAAATAAATAGTTTAAGAGATATATCGTAAATACCATTTCAACCCCTATTTCCAAGATGGCGGCCGTGGGACAAGGGTGGCGACCCCACAAACTTGGTTTTAGCTTTACACTGATCCCCCCTACACATCAAAAACATAAAATTGCGTCCTCTAAAAAACGCAACCCAAAATGTAACTTTTCAATGGACTATTATTCAACTATAAAATCCAGCGTTTTTTAATTCTTGACCTAAATTAAATTAACTTGTGAAAAGAGATTTTGATTTTAAAAACAGACACTTAAATTTTATTTATTTGTATATATTAAAAATTATGTGATTATAAAGTTTTTAAGCATTATTTCTTACTTTTTAAATAACTTTAAAAAAGGCGAAGGTTCTTAATTCGAATGTTTTTTTTATAATGAATGTTCAGGTATAACTTTTTTCTTTATGAACCGATTTGGGTGATTCTTTTTTGGTTGGAAAGGGGATAACCTCTAAAATGGTCCTGTTTCAATTTCATTGGCATTTAATTTTGAAATTAGAAGATATACTAGAAAACTCCTCAAAATAATTGAAGTTGATTTTCTTTTTTTGCCAAAAATGTCTCGCAGTTACTATTATTGATAAGATACCTTACATTTGTGTCTTTCATCTTCATGTCATATTGTCTCTTTAGAGCGAAATAATTTTAGTCGTTTATTTCTTCTTCTTTTTCTTCTTCCTAACTTGGCCACTAGTCTTCCTTAATGAAGACAATTACTGCCATTATCAAGTGAATATAGTGTCCTGTCTTATAACAATTTCAGTATCCTAACAATATGGTGGTTCCTTTGTTAGAACTTTTTACGGAGCTTTAATGGGATCCCATATTGCATGCTTTCAGTTCATACTTATAATCCACTTCACTTATGCATAAAACCCAAACTATATCACGCAAAACGCCACCTATATTACATAATATAGGGTTAAAAACAAAAACCACAACATGGCACTTCAAGATCCCGCCAAAACCCATTTGTGTTTTTATGAAATAAATATTAATTTGTAGTAAATATTCAATAATTTTCAATTAAAGTTTTTACTAACAATGCTTATGCGTATTCATGAAATATTTTGATGCAGGCACTGATTTGGCTTCTTGTTTATTTTCTTTATGCAGTAAGCGTCTGTCAGTTATATCTACCAAACATCTAGTTAGCTTTTAATTAATTCCCCGGATGTTTAAAATATATAATCTAGGATCGTAAGGTAAGATTTTTCTTACATTTAAAAAGTGAAAAATTATCTATTTTCCAGATCAACAGTTTATAAATTAGGCAATAACGATAGGACTGGAAATTGTTTTGCGTGATGCGTCAGTTGGTTGATGATGATATTGAGCGATCGAATACGCGTTGCGTGGGTTTTTGTACTTAGTTTTAACAATTTTATTTTTCCTGAGTAAAAAAAAAGTAATTACGTCATTCTGTTTTCTCGTTAACACAGAGGCGGTATGAATAAATCTGAGACACGTTGACTGTAACGTGTTAACTGTTATATTTTTGGCTAATATTATTATTCACACGCGAATTTGTATTAAATTTAAGAAAGTTAAGTTTTCATAAATTGTTATTTTTCCTGTCAACATTCGCTGTTTGTTTTCATTTAGAGATTTGACATTATAAGCATTTTATATGGCACTGCCATATATTTTCTTGAATTTCTCCCAATGCAACGGCGAGAAATTGTTGTTTTTACTTCGCATTCATAAATTTCAAGACAGGCGAAAGTCTTGTTTGAGGAATTGTGAACATTCAAGTTTATGTTGGTATTTCTAACATGATATACCTTTATTTCGTTTTGTCTGGCAAGCGAGAATACAAAACATAAAATAACAACTATATTGTATAGATACCTTACTTTGTGAAATATATAAGTAGTTAACAGAAATATAATTGTGGCAATGTTATTTCTTTGGCAAATTTTCTCTACTTGGGGCTGTCCGACCGGTAGAGATTTCCAGAGTTTTTTGGGGAAAAGGGGTTCAAGGTCGGCAATGCGCTAGTGATACCCATGGTATTACAAGCGTCCATAGGCTACGGTAGCCGCTTACTACCAGGCGAGCCGTGTGCCTGTTTGCCACCTTAGTTGTATAAGAAAAGAATTAATAAAATAGATCTGTACATAACAAGTTACAAATTATCTATACAATTAATAAAATTGAAATGTATGTTTGTAATGTCAGAATAATAGCTTTTCACTAAATGCATATGTAATTATATATTGTAATATAACAAACAAAAACAATTTTAATTTTTTTATTAGGAGTACAAATAAGTTTCCGCCGTTTTTTAACACAAATTAAATATTTACTATAGAAGAACGGTAATATAAATTTATTTAAAATATTTCCCATCACTTGCAACCACTTTTTCCCATCTCTCAGGCAGCATTTGAATCCCACGTCTGAAGAACTCCTTGTCTTTTGAGGCTATCCACGAATCAACCCAATTTTTGGTATCCTCATAAGATGTGAACCAACACAATATGTGTCTGTCTGTTTGTTTCAGCTAATCTCAGAAACGGTTGGACCGATTTTGTCAGATAGTTGATGTTATAAGGAGTATCATAGGCTATTTTTCTTTTAGATAAAGAATTTCCGCCTAGGGTTCCGCGCCTATAAAATAATAAGCTATAACCGGCGGGCGACGTCCGTGGGCAGAAGAGGGGCAATTATGCTCATCAGGCAACAGTCAGTAAAACCTGCGACTTTTCGGCTCAATTGAGCTATTGCGCTACAAGAAGTTTTAGCTATGACTCAATGGCAGTGAAGTTCGCTTGTCGCGTTCGTGTCTGTTGGTGCCGACTGCCTGCGCGGGCGCCGTTTATTTAAGGCGGTCAGTGCGCGCGCAACTGTAACGTTATCGATTAACATTATCTACAGTAGAAAGAGACGTTACGCAAACCTGTAAACTGCTATCATTATGAAATAAAGATTAAATAAGGCTGATGTATACAATTTATTGTTGTAGTTTTTGTTTAAAACACAATTAAGTATCTATTTACTTAATTGGTGATTTTACTTATAAATTATAATAGCACTAGCCTTTGGCCATCGGCTCCGCTCGCGTCTTAGGTGATTTACGTCCCATTGTATTTTGAAATAAATGATGAATTTAATTTATTATGAAGGCTTTCGTTGGTACTGGCTTTGACGAATAGATGTCGTTACTTGTATTATACAAACTAGAACACCAACTTTTAAAGTCTTAGACATTGAATTAGAAAAAAACTATGAAGCACTTCTTTTTACTTTCTAACTAAATACCTAAATAAAGAAAAGTAAAGTTGACAGATTTTCATAAAAATTTCCATCCCCTTTTTCACCGCCTAGGTGTTGAATATCCAACTATACTGTATATCTAACTATAGTGTAAAGAGAAACCGAATGCAAATTTTCACGCTCCTATCCGCAGTAGTTTAGGCTGTACGTTGATATGTCAGGCAGTCAGTCAGTCAGTTATTCTTTTATTTAAATAGAGATAAATAGGTATATTATATAGATAAGTAGTAAAAATGAAAATACATAATATAAAATGTTATTAATTAATAATAAATTAGTGAATATTATGCGAGGTATTTTAAAATAGACCAACGTACGTGCTTTTAGGACACATTATTGACACTTTCATTATATAGGTACATATTTCAAATAAAAATAATATGAGTGCAGAATATAATTCATAGAAGATTGTAAAGTGTAGTGCATACGATGGGTACAAATGTTAACTCAAACTAACTGTATCAATACAAAGCAATTCGAAACATACGTAGAAAGTTTGTGGAATATTTTGTATTTACAAAGGTGTATCATGTAACTTATACACTTTCATAGAATTCGTGCACACTTGAGTAAATTCTACGGGCCATTTAAAACTATACATATGGGTATTGTTCATTACATTACTCTCATTATACTGCGCGCAGATAATAATAATACATATACCAACTTGTATATGTCCCTCTTCCCGAGGAAAGGCATGGGTTTAATCACCACGCCAGCCCACAACGTATTGGCGATTTAAACGCCAAGAACATTTCTCAAGCATTTTTCAACTTTCCTAATTCCTTGGCTCATGCCTGGGCTCAAGCCTGCGGATATGAAATCAAACTACAACTCATATACGTACAGTAAATAAATTACGCATAAGTAAAAAAAAAACGTTCTTTTTTCCGGAAAAACCACACAGCGCGACATCCGGCTATTTACACAGTTGTCAGCGAGACTTTATCAAATAGCCTTCAAATTTCCTAATTGTATTTCTCTAGTCTCGATTTATTCAGTTTTAAGTTTAGTGAATAGAGTCGTCTTAAAAAATATTAGCACAATTAATAATAATATTACGGGACTGTAAATCTTCTATTTGGCCTCCTTCTGAGGAAAAGCAACTATTAATAATAATTTGTCTTTAATTAAACGATGTCAATCTATCTATACAAATAACTAAGATTGAAGTGTCTGTTTGTAATGTCAAAATAACAGCTTTTTACTAAATGCATATGAAAGTATATAGGTACTTATAACTTTTTTTTGTTGTTTAATTGATACTTTTTCTGAACGTAGATATTTTTATATTGATATAAAATTAATATAATATAATACGGAAAAATCATGATATTGTGGCGGCAAGCCAGTTTTCTGAATGAGAGAGGTGACAACACCGGATAGACGAGGTGTCATAAAGAAAAAGGTTCTAAAAACTATTGTGTGTTCTTTATGACTACAGTTGTTACTTAGCAACAGATTGTTATTAATTATTGATTAAAAGGTTCTAGTGTTTTTTTATTGTATTAATATAAAATTGTTATGTGTTCTCTGTTCGTGTTAATATAGATTAAAAGGTACTACATTGGTGACCCCGACGAAAAAAACACATAGGAATTTCAAGATAGTGTTATATAAAACACAAGGAGTACATAGCATGTTAGTACACAATAATTAGTTACTTTAATTACATAGACATAATCAAAAATGACTGAGAAATGTCATAAAGTTTTATAAATAAAAACTTATAATTATGAATACCAACATACTTAAAATGTCTATTATAATTTAAATACAATGAAGAGAGAATGAACATTTAATGGAGATTTTTCATCAAATTCTTAACCATCAAAGGAAAACAAGGATAGATACCTCATCAGGGAAAACTGATTTTTTTCCAATTGTATGCGCTTGGCAAGATAAAGGAATACTTGGTGCAGTCATACACTAGACATGTCATAAACAGTGCAGAAAAGAATAACATCACTTGTGTTATCTCACATCATTGACCCAAAAACTTTTACTTTTAGTTTATAACATGCATTGGTTGCAATAACATATGTTTTAATTATTTGTATTGTATATAAAATAAAAAAATACCATGCATATTTAACATTACGTACCTATTAGTTCGATAATACTTTTATATGTGTATACATATACTAGTAACTAGTATTAGTTCACCGACATTGTTTGTTTTGTGTTTATAAACTTTTACTATGTTTTAAGGTAAATTACTATTTAATAACTATTATACTTAAATAGTTTAATTAGTCAGTTATTACACTTAAAGTTTTATTAAGTATAGAGAACTAACTACCTTAAAATTATTTTGTGCATTTTATATTCAACTTTGTTTATTGTATGTGAAAACTAATGCTTAAGGCCGTTTCACATGTATGTTACAGCAAACGGTGATAAATAATTGTACCATATAACATATGTTCTCAATTTTTTTTTTAGTTTGATTTAGGTTTTAATTGTTTGATTGATTTTTCTTTCCTTTCTCATACTTGTGTTACATTGTACTAATTTACTGTTTTCTTTGATTTATTCCTTAAATAAATATATATTTTTTACAATGTCTTCAGAAGAGGAACTGCAACAGCAGGTCAAAGACCTGCAAAGGCAATTGACACTTTTATCACCTGCACACCCCGGGCCCTCGAATGTAAGTGGTGTATCAATTAAACTGAGCAGTTTCTGGGAGGACAAACCAAAGTTGTGATTTGCTCAAGCAGAGGCCCAATTTGATATAGCTGGAATCACACAAGATTCAACAAAATATGGCCACATTTTATCTGTTCTGGATGCACGGGTGGCTGATGAGGTGGAGGATGTTATATCCAACCCGCCCGGAACTAATAAATATGAGCACCTCAAGAACGAGCTCATTCGCCGTTTATCATTTTCTAAAGAACAGCGCGTCAGGAAGTTATTGAGCGAAGAACAACTTGGGGATAGGAAACCTTCTGCTTTCCTTCGCCACCTTCGCTCGCTTGCTGGCACAACCGTTGGTGAGGAAGGCATATTGCGCGAACTATGGATGCGCCGTTTGCCGCATGAAGTTCAAAGGATCCTCATGGCTCAACTTGATTTGCCACTAGACAAAGTGGCCCAAATTGCCGACGCCATTGTTGAAACTCCGTCAACCTCCACGTCAATGAGTGTGCATGCTGCGTCCGCACCTCCGCACAACGAACTCGACAGTATCAAGAATTGCCTGCTTGAACTGTCTAAAAAGGTTGACGCCCTCACTGCCGAACGCTCACATCGACGGACTAGGTCTAACTCACGTTCCCGTCCGAAGTCCAGGTCTTCATCCAAGTCTACGAGCCTTTGTTGGTATCATAAGAGATTTGCCACAAAGGCACATAAGTGCATTGCTCCTTGTAGCTGGAAGCTTGACCAACCGGGAAACGTCAACAGCAGTCAGTAGCGACGGCGTCTGACTGTGCCGACCATCCCGGCCGTCGTTTATTTGTCGGAGACACGGGGTCTAACATTCGATATTTGATCGACACAGGCTCGGACATTTGCTGCTACCCACGCCAGTTGCTTAAGGGTCGTTGTAACCCTACTGAATTTGACGTTCGCGCGGCCAATGGTAGCGCTATAAAAACTTACGGCACCATTTCTCTCCAGTTGAACCTCGGATTGCGTCGCGTTTTCAGATGGAATTTTACTATCGCAGACGTGGGCACACCTATAATTGGTTCTGACTTTTTATCCCATTACCACCTCTTGCCAGACTGCCGTAACAAAAAACTTATAGATGGTACCACGAGGCTGTCCACACCTGCTAGCATCGCACAGGTGACACAGCCCAGTGTGAAAACAATCGTTGCCGGAGATTCGCCATTCATAAAAATTTTGGAGCAATTTCCGGACATCACGAGGCCCCCTGGTGTTCACCGGTTTATCAAACACTCGACGGTGCACCATATTATCACTACGGACGGCCCACCAGTCGCATGTCGTCCGCGTCGCCTCGCTTCACAGAAATTGCTAGCGGCCAAAAAAGAATTTGAAGACATGGTCACTTGTGGTGCAGCGCGCCTATCAAAAAGTCCTTGGTCTTCACCTTTACATATGGCAAAGAAGGGCCAAGACGGTTGGCGTCCCTGTGGGGACTACCGCGCTTTAAACGCACGTACGATTCCGGATCGTTATCCCGTGCGCCACATTGGGGATTTTAACCAGAACTTAGCTGGAGCTACAGTGTTTTCCACGGTAGACCTGGTGAAGGCCTATCAGCAAATACCGGTTAACCCCGAGGATATAGCCAAAACCGCGATAATCACGCCGTTCGGATTATATGAATTTCCATATATGACGTTCGGACTACGAAATGCAGGACAAACCTTCCAAAGGTTTATAGATGAGGTAGTGCGTGGCTTTGAGTTTTGTTTTCCGTATGTAGACGATATCTTGGTTTTTTCTCGCTCGTTTGAAGAGCACACTCAGCACCTTCGAGCACTTTTTCAACGTCTTTCCGAATTTGGTGTCGTGGTCAATACCTCAAAGTGCGTCTTTGGCGCCAAGGAAGTGACTTTCTTGGGCTACCGGATTTCCAAAGATGGCACTAGTCCACCACTGGAACGAATCGAAGCCCTAAAAAGCTACCCCATGCCTAAAACAGGTGAAGGTTTGCGCAGATTTTTGGGAATGGTCAATTTTTATCGTCGTTTTCTGCCAAACACGGCGGAGCTACAAGCTCCCCTCATAGATGTACTAGCCTCTACTCAACTGAAAGGCAGCAAACCTGTCCCTTGGACGTCAGAATTGGAAATGGTTTTTCAAAAATGCAAGGACCACTTAGCCAATGCTACGATTTTGGCTCACCCGAATACGGTTGCAGCTCTGGGACTTTTTACAGATGCTTCTTCCACTCACGTGGGAGCATGTCTACAACAGCGTGTGGAAGATGATTGGCAACCTCTTGCATTTTTTAGTAAAAAGCTTACTACCCGGCAATCAACCTGGCCGGCCTATTATCGAGAATTATTCGCAGTCTATGAGGCTGTTCAACACTTTCGACACATTTTGGAGGCGCAACATGTGAGGATTTACACCGACCATGAACCCTTGGTTTATGCGTTCTCGCAGCGGCGAGAGAAGCTACCTCCAGCGCAGTTGAACCAGCTATCATTTATATCGCAATTCACGACTGACATCGTCCACATCAGCGGGAAGGAAAACGTGGTTGCAGACGCTATGTCTCGTGTCGACACCATTCGCCTCGGAGATAATTTTGATGAACTCGCCGAAGATCAGGCAGGAGACGAAGAGCTACGCAGAATGATGAATGACTCATCCCTCAAGCTGGACAAAGTTCTCGTCCCTGGGACAGACATTACCCTATATTGCGATACATCAACGAAAAAACCACGGCCGTTCGTCACCCAAAAATTCCGTCACGTGGTGTTTGATAGAATTCATAATTTAAGTCACCCAAGCGCAAGAAATTCCGCAAAACTGGTGTCTGACCGATTCGTGTGGCCCAATATTAAAAAGGATTGTCGTAACTGGGCTCAGTCTTGCCTTGCTTGCCAACGTAGCAAGATTACCAGGCATACCAGCTCACCTCTTGGGACTTTTTCTACACCAACTAGACGATTCCGCCACGTGCACATAGACATTATTGGCCCACTCCCGTATAGTAAAGGATGCCATTACTCTCTAACAGCAGTCGATAGATTTTCTCGATGGCCCGAAGCTTGGCCGATGGTTAGTATAACGGCGGAGGAAGTTGCTGAAACATTTTTCAGCGGCTGGATTGCACGATTTGGCGTTCCGGCCTTGGTCACGACGGATCAGGGCCGGCAATTTGAATCCGGACTCTTTCAGGCTCTAATGCAGCTTTGTTCGTCAAAGCGCATTCGTACCACGAGTTACCACCCGTGTGCAAACGGGCTTGTCGAGCGGATGCATCGCCAACTGAAAACGGCCCTGATGTGCCACCAAGAAACTTGGTTCAAAGCTTTGCCAGTAGTACTTCTTGGCATGCGAGCCTCCCTGAAAGAAGATTTGCAATCCTCACCCGCCGAGCTTGTGTACGGGGAACCACTGTGCCTGCCCGGCGAATTTCTTTGTCCTGAAACTTCCAAATCCGACACAGACGTAACTAATCTCATTACTCAGTTGAGGCGTTTTATGACTCAACTGCAGCCTACTCCAGGATCACGGCACGGTAGAAAGCCTAATTTTGTCCATAAGGACTTGAAAACTACCAGCCACGTTTTCCTGCGGGACGATACTGTTCGTCCGCCACTGAAGCCTCCATACAAGGGACCTTTTAAGGTAATTTTTAGGAAGGATAAGACTATTACTATCAGGATGGGGGACAAGAACGTGCAGGTCAGTATTGACCGCGTTAAACCGGCGTACATCAACGGGGATGACGAGTCCCACAATTCACCCATGGCACGGGCTTCAGCTACGGTTCCAACCGCAACTTCCGCAGCCCCTTCCATGCCTATTTACCCTACTGGGACTACTACTCTTCCTCCTCCAGTATCAACCACTACTGCTACTCCACCCTCGAAACCTGAATATACCACACGTTCGGGTCGTACAGTACGATTTAAAACGCCTTTCAATATTTGAATGCTGTTGTAGTTTTTCACTTGTAGGAATATGCTTATTGTATGTTTTTTTTTTTAAGGGGTTATTTTTCTCCGTGGGGGGGTGGTGTGGCGGCAAGCCAGTTTTCTGAATGAGAGAGGTGACAACACCGGATAGACGAGGTGTCATAAAGAAAAAGGTTCTAAAAACTATTGTGTGTTCTTTATGACTACAGTTGTTACTTAGCAACAGATTGTTATTAATTATTGATTAAAAGGTTCTAGTGTTTTTTTATTGTATTAATATAAAATTGTTATGTGTTCTCTGTTCGTGTTAATATAGATTAAAAGGTACTACATTGGATGCTGGCTGGCTGTATGACTCGCTGCTCGAAAGTTTGTGGAAGTGATGATGACGTCACGATGTAGCTGTGCGAAGAAGGTTGCGCTGACTTTCATGCTCGGGGTCACCAGTGTAGAAGAATTATTGCAAAGGGAGGATCCTCCGACCAGACGGGTGTTATGTCTGGCGGGCAGCTGCCCTCTATATCATCCTCCCTTTGCTATAGTTCTTCTACAATATTATGATTTATGTGAAGCATAATTAATATACTTAAATGAGCATGAACGTATGCACTCAATGTTTACATGTTGTTGTCCATCTTGTTTAACGCAAATAAGCGTAAATATGTTAAACCCACATGTTTACAACGATACGATCACCAGAATTGTACTTTTTTTATTTAGGGACTTTAGGTCCAAAAAGAATATGCCAGTCAAATCATATCCTTAAAATTAACATTACTGACTAAGCACTAATGACAAGCCTGTAATAAATTAACCTAGGCTTCATCACTTACAGGAGCAGTCAAGGTTTTATCTTGATCCATAGCATTATGTTTAAACGGATTTATAATGTTTTATTTTACCATAGATTTGTAGAAAAAAGTGGTTTACGTTGATGTTACACAAAATATATATATCGTATCTCATTTATTACATTTATAAATAAAGGGTGCCTACATTCTAAAACTCTTTGTTATAATAAATTATTTTATATAAATGAAACTAGAGCTTAAACTATTATAAGAGCTTCTTTAACTGTAATACATATTGTTGTATTGTACATCATATTATACTTTCAATAGTAATTATAAACATAAATAACTTCTAATACTTTCTCTTTACACATATTATAAAATTATTTGTAATTTTAAAATATTGCCGACAGTGGGATTCTATGGCTATATAAAACATAATTTTCCAATAACAAGGCGAAGGTTTTTCCCCAGGGAATTTCGTTATCTTAATTAAATAACGTGCAAAAATTTCGAAGAAGCGCCTCATAGTGTTAAAGTTGACACACGTGTCGTACCTACGTTGGAAATCCAACCACTATGTATATACGTATAATGTATGTGTTTATTGTATAATGCGTATGTAGACTTATTTCTGATACCATAGATGTTCATTGAAATGTCATTGGTATATTCTATTCAATTTTTTTATACTCCTAAGACCATGTTTTCGGTCTTGTACCGAAACTAAAAAATAAATAAAATTTTCATACCCTTTAAGTATAATTCATCCTCAATTGTGATTATTGCATAATAACTTGTTAATTTGAGTATTGTATTATGGACGTCAGGCAAAGAAATATTAATATTTACGACCGTTATTTTAATAATAAATGCTTAAACTGCTAAATTAAAAGGCAACTTTTTGGGTTCTTTTAGTTTTATTGGTATTAATATAAAAAGTTGTTGAAATTCTCAAACTAATACGCTTTGTTTTGTAAAATTGGAATATTACATTTTTTAATTATTTTCGTCATTTAGCATAAATATGTACTTATAACATTAACTGTGATATTCCTAACTGTATGCTATTTATATTGAAAATATATCACACATTCAAATCTCATTTAAAAAATAAAACGATTTAAATTGACAAAAGACTCAAAGAAATGGGACACGATAAGGATTTAACTTAAAAACAAAATCTTGCGGAACCTTCATTACTCATACTCCACTACTTATTTGCACAATTTAGTTCACGAATCTGATGGACTGATGGAGATAAATGCACGAGCGATGACCCGACAACAAAAAAACTCGACGGTAGAAACTGGGACAAGTCTGTCACAGAAGACTACTTACTTTCGACAAAGAAGTTCGTAATTACTTGATAATTAAGTAGAAATGCGAAAGCGTTCATACTTCCTGTTAGGAATATTAAAACTATCTAGCCAATATTAAAATGCGACTTTATACTTATTTACTTAAATATACTGAACTTGTTAATTCTAGCTAACTTATTAACTACGATATAAACTTAGACCAAGATGTAATTTTTTTTGTCTAAGGATTAAACTATATAAAAATATTGTTTCTGTACATTTTAAATAATTTGTGACAAGTTGATCTAATCTTGAGAATTTTTAATAAATCAAACATTGTAAATTCAGAAATCATATTATGTATAATGTATAATAGCAAATATATGTATACTATAGCTACAATCAGTACCTACGCCTATAAGTCAGTTTGCCTATCATAATGGAAAATATTCAACACGTTCCGTGACATTTGAAATTTTATATAGTCTAATCAAATTCAAGAAGTCATTACTGCATTAGACATCCAATAGTTCAGCCATGAAGTCTGTATAGTCAATAATAAACCCTTTTAAATCCCTGTTATATTTTTTGACCTTAAATTAAAAATATTAATTTAAAGTACTATAGAAATTAAAATTAATTAACACACTGATGGCAAAACATTTAGAAGTAAGATCAAATAAAGAAAATGAACTCAAGATAAAAGGCCATGAGGACCGCCATTATAAAAACTCGTTCACGATTTTAAACCCGTGACCGTCGGAAATTAGTTTCGAAATATGTTCATTTTTTATTATCCTCCTTGATTACGGTCGGATGGCTACCGAATCCGAGATGGTGGTAACAGTATCCGCGGCGAGCCTCTTCAGCCGCCCCGTCGTGATGGATGAACCCAATCTTTTGTCTTTACAGTAATTATGGAGTGTACTGGCAGGCACAAACTTTTTAATAACATTTAGAGTTCGTACATCGAATGCATAAAAAATAAAATATTATAATAATATTATTCAGTTATGTATTATAAGTTTAAATTTAGATTTATAGTATTCTTAAATGCTCTTTAACTCACTGATATTCACGAATAATAATGAATTTAAGAAAATAACGAGTAAAGGATAATATGAGAAATCACGCTGATACACTAACACATACGTAAAGTAGTGAGTGTGTGTAGAAGAGAGAAGCGTTTAGTATAAATAATGACAGGGAAGGGCTGAGTCTAAAAGAGCCGACCATACGCGACGCTGGCGGAATGGCACGCAGCGACGTCCCACGAGAGCACTTTTACTCTATTTTACACCATTCGATGTTTTACATTAAGAATAACGGCGAACCTTTTGAATTCTAAAATGTATATTATGTCCAAGAACATTCTAAAATTAATTGTTTGTTACGGTAGGTTATAGAGTTGTTTGTTCACTTTGGCCGTCATATTGTTCCAACATTATTCTGAGCCTCGCAGTGACAAGTAGAGGTGTCAAAGAATTATATATTATATGAATTATAATTTTCTGATATAAATTAGAAAGTTAAGATTAGGCAGATAGTTGTATAAAGTTATTGTAATTTAGTTTTATATTGTAATTACCGCGTAAGAAGTCGCGGGATGATGCTTGTAATATATAAAGTTAATCATTATGCAAACGTAATATGTACACAATAACTAAACGAAGGAAAATATCACAGATGAAATATATTTAAAAAAAAATGACTGGAACTCATGGAAGTGGCATTAGAAGTTATACTTCTTTGAATAGTCAAGTGTGATTATCTTTACCACAATAAAACAAGAGGTTTAGGTAAAAAAATACTCTCAGCATTTTTTCATAAGGCGCCTAAAAAGTATTCACTTATACTTTCTATAATAGTCACCGAAATAATACGCAAAACAATATACACAGAAATGAGGTTATTTTTGTAAAGGTAACCAACACACCTACATACCTATAATAATCAGATAAGATAAAATTTGTAATAATTTGTAGGTCAAAACGTCATGATAACTAGCACCTTCCATGAAATAAGCGTAACGGTCAAATAAATAAAATACTGATATTGTAGCGATTAAGGTCATGTTTAGATAGTGTTATTTGTATTTGCCTGTTTTTGGTTGAATATCTATAGAAGGGTAAATGTTAGCACTTAAATCAAATATTGTGTTGTTTTAAAGTTGAGAAAAAAATTGAAAAATGTTCCATACACAAGACTAAAGGATTATATATTAATCTTATTGAAATCGGTTAGACTAAGGTACAAGCCCTAATCCAATAAGCAATAAGGTAGCGTGTATGGACACCGGTCGATCGACGTGAGTTGAAATTCCTGCAATGATAGTAATAATAAGTTTTATTTATTTGACCTCACACATTATTAAATTAACTTAATCTAATACAACCAACAATCCATCGACAAAAATTGCAAAAAAGAACAAATTGTGAGGTCTGGAGTCTGAAAAAGTACAATGACCTGAACTATAGACCTGCAGACCCTCGTTCTCTTAATTACAAACATAAAAACAAACACGTCAGTAAATATGAGCTATAGTCAATACATACTAAAGTATTGCTAAATATAGCCCAATAATGAATTACCCAATATAAACAATAATAATTAATAATATAAGCATTTGGTTAAGTCTATTAGCAGTTGTTGATGAGCATTACAGGAGTAATCCAAACTGTGAGAGATAGAGACGTTGCTGAGATTATTAAGAAACAATAGATAATAGATTCTCTGTACTGTTATATACAAGTGAAAGACAATGCGTTTAGCTTTTTGTGTAGTAAGAGCATATATTTGAAGGATAGCGTTTATTTGATGATATATATGAGAATTTATAAAGCAAAAGAATTTATGTGAAAATTGTAGATGGAGTTCAATCGGCTGAAACCCATGGTGTTTAATTCTTTTATTATCCTGCAGATTAGGATCATATATTAAACGAGCCTGCTGCAACGAGCTGCAATGAGACTGAGCATTCTGTGAAGGAAAGGTGATGAAACCATAGCATGGTAGTGGGGCTTTTCTAATGCTCGCCTGGCTAGTTACCATCGCCAAGTTTAAATTTCAGACCTTCCGCTAGGTTTAGCGTTTTGCCATCTTGAACCACAACGTCATTGAATAAAAAGTGAGAATTTAAAAAAAATTACAAAAAGTACGTGAGTGGTTCATCGTTGTTGTATCAATACAAAACAGTGAGGCCAATACTTTTCAAATTGACTGTACTAAGCGAGGGCATAAAACGCGAAAGCAGCGGGAGGGTGAGAGGTGGTTCCAAACCGCAACGAAGACTTACAACTCTGCAGGTGTCGTTCGTCCACCCAGTATCCTTGATTTCATTTTTATTTTGACGCCTTTAAAATTCTTTTGGCCCAACGCCATTGCTTACCAAGACGAATGTTATTCGTGAAACCGTCGCTGTCAAGTCTTCCCTACAGTACGAGTCAATTACGATTAACCGCTATAAATTAGTTTTTGCTTATTTGTAGTAATTTTTTAATGAGTTCGCAATGCATGTTAAATTTAAAGCTGGAGAGGTTTTATTTTTGCTTTCATGCTTGTCATCACATGAGCCGGCCAGACTTGAGTATCAAGTATTTTATATTAGTTTTATTTTCGTTAGTTATTCCGTATTTATAAATCGAAAACTTATTATTTTTACTTATTATATTCACTAGCTGTGCGTCACGGTTTCACCTGTGTCAAATTGATACGACCGACTCTCCACCGCGCTGCCGCCAACATACGCATGTTACCTATCGTTGTTGTACCTTCCCGTACTTGCCTACAGCTTGCCAGTTTGCATAACGTTCATGGTTACTGCTCCACTCTTGAGGGTTATAGCGTAAAGTTACATAGCCTATAAGTCTTCCTCAATAAAAAGGCTATAAAATGAAAGAATATTTTTTCAAATCTGACTGTTAGTTCCAGAGATTAGCGCCTTCAAACAAACAAACTATTTGTTAAGATTTATAATATAAATATAGATAACGAATTAATACAATTAATAAATATGAAGACTCTAGGTGTATGGAATTGGTAAATTGGAATTCGAATATGATTTCAAATGATTTAAAACAAAAAAAACTATTACCTACCTATGTGCTATTTTGCCCTAGTACCTCAATTGATACATTGTTAAAAGTTACAGTATGATTACAGTTTACTGGGCGTTACGTACACGACAATTGTGACCGACTGAATCGCGACTACCATATACCAGGTGTAACGACATAGTAACACGTTTCGGGATCAGCGGGATCGTAGGGGTCTGTATCCCACTGGATCACAACAATTATGCATATAGTGATAAAGTAACAGTGACTCTCTTTTTGGGATTAGTCAGTATAATACATCCAGCTGCAGAGATGCCTGTATGACAACGGTGATCGTTGATGGATTTCCGGTTTCTCGGTGGTCGCAGCTGTTTTTGGATTGTACTGCGCTTACCATCAGACATAGTGACGTCACTACACCGTACAACTATAAAAATTTTTTTTAAGTTATTTGGTCTGTTCAAGGAATAAGTGGATGTAACCTGATATACCCGAGTTCCTAGATTTTGTAGACGCATCATGATTTTTATTTATTTTTGCTACATTTCCTCAGAGAGTCAATCAATCAAACATAACAACTAGGTTGTAAAATATATAAGACCAGTGATTCCGAAAGTGTTATATATCGACCCCCGACGCCCGACGACCTGCAAGGGGCCCATGTCAGTGTAAATGGGGACAACCCTCTGGTTGATCTGTGATCAGTAACCTTGTTTTATCGATCTGTGGGATCAACGATAGCAGATCTCATTTAAGTAGGTATTGCCTTAATTTTGACTAATAATTCACATACACAAATAGCACTTATTTAAATACATTTAATTAATTTTCTTTTAATATATTATAATGTCTTTACATATCTTCTATCTGCATAAAATATAAAACTACCTATACCTACTAAACTCCCTGACGTTCAGGCTTGTGCAAGTACTATCCGGACATGGATGCTTCGGGTGGTACCTGCATAGGATAGCAAGAAGGGAGCCCACCGCCGCGTGGCATGAGTGCAGTGCTGTGGAAAATATGGCGCAGCGCACTCTCTTTGAGTGTGCTGTGTTAGAGGAACAGCGCCGCACTCTGGCCGCAGTGGTTGGAGGGGCACTCTCACTGCCGGGCGTGGTAAAAGCCATGCTCCACAGTGAGGGGTCATGGAATGCGACGGTCTCCTGTTATATTATTTATCTGGAAGATAATCTTATTTAATATCTACTTTATATTATTCATCATAAGTTCATTTGATTTACCTTATTATTGTTTTGGTGTACCTATTCTTTTATTTCCAGGATACCAATTAATTATAGGTTTATGTATTGATGCGTTTAGATAATTTATAACTTGATAATTTTGGTTTAATAACAGCTTTGTTAATATTTTAGGTTCGTATTGTTTACATTGCAATATAATGACAATCTCTGTCATTGATAATTCTTTGATAGTAATAGAACATGCGCAGTTAGGAGTTTCTCAGGTATAGACAAATATTCTATCCAGGTTCTAGTTTAGCAAAATAAATCTATGATTAGATTTATTTTGAATTATTAAAATAAGAAAAGTCTAGTAAGATGAAATTTTTAATTCAAACGAAAACAAAAGAGAAAATTAGAACAGAGAGTATGACAGATTCTTCAGGATGGATCTGATCATGTTTTTTCATTGTACGGCAGACCTTTGAATAGTAGTAACGTTTATATAATATTTATCAAATGTTTTAATAAAAACCAAATTATTGTACAACAGACCTGGGAGTCGAAAAGATAGTTTATTTTATAACATATTTATATAGAAAAGTTATTTTAATTGTTATAATTTATAATTTTAATATTAATATGGGTGAAATACCATTTGTCAAAACGACAAATACCTACTGAACATTGAAAGAACACTACCGGGAAAGTATCACCTGGATTTTGTATTTATAATACAAATAATAACTTTTCCTTTTACATATGAGGAAATCTCAATAGATAAGATATTTGGTGCTGCGTCGTCTGCTTGAGCAGTGTATCCTGATACGGCCTACACCGTGCTGACTTCTATTCTAGATCCTAGGCAAGGATCTCTACGCTGAGCTGTCGGAGCAAGAAGAACGTCTCGGTTACGGACATTAAAATTGTGTAATAATAATTTGTAAAACCTATATTAACTGAAAATTGTAAGGTATGCTGGAAATTTATACATAACTATCCTAAATTATAAAACTTTCATTCATTTTACCTACGTATAGTTTATTTTCTATCTCTCTTCTTACCTAAACTAAATTATAATCATAACATTCCTTCTGCGAAAATGTTATCTCGCAGAAGGAGACCGCGGATAGGGTTCGCGAGGGGGATCCTCTAAGTGGCCCTCTCCGACAAAGAAGAACGGGCGGCTGAAGGAGGCGTTTTGCTCACCTTCTTCCACTGTCCTAGCCGAACCAGGGAAGATGGTCGGGGTGCTCGTCTTCCCATTGCATAGGTTCGGCGAACGAAGGAGACAGGTAGGGTGTACCAAACTGTCTCCTGTAGGCTGGGGCCTGGATTTGCCGTGACGGCTGCCGGAGCGACGCAGTAGAATGCTGTCAGCGGACCCGCGTCGCCCCATCGAGGTGGCGGATGGAACACCGTGGAGTTTTAGTGAGTAGGAGTCTCACATAACTACTCGTCACCCCGGGCGGCTGTGTACCCATAACAAGTTCCCCCACGTTAAAAAAGGGGTTCTACTCAAAACCGAAAAAAAAGGCAAGTGGTCTACGAGAAAAAAAATTTGGGAACCACTATATTAGACGAAGGACACAAGAATAAAACACGCTAACAAAGAGCTTGTTAAAATTCCTCTACGACAAACCGTTATTCAAACAGCCCTATTAAATTCAAACAAAACTTGGAATCCATATATCTTTTTTGCTATAAAACAATGTCTACTTTGTTTAAATAAATGAAGTGTACGAAAAAAATAATTAATAACACTTTTTTGTTATTTTGAAGAACTTATAATCCAGTTGCCAAATCAATTATCTGGCAGGAATTTGTGTCAATTTTGTACAGAGATGTATAAAAGTTATTAGCAGTTGCTATCTAATTTATTATAATTACCTATGTAGATATATATAGAATTATCAAAAATACTATACCATAACCTACTGTACTAGAGTTTCAATGACTAATAGGAGATCATACCATATTTTTATTACACACTAGCAAACTAGTTACTGCTAGTTTAGTTTAGTACTGCTTCACACGGATAGCAGAGCTTAATATTTACCTACATTTAAAAGTAATAATTCCGTAGTACATATACATAACTTTATCGGCTTACGCGGCGCACGCCAGTAAAAGCCCCCAGTCCGCATGATTTTTCCGACATCTTTAACAATCATTATCATATTTCAGTAAATTTACACAAAAACTAATTAATTATACACCTAAACCTTCCTAAAGAATAACTCAGTCCATTGGTGTAAATTGTATGAAAATCCGTTCGGTAGTTTTAGAGCTTACCGCGTTCAGACGCGGCAGGGGAAATCTGTTTATAATAAAGATTCTCAAATTTTGAATGATACGTATAGAAATTTAGTACGCAAGGGAAAATAAATTTCATTATTCCACACAGTCTTGGACCTCGATGTAAAACATTGAAAATGGTGTCGTAATAAATCATTATCAAAGGACAGCTGTAAACTTGGCAGTTTTTGTCAATCTGACAGCACAGTTTTAAGATATTTCATCAAAGTGAGGCTATGTTATAAGCTATAGGTACATAAACAAACAATTTTTGAATTATGATTAAGTTGTTACTTTTTTTTTAAATGACCTTTGTTTTGTAAACTTACTACATTACAACCTAATACAATCAGGCGCAGAAATACCCGTCGCCTTTATAAATATAATATATTGATGGTTATTTATCTTACATCACTAGAAAACAAGCCCATATATTTTTTAATATTTACTACGTGAAATTTTACGTAAGTTCGGACATTATATAGTTTCCTTAAAATTTCCATTAAAACAGAAACGTGAGAGATTATTATTATAGACAAGAGAAAAAGTCGTTCAACCGAATGCTAATGTCCATAATAAAAATAATATGTCATTGAACTTATATATTTCAATAATATAAATGTTTTGGATTCTCAAATTTATTTTATTTGAGAAGCCTGACGTGCTGATTTCTTATATTTAAAAAACCGACCGAAAACAACCAGATTCCGCACCGGAGGATGAGAAAACAATGACTTTAGTCTAACAGTTTTCTGATTAGCATAATGTCAGGTATTTAATAAGATTAAATGAGTAATTCGATCGAACATGGATTTTTGTCGGCTCAAACGATTTGAATGAAATTTTGTATTTAGATTATGTTTTGCATTCAAGTTTGCCTAGATAGGTGTTTTTCTTTTCTTTTTTTACGACGCTGAGCTAAACTCTGTTGCTGTCAATATAATAAGACTTTGGAGAATTTTCAAGAGTTTTTTTTATAAAGTTTTATCTCATAGCTTTTCATGTCGACAGTACGTTATATCATATAATAGGCATATCGACGTGTATTGCCCGTTGGCATACATTTTGCGGATTAAGTGCGCTGTCTGCTCTCTTAACCGTAATATTTACCGATAGTACCGTGACAAGCAGCACTTTTTGTGTCAATAAATTGATAATTTTATTTATTAGTAGATTACTGTCTATTCCCTGTCAAACAATTTGTTCTTGCAAAACGGTTCTCAATTTTTTCGCATACGAATTAGCGGTTCTTTCTAATTGAACTTTGCAAATAAGTCCGTCTGGAGGATTTAATAGCTAAATATAATAAAACGGGGATAATTACGGTGAACTGTCATTAACCTAAATACGCGTAAGTATTCAGTTGCTAACGCGATTAGTTATGTGACTTTCATTGCTTTCAACATTGTATGTCATTTGTATGATTTTACTCAAAGCCAACTCAGTCAAGGTGTAGTCGTCGTGTCAAGGAAATTTGTGAGTCAAACCGTTATAAACTTTTCGTTTGCGAGAAAAAATTAAAACTCCGTAAAAAAAATCGGATTATTATAATACATACATGTAAAAGTAAAGTGAGTATTAAAGTATCATATGATACCTAAAGTTTTACCTGAGAATGTTCACTCTTGCCACGTACTTAATTATGACCAATCATTAACACATTTAAAGACTTTTTCAAGTTATTCAAAGATATTGAAGCTACACCTAACACCTAATTAAAATCCAAAGGAGTTGTAATGTCTTTGTAATCTAATATTTTATGTTCTTATGGGCCAATTTTTCAATCTCCAGACAAGTTTTTTTTAGAAATCATTTTTAAATTTTGACGTGTTTGCCATACATTGTTCGTCAAAACATCAAAATAATTCCTCAAATAAAGTTATAGGGTGATTGAAATATCGGCCGTGAATGAAATTCTGGAGCTGAAATTGTTATTTGGAAACATTATTTGCAGTTGATTTTGTATTCTTTCAAAAGTCTCTCACTCCTCGCTCTATTAGATGTGCTTGAGTGCGCGTTGCGCCAATTTCGTTGGACGGCAGTCGCTTACTAGCAGGTGCGTTGTGCACGCGTGCGTCCGCCATCTTGCAATAACAGCTGATATAGCCGTCAACGCGTTCTCGAAATTCAAATTGGAGTACCCACTTATCGAAATCACGTACCACAGACTGTACATTTTAGATGCACTGATTCTTTTCTGTAGTGTAAAGTGTCTAAAAGGACTAATGAAGATGACAGTTAATCGAATAAGAGTTGTGGTGCTCGGGAGTTCGCGCTGTGGCAAATCTGGTAAGAGTTACCAGTTGATTATTTGAAATTTTACGAATACATCTTGTATTTTTTTTTAATGTTGTCCCTAAATATGTTCGAAATAAATTTTGAAACTACTTTTCCATCTTGCATTAATAAGAAGAGAATCTTATTGAATTTTTACATTTCTCGGAGAACGCCCTCAACGTTAATCAACTTCAAGTATTGGCCAAATAAAAGTTCCTTGATTTATTTAAAAAATATGCCTCCAGGTTGTAGTTGGGAATATTAAATTAATTAGAGACTGCGTCTGAATTGCCTTGTAATCTGATGTTAAATTGGTTATTGTAATAGAGTTAGATAATTAATAATAGTTTATTATTGACATTATTTTTTAATATTATGTTTAATAGCTTATTTATGCATCACAGCACGTAATATATACCTACTTAATAAAATAAATTCTTGCGGTGTTAGGTTTTCGAAAGTAACTTTGTTTCTTACTGTATGTATTATGTTTAATGTTTATTCGAATAAAACTTAAATCAGGGATTTTACGGATATGAGACATAGGATCTGGATATATATGTATATCTTATTAGTAGATATTTAATATGTTTCGGTAATTAATACGGGTATGAATGTAATTAGGTATACGACAGTTTCGGATAATTTCAGTTATGGATGTTACACTTTTGAAGGAATATAAGTGTTAGTTAAACATTTGTAGGTGATCAGTATTAATTTTATTATACAATATTAACTTTATTACTCATTCGACTCTAGTCTCTATCCGAAATTAATCGAAACATTTATAAGGGATACGGTTACAGTTTGGAATATTTTTAATTTCGGATATCCGATAGTTTCAGTTATGGTTTTCGAGTTCCATAACAACCTGGATATATGTAATATTAGATTAGCAGCACCGAAGTATGTAATACATGTACGATGCTTACACATTCTCAGATGTGCGGAACAATAATGCGCAATTAGTTCATGATGGAATGCATAAACATTTTGTTTGAACAAATTTTATAATAACACAATAGCGTTATCATTGTTTCAATTCCAGGATTATTTTCATGGAATTGCCCACCCGGCTATTGACATAATGTACTACTTATCACAATATCTTGAGACGTGACATTCCATTATAGATAACTGAAGGTACTAGACACAATGACAAAGAAAATTGCAAGAATTTTCTTATAATGAATCATGAGTTAGAAGTACCAATTAATTTATTTTCAAACTATAAATTTTCTGAGTTAACGCGTACCTACCTACCTTGGCATTGACTAAGGTAAATAATTAATCTCTACCAACTATTATAGAGAATACGATCATATTTATTTAAATTCGAGATACATTACATTAATGCATACTGTGTACATTTATTCATTATTCATTTATTATTTAGTTGTTATTATTGTACCTACCGGGTCTTGATAGGTATGGTTTGCCAATTTAAAATCTAAAAGATCATTTTGCATATCTTTTGTTCTCTCTATAATTATATTTTCTCAGAAGAAATGTGCAAATTTAGTTCCCATGTGTCCCATTTGCAACAAGACGTCCAAGTTGTAGAGAGTTCGGACATTAACCGTCCCATTTCGACGAAGCGTTTTAACGAAGAATGCGCTATTATAATAATTATATATGTGCACTATATTTAGTTTAAGGAACCATAGCACTGGCAAAATATATAAGGTTAAATAATCACAGCATTCCTTGACTGTCAATAAGCAAATTCTAGCAAAATTGCAAAACTATCTGAGGTTAGCAAACACAATAATATAAGTTGCGCTACTTAAGCAGAGAACTGTGTTCCAACGCCCAGTAGGTCAATTTAAATAGGTTTCTTCAACCATATTTCCAACCTCTATAGATCGTATAGGTGCTAGAATTAAAATACATAAAGATAGTCAGTCCTCCGGCAACTTAATCATGTAAAAGCTGTACCATCTTCATATAATGATCCTTGACATTTAATGAACAAAGCTAGAATGTAGATATTAGAGAATATCTAACAGATTAAATATTAACTAAGCAAGGTAACTTATTGAAAAATCTCATCTTTGCCATCGCTCAAATAAGTACGATAAGGTTCCATTTCTGAGTCTAACAAGGAACTTGAGCTTTCGGTGTAAGATAGCATCTTTCTAAAAGTAATGACAGGATGTCGGTAAGGTATTTTAATATAAATAGGTTTCGTTTTTTTATTATATGGAGATCTGTTTTCAAATACTAAGTAGACTTAATTGGACTTGGACTTAATTTATTGTTAGGCTTTTTGAAATTTACAATTATTTTATTGGTTTCTTGGCAATTTTAAAAGGATTGTACCTAATTATTTTTGAAATAAATAACTATCACGTAAGTATTTAAAGTAACCATGTGCGTTCTCACGTTTACCTTACCTGTATTACAAAACATGTCAAAAATTCGTTTAGGTATATATGCGTAATATGTTATCTAAATTTTTATATAATTTGGATACGATTTAAAAGTTAACTTTGTGACGTAGAAATTAAACAGCATTTATTTTTCTTAGAACTCCGCAATCTAAGATGAATTTAATTTAGGAATTGAATGTTGGAATTGAATTGAAAGTTATGACTATCATTATAATTGTTGATTGCAGTGAAGTTTTTATCGTAATGGAGATTGTTTGCAGTAGAAATTACGAAGAATATGTCAATTGTTACAGACATTGTGTAGTCTCACATATAATAGAACAACACTTTGGAGTGTTATATAAACATAATAAAAACAAAAGACTATCAACATAAAATAAATATTTATAATTTAATACTAATATTATAAAGACAGTGAGCATATGTGGAAGGTAACCTCCGGGACTTCTGAACCTATTTGAATAACTCTTTTTGCATATTTATAGCCAATTTATTCATCAAGGTTGGTTATATAAATTTAAGCTACGGCTCTAAGGGTCGGAAGAGTAACCATGAACGTCGAAATATCTGGAAAGCTGAAGCAATGAAGGCTCAGTTGGTAGTGTCGATCAACGTGACTTCGAATTTCTGCAATGAGCCTGAGCTTTCAGTGAAGGAAAACATCGTGATGAAACCATAGTATGGTGGTAGGGCTTTTTCTTATTCTCGTCTGGCTAGCTACCACCCTCAAGTTGAAAGTCTGTCACCAAGCACCAATTGGTGTGTTCCGGCAGCTGCACTTGAAAGCCAGTCTGCCACTAGGCTTAGCGTGCTACGGTCTTGGGCCACATCATCACTTAAGATCGTGGACATAACGCTAAAGTATAACGATAAAAAAGAAAGGCAAGTACGGGAACTGAGAACAATGTGCGATGACAACTGAGCGGCGCGGCGCGGCGCGGTTGAGTTTAGCGCGGCGCGGTTGAGTTTTGACTATTACTACATTGTCACTTATACGGAGATATAATGAATTGCCCTCAATTACACTAAATGATAACTAAGTGCTTATGAGGTCAACAAGAAGAGACTAGCAGATTTTACTTAAATTTCATTAAATTTTAATAACACACAAACAGTTAATATAATAAGCGGCGCGGCGGCCCTGGGGTAGAGGTGGAGGTGCGGTCACTCTATGCACCAGGTACCAAGGGGCGCTAAAATACCAAATGCGACAAACATTTTCATGTTCTGAAAAAACATTTCAAACAACAATGCATTCATTTATGGAATAAAAGTTAATGTTTTGAAAAACTTGGTAATAATCTCGGTCTACCTTGATCAAGGATTAGGCCCGGCGTAGAATATAATAATTACAAATCCATAGCTTGCTGAAAATCAAAAACTATATTCAAAATAAAAACTGGTTCGTTCAGTTGATGGGAATTCAAGGTTCGTGATTTTATAACAGGAAACATTATTGTATGAGTTTATACCGTGAAGTGAAACGTTGCTTCAAACAATGGAAATTATAGAACAGTCAAATACTTACCTGTTAGGTATATAAATTGCTTGCTATAAGTCGGCAGTAAAGTGTGAATGATGCTCTAGGAATTGTTGAGATGAAGAATATTACATATTATCACAGGTTTTTAATGACACTGAGAAATTAAAATTTATTAAAGCACAATTACACTTCTTTGGTGTAACAAAATAATAACTACAAATATTATATTCCATGTGCCAACACTATGATGAAGTTAACCATCAATGATATTAATGTACATTCACTTAACTAACTTTTTCCAATTGTGTGAAAATAATTTAATAGTTTTGATTAATTAAATTGATTTAATATAATTAACAAAATTAAATTCAGTAATCTGAATACATTATTACCATTTACGGCTAACTTCATCATGACGCTCTTCCGTTACATGATGCGCGGGTAGTTTTGAATTTTCATCTCTACTTAACGTACTAAACGAAGTATTAAGTATCAATTAAATAAACACATACTTGAGACTTAATATTATATTATATGAGTTTAATCGGACAAAAAACACACATCGTAATTATGTTATATAAAAAAACTATACGTTTTTACAGTTATCTAGTAAATGTGGAAATATTGTGTGAGGAAAGCCAACGACGTTAGTCAACAGAATGGGTCGGCGTAACTAATTAAAATGTTGAAATGACAAACGAGCGTAGGCCCGCGAGTTATGTACGTGTCCGAACACTTTAGGGATCTGCTGAAATTTGTGTATTTGTGTACGTAACCCTGTGGTTACGTAGGTTTCATCTAATATTATCCGTATTCCAATGAGGAGACAACGATGTTTCTTTATATATGGAGGCGTTGATTCCAAGCTTACCGATGAACATAAAAATAAGAAAATTACTGATAGTTTTTATTAGTAAAAACATTCATTTTGATAGTATTTGAAACAAAAATCTGAGTATGTCTTTACAAACATTATGCATGATGCAAAAAAAAGTAAATTTAGAGAAAAATGTCATAAACAATTATGTTTAATGATTACACAGCTTAATGACCGTGATTTAAGGATCTTCATTCCAGCATGAATGGGTGTCAATGTCGTCAAAGTCAAAGCAAAAATATATTTTTTAATCGGACTGGTAGTTTCTTAGATTAGGACTTTCAAACGTAGGTACATATATTACAATAGTTGAAACGTAAAAAAATGTCACTTTTAATATATTAGAAAGTGGCAAAAAAGCATACGGCCCGCCTGATTGTAAGCGACTACCGTAGTCTATGGACCCTATTACAAAAAAAAAAAACAACAAAACTTTGCCGACCTCAAACCCATCTAACCCGAGGAGCTTTAGAAACTAACGCGCCGCGCCGCAGGAACACAAAATAATAGTATATTATAGGTAGTAAATAAATTGTTAGGTGTTGTATTTCTAATATGTCAGCTTGTCAGCGCCTGTACTATAATTAACCGGTTTTCAAACAATTATAAGTTACGGTATTGTCAATCAACGTTCCCAACTATGAAGAATATTAATAAGTATCCGATGTTGATAGTTTGGCTTCGTAATAAAAATCAAATAATCTTACCGGTTTATATAAATGTACATAATGGGTAAATTTAAGTAACAATAATAATTACATTTTAAGATTTCACAGTTGTTTTAACTTTTTGTGGCATGCGTTTCGGTCCAATGTATAGCTGTGACGAATGATATTGATTATTCCAATTATCTATCATTGTTCACGTGTACTGTCTGTCTATACGGAACCATTGAATTTCGTAATGTGATGGTGAAACACTGTAATTTTACTTTTTGAAAATAAAACTTCCATGGTTACGTTGTGCGATTTTTCTATGGGGTAAATTTTATGAGTTTTTTATGAGTATATCTGTAGCTATAAGTATGATGTGTTAAATTGATTATTAAATTGTACATTACGTTCTTACTTGGAGGTTCCAAGGTTCATTCTATTGCAAACGAGCAATGTACGATGTAAATTAAAGGACTCAAAATTGTTCTTGGGTGATCGCGATCGTAACAGAGAGCCAAAGTTTGAGTGAAACAAAACATTATTTCAGTATAACAGAGCGTAACAGCATGCGTGGACTACCCAATTGATCTATGTTAATTATTACTCGGAGTGCTAATAGATGGGAAACCAAGATTAATGTTAATAATTTCATTGTATAAAAATAATAATCCTTAAATTATTCATATTATTATTTATTAAAAAAAAAACCAAAGTTTTAAGTTTTTACTTCTGATGGCATTCCCTGTGACTACCTATCATTTACACTATACAAATATCTAATAATATCTCATTTCTTTCTTTCTTTTAATAATAATAACTTTTGTTTTCTTTCTACAAGACACCGAATAAAGCTTGTTCGCTTAGATTTTATGTAATTATGTTACGGTGTGGCATAAACCTAGAAAGGCCCTCAAGTCTAGCATATGAATTATACCATTAGTCCAAACTTGTATTATGGTAACTAAATGACTGATATAGTATAGGTACATATTATATAGATATTTTAACAGTAATACAACTGACAAAACTCATCATACAAAAGCCAGAGTCATATGCGGGGATCAAACCCGTAACCTCTCAGCTCAATACTAGAGCTTACTACCACTGCGCCACGACGACAGTAAAATAGGTAAAGCCTACAGTGATCACTCAATATTAGGTAGCTCTAGGTAAAGCTTATATTTCTACAATAAAATTATGAAAACTTTCATTGTGCACAATGAAATAAATTAAATCAACGATTAAACTTGATAAATGTCAGACAAATTTCCTGGCAACGTCACGTCGGTGATTACAATAAAATAAATCATTAAGTTACATTTATGAGTCATTTTACATAACACACAAACAAGCAATTAATATTAGTTAGGAAACCGTGAAATGTTACGATTTGATTAACTAATATATATGTCCGCGCGCAATAGAAAGTATAAACAATAACTTGGCGAAAGTTAGCACAAGTGAAATTGATTTATGGCGGCATCGCATCGCTCAGATAACGTTTTAAGAATCACTTCAGTGTATTAACATAAATAACAATTATACAATTATTAAATAATATTTAAAGGTTGAGGCTTGAGTTCATATTTGATCTTATCTGTACGTGTGTGGTATTCATATGTTTTATTTTTGGAATATATTCTTACGTTAAATTTGACTATTTATAGATTTTTGAAGTTCTATTATTTAAGCGCGTTATTAAAAAAATAATGACATCGAATCTTTACGAATATGGGAATATTGTAACAAATAGTCTACAATATGATGTTGCTTGCTAAATCTGCTTTATTATTGTGGTGAAGATAGACAAACACGATGATAAATAATAATATTAATAGTCTTTGTAATGATTATGCTATCCGTACAGTAATAATCTTAAGTAAACAACTGGCGCCTTATACAATAATCAGCGTGAAGACGTATGCAAAGAAAACATTGGTTTTTGTGCTAACTCTTGGAAATAAATAGATTGCGCAACGAATCCGGTGAGAATCAAAAACGGCATTAACACGTGCAAAAATTCCGGTTATTATGTCTACTGCTTAAAATAATGATGAGCTCAGTGACATAAAATAAAAATATATGCTAATAAATTAAATTTCATTAAGTAACAAAACAGAATAAATCATAAACGAGGAAAGAAATTAACACAGACTTAAATAAATGCATACTTTCACGGAAATTTCACATAAATATTATAAATTAGCTTAATAATATTATTTTAATATACTTTTAACCAATATCGTAATTATCGTAGTAAAATAGATAATAATGTTCTTTTATCTATAAACAAATGAAAGAGAACATTTTCTGATAACAATGCGCGAGTGAACAATATCTCAATATATAAAAATTTCAGTTAATTATTATTTAATCATATTGTTTAATTATAAAAAGCCTAAAAATTTTAATCTGTTAAAAATAATTCTTCATTTATTGAATTTTCCCTTGGAAAAATTGAGATTTTTGTCCGTGAAACGCCAATCAGAAAAAGTGACGTCATCGTATAATATATATATACACACTTTGCAAATAATACCTTGATCTTAAGATTTCTTTATTGAATGATGACTTCAAGATATATTAGGTATTAGGTACCTTAAAGGTGCTGTAATGTGTGTATTCACGGGTATTATTTTCTACATAATTATAAATTGTTAATATTATATGTCATAATTATAAAGTATTAAAACAGTTGTCTGCTCCCGGATTCCTGCTAATAATCTGGGGCGTCTGATGATGCAAACACTCCATTTAGCTTACAGCTTATTGTGATCTAACTTTGTAACATAGGACTCCACACACAAATACAGTACATAAAACTAAATAAACACTTTTACACTAACAGTTATTAAGTTCAATTTAAACTCTATTTATATGTAATATAAATAATTGTCCAAAACAAAAAAATATATGAATAAAACACTTTTTTAAAACAAGCTTCTATTAAATATTTCAATAATTTTAAAAACTTGTAACGCGCTCGAATTTTTTTCAGTTTAAATTACCCTTTTTTAATTCACGGTATAAGCTTTTAAAATTATTGAAATATTGATTAAAAGTTCGCTTTTTTTTTTATTATTAATATTTTTTTCCTGTTCTTTTCAACAAAGGTTTCATTTTATACCTATATCATGGAGGCGCATAAAGAATGACTGTTTCGAAATCTATGGGAATCAAACAAAACGTATATGACAACATGGTAAAACAATCGGTTGAGAATCTGTTTTAAAATTCACATGCAAAATTTGAGCCATACTATTAAATAAAAATAAATATAATGTAAATAATATGATACCGTTGTTAAATACACCTACGATGAATACTTAAATTTTAACGTTAATTTAACTAATCGTCTTGGAAATAGGAAGACAGATTCCGTGAGTTTATTATTCAACGACTATTTTTATCGGCCGAGTCAATTGGGGAGTTGTAAGAAATGTTTATTACGAGCAATCGAACATATTTACACACTGAGAATGAGATATGTTTGTTTGTGGATAAGCAATACGTTCTAAATGAATTCTCAGGTAAGCAAATAAATATTGCGCCGCTGAGCAATGAAAACTATAATCTATAAATAAATATAGCCTTCAAATAGTGAACATCAATAAACTAAAACAACTGAGCTCATTTAAATTAATAATTTAATTATATATCATAATATTTATAAAAGTATTTTAATGTAAAATAAGTCATTTTGAAATTAAATTTTATCACCGACTAAAACTTTACCCGCGACTTCGCTCGCGCTCATAGTTGAGTTGTGTTCCATCTGTTTTACTTTCTAATTGAATTACTAAATACAAATTTTCATAGGTCTATCTTCAAAAACGACAGACATTTATACAAAATTTCATACCCTTTTTCATTACCTTCCTTAGTGCTCACCTACAGTATATAAAAGGAGCCCGCATGCCAATTTTTAAGGTCCTAGCCACAGAAGTTTGGGTTGCGCGTCGTCAGTAATCAGTTAGTTTTCATTTCATACGAATGGATACTTTTCTAGTAAATCGTATTGTTATTATTTTTCTCAAAGTACTCAAAAACTTGCCCAAATTTATTTTTTACGCCAAAATTAATAGGCCTAGGGTCACGTTTATTTTTGTAAATATGAACCATTAATGGGCTTATCACAAAAGAGTATATATCAGATTTGCTGCAAAACTAGTACAATCTTTAAAAAATATATGCAATGCTATTTATGTTTCGCTTGGTTTCGTAGATCTGGCTTGTATAGCGGATATTTTTATTATTCGGATACTTTGGTTTTGACGATATTGGAACGACAGCTTGGCACGTTACTAGACTCAATTTCATTGATTCAAACTTTAAATGAAAAAAAAAAACGTATAATCACTTTGAACCGCTGCTATTCTAAATTTTTACTATACCGTAAGTGCAAGTGAGATGTTAATAATGCAGGTAATTCAACCCTAATTAGTTCATCAAATCACCTAATTATAATTTTAAGGATTTTTAAGGATAAATAAAACCCTTATCCTAGTAGAATAGAGAAGTTTGAAGAAGATAAGTTTTTAAAATGAGTTGTAAGTTTTTTGACTTGTTATTTTTTGAGTTAGACACGCTCAAAGTATTAAGCTCAAGTTATAAAGTTAAAAAAATTACCCACATAAAACAGACATCGCATTTTTTTTAAAGATAGTACCAGTACCAGTTAAAGGTAGGCTCGGCAAAATAATGATTCATATTCACAAAAATAAATATGACTCTAGGCTTATTATTTTTGGCGCAAAAAAGCATTTGTTTAAGTTTTTGAGTACCTACATACTTTGAGAAAAATAATAAAAATACGACTTACTCGAAAACTATCCATTTTCGCTGAACATACATGGGGTTATTTTTGATAGCCCTTGGGGTCCCCCATTGGTTGTTTTCATTTGGAGCATAATATGAAAACCGACTCTCTGTAGATTAAAAATTATCTGGGCGACCGAGCTGCACTAGGTGTCTTACATAAAAGATCCTATCTAGGTAAACTTGGAATGTAAAAAATTATCTAAATACCAAGTTTCATCCAAATCTTAGGAGCCGTTTTCGACAAACCGATTACATATATTTATTTAAAAGTGATAAAGGTTATGAAAAATGAGACTATCTTCTGTAAAAGGAAAAATATCATTGTAAAAGAAAAAATATTTAGTTTAGTCACATGGTCAAAACATATGGCACTGCGCCAAGAGACCGGTAATTTTTGACTAATTATATTAATAGGTTAATTATTACCCTTGTGCCATTACTGAACAGATTAACATTGATTATCCAAATAAGACATTTCGAATTATCATAATTTAAGTTAAGGATAATATTTAGGTAAATCATAGTTATTACACGATTACGTCAATATAAACAATCAATCACGACTGACTACCTCTTGATTATGTTATTAAGTAGTTAACTTCGTATCTTAAGCGTGGCCAGTTATGCCTCGAGGCACAAGTGATTTTCGTTTGTAAACATAATGAACACAATAATAATAGGCAATTATTAATATAAACAACCTCCACACTAAGTGCTTACATAGTAATTTATTACGCAACTACAAACTCACAAGGAAAAAAAACAAGAATACAAAAAAATATGACTTAGAACCTACGTAGGCGTTTTGTTAATTCGGATTATGGAATTTAGAAGTCACGCGTCTAAACTTTCCCAAACTAGCGAGAGAAACGTGAAACATATATTCTTGTAGGGGCACTAATATTTTCTCTCTATTTTAAGAGTGCACTTTAAGAAAGCTGTCTGTGTTGGAATTAATACAATGCATATCTGTAATATACTACCTAAATGATAAATAATTGGTAAATATTATTTTTTTAGTTTTTGTAAAAAAAAAATTAGTACCGAATGAATGAATATAGGAGTAAAGATCTCGTAAACTATATGCAAAGAAATCTTGCTATCTTTTTATTGTATGACTTCAATGAATACAGTGTCAGTAATACAAACTGGCAATACCCCGAACTAACGCGATAGGTGGGCCCGAGCTATAACCGTGTAAATTAAATTCGCGTAACTCGGGTACATTTTGCATACAAATTACAAACGATGTTTAATTGAGACCTTACACTAAAGAAAACAAATTATATAATCAGATCCTAAATAATATAAGAAATTATATTATATGTATAATATAATATTTATTTCACAAATGTAATAACGTAAGCCGAAATTATTTTGACATAGAAATAAGGCTTCATAACATTTAACAAAGTCGTCTGAGACGGGTAAAGTAACTTTTACTGTTCGCAAAATTTCCTTTTATTATGTAATATTCTTTTTTATTCGGTTTCACAACTGCTACTCACGTTGGGGACATGTTTACTAAAATTTTAACACTTTTTAAATTGATCTGAGCGATTCTATCAATACTAATATCTGCAACAGTAATTTTATCTCTTGATCGTCATGCTTCAAAAATCGCGTAACTCTTAATTATCGTAAATCAGAGTATTACTGTTGAGTTATATTTGATGTTATTGCTAAATATTATTTTATTTGTCATCGTGTTAAATTGCTTAGCATATTATGCTGCCAAATTATACGGATGACATGAAACCCGTAGGTTGTTCTACGACCGTAGATCGAGAACGAGTAAATGTCAACTGAGATTGTATTTATAGCGGAGCGCGCGCTGCCCGACTCGCATGCCTTGCTGTGACTCATCCGGACAGACGTCTGCCGGGACACCCGCCTGCAAAAGCGGTTACTCACACCATCCTAACGCACCAAAATATTCAAACGCACAGTCAGCTGCTTAAATAACTTTTTTTAAATAAACATGGTTTATTAATAACCCAGATGAAATATTTTGTAAATAATAACAGTAAATAAATAATAATAATACCTATGAACTCTTTGCGATAACAGTTTCAACACATTTGTTATTTAAACTAGCTGACCCGTAATCTGAAAAATCTTACAGCTGTCATTTTATTTAAACATCTTTCGTTCCTAATGAAAGGTTTTTTATCAATATTTTAAATTGAAAACAACTATTTGACGATAGAGAGAAACATACGCTTACAAAATATGTTGGAATCATTAATTTTGATAAATAATTTAGAGAGATATGACATTGTTCCATAAAAAAATCTAAAACCCTTTGAGAAATAATTATATACGGGTCATCTTACTCTTAAATATCGTGCACGTTTTCACGATGAGTTTCATTGTTTATATAACTTGTTTATATTAGGTTTACAATTTATCCGATTAAATTTTGAATTGTCGAAAAACTTCTGAATATCTCAAACATATTACTGGTTAAAATATTTAAATATTTCGTAGGTACTAACTACCAAATAAGCAGAATGAAATAACTATGTTATAAGAAAAAATGAAAAACGATTTAAAAACCAACGTAAATGGACCTGTCAGGTATCCATTACAAGCGGATGACAGATACACCTACAAGAAAGCGATCACCTGCATCGATGCCTTTAATGAACGTTTACTTTTGCTACAGTATTCAGTTAAACGACGGACGATGCGACGCCGCTTAATTCCCCTCGCTGTCTTAAGTCCCGTTGTAGGACTCGTTACTGCTACATTCCAATTTATTCTGAAAATGCATGAACAGTTTTTAAATTTACTAAAGCCGTGAAAGCTACACGATCAAGAACTTAATAATCTTTTCATGTGAAGGCATGAGGCACGACGCTCTTTAATGCGGTAGCTGACCCAACCCAACTGACATACAGTATACAATGTTTATGTGCAACAGAGTTGTTTTTAAAATCAGAAAATGTAATGTTTATAGTTGTTTTAGAAAATTATAATGTTTAGTAACTCAAATATTTGTAAACACTATAAAGAATTGATACGGAAAGAAAATAAATACATACCGGCAAATAATTTTCATTATCTAACTACAAATGTATGTTAAATGAAACGGAATCTTATTTAGTTTTCATCACTATAATCATTTCAACATAATAAAGGTGATTTGATCTATGTTTGTTAGTAAAACGTACTATTTGTACTATCGGAGGTTACCTTGAACTTAATTATCACGGGTATAGTGAAAGTGTTCGTTACTGCGGGCAGTAAGTTCCACTCCTTTTGAACCTTTATTTTATTCAACATCATTGGATAAGATTTTTTTATTTCATGTATCATTTTTTTGTATTAACGTTTATAGGTATTATTAAATCGTCTAAGTTATTGAGTGTTGTTAGTATACAGACAGAGAAGCTTGCCCTATCATTATGGTCTGGTTATATTTACATAGGTATTTGCTCTATGATTTTATCCTGTTTGTCTTATGTAAGTAAATTTACCTTTTTATGTAGATTTAATAGGAAAGGTTCAATCCTTGGCATTTATTCATTATATTTATATGCACTTTTTTATTACAAGAACAAACCAAGAATTAAAAAATTATAAACCGTCTAAATATTGTATCTAATAATGAAATAATATATTCCTATATAAAATTGGGTATTTTTTGTAACCACTGCCACAATAATTTCTCTAATAACTTATAGTCAATATTTAGTTCTTAGTTATAATACATTATATATATATTAATTTACATATGTACGTACGTCTAGGTCAAGATCATCTCATGCTGTATGATCTATAAATAGGAGTTTTGTATGCATAAAAGGAAAGTATGACAACCTGAATAGATAACCGTGAAATCGCAATTAACATACATATATCGATTGTTTTGAATTGCTTCATTGAATATTATTCATAACGCCCATGACCTCTAGGCGTTCTGTGAAACTTGTTCCAATATTTTCACTTACATGCTATTAAACATAGTAAATATTATAAAGCAGAATAACCCATTATTAACATTAAAGTACACATTGATCTAACATACATTAAAGTAGTTATATTAACTAAAATAAAATGGAGAAACGTGATATAAAGAAATTTCAAAAACAATTTTACTTTTATGATTTTTGTTATTTACTCGAAGTATTTTTACGATCTCAAGAGAATTACAATTTTTATAATTGTTAATTGTATGGTATTTATTGATATTTCATAAATGTATGTCTTCTATCAATTTACGATAAACTTTAAATTTATGATGCTATATTTTGAAAATGACTAGTGGCTTAACCTCAGGCAAGACCAGGAAACGAAGAAATATCTCGTAAAGTAATGGCATTTATATCGTCGGTACTTTTATTATCATAATAATAAAAGTCTTTTAATATATTTGAACAAATATTTCAAAATCATGGTTAATAAACTGATAATATTTATAGCCACTCGCTTGTACGTATTGTGTCAACTTATAGTATTACATACACCCTTATCCAATTTCGTTGCGCTAACAGTGTTGATACTCCTTGACACAATACGGTCGCTTGGAATTTATATTATGAATATTATGCTGTTGGGAAATAGAGCATATCACCTAGAAGTATTGCATTTGTAATTAATTCAATACTTTTGTTTTCAAATGTACATAATTAATTAATTAATAATGAGAAAAGAATGATCAGTCGTGAATCGTGAACAATCTTTTTTACATTAAAATATTTTAGATATTTGAAAATGCAAATAATTGCATGAATTATTCAACTGTCATGCCTTTTATGCAAATTACAAATATTTCATCAGTTGTATTATAATATGATGATAGTGAAATTAATAACCTTAAATTTATGTAATTTTTTATTATGTGTATAATTATATGTTTTAAAATGTTAATTATTAGAAATACTGTCTGCGTTATCTTTTATTAGTATCAATTTATCAACGGCCCCTTTGTTTGCTTTCTCTCTAATTGAGCTTGTATTTATAAATTTATTCGAGGAATACAACTTTTGTAACACTTCAACCGATCGGCTGCTAATTGGTGCTTTCTCTATGTTTTCAATTGGTACGATATATTTTATCGTATTTGATAAAATGTAAACTTTGTTAATCAATACACTTTCTATGTTCATGTTTATAAATGTTGAACTAGTGTGTGTTGTATCTTGTTGAATTACAAGTCCGTTTAATGTTGATTTTATTGTTGCAGCTGTGGTCGTTCGATATCTCACTAAACGGTACATCGGAGAATACAGTTCTACAGGAGGTAACTTTTTATATAATAATATGTAACTTATAATGTTTTTTATACTTAATAGTTTAAGAATTTGATCGTAACCTCACCTGATGTTAAGTGACGATGTTGCTAAGGGTGGAACATAGGTTAAGCGTAGTGAGGCAACCTTGAGAGCCTCAAGTGCAGCTTCCGGAACACACGTATAGGTGCTTGGTGGTAGATTTTCAATTTGAATGTTGCCACATTCCCCTAGCCGTGAACCTGTCCTGCCGCATCCTGCCGGGTTTAAGCCCAAGTATGCTTTAGAAAATGCCCTAATCACGTATGCTCAGGTTCATTGAAGGGTACGAACTTACACCAAACGATACGGTGTACAATCTTTATTTTTATTCCATAACAAATACTCATAAGTTTTATCTACTAAGAGTTAAATAGTGATATTGCAATAACCTACGTATGTCATTAAAATGCGTAATCTTACATTTGGTTACTTTAAACTTCTCAGTAATAAAAAAAAATGTACACAGACAATAATTAAGTAGATATAGGTTTTGTTACTTATAGAAAATCATTTACTTTGGATATGAAGTTTTCCAAATTAGTAATGAATTTACAGACAAGAAAAAGCTGTGAACTTGAGATTTATTAATACTATCGTACAATAAAGGTGTTTAATTTCAAATTTAAAGTTTTCAATGAAAAACAAGTTTCCGGGACAGTAAACATTTTAAAGAAATAGGGCGTATTTACGTTCGTAATTGATAAGTACAACTTGCATTATTTATAAAAGAATTTCAGCAGAGAATATAATACAGATACAAAATCCAATGAGGATGAGCCTTAACGGAGGGCATTATCAAAATGCCAAGCATTAAGTGCCAATGGTCGGTTTATTTGCGATATTGGCAAGTGTTTGTATAGTAGTGCCAAGGCTGGCGACGACGGCGCCGAAATCTTTAGGACGTCGACCTTTCTTTCTTATAAATTGGAGTAGTCGAGTTACTAATCTAATTTATTTTGCGTTGGGAAAAATGAATTAACTTAAAAATGTATAATGTTTATAAACAAAGTATATCACTATATGACGAGACCTTTGATTGCGTATGACCTAGTATTGTATCATATCATAAACATGTAAAATATGTAATCATTTTGAATTGTCTCAATTAGTCTGAATTAGGAAAAGTTGTAATTTGGGTAAAAACTTCAAAACATTTGAAATAAAAAGATGACGTCAAATAATGTTGTCAACATATTAAATAACGATAAAAATAAATCACTTTTATATTCAAAATAAATTGGATTCTTAGATGACCTTGTTTGTTGGTTTACCGATATTACAAACATTTCCAACAACAGAACAAATATAATATCTATGATTTTTTAAGAATGTGTGTTCCGAAGTATATTAATAGTAATATATGTATATGTTCCTGCATACTTCTATTCCGATCTCCGGGTAATATTGAAGTATAAAAGACAATTTTATTAAATTACTTCGTAAGGCAGCTGTTGTGAACAAAAGTAGGTTACCTCATAAATGTCAACACCAAATATAACTGCGATTACAAACCGACGTTTTATTGTGTACCTAGTGTTTTTATATTCATACTATAAATTATATTTAAGGATACCATTTTTATTAGCTTTACAAGAATCATTGTTATTGGAACAAAAGTTCTGTAAAAACTTACGAGTAAACAAGTTTCGTATATAAAATCTGAGAATTTATATGTAGAATGTTTTTTTTTTATATTAGCACCTGCACGGAACATTGACGGTACTGTCCCTATTGGTAAGCACATCACAACGGTAACCGCCGAGAGATTGCAATCCATCGACAGTCACCACTGTCACGCCGACCTGCATTGATGTAACTGGTTGTTGGTTCTTTGTTACTACGCAAAATTAAGTTTAATTATTTTTCAGATTTCCTTTATCAACATCGGGTAGCTTTCGATGGCGCCACGTCCGAAGTTGAGGTGCTGGACACTTGCGGTTGTGCGGTAATTATTATTTACATTATCATACTCTACATTGTCATAAGTATATATATATATTACATACATTGTTACCAAGAATTTATTTATAATTAAGTTACTACTCAATTTGAATGTTTTTTTTTGTTGATGTTCAGCCATATTAACTTCTTTGTTTATGAACCGATTTGGATGATTCTTTTTTTGTTGGATAGGGGATACCTTTACTGTGGACCGGACCACCTTTTAATTTCATTGGCATTGGACTTTCAATTTCGAAGATACACAAGGGTACTCTTCAAAATAATTGAAGATGGTTTTCATTTTTTAAAGTACCATTCAAAAACAACTGTGACTACCAAGAGATCAACAATCCATCTATGGTCGTCGCTGACATGACTGCCTGCAAGCCTCGGTAACTGGATTTCAATCTGATCCCGAAACGTGACAAACCAATACAAAGTCACTGCGACTGATCCATCATCATATGTATGGTGGTCACCATCCAATTTGGTTCAAATCCCTACTACCTCGGTTGATTACAGGGTATACCTCGCTTGATCCCGGAATGCGACACATCTAAACGAGCCACTATGGCGGGTGTTACATCTACTGTATGGTGGTCGCAATCTCGAACAAATATTTTATCCCGCACCAACTTAATACCAATATGTGAAATATTTTTGGTACAGAAACGCGGTTGTTTAGCTGAGCATCTTCGGTGGGGTGACGCCTTTGCAATAGTTTACTCAGTATGTGACCGACGGTCATTCCTCGCGGCTGCAGAGCTCTTGGCCTTGTTGGAGCGAACTAGGTTGCCTGGCTGTACTGCTGTCACATTGCTCGGAAACAAGAGGGATTTAGAACATGCCAGGTGAGTAAGACTTATTAATTATAAGCTTTAATTAGAATATTTACGCTTTACGCCTGTTTTATTTTGTAATAGACTTACGCATAGTCACAATTAGGTAACTTCAATGCTAAGGGTTGATACGATTAAACTTTTTTTTAGACTCAGACTAATTCGTAACACACCTATAATCTTAAGGTGATGGTCAGCATTAAAAAATACAACTATAATAATTATGTTCCGAATCCGAATGTTCAGACTCTTCAGATGTTCAGAATCGCCGCAGTGTCCGTATACGCTACCACTGGATCCTATCAGTGCTCATTTGTATTTAGTACTGAGCGATTATTGCTTGGAATTACTATTAAACGATTCAGTAGAGCTATAATGGTAATTAATGTTAAATAGGGTTGTCAAAGCGGAAGAAGGTCAGGAGTTGTCGTTGCGGTTCGGATGCCAATTCTATGAGGTGTCGGCGGCGGAATCGAGCGCTGGCGCCGCACTGGCGTTCCACGCATTGTTGCGTGAGGCACGTGCTCTTGCCCTCCTACTGCCTGCACCTAGGCGTAAGCTTGCCGCCTACTCTGTTTCTAAGGTGAGCCTCGAACAATTATTATGACTAATGTATTTTATTACCTTGATAATTCTCTCGTAAAGATCGATCTCTTTTTGGCACAGCCATGCGAAATTGCTGCCAGTGCGTGGGAGATATTGCCTTTAATGGTCATGCGAATCGATTTCTATATAAATTTCAACTTTGTCAATATATAATATAAATGTGTTATTTATTCATTCTTTTGTAAGAATAATAAAAATGATGCGTGCTACCATAACGTATTGTTATATGACTGTATCTAATCAAAAATCTCTACGCAGGTGATCGGCACGATTCTTGGTTTGAGCAACAAAAGCGTGAGGAAGAAACGGCCATCATTGAGCATATGATGCGTCGATCCGACCACCGACGGATCTTGTTCACTCCGTGATAGGAGTTTTGTTTATTTCTGTACAATAACAGAAAGCTTTTGTTATCTCTGCCGATGTAGTATCGAGGAGATTTGTCGACTGACAGAGGCTTAGGAATCAAGTTATCAGATGATATTTTATGGATGGAATAATACGGATAGTCGACGATGCTTGCAAGCCTGTTTCATACCGGAATATTATCTATGATATAAATACTTTGTTGAAATATTTATCATGCTATAATAATATGTATTTTTGAAGTTCTTTGTTCAGTTTCGTAAACCTGTTGTAATAAATATTTCTACTTAATTAATAAGAATTTTTAGGAAATTTTTAACAGTTTATAGTTCAAACATTTTTAGTTATTATATTATTTCAGTTATGATAATGGTGACGTAACAAACTTGTTATCATATAATGAAACATATAACATATAAATGTAAACTTCTTCGTGATGATATTTATGTAATATTAATTTACGTACATTTTCTTTGCCCGAATAAACTAACTTTTTTGGTATATAGCGAGATGAATTTTATTTTCCTTGTCCAACATCAAGACCCCTAATGTATAATAAGTGAAATACTTTTAAATTGAGTATAGTTTATATGTATTATTTATATACTCACGCAACTTGAAAGTTACAAATTTGTAAGTTTACTTAATTATGTATGTAACTTGGCAATTAGAATATTCACAATTTTTGGATTGTAAAGTTAAAAAGATTAATTAAAAGACATAATTTTTTAACTATTATTATGTAATTTTTATATCATAAGTATAATGTAAAAGTTAAATGTTTTACGTTCATTACCTACCGATGTTTAAATAAATTATCAAATACCCAATAAATGCTGATTATTGTAATATTTTTAAATCGTATCAACCATAGGCTTAAGTTTATATTATATATATTCTAACTGGAAAATGTACTTATTAATTTCACTAAATGTTATTCAAATTATTGGCCAAAAACTAAACAAAGTAACATATTATATCTTACAATATGTTTTATACTTTCGTGCCTAATATAAACAAGACTGAAAAAATAATATAATTGTAAATTTATGGACCACTCTGGCGAAACATTGAGTGTTTTATACTTTTAAATAAGTACATATAATATTTATTGAATACTGTAATAAATCTCATTTTTACTTACATTGTAATAAGAATCCTGTAAAGTATAAATAAATTTATTTGTTATTATATTTCTGTTTTAATTAAAAATTAGTTACAATTATTTACAAACAAGCTGTGCCCCACGGTTTCACACGTATTAAAGTAAAGGCTGCTGCATACGTAACGTGTTTTAACCCGGACGGCACGGGACGACAAATTTTGGAAACATTTTTTAATATAAAATGTATAGGAATGTGCATACGTTACGGGTGCACGGACGGGACGGTGTCGTGGCACCGACGGGATGGGAATTTTTTTTTTTTTTTTTTTAGATCTGACTATTCTGCTAGCCTTAGGGGTCCTGAAGCCGCTGCGGCTTTTACAGCTTCACCGAACTTGAGAGGAAAAATATCGTTAGCGACGATATTAAGCAGGTCCCGTCCGTGGTCCCGCTGCGTATACACAGTCGCCCCGGTCGCACCGGAGAGTTTAATTAATGAAGTGCTCACGTCTCGTATTTATGAAACAAACAAAATGTACAACATACGAAAATATTACACTTATAAAATTGAGTCTCATCTCTATTCCCCTTCTTGTTCTCTTTCCTGCCATGTAGGATGTACAGACCACCTTATATTAATAGACTAGTAATAAAGTAAAATAATATGTAATATAATCCTACTAATATCCTATACTAATATGTGTATATATTTATATAATAAATTTGAAAGGTTGCATGTTTGGTTGTTTGTTACTCAATCACACAAAAACGGCTGTACGGATTTGAATGAGACTTGGCACACAGGTAGTTTATAATCTGGATTAGCACATAGGATACTTTTTATCCTAGTAAAAACCCAATTCTGAAGTCCACGCAGACGAAGTCGTTGGTAGAATGTGGGTAAAATTCAAAAATATTTTTCATATATGACTGGTAGTTCCAGAGATTAGCGCTTTCAAACAAACAAAAAATCAATCTTACAAGCTTTTTTTTTATTCAATATCGTTTCTAAGAAGGCTTGTGAATGTCAATACACTATAGCTATAGAGAAGAATCAGCAAGACAGTCGATGAGGTTTATCAATATTAAAAAAAAAAAAATTTTCACTGTATATATATTGTTAGTAAATTATCATTATAGATGTATAAAGGTAAAAATAAGTTAAGTGTTAAAAACTTACATTTCATTTCCGTCTCTCGTAATTTTTACCGGTGATAAGAGACCGAGCCCTTTTAATATATGGAAAGTGAAAACGGAATGGAATGTTGATATAAAGTTATTCCATGCTAACATTACATTTACTTGCAAATCCGTACTGAGTAAATGCATAATTTAACGATATATCCACGCATACGTTTAAAATGAATAGATAGATATATACTACAGTAATTGCAGAATTCTTGGGATAATCAATACTACTATTATAAATAGAAGGTAATAATCTCTGTAAATACTGGTCTGATTCAAAAAAATCTTTCATGAATAAGAAGCTATTAGTATACGCTAATTTTCAATTTTATTCATGTTATATTGTAATTATTAACGAGAATGAAGTCACAGGCGATTGCTAGTTGAATATTCATTGAAAATTGATGAAAATTAATACAAACATTGCACCGTGATATCAATCGCTTATTTCCTCTTAATACTTTATTCGTCAATACATTTTTATAGCATGAATGAATTTAATTGCATTTCGAAGTTTATTTAAAGATTATGTCTTTAAACAAATTATATCTTTGAAGATACTATTAAGCTTAATAGTAAATAACTAAACAGTTTAGAAGAGATACTTTTTTATAATTATTGCAATGAACCGGTCAAAAAGCTTTAGTTATCCCTTTAATAACCCTGGTCAATATTATAAATGTGAAAGTGAGTTTGTTTGTTTACCTACACACACCTAGGTTTAAATACACCTAGTTTATAACTCCGATTAGACTTGTAATCCCGGTAAAATATTTCTTTTTGTTAACGCGAGCGGAACCGCAGGCACAGTTAGTATAATTAGATATCTATACAATTAATAAAATTGAAGTGTCTGTTTGTAATGTCAAAAGAACAGCTTTTTACTAAATGCATATGAAAGTATGTACGATACCTATAACAAAATACCCATTTTTAAAATTTTTGTCTGTCTGTCTGTTCGTTCCGGGTAATCTCCGAAACGGTTGGACCGATTTTGACGAGATTTCACTGGTATATAGCTGAATTTATAGGGAGTAACTTAGGCTACTTTTATTTTAGAAAAAGAACTAGGGTTACGCTCAACTAGAAAAACTGGTCATGGTGAACCCATTCAGGCGCTTAAATGGCTTATGCTGAGTAAACCATAAGAAATATAACAAATTAATGTATCACATAATCATAGGCATTAAAAAGACCTACAAAAAAGTCCGGCAGAGTATACATCTATATTCCAAAGAACACCCACAATAAGCATTTTTATCTTTAAAATAGCCGAGAGCGAGGAACAAGATATTTTTTTTTTTTTAGAACTGACTACACTGTTAGCCTTAGGGGCCCTAAAGCCGCTGCGGCTTTTAAAGCTTCACCGGACTTGAGAGGAACAAGATTCGCGCGTGCATTCTTTAGTCCATGTGAGCGAAGCCACGGGCACAGCTAGTACTTTATAAAAAGATAAAAAATAGTATTTATTGTTAAAAAAAAAATACAAACTATAATTCTTGGATGCTATCAGAAACTCGCCACCAGAAGGAAACGTAGATCTAGAACGGTATATTTGGAAGGTTGTTGCCATGTTGTAATACAATGCTGATTCGCTGACCAAGGTATTTACTAGTGTTCTATTCCACTCTTGAGTTCCTTGAAAAGGCTTCAGAAGGTAAAACCCTGGAAGAATTAAGGTTTAACTGGAGAATGAGTCGGTTCTTGGTATAGGACGCCACGCACATGGATACTTTGACACCGTCCCATCTTCCATTGAGATCTGGCGCATGAGGAGCCTCAGCTGTGCAAGTATGCTTACTTGTTTGGAGGCTACATATTGGTGACGTTTGGAGTAGGTACCTATTTTCACCTTAACCTGTAACTAGAAAGATTTTTTGTTTGAACGCCTTAATCTCTGGAAGCACCAGCCAAATCAAACGTTTATTTAACTTATTTATTGAGGGAGGTTAAAGACACTCAACAACCCTTAGAATTGTAGTGAGTTACAATAAACGTCAATAAGTCTGGTAATCTGTAAGCATACATGTATAATCCAAATTTAACGCGAGTGAATCATCCGTGGAGCACAATTAGATAAGTGTATTTTATTTTAATTATCGTATTTTGGCAAATGCTGGTGTTGGTTCTATAGTTAGCTGCACGAGCCAAGTTTTTTTTTCCCGTTTTGAGTATTTATCAATGATATGCTAACGAACTAAATAATTATTACGTACATTAGACTAATTTATTAGCGCTCCGTCACCGTCGTCGATGTCATGTTTATTTTGCTAGTGGTATTTTTTAAAAAAAATTTTTTTTTGTACCAACGGTGTCTCGCAGATCCCTCAGTAATTATTTATATCACCAATTTCAATTTTTACTCGTATGTTATGATTTTTGGTGGTAATTACTAATATCGATATCTTTTATAGGTTATCAATTCCTAAATAATATTTCCCTGTGAATAAAATTTCAATTAAATCGGTCTAGCCGATTTTAAGTTAAATCCAGACATACCAACGGATAGCCAGATTATATACGTTTTTAAAAATGTCAAATTCGAGACCAATGACTTATAAAATGTTCACATATCACAAAATTTGGATGAAAATTGTATGTACAGACTCAACCACAGATTTATTTAAATTTCATATCATTTTAAAAGGGTGTTCTTTAAAATCATGTACTGTATTTTTTAATGAAAATACTGAATGAATTAAAAGGTTTATGCATAATAATTTTTAAGACAACGACATAAAAGGTTATTAATAAATCTGTAGTCCTGTCTGTACTTTTAATATTTTTCCAAAATTTCCCGACAGGCATTCTATATGAACGATACTGATCACGAATATGGTATTAAAAATTTTTGCCTGTCTGTCTGTTTGTATTTCTGGATTTAACTCAAAAACGGCTAGACCCATTCTTATGAAATTTTGTACACAGGATGCTTATGTCATCGGTCAATTGATAGGACATAAAAAAAATTCAATTAGTATTTTGGATATCGTAAAAAAAAAACAAATATTTTTTTCTTTAATTCTTGGCCGATTTTGATGAAATTTTGTAAACGGGAAGTATAAGTCATCCCATGAATGATAAGTTATGAGAATTTTCAATAATACTTTTAGGGATTGGAAAAATAAAAAAACCTAATAATTTAGAAAATTCAGTATCTACTTCTCAACTAATTTTGATGAAATTTTGTACACGGGAAGTATAAGTCATTCCATAATTTATAGGCTATAAGAATCGTCAGTATAGAAATAGTAGAATAGAATAATATTTTTTTAAATAATATTGATGAAAATTGTACACGGGAAATAAGTACATGGCATTCCTCAATTGATACGTTATATGAATTGTCAACAATAAGAATAAAAGTAAAATTACGGGATGTAAACTACTGCGTAGTAACAAACGTGTGCGGAGCCGCGGGCACGCCACTAGTTTTATATAAATTGTTAGTCTAGATAGTTTACACGTGTTGCCAAGCCTTCAGTCACAGTGCCTTAACGAGCATAAATTTCAACAAATGTTTCTGTTTTGCCATTTTGACATCTATAATGGCAAGTTACTAGTGTCTCGACTCCTTTCACCGTTCAATAAAGATCTACTTTTCTATCAACGAGTCCAGTAAAGCGAAAATGGCATGACTCTCGGCATTCCTCTATGTAAATTACTATTAATTAACATTTTAATAGCGAATAAATTTCCGTTTTATTTGATATTTAAATTCGACCATTCCGTATAATGTGACTAATAATAATCCGATATAATGTTATTAAGAAGACAAGTAGTCATCGTATAGTCATTATTAATCTCTATTCTGTCTGTACTTTTAATATTTTTCCAAAATCTCTAGATAAGCACACTATATGAACTAAACGATACTGATCACAAATATGACATTCATTTTTTTTTGTCTGTCTGTCGGTTTGTATGTTTTTTTTTTTTTTTTTAATTGGTGGGGTAATAAACCCCCACCCCCCTAAAAGCCTCTAACACAAATCAGAGAACGATGGTGCTATAAATAATTTCTTATAACTAGTTAAAAAATTCTTACAATAATTCCAATAATACAATAATGTCAAATATAAATTTAAATAAAGTAAAATTTTGTACAACAATAACTTAACCCAAATTTGTAAAGTAAAATTTATAAATGGTATAATGTAAATAGTAGTAATAATAATAATAAGATCTCCATCAACAGACACAATTTCTACACATATCATAACACGACATACACAGAATACATGAAAATCAAAAACCGGCAAATTAAACTAAGCAAAGAAGAATAAATCTGGTTTTATTTATTTCTCCTGTTGGCGACTTTAACTATCTTTTCAATAAATTCTAAGAAGTGCCCCCTTATCTGGTCGTCCGCCACCAAAGTGTGCAATGTGACCCTATCGATCTTATGGCCAAACCTGGACTCGAGGTCGAATCTGGACGAGCCGAATCTTTGACAATCTATAATCAGGTGGTAGATTGTTTCGGCAATATCCGGGTCGCATTCACACGCGGGACTGCCCCTGATCTTGATGCGGTACAGGTACGCCGCAAATCCTCCATGACCTGTGAAAGCTTGGACATGGGCGGGTAACAGATTGGTCTTCCTCAACACCCGGTGAGCATCTGCCACCTTCGGGAAGAAGACCCGCGTCACCCCACCCGTGTCAGAGGACTCGTAGCGCGCCTGCCACTTAAGGACAGTCTCCTCTCGTATGACATTCTTCGCGTATGACACAGAATACCGATCATAGTCGGCCACGGTCTTCTTGTGGGCGGCCCTCTTCGCCAACACGTCGGCACGTTCGTTTCCAACCGTACCAACGTGAGCACGCACCCAGTACAAGTGCACCGCACGCCCATCCGCTCTAATAGCTCGAATCGCTATCTGCGTTGCAAGAGCCAGACGGTGAGGCGGGACTGGATTGGCCAGCATCTCCAGCGACGACTTAGAGTCACTGAAAATACTGACCTCCTCGTCACCAGCCTTATGCACCATCTGTACCGCCCTATACAACGCATAAAGCTCGGCCTGAAAGACGGAGCAGAAGGGCTCCAGGCGAAACGTGGAGAACCTGGTTTCACGTCCTTCTTTGAACCAAGTCACAGCAGCTCCCACTCCACAGTCGATCTTACTGCCGTCGGTGAAGATCCTGGAGCCGCCGGACTTAGGAAGGACTTCCAAGCTTTCGTACGCTTCGCCAACACAATGCACTGGATGCGGATAGTCGGCGAATTTTACCGGCCGCTCCAACACACTGTCGACCACGATCTCGTCCAGCCCTACTCTTTTCTTTGCACAGTACAGCCTGTATACCTCTTGGGCGCGGAGGTCAAGCGGAAGCAAGTCTGCCAAAACCAATGCTGATGTTAAAGAAACCGTACGATAAGCCCTACAGATCTTAATCGCGAAACCCCTCTGCAGGGAGTTTAGTCTATTCCTAATCGAGATCTTCCCTGCAGAGGGGCCCCACACATTAGCGGCATACAGAACTATCGGTTCTACTACAGCGCTATAAATCGTCCTGATAATCTCTGAGTTCAGGCCCCAGCTCACCCTCGCTGCACACGCCAGCTGTTTATAGATGTCAGCGGCCTTCTTACAGGCAACAGCGGCGTGTGTCTCGAAAGTGAGCTTATTATCCAAAATCAGGCTCAGCAGGCGGAACTCCTTCTCCAAAGGTAACCGGACTCCTCCCATGAACAGGACCGGGGCGTTGAACTTAAGCTTCCTTGTAAGCACCATCGCTTTGGCCTTATGCGGGGCAAAGGAGAGCTTATTTTCGACGCCCCAGCCCATCACGGTCTGCAGGGTCCGGCACGCAAATTCCTGCATGGGCCCGACCTCACTCCCAGAGAAAACCAGGACGACATCGTCTGCAAAGGCCTGACAGTACACCCCCGCGACCTCAAGCTTCACCAACAGGGAATCGAGTATCCAGTTCCAAAAGGTTGGCCCAGTGATAGATCCCTGGACGCAACCCTTCGAAGACTCCCGACTCACCTGACAACCGGCATAACTTAGCTCTATACGTCGACCCTCGAGATACGACAGAACCACGCTGTACAAATTTCTAGGACACCCCTTGGCCACGAGCTGGGACTTCAGCGCTGGCCACCACGCGTTATTGAACGCACCCTCTATGTCCAGTGACACCAAGACGACGATCTCCTTCCCCTCTACCTTCGATCGTATGTACGCCACCAGATCATAGAGAGCATCTTCCGTGCTGCGTTGTGGCATGAACCCATACTGCCGCACGCTGAGTTTGGGTAACAAGTGCCAACGTAAACGTCGAACCAAGAGCTTTTCCAGAAACTTGCCCAACACCGGCAAGAGGCCAATAGGACGGTAGGATTTTGGCGATGTGTAATCCTCCCTAGCTGGCTTCCGGAGAATGCACACCGTTGCAGTCTTCCAGGGATGGGGGGGGGGGGGGGGGGGGGGGGGGGGGGGGGGGGGGGGGGGGGGGGGGGGGGGGGGGGGGGGGGGGGGGGGGGGGGGGGGGGGGGGGCCCCCCCCCCCCCCCCCCCCCCCCCCCCCCCCCCCCCCCCCCCCCCCCCCCCCCCCCCCCCCCCCCCCCCCCCCCCCCCCCCCCCCCCCCCCCCCCCCCCCCCCCCCCCCCCCCCCCCCCCGTCCCACATGCTCTCGTGCTCCTGCGTCGTGCAAAACTCCTTCCAACTTCTGGTTTGAGAGCTCGCTACCTCTCTCTTGAAATCCTCAAGGGCATCAAGATAGTCGGCGACAACGTAAGGCCTCCGGCGAGGGGCGGCGCAACGGATCCTCCTCTTCCTCGCGCAACCTCCGTTTGAGGGCATCCAAGTCCCTGTCCACCATGGGGGGCAGGCACCTATATGACCCACTGAACCGGATACTGGTCACAATACTGGTTAAATTTTTTTTTGGCTGTCTGTCTGTTTGTATGTTCGGATTTAACTGAAAAACGGCTTTACCGATTGTTATGAAATTTTGTACACGGAATGCATATGTCATCGGTCAGTTGATAGGGTGTAAGAAAATTCAATATCATTTTTTAGAAATCGTAAAAAAAAAATCAATAAAATCTATTTTTGTTAATTCTTGATTTAAGTCCATAAGAATGATGAACTATGGGAATTATCAATAAAATATTCAGAAATCGTAAAAAAATCCAAAAATTTAAAATGTAATTAATTCAAAACCGATTATTATGAAATGTTATACATGGGAAATATAAGTAATTAAATTGATCGGCACGACCCGTGCCACATCGCGGGATTCAAGAGTAAAATAATAATATGGACATGACATGATTCGTAAAAATTAAGGAGTTATGTACTTTAGTTAAAATAGAAGTACAGGAAATTATTAATTATAAAACTACGTAACGAACGTGTATCATGTTTCATCTAAAGATATTAATATTGATAATCTAAATTGTGTTTCATTTTATAATGCGTAAAACTATTACGTGCAACTCAGTATAAAATAAAGATTCCGACGCTGTATACTATTATAAGGAAATTAAAGTTTTCTAGGAAAAATATTTTCAGGAAGCCGATACACAAAAAGAGATTTAATTTACGATACACGTAAAATTACTGAAATAATCGAAATTGCCTTGACAAGACGTTTACAAGCTCGCGATACTACAATTGTTGAAACTTTAGAAATATTTGACGAAGTTCGCACATTAATAAACTGGAGTTCTAATCTAGTTATACAAGCCAAATTAGAAGCGGTCATGGGGCGTAATCCTGATTTAGATGACATCAGAACTTATGCAGATAAAATCTCGAATAAGTCCGCAACCGATAAAGAATGCTTTTATAAATTCGCTCCACTCACGTCAGTGGAAGTAGAAAGAAGTTTTTCGGCATATAAATGGATTTTAGATGTAAAAAGAAATAAATTGAAAATAGAAAACATCGAAAAAATTATGATCTGCTATTATAATTTTATACAGACAAAAGAGAAGTGAAACGTTCATGTTTAATAACATAGTTTTATTGTATATTTATTGTTTATCTATAAAACACATGTTAATTTATTGTAGAGTTCATAATTAATTAATTATGGTAAAAATCATTAATCTTATCGCCGTTACAGACTTACTGTAATGAGAATATATTATTTTCGTTCGCCGATTCGAAAGCTGCAATCCCGGGGAATATCCATATTCACATAATGATTGAGGTCATTGACACAATGTGGCACGGGTCGTGCCGATCACTGCTAATTATATAATTGATGGGCTGTAAAAATAGTCAATATTAATTCTAAAAATACAAAAAAAAGAAGTTCATAAAATGAAATTTTCATCAACCCTCAACTGATTCTGATGAAATTTTGCAGACGGGAAGCATACATCATACCATAATTGAGAGGCTATAGGAATCGTCGATAATACAATAGAATAACAATTTATAAGTAACCGATTTTGATGAAAATTGATACGGTATGTGAATTTTCAACAATATGAGTTAAAATAAAATTACAGGATGTAAATAACTACTGCGTAGTAACAAACGCGTGCGGAGCCCCGGACACACCGCTGGTATATACATACTATATATTATTATTTAATATTATACGCCCAAGAAATTTATTGTTTTTTTTTGTATGTTGAAACACGCTACCTTTAATTACCGGTTAGGTAAAAAAAAATGCCTGCTTTTTATAACTTATTTATTGACGAAGGGTATATTAATACTATGAAGTTTTTCTTAGGGTGATAAAATATGTATCAATGTGTTGTATTACAAAAACCTTAACTGTAACATACATAAGTTTGAAACATATGAATGCACTTTCAAAACATACCTGCAAATAATTGTTGGTCTAGATTTAGGTTGGATGTTTAGAAATTCGACGATACCATGTATATGTGTATACATAGAACATGATATCAATAAGCGCTAACAATAGTACTTTATTGAACTATTGTTGTTGTTGGGGATTAAAATTTACCTATTAAAAGACAGATTGTGCTTATTATATACATATTATTGTTTTCATCTACTTAAAAATTAACAATGAGCCTCAAAAAAAAAACAATTCTTTTTAAATTCTCTTAGATAAAATATAATGAACCGTTGAAGATTACTCGTATTCATCAAAACTTTGATACTGAATGATATTTAATAAGCCTTTTTCATCAATATATCAGAATGGCGTTTATGATTTTGGACGTTCCTTCTATATCTTCATTCCATTCAGATTCTCTATGTAGCAACCTTATCTTTGCTGCCACACAACTAAGTAAGATTTTATATAAGATTTGCATTTATCTTTGAGGACGAACAGATTACTACATGTAACTTGGTTATCAGATTTTATTTCATAGGAAAGAGCTTTAGCCCAAAATTTAGAAATTTCTTAAAAAGTTTGAAAGATTAGTAATATTTATTTTATATTATACCAATCTTTTTTCTTGATGGCATTATAAAAATTCATTTAATTATCGATTGATTCTATAAATATTAATCGTGAAGTTCGTCGACATATATTGTTTTTTGGAAAAAGAAATAAATTTATGTAAATGTATTCAAAAGGTTAAAACCCTCGTTTAATTTATTCTAGTTGACAGGAAACATTATCAATGATTAGTCCTATAACAACTTATGTGCTAGATAGAGACGTCCACTACGTCCAAGATAATATGGCGACTGCCTAGACAGCCGATACCTAGAAAATATTTCTTATCTCTAGTTTCATGTTAATTCAAGCGTAAGTAAAATGTAACTTTGATTTTTAGTTATTTTCTAGATTTTTTTTTTACTTAAATAAATGCTTACATATTTAGTAATACGTTGTAATATTTACGTGGTTATTTTTGACAGTTGGTAAAACACCTAACTTCCATGTCAATGCTCGCGGGTTGGATTCCGGTCAGAGACATTATTTGTTTACAATTTTTATTTTACCAGTTTCGATTTTGAGTTTTTTATTTATTTATAGTGATCATAGAAAGCTGGTTTGAAGATAATTGCTGCCAAGATACACTAGTTTAGAGCTCAGCGGCCCCTCGTGTGCTTTAATGTTTATAAACAATTCTTTGTATATTTTAAAATGTGAAAATAAGATGAACTAAATTTCTATATTTATCTTACAAAAGATTATTTCTTACTTTGAAATAATGAGTAATTTCTTAACTGAGATAGCTAAACTGTGGCTATCTTAGTAAGTAAGTAGATATAAGCCTATGCTTTAAGAACGAATCTGATTTTGAAATAATTTTAAATTTAGAATTTTGTAGTTGTTACAATCTACTTAAATGGTTTAAATTAAGAATAACGTTCATAATATATAACAGTAATTAATTAAATTATTCTATTCGTCTGGTAAATTATAGTGACATGTCTCATATACCGTTTAAATACCATTTCATATAAATGTTTTTGCAAATTTAAAGTTCAATGTACCAACCGTTTCAGTGCTTTTAATTATATTTACATATTTTTAATTATATTTTATTGAATTAGATATTTATGTTTGCCATATTTTATATTATATTAGCTGTGCCCGCGACTTCGTCTACGTGGTATATTTCGTGTACGAAAAACAGCAACTAAATAAATACCTCACCTCACCTCAATCTTACCTTACCGGTAACCGGTCTTATTTGACCAGTTTAAGCTTTGAGAATGCCCAACTAAAATTATTTTAAATGTTAACCGATATCACAGTTTAACAATCATACCGATATTTTCCAAAATACATTACGGCAGACATAATTTTTTTAAGTTTTTGCAATACTTCTAGTTGGACGAGATCGTGAAGGATCGCCATTTTATTCAATTTCAGCCATCTCGTGGCGCACGTTGTGGCATGTCAAAATGAACTATTGACGTATGATAAAATCTCCGTTACCCTTTTAATCTTAAATTGTACTGTGCTTACTATTAGACATAGATCAATCAGTTAGAATAATTACAGTAGAGAATCCAACTTGTCTGGGCTACATTTGGGAAGATACATTACATCATTTTGTCCAAGATACCGCAGTGTCTTAAGATGAAAGCCTTTGATCAGTGTGTTGCCAGTGATTACACATGGTGCTGATGGGCTATAAAGAGGGCTATGCTCGGAGTTTCTCTGTGTGATCGAATCAGAAATGAGGTGATCCGCAGGAGAACCAAAGTCATAGCTAGACTTAAGTTACAGTGGCCGATGGTGCAGAAGTGTTCCCGAGTAGTAGCCACGTACTGGAAGAGGCAGCGTGGGCAAACCCGCCACAAGGTGGTCTTACGATCTGTTAAATGTTGCGCGATAGGACCGGTCATTGTGGCGATCTTTGTTGGAGGCCTATGTCAACGGTGGACGTCTTGCGGCTGAAATGATGATGATGAATCAGTTTCCCAATTTCTACAAAAAATAAGGTATTTAATTTGTGTTCTATCGTTGTTTCGTAAAATCTTTAATAAAAATAATATCAATGTTCAATATAAAGTACACGAAATATTATTAATCTATACTGATATTATAAAGCTGAAGAGTTTGTTTGTTTGTTTGTTTTGTTGAACTTGCTAATCTCGGGAAGTACTCGTTGGATTGGAAAAATATTTTAGTGTTGGATAGCCTATTTATCGAGGAAGGCTAACACCACGCTACGACCAATAGGAGCCGAGCATCAATGAAAAGTGTTGCAAAAAACGGGAAAATTTATGCCTTCTAAGAGCTTCCTTTGCGTGCGCGGCGTAGATGGTTAAAGTTACGCAACGACTATGTGTGACGGAATTGTTTTTCTTAAAATGTTAAAAAAAAAGTTCGAGGCAGTAATGTCTATTTTTTAAGGCTGTGTCAATAAAATATTTTTTATGGGAATAATATTTGTTCTAAAATACTGCATTATTTGTGAAGGTACCTATTTTTATAAAAATGGTATTAATAATACTTATCGAAATAAGTAAGTTATTCACTAAAAAAAAAAAAAATTGTACAATCTGTATTATAGGTGCCTACGACCCACTCTCTCTAACCCTCTCTCTCTTTCTCTCTCTTATTTGACGCAGACGAAGTTGCGCGGGTCAGCTATTATAATATAAAATAAAATTTACAGTCGAAAGATTTCGCAATAGCTCATTGTTTGGTCCATTTCACTACGGAGAGAGAAGGTTTCTATTACCGCCATAACATTGGTATAAAAACTCGAATTCACATCCCACACGCGTGACTTAATTCTAAATATTCTCAATAAACATTTCAGTAATGGATTACATTTATTTCATTCTGTCGCATTCGACACCTGTGTATAATAAAATGTGGTAATATTAATAAAAGAAACTGCATTCCTGCATCTCGTAATATAGAGATTCTATAATGATAATCAAAATATTTCTTCCATTATGTCGCGAAAACCGAATTTGAGCTTTATGTGTTCTTTTGATTCGTCAATAACTTAAGTTTCAGTAGTATAGTTGTGGTATGAGCTTGTCTCAAATTCATTATTAAAGTAAAAGTTAATAAGGTTTTAATTTAATTGATGAAAAATGTTGTTGCATTGATCGTTTTGGCGTTATAGAAAGTGGCCGGCGCCAGAAAGGGCGCGTGCTCTGGCGAGCACGATGCGCACACTGAAAATGGCGTATTATCATAATGCAATATGCGGAATGCTAGTGATGGCCCCATAAGGAATATGGCCATTTAAATATTCAAATACCAATAACTATTTCGAGGAAGAAGATCGTTGCGTAATGGTGCCACGGTATTGTTATTCGCGATGAAACAATCGATTTGGCAGAGGTTTATATTTGTGGACCCAGTGGAGTGCAGTACGTTTTATCCACGTCGAATTCGTATTGTGTTTCGGTTCAGAATAATGCTTGCGACACGATTTGTGTGCTAAATGCGACACAAAAATGTTACACGAAATAGATTCTGCTAATGAAAAGACTTTTTATTAACTGATGATTTCAAAATCCGCTTTAATAAAACATTGAGAAAACTTGTTAAAAAATTTGGCACACGTTGTTGTGTATTTTGAATATCGAATTTATGTACCTACATGAAATGGTTTGTCTCATGTTCAATAATTTAGCAAATATTAAATACTTTATTTCTATTCACGGTATTGTATTAGAAGGATCTAATGGCTCAGTTGTCACAGTTTAAATTGTAATGTGTACTTATTACATTTTCAACTAACTACAAATTTAAAGTACAATCTACCAATACTTAGTCTGCTTTTGCAAAAAGTGACGTGTAAATATTATTAGGTATATTTTCTTTTTTCTCGCTTTCCACGATTTCGCCTGATGTGTTAAGTTCATGATGTGGCTGAAGCCACTAACCTTAGACACGTGAGTAGCTCTCAAGTGCTGCTGCCGGAATACACCAATAGGTGTCTTGTGACAAACTTTTAACTTGAGGGTGTAGCTGGCCAGGCGAACACTAGAATTGAAGATATCTCGGTGTCGCCACTATTTTTTTATTGTGCTGTCCTAACTATCAAGTACAGTTCTGTCACTTTAGCACTATAAAAATATTGCTGTACTAATACGTGTTATAGAATTTGAATATCAGTCGCTTAAACGTTAAAACTGATCGATCATTACATGAGTTACCAGTATCACTGCTTGCAGTAACTTTTCAATTAATGTTCAAAAGACAACATCATGTAATATATTAAGACGTGTTTACAACTATTTTCACAAATATTTCTTCAATCTAAAAAAACAGTAAAGAAATATCTATTATGTACGATGTAAAAGCCATTTTTTAAATTAGTTTAAATTTTTGTACTAATGCATGAATAACTTTATGAGTTTTATGTTTAGTAAGTTCATGTATTTTATGTGAATATTACGTGATTGAGACAAAATTGATTATTCTTTTTTATTTAATAAATTTAAAGTCAAACATACATGTGATCAACGTGCCTCATGGAATTGGTGAGCAGTTAAATATGAAAATGTAAGTTTTTATAACCTTGTTGATTGTAAAAAACTTGAGCACAGAGGTAGCCTTGTGATACAAATAACAAATGCAGGTCCCGAATAAGCACATAGCCCCTACGTTGTATATTTGTCAGTAAAGCACATAAATCACGGCAGTTGGAAATGGGACGCAATACCGTAACTAACACAAGGTGAACAGAACACTCACAATATACAGCGATTTATTTCACTAACTAACCATTGCAGTGCACTTTATTGCAGTATTTGCAAAATACGACTCATTTGTCCTTCTTTCTTTGTATTTAATGGTCGTTAATATGAAGACACTGTCTCGTTTGAGTAAATAGATGCAGTGGAATGGGCGATTAGTGCAATTATACAAAAAATATAATTAAAGTGTAGAAAATCTTAATTATTTTAATTTAATATCTAGTTTCAGTAGGCCTAATGTACTTATGAATCAAAAGTTTACAAATCTCTTAATTATTTAAAATCTCATAATGTTTGAACTACTTAAATAATAAAGTTAAATAACATTGAATTTCTTTTTATAATAATAATAACTAAATTTTAAAACTACTAAACCAAACATACAATATAGAATTTCCTTTATACAATTAAATGTATAATAACTTTATTTACTATTTCAAAGAAGTAAAGTTTATAGGAGGTAATTTCTGGAAATAATGGTTGTAATGATTCAAAAATTCTGTCACTAATATACCTTACATTATCCGCGAGAGCTATATATATATTTTTTGTTATTATTAAATTCAATATTTGTAAGTAAACCAATCAAAGTGGCGGGCGAATGTTAGTTTATAATATAACTAACGGTGCCGCGAGACTCCCCGCACGCGTTTGTTACACAGTAATTATTTTTATCTTGTAATTTAATTTTTATTCATATTGTTGACAATTCATGAAGCGACAAAGGCAATGGATATGGCAGATAGCGGTAATGCAAGAAACGGCCCCTCTAAAAAAAGACTTTGATAACTGCGTGAAAGAGGATATGCGAGTACGGGGAGTGAGTGCCGAAATAACGGGTGATAGTCTAGAATGGAAGAAGACGTGCTGCGCCGGCTCCACCTAGTGTGGAATAAAGGCAGGATGAAGAAGATTATTGACAATTCATATATGCTATCAATTGACGAATGTCATGTACATCCCGTGTATTTTTTAGATATATTTTAACGATTTTTAAAAGTGTCATCGATGACTCTTATAACCTATCTATTATGGACTGTCATATACTTTCCGTGTACAAAATTTCATCAAATCTACTGAGAATTAATATATTTTTATCGATTTCTAAAAGTATAATATTGAAATTTTTTCGTATCCAATCAATTGAGCTATGACATGCTTCCCGTGTACAAAATTTAATAACAAGACAACTTTTAACAAAAAATAAAACCATCTTCAATGATCTTGAACAGTTCCCAAGTGTATCATCGAAGTTGAAGGCCCATTACAAATGAAATTAAAATAATATTTCTCTTGAGGTATTCACTATCCAAGAAAAAAGAATCATACAAATCGGTTCATAAACAAAGAAGTTGTAGCTGAACATCCATAAAAAATATTATACATTTGAATTGAGTAACCTTCCTCCGTCTATTGTTGAAGTCGGTTCCTTCATGATGGCCATCAGCAAAATAAAATAAAAAATACAATTCATACTTGTAGATGGAACGGAATTCGATTAATTCCAATACGTGCGAACGATAAATTTTATTTCACAGTTGTAATAACACAAGTACGCGTCTACTGATACGGTACAACGTCGCATGGCGTCGATGGAAATGATAAAGTTGATTAACCAGCGACAGTTTAATATGTGGTGTGATTTAATAGACCCGAGTGTCGTAGGAAGCAATTAATCCTATGTCTTATTTATCATGTAGCCACCGCAGCAGGTGACTCGGCAGACGGGTTCCCGGAACACGGAGCTAGCATAAATGTTGTGCGAGTATGTTGGAAAGTTAGTTTGTATCAGGTACGGCTCAAGTGGACCGAGTTGTGAGAAACGTTTATCATGTTTCATAGAAAAAAAATGATAACGCAATAAACTGGTTATATCAACACTTAATTTTATAAATGCAAAATTAGCTCTGTCTGTCTATCTGTCTCTGTGTGTCTTTTCAGTATTCACCGTGAATTTAGATAAGCAATAGGTTGAATAAAGCGGGACTAAAAACGGAATATGGTACTGTGCGTATTATTTTGTCAATTTTTTTTGCTATACGAGTAACATTCAGTTACAGTCTACTAAACATTAAACCTTATTAGATTCTGAATAATAGATTTGTTTTTGTCACGATTTACTTAGGCAGATACAAGCCGATGACACATACGAAAATGATCTGGTATCTCTATCTAGTTTTAACGCGTAAGCGTACCTATACTATGCTCTTTTTCTTTCAAGTTGTGTATAAGTGTATAGAGTTCAGACTATCTTAAATTGATTTAATAAAAAACAGAAATAGGTCTACCTGATACCAAGTGGCCAGTGCGTATACCTATAAGTACATGAAACTGTCGAATCAAGTACGTGTTGCCAACCACAACGTTCAGACCGGAACATAGCAGCATAAACACTGCTGCTTCCAGTGCAGAAATAGGTGAGGAGATGATAATACTATTGTGGAAATTTGCACGAGTTCTATCACACTTAAAATGTTATAGTTTTAAGCTATACAAATTATATAAAGTTAACTGAATAAGACCTTAGGAACCATCATGACTTTGTCATATTGAAGTTGTATCGAACTATAGATGGATTGCAGCACTGGTACCCAGCGCAAAGGATTGAAGTTATCAATTTATATTAAAAGATGTAGAGATTCAGTGGTAAAAGATTGTATTGTATTAAAATGGTGAATTTTATCACTTTATTTAAAACTTTTTTTAATTTTCTTAAATAATTATTGTTAAAGTAATGGGATTATTATCCACAGACACAATTTTTTGAAAGTTAGGTACTAAATTTCCTTTGGTATTAAATTTCTTTTTTTTCGAACTGACTACTCTATTAGTCTTGAGTGCTCTGGAGCTATTAAAGGTTTAGATAGCTTCACCCGGCTTGGGGGTGAGCACGGAAGGAATAGGGTGAGAAAGCAAAGCAACAAGTTCAACGGTGCCAAGTGGCCGAACCTCGGTGTTGGGCTGTTGCCGTACATGCAAATATACTGCGATCTAAGTAATTCCCTATCCGTATGATTCGATCTAACTAACTATATGACATATATACGTGTTTCTGCCTTCTGTGAGGAAGGAAGAAACATGCGTATATGCATTTAGTTATTTGGCAAATTGGTCTGAGTCTAACTAGACAAAAAAAAAAAAAAGATCTCTTACAGAATTTGTGTACGTGAGTGGTGTGCATGTGTGAATTGCAGTAGCAGATTTCGATAGCTAGTGACTGAAGTGCCACTATATCGAGCGAGCGGCTGCTCGGCTCAAGGGCTCCATGCCGGAGGAAAAAAACACAGGCATGAGTTGCCGCTGAAGAGGGTGGACGTGGCGGGTACTTGACAAAATATTTATTAATAATTGCTCTACAAAAATTTTTAACAACATGCTCTTTTAAGGAGAAAATGGAAACACATAACCAATACCCTACATATCAATCATGAATATTCTTATCGATTACAGACAGATTGTTTGTTATAAGGACAGCAATAACAAAGTTATATCTTTCAAAGTGGTTATTATTATTCGTAAATCGCTTCTGACTTAAACCGTAGCCTTAAAATAGCAGTACATCACGAAATATAAACAGAACACATAACTCTAGAACATTGGGTGGGTACAGTTACAGTTCCAGACATTAGCCACCGTTTCGGACAATCTAGTTGATAACAGCGCATATGCTTACCTACATCAGTTTTTCGAAGAATTTGTTTGTTGGCATATTATGTACAGGTAATTCACGGTTAGCTAAAAAGATATTAAGAAATTTGAAGTGTGCTTAGTTTCATTTTGTTTCCATATTTTTTTAAAATTTATTACACGGGTACAAAGAGTTACAATTCCGTATTGCTAATGAAAAAAAACATGAATTATAAAACCAAAAACAGTTTCCACTAAATCTAGCAATAAACACAAAACAGCAAAACAGTCACAAATAGCAGACAAATAATTTCAATCAACAATAACCAAAATAGTAAGAAAACTAATTTGAAATATCAATAATAGCAAAATTGTAAATAATAAATATATAAAAATAATCATTTTAATATAATAATAATAATTTTTTAATATACTATTATTATTCGAATAATTTTTAAAAGTACTTTCGTCTATATCGTCGTACATAAACACATAAAAACACGCATACACCGTTTTATTTATGTTCCATTTGTAATTTGCCTTTTTTTTTATTCGTAATGTGAGAGTCAAGAAACATTATTTGTATATTGAGGAAGACACGGTTATCTTTGACAGGTTATACCTATTTCAGATGACAGGGTTCAGCCATAAATTGATCTAATGTAAAATATTGTGAAATTAAACATATGAATATTAAATTTAAAATTTTGTAGATAAACCTAAAGCACAAAAATTATTGTCAGTAATCATCTGGGACGAGCTTTTATGAAACATTTAATAGTTTAGAGCCTTCAAGTTTATCCTTTCATCATTCAAGTCTCGAACATTTAATTGGTTGTGGGGCATATTCTTTGAAGATCCGGCTCGCATCTGCGTTCGTTAGCGCATCCTTCAAGTGGAGTGACAACGCCTAAACTAGGAGTGCGCGTCCGCCTTCTGTCTGCTGATCGACATCTGGGACCTGCATTCAACCCCGGAGATACGTAATGAGCTTGCAGTTACAGAAATTTACCAATGTAGTTTTTGAAAAATTACACCTTATTCCATGGTTGCGTGACATGGTCTATTTGTGTCGTATGCTTAACATAATATGTATGTTATTGTGACCAAAACAATAAATAAATTAATGCAGTCAGTATTCAGCCTAGTCTCCTTTTACACTTGCTAATACACCTAAGTAAGGTCGGCACAAAAAAATCCTGTTCCACTCTCCTCTAGCTGTCATCTCTTTTTTTTTAGAACTGACTATACTGTTAGCCTTAGAGGCCCTGAGGCCGCTGCGGCTTTTACAGCTTCACCGAACTTGGACAGCTGTCATCTCAGTATTCACACTTTTTATAATACGTTGCCGATCTTGAAACCCGAGTTCTAGAATCCCTACACACCGCAGGAACATAACAGAAGGTTAGTAATCTGCGATCTTCTGTAGGACGGAGGGAGGTATTCCATTACTCGGACTGTCCCAAATAGCGAGAAATCTCCAAAGAAATTTCAATTTTGATTATAGTATAAAAGTTAAAAATATAATGATATTTTATAAGAAATCAGGGTATCTAATTTTTCGTTGTAAGTGAAGATAGTTGTTGTAAAAATATATTTCACGGATACTCTTTAAATTTATTGCTAACAATTTGACGCACTGCAGAAATAAAAATTTGTTTATATTCGTTTTTTCACCCATCTGCTGGTTATTGACCTATCAAATAATGTACCTACTGTGCGAAGCATAATGGAAAATATATACCTGATTTTGAACACCGATTTTAGAAAAGTTTTAAATATAGATTTTTTTTGTAGCATTGAACTCATACAATAAAGGTGAACTTTGGAAGTAAACCGTATTCATATAATACTTATTATCGTAAAGCTAGGAATTGTTTATAAAATGTATGGAAATATTAGGGAAGAATTTAATGTAGGGAATATAGTCGAAAATTTTACTTTTAATAGTGTGAACGCGATTTAAACCCGAATATTGTAAAGACTGAATGTATGGCCATGAAGAACTTTGTTTCCACATTCCATTCATTCAAATTAATTTTTGTATAAAAAAACTAATTGGTGTAAAACAAATTCAATACTCTATATTGTATAGATAAATTATTTGGCATGAGGATACCATTTCATTTACATGGTGTCACATTATACCGTACATAAATTTTATACAATTGAATTAAATATGATAGGAATTTATCTTTGGAAAAGGCCTGCACCCATCGTGGAGTTCTTGCAGAGTAAATTTATATAAAAATATAACAATTATTAACAATCACTATCAAGAAATTTTGTAATTAGGTACTAACAAAAAGATAAAACTGTTATAAATCTAAAATATTTTTTTAATCAGCAGGAAATAAAAGGCTATTATTAATTTATTTATTATACAAAATTTTAGTTACTAGGTAGGTAAAAGCTCGTTAAAATGTTGTAAGGTATAATGTAATAATTTAAATTTCCATTTAATCAACTTGCAACAAAAGAAAAATATTATTTGTTATTCGAAAATTGTTGTTGACGCCTTTAACCTTATTTTAATATTCGATTGTACTAAGTTTATGCTGATTTCTCGAAATATTTTTTACAAATCTGCAAATAATTTTTCGCTCGATTACCTACTTTATTTTGGCAGATTGTCGTGTTTATTCGCGTGTTTAAGAAATTTTCACATAAATTTTATTATCAATTTAAATTGTAGAAATTATCTTGTTGAAATCCGTTAAGTCCTTATAACAACATTTCGATGTCTCATTAATACAATTTTTACCGCAGTTATTAATTTCAAAACTTTATGATTTTTTAATGCCGATAAAAGGATCACTGGATGTGCATAATATTATACTGTTAGGTTGATTAAATAAGTAATTTATGTTAAGGGTTACAGTTTCTGGTAATTTTAATTTACATACATATTTTATTTATTTCACAAACCTACTTCTTTGGAAATAACCTTAATTGAAATTGTGTTAATTGAAATGTATTGCAAGATTTAAATGTACTGTTTAAACCTATATTATTTTATCAAAAATTCTGATTATATTTAAATAATACTGTACTGCAAGGCATGTGACTTAGTAATAGTAATTTACGGAATTAATATTAAACTATTGAGAACTGGTGTTGTAGCATCCGCACCGAACCGAAATAGCGGTGGCTTAGCTACACTGGGTAATTTCGATACGGTAAAAAACGATGTTCAAAAACTAGATAGCACTGGAACAAATACAATGCTCTCACGTACCTTGGACTGCTCCAACACTTACGATGATATCCACCGACACGATTCAGGTCACCATACGAATTCAGATTCGGTTTTGCACAGCGATTCTTGTTGCGTGCCTCGCGATAAGAGCTCCAAAAAATTCGACGAGTACATAAAGCATGACAGCTGTCAGCTGCGTTTGCCAGTCCCATCGAGTATTGATAATAAGGTTTTATATGAGTACGAAACATCCCGCCCACCAAAATGCCTATGGTATTTTCTGGTCAAATGATCAATAGGGGAACAAGGATCGGTAGATACGATAAGAACGGTAAAAACACTACGATATATTAGAATAGATATACGATAAAATAATATATAAAATATAGATACATATAAATACATAGATATAATGAATTTAAGCGATTTAAGTTAGTCTTCTAGCGGTAGAGGACATAACTTAACTAACGGTCGTTGAATCGTATGATTGTTTGTGGTTTTAACTAATGCAATACGAGGAATGCCATCAGTACCAGGCAGAAGATCCACAACTCTGGCAAGAGGCCATTGCAGTGGAGTGCGATTATCGTCCTTGATAATTACCATTGAACCGATTTGTAGTGGTTTAGAATTTTTGATCCATTTAGCGCGTTGTGTAAGAGAATTTAGATATTCGTGTTTCCATCTGGACCAGAAACTCTGATGAAAAGATTGTATCAACTGCCAGCGGTGAAGTCGATTTAGTTTAACATTAGATAGATCATCATCAGGAACAATAGTTAAAGGCTCTAAAGTAAGAAAATGTCCTGGCGTTAAAACTGATAAGTCATTTGGATCGGAGCTAATGGAACATAGAGGTCGCGAATTTAAAACAGCTTCAATTTGGACGAATAAAGTCGTAAGTTCTTCAAAAGTTAAGATTTGATCACCGACCACTCGAAGTAAATGAGATTTAGCCGCTTTAATTTGTATTTCCCATATACCACCAAAATGAGGAGCTGACGGTGGGTTAAATTTAAATTCAATCTTTTCTGCATTGGAAGCGTGTTGCATAAGAGATGAAAGTTGATTTCTAGCTCCTACAAAGTTGGTACCGCGGTCAGCATGAATTATGTTACATCGGCCGCGACGTGCTACAAAGCGCCGAAGTGCAGCGATAAATCCGTCCGTCGAAAGAGTAGATACCACCTCGAGGTGTACTGCTTTGGTTGCAAGACAAACGAATAAACAAAGATAAGCTTTGTCGATCTTAGCACCTCGATGTGGTCCAAGTTTAATGCGAAAGGGTCCACCAAAGTCAACGCCAACGATACAGAATGGTTTTATTTGATTTACACGGTACGATGGAAGTTCTGCCATAAAGGGCTGCAAAGGCTTTGGATTCACGCGGTAGCATTTGATACATTTAGCGAGACGATGACGAATAGTGCGTTTTGCAGATACTATCCAGAATTGCTGTAGAAGCAAATATTGAGTAGTATTAATTCCCGGATGTAAATAACTGTGATGTATAAAATCAATTACTAGAAATGTAAAAGGATGGTTAGGCGGTAAGAGAGCAGGGTGCTTTTGTGTATATTCTAAGCCCGAACGAGAAATTCTGCCACCCACCCTGAGTACACCTAGTTTATCGATAAAAGGATTAAGTTTACGAAAATGTTTTGATAACGGCTTATTTAACTTTAGGTTAATGATTTCTCCTGAAAATGTAGTACCTTGTACATGTTTTACTAATTGCATCAAAGCATTGTGTCGCTCAAGATTATTGATAAACTTGTAATTATTAAAATTTAAATGTCTACATTTGTTAATGAAACGATAGATGTAAGCTAATATCCTAACAATTTTTTGCAAAGACGAGAAGCGGTTTAAAAGATTATCAAAAATGTTAGGATCAACTTTAGCGATATTTTTTGATGTTAGAACTATTGGTTTACGAGCTTCACTCTCAACAATGGCTTTATCTTCGTGTGATAAGCTAACTGAACATACTGACCAAGATTCTGGTTTTTCATGCAACCAATACGGTCCCGCCCACCATAACGTATTGTGAAGCAATTCTCTGGGGAATTGACCTCTAGAACAGATGTCAGCAGGATTCTCGCTTGAGGGAACATGGTTCCAGCATTCGATGGGTGTAATGTCTTGTATGTGGCTAACACGATTAGCGACGAATGTTGACCACCGTGAAGAATGAGAGCGTAACCACGAAAGAACAATTGTCGAATCTGACCAGAAGTAGACAGCGTCAATTTTAATACGAGAGAGGTAAGTATCGCGTAGGAATTTATATAAGTCTGCAAGCATTACGGCTGCACAGAGCTCGAGACGTGGTAACGAAATACGTTTTAGAGGTGCGACACGAGCTTTGGAGCAAACCTGGAATACGTGAATTTTACCAACGGAATTAGTAACACGCATATAGAACACTGTACCCAACGCATTTTCAGAGCTGTCACAAAAGCCGATTAGTTCACACGATTTTACATTTGGACATATGAGTTTACGAGGTATTTTTAGTTGCGACAATAGTGGCATTTGATTTCGATATATGCTCCAAGTATTGACGATTTCATCCGGTGGAGTTTGATCCCAGCCAACACCTAGAATCCAAAGCTTTTGAATCAAACATTTAGCTTGAATTGTAATAGGAGATAAAAATCCTAACGGATCGAAAATTCGCGCGATTTCACTTAAGATAGAACGTTTAGTGCATACTCGATTTGAAGGTTTGATTTCAAAAAGAAATGCGTCTACGGTAGGATCCCATCGGAGTCCCAAAACCTTCAACGTTTGTGTTTCCGTATTGTCAAGCGATACAGAACCAATTAGACAATCTTCACTGGGAAGATTGGATAAAAGCTGTGGATTATTACTAACCCACTTTCGAAGTTTGAAACCTCCGAGATCAAAAAGAGCAACGACTTGTGATTTTGCATCTTGTGCGAGTTCAAGAGAAGAAAAACCGGTAATGACGTCATCGATATAAACATCCGATAGTACGATTTCTTTTGCGAGTCGGTAATTATCTCCTTCGTCTTCAGCAAGTTGTCTTAGAGTACGACAAGCTAGATATGGAGACGAAGACAATCCGTAAGTCACTGTGTTAAGACGATATTCACGAAGGATTTCACTAGATGAGCTCCTCCAGAATATACGCTGATAATCACGATGATCGGGTGCAATTAAGATTTGGCGATACATCTGACGTGCGTCTGCCATAAACACGACGTTATGTTCTCGAAAGCGCAGAAGAATACTCAATATATTAGGTTGCAATTTGGGGCCGATAAATTGTGTATCGTTAAGTGATCTAGAATTAAGATCTTTCGCTGAACCATCGAATACGACGCGCAATCGTGTTGTCTTAGATTCAGGGCGTAGAACACAATGATGTGGTATATAATATTTTCCCCTGCCCATTTCGTTTACTGGGACTAACGACATATGACCGCTCTCTATGTAATCAGACATAAAATCTGCGTATTGTGAATGTAGATCCGGATCTCGTGATAGTCTTCGTTCGATAGCGTGGAATCTTCGCAATGCAACATCCCGAGAACCATCGAAGGTTGGTTCTGATCCAGTTTTAAAAGGAATACGTACCATATATCGGCCAGATTCATCGCGAGTATGATCAGACTTAAACTTTTGCTCGCATAGTAATTCATCTGGAGTCAATATTGATGAACTTGGTACGGAATCAAGTTCCCAAAATCGTTGTACTAAAGCATTTAACTCGTTATCGATATCTGGTAATGTATGTAACAAAGTACTAGACGATATGCATGTCTTGCCTAAAAGAATCCAACCAAAAATTGAATTAAACGCGGTAGGTTGGTTGGAACCGCCTTTAATATGTTGGTTAAGAATAGATTCTGCGAATACGTCCGCAGCGAATAGTAAATCGATAGGTCCTGGAATATCAAAACCAGGATCCGCCAAGGATAACGATTTAATATGTGACCATCCCGATGTGTTCAACTGCGCGATTGGTTGATCGCCACATATTTTAGAAATAACGTGCATATTTAATTTGTACAACACTCGACCGTCAGTTCCGACAGAACACACGACATCACCGATGATCGGTGCTGCCGCATCTCCCAGCCCACTAACGTTCGCGATAGTCTTAACAGATTTTAAGTTTAATTTTTGTATCGCCGATTCAGTAATAAAACTACTTTGACTGCCGGTGTCAAATAAAGCACGGAAAGATTGCATGTTGCCTGAAGCATCCAGAATTTGAACGATAGCTGTTGCTAACAGCACGGTAATGTTTGGTTGAGATCTTGACACCAAAGTTGACCCGATATGCTTTGGCTCGTTATTAGAATTGTCACGATGGAGCAAAGTATGATGTTTATGTTTGCATTTGCGACACGAGAAAATCGAATGGCAATTCTTCAGTTGATGTGAAGATTTCAAGCAGTTAAAACACCAGTTCTTTTGTTTAGCTATAAGCTGGCGATCGTCAAGCGATTTGTTTAAAAATTCTTGACATGATGTAATTGCATGTGCCTGATTGCAATAAGGACACTTACCCGAAAATGAGTCAATTTTATTATCAACCACACTCTTTTTATCATATTTTTCAGATGCAACAACAAGCGCTTGTGAAGTAGCAACATGCTTGTATTGATTTGACACATGCCTATGCTTAGGTGGATATTTTATGACTTCATTCGATTCGGAAAAATGTGTGTCACGCAACATAGCTTCGCATTTAGATCGAAGAAAACTCTTAAGTTGATCATAAGACGGTAATTCGATATCTGAATATTTTTCCTCAAAACTACGGCGGATATCTTTGTCAAGTTTCGATAAAATGTGATAAACTAAAACAAAATCCCAATTCACAACCGGTAAGTTGATCGTTTTTAGAATACTCAAATTCTCTTCGAAAAGATCAAGCGACTTCTGGAACTCGCGCGCGTTGATGTATTTAAAGTCAATATTTAAAATATCTCTCCAACAGCTAAACGCTAAGGTACGTTTACACTTGTAGCGAGCAATAAGTGAATTATACGCATCATGATAATGTTCGTGAGTCATAGGGTACGCTTTTACTACTAACAACGCATCGCCGCTAAGAGAAGATATCAAATAATGAAACTTTTCCGTATCTGTAAGTGAAGTAGAATTATGAATTAAAGCGTTAAAAGTATCAAAATATTCGGGCCATTGTTTGATGTTCCCGCCGAAATTAGGCAGAACGATTTTCGGCAAACGAATATTTTGTGATGAAGTCCTATGCGATTGATTAGATTCACTTTTAGTTAATTTCCGGTGAATCGATAATATTCGATAATACATATCATCAAAATGTTCTTGGATTTCATTTTCGTTGTCATCCGAGTTATCTATTAGGTCTAAAATAGTAACATGCGCGTTCTCGAAACTCGACGTAATTTCTTTAACATCCTGATGATATGATAAAAATAAGTCGCTGTGTGAAGGGTCCTCTATAGCTAAAGTACCGATTTCCAAAGCCTTTGCTAACCGTTTAATAGCAATTGTACGTTTTCTGCGTAAAGATGCTAAGTCTTGAATTGTATGAGATTGCTCAAAAGAGGTCGATTTAGCCTTTGTTAAACTTGGCATTTTACGCGTAGTATGTTTTCTAAGGATCGGCATCATGAACTATTTTAGGTTCGATAATTGAAAAAATAAATTCAAATTAATTTGACACGTGAAGAAAAAAGAATTCAATTTTAAAAACGTAAACAAATGAATTTTCGAATTTATATTTCGATTTGCAACAAATGACAAAAATATGTAAGAAAATTTGAAAGGTCACAATATATGATAAAATATATGTATTTATATATATAATACTATTTAGTCGATGAAATTATTATAAGCCGATGAAATTAATTAAGTACCGATGAAATATAGTGATTACTTAATTAGATCTTACAATAATTTCCGATGACACACAAATGATATATATGTGAAATATCTGTTCGATGGTAACTATTGTACGATTTAGATATATATGAATAGGTATTTAGGTATGATTACTCGCAATATTAAGTAAGAACTACGACGATGACCAGAAATACCACAAACATATACCACGATTGAGAATAATATCGGTGGAAATCCCGGGTTCGGCACCAAAAAGATGTAGCATCCGCACCGAACCGAAATAGCGGTGGCTTAGCTACACTGGGTAATTTCGATACGGTAAAAAACGATGTTCAAAAACTAGATAGCACTGGAACAAATACAATGCTCTCACGTACCTTGGACTGCTCCAACACTTACGATGATATCCACCGACACGATTCAGGTCACCATACGAATTCAGATTCGGTTTTGCACAGCGATTCTTGTTGCGTGCCTCGCGATAAGAGCTCCAAAAAATTCGACGAGTACATAAAGCATGACAGCTGTCAGCTGCGTTTGCCAGTCCCATCGAGTATTGATAATAAGGTTTTATATGAGTACGAAACAGGTGTACTTATTAAAACTTAATGGCCAATAGGAAAAAGTAGTTAATACACGTGTACTCAATGATATTTTTAAAAGTAGATACGGAATTGACGCTCTTTACATCCAATCGTGAATGGTGGGCAATTGCCTTCAGTTCACTTTCGACTTGATACCGGCGTGAGCGAGAAGAAACGTTTATTGTTATTTGACAACAGAGTATCCGCCTTACGCTGTGATTTCCTATCTCTTTTATTTCAACATGTTAATAACAAAATTTGTACCGTTTTCAAATTGCTTTCAGTGAGAGTATAACGCGTCTATTTACCTATAAAATGTAATTGTTGTACTTATTTATGTACGCGTGTAGGTTATATTTAGTTATGTGCCGGATAACATAGAGTTTGACTATCTTCCCCACAATAAAACAAGTGTTTTAGAAAGCAATTTCATAGTGTTTGTTTTTGTTATTTTGTTACAATTTGCGCGCGCATCGTCTAAAATCACTCTCATTAACGTGCATAAAGAAGTATAAATCGAGAATTGATACATAATTTTAATAATATGTATTAAAATGATCAGAAAAATATTTTTTATTATCAGTTGGAATATTTTATCTATAAAAATCACGAGGATAAAAAGAGACTTTTTTAATAGGTTAAAGATACGGATGCGACAGTAGACACAGTCCGTGACAAGTACGAGACGGTCGCCGATTCGCTATAAATGGTAACCAGTAGAATGCGCAAGTGCAGAATTACCGTGTTACATTACCACTGCACGTAACATCAGGGAAAATGTAATTGCAATTTTTTTTACGAATTGCACAAACTGTCGTATGAGATTATTTGTATTTTTAGCGTATTAATGCTAATAAAAATTTAACAAATTTTACTTTTTGGTGGCATGGATTGAACCTTTATCTCTTATCTAGAAGAATACACATAACACAATATCATGACTCATTGTTAATATTATAAAGCCATGTTCGTTGGTTTGAACATGCTAATCTCTGCAGTTATCAATCAGATTTGAAAAAATGTTTATGCGTTATAAAGTATTTATTAAGGAACGATATAAGATATATAGCGTCACGCTAGTGCCCTAAGTAATTTGGTAAGCGAGGCTATGAAGTGAGTTCAACGATAAGCTCTAGTACGGGTGCATTGGCGGTGACACGATGCAGAGTGAGTCGAATAAATTTGATATAAATGAAACCGTCGACACTCATATTACTAGGAGCTTTCGATATGAACATGACTGATGGAATGCATACTGCTGTAATTAACGATTCTGGGCTTACGGCAACCGAAGTTATCTTGCCATTTTGTTTTAATATTGTGTATTAACATATTACTTTTATTTTTTAGGTGTAATTTGTTTTGTACTCTATATTTGTATTTTGTAAATATTACATTTATTTGACCCCAAGAAGAGTTGACGACAGGCAGGCGGCCGCAGCCGATCGTAATAAGATAAAATAAGCCAAATCTAAATTCACTACATGGTGGAAAATATTCACCCGGCGCGGCGCGTCGCGGCGTGTGTAAGAATTAGTACAAAACATATTGTGCCGACCCTACTGAAGTAGGATAAGGGGTAAAAAGACGAAGGAGAAACCGTGGGGCACAGCCAGTTCTATGTAATGATATATTTAATGTTTACATTAAGATAAACTATTACTAAAATTTGGCCTACATTTGAATTAAGGCGAGATTTTTTTTAAATTAACATTAATGTTCACGTCTGTCTTTATGGCTTAGTCAAAGGAGGATCTAGTAAATAAGGTACTTAATATTCTAAAGAGGATTTTATGTTGCATTTGCGACTGCATAAAACATTCTGTTCTTTATTATTCTGGTATTCGACACATCAACAACTTTTTGGCATATGTAGATATTTCTTCAAAAAAAGCTAAACAATTTGATAAATATAATTTTTCTTTACAACGTCAGTGGTTGTGGTTTTGTGATTAATTTAGCAAGATCAAGAAAAACCTGTCAAATAAGGTTTTGGAATAATGTCTATGTTTAGTGTTCTTAACGTTCTTAAAATACACTAAATTATAAATAATTATTTAACAATAAATTTTACATGAATAAGAACTTCCAAAAATAAAGAGCCCAATAATTATGATTGATGTGTTAATAATAACGTTACATGGTATTAAACTCTCACATATCCGTATGAATAGTAAAATATTTTTAATTTCTATGATACTTATAGCAGAAGAAAGTAGTAAACTTTCTATATATACCGAGTGTACGCATTTCTACCGGTGGTCCTCTAATGACAAAATAATATGAATTTATGTTATTACCTTTGATAATAAGTCTCTATATCATGAAAGTTGGACGAATAATCTCAAATGTTTAGATTAGATAGTTTAGATTAGATTGACTTTCAGAACAGAATTTTAAGTAGTTAAATGGAAGCTGATAACTTTAAATGATTTATTTATCTTTATACAAGTACATATATGTAACCGGATAATTTTACCAATTGTTTGTTTGTAAACAATCTAGTGAGATTATAAACTGTAAGTAGATTATGAAGAGATACTAAAAAAATTAAATTTGTGAGGTTTTGGATATTATAAGCAAAATCATGATACTAGGGACTTCAAACATGACAGTTTTCAACGTCTAATTTGTTTTTGGCGTTATGATTACAGTTTCAACGTAACCTGACCAATGCAATTCATTTATAAACTGTTAGATGCAAATTTCAGTGTCCTTTCCAATCCACCGACAGCTTACGATCTTACCTACCTTCATACAATCATCCAGTGACATATAATTAAGTATATAGTGTATGTACTGATCGATATAATTTAATTAAAAATAATTCAAAATTGAAATGCAGTATTCCATTGTGCAGGATGCGTAGAGATCACGGCAATTATAATCCATGTTGCGTTTTAATTATGTAGGCAAGTTTAAATTGTACTGTATTTAAAGGTATTATTCAAATTAGCGTAAATTATTTTCGAAGTCCATCCATACAGCCTTTTAAACAAAGTGCATTTGCTACCGATATCTCTTTTTCTATAGCTTACGTTAATAGAGAAAAAACTACTCTCTTGAAGTATACCTAACTATATATTATGATTTTTATTTCGGTACTAAGGTATTAGAATTATCTAAATACAGTGTTCGAGGAATGGTATAAAGGAACTCATGATATTTAAAAAAGGTCAAGCTCAATGTATTTCTTGAAGATAGCTCTAATTGTGGCTAGTCTAACGATTGCTATTTTTCGGTGTTCACCTGTATTGTAGGCATATTAATATATAAAGCTTCTGTATTCCATCTATGTATAATTACAGTTAATAGAGAAAAAAAAAACAACATGAAAAGTTTCTAAATATGTAGGGTAATGAACAGATACAACGGCATAAAAACTTAACATAAACATTCATTTATCTTCACATATAAATTAATATTAAAGGTTGCGCATTTTCGGAACGTTACTGATAATATACTCTTTTAATATTTTTTTGTACATCTTAATACAAGTAGGTTAAACTAATCTGTATACATCAATAAATTGTGTCTCGATATAAACGTTGACAGCTAAATAGGAATTGCAGCTGTCAATATAACTAATGATGAAGAGGATCTTTCAAGATAATCGGAAGTCGTGTAAACTTGACCCCTTGCATTCGTTGTCGACAGCGAAAGTTCACAGAAGCCGTGTAATAAATGGTTACGCACCTTAGGTCGGTATTGCAACCATTGAGATTTTTTTATACAGATTGTTTAATTTACCGTTAGATTTTGCGAAATAATTAATAGCAATCGATTGTTCTTAAATCACGATTATCATTAAATTTCTTGCTAATTATTAACGATATTCTAAAATTGTTGGTTTTAGCTTCAACTTCAAAAATATTAACCCAATTATATAAAAAAATATTTTAGTATAATTGATTGCTTTTGCAAATTACTTTCATTAGCTTCAGAGATGTTACTTCTCATTGGCAGTAGTAAGTAAATATCTGGTTTTTTAATCATTAATTTCGCTATATCTCGATAAACAGTGATAAACTTACCACGGTATAATCTATATTACCAGTAAATTAAATTAATATAAATAATTGTATCCATATACTATTTTTTGCATAACAAAACAAATCGGATGCGCTATACATATTGTATGAAATTATTCTGTTTAAGCTTTTGACAGCCAAATTGTGATGAGCTGTAAGTTTGTGAGAAATAAGATGAAATATTCTTTGAACGTTTCATTTAAACTTTATCTAAGTAGTACATATAAAGCGATAGAAATATTCATAGCAATTATTTAATGTTTGAGATAAACTTGTCATACATAAATCAAAGAATATGTTTACTTAATTAAATCATTAATAGATATATTTATTATGTTCAAGTAGAATATTTAACGCTATTCAGTAAAAAAAGTTTAAAAAAATTATGACTATCAATAAAAATAAAAGCAATGAAAGAGTTTGGAGTATCATAATTTTATAAATAAACATATTAACTTGTTAATTAAATCAATTATATCTACGGTGTAAATAAATTTTTATTTGATGTGGTTGGATACCAATACTTGACCTGTAAAATATGATATGCAAGATTTTATCTAGCTAATTGCTTATCGCAGCGGTTGGTCAAACACGGAAATTTTGAATATATAATTGCAGACTTAACCTACCTAGCCAAATAATTTTTTATTATTGTCCTCAATAAAATGCTCGCTTCATTTACACACATAGTTTCTTATAGGGTTGCCATACGCCTCAGTGTACATCAGAACATATTCTAGTTTGAACTATTGAAGCGTTGTATCTCCAAAGCTTGGACCGTAAATCAGTTTTCCCGGTCTGTTTGCGGATTCCCTATTCCCGAAAATGATTACTTTCTGACACGTCATTTATTCTTTTCAATCATTTATTATTAGTTTTAGTTTTACTGTCTTTGCTCAAAAATTTTACATACAAAAGGACAAGACAGAACATCTTGGTGAAACAATACTTATAAGCCGGTACAAGAATTCTTGTACAAATGTCTGAATTAAACAAATCTAAAACTTTCATGTTTATTCGCTTAGTTCAACGTTAATTATTATCAACGTCATGTCATGTCGCCCAGCACTAATGCATTGTGAATTCAGATTATTTAGAATGACAAAGCTTGATAAAGTCGCAGATCTCATTTGCTTACGAATAGGTAGGTAATGAAACAGAGCCCTTGATGTTTCACAACAGAATATTCGCACTTCGAGGTTCGTTAAATGTAATATCAAAACGGATTTGCATATCTTGTCTATTAATAAAATACAATATTTGTATTTTAGCATTGATCTGACTAGACAGTTATTATGATAAGTTGCTATTTCATTGTGTTAGTAAACCATATTTACATGTTATAATTCGTTTTTTTTGATAATTCAGTACTTACCTTAATTCATAAGGGTGTAGCGACATCGATCTCGCCACATACGAACTAAGAATTGACGCATCCTACATCGCGATATTAAAATTAACCCAACAATTGAAAATATATATACAAGAACCCGACAACAACCGTTGGGCAGTAGCCCACCAGACATAACACCCGTCTGGTCGGAGGATCCTCCCTTTACACAGTGGGTTTATATTAGTACACCTCTGCCTAACCCTTCGGAGATACAGGCTAGATGGTATGTATGTATGATTTTTATACAAAATTTCATAAGAATCGAACAAACTGATTTTTAATTAAATTTGGAGGTACAAACAGACTGACAGAAAGAGATATTTAATAGACAAAAGCAATTTTAATGGAATATTCGAGATCAGTGTTCTTTATATATAATGTCTAAAAATAAATTCAAAAATAAGATGCACATACAGAACTACAAATTTATTAAAATAGATTATGGAAATATATCAGTACTGTAAATCCCGCTCACAAATTCCAGATACAGTGTCGCCCGAATAAGTGTGCCGTCGTAGTTCAATATTCGAAAAGTTCAAGATCTGTGTTATTTCGAATACACGAGGATGACCCAAGATATGGATCTTGTGTTAGGTTTAGTTCAAATTATTAGAACCAACATTGCCATAACGATAAGTGAGTTCGTAAACACCTCGCGAACACCGTTCGACAGTTACCTCGATTATGATTTGAAATTTACTACGAGATTGTTTAACAACACTAATAAAAGAACATTGAAGCCGTCAATTCGTGAACGTAAATTTAGATAAGCGTAAAAGAGTAAGATCAAGGCTAGATAGATACGTTCACTTCTCTGTTTAACAGCGGGATCGTCACGATTCTTGATAAATGTTAATAGTTGAAGTATTTATTCTAATTTAAATGTTATCGTTCCATCTGAAGGAAATATCGCGATGAAAGACACACCCTTAACGTATTATTCGCGTGTAAACTAAGAAAGAAGTTAGACAGCTCCGCGTATTTTTTTTATTACTGTACATAAATCGTATTTGGTCACACGGAGAGTATAATCAAGAAGGAATTTTAAAAAAAATATGCAAAACGAATGCGCATATATAGTAAAAGCAGGATCTGACCGAGAATGACTTATGTGGATCAAGCAGAAAAATGTTAACTATAGGATCATAAAACATATATACCTTTATCAGGCGTGAGTGGATGAGAAGATTAAACGAAAAAAATTGTAAGGCTAGGGAATATATATTCTTCACAAGTGTTACCACAGTAGTGTCATAAAATAACTGTAGGTTGATTGATACCTATGTAGTAATTGTACGGTTCGATACTTTATAATTAATATAATAAAATTAATGTCTTTTATGAATTGTGTAAGAGAGACTGTGTCAAGGTTAATATAACCTTTATCTTGTTACTATAGCATACAAATTCAAATATGTATATTCTGTCTGTATTTATATACAACATTTGAAATTAGGTGAGGTTGAAATTGTATGAGGACGGCTCTGTAATAACATGCACGGAGACAAAGATACATAGGTATGCTCATAATTTTGTAATCAATTTAATAACCCTGTTCCCGGGAATGGCACATACCAATTTTACGTACATTTTTGTGACGTAAAGGAGCCAAAGGTTTAAGGGATTAAGGTTTACGTTTTTCAACCGTCATTAGGAGACTCAACTGCCTATCCTAAGCAATTACCAATTTGCCGGATAATAAGTTCAAGAATCATGTTAAGGAAGTTTTATTGTTGAAAGGGTAGATAATGACGATAATATGTGGAAGCGACTCCCTCTATGTACATCTCTTAAAAATAGTAATTACCTGAAACCAAAAAATAAATGAAAACAAAATGTTCATAAACCCGATCGACTTTTTTACTGGTTGTTCTCGATGACTGGGATGTTTTAACTTTCATAAGTGCCTTCTTAGGGCCTTAATTGAAGACTTAGTGTTTTTGATTTAAGAACTAATTTCTGAAATATATGTAGATGATAATGCAAGAGGTTTAAAGGGCAGATAGATAGTTTCGTTTATTTAAAAAACTGTGTGAGGTAAATAATAGTAGATAATAAACATTTACAAACACAGAAGTGTGTATTTTAGCTATTATTTCTCTTTTAAATTCCACACTAATATCATACATGGGAAAGTAAGTGTCAGTTTGCTAAACTTCCGAATCTATAATATTTACAATTCGAGAAAGGATATAATAATATGACATGGTTTCATAAAACCGATTTCATTTTGTTCCTAGTTAATGAGCTAAGAGCTAGAGAGGCATCTCTTATTCGAAATCTACATAATGTTAATTTTAACGAGTTGATTCAAATCGAGATAAGGATGGTAGATAAATTGTTTACGAAATGTAAGCTTAACTTTGTTTGATCATTCAATTTGTACAATATGGATTCAAACGAAGAGTCAATGAATATGATATGTTAGGCAAGCGCGCATTGACCTCACTTCCGGTACGATCAAAGTGTAAGGTAAAACTGGCTTCTGATATAAAAATAATCTTATTGTCAAAAATAATATTTTACTAGGTTTTTGTTTATTCCTTAAGATGTTACGTTATCTCGATCGTCTCACCTGATTTTAAATAACAATTTGACCCATCTTAGTGATACACTAAGCCTAGTAGAAAAACTGGTTCCTTCTCAAGTGGTGCCACCAGAACATAACTGTAGGTGCTTGGTGATAGATTTTTGACTTGAGGATGGTAGCTCTCCAAGCGGATATGAGAAAATACTTTACCATCATGCTATGGTTTCATGACGATGTTTTCTTTTACTGAAAGTCTGAACTTTCAGTAGTAATTTATAGTAGGAATTCGAACTCACATCGATCGACGTCGTGTCCTTACCGCTACTACTGAGCTATCATTGCTTCAAAGATATGTAAATGTCAATAAGTCTTGGCCTAAACCGTATGCAATTAACAGTACAATTTTTTGTATTATTTAATTCTTTGATGTACAATTACTTTAGGTTATTTATTTTGTTCGTAACCTCCCAGCTCGTGCCACAAATAGTACGGACGACATAATAATGTAAATGAGTGCATCGGATTCTGTAAACCGTTTAGATTTAGCTGCGTTCCTGTGCACCACATCATTAACTGTCTCGTCTGGCCCCCTACCACGTGTAAATAGTGATTTCTTATATTTTAATTCCATAAGATAATCAAAATTTGAATTTCAATTGAGTACTTATGCACATCAAGCTAAAAATCTTAAGTAAATACCTAATTTATTGCAAGCTTATAACAAGCACCAGCTTAAATAGCGTGAAACGTAGAAAGTCAAATTAAGACTTAACCCCTGTTTATGATAAAGTGAATATAGGTCAGTGATTGCTTGGATGGTTTTATGAATATGGTATATAAAGTCTTGCACTCACTTCTACTTCTGCACTTGCATTCGTACCCGCTTCCATTCTTGCTCCATTTCTTGCTCACGCTGCCTATTCTCTCTTGAACATAGTATATTTGTTAGGGTCTAGATATATTATGGGTTGATAAGTTCGTTTTGTGCAAGTAAATATGAAAAAAAAAAACTATCCAAAGCACAAAAAGTAGTAATTATTTAGTTTTCAGCCATTTATGCAATATTATTTAGGTATATCCATAGAATATATTTGTTTTTCTAGTTGTAATATGAGTATACAGATAATATAGCGTCCAATTATATGTATAAATGATAAAATACTACAAATATTACCTCTTTTCTAAATCCTAATTGCATTTATTGAATCTCGTTAAGCTAATGATATCTTTGCGTTAAAAGTTACTTTCTTAGTATAATGTTGGGCCAGTAGTAAGAGTTGGAGATACAGACCGGTAACGCTCGCGGGGACTCAATTAGCATCCTCAATGCGACCAGATTGTTAACATTCTTCCTCATATATCCGTTCCCACATTTGCAATGAAAAATGTAAACGTTTGAAAAGAAATAGTTGTATAAACAATCATAAGCGGATAGGCGCCTACCGTGTTTAACAAGTGACGCTACTGAAGAAATTTCGCAACTTAGGGCGAAATGTCACAGTGAAGATCTGTTTACTCTTCGATCACTATATCTGTCATTTTGATGGTTACTAACTTTAAAAAAAATATAATTTATAATTTTATGTACTACTTTTAGGTGAATGATGAAATGAACACTTTGTATTCAAAAGCTTAACTTTTATTACTAAGGTTTTCTATATGGGATGTTAGATTCTGGGTAGCGGCTGTTAAGTACTTAAATAACAGCGCTCCTTCCGGTATCACACTGCACTTTAAAAGGGTTAAGAGGAGGGAGTAAAGATAGGCCCGGCCCGCTGGGCATGAGAGGAGTAAGTATATTCTCGTTGCTACCGTCGGTCGGAGGAATAAAACTTTAGTAAAAATTGAGAGGAAGAAAACCTCTTTTAGAAATCACAGAAAGAGGAGTTAAATTTTTGTTCTTACATTTCCTTCCTTCTATTGCCAGGCTATACCAGGGAAATGGGTCTGGAAGAGCCTATTTCTTATTGCACTATTTCGGCAGATGGGAATACGGTTGGGATTGTATTGGACTATCTCTATCTGCGGTCGGCCCGGTATTTTCGCTGGACTTACCACTAGGGTGTCGCGTCGCGGAGCATATTCTAGTGTTGTCCGAATATAGCGGCAGGTGGTATATTTTAGGATTTTTGTTAGAACTCTCACATAACCTTCTTACTCCACTGGACAGGAGAGAACCCATAATGGGTTTTTCCATGTTAAAATAAAGGCACGGAATATGCATAAAATGTCGAATGATAAAATTATGTTATAGCTACAATTTATTAATCAGCAAATAATTGAATAAAAATAATATAAATAATTAAGTTAATAAGTTAATTAAGTTTGCTGTTATGCTCTGTCATCATGGATTTAACTTGGTGTGAGGTGATGCGTTTTAAATTTCCTTACACATTTATTAATAGGTGGAAGAGGTACGCAACTATATAACATAAATAAATAAAAAATTGTTATAATAGGCAGCATAAATAATCTTCTTATATACACGTTGTTTAAAAGTTTATGTATTTATATTAAATAGATTTGACACTTGAGTAATAATTTGATGTGACTATCTTCGAATTCGGTGAGTGGAGCGAAAGTGTCGTACTCTACGCACCGGCGCGGCGTCGACAACAATGTTAGTGAAAGCCGGGTGCACTCGAAAGATTCGTCGAGCCGGTAATGATTGTTGCATCTTTTGTGTTTTCGCACCTAAAATATGCACCTAGTAGCGCTTTGCACAATCATTTCGCAACACTTCGTGAGCGCACAATTGTGCATTGTCAAACAAGTTATCTCCATAAATATTTTCAAATGGTTATAAGACTTTGGTGATAACTTGATAAGTAATGAAAATATGAAGTTTGGAAGAAGGCTCTAACATGTGGTAAAATAGATGAAAATAAAAATGTTAAATAAAATTATTTAACTTTGTATGCACAGATAAAGCGCGATCGTGCATTTTGTATTATTTGCATGCTTAGGATGGTTCTGCTAAACGTAGACCAATAAAGAATAGACACAACTTAAACTACCTATGTGTTGCCTTGTAAGCAAGGTTTAAAAAAGCGAACACTGTGAAGGGTTAATTTTCCACTAAGGACAATAAAATTTGTGTTCATTACAATAATTGGGCAAATAGATATTTTACGATCTCGATAAAATTTGACAATCTGCCAATGTACGTGATAGGTTATAGTTTATTTATCGTCATATTTCTCTAAGAGCATCGATGGCTATATTGTTTGCCTACTATTGACAATCTGTTATGATTTAATTACGATAATGCATATCAGTTTGAAAAATATAAATGCTTTAACAAAACGAGGCATTAGCAAAATTAATCTTATGAAAACCGATCAGCTTGCCCTTAGATACAACGCGGTAAAGCGGCTAACCTTCTAGGTTCCTTTACTAACTGGTACCTAGCTAGGACATTTTTTATTGATATCCGTTGTAATTTATAATGTTTCATACATTCATGTACAGTATATTCAATATTATAAATATTTGTTGGAATGATTTAAACAATGTTATCCATAACTATGATTTGTATGATATCATTAAACTGTAAATATTTAGAATATTTCTAGAATTGTTTCTATGTGATATTTTCACATTTCCAAAAGGGCAATGATGAAACACTTGAGGTACAATACAAATAAAATTTTAGCACTTTTAGTGCACTGAAGCTAAGAACGTACAAAACTTAATTATGTTATTGACATATAATAAACAAATCAGTGAGTTTTAACGCTAATGCCGAAATCTATAATGCTATGTAAAGAATATCAATAAAATTTAATCACAATACATTAAAATACGAACAAGTTTATTACTTAGGTAATATTTTATAATTAAAAGCCACGAAATTAAGTACAATAAAACTTCGAAGTATTATTAACATTGCTGCGGCGTTCTGTGGTTTGGATGACAAGTTTCTTGTTGCACAATTAAGATGCATCGCTATATTATACACTATATTACTAATAAACTGAATGGTTTCTTTTCATTCGTCCTGTCTTTTATTGTACAAAAGTAGTCTCGAGGAGATATTATACTAAAAATATTAGTTAAATGCAAACATTTAACCTATATGACGTCTTCATTTAATATAACATAACATACCGTCACGCCTGTATTTCCCGAAGGTTAGGCAAAAGTGCACTAATGTACACCCACAGTTCGCTGGGTACGTTTTAGGCCCCATGTAATAGCGGGCGAGCCTGTTGCCATTAATCGAGCACAAAGGCAAACTCCGAGGTGATACTGAGAATTTCATAGAAAAACCCAATAATACTTTGCTCCACTTGTGAATCGAACCCAGCAGATAATATATTTAGAATAAAAAGTTAATACGTTGATCTGTAAGTAAATACGCATTGTCTTTATACATTTAGATTTTGATGATTTATTGATAAACTCCAACACCGTTTGACCAATCACAATGAAAGGTGGTAGACCTAAGTATTTTTTTGTGAAGAAGTTTTATACAGTTTGTTTTTCTGTTAAGACAGAACTTCGTTTTCGGGGAACTTACCTTAATAGTAAAAAATAAAATAGTATAATCTAAACTAGCATTATAAACCTCAAGAGATCGTTTTTTTGTTTGTTTAAAAAATCGTTTCTTTGGAACTACCAACCATATTTGAAAAACTGTTCTTGCAATTTCATAGCCTATATTTTGAGGAAGACTACGACTCTAAGTAGCGGAGCAATAATTATCAATGTCAAGTAATTTGGCAAGAAGTAAGCAAGTATGGTAACTGAAAACAACGATAATTTAACACGGGTGAAACCGTGGGGCATCTCTAGTTACAATTTTTTCTAATGTTACATAGCTATTTCTGTAATAAAAACGATATGAATACTCATGAATGTAATTGTTAGTTGATATACCACTGAATAAATGTCATGGCTGATATTTTGTTTTCTTAATCCACACCAACACAGTTGACTTTCGTTGGGATGTTGAAAGCTGCTCGTGGACGTGGACAATGTATCTTTCACACATACAATTCAAGTGACGGCACGATTTCGTTTTATTGAAATACTATGAAGCAACTTTAGTCCATTAGCCACCGCTATTGTTGTGTTTAAGATTAATAAATATACTCATTAAAATATTATGTTATAGTATACAAACTACAATTAAAAAATGATTTCATTAAATATTTTTAATATCACCAAAGGATTAAAGTTGCGTTCTTCTGGGTTTATTATTTTATTATATTAAGTGAGCAATTCTTATAGCGTATATATATACACGAACGTATATAACGAATATATATTATATTTAATTGGTTTCTCGGAAACGGCTCCAACGATTTCGATGAGACTTTGCATTTAGATAATGTTGTACATTCCAAGTTTACCTATATAGGTGTTTTTTTTTGTTTATAAGACACCGAGTACAGCTCGGTCGCCCAGATATTTATTATTTATACGAATAAGTTAGCAAACAAGCATACGGCTCGCTTGATGATAAGCGGTTACCGTAGTCTATGGACGCGTGTACCTTAATACCTTGAAGCCCCCCACCATAAGGGGCTCTGCAAAAAACCTACTCATTACTCAGGAACACAACATAATCACGATATTTGGCTGAAATCTACCGTAGGGTACAGGCATTCCACCAGTCGGACTGCCCTAAGTAGAAATAAATCTCCAAAGACATTTATCTGTTTTATCTGTTCCCTGAAATCTCTTGAGACATTGTATACTATCATTTGCCCACGACTTTGATTCCGTTATCTTGATAATGAAATGATTTGCACCGTATCTGTTTTAAACTGACTGATTCAATACAGAAACTTTCGTGGGAGTCCGTACAAAAAGCCAACAAATTGCATAGCAATTGGACTAGTGGCTTAAGAACGTATATGGCACAATCAAACAAACATTTATTATTACATTAATGAAAATTCAATTTAATGTAACACCGTAAGTATAAATATTATATTTTTTATTTGAATGAAAATAAAATGTGAAATAAACAATTTTTGCACAGACCGTCGTTAATCAATCTTGATTATTAGGTCAAATATTTTCATATTATTCATAATTTGGCATGTCCATGAACTATTTCTTTGAATCGCAACATACAGTAGATAATCAATTATATTTTATGATGTACAGCTCGCAGAAGCGCCAAGAATGTTTACTACATGAGACGCCAGGTGCATAAAATGTAGCAATTATTTTAATACTGGCTTGCATGATAATCGCACGGTCTCGCATCGTTCAGTTGTACTACAGCTCTGACAAGGCCAAATGTAATTCCATTGTCATTTATTTTCTTTTCTACAACACGTTTTATGAATGAAATAATTTCTCGATATAAATAAATTCTGATATAAATTTTAAGACGCTATAAAAGTAGGTTCACCATAATTTTAATTTTCAAACATAAATTAATACGTTTTCTTAAATTGATAATAGTATAAAATCGACAGTATGATCTACTATAAATTTAAGAATCTTTGATTTTGAACTTCCATAAACAAAACGTGAAAATGATTTAAAACTAAAACAAATATAGAAGAAATTTACCATTTATTTCTATTAAGAAATAGGTCGAGACATATGAGAAATGTTAAGCAACATTACACAAATTGCATAACATTAATCGTATCTCGTAATAATCTCATTTGTCAGGGAGATAGCATCGCGCCTCTGCCTGTTGGATGCTTCTATAGTAACAATAAAGTCACGTAACAGACGAAAGTGAAAACAATTAGGAGATTGGGAGATGGGAGTTCATCACCGACTTTCGCGATCGTATCATTCCCGGGTGCAAATACAACAGCCTTGTTGTCTTCAAAAGGAAACCTGAATGACATCAACGCCACGGTTATGATAGAACGAATTAAATCTTAACACTTTGCGATCCTATCAAGTTATAATCTAAATCCAATTAAACTTATACGTTCTTTAAATTTAGGTTCTTTAAAATGCATGTTACTTTCTAGATGAAATTTGTAGATGGCGTTCAGGAAACGCTTGGTAAGAGGTTGCGCAATTTATTTTCTAAACAAATTAATATTGTGTCAGTATTTATTTAAAGATAATTAGATATATTTTTCAACGCCTATTGGCTGCTATTATTCGAAAACGTTCATCGGTAATTTATGCATACACAATCAACTTAAGCTGTAAATAACTTTTATTGCTGTCGCTTGATAGTCAATGCGATATTCGCGTGAAAATCAACAAATGTAAATTACATATCCATTAGCTTTAAATTACCAAAGTCACTTGAAGAGAATTTCTTATTGATGAATTATTATTCTGATGGATAGACAACACTTGCATGGCAATATATCAAAAGGCATCTCATTACTAAATTAATAGGCTGCAATCAAATATTGCGTGTTCTTTTTATCACGGGCTGTGGAATCGTGTAAACGTCGTCTTTGATCTAGTAATTGTGCTTAATGTCAACCTAAAGGCTATTCAGTCGCTTTACAATGTGATGTTTAATTTATTTTAATTCGATTTTGCCTTAGGGTTCGACAGGGTACCCATAGATGTTATCTTGTCACGGCTTCGCTCATTGTAGCATGAACTGGACCTATTTATTTCTTGAAAAATAAAAGTACTTTCCACTTTTGCTTGCCTGCAATATAATAAAATAATAAAGTAAGTAAAAGTACATAAATCAATTTTTATTTTTAATAAAGTATGAATTTAAATATTTTACGTGTTTACAAATCAAGTTATAATCAATTTTTATTTTTGAATTTACTTTCTCCTTGATACGATTTTGTTATTCGACAACATAAATAAAAAAATAAGCATCATTTAAAGCGGCCAAGGCCAACCTATAATAAGTTCAGAGTGAAATTTATGAAGTATCCGGTAACAAAATACATTAAATTCATGATCTTGTGTTAGGTATTAAAAATTGGGCAAAGAATTACTGATTAAACTGAATGATTATATCCTATATAAATTTTGCGAAATGTGGAAATAATACTTGAAAGATATTTAAACCGTAATTATTAAGTGTTGCAATATATAACATATACATATAATATACTCATCACCAAACCTCCGAAACTATAAGTCCGATTTAGCATAGTTACTCGTTTTGCAATGTTCACTAAAAACAAATTTTGCGTAAATCCTCTCCAAAATTTTAATACGGATGAAACTGTGGAGTATAGCTAGTATTAAATATAATTAGGCAGGTATCCTGCAGAAGAAAACCGAACTCAATATAGAAAACAAAAAGGATCATAGTATATAATTTTTTGTATCTCATATGTAATTCGACGGCAATCGGCATATGAGCCCGCACTTACTTAAACATTCTTGATATATGACAAAACAGATTTTAACAAAAAAGTAAAACCAACTTTTTTTTGAGGAGTTTTATAGTGTATCTTCGAAGTTTAAATTGAAACCCTATCCAACAAGAAAATAATCATCCAAATCAGCTAATAAACAAAGAAGTTATGGCTGAACAACTATAAAAAAATATACATTCGAATTGAGTAACCGCCTGTCTTTTGTTGAAGTCGGTTCAAAATAAATGGAACGTGTTTCTTTTCTGAACTTCAAAATTATGTTTAATGCATCAAACTATAAGAATACCACCTACATAGCGATATTAAAGAATGTTGTAAAAATACGGTTTTTTAATTATTATAATTATTTAAAACTTATAAAATAATACATTATTTAGTTATGTCGTCAATATAATGAAAATACTAGATATAATAAAATATAAAACACTAGTTGTGCCTTTGTCTACGTCCGCACGCAATTTCGTATGCGACGACACGCAACGGTATGGAAGGGAAACGAGTGCGAGGGGCGCGCGCGGTTCTTAACATTGCTATTTTAGCCTATTTTATTTATATTGAACTCTAATTATGTTTTCTAAAATAGAAGCCTATAGTTACTACTTAGTTATAGGCTATATTACTCCTTATAACATCAGCTATCTGCCACTGAAAGTCCTGTCAAAATCGGTCAAACCGTTTTGCAGATTACCCGGGACAAACTAACAAAAAAACAGCTTTTTTATTCTGAGTACCATATATACTTCCATAAGCATTTAGTATGCTATTATTTTGATATTACAAACAGACACTAAAATTTTATTTTTTGTTTAAATTAGCTGGCCCAGAAAACGTTTTACGTTTCCCAATACTCTACCACTTTCTGAATATTTTTCTTCTGATAATTTTTAAAGGACCGTAACGAAGAAAACAAAATAAGAATTACGCATATCCATCTTTAAAAATACAATATTATGTAAAAGTAATTTCAGTTTTTCCTAAATTTTCCAATTTCTCAAGCAACTTTTAAAACCTTATTCAGATTACTAACATTAAAAAAATTATAAATCGGTCCAGTCGTTTTTAAATGATGCGCTTACCAACGAACACCATTTCATTTTTATTTATATAGATGTAGTTATTTTATTTTGACATAGTTAGGTACTTACAAACAAAATCAGAATTGAATAAAATTAAAAAATTACGTAAAATAATTGTCACTTTATCGACTCTGCAACAAGATGAAGCCGTATGGAAAAACCCAGTTCGTGTATTAAACGAAAATATCTTGGACTACCTATATTAACCCGTTCGGTGTTGAAATAGCTTGCAGTTTGGGCTCTTTTTGTCGGTCAGCCATGATATAATTGCTTGAGACATATGGACGCATATAGTATTAAGGGGCCCTATAGTTTACGCAATTCATTATAGAACTAAATTGTATTTTGCAATTCATTGAGCTTATTAGCATTTAGAACTCTGCTTTTTATGGTGTGAAGTCGCGACTTCACTCGTGAGAAAAAACTTGTTCACCTTTATATACTTTTTAAGACGCCCCATGTGAAACTTGTAAATATTAAACATATCCTCCCCTTATATTTAATGTATCTGCATCGTTTATACTTTTACTCATAATGTCATAAATTTACTGAATTAAAATTCAATACCTATTATGCATGGGAAAAATTATTACGTTAAAAATATTTGTGTGCACTTATGTACACACGTAAGAAGTTAATCTTTATTGGCACAACAAAAAAAAACTGAAAAATTTTTACCACTCGTTTCTACAACATGATGAAGTCAGCCATCAACGAGAATAATGTAAATGATTCACTTTACTGGCTCTTAATTCACATTATTATTACTGATAGCTATCTTTCTCATGTCGCTTCTATCACATGAAGCGCGCGCATTTCTCAATTTTACCCGCTACTAAACGCGCCAAAAGTTCATTATTACAAAACAGACCATTATTTATATATTGTATAACCAAATGAAAGTAAAACGAAACAACGTGTCGATTGGTATTAATGAAAAGTATTCTCACCACTCGAGCGCCTGTCAAATCGTTTTCGCTTCTCCCTGTCAAAACGTTCGACTGTCAAAATATTTTGTCAGATTGACCATCGCGCGACTGTGTGCAAACATCACAAGTCGTGTATCAGTTGTTCATCTTTCATTTCTTGTTGTACGGTAGCAAAATTGGCAGATAATTAATTCGTTGTCAATTACTGTTATTTTCGGTTAGCGATTAATTGAACGTGCTGATTAATTATTATATGAAAGGAAAAAAAAAAAGGAATATAATACATATCCACGTATTCAATTTAAATATTGCTATATGAATACCAGAGACAGTGTATTTAGATGATTTGATACAGGAATTCGTAATCGTATATATCTATAGTACAAATCCATTTATTCTTTAAACATTTAGCAAAAACAATGGGCAGATGTGAAACATCTTAGTGAATATACAAAAAAAGTTTCTGTGTGTGTGTTTGTGTATTAGGTTAGCTCCGACGCAAGACTGGAGTTTACTTCTATAAGTACGATTGTCGGGTTTTTGGCGGGATCTTGAAGTGACATGTTGTAGTTTTTTTTTTATTCATTTACTTAGGTTTTTGGCCCTATATTATGTAGTATTGGTGGCATTTTGCGTGATATAGTTTGGTTTTTGTGCATAAGTGAAGTGGATTATAAGTACAAACTGAAAGCAAGCATTCAGGGATCCCACAAAAACTCCTTAGGTCATTCTAACAATAGAGCTACCATCTTGTTAGATGCCACTTTGAATAAAAAACATACTACTACGAAGGTTTGAAAACATTGACGCTGGCAAGTGCTTTTGCGGTGCAAAAACAAAAAGAAGAAGAAGAAATACGATTGTCTTTGAATATGCAATAGGCACAGAGGTAATTGATTGATTAACTGACTGGTTTACCTGTACCCGTGCGGCTATAACTGACAAATAAATACACGGTTTTTATTGGATAGGGGATACCTCAAGGGTGGTCCGGTTCTTTTACAATTTCATTAGCATTGGTCCTTCAACTTCGAAGATACACAAGGGATATGCGAAAATCATAATTATTAAGTATCGTTTAAATCTAACATAACGTAGCTAGATTGACACCCGTTCGCGGCACCAATCACAGGGTGTGCTTCCGTGTGATTGCTGCTTGCCCGGACGGACAGAAGTGTCAACGGGACATGAGTCTGCAAAAAGCAATGGTCAACGGCTACCTCTATCATGAAAAATACATGTATATACTTTTTTGTGACAACTATCCCATTAAGCAGTGAGCAATACCGCAGTATTATCGGTAAGTCATGCATTATATACTGTTTGTTGTGTATTCGTGAACGTGGTGTCAATTACAATATCGAAATCGTTTACCCAAAAGTGCGTAGGCGGTTTGTTCTGCGCATAAGGGAACTCTTCAAAATCATTGAAGTTGGTTTTCTGTTTTATATGATGGTCGCGGTCCCTAGCCATCGCTTGAAACTTTGAAACTATCGAGTCAGTCTCCTAAAAAAATGAACTCGGTTCCACACCGACCACGGGGTTCAACAATCGGTCTGACCCGCGGCAGTATGTTTCACATCAATAAATAATAGAGCTTATATTACACTAGCAGTGCACTGCGGTTTCACCAGTATTAAATTTATTCGACAAACTCACTAACGCTCCGCCGCATTGCGCCGAGCTCGCCAACCCATCTGTGTAGTAGGCAGGAACAGAGCAACGATAGGCGTCGTTCTCACTTTCCGTACTTGCCTATAGCTTTTCAGATTTCTTGACGTTCATGGTTACTGCTCCGCTCATTCGTGTTATAGCGTGAAGTTATATAGCTTATAGGCTATAGCCTGTAATCCCCCACTGGAGCTATGCCAACCTGGTCAAGTTTAATTAATACCATTAAGACTGACGTGTCTATTTGCCGCTAAACAGAGTCCCTTCCAACTAACTCCTACTTTCAGAGATGTGTCCATTCCGATAACCGACCATCTGGAAATTCTAGGCCGTACGATGTCTTCAACCCTCCGTTTTGACTCCTTCATTGAGTATAAAGCTCAGTTGGATGCCAAAAAGCTAGGCTTCGCTGCAAAGGCGAGACAGTACTTCACGACGGGTCAGCTGCGATTTATCTAGGCAACTAAAGAAGGCAGGTTTGATAAATTCTTGCAGAGATAAAAAATATTTAAATATGTTAAAATATTGCAGATTAGATATCTATACAATTATTTGCAATTTACAATTAGGTAATAAAATTCAAGTGTCTGTTTGGAATGTCAAAATAACAGCTTTTTACTAAATGCATATGAAAGTATGTATATAATTTTTAAAATTTATGTCTGTCTGTTTGACGTTCCAAATAATCTTCGAAATGGTTGGACCGATTTAATAACGAACAACTTAGGCTACTTTTATTCTGGAAAAAGAATTAGGGTTGCCAGTAAATATAAAAAAAAAACTGGTCAAGGTGAATCACTTCGGGTACTTTAATAGCTTACGCTGCGTAAACCATAAGATATATTTTAAATTAATGTGTTACATAATTATAAATATTAAAAAACTTACAAAAAGTCAGCGAGAGCATAATATGTCAATCTTCTAAGCATCGCCCACAGTGAGTATTATTTGCCTGGAGCGGGGATAGCACAATTCGCGTGTGTGCTTGTTCGACGGCATTCTGAAGTTCACGAGAGCCCAGCCGCGGGCACAGGTAGTTATATAAAATATATAGCTGTATATAATTGGGTGAACTTTAAGACCCAAAGAGCGCTTAACAAAATAAAAAAATATCCACGGCGTTTATACGCTTAAGAAGATGACGTTACATTAAAATTAGGTTACTTAGGAAGTTGCACTAGACTCAACTAACAGACTAGGAGTTCCAATGCTCAGCTAAAAGAAGATGAAACAGAATTTTTTTTTGGAAAATATCAGAAACTAGCTGTTCCCCGCGGCTTCACCCGCTTATAATTTAGATGAAATCACTGATTGATGATTTATAATACTTTAAGTATAGACAATAAAAGATAGGTTTTTTAAAGACCAAATCACATAAACATTATAAATAACAATTTTAAAAATATTAATATTAAGTACTTAATTATATCTTATCGAGAATCCAAAGTTATTTTTTTCCAAAATAGATTTAGAAGTATCTTTTCTATAGATAAATCGACGCAAAGTAATCATGACGTTGCCACATTGGATATGCAAATATTATCTAATTACCAAAAACTTCTTAAGTCATTGATCACGAAACTTGACCCGTTCATTACGTAACACTTAAAAAATGACCACCAGTAAAAGTAGTTCGACGTTGCAAAGGAACAGTCCCATCTAATTAGGTATCTATTGCAATTTGAAATAAAAATCAATGTTGTTTGTTCGTATCTCTAAAACATTAATAAGAAATGTTTATTTAAATTATGAAAGACGACATACGAAAAGTAATTAGTTTTAACAATTACATCAGAGATAAAACAAACTTTTGAATTGAAATTTATTTAAAAAAAGTCACTGGGCTACCTGGCATAAGGAACACTACAGAAATGTAATATAGGTGTATAATGTATCTTTTCTTATGAAATACGAAGTTTCCAAAGAAATTATTTCTATTTAAAAAACTAAAATTTTAAAATTTTCAATTCATGGGTATAATAAAATAACTAACAAATTAATACGTGAAGCAAAAGCTTTCGGTACCTTTAAAAGCGTATTGCGTGCACGGAAGACTGCGAGATTTGGCATGGTTAAAGTTTATATGAAGAAGGAGTGCAGAAAGCCAAAATTTATCTATAATATCTATTACTAATATATTAAATTAAATAAACTAATACTGCGGATCCTAAACCACCAGTGCCATTGAACTTAGACCCCCCAAAATATTGTCATTGTCACTCAACGAAAAGTGACAGCAAGTGATGTAGATAATATTCATTGTTTATGAATACTGTAAATGTGAAACAGAAAATAGTCTATGATCAAAAAGTCGCTGATCGAATTTCGACCTCGCTAGTACTAATAAATTTTTCTATTAGTGCTGAAAATTTTTTAATAATCTCAATTCATAAAGAAATAACATGTTTCGATAATTTATCTAATTATATGATCACATACAAATATTAAGCATTCATAATGAATTGAGACATATACTCTAATACTACATTACATTTTACAGTCATATGAATTGATTTATTTTATTACAACCAACATAGGAACGAGTTTATAACTCGTAGATTATATAGATTAACAATTAATATCAATATAAGTCAGTATAAATAATTAACAACAATTGACAACGCATGAAGTCAGCTCTATAGAAGTTGTAGGTACGTACAATATATCTTGATTTTTCGCAACTGTAACGGTTTACAAATTAGGCTTTCAGTTTTATCTAAGCATTAAATTATTGCATTAAGGTGAAGAATATTTATTGTATATTAACATTTATTATTTAAAATTCAGGTCAAAATTCTAACAGAAATAAAAAGGAATAAATATGAAAAATAAAACATTACAATTTAATCTGCATTTAAAAAGACCGGACATTTAAAGGTGATAAAGGCAGTTTCCCAATAAAGTAACAAACCGCTCCTATGTGAATTTAAATTATATAGGTATAATATGGGAATTATTATGTTCACTGTATAACATTTAACATGCTTAGGGATGTCCGGTAGGGTTGCGTATTAAATCCGAACCTGATTGGCATCTTCTCATTTCTTTTAAATACCATGATTAAATTTTGACAGCACTACACAAATCATTGTATACATCTACAAACACATAAAGAGTAGCCATAATAAACGAGAGGATTTAGTTATCTTTCAGTTTTAATATATCTATCTCGCTTCGTCTTTTGTTGAATTATATTAAGGTGAGTATATACTTTTTATAATTGTTCTACACTAGCTGTGCTCCACTCTACCATTCCCTAGCATAACAAATATTACACTGAACTTCACACCTGCACACCACACAATCAAGTACCAACATACAGGTTCTGTAAGGAACCTTCATTCTTTTTCGGCTAATTAAAACTGGACAAAAATTGACAGATGAACTAAATACATATACGCAAAATTTTCAATATGTATAATTAGTTAAGCTCACTTTATGGTTAAATTACTTAGATTCAACTGCCGAATTGCAGGCATGGCAACATCTCAAGCAGAAGTTCGGCCACTTTGGCACTCTTACGCTAGTTGCCATTACGGTACAGTGTGTTCTGCGCTGATGGCGAAGCTGCGAAGCCCTAAAGGCTAACAGTAGTCATAACGAAAAAATATGTAATTTCTTACATTTAGTAGGAAAAGTTCGTCTGGTAAAATAAATATTAATAAATGTATTATTCATTGAGCCTTAACATGCTTTGACGGCAAACTTGTCACTTTCTCCCGGGCGGTCGCAGACAGAGCCCAGATGCTCTCCTCTGATTATTTCCATTAGTGTCCATTAACTATTTAACTCGATATGATTAGCGGCCGTCACGACGCCAATAGTTTGCTAATACCATAAATAAGAGAACAGTATAACTCTTACGAAAGTGACGTCGTAACCGTTACTAGTTTCTACATTACGCGGGACAAGGTTTTGACGTGAATGTATCTTTGTGCTGTTAGGGCGTAGGTAGACCGGGTTCAACACTTTCTTCCATAATTCCTAGTTGCTTGTACTATGGCATCTATCGAGAATCGAGACAGGTTTTGGTATGATTTTTGTTGCTTTTTGTGTTTTGATGCTAAAAGGTTATTATTAAATTTTTATTCACTTTGCTATTCACAATTGATCCGTTTGAAAATATTGGAAACAAATAATCCTAATTGATTATGATATTTGCCACTAGCTGGCGTATAGGTCAAGAAGCGTGGAGTATATGACATATAGTTAAGACCAATCCAAATTATTATTTTTGAATACCTGAAACTACGTAAGCGTTACATCCGTCAGAAAAAAATCTGAGTTACTCCCTAGTCGCGCCTAAAGAAGTTTTACTTCAAAAACCCAATAACACTTTGCTCAACCTGGGAATCGAATCAAGGACTTCGATTATAGCAGTCGCGACGAGACGTTCATAGGTACGTTTTTAAGGCCTAAATTAAATACCAATTTTTTTTTTATTGAGTACATGTTAATAAATTGTATTATTAATGTTTTACGAGATGATAGGAACTTGTACCTGACTAACCACCGTTCATATGGTAATTAACCCTTCATAGTGACTCTATTGCCAGCCAATTGATCAGCGAACAATTTTATTTTTTGGGGCACATTAAACAAGTTTTTGTTGATGTTTGTAAAAGTTTATATAAATAATATATATTTTTGAATTGAAACTTCTTAGGCGGTGATTCGATAATTGGATGAAAATTAAAATTGAAATTTCAAGGACGCATCATGTATAAGCACATTTCGTTACACGAGAGAGAATAAATAAATACTAACGTAGAGATAACGAGAAAGATCTAAGTAATACACAGTTTAGGCTATCCGCGTCTTTTATCAAGTCTACGGTGCACACGCAATTTTTGTTGTAAATATAATATTATATGAGCTGCTGTATATAAGGGTTTTAAAATAGTAATAAAACAGATAATCAGCTACACGTAATTTACTGTTGGACTTTAATAATAATTTACTCAGGTTATTCACATCGGATATCTGAATAGAAAATAAGTAATAATAATAAATCAGTGCGAACTTCACTTTACTGTTGTTCTGTATTTGATGTTTTATGTGATGTCGATGCCGTTCGCAACACTTTGAAGCTTGAATGCTCAGCTTTAGCTATATCCAGGGTTGGCACTTTTAACAATAACTTTCCCAAAATATATCATAACATAATCAAGATGATACAAAGCAACAAATGCTGATTCATACTGTACACAAAGTTACGCTTAAAAATATATAGCTGTCTTTCTCCTTCTCACTACGTTATATCTTTCTTCTCTCTCATGTAACGAAATGTGAGTAAACTTGACGCGACCTTGAAATTTCACTTTCAATCATTCTTCCCAAAAAAAATTGTCAGTTTCACTTCAAAAATGAATTTATAATCAGAGTGGTGAAAAGCTACCAGCGTTCAACCTGTCACTGGACAATGAACATGGAATTTACAAATCACATCCGTAATGTCAATGACACCAAACGGATGCGCTTATGCAACCTACACCTTGACAGACACGGATGACTAATGCCGTGACGTAACTAGATACCTTATTATTGTTTGCTATACATAACTGTTTTAGTTCTAAACACGTACTACTGTACCTCTAATCAAACGTCAATAAGATGAATTCACATGTCTAGGTACAAAAGTTGTGTTGTGATTACTTTAAAGGCCGGCACAATAGAAGACGTTTTCGAAGAGATAAAATTCTAGTGATAGTAATAATTGCACAATAAACTATTGTTCGGTAATCGTTATGAATGAACTATCATTGCATTTACGATGCTATCGATTTAATCTCGATACGAGTCCTCTGATTGAAAATATTAAAGAAGCCTACCACATGACACTTTTATGCCTGTCATAAATAGTATTTATGGTTTTAGAAATTGACTTCAAATCAAGCGTTTAGCCCCGATACAAAGAAAGCGGGCTGTGGGTGTTTTATTGCTCCTAAGCAATAATAAGTTATTGGATGCAAATTAAATATGTGAAAATATCTACAGAATTGTGTATAATATAAGCTCGCAAACCTGGTACAGTATTTGCTTTGAATTATTTCTCATAGTATCAAAAGATAAATAAATAGAAATTGAAATGTGTACGTACTTATAAACAATTTATTTAAACAAACAAAATTTACAGGTTTGTCATTAAAGAAAAAACTATCAATATGCAAATAATAAAGTATTTATTTATGAATTGTTATTATTTCAATTATAAATAATTAGTTGTGAGGATCAAAAAATATAAATTATATAGATTGAAGCTTTCGTGTACAGTATGTGTTCGAGATATCCACGACCAGAAAACGTGAAAGAATTGGTGCTGGCCTTTAATAAAACAACCCATTCAGGATTCGTGGCTACGTCCAGTGAAAACTTTGATACACAACAAACTTCACGAACTAAAACAGCCTACCTCAAGCATCGGCAGTTTCCAGGCCGCCATTACCCTATTATGTGACAATAGATATAAAAAATTAAGTCTAGTAAATCACAGAAACAAAATTAAATATTTCACTGCTTTACCCTTAAATGCATGATTGTTTTATTTTTATTTAAAAAATGGAAATTAATTAATAAAAGAATTTATTAATAAAAAAATATTGGTTTAGAAATACATCGCTGTGTATATAAGGGTTAAATCGTTTGCAAATGATGAAGCTGTAAATTATATAATAGATTATAGCATGAAATGAAGTGATCTTATATAAGTGACTATTTGAGGATTATCTAGTAAAATTATATTACCTCGCCGTATTTAAATTTAAAGTATCCAGATATATTATAATACTATCAACTCAGTCATAACGGTGTATTTTCTATTTATTCTAATCGTGTAACATGAAAGTTGCTGTAAGATGTTAATGAAATTGATGTAAAGGGTCGGGTAACACGATCCACTCCGCCCGGTATCGTGTGGGCAGGTGGCGCCTATATGGACAAGTTTCTATACCCACACATCAATAGGGTTGACAAAGGTTTTTTTAAGATTTATATTACTCTTTAACCTATATTTTAATTTGCAGTTTTGACGACAATTGATAGTGTAAGTTATAAGGAATAAATTTTGCTAGGAAGTACTCTGTCAAAAATTAAAACAAAATGCTGATTTTAATTATTTGACTTTGTTGCCCGCCAAGGCAAATGCAAATTTAAATAAATTTGCCCTCAAATAAAATTATTATTGAACTCAAAACTTCATTCATTTTATAAATACGTACTTATCTATTTATATATAATATATAAATCTACTATAGCTGTAAACATGTATTATTTATTCACTAGGTTACCAGCTAACATTAATCCGGAATTATAGTCTGCCTCTAAAATTAACTGGGCAGCTATGAACTAGCCCATATGTACATATCAGACCTTCGTCCTAGTTCATTGTCCAGTTGCGACAATAACTTGTTGTGACTTGACTATGGAGACCAAGCATGGTGATGCCGTATAAATGGCTGAAAGGTTCCACTGGAACTTAAATTCATTTTCTATATGACCATCCTCACGTAGTCGTGTTAAGGAAATATAAAGAGCTGTATACCAACTTTAAATGTTTGAAGAAGCACTACAAGTAGAAAACAACTATAAAATCGATGGAATCTAAATTAAATTAATATGTTGGATATGAGCACTCTACGTAAAACCTGCACTGAATATCATGTCTCTTTCGGCCCAATACTTTTTTCTCTGTATTGTATGGTCATAGAGCGACCATGTCTCCATTATTGGTACGCGTATATATTATAATAAAAATAATAATGATCACAATACATGCATAACATATCCTTTTCTTCCATTTATAGACATTTTTACAAGACTGTACAGCATCCTGGGTTTTTCCGACAAAGGTCTACATAAGTTTTAATTGATTAATAAGCAGTAGTTTCTTATTCCTAGCTCATACCGGACACAGTCCACTATAATTATCATAGCGTCCTCCACCAATTTCTTCAAATAAAACTAAATAAATTTTATTGCTTCATTGGTCAGCCCTAGCACTGGCTACCCGTGTTGAAGTGTTATTAGCATAATGTCGCAGTATTGTGTTCTTAGAAATTTTATTGTTCATTTATTAAGGAAATAGGAGTATTTTACTTCGGACACCGAATACTAAAACGTCCTTAATATTTCCCCTCTGTATTAAACGGTTTCAATCAGAAAGCGCATCGAATTGTAAAGTTTTGATGGTAATGAATTAATGAACTAAGCTACAGGGAATATAATTGCAGAGAGAATCGTTCGAGATATGTTTGAGTATAAAATACTAGTTTATGCCGATGGCTCCACCCGAGTTGTAACCAAGTTTTAAACTTCGTTTTGCGAATATTTATTTACATTACCAAGTATTTTGATCAGAATAATTTCGCACGTAGGTATAATATTCGTATATAATTTAAATGGGAACTATCTTGATAAAATCTCTTTTTTATATAAAAAACTTTGTAAGATATTTTGGGGCTACAAATTTATTATTGAATAGAAGTGAATAGAAATAAATTATCGATTATCAGATAGATACTAAACACCAGATGTAAAAAGCATGGAGAAGCAAAGAAAAGTTACATGTCAATAATTCTCAATTGGGTATTTATGATACAGATTTCGTATTGTCCTAAACTGATTCAATGAAATGAAATGGCACAAATATTTAATGACAAATGGCAACGGTTATTAAAATAACTTGTTACAAATAGAAACTACACAAAAGTGGTTTCAAATTCCGAAGAAATTTATGATCCAGTTGAAGAAGTGAAACGGCAGCTGCAGAAGAACAGCGTCTGTCGACATGAGCCAAACTTGAGAATAGCTTCAAAATAATAGGAAGGAACCTTGATTACTTGGGAAATAGGTACCTATAACAAGACAAGGTAAAGTGCACTGGCGTCTCGTACGGCCCGTACGGGTCTAATAAAAATATACAAATATAACTGATATCATCTGCTTTTTGTTACCGTATTTTGATCTTTTCATGGATTCAAAATTTTATGCCAAGTTTTTTTTGCGTAAATAAAAAAAAAGTGTGAAATTGGTTACTCGCAGCTTTATTATATCTATAAAAGATATTGATAATATTTTGTTTCTTTTCTAATATTATGTTTATTTTGCAATGAGAATATAACTCAAACTATTCTACAGAGTACAATGAGACAAAAGTGCATTATATTTTAGATTTGTGGCTTTAAACACTATACATAAATTTATGATGACTCGTAATCATAAAAATCAGTTTTACTACAAAAAAACCATTTTTTGATCTAACGGTACTATTAACAATAAACTATTTTATTGATATAAATCGATAAAAATAAATGTATTTTTAACTACCTTATCCTATTAATGTCGTAACTCTCGTCGTAACATTTCTTAGCTCACATCAATGAGATTGTATAATTTAACTTTTTTTGGGTTCAACCAGACTTACATAAATAGGTTTTGGTAAATATTTTTGCTTCAAGAATGTCTTGAATCCATTGAAATTATAATATAGTAGGTATTATCAATTAGGTACTTATTATTATTATTATTCTAAACGGGTGCTGTGCAGGCTTATGCAGTCCTGTATCACTGCGACCAATGTGATCTATTGTGATCGCTCCACACTGCTACAGCTCCCCATCAAGTCCTATCTATAGCTTTGATGAACTGCAGGACTTTATTGGCAGAGAGCAACTAAACCTCTTCTGGAAGCTGCACGTGCTTTCCCAGAATCCGGTTACGTTTAGGTATTAGTGGGTCACAATCACACAAGAGGTGCTTATGCATGCGTACCTTATGCAATTAGGTACTTATGCCTTTTCATCTCAAATCACCCCGAATGGAGGTAGGGCACAGAGAAATGTCTGTATAGATTTATATACAGAACATGGCAGCCAAATAACCAGTAGAGTATAGGTCAAGGAAAATAGCAACGGTCTAGAGTCAAGCTCGTTATTATATATTCTACAAGTTGATCGCGAAATGAAATATACCACTATCCGTGTGTCGGTCATAATCCTCACGAAAATACATCATGTTATAGAATTGTATAATTTTCCTTATATGCGCTTTATCCATACTAATATTATAAATGCGAATATAACTCTGCCTGTCTGTCTTTTTATAGCAGCTCGGCAAATTGACGGTACTCTCCCTCATGGAAGCACAGTAAAATCCAAACACAACGGTGCCAAGCAATAGTTCGGCGATCAATCTCCAGTCGTCACTGACACGCGGGCCAGCAAAAATATTACTTCACGGTACGCTTCAAAGACTCGATATCGTAGGAAGGAGGGTACACACTTGCTGGAAAACAGTCTCACAGTTTCATGGTTACCTTTTCACGAGTAAACTCTGAACCGATCGCAATGAAATTTGACATAGATATTTGGAGAGCGACTTAATACGAAATACAAGTAAACGTAGTCTTAGGAAAAGTTAGTTTGTTTATGTAAAGAATCTGATCAGTTGTTGAATGATCTTATTTCAAACTAGCTGTACCTAAGACTTCGTCCGCGTGGAATTTTGTATGCAGCGACGGCGGCGTTGAACGGAGAATGTGCGCGCTGCTGGACAATGCTAATCGGTTTAGTTTATTTCCTGGGACCCTATTTCTTTTATAAAATAAAAGTTGTTTAAATTCGCTTATTACATTAGTTATCCGCCAGTGAAGATCCCGTCAAAATCGATGTAACCATTTCGGAGACAGACAGACAGGCACACAATAATTAAAATTAAAAAATGTTTTTTTTTTTGTTTTGTTTTAAATATCGTTTAAACTTCATGTGCATTTAATAGTAAAAAGCTTCTATTTTGACATTACAAACAGACATTTTAATTTTATTATTTGTATAGATCATGTAAAGATACCTATTTAAAGATAACTATACAAAAAAAAATTAAATAAATATTAAGAATTAAAAATTTAAAGTGATAAATATATGAACTTTATATTTGATGGTGACAATATGATCCTGGGGAAATCTGATCTGGCTTAAAATACCTTGTATAAAATATTACGATAATCAAAAGTGAGAGGGAAGATAACAACAAGCAATACAATATAACTTATCTTAAAATAACTCCTTAATTTACATCCATTTTATGCATTAACGGTCATTTTAAAATATCATGATCTTTATTGACCTTTATTTTGCTAAAGAATTTGTATTTCCATACTCATGTTTTCTTTGTTTCTCATGAAACGGATCTACAAATCAAGACGTAATAATGCCTGTAATATGTCGTATCTGAAAAAGGCTAATAAGAATAAATAAGTCAAACTTGTTGAACATACTTGGCTATATTTTAACTACGAAGTTAAATGAAATTCTTCTTAGTATTAAATTCACGAAATTACTGTACAATAAAGAGCGTTTATATTAAATAAATAAACATTGTGACATTTTTATTTACGTATTAATTACCTACCTGTTTATTGTCTGATTATTTACCTGTATTTTTCATTGCCATTGTTATTCGAGTAGGTTTGCAATGAAAAAAAAAAAACTACGTTTTTCCAATGCAAAGCAAACTATACCTACGTTGCCTAGTTTAAAACATAACATAATATACCATCACGCCTGTATTCCCCGAAGGGTTAGGCAGAGGTGTACTAATGTACACCCACAGTTCGCCGAGTATGTTTTTTTTAGGCCCGATGTAATAGGGGGCGAGCCTATCGCTATTAATCGGGCACAAAACCAAACTCCGAGCTGCTACTGAGAACTTCATAGGAAAAACCCAATAACACTTTGCTCGACCTGGGATTCGAACACAGGACCTTGCTCATAGCAATCGCGCATACGACCACTAGGCTAGTAGTAAGCTACACTAGTTTACCTGTCGGAATACCATTTTTTCTTCATTAATTTATTCAAAACTATAATTTATTGTTATTTTTTCTTATATTATTTTAACGACACTTCGCTTAATGATAGGTATTTATATATTTCGTTATATGATTTCTTTGTATATATTTCCATCTCGACCTACATTTATCTATTTGGAACAATAGCCCGGGAAGATTATTTAAACCAGTTTAAATGACGTTTTTAGTCTATCGCCATCATTACTGATTACTGAATCTGTCAAGGAATTACTGTTAACATCACCTCACTCTCAATTTGGTTGTACTTAGACCAACTGCTTTAACAAACATTTGGTTTGCATCAATATCGCGAAAACTCAAGACAAGTCTAGAAAATGTAGGTAGAATAAATCAAGGAATTAAGCCGTAAATGGTTACGCCAAAAACATGGAAATCAGCTAACTCACTTCGAATAAATAGTAATATTAATAGGATTCCTGTTTCGCATGCAATATGCGTAGTTCAAAAACATAGTGATGAAGATTCACAGAATTTAAAAACCAATTTGTCGTACTGTTACTCCTTCTTCTTCACTCAACTGTGTCCATCCACAGTTCTGCTAACATGACGTGAATATGATATTTTTCTAAAATTCTTGTCTTTCTGTTTTTGTAGCAATTTAAAATGCATACTCCTTGTTATTGTTTATAATTCACTTCACTTCTGCACAATAACTAAACTACATAACGTAAAATTCCGCCGAAATTACATTATATAATGCCAAATAACATAAGTTTATGAATGAAAATAAAAACAACTCCATGACAGATCAAGATCCCTCCAAAACTCACGCACTTTAAGACCCTTTATGAGTGCAAGCAAGGGAGTTTTCGGCGGGATCTTGAAGTGACATGTTGTGGTTTTTATTTTTAATTCAATAACTTAGGTTTTTGACCCTATATTAGGTAATATTGGTTGTGTTTTGCGTGATATAGTTTGGTTTTTGTGCATAAGTAAAGTGGATTATAAATATAAGCTGAAAGCATTCATTCTGAGATCCCACAAAATCTTCCTAGAAAGTTCTAACATGGGAGCAACCATCTTGTTAGGATACTAAATCGTCATAACACATGATACTATAATTCACTCGATAATGGCAGTAATGGTCTTCATTAAAGAGGACCGGTTGCCAAGTTAGGAAGAAGAAGAAGAGTGCAAGCATAGCCAAATCTAATCTATTGCATCTAATCTACTAGGGGTGCTGATTTAATGAAACTGTGGTTCTCATTATACTAACAGTCTGACTCATAAGTAAACATTTTTTTAAAGTGAAACCCGGAACAACTAATCGTGTATTTATTTGATGGATTGATTGATATACTGATTGATGTAACTGTTAGCGCACACGGCTGCTTCAAAGTATAACCGATGAGGTCAGATTCGGAACTAGGGTAAGACAGAGACGGGCACCTCAATATCTGGTAATGTTTCGATCTTAAATATATTTAAAACCAATGACAAGAAATTGTGTATTGCTATGCATATATTAAGATTATATAGGTACAATAAATGTTTGCTAAACTTCCGTATTCATTTCTATTAATTTAATTATTAATAAACTAAAACAAGTATAATACTACTAGCTGGTACCCGCGACTTCGCTTGCGTATTATTGAATATACACAGACTGATCTCGGAAGACGACAAACCAAAAGTAAATCATAGATGTGTTTATCACTATGTGTAGGGTGACAGCGATCCCTACCACCCCGCTATATTACTACATATGCACCACATTGCGAACCACGATAAAACAAAAGAAAATCATAGATGGGTTTACACTGTGTACACTACACATACTACATACACTGTGTGTATGGTATTGTAATTATATACCAATATGTAGGTATCTTAACTCTTCCAAGATACGGTCGACAGCGTACGCCACGTTTCAATCATAAAATAAAACAGTAATTATGCCGTACTGCGTATTTAAAGAGTTTAAAAACATTTCAGCGAATCTTAAAAATAATACTGGACTATCATATCATAGCTGAGTATTAGAAATACAGTACATTTCTTATTAAGTATAACAATGTCAATAAATCATCAAACCAGTTGGCGTGGAAACCGATGTTGTTTCAGCATTCAGCACATGCGCATAATAAATCAATAAACTGGTTGGCGTGGAAACCGATGTTATTTCACTATTATCGCGCATGCGCATTGGTTTTCCAATATTTTCTTCCGTTAATGTTTTATTTTCGCTACAAAAAGTAGCCTATGTATTTCCCCCAGGTCCATTCTATATCTATGCCAAAATTCATCAAAACTGGTTCAGGATTTTAGGCGTGAAAACGTAGCAGACAGACAAACAGAGTTACTTTCGAATTTATAATATTAGTATGGATAATACATATACAATACAGGTCCTTTCATATGACATTGGCGTTTTATGTGGAACAAGTAAAACAATATACATATTAAGAAATTATACAATCAATCAATCGAAGTGTGTACTATTATTATTTATGCACTTTCACCATTTTATAGATAGTTCACTTATCCCATTACTGAAAAAATTGTGGGAGCAAGAATATTTGAAGGCGGTTTGGACAGCCTCATCGGAATTGAATTTTTTTCCTTCCAAGAAATTGTTCAAATTCCGAAATAGGTGGTAATCTGTTGGAGCAAGGTCCGGGGAGTATGGTGACGTCAGAGACATTCCAATCGCAGTTCCTCTAATTTAGCGACCGTCTGTCGTGCGTCTAGTGTGTCCTAAAGCAGCAGTGCGCTAGAGAGATTGACCAGTCTCGGTTGTTTGACGGCTAGTTTTTCCATTAATGTTTGCAGTTGTTGACAATACAGATCTGACATTATCGTTTGACCAGATCTTAGGAAGCTGTAGTGTATGACACCAGCACTGGTCCACCAAAAACTCACCCATATTTTTTTTTCTGAGTCAACTTTAGCTTGCGACACGATTTGGCCGATTTGGCTGTGATGAGCGTTTTTTATTGTCGTAAAAATTCAAAATTCCCTCGTTATTGTGACGGTTAAGTAATATAAATTTAATGTAAAGTAATTGTTTTAAACTCTCTATATGTTGAAAATAATACTTATTATTAAAAAAATTATTCATACAGCATAAAAACTGATTTAATTTTTTTTTTAATCTAAATAAAAAGTACGTTACAAAACGATGCATTATGGTCCCGTAACGTCATCATTCATGATATATGACATTTTGTATGATAACATTGACAAGTTTGACCACTAACGCAAGTGTCTAAGGTTCATATTTAATGAATGGCGAAATCACGTTTTCTAATCGGCGTTTCAAATCACGTGACTCACGGATAAAGAATATTAATTTTCCGAAGGCAAAATTAAATAAATAAACAATTACTTTTCAAGACTTAATTGTTTTAGGCTTTTTATCTATAGACCAATATTTTACTCAATAATTTACTTTAATTTATAAAAATATAGTCAACTCGCGGATTGTTTTATTACTCACACCGAAGCCTGCCTGCCACTAATTCTGACGTGGTTTGTTATGGATCCTTTTCCAGGATCACCTTTAATTCTTCATTATCAACTAAGGTCTCCGGCCGTCCAAGGGGTTTGTCTCGTAGGTCAAAATTTCCAGAACGAAAGTGTTGGAACCAAAAACGTACCATACTTCGAGTTGTTTATGCAGCGCTGACGCCACGGTGGAACTCATATTCGTAAATAACGCTATATTTTATGTTTTCCATTATGTGAAAAGAACGATGTGAAATGGTGCGAAAACGAATGAATCACTAAATTTGAAACATAAATACATAAGCTTAAATTTGAAATAAATTTGAATTTGGAATTCCTAACCAAACGCCAGATATTTGAGATCAAAGTGACCAGTTCAACAAAACGATAATTTCATATGTAAGGACCTAATAATAATAACATTTTTATAATACTATATTTTTGTGATACTAGTATATAATTGATATCGATATTAGATGTCGGCTATCAGAATACCTTCACGTATTAATATTTGCAAGAAAAATAAATGTAATATAATTTTAGCGCTGTCTATAGCCAAATCTTGTGACGTATTTTTTCTTATGAAACATTCGGTACAAGTTACTTACAGCCTTATTAAAAAAAAATTTCCCATTTGATTACTCTTAGGAATATTTTTTCATATACACAGGGTTTTCGTTCTCCTGTAACTTTATGAATAAAAAAATATTATTTACTTTTTAGTATCAGAATTCATTTCATAATCTATATGTCGCAGGGAGATGATAAAAAGGAATATTCGATCAAATCACGCCTTTTTATAAAAGTCGGGTATAAATAATAATTAAAACTAATCTATACCTACTAATATTATTATTTTATAATATAATAAAACGGATAAGTATTTTTGTTTGTTTAAAAACACGTTAATCTCTGAAACTACCAGTGGAAAAGGAAGTATTCCCGAACTGTTTCATCGGCGTGCGCTGGCACTGGCGTATAGGTTAGTGATACATAAATAAGTGTTCTACAAAAATATTGGTCCTTAGTACATCTATAAAAAGAGTCTTTAATTTGAAATGCTTATACATAAGCCACAATAAGGTATTTTGTGACAAAAATTTGTTTAATATTAAAAAGTGATTTATGAACATTATTTTTAGACATAGCATATTCATTCTTACGAACATTCAAATAATATATAGAAAATGTTATGTTCGGGAAACAATTACTTACATTATCGCTATCACCAACTGAGGGATATTCAGTTTCTTTTTATAATATTATGTGTTGATATCGATAATTTACCTATTATTTTGTCTTAACTCACAAAGAAAAACTATTATTGAAACAAAATACCCTATCATCAATATAATAAAAGCTTCTTTTAGATTAGTAAAGCTTTGAGGTACTTTATCTGGCTTGTGTGTTAGCTTGCATTTAAAATTAGAATGGAAAATTCGTTCGGGACATATCTTTTTTGTGATACCAATCGATACCAATCGCAACATAAACCTTCTGAAAGGTACCTCTAGTAGTGATCCACGTCGAAAATAGAAGGTTCGATACAAGTTTTTGACTGGTTCTCTAATATCGTACAATAATACATTACACTGATCGTCAGTTAACATCCAAGTATACACAATGAAATATGCCTTCGAAGTCACTGTATATAAGAGTTTATCTGTTGAACTTTTCACTTTCAGTAAACAATTTAATCTATTTTCGCATTTAATACCATCTCTAATATCACCGTGTGTATATACGAGCTGATAATTCTTATAAAGTTCTTCTAAAAAATGTCGTTCTTGACCCCTGTGCGGACGGGTAGTAACACTGTTTAAATATGCTTGTATTATATAAGGTACTATAAAAGCTAAAAATAACATACTTGATAACATAATTGCTTGTGGAATACCTGATGTGATGTTTCTCACAACACTCTTATTCAAAAAATACCCTAATACGATAATAAAATCACGAGTTACATCTCTATAACTGTACGGAAATAATAACAAGGACTGCGGCTAAGCAAAAAACTATGTAGAAAACTATAATCAGAAATAGAAATAAATGGTTCACACCGAATATTGCTTCCCATGGACCTGTCATATCAACATGTCGAACAACCGCCACCATATCATCAATTAATATCGGGTAGCTAAATGAAAATTTACATGCGTTCTCAAGTGTCAAGTAGAAATCACCAATAGCTCCTTCGTTTTTATTATCAATCATTTTCCTCAATACACCATCGGGGTTTTCAATTTCGCTCTTGCGAAATCTAAATTTTACTTTTTCATGCTCGAGAAACATTTTGAAAATATTGTATTCAGTACTCTCTGTATACTCAGCGCCGGCAAATTTTTTCGCAAGAAATGTGAATTCGCATTGGCGATAATCAATATTTGAAACAGGAAAAAAAGAATTATTGAAATTTTTAAAACATTGATGCACAACCATTAAACGCTCGGAACTATTACACGCGTTGAAATTTGATCGAAACGACAGGACGCTATATACATTTTTAATCTCGGTTACAACCAAAATATTCAATATATTATTATTTAATAGAAATGTTGTCAAGTTGTTTAGGTTATCATTCAAATTTTCTATTATCAGAACAAAGGTCGCTCTTGGATTCCAGAAATAATCATTGTTTGCTAAATCAATTCCATTTTGCAACTCCTCAAAGTCTCTGCTGATAATCATATAACTACTTGAGTACGTAGTCTGATCCCAGAAGAATGACCGAGAGATAAATCGGATGTTTTTTATATTATGGAGAGCTCTTGTATCGACTGTATTATTATTGTTATTAATTATAGTAAAATACAATTTATCGTTTATTTGTTCCAAAATGTTCGAAACACATTTGGTAATACTTTCACTTTTCTCTTCATATTCCAAGCTTTTCCATCCATTTGCGAATTTATGATTTTGTACTACGAGAATTAATATGAAATAGTTGTACGTTCCCATATTCAGGCGTAACAATATTTAATGTTTATCAAACAAGAATGAAAGGTTGACTGTACAGATTAAAATGGGTAAGCCTTTTATGGCTTTGTGTGACTTTTAATATAACCCCAAATAAATTATTTTTAATGGCTTGATGAATGATGGCAAATGATTGAATTAATGATGCATTATGAAAGTAATAAATCATTTATAACAAAACATAACTGTGTCATGGAAAATAAAAAATGAATTCATTTTACCCAAAAGTAAATATATTTTGATTTTGTTTATTGGTCTAATGTTCTATTTTAACTAATTATAATATGTTTGTTGACACAAACAAACACAATTGACATAAGGTTAAAATATCTGGGACACCGAGCTATCCTATATAAAATAAAATTTGGAATCTAAAGCAATAAGTTGATACAAAATTTTATCCAAAAGCCGATTCCGAGAAATCAATTACAAATTGAAGTGTCTATTTATAATGTTAAAATAAGAGTTTTTTTTTACTAAATGCATATTGAAAGTATAATAATATACGCTACTTATAACAATACACCAATTTTTTAAATTGTTGTCTATCTGTATATTTGCTCCGGGTAATCTCAGAAACGCTTGCACCGATTTTGACGGGACTTTTACTGGAAGATTGCTGATATTACAAGGAGTAAATTCGGCAACCTTTATTTTATAAAAAATAATTAGGAAATAATATAAAAGGAATAAGAATAGGAAGGAATATTAGGAATAATTATGAAATCTATTCGGAAAAACGTCGAGTTTAAGGCACTTAAATTATCTACACAGAGTAAACCATAAGATGTTAAAAAGACGTACATAATAGTCATCAGAGCATATGTATCTTTTACGGATCACCCACAACAAGCATTTTTGTCTTAAAAATAACCGAGAGCGGGGGTAGTATGAATCGCGCGTGTGTCCGATCCGCGGCATTCTGTTGTCCACGTGAGCGCAGCTGCGGGCACAGCTAGTATTAGTATAAATATCTGTATAGGTAAAAACTTCTTAAATACAAGATTTAATAACTCCAGTAACAACAATTAAACGGTACAAAATAAAATTTTCTCCATCTGAAATTATTTTACAATTCACTTTACATGTACATACCAGTAAACCACAAAAGTACTTAGCCTGGTTTAAAAAATAAAGTAAAATATTTGACTTTACGTAATAGTTTAAAAGTGAGTCAGAATACTACTCGATACGGTCCAGTCCAAGTTGCATCCGCTGCTAGGCATTTTGTCATGGGGATTATCCAACTAATGGCCTTGCGCTCTGTGACCTGAATACCAGAGGAATATTTGTTCCGTAAACATTGATTGCGGTACAATAGTAAGTAATCCTTAAGAATGTGGCAGTTACGATACGACTAACTACTCAGAATTATTAGATACGAGATACGAAAGGATTACGGTGATTATTTTCAAATATAACACTATAAGTTCTATATGTATGTTTACTATAATTATGTTCTTAGATAGTAAGATAGAAATCTTTAAACTTTGCAATAAAAAGTCAAAATCCACCATTGGAGGGTTAACGGGCCTTCTAGTTAAAGGACCGCAGAACTATAATAGTACATTTTTATTTTAGACAGATTTACGTTATTATTAGCAGTTTCTCAACTGTTCTATGATTTTGTTAAATAAAAAATGGACAGATAGGTATTACATAGACGTACCATTCTGTCTTACAAAGTGGTTATTTAAAAAAAAGTAGTCATACATAGTTGGTTGTCTTCAACAGTGATTAATAAATAATCACTAAAACAGGCTATAACGTATCGAGGCAATCACCTTGTTTAGTATCGAAGGCAGTTCTTGTAAAGGAGAATGGAAACATGAATCTATAGCAGAAACGGAGACGGGAAGTCGCGCAGTGCAATGTGGCGCCTAGATTTTATTCACTACATAGTTTTAATTTAGCTTCCGGTTTGTTTAGAATATTGTTGAGAGTGCCTTTTACCATTTTATAGTATATGTACTTTGTAGTTAACAATGACAAAATATAAACAAAAAAAAAAACGCCACTCAAGATAAAAATATGAGTTATATTTTAACCTAGGTAGTACCATATCTTAAAAACAACTGATATCACAAATTACATAGTATTTGAATACATTTTTGGTTTATATTAACTAATCTGTATTATGTATTTTTTTCCAAATTTTAAATGCTATTTATTTTCCAATTAAAATGCTTTTGTCAAATATGTAGTCATGGATTTTTCTCTAAAGTTAGATGAAGCTCATACCTCTAGAGACTACGAAGAAAAGGATCAAGTTAGCTACACATAAACAAGACGATCTTTTGAGTAGTTATGGATGCTAATCCTATATTCATTTAAAAGTATTAAATTGGAGACAGAAAAGTGAATAGACCGATTATACAGAAATAAATATGTAAATAAAATATAATATAAGAAGTGAGGTTTGCAACTTCCTGGAATTTATGAAAATAAATTTCTGGACCCATTAAACCACGTTTGATATTCTCTAGTTACTAGAAACGTACGTGTAAATAAGAGAAGGTGTTTTTTATACCAAGAAGTACCAAACAGTATTTTAACATTTGATGTTATGTGGTTACTGTATAGATTACAGCTATTTACAACCATCTTAAAAAAGGCTGTGTGAACTAAAGCTTCACAAGTAATTATAGGTTGCTACTTCTAAAGACTAAGTTGAACTCCCTCAAATGCTAGTGCGTGTTGCTAACGTTGGACCTAAAAAACAGTTGCACAAACACTGCTACTTGGTGTGACAATGGTTCTTCTACAGTTAAATCTTGCGTAGGTACCACTACTCATGAAAGTGCACTAAAATGTTCTCTCTTTAAGGTATGTGTTGGAATTAAAGAAAATAAAAAAAAAGAACTTTCTGATAATTGAAAATTGAGAAGTTATTCAGGTTAATCGCGCAATGAGAGTTGAAATATAATAGTTATGTATACCTATAGAATCAAATGTGGATTTCTACATATTTTATTTGAAAGTCAATTACTAACATTCCGAGCATCCACTTAACGCTAAAATATATGTAGGCCCAAGTGATAGATAGTACTTTAGACAACAAATCATGAAAGAAACGTAGATTTCTCAATTATGTTTGCGGTCCGTTATAAATTTCACACTGTAATGAATGCTGGTTTTACCAGCTCTTTAAAGCTAAATATTTGTAGAGTTAATTTTTATAATTAAATCACGGTAAACTTATAAAAAGTTCCCTTATTTTATTAGCTAACACAGACATAATATAGTGAGTATATACAGAGTATATAGTGGGTATATATATTAACCTAAAAAACCTAGGCATACATTACATTTATATATATTAAGATAAAGTCTAAAGATAAGAATTATAATACTACATTATAATATAATTAGATGAAATACAATACTTAAAGAATATAATAATCAATAAAAAAAATCACTTGATATATAAATTGTAAGAGACGACTTAGAGACAGGGAATTGAAAATAGTCGATAGACTTCAATACAGACCAGATAGTCATTGCTTTCTGCTAATGTCAAAATCTCTAAAGCTATTACATGCTTATACAGTTATCAAACACGAATGGTCACAGGTGACTCAATAGGACACGGACGGTACAACAAAGACTTTTGTACCAAGCGTGCATGGAAAAGCAAGAAATAGCCAGACACGTACTATTGAAGTGCAAAGAGCTGGCTCAATACTTGGTGCATCGAAGCCTTTTTCGGAGGTCTTTAATAATATCAGGCAACTGGTGGACTTCCTCGAAGAACTGCGTTGATACGATTAAAGTCAGCCACCGTAGCGCAAAATAGGCGAAAGATAGAAATTGTAACTCATGCTATTTACTAATACTATTATTAACATTAAGTAAAGAGTGATTGTATGAACAAAATTTCTTTATATAATATACTATTTTAGTCTATTCAACATGCTGAAGCGTTTAGAATTCCGCATATTGCAGGTGTATCAACGATCTAGCAAGGAAAATGTGACACATGCCAAAAGAATTTAAATTGCGAGATGTGTGCATAGCGGATCTACGATGCTGTGAAGATAGCTCCTGAATAGGTGATATAATCATTGACGTAGGCGCACTGACCGACGACACACTTTTGGACTTTTTACGAGCAAGCAAATAATAAAGTTCACATACCGCAGTTACTTTCTCCACGTGTGAATGTAGCAATCTTAACGACTGCTTTGTTAACTTGTTCAAATGAATAATATTTATTCATTGCGTAAGTGGAGCGAGGGAAATCTATCAATTGGGTAGAGAGTTTATTGCAGCGTTTATTATTAGTTACTTTGGTATTGTTATGTAGAAAAATTCTTCGAAACAAAATGTAAAAATTCAAAGTTACTAAAAATCTGGATCCACCGAATTTACTTCCAATGTCTGTCTTCCCGCCTGTATATATGACTTGGAAGTCTTGAAATGATGAGTGAGTATAGGTAAAAGCGATCTATTGTAATCCTCATCTTCCCTTACTATCAGATGAGATTGAGGTCAAGCCCATGCCTACATATATACTAATATTATAAAGCTCAAGAGATTGTTTGTTTGTTTACTTACTTTAATTACTCTGGAGCTACCGTTTATAATATTTAAAAAACCTATATTTTATAACCTATTTGTTTAGAAAGGTTAGGATGGTGTAGGAAGGCTATATAATTTCACGCTAAAACCCTAAGCAACCTAGCAATCCGATAAGTTATAGGAAAGTACGGAAGTAAGAAAACCGATAGACTACACGGGTGCGTTGGCAGCAGTGCGGCGGCGCGGTGGAGAGTAGTCGAATAAATTTAACACGGGTGAAACCGTCGAGCAAAGCCAGCTTGGAATACAAATATATCATCACAGTTTTCTGTCGTAAGCATAGTTAGCTAGTAACTCTAGTAAAGCAAGGTACAATTCATTTCCAGTGTGAAGAAAAACAGGACCAATCCGGCATAAACGAGGCATATATGGTTCGAAAACTGATACAGGAACGGGCGCCGGGGTATTTTCCTATGATCCTAAACATAAAAATATCATTAGCCCTAACTAAGACCACGTGGTTCCATCTTCCAATGTGAATTGTATAACCATTACTGAGGCGGCAAACGTGGTGCTGAACAGGAAAATAGAGAATCAAAACATAAGAATTCTCTCCGACAGCACTGCAGTCTTACAAGCACTGGAGAATAACATACACGACTCTGGGCTTATAAACGAGTGTCACAAAGCACTGGAACGGGTTACAACTAACAATAAAGTAACCGTACAGTGGGTCAAACGACACAGCACTCACTGGGCAATGACGCAGCAGATGAAATGACAAAGAGAGGTTCGAGCAGTCTGCGGATAGATCCTCTACCCAAATTGCCTCTGCCGTTCAGTCAGATTTGCTCGTGGCTGCGTCGAAGAATAACAGAATCACATAAAGATCGATGGACAACAGCCAGTGACTATAGACAGTCGAGGGGGACACGGCCCATCCCTGAACTTTTAGTTTTAATAGAAGTGATCTACGTATTATGGTAGGCATTATAACTGGCTATTGCTCACTTAACAAACACCTTTATGTTCTAGGTGTACCTGACAACCCCATGTGCAGAGCATCATGGAGGGTGAAGAAACCGCTACCCACGTAATCCTAGAATGCGCGGGAGTTGCAACCCAACGGGCGGAATTCCCTAAAAACCCGAAGGTCGCTTCGAGAAGCCTGTGAATGCTTCTGCGCTTCTGGTTGGAGTTAGGCTGACTGGAATAGCTGGCCGGAATATCTACGCACAATGGACCTAGAAAGAGTCTAAGTGCAGACAGATGGAGCCCACATAACATAACATAACATATTCCCACTAGGATGATGTTTTGTTGGATTTACAAAATTATAATAAATACTATTTTCACATTTATTAGTATCCGCTAACTATCAGATAAATATCAGTTTCAAAATAAATAGATACTTAAATCATAATGTAAACACAAATGATCATAATAGGTAGTAGCATGCTAATGATGTTCGCAATGTGCAAATTATCGAGCGTTGACAGCGCAGCCCACATGATATATGGCATGATTTATGGTTTTACCATCACGATGACCTCTATCTTGCCACAGTTAATCTCATTACAATAATTACGTAACAGTGAGAGTGAATGTTACCCTAATTTCTTTGCTATTAAAGTGTTTGAAAATGTGTGTTTAGAAATTGGATATATCAATGATAAAACATTTAAATTATACATTTATATTATTAATTTAAAATATAAAGGTGTACTTATTTTATAATTTAATTATGTTTGTGCATTTAGTGTATAAGCTACGGGTTGATTATAAATAAAACTTTACGGTTTTGGAAATCCGTATATCACTTGTTTGTTGTAAAATAATGAATATTAACAATCATTACCTGAGTGACCGAGCTGAGCTCGGTGTCTTATAAACAAAAAAAAAAAAAGAAGAAAAACACCTTATCTATGTAAATTTGGAATGTAAAACATTATATAAATGCAAAGTTTCATCGAAATCATTGGAGCCGTTACCGAGAAACCAATTACATATATTTAAACAAGACTTGCTCACTTAATACAATAAGGTTATGATATGAGTACCTACAATAATTAATGATTACGATCTAGACAGTGTCAGTCAAGTTCGGAAAAGAAAAAGGGCGACCACCGGCCAGCAATGATATTATAAAAGGACTTATAATATCATTGCCGGCCAGTGTGTATAATTTTACACGAACCATTTCTAGCTACTTTCGACCCCTCCACAAGTCGGAAACTATTCGACCTACACATTTGAAATTTTGTATATTATGTTTATTAAACCTCCTTTGAATATCTAGAGTCCCAAATTTCACGAATATACTACACCTATCAAGACTTGCCAAGTTAGTAATACTATAATAAAGAAAGTAGGCAACGAATTGTTTTGTAAATGAATTGAAGAACGTGCATTAAAGCTATATAATTAAAGGAACAGCTATGGAACTTGACACCTGTTAGATTCCAGTTCTGTTGTTGGTGATAACGACTACCCCGAACGTCGTTTCTATTGAACTTGACCTCTTTTTCACATTTATATTTTTATTGGGATTATGACTCACTTGGAACATGTGTGCCATATTAATGTTTTTTTTTTTATTTGTCTTTTTTATTATACCGCCTGATGTTAACTAGTTACTGTAGCCTACACACTCTTGTAACACTAGAGGTATCACTAGCGTGTTGCCTAATATGAACCATTTTCCTAGGAGCTCTGGAAATCCTACTCATCGCAGGAACACAACACAAGGTTATTTAGCTACAATCTTTTGTAGAGTGGAAGTATTCCACCACTCGGCAAGTAGAGAAAAATCTCCAAAGTAATTTCTCTGTGCAATACCTCTATTTTACAGTAATTGTGGTAGAAAATGATAATCGCTACCCATTGTAATATACTTGGTTTTTTTTGGCGGGACCATAGGATATCATGTAGTGTTTTGTTTTTTCCTTCATAAACCTGCCTCTTTTTGACCTTTTATTATGTAATATTGGTGGTATTTGGCGTAATTTATTAGTTTGATGATTGTGCACAAGTGAAATGGATAAGAAATATCACAAAACTCTAACAAGAGGGCCACCGTTTTGTTAGAACACTGAAGTCACCAGAAGACATTCTTTATGTTAACTTCATTACCCGCCTGATAATGACAGTAATATTCTTCCTGGTTAAGAATATTAATATCGGTTGCCAAAACAAAAATGAAATTATCCCCTTGTAAAAATCTAATTCGTTTGTAAATCTCGCAGTGTAAAAATGGATGCTTTCAACATAGCTAGCTAGATTAAAAATCAAATCTACTCCCACTTAGTCCTCAATTAAAAGACGGTTATTTAATTATATTCTTCTGAAGAAACTATTGAAGATTTTATATTCCTTTTGCTTTAAAGCTGATCCTAGACGCTAGTACTTTTCTAAAAATACTTTGTATAAAATCAGCAACAACAATTTTCACAAAACAAGAAATGGTATTTTATTAGACATGCAAAATGACATCAAAAGATTTTTAAATATTTTATCATAAATATTGTAAAACTAATAAATAAATTCCGTAGATAATCAACCCATAAATTTTAATTAATAGTCAAAAAATTAAGTAAACGACTATTCGTGTAGATATTCAATAAGTTATTTTTCATTCTGCGCAAAGTAAATGATCCATAGATAAGATTAGTATCGTCGAATGATCGATAGTGGAGATCGGAAGAGATCTAGAAAGTAGTATATAAGTAGTATAAATCGTGATTTTACTAATTACAATCAGTGTTACGTTGGATGTTACGAAAAGCGTTTTGTCTCCTCGTTGCGAATCCGTGAAGATTTATGTCCCGTAATCAGGCTATAGAGGTAACCGTTTATTTATTACGTGATCGGAACGGATAATAATGTGTTAATATTGCGAAATCAATTGAGTAATGACCTTTTCAAAGTTTTATATTAGCCAACGCTAATGTTTCCTATAAAATGTCGCAATTTCGTTATAAGCTTTAATATTGTGATTATCTCTAGCTTTGAAATAATTATTATGAGAAGTAAGTATTGTTTATGACAACACACTGAGTGGGTAGGTACCAACTTTTTATACTTTCTAGATAACTTTTTTTTATTTATAGATTTAGGATTTAGTCACAATCTCATTTGGTGTTAATTCACGATGTGGTCGAAGATGGTATAGAGCATACAGCATCTTTATGCTGAAAAAAAAGAGAAAATATCCTACCACTATTATATGTCTTCATCACGATGTGTTCCTTCACGGAAAGATCAAGCTTATTATTGAGGATTCGAACCTACGTTGATAGACGCAGTGTCCCAATACCCTACCACTGAGCCACCATTTATAATTTATAACTATCTTATATAATAACTCTAGGTTCTTTTATATTTAGTGGAAAATATCTCCTTTTTATTGTTATAGATTTAGTGTTGTGGTCAAAATCTCACCTAGTCTTAACTGACGATGAGGGCCAAGATGGAAGCACGCTAAGCCTAGTGAAAGACTGCCTCTCAAGGGCAGCTGCCAAAACACACCTATTGGTGGCGACAGGTTTTCAACTTGAGGGTGGTAGCTAGCCAGGCTAGCATTAGAAAAAGCCCTACCTTGATGCTATGGTCTCATCACGATGACTTCCTTAACCGAAAGCTCAGACTCATTGCGTGATTCGAACTCACGTCGATCGACGCAGAGTCCATCCACGCTACCACTTAGCCATCATTGTTTCATCTAAGTTTTGTTATATCATTTCCATTTCTTTATTTTCTCGATGACAGTTCATGTGAAAACTTGAATGAGCGTCTTTTTTACATTATGTATGCATTATTTTATAAAAATATGACGTTTACACACGTACAAGGTTATACCAGAGTCGGAGAAAATGATAGGGATGAAACTATATCGAAAACGTAACACGATAACAGACCCCGTATTTTTTTTTCAAAATGTAAGAAACTAAACTACTGCCGGATACTTTTTGTACAAATTTATTAACTAATATTATATTTCATTACAAGATGTTACACGTATTAATTCTTGATTGATAATGACAACTGCTTCAAAATTTTCGAAGCTGTTGTAAAATAAGTAGGTATAGGTAGGTACTCGACAATGAAACGAAATAATTATAACGACAGGTAACTCTTTATTTATATATTTTAATCAAAATCTGATGAATCGTCACTGTCACGATATATGCGATCGATATCATTACTTATTTGGTCACAACACTACAAAATCAAATAAGAACTGTCATCGAAAAAATAAAGAAATGGAAATAGTATAATATTTGCCAGCAACATTTCATAGAATGATGTTTGTATTTTTAAAGTAAAATATTCGTCTATAAAAGTTAAATTTTATTATTCGAGTGGAGACAGATAATGACCATTAAATGTTAGAGACCGCCGAATGAGTTGTAAATTTTCACACAGACCATTTTTAAAACCGCGGCGATGAGGTTGTAAAAAATCGCTTCAGAGCGAAATAAATTGTGCACTAATAAAACCTGGCAGCTAGTAACGTGTCACTACTACGAGATACTTGTATGTTTATTTATTACTTGAGAACTTATCTTATTACTGAATATGTTCTGGAGTTTTATGTATAGTTATTTTAAATTTGTATTCCTTCCATCTAGATATTTTAATTATTTTATACAGATATTTTTACTAAGCAACTAATTGTCTACTTTGAACTCCGAGAAGGTAAGCGAAAACGTGGTGGCCAGTTCCTTAGATACAAGGATGTTTAAAATATATATGAAGGTTTGCAACATTAATTCCTCTTATTGAGAGACGTTAGCAAATAAACGTACTGAGTGGAGAGGATCGGTGAAACGTAACGTCAATGATTTTGAAAACAGAAAAAACGAGAACTTGACAAAAACAAAACGAATTAAAAAATAAACCACCTGCACAAACTTCTTTTATAATTACGTAAATGCACTGCAAAAATAGCATACATTAGCCATATTAGAGCTATACTCAAAAGCGTCTAATTTATATTTTAACATTACAATAAATCGCTGTTGTCGACTAGGATGATTATTATATGCAGATACATAGGACTATGTGTGATTATTTTGAATACTTTTTTCTACTAGGCAGAGTTATTGGTTATAAAACGGAACAAAATAATGTTTGTCTTCAAGGGTTTAAGGGACTTTTCATATTAAATTTCTATAATTTATTTGAGGACAGTAACAGTAAAATAAGTAATTGGTTAGCTCGTTAGGGCACAGAATCCCTATCCTGCATATTCATCGTGGGTCATAGTGTCGTAGTGAAAAACGCCCATCATAACTGCGCAATATATCCGCACTGCCCACCTCTATAGTTCGTTATTTCTCTCTCTAAGTATAATTCGTTCTATTGAACGAATATTCAAGAATTAATTTTAATAGATATGCCTGTAATTTTGTTCTTCGAGAATTATAGGTTTATGGAACCAACAGCCTTTATCAACAACAATTCTTATTGTCGACTTTATGAATGAATATATAATAAGTTGCATCGGGAATATCTATAAACGCTTGTTAATTGATTTTCATTGTATAAAATTGATAAAGTTGTTGTGAAAAAATATATAAATTCTTAGTAATCAAAAATCAAAGTAACGTGAAAATATTTTACACTATTTACGTTAAAATTCCGACAATCATATAAATATTAATATATCTCTTAAAATTTTAGCAAATAAATATTTGCAAAAAAAATTTAGTGTTACAAAGCAACATAATTCTTATTTAGTGTGAATATTATATTAATTAAGAAGAATTCTTATTAGATCTTACTATGTATCTAAATGAGGAAATATAAAATATGTAAATATATTTATACCTATCAAACAGATGGTTAGATGTTTTATAAGATTGAATAATAAGGCGTATGAACAGTAATTGTCAAGAGACTTCTTACTACTGTACATTTCCTTTTTTCCCTATCAAATTAATACTTCAATGAGATAACTAAATGGAGAAATTTCATCACAAATCATACATTTAGATACGCCGTTCCAGTGAAGTTCATTTCAGTGTTTCTAGTATCGCTTCCTTATTTCACGTAGACTCAAGCGCATTGACTCAACTTCCTATTAAAGCATCTCTCACTTTGACGTACTACCCATTTAAGTATAAAAGAGACATGCGCCAATAGATACCACGCGGACATTAACATAGATCAGAGATATAGGTAGGTACATCTTGTATGATTTATGGACGTTATCGTTCTATATCCGACAATTCAATAGGATAAGAATCCATCGATCAGGCACGGTATTTTATGATGCCTTAAATTATTTTTAGAAGTTTTAAATAAAGTAAAAACGTTTACATAGTTGAAATAGTACGTCTCAAGCGCTTCGAGCGTTAGAGTTAAGATTTTTTGCAAACCATTTTCATTTTCAGATAGCCATTGTCTTTTTATAACACAAGGAGCTTTACCTTCAGATTGTTAGCGATCTATGTATCAAACTAACATCAAACCAACAATCAAACCAGTAGGAGATCTATCTCAAGAGTCTTTATCGAAGCTATATATCAAGGGGAGACATCTGCTTTTAGTCTTATGTCGCAAAATTTGATTTGCGTGACTAATGCATTACGAGCAGTGGAGGCTTTCACCATCGTAAAAATAAATTTTGTAGGTATTACAAAATATTATCGGTAATAAGACCATAATCTACGATTAATATTGTCATCTAAGTAACTTTATAATTCTTATTTATTACGATACTTTATATTTATTAGATGGAGAACTAATAACGTATTGTGAACGAAGATATAAATTCTCTGTTGCATGATATATCTTCTGCAGTATGCTTGAGTGTTTTTGTATTGTTAAAATAATATATAATTTTTAATTCAGTTTGGCAGTTATGCTTATTTATTTAATTTTTAAACTAAAAATGGAATCGTTATGTTATTATGAAAAGAAATATCTCTTCTTCAATTAGTTGAAAATGTAAATGAATTTTACAGAGAATGTGAAAATCGGTGTGCGACTTGTCGGCGCCAGCATGACAAAATTGATATTTATACGCGGGACCTTGCGTGCAACAATTTGCGTTTGCGAACAATGAACGCGGTTGTCACACGTGTTCCCGGAACACGAACACTTGAGTAAGGTGTGACCTCAGTCAGCAACGTTGACCTCTACATCTGCATCACACTCACTAACGTTATATAAATTAAATGAGTAAAGTAGGAATGTTTATAGGAATAACCTATCATATAACACTTTATAATTGTGTAGGATTAGAACACTTTTTTTAGTACTATATCATTTTGGTTATTAATTTTTTAATGATCGATTTAATATAGTATCAATGTATATTTGAAAATTCAAAAAATATGAGCCCTAGAAATAGATACATAATTATCTAAATTTAAATTGTATAATATTGTCGTGTAAAAAAGACTGTCTAATGTACATTCAGCTGTGTCATTAACAATATTATCGATTTTCATCAAACGGTGCTTGGATTACGTTATTACATTAGGTACCTACTCACTAAGTTCACGAATTTAGGAGTTTCTAGCTTCCTAGGACCATATATAAATAAAGTTTCATCACCTCTGTTGCCTTGACCATCTCGAAAAGGTGAAAGAGGATCAGTACCATAAAGCCTGCTTAGCACGATCGACATGTTGATTTCTTATCGAGAGTACTGTAGTAGAGAGAGAGTAGTGATACTGAAGGATCAGTGAATGATGTCGGGATCTACGTGAAATTTAGTTTTATGTTTGGAGAATGAACACACCTTGCACAAGAAAGAATGCAGTTGCGTAGTCGTATTTCGGAATCCAAGCATGATTTTGAGATAACTGACCAGCTCTTAGTATATTGAATAAATTTAACTAAGAATTAACTTAGTACTTAAATAAAACTGAAACAAGTGATTTTCTTATTATAAAAAAATCATATGCGCGTGCATCAACGTACACGTGATAGAAGTGAAATTTCTTAAAAAGAGAGGCGCGGATAGTCTAAACTGTGTATTAGATATAAATACTAATTATGTATAATTCTTTATTCTCTCTCACGTAACGAAATATGCTTAAATGTGACGCATCCTTGAAATTTCACACTTAATTCTCGTTCAATTACTTATCGAATCGCTGCCTAAGAATTTTCATTTCAAAAAGCATCAATCAATTAACACTATGCAATTTAAATATAATAACAAATGGCTATTAAAATACAGTTAATCCTAATTACGCAAGATTGTTCATTATATTTTAATTACTGAGATAGGCAAGTCTTTCGCTTCGCGGAATTCCAGTGCTCGCCCACGTTGCAGATAAAGTTCTTATAAAAGAAATCACTTGAAATATTCCTTGTAAGTGCGTCACGGTACTATTATGTAACAATCAGCCGGATCTGGAGGCTCATTAGACAAAAAAAAGATTATATCGCAGACAATAGAGCACTCAGCGGCCGAAAGTGATAGTATAATAGATATTAAAGAGAGATGACGATAGCGAATGACCAATGTGTACACTGTACAGTCACTGTTCCAAGTAAAGAATTATAGATATCGTTGCCGATATTGACCGATTACTTTTCCTCTGCTATTTTGATATTAATAATAATACAATTTTAAGAGTGGTGGTGCTCTTGTCGGTGGAGCAATCTCCAGCTCTCTCTACGCTGTGCCTTCCTCTTGAAATCGTGATACGACACGACACCTATTTTTTCCTTGACATGCTGAATGTATGTTCTTCTTGGCATTCCTCTTTCCTTCAACTTTTCCTTGTAATATCTTTTTTAATAGGTCGTCGTGCCGAATCAAAAGCCCCATCAAATTTCCCCTCCTATTCCTAATGATCTCCAGTAATATTCTCCTATCCTTTACCATGTTTATATTATATTAACTTAATTTAGTGACAAGTATGTAGAAGTTTTGAAGTAATGATGGTTCGTTGAGTGATAGCATGTAAGGATACCGCATCGATCATTGTGAGTTCGAAACCCTACTATGCGGTAGGTATTTCAGTGAAAGTAAACATTGTGATGAAACCATAGAGTGGTAGTAGGGAATTTTTAATGCTACCATCATCTAGTTGAAAATCTGTCGCCAAGCACCTACAGGTGTGTTCCGATAGCTCCACTTGATATCCATTTCCCCTACTAGCTTTAGTAGTGACAATACTGCATCTTGGGCTGAATAATCACTTAAAATCAGGTAAGATTGTGGCCACATGATAAACCGATAAAGAATTCAAAACGGACGAATCGGAAGAAGTGCTTAAAAACATTAAAGATTTTTAAAAAGTATATCCATATGTGTATCTTTTTTTTAGAACTGACTATACTGTTAGCCATAAGTGGCTTTTAAAGCTTCACCAAAGTCGGTCAAAGTGGCCGGCCCTCGGCTTGGGCAGTTGGCGCGGTTGCAAATAAGACGCTATCTAGATAATTCCTTATCCTTAGAATTCGAGCTAACTAATTATACATTTATACATGTCCCTGTCTCCTGGGAGGAAAGAAGAAAATATGTGTATATATATTTAGTAATTTGTAAATTTTTTCCTAAACTAGAACAAAAAAGAAAAAAAGAGTTTATAAAGCATTGAGTCAAATCAAATCTACTATACTTAATAGATTTGTGTGTAGATAGTGAGAATTACTCACTTTGGATAACATAACATTAGGCTTTGCATAACATTATCGAGCACTTTATCCCATATAGTTTGTTAGTATTATTATTTTTCTTGGTATGATGCATTGGGGTATACGAAGTAAAATGTGTTTAAGGTATATTTTTTATTATTTTCTCTTTCTTAAATTCAGGGTACCTACTTTTAACCACAATTTGATTTCTCACTCCCATTTACTTATACAAGGTGTCCAGAAAGGGTATCGGGTATTTGTTTTCGCGCCATATTCGAAACGGGGCGTCTAAAGGGTGCGGGGATGGGTTCGTGGCGTCCGCTATTTTGTGGAGTTTTAGTCACGATGGAACAGTACTCGGGGACGCATCGCGCATTTTGCGTACGAGCGTATTATCGTAATGGTGATTCAATAGTGACTGCTCAACGTCTCTATCGTGCGGAATATCGTACACGCCACGCGCCAAGTGACGATAGCATTAGGAAATGGATCAGGATGTTCGAGAATACAGGTGCGACAGTTACAATTCAAAACTCTGGTCGTCCTCGTTCAGTTCGCGATGAAGAAACAATTGAAGAAGTTGAGGCGTCGGTTCGTCAAAATCCGTCTTTATCCATCCGAAAGCGAAGCCAAGCGTTGAACATAAAAAAATCGTCTTTACATTCGATTTTAAAGGAAGACTTACATCTAAAAGCCTATAAAATTCAATTGGTTCAAGAATTGAAGGATACGGACTATGCTAATCGACTGAATTTTGCGAACGAAATGGTGCAGCGATTTAACAACTTTAACAACATACTGTTCAGTGACGAAGCAAATTTTCACCTGAATGGTCATGTTAATAAGCAGAATTGTCGGTACTGGGCAGTGGAGAATCCGAGACGAAAGCATGAACGACCCCTGCATAGCCCAAAGGTCGTTGTTTGGGCCGCTATGTCTGCTAAAGGCATAATTGGTCCTTATTTTCATGAAGATCAACGAGGCCGAGCAATTAATGTGAATAATGACCGTTATTGCGATATGTTGCGAAATTTTTTGGTCCCAGAGTTGCAGGAGTTTGCAGGTTTTAACTCAAGAACGTGGTTCCAGCAAGATGGGGCCACTTGCCATACCTCAAATGACTCAATGGAAGTTGTTAACGAATTCTTCCCTAATAAAGTCATTTCGCGAAGGGGTAACATCAACTGGCCTCCCAGAAGCCCCGACCTTAGCCCGCTTGACTATTTTGCATGGGGATACCTTAAAAGTAAGGTTTATCAAAACAATCCGACGAATCTAACCCAGTTAAAGCAAAACATCAGGTCAGAAATGGCAGCAATATCGATAGCTATGTGTCAACGTGTTATCGCCAATCTTCGTTTCCGTTTAGAAGAGTGCCAGCAACGTAACGGTCATCATTTGGATAACATCATCTTTTCCAAATAATTCTCCAATTCATATGCTAATAATAAACAATAAACTTTTTTATTGCATACAAATAATTTTTGTTTCATTGAACTTACAAATACCCGATACCCTTTCTGGACACCTTGTACTACAAGCCCTACTCAACACAGGAACACAACATAAGGTTATTTGGCTGCGATCTTCTGTAAGGGAGAGGTATTCTACCAGTCGGGTAGACTGGTTTTAGTAAGCAATGGCGGCGACAGCTCATAAGAATTATCCCTTCCCTTCAATAAAAAAAACACATTGTGAGTAAACTTTTACTGACTTTTTATTGAATCGACTTTCTAATTTAAAATGTCCGTCATGCTACAGTAGCTAACCCCGAAATATGACGTGTCATATAAAATCACTGTACGTATATTTACCAGCAAGAACGGTAGTAGCGTTTTAATTGATATATTGCGTCACATTTATTCATGATACGAGTAGAATCAAGTGTGACGAATACCTAGTAGTAATTTTGGTTTTAGCTCTATAATAATGTAACAGGCGTCACTGACCTATAGTAAACATTACGTAGTCATCAAAGGTCAATGGCCTTGCTAGATCTCGTGGTATCTGCTCACATCTGTTACAACTTGTAACTTACAAGAGCAAAAATTATAAGCAGATAGGTAATCATTATCTGTGTACAATATTGTGATTACCTCATTCAAGCGTGGGTGGATAATGTGTACGCATTCATTTGATCTTGCAAATGATTCGATTGTCATAAACATTGTTTTTTTTTCAACACTTACTATTATAATACAAATGATTTTAGCTTTTCTATATTTACCGCAAGCTTCGTAGAATGTTGCTATAGAGGAATAGCACCCACCTTAATTTATTATTTTTTAAATATGTATTTTAAAAGTATACAACAAAAATGACAAAATTATATCTAGATTTTTTATTAAGTTAATCTGCCATCGATATTATGAAGAATTTATAAATATGTTAATTTTAAGATTAGTTTTTCATGTTTAATCAATAATACTTACTGTATATAAGTAGTTAAGTTAATTTGAGTAGGTAATATTTGCTCAAAATAAAACAAAAACCGTAATTTAACATTAATACCATAGAATATTAGGAATGAAAATCATTTCATTTTGTATGGCAAATAAAGCGGTTAATTATATTAAATTTTATGGTTATATGAGAAACCACTCCAAGCAACAATTTTGATGTCACTTTAACTTGTTGTTCCAACAAATCATTTCAACTTGTTGGTAACCTTGAACTGCACCACTTCCTTGATGACGAAAACACTGGAACAAAGACTTTGTTGATAACTGATCTAAAGTTCCAGACAGAGAATGTTCATACGTAAACATAAGCCATTTACATACAAGACCCGAGATGAATCGACACGATAGCTACTATCGAGAATTTAAGTAAAATAAATGGAGTTTTTAAAGCCTTACACCCACACCTGGAATGAATAATATAAGTCCAGATATGTAATCTAACTTTGAATAGCCAAAGTACTTAATTATGTTTTGTGTTGGTGGCTTTAAAAAACAAAAAGAAATAATATTTTGTTCACAAAGGTATTTTTGTGTAATTTTTATATTATACCAGCAGTGCCCCGTGGCTTAATTTAAGCAGCAGTAATTATTTTCGTCTCGTTGATTCATCTAAACTCCTATTATTGTCATTTTATATGGACTTCAATTAAGGAATGACATATTATAATTACTTCCCGTATACAAAATTTCATGAAAACCGGTAGAAACTTAATAAAAAATAATACTAGATTTTTTTACGACTTCTGTAAGTATTATTGAGGATTCTTTTAGCCCATCAATTATGGAATAACCTCCTAGTACTAAAATTATTATTTATTGACTATCCTTACAGCCTAGCAATCCCTCGATTGAAGATTGATCCCATTCCAAGAATTACTTATACTCCCCGTAATCAGTGTACCAAATTTCATCATTATTGGTTAGAATAAATAAAAAAATTTTTTTTGTTTGTCTAAAAGTAATATTGACAATTCTTGTAGCTTATCATTTGAGCAATGACATAAGCATACCGTGTACACAATTTCACAAAAATCAGTCAAACCATTTTTAAGTTAAACCTAGACGTACCAGCAGACCGACAGATAAAGGGGTTTTAAACAAAAACTTTGTTTTTTAAAATAAAGAATTGAGAAGAAAAGGATTAAATTTTTTATTGTATTAGATGATATCGGACAAATGTTTACCATGACCACGCTTACAGATGTCGATATTTTCATTAAAATTTTCAATCACTTTTTCACAAAATTGCTGGTTTATTTCGTATTAAGTTGAGGTTTAAGGCTGTAATCGTTTCGATTATCTCCGTATAGACTCTGTCTTTATAATAGCCTCACAAAATTAATCTAGTGGTGTCAAATCACATGATCGGGCCGACCAGTTAAAAGCTGAATTTTATGAAGTTATGCGATCGGAAAATTTGATTTGCAATAAATTCATTGTTGGAACACCACCCTGTTGGAACCACGTGTCAGTGCTATCCACATAATCAATAATAGGCCAAAATTATAAGTTGTTAACATCTCTCTATAGCGTAATTCATTGACCGTAACCGAATTTACATCCGAATTAAAAAAAAAAAAAAAAAACGATTCAATCAAGTCTCTAGACCACATAGCGCATCATACAGTAACACGTTGAGCTTGCAAAGACTTCTCAACAATCGCTCTTGGATTTTTAGAACTGAAAAAATATTTTATCCAGTAAAATCAGTGGGTTGTTCTTGAATGAATTCAGCGAATCTACCGCGATGTGAATGGTAGGCCGACTTCAATTCTTGCACCAGTTACACCTTGTAAGGCTTTAAAGTGAAATCTTTACGGAAAATCGCCATGTGGTCGCTGTGGATAACCCCAATTGTTGAGAACGTTGAGGAATTGACAAATTCGGACCTTTTTCAACACTGTGGCTCGCGGTTGCTATGTTTTCACTTGAACGACGCGTTGGTGTTGGCACATTACGCACCGATTTTTTTTTAGGTCTGACTACACTGTTAGCCTTAGGGGCCCTGAAGCCGCCGCGACTTTTACAGCTTCACCGACCTTGGGGGCGAGCGCAGAAGGCACTCAACCGCGTTATGCACCGATCCTGTCGACTCAAATTTATCTACCAATTTCTTAATAGCGGTCTCAGAAGGACGATTATATTGACCAAAAATATCACGAATTTTACGAAATGTAACTTTTACAGATTCACCACTTAAATAGTGGATTTTCATTAACTTAATGCGATTTTCGAGCAAAATTAAATTCATTGTAACAATTGCCGAAGCTTCTAATACTGATATATCAGAAACTGAATGTAAAAACTGTCTTGTTGTTTCGATTTGCCTGTATTAAAAATCGACGTTCGTTTTGAAAAATCCTATAGTTACAAACAGACAAAACAATGTTTAACGTCATATTCACAATCAATATCCTTTAAATAGGATATCTATTTGGAACTTTGGAAAAAAGACATGTAGGTACCTACAGACAGAACTAAATATTTATAAATATGTATTAATATAGAAATATTTCTTATATTAAGTGATTCCATATATTACATGTAGGTAATAAAAATGGGTTCACATTAATTAGATTTGGCGCGGGACTGTTCAAACTCAATCCTGATTTGAACAATCTAGTTCTAGATTGTGTCCAATAATCTTAAATCGGATATTGTTACGGCCTATTTTCTTTAGACTAGACGTGGTTAATGAAAGGTCGACACAGATGTTTGTTAAATTTGTTTATTTGGGTTTTTATATTTATTTTTTATCATTAAAGACTTATTGTTTAAAAACTTAGTCTTCGTCTTTATAAGGTTTAGATGTAAATGGATCATTTAAGTAGGTACATATAGTTTGAAATATAAATAGGTATGTAGGTAAACAAAATTATTGCAGCTACCGGAACACACTTATTGGTGTTAGACGACAGATTTTCAACTTGAGGGTGGAAGGTAGCCATGCAGGCATTAGAAAAACCCATCACCATGCTATGGTTTCATCAATTGCCGAATAACATATACTCCGGCTGGCGGAGACCAATTATTTATTAATCAAAGGATAAGAAACTAATTTTTTATAACAATATGTAGGTACTAATTTATAAAAAACCAGAGGGTGCCTTGAGAAAAATAACACCAATCTAAGTAAACTTGAAAAGTAAGACGTTATCTAAACACATAATTTCATCCAAATAGTTAAGAGCTGTTTCCGTGAAACCAATTACCTACATTTATTTATATTTAAAAATCTGTTCACCTATTAGTATTAGATAGGAATACTTCCATATGTCATAGTTGTACAATGTTATTGTGAACTAGTTAGTAGGTAACAAAACAGGGCGAAACCGCACATGCGCAATTAGGGACATTGATTTTTCTCACTTTGACAGTTCAACTTATGTTTTGAGCCATCACTTGCATACTCGCGACAAAGTAAACAAAAAAATGGCTTTAGATTTCTCTGCAACGTATAAACTTTTGGTTTTAGGTGATTCGAATGTCGGTAAAACATGTATAGTGCATAGATATTGTGACGAGAGGTACTATGATATTTACATATCTACAATAGGTGAGTAAAAGTTAACATTCAGTTTTACGTGCCTTTGTTAAAAAATGTGGTACATTTTTAGTGCAGCTATTTAAGAGAACAACAATCGTGTTATATTTTCAATGGTAATAGTGGAGTAAGGAACAATAGATTAATAACCATAAAATACGTTATTAAACATTATTTAAACTAAGAATTTCCTTACGTTGTACAGTTTAAAGGTAAGGTACCTACTAATAGTCAACGCTAAGAACCAAGACTTTATTGGGAAAAATAATTCTCTATTATACCTAAACAACGTTCACAAAAATTGCTAAGAAGCTGAAATTACAACTAAGTTAATAAAAACGTTTGTGGGTAGTTTTTACATACATATTATTACTACTGTAGGTACCTATATTTTCATAATACATAAAAAAATTGTTCCTTTGTTTATGTGTTTGCCTGTAAAAATGTCGCTGATAAATTAGATATCTCATAATCTACCGTACTTTGAGTTTATACTGCTACGACAGTAATAAAACTATACATTATGCATCCTGAAAAAAAAAGAAGTTTTTTGCCTTTTGCTTGATGGTAGTCCATCACTGATTGTCGGCCTGCAAGCCTGAATACACACTGTATTTACATGATCACTGGATTTACCCCGGTTGATCTCGAATGACGGCGAACTAAAATAGAGTCACTTATGGGGTATAACATCACGCGTATGGTGGTTGCGACTCAGTCGTCTGTACACCACTGCAGGTATCTGTATATCTCAGCTCTGGTCTGTTTCTCTATACCTATTACTTTAGGGATTTTTTTAGAATGGACTGAATTACACTGTGAGAAAATTTAAAGCCTCGAGTAAAGTTCTCTTACAGCCAATTGGCAAGAAAATACAAAAACTATAGTTTTCTTCAAGTCTGAAATCGCAAATAGTGAGATGTTTGAAGTGTGATATTAAAATATTATTATATTGTTCTGTTTCAGGCATAGATTTTAAGCAAAAGATAATAAACCTAGACGGTGTTCCTATCAAACTACAGATATGGGACACGGCTGGCCAAGAGAGATTCCGTACATTAACTACTGCGTATTATCGCGGAGCTATGGGCATTATTCTTATGTATGATATTACTAATCTGGAATCGTTTAATCATTTATCCTACTGGCTCAGGAATATTCAAGAGGTAAAATCTACAAAAATAGTGAAGGTACCTAGTTTGGTTATAAAAACAATCTGATGGATTGACTTGTGTGATTTTACAGACTCCGCAAACTATAAAATTGTTCGCTACTTTCGTATTTATAAACATACATAGTTAAAATATTAAAATAACTCCCATAAACAGATTGTATTGAGTTTATTATAAAAGAAACCATATGATTTTTTAATTAGAATACTCAGTATTATTTTATCATATTAGATATGGCTTTCGAGGACGATCTCTTTTTTATGGATCGAAGTTAATGTTGGATTTTCATACTTCTACAATAAAGTTCACTGAAATCATTTAAATTAAGGATCGCGCAGTAAACGACGAAATCAACAATGTTATTCTAATACGGTTGGAATCAATCTCTGAATACTACGGTTTAGCAAGGTGGAGTAGCAAATGACAATGGATCGTCTATATAGTTATATCGATAGAAATATCGACAATAATTGGAGTGGACCAATACCCAAGTGTGGGCACCAAGTTTTGGACACACGTAGTCTTGGAAAACTTCTGCTAACATCAAGTGCGGGTTTTAGCAAAATGGCTGGTAGTTATCGGATGCGAACTAAATTTCGATTACCTTTTTAGCATTGGGAGACGTCTATGCCAAGCTTTTAATTGTCACAATTTGATCACAATGAGAATACAAAATCAATTTAAAATGTGATTCGCAATTATCTACAAAAAATATTATGATAGAAATTAATAGGTATGTATGTACCTAGTGATAATAATATAAAAATAATATATTTACAGTACGCGTCTCCAGATGTGATCAAAGTATTAGTTGGGAACAAATGTGATGTTCATGAGAATCACAGAGCTGTCCCGAAGGAGAGAGGACAAAAGGTTAGTTATTTACGTTATATTTCAATTCAGTTAAAATATTACGTTTAGCATTTTTCGCTTACGCAGATTAAGATTACATTAGTCGCATGGCTTTTTTTATAACTGATATACTCTTAGACATAAAAGCCCTGGAGCCTCAGACAGCTTTTACAGCTTCATCGGGCTTGGAAACCCCATGACTTTGCACTAGATATTTCTAGTAGGTAAATCTCTAAATAAAAAATTAATTAATTAAGAAATTATGGCTTAGTGGTATCTTGTATGGATACCGCATCGATCAATGAGAGATCGAATCCCTGCAATGACCATAAGTTTTTGGGGAAGGAAAACATCATGATCAAACCAATAGCATTTTGGTAGGAAGGCATCTAATGCCCATCTGGCAAGCTTTCACCTTTAAGCTAAAAATCTGTACCCAAGTGGTAAGGACTTATAGGCGTGATCCGGCTGATACACTGAATACCTAGTCACCCTACTAAATATCGTCACTTAACATCACAAGAGATTGTGGCTAAATGCTAAACATAGGTTTAAAAAACGCTAAAAGAATGTTAAAAAAGTTGAATTAAAAGCATACTAAATGCGACAGTTATGTATTCAAAACAAAAATACATTACAGATAGCAGACGACTTCGACATGCCGTTCTTTGAAGTGTCGTGTAAAAATAATATTAATATAGAGGACGCATTTTTGACGTTGGCCAGGAAAATCAGAGAATACAGAGAATCCAAGGTAATTAAGATCAACTAATGATTGTATAGGTAGCTACATATTATATAGTAAGGTATATAACTAACGATCTTCAAGAACTTTCAAAAACTTTATACTTACGATACAATTTGATGACAGTAAAATAATCTACAAAAGGCCACAAAACATTTTGTGATAAATTTGATAGTTTCAACGGAAAAGGGAAAAAATATTAAAATTGATGAATTGAAACTTTTGAGCTTAAAGTTCTGAAGGAGTAAAATTATCGTATAAGACTTTTTTTGTTAGTGCATTCAACTTCCTCCTAGTATATTAGGTAATTAATAGTTTTTTTTGTGAACTAATTCGTTAAGCTACAATTTTCCCATTTCTTTTTTCATAACGCTGAACAAAATATTCGATATTATAAAAAAAAAGCAATCCTCTGACACAGCCTCTCTACTTGTAATTGATTTGAACAGTCTAAGTAGTTTATCTCAGTAAAAATTCCAACGTTTAGTCTGTTCAAACCAAAGGGCTCTACACCCTTTCTCATTGATCCAAACCTTAGTCATTTTATAATTAAAAAACATATTTTGTTAGTATTATTGTTTATACCTTAATTTTAATATAAATATCTTATAGTATATACAACTAACCCACTAACTTAAAGTAAAACAATTTCATTTGAGGCATTATCTATCTATATTAAATCTGTAGTTCTGTCTGTACCTACATATAATTTCTTTTTCAGATTTCCTGATAGACAGACGTCTACTAAATTAATGATTGGTTTCTCAATGGAGGAGACTATTCATTAATCTAAGGGCGTCTATTATAAAGAACACAGATATTAAATGATTTTTTTTCTGTCTGTCTCTGTTGGCACAGTGCCTCAGTGCCTTATAATGAGTATAAGGTGGCGGTGGTAATTTGAGGAACTAAAGCAGCCATCTTGCAATGTTACAACAAACTCAGAAATTCCAGAATATTAGAAATTTGCTCGATAATAGTTAAGGCATGACTTGTTATTTAAATTTGAATTAAATGTTCATAGGTATTAATTAATTTTGTATCGAACTTTATTCTATTTTAGAGCCAATCATGTTGGTAAAGTCTAAATAGTGACACGCCAACTTTAGGTACTGGTGGCACTGTGTCCGTATTTAATCCAAAAATGGCTTCACCTATTTTCACGAAATTGCAGACTATATGAATTGTAAATAATATGAGTAAAAAATAAAATTACAAGACGAAAGTAATTACTGAGTAAATAATAAAAGAGTGCGGAGCAGCGGGGCACCGCTAGTATATTTATTTATTTTAAACTAAAATGTAATGTACGTTAAAATTTTGTTTCAGGCCGATGCCTTTGAGCTCAAGGAAAGAGACAACGTTATAAAGCCTTCAGAGTCTGAGACGGATGTTTCTAAGTGTAGCTGTTAGCTGTTTAGGTTTTATTCAATTTAATTATTATTCATTTCATACTGCAACAACTTGCTATGTAACATTATACAGTATGCATTGCATATATTATATGATATTGTGGGCACATCTTAGTTTCAAGAACTTGTAATCAGGGGTGTTATGGAATTCCGTAACCGTAACCGAAACTATCGGATATGCGAAATAAAAAAAAAAAGCGAAGCCGTAAGTACATATCTTATAAAAATGTTTCGAATAATTTCGGATAAACTCGAAGACGAATGAAACACTTCTTTTAAGTTCTACAATTATGTAGTACATTAATTTGATATATTATCTCTTATGGTTTATTCAGCGAAAGCTATTTAAGCGCCCCAAAAGCGTCTTTTTTCCGATTTCATTCACCGTTAACGCCACAGCTTATTTCCTTTGTTACTATATGTAAACAAATATATCTTATAACCTGGTTATATAACATAGCTATGAATTAAAAGAAAAACCATGTCAATGATAAGACTTTCTCGCGTGAAAAGAACATAAGCGGACAGAGACGTTGAGTTTTATAATATGTATAAACAAAGTTATATTGTTCGTCTACAAAAATATTCAAATAATTGTATTGTCCTTCTAAATAGAATCCTTTCTATATGTGTAACTAAAATTATCTAAATCTATCGGATATCTGAAATAATTTCATATTCGTATACATAAAGGAAACTGATTAAATACTAACATCCCTGCTTATGAGCAATGTTTGAGATTCTACACAGTGTGTTTGAATTGCTATTGTTATTTCATATTTCACAAACGAAGTTTTTGTAGCTAGGATATGAACATAATAATCACCTACATAGAGAACGTTAAAACATTATGCATTTGACGAATCAGTGATGTTTGGATTTGTATGAAGGAATGTTGTTGTGTTAAAATGTTTTACGGATAATTGATTCGTGAAATGGATAACTTTCGGTCTGTGCAAGCGACTATAAAATGGTTATTGCAAAGATTGAATTCATACGCAATTTTATATGTGCAGGAGTTTACAAAATATATTCGATGATACAGAAAACAAATGTGTGGTATATTAGTACCGATGTTTTATACGCTTATGATGAAGAATAAAGTTAAACGATCCTATGAGACCTATTGATACAGACCTTGGAGTCATTAACTTTGATTAAAACAAGATTGAATTAGGAAACTGAAAATATTCTTTTTGAATTGTTATTCGATCGTAGAGAACACTTAAAATGAAATTTTTATTATGATTTTATTTAAAACAATTTTACGTAATGCGAATAACGCCAGTCCACAACGAAAGTGGTGGTATTCTATATTATATTAGTGAATTGATTGACCAAATTATATGAACGCAATGGTTTATTCGTTTCTGATAGTTAAATCAAAAATATTCAAATGATTGAAACTTTTATTTTCTCTATTTATATAATGTAATATTATTATATTAACGAATAATACAAGCAAATTATTCATTATTGAATGGGGCCAAATACATATAAATGTGATTGATTGAACTGGGAAATAGATGTATATAGTCGCTTGCTTAATGACCTGATTCTAACCTACAACTTGTAATTTTATTCTACTATCATAATATCTCTAATCTTATTAGAGGATACGCAATTTTTTAACTTATAATAAAAATGATATTTGGTAATTAGTCGCTTCATGTAATCTATGTGCTATTTTGCGTAGAACAACTGTCGCAATATTCGAACGCACAGGATAATTATTAGAATAAAACTTTTTAAACGAATTTTGTATTCTCGTTAAAAGGTAACCGATTGTAATTGAAACATTTAAGGCACACCTCCACGAGCGAGTGTATAGCCGCGATTCCGTCCTGTTATCGTTGGGTGATCTATACGGGACGATTATTCTTCCGCTGGCGTATCGTGACTGATTACCACGTGCCCGCAACAACTCGTTGCACTGTTGTTTGGTTGAAAAGAGCTCAGTTCACCTGTCACCACAGCCAAGAGTGAAATCAGAAGTGTCAATAGTTTAGTGGGCCGAAAGTGCGTCACGTTTTGCGGAGAGTCCGCTACGAGTACGTCACGTTTCGCAGCTAGTCGTTGGCGTTTTCCTCTTCAATGTCACTCGTTGCATCGCCGTGTGGAGACACGATCATAGAGTTGTTACAGAATGAAGTGGCAGGGCGGTAATATCGCCGCCATAAATTCGTTCGTGGAGGTGGCGCCTTAGGTGAATCTAAATTAGGTTTAAAGCCATGAAAAATAGAATAATGTGACAAAGTATAAGTTTCAGATTGGGCCTGTAATACTCTTATATAAAAATAATAAATTAAATTGGAATTTTATTGAAAAATAACCCTATACCCGATGCGTTTATCCATCGGCAACATCTCAGGAATTACCCTCTTAGGGGATGAATTTTCAAAAATCTTTTCTTAGTACTCATCTATGTTATATTATTATAAGGTGCTCCTATATAAAATTTCATGTTTCTAGCCCATCGGGTATACAAGTGCATTGACTGTCAGTTAGTCTTAAGAAGTTTATTAAGTAAGAATGTACATTATTATTTCTATAATTTGTATGAGACAAACCTACGAGAGTGTTGACATAGTCATAGGTCAAAATATATTAGTAGGAAAAACCCCTACAGATTTTAGAGCCTATGATGAACAACCACCACGTCTGTATCTATGGGTGAAGTCTAAAAATAAATTGTTTTTATTTTTTTATTACCTTAAACTGAAATAAAATAGATTTCTTTTACAAATTGCAAGTTCAAAGTTACTTTCACTATTATAACATAACGACGACAATACAAGTTGCTAAGAAAATACGCATTAGATGAGGTAACAGACCCGCAAAAAATCCTACTAATATTATGAAGGCGAAAGTTTGTGATTGTGTTTATGTTTGTTACTTCTTCACGCTCAAACGGCCGGACCAATTTTGATGAAATTTGGTATGGAGGTAGCTGACACCCTGGATTAACACATAAGCTACTTTTAAAGTAATTTTTTTAAGGTATCTTTTAAATTATACGCGGGTGAAACCGTGGGGCACAGCTAGTCTAAATATATTTACATAAAAAGTGCATTTATCCAGAATAAAATACATAACCACTTTAAGATAAATTATTTTCTATGCGTCTATAGTAAGAAATGGAGTTGGAGATCAAAAACGTGAACAAAGAAATGTCACTCTCAAAGTGAAGTTTCAGAAGTAGTGAACATATTTCTAGATACTCTAATTATTACTTAATTTAACTAATTGTATTCTCAATTAATATAATATATTCTTATAAGTTATTCATATTTCTTTATTTCATAGTCCTTTAAATTTTATTTCTTATCAAACCTGAATCGATTTTACGTTTTTTAATCCATTGTCTCAAAAGAATTTCATTTACAGATATTAATTTTTTTATAGTAATAATAACATTATTTTTTTGTTCCTATAAATTTATTTTATCGTGTCTCTGGTTATGAAGAGCCAAATATTTAGAGAGCTGTAGCCCTATTACCAATACCATAAAAAAATGCACGATTTTATTATGGATATTTTTTTATCATACATTTTAGGCCTATTTAAAACTGAAATACGGCGTGACATATTTTGTTTAACGTGTTTAAGTTTTGCGTATAACTTTAACACGATATTTTTGTACTTTTGGAAAATTCACACACACAAATGAGGTTATAATTTGATTTTGGTAGCACTTTTATTTACATTTTTGATCTCAAGTTTCACTACTTATTATATAGCTGCTAAGGACTCTAGAGGAAAATCTTGAGCACAGAGATGGATACAAGGACTAAGATGAATTTTTATTTCCCGAGTTAGGTATATACATGACTACATACAAGACTAGCATTACAATAGGCAAAATCATTAGTAATTATAAATGTTCAATAAATTAAAAAAAAACCGCTTTTATACATTATACTAACATATTTATTTAAAAAAATATATTATTGCATCCCCACAAATACACGAATTTATTTTACTCAGACTTTTTTTGTTGTTTCCTCTCAATACATAATATTTTGTAACTTTGTTTAGCAAAAATAACTAATTCCTAAAAAAACAACATATTGCATTTTTTCCTTTGATTTAAAATTAATTAACAATTTTTTCATGTATATGTATTTATCACACTTGAAATTGGCGAAATTGCCTACAAAGATAGAAGTCATATTATTAAAAAAAATACTTAAAAAGTATCTAGAAAATAATAGTTATTTTGAAACTCATTAAAATAATATATAAATTAAATATATAAATTATTACCAGTAAGTTACATTTTAACTTAATAGCAATTCCTTCTTGGTTACGTAAAGTAAATTGTCAGACTTTTTTAAAATAACATTAACATACTGAATAATTATTTGTTATAAATTCAGCTTTTTTCTCTGTCTTTTAACCGGAATATCAGAAGTAACTGGAGGATGGTCTACAACTTCTTGCTTGATATTGTCAACACTTATTAAATTCATAGTTCCAGAAGCACACCCATTGGTTGGTAACACATGGTTAGGTGGTGGCTCCACTTTAATAGGTAGCTTTTGTTCGAATTTAATATGACTAGACCTTCCCGCTTCATGTTTCCTGAAATATTACAATAGAATATTGCTTAGCGTAGTTGTGGTCAGGTTCTAATCTAGGCATTTCGGTTTGGAGGAGATCACAGATTGTAATTTGTAGAAGATTCAACATTGAACACATTATAAAACTTTTTGCAATGATTGAAAATAAAATTTTGTGTGTGAGAGTCATGACCCATATGTCTCCCCCTTAGATCCGCGTCTGAGTGTGGTAATAAAACCTATCAAAGTTAACTGAAATTAGTTTTATTTAAATTAATATATATGTATAAAGCCCATTTCATCCAAAGGAACATCGAAAAACAGTGTAAACAAACCCATTCTATGGAGAAAATAGTGTTTTTATATTATACAACAAATCAGAATGATTTAAATCATTATAAAATATCGATTTATAATAAGGTGAAAGATAATTTTAAATTAAAATGTTTTATAATGTTGGAAAAATTATGTGGTAGATACTTATTTAAAAGCACGACAAAACAATTTAAGAGAAGATTTTTACACTTTGAAAACAATTTATGAGAAAATATGCCGGTTTTCCTTCAGAAATTGTTATAATTTTTTTACACTGGTTATTCGCGACGTTTTCCATTAAGATCCTAGTTGTATTATGTAATAACTAACCTCGTAGTAACATATTGTATAGATCCACATATAATTGTGATTGAATAATAAATATAGTTAGGAATGATTTAATAATCCATGTACAATGAAAAACAATTGTTTTTAAGAAGCCTTTTTGGTCCAACACTTGAATGCTTAATTTTTAAGGGTAAAAGTTTTGATTGGCAACCCTGAACTATAAACCCCTCTCTATTATATCTATGAAATTCGTCACGTTACTTGTTTGTTTAAACTCTTTATTCGGTTCACTAAAATGGACTGTACATTCATCTGCCGAGATGCTTGCAGGCCGGCAAGATAGCGGCGACCATAGATGGATTGCCAATCTCTCGGTGGTAATTGTTGTTTTGAGTCAAATCTGGATTCTACAAAACTTTTTCTTGAATATAGAAATTGTAGAATGTATTCAAATTTGTTATCAAATATGACTTGGAAATATGAAACTCATTATATTACTGCATACAACAAATATATATTATTTTTTGATACTTACACCTCTATTTCTTCATTTACAGGATAATTTATAGTAGTTTTTAGTAATTCATATGGCTCAAACTTACTATCAGACAAGTTGAAGTGACTCAGGTGATTTACTTCATTAAACTCAATAGTTTTAACAGATTCTGCAAATAAGAAATATTTTTTACAGTTTTATTCTGTATCTATGTTATTATTTAAAATGGTACATTTCTATGTTGTTAGGTTATATCTAATTATTCTCTGGATTTAATATGATTTTACAAATTCCATTACCTACTAATAGACAACTATGTTTGGCCTGAGTGACGTAGGCTATGTTTTATTATTAATATTTATTCTTTAACACCAAAAAAAAAAAAACTACACTTACATGAAAATATTGAATTTACACCAGAGGAATTTCGCGTAATGTATTTATTTATTAATGTAATTTTTGCAAATATAGAGATAAATGACCAAAATAAATAAATATTTGTCAATGACACAAACAAATTTTATGTATAAATAAATAAATAATTATTAAGTTAGGTAAATCAAAATGTAGAAATATTGTTTTGAAAACATTTAATGTAATAATTTTCAATACCCTATTCAGGGTCCATGTATTCGGATAATTTACCATATAAGAACAAATGTACATACATGATGCAAATGGATAAATAAATAACAGCCTTTATGTGTCCTACTGCAAGGCAAAGGCCTCTTACTAAGGGAAAGTATGGAAGGGTAAGGCTTAATCACCATGGCAGCTCATGACATATTGGCTATTTCAAATACTGAGAAATCAACAGGTCTATATTTTTCTCACATACAGAGTGTTCTCAACTCATCTTTGCCCATGGCCCTATGTGTGTATGAGTGTGTAAACATGCAACATGCATTTTACTTGTATGATAGTGAGAACTGACACTGCCATAGATAATACACTAACAGATGCTGCAGTTGTCTTTCAATCAACATGTGTTTTTAACGTTTTGTTCTAGGGTACAGTTGTTAATAAAAAATGTCTGGTTCATCATGGAGATCAGGTTTCACCTAAATTGTAGTGTTTTTTGCTAGTGTTGTATTGTAATTAACACGCGCGTTTGCTAGTTTAGATAATATGGGCTTTATTAAAATAGTAAAGATTCAAAATAACATAGCATTTTCAAGGAATTCTACTTACTCAGAGATAGTTCTTGCCCTTTCGACTTGTAAGCAAAAATTTCTTCATCTTTTCTTTTTAATAAGTCTATCAACTCACTCTGACTTGATTGGAGATCATGATTTTTTTTCAAAAGAGGTTTAGTGATTTTGTCATAAAACTGTAAACATAAATCATTTAGTTTAATAGTTTTTCATATTTATTACAATGCAATCATACAATTAATGTCATTAGAGGATTAATTATCAAAAATTAAGAATTGAATTCTTAGTGTTGATCTACGGAACTCCTGTGCAAAAATTCATGTTTTAGTCCCACAGGTTTAAACAGTGTTTTGTCAATCAGTAGACCTTAAGAATTTTATTAACTGAATATTGATTATTAAACAGGTTAGGTAAAAAAAAATCACAGCTTATTTACAAATTAATACTTTGCAGTTTCCTTAGTCAATATTACAAAACAAGCTATAGCATTGTCCTTAAGAGGTTTATTAATCTTATGTATACACTTGGAAATGCACTGGATAGAACCTATCAGGTTGGCAGACCTGTAAGATATAAAAGGGAAGGTGATACAAATGATAAAATTCATGTCATGCATTGATGGTACACAAATAATCACGTAACTCTGTATTCTGTACATAAAAATGAAGCAAAATATATTTATGAAGTTTAATTTACACTCCATAGTTATGAACTTAATTTTTCTTTATGAGAATGACCAGATTTCAAAGCACTTTTGTATGTACAGTATGAGTGGTTGATGTTATGAGTTCCGCTGATTTAGACTTTTTTATATAAACTTTTTTTACTATTTTATTTATAAAGTTATGAAAATTATTAACATTTATCAGTACATTCAATATTTATGTTTAAAGTAAAAACAACAAAATTGTGTACTATTTAATGGATATTTTTTTATTTAGCTGTCTAATGCAACTCTATATTAATAAATTTTTTTTAATAAAAATATTCTATGATAAACTGGTTTAAAATATGTAGTTATTTTGTACTTACAAGCTGTTCAGATCCTTTGCTTAGATTGCATTTAAATTTCAAAGTGTATCCTAAAAATATTGATAAAGCCATTTCCATAATCTTTCCACCTTCTCTTAATTCAAAGGATTTCCTTTTTAGTGTATTTGGATCACACAATAATATATTACAACCTTTTTTTAAAAAATCATCTTCATCACTATATTCTAAGCCTTCATTGCTTTCCTGTAAATATGTAATTAAACATATCAATAGATAGATTTAAAATGACAAACTATACTTTACACTTTACAGTGAAATTAGTTAAAGCCTGAATGGACGTATAGTAGCAAGTAGTATGAGTTTAAGATACAATAAGGTATATGAAATATATAATTCCTGATTACACAACAACCATCAGTACCTAAAATAAATATTATGTTAGTAGTGACTCAGTATACCTACCGAATTATACTGTGTAAAACCTTTTACATCAATTTTGTCATTGGATTTTTAGGAGTATATTGTATAAAACAACAACAACAGACATGTAATACAATGCTCAATTGCAAAATGATTGACATAACTCAAAAAGGGCCGGTTTTGGGTATAACCATTTTTAAATTAGAAATGGAAAGCTTTCCTCATAACAGCATCAAATTCAGCAATTGTAAAGTCTAATTTGAAATTTTATATTTAGCCTAAATATAAATTAATCTTAGGTATTGTAAAAAAAGTCTTGATTCAATTTGAAAATGAATTAGAAATGTAATCGTAATTTCTTCTCCTTCTATGTTGTAAGTGAAGTCTTCACTTACTCTGATATTATGTTACTCGTAAAACAAAACCTTTACATAATACAATCCAAAGCGACCATGGCAATTGGTGGCGACATTAATCTGATTTTAGTAATAAATAAAATGAAACTGCAATTATTATAAAATACTTACATACCTCTAAGCATTTAAGAAATTCCTTTCTTGTAAAAATTTTAGACCATATACTTATATAGTCTGTTATGTATATTTCATAGCCCTTTTCGTAAATAAATTTCATGAAATAATGTGGTGAATCTTGTATCTTTTTCCACATGTTTTGTTATAAATACAATAGTAAAAAAACATGAAATTCTAATCACACAAAATAAATTATCACAAGTTGTTGTTGACATTTCACAAATGTCAAATGGAAATTGACATTTCAATGTAATTTTTTTACGATATCGGAGAAGATCATTGTAACAAACAGCCATAGACTTGTACGGAAACCGCAATTAATATGACGTAAACAACATAATAAGTAGTATAATTTTTAAATAAGTAACAATATAATATGTATCTTCTTCTTCTTCTTCTTCCTAACTTGGCAACCGGTCTTCTTTAATGAAGACCATTACTGCCATTATCGAGTGAATTATATTATCATATGTTATGACGATTCAGTATCCTAACAAGATGGTGGTTCCCTTGTTAGAAGTTTCTAGGAAGTTTTTGTGGGATCTCGGCATGAATGCTTTCAGCTTATATTTATAATCCACCTCACTCATGCACAAAAATCAAACTATATCACGCAAAACTCCACCAATATTACATAATATAGGGTCAAAAACCTAAGCAAATTAATTAAAAATAACAACCACAACATGTCACTTCAAGATCCCGCCAAAAACTCCAATAAAATATGTTAGTTTATGAAATAATATGTCGTATAAATATGATGTAATTATTTATTTTAAACAGAATACAAATAAATTTCTTCATTTCGAAGGAGTTGTGGAGTGAATGTGGTGCATTTTATTTTAATTCGTAATCAGAAACACGGAATGTATTCTTTGTTCTATGATCAGAATAGTTCCTATATTATGTATTTAAGGTGGCATCTTATGTGATGTCGTTTGAAGTGAATTATAAATAATAAATAGGAGGATATAAACTAGAAAAATACCTACATTTTAAATTGCTATGAATATTTCAGGGACAATTTTAACAGGGGAGCACAGCCATATTGTTAGAAGATTATAAGAATAATTATTGGTAAAAATATTATATTCACTGCCTGAGCACAATTGCCATTAAATAAAAAAAGAAGCAATAGCGGTAGTTGTACGAAACTAAATTTATTAATTATTTATTTGCGTCATAACTTCATTTGAATGGATGATATCTCAGAGGTAGCTTGTATGAATTTAATATAGGATGAATGTTACAGCTGTTGGAATTTCGGCGAAGGAAAATATTATAGAGAAGCTTTATCATCAGTTGCCAAAGCATTTTTCTACAATCCATTGGCCATTATTTTATTCAACAATTCCTGGGTTGAAAATTTGTCGCTTCAGTAGCTATATTCAACCCCAACTTAAAAATTAAAGTGAGATTGTGCTCAAAAGCTAAAAAAAAATAGGGATAATAACAAGACAATTTTTAACAAGAAAGAAATCCAACCTTAATAATTTTGAGGAATTCCGTGTTGTATCTTCGAAGTTGATGGTCTAATGCCAATGACATTAAAATGAGATCACCCTTGAGGTATCCCCTTTCCAATGAAACATAATCATGCAAAACGGTCCATAACCAAAAAAGAAGTTATGGCTTTACATTGATTAATTAATCCATAAATAAATTTTGGGTACCACCATGCATGTGGTGAAAAGTCCGTCATAGTGACTCGCTTTTGCGTGTCGCGTTTAGGGATCAGCCTGTGCTTATCCAGTTACTTAAATGTATGCAGGCCAGCATGACAGCAGCGTCCATCGATGGATTTTGATCTCTTGGTAGTCGCTGTTGTGTTAGGATTGTACTGTGCTTACCCTCAGGGACCGTATCGTCAATTTGCCGTGCTATTATAAAAAAAACATATATACAAGTGTCCAGAAAGGGTATCGGGTATTTGTTTTCGCGCCATATTCGAAACGGGGCGTCTAAACGGTGCGGGGAGGGGTTCGTGGCGTCCGCCATTTTGTGGAGTTTTAGTCACGATGGAACAGTACTCGGGGACGCATCGCGCATTTTGCGTACGAGCGAATTATCGTAATGGTGATTCAATAGTGACTGCTCAACGTCTCTATCGTGCGGAATATCGTACACGCCACGCGCCAAGTGACGATAGCATTAGGAAATGGATCAGGATGTTCGAGAATACAGGTGCGACAGTTAAAACTCAAAACTCTGGTCGTCCTCGTTCAGTTCGCGATGAAGAAACAATTGAAGAAGTTGAGGCGTCGGTTCGTCAAAATCCGTCTTTATCCATCCGAAAGCGAAGCCAAGCGTTGAACATCAAAAAATCGTCTTTACATTCGATTTTAAAGAAAGACTTACATCTAAAAGCCTATAAAATTCAATTGGTTCAAGAATTGAAGGATACGGACTATGCTAATCGACTGAATTTTGCGAACGAAATGCTGCAGCGATTTAACAACTTTAACAACATACTGTTCAGTGACGAAGCAAATTTTCACCTGAATGGTCATGTTAATAAGCAGAATTGTCGGTACTGGGCAGTGGAGAATCCGAGACGAAAGCATGAACGACCCCTGCATAGCCCAAAGGTCGTTGTTTGGGCCGCTATGTCTGCTAAAGGCATAATTGGTCCTTATTTTCATGAAGATCAACGAGGCCGAGCAATTAATGTGAATAGTGACCGTTATTGCGATATGTTGCGAAATTTTTTGGTCCCAGAGTTGCAGGAGTTTGCAGGTTTCAACTCAAGAACGTGGTTCCAGCAAGATGGGGCCACTTGCCATACCTCAAATGACTCAATGGAAGTTGTTAACGAATTATTCCCTAATAAAGTCATTTCGCGAAGGGGTAACATCAACTGGCCTCCCAGAAGCCCCGACCTTAGCCCGCTTGACTATTTTGCATGGGGATACCTTAAAAGTAAGGTTTATCAAAACAATCCGACGAATCTAACCCAGTTAAAGCAAAACATCAGGTCAGAAATGGCAACAATATCGATAGCTATGTGTCAACGTGTTATCGCCAATCTTCGTTTCCGTTTAGAAGAGTGCCAGCAACGTAACGGTCATCATTTGGATAACATCATCTTTTCCAAATAATTCTCCAATTCATATGCTAATAATAAACAATAAACTTTTTTATTGCATACAAATAATTTTTGTTTCATTGAACTTACAAATACCCGATAAAATTTGGATCAGTTCTGGACACCTTGTATAAAAAAACATTATTCTTCTTTTTTAGAAGTTGGTTAAAAAGGCTCGAAATATGGTGCCTACTGTGAAAGTTTAATGAAAGGAAGCAGTAAACACGCGTCGAAGGTTGCCCTACTTTACTACACACAAAGTAGTAATTCATTCCGTAAAGAATCCGATTGGAATAAAATTGTCACTTGTGATAAAAAGTAGATTGAAAAAGATAATCGGAAATATTCGTGACAGTCAATTACACAAATTTTCGAATAGAAACTCTTCGTCATCTACTATGGTTGTTCAATGGGGCCTCGCTCAATAATCAAATTGAAATTTTTATTATTTTTTCATCTGAAAATTGTTTTTAGGATCAAGAACTGCTAAGTTCGTTGAGGAAATAGGTATATGTAGATGTCATAGGATGTATATTTATCGACTTTGCAAAGCTTTTTTAAAGTGTAATATTAAATAATTCGTAATCTTAACGTTCAATAAGCAAATATAATATGTCATATCGATATGTTTTGACATAAGTACATAAAGAAAATTCTAAGTACGTACCTAAGTAATTAATTTCTTATTAAAATTAGTATAATTTATTTTCTCTATATTCTGTATGAAGTACTATTTTATACGCAGGGGTATCATTTGTTATGCGCCATATAAATATTATAATTTATCATCGAACCAGACCCAGTGCGCTGAAATGATGACTGACCCTCAGGATTATCCGCCAAATCCCTTTTTTTGACGAGTGTTTTGGAGTTATGACTGTGATTATGACTCTAGATTATTCTAATATTTTACCAGTGGAATAACAAAACGAAAAAGATTAATTTTTTTAATATTAATCTCTATAAACTATAATAATGTTACACAGTCCGCGATGCATTTTGTTGGTATTTTAGTAAAGAAATACAAATCTCTGTGATAAATACCTTGTAAATAGGAACTTATTCTTAAATACGTAAGTAAACTAGCGTCGCTCATGCCTTAAATCTTCACTATATTTAGTTCTAGCTGTGCCCGCCGCAAATCGTGCTGCCCCCACTACTGGTTATTATATAGACAAAAATGCTTATTGTGGGAGGTCCTTATAAGATAGATATATACTCTCGCTTAATTTTTTGTAGGTATTTTTAAGGTCTATAATTATGTAGCACATAAATTAGATAAATCTCTTATAATGAGGTATTATAGTACTACGTTAATACCTCAATAGTCTCTTATGGTTTACTCAGCGAAAGCCATTTAAGCGCCCGAATTGATTAACTATTACCAGTTTATTTAATTTACGCGGAGTCCTAATTTTTTTTTATAAAATAAAAGTAGTCTAAGTCACTCCTGCTTGTATTATCGGCTATCTGCCAGTGAAAGTCCCGTCAAAATCAGCCCAACCGTTTCGGATACTCGGAACAAACAGACAAATAGAAAATAATTATAAAATATTTTTCATGTGAAACATCTATAGGCGAGGGTAAAACTGATTGTTGGCGTGACGTTACAGGCCGTGGCGACGCATCGCCATGATATATGATGGGATATATGTACTATGAATTGGCGAGGGTAAAGTTGTTTTCTTTCATTCCTTCATTATTTCTTTCTTTCTTTTTTATCTTTCGTTCTCTTTCTTTCTTTAATTCACTAAGATGTTTCACATCTATCGGGCGTCCCGTGACGGCCAACTTTTTTTTGTTATTAGTGTCATATATACTTTCATATGCATTTGCGTAAAAAACTGTTATTTTGACATTATATAATCAGACACTTTAATTTTATTTGGGGGCACCTTAGTGCCCCCGGCAAAGCGCAAAGCACGGCCGTAACATTCTTTTCTCGAAGCGACTTACGGCACTTTTGACCCTCCTGTAACTTCGTTGTGCATAAAGCAAGAAGTTTCAAATTTTAGAGCTCAATAGGACATACTATTACTAGCTATATTGCTTATACACCTAATAATGATACCTTATAGTTTACGAATTGTCGCTAGTCAAGGTTTTCACTGACACACTCACCAAAATTCTAAGGTACATCTAGCTGTCTTACAAACTTCAACTTTTATATTTTAGTTAGCTTTCAGCTTATAGGAAAAATCCCGAAATTTCATTATATCTTAAAGTAAAAATAATGATTATTAAAATTTACATTCAATTAACGATACTAACGTATCGCGCTTTACGCATGTTGAATACACGTCGTTGGAGAGGATCCGCGGGCGGAGGGGAATGCAGCCACTAAAGCAAGTCTGCCGAAAATTATCATCTACGGTTCTGTATCCGACCTTAAAGCGGTCGCCACTTTATATACGTGGGCTATAAGGAAGTCAGTAGCTGTCGGACAAGATAACAATTATTTCTATAATAATTATAATGACTAGACAAAGGATTATTGGGAACAAAAAACGAAATCATTTATCAAGCGCCTAGGGTAGTCCGTAGTATGACTATCTATTGAAACATGACATAACATGCTTATCTAACAAAATACAACAAACGTCGTTAACGACTTCATAACGCATGGATACAAGTTAATTCGATTATTGCCCATCATTTATCAATTATTTTCAATTAATCATTTTTCATAATCCTTTTTATTTGTACTAAGGCTGGTCATTGTTTTTGCCCGGGCCGTCCTTTTCTTTTCAATTATGAAATATGAAAATATGAAAATTCCTTTGTAAGGATGATAGGTAACGATAAAAAATACTTAACCAAACCCGAAAAAAGCTAAGCACAATGAATAAGCACGATATGATCGGTTTATTTCTATTTAACACTGTAATGTTTTTACTTTAACCCCATTAATTATCAAAAGAATAAACAATATAACTGACATTCTAAATATGAACGATGGCAACAGCACTGTTGTACAAAATAGCCCTGAAGCCATACGTAGTTATGTAATAATATATGAGTAGGGATATAATATAAAAAAAGTTCAGAATGCTGAACAAGCGAGAATATGCCCGAGAATTTTTTCAGGAACATTATCCAGTTCATGGTCGAAACAAAGAGGAAGATATAAATAATAGAATGTAATATTCAGTTTAATTTGGAAATCATTTTATAGTTATAATATTTTAAAGAGTCCACCACTATATGAATATTTTGTGCAAAAAACAGAGAAAGCTATATTAATGAATCTGTAGGTATATATGTATATATATGTATATATATATATGTATACCTGTAATTATTTTTTAACCAAATTTCGTGACGGACATATATTTTAAGGAAGCTGATCACGAACAAAACATTAAAGATTTTTGTCTATCTGTTTGTACGTCTGGATTTAACACAAAATGGCTTGACCGATTATGATGATTCTTCAACTGATAGACTATAAAGAATCATCCTTAATAGTTTTACATATTAAAAATGTATTTATTCTCAACCGCCGTGTATGAAATTTTGTACACGGGATGTATAGGCATGTCAATCTGCAATTGATAAATCTGTTCAATTTTTTATACAACTGAGGCAACAAACAAGCATACGGACAGCCTGATGGTAAGCGGCTACCTGTAGCCTATGGACGCTTGTAATACTATAGATATCCCTAGTGAATCGCCGAATTGAACCCCTCTACGAGCTCTGGAAGCCCTAATCACCGCAGGAACACAAAATAAAGTTAATTGGCTGCGATCTTCTGTAGATCTGTTCTCTGATTGTAATTATTAAAGCTATTATAACTGCCAAAGCTTCTCTTATTATATATGTAACCACATATCGTTCTATAGAATAGCGAAATGTCCGCATAATACAGAAGTTTTCAAGTATGGATAATAATTGTTGGTTGAACATTGCTTACACGCATACATGAAAATATGGAAACTATGTAGCTTGTTCAAGTAACCGCGCGATCTAATTATTATGAACGGGCTCTAAAGATTTTGAGTATTATATCTATAAAAATTAATAAAATTGAAGTGTCTGTCTGTAATGTCAAAATAACAGCTTTTTACTAAATGCAACGATATTTACAAAAAAAAATTGTTTGTCTTTCTCTTTGTTCCGGCTAATCTCCGATACGGTTGGACAGATTTTTATGGGACTTTAACTGATAGGTAACTGATGTTATAAGTTGTAACTTAGGCTACATTTATTTTAGAATTTATATTAGGTTGCGGCACAAATAAAATAAACTAAAGTAGCAAAGTAAAGTAAAGTAGTAAAGAGTTCAGAACCGCACGCGCCCCACGCGCACGTTCCCCTTCTCTGCCTTCGGTGCCTAACCACATCATAATTCGCAGAGACAGCTAGTTAATAATAATATCCTGCCTGAAATCTGTAAACAGTAAAAGTAACTATAAATATTCTGTTTTTATAACTAGACCTCAAGAAGTTACTTTACATTACAATACAAATTATATAAGAAGTAGGTGCTATATCTAAATATATATGTATGTACATATAGCAAATGCATATATGTTGTGTGGGCTTTATTTAGATAAAATCGAATAAAACAAAGGCCGGTGTTCGAAGAAAAACTTATATATCTGAAAAACAAGAAGACTTTTATTCTTCTTCTAAATGGCACTGTGTGATATTTTTGTGAAATATAATGGAAAGTAATTCCCTCAACAGAGACAAATCTACATAATTGAATGATGTACTTAAAGCTATAAATGCTATAAAGTTGCTTCGTGTTCGAGAGTGTTCCACAGATATATGACCCTTTTAGCGATCAAAGAGATAGTCACGTGCAGCATGGTTGCGGGCTTTAGAGTGTTTCCGTACAGGTAACAAGTAAGGCTAAGCGTGTATTTACAGCTGATATAGACAAATAAAACATGATTTAGTACTGATTCAAGTTTTGTAATTCTATAATTATGCAAACAGTAATCACTCCTTTGTGTGTTTGACTGTCTGCTTTTATTTATTAAATAAAGGTACAATTATAGTTAAATCGGCTTTTAATATACAGATATAAAAAAAATATAAGATATTAAATTATATAAAGTTGATGCCTACTTTATTAAATAAACAGTATTTGTACAGTTTCAATAATTTATAGGAAAAATTACGCACCAAAGCTAATATTTTTTTGGTTCTATGGTTGTCATTAGACTTGAGTAGTACATGTACTAAGTACTAATTAATTCGTGACACTGAACTAGAACGAACTATTCCGTAAGCTTAATCGTACATCGTTCATCTAGTACTTCTTTTGTGGTCGGCGTATTTAGTACCTATGTGATTCTGTCGCCTTTGATCAAGCGAGATTCACGAGACGCGGATCTGTCCAAAGGGAATGAGATACATGGTATGCACCTGAGTCCTCTGAGCTCTAATTCATTAAGCTACTTTGACTTTATTACAAGAATAGTAAGAATTATTTTTATTATTGTTTTTTAGACATTTTGGTGAGGTTGTCTTTGTTCTAAGAAGTAGTTCCAATCATAGTTTGTTTTTAAAATTTATTATCAGTTAGTATACTGCGAGTATACTTTGCCATGTAATTGTGTTATGGGCATTGTTTGTTTTTGAAAGTCTTAACATTCCAATCTTACCTAGTGAATGTTTCGAAAAAAAAAACAGGTCTTTAGAATGACAGTCTTAAACCTGTAAAGTATGAAGCTGAATCAAAATATACCTAATATTCGTCCGTGTATAATTCATTCATGCTGCGGCAGTGTACATTTACTACTGTACTAATAGTCCGAACTAGTGCCCACAGTCCAAAGATTGTACTAAAACGGAGCGCTCCTTTTAGTAAACGAGCAAGAACATGTCTGGTTTTTATATTGGCATTTCGAATCGTTGGTAGTAATAAGTCCTTACATATCAAATTAGCGTCATAAATGGAAAAAGTAAAACAAAAAAAATATTATGACATTATACATTTAATCAATAGAAGTATGTACTATTATTATCTATGCACTTTTGCCATTTTATAGATAGTTCGTTCAATATTACATTGCAGTGAGAATCAATAAAATATTTGAAGGCGGCTTGGACAAACTTATCGGATTTTTTTTTATTGCAAGAAATAACAAATTCCGAGAAAAGTGGTAATCTGTTGGAGAAAGGTGCAGGGAGTATAGTGGGTGTCGGATTCATTCCAATCCCAGTTTCTCTAATTTAGCGACCGTCTGTCTTGAAGTATAGGGTCTAGCGTTGCCCTGAAGCAGATGTGGTCTAGAGAGATTGACCAGTCTCGGTTGTTTAAAGGCTAACTTTTTCATCATGGTTGGCAATAGTTGACAATATAGATCTACCATTATCGTCTGGCCAGATCTTAGGAAGCTGTAGTGTATAACACCAGCACTGGTCCACCAAACACTCACCAGTACCGTTTTTTGAGTTAACTTTCGTTTGGAACAGGATTTGGCCGGTTCTCCTGGGCTTAACCACTGTGATGAGCGTTTTCGATTGTCGAAAAGGATCCAGATTTCGTCACAAGTAATAATACAATTCAAAACTCCCTCATTATTGTGACGGTTGATTAATGTAACGTAGCACCCAATGCATGATTATTGGTGTGCTTCAGTCAATTCATGCGGTACACATTTCTCGAGCTATTTCACTTTTCCAATTTGTTTCATGAGAATTAAAATTATTTTATCACTCAGACCGAAGCCTGTCGCTAACTCTGACGTGGTTTGCGATGAATCCGCTTCCACGATCACCTTTAATTCATCATTACCAATTAGGGTCTCCGGCCTTCCATGGGATTGTTTCGTAGGTCAAAATTTCTAGAACGGAAACGTTGGAACCAAAAACGTACCGTGCTTTCTTTTGGAGTAGCTTTCCAATACACATCATTAGTACTTCGAGCTGATTTTGCAGCGCTGATGCCACGGTGGAACTAATATTCCTAAATATAGCGATATTCTTTCCATTTTATGAAAAGAACGATGTCAAGGAAAAATCAACTGGTGCGAAAACAAATGAATAACTAAATTCGAAACAAAAATAAACAAGTCTAAAGTAAATTTGAATTTGGAATTCCTAACCAAACGCCACGAGATCAAAGTGGTCAGTTGAACAAAACGCTAATGGCATACATAATTTTTTTTATACGTACTGTTTAGTGGATTTAATACCGTTCTGTGGGTACCTACTACCTACATAACATACGACACAAACGATAGGGTATTATCTTCAAAGACCATGTTTGAGATAGTCACGTTTTGAAAATTCATTGCTGCATTACTAAAGGTTGAAATGTCCTAACTGGGCAAATAAAAAAGAGAGAAAGGAGAATTTGATAAATTTCATGCACGTTACAAGCTTATCATATATATTTTTTCGTATTCTTCTCAGCAAACCTTTTAATTGAATACCCGTAACATGGGAGTACATAAAAAATAACAGCTAATCACTTAGCTAACCATGCATTGTCATCTAACAACACGTGTTAAACACCTATACAAAGTTTCAGGCTATTTGGTAGGTGACAACTGTTTTAAAACTCAGTTGCAAAATTTGACCCTTACTAACAAAGCAAGTTAAATAAATGCTTGTAAAATAGGAGTTTTCATTTCAAATCAAAGAAAATATAAAAAGTTTGTAGTGCAAGTTTTATGTGATTCTTGGCTTATCCGCTATCGTTTCACGACCCATTTCGTGCGCACAGCGTCGTTTGCTCGTCGCGGAAACTTTGAAGCTAGGAATATCCAAGTACATAAATTTTAATAAAAATTGTGTTGAAATTATTTAGAACATGGGAGAGGTAGGAAGCCTTACAACCTTACCTTAATTGAGAGAAATTCGATTCCCATACATGAAATAGTTTTGTGTGATGAGCAAAAGATCACAATAGGTAGAGAGTATGTTTACTTGCCTTGAGGAAGGAAGTAACATAGAATAGATACGTACTACTATATATCTCTTAAATCCCAGAAGGATAATATTGAAGTTTTTATCCAAGGATTTAAGAAATTACAGATTATATTATTATTATAATTAGAGCATTTTGAATACATTCGTAACAAATAATTATTTCGAAGAATGTTATTACGTTTTTAAGATTTCGAACTAAGACTGTTATTTAAAGTGCAGTTAAAATGGGCTCGCGTGCGCTCTTTATAAAATGTGCTACGTCAACCAATACAGAGCGGGACCGCGCACCGAGAGCGCGAACGCGACGGAGACGATTCCCTCGAACTCTGTATAACCGACGGCGTAATACACGCTACGGTAACCAGCTGTTTGGAAACCAGTGCGTGCGAGCCCCTCTCATTACGTGTGACCGACCCTGCTCACACCCGAAACTACTAGGCATTAAGGTACACACACAGTGAGGTGCCTGCTTGTAGGCGTGGCGCTGACGTAGCACAGGAGCGGAGAGGACTGGGTCGCTGGCGGGTTGAACACTTGAAGACGCAATGACACGCAGATACCACAATAAAATTTCGCTGTATTCTTCAAGATACAATAATTCTTCTTAATATACAATTTTCTTAGTACTATCTTCCTAGTACTGTCTTCTTAGTACTGTTTTCCCAGTCTTGTTTCTTGCTTCTTGAGTCTTCAGCTTGTGGCACCTGTGTGTGCCGGAAGGCCCCGACGGACATACTTTTATCTCACCGTAGGAGCGGGACGGAGCGATAGCGTCTATCTCTGTACTGCTCTAGCATTACCAAATATGGTCATGGCCCGCTAACCGCGGTGATGCGTTGCGGCTGCACTATTGCTGTCCCTATCTACATTATTATTATTATTTCTATACAATGTCTAATAAATTGTTAATATCTCTGAATATAAATAACGAATCACTATAAAACCTGTTTTATGTTATTGTAGACATAAATACCTATATAAAAACACTAATTGTAACGTTAAAGGTTGATAAACATCGTAAATATAGAGCAATGAACATTACAACTTTAAACGGCTTAAAACACGTTATGTACACACTTTTCAACGTTATAAACATTATAAAACATACATAGCAGGCTAATTATTCTATATGACATTAAACATTACATATAGCTGTTATAAAACACAGATTATTGACGATATATGAGTTCAATACTTTAAGTGACTATTTCTATGATATTATAAGCATCTTTACAAGTTATTTACTATTCTTATATACCTACAAGTTGTAATATTATATTCAAAACATTAGATCGACGATTGTGTATATAAATTCTTAGTCCCTACAACTTATATTTACAATTATGATTTTTTTATCATCGCGCTAAGGCCTACGCGTCGCTAACAGCAGTGTTTTACGAACACAAATAAAATCGAGTTATGGGCTTTTGGAAAAAGGTAGTATCCTCTCTAAGTTACTTCCTTCATCGATTTTAAGTAAATATAATCTACCTATTCCAATCTATAGTGGTAAGTGATGAATGTGATAGTCAGTTGTGTCTGGTTGTTAAAGTGTATATCTATATATGTGTGAAAGATGTGTTACTATGCTTAGTTTGAAATAAAAAGGTTTTACATGAAATTGTTTCTTCATGTTAATTAATTCACAATTTATTCGACTTCTAATCAAATCAATCACAATCAGAATCAGAAATCATTTATTAAAAAGTAAACTGTCATTTATGATGTATATTAATATAGATCTACCAGTAGCAACTTGGATAATCTCACATGGACAACTGGTCCTAAAAATACAAATAAATATATGACAACATAACATACCATCACGCCTGTAACCCCGAAGGGTTACGCAGAAGTGTCCTAATGTACACCTACAGTTCGCCAGGTATGTTTTTAGGTTCCATATAATAGGAGGCGAGCCTATTGCCATTAATCGGGCACAAACCTAAACTCCTAGCTGCTACTGAGAATTACATAGAAAAATTCAATAACACTTTGCTCGACCTGGGAATCGAACCTAGGGCCTCGAGCATAGCAGTCTCGCTTACGACCACTAGGCGAGAGAGAAATTACTAAGTAATTACGTAGATATGTATAACAAGAAAGCTGGAGCCGTTCTGTTTTCGTTTTTGAATGGACAATATCTGAAACCTATAGGCCGACTAATATTCATGTCTTTATTTTTTTAGCCAACTGTCCGAAATTATCGTTCTTAATTTTATGCTACTAAAGCACAGACCGAGAACAGTGGAGAGAAAATAGCACTTTATTGTTGTTAATATTGTAGTTAATCTTATTTTTTTTATTTGAAGCAAATGCAGTAAAGTTACTTTTCACATCAATGTTTCTTTACGATCGACTACAAGCGCTGCGGGGCTGTGATAACACGCTTACCCTTCCCCGCTTTATTAATTTGGTGTTACATAGCCTCGAACCATTTTATTTAACTAGGTGTAAAGGGTAAGTAATATAGAAGGTTTATGATTAAATTTAAACATTTTTTTCTTAGAATAAATAGAAGAAATTTATGTAAAATGTTTCGTACATTTAAACAACTTTAAAGATATAGTTTAAAAAATAATACACATAATTTTAATTGGATTATTCATTAAAGATGTATTGTAATTATAATTTTTTCCTAACTGGCTATTATACTGTTAGCCTTATGGGCTCTGGAGCCATTAGAGGTTTTGACAGCTTCATCGGGCTTGAACTGTATTAGCTGACCCCGCAGATGTTATTTTGACTTCCCGGTAGTTAGTGGCTCGATCGCAGCGCCACTTATCGGATCTAAAATAGCTATGAACCATCGTCTCGATGAAATAAATATATAATGCAAATATGAGCTCAATCGGTCAACTCGTACAGAAGTTATAGAATCACTAACAGACGCACACAAGATTTTTATATAAGACTAGCTATGCCTGTGGCTCCGCACACGTTAACTACGGAATTATTGTTTTTGAAGATATCGTAATATACTTTTTTAAGTTCAAAATATGTCCAGAAGCTTTTCCCTGATGCGCGCGCGTACTTCGGTATACCTCTATCATTATATTTATATAGATAATGTAAGTTTTTTTTTAATAATTCGTATCTTTTTTTAATCTTACAACTGTTAGTAATGGACAAGTAATATGTTGGTTATACCGAGTCTTCATAATATATACTAAGAAAAGTACTGATCATCATCCACCGTTCGAGCCCTTTGTATTTTATAGTGTGCTGTTTTATTACTACTAAACTAACGTTACTAACTAAACGCTAATAAAACTATAGAATAAAAAAAATTATAAATTATTATGTATGTTGTTAAAAACTTCGTACGACTTCTTAATCATATTAATTATAATAGGTCTTTACCTATGAAATTGCCGTTCTGCAGTACTGGCCATTTCAAATCAAAATAATTTTAGTTTAGCTAAGAATTCTAATTTCAAATTAATTTTATTTTAAAAACATGGAATTGTTTTTCCAAAAGTAGTCATTTGTTTATTGATTAGTGTTACATTTACATCGCATTTCAATCTTTTTTGTCATCATGGATACGTTAAAAATTCGAGTAATTATGGAATATGAGTACCGTCGTGGCAGCAACGCGGCACAAGCGGCACGCAACATCAACGACGTTTACGGAGCTAACACTACAAACCAACGCACCACCTGTTATAGGTTTGCTCGCTTCCGTTCTGGGAATTTCGACCTGAAAAATGAACCTCGCGGTCGTCCGAAGACTTTGGTCGACAATGACGAATTAAAGGCGATTGTGGAAGCTGATGATACACAATCTACGACTGAATTAGCAGCAGCTTTCGACGTTAGCGTCAAAACAATATTGGTCCATTTGCGTCAAATTGGCAAGGTAAAAAAGCTTGACAAATGGGTGCCCCACGAACTCAATGATCGCCAGCGCGAAGTACGCGCGGAGACGTGCCTTGCACTGCTCAACAGATACACAAATGAAGGAATTTTGAACAGCATTGTTACCTGCGATGAAAAATGGATCCTATTTGATAACCGCAAGCGCTCAGCAAGTTTGTTGGATCCTGGTTCAGCACCTAAACAATGCCCTAAACGAAAACTTGCCCCTAGAAAAGTGATGGTCACTGTTTGGTGGTGTAGCGGCTGTGTGATTCATCACAACTTCTTACCAAACGGGGTGAGCATTACTGCAGATGTGTACTGTGAAGAACTGAACACAATTATGGAGAAGCTGGCACATCTCCAATCAGCATTGGTCAATCGCTCGTCTCCGCTGCTCCTGCACGAAAACGCGCGACCTCAATCTGCACAGCAGACGGTCTCCAAGTTGCAAGAACTGGGGTTGGAAGTTCTCCGTCAACCGCCCTACTCACCAGACCTTGCGCCTACAGACTACTACTTTTTCCAGAATTTGGATAACTCCTTGGCAGGAAAAAAATTCAATACCCGAGAGGCAGTACAAAATGCCTTTGAAGAATTTGTTGCCTCCCGTCCAGCTGATTTCTTTAAGAAGGGCATCAATAAACTGCCACTGCGCTGGCAAAGACGCATTGATTGCATGGGTGATTACTTCGATTAATATTAATACAAATATAAAATACATGAAAAAAATTCGTTTAAATTTTTTCATACAAAACGGCAATTTCATAAGTAAATACCAAATATTTTTGCACGTTAATGCCCCCAGGCGTAGTCTCAGAATATTTGGTTTGATTAATAATTTCCTCATTTCCTTAATTTGACGATTTATAATATTATTAGCAGACTGAAAGGTCAACGGTTTCGTATCCCAATTGACCTCTGTGCCACCGTGACCCTACTTTGTAATCATAAAAGAAGGTCTTAATCTTCTTAATTGCCTTTTCTTTGGCAATAAACAAACATTTCACCTTTTTTGATTCACTGGATGTTCAAATACTTTATGATATTCTCATTAAGTGAATTACTATCTTCTTTTAAGTAATTATTTTATTGTATTTGTTGTATTATATTATAAAATATGGAAATTTTCTATTTTTTATAGTTTACTAACGAGATCTTTATTTATATAAATAAAGTGACTGAGGTTTGCAGTTGTGCGCGCACCATGCAAAAAGTACTGGATAGATTTTGATTAAAAAAAATTATTTTACTTCTTATCCAACATAAATGATCGCGATATCTTCATAAACAACAGCAGTCCACGCGAGCGAAGTCGCGGATACAGCTAGTTTTATATTAAGTACATGATATATGGTTTTGTTTAAACTTATTGAAAGCTTTTATTATAACCTATGTTATGTTTTTCGTATTATGCTTTTCCATTCATTGGCACATCAGCATTGTGACTGTGCACTGTATAATGTTGCACAATACGCACACATTCATTCAGTGGTTCTCGGCATTATTAGTGCAATTTCAATTTGCACTGTTGTCATCTGCTGAACATCTTTGTTATGAGTCTTTAGAAGTAATAAAAATATGCTATTCGCGCTGTATTTTTATAAATTTTATTAAAAATAATATTTATTATATCTATTTACGAAGTTTCTTCTATTGTGTAAGTTAATAATATACTATTGGAATTCATTTAAACAAATGAAAGTTTGCCTAACATGTCATTATTACATTATTATCGACATGACAATGGCATAATTATTGTATACAGACCACGTTACCATAAAATAAGAAGAAGAAGAATTTTGTAGCAGTACTGTAGTTTTGTACATTTAAAAATAATCCTTAATTGTTATTAATATGATTCCCAGTAAATAATAGTGTAAGATGAAGCAATCTTTCCCTGTCAATAGTCATTAATTTAGATTAACTAGAGAGAACTATATTACTATGTCCGGCCATGAATCATTGACATGGATTAATGACGCGATAGATGCTGTCTTGATCTAATACGGGAAGGGTTAAATACTGCAAAGTACACCTGCCAATCACGAGGATATTGCTTGGCTTTGAAAATATTTTATTTTCTGTAATAAATATTTAAAATTAACTTTGCTCACTGATTGATAACTGAACATCGATGGAAGTGGACTGGAATCTTATGTTGAACTCTAGGAAGAAAGTAAAACATTTTGATAACTGTATAGAGAATATAGTAAATCTGCTGAAAAGTGTGACATAGTTGGGTTGCTTTTATTGTTTCATTTGAGAGACAACCCTTTTCTTGATTTGTTGTTATTGTTATAATTGGCCGTATCTTCAAAATAACATCAGATGCGATAAAAGTGGCATGCTAAAGTTTAAACCAATGCCTAAATAGCATTTTTAGTTGCGCATGTTAGTCTGATTTATGACGTAAGTACTACCACGTGTTTACACTCAGTTAAAATAAATTTAGATTTGTAGGTATACAGTGTACATTTTGCGTATACAGTATCTATGTGTTAAAGTTCGCAAAGTTTTTTGAAATTGTTTATAGATTTATCGTTATGGTTAAAGATGATGACACGGTAGTCTAATGGGGAAACTGGCTCTCAAGTGGAGCTGCCGGAACACACGTATGGGTGCTTGGAGATTATTTTCAACTTGAGTATAGTTAGTAGCTAGCCCGGCGGGCATTTGAAAATGCTATGGTAGCATAACCATACTATGGTTTCATCACGATGTTTTCTTTCACCGAAAGCTCAGGATCAATGCAGGGACTCGAACTCACGTCTATCGACGCGGTGTCCGCACACGCTACCACTAAGCAATCATTGTCATGACATTAATATTGATATTTTGTTGGAGTTGAATTTTGCTAATCTTTTGCTGGCTTAACAAACTTAGTATAAAGTTCACAGTTCATATAACTAAGCTAATAATTTTATGTATCTACATAATACAAGGTGTCCAGAAAGGGTATCGGGTATTTGTAAGTTCAATGAAACAAAAATTATTTGTATGCAATAAAAAAGTTTATGGTTTATTATTAGCATATGAATTGGAGAATTATTTGGAAAAGATGATGTTATCCAAATGATGACCGTTACGTTGCTGGCACTCTTCTAAACGGAAACGAAGATTGGCGATAACACGTTGACACATAGCTATCGATATTGCTGCCATTTCTGACCTGATGTTTTGCTTTAACTGGGTTAGATTCGTCGGATTGTTTTGATAAACCTTACATTTAAGGTATCCCCATGCAAAATAGTCAAGCGGGCTAAGGTCGGGGCTTCTGGGAGGCCAGTTGATGTTACCCCTTCGCGAAATGACTTTATTAGGGAATAATTCGTTAACAACTTCCATTGAGTCATTTGAGGTATGGCAAGTGGCCCCATCTTACTGGAACCACGTTCTTGAGTTGAAACCTGCAAACTCCTGCAACTCTGGGACCAAAAAATTTCGCAATATATCGCAATAACGGTCACTATTCACATTAATTGCTCGGCCTCGTTGATCTTCATGAAAATAAGGACCAATTATGTCTTTAGCAGACATAGCGGCCCAAACAACGACCTTTGGGCTATGCAGGGGTCGTTCATGCTTTCGTCTCGGATTCTCCACTGCCCAGTACCGACAATTCTGCTTATTAACATGACCATTCAGGTGAAAATTTGCTTCGTCACTGAACAGTATGTTGTTAAAGTTGTTAAATCGCTGCACCATTTCGTTCGCAAAATTCAGTCGATTAGCATAGTCCGTATCCTTCAATTCTTGAACCAATTGAATTTTATAGGCTTTTAGATGTAAGTCTTTCTTTAAAATCGAACGTAAAGACGATTTTTTGATGTTCAACGCTTGGCTTCGCTTTCGGATGGATAAAGACGGATTTTGACGAACCGACGCCTCAACTTCTTCAACTGTTTCTTCATCGCGAACTGAACGAGGACGACCAGAGTTTTGAATTTTAACTGTCGCACCTGTATTCTCGAACATCCTGATCCATTTCCTAATGCTATCGTCACTTGGCGCGTGGCGTGTACGATATTCCGCATGATAGAGACGTTGAGCAGTCACTATTGAATCACAATTACGATAATACGCTCGTACGCAAAATGCGCGATGCGTCCCCGAGTACTGTTCCATCGTGACTAAAACTCCACAAAATGGCGGACGCCATGAACCCCTCCCCGCACCCTTTAGACGCCCCGTTTCGAATATGGCGCGAAAACAAATACCCGATACCCTTTCTGGACACTTTGTATATAACTTATAATATAACTTCAATGAATAATGATTTCATTTAATTTTAGTTCAATTTTCTAAATTTACTTAGTGATAGTAAAAGAATACTTAACAATTTTCTTTGCAAAAACAAATAGTTTTCTAGTAGGCGTCTCTAGAGGCATTGAAGTAAATTGAAAACTCGTGTTGGCTTTGCTAATGAAAAAACTTACGACCTCTACTGCTGTCAGTTGAACTCGAAACCTTTGGCTTTATATGGTATCAGCACATAATTACAAAGAATATTATAATGTGCCACCTACGCGTGAAAATATTTTAGCAATTTTCTTTATGTTCTAAGTGTATTATCAAGTAGGTATATTTTAGTTAAATAAACCATTTCAATTTTTATGAAATGCCTACCAAGTTTTATCTCTTTCAATCAAATAGACCAACATTTTGATTAGGCTCAAAATAAGTATTTTCATCGCATTTAGTGATAAAAATGTAATGTATTATTTGCGGATGTTAGTATGAATTTAAATTAATTTAGCGAATGGTAATAGATAATTAACTATTACCTCTATTTATATGACCGATAAGTATTTTAGCAGTATGATCCTACTAGATTTAATCTCAAAAATGTATACAAAAATAAAATATTTTGAGGTATCTCATTCAAAATAATGAAAAAAATAATTATTAGTAATTGAAATAGTTTAACGCAACAAAATTTAGTAAACTATTAGAGATTAGAAAAACTTTCACAGTCTGTGAGGATTCGTCGACTTAACAAAATTGTAGCCAAAAAATGAGTTTAATTAAATTAATAATCGTGTTTCGTTACCGACCAGGAAATATGTTAAAGCATATTTCAAAGAGTTTACAGCCTTTGTGAGTATGAAATGAGCTTAACTCTGTTGTGAGTTACGTGAAAATTTTAGGCATAGCGTGTCATCGTGTATGAAATATTTCAACAGTGGCTTTTACCTGCGAGTTCGTCTATATTATAATTTATCAAAGAACTTTAGTTCTTTATACTAATATACCTACTATTTATAACTACTAGGTATATTACTTGATGACTCAGAAGTTTACTCGTATATAAAATTAATTACACAAATGAAAATTGTGTTAAATTTACACTCCTAATCACAGAATAGTACTTTTAGAATTCTGTTTTTCGTAGTATTACTTGAGGCCAAAGCACTTCTCGGAGAACACCTCTATCTAGGTATTACTTACAACCCATAGATTTATTTATACTACTAGCTAGTAACCGCGACTTCGTCTGCGTATTATTGGATGCCATTATACTCAGACTGACACATGCCCAGACTCACACTGACTGTTTTCAAAACACGACAAACCAAAAGAAAATCATAGATGTGTATGGTATTGTAATTATATGGCAATATGAATCTAACATATTAACTGTCCAAATAAAACTTCAAAAATAATTAAAATCATCCCTTATTGTACCGGCTAGCAGAAAGGTTTTTCGAAAAACGTGAAACCCCTTTTAATTCTCACCAAAAGAATAAATTCATACAAACTTTCATCCCTTCAAGTTTTATTTTTGCGAAAAAAGGTAGCCTATGTCCTTCGCCAAGGTCCAGTATATTCCTATACCGGAATTCATGAAAATTGAATCAGCGGTTTAGGTGTGAAAACGTAACAGAAAGACATACACTGTTGCTTTGCATTTATAATATTAGTATGGATAATATACTACTTACCTCAATAAAATTCATTGCATTCTTATGCATCGGTCTCTCTGACTCAAATGTCATTAAAAGTGATTCAATAATTATGGGATACTAAATATTTGAATTTGTACTTATAACTTATTACTAAAAAAAAAATTATTACTATTAAAAACTATAATTATTAGAAGAAATTATTTTAAAGGTCTGGACTGAATCGTACTGATTAAGGATTCCGTTTGGCTAGCGTCAAACAATTATCATGTAATCATCATCATTATCAACGTTAGCCCGTAATCGCCCATTGCTGAGCATAGGCGTCTCTTCTTGTACGCCATTCATCCCGATCCTGAGCTCATCTCATTCTTTTTTTTCTCGTGATCATTACTATATCGTCCACCCAACGAGTCGACGGGCGTCCGACTATTCGTTTATTCATACGTGGCCACCAATCTGTCAATGCTTTAATCCACCTGCCGTCACTCCGCCTGGCAAGATGCCTTGCTCAATTCCATTTTAGTTTTGTGATAGTCTCTCCAACGTCGCGAACCTTAGTGCGACGTCGGTTACGTAATAGGTTTTTTAATACGTAGTAATCTAGTAATATTAGTATTCGGTGCGATGTAGTAAGTTACATGGTGTAATTCGTAAAATGATATCGTGTGAAATAATTATTTAATCCCAACAAAAACATAAATGTGCAAAAGTGGCCAAGTTCCGTAGAAAAGACGTTCGGGGTAGTTGTTACCGATAAAAGAGTTGAGATATAACGGGTGCCAAGTTCCATAGCTGTTTTTTTATTTACAGCTGTAGGAATGTATGCTCTTCAAATAATTTACAAAGCAATATGTTACATTCTTTAAATAATGAAGCGAGGTGGTAGAGATCTACACCTGACTGGGTTGCGATCACCCTACACATGCATAAATCCGTGACTCCCTTTTAGTTTGTTGCATTTCGGGATCCAGCCAGTTTACATCCATCTGCAAAGAGGTTTGCAGACCGGTATGGCAACAGCGATGGATTGCCGATATCTAGGGTTGCCTTTGATTTTGGATTGCACCGTTCTTATCACCAGGAACAGTGATGGAAGTTTCTAGCGCTACGATGAAAAAAAATGCTCCAATAAAAGTACTGACATTTAATCTGAAAACAATTTATTTCGATAAGATTGATTTAGAAAATTAATCGAAGAACCGAGGTAAGCCGGGTTTGAGATGTTCAACGAATTCAGCAAAACGGAATACGGAATAACATACAAGTGTTTAGCGTTCACATTTCGTAGCCTTCACATCGGAACCCTCTTTTATTAGCTGCCTGAGCCCGTTTAAGATGGTGAGGTACTTAAGTGTATCGAGCTCGAATACGTAAGCATCGTAAAATACTCTTGGAATGTGTTGAAATTGAAACTTTGGGGAAACAAAGGGATGAGAGTGTTCACTCCAACTGAACTTCTGTTCTCCATGGTATTATACAAAGTAATATACTGTTTTGTAACCTATTCACGGTTAACTATTTTCAAGCGGTTATTTGTCCTCTAGAAACTCTGACTAGACTCTCTAGAACTATAAAGTTATAGGTGCAAAAATAGCTTTGCCTATCTCCTTAATTTTTAAGTCTAAGCTCCTAAGTCCATTTCAGAAACTGATATTAATCAAAATTTCCTATAAGTACCTACCTACAAAGTGAAAATTTTTTTACACAATTCTGACGGTATGGAGGGGGGGGGGGCTAGGCAAAAAAAGTATGAATTTTCCATCACGAGACCCATTCTATAGTGTAGACAGTTATCCATAACGCGTATGCTATTGGTTGTGCCCGGTCATAGGTGCGCGCTTATTGGCCAAAGGCTACGAACTTCGTTCCAATGAAGTGTTCCACGACAATCACTCATTTTTTTTCACACCAAACCAATCACACCAAATATATTTGACTTCTGATGTGTGTACTAAGTGCGCTATACACTCTTTTTTTGTTAATAATTATATTGTAATTAAATCGTATGAAGTCGCAGGCGGTCGTTGGTTAGAGTTATGGCATGGTAATGAATCATCAGTCGGCTATGTTTATGTACATAAAATTAGTGTACAAATTACTTTCTTTACAAAGCAATATAAATTGCGATCTAAAATTAGCTATACCTTGCCTTATTTTTATTCTTATGGTTATTGTAATACTGTCGTCATTGGCTTTTTGCCAGTTATGAACGTTTAGAGATAGGATCAAGAAATATTCAATCATACTAAATAGCGAGTTATGAACGTAATTCGCAATAAATATCCATATTGAACGATAATTTATTGCGATCTCAGTAATACAGTTATGAACGATAAAAACGTTTAATTATGTTTCATCTTAGCGAACAACTTCATTTTTAATCGTGACGTAGACTACACATTGAATCAAGTAGATACTACCTTTTAAATATTAGATACTTAAAATCATAGATTTTGTATGTTATAGGTTAAATAAGAAGAGCACAAAAATTCTATACAAGTACTAGTGCATTTATTATTTTGCTGATTTTCTTTGCTATACGAGTTACATTCATTTATAGTAAATGTAACCACAATAAACACGTCTACTAAACATTCAATTACACTTAAAAATACTTTAAATTTTGCTGAAATAAGAGGGATTTGTTTTAATAATGACTTACGTAGGTCGATATCACTCATACAAAAATAATCTCATATTCCTATCTCGTTTTAATACAAGCGGACACCATACTCTATCTCTTTCGAGTTGCCGATCTATCCTTACAATAATTAATATCTCAATCGAATAAAGATTAACTTTGTGCTTCTGCCATACCGCATGTATCGCCGCGAAGTTTTGCTTATGGTCATAACTTGTTTTATTCCAGAAGGACAACAAACAAGCAAATGGCGAACCTGATGATAAATGGTGAACATCGCCTAAGGACAACTGCAACACCATTACTGTTATGTTGCCGACTTTGGAAAGTGTATCTCAGATAGAACCCGTTCACACGTACATCCGACATTGTGTGAAAACGGCTTATGTGCATAGGTAAAGTATGTCTATATATGGGTATATAAAAGGATAAATGACAGACTCAAAAATCAAAATAAATATAATCTTAATTCAATTTAGGTCCTAAGAAGGAACATATGAACGTCAACACACTACTGCCGGCTCGGGAAACATCCCAGTCATCGAAAAGAACCGGTAAGAAACTCGATCAGGGTTATCTTTTTTCTAACTGTAAAATACTGTGTTAATATTATGTAATAGGTTCAATAATAACAATTTAGTGGATGTACAGAGAGGGAGAGACTTCCAGACATCACTATCAATCACATAATGATCCACCGTTTGAGAGTAAAACCCGCTTGACATGGTCTTTGAACTTGTTGTCCGGCAAATCAGTAATGTGATTCGGAATCTTATTATAGAACCTAACACTATTAACTAAAAGAACGTTTATTAGTTTTACTGAGTATAAAATACGGAATGACTAATTTATCTCTATTTCTAGTATAAACATTGTGCTGATCTTTAAGCGAATCTAACTTGACTAAGTTTTTGCGAATATACATTTAGTTATCAAGAATGTATTGGGAGAGGCAAAGTTAATATACTGGATTTTGTTCATTAGTGATTCGCGAGGTCTCAGGTTGTAGATTGTACGAATTGCCCTCTTTTGTAATATAAAAAGCTAAATTTATTAAAATAGAAACAAACAAAAAACTTGACTGCAATAAAAACCCAACCATTTTTTGCATAGAGTAATAAAGTCCGCTCACTGTACCTAGAGAGTGCAAAACTTGTTATAAGTATCGAAACAATGCGATTCATTTACGCGGGTGTAAGGAAGGGCACGGGGTAGGACGTGGTTTGTCCCTTATCTCTAAAGTGATGTGCGTTGTCCGCCGGTACGGACATTGTATCGATATATTCGTTGGTGTTAAAAATAACTTCGACAAATGTTTATTTTACTTGTTTATTATAATAATGATAACATAATTATCTTAACCACTAAATACATAATATATATAATAACAAAAAGTTAAAAAATTTTTCAAGAACCTTGAAATAAAATTAACTTATTGTAAATCTGTCTCTTTGAATTTACTTTATTTTTCCTACCTTTAACAATATAATATAATCTTATATTTAAATATATTTCAATGACGGCTTTAATCAGACAATTTAAATGGTTATCTAAAGGATATTGATCAAATTGATGTTCGTGTAAAGACATGAACACATCAACACCAACAAAATACCTCATTAACGAAACAACGAATTCATTTTTTTTAAATGAGCTGCTGATTTGCTCCCCTACGATATAGGTACGTAGGAGTTGTTCCGTTTTTGAGCACACTAATACGATGTCTGGAGAGGGATAGGTTAATCCACCTAAATATCTATGTTTAATGAATGATAAGTCACTCCTTTCATCTAAAGATTCAGAAGTAGCTATACAAGCAGTTACACAAAGTTCACAAGATAAGCTTTTCATAATTTTTTTAACTACGAATTCCGAAATATAACTTACGACTGCTTTCGAAAACTCAGAGCAATCAAACGTATCTGGTAAATCCTGCTCAAAAGATTGAGACTCATTCTCAGTAATATTTCTTAAACGCGATTTTAGGTTCGTCTTATTTAATTTAGTAATCGCAGAAGAACAAGTTAATATATTTATCTCCTCCAACGGTATACAATTCCCATTTTCATGATCAAATAGTTGAGATCGTACTAGCATTTTTCTATAAGCTGCGTGAAACTGCAATGCTGTGGGATTGTTATTAAAACCACCATTCGAACGTATATTTGAAAAAAACATTTCAATATGGTCTTGATTTAATTTATAAGTTGGTATATATGCCAGCATATTTTCATTTACTATATATTTTTGATACAAAAAAATTAAGCTACGAATACAGACCAAGAAACCTATAAATCCACTTTTACGTTGACTAGAAACTAATTGTACACGAATCATAATTTCCTTGTTTCTTCGTCTATGAAATTTTTCTTCAATTGTATATAAATTTATGAGGTATAATTCAGCAAATTTCATAAAATTTAAAAATTCATGAGCATTTTCAGCTGATAATGGCTTTTTATAACCTATTTGCAATAAGTTTCTAGAATTCAACAAGTCAAACAAATCATTTATCACGTTTAGAAAATTACACGTACTATCGACACCACTAAATTCAGGAATATTGAGACGGTTTGCACAAAAATCTAACGCCGTAGAGACACTTCTACTGAGTAATTGTGACGCTAATTTAACTTTCATTACGTTATTATGAAAACTTAAATGTTTTGCTTTTAATTTGTTAGCTAATACAAAACCTTCGTCTTTTTGCACTTTTTCTAATAATTCCAAATAACTCCATTTTATAGCCAAATCATCAATGTCGTATAAAACAGACTTAGCCTGAAAACAATTACGAACTAATTTCAACGCATGGCAAGCATCCACAAGTATTGCGATCTCTCGATTAGTTGCTGGATCTATAAATGATCATTTCATTTTGTTAGCAGACAAATCACATCCGAGTGATTTAGCCATATTTAAATTTGAAGGACAAGCATCAAATGTAATTGAGATTACTTGCACACCAGTTTCTTTTAGAGAACTTAAACATTGATAAACTAAATTGGCCCTCTGCTCTCCGCTAACGCCATTCACTAAAAAGTATCCTACTGGTATTTTCCAGTTAGAATTAATACAAACAATTAGAAACACTAAAGCATCTTTGGCTTCTTCTTTGTAATCACCTTCTACATCACCATTTAAACTAACATAACCGTGAAAGTTGTTTCCGTCCCACTCAACAGATTTTCGTATCGCCATTTCGGCTAACACTAACGAACAAAGAATAGGATAATTGCTCAACTTAACTTTGTTTTTTAGCGCATTTAAAGATTCTATTGTGAAACCTGGATTACCGTCAATATTTTGATACCATCTAGAAATTGTACTGTTGTGTGGAAGACAAGACTGAAATGTGCGTCGCACATAATTGTATGCCCTTGGTGACAAGTAATGTAAAGTTAAAGCGAAAGACCTAAGATTTTCCGAGTATTTCTTTTGACATACATGAAAAATTCATGTATAGGTGGTAAGACAGGCGAGACCGTTGTTCTGGTTCTATAATCTAACACGCCGAGTTCATAATTCTATGATTTTTTGTCTATTTTTGCTTTTTTTTTATTCCCCTACGTCGTACTTAAATATTGTATAGCCTATGTTACTCTCACAATTAAGACTAATCTAACGATACCTCGTTAAAATCTATCAAGCCGTTTAGGCTACAAAGCATGCCAAAGAAATAGACATACATAATACATATTAGGTCCTTACTTACTAAATTAGCGTTTATTTGGAAAAAGTAAAATGAAAAAATAATGAAATTATACATTTAACCAATCGAAATATGTACCATTATTATATATGCAGTTTATTGATTCCCTTGCTGAAAAAATTGTGGGAGCGAGAACCAATAAAATCTTTGGAAGGCGGTTTGTACAGCCTCATCGGAATTGAATTTTTTTCCTTGCAATATGGTAATCTGTTGGAGCCACGTCCGGGAAGTATGGTGGGTGTCGGAAATTTTCCAACCGCAGTTCCTCTAATTTCGCGACCGTCTGTCGTTAAGTATGGGGTCTAGCGTTATCCTGAAGTAGCAGTGGGTCAGAAAGACTGACCAGTCCCGGTTGTTTAACGGTTAGCTTTTCCATCATGGTTTGCAATTATTGACAATAAAGATCTGCCGTTATCGTCTGGCCAATTCTTAAGAAGCTGTAGTGTATGACACCAACATTGGTCCACCAAACACTCACCAGTATCGTTTTCTAAGACAACTTTCGCTTGAGACAGGATTTGGCTGGTTCTCCTGGGTTTAACCAATGTGATGAGCGTTTCCAATTGTCGTAAAGGATCTATTTTTCATCACAAATAACAATACGATTCAAAATTCCCTCGTAGCTTTTATGGTTGAGTAATTTAACACAGCTCTCAATGTGTGTTTTTTGTTGTGCTTCAGTCAATTCATGCAGTATCCATTTCACGAGCTTATTCACTTTACTAATTTGTTTCAAGTTATTTAAAATTATTTTATCACTCACACCGAAGCCTGCCGTTAACTATGACGTAGCTTACGATGGATCCGTTTCCACGATCACCTTTAATTCTTCATTACCGACTAGAATTTCCGGCCCTCTACGGGGTTTGTTTCGTAGGTAAAAATTTTCAGAATGAAAAGTTTGTGACCAAAAACGTACCATGCTTCCGTTTACAGTAGCTTCCTCATACATATAATTAATCCTTCAAGCTGTTTCTGCAGCGCTGACGCCACGATGGTACTCATATTCGTAAATATTATAACGATGTTATAAGTTTTCCATTTTGTTAAAAGAACGATGTCAAAGAAAAATAAAATAGTGCGAAAACATCCGAATTACTAAATATGAAATACAAATACACAAGCCTAATTTTGAAATAAATTTAAATTTGGAATTCCTAACCAAACGCCAGATTTTTGAGATCAATGTGGCTAGATTTTTGAGATCAATGTGGCCAGTTCAACAAAACGCCAATTTTATATGTAAGGACTTAATATTATATTTACATACATATTCTCGAAAAACATAACCGTCCTTTATCGCAGTTGGGTGAATATGGTATTACCTTAGCTGGTGAACCCCACAGCAAAATACCATAAGACATTAAGTTATGAAAGTAAGCAAAGTTGACTTACCTAGCCATGCAGTGGTAATATCCGTTAACTGACGAATCTTACGTACTGCACATAAGACAGTATTATCAACCAAGCCTAACAAATTCCCTTCTATCTTGATAGTACTATCAACACGCCGAATATTGGTCAAGGCAAATCTCATATATTTTTGCTTGCTTTTTGTGCTTTTGCTTGCATTTAGCAATATATTATTTAAAGCAAACCATTCAAAGATTTTAACTTGTATTGTATAATTGCCTAAGCTTCGAATCTATTCTTTTCACTTTGAATATAAATAAAGTGTCGTCTGCAAAAATAACTATGTCAGAAACCTTTTCAACCACCAGCGGTAGATCGATTTTATAAACGAGAAACAAAAATGGTCCCAAAATCGATCCTTGAGGGACGCCGAATTTATCCAATTAACCCGAAGAGATTGCCCCATTAACAATTACTTTTAGACAGTGGTATGTTAAATAACAGATAAGAAAGTCCAGAGAAAGTGCACAAACACAATATTAACGTTTAAGTATCAGCGTGGTGTGACCAACAGAGTCGAAGGCTTTTGAGAGATCACAGAATACACCGATTACATCCTGCGAGTTACTGACATATTACGACACAGCCCAAACTACAAGAGCTAGAACCGTGAAAATTTGCATGCAGGTTTCTTTTACACTATAGATGGGTTCTGATGAAGAATTTTTGGAAAGAGGATGGAAGTTTGTATGAAAGTCCGTCATTTTTGAAGACAGATCTATGAAAATTGGTATATAGAATGGTACATAAAAATCTATAATGGGTCATAACCCAATTATGACGCGAGCGAAGCCGCGAGAAAAGAGTTAGTTATACATATATACGGCCTATGTATGAATCTATGTACAAGTGAAGAAATACAAACGAAATATCACAAATCACGATTGGTAAAAATAACAATTCGGCCATATATCAATGAACTCCTAATATAGTTCACAACCCAAAGTGTGTCAGCTATCGTACCAGCAACGTAGAATTTATCTTATTTGGACCAGAACTATCGTACTTACCGATTTACGTTCTGGAGGACCTTTTTTTATTTTTTGGTTCTAGCCTCGGTATGACCATTTTTAGCTCCCATTTTCCACCTTTCAACCCGTAAAAAAAGCTTTTTAAGGGATTCTTAGATTAATCAAATAATCGCACGATAATCATTTATTATCGTACATCGTGCGAAGGCATGCGAATCGTACATGTACGATGATTATCATACGCTTGTGAACCCTGGCTTTTAGTCAGTATTAAACGTACCTACCTATATGTGGGAAGGCATTATCTTCGTACGTAATGAACAGCTATAGGGCTGCGTGATGAATGTGCCGCTACACGCTATACGATAGCTGGATTGCTGGTTTTTACACACATGAAAAGAGTTTAGCGAACGCTAATTTTGAGTTTTTAGAGTTATTCAGGTGTGGGAGCGTTTTGACTGCACGTTTTGTAGCACGATAAGTAGTCAAAGCATAGTCACACAGATATGCGAGAGGTATATTACAATGAACCCAAATTCAATTTACTTATATACCACGGCAGTCGCTCGCATAAAAGAGAAGGTTAAATATAACAAAAAAAATAACAAAAGTGTAATATTTTTTGGCAAACGCTAAAGAATTTTAAAAGCAGATAAACCCGCTTTAGATGTAATATGCTTGGAATTTGGCAATTATCATTCTTTAACCCAGCAGTACCTATGTTATCGGAGAAAGAATTTTTCACATTTTATACAATAAACGTGAAAAGTAGATATGACGTAAATATGAGATCTTCAAGAAAGTGTTTCGCTTTTTTATGGTAGTACTAAAAAGTAACTGAACTTTGCCTTATGGTACGCACAATGCAATCAAACAACAGTGGAGACCACTGAGAGATCAATAATCTATTAAAGCTGACCTGCGTAAATAGAAACTTGATATGCGCCGGTTGATCCTTTTTTTCTATTAGAGAATACTATTAGTCATAAGGGCCCTGGAGTCTGAGATGGCTTTTACCGCTTCATCGTGTGTTAGGGGCAAGTTTAGGCTCAAGGGTGCCAAAGTGGCCGAACCTCGGCTTGGGCTGTTACCGTAGTTGCAATTAAGTTGCGAACTGGCTATTATCCCTATCCGTACAAATTCAAGCTGACTAAATATACATGTTTCTCTCTTCTTAAAGGAATATGTATTTAGTGATCTGTCAATTTTTGTCTAAATAGTACAAAAAAGAAAAAAGGTCCCTTATAGAACCTATGTATCTGTGTGGTGTGCAGTGTAATGGTGTCTGTTGGTAGCCAGTGAATGCAAGTGCAGTGTCACTAGTATCGCGCGAGCGGCTACTAGACTCAAAGGCAAACGGACTTAGGCTTGAGTTGTCGCAAAAAAGATGGTGGACGTGGCGGGTAACTATCCGGTTGATCCCAAAATATGACGCGGTCTTTTCACCATACAGATTGTAGTTGCGACCCACTACAATCCTTCCACAATGCTATTGTCATTGTCACACGTTACTGCGTCATGCACTCAAGTCTTAAAATGTTATTTAACCCGCTTACATCCACAAGTACACGGGAATATAAATATTACATGTTAACCTTTTATATTTATGATTTATCTTTAACTTAATTCACTTTTAAGGTTCAGTAACCCACAATTAAAAAAAAAAAGGAACTTTTAAGATCACTTTGTTGTCCATCTCTCTGTCTGGCCGGTCGGCTGTCTGTCTGTGTATCAAGACACCTTTTCTCGAAAAGGACTTGAGGTATAAAATTGGAATTATTATCATATAATAAGGATTATTGCCACATGATGTTGTCAAAAAATAAATTTTAATTAAACAGATACGGCACTACATAGTTAAAATAAGGCTTACGAAACGATAATTAAAACCAATGGAGTATTTCCATCAGACCTACAGTCTTGAAATTTGGCACTAAGAGAGATCTTTTAACAAAAGTTTAGGAATAAAAAATAAAAAAAATTAATTCCGTGTCAAATTATAATGTAAGAAAATTGTAAAGTTTTATTTTATTTCTCGAAAAGGACTTAAAGTATATATATTTATTGTTGTATTAAAATCAAGTTTCTTGGCTAAAACAAAAAAAAATATAGAGAGCCAGTTCAGCCCTTCATAGAAAAAGCCACACTCGGTGACCGATTAACAATAATTCAATCAATACTTCCAAGGTACATGCAATTTTGAAAGTCCTCCTACAATGTATGCATATAATGTTATCTATATACCTAATAGTAAACAATGATCCGGGTCGTACTTTTGTAGTCCGGTCAATTTACACATTCGAAGTTACATAAAGTCCCAACAAGCTGAATTTCTGTGAAGTTGTTCAAAACATAATTATAAACAATGTCTAGAAGTTCCCCATCATTCCCCTGTAAGGAAAAAAATTAATTCAAGGTCAAAGGTCAAAAAAATGAGTTTTTCGCGATTTTCAGCAAAACGGTAAGTTTTATCATAAAAGTACTTCAGACAAAAATTGTAGATCATAAAATTATCTATAAAAAATGTATCAATACTTTTTTTATTACGAGCCACCGTTTCTGAGATATAACGATTCAAAAAGTTATAAAAGTTGTTATCGTCATAATATGCACACGTTTCCACGCCACCTATGAGGTAGTGTACTTAGCGCGTTTTTTTTAACGTGGTTTCCCCAGTAGGCCTACTCCACGGGTCAGTTGTGATCCTGTTTAATGTAAAACTATTGCAAAATAACGGAAATTTTCAAACTTTGGGAAAGATAAAATCGATGTAAATGAAAAAAAAAGTGTTGAAGTTTATTCGTCTTATTCGTAAGTTTCAAATTCTTGTTCTTCTTCTTGTTCTTCTTCTCCTGCTTCTTCTTCATCTTCATTTTGGATGCAAGTAAATTGCGTCAATAGCGATGTACTTAAAACTTATGTATATTTTATATTGTAAGTATAAGTTACAATGACCGATAGTAAAATATTTAAACATTTAATATATAATATACATACATATATATATATATTATATAAAATATTACAACTCTAGATGTATATACGTGGCGTACTCATGCATATTATGACGATAACAACTTTTATAACTTTTTGAATCGTTATATCTCAGAAACGGTGACTCGTAAGAAAAAAAGTATTGATACATTTTTTTTAGATAATTTTATGATCTACAATTTTTATCTGAGGTACTTTTATGATAAAACTTACCGTTTTGCTGAAAATCGCGAAAAACTCATTTTTTTGACCTTTGACCTTGAATTAAATTTTTTCCTTACAGGGGAATGATGGGGAACTTCTAGACATTGTTTATAATTATATTTTGAACAATTTCACTGAAATTCAGCTTGTTGGGACTTTATGTAACTTTACTCTCATTTTTTGGTCTAAATTGACCGGACTATTGAACATAAAATTAATTTATTATTGTTTCACATATATTTCTAACATAACAAATATTTTTGATTTCTTTTGTAACATTAAATTACATATCGTCGTTTAAATGTAAAAATTATTTAAAGTGGTTTTAGATGTTTCTAGTTTACACAGATGTCTAGTATAACGTACAAGAAGATATTTTATTACCTATTTGTATTGTCTTCAAATTTTCCTATGTATAACGGTTTTGGCATCATAGGTATTCTAAGAAAACGTACTGGTAATGATTTTTTCCCCAGTTGGTTTTATGTTATCATTACTTGTTTGTCCTTATGTTTTATTACATAACGTTACAAAATATAGCCTAAAACCTTTTTAGTAAAAACATCTATAAAATTACCATTTCCATTTCTTTATTTTCTTGATGACAGTTCTAATTTGATAGTTGTAGTGTTGTGACTAAATAAGTAATGATATCGATCGCATATATTTATTATATTTTGAACAAAGACAAATACAACAAAAACATTCAAATATTTTTTTTCAAGGTGGGACCACTCAATGGCCCACCGCCATTTTGTGTTTGTTTTAATCAGTCACTCACAACAAGACGGTCGTGTTAGGGGCCATCCATAAATTACGTCATACATTTAGGGGGCGGGAGCGGGGTCGACGAAGTGTGACATTGTGTGACTAGTGGTGGGGAGGGGTCCCAAATTTTGTGACATCAAATTTTTTCAAAATATAATATTTTATATCTAAGTACATTAGAACTTCTTTAAGTCGAAAACCTCCCAAACTCGAAATAATGTGTTCCCTTCCATTCAAGCTCCAAAACCTCCGTTGCACCAAATCTCAACCCTCTAGTCAAAATAATCAGAGAAAAAATTAAATTGGACTTCTGTATCTCGAACATAGAAATGTTTTATTTAACAACTTTTACAACTCGATTATTTGAAACGTATTACCTTTATAGTTCGAAGAAAAATAAGTTACCTACTTTAAGAATATTATCGACAATGTAAGTACACCATTGTACTTTAGCGGAAGAGAGGAACAGAGAGTAAAGTTCCTCATCCGCCATAGAACAGGAAGGATCCTCCGACCAGACGGGTGTTATGTCTGGCGGGCAGCTGCCCAACAGTTATAGTCGGGTTCTTGTATATATACTCAATTGAAGAGTTAATTTCTATAGCGCGATGTAGGATGCGTCGTATGTGGCTTGATAGATGTTGCTATGTGTCGCTATGTAGATGTCGCTACATCACTCCCCTCCGCGACCGGAGGTCGATAGCAGGTTGAGTCGTCCATACATCTTGTGATGCTTGCCGGGCCAGTGGAATGTTCCAGTGAGTCGGAACCAGATGCCGCATAGTTCACGGTGAGTCGGAACTATCTGCGGTGATGCCCCAGTGAGTCGGGGTGATGCTGCAAGAATGCTCCAGTGAGTCGGAGTGTGTCAGTGCTGCGTAGTGGCTGGCTGCTGCGTCGACCAGGAGAGAAGTGCGTCTCTGCTTGCTGACCGATCGAAGTGCAGTGTGCTGTACCAAGGTCGCTGAGAAGGCTATGGGTGATGACCAGGAATGCGCGTCCGCTGCATGCTAGTGGTCAGGATACCCGTAGTAGCCGTGGATGGTGGCTGGCTGTATGACTCGCTGCTCGAAAGCTTGTGGAAGTGATGATGACATCACGATGTAGCTGTGCGTAGAAGGTTGCGCTGACGTTCATGCTCGGGGTCACCAGTGTAGAATAACTAATGCAAAGGGAGGATCCTCCGACCAGACGGGTGTTATGTCTGGCGGGCAGCTGCCCAACGGTTTTTTTTTTTTTTTTTTTTTGAACTGACTACACTTTTAGCCTTAGGGGCCCTATCCTAAAACAGAGCCGCTGCGGCTTTTACAGCTTCACCGGACTTGGGGGACCCGACGGTTGTAGTCGGGTTCTTGTATATATACTCAATTGAAGAGTTAATTTCTATAGCGCGATGTAGGATGCGTCGTATGTGGCTCGATAGATGTCGCTATGTGTCGCTATGTAGATGTCGCAACACTTAGAAATAAATTTAGGAGTATACAATAAATAGGATTACCACGAATTTATGGCTCACGTTAACATATGTTTGCTTTTTGATGTTGTGTTTAATTTTATTATTTTTGATTTCATTTGAACTTTAGCGAAGCAAGTCATCTTGTTTATTTTGTCCATTTATTGTTGCTCAAACGCTATTGTTAATTTATTGTTTTTAAATCAAAGAATTGCTGCTAGACGTGCCAGGGAAATTCTTTGTTTGAATAATGACAATGAAGCTTTATGGTTAGATGAAGAAGATGTTGACACAATGAATGTTTCTGATGTTAACTGTCCAAATGAGAACGATGTGACTACTATGCTAGTTATAAATAATATGAAGGAATGGGTTCGAAGTCTATGGACTGAAGAGGATTAAATTTTTAACTTTCATTAAAGTGATTTTTTTATGTTTTGTTAATTTTTATACCTTTGTTTGATTTGATCTCGATTTTATTGAAAAATAATTTAAATGGAAATTAAAATAATTTCCGAACGCTGCTGTTTTAATTTCATAAATTTCTAATTATAAAATTACAAAATATGTGACATTACACTAGGAAGGGGGATAAATGTGACCAGCTGTAAAAAATCATGAAATTCTTTTGACGTAATTTATGGATGGCCCCTAGTCACTACATTTCTGTTCGCTGAACTTATAATGTTGGGGAGAGCTCATCGCGTGACAGTGACGATTCATCAGATTTTGATTAAAATAAATAAATATAGATTACCTGTCGTTATAATTAATTCGTTTCATTGTCGAGTCATTGTCACTACCTATACCTACTTATTTTACAACAGTTTCGAAAATTTTGAAGAAGTTTGCATTATCAATCAAGAATTAATACGTGTAGTATCTTGTAATGAAATATAATATCACTTAATAAATTTGTACAAAAGTATCCGGCAGTAGTTTAGTTTCTTACATTTTGTAAAAAAATATCGGGTCTGTTATCGTGTTACGTTTATCGATATAGCTCCATCCCTATTAGTTTCTCCAACTCTGGTATACCTTGTACGTGTGTAAACGTCATATTTTTATAAAATAATGCATACATAATGTAAAAAAGAAGCTCGTTCAAGTTTTCACAGGAGCTGTTATCGAGAAAATAAAGAAATGGTATAATAATCAATATTCACCGATTGGTTGTGGAGTTATAAGCGCACTAACAGACAAACAGACGGACAGACTGAGATAGATATATAAGAATAGTATATAATCAATATTTATGTAAAAGACTGTACAATGATGTACGGTTAGTAATGTAATCAGCACGGAACCCTCAGGGTGCGAGTTCTACTCGCTACTTGTTCGATTTTTACTTTTAATATTGATATTAAACAGTGATGTTACTTTGATTACTGAGACAATAAAAACATTATAGGGACATCTTTAATCAATCAAAGTGTTGTTTTTGCCCGTAATGCTTTTATGTTGGCACAAATAAGTGAATTGTTTTAAGAGAAAAATGGTTGAACAAAAAATAAACACTTTAATATGTTATCTAGTAAAAATACGAGTAGATACATTTTACGTGATTCTTATTAGCTTAAAGTAAAGTTGGACACGTGAATTAAATGAAAAAGTGTGAAAACATTTTTTGTGTGTGTTTGTGATATAATAATATCTTTTTGTTTTATACTAGCACGGAAAAGTACAGTATTCAGTACAGCACTGAATGGTAAGTAGAATAAAACCCAACGGCGACCATCGGAAATCTATCGCTAGCTATTGCCGTAATGCTACACACAAGCTTCTCGGCAGTACTAACGACATTGGCTGATTCCGAAATGCGATAAATCAAACGAGAGTTACTGTGAAGGTTTATCACCTTGTGAATGGTGGTCTCGATCCAGTCAGATATAAATTCATATCAACTCGCCGCGCCGACATCGCGACACGCCAGAGCAATTCTTGTGTACTACGTCACAGCAGAAATTACATTAGAGTCATTAAAACTAAACAAAATATTTAAAAAAAAAAGTATTTTGTAAAAAAAGATAATCCTGAGATATCTACCAAAGAAGAACATTCATAAAATTGAAAAGGAAATTCAACTTCACCGATAATATTTCAAAGAGCATCGAAAATATTTTAACAGGAGAGGAAATAAAATACTTCCCAATCCTTGAGGGTGAATTGAAATGGAAATCTAAAAGCTTGTTGTAGAAACAAAATCTTTTTCGCCGGCGGCAATGAACGACTACTAATAAAGATCTATTGAACCCAAAGAGATTTCTGACACTTAATTGGAAAGTGTTGTTGCTCACCTTATCCATTTTCAAAATGTTCATTAGAAATACACTTACATATAATGTACCTCATCCTAAACGTATATTATCGTATTTTAATATAAATGATTTGTATATTCAACAATTAAAAAAAACATACTCGGAAGTACAACTGTTCTGTGTCACATATATTATACAGTAAAAATGTGAGTATGTGTTCTTATGTACGCGAACTAGAAGTTAAACTTTTTTTCCTCTCTGCCTATGTAGGCAATTTGCCATTGTCAAGTCTGACAAATACACGTTATAGAATTTACTTGCGAAATGTTCGGGGTACTGTATACTTTTTTTAAGTGATTATAATGATTTTTAATTTACACGAAATAAATTTCTTTAAATAAAACAATAAAAGAATTGAAAAAAAAAAGAACGAAAACATTAATATCAACATAGATGTAGTATATTACCTGTTATTGATGTCATGATGTCAATGTGTATGTATGTTGTCATCTATGTTGATATCATCATTTATAGTTTATTCTTACATGAGTCTAATGACTATCTTCACCACAATAAACAAGGTAGAGTTTTTATTAGTGTGTAAAAATTCCCGCTATATAATTATAGCTTAAAAAAAAAATTTGAAATAACACGCAGAGCCGTTTATTTCGTTTATTAGCTGGTGCCCGGAACTTCGTCTGCGTATTATTGGATATACACAGATAGAACTCGGAACACGACAAACCAAAAGAAAATCATAGATGGGTTTGTCACTGTTTGTATGGTATCGTCATTATATGCCAATATGAATCCAACACATTAACCGTTCCAATAAAACTTACAACCATACAAACTTTACATTTATTATATTTGTAGGATAACACTGGCCAAACTATGACTTTTATCGGGATAAAACGTACCCTATGTGATATTCCAGGTCATAGACTATCTGTCTGCCAAATTTCATTCAAATCCGTTTAACCGTTTTTGCGTGATTGAGTCACAAACATCCAAACATACACACTGTCACATTTATTATTTTAGTAGGATATACACAACACATAGGCTATAAGTGAAAGCACATTGAATCTTATAGAGCTGGACAGTGAAATAATATCATATTTGAATAATTACCATTTAACAATAAAATAAATAAATATATGTAACTCTTAAATAAACATACTACACCGAACTAAAACCCGCGTACATGCACAGAAATAAAATGGCTGACTTTGCCAATTAATGCCTCCTATAAAATGTGATTTGGAGTTTTTGGCGGGATCTTAATCTATCATATTGATTTGTTGCGGTTTTCATTTTTAACCTATTTCAAGAAAGGGAGTAGGTTACTCAAGTCCAATTAATACTTTTTAAAGTACCTCTTTAGCCGCGTTGAACGATTTTTAGTAGGCGATAAGCTTATGGGTTCGTTTGTTTGTTCGTGGTTTTCCATAGTTTTTGAAATTTGATCTGTCTGTCAGTATGTTTGGACGATCACGCATAAACTACTGGACCGAATTGAATGAAATATTTTTAAACGTATGGACATTTATATGGTATATAAATTGCATTTCGGTAGTGTACATCATACAAAAAGAATGTATTTATATGTAATTTTGTAACATATTCAAAATATTTTGTGAAACATACATAACATACCATCACGCCTGTATTCCCCCAAAGGTTAGGCAGAGGTGTACTAATATACACCCACATTTCGCCGAGTATGTTTTTAGGTCCCATGTAATAGGGGACGAGCCTATTGCCATTAATCGGGCTGCTACTGAGAATTCATAGGAAAAACCCAATAGCACTTTGCTCAACCAGGGAATCGAACCCAAGGCCTCAATGTCAAGGCCTTACGACCACTAGGCTAACGAGGCAGTTGTAACCAAGTAAAAAAAAAAAACAAAATTAATCCAAATTATTGTACTTTTACATAATTAAAAAAAGGCAATAAATGGAAAAGTTTTTTTCCTGGAGTATTCATAGATGACATAGTACAGGTTGGTTGAAATCATCATGAAATTGATTTCATATTTATTGTCACACTTAAGTATATTTTCTCTAAGCACTTCTAATAATAATTTAAGGCTAAGCTTTCATTATTATTTCAAATGTTTTTAGACATATTTTAACGTTATTTTTAAATGTTTAAATTAATTAAAAATATCTATTCGATCTAAATTTTCTACGATAGATGTCGTTGTTTGGTGTTTGTGGTATCTAGATTTTTATTATATTACGCTTAACAGACATACTTTAAAGCATTATTATTCACTGGATATTAATGGTTTATATAAATAAAGTTATTAAATAAAATGATCTTTTCGTAAAGGGCTGTTAACATTTTGAATGATTTTATTTGGGTATTCACAAAGCTTATACCAGTCAAATACCGTAACGTAAGATTGAGGTGAGGAGAGATTTGTACATGTATGAAAAACAGCAACTAAATACAAACACTACTACTAAACAAAACTAATATACCACGTGGGAGAAGTCGCTGGCACAGCTAGTATTACAATATTTTTATACACAATGTAACAACGCCTTGATTTAATTATTTACTGCACTGCCCCTCAATATATTTTTTATTTGGTGCTATATTAAAAATCTAAAATATTCATTCATTTTCATGCAAAAAAATTATATTCATCAACATAGTTTACCAGAGATCTTTAATATAAATTATGTAGCAAAATTGTTGTTTCTATAATATATTTTTAATTTTACAAACTTATTAAATTATCCCCTCATTGTTTCTTTTGTTCCTTATTAACAAAGAAGATCGGCCATAACTTATCTTTGCACTACTCTGAAACTTTTCGCAATATCATAACTTACCTGATATAGTTTTGGCTTAACGAAGATTGTGGATCTGTTACTACTGACTGTGACGGCGCTGCGCGGCGGCACACGGTACATTCAGACAAACCAATTTCAACAGTATCTGAATGGCCGATCTGTTTGACCCTTGGGAATGTCCGACGCTATTCCCATTCTTGATCAAATTACATATTTTATGAACTTGTATGTTTATAGATGCGCCTATTGTAAGAAGACAATTGATTTTCATTCACTTATCGTCTTTTTTATCGTATTAGGATAAAGTGACGGCGCTGTACCTGATGGTAAACACAGAGCAATCCAAAAACCACGAGATATCTATAATATAATCTATCGGTTGTCATGTCGGCCTGCTCTGTGCTCAAATGTCTCTTCACGTTATGTTTCAAAGGCTCAATATTGTAGGTGGAAACAAACTGGCCGGGAAACGGTTCAACAGCTTCACAGTACGGGAAAAATATGACATAGCGAACTTCTTTGTTCATGTCGAGATGTTACCGTAAAGCTATGACTCCGGGACGCGCTGGGCATGTGGTTCTATTATGGAAGGGAGAATAGAGAATTAGGTTGAAAAACTCTCTTCCTATGATAAAAATGATAAATGTAATATGTCATATTTATATCCTAAGGGAGGTAGGGCATAGATAATTTTGTTGGAGATTTCCCTCTACCTGTTGTAGCAGTCCGATTGCCGACTGGTGGAATGCCTCCACCACACAGAATATCGTAGACATAGAACCTTGTTATGTGCCTCTGGTAAGTAGGGTTTTCAGTGCTCTTTGGGGTCAAAGGTTTAAGGTTGGCAACGCGTTAGTGATACCTATGTTATTACAATACGATAGCAACTTACCGTCAGACGGGTCGTATGCTTATTTGCAACCTAAGTTGTATATAAAAAATATTTTCGTTAAAACAATTAAAATAATAATGAATTAATCCACTACGTTAATATTCATGGAGTATTATTGAAGCTTATTTTGTTCCGCTTGATAAAAACTGCATATCATAGACACAGTAATATGTTTTATTAATTTACTTGAACACATATACTGAGAGTACCTTAAAAATACGATATGTATATACCCCTACAACATAGATTATATTTAAGCCCAAAATATAAAATATTTATCTAGCATAACACTTACATTGATAAGGTATTTTTTTACTAAACAGTGTATTTGTTACACTTGACATTGGCAAAATTGCCTTGGACAGAAACAATATAATAAAGCTAGGTATGAGAATACAATAATTTCAATATATTAAAAATTTTGACGTAAAATAATCAACATTATTATTATAAAATAAAAGTATTATTATTTCAAAAGTGATGGAGCCTTCAGAACAACAAATTCGGAACGCCCATTTAACAGTTTTGGTTTGGAAATGAGATAACAACACGCGCAACCATGTGAATAATATTGCCAGGGTGTTAAAATAACTTTTAAAGATTTTTACCACTCCAGCAGTGAAGTAGTTACCACATTGCGTCATCAAAAAACTGATTTTGTACTTGAAATGAAGGGTCGCAATCACATGTAGATACCAATTTTCTACAAACTCTTTTTATGTGCCTTCTTGATTATTTTCTTATTTATAAATACTTCTTGGTTCTCTTTAAGTTATTGTTTTAATTTACCAAATGGTTTAATGTTGTAACATCTTGAAATATTTACCAGCGATCTTGGATTTTAGATTTTTGACTGGGACACTAAATTGTCCAGGGTTCTATATAATTTTTACTTTGGAATCACGACGCTCAGGGCTGGCTCTAGATTATAACATGGAAATGAAACAACATGGTGAATTTATGAAAATCTAAAAAAACTATTAAGAATAAATAAAAGGTAATAAACAAAACAAATAACAGGGATGTGAAAAAATAATCGAAAATAATTAAGATCGATATTGCAAATATAAAAAAATCCATTAATAATAAATAGATTTTATTTCACTGCCGACTTTTAACTGATGGCGCTAAATTATACACAAAATAATACTTAAATCGGTCTGGAGAATAATTATAATAATAGTATGTAAAGAATGTTGGTTTATTTTATAACTGACTGATAATTATTTGATAAAAACAGTTATGATAATTCATTTCAATTGGATCTCTCAAGGAAATTATTTTTAAGACAAAAATCAACTATTTTTTAATCTTTAAGAATCGATTTTTATTTTGTTAATAATCTAATATATATTTGCAATGATAAGTAATAGAACATTCAATTATTGGTTGGTTGTGAAAGATTTCGGCGCCCCTCATTTAATGGCGCCCACCTGTGATTCTGTAGGCCTTGGAGGCCCGCTAGCACCGGCCCTGATGACACTATCTCTTTCAGTGTTTCTAGATCGGAGCCAAACAAAAAAAAAAAAAAAAGACCTAATGTTACGTTACAATATAACCCTACTTTTAATTCCATGATAGGTTGTAATTAGAATAATGCTTCGTACAGATATTTTTTTACTGTAATTTCCAGGAAAATATTTAATTGTAACCTAGTAACATTGTTTTGATTTTGTAATTAGTAACAAATAACATGGTATGCTTTGTTACATATGAAACGATTTTCCCTCTTCCTTTTTTGTGTCCGGGAAGTACTTTTACTGTATAATTACGAGACGGCATATTTTTCTATAATATTAAATAAAAAGGGGTGCTGCTATTGCATGGTTTTCTTTCAAAATTTACACATTGGATACTAATAAGGGACATTTTTATGTTCTTTTCGGCTCAATCTGTCTTTTTCTTAAATTGTGCTGTACAGAATGAAAATAATCTTTCGTTTATTTAATGTCATCGAAATGTCATTTTATGAACCATAATAAATAGCATGTATAAAAAATCTTTTATCTGTATGAATCTTCTTAATTACCACATGTTTGTAAGAGGTAATCTCAGTAACTAAGAATACGTTTAAAAATTTATAGCACTAATAGGAAGCTATCATAATCCCTGATTGGTCTAAGTCTATATTATACTGTATTTGATCGATGAAAGCGTTACTTTGCGAAAATCTATCGAAAAAAAATTATCCGATGTTTATTTTATATTTAGGTAAGTAAATAGATGTAAATTAATATTATATAATCGTTAATTGTAAAATTAATTTTGAACCTTTTATTGCGGCTAAGCATTCTGATTGCATAAAATTATGAATAGAAGATTAATCATGAAATTCTGCTAAGTGAAGCAATGTGAAGCTCAATCCTTTATATAATCCGTTTGAGGGAACTCTGAACATGAATAAAGAATAAACCAGGCTATCTTTCAAGATGAAAATTGTCCAATTTACTCCTCGTTCATTATTACGTAACAGTCCATGTTTCATATTCGTTTTATTACCAACGTTAAAGGAAGTATGAAATTGTTCGTTTAATTTTCCACAATATTCTCTCGTATTTTCAATATAAATTGGTTTCCTGTAAAGTAAAACAATTTTTTAAATACGTGAATGGTTAAGTGAAACGGAATATATTCGATAACCTATACTTTGGGATAGTTGAGAGTTGGTTAGCGATATATTTATGTTTACTATATTTCTTAGCGTGATATATTATTATTCTTTATCGTTATGCACACTCACTTTCATATTCCAATTCTAATTAATTAAAGTATGATTTACAAAATGAATTAACAGTATAACAAGGTCGGTTTTCTAATAAAGTTATCTTAACTTTAAAATGAGTCTTACAGGAGTAAAGGAATCAACATCCCAATTTTTCATTGTGAATTTCCATTATATAAATTTACTAATCGATGTATTTTGTAAATAATTATAGTTTGTGATTGTTGAATCTATTGTAAATAAAAACAATGTCTACATCTTTTTTAGTGAAACTGAATATTCTTCGGGCATGTGTTCGGGCATGAAGTCATGGTTCTTTGGAGCGTTTAGTCTTGCAAGGCATGGTGCAAGAGTCAAGAATGTGCAGAAGGGCACCCATGCGGTGAACCGATCAGATGAAGTTTGCTCTGGCCGGTCCAATGCATGAGATTAACGGGCGATCGGGACAGATGAAAATATATCGCGAGGAAAGTGTCAACGGTCCCCGATTAGGTACGTTTAAAGACCACGACCAGTCTGGCAAGAGTGAAACGACTGCGAAGAAAGATATTACTGCTTTTTCTTCTATATGACTAAAATATATGCATTAATTTAAAAAAATGAAACTTTATGTTTTTATACTGATTATAATAAGAATAATAATATTTAAAAGAAATTAAAGTATTTTACAGAAATGACAGGTTTAAGAAAGTTTTTATAGGACACTTAGATGAATTCAATAAAATAAAACTATAAAAATCTCTACTAAAAGATGCAAGATATTTTTTTTACTATTTGCTACTTACACCAAATTCGTAGACACCTTTAAAACTTTTAGGTAGTTCATACGTAAGGGCTATTACGCCGCGCGCCAATCCGGAAAACCGAAATTACGTAAACGGTACATTGAATTTTCCTATAATCGCCTAAGGCCCCGATGTAGACGTCGCGTCGTGTTTATTTAGTGTGGGTTACCACTTGGTCACAAAGTTCACTTCAGTTAAACTCACCAATTATTAGAAGTTGTATACAAACCGTTGGATATATAAAATTATAAACGATTTACAGAACACGTTTATGATGGAAATGCGCCCGTAGGTAAAAAAGAGGCTTTAACATATTATGCACTAGCTGTGCCCGCGGCTACGCCTGCTTGAACTACGGAATGACGTCGATCGGACACACGCGCGAATCATGCCACCGCCGCTCCCGGTTATTTATTATAAAGACAAAAATGTTTATTGTGAGTGATACTTAGAAGATACATATGCTGGCGCTGACTTTTTTGTAGATTTTTTAAGATCTATAATTATGAAGTACATTAATTTGATATATCTTGTGGTTTACTCAGCATAAGCCATTTAAACACCCGAGTTGAATTACCATGACCAGTTTTTTTTTTTATTTGAGTGGAACCCTAATTCTTTTTATTCAATTAAAAAAGCCTATGTTACTTATTAATAACATTAGCTATCTGTCAGTGAACTGTTTCGGAGATTACAGAAGCACAGAAAAAGATCTATGGTTATATGTATCGTATATACTTTCATATACATCTATAAAAAAAAAATGTGATTTTTATATTACAAAAAGAAGCTTCAATCTTATTAATTATATATATATACACTACATATATAATTATAATGTCACCGGATAATTGTACGACCAGTTTATTTTATGAATAATACAAGTTAATGGGTATTTATTGGTGTCCTTATATACTGAACGCAAATGGCGTGCAAATGGAAGGCCGGGTGCAAACTGCAGTTCACGGCGGCAAGGAAGGAAATTGGGGAGCCTACAGCTTCCACAGAGGTGAAAATGTTTAGGCGGGAAGGGCATGCAGAGGTGCTGAGGCAATGGGGAGATGGCCTGGCGGATGCGTGCTATGGACGCTACATCATTGACGCCATCAGTCCGGACCTTGGAAGACTTTTAGGCTTGTACAAGTACTGTCCGGACATGAATGCTCCAGATGGAAGCTGACAATGATGATGATAATAGTTAATTGTAAGCTGTCGGTAGTTTTGGAACGATAACTAATAAATTTAAATATTTAAGTCTATTATAGAAGCAAAATAGTCATACTAGAATCTGAAAATGTTAATTTGTTTCTGGCGATATGATTACAGTTTCAACGTAACTTAACCAATCCAGTTAGTTTATATACCTACGAAAATGTATCGTTAGATTGCAAATTTTGGTGTCTGACAGTTTACAAACTCAACTACATTTATTTTTTTATATACTACAAAGGTGACAAACAAACATACGACCCGCGTGATGCCAACCACCTTAACCTCAGGAACTCTGAAAACCCTACTCGCTGCAGGAACGCAACGCAAGTTTATTTGACTGCGATCTTCTGTAGGATGGTGGTATACCATCAATCAGACTTCCCTAAGTAGAGAGAAGTGCCCTACCTCTCTTTGAAATTCCCTTCCCCAAGGAGCCTACTCACCGCATGAACATGACACAAGGTCATTTGACTGCGATCTTATGTAGAGTGGAGGTATTCCACCAGTCGGACTGCTCCAAGTAGAGAGAGATCTCCAAAGAAATTTCTCTGTGCCCTATCTCTCTTAACCTTACCCCTCTCTCTCTCTCTGTCTCTTCTCTAACGGTTCGTACAAATATTCGGTGACATGTTGTATGACTTAGTCATGTACCGCTGTTTCAATCTGATATTGTATCGGATCGTATAATAATAAGTATGGGTACACAATTTCATACACAACCGTTTAATTCAAACTAAACATTTATGCTTGTATTATGGTAATTAAACTACAGATATATTATAAATATTATACTTGTATATAGATAACTGACAATTTTATTTTGATCATCACAAAAAAGTCAGTCATTTGTGGAAACTGAACTAGCGACTTCTCGGCACAATAGTAGAGCTTACTAGCACTGCTCCACGGGGTTGTTTTTTATATATTCAATACGACAATAATATTAGGTCATCCTAGTTGGATAATGCGACATATTTATTTATTCCGATTATCGTAATATTTTAAAATCAAACGCGGGCAATAAGGAATAATAATAAAAGGAAGTCTGGTCAAGAAACTCTATTGAAAAAAAAATGAAGAGTGGTTGTGCGAAATTTTATTGTGCTCTTATGGTTAGCTACCATTTTCAAGGTGAAAATCTTACGTTTGCTTATTAAATCTATGCGCCTGTACTGAGAACAAGCTTCCTTTTCTAGTATATCGTATTAGTACACAATAGCTAAAATTACGGTGAAACTTTAAGGTTATTATATGATAGAAAAGCTATAATAGTATGGTATAGCAATTGTGTTGGTATGGGTGCGAAAATAAATAGCAATAACCACGTGACTCGATTCAGTTTATAATCTTCCAGAATCAATCAGTGCCTAAATAAACTAGTATATTTGTAAACCCACATATCAACAGCAACCTTAATATTTCAGCTGTCATCGCTGGCTTCTAACGTATATTTTATTTTTCTAAAAATATTATTGACAGTTCTTATAAATGTGGAATAACATAAAGGTACTTCCCGTGTATAATATTTCATAAAAATCATTGAGAATTATTACAAAAATATTTTTATACATTTAAAAAAAAAAGAATATTGACTATTCTTTTAGCTTTTGAAAGGAATAAAAAAACTTCCTTATACAATTTTTTTTATAAAAATCAAGCCATTTTTGAGTAAAATTCAGACATACAAATAGATAGATAGAATCAATTGAAAACCATATTCGTTATCAATGCTCTTTAATACAGGTGTGTATCGGATATACAGGAGATTTGGAAACAAATACATGTACAGACAAAAATACAATTTTCTTAATATAGATAAGGTAAATATTAGAAGTGTTTACGTACTGTATTTATTTTTAAGGTTAATAGACAAACAAAGATAAGTGAATAACTTCGTTAAGGTCGAACTTCCGAACAGTATTTTAGGTTGACTGTTTAATGTTGAGGTTTCACTACACGACCGTCTGCCGGATCACTTTATATCATTAATGGAACAACCCTCGAACCCAGAATTACGTCCGTTCTCTATGAAATTTCCATGTAATTGGAAATCCCGTGACATTACAATGTTACCTGAACCCGCGGCGACCTTTCGGCAATTCGGGTGGTCGAAAGACGGATTTATAGAATATCGTATACGTTGCCTCTATTCATGATATTATAAATATTCCTAACATGAACGATGGATTAAATGTTTTATTAGTAAATCCTATTTAAAAAAAAATTGAAAGTGCGGTGTACCACGAATAACAAAGCCTATCGATGTACTCATTCATTCACTATATAAATTAGGAAACCCAGACGACAATTATGAATAATTTTGAGATTTGCTGTAAGTCGACTTGGCAAACTATTTACGTTTGATACGGATATAGTAATTGACTTCTATTTAGACTATGGTGTTCTTTATTTGACTAATTAACCGACTTCAACAAAAGACGGAGGTTATCAATTCGAATATATATTAATATTTTTTTATGGATGTTCCACCATAACTTCTTTGTTTATGAACCAATTTAGATGATTCTTTATTTGTTGAATAGAGGATACCTTAAGGGTGGTCTCATTTTAATTTCATTAGCATTAGACCTTCAGCTTCGAAGATACACCAGGGAACTCTTCAAAATAATTGAAGTGGGGTTTCTTTTTTTTTTAAATGTCTTGTTAATATGATCAAGCATTTTTTAATCATTACACAAAAAGTAGGTGGTATCCCAGTTGTTAAAAGAATATCAAATCTTTACTAATTTTAGAAATCTCAAGAGATTATTTGTTTGAAGGCGTTAACTTCTGGAACCAATCATATTTGAAAAAATATATTCGCATTTTATAGGCTTTTTTATTGAGGAGAGTTACAACTTCACGCTACGACCCTAAGGTGAGGACTAGTAATTATGAATGTCAAGGAACCTGGCAACCTGTAGGCAAGTACGAGAAGTGTGAACAACTATAGGCTATACGGGTGCGTTGGCGGCAAGGCGCGGAGGCGCGGTTCGAGAGTTGATCGAATAAATTTTACAAAGGTGACGCCGTCGGACACAGTTAGCATAATATAAAATCAAAGATAATCTGAATCTTTATCACAAGAATCTAATTAAATAATTCCCAATAAATACGCCCAGTAACGAAAATGATCTTTAAAAAACCCAGTTCTGAGCATAATTACCAGTGAACAAAAATAACGGCTTAATATAGACACCGTCGAAAAATCAAATCATTAGAAATTTTACATAAAATAATTGGAAATGATAAGTGAATAATTTGATAAAAGTGAGAATAATTAGTTATTTTAAAAATTATATAACCCTTAAACAAGACACGATATCCACAAGTTACAGCCATAAAACCCGACCAAGTTATTCGTATGTCGTTTGATGTCTCATTCTGCGACACTCGTATGATATTACTTTCAGAGTCAATCCATATTTCTTGTATAAATATTATATTTCTGAGGTAAAAAATAACACTATAGAATCAGCACCTACTACTTCAGTCAACATTGGTAAATGGAAATAAAAACGACATGGATTCAAAATAATTTAAACGCGAATGCAAGGCAAATATAAATTTCATAATCTCTGAATTTCAAAACAGAATTCAACTAATATTGAAAATAATGCTAAAGAAGATTTAATGCTATAAACAAGAATTTAATTTTTGTGTAGACAAGTTTTGAGTAATATAGTGATGAATAATATGTAATTTATTCGAAATTTCTTTGCTGCTTCCGCTTGCAACGGATTAACAGTAGTTTCGTCTTTCTACAATACACAATATTTTAATGTCAAAATAAAAGTTTCTTACTAAATGAATATTAAAGTAAACACGATACCTATAGCAAAAAACCAATTTTTACAATTTTTGTCTGTCTGTCTATCCGTTTGTTCCGGGTAATCTCCGAAACGGTTGGACCGATATTTACGGAACTTTCACTGATAAATAGCTGATGTTATAGGAAGTAACTTAAGCTACTTTTATTTTAGAAAAAGAATTACGGTTCCGCACAAATAAAAAAAAGTGTTCATGGTGAATAAATTCGGGCGGTTAAATGGCTTACGCTGATTAAACCATAAGAGATATAGCCAAGTTAATGTACTATTTAATTATAGGCATTAAAAAGACCTACACAAAAGTCCGGGAGAGTATACATCTATCTTCTAAGAAACACCCACAATAAGCATTTTGTCTTTAAAATAGCCGGGAGCGGGGGAGCAAGATTCGCGGGGGCATTCTTTATTCTACGTGATCGAAGCCACGGGCACAGCTAGTAGTAAATAAATTACACATACATTCATTTTATACACACATACATACATATTCATAATTAGATATTCCTATGCGCATTTATTAATTAGCATATTTATTTACTACTCAAACATTTTTATGAGTATCAAAGAAATTTCGGATAAATTATTTACGAAGTATTTTAAATTAGTAAATCAAATGAATAATAAACCTAAGCTGCTTATTAATTCAAATTCAATTACGATTTATAGTTTGGAGTCCCTGTAATGAAGCTTATTAAATTATCTACTTATTTAAGCTTTTAATGTCTTGAATTTCAGGTTAAATCTTCGCAACATATCATGTTTCCTATTAATAATTTTCCCAGTCTCTGGGATTTTGGTTCCTAGTGAAGTTAACGGAAAAGGCATTAATTAGCACTCTAGCGATTTAAATATATATATATATATATATATATATATATATATATATATATATATATATATATATATATATATATATAATAGAAAGTGAATAAAATTACATTAATATTAAATTTATCATTGTGTTTAAAAAATTGATAACTTTGATTATGAGTGAAGAGAAAAAATAGGAGATATATCCAATTTTAATATTGAAATGTAAAACAGAGTACTTCTAGTGAAAATGAGTAATTGAATTACAACAACTTCTGTAGGAAATATGCACACAAAATCCAAATTTTTGGTATTCTCTTCAAAATATAGAAAAAATGGATTGTGAAGTAATTAGAAACGCTAACTTTTTTTACAAAGAGACCGTAAGTTTTTATATGGTTGGTAGCTATTCATAAAATACCAGGCATACTATTTTTAAATGAAATGTGTGGAAGAAACTGATTATTCCGTTTTGGAAGCATACCTACAGTGATAACAATTTTCACACAATTGGCCACACTTTGAATAAGTAGGTAATAAAATACATAAATGCTGACTTCATAGGGTCTTGAAATTTATGAAGGTACCATTTACGGCTTATAAACATTTAATACTTACCTACGTGAATTTCACGTATAAATAATACAAATTGAAAAAAGTTTCACAAAAGACGACGGTAAATATTCTACTTATACAAAGAAAAAAGGAAATGGAAGCCAGAAAAAAATCTAGACTGATTGTTTTGTCGAACTTGTAGGGGATCGGATTTCTCACAAACAGCCGGATAAATGTAGTGACATGCGATAACTCTATCGAGATCGGTAGGCTCACGTATATTGTATTCTATGATCTTTTATTTTCCCTAGCAGATATTTTATATGGATAACTTCGGTACATACATAGCTCATTTGGTAATTTCTTGCAAGACCATACCTGATACATAACCTGCCAAGATGTAGATAATTGTGGAAAATTTATTCCTAAGGATGTGGTGATATAAAATTAAACAAAAAATAAAGAAATCGCATTATAGTATAATTAAGTTTCAGTATGTCGATGGTTCAAGTCCCGTTGGTTTGGGATTTCATATATATTTTTTTTAGTTTTTGTTTCTAATATAATCTACGAGACTCGAAACATCGACCACTCGTACTGTACGTAGAAATCTGGTCATAACATAATGTATAGCGAAAAGAACTTCGTTACTACCGGGTATTCCACGATAGCTTTCAATTTTTTAAATATACGTTTTGACACATTTTTAATATTTTGTTTCATATGGAGTTAGAGTGCAAATAGAAAATATCAGTCTCTTTATATCCTTTCTTTTTCCTATCCTTTTTAAAGTTCCATATAACAATATAAGCAAATAAGCAAAATTGATAAGCAAACATGTTATATTTTTTAAATGACTCAATTGAATGATTCAATTTATAAAAGTAAACTTGTAACTGACATTAAAAAAATTGCTATAAAATATGGTACTAGAAGGTTGTATTAATAATTTTATAAAAACTCAACACAGAAACTAGTAAAATGTTCAAGAATTATTGGATAAAATATAGATAAAGGCTGTTTGAAATAAATATTATTACTACTGTGTAAGAAATTGGCTGGCCTATGTTATTTGGACAGTAACTAATGTAGGAAAACTTTAGAAGATGAAAACAATTATTAACTATAAATTTCATTAAAGCTTAGCTGTAACGTTAATTCAAAGACAAATACATAAATTAAATCGTTAGAGTAGGTCCAACAAATTTTCGTCGTAAAAAACAATTCTGTCCCTTTTCGCGGTCAAAACAAATTAACTTTTGACCCAGAAAAATAAAATGCTCGTTTTTAACAAGCATACATTATTTATATACGTTCTATGAATTGTTAAAATACTAAATGAAATAATAGAATTGCCCCATATACATCAATAATAATAATGACACACTTGCAATATTCAACTATTGGAAAAATATCTTTCCCTGAGAAGGTACAGGTTTAATGACCAGTTTAACATCATTACGTATTGGTCGTCATCATCGTACGTATTAATAAGATGCTTTTACTAAAGTTACTAAAGGGTCAATGTACTAAACTCAGTCTTCAAAAAATCGTGTTCCTCTTTAATTTTTCACTCTTTCTTATTACATACGATTTTTTTATAGTGTTTGGTGCCTTCGGTAATTGTAACACCGCAAAGTGACAGCACTGGACCTGATGGTAAGAACAGTGCAATCCAACAGTATCTGCCACCACCGACGGATCTACAGTCCATCGTCAGTCGTCGCTGTAAGACAAATCGGGAAACAATTTCATAATTTCACAGTACGGTAAAGATATTATAACGTAAAGGAGTTTTTTGTTCGTGGCGAGATGGAGGTTCTGCGCGTCCACCGCATGTGGTTCTGTCGTGAAAGGAAGAGGATGAAATTAAGTCGTATAGCTCTTCACAACACTTGCCATGATACAGACGGTAGAACACGCTCAGCGAGGCAACGTCCCTTCACAGCTAAAGCGGCTCGATAAACTTAGTAAAGTCGGCATCATTTATATAATGCGGATAGCTCGTCTGTACAACCTATTCGTGATATTGAGGAGGTATTTTATGGATCGGTCCTTTGGGAAAGGTGCGAACAGTTCATACAAGATCGAACTTGTGCCTTGTCAAACATATACAGCTGTTCGGGCGTGAAAAACCGTCGCAGCATGTACAAGATTCCGAGTTTCCAAGATGTGGCGGAAATGACATCCATAATGAATATCCATACCCACGATATTGCGGGTGTCACGTATCGCTAGCGATACGTTTTGAAGCGGGGAGGAGAGAAATCAAGGATTCTTTGGAAGAAAACGCGCACACCAATGCTTTTATTACCATTAAACTCAACCAAGTTACTTGGTCTCTGTTTAGATACGCGATGCAAAAATTAGTTAATCTTAATGTCAAGTTCCTCCCGTCTCTTATCTGTTTATCTCCGATGACAAGCGGACTTACTGTAATACCAACCATGAAGAGTGATGTCATCTGCATAGCAATGAATGTGACGCAAAGGCAACAATTGATATGCCGAGGAAACAAAATGGGTGAAAGTACAGAGCCTTGCGGAATTCCGTCATTTACTAACATAAGCTGCGAATCACACCCATCAACATGGATACAAATTCTGCGCTTATGTAGAAAACCAAAGATCCATGTGCATAAGTTGTCGAGTATGTTCGTACATCGGAAATTTGGCTATCAAAATGCTGTCCTTATTCACTTTTAGTTTAAAAAAATCTTTTCTTCTTTCATAACAATCACTGTAATCATACTTATTATATTATTTATATACTATTTCTCATTTCATACTTATCTGATACATTACTTAACTTCTCTTACAATATAGAAATATCAACAACTCAAATATCTCAACTTCGTCTACGTCATATAATGGAAGCTCTCAAAAGGAATAAGTTTTCCTGGTTTTTGCAACATTTTTAATTGATGCTCCGATGATGGCCGTATCGTGATGTTATTTTAACCTTCTTTCCATAGCTTTCTTTCCTTCTTTTTTTCTTTTTTCTATAGCTTTCCTCGATAAATGGGCTATCCAACACTAATAATTATTCCATTCGAACCAGTAATTCTTGAGATTTCTACACCACACACATAAAAGCTGCACACGAATAACTTTATGGGTATCGGATGAAAATCAGCGCTGGAGGACTCACCTCCTTCAGCATATAATTATGCTGACTCGCTGCCTATTTGCTACAGACACATAATTATCAAACACATGTTCTGTCAACATGTTATTCACGACCTGCATTCTTGGTTTAATTTTTAATTCCTATTTTATTATTTTATAACTTATAACTACGTATAACTTGTATGTGTGTGACAGATAAAAATGTATTCTTTCTTTCTTTCAAAAATATATTCACAGTATGACATAAATACTATTTTGAAAAATCCTTTAGATAATATTCCTACTAAATTCTATTTACGTCTACGAAACATTTATTAATAAAATGGAATACTGTTTTCGTGGCAGGCTTGACGTCTTTCAGACATTCCTCTCTGTGACCCTCATCAAGGTCTACCAAATTGACGTCACGCAGGTTTATGGGGTGTTTCGATTACTAGCCCCACTTTTTTTACTTATCAAATATAAAAATGAATTTATAATGTTTTACCTAATATTATAAAAACGATAAAAACGATTTTTAAAAGAATCATACGAGTATTTTAATACCTAGTTAAGCGTAGTTTTATACACTACTGTATTTACTGTCATGCATTGGGATTTAAATATTAAAGTTAAAAGAGTAAGAAATAGTTTATTGGTTATAATAATTATCCAAGTGAAATGTTTGCGTGCAGGAGCTATATATAATTGTTACCGTGAAAACGTTTTGGCTTTCTTCGCTTTAATAAATCCTTGAGTTGATTTTTTCAAAATCGCAGTTTGAATATTTGGACATATCGATTTCGTTATATATGCTTAATATACTCTTTAAGATTGACCATAATGCGGAACACTTAAACTTGTCAGACAATTCCTGAAAATAGGCCAATAGTACATTTTCCGAAAATGAAGTAGCTTTTTTTTTGCATTTTCCATGCATTTATGCATTTATCATTTAATTTTCTCGACTTTGCTGGTAAAAGACATTACCGTCGCTGCATCTAAAATACTGGGCGGAGTCAAATTTTCTTCACATTCACTGCTAACAGAGATTTTTAAGCAAGAATAGAAACAAAACAACACAAAACACATTAGTACACCTTTGCCTAACCCTTCGGAGAATACAGGCGTGATGTGTTTTGTGTTTGATACAAATGTATAAAAACAACCCACGAAATACAGTATAAAAAACGTATTAAATGGCGCCAAAACCCAGTACATCACCGCGCATGCGCTAAAGCGGGCACCACTATTACATATATAAAAATTGGAATCTAAACTTTTTTGTAATGCTATAAGCCCTGTATCGTATTGGTAAATAAATTGTATTCTAACCATAGATTATTGATTGGTTTCCGCTTTAGTTGTAGCGAAGCAAAGATCTATGATTATAACATTATTTTCTTAGAGAATAAGTGCTATAAAAAGATTCTATTTTAAAATTTCGGTATTGTATTTATAAAGAATGTCAATGTAAACTCGTTTTAAAGTTTATAATTCGAATTTTACAATATAAGAGTAGATCAAATTGTTATATGTTATCTTTTAATTTCAAAAAACCGTATAAAAAAATTTCGACTTCATGATATCTTTCATTGATTTATGATTGAAATGTACATTGAATGATGATACCCTTTTTTAAAGCTCTCTCGTCTTAAAATTTATGAATTGTACATTCTTAAGTTGATAATTAATCAATTAACAATGATATTATGTATAAAATAACTGTTTTTAATTTTTCAATAGTAATTTTAATTATGTGATTATTGGCATATTGGACTTAGAGATAAGACTGTAAAAGTCATATTGATATAAACAGATTCTTTTTCTGTATATTTGTATTTTATATTGATTAAAGTAACGATGTTATTCAAATTTTTTTTTATGGTAGCTCAGCAAATTGACGGTCAGAGTTTGAAATCCATCGCTGGTTACCGCTGTCATCCCGGCCTGCATTAAGCTCACCTTACGCTTGAAGGACCCGACCGGATATATTGGGTGTCGGCTTGTAAGAAGTAACTTTAAATATTAGAGACACCGGTGTATCTTTATTTTTAATGAAACATTCGTTTACTTATAATAGTTGTAAAATGTAAAAAATGTAGTACCTAGTTGTAAAATGATGCGCGGGTAAGAGTATTTTATCACATATAACTATTCAATTAAATGCGAAAAATTGTTTTACATTTTAGGTATTGGCACGGTTTCGTTGCTAATATTTATTTAATTCAAACGTTTAATGTCACGAATGTAGGAAGATATATTGACGAACATTGAACAAAAAAGACGATTACAAAACATATTTATTAAAAAATTACTACAGCGGAATTTGAATCCATGTTTTAGTCAAAAACTCTGACCAGTACATTTCCGAATTACAATAGTAATCATATACTACGAATACCACTAACAGGAACAATTACAAACTATTTTGTGAGAAACGATCTCGTACAAATCTGTGTTACTTTTCACTATTAGACTCATGAGATATTATAACGTTACTTCCATGAGTAATATAAATGAGGTTGATATCTTCTTGATACTGTTATTAATATTACGAAACCATATTCTTGTTCGTGAGACGTAAACAAAATTGTTGTGTACTTTCAATATAATTATTTTTTTCATGCCAGTAATTATTCTTAAACAATATGTGTAAATACATACACATATTGTTATTTAATTTACTTATAATTATTTTTATTTTATATATCTGTTTGAATATATTAATTATTTAATGTGCATGCCCTCGTTTCCTATAAATAAGGTCACACAACAAAAATGTTGTACTGTAAAATTTTTAGATGACAATTATATATTCTTTATTGCACAAAAAAAAAAGTACAAATGGAGGACTTAATGCTAAAAAGCATTCTCTGCCAGTCTTCCAAGGGAGCAAGGGAAAGGTATATGCAAGGTGTGCATAATGTTAAGTAAAAAAAAGAGAGAAAAAACCTAGCCAATATTCAATTGCTCCAAGTAAAACCTACGTAGCGAATACTTGAAGGAATTTCGAGAGAATTTCCATTTCTTTATTTTCTCGATGGCAGTCCTAATTTGATAGTTGTAGTATTGTGACCAAATAAGTAATGATATCGATCGCATATATTTATTATATTTTGAACAAAGACAAATACAACAAAAACATACAAATATATTTTTTCAAGCTGGGAACACTTAATGGCTCACAGCTATTTTGTACCTATACCTACTTATCTTACAACAGCTTCGAAAATTTTGAAGAAGTTGGCATTATCAATCAAGAATTAATACGTGTAACATCTTGTAATAAAATATAATATCAGTTAATAAATTTGTACAAAAGTATCCGGCAGTGGTTTAGTTTCTTACATTTTGTAAAAAATATCGGGTCTGTTATCGTGTTACGTTTATCGATATAGCTCCATCCCTATCAGTTTCTCCGACTCTGGTATAACCTTGTACGTGTGTAAACGTCATATTTTTATAAAATAATGCATACATAATGTAAAAAAGACGCTCGTTCAAGTTTTCACAAGAGCTGTCATCGAGAAAATAAAGAAATGGAAATGGTATAGTGAATGTTGACTCTATTGACGACATATGTAAATAAATAAATAATAATACTAAGTGTAATATTTTTGTTTTTTGTAAGTTTGCTAATTGTTTCTCCGATATACTTATGATGGAAGACTTTTGCTGCCAACGCCGTTGTTACCAAAACACATTGCACGTTAACACTTATTCGCTTCGTGTCAGAAGACATAAGGCTTTTTTAAATTATTTGTTTATTTTATCTTTTTTTTTAATTCCATTTTTCTAATTTAAAATAGGGGAAAATATATAGATTTTATTTTTATATTTGTAGTATCTATACTTAAAACACAAAATAGAAAAGGGAAAAGGAACGTTGAATTAATATATAAAAATGAAACACAAATTAGTAAATAAAATATAAAAAGTTTTTAAAACTATAGTCATATAAATCATCTTTTCTCTAAACTAAGCTTGTATATAAATAATAAAAAATAAAATCTTACAAAGATTATCTATTCTTTAGTGTTAAACTAAAAAGAAACTTAGGTCAGGTCAGGTGGGCCAGTGAAGTAGGTACTGCTATGGTTATACTTACCATAATGACACTGGCGAACATTTGATTTCATTCAAGGAACGCAAACATTGATAACGAGGTACCTAATCTCAAGCCAGTTTTCGCTATAAAAATTGATGAACTTCTCACATCACCCTAGCGGCCCCAATGAGTTTGATAATTGAAAACTTCAGTTTAATCTGAGACTCCTGCGTAAATGGAAACTTTGTGAAGCAGAAAAAAGGTGATTGTGAGAATTTATTAAAATTGATGTGTTTTTTATCACTTTTTAGATGTAAGCTTGAAGTAATTAAAACTTAGTTATTATTAGGTAATTAGATATTTTTTCTGAATCTATTTATTTAATAAACAAATTGAATATGAATACTTTTTTGTGTATTGTAAAGAATTACGATTTAATAATTTTAAGATAAAAAAAAAATTTCATAGTATAGTTTCAGCAATGAAAATTTTACAGTTTTGAAACAATATTGATTTTACTTTTTTTTTAAACAATAATATGTCATATCAAAGTATTAAATATCTTTTTTTTTTTAATATAAAATAATTCAATTTGTTATAAAAATAGTGAACAACCTGAAAATGTATATCTTACCTATGTTATGAATAGCTATTTTATAAATAGACTATTAAACATACGCAAGTTAACCTCATTATAAATATTGGTCAAAATATCTTTACGAACCGAAAAAAATTAAGGAGATTTTGTTTAAAAAATATCCGACTTGGAACATACACGAGAACTCTAAAAGAATTAGTTAATTAACAATATAACTGTTATTTAGGGATTTAGGATTCCAATGATTTAAAAAAAAAATCCATTAAATAATTCGTTTCGGATCTCCTCGAACTTCCTCCAACCTGGCGCTTTATTGCTATCTCCATTAAAAGGAATAATAAGCTCATTTTATGCAAAAGTGTTGTCTCTGCCTAATTTTACTCGTTGAAATTATCTAGGATTTAGATAATACCTCTGGTGTATGGTCGTCCCGATTCAATCGGACACAATTGTCGTACTACAATAAAAACTGTAACGTTCAATTTTTGTGATTTACATCTTTGAATATCTAAAGGTTATTTGAGAAACTTTTTCCATTAATTCAATAGAAAACGATGTTAAATTGAACGGTTGTGGTCATTACATCCCAGCCACCTTTCATTTCAGATACTGGAATTCGATTACATTAAATGTCGAGGTTTTTGATACTGGGATTGAAAAACTTCTATTATTTGGCTCGGCTTTATTGTCAGCTGACTATTTCTATATAGTTCAATAATTCAATTTCATTGTAAATTAATAAGAACCTACTTACTTTCACAACTTTTAATCCAAATACCTAAAATATATATTCTACATTATGTTAATTTTAAATTGAAATAGTATCGATTCACTTTTAACTTTCACACTCTCTAATTGCAGCAGCCCGACTACCCGATTGGTGGAATACCTTCATCTTATATGAGATCACAGCCAAATAACCTTCTGTTGTGTTTCTGTGGTGAGTAAGGTTTCCAGAGCTCCTTGTGGTAGGGGGATTCAAGGTTAGCAACGCGCTAGTTGACACCTATGGTATTAGAAGAGTCCATAGGTTACGGTAGCCACTTACCATCACGCGGGCCGTATGCTTGTTTGTCACGTTTGTAATATAATAATAATAATCTTTACTAATATTAGGTATAAGGCTCGAGATAATGGTTGTTTATTGGAACGTGATAATTTCCGAAATTTCCGGTCAAATTACCATTTTTTTTTGTATTTATAGTCTGTTTATTGAGTAAAGTTATTGGCCATAAACTTCACGCTATGACTCTAAGGAGCGGAGCAGTAACCATAAACGTCACGCAATCTGGCAAGCCAGTATCGGAAGTGGGAACGAAGTTAGACTACACTGAACCGCGGCGCCGCGCCAGTTTGTTGCCAGCGGAAGCGGTGAGATGAAGAGTTGGTATAATAACTTTAATACAGGTGAAACCGTAGGGCACAGCTATTATATATGTACAATTTTGGAAAGAAATATTGTTTCTTAAACACAGTTTGTTGTAAAAAAATTGAGGAGCCACAAGCTAAGCATAGTAAGGATATAAATTAGGCTCATAAATTTTCCTTATAGGTACATAAGGGATGTCCTGATTAATGTTCAAAAAGAGTAATGAATTACCGACGGGAGGCGCAGTCGTGCTTCGAATAATAACGATACGGCGTACAATCTGCCTCACAATACCTACCTGTTTTAGAGCCTTTTATTTACTTTACATAGTTTTATTAAATTTTTTATGTCCTTATAAAATGCCATGAACTTATATCGACGTGGTCTTTACGAAGTGGATTAACTGTTTAGGAATTGTTTACCAAAGGTTTTATTTTATTGTGGTGAATATTGTCGCACTCGTTTTTATGCGTCATATAACACAGAGTGTCATTATTAAAGAAGTATAATTTCTAAGGCGCTTCCATTTATTTATAATAAACTGCAATTAAAAAGAGCGCTCGGCACGATCCTAACAAAGCGCCACATATAATAATAAAAGTACCGATTGGGACTGCGCAACGAGAGCGCGGCGCAGTGCAATGCGACGCCCGAAAATCCTTCGACTCGGCACTGACGACGACGACGGTGTGCACTACGGTAAGCGAAGAGCCGCCAAATCAGTGTGCGCAAATCAATCTAACTACATACGACCAACTCTTTTCACATCCGAACCTACCAGGCGTGAAGAGAGCGAAACATAACAGTACGCACGTAGTGAGCAACACGCAGGCGTGGCGCTGGTGGTTACGTAGAACAAGTGTACTATTTCAGTTCCAGAGATTAGCGTGTTTAAAAAAACAAACAAATAAAAAACTCTTCCGCTTTATTATATTAGTATAGAAGTACGTAAAAACGTACAACCCTTCTCATTGTAAGCGTTCACCGCTGCCTATGAAAGCTTGCTACACCAGTGTCACATGCGCTCTGTAAACTCTTCAAAACCGGTTTTCTCCTGTTTTAAAGAAGTTTACACTATAATATTAATTAACTCAATATTTCATATCCATTAAGTACTTCTTTTATATTTTCAAGAGATTTTTACTTTTCTTGAGGATCAACGAATTTATCGTGCCCGGGGCTCCGCTCGCGTGGGCTACAGAATGCCGTCGGTATTGTGGTGACCGGTTTCCACCCACGGCGGTCGCCCGCCGTTTAAATTAAAGATGAAAAGGCTTATTATATTATTTGCGCGGAACCCCCATTATTTTTATAACATAAAAATAGCCTAAGTTACTTCATATAACATCAGCTATCTGCCAGTAAAATTCGCATCAAAATAAGTAGCTGGAACAAATAGACAGACCAAATTTTTTACATTTTTTTTTTTAATAAGTACAGTATAATTATTTCATATGCATTTAGTAAAAAGCTATTATTATGACATGAAATACAGACATTTCAATTTTATTAATTTGTATAGATTAAAATACCTGGTTCGCTTTGACTTTGTTTAATGATGAATTGAAAACCCAAAAATGGGTTACCCTGTAACTTTATTCATTAAACATTATAATTTACTTTTTAGGTTGATAAAGCTTGTTTTTTAAATATATTTACAATAGGTTGCGCACAATTTGTTTTATTTCGAAGATAATGAGAATGCAATCGTGGGCAAATGTTAGTTATTAATAAAGGCAAAGATTATGTCTTGTTTATTGATGGGATCCAATCACTTAAGATATGATGTAACTACCTAGACTTCGTTTATAGATTTTTTATTCGTGCCAGTGCGGTGTCTCTGCCAAATAAGTACCTACCTAAATAATTTTTTTTGTTAAATATATAGCAATTATTATTTTTTAAGATATCTTACATGCTAACAAGGCATCTTTTCAAGATTCTTACCAACATCAAACAAATAATTTTATGTGTTTACGTTAGCAGTTAATATGTAATCCAAGTATTCGTCTTTTACTAGAGATAACATATGACAAGGAAATCCTCAATTCAAATGGCTTCTCGCATAAAAGGGTAACCCCGAACTTGTGTCATGTCCCCATTAATTCAAAGAGATAGGAAAATGTGTTGAGCTATTTACTGCAACGCTGAATTGGATCCCGAATTAACAGCTGGTATTAAATGTTATCATGACACTTCGAAGAATTATTGACTAAGGCCTTCTCTATGAAAAATGTTTATTTCAAAGTTTAATCAATGAAAACAATACAAAGAAAATTTACTGTCTTAGTTTTTGTTATTATTAAAATCAAATAAAAGGCAAAAATAGAAAAATATTTTTACTCGTGTTTTTGTTGCAGTCGGGTTTTTTGTTTGATTGTCAATAATCGAGTTACTTTTATTAACTATCACCAGATGCCATTCCCTATGAAAAAGCTTTTCGCAATATATTTTTTAAACGAAAAAATTACCTTTAAAATTATTTGTCTATTTTTAGAAAATAGCGGGGTACATATAAGCTTAAAAATAATGTTCACCTAATTAATATGAAATGAACAATACAGGAAAATATGGCGTGGTCACAAAACACTTTTGAAAAATAATAATATAGATATAGAAACAATGTAATTACTAGCAAAACTTTTGTCTATGTTATGTCTTTTTTATTATATTATATATTACCTATACCTTATAGCATACTTGATGTATAAAGGTATTAAGTTATAGGTTATGTATTGTTACGTGTGTCAAGGATACGAGTTTAAACTGCTAATTTAGGTGATATATATATATATATATATATTATATATATATATATAGATCAGTTCTAAAGACATGTGCCTGATTCAATATTTCTATTACTAGAATATTACTACTCCGTCTCAAGCAATTCAACGTTTGTGAAATATAATATGAGCGGCAAATTAAGTGTCTAAGACAGATGATGAATTACGTCTATATTAATCATATACAGTTTAATAAAATAATGGGTATTAAATTAGGTCTCACGAGTTGTCAACGTTTACACTGAAGAGATATATGTACACTTACATTGAGTTTAAATCAAAACTGTATTTAATATGTTCACACCATCTATCTTGACATTAGAAAGATGAAAAAATAATATTTTTTTGTTTGTTTAAGCGTGCTAATCTCCGGACCTACCAGTCAGATTTGAATAAAACTTTCGTATTTTATACCTTATTTATTGAGGAAGGTATGTAAGGTATATAACCTCAAATTAGGACTCTAAGGAACGGAGCAGTACCTGCAACCTGGAAAGCTGTAGACAAGTAGGAGAAATGAGAATGATGGGCTAGCGTTAGCAGCAGCGCTTTAGAGAATGCTCGAATAAATTGAACACGAGGGAAAACGTGGGGCACATCCAGTATTTCCATAAAATTGTATTAACTCTTATATAAATAATAGGGGAAGTATTTTGTAATAAATAGACATGCATAGTTTTTTTTTCTGTACCTGTTGGTAAGTACAGTCCAATCTAAAAACAACGGTGACCACCAAGAGATTGCAGTAATCCATCGCCGCGCGTCCCTATATTGGCGTCTTGCAAGCCCCTCTGCAGCTGGATATTATTTATTTATTTTCTTTAATAAATTTCTTTATACTTTAGTTAAATGCATCCTATTAAACCTCTGGGGTTTGTCTTAGCGTGCCATGGCTTGAGGTTTTAATCAACATGCTGCTGTTTGTAATATATGTATGGTATTTTGTCAAAGGTTCAGTTAAATATTTAATTTTAATTTTATATACTTACTATATAGATAAATAGCGGTGTGTCCATGGCTCTGCATGCTTTTCTTATTACGCAGTAGTTACTTACATCCCGTCATTTTACTTTTACTCATATTATTGACAATTATTCATATAGTCTGACAATTGAGAAATGACATATTATAATACTTTCCGTGTACAAAATTTCATCAAATCTTTAGTACAATTTTTTTTACTATGCTTAAATTTATTGTTGATGTATCAGTTATGAAGTCAGTTATAGGTTTTTGTCATTTGTAATTTTGTCAAAATGTGAATTTTTAGATTTTTTGATCGAGGTACCTAAGTTTTAATTGTGCGTCCATAGCTGGTTAGACCATACGAAACAGTTTCAACAAGAACCGTATACATTTGCAAGAGTATTCTATACGGCATATTGCGCTTTATATGCATTGGCTGATGCTGACTTGAGCAAGACAAACTAAAAGACAGACGCTTTGACAGGCTTATCTCCATGTTCATGGTGATTGCTACTCAGTCAGATATCGATTACCCTACCAGCCATTTGATTATAGAATAAACATCCAGTCGGATCCAGTCGATCCAGTCGGTCACAATTATTGCCGTGATCTACCGCACATAAACTTATATGAACGGTATATCACAAGTTTGATACAGGATGATACAATTGTAATTAGTCGCTAATTCTTACCATTAGTGGTTCCTATTGTTAAATACCCTGACAGGTATACTTCAGTGGCCACTTTGGCCGTGTAAAAGGGACGCGTGGGGTCGACATAAATTCCGATGTCTGCATTATTGCGGCGTCCTTAGTTTGACGAAGGTAGCGAACTAGTGGAGTAAGGAGTTGTTCCACAACAGATCGAACCGACCACACTGTCCGCCGCTCCATTGTCTACGCGACACGAAACATTTGACGATAACGACATTTATGCTGAATTTACTATATTTAAAACATCCGTCGACCTTAATTTCTAAATAGGTCTACATTTCTTAGTATGATATTCCATTAAACTAAATTAATTGTTGATTTTTAATGTCTTGGAATTTATGCTTTTTATCTTTTTCTTATTTTATCTCTTTTCTTTTTATTTTAGCATTTTGTGGGAAATCCATATCTCCCTTAATTCTTCATCAAAATTAATGATTCAAACATCACTGTAAAGCTTATATTTCTCGCTATTGATGATACATAAACATATTTAAGACAAATTAATGTTTAATGATTTCATATTCACCGGGAAAGGCATCAACAGATCAAAATGTTTTCTACCTATAGCAAAGAATATAGTTTTGAGTGATGCAAATATTTGATTTTTTTCCTTTACCCATATAATTATGTCCTTAAAATTAAGTTTGTATTAAATATGTTGGTTGACTTTGTGATATTTTATTAATTTTTTGAATTGCTCTTTAATACAACAGATTGTTCATTTAAATAATGTTGTAAACGTAATAATGTTCCTGGATAGATTAATGTGTTTAGAGAATACATAAGTGGATAATATCCAGACATATATGTTCGCCACGCACAAAATTACCTAACGTAGTGATATTACCGACTGTAACAATGATAATAATATTGTTGTATACTCCGTAAACAGGCACTTAGATTTCGGGTAATAAACGAGATATTTTCACAATAACATCTGAATACATTAAAGGCTTACCGCGAACTTGATCGTACAAAACTCGTTTATTTTACGCTTTCGGAACGTATTTAAAGCATACGATTATTTGTAACGTGTTTTTTTTTTTTAGTTATGAAAGATATTTTTCTATCATAATATTAAACAAGACAATTTTTAACAAAAGAGAGAACCAAATTCAACGATTTTGAAGAGGTCCCTGGTGAATATTCGAACTTGAAGGTACAATGCCAATTAAATTAAAATGGGACCACCCTATTCAACGAAATAATAATCATCCAAATCAGTTCATAAACATAGAAGTTATGGACAAACGTCCTTAAAAGACACATTAGAATTGAGTAACTTCCCAATTTTGTTGAAATCTGTTAAAAAGTCGTTGTGTTAGGGTGGTAAAGACCGGCTGAATATTGATTCGATCTCCGCAGTTGAACCCTGTCATGTATTTATCAATGAATTTTACGAAATTCGCGGACATTTACTAATTAAAATTGGTAACACTACCCGCTGATTGAAACATCGTGAGGAAACCGAATGCTTGAGAACTGTTCTTATAGTGCCACTGTATCTGGGGAAAAGATAGAATTGTTAATTTCTCTGTGTTTGAAATCGCCAATGCGTCGTGCACTGGCATAGCCACTAAGCCACTATTAAAAGCCTTTGCCTTCCCTTGTTACCTTATTATTTATTAGCTGTGCCCCGCGGTTTCACCCGCATATAATTTAGAAGAAATCACTGATTGATGATTTATAATACTTCAATAAACGTAATGTTTTATCGGGCGGCCAGATGGTTAAATCGCGGCATCGCACGGCTCGTTCGCGCCGTTACAAGACGTAGACCCGAGTCGAGTATTAAATTATTTTAATTTTGTGTTATCTCTCAAACTATGCGTGCAAATAACATGCTGTTGAACATAAACTTGTCTTTATGCTAAAGTTACTTTTGTTCATAAGGATTAATATGACAGCTTAAAAATAATACTAATAATAATCATAAATTAATTTTTAATCCTCAACAATTTTTTTTTGCAAAATACCTTATTACGGTTCATATATAAGAGATAGATATATGCTACCGCTTGTTTTTTTTCTTATATACTAATGGCTAATATTTTTGTAAAACATTATATCGACGTATCATAACCATTAAGCCGGCGCATGCGGTTGAAGCAGTTCGCGAGGGTTTTGACTTCCGACTTACGTAACAAAAATCAATATTTAGGTCTAGCTGGGAACTGTAGCCTAATATTATTATAACCTGCAGGTACTTTTCCTCATGAGTCTGGCTATTATATAAAAAAAGAATTCTTCGAATCCGACTGGTAGTTCAGAGATTAGTGTGTTTAAACAAACAAACAAAAAACTTTTCCGCTTTATTAGATTATTGGTATAGATTTTACATGTTTTATTTTTTAAATATGGAATAATTCGTATAATTTATAGGCAAAATGTTCTAGTCCTTACTATTTCAAACTTCGAACTCTAGTTCTCTATGAGACCGTGTCCTAAAAGTGAATAACCTCTTTAAGCTTAGAAACCTTCAAATGAGGTACTAATATAGTACGGTGACTTTCGAGACATTCCAATTTTATTGAAAATTATGTAAAGATAAAATAATTTAGATTAATTTGGTATCCTTTCACTTTATTTCAGTAAATATTCTCAATACATTACAGAGTTACGTGATTTATAAAAATCGGTCAAGCCGTTTACGGGTTATTTCCTCATATACAGACAAACTGACAGTTCTTTTTTAAATTTCATGCTCGCGATCAGATTTTATAATAGATAATTATGGAACACAAAATTTTGAAAAAAGTTTCATGTACAGACAGAGCTACAGATATATCCGTATAGATGAATCTATCAGATCAATCAATTTAAATGTGAGAATATTATTGTAATAGAATTGTCATTAATGTATTTGTAGTATTATATTAAAGATTAAGTGAAGTCAATCTTTTTTGAATAAAATCAGATTGAGTTTTCAAACATGTGTCAATTTTTTTTTAATTTAAATCAAGAGCACTAAGGAGTATTGATATCAACTTCGAAGCAAATCACCACCAAAATAACATTCTAACCCTTTTCAACCCCGTTAGGGGATGAATTTCAATAAAATACGAAACACGTCTTCCATGACATTGGCATGACTAGGATATATTACTGGTTGCACCGTAATCTTCTTACATTCAATACAAAAAAAAAACAACTTACGTAAATTTTCATAAGACATTCGCTTCAGCTCCACCTACACTTCCTGACATCAGAATATCCTTAATGATTTTTGTGATTGTGACAAATTAAGCAGAAATACACTTAAAAAGTACCTAGGTGTTCAAATAGACCAGCGTCTTTCATTCAAGAATCATATAGAAGTACTGGCTCGGCGGTTGAGAAGAGTGGTGGGTGTTATGAGGCAATTATGTTCTGCAGCATGCCTTGCCACCCTAAAAACCATATACTTTGCTCTTTGTCAATCTTTGATTTTATACTGCATCACAAGTTGGGGCAGTGCTGCTAAAACTAATATGATAGTAGTCGAAAGAGCCCAGCGCTCAGTAATCAAACTCATGCTGCGGAAGCCTTATGGATACCCAACCACAGAGTTGTACAAAGAAAGCCGAGTTTTTAGTGTGAGTTTATACTGCAAGTCGCTCTTAGAGAACATAGAAAAGTAGCCGCCTTACCGGAATACAGCGAAATGTCAGGACGTCGTGTATTCCGTGTGAGAGCTCCCTTGGTGGGCACGGCCTTTGCGCAAAGGTTTGGCCCGTTCATTGGCCCCTATATTTACAATAACGTACAGAAGCTGTGTTCAATTAGAGACTGTTTGCTTTACGAAGCAAGAAAGAAACTTATCGGCTGGCTAAGTACCCTGACATTAACACAACTGAGGATGTACTTACAATTCAAAAATAATTTTACATTTTACTTTTTCTCTGATTACTAAAACTATAAGTTATTTTCCATGATGCTTTTGGCTGTTGCATTTATATTGTGTTTTATTTAATTTATGATAATATGTACCTATGTTGTATGTATTATTTTGTACCTATATGTATGATATGTGATTTATGATTGCATGTATTTTGTTTGTGTATTATGTAATTATGTTTATGTATTATAAAATATGTGTCTGTACTGTATATAGTATGGTATGTAGTATAATTAATATGTAATGTGTAATGTAATGATCTGAGATGTTATTATGAGTAAGTATAATATGGTAACTCGTATGAAAGGTTCCCAAGACACAGGCAAACCTAGTTTGGGGCCATTGTTAAAATTTAAGTTGTAATAAATGATTTTACTACTTTACTACTGGTGAAATAGCCATTAAAATTAAATTAAATTCAAATTCATCAATTCTATTTACAAAGGTGTATGCAAAATTTGAAATAGATTGGAGCAAGGAGTCACGTTGTTCCATATAAACTTTGCGCCCCCTCTTTTGCACCCCCTTAGGGGTAGAATTTCGGAAAATCATTTCTTATCGGATGCCTACGTCATACAAAGAACACACCCTCCAAGTTTCAGGTCTCTACGATCAGCGGTTTAGGCTGTGCGTTGATCCGTCAGTCATTGAGGGCAAAACATTACTCTGTATTAAAAATATTTTAAGTTATGTTAGGAATTCTAATGGAATCAATATTGCTTAGTTATAGCAGTAAAAAAACTACAATTATTGTGTATTTGGTAATTGTCATGGTTTTGAAAAAAAAAACAGAGATGTCAAATATAAAATTATTGCTTTACATGTTTTATTATTTTATTAATACTATATTTTCGTAAAACGTTCGTATCGCTCGGTTTTGCTTTTCGTGGTTTATGATGATACTAAAATAATCATTCTATATTATAAAACAAAGTCACCGGTGACTGTCGGTCTGCTGAACATGAAAGTGGGAAAAGTACTGAACGGATTTTAATAAGGTTTTCTTCAATGCACGGAGTCATTAATGTGGAAGGTTTAGGCGTATTCGTTAAAGGTTTTGTGTAAATTGGCTAAAATATGACGATGAATGTTGAAATATGTATTATTACTCTGCTACCGATGCGAAAAAGGGGTGGCTTGCTAGTACATAATAATTTATAAACAAATCATTTTTTAGTGTTTAAGTTTTTCAGAAAAAACGTACACTCTAAAATGTATTACTATTTACGTTTCTTACAGGCTATCAATTAATGCTTCCAGACTTATAACATTTGTTAAAAATTGATGAAAATTTAATGTTTTGAAATTTGTTTTTGTACGACTTATAAGACTAATATTGACAATTCTTATAGACCATCAATCATGTAATGACTTAATACTTCCTGACTATGAAATTTTATCGAATAGAAGAAAATGTTTTTTTTTATTACGATTTCTTAAAGTTGTGTGGGTAACCAGTGCAAAAAGAGGATTCTCCGACCAGACGGGTGTTACGTCTGGCGGGCAGCTGCCCAACGGTTGTTTTTTTAGATCTGACTACACTGTTAGCCGTAGGGATCCTGAAGCCGCTGCGGCTTTTAAAGCTTCACCGAACTTGGTCCCAACGGGTTTTTTTTGATCGGAAAGTTTTTCTACACTAACTAGCGCATGAGTTAACTAGCGCAAAAAAGAAAAAAAAGGACCCTTACAGAACCCATGTACCTGTGTGATGTGCACGTGTATATATGTTCACACGTGTGTAATGTTGTATGTGGGTATAAGTGTTGCACGTATAGTGTCACTTGTATCGCGCGGGCGGCTGCCTGACCTAGGGGCTTCGCACCGAGGTACGGACGGACCTAGGCTTGGGTACCGCTAGAGCGGGTGGACGTGGCGGGTGTGCGGGAGCGAAGTGTTTAGAGAGACGGTGGAATAAAACGCGTTTGCTGTTTCGACTTTGTCGTGCGGATCGGTGAAGACCCAACGGTTGTTGTCGGGTTCTTGTATATATACTCAATTGTTGGGTTAATTTCAATATCGCGATGTAGGATAGTTCGTATGTGGCGAGAGAGATGTCGCTATATCGATGTCGCTACAAAGTAATATTGAAGTGTTATATAGCCTATCAATTTACCATTGAGATAAGCTACCCATATAAATTATTTTATAAGAATATATTATGTCTATCGGAAAATTTGGAAAAAATATTTCATGTACAGAAATAACTACAGATTTATTCATATAGATTACATAATCTAATTATGATAAGTAATTCGTTTACCTCTAGGCCGTTCGTTTGTCTAGTCTATATTGTGACTAGACAAAAACATCTCGTAAAATGCTTGCCAGAAGAAACAAATTTCTGATTCTAAGGGTTATAGAAAAATACCTTCGCGAGTGCAAGGAAAGGTTATCGAACAAAAAGTAAAGTAGTCTGTGAAAGCTGAACACTTCTTTTCCAGTTGTGTGGATATTTTATATCTGTGTGCAAATTTCTCATATCCGCGGATTTCCGCAACACTAGACACAAAGAGCTACCCTTATTTCAAACCAAGGTCTGATCTATGCCTATCAAATGAAACCAAATTTTACAGTCAAATAGCATGGATTTTTTTATTCATAATAATTAATATATAAGCATTTTATATTATATATTAATAATTCATATGTTATTAAATTTTTTAAAACAAATCCACACAGCTTTGTTTGGGCATCGTCAGAACAAAGGAAATAATAAGTAATAACGTTATAAACCCTAATTATGGGCCTGAAATGAAACTCCATCCATGAAACTTCTTAGCATTAGATTTTATAGCCTTTGAAAAGACGAAACTTTTGTAAATGTAAATATTATCTTTTAGACGAACAAACTAATCCATGCTCTTGGAAGACAACCTTTTAAATAAATTCAATATTCCAAATCAGTACATACACATATTATAATATAACGAATTTTGGATTAGGTTGTTAGTATTATTAAACAGACAATTTTTTTAATGGTAGATTCATGACCAGTTTCCTTTATATAGAATGTCGATCATGAAATTCCGAAAAAAGAAATACAGACAGAAGTACAGATTTATTATTTAGGTATATATATTCAAATTTTTTTTGTATTAACTAAAAGAGTTCTTAAATAATAATTACATTAGAATTCTCTGTTCATATTAGATATATTATTCCCTAGGTATTCCCATTCTTAATTTGTACCCTGAACTTACAAATAAACATGTAAAGAAGCGTAAGTACTATTTAGATCACAAAACAATCAATAGTCAATAGCACTAATTGGCTTACTAGTCTTAAATCAGATTAGTCTCGTGTTCGGTGGCAAAACCTAAAATTGCATGGTGTTCTTCATAGTTCACATTTTAAAAAGTTTAATTACATTAGCTGGTATAAAGCATGTTTTCTTTCGAATAATAACATCTTATTATTTTATTCTAAGGTACAGAGTTTCTTTACATAGACTAGCTGTTATATGCTGCTGCGTTAAGCGTAAATTAAACTTTAGTAATAAGTTAAAAAGTACCTACTGTGAGGCTTATTCCAATAAATAATCGACTTCTATGCCAAAATTGCCAAACATTAGAATCCATCCAGTCGATCAACCGTGATTGAGGAAAAATATCCAAACAAACATACTTTGACTTTTAAACATGCCGGGATATGTATGTAAGTATGACAGGATAGGACAGGACAGTGACAGAATAAGAAATAGTGTGATAAGAGAGCTTTGTGGCGTGAAAGAAGATATAGTCACACGGATTGAGAAAGGAATGCTTATTAGCATTGGGCATGTTGAGAGGATGAATGAAAGAAGAATGACTAAACAAATTTATGATGCGAGTGTGAAAGGAATCGTTGGAAGAGGAAGGCCTAGACGAACATTTATCGATCAAATCGGAGACGTTCTGAAGAAAGGTAAGGTCAAGAGTACCGTAAACCGACGAGCATGCATGAAAAGATTAATGAATGTCGAAGAAGGATCATATCAGGTGGAAGGACGTGGTCTCTGCCTACCCCGTTGGGAAATAGGCGTGATTTATGTATGTAAATTATAAAACGCTGTTATATTATATTATACTTACATAAAATAAAAATATATTAATTCTTAAATCAAATAAATAATAAAACTTACGCCTGGCATATAATAAACATGCACAAACAATGCATATGTAATCAAGGAGATAGCTTCAGAATATTAGTGGCAAAAGGGTACCTTGTGTACTAGATATGTAAGTACATAAATACGGAACCTAACAGCTTTGTACAAGGCTTAGCTTGCACCATTAATTACGGATACGAAGTTACAACAGAGACCTGAATTCTGTTGTAACTACTGTAATTCTGTTTTTCTTCACTACTGACTTCGAGGTTTTATTTAGACTAAATAAGTATTTTTGATTTGTTCTTTTATTCGTTAACTTTATGCTTATTAGTAAGAAATGCCCATAATATTTTATAACATATTAACTTTTGCTCGCGACTTCTTTCCCTTTTTCTAGAAAATGAAACGACTTGTTCGCCATCTGTTGTGAGTTGATTACACCAATACAGAAACCTTCGCAGGCGTACGCTAATACACCAGAGTTTCATCGCAAATGAATGTACAGTTTAGGAACGCATACGGTAAAACAAACAAGAAAACATTAATTTCTATTTCTACAGACTGGTTGTGCTCACAGTTTCACCGGTGTTAAATTGTTTAACCAATTCTCCGCCGCCACCGCCGTTAAGCATCGGTGTAGGCTATCGTTGTTCTCACTTCCCATACTTATCTGCAGCTTTCCAGATTGTTTGACTTTCATAGTTACTACTCCGCTACTTATAGACGTAGCGTGGAAGCTATATAACATATCACTTTCTTCAATAAATAGGCTATAAAATACAAACAGAATTATATCAAATATGATCGATAGTTTAAGTGATTAGCGCGTTCAAATAAACACAAAAATCAAAACTTTTATAATTAAAAGTATAGTTTTAAATAAAATCCCTTTCTTTTTATCTTTATCCTTTTTACAACTATTCACTACTATAAATATACATCACTGAGTATGCGTCTTCGCTTATATTGAGAAGAAAAATTCAACTCGTGGAGTGTCCATTTCATATCACTCTACACCATTACATACATGCACACTATTGTTATAAAATGTATTTTGTTATATAAGTGAAATCACTTGGTTTACCGATAGTAAGCTGTTGCCCATCCAAGCGGAAGCAATATCGTCGCACATTCCAATCGTTATTGGTTTACAGAAACTAAACAGACTAGGGCAATATTAAACCAGTAAACATTTTTTTTCCTCAACGTGAATTTTATGTTTATTGTATATCCTATCCATATGGATTGAAAATTTAATTTAAACGAAACTAGTAGAAAATTTAATTTTAACATGTCAATATCTGGATTGTGTGCAAATTGCGAAAAAGTGGATGGGTGTAATAACTTAGGAGTTAGACTTATTTCTTTCTTTTTCATATAAAAATTCGGTGTTATCTATCTTCAGCACAATAAAAGAAACTTAGCAAGCAACTTTATAGTGTAGACTTCTTGTTACAATGTGCATTGGTTGCGCGCGGCAGTAGTAATAATATGCGTAGTGAGTTATTGGGATTGCGCCACCTGGGGAGCTTGTTAGTTACTAAGTACCGAGAGTTTTCCAAAGCGTCCTTATAACTCGCGGTCGATAACGCTTTATCGCTAGCTGCCTAGATGGCGACACATTATGTATTACGTAGAAGCTACGTGATGTACGTCACACCCTCACCGCCCACGCGCTATCATCGCCAACGCCCGCACCGCAGTCACTAGCAAGGTATACAGGTAAGTGCACGTTCTTCTAACTTATTGCCATTTTATTGCTACTTTCATGTGTTCATTCGCCCGCCCGCTCGCCTATGTGTATTTATTTCTAGTCTAGTTAGTGTCTCTTTAGTTTACCGCTTAGGAAGGCTATTTACACGCCTTTCTAACCCCCATTATATGCTCCCGCCGTAGGAGGGCTATTTACACGCCCTTCTGCTACCCCATTGAGATGGTCCTAGCGTGCCAGGATTAAATCCAGCTTAAATTTACTTAGAATCACTTTCATTAAATTTAGTTATTATTAATCATTACACACATTCGCTATTTTGTTACAATACTGTATTGTACCAGTAAATATAGTTAAAGTTAATTAACCCACCGCCGTTTTGTAATAATAACTCGTTACCGCTTTTGAAGTTATACTATTAACTTATTTAATTTAATTTAGTGTTCTTGTTTCTTTACTTCATTATGGAAAATAGACAGTTAAAGAAACTTATCGCGAAGAAAAATTTAGTTTATGCACAAATGAATGATTTGTATAACAAATCCAAAAACATTTTGGAATTTGATTCGGAATCAAAAGAAAAATTTCTTGCCGAATCTGAAACGATTGATGACATGCGTGTTAGGTTTGAAAGTAATTTAGATGACATTAATGATTTAAATTTAAAGCAAAATCCTGAAGTTGAGCCTGAATACGCAGCTTTATCGTCTTTTGACACGTTATATAGTTACGTCAGACGCGCTCGTAACAAAATTAACACGAGTAGTTCGTCAAAAATATCGAAGGATACAATAACCGCCTTAAATGTAACATTGCCAACAATATCGCTACCTTCCTTTGACGGCCGCTCCCTCGAAGGCTGGGAAACATTTTACCAGGCTTTTAAAGCCAATATTCATGATAACCCGCAACTGTCTGATGCGCAACGTGTGCAGTATTTAATGGGCAAATTAACACATAGTGCACTAAAGTTAACCGCTGGGATAATACCCACAGGTGAAACCTATAATATTATTTGGTCGAACCTAATTAGTAAATATCAGGATAAACGAGCTTTAGGATGTCATTATCTGAATAATATATTAGATTTAAAAAATTGTTCACCTACCGCAAATAGTTTAAATATGTTTATAGAAAGATTTTCATCTTCGATTGCCGCTTTAAAACAATTAAATTGACCTGATTTAACTGATTTCATTTTGTTACAATGCACACTGAGAAGGTTAGATCCCCAAACATTGCAGTCTTTCGAAGCATCGGTTCGTGGTATTGAAATACCTACCACTGAAACGTTTATTAAATTTATTCAGGATCAGATTAAAATATTAGAACGATCAGCACCAAAAAGTAACATAGAGAAATCTAAAAATTATAAATCTTTTATTTCTAGTAGTCATAATGACTCATGCCGCACTGAAAGGGTGAATAAACCGGTTTCTCGCATAAGTAGATCCTTATCTACGTGCGATCTCTGCTCGAGCTCGGACCACACGCAGTTGTATCGTTGTAATGAATTTAAAAATATGATTTCTCCGCAAGCACGTTATGATTTTATTAAATCGAACAAGGGTTGCATAAATTGTTTAAGCTTGTCGCATTCATTAAAAGCATGCCAATCAAAATCAACATGCAATAATTGTAACAAATTTCATCATACTTTATTGTGTTTTGGTAATAAACAGGCGAATCGAAATCGTACAAATAGTAAACGCGTACTCAGTCAATCGAATGACTACGCTGATATGGACAGGCAGATCAGTCGGTCGCAGGTGCATGGAATTCCTAGTACCGCGCGGTTCGATTACGGTCAGTCCCAGGTTCAATCTCACGCTCAACCTGTTGTTCAGTGTTACGACAATAATGATACCGCTTCGAATAATTATTCACACACTAAGAAAACCATACAACAACAAAGTAATACGAAAACTACCACGTTAACTCACAATTCGGAAATAAAATCAAATAGTAATATTTTATTATTTACCGCTCAAATATACGCTCACTCACATAATGGAGAACGTAAAATAGTTAGATGTTTAATTGATAATGGTTCACAAAATAATTTAATAACTGTCAATTGTTGTAAATTACTTAACATTCCGATCATACCTTTAAATAATTCTTATATTAGAGGTATTGGATTAACCGCTCGCCCGATTCACGGATATGTTTATTTAAATATTGAATCTAGATTTTCACCTAATAAATACTATATTCACGCTTTAGTAGTAGACTGTATTACAGATAAATTACCCGCTTATTTTATAGATTCGTCAAATATGAATGATATACGTGATTTACCGCTTGCCGATTCAAATTGGAACGTGCCAGGTGTAATTGATATGGTATTGGGTGCTCAGTTATTCCCATATATATACTTAGGTAATCGTATAGATACCGGCTCACTAGCGCCACCTGCCGTAGAAACAACCTTCGGCTATGTTCTTATGGGTGACGTACCTGATGTGCGTTCCACCGGCACTGTGACACCGCAACATAATAATTTTTTTGTGATAAATAATAATACGTCTTTGTGACTATCTAGTACAGTTTATATTCATAATCCACCCGCTTTCGTAAATACAAAAAATTATTCCACCTTCATTTTAAATAAATCTTTCTCAGCTGTAACATATAAAGACCTTGAGTCATTTTTACATAAATTTTGGGAATTGGAAGAGTTTCCTCATGAGCGTCATCTTAGCCCTGAGGAAGCCGAGTGTGAAAATAAATATATTTCTACAATTACCCGCGATAATGATGGCCGATATACAGTTGAGTTACCTTTTAGTAGAAATCCCGCTGACCTTGGCAATTCTCGTACTGTTGCTCACCGCCGTTTTCTTTCGCTCGAACGCAAGTTTGTTCAGTTACCCTCACTTCGCGATGACTACGATAATGTTATACAAGATTAGTAAAGGTTATTTGACTGAAATTAACGCCACCGCTAATGAAACCGATAACGGTTATTACATACCGCACCATGCAGTTATCCGCCCAAGCAAGACTACCACCAAATTACGGGTAGTTCTTGATGCTAGTGCTAAAACATCTAGTGGACTGTCACTTAATGATGTCCTGCATACTGGTCCAAATTTACAGGCTGATTTATTTTTGCTTTTACTCCGATTTCGTTTGTTCCCTGTAGCATTGTGCGCTGATGTGGAACAAATGTACTTACGCATAATGGTGACCACAGACCACCATAAATATTTAAAAATATTGTACCGCTTTAAAAATGATAAACTTCGCACTTTTGCTTTTAACTGTCTTCCCTTTGGTTTAAAGTCATCTCCTTATTTAGCAATGCGTACTATACGTCAATTAGCATCAGATGAATGTCATCGTTATCCAGAAGCCGCTAGTGGAGCTGAGTCTCAGTTATATATGGATGACCTCGTCACATCCCTACATGAAGAGGTTTCAGCTATCAAATTATCGAAAGAACTAATTTCACTCTTTAAATCAGGAGGTTTTAATTTAATAAAGTGGGCTAGTAACTCCCCTGCTTTTCTTGATAGCCTTCCAGATACGCACCGCTCTTCTGTAAGCTTCTCTGATGACGCCAATAATACCATGAAAGTTTTAGGTCTTGCATGGCTTCCCGCTAATGATTCATTTTTTATGACCAGCTCAAACACTAACGAAAAATGCACTAAGAGAACAATATTATCTTTAGTAGCCCGCTTGTTCGACGTGCTTGGTTTAGTTGCTCCAGTTATATTATTCGCTAAATTGCTTATTAAGGAACTCTGGAACTCTAAAATAGACTGGGATGATACACCTCCCGATAACATTGTTTACCGCTACTCTTCGCTTGTTAAGGAGCTTCCATTACTTTCGACTTTAGAAATACCGCGCCATATTGGAGTTTCCAAAGATTGCGAAGTAAATATTGTTGCATTTTGTGATGCAAGCTTGAACGCTTACGGTTGCGTTGTTTATTTGCACATTACAGATCCCGCAGGAGATATTACTTTAAGATTATTATGTTCAAAATCAAAGGTTTCTCCGGTAAAGATAACTACATTAGCTCGCCTTGAGCTTTGTGCCGCTCTTGTTTTATCAAAATTAGTTAAACTTATTTATAACGCTTATAACTCTTTACATCCTATCACCGCTATATACGCTTTCTCAGATTCTACAATTGCTCTTTCTTGGATTAAATCTTCCCCGCATAGATGGTCAATCTTTGTAGGTAACCGCATCGCTCAAATTCAGGAGAATTTGTCACCTGACCGATTTTTTCATATTAATGGTAAGGAAAATCCTAGTGATTGTGTATCGCGAGGCCTGTTACCGTCACAAATTATTAATCACCCGCTTTGGTGGCAAGGTCCTTCTTGGGCCTGCTGTCCTATTTCACAATGGCCCATTGAACCTTTTATCCCTTGTAAATCTGAAAGTGATATACCTGAAATTAAAAAATGTGTAACACTTACCGCTTTAACTGTCGTCGAAGATTCTCCAATATATAAACTTGGGTTAAGAATTTCGTCATGGTCAAAACTTCTTCGCTGCGTTGTTTATGTACTTCGATTTATAAGAAAATTACCGCGAAACAAATTTGTAACCGCATCCGATTTAAATACTGCTGAGAAATTTATTATTCGAGCTCTTCAAGCTAAATATTTTGGTTATGATATTGCCAGCATTAGAAAGTTAGATTTACCTTCGAAAAATATTCGTAAACTTAGTCCATTTATAGACGAAGATGGAATTTTACGTATTCAAGGTAGACTTTCGAATTCTGATTTACCATTTGAAACGCAACATCTCGCTTTATTACCAAAACGTGATCACATAATAAATATTATTATTGATTATTATCATAACACAAATTTGCACACTGGTGCGGACCTTTTGATGTCTATTCTTCGTCAACGCTTTTGGATATTGTCCGCTAGAAACGTTATTAGAAAACGAGTGCATATGTGTAAACCATGTTTTCGAGTTTCACCATCTCACCCAACTCCCATGATGGCTGATCTTCCATCAAGCCGTGTAATGGAGGCTAAAGCTTTCCTTCACACGGGAGTAGATTACGCAGGTCCATTCAGGATAACGCTTGTACGCAAACGTGGTCATCACTCACAAAAGGCTTACATCTGTCTGTTCGTATGCTTAACGACAAAAGCTATACATATTGAGTTAGCCTCGGATTTGTCATCGGACTCATTTCTTGCCGCTTTCAAACGTTTCATATCTCGTCGAGGTCCAGTTTCTTTTATATATTCAGATAATGGCACTAATTTTGTTGGCGCAAAAGCTCAATTAGATGAATTATATAAACTTCTCATTTCAAATAATTTTATATCCGCCTGGAATGATGAATTAACCAAATACCGAATCGTTTGGAAGATGATCCCGCCTCGGGCTCCACATTTTGGAGGTTTATGGGAATCAAACATCAAATCCGTTAAAACCCATTTAAATAGAGTAATAGGCACACAAATTCTCACTTACGAAGAGATGTTAACGGTGTTAAATCAAATAGAATGTCTTATGAATTCCAGACCTATATGTCTTTTATCCGCAGGTTCCAACCCTGAAATTCTCACACCCGCACATTTTTTGATGTCCACTACTTTGCGGTATTTACCCGCGTCTGAATTGTCCGCAAACCAAATGAGTTTAACTAATCGCAAAGGTTTGTTAGATAGTTTGGTTAATTCCTATTGGAGGAAATGGAGATTAGAGTACCTGCATACGTTGCAAGTCAGACAGAAGTGGTGTACATCAGATAACCCCGTAAAAGTTGGGACAGTAGTTCTTATTCATCAAGATGACATCCCCCCGCTCCGCTGGCCACTAGGCGTTATACAAGAAGTGTATCCAGGTGTCGATAACATTATCCGCGTTGCTTTGGTAAAAACGAAATCTGGATTTCTTAAACGTCCTGTTGTAAAATTATATCCGCTACCGCTAGAATAAATTAGAGTACCGCATGTCATCAACCGCTTTAACTTCAGTCGTAAACATTCATAATAGCTTATTATTAATTAAAATTTATTTCTTCGCTAATAACTTCCCGCTATTAGAGCTATGTGCTCCCCATATCTTTGTTGAAAGTCCTGCGAACTTTCAAGGCGGGCAGGATGGTTGCGCGCGGCAGTAGTAATAATATGCGTAGTGAGTTATTGGGATTGCGCCACCTGGGGAGCTTGTTAGTTACTAAGTACCGCGAGTTTTCCAAAGCGTCCTTATAACTCGCGGTCGATAACGCTTATTAGATGGCGACACATTATGTATTACGTAGAAGCTACGTGATGTACGTCACACCCTCACCGCCCACGCGCTATCATCGCCAACGCCCGCACCGCAGTCACTAGCAAGGTATACAGGTAAGTGCACGTTCTTCTAACTTATTGCCATTTTATTGCTACTTTCATGTGTTCATTCGCCTGCCCGCTCGCCTATGTGTATTTATTTCTAGTCTAGTTAGTGTCTCTTTAGTTTACCGCTTAGGAAGGCTATTTACACGCCTTTCTAACCCCCATTATATGCTCCCGCCGTAGGAGGGCTATTTACACGCCCTTCTGCTACCCCATGCATCGTAACAATTCACTCTCATATTTTTCCTAACGGGCCTAATGAATACATAAGAATAATAATACATAAGAAAATATATTATGAGCACTTTAGTTCGGTAATTAGTTTTACCTGTGATCATGGCTTGTACCAGCTGGCCATAATCATCACAATCATCATAAATATCGAGATAAATTTACAAATATTTATTTTTATTATACTTGCTTAACTTACTTTAACTTATTGTCTGGTTATATAATATACTGAGTTTCATTTTAATGAGGAATTAAATTTTATTATTTTATTTAAATAATTTCTATTTGCTACTACATAAATAATTTTTAGATACATAATTTTGCTTTTTAGGTTACGAACAAATGAAAATAATTTTTGTGTAGTCTGGATAAGCATTTATAGTTTAGTTTTATTTATACCATAAGCAGGCTTACCACCTAGATCTTTTTCCGTTTCAATCCATATCGAGGGTATTGTAGGAAATGACGCTCAATATAAATACAATTTCTCTGAAAGCAGGATTTAGAATACTGAAATAACGTAATCCAACAATCCAAACAACTGAGAAAACTCGTCTAATTTACATTACACTCCAGTGTTTTTAACTAAAATTATTATTTGAAACTTAAGAGCCTCTAAATCTTCAGGGACAATTTCATACTTAATCTAAGATTTACCTTCAACTCTATTTGGAGTCCTGAAATTACCTCGAGAGAATCTACTACAGTATCTATCTACCTTTGAATTATTTACTTTAGTGGTTTATTACAGTTTTACACCTCGACCACCGAATGTAATATACAATTCTTATTTACTGAATTTCTTCGAATATGTGTACAAATTATAATTATATAAAAATTAACCATACATGCCAACGTTAAATAAATGTTTTATAAATAAAGTTATTGTTAGAATTGAAGTTTTTTTAAAATGTCTAATGTGTGTACACAAAAGAAAAACGAGGTTTACAAAAATATATATATAAATTGCTAGTAAAAGATAACTACATAAATTAATTTAATATTTATAATAACTATACCTTTCCTTTAGTTTTTTGTCACTTTAATATTAAATATCAGTGAGACCGGGCGGCGTTGCTAAACTTGGAATGTAAAAATTATCTAAATACAAAGCTTCATCCAAATCGTTGGAGGCGTTACCCAGAAATCAATTACATATATACAAGAATTGCTCACTTAATAGTATTATATTAGATTAGTGTTCGTTCATTACTCGAAATTCGACCACAATCGTATATTATCTAGATATAATATGTTGAAAATTATCAAATTTTAAATTGAATTATATTTATAATATTGTCTTTATTTACATTTACCAGTAATTGAGTTTGAAACGATTAAAGTAGAACTATATTGAACACTAGATTCATATTAAAGCGAACTGCTCTTTAGTGGTTAGGTTTGCAGCGACGCACGATGTACGTGCAATATCCTAAATGAAATCCGTGGTTAATACGAGCTCGAGACCGCTGGCTCAGTATAAACGTGTATGTTTTATAGGATAAATACATTTGTGCCAACTAACGTGGTCAACGATAAATTTTGTCACTACTATAGCTCTCTCAAAAGTTTAGTAATGTATTATGAGTTTCTCAATATTAATATTAAAATTCAATGGATATCATCACATATTGGAGTGATAAATAATAATATTGTTGATAATTTAGCAAATATAGCTATCTTTAATGGTAAAGATCTTCCATGTAAACCCCCTAGCTACAGAGATCTTACATCCACATCCACCTTTTCTTAAAGAATTTTTAGCATCTTATACTAGCTTCTCAAGATATAGGAAAATAAATAACCTTACTAGAATTTATGGAGAAAGTACATAGCCTTAAACAGAATTGAAGTGTCAAGGCCTTAATTGCATTTTTTATTATTAATTACAAACACATTTAACCATTGTATGATATAAAATGTTCTACATTTTACATTGCACACTTGATGATGGGCGATGATTTCATTCTTAATAAAATGTAATTAAATATTAATCTTACTATATTATACTAAGAAATAAAAAAAATAAAATTGTAGAATATAATTTAGAAACTATATAACAACATGTATCTAAATTTTAAGCACTATTCCACGAGAGGAGTATGAGTAAGTTTCCTTGTTTCATAAACATAACATAAAGCTACTGTCCACTTCAGTTACTTCAACTCTCTGTGTAGTTAACTTTTACGCTAGTCACCCGGGGTTCCACATAAAAATGGCCTCTGCTAGGCGCCAGCTTGCCGACCCATTAAGTACGGGTTTGCATTGCACAGATACAGAATTTTATACATATTCATATTAAAATATCTACCAGTATATTAAGTTACCATAACACACATTACTTTTAATTGTAAGCTTTGTTTCTGATTTTTAAGACTTAGCTGTTAGGTAAATGTATCATTTACAAATATATGTACTTTGTATAGGTACATACATTAAATTAAGAATATAGCTATAGAAAAAAAATGTTCACTTTAAATTCCATTAGATACTTCTAAAATGAAAAGAATATAACAAAGTAATTTTCTATATTATATTTTTATAGTTCAAATTCATTCGTTCCATAAGAATGTCTTGCTTTTCGGTTTTAATTTAAAATGCTGAATGAAAATGAGGTCTAGGTCTCTTGATACATCGAAGAGATATAGGGTTTTATGTGTGTTCTACCGCATGCACAATGAGGAGTGTTCTGAAAAACTGTTTGGTATGGTGCTCTCAACGGCGTTCCAAACTCGCATCTTCCGCCGTTTTGGCTGGTTGGTCATCCCCATATCAAAAAACCTAGCTGAATTGCTACAACACTTTTGTCCTCTAGAAACCAGGGCTATGATATGAGGCTATGCAAAGAGGGACTAAAAACACTGTCGATTGACGACGTGCTACAATTATCTCTAGACGACTGAAACTATTTTTGCGTCTGTACTATTACCACTTAGCATAAAAAAAATAGAAACACTTAAAATTTCACTCATAGATGTATATTGGTTTATTGACAATAAATTCTCACCGAAATGTGTCATCGATCAAGCTAAATTACGCTCGTATTTCGTTTTCAGTACACTCGGAAACACCGTTGGAAAATTGGACGTGAATATAAAATGGAATGGTAACAATAATTGTAACAGACATTAAAATAAAACAGATTCAATTTATGGATCTCAATATTCTGCATTCTGATTCATGTAAATATAAGTTAATAAAGGAAACATGAAATATAAAGATGAGATCGATTAGCACATTGTCTTTTTCAGGAATTGAAGTCGCAATAAATGCAGATGCATTATGTGCACTTTAGGGTCTTAGCTTCTGAAGAAATATTAATTGACCTGTGTGAATAGTTTCTACATTAAATAATGTAAATAATCTAATAGCTGTCATGTTACTTAAACAGATTGAAACCTGAATCTGAATACCGTGTCAGGTTGAATTGGCAAAAATTCGGCATCGTAGGAATGCAACAATACTTTTTCTTTTCTCCATACTTAATAATCCCAAATCCCCCCAATATTTAAAAATACTATTTTAATCTCTCGCAGATATGCATAATAGACAGATAAGATCTCCTGATTCTCTAATTCTCAATATACCAAGTCATTATACTAATTTCCGTGACCGATCTTTCGCCGTAACAGCAGCACGACTATGGAATTCGCTTCCTATGAACATCCAACTAGCCAACCATTAGGATTCTTTCAAGTTTTCGTCACGTAGGTTTTACTTGAAGCAGTTGAATATCGGCTAGTTTTTTTTACTAAATGTTATGCACAACTTGTATAAATAGCTTTCTCTTGCTCCTCTGGAAGTCTGGTAGAGAATGCTTTTTTAGCATTAAGTCCTACAATTGTAATTTTATGTGCAATAGAGAATATTATAATAATATTATATGGCGACTTCCACATGTTACTGGAATCAGATTTGTTAGTAGACATCTATTAATAGCATTCATAATAATAATAAAAAAAAACATGAAAACATTAATTCTAAACTATTTATCTATTTTCGACAATAAAATGATTTTTAAATAATTAATTTTGATCAAGAATAAAAAGAGGTATGCCGTTGGCACGAAAAAACTTTGAGAATTAATATATGGATATTGACAATGGACATTTAACCAAATGTCAGGTCTGTTGTGGTTTAGTTTCGAATCGTAGTCATAAATAATTACTGAGCAATAAACACTATTTAAAAATTTTGGAAATATGTATTCAAATTTATATTAATAAATTTTTAGTCATTTCTGTACTTTAATATTTTTCCGATAGGCATACTATGAAAGATACTGATCTCGAATATGACATAAAAAAAAATTTGTCTGTATGTCCGGATTTAACTTAAAATCGGCATAACCGATTCTCATGACTTTTTTTTTACGGAATGATGATGTTATTGGTCAATTGATAGGGTATAATAAATTTCAATACTACTTTTAGATATTGTAAAAGAAAAAATTATTACCAAAAAATCTATTTTTGCTATTTCTTGGCCGATTTTGATGAAATTTTGTATACGGGAAGTATAAGTCATTCTATAATTAATTGACTATAAGAATCGTCAACAATAATGGAAATAAGAAGAAATTTGTAACGGGAAGGGCATGTCATTTCACTGTCAATTGATAAGCTGTATGAATTGTCAATAATATGAGTAAAAATAAAATTACGGGATGAAAATAATTACTACGTAATAACAAACACGTGCGGAGCCGCAGGCACATTGCTAGTTTTATTATAAAACTGTATAGTTTTAAATAATTGCTGGGTACTGAATCGCGATTACCATACACCAGGTATATCAACCGCCACCTTGTCGGTATCTGTACATGTGACTCTGTTTTGGATTACCGCATTTTGGGATCAGCCAGTGTATATCCAGCTGCGGAGAAGTATAAGAAAGTAATAACAACTCACTTTACTTTTACTGCTACCATTAGTGGCAAATTATATTGCTGATTTTATCTGTTACTTTTATGTACATACTTTTATCATTAGATACGCCTACACACTGAATATAATAAGACTATTCCGAAACATTATTCGTGAAACCGGCATGCGACAAAATAGTAGTATAAAGTAATTAAGTATAGTATATACTAAGCTTATTTAAGTATCTTCGCCAATGGAACTGTAGACTGTCCGGAACTCCTTTCGTAAATTCAGTTGTGTGTACCTACAAATACAACGTCAAGAAAACCCAAACTGTTACCTATACAATATGTATAAAAAACCCTGTCGAATCCGAAAAGGGTACATAGGTACTCCAATGACATTACCAACAAAATATCATAATTTTATTTAATATGAAAATTAAAATGTTATTGCGATTTTAATAATTTTAGTTTGTGTTAATTTTTGTGTTTCTCTTAGTGTCTGACTGTCATTCTTTTTTGTTTATACTTATCTTTTCTATTTATGAAAACTTGTAATTGGTTTTCTATTTCAATTATTTTTACTACTCTTTCATTTAGCTCTGTAAGTTTTCCTAACAATGTACATAAATAAATAAATAACACGCTACTGAAAAAAAAATTGACGCACCCCTAAATACTCAATATTCGTTAGGCATATTTGAACATAGTGAACTGTACATAAATCCAGTTAACCCGTGACTAGTGTAATAGCGTCGTTTTGTTTATGTGCAGGCAGATTGCTATGCATGTATCACATACATGGCACAGCGGCGCGGCGTGGTGTGGCATAGGCGAACGCGTCCAGCCGAATGATATTAGCCGCTTCGCCGTTACGATATTCAGCAAAAATTTTAATGGGCACGCATTTATTGGAAAAACATTCCATTTTATAGTTTCGCAACGCTCCTGTGTTTTATGTATTTTAAAATTGATTGACATAAAATAAGATTTAAAAAGTAGGCAGTGACTTCCAAGATTTTTTTTTAACTGTCTACGTTGTTGGCTTGTGGTGCCTTGACAGCTTCACCTGGTTTGCAAGCGAGCGCAAAAGGAACCTAGCGGAACCGCTACCAGTTGCCAAAATGGCCGAGCCTTGGCTTGGACTGTTGCCGAGCATGCACTTGCGTGCGTGCATGTCGTTAAAAAAAATGAACTATCAATATTCGATCTAACAAATAGTATTAATAAAATATCAATTAATCGATAGTCTTTAGCACTGTCGTACAATCAATAGTTGGGGTAAAACTATTGATAATTTATTTCCAATACAAAATTCGGGGTATTTTTGTGATTATAACAAAGCTGGACGGGCTGACATACATTCCATACTAAGAAACAATTGAGTAATCGAGAGTTTTTATATATCACAATCGATAATATCGAATTTCTAAACAATCAATGTTTTACCAACACTACTATCTAAGCATAATAAAAAAATGCGTATATATATTTAGTCATTGATATTATTGTTATGGTAATATACAATTATTATTTCAATGCATACCTTATAACCCCCTTTCAAGTCCCTAGAGGTGGAACTTTGGAAAACGCTGAAATACGTGCTTTATTAATTGTGCCGATAAGTATTAAAAACAAATTTCACCCAAAAAGTATTATTTCCCACAAAAACTTTCCCATCCCCTTAGGGGTTGAGTTTCGAGAAATCCTTTTATACCGATTTCTATAATATTATGTACCTTACCTTTTTTATAAATAAAAATAAAATAAAGCTTTTTATATCTATACAATTAATAAAATTAAAGTGTCTGTTTGTATTGTCGAATTCTCAGCTTTTTACTAAATGCATATGAACAAAATACCCATTATAAATATTTGTCAGTCTGTTTGTTCCGGGTAATCGCCGAAACGGTTGGACCGATTTTGACAGGACTTTTACTGGCAGATAGTTGATGTTATAAAAAGTAATTTGGGTTCCTTTTATTTTAGAAAAATAATTTGTGTTCCATGCAAATAAAAAAAAAACTAGTCCTGGTGAATCCATTCTGGTGCTTAAATGGCTAACGCTGAATAAATCATAAGAGATATATCAAATTATTGAACTACATCACTGTAGACATTAAAAATACCTACAAAAAACTCAGGGAGAGTATATATCTATCTTCTAAGGAATACCCACAATTATCATTTTTGTCTTTAAAATATCCAGGAGCGGGGGAGCAAGATTCGCGTGTGTGCCTGATCGCTAGACTTATGTAAAAAATACAAGTGAATCATCTGAACCGTGAGATCAAGAAATGTTAATTGAATATTTTATCTCAGCGAAACTGGTTGAAGACTTCCATTACTAGGGGGCTTGCAACCGACTGAAATAATTAAAGCTGAGACGCTTAATCAGACTCTGGAATGTTACCGTCGAAAATATTCTGAATTATTTTCATCGTACCGACACCGACAACTTTCTACTTTACGAATTTAAAGTAAAGTAAATTAAAACTCCCTTGAATATAACATTATATTTTCTGATTCATCTGATTTTATCATTTATTACAAAAAATAGTCTGCAAAGGTTTTAAAACATCAAGTAAAATGCGGCTGTTCTATAGCTTCTCGATGACTTGACCGATTGAGCTCATATTTACTTACATAATATATTTGTTATATCGAGACGATGGTTTATAGCTATGTAAGAATCCGATAGGTGGCGTTTTGGTCGAGCCATTGACGAACGGAAAGGACGGAACAACGTCTACCGGCCCCTATAGTATATTATACAAAAATGGTGATACAAAAGTCTCTATGAAAGTTTTTATAATTAACTTAAAAGGCATTTACAGTGGTAGAATTAAATTTAGATTGCACCATAGATCTCTTTCGATACTGCGATTTTGTGGTTTATTATTATTACTATCATAAAACATACATTTTTTTCATAAATTTTTTGCTTTATCATGTAATAATTGCTTATTTCCGTTTTTAATTGCTTACAATTTCATTAATAATTTAAAATACTTTTCAACACATTTGTTCCAAAATGCATTTACGAAGCCTGTATAGGAAGAAGTTTTTGGCGGGATCTTGAAGTGACATTTTGTGGTTTTTATTTTTAATTAATTTACTTAGGTTTTGACCCTATATTATGTAATGTTATTGGCGTTTTGCGTGATATAGTTTGGTCTTTGTGCATAAGTAAAGTCGATTACAAATGTAAACCGAGAGCATGCATTCTGGGATCCCATAAATATTCCCTAGATCGTTCTAACAAGGCAGCCATTATCTTGTTGGACGCAACTTTGTATATAATGTATATTAACACGAAGGCTTGAAAACATTGACGCTGGAAAATTTTACGAAGACTTAAAATGAGGGTTTTTGGCGGGATCTTGAAGTGACATGTTATGGTTTTTATTTTAAATTCATTTACTTAGGGTTTTGACCCTATATAATGTAATATTGGTGGCGTTTTGCGTGATATAGTTTGGTTTTTGTGCATAAGTGAGGTGGATTATAAATATAAGCTGAAAGCATTCATTCAGAGATCCCACAAAAACCTAGAAAGTTCAAACAAAGGAGCCATCATCTTGTTAGGATACTGAATCATCATAACACACGACAATATAATTCACTCGCTAATGGCAGTAATGGTCTTCATTAAAGATGACCGGTTGCCAAGTTAGGAAGAAGAAGAAGAAGAAGACTTAAAAACATTGACACTGGCAAGTGCTTTTGCGGCGCCAAAACAAGAAGAAGAAGAAGCCTTTACACAATATTCGAAAGTTAAAAATTACGCACGATACAACAGACACACATACCAACGTGCGTATCCTTTACGTTTCTTTTTAAATTTCCATAAAAAATATATTTAAAATGTTCCACAAAATAGGTTCACTTTCCAGGATAAATAAACTGAATGATCGAACCTCCTTGGAAGCGCTTTTGATGTAGTTCTAATTTACACCACTCACACGTGATGTCATTTGCAAATGCGCGCCATTTTCTTAATAGAAGATTGTTACGACTCTCCGACAGATAAATATACAAAATAATAATGAGTTGAATTTTGAAAAATGTTGTACTGCTTCCTCGCAAATGTGTTAAAAACGTTGTATGACACACGTGTAGATATTGGTTTTTACGAACTCGTGACTATAGTAAGCTATTCTTTCACCCGTTTGTAAAAAAAAAAACAACTTACCGCACTAAAATTATAAATTACTATTACTGACGTTTGATTTTCAATCATTCTACTAATTTTGCCGCGCCATTCCAGGGATCACGGGCCAGAGCCTACATTCATCACTGGCGATATGATGTCGTGTTGTACTATTACAATGAAAATAATAATAAATACTGAATATAATATTGCTATAATTTTTAATATCAAGGATTTCTAAATATTTACTCGCATAACTTTTTAAAAAACGCAAATTTAATATGTAAATAAAAACAATTAAGGAAATCGACTATAATATCGATTACCACATCAACTGATATAACAGCTGTGGGAGAAACCGCTCAGTCGGCTGAAATTGGTCATGTAATTAATCTATACGGTACAGCAGCCAAACTCTAAGGCACACCCTCCTATATGTTACACGCTTGGGAAATCCTGACTGATTATTTTGGACAGAAACCGATGGTTTATACGATAGTCATAGATTTACTAAGGATTTGAGAAATTTATTATCTAAGAGCATCAATTAAATTTAAGTAATCTCTATTTTAATTTGTAACCACATATATAATATTATATTTTTACAGTGTTTTTGCATACTTTCAAATATTTATTTATCCCACAACAAAAAAATCAGTTTAAACAACTATACGTATATTATAATCAAAAAGTTTTAATAACTCAAAAATCACAGTCCAGTCGCAAATTCTACAAGCACAAGCAACAATGCATATTAAATTGTTATTTTAGTGTAGATTTAGCATTTGGCCACAATCTCATCTGATATTAATTGACGATGTGGTCCGCGATGGCAACACGTTGAGGGCTGGCTCTCAAGTGCTCCTGCCGGAACACACATATAGGTGCTTGGCGACAATTTTTCAATTTGAGGATGGTAGCTAGCGGCTAGCGATACAGGCGCTAGAAAATACCTTGCCACTATGCAGTACTTACCTTACCCCCATTACGATGTTTTTTTTTTTCATCTAAAGTGCAGGCTAGGCTCATTGCAAGGATCTGAACTTATTTTGAACGACGCAATGTCTGTATACGCTATCACCAAGTCATCATTGCATATACAAACAAAATATGTGCACAGCCACTCGCATAATGTCTCGCAAAAGAAGCATACATCATGCAAATATCGAGTATGGTTTAACAAAGATTTAATTCGTCACTTACATGACAAAAACAAATATCGTATTCTTTTTTCTAAATATAAGCATCCTCCAGAGATTTTTTTTCTTAAAAAAAAAACGCTATGATAATATGGCACTTTCATAGTATAATATCTATATAACTCAAATGAAAGTTCTATTAAAAGTAATCCTAAATTGTTTTGGTCTTTCTTGAATCAGAAAAGTAAGTCTAGCAATGTTTATCCTCCTAAAATGTGTTACAACGATCAACATGCTATTTATGGTAAAGACATTTGTGATATATTCGCTAAATGTTTTTTTTTTTTCTATTCCTATTAAAAGTGCTGATACTCCTGTTAACGTTTAGTTAGATAAACATTTTTTTAAATAGTACTACATAATGTATCTTTTAAAGAAGGTTAGTGTCACGTGAAATAAAAAAAAAACTTGATCTTCGCAAGCGTACAGGGTCAGATGTTATACCAGCGATATTTGTATTAAAATGTTGTGATGAACTGACTCACCCCCTTTTTTAAATCTCTAACAGATCGTTACTTACAGGACACTTTCCTTCAGTCCGGAAAGAGGCCTTATTAGTTCCTATTTTAAAATATGTCACTAACACACTAGCAACAAGGTATAGACACATTTGCTTACTTCCTGTTTTTGGAAAAATCTTTTAAGTCTCTTCTGTATCCTGTTTTTACAAGTCATATGAAACAATCTCTTTTTCCCCGTCAACATGGTTTCGTAAGTTCTCGCTCCACTGTTACTAGCCTAGCGACCTTTGTTGGTGATGCTGTTGATTTAGTAGTTCGTGACACTAACTTCTGTAAAGCATTCGACAAAGTTGACCATAATAATATATATTATTAAACAAATTATCACTGATAAGAGTCTGGGGAAACCTTTTAGGTAAGTGTAAGTCATATCTATCAGAACGTAAATTTAGGGTTGTTGTTAATGGATTTCAATCAGATACACAGATGACGTCATCAGGGGTGCCCCAAGGGTCCCACCTTGGTCCCATGTTTTTTAACATTTTTGTCAACGATATTACATACACTTTTCATAATTCTTCCATTTTTTTATATGCAGACGATCTCAAAATAGTTATACCCATTTGTGAAGACTCTGACTCTGCATTATTACAAGATGATCTGGTTTGCTTTGCTGAATGCTGAAAAAATAATAACATGTTTAAACACTGACAAATATTACCATATTGGCTTCACTAGAAAAAAAAAGAATTACCTGTAGCCTATACATTATTATACCACCAAACTCTACAGAGGATCAATTACGTTAAAGATCTAGTTATCTATCTTGACTATCATCTGAATTTAGATAAAATTGTTACCAAATGTTATAAAATACTGGGGTTTTTGGTTCGTAATTGTAAAGAGTTCAAACAAGTCATGTCCAAATTTTTAGTTTTTAACAGTTACATCCATTCTATTCCAGAATATGGCAGTACTGTCTGGTCGCCCCTTTAATCAGTACATAAGAACCATCTTGAAAGTGTACAAAAAAGATTTTTATGGCATGTATCTACCAGTTGAACATGTCCAAAGCTCTGCAATATTATCAAGATCGTTTTAACCATTTTGACGTAAATTCCTTAGAGGACCGTAGACTAATGTTAGGCCATACATGAATTTATACAAGCTAGTACATGGTACGCTGGACTGTTCTTATTTTTTAAATCAAATAAACCTTAACAACCATTACATATTACCCAGAACAATAGCATTTGTACCATTTAAGCCTTTAAAAGTAATTTGAGGCACTTCTCCTGCATGAATAGTATCCGAAACAATACAACAGCATAAGCAAGGAACCCAACAGACATATTTGGTTGGCCAAATACTAGAGGGACAATATTTTGAAACACACGTGTAGTGGATTAAGTACCTTAGTTATCTATCTATAATCTTTTGATTATATGTACATTTAAACTTATTAACACTAATTATATTTTTCATGTCAGACCAACTTTTAATTAAGGCAACATTTACATTCTAATTTAAGCATGTTTTTTAATTTTTATTTTAGAGAAGTATATGTCTTGTTGGTAGCTTAATAAAATAAAATAACAAATTTAGCTGTAATTAGTTTCATTTCTGTAGTAATTTAGCAAACTAGATAAAACCAAATAGAGCGCTATTTTCTCCAATTAACTACAATTAAATCACCATCAGACTACCTACGCCTTATTATTCGCACGAAATTTTACAAGGGTTTTTTTTTTTTTTTAGAACTGACTATACTGTTAGCCTTAGGGGCCATGGAGCCTCTGACGGCTTTTACAACTTCACCGGACTTGGGGGCGAGCACTCGCGAACAAGGGTGCCAAAGTGGCCGGACCTCGGCTTGGGCGGTTGTCGCGATTGCAAATAAGTCGCGATCTGACAAATTCCCTATTCGTAAATTGGAGCTAACTAATATATACTCATATGCATGTTCCCTTCCTCTTGGGAGGAAAGAAGGAAACATGCGTATGAGCATTTAGTGATCGGAAAGTTTTTCTACACTAAATAGCGCAAAAAAAGAAACACAAAGGTTCCTTACAGAACCTATGTACCTGTGAGGTATGCACGTATGTAACAAATATGTGTGACGTTTGTGTGTGGGTAGCTAAGTCTTGCACGTATAGTTGTTACTTGTATCGCACGGGCAGCTGCCAGACCCAAGGGCTTCACACCGAGGAACGGACCTAGGCTTGGGTTGCCGCTAGATAGGGTGGACGTGGCGGGTGTGCGGGAGCAAAGTTGACCGCCCGTCCTCTGCGGAGTTACGAAGACTTTAGAGCAACTGGTTAATAATTGTAAATTAATATTGTAATGTTTGGCTTTTGTACCAACATTTATATTTTAAATTATCTTATCTACTTAAAAATTCAACATTGACAAGTATATTAAATAGTACTTAATATAAGTAAGACATCACATTATGCGTTGTTATATATATATATATATATATATATATATATATATATATATATATATATATATATATATATATATATATATATATATAAATTTGCGTTCTTTTTAGGTTGTTCATCGTCATTGTTGTATTTTATAATAATATTTTGATTGTAAATCTGTTTATTATTGTTTACATGTTTTATGACATAATTAACGTATTTATCTATTATAGATAATTTTAGGGCATGCGCATTGTGTTATGCAAATATAAAATATCTCATATGTATTTAGAATGGTCGTATATCAGCAATTAAATATATGATGCTCGATGGTTGATGGAATAGATTTAAATTTTAAGAATTCGAATAGGGAATATAGAATTCAACAGTAAAAAAAGGAACAGAAATTTATTTGATTATATAGCAGATTTTATGAGAGAAAGAGCGAAAAAATAAATCGATATATAGAATTGATAGTTATAAAAATATTATTGAAGGCTCAATAAGTTTTATGTGAAGTAATGTTAAAATAATTAAAGTCTGTGAATCTACAGTAATTTAATATAGAGCCATATTATTTGCATCAAATGAAGACGATATAAATTTTCAAGAAAGCTCTTTATTAAATTTAATGTTAACTATATGTAACAAATTGTATTATAAATTAACATATGCTATTCGACGGAATCGTTGAACTCGTGAGTCTACAGTTGAGCTGTTTAACATGCTGTGGACCTATAGGAAGCATCTGACTACCGTGCTGTGGATCTTCGAAGGTATGACAACTTTGGAGAGGAACCCAAACAAAATCCTGGAGATTACTGATTAGAAATTTAATTTAACAATAATTTTAAAATATTTCTGGTAACATAAATTTAATATTCCTGGTAAAGGTAAAGAAAGATATATCAATTATTTGTTATTCAGTGTATGTAGATAACCTTGCCAAAATGTATGTACCTTCATCATTGTATGTTTATAATTGTAAATCTAATTTTTCATTTCATTATCCCATTTAATATATATATTTAACTAATTAACTATTTACACGACAATATTTTAACATCAAAATATTACGATACATCTGTCGAGGTTGTCATATTAATGAAGTTTTATTTAGGAATTTTTCCTGACATTTTCTGTTACTCTTGTAATCCTGACTGATGTACCTACCTACCCAACTATGACTTTTCACAATGTTCTTTTTCTGTATGAATAAAAATAGACTAAAAGTTTAATTACTTCAAAAAAAGATTTTTGGTTATAGTTATGATAATGTTTAAAACTCACGCAATATGTAGATGTGTTTTCATTTTAATTTACTTATTGAGAATATACTAAATATACTGTTGCTTTCTTAAATATTTTGTGTTGTGTTCAAGTTGCTTAAAACATACAAGAAAAATATAATTAAGAACGAAAAAATCTTAATGCTTTACTGAATTTTAATTATTTCGAAATACATATATAAAGATCAAAGCGTGATGTAAAGAGTTGAAAAACTCCTTTATGAAACCGTTCAAACACGATTAAGCAATCACTTGGCTGTTTAATTAAAAACATTTTGTTAACGCGGCCGAGCCTACGGCGACTTTGATAAATGGTCGAGGATTAGAGGGGATTCTATTTTCTTGTTTTCCTTTCTTTATATTCAATTCTGCGTTTTTATCTACTTTTATGTTAAGAATAACATTCAGTACACAAGAAATTGGACGACTAATGGTGTTCACTCAGTTCTTACGCACTTGTTATACATTTTCACGATGTTATATATAGAATATAGTCTACGTGTCTATAATATTGTTTTAAGGAGCACCTACATAAATATAAATAATGTGAGTAATGTTCTCGAATAGGTTATTGAATAATGAAAAAGCTTTAAATATTTTTTATTTTATTAGGACGGCATAGTGATGTTAAGCACAATACAATCCAAAAACAAATACGACCACCAGGGATTGGCAATCCATTGCTGATCGTCGCTGTGATGCAGGCCTGCAAGATTTTCGGTAGCTGAATATAGCTGATACCAAAACATGTAACGAGTTTAAAGCTATGCGCATGTTGGTCGCAACCCATAAGAATTTATCATTACGTTTCATGTCAATTTGTATCTTGTATTACGAAGAAAGTTACTCGCTAGGTGGATGTATCATGTAGGTATGTTAATTAACGAATAACTTTTCAATGTGGAAAACGTTAGTGCCCTAGTGCTGGTCTTCTATTTGATTTGATACTCTCTTAATGAGGAAATCGAAATGTTTGGAAGTATCCACTATGTACTGTCGACCTCATTTTCACTTACCATACACAAAGGTTGGATAGTGGTCAAGCGTGTACCTGTATATACATAAAAAAGATTCTGTAGTCATATGGAATAAATAAAGTATTATCATGATTTATCAATCTGGTTTAGGATCTTGAAATGTTACTCGTCTGTCGCTTGAGTACCGGCAATTTTCTGTCATCTCTAAACGTGACGAAGGCGGCCGCTGAGAAAGTATTTTTAGAAGTGCTATCCCAAAAGAGTTGAGAAATGTGTGAAGTTATTACATATGTAAAGAAACTATAATTATTCCTGTAGTTTGTACCTACAGTGCGTTTCTGGTGGTTAAAACAGTGGCCATGTAGGTATTCATATTGTACTTGATATAAGGCAATAGACACTAATGATGCCTAGCTCGTTTGAAAAAGTAGTTTAAGTCTGAAATTGACAGAACTAACCGTGATTGAGATTATTATAAAACTAGCTGTGTTCCACGGTTTCACCCGTGTTAATTTTATTAAACACCGCAACGCTAACGGACCTGTGTAGTCTATCATAACTATTGTTCTCGTCGCAAGTACAAATTATTTGATTTTTTTATTATCTCAACTATGTGTCAAAATAACTTACTATAATGAGCAAAACTTAACTTTATAAACTTTTCTTCATGCCGAAGAAAGTTTTATTTGTAAGAATTAATATGCCATGCCTAAAAATAATGTTCATAAATCACTTTTTCATTTTTAACAATTGTTTGTTACAAAATAACTTTTTGTATAGGAGATAGTCATATGCTATCGCGAACTTTATATATATATTAAGGATCAGTATTTTTGTAGCAAATTGTATTTACGTATCATTAACCATTACGACAGCGCAAGCTGATAAAGCAGCTCGGAAGGGCTTCCACTCCGACTTAACAAAAATCAATATTTATGGATTGCTGAGAGTTGTAGCCTAATGTTAGATAGCCTTATACTATTCCTCGTGAGTATGGCTATCATATACAAAAAGATTTTTTAGAATCCGACTGGGGTAGTTACAGAGATTAGCGTGTTTAAACAAACCAATAAAAAAACTCTTCCGCTTTAACCCACACAAATATACACGTGGTCTACCTCAAACTGCCTGGTTCTAACCCAAAGAACTCCAGTTATGTGGTAATTGGCTCTAAACGTAATATGCTAAAATTAAATAGTTCACATCTTAACATTATAGTTAACAATAAGCCGTGCAACATGTTCATGATGCCAGAAGCCTTGGACTAATTTTTGACAGTTCATTGAGGTTCAAAAAACATTAATAATTGTTTAAGAAACTGTTTCTATCGTCTTAAGATACTGTATAAAATTAGACCATATTTATCTGAGGACCTCAAACTACAAGTGTGTGAATTTATTTTCCTTTCCAAGCTAAATTAATGTGATGTTGTTTACGGCCCGTGTCTTCTGGGACGCACTCAGAGATTAATTCGGCGTATTTAGAATGCCTGTGTGCGTTTTTTTAAAAGGTCCCACCACGTTCGCACATTACACCTATTATAAATAAATCCAAGTTGTTAAATATGGAAGCGAAGAGGAAGCTACATTTGGCTAGCATGCTCTTTGATATAATGTCTACGAAAACTCCAAGTTACCTATATAATAAATTTATGTGGCCCACCATGAAAATAGATACTGCTCGTACGTGTTTACTATACCACGTCATAAAACTGTAGCTTTTCGTGTCTCTTTTAGATATGCAGTCACTAAGTGCTGGAACAACATACCACCTCCTATTCGAAATATTACGCCAAAGTTTCGTTTCAGCTTCAAAGCTAAATTGAAAAAATATTTGTTACAATTGCAAGAATTAATTTACTATACAGTTCAATTATGTTGGCTCAGTAGGTAAATATTTTTTTCTCAATGTGTATTGGATATGACTATATTAATATAATGATAATGATTATATATGATTATAGTAGGTATATATAATTATATATGCCGTATACAGTTGGGACATGTATATATTATAGCACAAATATCACTTACTCGTATGAAGTTACGATTATTTTGTTTCATAATTAAAATTGTTGTTATGTTACTTCGTCCGTGAGATTTTACATGCCTACAGGCTCTGTCAGAATATCAGCGCTGTAGTGCTTGCGCTTATAGATAGGACAAGACAAGACAAGGACCTCTTCGACATCATGCAACACTTCATTTATTGTGTCAATTTTCTATTTTTTTTATTTAAACATTTGTATGTGTTGTGTCTTTTTATTGTCGAATAAATGCTTTTTCTTTCTTTATTATATTAATATTTAATATAGATAGTATAGAAATACACCGAATGATCTCGGAACACGACATACCAAAAGAAAATCGTACATGTGTTTACCAATATGTGTATCCCTAAATTGAGAAATAGTGAGTTCTTCATGCAAAATTACATCCCCTATTTGACCCCTTCATGTTTTATCTTTGCGCCATAAGGTACCCTATGTCCGTCTCCAAGGTCCAATATATCTCTATTCATCAAAATTGGTTTGATGGGTTCTTCGTACAAACCTTCATCCCCTATTTCACCAATTAAAGTTTTATTTTCACCACATAAGGTAGCCAAAGTCTTTCTCCAAATTCCTACATATCTCTATATCTCTCTAAATTTTTTATACTATCTTTCACCCCCCATTTCACCCCTTCCAATTTTATTTCCAAAAGTAGCCTATGTCCTTTCTCAACAAAAATTCTTCAAAATTGGTTCAGCGGTCTAGGCGAGAAAATACAACAGACGGGACAGGACATTTATAATATTAGTGAGTATGGATTATTCAATTCATAATGCAGTTATTTTCTATGGTGTCATGTACCAATTAAAATACTAACAGTAAATTATTATCCAATAGCAAAATAATAATAAATAATAATAATAAATTTTTGAAATGAATTCTCTTTCCCTATATACCTGTAATAAATTCTCTCTCTATACCTTTCTATGTTTCTCTATAATAACTGATACTTTACTAAGGTAAAAATTCCAAAAACATCGATTGTTGTGGTGTCCTTTTAATTTTCTATTTTAGGGATTTTTATATTGTTAATACAAATGCGAAAGTGAATCGAAATAGAACAGATTTTTGAGAGATCGATTCATAAGAGTTCGATTCGAATCGATCTTATTCGAAATGAATTACCATCCCTAGCAGCAGCGCAGTTATATTCAACTGACAAACATCCAGCCTATGCTGATCCCCTTTTAATTTGATATATCACATAGATCTGAGGTCAACTTATATTGGATATTTAAAATTTTTGAAACTCTCCATTTTATAATTTTATGAAAGGTTTCAATCATCATCGTTTTATAAACCATACTATACAGATAACTAAAATTTCAGTCAATTCAACTGAAGAGCTATTTTATAGCCTTTTTTATCGAACAAATGATCGATTTATTTATGAGCAAAATGCTGATTATGCTGCTGATTTATGAACTTATTAAAGTAAAACAAAAACTACATGTTAAGTGAAGCTTACTACAATATTTTACTGAAAACCATTTCCAAATCCATTATGCCGTTTCTGAGATTAGCGCGCACAAACGTTGGCAAACAGACAAAAATTCTAAAAATCATTGTTTTGGGTTCTGCTGCGTTGATAAAGGCTCCCAATAATAGTTTTTCTCATATATCTTCTATGTACAGACATCGATCAGTTACGTTTTTATTATATGTATTGATTTGTATTTGTATAAAAAAGGAATTGACAATTTAAATAATGTACTTTAAATGTCGTTTCTTTGTTTTCATGTAGGATAGTATTAATAATATAAACAGTGTAATTAGTATTGTGTGTGTGTACCTAAGTACTAAAATAAAAACTTTGTTCTCAGAGCAACACATTAGTTTATTTGAAATTTAGAATTCCTAAGGAATTTGGAAATATTGTCTTAAACATACTTACATTAAAAAAAAAAAACAAAAATTATTAGAGCCGAGAAAATGTTCATATCATCATACATACATTATTATTTCTCAAAGATATCTATCTATCTTTCCTAGAAAAGAAATATTATGACGTTAATTCTTCATTAAAATTAATGATTTCATGACATAATTTTAAAGTGTATGATCCCGGCTATTGTTGGAACATAGACAAATAGCCGTCTGTTGACGATATTCTTATTGAAATATATTCGGTTAGCATGTTGGAGGAGCCATATATTAACAATCAGTTCTAACATAACAACTATTTTATTGTTTCCATCCATCCATTTAGCCAAAAGACGTACACTGCTAGACATAGGCCTCCCCCAAAGATTGCCACAACGACCGGACCTTTTTCATTGTTTACATTTTATAATTTGAGAAATATTCGCACGGCTCAACTAGTTTCAGATAAATATTAAGTGTTACTAAAATAACTGACTACTAGAATAATTAGATATTATTACTTATAACAGCATGTTACTTATGCGTTGAAGCAAAAAAATCTTTATAAGCCCTGCACTTTTATAGGTAATCTAAACCCTACAGGCCGTTAATGCACGCATCCGTAAAGTGGCAAGTTTCCCTCGCACCGTGGTGTCAGGTGCGTACGTAATATTTCTTCGAAGGCCTGTAATATTATACATAGACCAGATACTCTACTAGAGATCGAGAGATTATTTGTTTGAATGCGCTAATCTCTGGAACTACCAATCAAATTTGAAACATGTGCTAATGACAAATTTATTAAAATAGTTACTATTAAACAGTTAATGAAAGATGAAAATAGTGATTGCAGCAACGTGACAATGCCATTATTGATCCGAATATTTTCATTTTAATTAGTATCGTTTATCGATTTTTTTATTGTCGAATTGGAAATGGTGCGGTTTTTATTTCTATTCAAGTGTATAGTTTATTTTTACTATGTAGTAAGTAATATGTAACATAAATATGGGGTAAACACACCGTTTTTGTGCATAATATTTTATGATAGTTTTAAAATATCGAAATAAAACATTAACATCCTGTTTATGGAGGCAATTTCATGTCCTGGCAATACTAGCATAATGCTGCCGCCGCCATTTTGTTTGCTGACGGTTAACACTCTCCACTAGGAGTAATAGTGTTCTGTGGTTAACACTCAGCAACAGTCGCAACGAGAGGTCCGTACTTATGTGCTAGTCACTTTTTCTGTATGATGTTTTCTCATTTTTAATACGAAACGTTGAGTACATTATATATTCCTCCGTGTTAACTTTGTGCCTGTGTAGAACTTAAGTGTTTGCTGTATAGATTTCGCATATATTTGGATATTGTAATATGCCAAAGGGAAGTGTACTAAGAAGACAGTCGAGGGAATTGGTGATACGCTTGCATGACTATTTTGAAACTATTTTGTAACAAAAGTTACTTTAATCATAAGTTTATAAAGTTAAACTTTGCTCTTTATTGCATTTTATTTGGACACATAGAGTAGGAGATAATTTAAAATGAAAACAATTTGTACTTGCAGGAAGAGAGAACACGGGTGAAGCACAACCAATAGTTATATATGCTAGCACTTTTATATCTCAGCTCTTAGCTATTAGGTTAATGTTATTAGTAAATGTTACAACTCTCATATCCTAAATTGTAATTTTATTCCTGACCTCACAAAGGATAATTAAAAATAATACACGCCTGTATTCGGCCTTTTCAGTCTGATAACTCGTTCTGACTTATGGTATACTGACACTACTGATAGGAATCATATAGGTACACTGCCAAATGTTAGGTATTGTTAATTTGGACTACAGGGTTAACATGAAAAATTAGAATTACTCCAAACCATTGATATAAAAAACTTATCATTACTGTCACAAAGATGGTTAATCCTCAGATCATAACGAACTAAAGAACGAAATATGTGAAAAAGAGAGCATGAAATGACAGCAGAAATGGCTTTGGCACTTTTCGCCTAATCGTGACACGTCCTTGAAATTTAACTCTCAGACCAATTATTTAACAAATCGCCACCTAAGAAGACACTTCAATTAAGACGTAATGGCTTCATACATATGAATTATCTACATAATTTAGTAGAAAATAGTTATTTTAATAGAAATTCGATTTTAAAATAACACATTATTGAAGGGCCGAGATATAGTTTAATAAATACTGAAAAACAGGAGGCTGCTACACGCTATAATATTAAATTGAAGCAATTGATTATTATTTCATTTTAGTTTATAGTTTCGAGAACGCTTACCTACTTAATTGTATCGTAGTATTTCAATATAAATTATTACTTATGATTTTAATTAATCTGGGTTTATCTTTATTATATTTGGATGAAATATTGGTTTTATATAATGTTTACATTCCGAGTTTATCTTAGGTGTTATTTTTGTAATATTTTACATTATATGCCAACACATTTTAATTTATCTTTGGAGTCTTAATTACCATAAAATAATATGTGGCATTATCATCTTTTAGAAGTCCAGTGTTGGGCATGGGCCTCTCCCAAGGTTCGCCAGCGGATCCAATCTCCAGCTTTCCTCATCCAGTCACTTCCAGCAGCCTTTTGGAAACTCGTTGCATCATCTGCTTTGATCTGGGTCTTAAACTACGTTTGTCAAGACGTGCTCACCATTCAAGAACTCTTCTACTTCATCGGTTATCGGTTTTTCTACTGATGTCACCGGTCTACTGCCACTTTAGCTCGCTTACTTTATGAACTATGTCGGTTACTTTATTTCTCTATCTGTTTGATGTATAAGTAATGGAGGTTAATGTGTACCATACGATGTTTTTTTTTCACCAAAAGCACCGACACATTTGTAGGACTAGAATCTACAATGATAGACGCGTTATTCAAACATGCTACCACTGAGCGGTAATCGCTACAAAATTATATTATTAATTATTAATTAAAATGATTGAATCATTGAGCATGAGTTGCTATTTCTAACCGCGTTCATTCGTCGCATTATATTGACCAGCTTTTGTATTCCTATGTTTTCCCATTTATAAAGTACCTCTATGGTGAAATAAAATATCGAAGAAAGCCCCACGTCTCCCCAACGACCCCAACAAACACGTGTAAAGGTCGTTTGAGGTATTTTCCTGAACACATTGAAAGTGTACTTACAGTGTGGCACACAATTAAGTAATTGAAATATAATACATTATATAATCAATCTATTATAGTAAGCTAACATTAAAGCGTATAATAAATATATAGCGGTACCTCAAAGATTTCTTCATTATAAAAATCTTAGGACGCACAAAAGTGTATTATTGGTTAAATAACATTACATATCAGAACAAAAGCAAAAAAGCACACAAGCGGCCACCAAGATAATTTATGCTGGGTATGGCAAAGGTGCTATAGCTGAAGTAGGTATTAAAAATATCAAAATCAACTATGCACGATCTGTTACACATATACGTAAACTACCAAATATAAATGGGCTGCGTTTAAAATTTCCTTCAAAATCAACACGAACTTTACAGATAGCCCATTAAATAGTATTTACTCACCTTTTTATACTAGCTCTGCAAAATATCTGTATAACACCTGATTAGCACCGGTTAGTAAGGTACAGTCCACAGACAAAGGCGAATGTAGGCGACACTTTCATCGGCTGCCATCGATAACGTCGATGCCATGCCGGCCTGCTGAAATGCCTCTTCACGCCTCGTTTGAGAAACCTATTAAAATAGGACGGAGGGCACGGGTTGGATAAGAAACTATTACATGGATAATATAAAAATTACATACTAAATGGCAATTCTAAAACCTTCGTACGTGTTGTAAGTCGTTAAGAGCAAACACTTCCGCAAGTATAAAATAAACTAAAACATGCGTTAAAGAACCTTAATACTTCGTACTTATTAAAAAAGTCGGTACATAACAATATTTATGATATTGGCGTTTGAAACATTCATTTTATGATCATATTTTTTTCATTACAAAATTAGTCTTTGGATACCAACTCGAAAATAACCTTAGAAAAATAAAACCTACAAAATAAATGAAATTTAATTATAATAGCGGCACGCTATGATGGCCGTTTTGATACGCTAGAATAGTGGAAAGTGGAAAACTATTGATTTAATGAAGGTTGCAGTAAAATCGTTTTTACATCTGTTTATATATTCAAATGAACCTACGTGATTATGAGTAAATACCGAAAATCCGCATTCGATCCCACGTCATGTAGAGTTTATATTTTTAGATATAGATTATAGCGTAGGTTATTAATTAACGAGAAAAAGTTGTAACCAATTCTTTTTATTGGAATTTTTATGATAAGATTAAATTTAAGTATGAGAAATGACACTTGATCCATACTTACCTAGTTTTAGTGGTATTTAAATATATTGCATTTATCTTTATATTAGTTCCTTAAATATGAAATAGGTGTTTTTTGGACTGGGCGCCATTGCTGTGTTAATTCGCTTTTATCTTTAGCGGTCTAGTCAAGCCAGGGAAGGGGGGCGTCTTTCATTGCACCGGTTTGGCGGCTGTGGGAGACACTTAGGGTTGTACCGGATTGTCTTCCGTTGCGGTGGCCGGGCAGTAACTTTTATTAAATTAAAAAAAAAAATACGCTTCTCCGGTGAGGGGAAGAGTTGAGGGCAGCTCCCCTACATTCCTCCAATGCCCCGATCCCCTCTACCTACCTTAGCGGAATTTTTGGTGCGGTGGCGTTAATAAGTAAGTACCCTCCATTCTAAATATAGTAACAGAAATACCAAGAATTCATGTTAATGTATAAGAACTCGATCTGAGAAAGTTTAAGGCAGTTATCGAATTACGTCTAAAGTTTTCCTGTGCAATGACCTGGGCTCAATAAATAAATATAGCGAACAAAATTTACGAACAACAAACACATTTTAGCCCGATTTAAGTTCCGTTCGCCAACAAAGTAATATGACTGAAATAATATTACCTACAAGTAAGTTCAAAGTGAAGACACCAATTAACACTTGAGAAAGTCCTGAGAATCACGATTGAGTTTAATAATTAATTCACAACACTTCACTTTTTTATTATATTACTTGACGCACATATTATAGTTTACTGTCTGACAGTTACTAGGTTACCACACTTTTTTTTTTAATTTGGTACATAATTCTAAAGTTCTTACAATAACACAAAGCCCGTTGCCTAAGTGTTGTTTTTGTGTTTCTTACAACAATAACAAAATAATAACAATTATTTTATATTTCATGTATTTCATAAACCGCTTAATACAAAATATAATAAATAATATATAGCTGAAACCATAGATTAGAAAATTATGACTTAACTTTAATTATGGCTTTCAAAAAGTTTTCACAAGAAATTAAAAAAGACAATTTTTAACAAAAATAAAACCCAATTTCAATTATTTTCAGGTGTTGCCTGGTGTATCTTCGAAGTCGAAGGTCCAATGCTCTTGAAATAAAAATAGCAATAACCTTGAGGTATTATTCCCTCTCCAACGAAAAAAACTCGTCTAAATTGGTCCATAAAAAAAAACATTCGAATTATGAACTCTCTTCTCTTTTTTGAAGACGATTAAAAAAAGAGTCTTAAAAAACAACAATGATCTCAGCTTAAGTTTAAGTAAGGAAACAGTAGTGATAAATAAGTCTAAATTTGAAATAAAAAATGTAATTTAAGTATGTACTTTAATTAATATTCTTACCGCGTCGATAAACTTTAACATCACATATTATCTCCGGCTCTTGAATATTCTGTTCATAATTAAAGCAAATAAACGTAACATCATCTTTTTATACCCCCATATGCCCCCAATGCCTTTAACATCGACGTGGAATATGGTCTATCTAATAAATATGTAGTTCTGTCTGTACATGCATCGTATTATTAATGGACACTGACCACGAATATTACATTTTTTTTATACAACTAAAATGACTAAGAGGTTACTGTAGTCTATGGACGCTTGTATAAGAATTATCAATAATAAATTTATAAATCGTAAAAAAAATATTTATTCTCAACCGATTTTCATGAAATGTTGTAAATGAGAAGTGAATGTTGTTTCAAAATTCTAATATAATTTATAGTAATTATCAATATTGTACAGAATTTATTTTGAAGCAATGATGGCTCAGTTGGTAGTGTGTACAGAGTTCGCGTCGATCGACGTGAGCTTAAATCCCTGTAATATGGCCGAGCTTTCGGTGAAGGAAAACATACTTATTAAACCATAGCATGGTGGTATGGCTTTTTCGAATGCCCACCTGGCTAGCTACCATCTCTCATCAATCTGTCGCCAAACACCAATAGGCGTGTTCCGGCAGCTGCACTTGAGAGCCAGTCTTCAACTAGGCTTAGCGTGGGTAGACTTGGCTTGGCTTGTATGATCAATGAGAGATTTTGACCACAACGCTAAATCTATAAAGATAAAAAGGGTAAATATAATATTACGAAACGAATAAAATTACAGCGTAATTAACACGTGCTTATCTGCGGAGTTCAGCTAGTGTGTTTATAAATTTTTCATATTTGTAGACAAGCCTACAGCAGCGATCAAACCATTGACCTAGTTTTTCTTGTAGTCCTGTTTTCAGATGATTTTATTCACAGTGTATGATAAAAAAACACGGTGAGTGCGTCTGTACAATGTATATTTTTATGTAATTTATATAATAATAGTAACTAATATAATAATAAATGAACTTACCGTTATTAGAAGCCTATTTTTAAGAAGATTAATGTATTCTTTTCCAAGTTTTTATAATTCAACTGTGGTTAGCTGAGAATAATGATAACGGCCATTAAATAAAGAAAAAACTATTGTTACATTATTTTGAAGACAAGACAATTTTTGATAAAAAAGAAAACCGACTTCAATGATTTTGAGGTGTTTCGTGGTGTATCTTCGAATTCGAAGGTTCAATGCTAATCGAATTAAAAATGGGACCGGACCACCCTTGATGTATTCCCTATCAAACAAAAAAAGAATTATCCAAATCGGTTCAGAAACAAAGAAGTTAGGGCTGAATATCCATAAAAAAATACATTCGAATTAAGTAACCTCAGTATTTTTTGAAGTCTGATAAAAATAAGTAAAAATTTGTATGATGAAATTGTGATAGTACGTTCGGAAGCCTTTTCGAAGGAGGTGGGTTGAACTCTTTAAGGATCTTGAGCTTTCATTGAAACCATAGCGTAATGGTTCATTTCCTAACATTATTACATTTAAATTATATCACCGGTCTGTGATTTCTACTGATTTCACTCATTAATCTCTTATCATATTACAAAGGTTTCCAACGGATTACCTTAATTATTCATAATTTCAAAGTGTATATTTAATTCCAATAAATAAAACTGATGATAACAAAATCAAAGGATAAAGCATGGTATTGCAGCTACATATTTATCACCTACATCTAAAATTTAACTGCACCGATCGATAGTAAGGATGAAAGAATTCGTTACGTAGAGTGAGTGACTGTGTCATTTGAAGCGCCACCAATTTGAGGTAAATTATGTCTCAGCAGAAGCTACGATAATCGTTTTAGTTTCAATCGACATCACTCTTCAAAATTTATCGATTGCGTATACAAAACGTTGGTGTGGAATAGTTATCGTTAATATAATATTAATGGTGCTAAATTTAAAAAATTAAATAACTTTATACAAAATCAGCCTATTCACATATAAAAAGCTAAATAAAATTATAGAAATCATATACCGTTGGTAAGAGCTTTTTAACAGCAATCTAGTGATACCCATATGATGAAGCATAGCGGTGAGAGGAAAGTAAAAAGCGTCCGAGCTGACACGTATTCACGTAAAATTAAATACGACCGTGTTCCCAACACAGCCACACCTTGTTTTTTTTTTTAAATATTATGTCAACAAACACTCTTATAATTGCTATTATCACACTGTGTCCCTATTGCGGTAGGCAGAAAGAAAGAGCTTCCACAAACCGCTTTCGTTTCTTAACTCCTTTTAACACGTCATGCTAAATATCCATTTCTATGTACGAAATTATTGAAAATTTCTTATATAGTATAAACCTTCAAGCAAAGCTTATGTGAAACGCTAAATAATCATTAATTAAGTATAACAAAAAAAGCCCAGTTATACAGATACTTCTCTAAACTTTGTAATAGAGTTTAAATTGCGTTTCTAAGAGCTTCCATTTACACAACACGCTATGTAACGCTACTGGGAATAATTAGATGGTAGTGCACTCTCGTTAACGCTTTCGAGGTTACTTTTCTCACTAGTAATTATATAGTTAGAGATGACTTTAGAGGTTTAGATGTACCTAATTAATTTATCATAGTGAGTCTTTTCACGTAGGTACTTAAGGGACACCACATTATGTATAAGACTTTTAGCTATAGAAAAAATTAAATAAAATTTGTTTCATGCTTGTAGCTACACTCTGTTTCTATGCTAGAAGATAAAACTGAGAAGACGTAAAGCGAATAATAAGTATTTTGAGCACACTGCCTAGTAGCCCCAAATTACATGTTAATTACATTTTAATAGTTTTAATAAAGCCTTAGAAATATAATATTAATCTAAAAAAAGGAATAATGAAGATTTATAATACTTGTTTACTTAACAATATGAATTACTAATTGTCATGTAACGTAGTCATGTTGCCTATTGTCGTTCTCAATTTCCATACTTGCCTACAGATTGCATATTGCTTAACGTTCATGCTTACTACTTCACTCCTCAATGAATAAACTACAAAGCTGAAATAATGGTAATTTTTCAAATGAGACTGGCAGTTCCATAGATTAGCGCCTTCAAACAAACAAAAAAGCAATGTTTTGAGCTTTATAATATTTTACTTATAAATAAGCAAATAATAGTAGTAATAAATGGTCTACACATTCAAATCTGACCAACTGGAAGAGTATTTAATTATTAAAAAAAACTAGGTGGCTTTGTTACTATTCATAAAGTAAACAATGTGTATTAGAAACTTCTAAAAGAAAGCGCTCGCTGAAAAAATTATTCAATGAAGAAAATTCTGTTACTCTTTTCAACTGCGAAATTTATTCGAGTTTAATTCAAATCACAATCATATTTTCTTGTATGCCGAATTATCTTGAGAATTATTCATGGGAATGCAAATTGTTTTCTCGAGTGAGTTAGCGAAAAAAGAATGAAATTTTAATTTCGAAATTAACCAGTAACGTTAATAATCCTACATAATATAACTTTGTTTCAAACAATTAAAACTGAATTATATTTTATATCACATGGTACCCATTCTGGGTAAAAATAGTTCCACAGCTAGGGTTGCTGACCGTACTATAATTTATAGTATTCTACTGTATTTCGGATCAGCTGTTCAAGAAATATATAGCACGAAAAATACTATATTTCAGTTGGAGATATACTTAGACTTATATGTAATTTTTATTGTAGAACAAAAGTTGTAAAAAAAATGCAAGAATTGCCAAACTATGACATACTGCTTAGAGAAATAAAGAAGTAACATATATAGCATTTATTTTTAATAAAATATAATATTTTTATATCTTATTCTGTAAAAATACTATTATTATCAGCTGAAAAAATATTACTAACGCTATCCACATCACGTTTCAATGCCATTGACTTTGAACCTTTAACTTCGAAGATACACCAGGGAGGGAACTTCTCAAAATCATTGAAGTCGATTTATTTTTTTGTTTAAAATTGTCCTGTAATTACTCTCTTACAAGCTAAACATTACGAAATTACATGGAGTTTATAAACTTTTATAATTACATAGTAAATCTTACTTAAACAATAATAATAAAAGTATATAGATACCTATATTATCATTTTATTTAAACCATTAAAAGTTGGAATTCGTTGGATTATTATATTCAAACTTTTGTACGACTCTTTGAAATATTCAGTTCTTACGTTATTGTTATCTCTACAAAAGTGTATTAGAGTAATTACTGGGCAAAGTTCGTGGGATAAATGCCAAGATTATGTCAAAGTGAATTCAAATTTCTACTGGAATAAAATGTTTTGTAAATAATAATATGAATTATTATGGTTGTCCTTATTTTAATCTTTTCTAATTTTAATGTTCTCAGGGGCTCTTATGGTTCAAAATAAATAAACAAAATATTCTCAAACCTATAAGTCTTTCCATGGGTGATGAGCTATAAGAATTGTCAATAATACTTTCAGAAAAAATACAAAAAATACTTGCCAAACGACTTTAATGAAATTTTACTACATACATACTATTACATAACTTTCGTAATAACAAATATGTACGGAGCCGTGGGTACATCACTAGTATACCTATATAATTATTTGATGAAAACTTTTCTTCTTGCCCTTGTAGAAGAACCATCGAAAAGGGAGGATCCTCCGACCAGACGGGTGTTATGTCTGGCGGGCAGCTGCCCAACGGTTGTAGTAGGGTTCTTGTATATATACTCAATTGAAGAGTTAATTTCTATTGCACGATGTAAGATGCGTCGTATGTGGCTCGATAGATGTCGCTATGTAGATGTCGCTACACCGTTAAAGCGACCGTACACAAAATATAAGAGTAGGTAGCACTCTCGACGTTCACTCTCTCTAGTATAATATTATTAAAAAAATTAAGGGCATATTCGTGTTTATTCTTGTTCATAATATGTCTATATGGAAATTTGGAAAAAAGATTACAAACTTATCCAGACAGAACTACAGATTTATTAATATAGATAAATAATATTAAGAATGATAGGTACCTACCAATAAATACTATATTTTACTTTCGTCAATTCCTTTTTTGTCTCATGATAATTTTATTTAATAAATTTATAATAATGTCATTTTTATCTTTAAGAAGCTGTCTGTGCCCGCGGCTGCGCTCGCGTGGACTACAAAATGCCGTTGATCAAGCACACGCGCGAATCGTGGTACCTCTGCTCCCGGTTATTTTAAAGACAAAAATCCTTTTTTTTATCCTTAAAAGTTTAGCGTTATGACCACAATCTCACCTTATCTGAAGTGATGGTGTGACCTAAGATGGTAGCACGCTAAGCCTACTGGAAGATTGTCTCTCAAGTGTAGCTGCCGGAACTCACCTATTGGTGTTTGGCGACAGAATTGAGGGTGGTAACTAGCCAGGCGGGCATTAGTAAAAGCCCTACCACTTCACCGAAAGCTCAGGCTCATTGTAGGGATTCAAACTCACGTCGATCCATGCGGAGTCCGTACACGCTACCATCTGAACCATCATTGTTTCAAATTCATTCTTATTGTGTGTGATCCTTAGAAGTAGACATATGCTCTCACAAACTTTTTTTTTTTAAGATTTACAATTATACTACATTAATTTTATATATCTAACTATCTTTAATATGGAACGGTAACTTGTGTTAATTCGCGAAATTGCATTCACGGCAACAACCAATGGCGAGGGCGTTAGCAGTCATTTCGGTTGAATGCCTTCTTCACTCGCTATACTCACTTCACTCGTCTATGAAGACCCATCAGACCAACATTAAAGGGAAACTTTCACATATTAAGAATACTCTGACGTTCGAGAAATGTTCTTAGTTAACGCAGTCTAGAGAAAAAAAACATTGATTTCCTGCATTTCAAGAATTATATAGCTAGAGCTATTAGCTATATTTCCTGAGGGGAAAAGCCTTCGTCCACATTCACATTATATTTATAAAGAATTTAAGCACTTAATGTTATCATTACCGTCAAAATGTTTCAGAAGTCGTTTGTGAGAAATATGTACATAGCACTTTTCACCGGATGATTCGTGGCAGCCGCTTGTCTTAAGTGCTCTTAGATCACACAGCCATTTGAGAGTATCCATTCTTCTCACGAGTTTCGCATTACGCCACAAAAGTGTATAAGTAGAATCGTCTGGCGACCGATCTAAAGGCTTTCTAACTTTTACTTTGATACCAACTGGATTTTCGCAAACTTGTCGCGTCAAACGTCTCGTAAACTTTTGCTGAGGTGTTTGATCGATTACTTTTATTCTGAAATTAGTTTTCAACAAATTTGTTTGACTTAATGTATTCTGTCTGTATTGTAATGTATTCTATTTTACAATTTTACATCCAGATTGCTACTATTTATATAGAATACTTACCGAACTTTTATCGTAATTAACTTTTTCTATAATACAATATTTTTGGTTATTATTATCCGTAACGTAAATTTATTAAGATCTCGAAGAATAATGATGAACACTATTTAAATCAATAAAAGTATGGTTAATCATATTAAGATTATCTAAATAAATAATTAATTAAGTATAGGTGCCGATTTGGTGGAAGTTGGTAAGATATAAGACTAGAAAGGTTGAAAGACTGGCTCTGAAGTGTGATTGTGCTTGGTGACAAATTTTCAACTTGAAAGCATGTAGCGAGGCAAGTATTTGAAAGTGCAGTACCACCATGCTATGGTTTTCATTACGTTGTTTTCTCTAACGAATAGCTTAAACTTTTAGTAGGATTTGAAGCTATGTTAATCGACGAAACGTTTGAGCGCACTGTAATATCAATTATTAGGACAAATGATGAAAACTTAAACTTACACTATTTAATTGCATAATTAGAACTTACCAAATCATGGTCATAGTTATTTCATAACTCGCAAAAGTTCACGGCTTCAGTGAAGGGCCTTTGTTGGAAAGTCTTTAATTATGCTAAAACGATTCGGATAATACTGAATACAAAGTTTTTACCTCTGATTTAAAATAACAGAAAACAATTGAAACTTTAATTTGTTAGTGATGTGGACTGCAATAATTAGAAAAGTAATAATTAAAGTTTTCTACTCCTATGAATTTATTATTAATGAATTATTCAACAAAATGGAATTTAAATAATATAGGATAAGTTCCTCTTCCAATAAAAACATGTGAACAAACAATTTTTACATGCCCCATGTAAGTTTTTTTTTGGTATAATAAAAATACAAATAAACTTATCCACTTCTGATAATTTAGTTGTTTGAGTTCCTTTAAAAAGTTTTCTTTATTAATGATAATTTCATTAAACTGTTTTGTTATAATTTATTTAACTTGAATAATTATCTATTAAAATGAATATTGGTAAAAATCTGCCGTATCGATTTATTAAATATGGGTAATCATTAGAAGATAGGCATATGCTTTGCTGACTTTAAGATAAGGTATTTTTAAGATATACAATTATACTACATTAATTTATTAAATCTCTTCAGGTTTACTCAGCGTAATCCATTAAAGCGCCCCATAAATGGTCCAACCGTTACGAAGACTACCAAGAACAAACAGACAGCCAGATAACTAAAATTAAAAAAAAATATTTTTGTAATGAGTAACGTATTTTGCATATGCATTTAGTTAGCAAAAGCGGTTATTTTGAAATTACAAACTGACACTTCAATTTTATTAATTATATAGATGGTGTTTTTTATAAAGTCTATTAAACATTACATTGGTTTTGTATCTAAATATCTACGTTTTTCTTGTAGGTACATTTAATACACAATATTTATTTCCTAGCCAACGAGACTAAATTGCTTGCTACGAGAGACTAATATATCCAATTATGATAACGAAATTATTTGATTTCATAAGGATTAATGTTTTGCATGTTATGTATGATGTTTGAGCGAATGCTCTAGTTCAGGTTTGAAAGCCATACGCCAAGAGAGAATTAAAGCCATTTGAATAAGTATCCCAAAAATACAAGGAGTTTCGAAAACTTGATAAGACTGATACATCTGCTGAATCTACGTAAGGAAACGACTGTCGATCACTTTGTGACCTTATGACCGGACAAATCATTTTGAAAACATTGCAAAGGGCATTTTACCTAGTATGAAATTAAAACTATTTATTCATTAAAACGCCTTTTGGTTTTAAGTGAAAACATACACAAAAAAACTCTGAAATATTTTCTTTATATTAATACATTCTACTTCCAGTGTATAACTCACCTTTGAAAAAATTTAAATACGCACGAAAAGTTCTATTTGTTGACCTTTTTGTGTGTAATGTCTGTACAAATGTGTACAAACAAACGCTACACAAAGAACGCTCTTACGTCGTTTAACAATCGCGAATAGCGACACCGACAATTTCTCCTCTTGCTGTTTTTAAAACATTATATTCTATTTTTAAAACCTAAATACGATGTTAATAATTCTGTAAATGAAATTTGTTCTGGAATAATTCCGTATAATTCTGTTGAAGCAATGATGGCTCAGTGATACCGTGTACAGGACTCTGCGTCGATCGACGTGAGTTTGAATCCCTACAATGAGCCTTAGCTTTCGGTGAAGTGGTAGGGCTTTTTCTAATGCCCGCCTGGCTAGTTACCACCCTCAAGTCTGTCGCCAAACACCAATAGGTGAGTTCCGGCAGCTACACTTGAGAGACAGTCTTCCAGTAGGCTTAGCGTGCTACCATCTTAAGTCACACCATCACTTCAGATGAGGTGAGATTGTGGTCATAACTTTTCCAAATTTCCATATAGACATAATGCACAATACTGAACACGAATATGCCCTTAATTTTTTTTAATAATATTATTACTAAAGAGTATGTACGTGGACAGAGTGCTACACCTACTCGTATAATTTGTGTCAGGTGAGATTGTGGTCATAAACCTATAACGGTAAATTTTTTTTTGTTGTGAATAATTGTATAAATACGTGCTGCTTAAAATTGCAACATAATATTATTGTGATTTATTATTTTGTGGTTGTTTTTCCGTTTATATTTTCGTCAATGCGATACTTTTATATTATTAATTATTTCAGATCGTAGTAACAGGTATGTATATTCATAAGCTAGCTTCCACGGTTTCATTCCTGTTAGAATTATTCGACCAAATGTCCACCGCTCTGTTGCGCCGTCAACCCGCCCGTGTATCTTCATTCACTTCCTGTATTTGCCCGATTAATAGACTTTCATGGTTACTGCTTTTCTCCTTAGAGTAATAGCGTAAAGCTATATAACCCATCCACCCAACTAGCTATAACCCATCTCAATAAAAAGGCAATAAAATGAAAAACAAATTAATATGGGTGGTATTTCCAACGATTATAGTGATAAAAAAAAGAATCCTTTTAGCTGTGAGCTTGATGTTTAAGATTATCGTATTTACTAAAAAATGAAAGGTAATTTCATCGCTTTAAAACACACATACAAAAGCTGATACCTAAATAATATTCTTAAAGGGGAAATTAGGAGGCATCAATCAACTGGTGTAATTTATTTGGTGTAAATGCGTGTTGCTTAATTACTTGTTGACTGTTCATTGTAAACTTGTAACTAATCTTACCACGTACATATGTAGTTGTTATGTTCACTAATTATTTGGGTGTATAATTTGTTTGATTATAATTAGCTCATAACATGTGAAACGACGCTCGAGGTAATAAAATACAGAATTAAGTTTTTTTAGTAGATATCTGAAATCATTGATACGTTACATCGATTTAAATCTGTGGTTCCCTTAAGAAGATGAATATTCATTGTTCGAATTTGTACCGACTGGAATCGATTCAACAGAATGAATCATATACTATTTATTCCCTTTAGTATAGGATAAATATTTCAAATTTATAATTGGAATACAAAAATGGGTACAGATAAATATTGAGAAATTATAATATTACTCGACATAATATTTGTTTTATGTATAAATCAGCAATATAATCAAATATGTTTTTGGAACTCATTTTAGATTTGAGATTTAGATATGAAAAGGGTTATCTATACAAAAAATAAAATTGGAGTGTCTGTTTATAATGTCAAAATAACAGCTTTTTTTAGCATAATATGAGAGTTTATATGATACCTATAACAATAAAACCATTTTGAAAATTTTTCGTCTATGTATTTATAACAGGTAATCTCCGAAGCGGTTAGACCGATTTTGACGGGACTCTCTAGCAGATAGCTGATGTTATAATAACTAACTTAGGTCAATTTTACTTTAGGAAAAGAATAAGGGTTCCGCTCCATTTAAAAAAAAAACTGGTTATGGTAAATCAATTCGGGTGCTTTAATGGTTTACGCTGAGCAAACCATAAATGTTATATCAAATTAATGTACAAATTAACTGAAGATATTAAAAAGACCTACAAAAAAATCACGAGAATATACATTCTAAATATGTCTATCTTCTAAGGAACACCCACAACAAGCTTTTTTATCTTTAAAATAGCCAGAAACGGGGGAGCAAGATTCGCAAGTGTGCCCGATTGATGGCATTCTGTAGTCCAAATGAACAAAGCCGTGGGCACAGATAGGTATAGCTAAAGCTTTTCTTTTCTCTAGCCCTAGCGATAGAGAGTTAATTGCGAGAAATTTTATTGAAATATTAATTTGATTTGTCTGCACAGTAATGAGCATGATTTTATTTAAAACGTAATTATAACAATACTAGCTGTGCCCGTGGCTTCGCTTACGTGGACTACAGATTGCCCGCGTGAATCTTGCTCGCCCGCTCCCGACTATTTTAAAGACAAAAATGCTTATTGTGGGTGTTCCTTAGAAGATAGATATATACTCTCGCGGACTTTTTTGTAGCTCTTCTTAATGCCTATGATTATGTGGTACATTAATTTGCTATATCTCTTATGGTTTACTTGGCATAAGTCATTTAAGCGCCCGAATTTATTAACCATGACCAGTGTTTTTATTGCTGCGGAAACCTATTTCTTTTTCTAAAATAAAAGTAGCCTAAGTTACTCCCTATAACATCAGCTATCTATAAGTGAAAGTTTCGTCAAAATCGGTTAAACAAATTCAGAGATTACCCGGAACAAACAGACAGACAGACAAACATTTTAAATGGGTGTTTTGTTATAGGTGTCCTATTATATACTTTCATATGCATTTAGTAAAAATCTGTTATTTTGACATACAAACAGACACTTCAATTTTATTAATTTATAGATATATAAATCGATTAAATTGAACGTGTCTAGAAATATTCGAAGATGACCCCATTTCTCATTCAAGGCATACTCGCTGTCAACTACTTACTTAACATTCAACTTGTTAATTAGTCATCAATTTTCTATCCCTAACGAAGTCACTTTAATTAAGTTATTGTGACCCTCATCCCAACCCTTATACGTGTCGACAATTGCCACTAGTCTCTTAGTTTAAATAAGAAACGGTATGCCTTTTTGTAATGTACCTACATTTTGTGTTTTATTTTAAGTTAGGAACTTACCTTTGTCAATACATTTTACCTAATCATTTAAATATTACGTTTATTAAAGTCAATGAAAATAATAAAGAACTACTAGCGGACCCGTGCGAATAATTCGGACATTCAGAATATATTTTCAATAGTATTAGGTCCTTACATATGAAATTAGCGACATTTAACCAATCGAAGTATGTACCATTGTTATCTATGTACTTTCACCATTTTATATGTAGTTCATAGATTCCATTACTGAAAAAATTGTGGGAGCGAGAATCAATAAAATTCTTGAAGGCGGTTTGGACAGCCTCATCAGAATCGAATTTTTTTTCCTTACAAGAAATTGTCCAAATTCCGAAAAAGTGGTAATCTCTTGGAGCAAGGCCCGGAGTGTATGTTGGTGTCAGATCATTTCAATCGCAGTTCTTCTAATTTAGCGACTGTCTGTCGTAAAGTATGGGGTCTAGCGTTTCGCAATGGATATGCTTCTACGATCACTTTTAATTCTTCATTATCAATTAGGGTCTCCGGCCGTCCACGGCGTTTGTTTTGTAGGTCAAAAAGTTAGAACCAAAAACGTACCGTGCTTTCTTTTAAAGTAGGTTCCCTATACATATCATTAATCCTTCGAGCTGTTTCTGCAGCGCTAATGCCACAGTGGAACGCATATTCGTAAATAACGCGATATTTTAAATTTTATGAAAAGAAGGAATTGAAAGAAGAATCAAATGGTGCGAAAAAAAAAAACAAACCACTAAATTCAAAACACAAATACACAAGCCTAAATTTGAAATAACTTTTAATTTGGAATTTCTAACCAAACACCAAATATTTGCGATCATAGTAGCCAGTTCAACAAACCGCTAATTTCATATGTAAAGACCTAATATTTTTATGTTTCTGTTTCGTTAATAGCAGAAAATTTGCGTTGAGTCGAATTCAATTTAACGGATATAATATATAATATAACGGCTTAAAAAAATCCATTGGGAAATATGATATGAAGAATATGGTTGGTACGGTATAAAAATGATAAAGAAAAAATATGTAAACGATTTTTAAGAGATAATTTAAAACTACATCAATTATAATTCACCTATGGTTTATGAATTATTGTATGCCCACAAAATAAAATATCTTGCTGTAATTTTGGGACGTATTATTCTGAAGTTAAGTAGGCAGGTATACAAAATAACTAAGGCAGTTGCTGAGCTTCACTTTTTCTTAATATTCTTTATTTGTTTACAACAAACTAATATATTTGTATGATTTCTAAAGTATTTTTGTGTGAAAACTTTTAATCGGTATTCTATTTCTGTATTTTCTCTTTAATGTCAGCTGATAGTTGCTTACAGATTGATTATTAAAAAAAGCATAAAAAAGAACGCAGTTTAGGAAAAAATTGTAGGCATTGGAAAAGGGATTTTATTTTATGTAATATTTTTATTTTGTTGTGAGTTGTGTACACAAAAGCAATTTAAGTTTTCTATTGGTTTAGTTAATTAATTAATTTATTGTTTGTTTTAGATTTATTAGTAAATTTCATACTGCCTTTAAAAGTCTATCTATACCTTTTGTGACAATTACCAGTTTCGCAATTTTGAAATTTTGGGGGTTTAAAAAAGGTATATTTGTGCTTTGACCTTAACCGCGACAATATATTATTACAATTTGATTAATTTGAAACGTAATTACTAATAAATTTTATTCCATAAAAACGAGCTGCACCGCATACGTGACAGAAATGAAACTTCTTAAAAAGGGAGATTTGGATAGCCTAAACTGTGTATTAGATGTACAGGTGGGCCAAAAAGGCATACGATTTTTTAGAACTTTTAGAACTGACTACACTATTAGCTTTAGGGGCCCTATCCAAAAACAGAGCCGCTGCGGCTTTTACAGCTTCACCGTACTTGGTTTCCCTTCAATACGTATAAATCTTTCGCCTTTTAAAAACACTTTTGCGTTTGAACCTTATGAGCGGGGCTGCGCGGGTGGTGGGGATGAGTTTAGTCGCGATGGATCGCTTCACTGGAGCCTCCGTTCCTCGGTGTGAAACCCTTGGGTCAGGCAACCGCCCGCGCGATACAAGTGACACTGTACGTGCATCACTTAGCTACCTACATACAACAATACACACGTATGAACATACACACGTGCACACCACATAGGTACATAGGTTCTGTGAGGGACCTTTTTTTTTCTTTTTTACGCTAGTTAGTTAGCGCTAGTTAGTGTAGAAACATTCCGATTACTGAATACACATACGCATGGTTCCTTCCTTCCTCCCAGGAGGAAGGGAACATGCCTATGTGTATATTTAGTTAGCTCGAATCGTAGGTGTAGGGATTCGATTAGATCGCGACCTATTTGCGAACGCGGCGACCGCCCGAGCCGAGGTCCGGCCACTTTGGTACCCTCGTGCGTGTCGTCCACAAAACTTTCGCGGCTGAGTGCCTTCTGCGCTCGCCCCCAAGTCCGGTGAAGCTGTAAAAGCCGCAGCGGCTTTAGGGCCCCTAAGGCTAACAGTGTAGTCAGTTCTAAAAAAAAAAAAAAAAAAAAAAAATCACTGGAGCGCAGCGTGCATTATGCGTTAAACATTATCATAAAAATGGCGATTCTTGCGCTATTTTGTTCGACGTTTATTTCCGCGTGAGTTTGGATTACATGACGTAAATCAGTGTCCAAAGGAAAGCCTGATTCGATCGTGGGTCAGAAAGTTTGAAGCTACGGGTTCGACTCTCAAACAGAAGCCTCCGGGACGCCCAAGGTCAACAAGAACGGAAGACACAATTGAACAAGTTAGAGCTTCAGTTCATCGTAATCCTGGTCTATCGACTCGCAAGCGATCAGCTGATCTTGTGGTGTCCAGAATATTCGCATTTTGTTGAAAGATTTGAATTTGCACCCGTATTAAATTCAACTTGTGCAGGAATTACCGCCAAATTACCCAATTTTACGACGAGCTTTTGTTGAAACAATGTTGGAACGCTGTCAGAGTTTCAACAATATCTGTTCTCCGACGAAGCCCATTTTCACTTAAAAGGACATGTCAATAAACAGAATTGCCGTTACTGGGCTGCAGAGAACCCACGTGCAAAACATCAAAAGCTGATGATGAGACGTACATGTCTCTTTACATTATATCTTTTTTCTCTTTCATGCCATGAAATATTATTAACGTGACGCGTCCTGGAAACTTCACTCTCAATTGTTATCTAAATATCGAAATGACGCCTAAGAAATTTCACTTATACAATATAGCATGAAAATGTTTCAATAATGAATAAAGGTCCGTTCCCGAGACAAAACACTAGCTTTATTACCACTTCAAACGAGTCCATAGCGTATTAGCGTTTTTTAAAGCCCAGAAATTGATTAGTGCCTTGTTTTCTCACTATAAGGTCATACTATTTATTAAATAATGATTCCTACTAATTAAATTCAAATTAGCAAAGCGCGAAATCTGAAAATACTTTGGTAAACGAGGCTCGATATAGTGAACAGGTATATTATCGCTAGTTGCTAGCCATTAGCCATATCTACTACAACTAATTAATGTTTGCTGGTACATAATATATTATTATATTTTTAAAACAGACAATAGACAGACAGCTATGAAAATATTGCCAACTAAGAGGTTTGCGTTGATGCAAAGTTTGTTTGCAATCTACACACGCATAGCGTTTTCCAAACAAGTTTTAAGCTGAAACAGCTAAAGAAAGAAAATACATAGTAAAAGTTTCATTAAATAAATTTTATAGGAAGGTACACAGGAATGGAACGTAATAATAAGAAGAAAAGGATAGTATATGTAAGTGTGTTAGTATGAAAGAGTAAACGAATGAAGAGAATGACAGGAAGTGTGTAAGTGAGATAGATTATATCAATTGTATTAGAGTAAGAGAGAAAAGGAATAAAACGAAGATGGTGTCCATCCAGTCTTTTTATTTTGCATGTTTATGACTTTATATGGAGATGAAGAAGGAAAAGGATAGAAATACAATCATGTCAAACAGATGTCGTAGTCTAAAATTGTTTGAACAGACCTTCTTCATACTCGTGTAGTAAAATATTCATCGTAAGAAAATTTGTCAATGAAGCTATGGATTGTGGTCTAATATGCACATTGGTGACTAATAATGTATATCTACACATTAAACCCATATGTGGATTAATAATTTATTATATAAATATAACACCCTTCATGGAATAAAGGCATAAGTTATACTACTACTTAACATCTATTAATCGAGCATAAAAAATACATATTTTCACAAATTCACTAAAAAATATACCTATTGTAGAAAGGAAGAAAATACCGCAAAAAATATGGTTAAAAAAAGGAATCTCAATTACATATTATTACATATTAAAATATATTTACAATAACGTAGACATAGGTTTTATAAAATAGTTTTGAATATATTGTATGATATCATTATAAAGAGTCCGCCAGCTTAAGTACATATTATGTTATTTTTATATATCCTGCGCTACATTTATAGAATCTTTTCTTTAAAATATTATATTAAAACAAGCAATATTATTTATCGTTAGAATTAAGTAATTCTTACACACAACTGTGGATTAGAACTGGTTTGGATAGGTAAGTAAAATTATAAACGGGGGTACTGTTTCGTTTAATAAGGAAGTAAAATTGTATTTTAAGGTTTTCTAGAAGTGTACTTACACTGGATCAAAGAAAAATAACATAATATACTACAGTTGGTGGCTCCTTTTTTATTGTGTTGGCTGTTTACAAGTTATTCCTAGATCTTCAAATTTATTAGAAGAAAAGTTTTTACAAGCTCCTGTAAAGTTCGCCTATTTTCTCATACTGTTTTATTCAAGGAAGAGTGCGATATGTGTCTTTACTTAGCCTGAGACGAAAATGACTATGTACAGAACTTTATCAGTTATTTCATTGGATTATCCTTAGAATTTATATTTCATTAGAAATTAATCCGTACAATATGCATTTGTAGCGACATCTACATAGCGACACATAGCGACATCTATCGAGCCACATACAACGCATCCTACATCGCGCTATAGAAATTAATTCTTCAATTGAGTATATATACAAGAACCCGACTACAACCGTCGGGGCAGCTGCCCGCCAGACATAACACCCGTCTGGTCGGAGGATCCTCCCTTTGCAATAGCACTTCTACATTGGTGACCCCGAACATGAACGTCAGCGCAACCTTCTTCGCACAGTTTCATTGTGACGTCATCATCACTTCCACAAGCTTTCGAGCAGCGAGTCATACAGCCAGCCAGCATCCACACGGCTACTTCGGGTATCCTGACCACCAGCATGCAGCGGACGCGCATTCCTGGTCATCGCCCACAGCCTTCTCAGCGACCTTGGCACAGCACACTGCACTTCGGCCGGTCAGCAAGCAGAGACGCACTTCTCTCCTGGTCGACGCAGCAGCCAGCCACTACGCAGCACTGCACCACTCCGACTCACTGGAGCATTCTTGCAGCATCACCCCGACTCACTAGGGCATCACCCCGACTCACTGGGGCATCACCGCAGACAGTTCCGACTCACCGTGAACTATGCGGCATCTGGTTCCGACTCACTGGCCAGGCAAGCATCACAAGATGTATGGACGACTCAACCTGCTATCGACTTCCGGTCTCGGAGGGGAGTGATGTAGCGACATCTACATAGCGACACATAGCGACATCTATCGAGCCACATACGACGCATCCTACATCGCGCTATAGAAATTAATTCTCTTCCCTTTGCAATTGGTTCTTCTACACAATAAAACCCCGTCGAATCCGAAAAGGGTATATATCATATAGGTAGGTACCCCTATGACGTTACCAATAAAAAAAAAAATATTTTGTTGATAACATAAACAGAATATAATCTCGACACCTAATAGAACCTTCACGGATCCGACGGGGTTATTAATACATATTATATATGTATAAATAAATTAAATGTTTACTGTATGAAATAACTAACGGATCAAGCTATTTAATAAACAAATAAATAAGTAGTAATAATAAAAAAATATATAAATCACTTAACGCGAGCAAAACCCGACAAAAACAATATGTACACAACTGTACCGTTTTCATAAAGTTTTAACTATCAACATTGTATTGTGATACGTACAACTCGGTATAACTTTGTGAATCGAATCGAACTATTTACACAGAGATTCAACAAATATTTGTGGTGGATATTGGTGTTGTTTACTAAATTTTAGTAAACTTATTAAATTTAGAAATATTGTGGCTCATATAAAGACAAAAACAGCAATATTCTTATAAATGTCAACGATTTATTCAAGAAAAGATGTTCTACAGTATGTCGCAATAACGTTAAGTTCACCTATATTTATAAACTTATTATAACTACTACTCTTTTCAGTGAAACTGGACATTGCTGCTTTTGCTTCCATCCATCCAGGTTTTCCTGGATTTATCCTAGTTTAAAAAGCGCCCAGTAAAACCCAGTTTCCTACTGCGTCCATCGATAATCTGATTATCAATAAAATAAAACAAGATAATATAAGAAGAGCGCTACCTACTTGCTTATTACTATTTACTTACATATTACTTTTCTTAATAGATTCTATCAGAAAGAGCAGTTTATAGTTAGTTTATTATTAGATATTTCATTTTTGTTTTGCAGTACTAAGCATCGAGTCGATGTTGTCAAACATAATAAAATAAATTCGAAAACGAGCTGTTTACTCATAAATGTTTATAAAAAGGAAATGAAGATGATTTTTTTTTTTTATTAAGAAACAATGTTTTTTTTTTAAACCGGGGAAAATACTTGATTTAACCCAAATGTCCGGTGATTTTCAAGTTATTGTCCGGCATTAACTTTTTGTTTGAAAACAATTTTTAAGTAGTCCGGGGAAAAGTCTTTATTTCTTCACTTAAATGTCCGGGGATTTTAAAGTTATTGTTGAGCGTCAACAACGTTGGTAATGGTAGCTCTATATGACTGATATATGAACGGATTTTTGCTCGCTTTAACTCGCAATAACAAGCTCGCCCCCAAAGGTGGGTTACCACGATCCGTGGTACTGCGGATTATCACGCACGACCGACGAGCACGGACAGCTATGCACTGCACGACAAGGCTACGGACTTGTCTGTGCTTCCACAGATGACGTCCGTCCGCAATGTCACGGACCGTGGGAGGCCAACTTAAGATGGCATGTGTGTTGGATATTTAATTAGTAAATAATGGCAGGAGAAGTCATGCGCTTTGCGTTGTTTTGTGTTTGTTAATAATCTTTCTCAAAAAAGGTAGCTAGGAATACAAAATTGTACAGCCAGCGTTCGCTCGATGGTTTCATTAAATAAGTCTTGCAAAACTACTGCGACGCGTGGGTCTTGATAAAACCATTTATTGTCATTTTGAGTGTTTTCTTGGTGATTGCCTTATGAGACAGTGATCCACGTAACAGTGTTGTTGATCGTGCTATATAAATGTGTGTGTTGTGTGATTTTGGATTGGCTATATTGTGATTGTTGGAAAAACTGTTGTTGCCGTTGGAAGTGACGAGTAAGATGCGCCTTAGACCTACACACCCACTTACACACAGATCACTATACATACACCACTTTACAGTTTTATATGGTCTAGGTCTATGGGATTCGTCGCTGGGATGCCGCCGCACCGAGTTTAGAGGTAAGCTTGTGGAATTTTTGAAAAGACTCAGTGTGCTGTGTTTCACTGTTACTATCACTTAACCACGACTCGCGAACAGTTTGTTTTGTTTAGGGCCTAGCACAAAGTTCGCGTTTTGCTGGTCGTGGTTATCCCGCACAATGTGGATGTTTTCTTTTACTACTTTTGTGAGTGTAGTTTAAGTAAAAACTTATATTTGATCGATTAATGGTAGAACCAATGTAAGTTTCGAATGGCGATACCTATTTGTGAAACAAAGCAGCACTGCTCATGCTGCTCACAAAAATACAAACCTCCTAACCCTGTACTCAAGACATTTTTATAATATTTTAGGTGGCATAAACAGCTATTTGTATAGCAGCTTGTAATACAATAATTATCAATTAGCGCATTGTCAATAACGATCCCCTCTAACCCTACTCACTCACAGCAAAAATCAACACAAGGTTATATGTCTGCGATCTTCTGTAGGGGGAGGTATCCCCACCAGTTGGACTGTCTCAAGTCCAAAGATATCTCCAAAGATATTTCTATTTGCTCTTTGTCTTCAAGACTTCAAGAGTAGTAATCTATTATTGTTGATTTCTTTTATAGTACGGTTTATTTTCCGTTCTGAACTTGGTTATACATAGCTATAACTTATGGTGACATAACATAATGTGGATTGCAGGCCTGTTCACTACCTGATAACATAAAAAAATATGAGCATAACAGAGAATACAAATATTTCTGTGAATGTACAATATATTTTCAGCGCTGAATGCGCTGAGTGCTGAAATATATATTATATTTAATATACGCACTTAAACATAAAAGCCTTTGTCATCAGAAATGTACAGTAGACCACCGGTTCTACTGATGTCGATGTCGATATAATTAAAATTAGATAAAATCAATAACACTTTATTTTAAATATTATGGTAGTAAATGAAATTGATAATAAATACTGTATATCTAATATTATTAAGTGAGCTTATGTAATTGTAGAGGTATATACAATATTTAACTGGTTTCTCGAAAACGGCTCCAATGATTTGGATAAAATTTTAGGTTTAGAAAATGTTTTACATTTCAAGTTTATATAGATAGGAGTTTTTCTTTTTTTAATACTAGGCAAAGCTCAGTCACCCCGTATTTAAATGTTAACAGCAATCAAGTAGTTACTTCTCTCTAAAATGAACAGTAAGTAGCTTGTATTTGAATGTTTACTTTTTGAGATGGAGCATACATTACATCAGTAATTAAGCACTTAATCAGTTTTATTACTAGACCAAATGTTCTGATGCTAATATAATTCCTGCTTCGCACGGATACTATTTGCAAAATGGTGTGCGTTTTATGTTAAAAAAAAAGCCTGATTTAGTATTTATGACTTTAATATTGATATTTCATAACTGCCTTATTAACCTAGTGATCCTAAATGCAACTGCTATGCTAGAGGTCCTAGGTTCGATTTCCAGGTTCCTACAAAGTGTTATTGCGGTTTTCTATGAAATTCTCTGTAGCAGCTCGGAGTTTGGCTTTGTGCCCGATTAATGGTAATAGGCTCGCCTTCTATAACATGAGACCTACAACATACGCGGTGAACCGCTTTGCCTAACTATTTAGGGATACACACGTGATGGTATGTTCCGCGAATGTTTTTGCTGAGAGGGATTTTTTAAAAAGGACGTAATTTTGAATTCGTGATATCTTCTACGATATTCTAAGGACAATTTTAATATACATTAAATGCCCAAGTTTAATTTCCATTAATGCGCACTTCCCCGGCAACCTAGCCGTCGCCTTCGCCGGTCACTGGTCAGTCCGATTGTACGCTGCTTGAACATCTTCCGTTTTGTTTCTCGAGTGCCACATAATTGCGTAATTGGAAATTGTCGGTGCTATCCAGTTTGTGTTTCTTTGGAGTGTATAACTTTGAATTTGTGTCTCGGGAGTTTTGGTGAACTGTTATGGTATCATTGATAGAGAAGCTAGGCCTATCTTGTGCGATTTGAGACTGTAACACACACTTACTTACATACAGTTCACTCCACCCACATACTTCACAATTTACACAGTCCAGGTCGACAGGGTTGCGGTCAGGAATACCGCCCGCGCCTGGCGAAGGTAAGTCTTTTTCCGAGTATTATTATTCAGCTGCGTATCACAGTTTATTTTACGTCCGGGTAACCACGACACGTGAGTAGGTAATTTGTAAGGCCCAGCACCAGGACCGCGTTTGTCGTCGTGGGTATTCTCGAACAGTATATGTAAGGTAAGTAAATATGCTAAATATTTTATTTGAAAGCTTGCTTCATAAACATAGGAGATGGAATATGTTTAACAAAATCTGAAACTAAAATCTAAATCAAAAAATATTTATTCAATTTAAGCTCTAAGAAGGCATTACTTATGAACGACCAAACACTACTGTCGGTTTTGAAAATATCCCAGACATAAGAGAGAAATACATTATACTTCTTATTGGAATAATAGCAATAGAAAAACTACCTTTAAATCTGACGTAACATTACCCGTTCTCGTCACGTACATCCCACGGTTGTATATATAAAACGCATAACTTCAGTAAAACCGGAAAACGAATTTTCTATGCCTCATATTTTTCTTTGAAATTAAATTCCTTACACATTCCAGGCCAGTTTTCGTTCTATATTTGTCGGTATGTGTGACAAGTTTTCTGTTACAAAAAAGTATTTCCGTGAATGTTTTATTTGCACATATTCATGCTTGTTGTCATTCTATAGACTAAACAGATATAATATTATTGCAGTATTTTGTAACTATACACTACAGGGCTATAATATTACCTATGTAATCTTCTTCCTTTTTGTAAGGAAGTACGCGGGGTGTTCGCGGGATGTGAGCTAACGGAAAAAAGGGACCAACCTGACTTACCTCAAAAGGCAAAAAAAACAGACATATTATATAGGATGTTCAAAACTATGACGTTCGTAGAACTGGCTCATTTATGTTATGGTTAGATTTCTACACACTGTTGTATGTATAGTAGGAGTGGCCGATGGTTCGAGTCCCGTTGATTTGGGATTTTCATATAATTTAAGTGAAAACTTTTTTAGCGCGGTACGCATATTTTTGGATGAGATAAAATCTCTGGACTCGCGACACCGTTACAAGACGCAGCTATAGTGTGTGCATACATGCTTGTACATATAACAGACCGCGAATGCGTCTTTCATAAAAAAATATTAAATGTATTTTAAAGTTTCTAATAATTAATAAAATACAATTCATAAATAAAATGCAATTCATAACCCAATAACCTTAGTACCCATCTAAAAAACGTCTAACGCGCCAAAATAAGTTTTCACTTCTGTTGGCACTCCCGTAGTGTGCCCGTAATTTTTTTTTACATTTTGTTAACCCCGTTTATGAAGTTTAATAAGGTCATCGTCAATTGAGTAATTATATAATGTTGTATATCTTGTGATGTTTTCAGTTGGTATTTAAAAAAATGGTGGCTCCCTTGTTAGAATTTTCCACAATGTTTTTGTGACATCTCAGAATTTAAATTCCCGTTTCATTTCCAATCCACTTGTGCACAGTCGCAAAGCCATATAACGCAAAATGCTATTAATGTTAACAAATATAATCCAAGTTTATGAAGAAAACTTAAAACCATGATAGACTACGATCCCGCCAAAACTCCAACCCATGCAGTTATTAATGCATAATTATTCTAAGCTTAAATTATGAATTTTTTGTTTTTAGTATATGTCTATTATCAAAACTGTAATAAAAAAAACTTCGTTTATAGTGTGCCCTTGAAGCGCACGACTAGTGAAATGGATTAATTTATGTTAGGATCTTGTTGAATAATAAAATAAATTATTTAGTTAACCCTCGTTGGTGTGGACGCGTCAACTAAACAATATAAAGGGTCGCTAATCCACGAGCGGGGAGATTAAGAATATGGGAGAAATTACATTGAAACTGGATAAGTATAGAAGCAGCTACACCGCTTATTCTACGATCACCTTTATGCGTGCACAACTCCAACAAGCGGGATAATATAATTCGCCGATTTGATATAGATCGACTCGCGGCGGCGGTGGTCAATCATAGACTGTCCTTAACGGGCACAGTGTTCGGTGCTACGAAATAATATATAAATCTACCCCACATAAATAATAAACTCAATTGCTAATGTCAAAGCATTAGGCGCTAACAGTTGGTGATCAACTCAAGGAAAAAGCCTTATTTTAAAACAAATTCATTAGTATTATTGAACTTTTTAAATTCATTTTATATTCAAAGAAAATCAGTGGCACTAGCTAATTTATCACTCAGCACTTCGGGAGTCATAAATGGCCACGCTCCGCTCACTTGCCCTAGAAACTTGGATATGGGATATTTAACTAACTTAATCGTTGAGTCAGGGAACTCAAGTAGTTTCTCGCGGAATAAGTGTGTTAAAATGTACGGTATTAGCATCGCCGCCGGCCTTGTGTTATAAATTTAAAAAAATACCTTTATCAGCACTCCAGTTACGTACACTAAAGTAAAGTTAGCTTTTAGTTAACAAGGTTTAATTTTGTTTTATTCTTTTGCAATTTTAAGAAATAGTACCAGTGTGCGTATATTTTATTCGAACAGCTCATACAATTTTTCATACATTTTTGAGTTTGGTTTACAAAACGATGAATTTGAGATTCAAAGATTTACATAATTTAACTGTATATGTTACGATGTTCAATCGGTTAAGCCGTTTTAGAGTTAAATTGAGTCATACAAACAGAAAGACAGACAAAAAAAATTAACAACATATTCGTGATCATTGTCTTTTATAATATATACTTACCTATCAAAGAATTTGGAAAAAAATAGATGTACAGACAGAGTTACAGACTTATAATATACATACATCAGAAATACACCGACGCTAATTAGAACAGAGTGGTGGTCTTAGTGTTATGGTAAAGATAATTTTCTTAGTAATAGAAAAGTTTTATATGTGCGATATAAAACTAATATTTGGTAAACTAGAATAATGATAAGTAAAAGAAAAACATTTGTTAGTAGTTAGAGATTCCTGAGTTTATACGACTTTCATATTTAATCTTCTTAACTGATTTTGTCATAGAAACTTACGATTTGTCTGACCTACTTACAATTTCATTATTTAAAGCTTAAAGACTTTTAAACAACGTCATAAAGATTTACGTTCGACTAAACTCGATCGTTGATAAATAAATACATCTTTATAAAAATCGCATACACACCGACTTACTTTTTTGGTTGCGCGTAATTTTGAATCTGTGATGTCTTCTGTACATAAAAGGGTAAATGTTTGTCCACAACCTCGCTCATTAAGAGACGATTTGGCCTAACATTGAAACACGTTAGAGGGAACTGGCTCTCAATTATAGCTGCCAGAACATACATATAGGCTGCTCGGCGACAGATTTACAACTTGAGGGAGGTAGCTAGCCAGACTGGCAATAGAAAAAACCCACCACCATATAATTATACCATAGATTTAGAATAGACTACAAATATACATACTACCGGTCATGACTTCGTTTACATTAATTAATAAAAAATAAAGCCTATCAGTTAAACTAATTTTACCTCTTTATGATATAGTATAGTCATGTTTTTATTGAGACATTTTGGTGCATTATAATATACAATATACAAAATTGAAAGCAAAAATAATATTTTAATACACATTGTATTTTGTTTTCAGGAAAAATATCGCCCTAAACTTTGCAAATTAATTATATTCGTCAGACAATGAATAACAGAAACACCCTGACCTTTTATTTGAAAATTATTATCGCGGATACTCGGGGCAAATTTTCGAGGTCTGACGAAATTAATGTAATGAGCTTAAGCTTAATAAATGCTTAATATTTAATGTTTCGTTTTGTGATTTTGTGTTAAATTGAGAAATTGTTTATCTAATCTAATACTATTAAGTGGGAAATTTTTGTCAGTTTTGATTATTGACAGTGCATATAGCCTATCAATTGAAGAATGCCATGGTACTTCCCGTGTACAATATTCATCAAAATTTATTGAGGAATTATTTAAAATGTATTTTTTACATGTTTCAGAAATTATTGTTTACTCTTCTTGTACCCTATCAATTATGAAATCACATATTTAAAATTTTTGGCAATTCGTTTTTTAACGAATCCTAAAAGTGTTATTGAAAATTCTCATTCTATCATACATAGAATGGCTTATACTACCTGTGTACAAAATTTCATGAAAATTAGTTTAGAATTAACGAATTTTTTTTTTCCTTTCTAAAAAATATATTGAAATTCTTGTACTCTATTTATTGACCAATGACAAAAGCATCTAGTGTACAAAATTTCATGAGAATCGATCAAGCCGTTTTTACGTTAAATTAGGACATAGAAACAGACAGACGAAAAACTTTTGCAAATCATATTCGTGATCAGTATCGTTTATACAGGGTATTAGTAGACCGCTCCCGAAAATGAAGACAGACGATAGTACTAATGACACCTTTGATGATGGGTTGGAAAAAAAATTGATCCTGATAAAAAAAAAATCATATTATTTAAACTTTTTATTAGCACTATTTACGCTCCATCGTGTTAGTACAGCTAAATGAAACGATAATTTCATAAAAAATACATTACTTTACTAAAAAAAAAAACCCAGCAATGAAACACAAAATCAAAAACAGCTGATGCTCGGATCAACGAACGCCCGGGCGCAGCGTCAATCTTGCGCTGCACGCAACTAACAAACAAATAAATACTTATTTACAACATTTGTCTAAATAACTAACTTATCTACTTTGCCACTGTGCTAGTCTTAACCTAGCCACTTTTTTTCGAATTCACCGGTTGAATAAGCTAAGTACCGGGTTCGATTCCCCGCTTATGAAAAAAATACTTGAATTAAATTTAAAAAAGGATAGATTCATGCTTTTTAATCCGTCGTGTAATTATGTTTATTACTCTGATGTATTCAGTTATGTACGATCTACTCAGATCAGTTCAAAACCTCCGTGGCCTTATGAGATGCGGCTCAAATTGTGACCCATTCATTTCGAGGAAGATTTGAGCTCGGCGTTGCGTCTCCTTATGCAGTCGGGGCATCATCGTGGGGTCTTCGACACAGTCCGCACGTAGTTTGTCGAAAACATTCACGATCCTTTGGCGCATTTGGTTAGCACTATCACACTCACGATTAAAAACCCTTTCTTTCACATACCCCTACAGAAAGAAGTCTAACGGGGTCAGATCGGGTGACCGAGGTGGCCAAGCGTGTGGTCCTAGTCTGCCGATCCAGTTATCATCAAACAGCTCGGTGAGGCGCTCACGGACGAACCTTGCCACATGTGGAGGTGCACCATCATGCTGAAACCATGTGCGGCGATATTCAGTCAATGATAGGTCGTCTAAAATGTCCACTATTTGTTCATTTATAATGTTTAAATATCGCTGTCCGTCAAGTCGCTGTGGCAGAAATACTGGCCCTAGTATGCGATCCTTAAATAAACCTGCCCATACATTAACCGACCATCGGGTTTGGTGCCCGGTTTGTAGAACTGCGTGCGGGTTCACCTCGGAATACACGTGTGTATTTCTTCGGTTCTACAACCCGTTTCTGGTAAATGTTGACTCGTCCGTCCAGATGACGTGTTCAATGAAATCCTGGACACGTTGTTGCTGGTATAATAACCAACGGCAGAAAACTCGCCGGCGGTCGTGATCGCCGGGTACCAAAGCTTGCACTTTGTGCACTTTGCATGGCCGCATTCGGTTACGCTTTAACACCTTATGAACTGTCCAGTACGACACACTTGTTCCATTCCGACACCTTAACAATTTAGCAATACTTCGTGTACCTAAGTTCGGATACCGGCGAACGACATCTAAAATGCGCTCCTCGGCCTGAACTGCCACTTGACTTCCACCTCCTGTCGCTACTGGAGCAATGGGTCGATTTTCCAACATTCGCTGAAATGCTGCTGTTATCAGACGAGAGTCAGCCGGATGTCGAGCTGTCGGGAATCTCTCTCGGTAAATTCGCAATGCACGCGAAGCATTCCCGCGAGCTTCTCCAAGGCACATCAACATGTTACCGTATTCACGAGCATTATAAACGTACGCGTTAGGCATTATTAAAACAGAACAATAATAAAAACAACACAAACTTAACAAGATACACAAAATGTAACAATAAAATATTAACAAGAATTTAAATATCAATACGATTGAACGAATATCTGTCGCTCATGCGCGCATGAAAGTCTAAATGAAACTGTCTCAAAAACTAAAATTACTAAATTTAATAATCAATCCCGCCAAAACAAACCGCTCCTTTGGCGGTGAGCCGCGGCCGCCGTTGACGGCACTTTGTACATTTCCACAGATCGATAAAGCGTTAGACATTCCCAACTTTTATTTTATAAGCTTAGCTGTTATTTATAAAAACTATTTAATCTTTTTATCTTTGATTTTATACAAGAAAATAAAAATGAAATGGTACAGAATAATTTAATAGTTGAAATTAATTGCAATTACGATAGTCAATTAATCTATCAGAATGAATTTAAAATAGAATTCTTATACTTTATGTTAACACACTTCCGTTTTTAGTCCGGCCAATACTTTAATTTGAAAACAGGTAGGTACTTACAAAAATTACTTGCAAGTTTTATCGTGAACGCCGGCGCCGCCTCTAATTCTTTTATGTTGCTTGCAAATTTAGTACCTACACCAGCAGGCCGCGGCCGCGGCCGCGTGCCAGTGTTGTGTTAGCGCGCTGGCACGGGGAGAGCGCGGTGACGCGGTGTCACCGCCGGTGTGTGTGTAAAATGAACGACTAAAATGAGCGAAAGTACGAAAAACCTAAAGTGTAGTGCTGTAATAATTCATAATGCATTGTTTTGTACAGAGTTAGATAGAAAAAATGAGGAAAATTTTACGGTGTGTATTTCTGAATCTTACAAAACAAAACACAGTAGTGACAATAATTAATTTAGTATGTGCAGATTCTACGTCACAAGGTTCCTTTAGAATTGACATTCCTACTTCGTCATTGCGTACTTTGGAGGAGAATCGAACCCGGCACTTAGCTATCTCAACGCCTGGCCCAAATCAGTACTGAACTGATCTGATACATAACTGAATACATCAGAATACTACTAAACATAGACGATGGATTAAAAATCTTGACTCTACCCTTGCTAAAATTTAATTGAAGTATTTTTTTAATTAGTGGGATATCGAACCCGGTACTTTGATCGGATTAAAAGCGGCTAGGTAGAGACTAGCATAGTGGCAAAGTAGGTATTTAGACAAATGTTGTAAATAAGTACTTGTGCGATCGCCAGCTGCCGGCCGTAATTTTCGATAGATGTGACGTACCTACCTGTTTTCAAATTAAAGTATTGGTCGGACTAAAAACAGAAAGTCTGTTAACATAAAGTACAAGAATTCTATTTTAAATTCATTCTGATAGATTAATTAATTGTCGATCATAATTGCAAATAGTTTCTTCAACTATAATCATTATTCTGTACCATTTCATTTTTAATTTCTTGTACAAAATTGTAAATTTTTTAATTGTGTACGTGATAATCCAATTAGGTTAATTTAATATTCTAATATCATTTTTGTAGTAGCGAGCTTCTTGTTACGTCAGGGTACAATTGATTGTATAAATGTATAAAAAAAAATTGAATTATAACTTCTAAATTCCATATGAAGACTAGTTAGTAGGGATAACTAAACTTATGAAATAATAGTCATGAATGTAGGTATAACGGTTTATCGATCTGCGGAAAATGATCAAAGTGCCGCTTTCGACGCTAACGAGGGGCTACTGCAAGGAGGCGGCCCGCGGCGCTTTATTTCTTTTGGCGGGGTTGATTATTAAGTTTAGTATTTTTAGTTCTTGAGACAGTTACACTTTGACTTTCATTTCATGTGCGCGTGCGTGGGCGACAGATATTCGTTCAATCGTATTGTTAACTAAGTTCTTGTCATTATTTTATTGTTACGTTTTTTGTTTCTTTTTAAGATTGTGTTGATTTTATGAGAGTTTTGTTTTAATAATGCCTAACGCATACGTTTATACTAGTGTTCGTGAATACGGTAGCATGTTAATGAATAATGTGCCTTGGAGAAGCTCGCGGGAATGCTTCGCGTGCATTACGAATTTACCGAGAGAGATTCCCAACAGCTGGACATCCGACTGACTCTCGCCTGATAACAGCAGTTATTCAGCGAGTGTTGGAAAATCGGCCCACTGCCCCAGTAGCGACAGGAGGTGGAAGTCAAGTGGCTATTCAGTTCGAGGAGAGCAATTTTGATGTCGTTCGCTGAAATCCGAACTTAGTTAAACGAGGTATTGCTAAATTGTTAAGGCTTCGAGATGTAACAAGTGTGTTATACTGGACAGTTTCCAAGGTGTTAAAGCGTAAACGAATGTGCCCATAAAAAGTGCACAAAGTGCAAGCTTGGTATCCGGTGAGAACGATCACTGGCGAGTTTTTTACCATTGGATAAGACCCGCAACAACGTGTGCCTGGTTTCATTGAACACGTGATCTGGACGGACGAGTAGACATTTACAGGAAACGGGATGTGGAACCGAAGAAATACACACGTTTATTCCGAGGTGAACCCGCAGGCTGTTCTACAAACCAGGCACCAAACCCGATGGTCGGTTACCGTATGGGCAGGTTTATTTAAGGATCGCATACTAGAACCAATGATTCTGCCACAGCAACTTGACGGACAGCGATATTTAAACCTCATAAATGAACAGTCGGAGGACATTTTAGACGATTTATCATTAGCTGAATATCGCCGAAAATGGTTTCAGCATGATGGTGCACCCCCACATCCTCAGATTCGTCCGTGAGCGCCTCACTGAGCTATTTGATGATCACTGGATCGGCAGACTAGGACCATACTCTTGGCCACCTCTGTCACCCGATCTGACCCCGTTAGTCTTCTTTCTGTAGGGGTATGTGATAGAATGTGCTTTTAATCGCAAGTGTGTTAGTGCCAACGAAATGCACCAAAGGACCGTGGATGTTTTCCACAAACTACGTGCGGACTGGGTCGAGGACTCCACGATGATGCCTGCATGAGGATACGCAACACCGAGCCCAAATCTGCCTCGAAATGAATGGGGCACAATTTGAGCCGCATCTCATAAGACCACGGAAGCTTTAGATCGGTAAGCTGTTTCATACCTACATTTTTTATAAATAACTTAGTACTGAACTGATATGAATAGGTACATAACTGAATACATCAGAATAATAAACATTCTTACACGATGGATTAAAAAACATGGCTCAATGCTTGTTAAAATTTTATTTAAGTATTTTTTTCATTCGCGGGGAATCGAACTCGTTACTTTTTTAATTCAACCTGAGAATTCGAATGAAAGTGGCCAGGTAGACACTAGCACAGTGTTAAAGTAGATAAGTTAGGTATTTAGACAATATTGTAAATAAGTATTTGTGCGATCGCCAGCTGCGGGCCGCGCGAGAATGGCACCGCGCCGCGCTCGCGCTGGTCTGGCGCCGCGATGCGCCGCGCCTGCGCGTTATTTGACCCGAGCAATCAGCGGTATTTAATTTGGTGTTCATTGCTGGTTTTTTTTAAGTAAAGTATTGTATTTTTTTGTAAAGTTCTCGTTTCATTAAGTTGTACTAACATGATGGAGCGTAAATAATGCTAATAAAAAGTTTAAATAATATGATATTTTTTTATCAGGATCAATTTTTTTTCCATCCCATCATCAAAGGTGTCATTAGTACTATCGTCTGTCTTCATTTTCGGGAGCGGTCTACTAATACCCTGTATAGTATGTATATAGTAAAATTTTGAATAAATATTGAATATATACAACTTAATTATAACAACTAATTACTTTCTCTGATATATAATGTAACTCCATCAGAAACTATAAATTATATTATTAATACATGTAAAGTACAATAAGATGTGTAATACAATAAAAGGCTTCTTCCATAAATATCCGTCTCCGACGTGCATTTAACATATATTATGTCGCATGTTTTTGAAATAGAGTATCTATAAAATTAATAAAATTAAAGTGTCTATTGTAATGTCAACAACTTTTTACTAAATGTATATGAAAGTATATACGAAAGCTATAGCATAAAATCCCATTTTTAAAATTTTTGTCTGTCTGTCTGTCTCTTTGTTCCGGGTAATCTCCGAAACGGTTGGACCGATTTTGAAGAGCTTTCACTGATAGATAGCTGAATTTATAGGGAGTAACTTAGGCTACTTTTATTTTAGAAAAAGAACTAGGGTTCCGCTCAACTAAAAAAACTGGTCATGGTGAACCCATTCAGGCGCTTAAATGGCTTATGCTGAGTAAACCATAAGAAATATAGCAAATTAAATTACTAAACAATTGTAGACATTAAAAAGACCTACAAAAAAGTCGCGAGAGTATATGTCTATCTTCTAAGTAACACCCATAATGAGCATTTCTGTCTTTAGAATAGCCGGGAGTGGGGGAGCAAGATTCGCGCGGGCATTCTGTAGTCCACGTGAGCGAAGCCGCGGGTAAAGCTAATCTACAATATTTTCATTCTATGGGGAGAATCATTGGTTTATGTTAAACGGTATTATTGATTTCATTGTATTGCAAATCAATATTTATATATTTACTAGCGGTGCGCCCGCGGCTCCGCACGCTTTTATAGTTACGCAGTAGATATTTACAACCCGTAATTTAATGGCATATTTGTGATCAGTGTCGTTCATATCGTCGTTCACGAAAAAATTTAAGAGTACAGATAGGTCTACAGATTTGTTAATATACATAACATATAGTTATAGTTAACATCTATGTTGTCAGTAAGTATGTAGGTTAGTGGTTAGTAGTAGGTAGGTATGTTTTATGACAATTTTATTTTTATACCTTTACCTAGTTCAATTTAGGCTTACGTCACGTCTGTATTTGACTCTCGTTTTTATTGTGATCGATCAAAATCAGTCTATACGTCGCTTGTACGTGTAACTTCGACTATTATCATCCATCAGGTGAGTATGATAATAAACTTCTTAGATTGCTCGATTTCTTTTGAGGCAAACGGTTACATCACAGCAACCATTATTACCAAGTGACACTATTAACCGATTTGAATGATTATTTTTTCGTTGCAAAGGGGATGAGTGACTGGTCCAATTTTATTTTCATTGGCACTGGACCTTCATCTTTATTTATCATTTATCATTATTTAGTTCGATTTAAAAATGTGGTATATTACAAGTCATTTTTTATAGAAGTGCGACAAAGTAACGGCACGGTGCCTGATAGTAAGCACAGTACAATCCAGAAATAAAGAAAACTGCAATCGCCGGTTGATTCCAAAACGCAACAAACCAAACGAGCATCATTCTGACGTGTTTAACACCATGGCAATGCATGGTGATCGTGACCCAGTCGGCCTCGGGTACAAATATCCTATCACCCCGTTTGATTACTGGATATAAATCGTCTAATCTTGGAACGCGACAAGCCCAAGTTTTCTACAATGATGACTGTTAATCCAGTTGATCCAGTCGGAAACAATTACTTTGTTCTACCACGAAGCATTTTTTTTATTACTCAGTAATTTAAGTAATTATTTTTTATATCGTACATTTATTGGTATGAAATTGATTAGTTATTAAGACCTAAATAAATTGATAATAACACTTTTTTTCTATTAGGTACTTACACATTTTTTATACCAATTATAAGACCAATTTGTTGGATTTCAATTTTGTATCCTAATATTTCGATCGGGCAAGATCCTATTTGTTTTTATCGGGGCCCGATATCAACATACAAATGTGAAATAAGGAGCGCAATGAAATTGTTCGTTTGTAGGTATCTCGCAGGAGTGTTTCCCAGTAAATTGTATGTGAATAACAATTTCTATTCTGCTACATTTAGATTGAATATTGGAAAACAAATCATTTAAACAGTTTCAAATTTATTAGACAGTTTAAAAGTACACTGAAATTACATGAAATTATGTGCAAATAAATTTATATTTTTAAAGTATTATATTACTAAAACCCATTAACCCCTTTCACCTTATATAAAATTAATAGCTTTGCCCCACGATTTCACCTGTGTTAATTTTATCCGGCAAACACCGCGCCGCGCCGCGGCCGCCGACGCCTCCTTGTATACTATCATAATTGTTTTTCCCGTAAGTACAATTTATTTTAATTTTTCATTATATATTAAAGTATGTGTCCAAATAACATACTATATGGAGTAAAATTTAACTTTATAAAGTTTAATTTAATTTCATAAAATAACTTTTGTTCGTAATGATTATTAACCCATGTATAAAAGTAATGCTTATAAATAACTTTTTAATTTTCAACAAATCTTCATCACATAATGCCTTATTGTGGCTTATGTATAACATATAGGCATATGCTATCGGTGACTTTTTTTAGATACACTAAGGATAAATATTTTTTCAGAACATTATATTCACGCATCATCAACCATTACGCAAGCACACGCGGATAAAGCAAATATGGAATATTTCCACTTCCGACTTACTCAACAAAATCAATTTTTAAGTTGATGTTTAAGTTTAAGGCTAGGTGAGAGTAGTAGCCTAATGGTAGATAGCGTATACTATTCCTCGTGAGTGTAGCTATCATATACAAAAATAATTTTTCAAATCCGACTGGTAGTTCCAGAGGTTGGTATGTTGAAACAAACATACAAACAAATAAAAAACTTTTTTCGCTTTATTATATTAAGTATAGATTAGCTAAGCTCGCCCCTCTGCTCAAGTGGACTACAGAATGCCGTCAGTCGAGCGCACTCGCATATCGCGCTGCCTTCGTTCGAACCAACGGTAGTCGCCCGCCGATTATTTTAAAGACAAAAATACTTACGATCCTTAGAAAAAATTATACTATTGCTGACTTTTTGATAGATTTAAAAAAAATCTACAACAACGGTAGCATGCGTCCGATAAAAACGACAATATTAGTTCTGTGTTACAAAGCATATTCAAATTTGTTTTAGGATATGTGCAAAAAAAAAAAAAGCAAGTCCATAATTTATATTAAATAATTAATTAGGTACTGAGATATTTTGCCGTATCTAGACTTTAAGGCAAAAATAAATTAATTATCATAACTAGGATTACAAGTTGAATAAGGCATTTTATCTAATCAAGTAGTATTAGGTAAGCATTATTTATATATTATTATGTCAAGGAAACGGATTTTTTATACAAGACATTTGGTAAACAAGTGTACTGTCAGCCTTATAGTAAGCGGTTACAGTAGGTTATGGACGCTTGTAACATCAAGATATCATAGTGTGTTGCCGACCTTAAATTCCCCATTCCACAAAGAGCTTTGGAACCTACTCTCCGTAGGACCACAACACACAAGCTCTTTTGTAGGCTCTCATAGAGAGATAGAGAGAAATCTCCAAATATCTCTGTGCTCTATTAACCTGTTGAAAATATGTTCACGAATAATAACGAGAAACGTAAGAAAATTACAGTTTTATTCAATAAACTTCGGTTGGTGAAGCATAATGATAGCTAATGATGCAAATTAGTATAATGAACTTTGGATAATGGATAGCTGTCAGCTGTCAAAATGAGAAGCGTTTTGACATGACGGTGATGGTTTCGTATACTGAAACATATACCTTAGCTTAATGAATTTTAAATTATAACACCATCTACTGTGTGTTTGGTAGGTTATTCATTCATGTGTATACTCGAATTTGTATTTGGTGGAGTGTGTGTATATATGTGGAATTCTGTCTGTAGATCTTTATTTAAAAAAATATAAGTTAAATCAGTATTTAGTCTGAATCTGTTCTAAAAACAACTGGTAGTTATTTCGGAAACCATCACCTAAATTAGTTATATTAGAAAAATATCGATGTTAATATCTATGTCCGATCTGATAATTTATATCGTTTTGTTTTTGGACATATATCTAGATTTGACGACCTTTTTTGGGAAATCTTTTTTTTAATTTATCTATGGAGCTTTGAACTCTGTTTAAATGTGGAAACATCGATGTCCGATATTTTAGTTTATAGCATCGATGTATCGAGGTTGTTGGTAATCTAACATCAATCATCAATATAAAGACATCGGGGTTTTTGGAGCGATCTTGTAGTGACATGTTGTGGTTTTTATTTTAAATTAATTAACTTAGGTTTTTGACCCTATATTATGTAATATTGGTGGCGTTTTGCGTGTTATAGTTTGGTTTTTGTGCATAAGTGAACCGGATTATAAATATAAGCTGAAAGCATTCATTCTGAGATCCAACAAAAAATTCCTAGAAAGTCCTAACAAGGGAGCCACCATTTTGTTAGGATACTGAATCGTCATAACACATGACACTATAATTCACTCGATAATGGTAGTAATGGTCTTCACTAAAGAGGACCGGTTGCCAAGTTAGGAATAAGAAGAAGAAGACATCAAGGTTTTCAATAATTTCAAGGACTGAAGATAAATCAATGAAATAAAGCACCCTTGAAGCCCTTAGTAAATTAAGCCTAAGCTTTTTAATTTTATATTTTTACCAAAATTATGTGGGTATGTTACAATTTTTTTCAAATAAAAGTTCAAACCAAATATTCATAGTGCACGCAATTAAGATATTCTCTTATAAATAATTTATCATAATACAATATATTATCTATGTTATAGGAAACAAAATATGTTTACGAGACATGTGATGGGGGTCTAACATTAACATCCTCATTAACGGAACATCCGCCCTTAACACCGTGTCGTAGTCGACCCAAAATTAATATAAATATTAGAGTTTGTTTTACCTTTACCCCAGCAATGTTTTATACGTAGCGATTTAGAAAATATCACTTTCAAAATTATTATTAGCTCGCCGATTACTCATTCTTTTATAACTCCCAAACCACCTATTATGATTGTTTGTCATACACAAAAAAACAATGTCATTTGTTAGAAAAAATAAAGGATGCTTTTGCCTTGCTATCTTTGTTTATTTTTTATCATAGATAATATATATATATATATATATATATATATATATATATATATATATATATATATATATATATGATAACGTACTGTCTGATATAAAGTGATCTTGTAAAATATTTCAAGATTAACAAATACCTCTATTATGAAAAATAAAGTGGATTTCTTTTAGTACAACTTTTGCAGGTCAGCTACCTACGTGTGAAATTAGTTACAGTTTTTGTAATGGCCGATAATGATAATGTCAGAGAGCCGATGACGTTTGTCATATTCTGATGGAGTTTTTGGCGGGATCTTGAGCTTTCATGTTGTGATTTTTATTTTTATTCATTAACTAGGTTCATTGACCCTATATAAGTAATATTGGGGGCATTTTGCGTGATATAGTTTGGTTGTTGTGCATACGTGCAGTGGATTATAAATATAAACTGTAAAAGTGAATTTCGAGATGTTGGTACACTCTGGATAGTTCTAGAAAGGCCAGCATCTTGTTAGATTCCACTTTGAATATTAGAAAACAATACGAAGGCTTAAAAACATTGACGCTGGCAAGTGCTTTTTGCGGCACCGAAATTAGAAGAAGAAGTATATTTTGATGAAGTATGTCCGATTCGAGGTAATCGGGCAGGACTTATTATAATTATAAAATAAAATAAATAGAAATAAAAATAGCCTTTATTTACTACTACAATTAACTTACACAATAGATTTATCTACTCTAAATAATGTTATTTAGACATTTATAATATAGTAGTCCCCTCTCTGGCGTAGGCTTCTCCTAAATCTTTCCATAGTTGTCTTTCTCGTGCCTTTTGCATCCAATGAAGTCCACATCTGTGACTGAAAATGTCTCTCCATCTTTTACTTGGTCTCCCTTTTCTCCTTTTTTCGTCCCCTGGTACTCATTCTGTTAAACGTTTTACCCACCTATTATTATTCATTCTACATATATGTTCTGCCCAGTGCCATTTCAGTATTATAATTCTTCCATGCACATCTATTACTTTTGTTATTCTTCTGATATTATTGTTAGAAATTTTACCTGATAACTTTATTCCAAGCATACTTCTTTCCATTTATTTTGGCAGATAGCAATTCTTTTTTCGTTTTCTTTAGTTAGGCACGGTAATATTGTTTTTTCATATAATTTTTTCTTTATATTTAAACTGTGTTATTTTTCATTATTTCTTTCAAACTACAATATTTTTCCAGGCTAAACTTATCCTTCGTTGTATCTCCTTTTCGGTATTGTTTCCAAATGATTCCAGTTCTTTAGGATATTCTTTTACATATTCAATTTTTCCTGTTGCCACTACAATATCTTGGGGTTCTCCATTGGTTAGAATCTTGGTTTTTTTTATTGTGTTCATTGACAATCCCACCTTTTGGCTTTCTATTGATAGTTCCCTGACCATGCTCTCCAGTTCTGCTGCACTTTCCGCAAAAACCACAATGTCATGCGCGAAACGCAAGTCATTCAATAGTTCGCCGTCTACCTTTATTCCCTTCGTTTCCCAGTTTAGACATCTAAAGACAGATTCGAGCACTGCTGAGAAATTTTTTGAAGAAAGTGGGTCTCTTTGCCTTACTCCTCTTTTTATGGGGAATTTTATACCGTCGCGTTCTAATCGGACTTTGGCGTGGCATTTGGAGTAAATACTATTTATTATATAATATTTATGTATTTCGGGTTAGCACCTTGCTGTGTTAATGATGTCCAGGACTTCATTAGAGATGGGTTAATCCCGATATTTACCACTATTCGTTAATATGAATATATTCTTCCAGTAATATAATAATACCTTAACTAATATGTGGATATCCTAATACAGATATTTATCACGAATCTTTTAAGTCATATCGGTCGTTGAGTCGAATAATATTATTCCGACTAATGTAAAACGGCGAATATATTAAAGTAGTGAATATGGAGTATTAGCATATCTATTAGAATCTTCACGTTTACTGATACATGAGTTTATTTAATATTACATATATCTTAGCGAATACTATTAAACCAGTTTCACAATTAGGCTTAATAGGTGCCTTTAGTTTGAACAGACTAAGACGGTAGAATGTATGTATGTAGAAGCAGCTAGTTGGTCCAAATCAATAGCATGTTTTTATTAAACACTAGCTTCTGCCTTCACTTCATCTGCGTGGACTTCAGAATTGAGTTCTTACGGAGATAAAAAGTATTCTATGTGTTAATCCAGTTTATAAAAGTATATTATCTTCATTCAAATCCGTTCAGCCGTTTTTACGTGATTCATTAACAAACTTCCAAACAAGCAAACCTGCGCATTTGTAATACCTATCAGTAGGATATAATCAGTATTTGTTTTAGCATGCTAGGATAACTAGGGTTATACTACCATGCGCTGAAAGATGCGAAATGCATAAAAGCCTCTAAAACTTAAGAATAATAAAAATATCTCTGAATTTTAATCTACCATTATTATTAAAATATAGAAAAATGCCACATTCATTAAAGTAGTTAGTAAGATTAGAATAAAATAAATCTATAACCCAAAACTATATACATACGACATATTATACTTTCAATCACTTTCAATAATCAATGTCTGTAGAAATAAATTAATTTACAAACTAAAAATACTGTATTTTTCCTAGTTCATAAAAATACTCATAATCATTACAGCGATATGCAAAAATATATTTATGGCTACGTGACATATAGAAATTTATCGATAATTTTTTTTTTAAACTTACAACTTAAATGATTGTTTTTTGAATTTATTTCATATTGTGTGTTCAGTACAATAATTAAGTATTATTTATTATATTCACATAATTGTTTTATAGAGACGATGGTTTATAGCTATCTCCTGATTCGACTGTGGTTGGGCTATTAATTACCAGAAAAGACAGAACAACATCTGTCGGCCTTGCTAGTGTACTACAAAAGTAGAAAAAAAGACTAATTTTAAAGTATCCTTATTAAGACTAAATAAATATTGTTTTAGTTAAATCTGATTTTATGTTTTTTAACCGACTTCAACAAAGGAGGAAGTTATCAATTCGAATGTATATTTATTTATAAATGTGCAGCCATAACGTCTTTATTTATGACTAGCTGTGCCCGTGGCTTCGCTCACGTGGACTACAGAATGCTCGCGCGAATCTTGCTCCCTGCTCTCGGCTATTTTAAATACAAAAATGCTTATTGTTGGTGTTCCTTAGAAGATAGATGTATACTCTCCCAGATTTTTTTGTAGGTCTTTTTAATGTCTATGTCTATGTGTCTAGTACATTAATTTGCTATTATGGTTTACTCAGCATAAGCCATTTAAGCGAAGTAATTGATTCACCATGACCAGTTTTTGTTTATTTGTGTGGAACCTTAATTCTTTTTATAAAATAAAAGTAGTCTAAGTTACTCCCTATAAATTCAGCTATCTACCAATGAAAGTCCTGTCAAAATCGGTCCAACCGCTTCGGTGATTACCCGGAACAAACAAACAGACAGAAAGAAAGACAAAAATTTTAAAAATGGGTGTTTTGTTATATGTATCGTATATACTTTCATATGTATATAGTAAAAAGCTATTATTTTGACATTACAAACAGACACATCAATTTTATTAATTTTATAGATCTGATTTAGATGATTCTTTTTGTTTGGAAACGCGATACTTCAAGGGTGGGTTCCCATTTTAATTTCATTGGCATTGGACCTTCAACTTCAAAATACACCAGAGAACTCCTCAAAATCATTGTAGTTGGTTTTCATTTTTGTTATTAAATGGACTTCTCATCAGTCTTTCCGACTATTTTCCCAGTACTATTAGTCTTTGTTCAAAAAAGTGCATCGGAAGCTTACTGAATATTATTTATGTACCAAAACGTATACCTACGTTGAATCAGTGATGGCTTAGTACTGCAGTGTACGGACACCGCGTTGATTGACGTGAGTTCAAATCCTTGCAATGAGCGCGAACCTTCGGTGAACGAAAACATCGTGATAAAACCATAGCATGGTGGTAGTGTATTTTCTAATGCCCATTTGACTCTCTACCACCCTCAAGTTAAAAACTTATTGCCAAGCACCTATAGGTGTGTTCCGGCAGCTGCACTTGAGAGCCAGAGCCCCCAGTAGGTTTAGCGTGTCACCATCTTGGGATACAAAGCCACATATCATCAGGTAAGATTTATTGTCAGGTAACAATGCGAGACCTACAAACGATTAAAAAAAAAAAATTAAATAAAGGGCGTCGCGCATGGATGATTGATCAGTTAGTAGGTACCCCAAAAATTCAATATCACTTATCTATGAATCAGAATAAGTATTTAGTACTAAGTAAGTCAGCACACATTGACAAAAATAGATAACAAAATCCGTAAAAGGCCGATAAGATTAAAATGATTCATAATATAGTACATATAATGTTGAAATATTGTTTATCACCTTAGTATGTGCTATTGAATTATTGAAAAATCTATATTCACATAAGCGAGGATCATGGATAAATTTATATTTCTCGTAGCTTTATTAACCTGTAAGTATTATAATGACAAACTTTCGACTTTTAACTATGTGGTATACTTGGTTTTGTATTTATTTAAAAAATACCTTAGTCTCTTTTCACTTATTAGTTTAGTTTTTAGGCCGTCCTTCCAGTGCATATTATAGATTTTTCTTATTTGTTTTTAGCTCTTATTATTTTAATATTGAAAAAAAAAAGATCCCTATAGGTTTTGTGTATATGATGTACTTATTATTAATTTAGCAACTGTAAATAAAGTTTGTAGAATGAAAAACTAGTTTGTCTTTCTATATTATTAAACAAGAAATTCGTGGTGGTACAAAAGTAATGACACTGTTTCATTTAGATATAATTTTTTGTTTTAAATAAAGCAAACGTAATAATTTTTTTTTAAATCCATGTATATAGACTAGTAAATTGTTACTATTACGTTTTGAATATGACGTCCTTCAAATGATGGCTTCCAACGTTAATCCAAATTTGGGCCCTTGTTAAAGCATTTTCCATCACACTTCTCAAAACTTCCAATGTTATGTTCTGAATTTCATATCAAATATTGGTTTTTAGGGTATAACTGAAGTTCGTGGCTTATTCACGAAAACCAAAGATTTTAAAAAACCCTATAGAAAAAAGTCGTAACTGATCAGATCAGGCGACCTTGCGGGCCAATCCAAATTGCCAAATCGAGAGATAACACGACCTGGAAAGTGATATTCAAAAGGTTCACTGAATCGCGGGCTACATGTGCAGTGAAACCATCCAGTTAGAAGCACATGTGCTCCAATCCGAATTTATTCAATTTGGGTATCAAGAAGTCACGTAACATGATTCTGTAGTATTCGCCATTGACGGTAGTCACATTTTCGTCATCATTTTCGAAAAAGTAGTGTCCAATAGTTATTTCAGCACATACGCCACACCACACTGTAACTTTTAGTGGATGTAAATGCGTTTCCTCAGTAAAATGTGATTTTTCTGTGCCCCAAAAGCGAGTATTCTGCTTGTTAACTTGTACGCAGAGATGAAAATGTGCTTCGTCCTTCATAATGAATACGCTGCAGAGACAGCCTGGAAATGGCCAATTGCGTAGCTAGTCGTCTCGTTGGTGTTTCTGAACAATGTTCCACATCTTAGCGCACAGCTTGAATATTCTCTTTTGATCAACCTGTTCTTGGCCTGCCAGTCCTCAAACCTGTCTTGTGTTGAGCCAGTGAGTTCAAGGTGTACAGCTAGACGTCGAATTGTGCGAGGTGCCGAACGGTGAGGAAATCTTCGGTAAAATTCACCTTGCGTTAATATCACTGATGAATCTTTCCGAAAAAAAGAGGACAGAATTATTTCTCGTTCTTCGGAAATGTTACGCTCCATTATTAATCGTTGTGTATTTTACATATCTTCTTCTTCTTGTTATTTTGGCGCCTCGAAAAGCACTTGCCAGTGTCAATGTTTTTAAGCCTTCGTAGTAGTAGGTATTTTGTATTCAAAGTGGCATCTAACAAGATGGTGGCTCTCTTGTTAGAACGATGTACGGTATTTTTCTGAGATTTCAAAATGCATGCTTTCAGTTTATATTTACAATCTACTTCACTTAAGCACAATTACCAAACTATATCACGCAAAACGCCACCAATATAACATGATATAGGGTCAAAAACCTAAGTTAATGAATTAGAAATACAAACCACAACACCAACATTCAACATGACATGACATTTCAAGATCCCACCAAAAACTTTATATATATATATATATATATATATATATGTACGCAGCTGTTATTCACATTAAAAAAACAATTCATATTGTGCCATTACTTTTGCGCCACATTATAATTGTATTTATTTTTCGGAAATGGATCCAACGATTTAAATGAACTACAAGATAAAGGTTTTATTTTCCGTGTACCCCTGAGACATTTTTATTTTCGCTCAGTGTCCAGTCGGCTAGATGTTAACCGTAATATGTTCGTTCGACCGATGTGCCTAAAATCTATACAAATGTACTTTAATTAAAATATTGTTACTTACAGCAACAAATGCATTCAGAATAGACTCGACCCAGAGTGCTTCCAGCAATGTGGACAGGATATCCAATGGAATAATTGCGGCAGACAATCAATTTCCATATGTGGTAAATATAATTTCATGAATTAAATAGGTAAGGTAAAATCAATAGTTACGGATCTTTGCAGGGTGGTAGTACACAACAGCTGTATACAACTGGATCTTGATCATATGTAACACCCACCATAGACTGATACAGATACATATTGGCATACCTAGGCTGATTTTATAGCAACGCTTACGGACAATGCGTTTAAATAAATAAAAAATAAATCATCTGTTTATTACCAAAAATACCAAAAAAAAATTACACCTACCCTAAACTCTAATCTTAATTATAAAGATTTTTTAGAAAAGGTGTTACTACCTACTTAAACATAACTAAACAGTTTAATTTCCATTAAAAAAATATCGCATTAGTATATTGTTGATCTGGCTTCTATTTTTGTTTTCAAGCTTATCGACTATAGCTTTAGGTATAGTATAAGCTCTGCTTAAAAGCTGTGTAACGAGTTTAGTCACTCTTGCGCAGTCCGTCGTCTTATACAAATGGGAATATGATAATAAGACAACAACTAGCGGCACGTCTAATCAGCATGGCAATGTGATACTATTTGACCGCAGTAGGGGTGCCGAAAGCGCGGGTCACACGCGAAACAATAAAACGAGAGTAGATATTACAAACATTTTCTTTATTTGAGCTCGCATTGCTTACGGCACGCGCGGTTACAAGCGTCACTATAAAATTAATCTTAGGCGTGTCGAATTCCGGGATCAGCTGGAGTATATCCAGTAATCAAGTAATCAGTAGTTTTCTTTTACGATTTGACTTTACTGATAGCCTGAGGGGCCATATCCAAAAACAGAGCCACTGATGGCATTCACAGCTTTACCGGGCTTAGGGGCGAGTGCTTAAGGCACTCAGCCGCGAAAGCGTGGGCAACAAGCGCTCAGGGTGCCAAAGTGACCAGACCTCGGCTTGGGCAGTTGCCGCGATTGCAAAGAAGTATCCGTAAAATTCGAGCTAAACTAATATATACATGTCCCTGCCTCCTGGGACGAAGGAAGGAATGTGTGTATATGTATTTAGTGATCTGAAATATGGTCTACACTAACTAGCGTAAAAAACAAAAAAAGAAGATTCCTTACAGAACCTATGTACCTATGCGGTGTGCACGTATGTTCATACATATTATGTGTAATGATGTGTGTGGGTAGTTAAGTGATTGCAAATGCAGTGTCACCTTTATGCGCGAGCGACTGACTAATCAGTAGTCAGTGCCACCACAGTGACTCTCTAATAGTATATCACGTTTCGGGATCTGCCAGTGTTTATTGAGCTGGCGAAAACTTTACAGGCCTTTATGACATAGGCTACCATCGATGGATTATCATCGTGATCACCGTCAATCTCTCAGTGGTCGCCGTTATTTTTGGGTTGTAAAAGTACATCCAAATTACAAGAATAAATGTTGGTGAACTGGTCGAGACGGTAAATTTTAACAATATTACTGGTTGATTAGGACAGCATTATTAGATTTATTAGCATTTTGATTCCATGAAATTGTAATAATAGAGTCATTAATATGTTTACGAAAAGCGGATACGTATACTTATGAACTCGCGATAGATATTATATTTTATACTTACTATGTGCACGAACCTTGGAACCATAGTGAAGTGAATGTTATCGATACCTAAGAACGTAGACTCGAAAATCATACTCCGTTTTCGCCAACAATGTTAATGAGCACTGTTTCAGTTTGAAAATCACTATGTGAGAATCATACTAATGCTTGATGTAAGCAGTTAAATGTCTGTATTTTGAATATGTACTTAGAAATAATATAATAAAACTATGCTCTGCAGTACAATGAAAAAAAAACGCCCTATAAGTTCTCAGATATTTTATGTTTCAATGGTTACAAAATATATATTGTCCTTAGGTTTCTTTGCAAGCGTTAGCACAAATGCAAAACGCCACTCGAGGCCACAGATGCGGCGGAGTACTGATTACCTTCCAACACGTGTTGACAGCAGCTTCCTGCCTCTATGACGTTGTCAACGGGTGTGTATTGGTTTCGTTTTTATAACTAAATTAGTTGTTTTACGCCTACGGCTTTACTCGCGTAGACTATAAGATTTATAATGTTTTAATAATTTTAATTTAGTTTACATGTTATTATTTCTATTGTTCCATACTACCAAATTGTGCAATCAACCTACTTAATTTTTTTTTAATCAAATAAGGCGACAGAAACTTGAAATTCAATAAAGAATAGTACTTTGGATTTCACGTCGGTGATATACTTTTACTGTATACATTTATATCTAGATAGATAGTAAAACCTTATCAATGATTTACGATTTCCAGGAAGTTATCAAAACTTCACGATTACATTGTTTATCGCATTCGGAATATTTCTATGAAAAATGATTATGATACTTTTATAAATAGCCGGACAAACTTAACGTCAAATTAACCTAAAATTATAAACGGAAATATTTTCAGGAAACTTTGTTCCGTCATATTACTGTTTTGTTTCAGTAACCCAAACCCAACAAAATCTTTTAATAAGTTCATGAATTTACAATAAATATTATGCGTTTACTAAATAGTATCATTAAATAATATCATTTAATGGAATAAATTTAAAATGTTAAATCGAATCTAACATGCGTCAATATTTACGATTGTAGGTCTACGTTTCGACCTTCTACGCATCCCTTGGTTACCTCACGAGTAGTCTTCTGTTTTACTTGATTTGTTTTTAAAATATGTTTTTACTTTAATGATAAAACAATAATGAAAAAAAATGTTTTACAGAGTTGCAATACCGATAACTAGCAATCAGTTTAGGGTATTCGCTGGTGCGTCTCTACTTACGAATGACGCCACACCTGATAGAATCAGAAGTATCGCTAATTTCACAATACATCCTGAACACATACTAGCACCAGCGCAACTTAATGACATAGCTATTATTACTGTAAGTATATTTAGAAATATTTTCAGAATATTCATAGTCGTTATATTACCAAATCTCAAAAGGAGAAGGATATATTTTCATACAATTTTGGGCAAGATATCCAATATTTTAGAACTTTAAAATGTTAATTCTAAATGTTTAATTCCTTTTGATTGAATTAATTATCTTATAATTAACGTTATTCTATTTTTTATTGTTTGAACTCATTTACTCAATTATAATCGATTTATATTTTTACATACTTATTAGTTTTCTCATTTTTCATTATGAATTGTGATAATATTTTACATTTTTAAATACAAAAATATTAACGATTTTATAAATCTCACTTCAACTAATTATATTCTGGGCCTAGAACTAGCCATGTCCTTTGTCACGTACCAATCAAAAATTTAGTTTTAATTTACACTATAAATTGCCACCAACAAAAACGCCAAAGAACTAATAATATAGGCAATTTCAAAAAACGATACGTTTGATAATAATCAATACCTATCAACTCGTCCAATCTTAAGTCCCCAATACAGTAAATCAAAAATTCAATTAAAGTATCAAGATATTAAGTAATACAAGTACATTTATTATATATTTTTTCAGTTAGCAACTCCCTTCCTAAATGCAACAGTTCAACCGTTGTCACCTCCTGCCGCTAATTTTGCTCCAGCTGATTTCACACTTTGCACCATCGCTGGATGGGGTGCGACTGGTATGGGAGTCAATGTAAGTATCAATTTCGTTTTTTATTTTAAAATAATGTTATAACATAATTGCGAAAATATTTTTTACCGACTTCAAAAATAGGAGGAGGTTCTCAATTCGATTTTATATATTTTTAATGGATGTTCAGGCATAACTTCTTTGTTTATGAACCGATAAAGCTGATTTTTTTTTTGGAATGGGGATACCTCAAGGGTGGTCCCCATTTAGATCTCAAAATCATTGCAGCTACACTGATCCAAATAAATTTGGTATAAGAATCAATTCAGTGGTATAATGATATCACGGATTGTAATTCAGAAACGGTTTTATTCGCGTTTAATTTTTTCTTTACTCGTCGGGCGACTAACCCGCCCTCGGCTATACGGCCCGCCTCCGCTATTATTTCCTTTCGCTTAGCGTACTTTGTAACTTACACTTTGTACTGTAATTGTTCCGATACTAACAGTCATAGTGTGTTGTTAGATAGTTTTAACCTTACTTAATATATACATTTATACATATTATAAAACACAACGTCTCTTTGTCTGTCTGTCCGTTTACGTTCTTTTGACGCGAAAACAACTTATCCGATTTACATTGAGGGTTATGTTATTTAACCAGGTTAAAGGATATATTTTGTATAAAGTAACATATGGCTAAGTAGCGTAGAGCTATTTATATTAGAAAATTTTAAGAAAGCCTAAAAACATTGACTACTACAAAACACTGAAACTACTTTTTGCGGCGCCAAAAGAAGAAGAAGAAGACACATTGTATAAAATATTCTGAAAACTTATTTGCGAAATCTAATTTTGTTATAGACGAGCACTGAGCTGAGATACACCTCTAAGTACGTCTACAGCCAATCCCTGTGCACTCAAATTTACAACTCCGTCGTGGGTATCAGTAACATATTCCCTTCAATGATTTGTGCTGCTTCATACGACATCATCTCTTCTGGTTGTCAGGTATGAGCAATATCTGCTGTCTATTCTTGTTTTATATGTTAAACGTTTGACCACTATAAAATATCAAAGAATACGGACGTAATCTGCAAGGATTGTTATTACTCATTGCTTTAACATTGAGTGACCTATGATTATATAAATGTCATTAAGACATGAATGTATGAATAAATGGTATTTTTATTCCAGGGTGACAAAGGCAATGCTTTAGTCTGCGACAATCAACTAACAGGAATCCTCTTTTTCACTAACGAGTGCCAGGCTTCGTCCTTCCCTGAACTCTACACGCGCGTTTCTAACTACACAACTTGGATCCGAAGTGTTACTGGAGGTGCGTCTACGTTCAAACCAGGACTAGCGCTGTTAGCATTATTTACTATTGTACAAATTATATCAATTAAAGTTATTAGCTAACTGAATTAAAAATATTATAATGAATTAATTTATAAATTTATGTAAGTCATTCATTCACAAGTATTTAATTAGTCTTTATTTTTGAAGATATACTTTGTTAGCGCGTAAATTAGAGGGTAAAATTGAGAACTGCACGCGCATCATGTGACGGAAGTGCGACGTGAAAGTTATCCATCAACTATAATAATGTGAATTAATTTTACAGGCCCTTAGTCTTTTTTTGTTGCATTAATATAGTACGATATTAATATAATACACTGATCTATTGGATAATTGTAATATTTACGAAGTATTAAATTCTTTCATTATGTTAGACTGTATAGAGCTTATAATTAGCCTATGTCTTCAATGAAGAGTTCATTTCTATGATACTAGCTTCTTTTAAAATGTCATATATTTTAGTTAATATTTCGACATTATATAAAAATTTTGTTTGCGATCTACAATTCTATTTATATGATAGTAATGTTATGAGAGCAATAAGACTAAATAAATAATTCTTAGAAAAAAGTTTACATATTTATTTATTTTTAATTTAAAAACATTACACCCAAATTATTTGAAACTCTCAGTTGCACCTAAGTTCATTAAAATATTTAGACATTGATATACAGTGGCGTAAATAATTGTTGTGAAATGGAAGTAAATAATAGCCCACAATAAATCATACTAAGGTATCACGAAATGCTTCCGATACCCGATAATAATATGTAATTCCGTGCGGGTTGTCACATAATTACTGTTTTTAATTTTTTTGCTTAAGTAAATACTGGGTAGTTATGCTCTTGACATGGACGAGAAATAAGAATAATTTATACAATAAAACAACAATTTATTGCTCACGAACACTTCACATAACTGATCCCACGGACATAGTAAAGTTCCTATGCGAATTCTCAAATGGAATGCCCTACATCGTTTTTTTTCTGACTGGCTATACTGTTAGCGTCAGAGGCCCTGAAGGCTCGGTCGGCTTTTACAGCTTCACTGTGACTTGGAACCTACATCACTCAGCTCCCTGCGCTTTATATGTACATTGCAGCCGCCGCCGCTGTACCGCGAGTGATCGTATGATGTCACGTGCCTTAGAATCAGTTGAGAGTCTTCTAATGTGTGATGTTACTCCTAGTTAGTTAGTTAGTTCTATTGATTCTGATAATATAAATCAAATATATATATATATATATATATATATATATATATATATATATATATATATATATATATATACCTATTACATTTCCCTAACATGAAGTTATATCAAACACCATTTTATAATACAGGTAGGTACCGTATACATTGTATTTAACTAATAAAGATATTTATCGTGGTAAATAGTGTTATTATAAATAAAAATAGTACTATAGAAGGTACGAAAACAAAATTATAAAAAGAAAATATCAATAAATAATATAAATCTTTAGCGTAATTTGTTTGATTAGTTCCCATGAAAAGGTTTTTTGAAAGGCTCTTGTAAATTGCATGAAAGTGATCACTGGCCACTGGCAATCGTAAACGAAAACGAATGAAATAAAGTTAAAGTAACAAAATGCGTCAACCCACAATGGCATGTCCCAAATTTGTGAATGGCAGCATGGGATAACGCCCGCTTGTCTTTTGTCCTACACACTCCACAAAAGACGTTTCTGTTAGCTGACTGTAGTTCTTTGGACTGTGATAAATAATATTGTACACAGGTTAGAATTTAGTAGAATAAATGCTGTAGAAATGAGAGCGCTAAAATGTATGTAAGGAGTGAAATTGGGTGATAGGATAACAAAAAGTGTGATAAGCGAACGTTGTGGTGTGAAACAATATATAGACACACGAAGTGAGAAAAGGATGATTAGATGATTTGGGCATGTAGTGAGGATGAATGAAAGAAGAATGACTAGACAGATTTACAAGACGAGTGTGAATGGGAACGTTGGAAGAGGTAGGACTAGACAAACGTTTCACGATCAAATTGGCGACTTTCTGAATAAAGATCAGGTCAAGAGTACTCTAAATCGACGAAGATGCATGCAAAGTTTGATAAATTATCGTAACAAATGGAAGAACGTGGCTCTGCCTACCCCGTTTGGAAAGAGGCGTGGTTTATGTTAAAGTTTAAAGTAAATGGTATTTGGTGAAATAGCCTAACACAAATAGTAGCTATAATATGATGTAACGCCAACAACTATAATACCAATGCATGCCTTCAGAATTTAAAACGTATGAGATAATATTATGCTTATAATTAATATGTTTTTGCTGGCGTTAGCAGTTTTGTTGCAATGTGGCTCTTAGTCAAGTTCTTACATATTTGTAATGTAGAGTATGTATTTAGTCACCTATTACTACATTTAATATAGTTTTATAAAGTAACCGAATTATTCCAATTAACAATGTACGTATTGTGTATGAAATCATATTCTTAATTAAATAAATATTGTAATGATCTCTCTGCGAAATCAATGTGTATGCAGAAAGTTAGGTATTCCAAAAATGAATTGTTTTGAATGTTGAAAAAATTTCAAATGTCGTGACCCGGGCGACTTTGTATATTATACCTGAATGCTGTTTATTTGTTGTCACTGGGTAAGAAATCAAACATTTATTGCAAAGATTTCTATAAACAAGAGTTAAATAATAAAATAAACAATTTTACTCGATAATGTTTTACTGAATACTCTGTAAATTTTGCTCGGGAAACCTATGAATCCGAAACATTGTTTTCATTTACAAAATACCCTTGCCTACAAAAAAAGGACAGATATAAGGGGGCACTATGCCTGGAACCTCCTTGTAATGTGCCCTGGGCAACGTCAGTCCTTATGACTGGCGGCTATTACCAAATCGACGGCGTCTTGCCCCTGTACCCCTCTGCTTATCAGAAGAGATAGGAGATGGGACAAGAGTGGGCTCGGTTCGGCTCGCCCATTATGAACGGACTCGTCTTTGAAGGCGGTGGTAAAAATCTCCTTAAAAATTACGGACGAACATTGGGTGGAAGTCAACCACCTCAAAAAATCATCGAGGAAGACAACCTAGTTAAAAAATTACGACAGGGTCGAGGATGAGCACCCCGTTAAAAAATTACAGCTGGTTTCGACGGATGGAGGGGTAAACAACGACGGCAGAGGGAGAAATCTCTATAAAAAACCAACGCTGGATGGGGATGGCAGTGGGTTGAAAAAACATGTGAATGATGATGATGATACATCATGTGTGTAAATATGACGCATATGATGCCAAACTAAGGTAACGTGTTCACTGGGATTATCCACGAGTGATATAGGCTATTTTTTATTCTATAAATAATTAACGGATACGAAGTAGCAAGCGGTCGCTAGTATACCTTAAAATAATAAAAAATAATGAATATCGTATTTCATATATTTACAGAGTATTCAAGAAAACAGTACAAAAAACCCTAAACAATATATCAGAAATGATAGCCGAGACACAAAGGAAGAAAGCATGAGGCGTCATATAGCTTGCAATTATCTCGGCGAAAGCGTCATGAATGTATACGTTTGCCTATTCAGAAGTACGATACGCCGAAGCAAGCCACGATGAAGATATTTCAGAGTCTTTAGCGGTCACATTCTGGTCGAACTGAAATACTCTACCTCCCTGTTTTAACGAAGAAAAATGTATTTTATCGTAGCATGTTTTCATGTTATATTTCCTTTGCGCGTTATGAAAAAATTATGACAATGATTTTTGCGCGCGCATATTCTAACAAAAAATGTACACTGTAAAGTTGCTAGCCTAAGCTTTTGGTTTTATTGTGGTGAAGATATGGAGAAATTAAAGTAATTGTTGGTTTTCGTTACAATGTTTTAACGAACTTGCAGGAGTTCAAAATATTTTCTAAGAACAACTAATGTTAAACGAAATGCCCGCGGCCGTGTTGGGATGAGAATTTGTTATGAGTTTGTACAAAGGAGGACCACAGTCTCATTATTTACCTACTTTGATTGTTTTGCTTCAACTTAATATGTTTTTGGACAAAGTCCTCAAGTAACACAACAGAAAACCTCAACAAAATATTAATTAACTGTAACATATTTCAATTGACTTTTGTTTATAAAAAAATTACAAAAATAATAAAATTTACAAAAATTACATACACAAAAATAGATAAATTTCATTTAACAACTACTAGACTTTGTAAGTTCTATCTGAGTATTAATATGTAATTTAACATCTAATAGATTTTGTCAGTTTTGTCTGAGTATCAAAATGTAATTACACAGCTACTAGCCATTATAAGTTCTTTCTGAGTATAAAGTCTAATTTAACATATACTAGACATTGTCAGTTCTATCTGAGTATTAAAATCTAATTTAACATATACTAGACATTGTCAGTTCTATCTGAGTATAAAAATCTAATTTAACATATACTAGATATTGTCAATTCTGTCTGAGTATTAAAATCTAATTTAACATATACTAGATATTTTCAATTCTATCTGAGTATTAAAACCTAATTTAAGATTTACTTTAAAAAGACAACATTGATTGCACATCTTCAACGGATTGATCGGTGAAATGTTGCATAGGAGTTTCTTATAATATAAAGGTCTTATATATGCACTAATATTTTTTTTTAAATCATCTCCTAAAGGGTTTAAATTTCCTGGGTAATTATCCATATGAAAGCCCATTGGGCAGACGACTATCCTTACACAAAATGCAAGGTTATAACTCAAAACCACAGAACTGATTTACATGATTAGTTTTTATTTTTAGATGAAATAGTTACATTAAATGGATTTAAAAAACGATAGGATTTATGGTATTATAAATATATATTTTAAATTTAAACCACGGGTAACTGTGTTACAACAAATGTGATCCTCGGACATTGACAATTAGAAAAAATGCATGTAATAATAAGCTTTATAATTTAAATAAAAATTAATTCAAATGAACAGTGACGCAGGAACAGATATACTAATATAGATATAATAAGGTGGTCCTTATTTTTATGATCTCAGGGATTCATAGGGATCAAAATAAATTTAAAAATCTTAGGTATATCATAATTTTTTAAGTCTCTATCTTATAATAACCTGTGCCTCTTTGCAATTCAAATTTAGTAATACCCGCCTGGCTAGTCCCACCCTCATGTTAAAAATCTGTCACCGAGCACCTTTATGTGTGTTCCGGCAGCTGCACTTGAGAACCAGTATCCCCACTACGCTTACCGTGTTACCATCTTGGGTCATATCGCCACTTAACATTATCTGAGATTGTGACCATAACGCTAAACCTATAACTAAAAAAAGGTGGCTTGGGTGTCTCAAGTCTTACTCCCTTACATCGTACTCGACAGACAGTGTAATGACTTGAGAAATATTAAAACTTAGTAGTATATTTTATTTATTATTATATATTTCATCAAAGTAACTTGACGACAAATTGCGCGACAGTGATATTGTTATTTTAAACGAGAAAATTTGAAGAAAACACCGCGCCCGGGCTTTAACGATAAACGTAACGGGAAACTTTCCAAATACATTATTATGAAATACGACGCGAAGTTGATTTCTGTCGAGTCGACAGTTCAAATATTTGCATGTTTGTACTCGGTTCGCATTCAACATTTTCTAAGAAAATAATCAACTGAACGAACGCGTACAATGAAATCTGTTAAAATGTTACTATTTTTAAAAGTATTTTTAACGAATATAAATTGGCATGAAGCTATTTTAATTAAAGAATAATTTTACATTGTTTTATATTATGCTAGCTGTGCCCGCTACTTCGTCTCCGTAGATTTTCTAATGCGGTGACGGCAGTGAAGGGAAATGTGCGCGTGCGGCACTGTACTGGACTGCACTGGGACACTACTACTTTAGTTTATTTTATTTGCGCAGAACCCTAATTCTTTTTCTATAATAAATGTAGCCTAAGGTACTGGTTATAGCATTAGCTATCTGCCAGTTAAAATTGGTCCAACCCTTTCGGATTTTAGCCCGAACAAACAGACTGTCTGTCGTCTGACAGACGAAAATTTTAAAATTTGGTGTTTTTGTAATATGTACCGTATATTACTTTTATATGCATTTAGTAACAAGCTGTTATTTTGATATTAAAAACAGACAGTTAAATTTTTTTTATTTGTATTGAAGATTATTGGTGTTATTTATTTTTTAGGGTGTCAATTTGTTACGCAATTAATTAAGTAATTTGTTAAGACGAAAGCGAATTATTAGTGGATTTCATTTGTTAATTTGAATTTTTACAACATCAAATTTTTTTTCGACTACTGCTTAATACGATGTATAGAGGAATTTAAAAAGGTTTATATTATATGGAAAAACTTTAAGGCTGCCTGTCCACTGAAGTGGAGTGCAGCGGAGCTGTGCAAATTTTGACTAATAGAATTGCATAAAAATCAATAGATGTAATTCTATTGGTTGAAATTTACACAGCTCCACTTGGCTTCAGTGGTCAGTCAGCCTAAAAGATGTGTCTTGTGTTTACAACATATTTTTTTCATTTTAAAGCACCTACTCACTATGCCGGCGGTACGCCGACGCGACGGGCTATACAGGTTGTAAGCGTCAATTCACTCCCGATATTCCTGTGGTAGTGTTGTGCCGTGCATACAACTGAAACGATGCTCCACGGTTTACTGCCAACTTTGTCATGCCAGCATTGCAATAACTCGCTAGCCATGGCGCTTGCGTCGTGTGTAGGAGCCTTTATTTATTTATTGATATGATTTCATATACAATTGGCTCTCTTTTAAAATAATGTGATGTTTGCTATCTTTATGTTTTCAATGTGTTCGATAGGGTATGGACACAGAAGCCTTTTAGGCAAGCTTCGATCATACGTCATCCCTGATAGCCTGAGGGTTCTGGGTCACGAATGATAGATGCCCCTGTACATCTTTTATGGCAATAAAAACTACAAAACGATATTTTAGAATATTAATTTTTTGCAATAATAAAATCATTACTAAAGAAATTAATGAAAAAAGAGACAGAAAATTTATAAAAATTGTTTGTTGAGGGTTTGTTAGAAAACTTAGGGTTAAAACAGCTGCCAAAAAATTAGGGATTCTTTTTAAGATGAAACTGTACTTTACATCGGCACAACTCCTTAATCTGTATCCGTTTGTTGAGTATTGCTGCCGGTTCTGCCAAATATTAGCTGGCCACACTGGACTCTATCGATTGAAGAGCTCAAAGGCTCATTAGAGATTGACAGGTGCAAAATGCATAGCCTGGAACATCGACGTAGTGTCGCTTCCCTTACAGTGTTGTAATGGCTACACTCTGGTGAATGTGCGCAAGAGCTGCACCAACTACCACCCTAATCTTCATTCCATTACAGGACTACCAGACGCCGTTGCCATGGGTATCGGTATGGGTACATGGGCCATCATATGGGTCTCCGTCCATATGTAGTTTATGTTCCATTTATCCACACAAAACGCTTTGTATCTTCGATCATTATGCGAACCACATAGTGAATTAGTTTTTACTGAGCGGTCTCGTAAGATCTTCGGCCTCGTTTTCACTTTTCATGACGTGGTACTGAGGCCAAGCGTTGAGCAGTATCTTATAAAAAATATATATTACACAATACAGAAATATTCGCTAAATAATAATATTTCACAAAAATAAATATTGATATATCTAAAGCATATTATTTTAATTACATATAATTATAGTCATGCTTATTTCCTTAAATACACTTAATTTAACTACATTTTTAGACATACGTAATATTGAAATATTCTGTACATTTTATCTCTTTGACGATTTCTTATCAAATACACGATAATAATTTGGTATTATTACGGATTTTTTAAAATTGTTTTGTTCCAATAATACTATCTTTCTGCTGCTATTTATAAGTAAAATATTAAGCAATAAAAGCAGTATTGAAACAATCACAGTGGCAGCTGCCATTTAAATGCAAAACAAATAAGTACTGGCGCGCGTTGACAATTTTAATGTCGAAAGGGTTAGTATATATACTATAGTACTTAATATATTTTTTAATAATATTACGAAAATTCGAATGGAATGGCAATGGCTGATCCCGGAACGCTACAAACCGAAGAGAATCACTGTAACGGGTTTATCTAGCTGGCTATATACTGCCAGCCCCACTTGATTACTGGATATTCATCGGCTTATGCCGGAATGCAACATGCCTATACTTGGTGCCCAGTCTGTGGTGGTAGCGATTCAGTCGTACACAAATGTCGTATGCTACTATCCAGGAAGTACACACCCAGTAGATAGTAGTTTTCTGTCCAAAATAATTATTTTTATAGTAGTTATGTTTACATTCATGTCACAAACTATCAACATGAAATTGAGGCTTTCTCTTTACTGTTACTTAGGAAATGTAAACAATATTTTATACTAAAATTGTCTAAAGAATAAGTAAAGTAACAAGACAATTTTTTAGCAAAAAAGAAAACCATCTTTAATGATTTTGAAGAATTCACTTGTGTATCTTTAAAGTTAAAAGTGCAATGCCAATGAAATTAAAATGGGACCACCATTGAAGTATTCCATATTAAAAAAAAAATCATAAACGATACAGCAGAAAATCCATTTAAAAAAATCGAATTTAGTAACCTTCCGTCTTTTATGGAAGTCGGTTAAAATTACAACCACTACGCAAATAATTTAATATCATTGAAATCAATAGAATTAAAGTATTACTTTCAACATAGGTCACCACAATATATATTAGTTATTTTCATCCTTTCTAGAAGTTTAACGATAACATACATCTAGAATTCACCCGACATGTAATTACCCAAGTGGATACGTGCGGAAACGAAATTATGGGCCGTCTGTACACAGTACTGTTTGCCTTTGAAGCCGAAATTACCACAGAAATTACAAACGGCTATCGACATTTACCAATCAGTATGTTTTTATTTACCCACTCGTCTGAAAGACTTGTTTTTTGCGAGTTATATGGACTGTAAAGGCCTTCTAAATAACTATTTATTTTATATTATGATAAAAATTTTAGAATTCCTTTTAATATTTTTTATTATTATGTGTACCTTATATTGCTACAATAATTGCATATATTATATTATCGTTCAACACGCAATAAATATTTGGAAAGCTCAATTTGTTCGACTTTGTTAACGTTACCATTCACAACAGGTTAGCATTCTATTCCGAAGGATTTAGTGAACTGTATATGAAATTGGTTGGAAGTAAATAAATCCCTTACGACTAAAAGGCCAAATAATAAATAATCGGAATGAATAGTCCCTTACTTTCATCGCTGAAGTTTCCCCTGCTGCAGGCTGGTTAGGCTGTAAGTGTTCCAATGCGGGGCGCATAAAGGTATTTCCGCTCACGGCTTCAATCGAATAAGCTCAAAAATTAATTATATATATTTTATTCTTATTGCATTTACTAGTTAATGTAAATATCAACAAATTGTACAAACAGTGTCCCTAGTTACTCTAGTTGCTGTTGATCGAAAATTAAAATTCAATAAAAAATCGTAATTGTGCACCACGATGGTGGTTGTACTGTTTAATTAATAAATCACCAGGCTGCTGTTGGTACTCACTCTTGAACAGGCCACACAAAATATATCTGACTAAAAAAAAACTTTCTATATAAATTTTGCCACAACTTTGCACACCCTTACGAGTAAAAATAGTGTGAAATCAGTCTTTCATTACTTGTGTCGATTTAAAAAAAAAATATTTATAGGTCTAGCATTTGTTCATAATCTCACATTATGGTAGATGATGATGTGACCAAAGATAACACGCTAAGTAAGGCAGGGGGGGGGGGCAATAGAAAATACCATATAAATCTGAGTAGAAAAAAAAAATTTTTCCTTACAAGGTACAGCATCCCTTAGGGGCCAAATTTTGAGAAATCTCCTCTTAACGAAAGCTGCAATACAAAGTCAATAACCTCCCTAGATTACTATTTCTATCCTTATTATTTTTGACTTGCCGATGATTAGTCAGTAAGGACTTTTTCATTTATATTAAGTCTATATTACTAAATCTATAGTTAAAATAATTATACTGTGTAATTATAATTTTTTGAAGACACAGTTTTTAAGACTTTTTTAAGGACCTTCTCTATCTGTCTTTCTCTCTGATTGTGTGTCCGGATTTAACTCAAAAAGGGCTTGACAATTGTTTATGAAATGTTGTGCACGGGATAGGTTATTATGTCATTGTTCAAAAAATGATAAACAATAAAAATATTTTGGGCAATAATTTACAATCGATTTTGTTAAAATTTGTAAATGGGAAAAGAAAGAAAGATATTATATTTATTGCTCTGAAAATACGGTTACACAGTATTTACAGACAAAATATACAATATTTATAACATAAAAGTTAAACACTATATTTAAAAAGGGGCGTACAAGTACAAGTACATGTCATTCCTCAGTTAATAGGCTATAAGAGTATTCAATTATAAAAATTAAAAAAAAAATACTGCGTAAAAACGCGTGTGCAGCAGCGAGGCATCGCTAGTAATATTACATATAAATTGATGGCATTACAGACACATTAGGTATATTATAAAATACTTCTACATTATCATCCTTACTAAAAATAAATATACATATTATCGTATACCCAATCATTCTTAATTTATAAAATTTGCATTTATTATTGTATTGGATTTTTTTAAATTAACACACTGTAACCAATTTTAAATTAATTAAAACAACGTCCCGCATGAGCATGTTTGTATCCGTAAACTGTACAAGTTTCATTGAAATATTTCCAGTTGTTTATCCAACGCTGTGCAAGTACGAGTTAGTATTTACCGGGTTTTGTTGTGCCCGATCAATGGGTGAACTTTTAAATAGAAACTTAGAACAGAACTTATATTCTATTTCAGCAGATTTACTGTTCTCGATTAGGGATGTGCCGAATATCCCTAACCGTATCCGCGGATATTCGACTGGAAAAAGATTCGTATTTTTTTTTGCGAATCTTAAACGGATCTATTTTATTGATTCCATTTATATGAAATTTGAAAAATAACAATGAAAGATTAAGTCGTACATTGAAAGATTATCCATCAAAACGTCAAAATGATTCCTCAAATAAAGTTATCCGACGATTGAAAAATCGGCCTCGATTCAAAAATAACAAAACCATACTAAAAATTATTCGTAATTAAAATTAAATTGACTGATAAGATTGGTGTAGTTACTCTACATTGTACTTAGTTATGCGGTCACCGGGACAAACCATAACAACACGTTCCCACGTAAATGCCGTGTAAGCATTCTGATTCCCGGTAACGCTCGTAATTCATGGGAACAGTAGTTAAGTTTGGAAATAAGTTTTAGTAAGTAAGGCAGTCGTGCTGGGCATCTCGATCTGTCCGTACACTCGTGTAATTAATTAGCCCTAATTATATTTCATTGAATTTGAAAGTAATTAAAAGTTCCTTTGTATTAGTTTTTTTTATTAATACATTGCTCCCGAAAACTTGACTACTTTGTCATACTAAAATACAAATAGATCGCGGGAACATTCAGAGTTTAAACATGTCTCATAATTTACGCAAAGGGCTTATACTAACTATCGGTCCAAAGACATACGCGCACCTACTGTGTACAAACGAAGTACGAAAATTGAAGTCCGTATCCGCGGATCCACATTGTTAAGGATCCGGCACCGACGGCATATCATTGTTCTCGATATTATGCCATAACCAGTTATAATATTATTGTTGTTATATTTACTATACTTATATTGTACTAAGTTTCACCCTCATTAGTGTTATTGGTCACAGGTTATTTATAAAATATACTTAAAGAACAATACAACAAATATTAGGAGTTTTTAATAACACTGCAAAAAGCTTAGCTAAGAAAATTACACTTATAAATGGAGCTCGTACCTGATTAAATCTTATATGAAATATAGCTGGCTCAGTGGTTGCGTGTACGGATACCGCGTCGATCGACGTGAGTTCGAATTCCATAATAAGCCCGAGCTTTCGATGAAGGAATACATGATGATGAAAGTGTAGCATGGAGGCAGAGGATTTGTTTTCCCACCTGGCTAAATACCACCCTCAAGTTGAAAGTCTGTCGCCAAACACATATAGTTGTATTTTGGCAACTCCACTCGAGAGCCAGTTCCTCCACTAGGCTTAGCAAGTCACTATCTTTGGCAACATCGGCACTTAATATCAGGTGGAATTATGTCTATGAAAAATGATCTGATGATGTCTATGAGAAATGAATGAAAAATTATCATAGCGATTAATATCGGTACCATAATTTTCAGTATTGTCCTGTAATCTCCAGTATTCTTCCAGTCCTTTCCAATAAATGTATATTTGTCAAGGTAGTGAAACAGTAGATGCCGAGATTGAAAAAAAAACTCGTTAATAGGTAAGTAAAAAATGAACATTTTTATTTTAGTAGTATTGTGGTATTGTATTATAAACTAGCTCTTGTTTGTGACTTTGTTCCCGTTCCACCTATTGTAAATTCGCTGTATCTACTAATAAAAGATCTTCAAAGTTGTGCGCAACAATAATTCACCAAAGTTTCATCTCAATCTGCAATCGCAATAGTTAAAATTACCTATAATTGATCAAAATAAATATAAAACTTTATTCAATTTAGACACTAAGAAGTTATAGGGACCATGTAGTGTGAAAGAAATGTGTTAACGGTCTTATGTTTGAGTGAGAAGTATGTTAGGGACCGTGACGAACGACAGTTACGTCAGTTACTGCGCACTGTCCGGTCAGAATGCTTGTGGATTAGGATCGGGATTATAAGTAATAAACGAGTATATTAAACAAGTTAAAGTTTTTAATAAATCAAATTGCCGTACTCCATAATCCAAACATGGTAGGTATACTTAATAGAGTGGATACCTACAAAGTCATTTATGAAAATCAAGAAGAGTCGGCAAGAAACTCGATCTTTTTTAATTATTTATTTATTGTTTCTACTGTACATACAAATAATATTAACACATAATTATTATCATGTTAATTTTTTTGTGAATGCACATAGAGAGAGAGAGAGAGAGAGTCACTTGAAGACATCACCATCATTCACAATAATCAACAACCCTAACGTTTTGAGAGTAAAACAAGTACCTAATGTTATAAGAAAAAATACCGGAAATAATATTTGACAACTAACATTTACCATCATAAGAATAGTTTTATACAATATTTTATTCTCAAAACATAATATTAGGTACATAAGTCAAGTCTGAATATTTATAACCGTGTAATAGATATTTGAAACATTTTGTGTCGTAAGCTTATGACGGTCGACTGGACCCTTATCACGTGAAAATTCAAGTTTGACGTAACAGATCTAATCCTGCTTTTATAAAAATATGGCTTTTCCTCGAGGCCACATAAAAGGTATCGAACGTTAAAAGCTTTAACTGTAATATTTCTTAACGGCTTTGGTATTTGGGTAATGTTAAAAACCCTCACATTTTTTTTTTAATAAAACAATAGACCATGCTGGTTAAAATGTATTGTTCAATTAAATTTAATTAAATATTTCAAATGATAAAGAGAAAGGCTTAACCACCATGCCAGCTCCTAGCATATAAGCGACCAGCGCTTTTTTCGCGGCTTCGTTCTGTCCCATCTTTTTTACTTTCTAAATTGCGAAATACTAATTTTCATAAAGCTATTTTCTAAAATGAAAGATTTTGATACAAACTTTAATTCCCTTTTTCACCACCTAAGGGTTGAATTAAATCCTTCCTCAGTGCTCACTTACAGTTTAAAGGAAACTCGCATGAAAATTTTCACGGCTCTATACGCAATAATTTGGGCTGTACGTTGATGTGTCAGTCAGTCAGTCAGTTAAACTTATATTTTATTTTAAACCCAAGAGATTTCTGCCAATCTGTAATTTCCAATACGTCCTTGTGTGGTAACAAGAATATAATTATCTTAACATCTTCGTTTCCCCTCAATGTTTTTCTTATTTTTATTTCATATTGAATGGTGACGTGTGCATAAAACACAACCATATCAATGTCACATAGATAGAATATTATCCCTTGTTAAAATGTCCTGGGAGTTTTTGCGGCAACTAAAAATTCATGCTTCCAGTATTATATATCTATCACCGCTCACTCGTGCACAATAAAAAAACTATATGGCGCAAGATACCACCAATATCGCTTAATATAGGGTCGAATAACGTAAGTTTATGAATTAAAATAAAGACCACAACTTAAAAGATCGAAAACTCGTTTTCCTATTTACTATGTGTTATTTAAAATTTGAAATTAGTAAATGTAATTGAATTCCAAACAATTCGTTTATATATACCGAGGCCAGAAAGAGCTGATATAGGACTGATCGTTCACTAGTCTTAACTACTCTGCCGCTATGTCTCGATTCACTTATTTTTAAATAAAACCAATTAACTACTAGACAAAGGCGTTCTCGCAGTTATGTATTGTTCATTGCAACTTATGAACACAACAAATGATTTTATTGTCCACTATTATTTATATTAAATGTTATAGTATGTTATTATTTTAAAACTAATATCGTAATTTATTATGGTAGGTAAAACTACTTAAAAATATTTATTTAACAAATAATCTTAAAGTAAATTGTGAATAATGTATTTCGAAAACTTGACACAGACTTTTATACGTTTGATATGACTAAGTTAATAAATATTAAGACATTTTTTACTAAAATTAAGTTTTGTGTTATTCTAAGGATCCTTTGAAGTAAAAGTTCTATCTTACTAATAAAATACTTACAACATCAAAGTGAATTATATAAATTCTGTAAAGTTCAATTTAAGAAACTTGAAAATACCTTACATATCTTATTAAAGTTTTCCTTATTAATCAGACTTAATTAGTTGTTATATTGCTTAAGTTAAAACTGTTGTAAATGATATAACAAGATATGTAATATACTATAATAGTATACTTATATCATTAATTTATAAAAAATGAACTAATAAATGACGTCTTTATATTACACTAATCGATAATGGTTCAATGATGAAACGCCATATTTCTACATACCATCGTACAACCACCGATGACCAGTGCTTCTTAAACGTACTATCGTAAATACGAATGAGTGTCCTCATTATTGAGTTGGACTGTTAGGCTGCCTGTCCACTGAAGCGGAGCGGAGCTGTGAAAATTTCGACTAATAGAATTGCATAAAAATCTAGTGATGCAATTCGATTGGTTGAAATTTGCACAGCTCCGCTCCAGTGGACAGGCAACCTTAGCCTCCGTTCAAATGTGAGGCGCGTTTTTTCTCTAGCGAAACATCGCGCTGTATAACGCGCTGTCGCGCACTGATATGAGTTCCTGTGAACGACTATATTAATGTATAGAAAGTCAAGTCATGCGTTTTCAAATCGCGTGTTCAGAGGCTTAAGAAGACTACCCATCATAGTTGCTAGTCTATTCCGCATGATTGCATAAAATCATCAACCGAATATATCCCAAATGCGCTGTAGTGTCGTGGCAGTCCTAATAATGCTCTAAAGGCTTGTATTGGACACACAAGGAGTTAATAGGTAGTTTTTTGATTAATCAATGAAATGGCAATAATAGGTAAATAAACAGTATTATATTCCATTTTAATGAAATCAAAATGTCTGTTTTCGATCTTTAAGAAACTGTTTTATGAAGTTATTTTTGAAATTTATTACTAGTGTTTTCGAGTGGTTTTGAAATTCACCGAATAAAATAGGTATAAATGCTTTTGTAAAGAAATAATATGAATTTATCCCTCGATGTTTTATGAGATTGTTAAATAATATTGCATGCAAGTATTGTATACTAAAACTCATATTAAACTGTGGTTTGTAAAATACTATGGTCTCTAATAAATTATTATTATTATTATAGTCTGGCGGAATATCGTTTCTATATCCGCAGGTATGAACCTCGGATATATTAAGAAATTATTCGGAGTTCACGTTTATTTAATCATTTAAATTCGGTAGCACAATAGGGCTACTAGTGCACTAGCACTATGCTACCAATAAGCTAACAGTAAAAGAAAATATCATGACAAAACCTAAGTACTTGAGCATTGTTAAGTAATACCATCGAATGTAGAAAAAATAATGCAGAATTGTGGATTTCTCAGCGTTGTAATTAAGCCCATGCCTATTCTCGGAAAAGGGTGATTGTCCAGTAATAAAACACTTACAGGTTGGTATTATTATGCAATGTCTCAGTAAAACCACTCAATTGAAACTCCTCGACGATGACATGACGCCACTATCGTAGGCATGGCATGTGACAAAATTGTTACGCTCGTTCTTGGAAGGCGGCTGCGACAGTGCTGCTATATAGGCACCGGGAGACGAGTGATGGGGTCTTTTTTGTTTCACGTTACTCAATTATTAAAACTCATATAAATTTTTTGTGAGCAATAAGTGAGCATTTAAAACCTATTGTTTCACGGTCTTTCCAATTATTATTATTTTATGTACTGAATACATGAACAATGAAAAATACATAGCACTAACCACTAAACTATAAGTATGGTACCATTCGAACATAAGTGTAATAAAAGATTAGGTATCACGAAAAAACCCATATAATTGTTAACAAGTTTATTTTTTCAAAGAACACGTTTACCTTTAATTTAGTTCCACTTACTATAAAACATCTTTCTCGTCACCATGCGACAGTGTATCTACGAGATAAGAAAAGTAATGTTTATTTATCACATCTACTAAACAGTAATGTTACACCTGGCATTAAACTTGCTGCCTATAAACGAACCACGACACAAAGGAAACTAGATAAGAACCACTTAGCTTGGATTTTACCGTTATCGGAGCACTTTTAAGGTTCGTAAATAGTTAAATAAGTTTTCCCGAGAACACGGGGAAGTTAAGGCGAGGAAGCGATTTTTTTCCAAAACACAGTGTGAACCATTTTTCTCCCTAAAAGTTTAGAAGACAAAACTTTTTAACGACAGGCTAACGTAGGAAAAATAGATAGATAACATAATTAGCAGTCCTCATTTATTTATTTTTAGGTTGTTTATATTACTAAATTTTATTACGTAACAAAAATAGAATAATTAAATAAACATTGAGGATTTCATTATTAATAATATTTGAATAATATATGTAATTGCAATATGAATTATCTTAAAATGAAAAATATAAGTAGAATATATTTCATCTAATTTTGATATTAAGAATTACGGTTTAATTTTTCATTTTTGGAGAACATTCAGGCCTTTTGGAACTAGCCGAGCGGTAACATGTTTCATACCCAAGTGATTATTTAAAATGATACGAATCCACTCGTGAGACACAGAAAGTTGAGCGGCTAGCTCTCTCAAACTTGAATGAGAATTTTTTAGTCACTATTTCCTCCATTTTTGCGATGTTAACTTCAGTTGAAGACGTTGATGGCCGGGTAAGGCAAATCTACCAGCATATCTCGACCGCTTTTGAACGCTCTGTACCACTCATAAGCACAAGTTTTTGATAAAGTCGATTCACCTAAGTCTTCTGTAACAGTTTCAGTGTGTCCGAACACGAAATTCCATTGACGATGCAAAATTTAAGACAAACTCTTTGTTCCATGTTTTTGTCCATTATGAAATTCGCAATACACACTAGATATGAACTAACTAAAACCAGCACTGTATTTAAACTAAATGACAGATGCAACTCAAACTCCGACAAATTCAAACAAAAAAAAAAAAATAATTTGGATCCATAAACAAATCATCCATTCCTGATACTTCTTTGACTGAATGTACATCAATTTGAAGCTTGAACCCTTAACGTCTACAACGAGGATTTTATATTAATTATTCTTACAATGGAACCTAATAATCTTTAATAAACATTTCTTAATACTGTACCATCCAAAAAAGAGTTTAGAAAATGTTAATGTAATTAACGTAGAATAAAATATTCTAAATTTCCCTTGTAAAGATATCTTTACCGTGAAATGAGCAGATTAGTATCAGGTTTGTTCACTTACCTTTCATAATCCTAATTAGCTATTAAAGTGCTTATCATACTGAATAAACCAAAATTAATTTTTTCGGTGTTTGCATAGAATTTACTTTTATATAGCTAACGAACTGGTAACCGGTTTTGTTTTCATTGTTCTTGTGCTTTAACTTGTTTTTTTAATCTTTATAGATTTTAAAGTAATTTTTTAATTTTACATAAAAAAATCCCAAATCAGTGGGACTCGAACCATAGGTCACTCTTATTGTACATACAACAGTGCGTACAAAGCTGGTCAGAACACAGCTCAGCCAATTCCACGACTGTTATAGTCTTGAAAATCCTATAATATATATATATATATATATATGTTTTTAGTGTCGTTTGGTTCGGTCACTTTTTACAGTTTGGCTCCCGTCCCGCGATAGGTAACTTCGCTACAACACAAGACAATTTTTAAATAAAAAGAAAACAAACTTCAATGATTTTGAAGAGTTCCCTGATGTATCTTTGAAGTTGACGGTCCAATAACAATGAAATTAAATTGAGACCACCCTTGAGGTATCCCCTTTCCAACAAAAAAAGAATCATCTGAATCGGTTCATAAACAAAGAAGTTAAGAATGAAATATATATCTATATACTTTCGAATTGAGTAAAAAGATGAACCTTTTTTTGAAGTCGGTTATATTATATGAATATCATAATTTAAGGGCAACAACTGTTTATAATCAATTGTATCAAATAGTTTAAAAACTAATCTAGGTGTTACTTATGTTAAATCTATTTTAACACAATTTATATAGTTTTCTTTTGTTATAAACATAAAAAGAACAAGAATAAAACTAAATGTTAAAGTCTGGAACACGTTTTGGATGATCGAACGGCAATGACGTCACTACTTCATCTACCAGCCCCTTGGGGTTAACAAGGTAGGGTCAGCGCATGAGAAGAAAATAAGCTAGTTATTGCTTTTATATCAATATTCCTGAAATAACTTTTTATTGTAGGGATTTTCTATGTTGGGTTTTCTTGTAGTAGTTTTACGAAAGTTGAGTGGTGAAAGTTGAATGTATGATATTGGTTCTCTGATAAATATATATCTGTTGGAATTTCTAATTATTGGATGAGTATATCTATCTATAACAACATACTGTAACTCTTATATCGAATTGTACGTAAAGGACAGAGTTATTAACCTAAGTAATTATGACGGAATCTGTTTGTAATGTATGAGACTATAATTACTTCATTAAATGCCATTACGTTAATAACATGGGTGTCTGGACAATAGTTGGTATACTCTCATTTTATCCGTTTCTTTTTTAACTTCTTATATTTACCCGAAACATCCCATTGTGTTATATGAAATATATGTATTATGTAAATAAAATATTTTTATTACAAAGTAAGCGAGAATATTTAATTTATTCTTAATTCAACTATTGTTCAGTATGTTGAGCATATTCATTTTTTTTTTATAAATAATGAGAACACAAATTCACAATTCCAAACTATAATTTATAAATACGGATTTAAGCTTTTCCAATATATTATTATATCTTGTCAGACTTTAGGTATAGAAACCTCATACAGTCGTAACAATATTTTGGCAGCTGCGAAATGGAGCGGTTATATCCGAGCTGGTTGTAGATGAAAATTCGTTATTGTCTCTACAAATTTCCTGTGCTATGTGTAGATCGCGAAACAACTTGCTTAAGTTGATATTTATTTACTTTCCTTTATTTACTTCCTTCCTTTCCTGCTACTTCCAACGATACCCGTCCGAGTTAAAATGTTTAAGTGAGTTGTCAACGGATTCTTGTACTAAATTGAAAAGTTTCACCTATCTATACGACACAAAATATAGAATTGAATAGATTTTATACTTCGTGTACACTATCAACTTTACTTTATTATTTGACGATAACATTCTGTGAATTGGTTGCGTTGCAGCTTTCACTAAAATTTGTTTATACGTTATAACAATTTTTGTTTGTATAACCCTTACTCTACATTTTTTAATATTTGGAAATCGAGGTTAAGCAACAATTAATTGTTCTTTTTAATACTTCCTTTACAATCTGCGAGTTGACTTTATGTTTAAAAATTAAAGTAACTTCTTGAGTAATATCGGTCTATAGATAAAAAGCCTAAAACAATACAAATCTGGGTAAGTAATTGTTTATTTATTTAATTTTCCATTTGGAAAATTAATATTTATTGTCTTTTAGTCGGTCAAATAATTTGAAATGCCAATTAGAAAACGTGACGTCACCATTCAGGAAATATGAACGTTTATACTCTTCCGTGAGTTCAGTGAGTTGTCAAATTTGTCAGTTCACTTGTTACCTTTCTGGCATGGAGAATAGAGGTAAAGAGAACAATCATTTAAGGACGACAAGTTGAAAAAGTATAGATCAAAAATCCGCCAAGATCGCGCTAGCGTATAAACAGAGAATGATAATTTTTCGTGTTTTTACTGTTGTAAAACTAAAAAAAATAATATATCAATAATGTTAAAAGTTTGTAGAGTTAACAGTTAAACAATGTGAGAAAATGAAAAAAATATTAACTTTTGGTGCTATCTTTAAAATTTACGCATTTGCTACCGTAGCGCTTCCATAATGACGCTTTTCGACAGACATTTTTTCCTGTATAAAGATGGTACTCCTTACCTCTATTCTACATGTTTTTTTGTTACCTGATTGTCACCTTTGCTGGCTTTAACATACAAAATGAATGATAACGTCACGGGACCGTAAAGCAACGTTTTGTGACGTATTTTTATCTAAAAAAAATATATATGTTAAAATCACTTTTTAGGGTGTAATAACGAACATTTTTTGTTCATAGGTAGTATTTTAACATAAAGTGATTACAATAATTCTTCAAAAGTTGTCTACTCCCGGATTTAATTCATGTTCGCAAAAACTAACGTTCATTACTGCTTTGTCAGGGCCGAAATTGAATTTTTTACTTTATTTAAAATAATGTTAAAATTTTATATTTTTAGATCGACCTATGTATAAAATTTATAATATATGTCTACACACTGGCCATAAATAAACTTGATCGGAAAAAGATTATATCTAAAGCTAGTTTTTCAGTACCTACGTACTTATGGTTTTGTTCGAAAACATTATAAAATGTTGTTCCTGATTCTGATATAAATCCCATTCTGTACATCTGGCGCACCGGCTGCATCCATATCACATTTACAAGAAAATGTAGAAGTATAAGCCTAGGTATTAAAATTAAGATATGAAACATTGGTGGCTCTTGTAATATTTAACAATTAGGACTACACCTGTAGGTAATTTACAGACATACTAATGGATTTTACATTAGACCACGCTCCACGAATTTGAATGACATAACATGTTAACTTAATGTACATTGGGGTAATTAATTTGAGGTAACCAACTTATGTTGTACTAGCTGGTATCCGCGACTTCGTCTCCGTATTATTGGATATACACCTATAGATCTTGGAACACGACAAACCAAAAGAAAATCATGGCTGGGATTGTCACTATGTGTATGGTGGACGCGATCCCTATCACCCCGCTATATTACTGTATATGCACCGGCTGATGTCGGAAAACGACAAAGCAAAAGAAAATCATACATGGGCTTATCACTGTTTGTATGGTATTTTCATTATATGCCAATATGAATCCAACACATTAATTGTCCCAATAAACTTACAACAGTACAAACAACAAACATACAAATATTACATTTATTATATTTGTAGGATTACACTGGTTAAACTATTACTTTTACCAGAATAAAAGTACCCTATGTATTATTTCAGGTTATAAAATATCTGTGTGCTAAATTTCATTCAAATCCGTTAAGCCGTTTTCGCGTGGTTGAGTAACAAACATACAAATATACACACGTTCACATTTATTATATTAGTAGGATTATTCAGAAAGCTGCTTTAATAAGGCAATGTGAGTAAATATATTATATGTATTATGGTGTACCATACAAAATAACAGATAGCCCATTGAACGCACGCCTGTTTCGCAATACCACCTTCAGAGGCCTCGCCTGAAGTACAATGTTTTGCAAATCGGCGGCCACCTAAGGAAAGGTTGTACAACCAGCCGCACACGATGTTCGTCTGCTCGAATCTCGAATCGATACGCACGCACATACTCGAATGTAATAGAAATAGATAGGGATACAGAGCGCGAGAAAGTCGCATGGAAGGCACAAAACGCTTTTTTCTTACGTGGCGATTTCTACAAGTCAATTCTTACCACAAGCCGCGATAAGGAACTTATTTCCGGTAATGTCGGCTGCCATACCAACTGGTTTGTTGATTTATTAAGCGCATGTGAAGTAATTATAAAATGACATCGTTGTCAATAGCAACTGGTTTGTTGATTTATTGACATTGTTATACTTAATAAGAAATATATTGTATTTCTAATACTTATCTATGAAATGATAGTCCAATATTCTGGATTATATAGTTTAGCTAGAAGTGAATTATTTCATTGTGTTATGCCACATATGGAGAAAATAAGCTTGGGTGAAAGTTTGTATAAAGAACCCGTCATGTCTCAAATTAGGGATATTCAAACTTATGATTTTGGTAAGAAAGAAATAAAAAGAATTATTTGATGAAAATTGTACACGAGAAATACACGCCATTCCTCAATTGATACGGCTTATGAATTGTTAACAATATGGGTAAAAATATAATTACGCGATGTAAATAACCACTGCGTAACTGTAAACGTGTGCGGAGCCGCGGGCACATCGCTAGTACTGTACTTCATGCGTACCTACTGGGGTAGACAAAATAATGGAAAGCCACTGTTTGCTATCTTTTTCATTTTATCTATAATTCCATTATATCATTCGTGTTAATTTTATTCGAGAAACACCGCGCCGTCAACGCATCCATGTAGTCTATCATAATTGTTTTCCCACAAGTACAAATTATTTTAATTTATAATTATCGCATATATTATTTGTCCAAATAACAAACTTTAAAGTGCAAAATTGAACTTCAAAAATTGTCTTTATGGTGAAGTAACTTTTGTTTGTAAAGACTAACATGCCGTGTTTATAAATGCTTTTAAATAACTTGTTAATTTTTAACAAATCTTTAAGGCTATGTAACAGTTGTAGCCTAATTTTAAATATTGTATACTATTTCTCGAGAGTCTGGCTATTATATACAAAATTTATTTCGAATTAGACTGGTAGTTCCAGAGATTAACATATTTAAACAAACAAGCAAACAAATATCTTTTCCGCTTTATTATATTAGTATATATAACTAAACTTAAATGACTAATAACAGTAATAATATTACACATATAAAATAGAAAATTTAATAATATCCTTATACTGTAAAATGTGAATTTAAAATAATTTATATACGTCTTTAATTTTATAAAACTGAGTTAAAAACTTAAAATATTTTATTTATTTATTTATTTATTCAGTGTCCACCTTATTTATTAGCCACTTCGTGACGCGACCCGTCTCACGGTCTCATTTAAGTTTTATAGTTAAAACAAGTTATTAGTTAAATTAGGAAAATAGTGCGTACGGTAGTCGAGGGCGCCTCAGGTAATTTAAGTGTTTTAATTTTAATACGCTTCTCGCAAAGTCATGAACGTTTTCATAAACCTTTGATAATTAAGTTGAAATATGTGTGCTCTTTTCTCTTCTCTTTTTAATTAATTAAATTTTCTACTCGAGAACCTGATATAATCTCATTTATTTAATTATTTTCGCTCATACTAAGTACTTGTTGTTTATAATGTCCAAGCTGAGCTCCAGGGTTTCACCAATGTTAAATTTATTCAACCAAATCTCCACGCCGTCTCTGCGTCGTCGCCTACGCACCTGTGCAGCCTATCGTTGTTCCCATTTCACCTAATTGCCTGCAGTTTTCCAGATTCTTTAACATTTATTATTACTGATCCGCTCCTTAGGTTCGTAGCGTGAAGTTATATAGCCCAGCACTTTCCTCAATAAATAAATAGGCTATAAAATGAAAAAATATTTAGAGTAATATTTATTTTGAGATTCATCATCATCATCATCATCATTTCAGCCGCAGGACGTCCACTGCTGAACATAGGCCTCCCCCATAGATCTCCAGAGCTACCGATCTTGTGCGGCCTGCACCCAACGGCTCCCAGCGACCTTTATTATGTCGTCTTTCCATCTAGTGGGGGGCCGTCCTACGCCGCGCTTTCCGGTGCGTGGTCATATTTGAGATTAGGGCGTTTAAATAAACAAACTCTTTATTCAATTATTATAGTAATAGAATATATGTATTTAGATGTTGGATATTTTATGTGATAAAAATCCTTAAATATAATGAAGAATAAAAAAGTTGGAATAGGATCATTAAAACTGAGGCTTAAAATTAATATTTCACCATAAGTTTTATTACTGAAAATATGCTCCAAATTTATGAAATAAAATCTAAAATTTAATGCTATAGGTATTCATTACTCTGCTCTGGATTTGCAGAGCTTTTGCTCTGAATAATCCATACTAATATTATAAATGCAAAAGTAACTCTGTCTGTCTGTCGGTCTATCTGTTACGTTTTCACGCCTAGACCGCTGAACCAACTTTGTTGAATTTTGGTATAGAGATAGATTGGACCTTGGGAAAGGACATAGGGTACTTTTTGTAGCGAAAATAAAACGTTAAAGGTAGAAAATAGGGGATGATTGTTTCTATAAACAAAATATAGGAACACCAAATGCACATGCGCGATAATGGTGAAATGACATCGGCTGCCATAGCAACCGATTTGTTGATTGTAATTAGGAAACGACGTTGCTGTCAATCTGGTTTCTTGATATATTGATATTGTTATACTTTTAATAAGAGATGTATTATATTTCTAATAATTACCTATTAAATGATTGCTCAGTATTCATTTTAAAATTGGCTGAAGTGTTTTTAAACTGTATAACTACGCAGTACGGCATATTTACTGTTTTATTTTATGACGCTGTCAATCGCGGCTCGCGGGAGTTTGTATATTCTAAGCTATATAACTATTGTAAGTTATCTGGATTATATAGTTCTGCTACAAGTGAATTATTTCATTGTGTTATTCCACGTGTGATGAAAATAAAACTTGGGTGAAAGTTTGTATGAAGAACCCAGCATGTCTTAAATTAGGGATATGAACATTCATATTTATTCATTTGGTAAGAAAGGAATAAAATGGGTTCCACGTTTTTCAAAAAACCTTCGCACAGGCCGGTATAATAAGGTATGATTTAATTATTTTTGAAGTTTTATTTGGACGATTAATATGTTGGATTAATATTGGCATATAATGATAATACCATACAAACAGTGATAAACCTATCTATGATTTTCTTTTAGTTTGTCGTGTTCCGAAATCAGCCGGTGCATATGCAGTAATATAGCGGGGTGGTAGGGATTGCGACCACAATACACATAGTGATAAACCCATTTATGATTTTCTTTTGTTTTTTTTTTTTGTATTATATAAATATAGCTATCTATATTAATAAATCTATAGTCCTGTTTGTACTTTTAATATTTTTCCAAAATTTCCCGATACGCATATTATATGAATGATACTTACTGATCATGAATATGCCATTAATTTTTTTTTGTCTGTCTGTCTGTCTACCTGTATCCTGGTGGTCCTAAGCGCTACTGCTATGAGCGAGGGCCTGGGTTCGAATCCCAGGTCGAGCAAAGTGATATTGGATTTTTCCTATGAAGTTCTCAGTAGCAGCTCGGAGTTTGGTTTCGTGCCCGTTTAATGGCAATAGGCTCGCCCCCTAATTACATGGGACCTACAATATACTCGGCGAACTGTGGGTGTACAAATGCACACCTGAGCCTAACCTTTCACGTAATACAGACATGATGGTATGTCTGTCTGTTTGTATTTCCGGATTTAACTCAAAAACGGCTCTACCGATTCTTATGAAATTTTGTAAACGGGATGCTTATATCATTTCTATATTACTTCTAGAATAAAAAAAAGTAATTCTAAAAGTTTAATTTTCATCAATTCTCAACCGATTCTGATCAAATTTTGTAGACGGGAAACATACATCATACTATAATTGAGAGGCCATAAGAATTGTTATTAATGCATTAGAAATTGTACATCAGAATAATAGTTTTCAACCGATTTTGATTAAATTGTACACGGGAAATACATACCACTCCTCAATTGATACGGCATATGAATTGTAAACAATATGAGTAAAAATAAAGGGATTTAAATAATTATTGCGTATTAACAAACGCGTGCGGAGCCGCGGGCACACCGCTAGTATATAATAAAAGAATGTCAATATTAACCTACAATTATTAATTGTTTTGGTCAAGCATAAAATACTTTAGACCATAAAAATAGTATAAAAGAAAACAAAATACATAATACCTATTTTGATCTCGCAGTATACTTTTATTATTATTGCCGGAGGAAATCAGCGTCGTGACATTGCAAGGCATAATATCTACACGCTCACCCTTGTCATTCAGGGAGCGGCCAAGTGTAAAATTAAATTCTCATTTCATTCCGCTCATGTCTATCTTTTTACTTGTGTTTATCATAGAAACATACTTGTAAATCGGTGGAATTATCCAAGATTGAGGAAAATAGCGAGGTTTTCTGTGGACGCTATATGGAATGAAGCGCAAATTTCTCATATTTGATTATAAATGAATTAATCTATTTGTGAGTTGTTGTGAAGAAGATATTTTATATTCTATAATATTTTATATACAGTATATCTTATATACTGAAGACTTTATAAAGACCATGTAATTATGATCTTGAGTTGGTCGATTAATTATGCAATAATATTAAACAGACAGTGTGACCCAGCAATAACCTGGCAGAGCAATGCCTCGATACAACATTAGAAGTAGGATGTTCTCTCTAAATTTTTTTTTTAGATCTGACTACACTGTTAGCTTTAGGGGCCCTGAAGCCGCTGCGGCTTTAACATGCTTCACCGAACTTGGCTCTCTCTACATCATTATCCCTGCGCTTTATAGGAGAAACACCGCACCGGTATCGTACCACGAACGATCGTATGATGTCATGTGATATGCTACGTCACATAGGACAGTAGCGTTACAGTCACGTCGCGGCGTCGGCGTCGTCGCGGAGAGTCAGTTGAGAGTTTTCTAATGTGTGGTATTACAATAAATAATAATGAGTGTTTATAATTTACGTGTTTCTACCCGTTCATTCGATTGCGATGAAACTTTGAGGAAATGTTGTACGCTCGTTCGTGCAGGATTCAGAATTTATGTAACCACTTTATAATAGGTGTCTCACGAGTCGCTTCATGTTCGAACTGAAACGAAGTTACGGAAAGCTAGTATAATATTATAATATTTAACATTTACAATAATAAATTAACAAAAAGAATTTTCACTGTTTTATTTAAACACTCAATCTCAAGTAAATTACTACGTTAATCTTTAATACTGAAGACTTTATCTGCTAATAGATGTAGATTGTAAAGTCTTATGTATAGACTTAATATAACTTATATGAAGCTATTCGAAATAATATTTTACTTGCAAAAACAAAAAAAATATACTGAATTTTTGCTAGTGTTAAAATTCTAAAAAAAATAACTAGAAAAAAACTACTGCTTTATTCTAACAAATTAATATCGAAAAAACTTATGTTCAAGTAATAAAAGTACCGGTTGAAATAACATAGGGTGTAAGAGCTCTGAAAAACGATACAAGGGCCTGTAAAAGCTGCTAGTAAAAAATATTTATTGGCAATAAATGGCGGTCTCCTTACAGCTACGGCGATCTGGTGGGGCTTCAGGCAGTAAATTTAATTTAGGCAATGATCGGCTACTCCGATACAGACTAACATATTTCTCATGGGTTGTTCGATATTCTAAGTTTTAATATAATACTATACGAGCGTCAATCTTAAAATCTTATACTATAACTTTTGGTCTAAATTGTATTTAAATGTAGAAAATTACAAATGTTACTAAGTACTGTAGGTGTATCAATCGAGCTATGTTTATTTTAAATTTTCGTAGAAAATCTTGAAAACATTACGTTGAGAACAGATGACTATGCATCGCCTCAGAGCATTTAACATAGGAAATCTAGTTTTGTTATTTAGGGAGTCTAAGTTGTTATTTCGTGTTTCTATGGTAAATTATTGAGAATATCTTATATGTAAACGTCGTCTTGTTATTTTGTTCTTTTATTTTGTAGGTATATGAATTATAAATGATTTTCTCTTATAACGTGTTTCTAAATGCTATTAGCAACGTGCTTAGGAAATGTATAGAGTTTAAAATTACTTAGTTATTAAAGTTACGTGTCTCATTAATTTAGGGTAAGGATTACCTAACTTATACAGTGTTTTTATGACTATTTACTCGTTACGAACTGAGATTCATGTAGTGAAAGCAACTACGTCTTATATACTGCCATGTTATGTACAATAAATAATTTGTGTGTTTGTGTTTTTATTTGTAAGGTAAGTATTCCCTAACCAGAAGACTATTTCAAGTCTTCTGAAGTAAATGGCCTATGTAAAAATGTGTAAAAGTCTTATGTGAATCGTCTTATGTAAATTGTCTTATGCGAATTATTGTATGTAAAACTGTATTACGTAACTCAAATGAGTCATTGATTTTTTGTGGAGTATACAAAACAAATATAAAGTATGTAGTACTTTATTATCATGTAATTATTATTTTTACCGATCAATTTAGAAACCTGTGATTGGTTAAAATGTAATTCTAAGCATATAACGGTCAATGTAATAGTTATAAGTACATAAATAATTTAAAGTCTGTGCCATATTGTTCTTGGGCACGGCTCGAAAATTCAGTTCACATCCCGATATTGTACGGGATACTGGTGGTTGGTAAAAAATGGAAATAAATACAGTCTACTCCTTGATCCGGTGGTGTGTTTTGGACAAATCCCAACACATTAAGTTTAATCAATTAAATTATTTGACTATTTACATCAAATTAAAACCAAATGGAATTCTACAACCTATAGTAATGAAGCTATACCTCTGTATGTGCGTTTTTATTAACTTTTACGAAGCGCGCGCAAGTTGTAACAAAAAGTCTATATACACTATTAAGTTGCTTTCTAAGCCTCTTATTTCATTGTTGTGAAGATAGTCACACTTGATGTCATGCCTCACATAACATGCACGTCCATTTTTTGTTTATTTTAAACTAGTAAACCCAGCCATGCGTTGATGCGCCGTTTTGGAGTTCACAGGGAACATTGATCCTATCGCTACCAAACTTTACAGAATCACCCCACTGGACTAATATGGGGATTGTCTGAAAATTTCATCGAAATCGCTCCAGCCGTTTTGAAGTCCACAGGGAGCATAAATACAAACATCGACTTTTATTAAAAAGAAGAAGAAAAAGATTATTTGCATTAGGGATAAGGAATATTTAATTTTGAAAGCATCCATGGATTATTTAAATTTAATTCTTTAATACTATGTTAAAGTTCTAAACTACAGTTAGTAACTTTAGGTACCTATTCATTCTTCTAAGTTTGTACCATTTAGAATGTGCCCACTATAAATTACAATATTGGTTCTCTTATGTGACGTTTTTATTGTAACCTTTAAGTTTGGAAAAGTTTGGTAACGCTCTACGGGAAGTGTCATTTATAAATTTACGAGAGTATTATTTCTTCCGTTTTCCACTTAAGTGGAGACAAGTGAAATATACCTTTACAATATTTTATATTGACATATTATGCCCGTGTCGACTTTAGTTCGGTGAGGAACTTTCGTCAATTTTATCCCCTTCGATAAAACTGTCACGACACAATCTCCGCATCTACGAAGATAGAAATATGTCAATAATATATTCAAAGATACCATTTTTTATCTAGTTTTCTATGGAAATACCACTCAACCCGAAATATTTAGGAAAGGACGATCGAAAACATGTTTAAGGCAACCGAAAATGTTGAAAAACTGGAAGGTACTTATATCGTCGTTGTCTCTGTAAAACACAATTTTCCAAAGCGATAAAATTCAGTATATGAGAAAATTCAATCATCCTCTTAGAATTAAATAATAAAAGGTTATTTAATTTATAGTTACTTTAAATCAGTTTTCAAATTTCTAATAATTAAGATATACAAAGAGCGGATTTTATAGGCCTAAAAAGTTACATTGATATTGCAATGCAGTTTATATATTTTCTATACATCTAATATAAATAAACGAAGTATAAAAAATTCACTCAAGTTCTATATAATGTTCAACGGTTAATATCGGACACTGTGTATATCCGTGTCGATAGATCTAGCGAATCTGAAGCAACACTCCGGCCCTTTCCGGAGGTTAACTGTGCGTGATTCAACCACCGTGAAGGTTGAACTCTGAAACCATGCTATAGCTTTAGCAAAATGGTATGTTGTATCCGCTGTTGGATTAGTTTCTAATTATTCTTGGTGTAAATTCCAGACGATTTTATGGTGTTGAAGAACAAATTTTATTGTTATTTTTTCAAAATGTAACAAAATATTTGAAAAACATTTGTCGTATTATCTAATATAACCATAGTTATTTCCAATTATCAGTTAGTAGAAAAAAATCTATTGTGCCTAATTATATGAGCCTAAAACATTTTAATTAATGACAAGTCAATAACGTTAATATGTTCTTATAATAAATATGTCGTGGAATTTTATATGCCTCGGCCGTTGGTGATATGAACTCAAACTCAAGAAATAAGAAGTAGGTAATAGTAACAATGACACCTTGTATATTTTAAACAGCAAAAGTCATATAAAATTCCACGACATGTAACAAGAATATCATAATCTTATTGTCTTGACATTAATTAAAATGTTTTAGGTTCATATTATTAGGAACAGTAGATTCTAAAGAATGGAATTTAACGTCTAAAAGATAGGCCAGATTTTAATCAAAGTTATTCGTTTTTTTATATCTACCTCCTACACTTGGCTGTTTATGAGATATCACTAATTTTTATAGACATACCATCTCAATCGAGACGTGGCCGGTTTTTTACAGCATGTTTTTCTTGAAATTTATTATACATTTTCAGAAATTAAAAGCATGAATGTAACTTACACTATTATATAATTCACAATAAATTACCTAAGTATATCAAATTGTGTAGGAACATAATATTCTGTAACAATAATTTTTATCTCAACTATCATTGCTCCGGCATAACAAAAGTAAAAGGTAAAGAAGTTTAAATTCTCCGTATCTCACTTAATTTCAAGTACATTATATTTAGAATTAAATAAATTTTGTTCATTCTACGATAATATTGCATTTAAATTCATGAAATAAAAGGCTTGTTACATAATTATGTGTCAACATTAAAATGATATGAAATAATGAAATTCTAAACAATATGTTGAAATTATGTAAAGACAACTTGTTGATAGGATATTATAAAATTAATGTTTTTGTATTCGTTCACCGTTTAGTATGTATTGTAATGTAATAAAATGTCCCATATATCCTATCCACAAGTTGTCTTTACATAATTTCAACATATTGTTTAGTATTTCATTATTTTATATCATTTTAATGTTGACACATAATTATATAAAAACCTTTTATCTCATGAATTTAAATGCAATATTATCGTAGAATGAACAAAGTAAACTCACAGAAAGAATAATGGAAGAGATTATCATGCCTCTTGAAAAACATCGCCAAGCCGAGCTCCGAAGAGTTATTCATATAGAGTAATCTTTTATTTCCCGAGAGTGGGCGAGCCGATCCCGAACCGCGGCTGAGATTTGCAAAATATTTCTTCGCGGATATAACGAATCAACGTAAGCTTTGTTTAGGAAAGCGTTGTGCCGGAAAATGCTGCGTCTAGCTGTAAATACATCCGCAAGCAGTTTGTCTTTCTAAATCGGTGCTGGTTTATCTTTTATCGTCTTCCGCTGAAATAAAGCTGACTCGGCCGCAGCACTAAAGCACTGATAAGTCGAAGCTCTTTATCATCAGTCTCGCGAGCTAAACTTAGTTGTACTACTTGTTATGTTCACTTCTGCATAACATATTTTATTTGGTTGTAGAAATGTAAATTTTCTTCCTAGGATTTTATGTTATTTTATTACATAATTATATTTTATTGCCATAAAATAATTATAGGCAGTAGATACTAAAATGCCTATAGACAAAGTTATGGTGGTTATTGATTTTTTTAAATAGTAGTACGGCAATAATCAAGAAACATTGATTGGTATAGTACAATCCAATGCAATTTTGGTACAAAATAGAATAATATATCGTAATCATAATCATAGTAGTGCACTATGGTACCAAGCACTTTAAACATATTGATTTTGAAAAACAAGCTATCTATAACCTATACATATATAATAACTTGTCCTCACTGACTAGCTGGTTCCATAACGAACAGCCCAAATAACTGGGTCTAAGACTGTGCAAATTTGCATGCGGTTTTCTTTTATACTATAGCTGAGCATGAAGGATTTTTTTTTAAACCAACTTTACGATGTTATAAAAGGGATGAAAGTTCTTATGAAAATCCGTAACTTTATTTAGCAATTCAGTTAAAAAGTAAAAAAGATGATTCATAGTTTTTATTCAATGCTTAAGGTTGTAAAAGATGGGGTGAAAGTTTTTTAATACAAGTAACGACATCTTTTAGCCAAAGGCAGTACAGGCAAGGTATATTGTAATAGGACATAACTCAACTATGACTCGAGCGAAGCCGCAGGAAAAGCGCTAGTTTTTAATAATAATAAATATGAGTTTTCTTAACCATTTATGATAGGTAAATTATAAATCATTTTTAATTTTTTATCCAACAACAAAATTTTATATGATAATAACCTTTCATTACAATCTCATATTCCGAGCGAGAACCGCAAAAGGTTTATTACCATACAAAATCACCTGGAAATGGAATACTAAAGGGAAGTCATTTTTTATAACACGTTGTCTGTTTTAATGATTAAAACGAGCGTAGTATGAAAGAGGTAAGGTTGAAAATGCTACCGGTATTCAAATAGGCCACGTCTGACCTGGTGCAATGATTCGAACTTAATGCCCTCGTTATTTTTATGTTTCTGGTCCATAAACCATGGCCCCTCGGCGGCTCTTGGTGAAACGTGGCATATAGTACCAACCCATCTCAAATACATGTTACCTTAACCAAAAATGATATTAAAAGATTAATTAACATATATATTTTAAGTTAATTATTTATTGTATTTTGTATGTTGCTTAATTTTATGAAAAAATGTACACTTGTAACATTCGATCTGTTCAATAACATTTTTTTAACACAATACATTATGAAGAATCTCATAAAAAAGGCAGTAAAGTGAATTTGCTAAAAAAATATAACATTTTCTAAGATATTATATTCGGTTCCTACTATAGTGATATATTCTAATGTTAATTTTTATGTATTAACAATAATTTTAAGCTAAATAGTAAACAATTAACACTTAAAATTAATTATATAAAATAATCAATCGTCGTTGACATTATATTACCGCATTTGTTATTAGTTATTGCAAAAATCGGCAATCCATTCCGGCCGTTCCTGTCTGGATATACACTAGCTGATTCCGAAACGCGATAAACCAAAAGAGAGCCACTGTGAAGGGAACACGAGACGCTTATTTAAGTGTGCAACAATGGCGTGTATTGAACCTTGTACCTGATGAAAGGTGGTCGTTCAGCCATTCGCTACCCTTGGTATGTAATGGACAATACCTACTCAATCAACTTTTTTATTATGATACAATTTTTATTATAAAAACTACTTATGTATTATAATATTTTTCTTTGTACACAAAGGTGGCAAACAAGCGGCTACCGTAGTCTATGGACAATTGCCAACCTTGAATATTCTTAACACAAGGAACTTTGGAAACCTTACTCACCGCAAGAACACAACAGAAGGTTATTTTGGTTGCGATCTTCTGTTGATGTTCTGTTGGTAGTGTACTTTATTGTGTTATCATGTCTTTATTTAAGTTGAAAAATTCGTAGGTACCGGTGTCCCATCTACGATCTAAAATTCTAAACATTTACGTCAAATGAATATTATAGGATTTTATGAATGAAAATCTTTTAATACAAAATGTAATAATTTACCCACGCACGCGCTTCAATGGGAGCTCCCGTATGTTTCAGGCATCAACGCGCCAATATTATGTTGATTCGAGAATTTCACAAATGAGTTGGCATCTACCTATACGTGTGTATGTTGAGTCTTAAATTAAGGAAATCTTATTACGAAATTCCGACGTGTGTCGCCAGCTAAAAGCCAGGGCGAGGGATGCGGGGCCTAATGAACGTGCTCAAAATTTATAACGCCTTTAACCTTTTAGTTACTTTGTAAGAAGTAAATTGAACCTCAAATGCGTTTACCGTAATGGTTGGTAACTTATCAACTTTTCATCTATTTTAACTTCTGGTATTTAGACATGTCATTCCACAATTAATAGGCTATAAAAACTATCAATTATATACCTTTACTTGACTTGCACCAAAAAAATTAAATTCTGTTTTACCCTAAATTCATTGTAGTTGTGTCAAAATGTTTGCAACTGTTAATGTTTAATCCGGTTTAACAATTAAAAAAATTAACAATGAAACAAAAAACACAAAACATCATCAAATTTTTTAACTTTCCTCAATTGTTTAGCTTTTTTAGTTTTTTTTGACCGTTTTTGATGTGTTATAGCAATGTATAGGATCTATTTATTTTTTAATAAAGTTATTAAGTTTATTTTTTGCATATTTTACTTTTAAAAGCGACTGTTATGTTCGAGACCCTGGGTTCGATTCCCAGGGCTACTCAGGTCTAGCAAAGTGTTATTGGGTTTTTCTATAAAATTCTCAGTAGTTTTCTCGGAGTTTGGCTTTGTGCCCGATTAATGGCAGTAGCCTTGCCCTATTACATGGGACCTAAAGCATACCCGGCGAATTGTGGGTGAACACTAGTACACCTCTGCTTAACCCTTCGGGGAATACGGGCGTGATGGTCTGTTATGTGATATAGAAAATTGCATTTTACTCATTTTCCAACCTTGCATAGATAAATAGCAGTTTGCGTGACTACTTTAGTCTTTTTTTTATATCCATTCACCGTCTGGAACAAAGCATGCTTATTATAAAACTGTTGCAAGGTAATTACATAAGGCGGGAAAAATGGATTCCATATCTGCTTTACCTTATTCGCTTTGACTGATAGGGTAATTTTTTAAGCTAAGCCATCTCAAAAAAAAACTATTAGTTCTAACACTGTTAAATAAAACATTAAAAAAACACTTTGACGAGTATATATAATACAGAATAATTATATAATACTCCCAAGGATGGTAAATGAATAATGTTGTTAATATTAATTAAGAAAACACTTATTATTTATATTATATTATTAGCAAAGTAGCTTGCAAAATTGATTTTTTTGTCACATAAACACATTTTACCATTCCACGAACGCTGCGAGACACGCCTTCGTCTAAGATTAGCCGTTCATTAAACAATGATATCAGAAAGTAACTATGAGTATGTAGTGAACAGTGAACGAATGAATTTGGTGTAGTGAGGAGTATTGCTTTACCCAGGATGTTCACTTTGCCCAAACTTTATTAATTGATACCAAATTTATAAATGATATAATTATGTTATTATTTTGTATGTTAAGATTTTATCTATTCTTAATTCCCAAGTTTAATATTTATGATTACATTTCTTTATATTAATGATAAAATAAATACATACTGCCACCTTATTATCAACCAAATTATCTAGTAACGCACGAACATGTTCTTTTTATTTTAGAATATTTCTGGAAGGTATTATGCCACTAAAATGTTATTAATATTATAAGTTTCAACGATGACCCAATATTCATAATTTACGACGTTCTTTAATTAATTGCGTTGTACACGCCTCGCTTTTGATTAGTCCGTTTACCCTTTCCACCCGGTGTTTTGGTACAGCCTCGACCCCCGGTTATAATTTATGAATCTGCCACAACTAGTATGTAACCACAAGGGTCGACAATATTTGGTCTAAATGAAATAGTTGTCAAATCTGGATGCGTAAGCTTTTTCACCCTTTCAACAAATGTTAAATTTACGTAAATGCATGAAGGTATATTTTACATCTTGGTCATTAATTTATGTGTTTAGTTAAAACTTTCATATTTAATTGAGAAAAGTCATTTTTGACGCGAACTGGCAGTACGTACGAATGATAGATTAATTTTGAACTAACGATCGCCCAATGGTCGCATTTGGACCAGCGACTTTTTAATTATAGACAAATTATCTGTTTTACATTTTCAGTATGTATTTCATAGGTATTATATATAAATTCTAGCTTTCTACACTCCTCTATATATACTTTAACTATGCCAAATCTCACAAGCCTCCGTGAACGCAATATGCTTAAAAATGAGTCCAAAGTGGACTCTTTACGTATTATTACATAGGTTTTGAAATAATGATGACTCAGTTGTAGCGCGTACGGACATGGTGTCTATCGACGTGAGTTCAATTCCCTATATAATAATGAGACTGGGCGTTCGATAAAGGGAATCAACGTGATAAATCCATAGCATGGTGGTAGGGCATTTTCTAATGCATAAATAATAAATAAATTAGATACCTATATTTGTATTGATGTAGTTAGCCTAAAATTACTAACATTGCTTCTAAATTACTTTCACTAGCAGAAAGATATATTTGCATTTTAGTACGAGAACTTAGTAAAATATTGCTGACCTCGTTTCGAAGATTCTGTTGCAAACACAAACTGACGCAAAATCGAAGCCTTTTTGCGCATTAAAATACGTAATTTATTAAGCTGGGCCTGTGGGGCTTACTTGATGTTCTCTTTTACCACCGACCTAACAGTAAATTCTTATTAGGCATCTGTATACGTACGAAATATCGACGACACTTGTGGCTGTGTTTTATACATAAGGAAAGAGAAAATTTAATTATTGTTAAATTCTTAGTTACCAAATAGTATTTTGTGATGATGGTATTAAACAAAAATTATTGGAATATCTTTATTAAGATTTGGTTTTAGGACTGATTTAATTGTTGTTTGAATCCAAAAATTTCTGACATGCTGTTGCTAAAATCTGGAAAAATATTCCTCTACCACTATAATTTGCAAGATCTGTACGCACATTTAACTACAAAATGAATATATTTTAATTTTACAGATAAGCTTTAGCACAGAGGCTCACTTTTAATCTGTTATCTACCAACATTGGTTATTTAGGAATGCTTCGTATGTAATGTACTTTTTGGTGTAAACAATTTTTGTTGTGTTCTTCCTTTCTTATCGCGACTTACCCCTTTTTCTTATTCCAGCAATGTATAGTGCAACAATCATACATGACCTTATCTAATCTAAGATCTTTAGTATTTAGCGTAGGCATGGCTGAAAACCAGCGCTAAAGTAATTTGCTATAGCATATGCTAAGTTCAGATCCTTTTTGATGTCGAATGAGACATTTGTTTGGCAGATACGTAAGTACATTTTACCACACATCTAGCGATTAAGGTAATCTTCCTTATATAGACTGATGTTACTGATTAAATAGAAAAGTGGGTTGATTTTGTAATGAACATATACATATATATATATATAAACTACCCGCAACTTTGTATGCGTTTTTATAGTATAAAATCTTCTTCCTCCCATATATAAACATCGATGTTTGTATGTGTGTTTGCTATGAACTCGAAAACAGCTGAAGCGGTTTTGATGAAATTTTCAGACAATCTTCATATTAGCCCAGCGAGTGATCCTTTAAAGTTAGGTAGCGATCTATGTTCCATAAAAAAAATTAAAATGGCACAACAACGTGTGGCCGTGTAGTTACTTGTTAGTTATTAATAATGACAATTAGTATTTTTGTACACTTTTGTTTTCCATTGAATATTAATGGAATATATGAAATAAAAAATTGTTCAGAATGCAATTACTATATACCGATATACGATCATCGATATACCAACAATAATTATATTCATTCCGATTCAGTGATTAATAGTGTGCGAGTAGAAATTAACCTCTAAATATCCCAAGGCTGGCGATTTGATGGTCCGACAAAATCCACAGTTTTTCCACTAGAACATGAATTAACACGTGAATTTGGAAAAAAAACTAGTTACTACATACTGGGGCTTGAACCTGCTGATATCCAGTCGATTTTCGTCCCTCCTAACCACTCGACCACTACACTATTCTATACTATATATTTTTAATTTTTAAGATACTTTATTTATTAATTATTATAAAAAAGCGGGAGAGTTTTTTTGTCTGTTTAAACACGCCAATGTCTGGAACTATTAGTCGGATTCGAAAATTATTTTTATATATGATAGCCAGAATCACAAAGAATAATATAGGATATCTAACCAACTTTCAACTAGCCTTAAATATTGATTTTTGATAAGTAAATCGTAAGCGGAAGCCCTTCCGAACCGCTATATCCGCGTTTGCTGGTTTAATGGTTAATGATACGTATATAACATATTCTACAAATCTTAGCATAGTTTAGCATTATCTCTTTAGCATATCTAAAAAAAACTTCGTGGTGACATATGCCGATCTCTTATACATAATTCACAATAAGGTATTATGTGATAACAATTTGTTGAATATTAAAAAGTGATTTATGAGCATTATTTTTAGGTATGGCATAAAAATCTTTACCAACAAAAGTTACTTCATCATAAAGACAATTTTATGAAGTTAAATTTTGCTCTTGCATGTTATTATTTAGGCAAATAATTTAGGAGATAATGGAAAATGGAAAGTGAAGAGATTATGATAGGTAACACGAGTAGTTAAGAAGATGGCGCGGCGCAGAATTTGTCGAATAAATTTACCACGGGTGAAACCGAGAGGCACAGCTAGTCCTATAATATTTGGAAATTTAATGATTCACAGAAATGTCTTTCCCGAATGTCTGCAACAAACTACGCCTAACCTTATGCAAATTAAGTTTTAAACAGATACAAAAGATTTAAGCCAAGTTTAATTTAACTTCATTGGCTGATGATTTCCCATGGTACATAATAACATTTGGATAATGTTTATAAAATTGAAGGATTTATTTTGATATTTTTATAATAGTGTGGCAAATTGAATTTGACTATAATAATATAATATTGGTGGCATTTTGCCTGATACAGTTTAGTTAAAAGCATGAAGTATTTTATAAAATTATATATATTATAATAATATCTAAACATTTACTTGTGAATTAAGAAATGGAATATTGTGATAAAATATTATTAAAAGAGTAATTGAAATATTCATTGAGACCATTTTTGTTTACATATTCTTTGAAATAAGGGATTTCCTCGATGAAAGAAGGTTTTCTCAGAAATAAATCCCCTTTTATACTTGCGCGGTGGTGCCACAAAACAGGAACCTTGGACGGAAAATTCTGTGTTGTAATATAATACTTTATTTACTTTTTAAATGACTTTTTTTGAAACAAACTCTGATCCATTATATTCAATTGATTAAAATTTATGCATTTCAATAATAACCTAAGTTGTTACGAGAATTAAGATAAAAACAATGGTATGTGGCTGTGTCGAGGACATGGCCGTATATTTATTGTGAATACTAGCGGTGTGCCCGTGGCTCCTTCACACGCGTTTGATACTACGCAGTAGCTATTTACATCCCGTAATTTTATTTTTACTCATATTGTTGACAATTCTTATGCCGTATGAATTGAATTGGAGTGCATGTATTTTCTGTGTACAATTTTCGTCAAAAATGGTTGTAAATTGTTATTCTATTCTACGATTTCTAATGCAATATTAACGATTCTTATAGCCTCTCAATTATGGTATGATGTATGTTTAGCGGAAGGGAGGAACAGAGAGTAAAGTTCTTCATCCGCCATAGAAAAGGGAGGATCCTCCGACCAGACGGAAGACATGCCTGGCGGGCAGCTACCCAACGGTTGTATTTTTTTTTTTTTTTAGATCTGACTACACTGTTAGCCTTAGGGGCCCTAAAGCCGCTGCGGCTTTTACAGCTTCACCGGACTTGGGGGCGAGCGCAGAGGGCACTCAGCCGCGAAAGTTTCGTGGACGACTCGCACAAGGGTGCCAAAGTGGCCGGACCTCGGCTCGGGCGGTCGTCGCGTTCGCAAATAGGTCGCGATCTAATCGAATCCCTACACCTACGATTCGAGCTAACTAAATTATACACATAGGCACGTTCCCTTCCTCCTGGGAGGAAGGAAGGAACCGTGCGTATGTGTATTCAGTAATCGGAAATGTTTTCTACACTAACTAGCGCTAACTAACTAGCGTGAAAAAAAAGAAAAAAAAAGGTCCCTCACAGAACCTATGTACCTGTGTGGTGTGCACGTGTGTATGTTCATACGTGTGTAGTGTTGTATGTAGGTAGCTAAGTGATGCACGTACAGTGTCACTTGTATCGCGCGGGCGGTTGCCTGACCCAAGGGTTTCCCCCCGAGGAACGGACCTAGGCTTGGGTTACCGCTAGAGAGGGTGGACGTGACGGGTGTGCGGGAGCCAACGGTTGTAGTCGGGTTCTTGTATATATACTCAATTGTTGAGTTAATTTCTATAACGCGATGTAGGATGCGTCGTATGTGGCTCGATAGATGTCGCTGATGTCGCTATGTAGGATGCGTCAGTTGTGGCGAGAGATGTCGCTACATATGCTTCCGTCTACAAAATTTGATCGGAAACGGTTGAGAAATAATAAAATTTATTTTTTTGAACTTTTGTTTTTTGCTTTTCTATACGTAATATTGAGTATTCTTATAGCCCATCAATTATGTAATTACTTATATTTCCCGTGTACATAATATCATCAAAATCGGTTTAGAATTAATTAAATTTTAAATTTTAGGAATTTCTTTTTTTGCGGTTCCTTAAAGTGTTATTAAAATATTCTCACAGCTCATCATTCATGGATTGGCTTATACTTTCCGTGTCCAAATTTCATCAAAATCGGTCTAGAGTTAATAACAAAAATAGTTTTGTTTTTAATCATTTTGTTTTACGATTTCTAAAATTAATATAGAAATTTGTTATACCCTATCAAGTAAACAACGAAATAAACATTCCGTGTAAAAATTTTTATAAGAATCGGTCAAGCCGTTTTTGGGTTAAATCCGAACGACAAAGTAAAAAAAAAATAAGGATATATTCGTGATCAGTATCGTTCATACAGTATTCCTATGGAGAAATCTTCACAAAAAATAAACTGTACGGACAGAACTACGATTTATTAATATAGGTAATATGTTCGTTCGAACGCTTTAATTTTTTTAAGTTTTCGGAACCACTTCACTCTATCATATGGTGTTTTATGGATATCACTGTAAATGCTGTTGAGAAGTCCTATGCAACATATTTTGATATATTTATTTTGATTTGGCTTTATACGATTATAGGCCCACATTGTATCATGCTTAACACTATATTTATACACAATAAACACACTTACATTTTGTACACGCAATCGATGAATCTTGACAAGAGCTGTCGATTGATGATACTAAAACGAGAGTCGTCTTCTCCAAGCCATAATTTACACAAAATAGAAATTAAGTGACGCGGCGAAATGATTTCATAATTGTGGCGTTCACCTCCACCGTGCGCGATGCATTACAAGTTACAACTCTCACTCTATATAACTAATTGTTCGATTCTTTAACTATCTAGTGAGGTAATATATATATGATACGTAGTTGCAATGCCAAACGGTGTCCTCGAATTTTGTTAACATCAGTTTTTGTATAGCCTCCCACTATGAAAACAAATTTAAAGACGAGTTCACGAGTAAAATACGGAATATTTCCTACATACAATAGTACCGTTTGTCTATCCCAAGGAGAGTTGATATCAGGTAGGCATGTGATTATCGAATGTACCTGAAGCTTAAGGGGAAAGTGTATAAACCATTATAAGACCTATTTTGACGTATGGATCTGAGTGATTGGCAACGAAAAAACTGGATGAAAGAAGAACACACGTGGCAGTGATGCGAATTTTAAGATGGATGTGTGGAGTAATTCGAATGGATAAGATCAGGAATGAGTTTTTTTACAGGAAGTCTTAAAACAGGATCAGTCACAGAGAAGTTGAGGAGTATAAGCATGGGGCATGTCACGAAGAGGGATGAAAGTCATATAACTATAAGAATGTTAAGTATGAAGGTGGAATGATACAGGAGTAGAGGAAGACCGAAGAAGGTATGGGTGGATTGGGTGAAGAACTATATGCGTATAAAAGGTGTGAATACTAAGATGATATTTGATGAGATGAAATTTTGTAAACAGGAAGTATAATAAATAAGTCATTCCATGAATGATAAGTTATTTGAATTTACAATAACACCTAAAGGATTTGTAAAAAAAAGGATTTATAAAAATTTAAAATTATATAATATTAATTCTTAACCGATTTTAATGAAATTCTCTGCACGGGAAATTTTAGTATTGATATAATTGCTGGGCTATATGAATTTTCAATATTACTTCTAGAAATAAAAAAAGGAGATCAAAAAATTTAATTTTTATTCATTTTCAACCAATTCTGATTAAATTTTGTAGCTTGGAATATACATCATACTATAATTGAGAGGCTATAAGTATCGTTAATAACGCATTAGAAATTGTAGACTATAGTAATATTTTTCAAGTGATTTTGACGAAAATTGTACACGGGAAATACATGCCACTCCTCAATTGATACGGCATATGAATTGTCAACAATGTGAGTAAAAATAAAATTACGGGATGTAAATAATTACTGCCTAGTAACAAACGCGTGCGGAGCCGCGAGCACACCGCTAGTAATACTATTTAACAAATAATAATAATATATATACATGTAGGAACTTTTATGTTATAATGAACGATACACTTCGTTGTGTTAAACTTAGTAATTATCGAAAGTAACCTTACATAAAAAAGTATAGTAAAGTGAAATAGGTATAAAACTAAAAGAAAATCACAATAGGATAGCAGATTCCTTCAGTCGAAAATGATTACGCGGTCTCGCGCTACTATGTCTCCGTTAACATATCATGGCAAAGCGGCGATCTTGAAAGTTTACTCGGTTAAGTTGTTTGCCGAGGCAATAGATTCCACTTAATTCCTTTTATACGACAGTAGATTCTGTTCATCTCACCATTAATAACCCGACTCGATATTTCAGACATAAGTATAGATTTAGATTAAGGCAATATTTTATTTTTACTCTATAATTCCTATTACTCATTCTGAATAATCCACGATTTGACAGTAGGTTTAAAAATTCAAGTTAATTATAATATTTAAGAATATTGGTATATTGTTAAAAAGCCTAAAAAAATACATATCTGAACATAAATAATAATTCTTCTTTTATTTAATTTTTATTAAATAAAGATTCATTGTCTGTGAGTAACGTGTTTTAGGAACCCAAGTTAGAATGCGTGAAGTAATTATTCAATTGATATCATACTTAAGTTTGAAAAGGTTATCTTGTGATAAATTACTATTATAATTATTACTAAGTGTGGAATAAGTGGCTTTAAAATTTCACTGTAATAGTAGTTAGCTCAGTTTATTTATTTATTGATTAATGAACAAATATTACCTGATTATAATCGTACAAGTTCGTGCGCGACCATCCTATGTGATAGACGTTGGCGGGGCGATGTAGCACTTTATAACACTACACAATATAAAGTAAACAGTATGATGTCTCGGTAGTGTTTTTGAAATAATTACACACAACCGCTCGGTAGAAAAACACGCATTAGAGCTGCCCTCTGAGTCAGTTTTTCTTGGTTTACCTACTCACGTATCGGAAATGCTATATTAAATTATCATCATTATCATTTCACCAAAATATATTACTGCAAATTTTGTAAATTTTAACCGACTAAACAAACCAAGAGTTTCTTAATTCAATTGTATATTTTTTTAATGGTGTTCAGACATAATTTCTTTGTTTATGAAGCGACTTAGATCATTCTATTTACGTTGGAAAGCGAATACCTTAAGCGTGGTCTCACTTTAATTTTATGGGCATTGGACCTTCGGCTTCAAAGATACACTAGGGAACTCCTCAAAATTACTGAAGTTGGTTTTCTTTTTTATTAACACGCTTTTATTAGCTTCACCTGTATGTATGTATGTATGTATGTAACCGACCCCTTTGAGCTCGATTTTGTCCTACTTTGAATGATCAGATTTAATTCAAACTTTGCACACTTGTCAAAAGTCGATGACAATGCAATAATCCGATCAAAGCATCCGATTATCCTAATTAGATTCGCCAGGATTAATTAATTTCTTTCCGCATTCTTTGCATGCGAGTAAGAGAGATAGAGCTAGTGCGCGAACTACGCATGGGTGCAGTTCCACACTTACTCTTTCGGGCATGCAAGGTTGTAAAGTTGATCATGCAGTCATTTATTTGGGTCCGCAATTGTTTGCTGCTGGACAAGCTTATGTGGCACTTAGTCGTGGAAGATCCTTGGACGGTATACGAATTGAAGAACTTGATTGCTCAAAATTAACAGGAAGAACTCCATGTAACAGTGAAGCATTGAATGAAATGATTCAATTACGAGATGAACCATAAAATCTACAATCAGTCACAGAGTGAAAATTCACACTCATCCTCATTCTCAGTGCCGCCAACAGATTCGCTCCTATGATTATAATATTATGTAAAGTGATTACGGATTGAAAATTCCATACTCAAGCATTAATGTGACTGACTGTATATGTAAATAAGGTTGCACCTCTATGTGTCTCGCTGTTTATATTGGCATCATAGAAACCTTTGAATATGTGTTCTTAACCAAGATACAATCGGAACACATTTGTACATATTAAGGGCGGTTGATAGTTAGCAAATCGAACTAAATAATTTATAGTTTAAAAAATTTAACTAAAAAATGAAAAATAAATAATAGTTAAAAAAAACTAAAAAAAACACGCTTTCATAAAAAATCCAACTAAAAAACAGAAAATAAAATTTAATAAATTTGATTAAGTACAGTGTAAAAAAAATGAATGTACATTATTGTAAAAAAAGCGTGGGGTGTATTCAAAGCGCTTTTTAAGATATTATATAATCGAAGTGATGATTCTTCTACTCATTATCTGTCAATAAGATGTTTATAATTATTGACACTATGCACCCCACGCTTTTTTTACAATAATGTACATCCATTTTTTTTTACACTGTACTTAATCAAATTTATTAAATTTTATTTTCTGTTTTTTAGTTGGTTTTTTTTATGAAAGCGTGTTTTTTTTAGTTTTTTTAAACTATTATTTATTTTTTAATTGTTAAAAATTATCTTGATATTTGCACTTTGATTTTATTTCCATTTTTAAAAGTAATTGTAAGTTAGTAAGAAGGGAATATTGTTTAAAATAAAAACATATTTTTTAGCTTAACGTTTAATAAATCAAAACCAATTTCAAATTCTATGAAGTAGGTAATATAATATTTCGTCATTAGTTATAAACTACGTAATGGCGACTATAGTGTACTGAAGTTTATCTAGATTTCTTTTCTGCGGTTTGTATGAAGATGCAATACTGTAAACTTTAGTGAACTGTAACTGCGGGCCTACGTCACCCAATTGCACGCGTTTCTCTTCCTCGCAAAACAACCGTCGTCCGTAGTACCTCGCCTCCGCCAACATGTGTCAGACACATAGGACGGTCGCGCACGAACTTGTACGACTATAACAACATATCAAATTATCTACTCCCGGATTAATATCTTAACTGTAACTACTTCATGATTATCTAAAAACGATTAAACAGAGATAAAAACTTTTAGTGAGTAGGTAGTATTGTAGGTTGTACAACTAGTAGTCAGGTTACATTTTATTCTCTGGTACAAACGCCCGAGTGTTGTAGTTTCGTTTTACTGTAACAAACGTACCGGAAGCGGAAATGAAAGCGATAGCGTCAACTCCATTCACAACTTCACTGCATTGTATAAAGGAACCTTGAAAAATAGAAAATAGATTTAAACACGTCTCAGTTATTTATTGAGACGTCCAAGATCATTTAGTAATATTTTCCTTTAAAATAGAACATTACTTACATTTAGTATGGTAAATATATACTATAAAATAGATACATTGGCTGTCCCTGGAACGCTACACGCCTTAGCGGCTTTTACCCCTGGTTTATGGTGGTCGCTATCTAGTCGGACACAATTATCGTATTCTACCTCCCACCAACCTTACCACCAGCGTATTTGGTAAATAATTAATTGATAAATATGAATGTATTTTAGTTTAATGTTTCTTTAAAGTTTAAATAATTTAAAAAAACATGGAATATATTATACAATATTAAAATTTTATATAATAATATTTAAACTTTATAGAATTGTTGCCGTTGGGTGCAGGCCGCACAAGATCGGTCGCTCTGGAGATCTATGGGGGAGGCCTATGTTCAGCAGTGGACGTCCTGCGGCTGAAATGATGATGATGATGATAGAAATGTTTTATTTGTATCCTTTGATAAACGTAATACCACAAGTTCAAAATGAAGTTTCTTGTCTAAGGAAATAATAAGAATTACCAAATGGTAGTTAAAATTAAAATATGTAGGCGCTAAAAAAATTACGCCTACGTAATAGTTTATTTCGGTTGATAAAAATTTCTTGTCTTAATATTTACAAAATAGAACAATGATCGTATTGGTTACTTTTCATGTTACGTTTAATTTTTCTTGTATTAAACATTGCTTGAATTCGAAACAACGCAAACAAGGAATGATATTCATAAATAATGTTTTATATTTTGTAAATCTTTTTCGTTGTTGTGGTATTTGTTGGACAATATATTTTTTCCGTAATTCACCCATGTTATTGCGATTAAGTCAATGTATCGTAAAAGTGTATTTAAAAAAAATACCAATCGAGTTTTAATTTTCAGTACGTCTAATTGTATTTAAATAGACAAAATAGAAGCATTTCACGCAGCGTTGTATAGGTAATATAACCTTGATTTTTATTTGGTAGTTTGGTGAATTTTAGTATATATTATTATATTAAGTGAGCAATTCTTGTATATAATATATATTTAATGGGTTTCTCGGTAACGGCTCAAACGATTTGGATGAAACTTTGTATTTAGATAATGTTTGACATTCCAAGTTTACTTAGTTGGGTGTTTTACTTCTTTTTTTAAGATAACGAGCCAAGCTCGGTCGCCCAAATATTTATAATTATACTTGAAACAGATCAAGTGTGTGGTGTTATATGTATAGTTAATTTAAAAACCGAGTCCATATAATTAAATAATAATAAACAGGTACAAACTTTCTCTTTCCCAGAAATTTCCTTTTTTGTTTCACTATAGTAATTCGTATCTATTTCTCTCGTCACAGTTGTTTGTTCCAGGGTCCGTATGAACATCCTTACTTACATTGTTCTGACAGTTATCTAGCAATTTAAAATGTAAGCCAATACATACTCTGATGCAGATGAATGTAAGTCTAAACCCATCAAGCAGAAAACAACTAATGATAAAAAAAAAAACATTATAAAGATGGTTTGGAAAATGAAAGCCATCTGTTATTATATATTCAACTTTATTCTTACAGTACACTGAATACTAACATTAATATCACAGTTTAAAAATATTACGTGTAGGTGATAACTTATATTTTGATTGATTATTCTAAGTAAATAACAATCAATACGGTCGATACAAAACATTGTGAATATTAATGTAAAGATTATTTACATTCATAAATTTATAAAACAATCATAATCTGCTTTTTATAAATCACAAACATATGTATTTCTTAATGTAATAACTGTAAAAAAGGATAACTTTCTTAGTAAGCGAAGCAGACTAAATCCAGTAGAGAAATCAAAATTATGTTGAACAAAATAGCACTGTTCGTATTATCGACAGAACCCTTTCATATCAATTATAGGTAAAAGAACTGAAATAATTAAACAATCATTTATGGTTCTGACAAATCACTAATATAACTACTCCATAATGTATTAACAGACTGTAAGCTAGAATGACTTTTCCTTGTATGTGAAGACTAAGATAAAGAGACTACCAGATAATTAAAATTATGTTGAACAAAATATCGTTGTTCGTATTTCCGACAGAAACTTTTCCAATAATAAATGAAATCAGAAAAACAATCATTTATGGTTCTTACAAATCACAAACATAACTACTCCATAATGAATTAACTGTAAACTAAATGTATGTGAAGACTAAGACCAAGAGCCAGGAGAGGAATTAAAATTATGTTGAAGAAAACATCATGGTTCTTATTACAGACAAAAGCTTTTCATATCAATAATAAACGATTTCAGTAATATTAAGAAACTTTTTCCTGTAAATCGCCTTCGTGAATTTGACACCCCTTAAATCTTTTCACAAAACTAATTTCCTTTTCCATTGAAAACTGATCTTCTGTCATTATTTTACGATCAGCGTAAACTCGTGCAGAAACAGTGCTCTTGATGGGCTTTTTTCCTATCGCATTCAATTTCAGTCAGATCAGCTCATAATAATGTTTTTATAGAAGAATGAAAAAAAAACATATTTTTTTTTGTAAATAATCATAGTTATAAGGTTAATATTGACACATTTTTTACTGTTTAACAAACTTTAATCACTATCTAGTTTTCAGTTCTTACCGTATAGTTTATTTCACAGCCATTCCACTGCTACCTGTAAAAACAAATTATTTTAGCAGTAGAACACAATGTAGACGGGAATTATCTGAAAATTGTCATGTTTTTTACTTTATTTTTAGAGTCATAATCTGTAATCTTATAGTATAACTATGTATTATTAGGTAAAAGTGATATTATTTATTACATCTCATACATAATTATTTTTCAATTAACGAACTACAAAATACGTTATTTTATATGGTGTTCTATAGGCTAGTAAACTCTTACTTTATTTTACGTAACGTAAAAAGTATTTTAGTTACAGTCTTCACATGAAACCCTGACTTGGTGCTCGCATTAATTTGACATTTGATATAAAGAGGTTTTCAACAAGAACTTTGTTTTTTAATAGGGACAAATGGGAACATATAGTTAAACATATAGTTTTTTGACATTTCGGTAGTAGAAGCTCATAGAGTAAAGTAATACATCGTAAAAGCTTCCACAATTGTTACAATGAATTCAATTTTGCTCTAAAATTGTATTAAAATAATAAAAATCCACTATGAAAATGGTGGATCTGTAAAAGTTACATTTCGTAAAATTCGTGATATTTCCCATCAACATAATCATTACTCTGAGAGTGCTATTAAGAATTTGGTCAATAAATTTGAGTCGACAGGCTCAGTGCATAATGTTCCAATACTAACGAGTGTTCGACCGGGTCACCGCATCGCAGCCGTGAGCCACAGAGTTGAATAAGATCGGAATTCGTCAAATAGGTATGCGATCATGTTTGAGTGTAAATATTCCGCGGAAAGCGCGCAACTGCGGGAGCACCAACGCCACACAAAGTGCCGCAAACTAGCAGTGTTTCCGCTGCTGCGTTCTTGTAGGAGAAGTTTGATTGGCAACACGCACTGGCACAAGGCGTTCCAACTGTGCTCAGGAGTAGTCACCTAATATGACTGGGCTCAGAACTACGGTATTTTTTAGGTTAAATGTACATAACATCTATAGTAACAATGACCGCATCAGGTAAATTTTATACCTATTTGCTAATACACCGTTTCCTCCACGTTTACTTGAGTGCTGAAGTTAATGTACAATACTGTTCTCCCGGGAAAAACATAGTGGTTAATGAAGAACAATCCCTCGAAGACAACTATTCTCTTGATTTTGGAGTAAAGCCAACAATCTACAACGTTATTATGTATTATAGGGAGGGGTGAAAATTTCAAATGCAACCCGCAGTGCCTATTCCGTGTTTGATGTTCCTGACTGGAATTGTATATTATCGTATTATATGGAATCGATTTGCTAAGCCAACTGAATAAAGTAAACTAATGTAACAAAAATAATTTTAATATTCAACATAATTACAAATATTTTATTGTATTGTATTTCAAATATACATACAATCTCTATCTATATCTATATACATATTATAAAGGTCAACTTCTCTCTGATTGCCTGTCCGTTTATGTTCTTTACACGCGATAATTAATCTACTATCTAGCCAGGTTATTATACTTAGAGTGTATTTCGTTACATAAAGTTGCGAACCAAATAAGCAGTATATAAATGAAAACGAAATGCTGCACGTTGGTAAGCGTATCATTTGAGAATGGAAGGACCGATGTGGCTTTTTTTATTTCAAAAATGTTCGTCATATTCCTAATTAGGTTCTTCTGGTAAGAAAAATCTGAAAAATTTCCTGATTTTTTTTTTAATTATGGAGAGTATGAACGTCCTTTTTGCATAACTCACGATTCAAAGGATGGATATGCGTAATTATTTTTTGTTTTGTTTATGATTATAAAAAGTTGTCAGGAAAAAACGGAATAGGTGGCGCTCGCTGTGGTCGAGTTATGAAAAGGGCAGAACAACGAATGCCAGGCTAGCACGTAATAAATAATAATACATACGTATGTTTTATGTTTGTTTGAAGGAATGGTGATGGTTGAGTGATTTAAACTAGTGGAAAATAAATTCGATGTACGAAGGTTCGAGTCCCTGCATGTATCAATGAAATTTAAGGAATTCGTGTACATATACTAATTTGAATGGGTAACATTATCGGCTGATAGTAAAGCTTGGGGGAGAGGAAAACTTGTGGAGAAACCTAAACTCTTGAGAAATGTCATTTAGTACCACCGTATATGGTAAAAATTTAGAGCACTGAGCAAGTTTAATTCATTCTCTTTTTATATCATTATTTTTTCTAGCCTGCTTTTAATAGCGTTTAAATAACATACCAAAAAATTATATTGATTTATAAATTAAGTGCGACTATAAATAGCAGCCAGTGCCTTCATTTTTATAAATAAAACAATAATAAAATGGTCTTGAGCAAGTGTTTGAAGCGAAATATTTCTAAACTCCAAATAGTTCTAATAAAGTGTATAGTCAGACCTCTCGTCTTTAGGATTCGAAAAATACGTGTTTATTTTCTGCTACTAATGCAAGTGAGACGAAATTTATTTTATATAAAATATCAGTCTGTGGTGGATTCAAATTAAAATTTGGTTCTCTTGTTGTATAATGAAAATCCTTTATAACATCAATAATTTTTGTTGAAGAGTTATGAAATAAATATGATTTTAATACTAATAATAATATTCCTGCTAATAACTATAGATCGGACAAATAAAAACATTGTAAAACAAAGTATTATAATATGCTACAGTTAACTTTTCAATTTAGTAATGCATTAAGAGTTGTTTATTAGTCATATTCTTACTAAAGATATTGCTAGAAGACAAAAACACCAACGACGGCCGTAATTTTCAAATCAAGTCGGTGATGTTGACTTTTATTACTGGTCTAATTCCTTTTTATAAAAACAAATCAATATAATAACCATAGATACATCCATAATAATAACTGTTTGTTAATTTATAATAATGTGTAATATGTTTTTAATTGTGAATCGTAAATATATATTTTTATCCGAAATTATAAAATAAATTTAAGTACCATAGAAAGTAACGCGCATGTACTAAGAAAATTCGTAAAATACCTTGTATACAGGAAGTTGTTTAGGTTTTTGTCGTGCAAAATTTATTTACATAAAGCGTTCATCAGTATCATATTTTTTACAATTATAACTGATAATCGAAATGCATTTTGGTTATATCGTAATTGGCACAACCTAACAATTTACGTTCTAAGAACACTTGATGATGATGAAATCTTTCTTATGATGAACAAAGTATAAATAATATCCATCACATCTACGTGTAACATCAACGCAAATTATATGGGCGGCACAGCTGGCCGGTCGGAAGTCTGTACCCATATTTTAGTCATGTCATAAAAATGGAATTCTCTTTGTTCCGTTCTACTCGTGTTATGTGACTTTTTGCTCTTTGCCCCAGTTTATAACAAGGAATAAAAGCTGGTTTATAGAGATAAAAGAATTAGAAATTGATTAACTTATAAATCAATAGAACTTCGGAAAATTATTTTAATATTTGATTTAAAAATCTCAACAATTAAATATCTTTACCATTAATATAGAATAGGGAATATGCATGAAATTCAATATATGGTCATATAATTTTTTTTTACAACCTATAACGCTACTGAATCAGGAATATATCAATAATTCTCAATTTAATTCAATATTAATTGAGAAATCAATTAATAAAAAGTGAAAAAATTGTGTGGGAATTTGAAAATAATTAAACGCAACTCCATTGGTTGACCGTGATTGTGACGTCAAAATATATAATAACAAGTGAGTAGTTCATAGTTCATCATACATGTTAGGTGCTTTTTGACGGTGTAACAACAAAATAGATTGTAATGGCTTTAAAACGATTTAAATACTGACGTCGAAGTGATCTTCACAACTAATTAAAGTTGTTGTTGGAAAAATCATGTTTCTTTTCATAATTTAACAACACTTTTTTCTTATGTATTCACCTCTCAGGACAAGCAAACTCACTTTATTGCTTGCATTCCATTTAGTATTTTTGCATATAGGCACAATACCGTACTTATAACTTGTCTTGGTTTTTTCTCGTTCCAAGACATTAAGTAATTATGTTATAGGCAATGTATAGAATGCCAAATGAGAACCGGAAAAGTATGAAATAGATCTCTGATTTGCTACAAATATCATCACCTGAGAGATTTTGGCGGGATCTCAAAGTGTCATGTGATTGAGACACATACATTTATAGGTTTTAGTCTTTTTTTTAGCGTTATAGGTTTAATGTTGTGGCAACAATCTCACCTAATATTGAATAATGGTGTTGTCCAAGATGGCAGCACGCTCAGCTTAATGGAAGACTGGCTCTCAAGTGCAGCTTCCAGAACACACCTATTGGTGCTTGGTGACAGATTTTTAACTTGTGGGTGGTAGCTAGCCAGGAGGGCATTATAAAAAGCTCTACAACCATGCTATGGTTTCATCACGATATTACTTTCACCGAAAGCTCATGCTCATTGCAGGGATTCGAACTCGGTTGATCGAGGCGGAGTCCGTACACGCTACCGACTGAGCCATCTTTTGTACTAGTACTTGTTCGCAAGTCCAACCCAACCTAACCGAGCATCGTCTGTATTTTGTAACGTATAAATAATAAGGTTCATAATATAATAAGGTAATGTAGATATGTTATAAATGACGTGCATATCTTAATACATCAGTTCGCACAAGTCTGTTTGTCACACCGCTAGGCCAATTCGACGATGAATATAGTCGTGGAAATCAATTCTTGCATTAATCGTGTATATTCTATCTCATTCCCTTGTAGGCTAAATTCTACAGATGTATATGTTTGTCTCAATCACAATCTTATTCCCGAGTGATATTGATTTATATTTTTTATTAAAATATAAAAAAAAATCATGCACCCTATTGTTTTTGTTTGATTGTTTGTTTGAACGAGCTAATCTCTGGAACTACCATATAGATTTGAAAAAATATTTTTGCACTTAAAACCTATTTATTGAAGAAGGTTACATATCTTTAAGCTACGGCCCTAAGAAGTGAAGTAATAACCGTGAACGTCAAACAACGGTAGCATAGATTTATTACGCATGAACAAGGGTGCATTATAGGTGGCGCAATGGAGAGTTGATCAAATAAACTTAACAAATCTAAGGTGAAAATATAATAGGTACCAATTCAATTATATAATGTAAGATACAATTGCAATCGTAGGGTGGATTAATCAATGAATTTCGATCAAGGTTATCATAAGGAAATTGTACTTGTATATTGCACGCATGAACTTTAAACATTTGAAGGCAGAAAGTTAGCATTAACACTTACATAACAAGTTTAAAACACATCACTATACAATAAACAGCTATGTGAGGCCAGCTTAGTTACGGGTTTTCACAAATGTGAACAATGTTTAATTGCGAGTACTATCGTGTAAGTGCCTAACAAATTAAAATGGTTAAACGAAATGCTAAATTTCTTGAAAATGTAGACACGCGTCACTAAAATTTACTTTCAATTTAATTTATAAATGAAATCAAAATAGATTCGAATAATATGCTAGTATTACGTATCTATTCAAAATGTTGTTAATAATTATTAGGAGTTTTCGGCGGGATCCTGAAGTGACATGTTGTGGTTTTTGTTTTAAATTATTTACTTAGGTTTTTGACCATATTATGTAATATTGGTGGCGTTTTGCGTGATAGTTTGGTTTTTGTTCATAAGTGAATGGATTATAAGTATGAACTAAGAGCATGTACTCTGGGATCCCACAAAAACTCCCTAGAAAGTTCTAAGAAGGGAGCCACCATCTTGTTAGGATATTGAAACCGTCATAAGACAGTACACTATATTCATTTGATAATAGCAGTAACTGTCTTCATTAAAGAGGTTGCCAAGTTAGGAAAAAGAAGAAAAATAATTATTAGTACGTAGTTGTTAATTCACATGATATTTACATTCTAATACGGATAACAGCTAAGGCATCGTTTATTAAAATTATAATTACTTTCATAAATTAGTAATCAAGATTAAAACTATCATTATTCAAAGTAATAAAACAGAATAGAATTAATATTCTATTTAACAAAATATTCGCATCAGGATTTGTGGTGATTTAATAATAATGTGACGTTTCTATTTCATCATAAATTGTAACCTTTTACAATACACACATTTGGACTATTAAATAACAGCAAAAAATATTTTTAATATATGGTTACTTACCAAAAGACACTTGTTTTGATATGCAATACCGTACTGTTAATACGTAGGTAAATAACATTAATTACCTTACACAGTATTTTAAAACCTTCTCCAATAATTGGTAGTTTACTTCGTATCTTTAAGCCGACAATTTTGATAATCCCGGTTTTATCTCCCAGGAGTATAATATACACAAACGAAATTCAATGAATTCTCTACTGGCAGGTTATAAATTTTGCAGATAACTTAAAATTACAATAAAACGTAATTTTGTGTACAAAACTACAATCCTAATTTTCATTGGTAAATAAGATAGGTAATATATTTAAAATATACTAACTGTGCCTCACGGTTTCAGTCGTATTTTGATTAGGCTATAAAACGGAAAATGTTTTTTTTTAATAGGTGCTCACAAAATTACTCACAAAATTCACATTCAAATTCGCATTAAACAAACAAAAAAAACTCTTCCGTTTTATTATATTATTACTATATTACTATTAATATAACCTAGCGACTTGGCACGTCTTAGTCAATAATATATAAAAATTAAGAATAAAACATAGCATACAACAAACGTATCTTTCTATCAATAAAAGATTTTTTGTAATCAGATCAATAGTTATAGAGATTAATTCCCTTGTAAAAATTAATGAATAACCGTAAATGTTTGTATGTGTTGAAACAAATACAAAGACTACACGAAAATATTATAAAACAAATTCAAAGGCCATTCATTCATTAAAATCTTTTAATATGACCCACATAAGTAAATAATACGTAAGCTTAATAGCTGCACCATTGAAAACTGAAACTGATTACTTGGAAAATAGGACGCAACCCAGAAATGATCGTACGGTACCATAGAACGAAGATATATCATGCATCATTGTAATTTTTTGTCACAGAGCCTCATTGAATTCGATGCTGAAATTGATAGGTGTATTTTGTGTTGTTATATATTTTGGTTTTTATGACTTAAATAACATGTTACATGATAATTTTGCGCAATATTAAATGAAATATGAGAAGTTATGAAATAGACTGATTTCAAATAGAATGGCTTAAAAACTGAAGCTGACGTAGGTTTCATAACTTCATGTAGAATAAATAATTTATTTTCATCATTATAATTTGAAGTGGCTAAGCCTAAGTGACTTAGACCTAAATAACTTATTACGAAGTCAGTTTTAAGAACAAATTGCTTATTATATAAATGGAGTTAAAATAAAAAGAAACTACAAATAAGACTATATAGTTTTTTCTATATGTACATCTCCAAATGCAAATTAGAACATTGCCTTTTATATCCTTTGTTACAGATCTTGTTTTTTCTCGGAATCATATCGAACATTTCTAGTTAGTACATTCATCACGAAATCCACAAAAACGTGAAATATTAATTTATCGCTCTATAGTAGCTACCTATTTTAAAAATAAATAATATTTACCTCGGATACATAGCATGTAAGTCGGGATGCACAGGAACATGGGTCGCATGTCTTGCATGCGGTGACATTGCAGCCGCCGCGTTGATTGCTCGAATTCGCGCTCGTAACCTCTCATATTGTTCTGGTTGATATTGAGCTGCTATTGTTACGGCACTACCGGAGTACTGCTTCGAGAGTGATTAAAAAATATAATTAATATATATATATATGTATAATGGAACACATATAAATTCCGATGGTGCATTAGATAAAATATTATAAACGAGACGTAAAGAGGTATGTTAGCATACTGCGGTATAATGGCAACGAATGTCCTTGCAACCATCTCTTGACTATTGTCGTTAATTTTGAACTCACTGCATTGTACTTACCATCAGAAATTTAGCAACAATATGCCAAGCTTATTTAAAAAAAGTATATAAGCTGAGCCTTTAAGTGCAACTCTTGTATGAAAATGCAATGTTCTTTTTATATGATTTTTATAACAAACAGTATAATAAATAATCTAGAAGTTCATAAAGTGCTAGTACCAGTATATTCTTTATATTCCTTGAAATATTAATCAATTCACCAAATAGTTTTATTATGAAATCCTCAATCCTTAATTCATTAATTACCAGTAAATTAATAGATACCTTTAAAGCAGCAGCGGCTTGTTCATGTGTGGCTCTCGTAAGATCTCTCCCGTCAACACTGAGTATTCTATCTCCTCTATGCAGCATGCCGTATGCTGCTCCACCAACAGCTACACCAGAAACGAAGACACCACAAGCGTCTTCTTCAACACCACTCACATCAGATTCTCCACCAAGACCACCCACTATATCCATGCCTAGTCGAGATCCTGACCTTACTAAACGGACCATGCGAATACACCTGCGTATAAAATACACACCTTATGAAATCTTTTACCTATTAAATTAATTTTATGAATTAATAAAACAACTTTAATTTTATAAGATTTACAAAAAAAATATGACTGAAGCCTCTCTGCTTAAAATTGCTTGATATCGTCATGAAATGCCTTAAATTCGAATTAATCTTCGCATTTGATACTATAATATATCTTGAAAGCAATTTATTTCTTATTAAATATAAACGTTATTTTCAGTAATCTTTAACTTATCTTTGTCCTACCGTGAAGCTGTGGGACCTTCTCCCGGTCTGTGTGTTCTTCTTACGACATCAGGTCCTTTAAGCGAAACGTGAAGATATATTTATGCAGGCTGGCATAATAGCGGCGACAGTCGATGGATTTGGATCTCTCGATGGTCACTGTTGTGTCTAGATTGCGCTGTGCTTATCATCAGAGACAGTGTCATCAATGTGCCGAGCTATTATTTTTTTTAAAAGTAATGAAATAATGCCGTTAAGAATATTGATAAATTTTATTAAAATAACATAGGTATTTTCTCAGATACATACAAAGTAAGGACGCGATAACGATGGATCAAATCTGATATCTTCGTAGCTAAGATTGTCTTAGCATTATAACAAAAAAATCGAAATCTGGACCTTAGCTTCAAAACAATAAATTTTATGCGATAGTAACAATAGTGAAAGTATCACATAACATACAGGTTTAATTTGAATCATAATCATGTTTGGCCACATAAGCTATTAAATGACAAGCGAATAGGTTGAGTTCATTACTGGCTTATAGTACCCAGTTCTATTATTGTGTTATCCATACGAGTTTATCTAATGACCGCTTACACAAATTCTCATTAACGACAAATGGTTGTAACTATTTCCTGCTCAGTACTTAGTTGGACGTAATAATCATACAGTGAAGCAGTTTTGAATTAATCCAATACATAATAAACTACGTTAGTTAAAAATCGTGGTATGGTAATTTATGCTAATAGTAAAGCTCAAAAAATTTTCTGTGTTTGAACGCACTAATCTCTGGTTTTGGCTAAAAATATGTTTGTATTTTACAGCATATTTACGGCTCTTAGGAGCGCAGCAGTGACCATAACCGTCAATCAATGAGGCAACCTGTACGCAAGTTGTTATCATATTATGTATGAAACAGGCACGTACAATCCATATTTAAGGCGGGTGAATACGCGGAGCACAGCTGGTATTTTTTTTATTAGACTATGACGTTTAAAAAATATAAAAAATATTTATGCCAATATGTACTGTTGATGATTGTAACAATTTGCAATTAGATTTAGACAGGTTGAGCGAATACTGCTCACTTAATCTTTTGGATCTTAATGTGGCCAAATGCCAGTGCATTACATACACGCGCAAAAAAAATGTCCTTAAATATTATAGACTTAATAATACAATAGTTTCCAGAGTAACATGCGTTAGGGATCTGAGAGTATATCTCGATTATAAATTATCATATGTAGATCACTATGAATACATTACTCAGAAATGTTATAAAATGTTGGGCTTCATAACTAGATTATCAATTCATTTAAAAAATAATTCGTCTTTGAAAGTTTTATTTTGTACTTATGTAAGAAGTATTTTAGAATTTGCATCTCAAATATGGACTCCCCACTATAACATACATAGACATACAATTGAAAACATTCAAAATAATTTTTTGAAGATGCTGAGACGTCGTGATATGCTTTTATCAGCGGATATTAATGAGAACTTACAGGAATTGTGTATGTTATCCCTGAAACATAGCCGTTTGGTAGCTGATCTGATGTTTTTATATAATTTGATGAACAATAAAATCGATTGTTCATGTTTGTTGGAACGAATTGGTCTAAGGACTACAACTAAACATATCCGTAAACCCCAGACCTTTCACGTTCGTACAACCAAGACCAATTATGCCCGTAATTCAGTGTTGATAAGATGTGCACAGTTATATAATGCTAAAGCTGAAAATTTCGACATATTTTTTGACAGTAATGCAGCCTTTAGAAGAAAAGCTATTGATTTATTCAGAGTTTGATAAATATATGTGATTATTACTCACACACATACACACACAACACACACATTCACGCCAGAAGTACTACATCGTTCTTTTTGATGCAAATAATATTTAATTAATAATTTCGTTGGGGTATAGAATTGTTATATCTTTATTGTAATACGATTGAAATCATTTTGGCTAAGCCAATATGTCAACTTAATTATGTATGTAAGTTAGAATTTAAGAGCTGTAGATTTCCTGAAATAAATAAATAAATTAAGACAAATAATATACTGTATCATAAATAGTCTATGCTACTCGCTGATACTGTAATTTTATATTGGTGAAAGAATTTTTAAAATCTGTCCATTAGTTATTAAGTTTATCCATTACAAACAAAAAATCAAACCTTTACTCTTTATAATATTGGTATAGATATACATTTGATTTCAGCTGTTAATAAATTTTAATGAATACAAAAATTTAAATTTTATTTCATTTTAAATTGTTTCATAAAACGTTTAAAAAAATACACGATAGAGGCTCAACGGCCTCAGAATAGTTAAGACTTAAATTAGCTGAAACTATCTCCATAGGCACCTACCTACCTTAAAGTTTATTTAAGAACGTTTCTTAGTTAATTAACAACGATGCAAAAGACAAACTCTCGAGAACCTCAGGAAATGTCGTATTTAGTTTAGAGAGAATTAATTAAAGATTTGAAGCGTTCCTCAAATTTACCATTGAAATTCTTATTTATTGAAGTTCTATAATTTTGAAAGAAAGTTCTTTATCGCGAGATGGGAGCTAAACGGGGAAGTGTTCTACCCGACCGACACTAAAAAGATACATCACATATATATACATATATATATATATACTTTTAAAGACTATGATCGTCGTGGTATTGGCTTAGGTTTTTATCTTATAAATCATCACGCCTCTCTCCCAACGTGGTAGGCAGAGACCACGTCCTTCCACTTGCTACGATCCAGGCAAACATCTTTCGTTTCTTCAAAATTCTTCAATCTTTTCACACAAGCTCGTCGGTTTCATTCTTCTTTCGTTCATCCTCTCTACATGCCCAAACCATATAAGCATCCCTTTCTCAATTGGTATGAATTGATATTCGTACGAGTTTTTCGTATGAATCGTATGAAATCTTCTTTCACGCCACAAAGATCTCATAACACGCTATTTCTTATCCTGTCACTCAATTTACTATGAACTTTATAAACTAAAACTTAAAAAAAAATCATGTAAAAATCAGAAATCAGCGGGACTCGGTCTTTACATATAACAGTGCGTACATGTGTAGTTATCAGATAAAATATAACAAAAGGAACTTCGTTCCTACAGGGTGTTCGACGACACCTCTCGAGTTTCGTAATTTTTGGTAATTAGAATTCTTATTTTAAAGTAAACCCATTCTTTTTTAAAGATTCTTATAAGAGGAAAAGGAAAAGAATGAGTACGACACTATTTAAAAGAAAGAAAACTAGATTCGTGCCAAAACGGAATGCGCTTCACTGAAAGTTAACGTTTTATGTACGCATAGTATAGCTACTACCATTGCTGTTTTCTGAATTAGTGCCAAAAACGAACACGTTAAATGTAATTTAAGTGCAAAATAAAATTAACGCGAATGGACGGAACTCTTTTACCTTGGTATTTCACTCGGTTCCTCTTCTAAAAGCTCATGCAATGTTGAACACGAAGTGGCCTGTGTTCTTGCTGAAAGGTACAGAACCTCTTTAATAATTGATAAAACGATATAATATTTTACAAAGAAACAATATTAAGATACTATGTTATTAGATTGAAATTCTTTGTTAAATACTATGGTCACTAATAAATTATTATTATTATATAATAATTATTAATAATATATAGTCGCGAGGTAAGACACTTAATTATTGGTTTCTAGTAATTGTCACTCTAAGAGCATTACATACGTAATTTTTGGTTTATTATAATTAGTAAAATTCAGGACACTTCTATCTTCTTTAATTCTTCAATTTTTCCACTGAGAAACATGTGGTAAGCTTGTATTTAAGTTAAAAAAAACAGAAGCTTGGTACGTTGACCTACTTTCCACTGAGCTTAGAAATATTGCAAAAAATTACCTGATACATAATTTTACCAATTTTATTATTTCACGCAACAACCTAAATACAAACACAGTTACGAGTGTAGACATACCCAAAAAGGAGAAACGCCTAAATTTTCCATAATTTTCACAATTAATACAAAATTTTGCTTAAGATCGACATTTTCGGTTAATTTAAATGTATCAATATTGAAAATAACTTAATCCTTTATTGGTTAGCATGTGACTACAATTTCACCTGATACTTAGTAACGATGTTGTTGAAGATGGTAATACCCTAAGCTTTATGCGTCGGAACATTTAAATAGATTCTCGGAGACAAATTTCCAATTTGAGGGTGATAGCTAAGCAGACTGTATTGAGGTGGACCGAAAAAGTTATGGATGGTTTGTGTGAGGAATAAATTGTGAAAACTGATACGACAGATTATAAAGTAAAATGTAAGAGGAAATCAGTTTATGACACTACTTAAGTGTGATAAGGGGTAAGAAGAAGAAGATGATAACCAGACAGATAAGCCACGGAAATCCGAGTAGGCTATCACTACGTCATCAACGCTTCATACAAAATAAGATTAAAGAAAATTTAAAGATTATTATAAAGAGTAAAGAAAGATGTATTTACTAGAATAAAGTGGAGTAGTTTTCGCCGCTGGTGGAAATGAACCAGTGGGTAAAACAACCAATGTCACTTGCTCCCCGGTGTTTCGAAGCGCAGTCACTGCCTGTGCGTGTGTTGCACCAACTAATGAAGTCTCTATTCCCTAAAATAATAATTAAAGTGACATTATTTATTTTAGTATTCAGTGTAGTTTCCTGTGATCTTAGTTTTTCTTTATCAAATACGATTCTTTTTTATATAGAAGGCCAGAACAATTTACTAGAATTGATAAATTTTGTTGTACAAATCTTAATACCTGGGCGACCGGGTTGTGCTTATAAACAAAAAAATAAAAACACTTATCTAGGTAAAAGATAAATGTCTTTTTAGATTGTTTACAGGTTAAACGTTTTTGGCCACAATCTCACCTAATGTTAAGTAACAATGTGGCCAGAGGTGGGTAATACGCTAAGCCTATTGGGGCAACTGGTTTTCAAGAGTAGAGGCAGCTGGTCGAAACTCACCTATAGGTGCTAGGTGACAGTTTGGTGAAGCTAGCCTGGCGGGTATTAGAAAATTCCACATCACCATGCTATGGTTATATAGAGGTGTTTTTATTCACTGAAAGCTAAGGCTTATTGTAGGGATTCGAACCCACCTCGACCGACGCGGTGTCCGTACACTCTACCAATGCTCCAAAAATCTACTACTGTTTTTACTACTGTATTTTTAGTTAAATTTAAAATTAAGAATGGCTTACTAACATCTTCATCTCTAACAGCCAATATTTTATCGCCTAGTTTTAGTCTACCATCATGGTGGGCCGCACCACCGGCAGCTATGTGGGATACAAAAATGCCTCCCCCTCCCGAAGCGTCGTCCGCCCCACCCGCTATACCAAGCCCAAGCCCTCTGACACCGCGCCACAGTGTCACCACTCTGGGTCGACTTGCTCGACGAACACGCTAATGAAGGAAACAGAACGTAAGTGCGGCTTTATGTTTACCGTTTGAATGCTTTCTTTCGAAAGGCATAAAAACACTTATCCACCTATTATTGTATTAAGAGCATCATTTTAATGTAGCTTACAATAAATATTTATGGCCACTGTTTCTAAATTATTGTTATTTGATTTTATATTTCCAAATTTTGAAATAAAAATTAAATAAATTATATAATTACATCACTTACGAAACCATGAAACTAACTTTACTCATATTTATTTTCGAATAAAAATGTTTGTATGTTTGATAATATTTTACTATAGCTGTTTTTTTCTTATGGTTATGTTTTTTTTGCTAATAACTACTAACATTTGAGGTGTATAAAAGCAAAGACGCCATGCCAGTGATATGCAGCAAGGCCGAACAAGAAATATTTCTTTCGACATAATTTTATTAATATAACGATTATAAGTGACTGGTCCCAGAAAAGAAAAATACTGTTGAGAGAAATAATCTGTTAATTTAAACAACGTTGTAAAAAACATCGATGAATCGATGTTCTGAAATAAAAATATCGATGTATCGTTTGCAATCCTAGCTGTCGATATAATATTAATTTAATAAAATTAATCCCAACATTGCTTTTAAAATTAAGATGTATTCTGTTTCTTTTTTCAAAAATGGACAATGACGTTTTTGTTTTTATATCCTTAAATTAATTAATCATTTAACTTTATTAAAAAAACTAGAGGCATTTTTCATAGCGAATTCTATTCTATCATTAATGAAACGAATCCTGTCTGAAATGACGCCTGCAATATAAAGAAACTAATTAAGCTCAGAATGCATTTTCCGAGCGGAATAAGAGCACTGAAGGCAACTTACTAATCTAACGACGTTCCCCGCTTTCTGTAGTGCATCCACTGCCACTGAATGAGGTGCATCTTCCACAGGAATGTCGTTCACCTGCACGTAAACATATATAAAATACCTATTTAGATAACGTTTTATTGGAATTTAAAAATACAAAACATTTTTAACAGTTTTTTGATAATATTTGATATTCTTTTCTTAATTGTGAATAAACACAAGTAGTCTACATCAGTAAAAGAAAATGAAATCTTAGAAACCCTACTAGAACATAATACCTTTATAAGATACCAATTAAAAAATTTGGTGGGATTTTGTATAAGATTCTATTTTCCCCCTTTTTTTCATGTTTATTAATATGATTGTAGGGAGTAATCGTTGGAATTAATGATTAGATTCTGAAAATTCTACAGTTTTACTGAATGAATGATTAAAGTTTCTATAAGTGACTCTGTTTAATGAGGTGGTAACTAACTTGATGGGACTCCTTAATACCATATCCCTCATAATTTTTCAGTAGGTATGTCAAATTCATCAGAAGGTTGATAAAACCTTCACCCCACAATAATATTAGTTAATCAGCTGTGATATTGCAATTTCCTACCTATTTCGTTAACTAAGAAGTATATCACGAAGTGTATTGTTTTACTTTGTTATCGGAATAGGCTGTTAATATTGTACGAATAGGAATACACGTATGTATCAGAAGCCGGGGACATAAAGCAATATCGTACCAGTAAGTCGTATTGATGCTAATCTACCCCTTTATTGCTTCTAGCTCAGTCGTAATTCACCAAGGGACTGTTCTGTACAGAATGGTTTAAAGGCGTGATATGAACTTCATGATTTGTTAGAACAAACATAAACTTTATTATTATGGAACAAACTAAAGGTAAATATAGGTTGTAATGATAATTACATATTTTTTTAAGACTACGAACACTTAATGGTATTGTAAAAAGATTTTTCTCTTACAATTTTTCTTTTTATTGTTAAGTTAACATATTGAAAACTTCTTGTGATTTTTATTAGAAAAGTAGAGGTTATTTATGCTTTTAAAGAATTGCAATATATATTCTTTTCAGAAACAATGCATAACAATAAAACTTAGCTTTGTGTATTAATCACGTATTGGTAGTTCATAATCAGAAGGAATATTTATCGCTCCCAATGGCATATAATCTACGAATACCTATTTATATAGGTAAATCTGTGTTTCTGGAATATAATATACTTCTATACGCCTATATAAAAATGCCTAAATAAAAGCAATAACATTATATATATGTTGACGGTACCGTCTGGTCGTTTATAAATTGACCAATTAAATAAATTATTGTAAAAGAAGACATTATCATTGACCATTGAGGTCCACATTTTTACGGCGATAGAGGTATTTGTTGACATTTATAGCCTCTAAACTGTGAAATCGAGAACCACTATACTTGATTCATCCTGAGGTTTGTATGATACAATATGTTAAATGTTTATTTTGGAGACGTAGCATAACTTAACTTGGAATGTAGGTATTAAGTATATTATGTATTTATTATGATTATCTTTTTATAATGATTATGTAATTTAATTAATTTGTTTTATAATTTGCACGCCACAAACGGCAGAATAAGCTCTAACTATTTTTATAAATGTAAGACCTGTATTGACCATATTCAGACAAATAAAGATATTGTATTGTTTTGTATGGGGTATGTGAGTCGTGGAAATGAAATAACAAAAATAACAACAATTGAGTTCGCAATCTAAAACGCTTGAATTATTGAATATCTGACGCCGAACAACAACATTAATTCTTCCAGCCAATATTATTTGTTGCGTGTTGCTGCAGTAAAATTATAGGAATTATGTAAAAATATATTTTTATTCGAATTTATATTAACAACTAATAAATTAAATGTACAACGGTGTTCGATCAATTCAATTAATTTTGGGTTCCATGGTTTTTTTTTTTTTGGTATACTCTAGTTTTGAGTAACATATAAACTTACTATACAGGTGTGATGTCTATATCCCTGAAGGATTAGGCAGAGGTGTATTAATGTACACCCACAGTTCGCCGGGTATGTTTATACATACGCGATACGTTCTCTGGGAAAGCTTTAGCACGTATTAGAAAGATAAAAAAAATCTTTGTCTCGGTACTTAACTTAAAAGTTTCGTTTAGAGATGAAACTGGCCCGTTAAAATATGAGCTCCTAATATTAATGTTAACATGAAGCGCATCAACAAGAAAAACATTTATTTTACTACTTTTATTTATTTCATTTTCTATTTTTTTCTAATATCTTATATTTTAATCACCCTAGTATGTTATGTTATGTTATGTTATGTTGTTAAATTACTTTAACTTTACAGTACTGATAATAAAATATCAAGTTTGTTAAAAATATCGTTACTAATTCTTTTTTCTTTATAAATAAACAATAATTACGTTTACCACAATTACAACGAAGCGAAGTTGATTGGTTTAATATAAATAATTTAAAAATCTTGTTTAAAATAAAAGACAATGTATATACGGAAGTGTAGATAATTAAATTACTATGTTATGAAATTTACCGCCAAAAAGTTTTCATAATAATGAAACTTGAAGATGTCGTTCAAAAATAACTTCGAAAGAGGGTTACTTAAATATGTGATAAAAAAGTTGTGAAACCTTTTTTCTGGCATTATTTTTGTTTAACTATTTAAGGCCGCAAAATTCTAGGAACTTTAGCAAAATCTATTAACAAGGTTTATTCATTCGTAAGTATAAATCATTATTTTATTTAACTTTTCTCCCGACTACCCAGAAGAGTAGTTTTTATATAAACGTCTACAAAGCTGGGCGTTTTAAATATGTAGTAATAGAAAAAGTCTTCAAGTAAAAAATAGCAAATGCAATTATAATAAACTAGCTGACCTGCGCAACTTCGTCTGCGTCATATAATAGAGAGAGAGAGAGAGAGAGAGAGAGAGAGAGAGAGAGAGAGAGAGAGAGAGAGAGAGAGAGAGAGAAAGGGTTAAAGAGAGTGGGTCGTAGGCACTGTATTATTGGGTACCGCCCGCCTCCCACATTATTCTGCATAATAAAAATAAGGAACATTTTTCATTAATGCTCTGCTCCGATCAATAGATCGTAGCGTAATGTTATATGACCTTGACGATCGGTCGAATAGTTTACGCGTGAAAGCGTAACAAACAAACAAAATAACTCACTTTCACATTTATAATATTAGTTACGATCAATAAGTACAATATAAGAATCTACAATAAATAATCTTAACATAAAAGCAGGTATTTATCAATATTCACAAAGATAATAAATTCAAAGTAAGTGCTTTGATAGTTATTGGATTAATCATTATTTAGTTAAATTCTTTGTATAATATTATTATAAATTAACCTACATACATGAGCGGCTTTATCTGTGGTCATGTTAAATACTATACCAATATTATAAAGAGGAATTATTTGATTTTTTGTTTGTTTTTTTTTTTTTGTGTTGGAAAAACTCAAAAAATACTATACCGATTTTAAAAATTATTTCATATAAAGCTACAGTATCAGCGAGTAACATAGGCTATATTATAATTTTTACTCCTCATAAAAATGTTGATAGTTTTACACAAAGTATAAAAAATTGCATACATGGGTGTGTTGGCTATGTTTGTTGTATAAAATTAACACGGCTGAAACTATGGTGCTAGCTAGTGTTAAATAAACGTATTTCAATTTCAGTTTATTTTAATTTAGTTCTTGATTATATATTCTTATCCGCTTTTCGACGTCTTATTATGATAAATTTCTGTAATCTTTTCCCAATAAATCTTTAACGTTATGATTTTATTTTATTTTTGGAACTTAAATTTAAGTCAATGCGTTAAGTTAGCGCAAAAGTTTTTTAGAACAGCTTATTATCTTTAAAACTATTAAATTTAGAAATTCAGGTAAAATAATTTTATTATCGGGAACTAATTAATTTATAAAATGTACCTTTACAGTTTTTTGTCGGTGTGAGAATATTTATAAACTGCGGAATACTTGGAATTTTATATTACAATTCATTTTCGTGGCCTTAAAATTCTAATTAGGTTAACAGTTAAACTGCAAAAGGCAATGTTGAGAAGATCGTTAAAGGAGAAGCCTAGGGAGTGCTTAAGGTTAGATTTTCTATGTTTTTGGAATTTTCAATTTTCATTCTTTTTCCAAAATTAGGTAGATTTACTTATCAAGGTAGTTGAGTGGTTTAAATTGTTTGGAAAATGTGGTCTTGAACTATGCGATAGCATTGAGTTGTGCTAAATCATATACATTTTAACAAAAGTGTATATCAGCAATCTTTTAGCTTTAAAGGAAAGTTATTAATATAAAGAACTCAAACTCACTTTTTGCAGAGGTTAAACAGTAATGATATAAAAAAGTAAGATAGCCCACTTTCAATCCACACAAAACACGTGGTTCCCGTAGAAAATCACAAGCATATTCACGTGAACAAAGACGCGAACACCAGTTATTTCTATTTAAAAATACTAGCGATCGCTTTAAGCTCGAAATTCGACCAGCGACCTTTTGATCATAGATTATTTTCTATTTGACATTTGCAGTATTCATAAACCTAAACAATGAGTATTATCTACATTACATGCTGTCGCTTTTCGTTGAGTGACAATGTCAATATTTGGGGGGGGGGGGGGGGGTCTAAGTTCAATGGCTCTGGCCGGTTTAACATTCGCAGTATTCATTTATTTTATTTAATATATTAGTAACAGATATTATAGATAAATTTTAGCTTTCTGTATTCCTTCTCCATATAAACTTTAACCATGGCAAATCTCAGTCTTCCGTGCACGCAATACGCTTAAAAAGGTACCGAAAGCTTTTGCTTCACGAATTAATATATCGATTATAGTTACGTAATTGATACAGATGGCATTTTACGAATAACCCCATTTGTCATGGATTCAATTTACAAGGCTACTGTGGAATACTCACTTGTAGTAATATATCGCCTATTTGAAGTCGACCGTCCGTCTTGGCTGCACCGGCGGGTGCTAATCTTGTTATACTGACGTCACCGCCTGTCTCGCCGCCAGCTATACTGAGTCCCAACCCGTTCGGTCCTCGCTCCAAAGTCACGTTACACGTCTCCCAAACAGGCTCGCTGTCTGTCTCTGAAGGACACTAGGGAGAATTATTTATGAGTCAATAATTTCATCTGAGCTATATTCACGTTTAAACATTTCTCAGATTAATTACTAGCACCTCGAGGAAGGTGATTCAAAGTCGATAACGCGCTAGTAATATCTACGGTGTTACTTTATAGCGTTCATAGTCTACGGTATCCGCTTAGTCAGGCGGTCCGTACGCTTGTTTACAACGTTAGAAGTATAAATAATCCGCGAGTTGACAGTATGATTAGATTTATTTCCACATTACTGCTGGTTAGCTGGTAGAAAATGCTTTATAGCATTAAACTCGCCAGTGTACAAAACTAAACGTGCAAAAAAGTATTCATTCATTGATTTATGATTAAAAAATAAAGTTCATTATTAAATAATATCGATAGAAAGGCCAAAAACAATGCAAACTTGGAAAATTGTATATTTGTTTCCTTGCGCAAATGAAGATATTCGTTTGTGAGTCACGTGTCAGAAAACGTAACGTCATCGTTCAATAAATATACACAGCTTAGAGTTTTTAGGGTATCTTGTGATAGGTGAACTCTAGAATTATTACTAAGTTTGGAAATAGTTTATGCGGTTAAAAAAATTGACAAATTTTTAACTGAAATTCTAGTAAAATCAACTTTCTATATAATAAAATACAATACTTAATAGTTAATAAATTACTTTGAAACCTAACGTTGAAACTTGTAATAATAAAAAGATTAAAAGGGAAAGGTGTCATATAATTCAAGGTCTTCAAGAATAGACTAAAAATCAGTCCGGTTTTATGACCACACATACTATTAGTTCTTTAGAATGACTTCTATAATTATAATGAGGAAAGTCCAAACAACACCTCCAAACAGAGCCACTTAATGTGTTTTAAAACTGCATACGTTTGTAATTTTGTTAACAACAAGCCAGACAAATAGAGTAGATGTATCTATCACATACGCTAAAGTTTTGCAACTAGTATGTGCAAACAAACTGCAAACTAATATTGTTTCGAGAATATAACAAAGAGATTAATTGCTGTACCGTGAATAAGGTTGAAGAGGCTATTTAACCAGTGTATAATAATCGTTCCAATAACTATAAATTAATGACTGATATTAATCTTATGTTTAAGTACCTAACAGATTGCTAAACCAAACCTTAATAGGTTTGTTTGAATTAAAACGTAAATTAGGTTTGCTGTTGAAACGGTTTTGTAGACAATTTCGTTATTATTTTAGGCAAAACACGTTGAATTAAATTCTCACCGAAAACATGTATATAGAACGGTTGTTTGTTCGGAAAATAGACGTTTACCGATAAAAGAAACGGTTATGTTGTTGAGAACTGTTGCGTCGAAATAATTTGTAGGTAACAAAAAAGTGATAAAAGAAGAGCCTTTGGCGGATACCAGGGATGTTCGTTGGTCTGAAGCAAAAAATATTTTAACGATGAAAAACATTGCTGTGTTGCCGCTTGGATAAACTTTCGTAAAGGGAAATGGGTAGAAATGGTTTTCGCTAGAAAAAAGGTTAATGATTTACCATGTAATTTGCTAAAACGTAGATACAGATTATATGGTACTTTATATTAATTTATTTAATAGGAATTAGGAAAAAGTAAATAGATAATTTGTAAATATACAGCAAACTTTGTATTGTGTTAAATAACTAGAAAAAATAAAAACTTCTTTGATAATAATATATTAATTATATTAATGAGCTTGCTTTGAATAGCGCACGTTACTGCATTACCATAATTATTAAGTACGAATATGTAATAAGACTTTATCTGGGAAATAATTTTTCTTAATAACAATAAAATTTACCTTTTAAATAATAAATCGGAGCGGCTACAGAGAATAATTTTTACATTCTAAAAAGAATAAGTAAATATTCTTTAGAATGTTTTAGGTACTTATATCATTATTGTAAAAAATCTAGCCGCGGTTCTCTAAATTTCCACTGTTAACTATATAAAGTATACAGATCGTTTACATAATAAAATTTTATTACATTAAAAATAAACTTTATTGAAATGGTTTTTGTTTCATCTCCGTGCTAAGTAATTATGGAAGTTTGAGTTAATGTTGTTTAAATAGAAAAGTTATTATTACGACAGCAATAACAAAGCAGATTGTGATGGTAATGTTATAAAGCGAACCTGGTAGCTTCCTGCGACGCGTCGTCCACTTCCTGGGCTTTGTACCGTTTGCTCACGCCCGCACTCATAGTTGCCAACATTTGCTACGAACAAAATATAAACATTAAAAAATGTACTGTATTCAACATCTTTTATATTATTTTTGTACTAGTTGTTACTCGTTTACTTTACTGAGCATAAATTAAATTTTATTAGAAATATAACAAAAATAATGTATAGTATTTTAAACGTAAATCGTTTGATCGTCTTCGTATACCAAACATTATAATCTTTCTATCCAAACAAAAATCCATTTACATAACGTTAGTAACATTTTCGAACTGTCGATGAAGCAAATAAGCATTCATGATTTAGGTGTAATTAGAATAAACTGGTTCACTAAATATATAGAGAATGTTACAAACAATACTACAAAAATTCTTCTGTTTAATGCTCTTGTTCAGTGTTCAATCAAGTACGCCAGCATTATCTGGAATCCATTTTATGTTTTCCGTTCACAGCGCATCGAATCTGTACAGCCCGCCTTTACCAGATGCCTACATATACTTCCCAAGGTATTTCTTGTAACATGAACACCATAAGTTTTCCAAATATCGACATTGCGCGACCGCCAAAAATTACATAATCTAGTACTCTCACGAAATGAATTGACGGAAAAATATAATGTGAATAAATACTATCACGTCTTTGATTTCCTGTTCCTCACAAATGAAAGAGAAATCCTATAGCTAGAACATTTTGTCAGCCTGCCAGTACAATAAATATTGGTATGCATTTGTCGCTTTGACGGATATTATGCGTTTGCTACGAAGAAATGTTTGCTAAATTATATTACCAGATCTATTTTAATTCTATCTATATTGTATTTTAACATTTTAGTCATTTGTATACGGCTTGACAGTATAATTATTAAGAATAATTATTCGAAATTATTTAACCATCTTGAATATAAATATTCTTTATCATAAAAAAATTATGTTCGTCTGTGTTTGGCTATCACATAAGAACTTTAAATTAAGTAATCTTGTTATTGTTAGCAATGTATACCTGCAATGCTAATCCTCTAAATAGTACAGATGACATGGCATAAAAAACGGTACATTACACTAGTGTCTGTATTTTATTCTGTAATATTGGTTTATCACATTTTTTTATCATTATAGATTTAGCGTTGTGGCCACAATCTCACCTGATCTTAAGTGACGATGTGGCTCAAGATGGTAGCTCGCTAATCCTAGTGGAAGACTGGCTCTCAAGTGCAGCTGCTGGAACATACCTATTGGTGTTTGGTGACAGATTTTCAACTTAAGGGTGATAGCTAGCCAGGCGGGCATTAGAAGAAACCCTACCACCAGGCTATGATTTCATCACGATGTTAATGAAAAGAAATAACCATTTTACTGTTCCTGTATACTCAATCAATTTTCAAATGAACCGCAGTACGTTAAGTTATATAAATATTTTATTAGATACATTTAATAATGATAATAATATTATTCAAAACTTAAATTTCAGACAAATTCCACGCAGTTAAGTAACAATGAATTCAATGCTGTAACCGTCAGTTCCTATTACTATTAGAGTTGACAATTTATCAAAAGTTCAACTCTTAGTCTAACTAATTTATAGTAGCACTAGAACTGATTTCTATTTAACTCGGTCTATGAAGTTAGAGAATGACAAATTTACTGAAAATATGTATCTTACAGTATAGAAATTCATATTTCTGTTTTGAAGCTAGTCCGGACTTTTTTTGGTGGCAACTGGCAACCGAAATTATATGAAAGACTACTGCTTTTTAAAATATTTGTTACAATTCTATGTCTGCGCAGCTAGTTCTTTTCGCCTTACTTCTTCGCCTACCCTTTAATAATGCTGATTTCACTTAGTCCCATGAAGAGGTAACGTAACAAGATAACTTTCAAATACAGTGTAAACTCTTTGTAACGAAACTCATGGGACTGAGCATTTTTTGTCGTTATAGAGAGTTATCGTTATATGGAGTGAACAAAAAAACAACCAAATTAACAAGAATTTATTTAAATTATTGTTTACACATATAGTCTGATAACTTTGTCTGACGTTTTTTGCTATGCCAGTGCCACTTGTTTTGTATTATTTTATGTATTCTATTCATATCTAATGTAACACTAATCGCTTTCCGTTTACTGGCCATGTTAACAGTTCCAAAGTAGGTTTACGACTGATAATACAATAGGTACCCAGTATGCTTGGTTGAAGACCATCACTTCCGAGAAAACAATGCGTCATACTGCACGTGTTCAAGGCAATTAAGGATAACAAAAGCTAGACCGACCTCGGATGTTTCGGAGCTTCAAAGTCTTTTGTTACCTGATAACATAACATAAACAATAATACCGATAATAAATATATACTGTCTAAAAATATGAAAGAGTGTTTCAATAAGTGGGTTTTAACGCAAACCAACCAAGTTGGGCTCACTTCAACGTTATAGGGAGTTTATCGTTATAAAGGATAACGTTATAAAGAGTTTACACTGTTGTCAGGGTATTTCTTAATTTTTATTCTATAATGGATTATGTACAAACGATCCGTTAACTACTTTGAAAAAAAAAATCATCACATGTAAAAAAATACGTCTTATATAAGAGTTGCGTCTTATTAAGGGCATGTTTCTAATTTTTGCTACATTTCTCTCTAATATTTCTACGTTTTATAAATGATAACCAGTAATGATTATTAAACGCTTGATTGAGGTATATCATATACAGTACACGGTGTACCATCGAGAATGGTCAATATGAGGAATACACTACGAGGTAAAAATGTGTTATTTAGGATATGTCGTCAATTTAAAGATAAGATTAACTGCATTTGAAGATGTAAAATATGTAGAATATACATCATAACAATGAAATTATATTACCAAATAATAAATTAACATTAGGTAATACATATAGATATTTTCTTAAAAAAACGCTACAAGTGATAAGGTTATTTGAGGTAGAAAAGAAATAAGCAAAGAAAATGTAATATAATGTTCATTTCTACGTAAAGCTAAAATTAGTGAATCAGTAATATATTAATCCAAGGCTATAAAATAAGAATCAAAACAATACGATTCTCATTAATGCTGTTCGAAAAATATAATTATCTGGAAGGATGGAAGCTTTAAAAACAATTTTTATTTCGTAGCTATATAAAATCTAACCTACATTTTGTATGGTAATTACTCCACTTTTAAAGGGGGCGTAATGTGATGTTATATACCCTAATAACCTTCCTCATTAAACGACCTAATTATTAAAAAAATCAAAAATTACTGGTACTTCCACATATTAGAACGTTCAAACTAACAAACTCTGGAGCTTCATAGAAAGAGACGTGATTAACGATTGTAATTAATGTTATAATAAAACAACAGCTAACCTTTATGTTTTGTAACCTGATTCGATCTACTGAACGAAGGGTGACAGCTAATTACCGGACCTTTAGTAAGTTACCGGCAAGACATTATAACGTTTGTCCACGGGAAATCAATCTCGTTAATATACTATCATTCTATAATTAAAACTATGGCCACTATAATAAATAATTTATGAAAAATGAGCTGATAATGCTGGCTAGGACACGACACTTGTATCCAACTGGATCGCGACCACCATACACCTAGTATAACAACCGCCATGGTGGCACGGTTAGGCATATCGCAATTCGTAATCAGACGGTGTATGTCCAGTAATCAAGAGAGGTATTAGGGTATCTTTACATGACTAGACCATGACCACCAAGCTCACGGTGATAAACACGTAATAGAGACACTCTTTTGATTTGTTGCGTTTCGGGATCAACCAGTGTATATCCAGTAATCAAGATAGGTAGTAGGGTATCTTTATCCGACTGGATCGCGACCACCATGCACATTGTGATAAACAAGTTATAGTGACACTCTTTTGATTTGTCGCGTTTCGAGATCAGCCAGTGTATATCCAGCTTCCGAGAGCCTTGCAGGCTGGTATGAACTGCATCTCACGGTGGTCACCGATGTTTTTGGATTGTACTGTTATTACCATCAGGAACAGTCATTTTCAACAGTCACTTTGCCACGATACTATAAAAAACTTCATATTTAAAAAAGTACAAATATTTACGAAGATTTTATCATTCAATAAATTCAACGTTTTATGTAAATGATTTGCACTTATAGTTCCACACAAAATACAGCGTATGAATTTATTTGCATTTTCCAAAACGAAATACCGAAAATAATTATTCATGTAAAATTAATCTCTTAATTTTATAATATTTAAATATCTAGATGACCGAGCCATGCTTGGTGTCTTACAAACAAAAAAAGAAAAACACCTATCTAGGTAAGCTTGGAATGTAAAACATTATCCAAATGCAAAGCTTAATCGAAATCGTTGGAGCCGTTTGCGAGAAACCAATTACATATATATTATACAAGAATTGCTCACCTAATATAATATGATATTCAACAATAAAAGCATTGTAGTAAAGCAAAAGATAGCATGTACCAATAAAGTTACATATAATAGTTGTGATCTTGCACGTGATTTTGCGAAAGATTAGTAAAGGTTTCACGATTAATACTTACCTACAAATAATTAAATTCAAGTAAAATCATCCATACAAAAACTATTTGTAATTTGCTTTGCTTAGAATGTGCTACATCGAAGGTTTTTTTCAAATTTTTTAAAAATGATTTAAACAGTACCGTGGTGACAGAGAACCATCCGGGAGAGAATTAATTGGCCGCACTCACAAGTGTATGCACTCCCTGATGGACGAGGGTTTGGCAGCCGCTCGTGACGTCTCATACGTTTTCCACTTAATAATCGAAACCAGGCGTCGTCATGCCTTGATTGACCTTTGTGGATCAAGAACGCCACTTAACACGATCCTCGGCAAGCTCCTCCCACCAGCTGCTTTGTATGTTAAATGCAGACATGTCACGCTTGAGAAATATATAAAGCAGAGCTAGGAACGCTCAACAAACCTCTTTGCGTCTGCAACTTCTCCGAGTAGGATTGGCCTTGGTAAGAGAGTTCGTTCCATTTGATGCACGTATCCCATGCACCGTAGCCGAGTCTTTTTAAGAATGGTAGTGATGCTAGGGAGCTGTACCTCGTCCGATATAGAATCGTCTTCCCATCTTAAATCCAATCTTCCCATATTATACCTAGTATACTCCGAAGGATGCGTAAGTGAAATGTGTTAAGACGGCGTTCCTGTTTTGCGTAAGTTATCCAAGACTCCGCTCCGTACATGAATGTGTTTAGGACGCTTGATTGGCAGAATGCGTTTATTGCAAGGATAGCTATATAAGAATTATTACTTCAGCTTTTTTTCTTTAACACATTGACTCGTTGGTCCAATAGGTAGGTTAAATTTGGTTCAGAGATAGAGTAAATGGGTTTGTTTGTTTAGATTATGTATATTATTTATAGTGTATAGTTGGGTTTATCTGGCAACGTCATATCTCTGTTAATTCTTCATCAAAAGTAATGATTCAAACACAATTTAAAAATCTTATGTTCCCATCTATTAAGGAAATAGATTATATAAAATGTATGTTGCCGTAAATAAATGGTTACTAAAAACATTTTCATTTGAAATGCGATCTGTTGATGCAAATGAAAATATTTTCAAGGCATAACCTATTAACAATTTTCTTAATCAACATGATAGCTGTTATTTAGTTAGATGTTTAACATTTTGCTTTGTGTGCAAAAAATTGCTAGTGATACCTTAATATAATTTCTGTAATGTTCCTATACTCCAAGTAAACATGTTTCGTATAAGAAATATAAGTAAAGATTTATGATCCAATATTACACGGTAGATATGAGCCGGATTAGGAAGTACAGATATAGAAACAGTCTTCCACGGTAGCGCAGTCGAGATCGGGTCAACATTACAGATAGGTAACAATATTATACAGTAATTTATTTCCTGTTTCCTACATCTGGTAAGTTATATTACGAGTTAAGAAACAATAGCTTTGACTTTATCAATTCATTATTTATATTAATACGATAAAGCTCAAGAGGTTGTTTGTTCGTTTGAACGCGCTAATCTCAGATCGTAGATTAGAGACATTCTTTTTGCATTTTATAACCTATTTATTCAGGAAGGTTACAGGTTGTATGACAACACGCTGCAACCCCTACAAGTGGAGTAGTAACTGTGAATGTTAAGCAACCAGGAAAGCTGTAGGCAACAACGACAAGCTATACGGTTGTGTTGGCGGCACCACGATGAATGATTTAATAAATTTAAATGGTGAAACCATGGGGCGCAACTAGATGAAATAGAATTTAGAGTTTTTTTTTTACCATATCAGTGGCAAATAAGTTTGCGTTCCGCTTGATGGTAAGCGCTCATCATAGCCTATGGACGCTTGCAACACCTGAAGCATCACATATGTGTTGCCGTTCCTTTAAAAACCTGTGCACTTCTCTTTTGAAGATCCCCATTTTGTAGTCCCATGGGACAACCTCAGCAGAGAGCTCATTTCATATCCAGAGCGTTCGCAGGAGGAAGCTGCTCTGAAACCTGACTGTCCTCGACTATCTAGACTGAAAGGTGTGAAGATGAACTCCCGGCCTGTGGCGAATGGTGCGATGGTGGAAGTTATGTAGTTTATAGGTACTTTATAAATTAACTACGTACACAATATATATTGTAAAAACCAGTTAAAATGACCCATGTTATTTTATTAGCGCACGATTTTATTTTTCAAGTGCTTAATAAAACAACTTTACCAATGTTAAATCAATTTACTTACATTTTCGGAGTGACCTCGCCGTAAGGTCAGTATATTATATTCCTTCATAGAGACATAACGCAGTTACGAAGTTTTATTTTTCAATAAAGTAAATAACAAACTAATTCCACTAATATTTCTAAAATCTCAAACAATAATTCATTTTGCAAATTACATACCTACTTAGACTAATAATGTACGTGTACAAGAGTTAACCTACTAGTTGTACTAGTCCTAATATCGTACTATTCTACTTAAATTATAATTGTAAGAGTTTTTATGTTTGCTACACAATCACGCAAAAACGTTTGAACAGATTTAGATGAAATTTGGCACACAGATAGTTAATTACCTGGACTAACTTATAGAATACTTCTTATACCGGTAAATGATATGGTTTAACGACTGTTATCAATTTATTTTGTTTTCATCAATCGCAAACAAAGTTAAGGATACATCTAGTACTTATTATTATTCACTAAAGCATTAACGAAATATTCACTATACTCAGGAGATATACCGTGGACGATAATTTTAACGTATGTATTTGAATTTATTTTATCGTTGCATTTCAAATTGACAGCACTATGCCTGATGGTAGACAAAGTACAATCCAAAGATATCGGCAATTTATCACCGGTCGGCGTTGTCAAGTCGGCCTGTTAGACTTTAGACTTTCAACAACTGATACACTGACTGATTCCGAAACGCGACAAACCAAAAGAGAATTACTTTGACGAATTTATAACCATATTATGCATGTTGGTCGCGACTCAGTCCGGTATAGATCCTTACCATCCCGCTTAATAACTAGATATATGCCGGCTGATACGACGGGACGCATGGTGGTCGTAATCTAGTATGACACAATTCTCTACTTGACTCATCGAGTTATGTTTTTCGAGCGTATATACTGTATGTATGTATGTCGTAAACGGCTTGATGGATTCTAGTATACGGGGTGTCGTTATATTCGTCTTGATTGTGAAAGTGACATAGGTATTGTAATATTTAAGTACAACGTCTAGGAATCAAATAAAAAGAAAAAATACAAAAAAAAAACTTCGTCAAGTGTTTTTGTTGCAGCCGGGTTTATCGTTTCCTTTTTGTTAAAAATTTAGCATGTTTCTGTAGTGTTTGTGTATGTGTAGTATTTCTTACAACCTAGGCTATATCTAAAATTACAAAAACTGAATGATCGACATTATCACCAAATTTATCTTTTATAAATATTACTTTACTAATTTTGTAATCATGATTTTTTTTTTCAGCTAAAAGCTCGTCAAATTTATCAAATAACCGTACAATAGAGTTGGTCGTTTATTATTTAATCTACACAATTAATCAAACTGAGGTTTCTGTTTGTAGGTTTAAAATAACAGCTTTTTTACTAAATGCATATGAAAGTATATCCGGTACTTATAACAAAACACCGATTTTTTTAAAAATTGTCTGTCTGTTTGCTCCTGGTAATCTCCGAAACAAATATCAAATTAAGGGTGAAAATTTCAAACTACGAGCGTATTATTTATTCTTATTATCACAAATTCAAAGGACAAAAGGCAGTTTTGAAATAACACAAAGCTCTTTAAGATATAGAATTCCCGGATATTCGTAGTAGTTCCTAAATCAAGATAAGATTTGAGGATGAGATGTTCTTTGTGTACAATTCCTTGGTCAAAAAAAGTATACAATCTCGAAGTGTTCGATCACTGTACATAGTTGTTGGCTTTAAATACCATCGAGACTATTAAAAACTACTTTTTTTGTCTGCGAGCTTAGTAACATGTTTCAATAAGTAAGAAAAAAGAATTTTTATAGGTGTTTCAGGGTTTTCCATTAAATTCTTAGTAGCAGCTCGGAGTTTGGCTTTGTACCCGATTAATGGCAATATGTTCGCCCCCCCCCCCCCCCACATTACATGGGACCTAAAAACATAAGCGGCGAACTGTGAGTGTACAATTTAGTACACCCTCTGCCTAACCCTTAATGTTAACAGTTCTTATATCCTATCAATTGAGAAATGACATAAGCTTCCCGTGTACAAAATTTACATTTACTTATATAACATGGTGATATCCCCGTAACAGTCGGTTTGTCGCATTTCGTGGTCAACTATCAGCGATAGTTTACCGATCTCTTGGTTGTTGCTGTTTTTTTTTTAATGTATTCTGTGCTTACTATCAGACATATTTAAAAAAATGAAGTAAATTGTAGCTCAAGGGTATTTAACAAGTTCTTATGCTGCGGCATCTATCTTCACAATTTAAAGGTTGAGGAGTTATATTTTAACGTTTAAGAATATATCATTAATTGAAAATATTTTGTACTTACATTCTTCTGCAATTTGTAGTTCAATTTTATCTAAATCTTCGACTTCGTTATCATCGAAGTCAGTTTGCACGGTGACGTCACGCGTATAATGTTGTAAAGCGATGACATCGAAAGGGGCGCGCTCCTCAGGGCAGGGCGCGCGTGAGCTGAGCACGCTTTGTGCGTCATGTGGCTCGTGCCGAGCGCGCTTGCACGCAGCGCAACCGCACAATGAGCCTCGCACGCGCAACAGCCACACAAGCCCGAAGAGCGCCATCCACGTTGTCATACTGTGACGCACTTCACAATAACACGACACATTTCAACGACAGTAACACCACTCTGTGAGTTCCATTATTTTAAAATATTTGAATCAAGTATTTCCATTACAGAGTTTATTTTGTTTTTAATGTGAACGTGTTTAGGGAATACAGCTATTATTTACTTTATTTCCGCTCACAAGTTTAAATTGTTTGTTTTTACTCCAAAATCGTACCAGTAACCCATTCAAATGAAATGTTTAGATACTTTAGGAACAGTTATGTGTACCTATAGTACAGTAGTATTACGGTTACGGAGGTGGTAAAATAAATATTGTAATAAATAGTAGTTGTCACTATGAGCACTGTAATATCCCATTTTAGAAAATAACATGTATTTTTTTTTATTTACGAAATCCACGAAAATTGTATGTCTTAACAAAATATACAGCAAGTATTTACATATTTTATTTAGATGAAAATTATAGATTTCATTTTTGAATTATATTACATAAGATTTATCCTTATTGATGAAATGTTTTTAATAACAACAAAGTATAAAATATTTTTAGAACAACGAGAATCTGCTCCCATCTTTTAATTGATTATATTATTTAATTTAGACTTATATACGCAGTGAAGATAATGATCATTAAATAATCCGAGCATTTCCACACAACGTCGTTAATCAATAAGTGACAGAAGTAGATAGAGAGTTTAGTAATAAAAATACTTATGCTACATTAGAAGGTTCCGTGGTCATATTATTGTATGGAAAGGGCAAGAACTCGCTGAAATGATAAATGGAGGTAATAAATTGCAGCCACTATGATACAAATGGCACTTCTTACCGTAAAGGACTCATGAAAAATATCAATTTATCAGAAACGAAAGATGAGACTCCTGAAGAAAAATTAATGTTAAAACATCGCAAAAATATTTTAAAGTTACGGTATTATTTTTATTATCCTATGGTTTCTAAATTATTTTCCCGTTTTTATAATCAATATTCTTATCGTGAATTATTTTTCTTCGCCCTGGGCGATGTACGAAAACAACGAGATTGAAAATTAGGCAAATTGAAAAGTATTTTTATGTGAATTTGAATATTTAATTTTGATTTATTTTTGTTTTATTATAGGTACTTTTTCAATTGATTTTATTTATTTATAGATAATTAGAGTAAAACATTTTAGATTTCGATGATAATAAAACAAACTATATCGTACGAAAATGAAACTGTAATGACGTAATTGGAGTAGACATAAAGAATGGATTTAGATATTTTTTTATCCTTAAAATTTTAACCTTATCTTGACTTTATTCCATCAATTTAAATAAAAAATAATTGAAACAGTTTAACTTTACTAACACTATTAACTTTTTAATTTAAGTAGATAATTTCTTCCACGTCTAAGAATCATGAATTATGTTCAAACATTTATGTAGGTACAACATAAAAAGATAATTGAGTTTTAAACTTTAAGAATTAATACCGTTTTAAACGTACAGTATACTCATTGGAAAGCCTAGCATGTTCGTCCGAGCATTGAATTAACTTCGCTTTGTTGACTGGGTCTGTCTTATTGTGAAAGACTTTTATTTGCACTGTAACATTTTCTTTTAGCAATTTCAAAATGTATTAAATTTTACGTCAAATTCTTAATAATACGTACACAGTTTACATGAAGTTTTCGTCGTATGGGAATTAGTCTTATTATCCAATAAATAAATTGATAAAAATATGGGTTAGAATTATTATATACTTTTTTAATTTTGCAAATAAAGAATGACCTACGTCAGTATAGAACTAAAAAAAAAACAATGACTGAAAAAATCTTGATTAATCAGATCGAGTTACTTGCCAGTTCTTCTCCATGACTGTTATGTTTTTCGGTCGGTGCCGTGGTAATAGTTTTTTCACATTCATAACTGTCTTCTTAGGGCCTAAATTGAATACAATTTTTTGATTTTGAGGTATTTTCAAAATATTTGCAATGCTTTTTTTATAGTAGCACAGAAAATTGACGTTATTGTCTCTGATGGTAAGCATACTATAATCCTAAAACAACGGCGGCTACCAAGAGATCGTAATCCATCGACGGTTGCCGCCGTGATACCGCCATGCATACATTTAACTGGATATGAGCAGGCTGATACCAAAACGCGACACGCAAAAGCGAGTCACTATGGCGGACTTTTCACCACATGCATGGTGGTCGCGACCCAGTCGAGATAAATGAACCCTACCACCCCGCTTTCGCCATGTTCTCGTTCGGCTTGGGCGACTCAGTTATAGAGATGTAATTCGATACCCCTTGCACGCAATACAAAGTACAACGTATAAGTTCACAAAGACAATGTTAGGATAAAGTATAATTTTTAAACAGAATCTTTACAAATAATTTAAACTTTATTAATTTTCTTTTACGTAACCCAAAAAATGATTTGTGCTTTTGATATTATCCAATTTTGAATAAAGTGTAAATGTATTCTTGTATTTTATTTATAAACATTCAGATTAATTCAGATGCATTACTGTAAAAAATTAAAATAACTATAGATGAATTTTTGAAACATTTTAGTGTGTATAAATATTTATTCAGAATTTGCATACAACAAAGACTCACATAATATCTATAATACATGGGTGTAATGTAAATAACCTGTACGTAAAAGGAGTAACTGTATTATTATACGCAGCCATCCGAGTATGACGGATTGTAAGCATTCACCGGAATAATGCGATTAGGATGCGGTATTTGAATTTACACTTACTGAAAATGCTATTAACATATTATTGAAATTTAGTTTTAAATATTGTGTATCAAGAGGAAACGAATAAAGAAATGAGTAAAGAGTAATATTTTGATGTGCTTTTTAGGGCCCAAATAGAAAAAAAGTATTTTAAATTATTTTTTACATTTTTATCATCATATATATTATTCCTCAAAGGTGTTTTTCTGGCAATCCCATATCTCCGTCAATTCTTCATTAAAATATTATCGTTCCTGGCTATTATAGATAGAAGGACAAAAAGGTTAATATTAATGTTTTCGATGAAAAAATATTAAATTGATGCTAATTATAATATATTCAAGACTCCATCTATTAGTAATGTATTTAATAAACATGACAGCTCTTAGTTGTTTACATTTTTTTATATGCGAAATATTCGCACGAGTAGTAGTAGTACCTAATTAATATTATGCACTTTGTTTTTTTTTCTTAGTCTCTACCTTAACAGAATTGCAAACGTTGATGACATCTATGAGATCTGACACTACGTTTACATTCTTTTAAATGAAATTTTAATCAATTCGAACATTTAAACAATTTTCAATGAAAAAGCTTATAGCTTAATATGAAATTATAAAAACAGCTTTTTATTATAATTTCAAACTGCTTAAAATATCTTCCCTGAATTCGTTATCAGCTCTCCAACTCCAACTACTAGTAATCACAATTCGTATATTATCAAATATCGAAAATGTAGTGATGAATCCGTTGTTCATACAACGGACATACATACATATGTATGTGTATCAAAAACAAGGAAAAATAATGTTTTATTGTATATTTGTCACGAACCAGATATCACTCCGATTAACGCATAGTATATTTAAAACCATTAAAGAGAATATGTGGTGTATGCCTAAAAAGTGAACACAGCTATTGAATTTTTTTTGTACAAATTTCATTATAAAATTAAATTGTCCGCGAAATAATCTCATTGGTGGATATAAAATGAACACAACAAATCACACACACGCTCGCAAATTAATAACAGTTACAATATTACTACTGTAAAATGTAACAATATGCATATAGGGGGGGTTCACATACTATAAAGCTATTTTCTTACAGATAAATGTAAACTTGGCAGCTCGTGTTTGTTTAATACTAACGAGGATGTTCAACATATATTTCGCTTAAAGGATCTTTGTGAGATATAGATTTAACATAAAGCAACCAATATAAGGAATCATCCACGTTATCTAGCATTAAATCAAAAAAGTGGGTGTTTCTTTGACGTGATCAAAATGATTTTTGGAACGAGATTCTCTAATGCGGCTTGCGGTAGGAGCTAATTTCAAGAAATCTTCACATAAGGAAAAACCGTTATGCCTCCTCCATACGACTTTAAAACCTCTTTTTAAAAAATCCTTAATCAGCAGGACTCGAACAATTGATCACTCGTACTGTGCGTTCAAAATCTGGTCGTTACACTGCTAGGCTAATTTGACGAAGATCAAAGTAGTAAAAATCAGGACTCGCATTAACCGTTTGATGGCACACTTAATTTTTTATCGGTTAATGTTTAGTAATTTGTTTCAGTTTTATGATTAAATGTTTATGTTAATTTCACTGTCTGCCGCTATTACGGTCGTCCCGTTCCACTAATTAATTGTTTTCAAGAATTTTCTTTACTACCATTTAATCAATTTACCTGTAGAAATTTATTGGAACCAAGTTATTTGATATACCCCTGCTATTGTACGAGTGTGTGTGCGTGGGAGTATAGAGATTAAAGCAGACGAATTTCGTCCTTGGCGGGGTTGTCCCGACTGCAAACATTTTTTTTACACGTAATTAATTTATAAAAATAAAATATTAAAAGGAATGAAAAATAATGCAATTGATTTTAATTTGTGAATTATTTGTAAATGACACTGATACAGCATTTACAATAAAACAAGACGCGCTTAGCAAGCAACTTCATGACGTTAACTTTGTGTTACAACATGTAAAAATTCACTCTCATTATTTTTTGACAACGCGCCTAAAGTATAACAGCAAAAAAACGATTCATCCTTATTATAAAATAAAACCTGAAGAAATATTCTATACAAAAAGCAACCACAGGTATTAAGAATGTTATTCATTATTAAAATCCCTCGAAGAAGTTCGGATAAAGTATAATTTTCAAAAGATAATTTCCCTGTGGAATTAATTTGAATTCGAACTACCACTTCAAAGATTTTTGTACTTCAGCTTCGCGACACTAGTAATTCCTTCTAGGTTCGGGTAGACCTACATAAATAATTTGTGCCTACTATTATGTTGCTTTTTACAAATGTATTAAGCGCCTATCGGTTGAATAAATTTACGATCTTTGTATACTATAAAAATATTATCACAGTTGATAAGTATCAAATTCGTAAATCCGAAAATACAGGTATAGAGGATATGTAGTGGTATATAACCAACACTAATTTTGAAGCAGTGATGGCTCAGTGGTAGCGTGGCGATATCGTCGATCGACGTGAGTTCGAATTCTTGGTGAGTTTTCAGTGCAGGAAAACCAAGCATTGTATTATGATATTTTCTAATGCCCATCCGGCTAACTACCACTCTCAAGTTGAAAATTTGTCGCCTAACACACTTCTACTATGATTGGCGTGTTGAGTCTCATCGTCACTTAACATCCGATGAGATTGTAGCTAAACGCAAAAAAAACATTGTGAACATTATAAGTCTAACTATAACCACAGACAGACAGTATAATTTATGTATTTGTGTTTGTTTGTAATATCAACGCACAACTCCATACTACCGTGGCGAGGACCGTGAAAATTTGCATCCAAATTCCTTTACACTGTAGGTGAACACTAAGGAAGGATTTTCGGAAATTCAACCCTTAAGGTAAAAAGGGATCAAATTTTGTATGAAATTCCATAACTTTTAAAGATAGATCTATGAAAATTGGTATTTAGTAATCCAGTTAAAGTGGGACATAACTTCAACTATAACGCTAGTGAAGCCGCGAGAAAAGGGCTTGTCATAGTACAAAAAGTTATAATGTAATAAGAAGATACAATAAAAGTCGTTACCGGTTTATGTTATTACTTTTCCAAGTCTAATTAGTTGTTTCTCATGGATCCTTGATAAACATCATCACAAAATTTATTTTTAATTCAGTCAGCACTTTCTACAGAAGTTTATTTCGAAACGTAAAGAGACACGAAATAGGATAAAATTAAGAGACGATAAAGCGGTGTGGAGGAAGAGAATGATAATTACCTAGGGGATCTTTCGTCCGATCAGACGACGACGTCGAAGAAATGCGAAATGCTAACTGTGCTATAAGATAACATACTGTCGTGCCTGTGTAGAGAAACTTAAGTATATTAAATGACTGACTGGTATATTGTGTATAATTTTTGCTTTATCAATTTTTTTTATATATAAGAGATCTAGATACGTATATAGGGTAATAAAATATATGTGTTTAGTGAAATATTTAGTATACTTGGTGGATAAGATAGATTAATTACACAAGTAAAACTGTTTCTTTGTAAATTGCCGTTGTCCCAATAAAATAGATAGAATTATTTTTGAATAAAAAGGACGATCAACAGTCAAATCACAGAAAACACGATAAGTTAGAACTGTGACGAGCATGTGAGTGAACAATGAACAAACTATGTGAGTCAAAAGTAAACGGGTTACGAGCCGTTGCATCTGACAGCGTGCGGCAGTCAGTTCGGTTAAAACTACTGATCTGTGGTTAAAACGGTTGATTACTCATGATTCCTAAAGTGTTCTATATCAACCTCCACGGAACAACGACGGACCGCAAGGGGTCCATGCCAGAAATAAAAACCAAAGGTAATATATGAGAGTTAACGATATTGGATCACATTTAATCTCAATTTAAGCAGATCTTGATTTTAATTTTGGTTTTCTATAAATGTAATAATCCACATGCGCGGGTAGTACTTATTTAAATACATAATAAATATAATATCTTTAGATATGAACTATCTATATAAAATGTAATTATTCATGAAACGAGATGAAGTATCTTTCAAACTGAGAAGCACTATTGGAATTCAATGTTAAGAACACTTTTGATGTTTATGTATTTGCAAAAAATCAATATCAGGTAAACAGAAAAACATGGCAAGTATTTTACGACACAAATATGTCTTGGGACCTGTGAACTACACGATTATTATAAGTATAGCCCTGGTTTCATACTCTAATAGCATCGAAATCTCATTTGAAAACTATCGAAACTTCTGTTAGACCCATAATTCAAGACAGTATAGTGAGTTCTAAAAAAAAAAGAACGACAGAGGACTTTCATTTGAGCGAGGGGCATAGTAAGAGTGTGAAAAGATTCTTAGGGCAAAAGTAATGTGATTATAAAATGGAAATACTTTATCAAAAATTGAGGAATAACGGAAAACTGAAACTGAGTTTCATTGCTTCTGATCTGAACCCTATAATACATATTGATGCAAATTATTTTAACTACTTTATTTTATTTTTATAAGTAATATTGAGTGTTCTTTCTTATAGGCCATCAATTATGTAATTACTTACACTTCCCGTGTACAAAATTTTATCAAAATCGGTCAAAAGTTATTTAAATTTTTAATTTTTGGGATTTTTTTACGGTTCCTAAAAATGTTTTTTTTTTTTATAATGACGTGTACTTTTCGTGTACAAAATTTCAACAAAATCGGTCAAGAATTACGAAAATAGTTTTTTTTTTCGAATTTTTTTTACGACTTCTGAAGATAATATTGAAATTTTTTATATCCTTTCATTTGACCGACGCATATTATGCATAAGCATCCCATGTACAAAATTTCATAAGAATCGGTCAAGCTGTTTTTAAGTTAAGTCTGGATATACAAACAGATTGACAACAAAAAAATTTAAAGGCATATTCCTGATCAGTATCGTTCTTATAGTGTGGCTACCCGGAAATTTTGAAAAAATATTAAAAGAACAGACAAAACTACGGTTTTATTAATATAGATTATAATATAATGAGGCAATCTCACACTCGGTCAATTAATTACCTGTGTGAAATTTGGATTATAATATATGCTGTAAGATACGTATTTGTCAGTAGCTTGTTAGATAGCTAACGTTTATGGTTACTGCACCTTTCTTTATAATCTTATTGAGAAATTGTATATCACCCTCAACTCCTCAATTAACCTTTGTGAATAAATGAGCAATCTAAAGCAAACTTATATTTATTAATTGACCTCGTAGTTTCTGAGATAATTGCGTTTGAAGGTACAAGCTTTTTACTTTAATATTACTATTTACTTATAGACAGAGTACAAGTAAATTAATACTTATGTAGATCTGTAAAAATATTCAACTAATAATCTCCATATTCAGACGCAACAATTTCACTTAACATTTTAAGGAAAACTTCATCGTTTAAAACGACTTACACTGCTAAAAATGAACTCATACCATCAGTGAAAAATATTCGACAGCAAAAAACTTGGAAATCTCCAGACTAGCGTTTTAATATTCAATGTAAGTAAATTGCTTCATTTTTCAGTGATTTTACCACTCAGACAATTAACAAATATTATTCAAAAAGATGTGTTTTGTTCAAAATGTAATTACTTATCTCAGAAATTATAATACTTTTGTATAATGTAATAAGTATGTGTATGTTATGGTCCTTGAAGTTAGTAGAGTATTAATCCGAATGTCAATAGACTTGACCCTTGGCATACACTAAAATGTTTTTCAAAATTTGCAAACTTTTAGTAATTTAAAAGGTAACTGGGAAGTCTTGAACCATTTTCTTATATTACCACATTGTGGTTCGTCGTAAGTGGGAAATATTCCGAAAATGAAAGGTGACGAGAGCGTTTAAAATTGTTAATACGTCATGGGTTGGAGTGTCGATTATGCCCGTACCTTCACTGAGGAAGAGACCTTTGCCCAATAGTGGAATATATACAAACCACCTCATATCATAAGACTTTAACACAAATAATTACACGTAAAGGCTAGTTAATTGGATTTTTGTATTTTAACGCAACTTATCGTGTAATCCTACTCATCACACTAGTAATTCACTCCCGTACCTATACTTCTATACTCTATACACATATATATATATATATATATATATATTATAAAACAGAAGGTTTATATATTTGTGAGAGGTAATCTCTGGAACTACTAATCATATTCTAAAAATTTTTTTACTAATTGAAAGCTACATTATCACTTAGTGAGCCTTTTTGATAGCCTTTTTATTCTTATTAAATTCTATATTGTAATTAATGCTAACGAAGTCGCGTCATTTCTAGTCTCTACAGATATAGAGAATTACTTTGTGTACAATATAAGATACTTCTGTCTGTACATGAAATTTTATTACGAAATTTCGTGACAGATATCCTGTTTAAAGGACACTGATTACGATTATCACTTTAAATAATTTTTTGTCAGTTCGCCTTGTATGTCCGGATTTATTTCAAAAACTGCTTGACAGTTTTTTATAAACTTTGCACATTTTAATTAATTCTGGACCGGTTTTGATGAAATTTTGTACACGAGATTTATAATTCATTTCATGAATGATGGACTGTGAGAATTTACAACAATATTAAACTATTATATAAAACTTTACAATTTACATACAATATAAAAAAAATTAAATTCTATTAATTTTTAACCCATTTTATTGAAGTATAAGTAAAAACAAAATTCATAGGTTATAACAATTGTCAATATTACACCTAGAAAGAAATCATTAAAAAAATTTTCAAGAAATTAAATTTTCATTAATTCTCAACCGATTTTAATCGAATTTAGTAGACGAGAAGCATCATACATCATACCATAATAATTGAGAGGCTATAGGAATCGCTTGTAAGAATATAAATCGTAAAACAGAATAATAATGTTCAACCGATTTATTGTTTTGATGAAAATTGTACACGGGATATACATGCAATTCCTCAGTTGATACGGCATATGAATTATTGTTAACAATATGAGTAAAAATAAAATTACGGGATGTAAATAACTACTGCATAGTAACAACCCAGTGCGGAGCTATGGGCACACCACTAGTTATACAATAAAATCGTAAATTTATAAAACACGTAACTAGTTCCCGTGAAAGTCAACAGCTTTTCCACGTGAACGAAGTCACAGTCACGCCTAAATTTACAATAAATATTTGTAGTTTAATCTCCACCCAGGAGTCTGTGGCACGCAAGCTCTCATTTGTTCTTTGGGGGTTAAAGTGTTACATGAAAGTTTGCGCACTTGTTATAATATTAACATTAAATCATATGGTTCATATCTAATCATACGTGAATGTATATGTCAGATATACTGGCCTGGAATTACTATGAAAGTAGCAAAGGAATCTATCGTACAATATCTATATTAACTTTAGCAGAGGTACAGTAATTTAATATTCCTGTACCGAGTTGGATACAAGAATGGTCCCAATAGGTACCAATAAGGTGAATAATATTATTTCAGTAGGAAGTCATAACTATATTCTTCTCTTATAACTATATATAAAAATCGATGTTTGTATACATTATGTTCCCTATGGACTTCAAAACGGCTGGAGCTATTTTGATGAAATATTCAGACAATCTTCATTTTAGGTCTTTACCTATGAAGTTGTCGGTTTTTAATATTGCCTAAAATGAACATCGGTATCTTTTATTCTACTTAAAATTGTGAAGTCATAGAAATTTTATAGTCATGAAATCATTACTAATATTGCGCCAACTCAGCACTCACAGCATGCTATATCAACGATGTGTATGGACCAGGTACCACAGTGAACGCACGATACGTTTTTGTGTTTAATAGTTTCCGTTTTGGAAATTTTGACCTAAACAAGAAGTTCTGTGGTCATCGCACTGGTTGCACATAGGATAGGCAGCCAAACCATGTTCTAAACGCAAATTGGGTTAAAAGAAGCTGCTTGTAAGTGTATGGTGGACCTGTGCCGGCATTGTTCATCACAATATCTTGAGACCCATCATAATAATTATTGAAGAGGTGTACTGTGAAGGATCGTAAATGATGATGGACAAGCTCGCTGTCAAACAACCATAATTGGTTAACTATGTTAATTGTTCGTAATTTTTTATAATTTTCAAAAAAGGTAATAATGTATGGAAACTTATGTTTTATATTTTCCAGGAGTATTCAAAGACGGCGCTGTACGACTTGGTTCAAATTATTATGAAATAGATTTGATATTTATTGTCACACTTAAGTATATTTTCTGTAAGCACTTATATTAATAACTAGCTGTGCCCGTGACTTCGCCCGCGTGGTATACTTCATTAAAGAAGAACAGCATCTAAATAAAAACCTTCTCTCACCTCAATATCACCTTACGACATTTGACCGATATTATCGCCTATGGCCACGAACAAGCTGACGACGCGCGTTGTTAATGAGGCGCGTCCTCTGCGCGTATAATTTGTATAGTATCGATACAAACGCGAAGATACGTCGATACGGACGTGCTGTAAACAAACGCGCGTTGTTGCCTACTGAGTTGTTCCACAGACACGATATGCATTTTGAATCGTATTTTGAAAGTAGAATGATAGCTGCAAAATATTATTGCGCTTTCCCTGGATATTTGTGCCAGAGCCGCACTTAAGGAGCCAAAGAGCCACATGCGGCTCTGGAGCTGCACATTGCCAACAGTGCCCTAGGCGATTATCTATTTACCTCATAAAATGTATAGAATATTTTTTATGAGTTCTAATTTTTGTTTTGTCGTAAACGCTATAATATTATGTTCATAGGATTTTTTCAGACATATTAAAAGTCAGTAAAAGAATAAACTTATTATTACATAATCTTCTTACATGATTTTAATTTTTACCACTCTCTAGAAGTTACAAGAGTGAAAGTGGAGGGTAAAAGAAGAATTCATGTTGTGCCGATCTTACTTAGTTGGGATAATGTCAAGAAGAATTAACTACTTACCAATAAAAATAAATAATATTTTTTTTATAAATTCTGCAATGAAAACAAAAATCATCAAAGTTTAAATTAACACCTAAATTTAATCATAAAAACTATTTAATTTGGTATAACAGTTTTGGAATATTTTATTAACTTTTTAAATGTTAATCTAGATTATATAGACACGTTCCTAGTCCATGATACTGCAAAAAAGTCAAAATCAATTTCAAATTCATTTCATATTCTTTTTCACACACGCGGAATAGATATAATATAAAGGTTGTTAAAACATAAAATGTTCATGTTGTATAGAGTTCCTACAAGTTAATGAGATAAAAATAACTAAACAATTATTGAAAACATTTTATATTACATTTAAAAAAATGGTTTTTCGGCCTCTTAATGTTAAAATTAAGGAATGAATTAGATCCATCCCTTAGGTATTTAAGTTCAGTTGAAGAACCAAAATTTTAAAAGAAATTATATTATAGAAACAATTTAAATTTGTCATTATCGTTATATTTTGTCTATGCATTAATTTATATGATATCGAATTTTATTCTCTACTTTAATCTTTTCTTCTTTGCTTTTTCCTTTTTTAGGATTACCAGAATTTCTCTATATCAGGATTTATTATTTAATGATTTGCTTTTCTCAAATGTTGACTGGCCTCATTAAAAACGATTCAAGTAGTTCAATGAAACAATAGCGAAAAGCATTAACAAATATGTCTTCACTATACCATCTTAACTTGGATTCTTTTAATGTGAGTAATTAAACGTCAGATGGCGAAAGATGTGAGATAGCCTTTTGCTTACGTTCACGGTTCTTGGATCTTCAACGTCGTTTGATCGGATAAGATTTCCTTCCCTACCGAAAGATTTTTATTCTATACTGAAGCATCAGGCCTTAATTATAATTAACCTGTTATATTTATAGGGGAAACTGTAATGGAAAATTTGACATGTATTACAGTATTCAATAAATCCGTGGCGTAGAGTAACTAGTCTACAATTGAGCTCAGAGGTTGTGGGTTTGATTCCAACTTAAGACAAATTTCTACCTTATAAACTTTGTCTGTACCTCGTTAATTCAAATGAATATTTATTAACTGTTTATATGCTAGAATACAAGCTAAGCTTAGTTCGAAATCAGATGGCTGTGTGTGAGATTATCCCTCAAATAATATAATTAATCTAAAGAAATTCACCAGTAGGTCATAGATTTACACAAACGAACACTTAGAAACCTTCTGGTATAGGTAAGTGAAACCCAATTGTAAAAGAAATTTAGACAATAAGCAATATTTTGTTTAAAAAAATTCGAGTAGACAGACATAAGTATATAGACAATTTAACAAAAATGAAAACCAACTTCAATGATTTTGAAGAGTTCCCTGGTGTATCTTAGAAAGTCCTATGCAAATAAAATTAAATTATGACCATCCTTGAAGTATCCCCTATCCAAAAAAAAAATCATCCAAATCGGTCCATAGATAAAGAAGTTATGGCTGAACATTCATAAATAAATATACATTCGAATTGATAACTTCTATCTTTTTTTGAATTCGGTTAAAAATACCAGAGCTGATCTTTTTTTCGTTGAACTTTTAGACTAATGTCAAAGTATTCCAACGTTTGTTTAACGGCTTACAGTTTTTGATCTTAACTTTAATTAATAAACCCAACCCATATTACATATCTATATTTTGAGATGAGCTAATTAACTATTACTCTTGCATTAAAATTTATTTTTGTAAGTATGAAATTCTGCTTATAGTTAATTTGTTTTTTCACCGTTGTTTTCTCACAACTTCACTTTTTAAACAAGTCCACTTATTTGTTCAAATGTATGAATAACTATGATAAGTTTACATCATATAAAATTATATACTTTTTAATTTACTTCACTATGAATACGCGTAATTTTCTCTCGTATATTCCAGAAATGGGACGTGTTCCCACCTTGGTATCTCTTTCGGCACTGAATGTTCTGATAGGGCGGTTTACGCATGCGAATCATACTACAAGCCTTTAGCCCTGATGAGCGAGCTTTCGTGGAGTGTCTGATAATGAAACGCAACCGATAAATGATTTTACGAGATATTATTATTAACTCACATTGTTCCACCGAATTCTAACTGTCAAATTTTCTATTATTTTCACTAAAACATGATTTACGAGCTACTTATTACAATATACACGGATATACGGTTAAATTAATACGTACGCAATTACATAAACTATGCAAATAAAACAGTTACTTCAAATATTTGTATGATATGGTATTTAATTACTTATCCGATACTAGTATTCCTACGTGTAATAATAAAATATTTATATTTGTGCTATAAAGCGTTTTATTTTTTTGGAGATGCAAGTTCCTTCTCGTGTTTCGTAATTGTCAACAGTCACTACATAAAATATTGAGAGTAATAAACTTTTCTCAACGCTGGTAACAACATTTCAAAGTAAACGATGTAAACACATAGTAGCATATGTGCCAGCAAAGTTTGATGTGAACGCAGTAAATAATAAAAAATCATAAAGATGCTGAATGTTTTATCGGGAATGTTAATACTTGAAAACTCAATAAGTAACAAACAATTTTACGTATACTGTAAATACATGTTTGGAACACTGTAATTATTGCACATTTCATGACAATGTTCTTTTAAAGCTAGCAAAAGTCAACTTAGAAATAAGACAGGCTTCATAAAATTCTACCTACAGTTTATGCGAATACGAATTCATAGCAACCTCGAATATCAACGCTTTTTTTAGAAGCTGGAACCAATTGCATTATTAGTTTTCCTAGCAAGCTTTTTGTGAGGAGACTTTAATATGCATAATCTGTAATTGGATGCAAACTATCTGTCACTAAACGTCTCTATACTTCTTAATTATTAAAACAATGATAACATAAATATTCAACATTTTCAGGAATTACTTCGTAAACTCCGACATTACTTTCATCTTAATTTTCCAGCATCAAATATTAAGAAATCTCTTCTGTATCTTCTTGCTTTATTAGCATAACTAGTTTTGCCAACCGATGCAAGTCGTTGAAAATGTCTGCCGTCAGACCGAAGTGCAAAATTGGAAATTTAAATGTTCCCATTGCTAAAACATTTGCGAAAATTTATTTCTCTTTGAAGACCTTATGATTCCATTTATATTGCCTGAATATAATATTGAAGTATTATGGTCTTAGTATTTAGCTTTACTAACCGATTTTGTTATGCAAAGATTATCAGATCTCTCTTTAAAATGTCTGAGTTTGATTTCTTTACGAGCATAAATGTATTGAAATTATTTTCGAAATTAAAATATCATCTCGCTTTTAACATTTTGCATAAAAGTCTGTAAGTAGAAGAACTACTCGCCGTTCTCAAAGCAGTATTAAATAACGTATTACAAGGTATTTTCTTTGGAGACGAAAACGCTAGATTTAGGCTCATGTCAATTGAGGAATACCAGTACTGTACGTTCCTTGTTATTTCGATTTTTAGTAGTTCAAAAAAAGAACGAATTCATATAAAGTTTAAAACATCAACATTTTTTAAGTGAAAACTTCTATAAGCACGTGTGAATTTTGTATAGGGTTAATCTTAAAGTTCGGGCCACCTCGCGTCACCTACACCGACATGTAAACATTATATCTGTAGCTGTATTGAAGAAATTTGAGTGCTGTATTGAATTAATTGTTAAATTATCCATTACCTTTTTATTTGGAAGTTCAAAAGTTCATTCTATTGCACGAGCAATGTACTATGAAAATTAAAGGACTCATAGAATCGTTCTTGGGCGAATGCGATCGTAACAGAGAGCCAAAGTTTGAGCCAAACTGAGCATTATTTCAATGCACGATAACATATCGTACATTGCATATACCAAATCTACTCAACTGATTTATGTCCATTATTGATTGGAATGCCAATATATGTGAAAAAAAAGATTAATGTTAATAATTTTAATTCACAAATTATGAAATTTTATTTATTCATACTAAAATTAATAACAAATAGATATTCCAAAGTTTTAATTTTTTAATTCTGTCGGCAGTCCACATGACTGCCTTTTTTATCACCTCATTGGTGTACATCCGTTAAAAAAAAAAGAAAATAATGTAAAAAAAAAAATTTGACGTAATTTTATAAAAACAACTCAATTACTTTCCATAAATTTAATGCCACACTTTTAATCCTAAAAGGTTTCAAGCATAACATTATGTTTTAATATAGAGTTATAGCACAAGTTTCATAGTAATTTTTTAATAGTATTTTTTTTTTTGTTATTTTATAAAATTCTACGACATAGCAACGAAATGTACATACACAATATTCTAAGACACATGTAGATGAATGCAGTGTAATTTTGAATGTAGAAAGTGGAAGTTGTAGGAATTGGTGAATTGGCAATTATTATTAAATTTTGAGATTTTGGATTGTAAGCGGCGTCGAATAACATCTTGTGAACTGAGATACAACCAACCTAACCTCACCTGTACGTGGTGCATCCTGTTGAGTAACGAATGAGGAAATGGTGATAGCGGGGCTGTACAGCTCGACTGGTCCTCGACGACCGTCTATATGGTGAAAAGCCCGTAATAGTGCATATGCCCGTCACGTTTCAGGATTAGACATATACAGTTTATTACGCATGCCACTGGTGATGGATTGTTGTTGTCTTATTGGTCGCAACTGTGTTTGGATTGTATTGTGCTTACCATCAGGCAAAGTTCTAAGTTCCGTCACTTTGCCATTCTACTATAAAAATATACTTAGTTGTATTTATTTTTAAAACAATTTGATTTTTTTCATTAAATTTTATTTTTAAGCATAATGAAATATGAAGCCACCCAAGTTACTTGAAATACTTCAAAACTATTTGAAATTCCACAAGACGTCTGACATCGAGACAATGAAAACTCTCCATAAATAGTTTTGGAAAACTTCCAAACATTAAGGTTGTTGATGACACAAACTTTGTGAAACTTTTCATCATAAAAGGCTAAAGCTAGACTTTGAATGGGACAAATTCTTGAAACATTAATCATAATATTTTATGAATATTCATGACAATTGTTTACCAAAATATTGAGTGTTTTTAATATATTTCATATTTAATACAGGTATAACAAATGAATACGTAAATATGAAATCTATCACATTTTAAGCTGTAATATTTGAGTGACCGAGCTGTGCTCGGAGTCTTATAAATAAAAAAAGGATAACACCTATCTAGGTTATCTTGGAATGTAAAACATGATCTAATGCAAAGTTTCATTGAAATCGTTGGAGCCGTTTCCGAGATACTAATTACATATATATAAGATTTGCTCACTTAATATAATAAGATTAAATATGTACATTTATGTGTACAATTGTAAATGATAAAAAATGTGAATGAATTTTGTAATAAAATAAATAAGTCAAAAATTCAATAGACTAGTAATTGCATACATGCAATTAATATTATTTATTATAAAATATACATAATTAGACATGAATAATTGGACGTGATTTACGGAACAACTTTTAACCTATATTATACTATAAGTGATAAATCGATTCTTTCCGTTAAAAGGTCTTAAAAACCATTAAGGGCAAATTTACTTTTTTGATGCTCTTTTACTTAGTATGTTACGCTCTTTCGTTATGTGTTTCTAAAATTAAGCTAAAATGAAAAAAGGTCATTACTACGAAAGATTTTTTTAAAGCTAAACTCCACATTTTTTTTCATACCCAGTTTTAAAACAGTATATTTTGCATTACGAGATCAAACACGTTTAATATACTTAATTTATTTTATAAACTTGATTAGCAACCATAATATTTTTTTCATACAGAACTAAAAAATACTTACGAGGTATATCCATAGTTCTAATTTATCGTTAAATAAATGTTTTTCTCAGTAATACTACATTTTGCTTTAATCTAGCAGCAGTAAATTTTGTAGCAGGAAATCTCCGGAAGTAACCCGAACCAAATCGTTTTTAAGATTTTTAGGTATTATTCTTAAGGTTACCGTTTAAGACGGCTATTTACACGACCTCCTGCTACCCCATGTACAAAATTTCATAATAATCGGTCAAGCCGTTTTTGAATTACATCCGGACATACAAACAGGCAGACAGACATATAAAAAATGTCATGATCCTCTGATCATATCCTTTATATTTTATCAAGTATGTCTATCGGGAAATTTGGAAAAAATATTACAAGTACAAACATAACTACAAATTTATTAATATAGAGTGAGTAATATGAGTGACACAGACTTATTGATATTTATATAAACTGCATTTAATATATATGAAGTCGATGGCGGTTGTTAGTAACCAATATTAATTTTATCAATTGCATCTATGATGATTAGAAATATAATTAAGCTATTTATTATCAGAAAAAAAAAACAATGTTACATTATATTTGTTGCGGATAGCTCAGTTTTTGTGAAAGATTAGGGCTTAGGAGAGAAACAGGAAAATTGGCGATCTTTTAATACATATATTACATTTGACGTATATTGAACGAACAATAAAAATAAATGACATTTATATATAATTCTTAAATTAAACATTAAAAAGAAATTAAAGAAGGTCCGATTCTCAACATCCTCCCCTTTTTTAAAAAAAAATTGCCTAACTAAACAGAAGAATTAATTTTTTGAGGGGTCTCTTTAACTGGCCCGCAGAGGTGGCGACATCAGCTACTCTAGGAATTTCATCCTTGCCATAATATAGAGATACGATTCTTCCCTTTGGCCACACACCACGAGGTAAATTATTGTCCGCTATTAGAACCACATCTCCCACTTTTATATTTGGTTGCTGTCCAGTTCCTTTAGTTGGATTCAGAAGAGGCAGGTACTCCACCAACCAATGTCGCCAAAAGTGGTCGGCCATTCTGGCTGCCCTTTTCCACCGAATTCTGCCATGAAGGTCGCTTTCCTCAACTTCAAAAGATAAACGATTGACTGAAGACGTCCCAATTAAAAAATGAAAAGGAGTGAGAGCTTCGGGATAGTCAGGATCAAGAGAGACGTGCGTAAGAGATCTACTATTCACAATCGCTTCTGCTTCCAGGAGGAGAGTTGATAAAACTTCGTCTGAGGGCGACTTATCTTTGAGTGTCACTTTGAGCGCGGTCTTTATACTGCATACTAAGCACTCCCATGCTCCGCCCATAAAAGGAGCAGCAGGTGGAATGAACTTCCATTGTATCAACTCATTTGCCGCAAAAATTGTCATTTGTTCTTCGTACAATTTCTTAAGTTGTCTGCTTAAACCGACAAAGGCAGTTCCGTTGTCAGAAAAGACTTGACGTGGTAATCCTCGGCGAGCAATAAACCTTCTCAAACTCATCATAGCTGCATTTGTGGTAAGGCTGTAAACTACTTCCAAGTGCACGGCTCTCGTAACCAAGCACGTATATAGAGCGATATACCGCTTTTCATGTCTTCGGCCTACGGTGACTTGGAGAGGTCCGAAGTAGTCTAGACCAATAAATGAGAAAGGTCTTTCGTAGTGCGCGAGTCTTGCTTCTGGAAGTTTTCCCATAGGAGGATCGAAAAGTTTTGCCTCCTGGTGTCTACAAAAAAGGCAGTTGTGCGCAACGGAACGAACCGTGCTTCTCAAATTGATGATCCAGTAAAGTTGGCGGAGTTCATTCATTACTGTTTCAGTGTTAGCATGTGCAGCTCTTTGGTGGTATCGGAGTACTAGGAGGCGAACAGCTGGATGTCTTCCATCGAGTATGATGGGGCATTTGGTTGGAGTCTTGACGTGTTCAGTAGCAGTGATGCGTCCGAATAAACGAAGTAAGTTGTCGTCGCATAAAGTGGGAGAAAATTTAAGCAATTTACTTTTACGTGGTAGTGGTGTGTTATTTTTTAGGCAAGTAATCTCTGCTTTGAAACAATCTAATTGACTTTGCCATAAAATATGAATTTCTGATATTTGTAGATGGGAAGCTGTTAAATGAGGAGTTAACCCAGTGCTATCTACTCTACCGCGTAAAATGAGCAGCTTACGGGCAAATAAATGCGCTAATGCAGTGGCTCGAACTAAACATAACCACCTACTAATACGCTGTGCACTAGCTGCAATGGGAGCCAGAGGATGGAAAGGCTCATCAACAATTGCATGACAAATGATTCTATGCTTTGGTTTGAGATCAGATTGATTAGTCATTATATTAACTATAGGTTCAGTTGGCCACTGATTTGAATATAAAAACTCTGGGCCGACAAACCAGCGTGATTTTATGTTTAAATGTTCTCTACTAAGGCGTGTAGCATCATCAGCTATATTTAATGCAGTTGGAAACCATCGCCATTCACTGACATTAGACAGTTCTAAAATTTTGCCTAAACGGTTGGCGACGAAGGGCTTGAATTTACGTGCGTCATTGCGAAGCCACCCAAGAACGTTCATAGAGTCACACCAAAAAATTCGGTTGCGCGGTTTTAATTTGTGAGCGTTGCAAAGAGTGTCCGCTAAACGTGCAGCTATTAGTGCGCCTTGAAGTACCAAGCGTGAGATTGAAACTGGTTTTAATGGTGCTACTTGAACCTTACTACCTATTAACACTACTTTAATAGTTCCATCTGGATGGATTATACGCCAATACGCTACTGCGGCATATGCAGACTCACTAGCGTCACAAAACAAGTGAAGCTCTCTTTCTACTTGTACATCATCAAATTCGCTGAGGTTGTACCGACGTGGAATTTTAAAATTATTCAGGGAACTAACGCAAACTGCGTGCCATTCCTGCCATGCGGTGGTATCATCCTCAGCGAGCTGATGGTCCCAATAAATAGCTTTACGCCAAACGTTTTGAAACAAAATCTTAGCTCTTACAATAAGAGGCGCTAATAATCCTAGGGGATCATACACGCACATCATAAGAGACAACGCTTCGCGCTTTGTAAACTTTGGGAAAATAGCCTTCTTATTGAAACCTTCGGCATTAAAACTAAGAGAGTCTTCAGCAGGATGCCAAACTAAGCCTAAAGTTCTAACGGATTTAGCTACTCTACCCAAATCTACGTTAGCTAAGGGTGAATCAAGTAAAAACTCTTTTAGAATGAGAGATAAGGCTTTAGGTTTAGCATCAACAGCTTCAGGGAATTGACTCTGAAAATCAAGCGCGTTTTTATTTTTAATAAATTGTGCGGAAAAAGGCCTTGAAGCTGCACCGAATATCAAAGATGTCATTCTAAACACTTGAATTGGTTTATTAGGAGAATTCCGCCACAGAAAACGTTGGGCATCTCTGTCATCTTCGCGTATTTTAATTTGGGGAAACATTTCTCTAATGTCAGCAGAGAGTCCGACTTTGAATTCGCGAAAACGCAAAAGTATATCTAAAATTGGGTTGAGAAGGTCCGGTCCAGTAAGTAGCATAGAGTTCAAACTTACTCCATTAGATTTGGCCGCCGCGTCGAAAACGATACAAAGTTTACCAGGCTTGTTAGGATTGGTAACACCGAAATGTGGTAAGTACCAACATCTTTAGATAGAGTGATCCATACTGACGGGACCTGCTGCGTAATTATTATCAAACATAGCTTGCATATTTAACTTATATTGTTCGGCATAGGCGGGCTCTTTGCTCATCTTTCTCTCTAAGCTTCTAAATCTGGATAGAGCATGTCCAAAGCTGTCTGGAATTTCAAAAATATCATCTTTCCAAGGTAACCCAACCTCAAACTTGTTATTTGGTAATCGACGTGCAGTTTCTTCAAGAATTTTTATAGCTCTAGCATTATTTTCACTTAAAGGCTCTTTTTTAGTAATACCTATTGAATCTAATTTGTAATAATTTTCAATGAGTATGCCTAAGTTTTCAGAGTCGTCATTATCGGAAAGGTTTACGTGGTTGACAAAATTTACGGGTTTAGTCTTGCTGGAATCAAAACCAAATAATACCCAACCTAAGTTAGTATTGATTGCAACTGGCTGAGACCTAGTACCAATCCGAGTCGCCTTGGAAATCAAAAGATGCCAGTTATCAATTCCAATAATTAATTTAGGTTCACCTATTTCGTAACAAAGTACGTTGGCTAAATCTCTTAGGTGGCGAAACTGTGTGATGTCATCCACATGAACTTTTTGTTTTGATAAACCTAGATTCTCAATCGAACGAGCATTGCAAATAGAAAATATGTCAGCTGAATGACGACCTTTAATTTTGAAGTTAACATACTGAGCCTTAGTCTTTTTGCCTAAGCCACCAACACAGTCTAATATAATATGTGACTCAGGTCCTGTGACGCCTATCTGCTCACATAATTTGGAATCAATTAGTGTAGCTGTTGAGCCATCATCCAATAAAGCATACGTGTTGACGCTGCCTAGTGGCCCCATGATATTGACAGCTATGATTTTTAAAAAGGGTCTACAGTAATCTGGTTTGTCGGATATCTCAGACAAAGAAGCTTTCTCAGACAAGTAAGTAGTATGTGTAAGAATCTCGTTTGATTGTTCATTAGATATACAGACATTTTGTGAACTTGTATAATTGTTGTTGTAAGGTTCATTTTCAACAATCGTATGCGTAGCTAAAAATTCTGCATTGTGCAAAAGTTTATGGTGCCTAGGTTTGCAATCCTCAATGTTACAAATCTCTTTAGTGAACTTGCAATATTTGTAACTATGAGAACCTTTTTTGAGACATTTGTGACATAGTTTATTTTCTTTTACGAACTTCCACCTGTCACCGATAGACATTTCTACAAACTTGTCACATTTTGATAAATTTAATTTAGGTAAAGAGCGAATGGAGATAATTTCATTGAGAACTATCGATTCAGATCTACCAAACCTCATTTCTAATGCATCCATAACTACGGCAGGATCATGAGCTGACACGAGAAGAATTGAAACTGCCTCACGAGCTGCTCCTCTGAGACTCATGCCAATGCGTGTCAAGTTCTCAGTCGCAGAAAAGGTGCCTTTGCTGTCCTCGTAGAGTCGCTTGAAGGCCAGCCAGTCCAAAGGCTTACCATCGACAATAGGCAGCCTGCTGTCTCCACATTTGTGCTTGGCACTGCTGAGCGATGTTATAGCCTGTGCTAATAAAGATATGTCAGTGGGCTGTTGTGTTTTTAATTCAGTAGTATTGTGTTGTATACTATTAGTGATATTAGGAATGTTCGCTGTGGTAGTAGATTGAAATGGCCCTCGCGAGCTTCTTCCACCACGTTTATTCAAATTTTGGCGAAATCCTATTTCTTCGAAACGTTTGTTAAATGTGGTAGAGCCGATATTATTGGGCTCTGCCATAACGTTTTCATTAATAATATCTGAATTATCTAACCAATCTCGCACTGAAGAACGAGAGCCCCTTTGACTCCTCCCACTTTCCGAGTCCAACATCATAAGCTGAGCCTCCCGCTCCAGTTCAGCAGCCTTGCGCTCGGCGGTGGCTGCTGCTGCTGCGGCTTCTGCTGCTGCTGCTGCGGCTTCTGCTGCTACTGCTGCTGCTACTGCTGCTGCTTCTGCTTTAGCTACTTTTCTTATATGTTCAGCTTCCAGTGCAAGCTTTTGAGCTCTGATAGTAGCAGTTGACCGTACTGACCTGGAACTTTCAGATACGATCGAGCGTGCTCCAGAAATTAGAGCTGCCGTGGCCGTGGACTTAGACGGTGTGGGTTCGCTCATGATCCCGTCGATACAATGATCGTCTCCCGTTTCCCGCAGCTTAGCTTGCGCCCTAGTCTTCACCATTAAAAAATAAAATTTTGAAATGGACAGGACTTTTATAATTTTTAGTTCAAATTTTTAACTCGAAGGACCAAAATGTTGCGGATAGCTCAGTTTTTGTGAAAGATTAGGGCTTAGGAGAGAAACAGGAAAATTGGCGATCTTTTAATACATATATTACATTTGACGTATATTGAACGAACAATAAAAATAAATGACATTTATATATAATTCTTAAATTAAACATTAAAAAGAAATTAAAGAAGGTCCGATTCTCAACAATATTGAATGGAATAGACTTGTACATAACTTCAAGCGATGAACGAAATATATTATTATTGAGATAATATTTTTTAATCCACACAAAATAGACCTCACCTAAAACAATAAATTCAAGAGACAACTGAATAATCATACATCGGACTCGATTTCCTTTGGGTAAAAAATAATATATATCTTCAGTTCAACGCCTACCCCTGATTTATAAGTGTTCACGTGAGGGAGTGTCACGTACATCCGGTATGCCCACGACGCGATGTTTTATTCTTATTTATTACTTTATTTTGTTCCGTCAAATTTTTAACACACAACTGTGTTTTTACAGTAATATGTACATGAAATGTTTAAACATTTAGTTATTTAGTAGTCCTTTGTTCAATAATTTGCCCTCTGTTTAGTTAGTGTAACTTCCTTTTTTTTTATTCTACGTCTCTTGTCGCGTTTAGTATATGGATAAAATTTTAAAAAGTTGTGCGCTCCTCACTTGACGGTGCGACGCGCAGCGCTGCGGTGCTCCATGATAAAGTTCAATGAAGAAGAGGATCAATGATAACTATGATAAGAATGTTAATTCATTTTACTGAGTATGAATGACTGAACGTTGTGTAAAAAAAGTTGGCCGTCACGGGACGCTCGGCAAATGTGAAACAATTTAGTGAATATTTAAAAAAAAAGTTCTGCATGTATCAGCTCCGACACCTCAGTACTTGTAACTGATGACATGATGTGTTGGAAATTTAACTATTATCTCGAACGTGATGAATGATCTGTACATGATTTCAAAGTGAAAGGTGCGCGGTAAGTTGCCTAGAAAAACGTAACGCTTTTTGTTAACGCTTTTATAAATTTCTCTCCTGACAGAAAGCCACTGTAAAGATGTTTATTTTATTACTATGTATATGGTGGTCAGGATCACGACTACCACTCCTCTTGATTGCTGGATATACACCGGGTGATCCCAACCAACTGCTTTTAATCTACTCGTGTTTTAATATGAAATTTTGAATTAATCCAGTCTGTCTATTAGAGAAACGAACTCGGCTTCGTACCGCTAACTTTGGGATCAAGACATCGCCACATCAATATCCGCCAACATTGGGTTCAACAACCGATCTGACCCACCGCCTTGGATGGTTCACATTAAAAAAACATTCATTGAAAATTAATTATGAATCATTAATAGCTATTTATTTCCCGAAGAAGTTTTTACCAACTCGCTAACCTTTTATCAAGCTGATTACATAAAAGTAGACGAAAGTAGTTATACATCCATCACTACCACATCTACCTTACGAGGAATTTTAGAAAATAATATAGAATGCAAGCACATAATTATGTAATTTTTATAAATGATCCTTATCTGTGTTCTTTATTCTGAAGATACATAAATACGTTCATTAAGAATTATTGTAAAACAAGATATTGTTTTATATAGGGAAAATATTTATGTTTTTGTAGCCATGATCGTCGAATCAAGAAGAAAAACCCGAGTTTAATTCATTATTTGAGGAAATAACAATTATTTTTAGACGCTGGATGCATTATAAGGGAATCCAGAATGGAAAACACAATTATAGATCATATAGGGTAATTGAAAAACAAAAACAATCACAAGAAATTACATTTGGTGGCCAGGAATAAAGTGAATATTGAAAGACTGAATAAAGAAAGTCAGATGTGTGACAAAGAAGTTTCAGTACCAAGACGCTTCTAATAGCCCAAGCTGAGTTTCAGTCACTTTGACACCCTTGAGCTTGTTGTCACGCTTTCGCGGCTGAGTGCCTTGAGCGCTCGACCTAAAGCCCGGTGAAGCTGTAAAAGCTATCTAAAGCTTCAGGGCCCATGTGGCTTCCGATGTAATCAGATAAAAAAACTTTGTGAAAATTTTCATGTTACCTCTACCGCTTTGTGTTGTGCGTAATTCGTAAACCTGAACAAAATTCCATATTTTATTGATGTAACTGACGATACAGTAAAACTGCAAGATGAAGTTGGATGTAGCGATACCATCGTATTTAATGACATTAACAAAATTAATAGAAATTATGACACTTAACTTTGAAGATCACATCTGACAGATGCAGAACTAGTTAGAAGTAAAAATTAAAGCAGCACAACAAAAAACAACTTGCGATTACAGGTTATAAAAGCGAAAATGTTTTATTACTGTATCTAAGTGATCTAGTTTTGGTAAAAGATTATGGGGGCAGGACTAAGTGGGAATAAGAAAAAACATAGAAAATTAATTCATCGTAAATTGTTCATCAGTAAATGGGGCGATCTACCAAATCATAATAAAAATGTACCTTGTAGATCATGATCAGGCATAGAACAAAAATATAAGCCTTTGTGTTTCCCTGTCTGATGAGGGACACTATACTGAGACGAGAGACGAGTTTTCAACTTCCAGTACTTATCGGTCACACCTATTTATCTTTTTATTCATCAGTTAACCTATGATGTTTAATGGTATCATCGATAGCGGTACTCTTTAATAACTTTGTAAAATAGCTTAATATACCCTTGGAGTTGCCATTGTAATGTTTATTGTTATTTTAAGTTTCCTTTGTTACATTTGAAATATATTTTAACTATTTATTTGTACGTATATTACTCACATTATAATACAATGTAAATAATCTAACAGCGGTCATGTTAGTTGCATATATATTTTTAATTGCAAAGTTTTTATTACGTTTAAACTATTTTTCATCCTTAACGGGGAATATACGCTTTAAAATGATATTTGAGTCATTAATTTTTATGAGCCTTTTTTATTAATTATTTTTATTAATAATTACTTTTATATCATTATATAAGCGTTTGTTGTAAAAACAATTCTAAATTTCTATTAATTAGGTATGATATCAGTAAGTTACGAGTAGTGGAAATTTAAGTGCTTACGAATACATTTCAAATGAATTTAATTTATAGCAAAGTGTACCTACAATTTTGGAATAGTCTGGAATATTTTATAAACATGACAACTAGAGGTTACTACTTCATTAATATTAATTACAGTCTACAGCCAAAACATATCACAATATATTTTACCAATGTAAACTATTGTGATATTATGCTTATTAAATACTATTTTATTTTATATTAAGTTTGAAAATGTAAAATTTTAAATAAGTACGTCAGCTACAATATCTATGGAATGAAATTTAGTCGCAAAGTTTTGTATCGCTTACTATTGTTGCTAAGAAATCCAGATAGCATAATAAAACCATTTACAGACAGTTAACTTCCGACATTGGCTTAAAGGTAGAAGGGAATTCGATTATTGGATACTGGTATTGGGCGTTGACGTCTGCAATAAAAACCAATACGGTGTCTAATGCAGTGTGGCTTTAGTTTTATTGCCTTTATTATACCTGATTATACTGATTGTTTCGTCTAGTCAATTTGTCTGAATTAGTATGGATTTTAGATAAGGCATATAAATGTTACTTTTAAAAGCAAAATTTGATTTCTGAGCATTAAACTTAAGCCAATTATTTTATTCTGATAATATATTATAGGAGTTATGAAAAGAAATTTACCTATTTATCACGTCGTGTTCACCACTGTGCCTATAACGGTTTTGTAAAAGTTGAATGAAAATTATGTGATACGTCTATTTATTCCCAGACTAGCAACCGCCTGCGACTTCGTTCGCGTTAGTCTATATAAATAAAATGATTGAGGTTTGCAGTTCTGCGTGCATCACGTAAAAACTAGTGGATAGATTTTGATATTTTTTTTTGTTTTACTTCATAGATACTTGGTTCTATAAAAAGAATAAAAAATTATCACAACATCTTCATTAAATAAAGGGTTATTAAAGTTTTAAGAAACTTTGATTTTTATAAGCATTACGCAATTTTCTGACGTCCTCGCGAGCGAAGCTACAGGTACAACTAATCTATACAAATATTATAATCCCCACTTCTTCACGGCAAGAAAACATATCGTTGAACGCGTAGTGCTTATTATAAAAATCGTAGATTTTTAACACTTTAATATATTTTTATTGAACTAACGTCCCGCCCCAGCTTCACAAAAGTACAATAATTTACAAAATGGTGTATTTTATGCTTAAAAAAGCCTGATTTATAGTTTATCGCTTTAATATTGATAGATCATAACTTAATAACTGCCTCTAGTCTAGTGGTCCTAAACGCGACGGCCATGCTCGAGGCCCTAGGTTCGAATCCCAGGTACAGCAAGGTGCTATTGGGTTTTTCTATGAAATTATCAGTAGAAGCTCGGAGTTTGGCTTTGTGCTCGACTAATGGCAACAGGTTCGCCCCCTATTACTTGAGACCTAAAACATACCCGGCGAACTTTGAGTGTACACCTCTGCCTAACACTTCGGGGATATAGTCGTGTGGTATTTTATGTAACTTCATATTTACGAATAGTGCGCTTAGCTCGCGACATGTAATTCATTTTAGGTGAGGAATACCGGCCAACCGACCGCGGTCGGCTTTGCTTTGAGGGATTTCTTAGAACGCGCTCAATTTTGAATTCGTGGTATCTTCTACGGTATTCATTTAAATAGAAAACTGTAAAGGTTAATTTTAATTTACATTAAATGCCCAAGTTAACTAATAAACTTATCTGGATAAAGGTTAATACTGAATTAGAGAAAATAGCTTCGCAAATAACGTTATATTTTTTATTATTGTGTAGAAGATAAAAATAGTTACTTTTTTCTCTAGGCTTTTTGAAGAACTACAATTCTTTAAAACATTATTTAGCTAAATCTCATAAGGTTTAGCCAGCGTAAGACATATACGCGCCCGAAAATTATTTTTGACGACTTGATTACAAATAATTGAATTTTCTCTACTACACTAAAACCTAATTGGAATATACTGTATATATAAACCTTCTGTAAAAAAAATCTGTATTTGATAGTGAAAACCGCTTTAAAATCCGTTTAAAAGATCGAAGCGTACATAGGGATAGACAGCGAGAAGCGACTATACTTTATACTATGTAGTACTGCAATTAACATAAATGAAGTCGATGGCGGTTGTTATACTATTTCCATTTCTTTATTTTCTCGATGACATTTCTAATTTGATAGTTGTAGTGTTGTGACCAAATAAGTAATGATATCGATCACATATGTCGATGTCGATGACGATTCATGAGATTTTGATTAAAATAAATATATAAAGATTACCTGTCGTCATAATTATTTCGTTTCATTGTCGAGTACCTACCTATACCTACGTATTTTACAACAGCTTCGAAAGTTTTGAACAAGTTGGCATTAACAATCAAGAATTAATACGTGTAGCATCTTGTAATGAAATATAATATTAGTCAATAAATTTGTACAAAAGTATCTGGCAGTAGTTTGGTTTCTTACATTTTGTAAAAAAATATCGGGTCTGTAATTGTGTTACGTTTATCGATATAGCTCCACCCCTATCAGTTTTTCCGACTCTGTTATAACCTTGTACGTGTGTAAACGTCATATTTTTATAAAATAATGCATACATAATGTAAAAAAGACGCTCGTTCAAGTTTTCACAGGAGCTGTCATCGAGCTAATGGTAATGGAAATGGTTAAGTAAATATAGGAGCATAATATAGTTATTATAATATTGATAAATAAAAAACTTAACTGAAATCATGGAAATGGATCGGAAATTAAAAAAATGCGGAACCTACATCTAAACTTTGCTTTCTTTCTGGGAAACCCCAGAAGGTTATACTGGGTTTAAGGCCGTAGTTATGACTGTCGTATTAAACTGGTAAACGCACCTGAGCGTTGTTTTAGTTTTAACAATGCGGAGCTCGAGTAGAGTCGCCCAGAGCCAGAGCGGAGTAGTTTTGGCAACACTTAGGTAAGTTATTATGGGTAGTTCTTACTGAAAATTAATATTTGTGTTTCTAATTTTGGTTAATTGACTATCCATATTAAATGATTGTTAATCTGAATATTTGGAAGATTTATCGCGTATCATTAGTTTTCAAAAATTCTAAAATCATACTACTACTATTATAAAATTATACCTATTTTTATTTTAAAAGTTATATAATTTAAAATCGCCAAATAGTATGCATCAAGCAAACATAGTTTATTAAATATATACAATCTAAACGAGTTATTGGCTAAGTGTTATCAGTTTAGAATGGTTTTGTACAATGTCTTATAATATTTATTGTTATATAACGGCATAATTGTAAAATGTTTTATTAGGAGGTTAATCTATATTTTCATGAAATAAACCACCACATAATAATTACTATTATTATTATTTATTAATAAATGTATCAAGATTTTGTTTCTTGTAAATTTTTTGAAGATAATGCTTAATCGCATGTATTAATAATATCTGGGCAGTGGGTGACCGAGCTACACTCGGTGTACTTAAAAAAAGAAGAAAAAAACACCTATCTAAATAAACTTGGAATGTAAAACATTATGTATAAATGTCAACCAAATCTTTGGATCCATTTCCGAGAAACCAATTGTATACCTACCATATACACATAATTGTTCACTTAATACTATTAGATAATAATGATTATTGAAATAATTACAGCCTTTAACTAAATGGATCCATTGGATCCGGTTTAAAAAAAATGTTTAGTACGTGGACTTAAAATACGGCGGTGCTAGATTTGATTTTTGATTATTCTCCAAGTCAAATTTGGTTACAACAGATAAAAATGATGCACGTGCAGTAGACTAACCTATAATCTGCTTTATCGACAAGCAGATGATACTTTATTGTAAAGTAACCAAAACAAAAGGTAACGAAAAGAATGTACCAATAGGAACTTAATTGCAGTTAGCGCATAACACATGTATGTAGTTCACTTTAATTGCCAAATCTCATTTCATTATCATTTTTAGCGCCAACGAACAAGTATTATGTTAAAAAAACCGGCTGCATTCTGTATGATAGGATCTTATTTAGAACAACTGAAGTTCATTACAATATAATATGCAGTTTTCAGTTAATACCACAATTTTTACATGAAATTTTTAATATCACTGGATATCGTACTATATTGGTTAATAAGACGCCAAATTGAAAATAATATTGTTGTTTTTTAACCGTCTTCAAAAAAAGGGGGAGTTTATCAATTCAATTGTATTTTTTAAAATGTTTATTATAACTAATAACTACGTCATTTAAAAAAAAAATGATTAAGAAAATTATTTTTTTGTTGGAAAGGGTATATTTTCCAGTGGATCCCGTTTTAATATCATTGCCATTGGACCTTGGGTTCCGAAGATACACCCGAAAACTCTTCAAAATCGAGTAGGAATTTTATTGTGATTGATATATTGGTAGATTTATGTTAATCCAAGACTAGGTAGGTACTTAACTAAGGACGTTTTGAACTAACTTGGACTGCGAAGGCATAACGAAACTCTTTAACAACAAACAGCATGGATGTAGAAGGTTCCTCCCTTGCCTCCTCGTGCGTGTTCTACCGTATATATAATGGGTTGTGTTCCGAGGAATTGTTCGACATGGTGCGAACGGCTACTTTCCTCCATCGCACCGCTCGCCATCAGTAGGGAGTCCATCCTCACATTTTGGAATCTAAATGGTCGCCGATACTCCGTTTTCAAAGGATTTTTCTTCCGCGAACGCTCCGGTTGTGGAATAAACTCCCTGCATGAAGTATTCCCTGGATACTATAATATGTGTTCTTCAATAAGGGGGTAAATAGGTTTAAAGTGCATGTGATACTTATGGTGTTGCAAGCATCCATAGGCTGCGGTGACCGCATATGATTAGCCGGAGTGCATGCTTGTTTGCCACCATCGTGGTATAAAAAAAAGGTAGGGAACACAGTGTTGTGTTTCAGCGGGTTTCCAGAGCTCTTTGGTGTAGGAGGGTTCAAAGTCGGCAAGGTGTTAGTTTTATCTATATGCATCCATAGGCTACGATAACCGCATACCATCAGGCGGGTTGTGAGCTTGTTTGTCAGCTTTGTTGTATAAAAAAGGCACTGGAACTCCGTAGTAAAACAATGTAATCTTGCCGTTTTTAGATTTAACGGAATTGTCTTGAGATGCACTCTACCTTTATGTGATTTGAATGGTAATATCCGTATATCCGAGTCGTATAGTATATGTTGCCTTGATTTGTCAGAAGACAGATTTCGAAGCCCCTTTAATTCCGTTAACTATCTAACGTGTGGTGGTCGGTTTATTATTTTGTTGGCGTCCAAATCCGACATTTAAGCCTTCCAAGCTCTACTGCAATAGTTAATATCTTTTAGCCTGAGACCAATCGTTTCGTCATCAAATGCTACGTACACGACTTCCGGTAGTTCCTCATCCTCCACTTGATCACTTCTTAAGGTCAGCCATTTTATTATGGAGCTATCCATTCATTAGTTCTTCAAAAATGAAAATCTTAACATCACTCGGGTTTCTACGCCAATTTTTATCGATGACAGAAAACCATTACGTTTAATGACGTCTTTAGTAATTACGTTGACTGGTGGTTTTCCGCCATTGTAGGCAGCGGGTTTAGTAGATCTACTTATATTCGTTTTCAATAAGCCATAATACGTTATTTATTTACTTCGATTCAATTTAAAATATTCATTTTAACTCAATTTTATATTCTTATCAACTATACGTCTAGTTTACCACATAATTTATTAAGATAATAGTAGGTATACAATATTGTTATATATGAAGTGTAAGTATACCTACATGTAATAATTTAAATTTGATTGCAAATTAAGCATGTCTTTAACAGTCGTGTCCGATATCTAACTTTTCGATGCGATTGTATTCTCTAATTGTATTCGATTGTGGTTTCAATAAATATCGCATTATGATTATCGTTTATAGGTATTTCTAAAATTTATATACCATAATATTTTGTAATAAAAACTACGTTTTATATCTATTATATACAATTAATAAAATTGAAGTGTCTGTCTGTAATGTCAAAATAACAGTTTTTTACTAAATGCATATGAAAGTAAATACGATACATATAACAAAAAGCCCATTTTTTAAATTTTTGTTTGTCTGTTTGTTCGAGGTAATCTCCGAAACGGTAGAACCGATTTTGACGGGACTTTCACTAGTAGATAGCTGAATTTATAGGGAGTAACTTAGGCTAGTTTAATTTTAGAAAAAGAATTAGAGTTCCGCACAAATAAAAAAAAAACGGTCATGGTGAATCCGAATGGTGCTTAAATGGCTTATGCTGAGTAAACCATATGAGATATAGCAAATTAATGTAGGATATAATTATAGGCATTAAAAAGACCTACAAAAAAGTCTGGGAGAGTATATATTTATCTTTTAAGGAACACCCACAACAATCATTTTTGTCTTTAAAATAGCCGGGAGCGGGGAGCAAGATTCGCGCGGGCATTCTGTAGTCCACGTGAGCGAAGCCACGGGCACAGCTAGTCTTAATACATAAATTAAACATGAATTTAAAAAATCTTTAATTTTGTATTTCATACTTTAGTTTCGGGTCAATGTCAATCGTTTGCATATTTTAATTTTGATAGGTGTTAGAAATAAAATTATATATTTATGTATATTGTTGTAATAATTATAGGTCAATGGTTGCGTTGCATCTATCGGTATGTTCTAGTTGATCTTGGATTATTGTTTTCGACCACATAACAACATGTGATTGTGATAAAACACTACTTCCACTTTCATATAAGTAGGGTTGCCACAACATGCTTTACTATTCCGCTCTCCTCTATAAAGTATCATCTCAGTATCTAGATACACGGCAATATGTCAGCCAAGTTCGGAAAATCAAAGGACGATACATCGGCCAGTGTGTATATTACACGAAACATTTCAAGCTACTTTTGACCCGTCCACAATTAAGATTTGCCGAGTTAGAAATCCTATAGCAAACAAAGTAACGTACTGTTTTGTAAACAAATTGAGGAACGTACATTCCTACAGCTATAATTTAAAGGGAGAGCTATTTGTCATCCGTTAGATCTCAGCTTTTTTATCGGAAACAACGACTACCCCGAACGTCGTTTCTACCGAACTTGGCCCCTTTATACCTTCACCTTCATTATTTACCATCTTTACACATAGATAATTATAATTCTTCACACCTTAATATACTTTTATTTATATGACTTTCCTCCCTCTTCATGACTTGTCCATACCCCGCTAACATTACTCCTCATCTTTTCTGTCACTGATGATATTTTCATACTTACTCTGATATACTCACTCCCGATCTTATCTATTTTAGTTACAGCACACATCCATCTTCACATTCGTATTTCTGCCAAATGCACTTTTCCCTAGAGTTTCAGTGGCATTCGTGGATCACATGTGAACTCCGAAACCTGTTGCCATTTCATACTCTTTGCGTTTATTATATTCTTGATATTCCGATCAATATCACCATTGTTTTGGATAATGAACTGACTTACCAAAAATCGAAACAGGTTGCTAGGAATTCACCATTTAAAGCACTACAAAATACACCTCTATGATATTAAAATCAAGCTTTTTATTATTTTTGTAGAATATACTTTTTAAACTTTTTTTAGACATTACATATTATTAACTATATAATACCGTTAAAGGTTTACCCAAAAATATAGTATTGAAATTTATATAAATTTATTGTCACGTATGATAATTAGAATTTGCAATGCAAAACAAAATACCTACACCAAATTATTTCGTCCGATGAATACGGACTGGTCTATCTTCAAATTTGAATATGCAGTGCACAGAGGTCATATACCTAAAACTATACAATGATTGGCACATTATGTGGACTACTAGACTTAAAATTTATATTTAAATAAATAACTTTTTTTTGTTATTGTGTATCTTAACGGTGTCAGATTACTGAAATAACACTTACTATATTAAGAATGTATGGTATTTATTACTGGCTGATACCCGCAACTTCGTCTGCGTAACAAAGGATATACACGTACTGATCTTGGAACACGACAGAGCAGACCATGGTACTGAGACGGGAATAATAGCTGGTATATGGTGATCTCTATTCAGTCAGACCAATTGTTTTGTTTTACCACCCAGTAAATTGCACCTAACTGCCTGCTGTTTTTTAGGTATTCCATTTCTACCCATTTAGATATTTCTTTCCGTGTGTTAGTTTTGACATTATAATTCACCACAGATCAAAAATACAAGGATACATACAAACACTAATTATTGAAGTTTTTGGCGGGATCTTGAAGTGACATGTTATAGTTTTTGTTTTTAATTCATTATGTTAGGTTTTTGACCCTATAATAAGTAAATATTGGTGGCGTTTCACGTGATATAGTTTGGTTTTTGTGCATAAGGGAAGTGTATTATAAATATAAGCTAAAAACATTCATTCTGAAATCCTACAAAATCTTCCTAGAAAGTTCTAACAAGGGAGCCAACATCTTGTTAGGATACTGAATGGTCATAACACGTGACATTATAATTTACTCGATAATGGCAGTAATGGTCTTCATTAAAGACGACCGGTTGCCAAGTTAGGAAGAAGAAGAAGAAACACTAATTATTGTCATATACAAAAACACTAATCACCAATAATCATTGGCACATAAAAAATTGCAATGATTGGCACTGCCAATATTTGAATTAACGAAATATTCTTGTATAAATCGTTTGTAATAAAATCTTATTCTACTTAATAACATTTCTTGGTAAGATTAGACAATAATTTAAAAAGCTTTTAAATTTTTGTTTTAATTTAATTGCGTGCATTGGCCCCCATGCCAATGACTGACCATCATATAAGTTTTAATATAATGATTGGCACAGAAAAAAACTATCACACAAATAACACATTTATTTACTTACGACAATGTCACCATTACTACAAAGTTACACTAGAGCGTAGATTTTTAATAGGTAATTAAAATACTATACACTAAACTTTTTTCTAAAAAACTTACCGACATTTAGTGCCGTGTTAAAAAAAACATCTAAAACCAAATTCTAATATTGCAGTTCCAATATTATTTACTCTAGAAAATATTTTGATCAAAAGACGAAAGTAACAAACAAGGGGGACAAGAATAGTACTGCTTACGGTACTTTCAATTTCAATAATTCGCATACGATTATCTCGATCGTACACATATGTGTAATGTTCGTTATATGAAGTCTGAAGCTAGTCGCGTGAGTTTCTCCCATGAGGCAATTTATTAGATTAATACATCTTTTGCCGACGTAGAGTGACTTTTGCCAGTTATACCCAACAATTCCATCTCCCAAACAGGGCAATATATTTTATTTCCTTATCTTAATTATCCTATACCAAGTTTATAGTATATATAGTTAATATTATAGTTGCAAAACATTTTTAGTATTAGCTCGGTAAAACAACTGCACAAATTTGATGGAAAATACGGTACAGTCTAGAAACAGTGGCAGTGACAGCAGTCGTCCCCATCATGTTGGCTTGTAGAACATGTAGAAATACCTCGAACAATACAATAATACAATACAATATTACTACAAACACGTAAGAAGAAATTAATAAATGTGGTAAAAATGTGTAGGTGAACTGATTGTTTTCAATCTATTTTTTTATCTAAGCTAAGTAAAATAAAAGATGAAATCATACTTTAGCTTTAGTAAATTATTACTTGCACAATATTTCTATAAGGATGGATAAAACAACTAATAGCATAATTTGAATATCCATAAAGTTGAAAAGAACGGTGATTATATTTTAAATAATAATACCAAATGTATACTCGCCATTTTCAAGTTACATTATTCGCCGTATATATACATAAACATTATAAATCATAAAGCAATAATATTACAAATATAAGTTTTAATAATGAAATTTATAGATAACAAAAATGCTCTGCAAGGTTAATACTGGTAGAAAAGTAAAAATTATCATCTTGTTAGCTAAGAAATTGTATTATCCGTCCACGCGATTGACCATTACGTAATTAAATCTCGAGAAAAAACAAATAGCTTTTGAACAGTATAAGACTTGACAAGTGTTTCATTTACATTTAAAAATAGTGAATTTAACGATTTATTTTCAGCTTGTTGTGTATATCACATGGGGCTAGTGTACCAGAAGTTAGCTCTGGGGTGAGCAACTACTCTTTCCCTGATAATTTTATATTCGGAGTCTCGACGGCCGCATTTCAAATTGAAGGAGCATGGAACGAAGGAGGTAAACAGTTTAAAATAAATATACTCGGAATTAGGTAAAACAACGGCCGCCAAGACAGGCTTATCTGGAAAACATTTTTCCATTACGTCGAAACAAGTTTAATCTTAATGGAAGATTTAAAAACATTTACCTTTCATTGTTCTTCAAATTATAACTTGAAAAGTTCATAAAGCGTCTAAATTGTGATAGGGTTCTATTTTCATATTTCTTTCGAGAAGACCATATCCTCAATATAAATATATCATTACGTATTTTCCTGATTTCACATCTTGTTTAATAAGTAGGAAATGCGTGAAGTAAATAATATGTTTTTGTAGGTAGAGGTGAAAGTATGTGGGATACTTATCTTCATCAGCATCCGGATTTTACTCCGGATAAGTCAAATGGAGATGTCGCAACTGATTCATACCATAAATCTATGGAGGATATTGAAATGATAAAGAACTTGGGAGTGAATTTTTATCGTTTGTCAATTTCTTGGCCGCGGTATGTTTTATTCTAATATACATTTTTTTAAATATACAGTAGATTTATTTATGCATTATTTTAACTGAACTAAATGAAATATTTGAGGTAAATTAATAACACTAAATGAAATACAGAGTGGATAGAATTCTTAACGAATTCAAAGATATTTAGTGTATTATACTTGTGAATTTTGATTAAGTAGATTATTTTGAATATTGCATTTGCATAGAATTTATATATTGTATGTAAATTAGAAAGCAATTGGAGCCCGCGAATTCTTTTACATGAAAATGGTTTTGGTGTTTCACGGGAACTATGTTTTGTCTAGACTAATAGTGGGATGTTTTTTTTAATATGTATATTTATCATTACTGCTTAGCTGTTTAATAATAGATTTGAAAGCATAAATATATGTTGGCTAGTTTACTCTTTTACTGGCCACATTTTTTTACCGGGTTTTACTGGCTTCTACCAGCCAATGAAAATCCTATTAAAATCAACTCAGCCATTTCGAAAATTATCCCGTATATACAAACACACAGCAGACAAAAACTTTAAAAGCCTTTGGGTTTCGATAATATGCAATTATCCTTATAAGCTTGAAGAAAACCCTTAATTTCGAAATTATTGCCAGACACTTCAAATTATTAATATCATATATCCTCTTTTATTTGCTTACAACAGATTTCTTTTCAGTAAATAGTATTTATAAATATATTGCCGGAATGTACAATATTATTAGGTTTATTAGTAATTATCTAACAAAACTCATAAATTAATTGGCAAATTCACAGTATATTACCACATGGGACCGATAATTATATTAACAAAGAGGGCGTAAAATACTACCGAAATTTATTTGAAGAACTCATAAAAGCCAATATTACTCCTATGGTAACTCTTTTCCACTGGGACTTGCCGACACCTCTAATGGACTTAGGTGGATGGAGCAACCCTGTTTTAGTAGGTTACTTTGTAGATTATGCTAGAGTTGCATTTAATTTGTACGGAGACATTATTAAGACGTGGACTACGATAAACGAACCACATCAACATTGTTACCATGTAAGTAGGTATTCGTGATACAGTTTTGTATTCGATTTTTTCTTCCCATAATTCTGGGCTTAGAAATATAGTAGATACTAAAATTCAAAATCAATTGATAACAGGCTTCTTCACTTGTAGGGCTACGGCAGTAACTCCTATGTCCCAGCATTGATGTCTCATGGTATTGGAGATTATTTGTGTTATCATTACATTTTGCTAGCTCATGCAAGGGCTTATCATTTATATAAAAAAGACTTTCAACCAAATCAAAAAGGTAACTATTATTTTTATAATAATTCTAATAATCGTTTGAAATCCTTCTTTGTTTAAAATTATTTTTAATTTAACCATGAAAAACAAGATTAAACATGGTAAGTATCGTCGACTTAACACCTCTAATATCTCGATTAATTATCTGAGTAATTTTTTTAACTATTGTGCGCTGGTTATTAGCTTCATGTTATATTACGTTTAAATCAACGGAAATAAACTTTGAGTCAGAATTAAATGTAAGTATCAATGGATGTACACTTTTCAATAGCATGTCTGTCGGAGTCAATTTCTTATTTTTAGAGCCAATATAAGAAATATATTTTTCTTATTACAGGAAATGTAGGCATTACATTGGATGCTTTTTGGGCAGAACCACAAAACGAAAGCAAACCTGAAGATCATGAAGCTGCCTCGAATTATATGCTTATGCATGTTAGTAATAACATTATCTTCAGCTTCATTGAAATCTAAGTTAAAGTTAAAAAAAACGATATTTAAATAAGTGGGTTGAATTAAAAAATAAACACCAGATGACAAGATTTAATTTTTTTTTCTGTTTTAGAACACATATTTTTTTGCAAACGTATTACTTGAATAATTTTATTAATGTGTAATGTAATTATAAAGAACTTTTTATAAAGGTACCTTAATAAGAATATTTTTACGAATTTGGTTACAGTTAGGACTATTTGCAAATCCAATATTTTCCAGCAAAGGTGACTATCCTGTTTTTGTGCGCGAACGAGTTAATAACATGAGTTTTGCCCAAGGATACACAAGATCACGCCTACCATATTTTTCAGAGGAAGAGGTAAAGTATATTTTGATATTCTATTAATATAAAAAATGTCCTTTAATATATAGTTTGTTTTAATGTTTAGTTTATTTTTTTTGTTTTCTTTATATCCAACAGAAGTGATTATCGCCAATTTACACATTATGTATTATAAATTACGTTGGGCTGTACTTCTACACAAAGTCATAGAATAAAGTAGGATACTTTATGCAACATATATCTTACGTTTTGCAAGAAGATAACTTGGCAGTAATATGGACAATACCTATACCTCATTTTCATGCAATAATTTTACGAATAGATTCAAATGTTTAAAAAAAGCCAAAAACTAAACTTGAATCTAATAATGTAATATTAGTTTTTGGCTTTTTTAAACATTTGAATCTATCCGTAAAATTAAATCATCATCATCGTTTATCCGTCTACATAGGCCTGTGCCAAGGTTTTCCATCGGAACCAATCTCCGGCTTTTTGCATCCATTACTAATATTTACTCTATGATAATTAATTATTAGTTTCTTACTAGCACATGTTATGTTAAAATAAATTACTAGTGTTATACAATTTTTGTACGTGATATTCAATCAACTATGTTATTTCTAGACAAAGTTTATTTAAACACCAAATCGACATTTTAGGTAAAACTTTTACGTGGAAGCGCAGATTTCTTCGGTTTAAATCATTATACCACGTATTTAATGTCACCATCATCGATGGAGCCAACATGGAATGTTCCATCTGTAGATCATGACCTACAAGTTAAAATAGAACAAAATTTGGACTGGCCTATACCTGGCGCAGAATGGTTATCCGTATGTATCATCTTTTAATCAATGTTTATTTATATTTCACTTTTCTTAAATAATCTAATTTGCATTGTTTTTTATCCTCGTTAATAAAATCATGTATGTACTGTATTTAGGTACTGTTACAATTTCGTGCTAGTTATTTTTGGATATACTTTTAACAACAGTAATTATTATAACTAGAAGATTTTCTTATTACTAATTTATTATTATTTATTTACGATAATGAAGTACTTTTTATAGTAGTTTATTATTTATTTTTCATATAAATATTTTGCTATGCATTTTCGCATTTTTTCATTGTTAATGCTGTGCATCTTGTACTTGTTTGGTATGAAGCACTTTATAAGTTGTGGCACCTCATTTGTGCTGTAGGGCTTCCTGATTAGTTCAACCTATCACTTAGCTTATAAACTCAAATATACAAAACACTCATTCACTCACACGCTGACTCTTACACAATTGCATACCTACACAGAGTTTTACACACACATACACTTTCGCATATACATGTTTTACTATGTAATTGTTTTATATAGTACTTGATAATATAAATTTTGATGTGTTTGTATTAATTTGTTTGTTGATGTGTGAGGGGTATACCTGATTATTGGCGTGGCGATACAGGCCATGGCGACGCATCTCCACGCTATATTTCTTTTAATTTTTATTGTTAAATGTTTCTTTATTTCTTTCTTTCTCTCTTTCTTTATCTCTCTCTCTTTCTTTCTTTATTTTTTCTTTCCTTCTTTCTTTTATTCACTAATATGCTTCACATCTATCGGGCGTCCCGTGATGGCCACCTTTTTTTTGTATATAACCAGAGAAAGGGCACTGGAATATGGAACACCACATTATTTTTAACCAAACAAAATGAACCCTTATAAACTGTAATTATTTAATAAACATTAATTTTCTTAGTCATCTGTGTCAAAAGTAAAAACAGTAAAATTCAATTGTTCGCTTTTATAGCGCATTTTGACTAAATAGTTTTCAATACGATTAACCTATCTGAACAAATTAATTCTAAAGTACCTAAATAAATAATTAATTTTCGGCTACTTCAGATATTTTCAGTTTAGCTCGTGCAGACTATAAGTATATTGTATTTATAAGACTTTTTTAAATTTTAATTGAATGTATATGTTGTTTATTTATAAATATAAACCCATAAAAAGTATTTCCCATACAAACTGTGGCACCCCTTTTAAACTCTATTAGGAACTAAATTTCAATAAATCCCTTCTTCAAGGAAGTCTACAACGTAAAGGCTTCCCAAATTTGGAATTGAAGATGATTCAGTTAGGACACTGCTTTTCATATATGAAACAAAGACTCAATGTGGACTTGAATAAATTGATTTTAAATTTGATTTATTTCATAGTTTACAAAGTTATGTTTAACCTTGAGCTTATTGACTTATTCAACTCAGGCTGTTATTGCGTCATTAGTTACATAAATAATTCATTATAAATATCCATAACTTATATTGTCTGTAAACATATTATATTGTCTTTATCAGGTAAATCCACCCGGTTTCCGGAAATTACTTAACTGGATTAACGATAATTATGGGAGAAGAGTACCAATAATCATCACAGAGAACGGCATGAGCGATAGCGGTGAAATCAAAGATTACGACCGAATTTCATATTACAATAACTACCTCTATCAACTACTTCTTGCCATGCATCTGGATGGATGTTACGTGAAGGGATATTACGCATGGACATTAATGGACAATTTTGAATGGTCGGACGGATATAAGTAAGCAGTTTTATTATTATTATCTTTTTTAGAGAATATGCCGCCCTCATCCATTAAACACATCACAATAAAAAACAATCGAAACAATTATACCAAGAAATATGATAAGTCGTCAAACAATTTCTCGCTCGAAAACTAACGTCTACGAATTCATAAATTAATTTAGCTTCTTCCGATGTTGGGCGAGCCAACTTTTATTTACATACCCTTATAATTTTTCAAAATATTAGTCCCGTTTGAGATTCGTTACGGATACATTCCATTAAAATATTGTTAAATAATTGTTGGTATGAATAAAGAAATCGCACTATTGACCCGCACTTTTAGCGGGGTGTGATAGCAACAGGTACATGACCGCACACATTATATAAGCCGGTAACAACTATGATAGTTAGGTCGAATTGTAGGAGTAGGAAATTAGCTACATCGCGACCTATTTGCATTCGCGGCAACTGCCTAAGCCGAGGTCCGGGCACTTCGGCACCCTTGAGCAAGTTGTCTTTCCTTTCGCGGCTGAACGCCTTATTCGCTCGCCCCCAAGTTCGGTGAAGCTGTCAAAGCTGTCTGAGGTTTCAGGTCCTTAAGGCTAACAGAGTCAGATCTAAGAAAAAAAGGTCTAAAGATCATTCTCGCTCGAACTATCTATCGGACGAGTAGTAGTCCGTAATTTATAATACATGACCGTTTTATGTAAAGTATAAAGTAACGTAAAGTATAAAGTAAAGTAATAAAGTTGACAATGTGATAAACGTCTTTTTTCAAATTACAAATCTGACCTCTTTAGTATTGCAGTTCATAATGTTAGATATTTGTTGTTGTTGTACTTTAACGGGGTGCGGTAGCAGTATGTGTGCTCCGTGATTGCACGAATGTGTGCTTAAATAATGATATAAGCCGGTAACAACAGGCTTAAAGATCATTGTCGCTCGAACTATTGAACGAGTAGTAGTCCGTAATATATATAAATACCATACCCATGAGTGTCCTCGTTATCGAATTGGGACTATCAGGACCATTATCCAGGATGGATGCCAATATTTTATCATTAGTGATATCTACTAGTTTGAATTCTAAAGAATAACAAATAGCATATCGTGCACCTACGTCCATGTAAATAAAACAATGTACGTGACGTGACACTGAAAGTTCTTAGAAAATCAAAAACTGAACCAACTAGCAAGTTATTAGTTTTATTATATCTTTTCAAAATAGTATCCATTTACATCAATACATCACTGCATGCAATGGAACGACTGAGAAAAGCACTTTGCCCACTCGTCCTTAGGGGTCTCTTCGACGGCATTTTGAAACGCAGCCACGGCTTCCTCGGCGTTCATAAAACGTTTTCCTCAAAGTTTTTCTTTTATTTTCGGTAATAATTAAAAATCGCAAGGTGCGAGGTCGGGGCTATAGGGCGGATGACCAAGTAATTCCACGTCTGACGTCGTCAGAATTCGTCGATTGTTTGCTTGGCGGTGGGCGACGAGACGTTGTTAAGACAAGTGACAAACAATTGTTAGTGTAACACTCTGCAGTAACTGTTTTTCGATCCTCTAAAACAATCGTTGCGTAATGACCTGTCCTTCCGAAGAACGAGGCCACCATCTTTTTCCCACGCTTCGACCTCTCTTCACTTTAGTTGGCAACTCCTCGTAAGGAAACACCCAGATAGCAGACTGTCTCTTAGTTTCGGGATCATAACAATAAATCCAGCTTTTGTCACCTGTAAGTATGTTGAACACAGCATTTGAGTCACCTCCGTTAAATCTTTGAACCATTTCACGACGGAATTTTTGGGCCTCTGTCAAATTATGAGGTATCCACCGGGCACAAAGCTTCCTGACAGCTAAAGTTTCATGGAGGATTTTGTGCACTTGACTCATACCGATGCCTAAGCTTGTCCAAATCTGCTGATAAGTCACTCTTTTGTCAGTCTCTATCATACGCTGCACAACACAGATGTTATCTTCAGTCGTCCCCGTAGAAGGCCGTCCCTCACGCAGATCACGGATTAGATTAGTGCGACCACGTTAAAACTCATTAAACTAGTTGTAAACAGTGGCACGGGATGAGGCTTCATCGTGAAAGGCCAATCGCAGTCTACCATAACTTTCTTGTGGACTTAAATAACATCGAAAGTCATAAAAAATCATTGTACGAAAATTTTCTCGCATTTAATTCATGCTGACGTGACACAGACAATTTTCAATATGCCGCCAAATCATAAACAAATAATAAATAAATAAAATACATATATAATAATAATATTGGCAAAGAGTTCCATTTTCAAAATCGGAACTTATTTTTTATTATATCGTTTACAAGTGGCCTGTTCTAAAATTTTAGTGTCACCAACGTACATACTCATTGCTAAGCAAAAAAGAGGGTGATTGTTAAAAATTTAGCATAGTGACCACTGTGATCAACTTCGATGCGTAGTGTTTTGCAATGGACATGCAGTGTTTCCAAATGATTTGCGATGTATCCAGTTAGAGTAGACTTGACGTGGTGTTTTTGCTGGCATAGCAAAGGATCTTCCTGTTCTTATTGTAGAGTACTGTGGACTAAGCTGAGAGTTATGCTCTCAATGGGTAATTAAAGTATAAGTAACAAAAATATTAATAAATAAAACGAATGATAAAATACTAAACGTACATAATAAAAAGGTATATGTAAAAAGTGTAACAACATTTATGTTTTTCTTTCATATCTTTTTGGTTTCCCTTGGGCATCTTGTTTAAACGCGGAAATAATATTTTATTTTGATATTTTAATGGTTTTGACCCACCGGCCAAGGTTTTCTAGACCTTTTATTATTAATGATAAACGTGTAGGCCGTTTATTCCATTAATTTCAGTTGTCACAGGTCATATTACTGACAACAGTTTATTTGAATATATTTAAATTTTTATATGTCAAATTATAATATTATCAAGTTCAAATTATTGAGTCTTCTCTAATATTGGTAATTGTATGAGCTTACCATATATTTTGTTTCTGAAACCTAAGCATAAATAGGACATTGGTAATTATGCTTCCAGAATAGAAAGATGTGTGCGTGTGTTAACTGACTTCCAACTTATGAGTAGAAGATAGCTAGACGAAGCACTAGAAAATCCTTACGACAATATTAAATGTTTTTGCATCATTATGTTTTCTTTCATCAATGGCTCTTCCTTATTCCAGGCTTTTAAGACCTAAGTCTAAGATATAAACATTGGAGTACGACTGTATATAATTGCTTCGAAATTGTAAGCTCAATTCATAACAGTGCGCGGTGCTCTTTGCACAGTCTTATAATATCTCAGACCAAGCAATGTTTAGTCAACGATGGCTTTTCCCATTTTTCCTTATACCTACCTACCTAAAGATAAGTAAAATTTCCTGTCTTCAAATTTTCAACTGCAATATCGGTGCTCATTGTCTGGCTATTTTTTGCTTTGTTTTTATTATTCAATTTTGGAATAAGCTTGAGAATTTTTTATTAATTTAATTAATTTAATATTTATTATCGTGGTATCGCCAACAGATATTAAAATTAGTAAATTAAATAGTTATATTATTAGTATAGTTACAACAAATTCGCTTTATTGTTTCCTTAACATGTTGTATAAATTATGAATTATTTAAAATCAAGCTACTCGTATAAACCAGAATCGAGATGAACTGAATATTTTTATTGACTGTGAATTACTTAACTATATTAATCTATATTGTATCTAAATTGAAGTGGCTGTTTGCTTGTAATTTCAAAATAACAGCAATGCATATGAAGGTATATACGACACGTATAACAAAAAAACCAATTTCTTTTATTTTTATCTGTCTGATTGTATGTTCCGGGTAATCTCCGAAATGGTTGGACCGATTTCCGGGACTTTCACTGAAAGATATCTGATGTTATAAGGAGTAACTTAGGCTATTTTTATTTGAGAAATTGAATTAGGGTTCCGCGCTAATAAAAAACTAGTCATGATGAATCAATTCGGACGCTTAAATGGCTTACTCTGAGTAAACCATAAAATAGCAAATTAATATACTACATAATTGTAGACATCGAATTAACTTCAGCGAGAGTATATACATATCTTTTTTCTAAGGAACACCTACAATAAGCATTTTTATCTTTAAAATAGCCGGGAGCGGGGTAGCAAGGTACACGAGTGTCCCCGATCGAGGACATTATGTAGTCCACGTGAGCGAAGCCGCGTGCACTGCTAGTACAAGAATAAGAGACCGCTGCTTAGCAATCAAGGTGTCTAAATAAAATTACGGAGGTCTCGGGTTTCATTCACGATAAGATAAGAAATATGTAAATTTAAAAGATATTTGCAGTAAATCTGCATCGTGCAATTAGGATTTGCATTTTTCACAGTGTGAGCGACACCTAGCATTAGTTCTTCTTCTTCTTATTTTATGGCTTATACACATTTCTGCCAATGTCAGATGGATATAATATTTAAAGTTCAAAGTATGGTCTAACAAGATAATGGCCTTGCCTTGGACCGTACAGGGAGTTTCTATAGCAACTCAAAAGGCATGTTTGCAGCTATTATTTAAACCAAACAAGATCACGTAAATCTCATCCATAATTACATAATATATCTATCATCTGCAAAAAAAAAAACTAAATTTCTCAATTAGGATAAAAGCCACGATATAACAGATTAAGACTCCTCCAAAAACATCCCAGCAGTAGTTGTCGAAACGAGATCAGCAAACAGTAATTTAAATTATGAATTGTTAAATTCATGATATATTATTATATAACATAACATTAAAAATTTGCTTCTTTGCAGAATAAAGTTTGGCCTTTACAAAGTCGACTTTGATAGTCCAAACAGGACGCGTACGCCGAAACTATCCGTGAGTAACTACAGAGATATTGTGAAATCAAGAACGATCAACTTCGACCGCTACAAACCACCAAATTTAATTAATAAAGTAAATATGTACTCGTCTCTCTAATTAGTTAGAGTTATATATTTAAATATTTATTTATTTATCATGTAACTATGCAACATATAATAGTGATATAATTACAGTAATCATTTTTATTCGTTAATTCTTACCTTTAAATACAATATACCAAATACTTTGTTTTATTATTTGCATTTTCTTTTAATTCTAAACTTTAAAAAATAACTCCCGCAGTAACGATGATTAAATATAAATGGCTTGTACTAAACAGATACGGAGTAGAAACAGACATACAGCCCATCTAATAACCTATACGATTAATAAAATTGAAGTGTCTGTTTGTAATGTCAAAATATCAGCTTTTTACTAAATGCATATGAACATCTAAACGATACCTATAACAAAAACGAATTTAAAGATTTTTTGTCCGTCTACCTGTTTATTCCGGGTAATCTCCGAAACGGTTGAACCGATTTTGACTGGACTTTCACTGGTAGATAGCTGATATTATGAGGAGTAACTTAGGCTACTTTTTTTTAGAAAAATAATTAGGGTTTCGCACACTTAAAAAAAACTGGTCATGGTGAATCGATTTGAGCGCTTTAATGGCTTACGCTGAGTGAATTATAAGAGGTATATGAAATTAATATACAACATAATTGTATATGTTAAAAAGACTTTGAGAGTATAATATGTCTATCTCCTAAGGAACACCCATTGGTATTCTGTACGTACACTGTAAGGAATTTGGTTATGATAGATATGTCGGCAAATCACCTCCGTTTCGCTGATGATGGTTATATTTTGCTGCTAGGCACTTCACCTCACGCACTATGGAGCCCTGGGGTTTGTAAAGTCCGAGCTCAATTATTGTTTGTATGTTTTTGTTGAATATTGGTGACTTTTATAAAGAGCACGATAATTTGATGCGCTCCGTACGGCGACTTTTTTTTAGTTCTGACTATACTGTTAGCCTTAGGGGCTCTAAAGCCGCTGCGGCTTTTACAGCTTCACCGAACTTGTACGTACGGCGACGCGGTTTTGTCTCTTTTATAAGTGTCTCTCGTCGCGCGTGAGTTTATGTTTGTAGATGGCGCTAAGTTTGACCGAAGTAGGAAAGAGAAGAAAGGAATATGTATGCTCTAACAACCACAATAAACATGTTTGTCTTTAAAATAGCCGGGAGCAGGGGACAAGATTTGCGCGTGTCCCCGATCGATCGCATTCTGTAGTCCACGTGAGCACAGCCGCGGGCACAGCTAGTCTTATATAAAGTGGTTACTGCAGTCTATAACTGTTATAACCTATCTGTAGTGAACATTACAAACTGTGCCGTGCCAGTGCCGCAATATCATGTCGCTAATCGAAGAGGACGGCAGTCCTAAACTGGGTCTAACCCAATAATAATCCCTAATAGGTTGTTTATGAGTTGGTACTACGTGTATGTACACAGTGCAGTGCATGGTGCTAACCATATTGTCCAAGCCAGGAAACAGTACTACTGCTTTGTAGTGGAAGAGGGTAGCGATGATCCTACTGCAAATTTCACCACTCTTAAAAATTATATAAGTATTAATCATAAAGAATGGGACAAGGGATAAATTTTTTAACGCTATCGTATTTTTTTTTTTACCATATTTTGTAAAATCAAATCGTGGGTTGTGTAACGTAAAGTATAACGTTTATATGTTTTTAATTTAGTATATTTATTCATGTATTCCAAATTACAAAATATAATTTTTTTTTAAACGTATAGAAGAAATATTGCAAAGGGAGGATCTTCCAACCAGACGGGTGTTATGTCTCGCGGGCAGCTGCCCAACGGTTGTAGTCGGGTTCTTGTATATATACTCAATTGAAGAGTTAATTTCTATAGCGCGATGTAGGATGCGTCGTATGTGGCTCGATAGATGTCGCTACAAACGTTTCAATAACAAGTTTTTATTCAATTTTTCAATAATTTTACAAACATATAACGGGCAAGAAATTTGTTTAATTTAAATTCCCCTTCCTCCCTTTTTTATTTACCCTACAAGCATTTAAAATTATTGGAATGTTAAATACAAGAATATTTAAAAAAAAAACATTATTTTTCATATTCTTCTCACTAAACTCTTTCATCTGATACCTATGTCATGGGGGTGCATAAATGCCATCTTTGTAATTCCGCCATATTGGCATTCTCAAGTACAATAAATGTGGTAAGGCCTACTTACGAGTATATCTTATCTATATGAGAGGGAAAATATAGTAATTTGTTTTTTTTTTTTGGAAACAATAAAAATGGTTAGTAATATCTATAATGTAAAAAATAGTATTTTTTATATACATAGTAGCACGGCAAAGTGGCTGCGCCTGATAGTAAGCCCAGTACAATCCAAAAACAATGGCGACCACCAAGCTATCAACAACCTATCACCAGTCGCCCACTATCATACAATCCAACATATATAAAACTGCATATGTACCGGTTGTTCCCAAAAGGTGACGCGCTTAAGTGAATCACAATGACGTGATTTTCACCATATTCGTGGTGGTGCGACCCAGTCGGGCTATACCGCCCTACCACTCCGCTTTTATATTAATAAATGTGTAGTTCTGTCTGTACATGTTTTTTTTTCAAATTTTCCGATAGACATACTATATACAGGACACTGATCACGAAAATGCAATTAAAATTTTTTGTCTGTCTGTTTGTATGTTCAGATTTAACTCAAAAACGGCTTGACCGATTCTCATGGTTTTTTTAATACGGGAAGCATATGTCATTGGGTTATTGATAGGCTATAAGAAATTTCAATATTACTTTTAGAAAATGTAAAAAAAAATACAATAAAAAAATTCGTTTATTCTTGACCGATTTCGATGAAATTTTCTACACGGCAAGCATAATTCATGTCATGAATGTTAGGATTTGTGAACTTTCAATAACACTAATAATTGACAAAAAAAAAATATGAAAAAAAATTGTCAATTCTCAACCGTTTCTTATTAAACTTTATAGACGAGATGCATACGTTATTCCATAATTGAGAGGCTATAAGAATCGTCAATAATACATTAGAATTCGTAGAATAGAATAATAAACTTCAACCGGTTTTGATATGATATGATACTTACGACATTAAAAAAAAGTGGTTGACCTCAAAGTTACGATACATCCTTTTTATCACAAAATTTTAAAAAATGCATCTTGATTTAGTTGTTTTTAAAAAAAAAAGTGGTCGACTTTAGAAACCTAATATTTCAGAAATCAAAAATAAATAGTTATATTTTAAGGCGATATTATTATTATAAATCTCTTGTACAGATAATTACAGTTTTGGCTTGTGATATGGCATGTTTATCATTCAATTTTATTATTAAAAACACTTATATACTAGCATTATTATTAAGGAACAAGCTACATCGATTCCCTTGGTAGGGGCTACATATTTGCGCCGCGCCGGTTGTATTCGAAACTCTGTGAACATGAGGTCAGAGTGCGCGTAATCTTTTTAAGGAACTCGCCATTGGACTGGTCTTGCGACCCTCTAGGCCTGACAATACTTCGCTCAGCATATAAGCATTGCCATACAACATTGCAGTGAACTAGACTTTTAGATATGTTTCCTTCTGACTAGTTCCATAGCATCCACTAATTGTAGTTTTAGTACCATTTTATATTAATAAAATTGTAAATGTAAATAAATAAAAAAATATTTATATGAAAACTGAAAACTCTATCTATATTTTCAAAATAAATCTCATGAAATTATACTATTTGAAAAAAAAGAACTTCCTAATTAAAGCAACCAAGTTGTTACAAAAGCTATTGAATTTCCCTCGAAACGAACCCCAACAATTAAATGGGATTTCTACTGTACCCCATTGAAATATTTAATACGAATATAAATCTTAAGTCTTTACTGAAAATATTATTATGAACTTTTAATAAATAGTTGCCGATTTTGAAATACGTTATATTTATTGCGAAACTAAAATTTAATCATTATTTATACCTATAAAAACAGAAAAAGAAAATATTATTCTTACAATTTCTTCATAATATTCGTACAAACTGCAAACCAAACGAAAAAAACGTATAAATACATCATTCATAGAATAAACATAGACAATATAACAAAACAAAATTAATATTTTTACCATTTCTAATAGTTTATAGATTAAAAGCTCATATATTATTAGCACTATATTAGAGCGTGTTTGATTTTGACTTACAATAGGTATGACTTACAATGAAACAATTATTTTATTTTAATATCAAGTTAAAACATTGCTGTTAAGCCAGTTCCAATGAGTACTGGTTTTGTTTAGTCTGTTTCGTAATAGGTTCGCGATTAAAACAGCGAATGGAGACGGTTAACTATATGGAACAAACTAGTAAAATATGTATGATGTAGGTACCTATAAGAATCCGCATTTACAATTAATGCATTTAACGTTCTTACTGTCATGCCTAATATAAATATTCTAAAATCCTGTGATATTTCTTAAAAATAAATTACTGTTTGTTTTTTTTTTTTTCTACTGTACCAGTAGCTTTAATATTTGGGCTTAAAAGTCGTGGATTAGTATTCTCCCTGGAGAAAGTGATTGTTAGTTCTGCATTTTAGTGATTCAATTCTCAAGCACATATTATACACGCTATGCTTAATTAAGAATCTGGTTGCCGAATATGAGATTGTTTCTTCAGGTATCAGGTTTACACGAGCTTAATTTCCGCAACTCGACATCTATGTGCGTCTATTTTGTGTGATTATGGTTGACTTTAACCGTGCCAGCCCAATTCTACCAGGAAGTCCACCTATCGTCCAATGTATTTAAAGACCTCCGGTAGAATCCTTTGTCAAAAAAAGGTATTGAACCAACTTTCTGCACTCCAAGAGTAAGTGTTTGGCTGTTTCTTCTAGTTACATGCAGGCTCGACACAAGGAGCTTTCCCCAACACCTAGATTAAAAAGATTTTTGTTATAGTTCCCGTGTCTTGTTAAGGCTTTAGTGATTATGGCTTTCTTTAAGAATCCGCCATATTGGATTAAAAATACCTTCACTTAAGTAACCATGCACTATCATCCAAACTAAACGTGTAGGTATGCAAAATTTTAGCTTAATCGGTGGGCGTTAACTGTTTTAAAATACATTTGCAAGATTTGACCCATATTAACAGAGCAAGTTAATTTTAAGATTGAAATAAGTTATGTTAAAATTTATTAGAATACAAATAATTCTGATACTATAACGCGAATAAATTCAGCAAGTCTATTATTGTAATAATGTAATAACTGGTATGAACCCACCGATCACGAATCAGTGTATATTTACCGTGCGGGTATTTGTATTAGGTTTAGGTCGTACAATCCGCTAGGTGTTTACATTCCTGCTTGTGGTGGTAAATTGATCATTTAGATTTTAGATACTCAGAGCCTGACCAAAGTATTGTTTATTTACTATTAAGACGATTACATTTGCTTTACTTAGTATTAATTCGATTTAATTCATGACGAAAACATATTTCCTTTATAAGATCACGGTGAGTTACTCGATTTCACTTTCTAATCCTTTTTTCGCGTCTGGTAACCCAAGCAGTAATGGACGCGTGCTTAAAAAAAAAACTTTGGTTAGCTTCGAGTGTCTGTTAAGTGAACGCGCACCTTGCACCTTTTACGCTTCGCTTTTGTTTTTAACCGCCGTGCCTCAAGCAAGTTCTGGGATACCCAGGAAGTTGAATAAGAGAAGGAATTGCTCTATAAGTGGATTTCTGATCATTGTTTTTCGGTGATTAATATCAAACCCTCCGGGAAGTAGAAGTTCTGGAGGACGACCAACCAGCCCGCAGATTAGATTTTCCACCAACAAGGATGGATAATATAAATCGGAAAAGAATGACTACCAGCACGCTTTCTTGGAATACGCTTCCAAAACCGTTAAACCATTCTATTTTCCATAATAGAAACACAGTACAAATAGGTAATAAAAAAAACTTCTTGTAAAATATATTAGACATCTGTGTAATCCAGAAAGATTTAAAGCCACTTTAAAACTAACTTTAATATTTTAACTACGATAAGTAAGCTAATGTTAGAGAAGAAATAAAATATATGTATTTATGCTATGTTAGAAATATACGTGAAACAAGTAAAACTTGAAAGTACCATGTAGGTTTTGATATAATCGGTCACTGAGTGTGACTTTTAGACTTTTTTTATGAAGAGCTGAACCGGCTGTATCTTTTTATTGTACTAACCTTGAAAATTGATTTTTCTACAGCTCTTTGAGGGCATAAATCTTCGTATTCGGTATTCATTTCAAATTTATGCCTCATGTCATTTTCGAAAAAAAAAAAAAAAAAAAAAAATTAATATAATTTTGCACTACAATTTCACAATGGATTAGAAATTTCTTAATTTACGATTTTTCTCTTAACTTTTTACATTAAAATTAAACATAAGTGTCTGTAGGTAACTATGAAAAGTTGGGTCTTTAATTTAAATTTCATCAAAAATGTTTTAAGAACAATCCTTTTTCTAATGTTTCTACTTACAGATCATTTTCCTTTCGCAAAAACTGTTTGCTTAAACTCGATTAAAATGGGTACATTTTAAAGGATTTGATCATTTTAAGTTGTTAAGAAAAATTTGCTATCAAACATTTTAGTTAATTAAATGTTATTCCAATAATATTTTTTTTTTTTGATTGCATGGATTTTAAAATAATACCTGGTTTTATACTTAAAAAGTGCCTATTTAAATATTATATTTTATACTATTAGTATTATGAAAGGGTAAAGTTTGTAATGTTTGTATGTTTGTAGGAGGTAAACTCTGGAACTATTGATCTGATTATAAAATTATTTAAATAATTGGAAGATACATTATCCCTGAATAATATGGATGATTTGCATTTTATTCATTAAGAATCGATTTTCATAATTATATAGCCCACTGAATTAGATGGAGTGCAAAATGTTATTATACTATCATTATGTAAATGATAGTAAATTTCTGGTTATTTTATACTTCTTTTTACCCGACTACGGCGAAACGAAAAGGAGGGTTATAATTTTAACCGCTATGTATGTTCATCTGTACACGATTTTTTTGTAAACCAAGTAACATAATTTGAAAAATGAGATGTCGTTAGAAGCGTCTTGATTGTCCGCTGGTTATTCCTATAGCCTAGTATTCTTACTAGCTGACCCGCGCAACTTCGTTTACGTCTTTTAAGAGAGAAAGAGAATTATTATGCATAATAAAAATGCGCTCGCGATACTCGATCATTACTTTGCTGCCGAGTTATTTTAAAACTATTAAATCTCCTAAGATATTCATTTAAATCAATTACTGTAAAGGGCAATTTTATTCAAAATTAAATAGTTGTGTTGAATAACGTATTTATTTTGTTAAGGGTTAATACCATGTATATAAAAACACATCCACAAATAATTCATTATTTTGGAACAAATTTTATTACCATAAAAAGGTTATATTGAGTAAATCTTAAAAAATAGCTGTATGCTGTCGCGGACTTTTTTTTAGAACTTTTTAAATGAAATAATGTTGTTACATATAATTGTTACGTAACTTTAACCATTCACGCAGCGCATGCAGTGGAAGCTCTCAAAAGGAATACAACATACAACCGTTTTTACAACATATTTTATTGATGCTCCTCCGCTCTTATTGGTCGTAGCGCAATATTATAGAGCCTATAGCTTTCCTCGATAAATGAGCTATCCAACACTAAAACATTTTTTCAATTCGAGCCAGTGGTTGTGGTTCCTGAGATTAGCGTGTTCAAACAAACAAACAAACTCTTCAGCTTTATAATATTAGTATAGATATAACTTCACACTGAATTCAATATGACACTCTTTAAAATACATGAAGACATGGCTATCTTTTGAACATCACTATATTGAATGATTAGTAGATAAGAATTTCAGACAATAATATTTTGTTGTTTTTTACATGATAAAGAGCGATATTCCGTAGTCGGGTTTTAGTTTTTAAACTTGTTTTTTATTATTACTACCTATTCGTACAATTTATTATTATTTTTAATTTTATTATTATTACGTACCTACTAAAAACGGAAGTAATAATAATAATATTATTTTTTGTAATATACCTACCTACCAATCCTTTAACTTTGCTATTGTAATACTATTTTATTATTGTAGGATTACAAAGATGTAGTATTAAATAGATCGGCAATGAGTAGGTATGGGCGAGCCGAAAAATAAAATACATTAGTGTACGTGTAATAGTGCTGCACCATGTACTGACTCGGCTTTAATGTCGATATTGATACACATATCGGTGTATGCATATCGCCTAGTTCAACAAACACGCAATTTTTATAATACATACTACAAATTTATATAATACTAGCTAGGCCAATATGTTAATTTAATAATGTATAAATGTTAGAATTTTGTAGCTGTAGATTTCTTGAAATAAATAATTATAATACTAAAGAGAAAATGAGACGAAAGATGCAGTTCTATTTTTCACCACGCACACGTAAAGCTATTTGCAAATGCGCGCCATTTTCATATTTGAAACGTCAAAGATTGTTGCAACTTTCCTACTGATATTTATAAAGAAAATATTAATATGAGTTCAAGCGTGGAAAATGTTGTACTGCTTTCTCGCAAATGTGTTGAAAAACGTTGTACGATACGCGTGCGGATATTGGTTTTTACAAACGAGTAGACGAATGTCGCCGCACTAGTGTCATAAATAACTATTAATTAACTAGAAACCTGTTTTACTAGTTATTGTTTATCACTTAAAATATTCGAAATAAGTGTTGTCTGGAATGTGTTTGTTATTCTTAACGTTTACCTAATAAATTATTTATAATATCACTGATAAATAAATATACTTCAGGTATACTTAAATATTATATTATATTTACTGTGATAAAGGCTGCTTACTTCTTGTCACTTTGCATAAACAATATCAAAATTAAAGTGAAACTATTTGTTTGATTTTCTAGTTCTTCATTAATGTAGATAATGAATGAGTAATGTCATGAAAGTCATAACGTAATAATCTAATGATGTTTAACGACGATGATAAGAATGAATATATTTGTATCATCGACCAATTTCAAGTGTTGTTTAATGACATAAATAATATTAATAATTAGCATGAGAATGTCCCACTGCTAGCAAAAGCCTGTCCATGAGAGAAGGCAAGGGGTTAATCACAACGTCAGTCTACAATGTATTGGTAATTTCAAATGCCAAGAAACATACATTTAAGAACAAGGCAGATGGAGCCTTCAGAATAACAAATTCGGGACGTACATTTTGCTGTGTGTCCTTGGTAACCAGATAACAACAGCGACCAAGTGAACAATGTTGCCAGGGTTTTAAAATAAGTTTTACAGTTTTTTACCACTCCAGTAGTGAAGTCGTTAATCCATTATCCATCATCAAAAAAATGAATTTGTACTAGAAATGAAGAGCCCCAATCACCTTCAGATACCAATCTCCAACTAAAGTTATAATTTTTTTAAATTAATGATTTTGAAAAATTAAAGATTTTGAACTTTTTAGTGGCCATACTGGGTTTTTGATTATTGTCCGAGACAATAAATTGTCAAGGGTTCTTTATATTTCTTACTTACGAAACATGAGGCCTATCTCGACAAGTCCGGTGAAGCTGTAAAAGCCGCAGCGGCTTCAGGGTCCCTAAGCCTAACAGTGTAGTCAGATCTAGAAAAAAATGAGGCCTATCTATTTCATTGTTTGTATATTGTTGTCAAACAAACAAACTATTACGTGACAAATATTACCCTCTTCTAGTTTCATGTTAGTTTGTAAATAAAATGATCTTCCAACTATGATACATATATTTTACTATAACTTCCAGGAAAATATTTCATTGTAATCTAGCAACATTATTGTAATTTTGTGATCTATACCAAAATAACACGGAAAATAATATCAAAATATGCTTTGTTTCCTATTGAACGATACTCCGTCTTCCTTTTTTTCGATTTTGCGAAGAGTTTTTACAATGCTATAGCAGACAAGACAGCATAATTTTCAAATAATACTAAAGAATACGAGGTGCTGATATTGCATGACATATCCATTCAAAATTGACACAAAGGAATACTATTATTTTCATGTTCTGACCGGCTCCATCTACCTCTTTCTTAAATCTGTGCCAAGAAATTAACAGTTCTATATTTTTACCACATACAGTGGTACTTACTACTACGATATTTCTCAAGCGTTCAGGTGTCCTCGCTATGTTCTACTACGGCATCAGACGAAAGTGTTAACAGTTTCATTTATAAATTTACGCAGATTCCTACTAAAATAATGTATCGTAGATCGAACCTGCGGTCATCTAATCGATATTATGTCGGTCTATAACACTCGGCCATCACAACTCACAACTTGTTTGACCGGATCGCTACTAGCATATACCAGAGGTAACACCCACCATAGCGGCACGCTTAGACGGGTCGCGTTCCGAGATCACCCGGTGTATATTCAGTAAGCAAGACGTGGTAGAGATCTATATCCGATTAGGTCGTGATCACATCAAGACAAGGACATGGCAGTGACTCTCTTCTTCGTTTCTTTCGTTTCAGTATAAGCCAGTGTTCCAGTTACCGAGAGGTTTGCAGTTTGCCATATCAACGATGACTGTTGATTGTATGTTGATCTCTCGTCGGTTGCCATTATTTTTAGATTACACTGCATTTACCATCAATCACAGGGCCGTCACTTTACCGTATTACTATTAAAAAAATCTACCTTTGTTTCATATTCAAGGACAATAAATACGTGAGCACATATCAGTATAACTTCTACAGTAATAAAAAAATATATAAGCCTTAACAAGAATTCAAACAAAAACGGTATTAAATTCATTTACACGACAACAATGATACGTTTATCATGTTTCCCAGGTATATTTACACAGTACTTTGTTAAATACAATTAGCATGTGTTAACTAACTGCATATAATCAGCCAACCGACAACATTGGAAACTGATTCACTATATCTATGTATAGTATACAGATACTACTGTGTACAGCAAACGCGTTTTAGGTATTATTCACGCTAGGTAATAGTAGTTAATCTGACTAATAATTCGATAAATCGAGGTCTTGAAGAAATAAACTGCCCATGTGTTTATTTGAATACACATCACACACTGTGCAGTGCCATCTGATTGGATATTTTATATATTAAGCTACCTTATATTGTAGTAACCCATTTCAGTATTTCTTGGCTTTGATAATTGTACCGAATAAGTTTTTTTTTCAGATCAACTCTTCATAGTCATTCTCATCCGTGCATAGATATGCAACTCCAGAGACTGACTGTTATTTCCAGATGGAAATTTTGGAATAATATTAAAAGTACAGACAGGAATACAAATTTATTAATACAGATATATGAAAAACAAAATTAGAAACTTTGATTTTCAGTCAAATGTCGGTAATGTTTCCGTTTTTTCTCTGCACTTCGAACAATGGTTTCTAATTTATAATTTTAGTGTACACACAAGACGACACCAGTGCTTTTCAATTAAGTATTTTTATATGTATTTATCATAATGGTTTCAATATTCATAATCGTCATCTATATCTTCTCCATTCTTACGTAATGTATCCTCTACTCATTTGCTTCATAAAGACTTATAATTAGTTAGTAATAGTTAGTTTATCTTAGAAACCTGAAAAAAAAAAACAAGTGTTTTAGTTAATTATAATTTTAAAAATAAATAATTAAATGCATATTATAAATTATTTTCATCGTCATAATGTAATGCCATTTTAAATACTGAATAAGAAGGGTGCACGGGGAATAACGTATTAAAAAGATACCGCGAAAAAAATAAAAGCGCAAGATTTTATTATTTTTACTTTTATGGAAATATCTTAGAAGGACTAACATAATAAATATAACCTCTGTGAAAATTTTATACGAAATTATTTTGTTAGAAAGTACATTGGGATATTCACGTTAAAATCAATATAAATAAAATTATCAAAACATTTCTTTTTCTTTGAAATCGAAAATATTTTAAATATTCTTTAAATATGAGAACACAATTTCACACACAGCCATTTAATTCCAAACTAAGCAAAGCTTGTAATATGGTAACTAAACAGCTGATATAAATACATAATTATATAGATATTCAACACCCAGACACACAACTGACATTTATGCTCATCACACAAAGTCAGTCATGGGCGAAGATCGAACCTGCGACCTCTCGGCTCAATATTGGCGTTAACTACCACTGCGCCACGAGGCCTGTCAAATACTAACTAATCATAACTTTATGTGTTTTCTAAAAAGCCTATGGCAACACCGTATGACTCCGTTGTGGAGAATAAAATATTTACAAATTAATAAGAAATGTATTGTATTTCTAATACCTACCTATGAAATATTAGTCCACAATTATTTTTTTGAAAAAATATTTTTTTAAGGTTGGCTGAATTTTTTTTTACACTCTTTCTTTAAGGAATACGGCATAATTACTCTATTTCATTACTGAATCGTGACGTGCACTATCGACCACAGTTCGTAAACACTGCATGCTGGCGAAATGGTATCCTTTGCTATTTGGTTTACTTTTAACTAGCGCGTTGTGTCTATTAAAATACTTCTTTGGTCTTTAATCCCGATACTTTCACAACTTTATCGATACATTTTTTGACTGATCGATGGGTTGACTATCCTTTATTGCAAAGTTCTACCTGTTGATATTAAAAATTCATGTTTGTAATCAGCCACTTACTATCCAACCCTATTTTTATGATTTTAATAAATTTGAATATTTTTCGCAAAAAACTATTTAACGAAAAAAAAATGTTTCAAAATTGTCATAATTTATAAGATATGCTTTGCTCTTTTCATGACTTGCTATTTTACCAAGAAGACAAATTTAAGATTGTATTTTGTTACTCCTAATAGGTTAATTGTGAAATGGATGGATTTTTTTTTTTTTAATATTATATTAAGAGGAACGCGATCGGCAAAAGAATACGTTTTTATTATTTTTACAGAAATCCATTACTGTCGCACTATGCTCGAATTAATACGGTGCGAGAGAGACAACTCCAGCTCGGACTGGTTATATCTATGTAAAATACACTAAATCAGATTTTCGTATTCTCCTGTTTCCTGGTCGTAAACTGGACGAATTTTATTTGATTGATATAGGCTTTACTTTGCGGAAATCCATCGTAATTACTTAATCCAAATTTCCGATGCTACTTCCGCCTGAAAAGATAAACGGTTGTCTCGACTTTCTGCAACAAAAAACATTTGATATTAATTGTTGAGTTGAATCTGAAAATGTTAAATCTGAAACTAATAGTAGAAAAGACGAAAAATTAAAAAGAGAAATGTTAGTAACTGCACCGATTAAACAGATGCGGGCGAGCCCGTAGACCCGATCGTTATTAGCCTATAAGGAATAAATGTTTAGCAAATAATAATAAAAAGAATAATAAAACATATAATAATAAAATAATAGTTTATCTTTTCAGGTGGAAGTAGCAAAGAAAATTTGGACAATGTAATTTGGACGTATATTAACATTTTCTACAATAATATTAGAAGGGCTTCGACAATGTACATATGTTTCTCTTTTATTATTTATATTTATCAAATTTGTTTGATGGGTGTCTTATAACGGCGGTATGACTAGACTATTTTAGTAATTGTAGAAAGCTCCAAGATATTACAACAATTAATTTACGGTTTTTCAAAAGAGTGAACATGAAATATGGACTGTATTGTATAAATATTTGCTCTAGTGTTATTAACTAAGGATTTATCCTATTTAATAGTGAAAAAAAATTGTTTTTACAAACGATAACCGCATTTCCTTTTACGAGTTTAAAAATATTTATGATAATGTATCTATTACGTCATTTACTTCACAATTCTAAAATTTTCTTTAGGTATGGATCTCGACATTCTTAATATAAAGTTAGTGATACTAGTGATATGAAAATATATCTAATTTCCTAGGTAATTAAGGGCTATCGGTGAATGGGCACTTTAATTAACCAACAACATAATGGACCTAATTAAAATGAACCGTCTGTGAAGTCCCTAAGTCGTTTATTGTTGCCAGAGCAAAGTTTGCGGTGCCATCAAGTTAATTTTGTTTGTATTATATACCTACTCGTCTGGAAACACATAATTTATCGCGCTAGGGACATCCCGACGCTTGAAACTTTGTTTTGGTTTTTCGGATATATACATCAAGCTCTTCTCTTTTATGTCATAATGATAATTAATAATTAGGGCGTGTTCCTAATAAATCATTAAAAAAAACACACAAAAATATATATTAGTATTTCTTGTATAATATACGATTATGGTATATTTACTCGATGTTTGCAAATAAAATTATTAATATTTATTTTATATTTTACTGATTTATATAAGTAAATGTTTGTAGGAGGATATTTCTAGAACTACTGCTCCAATTCAAAAAAAAAATTCATTGATAGAAAGCTATATTTTCCTGAGTGATATCGATTATTTTAATTCTTAATAAAGGACCTAATACCTCTTCTTCCTTTCATGACAGATCCATATATACTGGGCTTCGGATCAACAACTTTACGATAACCTCCATCTCGGTACGAACAAATGCGTTCTCTATGTCATGTCACACCTTTGCTGCACTGTGTATTAGTGGAATCGTCTGCCGGCCAGTATGTTTCCTCTATCCTACAATATGGAGTCCTTCAAACACAACGTGAAGAAAAATTTGAGCGACATGACATGACAGCGACTACTGGCGATGAATTGTAGCTACTCGGCGGTCACCTATTTTTTTGTTATGCACTGTTCTTAAACATCAGTTTTATACATTGCAATAAAAAAAAATGCACGACAACGGCAAATGGCAACGACAATTTTTTTTAATGATTAACGCTAACGAAGTCGCGGACCGGGCGGTTGCCAGTGTCAAATAAAAATCAAATATTATATAGCAAAGGTAATAATGAAAAGGAAATTCATGTAAAATAATGACAAATAATGTTGAATTGTTACATTAGATGCCAAAGAATTAGAAAATTTAGATTGTAAACCTTCGTTTAAATTTATATATAAGTATGTAATATTAATAAAGTCCTTGGCAATTATTTATACAATCTAAACCGTCGAACGTGCTTAAAAAGATTAACGAATGTTGAAGAAGTGAAAGACATATGCCAGGATCGTAGCAAATGGAAGGGCGTGGTCTCTGCCTACCTTGCTAGGAGGGAGGCATGATATTATGATAACTAACAAACTCGTGATCTTTACCTATTAATCAATTAATAATATACAATATTGAATACCGGCTTAAAACAAACCACGCGATTTAATTAAACATTGTTAATCAATCTTCAACAATCAAAGAAGCCCAATGATGTTGTAGTTTATTAACAGATTAAATGGAAATATACTGATACATTTTTCATAATGTTTATTGTATTATTCTAAAATAAACAATTATTAAAAGTAGTTTGTATTTTAAGTGTAGTGTTAAGAAAATATTATGAGCCGGCGTGCCATGGTGGGCATCAAATTACAACTAAAATGGAATTTGGCATCGAATACCTACCAGCTTGTTGGATTCACGATATCGTTATACCTGAATGAGATTACCTTGGGAGGGGCACGAGTAGCGTACAAGAAGGGAGGCCCTGAAAATGAAGATGAAGATAAATAAGAAAATAAGGATTGTAAGATTATCTCCATGTAACTGTTATTTATATTCTGAAGTATTTTTCAAATGGAACAATAGCAATACTCCTTATCACTGAATTAAATTTGAATTATAACAACTTAAATAATTCAAACAATATACATTAAAAATTCTTGACGTTATTCCGTTTTGATAGATCCCATCCACCGAGAAAACCTGGTAATTAACTCATCGAGGCTATTCATTAATATAAATCGATATTTTATAATTAGATAGGGAATTGACGCACTTTACATACACACTACGAACATATAACAAATAAAAGAAATCAGCTACTTGGTTTTGTATTTCGTATAACTAAGAATTTTCATAGACCTTTGCTTTATCTATAGGTATAAAACTTTAATTAGGCCCTTAATCGAATACGCCTGTGTAGTTTGGTCTCCATACTATATAGTGATACAAATAACATTGAACGGATACAGACTCGCTTCTTGAAATCACTTTGCTTTAGACATGGGATGAACAGAACACTGGTTAATCACATAGAACGTGCGCAGCACTTTAAAATCTCCTCTCTCTATAGTAGAAGGCAAGCGAATGATTTAATTTACCTTCATAAAATTATTCATTCTACTATAGACTGTCCACAACTTCTGAGCATGGTAAGCTTCAATATCAAAATCCGTAGTAGAAGCACAAAATTATTTCATATCCCTTTTTATAAAAACAATACATCTTTCAACTGTCCAATAGCAAGTATGTGTCGCTCATACAATAACATAGAACATTATAACGCTCTAAATATGGATCCTGTTGATGTATTTAACTTGAATCTAAGTCGATTCCGATATGTAAATCAAAGATACTTAACTTTATTTTATTATATTCTTTATAATGTAATTCTGCATGCAAGTGACAAATTTATTTCTTTCTTGTTTTTTCGTTTGGGAAATAATTACAACTGATGTGCACTAATAAACTGGATTATAAGCTAGTTAAAACATGTAAAATTTTAAGATTTATTCTTATTTTGTTTATAATCTGTAATGTCTGCCTATATAAATAAATAAATAGTGAATGTTGGGCAATTGCCTTCAGTTCATTTTTAACTTGATACCGACGTGAGCGAGAAGAAACTTTTGTTTTTTTTTTTTGACAATTGAGTTTCCGCCTTACGCTGTGATTTCTTATCTCTTTCTTTCAACATGCTAATAACAATATTTGAACCATGATCAAATTGCTTTTAGTGAGAATATAACGCGTCTATTTATAAAACGTCAGTGCAATAATATAAATATTTTACAATAAAAGTTTAAATCACATTAATTAAATATTTAATATACTAGCTGTGTCCCATGGTGTCATCCGTGTTAAAATTATTCGAGTAACTCTCAATCCCGCCACGACCAATGCACCTGTGAAGCTCACCGTTGTTGTCACTTTCCATACTTGCCTACAGCTTTCCAGGGTCCTTGACGTTCATGAAATACTACTCCATTCCTTAGGGCCATATCATGAAGGAATACATCGCAATGAAATGCAAAAAACTAGATCTGCCCGTTCAAACAAACAAAAAACCATCTCTTGAGATTAAAAAGACCCTAAAGAGACACAATTCTGCACGTTAACCGCTAAAAAGTCACCATTTGTCACAACTCCTCTTTTTGAGAACACTCCCCTGTCTGCCACAGCCGGTATCGGGATACTTGGCGTCGTCATTTCGAGTGACGTCCAGTTCCGCGGTCAGTTGGAAAGTAAGGCCAAATTGGACTCAAAGAAGCTTGGTGTGCTCAGTAAGGCGAGATGGTACTTCACGTCGGCTCATTGCCTAAATTTTTATAAGGCGCAAATTCGGCCCCACGTGCATTATTGTTCTCATCTCTGGGCGGGAGCCTCCCAGTACCAGCTACTTCCTTTTGACCGCATTCAGCGTAGGGCGGCTAGAGTTATTGACAATCAAGCTCCTCCCGATCGGCTTGATCCATTGGCTCTGCGTAGAGATGTTGGTTCACTCTGCATCTTCTACCGCATTTATCATCGAGGAATTGTTTGGATTGATCCCGGCTGCTGAATTTCACCATCGGACATGCGTCAGAATCGTAAATTCCATCCACATCACCTCGATGTCCAGCGTTCCACAACAGTGCATTTCTTAGGGCACTTTCTGACTCGCACAATCACTCTGTGGAACCAGCTGACACGCCTGAGATCTTTCCGAGCCGTTATGACCTGGTGACCTTCAAGAAGAGAGCTTATTCTTCCCTAAAAGACCCGCAACGCATTTGCGAGCACTCGGGTGTTACGGATGTTTGTGGGCGCTGGTGATCACTTTCCATCAGGTGCGCCACGTGCCGTTTGCCCCTTTTTACCACAAAAAAAAAAGATTTATAATATTACTAACTTCTGCCCGCGACTTCGTCAGCGTGGACTTCAGAATTCGGTCCAAAGAGATATTAAAAATATGTAAAGTAAAAATTATCTCATTATGTTATGAATAAAATAAGGTTATGAATTAGCTGTGTGCCAAATTTAACCCTCTGCGTTTCATTGTTTTTGCGAGATTGTCAAACATACGCACTTTGACATTAATCATTATTATAAGTAGTAGAATAATATAGTAAAGATTATGTATGTATCTATAGTTCTGTTATATATTTCATGTGACAACGAAACCGCAATTACTTAACTAGCGTGAATCAGGATTCCTCTCTCATTAGAATGAGCCTATTTGACGCACGATCAATCATGTTAGTGTAATGTCGCGGCTGGCATACCCTCGGTACACAGATTTTAATTAATAACCAGCCTGTCTATTATCATAACAATCTAAGTAAGATATTCTTGGTTCGACGACTTTGTATTATAAATACGTGTATTTCTAAATATATTATTTGTATTACGAAAAATATTATAATCTATTAATAGCCAAACAAAAAACTCTAGAGATTTTTTTTGTTTGTTTGAAAACCCTAATCTAATTTCCAGGATTACCAGTCAGTTCTTTTCTTTATTGGATAACCTATTCATTGAGGAAGGTTATAGGTTATATGACTTCACGCCACAACTCTGAAGCGGAGTAGTAACCACGTACATCTATCAAACTAGCAAGCTCTAGGCAAGTATTGGAATTGAAAACAACGATAGGCTAGCAACGTTGACAGCGGCACGGTATAAGGTTGGTCTAATAAATTGAATACAGATGAGACAGTGCAGTTAGTTCAATATATCTCCGACGTCATTTTAAAACTGCAGTATTTTGAAAGTGGGATAAATGCATAAATATATTTTTATACCTTTTGAAGTAGCAAACAAGCCTATCTGATGTGTGTTCACTGCAGGTTATGGTAGTTTATAAACAAGCTCAAAAAAGAACCTGCTACTCTTGAGAAATATGTTGCAATGTAAGCAGCTATCACCAGTATTATAAAAAATAAATACACAAGTCAAGTTATATGGTATACCTGAGTTGTTAAAGATATTTTCATTCTCGTCACGTAAACAGTAAGAGAACAATTATTGTTTAATTCAGCTACTCGAAGTCATTTTTAAATTCAATTTTATTATTCACTAAAAATGTTTAATATACATACATAAAATAAGAAATATTCAAATGCAATTTTTTAATTATTAATATTTTATTAAAATTATGAGGCCGTGTAAACTTTTATTAATAAACCTTCTTATGTATCTAATACTGATAAATTTAAAAAATTAGTGGATGTTCTGGAAAATTATCCAAATGTATCTCGTAATCTTTACATATACATATATAAATAACATAAAGCTTTTTTAAATTCCATGCAAAAAAATTACAATGCAATAGCTTAAATACAAGTAAAAATTATTTTTGTATAGAACCCTTCGGGTAAAAGCCAAGAGATTACTAGAGAAAATAATATTACATTTAATTTTAATTGCAATTGCATAGTGCAAGTTATACCACATTTATCTCTCTTTTGCGGTGTTTATTCAACCTGGTCCTGAAATTGTCGCTATTTGATCTACCTATCTGGTGTGTGGGAGGCCTCTCGCTCTTCTTCCTCGTCATCCGGACGATTTTGTCGCTCTCAGAATCCATCTGTCGTAGTTATACCTAGCCACGTAACTTGCCCACTTCCATTTCCTTTGTAGCGAGAAGATGAGAGCGTCTATAACTTTGGTTTTCTTGCAAATGTCCGCATTTATTTATTTATCCCCACCTTATCTTTGAGTTTTTATATTTATATGCATAGCTCACTTAATGATATTAGATTAGATATGCAGTGTGTAAACTCTATATAGCAAAATTGAAGGCACCGGTTACTTTATTACTCTATAAAGAGTTTTCGTTAAACGCAGCGAAACTAATAATAATATAAAATATGTGATGTAAATGTAATTTTACAAATACATAAGTGTCTATATCTATCTATCTATATCTCTTATTTTGACTAAATTCAAAATTTTGAAAGCAACTAAGAATATGTTATCGTAATGACAACGCATAGGAATAATAAGTAAATACAGTGAACAAACACGTGCTCTAGACAATTACAACAAACAAATTAACATAATATTTCTTAAAATCCCATTTACGACTCTGTACATAGATACAGACAATTGCGTTTGAAGTTCAGTAAAATCAATGTTTATTAATTACATATTATTTCATTAAATAGAGTGATTCAATGGGTGGATAGCAATGAAACACAACAAATTTTAGTAATTAAATTATTTAGTAACTTTTGTATACATTGCTTTATGTAGTTCTTATGATAATGCTTTTAATAGAAACTTTAAGCTTGGTCTACAATGTGAGGTGTGTAGTATTCTATTTGTTGCGCTTCGAAGAGTTTAATTCATCTACAAGATATTTAACCGTGAATAATACAAATAAAATCGCGTTATTATTTATACATAAAATCTAACTCTTAACCACTTAACTAAGGTATGTTTGTTGTCGTGAAACTTCAGTAAAGACAATTCGTAAACAACTTACTCAAAGTTGAAATTCCCATTACTCAAAATAATGTCTTGTAAACCCATAACACGTGAGCGAAATAAACCTTTCACGTTGACTCTCGAGGTATGACGATGAATATATTAAGCGACTTTTTAAATAATATTGTAACCGTATCCTCATTACGGTTTAATCTATTTGATATTAATATTTTCAGTATACAATTATGATTTTATGAGGCTACGAGTGATTAGAACTTTTTATAAACGAGTTTCATGTTTCATCCTTTTTATGCTTGTAAGTTAATCGCTGGTAAAATAATTATTTGGGTATTAAAAAAAGAGAGTTAACCAGATATTTCTGTGCATTCTCTTATAGAAGCTTAATTATTAAGCTAATATCCAAAAATTACATGAAATGTGGAGAAAATTGAATACTTAATAAAAGGCTTGACCTAAAATAAAAATATGTACTATTTATACAGTTTCTAACACTATAACATTATAAATACAAGCAAACCCGGGCACGGGTTGCGGTCGCGTTTTACAGAATCACCTGTTGGGCTAATGCTGAAAATTTCATCAAAATCGCTCCAGTCGTATTGGAGTCCACAGGGAACATACATACAAATACAAATTTTTATATATAAGAAGAAGAAAAGATATTATATAAAAATAGATGTTGGAGATTGAGATAAGCTCATGAAAGTTGGTAATTCTCTGTATTTTTTATCATAGAGAAAACACTTTCTTCTCTCAACGTGATAGGTGGCGCTGTGGTCGAGTTATTGACTTTTGGAAAAGCCATATCTAAGGCTAGTACCTACCATATAGTTGACTAGTTACTAGACCCTAGTAACTTATGCCAGGGAAATTAATTACGAGTCATCAGATTTTTATTTAAAAAAAAACGTATTTAAAAGTTTAAATGTGTCAAATTCCATGGAAGTTGAAACATCAATTCTTATGATAGACAAAAAAACATCAATTACATGGTAAGTATGTACTTAAAAACAGTAAAAGTATGCACTTTTAATGATAATTTTATGATAAATCCTTAACTATCTATGTACGTCATCATACAAAAAGTAACAAATGAATAATATAAAACTATTAAGTACTTACCTACTAGCGCTATGCCCGCGTCTCCGCACGCATTTGTTACTACGCAGTAGCTATTTTCATTACCTAATTTTATTCTTACTCATATTTTTGGCAATTCGTTTGAAAATTATTATTCTATTGTATGATTTGTAATGTAATAATAACGATTCTTATAGCCTCTTAATAATTATGCTATGACGTATGCTTCCTGTCTGCAAAATTTGATCAGAATTGGTTGAGAATTAATGAAAATGAAATTTTTTCAACTTATTTTCTTACAATTTCTAAAAGTAATGTTGACAATTTTTATAGTCCATCAATTATATAAATACTTATACTTCCCGTGTACCTACAAAATTTCATTAAAATTGGTTAAGAATTAATGAAATTTTGGAATTTATTTCTTTACGAGTCCTGAAAGTGTTATTGAAAATTCTTATGATCTATAGTTAATGAAATGACTTACACTTCCCGTGTAGAAAATTTCATAAGGATAGGTCAAGCCGTTTTTGAACTAAATGTGGGCATATACACAGACAGACAGACAAAAAAAAAATGGTATATTCGTGATCGGTATCGTTCATATAGTATGCGAATCAAGACATTTGGCCAAAAAATTAACTGTACAAACAGAACTACATATTTATTAAATTGGTTGGCATTGGTAAAGGTTGCAAGAACCATTGGATGAGGGCAACACGGACCTGGTAGTTGTGATGATCTTAGCCTATGTCTAGCAGTGCATATCTTTGGGCTGAAATGATGAAGCATTTCGCGCAGTATGAATCAAGATGTTACATTGTGGCAATATCAACGTCAGCACATTTGTAATGAAGAAAATAATTTTATAAGGTCACGATAAATTATCAGAGTAAATAAAATAAATGAATTACCTACTATTACACAAATAATAGAATATATGGGATACAAATATACGAAAAATCAACACGAGCTTCAGCGAAAACAAACTTTAGTATCCAGGGTCTAATGTCGAAGTTCCTGTTGAGAAAGGAATATCTAATTTCTGGCCAAAGAAGCAAATCTGCCGTGGCACTAGACATGAATATTAAACGTTGAATATCTGCCAGAGTGCAGACATTGTGAAAATTCGCTCCGATCGAGAAATGGAAATCCTACGCTTCACTTGCATTTTATCATTAATATGATTTGAACTCCGCATTCAAATAAGGTGAATTTCTCGTAAAGAGATGAGAGCGTCACTGTTACGATATTAGACAGGAACGGAAAATATGATCGTTCTTTTTTCGTTAAAACCTCAAATATATACTGAATTTATTGAATTTGGTTATTTAGGTGGTAAGATTAATAAATGCTTTGATCCAATATAAACGCTAGTGAATGATCCGGATATCTACTGGTTCAGATTTTCCTATTAATCAACAACCTTTTCAGATTTTGCATATATTTAAGAGTTTTAACTGAATTAATTAAAACTCAAATTAAAGAAAAAAAAATTTTTTTAAACCAGATACTTGTTGAAAAAGTTTCTGAAAGGTCCATTATGTAATGAAGGTACGGAAATATCAATTGCTCGACGTTTCAAATTGCCAATACGTCTTCCGCTCGCTTGATGTTAAAGACCAAGCTTTTCCTCGAGAAAAGTCATTTGCCCAGTACTACATTTACGGACCGAAATTAAATTCAGTTGGGAGGAGGCTCATTAGCGATGTACAGAGGCGTTATATAACTAATTCTCTAACAATAACTAGTGTTACACAATCGTAAAACAAACCCTCCGGAATGCCAGAGTTTATTGAGTAAATTCAACAAACTTCAGTCTGTACAAAACTATAAGCTGTAATTTATATAAATTCACATCTAAAATATGGATATATTTGTCAACCCGAATATATAGTGTCTTGGTTTTTTTTTTCAAATAAAAACAAAAATTCTTAATGAAATACAGAATATTTTGAAGTACACCATCTTTTTGGAAGTCCTTTAACACATTAGGAATATATTAGAGAGCATCAACGAAATAATTGCATTCATGCATTCTCTAGTGGTGTCACGTCACGTGACCATGTCGATGACGACTTACATGAATTTACTCCCTTTTCATATAGAAGTTTTCACTTAAAAAAACTATATTTCTATTTATTGATTTTATTGAAAATTATGTAAAGATAAAATAATTTAGATTAATTTGGTATCCTTTCACTTTATTTCATTAAATATTCTCAATACATTACAGAGTTACGTGTTTTTTTTTTTTTTTTAATCGGTCAAGCCGTTTATGAGTTATTTCCGAATATACAGACAAGCTGACAGTTATTTTTTAAATTTCATATTTGCGATCAGATTTTATAATTGATAATTATGTAACACAGAATTTTGAAAAATGTTTTATGTACAGAAATAGCTATAGATATTTCCGTATAGATGAAATTATCAGATCATTCATTTTTTTTAATGTGTGAACATTATTGTTGTAGAATTGTTATTAATTTATTTGTACTATTTTATTAAAGATTAAGTGAGGTTAACTTTCTTTGAATAAAATCGGATTGAGCTTTCAAACTTGTGTTAAAATAAAATGTAAATTAAATCACACGCATTATGGAGCATTAATCTCAACTTCGAAGCAAATTACAGCCAAAATAATTTTCTACCCCTTTTTAACCCCGTTAGGGAATGAATTTCAACAAAATACGAAACACGTATTCCATCAATTCTGTTAAAAAAGGTTTATGCAAAATTTGAAGGAATCACGTTGTCCCATACAAACTTTGCCCCCTCCCCTTTCTCCCCTTTAGGGGTAGAATTTCGGAAAATCCTTTCTTATCGGATGCCTACGTCATACAAAGAACACACCCTCGAAGTTTCAGGTCTCTACGATCAGCGGTTTAGGCTGTGCGTTGATCCGTCAGTCAGTCATTCAGGGCAAAGCATTTTATATGTATAGATTATTTTAATTTGCTATTTTCAGTTTAAATGGACATTTGAAACAAAATAATAAACTTTTATTAAAATTGTTGGTAATGATAGATGTGTATTTAAAAACTGAGAAAAGAGAAATATAGACGAAATAAACAATAAGAGTAGAGATTGTACTTGTAGATTTGTAGCTGTGGATATAAATGTATTATATCTAAAGTATATAATACATTACGCAGCCGAATCAAGTAACCAAGAACCTCTCCATAAGTTATCCTTAAATCAATATTGACTTCTTCGAAGTTAGCGATCGAGAGACACCCAAGTTTTCTTTACAGCTTTAGCACGATTGAATCTAGGAGTAAAATTGTTTATCTTGTTATTTCAATTAAATCGTTTTATACTTTTACTTACTAATATTTTGTATCAATATGTTACTCAATCGTTACATATCCTTTTGAAAAGTAATTAGTAAAAAAATATTATAAAGAACCTTAATACTGTTGGTAGTGTTGCTATATATATATGGTTAAAATGGATATTTCATTGATGATAGTTTTTTGAATAAATTGATCATTCCCTTTTTTTTCGTAGCAACACTACCAACAGTATTAAGGTTCTTTAATTATTATTTATTTCTTTAATTCTTTAATTCTATTAATTAACTTATTACCATGAGGTTGAAATACTGATTTAAAACCTCGAAAAGTTTAATTAAGATAATAATATGTACCTACGACTAAGTACCTTATGCATTTCCCACAGCTCAGACATAAACTTATTAATAACGCTGTATAGTCAGTTTATTTCCGTTTTAAGTCACGTCAAGTTCAACAACATAATTTCACTACGGAAATGTATAAAATAATAATTAATATTGGATTTTAATTGCAACCATTTAGGTCTTGCGTTGTGTTAATTACACTGAACTGGTTTCAAAAAGTAACAAGGTCGCGTACAGGATTCTCCTGCAGTTAACTAACTTGTTGTTTTAAATCAACTGTGTGGTGTTATTCGAGTCAAGAAATATATATACCCGTATATACTTGAATATATCATATGCGTGTTTGACTTTTTAGATTGGTAAAATCTTGTGATTTCGGGTCACCGACATGCTCGGCAATAATTCAGACTATAATTGATTTAAAAATTCAAATTTGAGTTTTCACTTCACAGTCCTCATGACTGCCTGTGTTTTTTTTTCTTTCACCGTCAATTGATTGTGTAACCAATTCCTTGCTTAGATATAACTTTGACATGGAATCGATATTACACCAGTCTAAACCACGACTTATTTATTATTATAATTATTATAAATTGTTATTTTAAAATTAAAACCCTAAATGAAATTATTTTTGCCGGCCTATAACAAGTAACTTGATAAATATAGATATATGTACTTGTTAATATAAAACCAGTAGCAACACTGGACAACTTCGACATTAGATAAACTTGTAATTTCCATGCGTCGGGCACACGGAAATGAAAGGCTGGTGTTGATAGCGATCGGCTGCATAGTTTACACTCACATTTTGTTGATCACTGTGTTAGTACCTACTAGGAGATACCTGGAAAATACAACTGCAAAGAAATAACCTTTGCGATGCAATTTAAATTTACTCTTCGATTTTTTTTAAATTGTCTCTTTCATAACGTACGCCGTACATTTTTCTGCTTTGATATGATTATCAACAAGCCTCATTGAATCAATGAATGTGTTTAGTGCTGTTTGGTAAAATAATGTGTTTTATACGATTATTTAAGTAAAATATTATATAACAGTATCATTTTTCATTATTTTATATGTTTTAAAATTTGTTTTATTATTTAGTGATTAATTTTTATTTATCAATTATATCTACAATTTTATCACCGTCGACAAATAAATAATAAAAATTATGAACACTAAAAAAGAGAAATAACCTACACATGCTCTTTAAGAGAAAGCATTTACTCTACGAATGCTAGTAACTCATAATTGAATTCAACAAAGAAGATAGAAAAAAGTAAACTGTGTACGTGATCTGAAAGCGGGATACGAACCTATCAGCACTTGTTTTGTGAGTCAATGAGAACCGACCAATACCAATGTAGGCATACAACTGGATTGGATTTGTCGAATAAATGTTTGACCTACAATAACAATGTATATTTGTTAGCTTAGAATGGATAGACCACAATTTCAACTGTCATATTTTGTAATATGAATACAATAGAAAGGTAGTTTTTTATTTGAACACTTTGTTCAAAATTAACGAGGCGAAATAATTTAAGTGCTCATTGACAATGATAGAATCCTGCAGAGTGCTATAAAGAGTAATATATTTTACAATTCATCAGTAAGTACTCTTCTCGAAAGGAGTTACATGGAACCAAAATATAGCAAAAAAAATGCAACATCGAACGAACGAAATAGGTATATGTTTCTAAAATTTGTATACCTTTACTAAAGATAATAATTATGCCTTTAATTAATTGAATGAAATTCTTCTATTCTTTCTTTAATTATTCTTTATAGCGTTATGGCCACAAGCTCATCTAATATTAAGGAACAATGTGGACCAGTATTGTAACATGCTAATCACAGTGGCTAACTTACACATCTGACTCTGCAGCTGCCTAAAATCACTTAAAGGTGCTTGGCGATAGATTTTCAACTAGATAGCTGGGCGAACAATAGAAAATTCCCTACCACCGTACTATGGTTTCATCTCGATGTTTTCCTTCACCAAAAGCTCAGGCTCATTGTAAGGAACCAACATTGCTTTGAAATAATTATTTAATTATAAATACAAGAAAACATATTCGTGTTAATGATTTTGATGCATATGTAACATATCTGGTTAAGTAAAAATATCTTTTTTCGAAAATCATAGATGCTTTTAACGGAAAACGTTTTAATTTTTGTCATTTAAAATTATCTAATATATCTTATAATATTAGAACAATAAGTTCCAAATATCCCCTTTCGACAATAGAAGTACTTAAACTTATTAATTTGCATGTTTTACGATTGGCTGAAAAATGTTTAATAATAAAAGTGTCTTAGAAGAACTAACCCCTCATTTTTACACTTGATTGTTTACATGTTAGCGCCACGCGACTTCCATCAATTACCACGACTTCAGAGCTAAAACAAAACGCACCTCGCGCGAATTCCTTTCCGCGCGTTATCCGTAGCTGTCACTATGTTTATAGTGTTATTATTTCCTATTATCAGGGGAATCCTTTTTATAAGATTCATATTGTGTCAGGGTGAGATCGCGTAATCCTCGAACGATGCGTATCACACAATTATTATCGAACTTCATGTACAAGGTAATTTCGTTTGATTACTAATAATAAAAGTTTCTTGGAAGATTTAACCGCTCGTTCATTGCGTTCTAAATTTGTAATCTCTTTCTTTTATTCTATAAGCGTTTTAATAAAATATAATTTCAGTTCAGAGTGGTCAATTTGGCATAACGGCAATTTAATATGTATAAATGTAATAGAATCTAGGCACACGGCAATATGTCAGCCATGTTCGGAGAAAAGAACGAATACACCGGCCAGTGAAAGTTTAAATTTAAAATGTTTAAATTAACCATTTCGAGCAACTTCCAACCCTTCCATAAGTTCAATCTACACAATTGAAATATATGTTTAATAAATATACCATGAACACTTAGAATCTCAAATTTCAAGAATAAACCTATTATAGCTCTTGAGTTATTAGAGCCTGAAAAGTAGCATTTAGCTGAAAAGTAGCTCATTCTCTCATCAGAAACCTAAATCACTTGACTCAGAAACTTGATGTTTGTTATCAAGGTAGATCGTATTTAAACGAAATAATACTCATAATGAGCATCAACTTCAACGGCGTTTCCATCCACTCACCAAAATAAAGCGTTTTGCAGCTTTTGAAAAGTAATAATATCCCAACAAAAACGTAAATGTGAAAAGGGGACCAAATTTTTTAGAAACAACTTTCGGGGTATCTAGTAGAAGTCCCCGATAAAAAAGCTAAGATTTAATAGGTACTAAGTTCCTTATCAGTAGTTCCTTTAATTAAAGTTGTAGGAATATATTTTCTTCAATCCATTTACAAAACAATTTCTTATTGACTTTGATATGGGATATCTAAGTTAACCAGTTTTAATTGTTAATGTACTGCAAGAGAATGTAAACATTTATATTTGAAATAACTACTTATTCTCGACATACCACACGGTAGGTATAGGTCATACTTCAAAGTCTTATTATGCGAAATTTAAAGAGAATAAATAAACAACAAGCATGCAGTACTCGCTTGGAATGCGGACTACTTCGCAAATGCGGACGCCTATTTGTCGCGGAGCTTTATGAATAAATCTTTTATATTTTGCCTTTTTTCGTGATAACATCATACATTCATTCTAGCCCTACAGTACATTGCTGTTATTTCTTATTTCTATTTATTTCATAACTATGCTAGAACACCACTTTCGTTAACATGTCAAGAGAAAATATCAAAGAAGTGGCAGTGAGTTCGGACACCGCATCGATTCATGTGGGTTCGAACCCTAAAATGATTGTAATGGTTGTAAATTTGTCGCCAAGCACCTACTGGTGCCTTCCGATATCTGCATTTGACAGCTGTTTCCATTTTTAACCTTAGCATCTTTGATTTCATTGTCTCTTAACATTTACATAATTTTACAAGATCGGTCTGGTTAACCAAATAAACCAGATTGTAAGTAAAATTGTATTTTTTAATTTACCTTGCAAACATTTTTTTTGTTTCTGAATTAAAAACAAAATCATCGAGATAGTGCCAATGAAATTGCACTACCTACTCAGGAACCAAGAACCCACATTTTGTTATGAACTTGAAATGCTTTATATCTTAGTCATACATATTATATGCACGAGAAACCAGAACCTAGTTCCGACAGCAAAATTTATGATCGCACACATAAATTTATGCGACAAGCCCTACTAACGAGAGAAATAATAAATTTCGCATATCACTTTGTCTAGTTTATTAACATAGATGATCTTAGAAATTGTAGGGTTTGAAGTGATTGAAAAAAGGTATATAAATATGCTAAGAATTTCTTCTTAGAAATGACGTGATGTATATATAATTTTATTTCATTTCAATGAGTCAATTTTGACAATTTATCTACAGCTTCCGATCAGTTTATTTAATTTTTTATTAATAATAATATTTTATTATTAGGTTAGGTTATTTATAGGTTAGGTTGGTATTTATATATCATATAAATTAAAAGACATTTTAAATAACACACATATTATAGCCTTAAAATGATGATTGCAATATATCAATACCTACATATAAATTAAAGTGTAAGTGACATGGTAAACTAAAAGAAAGTACTTTGGTATGGTGGTTAACGACAAATTATTTCTGTTATATTAATACTAGCTGTACCCGTGGCTTCGCTCACGTGGACTACAGAATGCCCGCGCGTATCTTGCTCCCTCGCTCCCTCACTCCCGGCTATTTTAAAGATAAAAATGCTTATTGTGGGTGTTCCTTAGAAGATAGATATATATTCTCCCGGACTTTTTTGTAGGTGTTTTAATGCCTATAAATATGTAGTACATTAATTTGCTATATCTCTTATGGTTTACTCAGCATAAGCCATTTAAACGCCCGAATTGATTCACCAAGGCCAGTTTTTTTTTATTTGTGCAGAACCCTAATTCTTTTTCAAAAATAAAAGTAGCCTAAGTTACTCCCTGTATCATCAGATATCGATCAGTGAAAGTCCCGTCAAAATCAGTTACCCTTTCGGAGATTACCCGGAACAGACAGACAGACAAACATTTAAAAAATGCGCTTTTTGTTAAAGGTATCATATATACTTTCATATGCATTTAGTAAAAAACTGTTATTTTGACATTACAAAGAGACACTTCAATTTTATTAATTGTATATAGATTGTAAAAATATGCTTTACTCGCCAAGATTATTTATTATATATTGGGGACTTATATTTTTTAACTTAACACACAAAAAACATGCATTATTCTATAATATATATCCAGGTATTAGTATAATTATAAATATATTGATGTTATTTAACGAAAACACAAACTCTTAAATAAAATATCAGTAAAGAACTTTTTTAAACCACGTTTCGCCATTCGATCTCCTCAAACCTTCGTTCAAATCGTCTTACAGCCATTTATCGAGTGGATCTAATGAAAACGGCCATTTACTCCGTTGTCCAACTTAATGGAATGGATATCAGCAAATCCTGATTCGCGTTTTGACAGACTCGTTAATCGACCTTCGAAGTTAAATTAAAATTGAACGCTTCGTGATTCCAGAAAAGCATTTTTCGTTGTTCGAGTTTGATTGCTGTCTGCGAGTATCTAAATAACATTAATTAAAGGAAAAATAATTAGATTTTATTTTGCTGAATAAAGTTCTTAACTTTTTCTTATTAAAGACTTAATTGCTGTACTTGTATTGTAGATATAAATGGAAAACCTGAGTGTTATTTCCCATAACTTATTTGAATAACTTATAATTTAAGATATTTTTGTTTATGTTATTGTAACGTGTATACATGTATTTAAATTGAGGCTACGAGACCGAGACTGGTCTACTCTGTTTATTACTATAAATTGACATATTATTATATTCATGATCTTAAAATGTGCTTTTACAAAACCACAATGGCCTAAAGTTATTAAATTCATGCTGACATCTGTTTTAGTATCACATGATATAAGTTTAGGCCATTGTGGATTTGTGAATTTACGATATACACAGGATCATACCAAAACACGCTTTTGTCTACCTGGGCAGGTACACCTTCACAGAAAAAAAGAAAGTCGTACGTCTCTTGGAAATTACTGTAGCTTGTGTCCTTTATTTTTGTAAATTGCAAATAAATTATGAAGTTTTTAATTTATGTTGCGACTAGAGATGGGTGGCAAGATAATAATACCCAAAGGAAAAAAAACGGTGAATATCCAATTTGGGTAAATATCGGGTAAAACCTCCGGAATACACCCAACGTGTGGGTAAATGTTTTATATGATAATATAAGCTTTAACAAATTTTTGATGCCAATAGTAGACTTTACTAATGAAATAAATACCCTGTTTCCCTACTATATAAATAATATTCTATATTTCAAGTAGGAGAAACCAATAAAATAACACCGAAGAAATTTTAAACTCCTTAGCATAATTTATAAGAAGTCATTGCACATGTATTCCTCCGCTCACGTAGTTTGTTTTAAATGACGATAATTTGAGTTCTGCTTAAACAGGTGGATGTAGGTTTTCTGTATTGTATCTTAGATAACACGAGGTGACTATAACATCAGAATTAAAGCTAAATATATTTTATGTACAATGTCAGTTTAAAGAAGTATTTTATAAAATATATATAGCAAACCCAAAGTGAACGTTTTACACTTTTCGGTTTCCTATGGACGCCGCAAGAAGTAAGTTGTCAATGTGTCTCTTCAATATTAAATCTGTATTGTGCTCATGGTCTTCAGTAAACAGAATTACAGACATACGCAACTTTTATTTATAAAATTCTAACAAGTTTTGGCCTCATAAAAGGCCATAACACTATTTTAGGTGAAGACGTGTGCGGCGTGACACGAGGCGGCACGGCGTGGTTGGCGAGGTTACCGGTGGCGGCAGCATCGGTCAAGACGTTCTGTGATGAAGGTGCCGGGTGCAGGCATTAATCAGGCGTTGGTGTTGTCGAGAGATAAATTTTTTTTTGATAAAGTTATGGATCAGCAAGGCAACACAACATCATCAAGCTGGGAGGGACTACGAAATTGGAACATGTGAAAGTTTCAGATATCAGTTCTGATGGAGTATGGAGGTATGGTATGAAGCAGTTTTTAAATACTTATGGTAACGAACATCAGACCACTGTGCCATACGCGCCAGAACAGAATGATAAAACTGAGCGTGATATAAGGACATTAGTAAAGGCTACACGGTTAATATTAAGGGCAAAGAATTTTGGGCAGAAGCTATTAATATGGCAGTATAATGTACTCAATAGGACAAGCAAAATCAAGCAGGTGGGTAAAACTCCATTCCCGGTTTGGGAAAGTGTTGCCTATGATATAAAGGACTTACCTCATGTGTTTGGTACTAATGTGTACACATACCTAAGCAAAAGCGACTGAAGTAAAACCCAAAATGTGAGAAAAAGATAATTGTAAGTTATGAGGGTTCGAAGGGTTTTATGATTTATTATCCAGAAAAAAGGGGGTATTTATTAAAAGGATTGATTTTAAATAAGTATCAAAGAATAGTTTGTTAGGTTAAGGATAACATTAAAATTTGCAAGTAGGTCAAATAGATGTGTGTAGTGCTTTTCTTAAAGGTGATATTAATAAGGAGATGTAATTCAAGTTACCAGAAGGTGATTGGGAAACGTACTGTAAACTTAATAAGTTACTCTATGGGCTTAAAAGGTCTCCTAAATATTGGAATCCTACTTTTGATGAATTTATGTTTTCAATGGATTTTAAGAAGTCGAAGAAAGATAGTTGCTTATATTGTAAGTGTGAGATTAATAAGATAACTTTTCTATTATTATTATATGTAGACGATGTAAATTTTTTTGGTAATTGTCAAAACGAATTAGTGCAGTTAAGAAATAAGTTGTTAAATATATTTAAAAAGAAAGAGATATGGGGCAAATAATTATCTTTTAATGAGGTCAAAGAGAATTTAAATAAAGGATATACAACCGTAAGTCAAAGGGCTCTTTGAAAATTTATGAAATTTATATAGAATGTCTTATTATAAACTGTTATTGTTACCTATAGATAAAAACTTTAAGTTTGATTTGTTAATAAAAGAAAATTCCGAAAGTAAAGAATTAGAGTTTAATTGTAGGAAATTTATAGGAAACTTAATGAATACTGCTTTAAGGTCAAGGTCAGACTTATGTACTGATGTTACTATAATAAGTAGATGTTAGGCAAAATTAAGTAAAATATTATATAAGTTATTGTTAAATGTATTAAGGTAAGTAAAGGAACTTTGAATATGTATTTACTATGGACATAAAAGATATATAAATCTATGTTCAAAGTGACTGGGGTGCAAGTGATGACCGTTTTTGGCTGTTCAGTTATTTGCTTTACAAAGAAGGAACAATCAGTTGCACTGTCATCTACTGAGGTTGAGTATGTTTCCTTTTGTCATGCCACAAGTGGGGCTTGTAGCTAGTTTTGTTGAGAAAGTTGGAAGACAGAGCGTTGCCGAACTGCTTTATCTTCTTGCACTGGCGTAATGGTCAGTGATATGTAAATATAATGATCTGCAAAAATATTGGTCCTTAGTACATATAAAAGTACGTGAAATATTTAAAAATATATATTGAAAATTAAAAAGTGATTTATTAGCATTTTTATTAGGCATATTAGGCAACGAAAGTTCCTTCATCATTAAGACGATTTCATGAAGATAAACTTTCCCCTGTATAGCGTGTTATTTGAACGCATAATTTGGGAAAAAATTGAAAATTAAAATAACTCAACACTCGGCTCAGTAGAACTAACCAATATATTTAATACCACGAGAAAATATTACTAAAAATATTGTCTACAGTGAAGTATTATGAATTATTTATCAATTAAGGATTACTTTTACATTATACGCGGGTGAAACCGCGGGGCATAACTAATGTTAATGTAAATTGTTTATGTATGTGTTGTTAATGAGTAGAATTAATTTTTTTATTTCATTATTATTGAATAACATTCTCTTGATATATTTGCAACACTGACATATTTTCATTATATTATTGGAATTTATAGTAAGCAAAACGAAGTAGTAAGTAGTAGTAGTTGTAAGTAAATACCTTGTAGTTACCCGATTGGAGGATATATAGGGTAGAATCCCATCTCTAATTGTGACACACTATTAATCAAACATTGAACAATTTGACCGAGAGTAATCTGTTATCTTCACAACAAATATTGGATTGTATCTTTTTAAACAACACTGAACAACTAACTTGGACAAGTAATCGTGGGACCACAAAAAGTTGAATTGCTGAAGTTTTAATTTACGAAACTCTGTAACTCCCTTTCCAGCTCACTTGTTATGAAATTCATAAAAAGTGAAACGTCATTTTCGTGTTAAATCTCAGTCTGGTTAGCAACGGAAGTGCTGAATAAAAGTTTTATAGCCACTTTTGAGTTTTTCTTACTTACTTTACATAAAGTTTAATTACACTATTTCATGTATACAAGTAAATTGACATTTAAAGAAAACACAATAAGTATAACAAGGAGCACAATAAGAAGTTAGAAATCCTGTAGATTCATTCGACTCGATCATACCTGTGGACGATGATCACATTCATTTATCAACCAGGATAGAGCTGAAATTTTGTTAAATCATAACTCATCAAGAAAACTCTCGACATTTCATCCTCTAAACAAACAAAAAACTACATCAAAATCGGATCAGCCGTTTTGGAGCTACGAAATACCTCCAAGAGTACCACAGACAGATACACCAGATTCTTGAGTACACAGGTACACACGTTAAACTTATAATATAATAATTGATTTAAATATTTTGTAATTTATTTCTAGATACTGTATTCAGATTGAATTTATAAAAAAAAAAAAAAAAAACAAAAATCGGACAAGTATTGAGTATAACTCGCACCCTGAGGGTTCCGAACTGATTAAATTACTTACCGTACATTATTGTACAGTCTTTTACATAAATATTGTTTATTATATAATTATTTATAAAATATTACTATCCTTATTTATTATTACTTTATGGATGTTTTTACTAAAAACGTTTTAGGCTATATTTTGTAACGTTATCTAACAAAACAGAAGGAAAAACAAGCAAAGTTAATATAAAATGAATTCGGAAAAAAATCAGTACCAGCACGGTTTCTTGGAATACGCTGCCAAAACCGTTAGACATAGAAAAATAGAAACACAATACAAATCTATACATATAAAATGCTTTGTCCAGAATGACTCACAGACGGATCAACGCACAGCCTAAACCGCTGATCGTAGAGACCTGAAACTTGTAGAGTGTGTTCTTTGTATGACATAGGCATCCGATAAGAAATATTTTCCGAAATTCTACCCCTAAGAGGGTGAAAGGGGGGGGGGGGGGTTGCAAAGTTTGTATGGGACAACGTGATTCCTTGGTCCAATCTACTTCAAATTTTGCATAAACCTTTTTTAACAGAATTGATGGAAGACGTGTTTCGTATTCTATTGTAATTCATCCCCTAACAGGCAGGTTATTTTGGCGGTGATTTGCGTCGAAGTTAATTACAATACTCCTTAGTGCTTTTGATTTAAATTACATTTTATTTTGACACATGTTTGAAAACTCAATCCGATTTTATTCAAAAAAGGTTGAACTCACTTAAATACATAAGCAAATACTCTTTAAAATTGGAATGTCTTGAAAGTCACCGGTACTATATTAGTACCTCATTTGAAGGTTTCTAAGTTTAAAGAGGTTATGCACTTTTAGGACACGGCCTCATAGGGATCTAGAGTTCTAAATTTGAAATGGTAAGGATTAGAACATTTTGGTTATAAATTATACGAATCATTCCATATAAAAAAAAACATGTAAAATATATACTAATATAATACATATTATAATATAGCGGAAAAGTTTTTGAAGTGATAACTTCTTATGAGAGGGTAAACCGCTTCGTAACGTAACGCGTTACGGCGCCATTAATAGCATAGCATAGTTTCAGTCAATCCTAACAGGCTCGTAACCTAGCGGCCTTACGCGTGACTGCTATGGTCGAAGTCCTTCTTCCGTCCGTCCGCCGGCTTCTCTGTCTTTCTTTCGTTTTGTTTTTTCTTTTTCTTTTTGATTAAGTAATTTAAGTTATCACTTCTGTAAAGCGTCCCGAGACGCACGATTTTTATTTGTTTGTTTAAACATGCTAATCTCGGGAACTTCTAGTCAGATTCGAAAAATTCTTTTTTTATATGATAGCCAGACTCACGTGGAGTAAGTAGTAAAGGTTATATAATATTTGGATACAGTTTATAGCTAGTTTTAAATATTGATTTTTGTTACGTAAGTCGGAATTTGAAGCCCTTCCGAACTACTTTAGCCGCATGCTATGCCGCATATTGGCCATATTTCTTCTAAATTATATACAGGTGAAAACTTTATTGGAAAGTATTGTTGTAGTATCCGCACCGAACCGAAATAGCGGTAGCTTAGCTACACTGGGTAATTTCGATACGGTAAAAAACGATGTTCAAAAACTAGATAGCGCTGGAACAAATACAATGCTCTCACGTACCTTGGACTGCTCCAACACTTGCGATGATATCCACCGACACGATTCAGGTCACCATACGAATTCAGATTCGGTTTTGCACAGCGATTCTTGTTGCGTGCCTCGCGATAAGAGCTCCAATATTCGACGAGTACATAAAGCATGACAGCTGTCAGCTGCGTTTGCCAGTCCCATCGAGTATTGATAATAAGGTTTTATATGAGTACAAAACAATTGTATACACAAACCTTCTGTAAAAAAATATCTAAATTACTTATATTGAAAACAACATTAACATCCGTTGCGTAGTTTAAAAAATTTAAGATCTAAGCGTACAGAGAGAGGGACGGCGCGGCGGGAAGCGACTATCCGTTTTCAGTTCGTTTTGATTCATTTTTGATTTATCATAAACATATTTCTTCTGAACGCAGTAACTTGTGTGTAATTTGGTTCATTTTGCATCAGCAATGCTATTTATTACCTTTGTACAGTGTTCACTAGTGTGTAATTTAGCTCATTTTACATCAGCAAGTATAGTGTTACGTTATAACATGTAAAATATTATTGGAATAAAAAATAAAAACAATAATATATTAAAGGGCTGTCAACAGTGGTGCAATAACTTTCATCACAATAAGAAGAAACCACTATTTAATGGCCGCCAAAGCATGTGCACATAACATAACAATACAATTATGACTTACCTATATATACCTTATAATATAACATAACATAACACAATAATAAATAACATAGTAGGCATAACTAACATATCATAATGTTCAAACATAAATTTTTCGATGCCTAAATAATAAGGTCCTGCAAAAAATATACCGGCAACTGTTAAATTCAGCCCCGTACACAGTAACTTTGAAGGAAGACTTTTTATTACCTTGTTGTTGTAGCAGGTATTGAGATTATATAAATTAAAAATTAATAATATCACAGAATAGCTATGTCCTGTGGTTACACCCGCATATAATTTCAAAGAAATCAATGATTGATGATTTATAATACCGTACTTTATTATAGACAATATTTTTATAGGGCAGCCAGGATTATACGTCACACGGCTCGTTCGCGACACTACTACTATAGTCCTGGACCCGAGCCGAGTTTTAAAATATTTTAATTATTCATTAGGTATCTTCTAAACATAGAATCTAAACTATGCGTCCAAATAACATGCTTTAAAGGGCAAAGTTTATAGAATTGTATTCAACCTTATATTTAAATGTCTCCCTTTTCCTATAAAATAATGTATATTTTTACAACTGACTATACTATTAGCCATAAGGTCCCTGGAGCCTCAGACAGCTTTTACAGCTTCACTGTGGCTTGGGGGCGAACACTTAAGAGACTCAGCCGCGAAATCGTGGCAACGTGCTCAAGGGTGCCAAAGTGGCCAGACCTCGGCTTAGGCTGTTGCCGTAGTTGCAATTAAGTCGCGAACTGGCTAATTCCCTATGCGTAGATATTTGAGGTTAAATAACTTAAACCTATATATATAAATATATATATATTCCTGCCTTCTGGGAGGAAGGAACATGTGTACCTACATGTATTTATAGTAATCTGTTAGTTTTTGTCTAAGGCTAGCTAGTACAAAAAAAGAAAAAAAGGCCCCATAAAGGATCTTTTAAAATGTCATATTCCTGGCCATAGATAACCATCAGGGAATTAAAAAAAAAAAAAACGTGTTTTCTATATAGCCTATTGCAGGTCGGGTATATAAAAATTGTTTTGCAATTAAGCTCGTATTTATACAAAAATATTATGCAATAAATTACTTATAAATAAAAAATGAACCACTCGTGAGGGATTTGAACCCTCGACCACCACATTTTAGATTTCAGTCGGCGTTCTGACCACTGAACTAACGACTTTCTTGTGATTAATTTCAATTAGTACATTGAGCTTCCAATACCGTAAATCGTTATCGCTTATTTTACTAGCGATCGCCCTAAGGTCGAAAATCGACCAGCACCTTTTTGACCACAGACTAATTTCCGTTTGATATTTGCAGTATCCATGTATCTAAACAATGAGTATTATCTACATCACTTGCTGTCACTTTTCGTCGAGTTACAATGTCAATATTTTGGGGGTTCTAAGTACAATGGCACTAGTCGGTTTGGGTTTCGCAGTAATAATTAATTTAATTTAATATATTATTAACAGATATTATAGATAATTTTTAGCTTTCTGCACTCCTTCTCCATATAAACTTTAACCATGTTAAATCTGTCTTCCATGCACGCAATTCGCTTAAAAAGGCACCGAAACCTTTTGCTTCACTTATTAATATATAGATAATTGTACGTTGCACTTTTATTTATCCAAATTAGTTTAATTAGTACACCAATACATCGAGTTTTTATCTATAGGTACTACTTATAATAGAGCAGTAAAGAGTCTAAAACTGTATAATAAAGATATCTGAGAAAAAATACTGCGGGGGAGGGGTTTGTGATCATGTGTTATATTAGGTCTAGTGGTTAGCTTATGTTTGTCTTAAGATCTTAATACTCTTATTTACCTTGTGTTTCCTGTATTATTTTCGTGTATATTATGTAATTGTTTATTGTTTAATTTCCAGAGCATCGGTTAAGTTAATGTATTCGTCCGTTCAGATATCATTTATAATACGATCCTTTATTTTAATATAGAATGTTTCATATAATTTTATCATATTTAATTATAATACATTGTTTCTTTACATTTTAGGATTAACAACATGTAAATTTCTGTTACATGTGATAGTTTTAGGGCATGCGCTGTTAGAAGTTAGTCAGATAAATATGCTTTCTATCAGGTTTTATGTAATAACATTATATCTATAGGTAGTTCGTTTAAATAATGAATGCGGGTTCGGGTATTTGAAAATTATAGAGAAAAACGATTGCCAATATACGATAGAATATGGAATAGTAAAGATTTGTTTTTATAAATATAAAAAAATAAGACAAATTTTGTAAGACTCCAGTTGAATTTATAATAATTATTTTTAAAAGTTAATATAACATTGGCTTAAAAATATCCAATGTAAATTATTAAAATAAACTGAAGACTGAACTAAAATCACTGGAGAAACCTCATATCGGAATTTTGTATGAATATTCTACTATTTCCATTTCATAATGACGAAAATCTCGATGGTCGAGATTATTACGCTGAGCCGGCTACTACAGGCGACCGTTCTTGCTTAGAGTCTGCATTGAGCCGTTCCACCAAGAGACCCTGGTTCGAGATCCCGACGCAGAACTATCTGTTGCTGACAATTCTACTAATTGTGTCATTTGTGAGGTAGACATTCAGGAGACCTGTTATGGACTATATTTTCTGTTTAATTTAGCTACGGTATTTATAAATCTAATATTTTTTTTTACTATTACAGGAATATCAAAGTTGTTATTATAGTATATAAAACTAATTAATTCGTGTAAATGTCCTGGAATTATATTTATATTAGATTTTATGTTTCTTTCATTCTATATTCCCTTTTGACTCTATAATTCTCTTATATAGTAATTTAAAATAACTATATATCATAACATATGGACAGAACATATTTCAACAGTTTTTGAATTTTTTGTCATTCTGTCTGTTTGTTAATTTCTACGCCAATCACTCAGAAACTAGTAAACCGAAATTAATAAAATTTTATATGATTGTATTTTATAATTGTAGGATCATCCTACATTTAGGATGCATGTTTACACGTATGGACATTTTTATGGTAAGTATATAAATTGTGTTTAGGTTATGTACATATAAAAAAGGAATGCGTATATAGGAGTGAAATGAAATGAAATTAAACCAAATTATTTTCTGCTTATGTAATTTTCAATAGAAATATACTGAAATGATTGTATTTCCGAAATGTTAAATGCCCAAAGTTTTTATATTGTTATTAGTTTTTATCAATATGACGGGTTAATCTAGTTTGGCTTTATACGCAAAACTTAAAAGACTGCACGTTCTAAAAAATATTAAAAATACAGTTTTATAAAGTGTAAAAAATGTAAAAGTGTAAAACAAATATATACAAATACAAATATACAGAATATAATTTTTTAAAGTCATATTCGTGACTCTAGATGTTTAACAGGAAATTTGAAAAATATACATGTACCTTTATAGTATATCCGATGGCTTTGTATTTTCTACAATCTGATGCGGGTCAGGCGTAAAAAAATCCGTCTTGCAACTAACCTTGCCTTTACACAAAAATAGTATGCAATATATACACAAAAAATAAAGAAAAAATGAACGACTCGTGAGGGATTCGAACCCTCGACCACCACATTTAAGATTTCAGTTGGGCGTTCTGGCCACTGAACTAACGAGTCCTTTATGATTCACTCCACTAAGTACTTTCAGTTTTTATTCTCTTATTTAGTGTTTGTTATAGTAATCTTGTTTATTATTTAGTAAATCCAGCTCCGTACACATTAATTTATCGCTACAGTAATTGTGTTTTACTATCTTCTGTAATATAACCTGTCCGTGTAGGTAACTTTTACGAGAGTTCGACAAGTAAAACTTCATCGACCTTGTAGCGCATATTGAGGATGTATTAAAAATAAATATCTATTGATAATATCAGTTATTTGACAAAAAAAGCAGATGGAGAAATCAGAACAGGATAAGGTCGCCAACAAATTTTATATTATTATATAATTTTGTCAATTTTGAAAGGAAAAGTCATGCAATATCAGTACCCCGTGTGTTTTAATATTATTAAAAAAGTAATCTATTTAATTAAGTAAACAGTAAAAGTTCTATCCGAAAACAAAGCATATTTTGTTATTACTTTCCGTGTAATTTGTTACTGCTTACAAAACTACAACAGCGAGTTTACAATGAAATATTTTCCTGTAAGCTATAATAAAATATAATATGTAGTGTTAGAAGATCATTTTATTTGGTTCCGTTGGGTGCAGGCCGCACAAGATCGGTCGCTCTGGAGATCTATGGGGGAGGCCTATAACCTAACTACCATGCAACTAAATGGAGGGTAATATTTGTTACTTAATAGTTTGTTTGACGATGATCTACTAACACTGAAATAGATAGCCAAATGGTTGCAAATTGCAATGTATAAATCAGAGAGAATCATGGATAATTTAGTGGCCCAGTCAAAAATCTAAAATCCATTATGGCTGCCAAAAATTTTAAACGCCGACGACTTTGGAAACATTAGTGATAGTCATAGGTGTTGTAAGTAAGAAAGTGACATTTTGAACTATATAAATATTTAAATCAGAGCTTTAAAACTAAAGCAGGGGTAGATACATAAAAATGTGGACGAAAGGATTCAACCATCAACCTTATCTCTTCTTTTCCCCATTTCTCCTTTTCTCCTTTTCTCCTTTTCTTGTCCATATCCTTAGAATGTGTTTTGTGATGGATTTTTTTTTCTTACTCTCTTAATTATTGTCATTTCATAATCCTTTTTTACTTATTTTATTGATAATTCTTATAGCCCATCAACTGTTCCATTCGGACATACAAACATAAAGTAAGGCAGGCGATTTTTTTTCTAATGTCATATTTATGATCAGTGTCTTTATTAATATACATATGTCTGTCACGAAATTTAAAAAAAAATTCACGTACAGACAGAACTACAGATATAATAATGTAGATAATATATTAAGACTGCTTTGTGTTTTTTATATTAAGTACGTGCAGGTTCAATCCATTTTGCAATAATTAAACTCGCTCATATACAAAAGTAATACGCAATAAATTATAATCTATTCAATTGAAATAAGTATTTGGTTTAAAAAAAGTAACAAAAAAAACCCCATGACTCGTGAGGGATTTGAACCCCCGACCACCACTTTTGTTCATACAGTTGGGCGTTCTGACCACTGAACTAACGAGTCGCTTGTGATTCATCTTACTGAGTACATTCAGCTTCCGTTCTGCTAACCTTTTATTACTTTATGTTATACTAGCTGTGCCCGTGGCTTCATTCACGTGGACTACACAATTCCCGCGCGAATCATGCTCCCCCGCTCCCGACTATTTTAAAGACAATAACGGGTGACCGTGGGTGAAAGTATTTTAAAGACTTATTATGGGTGTTCCTCAGAAGATAGATGTATACTCTCCCGAACTTTTTTCTAATTATTTTGATGCCTATGAATATGTAGTACATTATTTTGCTATGTCTCTTATGGTTTACTCAGCATAAGTCATTTAAGCGCCCGAATTGATTCACCATGACCAGTTTTTTATTTGTGCGAAACCCTCATTCTTTTTCTAAAATAAAAGTAGCCTAAGTTACTCCCTATATCATCAGCTAACGATCAGTGAGAGTCTGGTCAAAATCGTTCCAACCCTTTCGGAGATTACCCGGAACAACCTGACAGACACAAAAATTTAAAAAATTGTCTTTTTGTTATAGGCATATCGTATGTACTTTTATATGCATTTAGTAAAAAACTGTTATTTTGACATTACAAACAGACACTTCAATTTTATTAATTGTATAGATTTGTATAAATGGCATATTATGTTTATAATACAACACACATCATTCATGATGCTGTAATGTTGCGCACAGATGAATAATTTAAGTTCATTCTACATGTACATACAGACATTACATACAACATGATTAAGTTCATGTCTATGTCATGAATATGAGTCATGCGCAGGTATCGAACCCGCGATCTCTCGGCTCAATAGTAAGGTTTACTATCAATGTGCCACGAGGACTATCATAGTCCATATCACCCTTAATGCTTCTCGACACATTAAATAAAACGCAAATTCATTCTACACTACATATATTTTCATTTTATCACGATGTTAAATTAAGTTGTTAACTCAGTAATGATAAATAAATAAATAAGTAAATGATGGTCTTAAACATGTATATATACATATTTGTATGGTATGTTAGCTGTTTAATTAGTCACGATATTAGAAGCCTGACTTAGTTTGGAATTAAATAACAGAGTGTGATAAAAAGCTACGAGATTGGATGATGAATATACTCAGTATGTTTAATCACGAGGGACTCGTTTGTTCAGTGATCAGAACTCCCGACTGTATGAACAAATGTGGTGATCGAGGGTTCAAATCCTTCACGAATCATTTAATTTGTGTCTATTTTTAACTTTTTATTTTTATATTAGCTGTGCCCTCGACTTCGTCCACGTGGTATATTTCGTAAATGAAAAATAGCAACTTAATAAAAACCTCACCTCACCTCAATCTCACCGTACCGTCCTTGGCCCGTGTAAGCCTTGATAATACCCAACTAAAATCATTTCAAATTTTAACCGATATCACACTTTAATAATCATCATCATCTTCTTACCCCTTATCCTAGTTAAGTAGGGTCGACACACCATGTTTTCTTCTTCCACTCTACCCTATCAAATATCAACTCAGTATTCACACTTTTTATACGCATATCATTCTTCACACAATCCATCCATATCTTCTTTGGTATTTCTCTAGTCCTATATCCACCTTCATAATTAATATTCTTATAGTTAAATAGCATTCATCCCTCCTCATTAGATGCCCATACTATGCTAGCCTATAAGCCCGTATAATAATCTTTACGATATTATCGAAAAAACATAAAAACTGACGGCTAAGTTTATTTAATCATTTTATTGTTATAAACCGTTATTTTCCTATAAATACGCTTCAAAGAAAGTCTGTTTAGTTTAATTAAAAAAAATCATAATTGCGCAAAAACACCAAACAAGAAAATGTAACGTAAAATTGTAGATAGAATAGATATTCTTATTTATTTAAACATAAAAAATAACATTAAAATATATACAAAAAAAACTTAAAAATAGTAATAAAAGCCAATTCTTAAATTTGTAATATACATGTTTACATAAAATATAAATAATAAATAAGTGTGACAATAAATAACATACCATTTTTGTGATCATTTAAACCAAGCCGTAGAGCGCCATCTATGAATATTGTTGGATTTTACTGAAAATTATGTAAATATAAATAATTTGGTATGTTTTTACTTTATTAAACTAAATATTTTATTTTCTTTCTTAATTTTTTTTGTCCCGTAATCTTTTTTTTACGAATTTAATTGACGACAATTCTTATAGCCCATCAACTGAAAACTGTAATATACTTCCTGTGTACAAAATTTCATAATAATCGGTCAAGACGTTTTTGAGTTTCATTCCGACACATAAACATACAGACAGACAGGCGAAATTTTTAAAATTTCATATTCGTGAACAATGCCCTTAATAATAGATGTTTATCACGAAATTTGAAAAAAAAGACAGAGCTACAGATTTTTTAATGTAGATATATTATGAGTTTGTTTTTTCTATATTACGTATACATGACTTACCGCGGGTTAGATGTAAAAAATCCGTTTTGCAATAATTAAACTCACCTTTGTACAAAAATATTAAGCAATACATTATAATCTATTCAATTTAAATAATTCTTTGGTTTAAAAAAGTAAATAAAAAATCAATGACTCGTGAGGGATATGAACACTCGACCACCACTTTTGTTAATACAGTTTTATAAAAATAATGCACTACATTTGACATTCTTCGTAACGTAGGGCGTAGGGCAAGGTTTGCATATGTATTAACTCTTTATTTGTAAGTAGGTATTCTCTGGTGAGAAAATAAAATGGAAAGGAACCTGCACTACAATAATAAGTTTGTGACATTTTGAAATAATTTAATTTAAAATTAAGATTTCAGCTTGAGGGTGATAGCTGGACTAACAGGTTTTAGAAAATGGTCTAACACCAAGATATTATGTTTATCCGTTTTCAGTTACTTTTCATTTATTATAAACATCTTTCTTCTGAACGCAGTAACTTGTGTGTAATTTAGTTCATTTTGCATCAGCAATGCTATTTATTACCTTTGTATAGTGTTCACTAGTGTGTCATTTAGCTCATTGTACATCAGCAATGCTATTTATTACCTTTGTATAGTGTTCTCTAGTGTGTAATATAGCTCATTTTGAATCAACAATGCTATTTAGTACCTTTATATAGTGTTACGTTATAATATGTAAAATATTATTGGAATAAAAAATAAAAACAATAATATATTAAAGGGCTGTCAATAGTGGTGCAATAACTTTCATCACAATAAGAAGAAATCACTATTTAATGGCCTCCAAAGCATGTGCACATAACATAACAATACAATTATGACTTACCTATATATACCTTATAATATAACATAACATAACATAACACAATAATAAATAACATATTAGTTATAACTAACATATCATAATGTTCAAACATAAATTTTTCGATGCCTAAATAATATGGTCCTGCAGAAAATATGGCGGCAACTGTTAAATTCAGGCCCGCGTAACCACCGTTCTCTCCGCAGAGGACGGGCGGTCAATTTCGCCCCCCGCACACCCGTCACGTCCACCCTCTCTAGCGGTAACCCAAGCCTAGGTCCGTTCCTCGGTGTGAAACCCTTGGGTCAGGCAACCGCCCGCGCGATACAAGTGACACTGTACGTGCATCACTTAGCTACCTACATACAACACTACACACGTATGAACATACACACGTGCACATCACACAGGTACATAGGTTCTGTGAGGGACCTTTTTTTTCTTTTTTTTACGCTAGTTAGTTAGCGCTAGTTAGTGTAGAAAACATTTCCGATTACTGAATACACATACGCATGGTTCCTTCCTTCCTCCCAGGAGGAAGGGAACGTGCCTATGTGTATAATTTAGTTAGCTCGAATCGTAGGTGTAGGGATTCGATTAGATCGCGACTTATTTGCGAACGCGACGACCGCCCGAGCCGAGGTCCGGCCACTTTGGCACCCTCGTGCGAGTCGTTCACAAAACTTTCGCGGCTGAGTGCCCTCTGCGCTCGCCCCCAAGTCCGGTGAAGCTGTAAAAGCCGCAGCGGCTTTAGGGCCCCTCAGGCTAACAGTGTAGTCAGTTCGAAAAAAAAAAAAAAAATGTTACATTCAGCCCCGTACACAGTAATTTTGAAGGAAGACTTTTTATGACCTTGTTGTTGTAGCAGGTATTGATATTATATAAATTAAAAATTAATATTTATTGATAATATCACAGAATAGCTATGCCCTGCGGTTACACCCGCATATAATTTCAAAGAAATTAATGATTGATGATTTATAATACCGTACTTTATTATTGACAATATTTTTATAGGGCATCCAGGATTATACGTCACACGGCTCGTTCGCGACACCACTACTATAGTCCTGGACCCGAGCCGAGTCTTGAAATATTTTAATTTTTCATTAGGTATCTTCTAAACTTAGAATCTAAACTATGCGTCCAAATAACTTGCTTTAAAGGGCAAAGTTTATCATTATAAAATTGTATTCAACCTTACATTTAAATGTCTCCCTTTGCCTATAAAATAATATATATATATATATATTTACAGCTGACTATACTTTTAGCCATAAGGTCCCTGGAGCCGCAGACAGCTTTTACAGCTTCACTGTGGCTTGTGGGCGAACACATAAGAGACTCAGCCGCGAAACCGTGGCAACATGCTCAAGGGTGCCAAAGTGGCCACACCTCGGCTTAGGCTGTGGCCGTAGTTGCAATTAAGTTGCGAACTGGCTAATTCCCTATGCGTAGATATTTGAGGTTAACTAACTTAAACCTATATATATATATATATATATATATATATATATATATATATATATATATATATATATTCCTGCCTTCTGGGAGGAAGAAACATGTGTACCTACATGTATTTATAGTAATCTGTTAATTTTTGTCTAAGGCTAGCTAGTACAAAAAAAGAAAAAAAAGCTCCATATAGGATCTTTTAAAATGTCATATTCCTGACCATAGATAACCTTCAGGGAATTTGAAAAAAAAATTGTGTTTTCTATATAGCCTATTGCAGGTCGGGTATATAAAAACTGTTTTGCAATTAAGCTCGTATTTATACAAAAATATTATGCAATAAATTACTTATAAAAAAAAATGAACGACTCGTGAGGGATTCGAACCCTCGACCACCACATTTTGTCAATTTAGTAGGGCGTTCTGACCACTGAACTAACGAGTCCAAAGGACTCGTGAGGGATTCGAACCCTCGACCACCACATTTTAGATTTCAGTCGGGCGTTCTGACCACTGAACTAACGAGTCTCTTGTGATTCACTGCAATTAGTACATTCAGCTTCTAATACCGTAACTCGTTATCGCTTTTGGTACTAGCGATTGCCCTAAGGTCGAAATTCGTCTCCAAATTCGGTGAAGCTGTAAAAGCCGCAGCGGCTTTGTTTTTGGATAGGGCCCCTAAGTCTAACCATGTAGTCAGTTTGAAAAAAAAAAAGGTCGAAATTCGATCAGCGCCTTTTTGACCACAGACTATTTTCTGTTTGACATTTGCAGTATCCATGAACCTAAACAATGAGTAATATCTACATCACTTGTTGTCACTTTTCGTTGAGTTACAATGTCAATATTTTGGGGGTTCTAAGTACAATGGCACTAGTCGGTTTAGGATTCGCAGTATTAATTAATTTAATTTAATATATTATTAACAGATATTATAGATACATTTTAGCTTTCTGCACTCCTCCTTTATATAAATTTTAACCATGTTAAATCTCAGTCTTCCGTGCATGCAATCCGCTTAAAAAGGTACCGAAACCTTTTGTTTCACTTATTAATATATAGATAATTGTACGTTGCATTGTTATTTATCAAATTTAGTTTAATTAGTACACCAATACATCGAGTTTTAATCTATAGGTACTATTTTTAATAGAGCAGTAAAGAGTCTAAAACTGTATATTAAAGATATCTGAGAAAAAATACTGTGGGGGAGGGGTCTGTAATCATGTGTTATTATAATATTAGGTCTAGTGGTCAGCTTATATTTATCTTAATATGTTAATAAATACTCTCATTTACCTTGTATTTCCTGTATTATTTTCGTGTATACTGTATATTATGTAATTGTTTATCCAGGGCATCGGTTAGTTTAATGTATTCGTCCGTTCAGATATCATTTATAATACGATCCTTTGGTTTAATATAGAATGTTTCATATAATTTTATCATATTTAATTATAATACATTGTTTGTTTACATTTTAGTATTAACAACATGTAAATTTCTGTTACGTCTGATAGTTTTAGGGCATGCGCTTTTAGAAATTAGTCAAATAAATATGTTTTCTATCAGGTTTTATTTAATCAAATTAAATCTATAGGTAGTTCGTTTAAATAATGAAAGCGGGTTCGAGTATTTGAAAATGATAGAGGAAAACGATTGTCATTATACGATAGACTATGTAATATATTGTTTTTATAAATATTAAATAAATAAAACAAATTTATAGTTCACTAGTAGACTCCACTTGAATTTATAATAATTATTTTTAAAAGTTAATATAAAATTGGCCTAAAAATATCCCATGTAAATTATTGAAATAAACTGAAGACTGAACTAAAATCACTGGAGAAACCTCATATCGGAATTTTGTATTAATATTCTACTATTCATTATGAAAATTAAATTAAATTAAATTAAAAATTAAATTCTTTATGAAATGGATTTCATAATGACGAAAATCTTGATGGTCGAGATTACGTAGTAGTACCGTGTTTTAACTCGCTCCGTAAAAAAAATTGTTTTTGGTGTTAGAACTGTTCAGTTGTGCTATGTGTTCATTTAGAAAGTTGCTCAGAATTGTTGTCTTACTATATTTGGTATTTGTGTAGCGTTACATGCCCGATTTTTGCCAATACATTAAAAGTGAATTATCGTTTATGAAGATTACATAAAACCTTTTAATAGACTACCCACACTTCGCTCTTCATCACTCGCAGATCGGACAGTTTGCTATTATATTTTTTAAGGATCTTGCCTGACCAACTTTGCTATTAAGTTTTGAAAGGCGTACCACATATATACCAACATGAAGTGTCTAGCTGGTCAGAAAGTTGTTAAAGCTAACGATTTGAAATCATGCAGCAATTGTTCTGGTGGTTACCATTATCAATGTCTAGGAATTACTTATTACTATTGAATTGAATTGAAATTACTATTGAATCCAAAGAATCCAAGCACACAAAGTCGAACTGGAAGTGTCCAGACTGCAAATGTTTGGAAAAGAAAGGAGATAATACAAACACGCCTATAAGGTCGACTTTATTACCAGAGCCTCCCACCATGATTTCGTCTTTAGACATAAACGTACCAGAGGAGCTTAAGGACTGCATCGATAAAAAAATTAGTGATGCGTCTACTAAAATTGTGACAGATTTAAAGACTATGGTGTCATTAGAAATCAAAAGTGTAAGGACTACAATCGAGGAGTTAAAGACCAGTGTTTCTTTTGTTAGCACCCAATATGATGATTTCGCTAAAAATTTTAATGAAAAGTTCAAGATAGCTGATGAGTTAAAGACAGAAAATCAGTTATTACGGTCAGAACTGGATTCCATATATTCCAAATTGGCCCATATTGAACAGCAGTCAAGATCATGCAATTTGGAGTTACAGTGTGTGCCAGAACATAAGAATGAAAATATTCTAACGATTATCAATCAATTGGCAAAAACGGTTTCACATGACATAAAGGAATGTGATATAATGGATTTTCATAGAGTTCCTAAACAAAACCAAGAGTCCAGTAGACCAAAATTCATTATTGTGAAATTTATAAGTCCTCGTGTACGAGATGGTATATTGGCATCGGTGAAAAGACACAATAGAGCTCAGCCAGAAAACAAATTAAATTCCAGTCATCTAGGCATCGCAGGACCAAGGCTACCAGTTTATGCAGTGGAACATTTGTGATAGTCATAGGTGTTGTAAGTAAGAAAGTGACATTTTGAACTATATAAATATTTAAATCAGAGCTTTAAAACTAAAGCAGGGGTAGATACATAAAAATGTGGACGAAAGGATTCAACCATCAACCTTGTCTCTTCTTTTCCCCATTTCTCCTTTTCTTGTCCATATCCTTTTGATTTGTTGTCGGCAAAAAGGATAATTTAATAGAATAAATTCAGTAACTTTTACTGCACGTATGATAGAGCATAAAATATGTTTTCTTTAGTAATTCCATCCTAATTCCTATATGCCTAAGATTTTGACTTGAACACTATAGCAATATTACACAAATAAAATAAAATAATTTTTAAATAGACTTGTCACGTGTTTTTGTTGCAGTAAGGATTTTTGTTTCCTTTTTGATAATTTATTTATTTTTATTTATGTACCTTCTTAATATGTATTGAAAGCTTTATTTTTCTATCAATAATGGGTTTATTTTTTATTGGTGTCCGTGACGTTAGTCTAGGAGGCCTGGTCAGAATTCCAGCGCTAGACTGATTCAGTGTAACAAATATGCTGAGACTGAGAACTGTTTATTCCTCCAGAACACGTTACATACTTATTGTTTTATTATTTTGCTTTAGTAGTGTTTCATTTATATTGGTACTTATACCTTTATATTTATAATTTTATATCCTTAGAATGTGTTTTGTGATGGATTTTTTTTTCTTACTCTCTTAATTATTGTCATTTCATAATCCTTTTTTACTTATTTTATTGATAATTCTTATAGCCGATCAACTGTTCCATTCGGACATACAAACATAAAGTAAGGCAGGCGATTTTTTTTTCTAATGTCATATTTATGATCAGTGTCTTTAATAATATACATATGTATGAATTTGAAATTTAAAAAAAAATTCACGTACAGACAGAACTACAAATATATTAATGTAGATAATATATTAAGACTGCTTTGTGTTTTTTATATTAAGTACGTGCAGGTTCAATCCATTTTGCAATAATTAAACTCGCCCATATACAAAAATAATACGCAATAAATTATAATCTATTCAATTGAAATAAGTATTTGGTTTAAAAAAAGTAACAAAAAAAAACCCCATGACTCGTGAGGGATTTGAACCCCCGACTACCACTTTTGTTCATACAGTTGGGCGTTCTGACCACTGAACTAACGAGTCGCTTGTGATTCATCTTACTGAGTACATTCAGCTTCCGTTCTGCTAACCTTTTATTACTTTATGTTATACTAGCTGTGCCCGTGGCTTCATTCACGTGGACTACAGAATGCCCGCGCGAATCATGCTCCCCCGCTCCCGACTATTTTAAAGACAATAACGGGTGACCGTGGGTGAAAGTATTTTAAAGACTTATTATGGATGTTCCTCAGAAGATAGATGTATACTCTCCCGAACTTTTTTCTTGGTATTTTTGATGCCTATGAATATGTAGTACATTATTTTGCTATGTCTCTTATGGTTTACTCAGCATAAGTCATTTAAGCGCCCGAATTGATTCACCATGACCAGTTTTTTTATTTGTGCGAAACCCTCATTCTTTTTCTAAAATAAAAGTAGCCTAAGTTACTCCCTATATCATCAGCTAACGATCAGTGAAAGTCCGGTCAAAATCGTTCCAACCCTTTCGGAGATTACCCGGAACAACCTGACAGACACATAAATTTAAAAAATTGTCTTTTTGTTATAGGCATATCGTATGTACTTTTATATGCATTTAGTAAAAAACTGTTATTTTGACATTACAAACAGACACTTCAATTTTATTAATTGTATAGATTTGTATAAATGGCATATTATGTTTATAATACAACACACATCATTATGATGCTGTAATGTTGCGCACAGATGAATAATTTAAGTTCATTCTACATGTACATACAGACATTACATACAACATGATTAAGTTCATGTCTATGTCATGAATATGAGTCATGCGCAGGGATCGATCCCGGGACCTCTCGGCTCAATAGTAAGGTTTACTATCAATGTGCCACGAGGACTATCATAGTCCATATCACCCTTAATGCTTCTCGACACATTAAATAAAACGCAAATTCATTCTACACTACATATATTTTCATTTTATCACGATGTTAAATTAAGTTGTTAACTCAGTAATGATAAATAAATAAATAAGTAAATGATGGTCTTAAACATGTATATATACATATTTGTATGGTATGTTAGCTGTTTAATTAGTCACGATATTAGAAGCCTGACTTAGTTTGGAATTAAATAACAGAGTGTGATAAAAAGCTACGAGATTGGATGATGAATATACTCAGTATGTTTAATCACGAGGGACTCGTTTGTTCAGTGATCAGAACTCCCGACTGTATGAACAAATGTGGTGATCGAGGGTTCAAATCCTTCACGAATCATTTAATTTGTGTCTATTTTTAACTTTTTATTTTTATATTAGCTGTGCCCTCGACTTCGTCCACGTGGTATATTTCGTAAATGAAAAATAGCAACTTAATAAAAACCTCACCTCACCTCAATCTCACCGTACCGTCCTTGGCCCGTGTAAGCCTTGATAATACCCAACTAAAATCATTTCAAATTTTAACCGATATCACACTTTAATAATCATCATCATCTTCTTACCCCTTATCCTAGTTAAGTAGGGTCGACACACCATGTTTTCTTCTTCCACTCTACCCTATCAAATATCAACTCAGTATTCACACTTTTTATACGCATATCATTCTTCACACAATCCATCCATATCTTCTTTGGTATTTCTCTAGTCCTATATCCACCTTCATAATTAATATTCTTATAGTTAAATAGCATTCATCCCTCCTCATTAGATGCCCATACTATGCTAGCCTATAAGCCCGTATAATAATCTTTACGATATTATCGAAAAAACATAAAAACTGACGGCTAAGTTTATTTAATCATTTTATTGTTATAAACCGTTATTTTCCTATAAATACGCTTCAAAGAAAGTCTGTTTAGTTTAATTAAAAAAAATCATAATTGCGCAAAAACACCAAACAAGAAAATGTAACGTAAAATTGTAGATAGAATAGATATTCTTATTTATTTAAACATAAAAAATAACATTAAAATATATACAAAAAAAACTTAAAAATAGTAATAAAAGCCAATTCTTAAATTTGTAATATACATGTTTACATAAAATATAAATAATAAATAAGTGTGACAATAAATAACATACCATTTTTGTGATCATTTAAACCAAGCCGTAGAGCGCCATCTATGAATATTGTTGGATTTTACTGAAAATTATGTAAATATAAATAATTTGGTATGTTTTTACTTTATTAAACTAAATATTTTATTTTCTTTCTTAATTTTTTTTGTCCCGTAATCTTTTTTTTACGAATTTAATTGACGACAATTCTTATAGCCCATCAACTGAAAACTGTAATATACTTCCTGTGTACAAAATTTCATAATAATCGGTCAAGACGTTTTTGAGTTTCATTCCGACACATAAACATACAGACAGACAGGCGAAATTTTTAAAATTTCATATTCGTGAACAATGCCCTTAATAATAGATGTTTATCACGAAATTTGAAAAAAAAGACAGAGCTACAGATTTTTTAATGTAGATATATTATGAGTTTGTTTTTTCTATATTACGTATACATGACTTACCGCGGGTTAGATGTAAAAAATCCGTTTTGCAATAATTAAACTCACCTTTGTACAAAAATATTAAGCAATACATTATAATCTATTCAATTTAAATAATTCTTTGGTTTAAAAAAGTAAATAAAAAATCAATGACTCGTGAGGGATATGAACACTCGACCACCACTTTTGTTAATACAGTTTTATAAAAATAATGCACTACATTTGACATTCTTCGTAACGTAGGGCGTAGGGCAAGGTTTGCATATGTATTAACTCTTTATTTGTAAGTAGGTATTCTCTGGTGAGAAAATAAAATGGAAAGGAACCTGCACTACAATAATAAGTTTGTGACATTTTGAAATAATTTAATTTAAAATTAAGATTTCAGCTTGAGGGTGATAGCTGGACTAACAGGTTTTAGAAAATGGTCTAACACCAAGATATTATGTTTATCCGTTTTCAGTTACTTTTCATTTATTATAAACATCTTTCTTCTGAACGCAGTAACTTGTGTGTAATTTAGTTCATTTTGCATCAGCAATGCTATTTATTACCTTTGTATAGTGTTCACTAGTGTGTCATTTAGCTCATTGTACATCAGCAATGCTATTTATTACCTTTGTATAGTGTTCTCTAGTGTGTAATATAGCTCATTTTGAATCAACAATGCTATTTAGTACCTTTATATAGTGTTACGTTATAATATGTAAAATATTATTGGAATAAAAAATAAAAACAATAATATATTAAAGGGCTGTCAATAGTGGTGCAATAACTTTCATCACAATAAGAAGAAATCACTATTTAATGGCCTCCAAAGCATGTGCACATAACATAACAATACAATTATGACTTACCTATATATACCTTATAATATAACATAACATAACATAACACAATAATAAATAACATATTAGTTATAACTAACATATCATAATGTTCAAACATAAATTTTTCGATGCCTAAATAATATGGTCCTGCAGAAAATATGGCGGCAACTGTTAAATTCAGGCCCGCGTAACCACCGTTCTCTCCGCAGAGGACGGGCGGTCAATTTCGCCCCCCGCACACCCGTCACGTCCACCCTCTCTAGCGGTAACCCAAGCCTAGGTCCGTTCCTCGGTGTGAAACCCTTGGGTCAGGCAACCGCCCGCGCGATACAAGTGACACTGTACGTGCATCACTTAGCTACCTACATACAACACTACACACGTATGAACATACACACGTGCACATCACACAGGTACATAGGTTCTGTGAGGGACCTTTTTTTTCTTTTTTTTACGCTAGTTAGTTAGCGCTAGTTAGTGTAGAAAACATTTCCGATTACTGAATACACATACGCATGGTTCCTTCCTTCCTCCCAGGAGGAAGGGAACGTGCCTATGTGTATAATTTAGTTAGCTCGAATCGTAGGTGTAGGGATTCGATTAGATCGCGACTTATTTGCAAACGCGACGACCGCCCGAGCCGAGGTCCGGCCACTTTGGCACCCTCGTGCGAGTCGTTCACAAAACTTTCGCGGCTGAGTGCCCTCTGCGCTCGCCCCCAAGTCCGGTGAAGCTGTAAAAGCCGCAGCGGCTTTAGGGCCCCTCAGGCTAACAGTGTAGTCAGTTCGAAAAAAAAAAAAATTATGTTACATTCAGCCCCGTACACAGTAATTTTGAAGGAAGACTTTTTATGACCTTGTTGTTGTAGCAGGTATTGATATTATATAAATTAAAAATTAATATTTATTGATAATATCACAGAATAGCTATGCCCTGCGGTTACACCCGCATATAATTTCAAAGAAATTAATGATTGATGATTTATAATACCGTACTTTATTATTGACAATATTTTTATAGGGCATCCAGGATTATACGTCACACGGCTCGTTCGCGACACCACTACTATAGTCCTGGACCCGAGCCGAGTCTTGAAATATTTTAATTTTTCATTAGGTATCTTCTAAACTTAGAATCTAAACTATGCGTCCAAATAACTTGCTTTAAAGGGCAAAGTTTATCATTATAAAATTGTATTCAACCTTACATTTAAATGTCTCCCTTTGCCTATAAAATAATATATATATATATATATTTACAGCTGACTATACTTTTAGCCATAAGGTCCCTGGAGCCGCAGACAGCTTTTACAGCTTCACTGTGGCTTGTGGGCGAACACATAAGAGACTCAGCCGCGAAACCGTGGCAACATGCTCAAGGGTGCCAAAGTGGCCACACCTCGGCTTAGGCTGTGGCCGTAGTTGCAATTAAGTTGCGAACTGGCTAATTCCCTATGCGTAGATATTTGAGGTTAACTAACTTAAACCTATATATATATATATTCCTGCCTTCTGGGAGGAAGAAACATGTGTACCTACATGTATTTATAGTAATCTGTTAATTTTTGTCTAAGGCTAGCTAGTACAAAAAAAGAAAAAAAAGCTCCATATAGGATCTTTTAAAATGTCATATTCCTGACCATAGATAACCTTCAGGGAATTTGAAAAAAAAATTGTGTTTTCTATATAGCCTATTGCAGGTCGGGTATATAAAAACTGTTTTGCAATTTAGCTCGTATTTATACAAAAATATTATGCAATAAATTACTTATAAAAAAAAATGAACGACTCGTGAGGGATTCGAACCCTCGACCACCACATTTTGTCAATTTAGTAGGGCGTTCTGACCACTGAACTAACGAGTCCAAAGGACTCGTGAGGGATTCGAACCCTCGACCACCACATTTTAGATTTCAGTCGGGCGTTCTGACCACTGAACTAACGAGTCTCTTGTGATTCACTGCAATTAGTACATTCAGCTTCTAATACCGTAACTCGTTATCGCTTTTGGTACTAGCGATTGCCCTAAGGTCGAAATTCGTCTCCAAATTCGGTGAAGCTGTAAAAGCCGCAGCGGCTTTGTTTTTGGATAGGGCCCCTAAGTCTAACCATGTAGTCAGTTTGAAAAAAAAAAAGGTCGAAATTCGATCAGCGCCTTTTTGACCACAGACTATTTTCTGTTTGACATTTGCAGTATCCATGAACCTAAACAATGAGTAATATCTACATCACTTGTTGTCACTTTTCGTTGAGTTACAATGTCAATATTTTGGGGGTTCTAAGTACAATGGCACTAGTCGGTTTAGGATTCGCAGTATTAATTAATTTAATTTAATATATTATTAACAGATATTATAGATACATTTTAGCTTTCTGCACTCCTCCTTTATATAAATTTTAACCATGTTAAATCTCAGTCTTCCGTGCATGCAATCCGCTTAAAAAGGTACCGAAACCTTTTGTTTCACTTATTAATATATAGATAATTGTACGTTGCATTGTTATTTATCAAATTTAGTTTAATTAGTACACCAATACATCGAGTTTTAATCTATAGGTACTATTTTTAATAGAGCAGTAAAGAGTCTAAAACTGTATATTAAAGATATCTGAGAAAAAATACTGTGGGGGAGGGTCTGTAATCATGTGTTATTATAATATTAGGTCTAGTGGTCAGCTTATATTTATCTTAATATGTTAATAAATACTCTCATTTACCTTGTATTTCCTGTATTATTTTCGTGTATACTGTATATTATGTAATTGTTTATCCAGGGCATCGGTTAGTTTAATGTATTCGTCCGTTCAGATATCATTTATAATACGATCCTTTGGTTTAATATAGAATGTTTCATATAATTTTATCATATTTAATTATAATACATTGTTTGTTTACATTTTAGTATTAACAACATGTAAATTTCTGTTACGTCTGATAGTTTTAGGGCATGCGCTTTTAGAAATTAGTCAAATAAATATGTTTTCTATCAGGTTTTATTTAATCAAATTAAATCTATAGGTAGTTCGTTTAAATAATGAAAGCGGGTTCGAGTATTTGAAAATGATAGAGGAAAACGATTGTCATTATACGATAGACTATGTAATATATTGTTTTTATAAATATTAAATAAATAAAACAAATTTATAGTTCACTAGTAGACTCCACTTGAATTTATAATAATTATTTTTAAAAGTTAATATAAAATTGGCCTAAAAATATCCCATGTAAATTATTGAAATAAACTGAAGACTGAACTAAAATCACTGGAGAAACCTCATATCGGAATTTTGTATTAATATTCTACTATTCATTATGAAAATTAAATTAAATTAAATTAAAAATTAAATTCTTTATGAAATGGATTTCATAATGACGAAAATCTTGATGGTCGAGATTACGTAGTAGTACCGTGTTTTAACTCGCTCCGTAAAAAAAATTGTTTTTGGTGTTAGAACTGTTCAGTTGTGCTATGTGTTCATTTAGAAAGTTGCTCAGAATTGTTGTCTTACTATATTTGGTATTTGTGTAGCGTTACATGCCCGATTTTTGCCAATACATTAAAAGTGAATTATCGTTTATGAAGATTACATAAAACCTTTTAATAGACTACCCACACTTCGCTCTTCATCACTCGCAGATCGGACAGTTTGCTATTATATTTTTTAAGGATCTTGCCTGACCAACTTTGCTATTAAGTTTTGAAAGGCGTACCACATATATACCAACATGAAGTGTCTAGCTGGTCAGAAAGTTGTTAAAGCTAACGATTTGAAATCATGCAGCAATTGTTCTGGTGGTTACCATTATCAATGTCTAGGAATTACTTATTACTATTGAATTGAATTGAAATTACTATTGAATCCAAAGAATCCAAGCACACAAAGTCAAACTGGAAGTGTCCAGACTGCAAATGTTTGGAAAAGAAAGGAGATAATACAAACACGCCTATAAGGTCGACTTTATTACCAGAGCCTCCCACCATGATTTCGTCTTTAGACATAAACGTACCAGAGGAGCTTAAGGACTGCATCGATAAAAAAATTAGTGATGCGTCTACTAAAATTGTGACAGATTTAAAGACTATGGTGTCATTAGAAATCAAAAGTGTAAGGACTACAATCGAGGAGTTAAAGACCAGTGTTTCTTTTGTTAGCACCCAATATGATGATTTCGCTAAAAATTTTAATGAAAAGTTCAAGATAGCTGATGAGTTAAAGACAGAAAATCAGTTATTACGGTCAGAACTGGATTCCATATATTCCAAATTGGCCCATATTGAACAGCAGTCAAGATCATGCAATTTGGAGTTACAGTGTGTGCCAGAACATAAGAATGAAAATATTCTAACGATTATCAATCAATTGGCAAAAACGGTTTCACATGACATAAAGGAATGTGATATAATGGATTTTCATAGAGTTCCTAAACAAAACCAAGAGTCCAGTAGACCAAAATTCATTATTGTGAAATTTATAAGTCCTCGTGTACGAGATGGTATATTGGCATCGGTGAAAAGACACAATAGAGCTCAGCCAGAAAACAAATTAAATTCCAGTCATCTAGGCATCGCAGGACCAAGGCTACCAGTTTATGCAGTGGAACATTTATCACCAGATAATAAAACACTTCATGCTGCTACTAGAGTACTGGCTAAAGAAAAGAAATATGAGTTTGTCTGGATTCGCGGCGGACGTATTTTTGTTCGGAAAAATATTAATTCAAAATCTTTAATAGTAACTACTGAAGTTTTAAAATCATTGTAAATGTAATATTATTTAGTTTAATATCCATACGCAATGTTACTATGTTTTAAGCAACAAAATTCAATCTATCTATTTACTATCAAAATGTTCGCGGTCTCAGGACCAAAACAGAAGAGTTTTATCTTAATGTCCTAAATAACGATTATGACGTAATAGTTTTAACGGAATCATGGTTAAATGATACAATCTTTGACTACGAAGTATTTGATATTGGATACAATGTATTAAGACGAGATCGTAGTACGACTGTTAATGCTTCTAGGAGGGATGGAGGTGGCGTCTCTATAGCTGTACTAAAAAAAACATAAAGTTTTACGCATGTCCACATGGGAATCCAAATGTGAAGAGTTGTGGGTTAATTTGGATATAAAACATAAATGTGCGGTTTTTCAACTGAATATTTGTGCTGTTTATATTGCTCCACCTCTAAGGCACGAATACATCGAACTTTTTAAAAAAAAAATCAGTAATATTTTTCACAACAAAGTCGATAATAGATCAATTACATTACTAATTGGAGAAAACCTTGATCAATGTAATTATATTCAAAATGATCACGGTTGAATACTTGATTTGCTTTTTTCTAACTTTTCGCAATATATAAAAGTTTCTAAAGCTACGCCTATGACAAAATTAGATTCGCATCACCCTGCTCTTGAAATTTCATTACTTGTGTCTCAAAATGCACGTTTTCTTAGACCTAAACCAATTCTGTCGCTTAATTTTAATAAATGTAATTATGAATTGGTCAATACAGAGTTAGAATATATAAATTGGTTGGATCTCTGGAATGCTACTGATAGTATTGATTTAAAAGTGGATGTTTTTGTAGCAAACTAAGTGAAATTATAAATAAGTATACACCATATTCTAGAAAGTGTAATCTTCGATACCCAATATGGTTTAGTAAATCTTTGATAAAATGTTTAAAGGAAAAGGCAAAATATCATAATAAATTTAAAAAGTACGGCAACTTGATGGATAACCTCACATTTGAAATTCTTCGAGATAGAAGCGAAACCATGATTAAAGATTGTTTGAAGACTTTTAAAACTACAGCCGCTAGAACTCTGCGTACTAACCCTAAATACATCTGGGCCTATATAAATGCTCTAAAAACTAATAGTAATTCTTTACCTAATAAAATGATTCTTGGACAGCGAACAGCAAATGGAGGTCAAGAGATCTGCAACATGTTCTCTGATCATTTTAACGATGTATATAAAACCATAGATAATTCTAATACCTCCCAGTGTAATTTGGATAGTTTTTGCAGCACTTTGTCACTTAATGATATTGTTTTAGATGAGTTTGAGGTTGACTTAGCTATATCTAACTTGGATATTAATAAGGGAGCAGGACCAGATGGCATTCCACCAATTTTCTTAAAGAAATGTGCTAAAACTTTACTGTATCCTTTGTTAACTATTTATAATGAGTCTTTGAGACGTGGATGTTTCCCGAAACAATGGAAATTTGCTCGCATTTGCCTTATACTTAAAAAAAGCGATCCTTGTGATGTATCTAATTATCGTCCGGTATCAATTCTTTCAATTTTCGGTAAAGTTTTGGAATCACTAGTGGTTAAAAAAGTTTGCTGGCATGTTAAACAGATGCTTCACCCTGCACAGCATGGCTTTTTGCCTAAAAAGTCAACGACCTCTAATTTATTATCCTTTACTAGTGATATCGCAATGTCTTTGGACAAAGGTAAAGAAGTACATGCAATTTACACAGATTTTAGCAAAGCGTTTGATCTTATTAACCATGACTTATTATTGGCTAAAATGCTGAAGATGGGTATTCATGGTTCTCTACTACGCTGGTGTGAATCATATTTACAAAACCGCTCACAACTGGTAATGGTACAAGGCTATGCATCACATACGACTACTGTACCATCAGGCGTACCGCAAGGGTCACACATGGGTCCCTTACTCTTCTTAATTTTTGTTAATGATCTGGCTAACTTAATTACCTGCAAATTCCTTATGTATGCTGATGATTTGAAACTTTACCAAGTTATAGACTCTTTGCAAGACATTGAAATATTACAAACTCCGATTAACGAAGTTTCAAATTGGTGCCACCAAAATAATATACTTCTAAATTCCAAAAAATGCTATTTTATGAAATTTTCCAGAAAGAGAATTCCTATCCCAGTAATTTAATATATTGAAAAGGTTCCATTAAATGAAGTATCTAGCATACGTGACTTGGGAGTGATTGTCGATAGTCAGCTAAGTTTTCGTTTTCACATTGACGAGATAATTCGTAAATCTTCTCGATTATCAGGTTTTATCTCAAGACAGCTCAGATCTTTTGGAGATCCAAAGGTTACTATAACCGTATACAACTCCACAATACGTAGCATTTTGGAATATGGAAGCCAAGTGTGGAATCCTTGTTATGATGTACACTCAAACAGAATTGAGCGCATTCAAAAGCGATTCGTTTATCATCTAGCTTATTTTGAGAATAAATGTAAATTTTTAAAATATTATGAGTCTAGACTTATATATTTTAAAATGCAAACGTTACGTGTTAGACGGAAGGCAGCAGATATTGCTTTGCTGTACAAATTGATCCACGGTTTGGTTGACTGCGAGAATGTAGTTGATCATATTGATTTTGTTGTACCACGTCCGGGCAGTCGCTTAACTAACAGGAAAACTTCATAACTCCTCATTGCAGCACTAATGTAGGACAACACTCTCCGTTGTACCGAATGTTCACTGGATATAACAGTATAAGGCACCTTATAGATATTTTTTTTTGTTCTTTGCTTTCACTAAAAATTAAGCTTAAGTCGTGTTTTTAAGCATAAATTGCTCCATGTTTTTGTAATAAAAATGTAATTATTTTCTTATGTGTGCAAGCTGTGTTCACTTTTTTAAGGCACACACCATATTGTTTGTTTTTTTTTTCTAACTGTCGGAAATACATAATTTTAATTTTTACTGGTGTGAAGTCTGGTTTGTGAACCAAAAAAAAAAAAAATTATTACGCTGAGCCGGCTACTACAACAGTTTTTGAAATTTTTGTCAATCTATCTGTCTGTCTGTTTGTTAATTTCTACGCCAATCACTCAGAAACTAGGTACTAAACCGAAATTAATAAAATTTTATATGATTGTATTTTATAATTGAAGGTACTACCTCCTACATTTAGGATGCATGTTTACACGTATGGACATTTTTATGGTATATAAATTGTGTTTAGCTTATGTGCCTATAAAAAAGGAATGCGTACATTTGCAATACTGTAATATATTTTAAATATAGAGTGAAATTAAATGAAATTATACGACATTAAACCAAATTATTTTCTGCTCATGTAATTTTCAATAGAAATATACTGAAAAGTTTGTATGTCCGAAATGTATATTGCCCAAAGTTTTTATTTTGTTATTAGTTTTCATCCATATGACGGGTTAATCTAGTTTGGCTTTATACACAAAACGTAAAAAAACTGCACGTTTTAAAAAATATTAAAGATACAGTGTTATAAAGTTTAAAAAATGTAAAAAATATGGAACGACTCGTGAGGGATTCGAAACCTCGACCACCACATTGTCAATTTAGTAGGGCGTTCTGACCACTGAACTAACGAGTCGCTTGTAATTCATCTTACTGAGTACATTCAGCTTCCGTTCTGCTAACCTTTTATTACTTTATGTTATACTAGCTGTGCCCGTGGCTTCATTCACGTGGACTACAGAATCCCCGCGCGAAACCTGCTCCCCCGCTCCCGACTATTTTAAAGACAATAACGGGTGACCGTGGGTGAAAGTATTTTAAAGACTTATTATGGGTGTTCCTCAGAAGATAAATGTATACTCTCCCGAACTTTTTTCTAGGTCTTTTCGATGCCTATGAATATGTAGTACATTATTTTGCTATGTCTCTTATGGTTTACTCAGCATAAGTCATTTAAGCGCCCGAATTGATTCACCATGACCAGTTTTTTTATTTGTGCGAAACCCTCATTCTTTTTCTAAAATAAAAGTAGCCTAAGTTACTCCCTATATCATCAGCTATCGATCAGTGAAAGTCCGGTCAAAATCGTTCCAACCCTTTCGGAGATTACCTGGAACAACCTGACAGACACAAAATTTAAAAAATTGTCTTTTTGTTATAGGCATATCGTATGTACTTTTATATGCATTTAGTAAAAAACTGTTATTTTGACATTACAAGCAGACACTTCAATTTTATTAATTGTATAGATTTGTATAAATGGCATATTATGTTTATAATACAACACACATCATTCATGATGCTGTAATGTTGCGCACAGCTGAATAATTTAAGTTCATTCTACATGTACATACAGACATTACATACAACATGATTAAGTTCATGTCTATGTCATGAATATGAGCTATGCGCAGGCATCGAACCCGCGACCTCTCGGCTCAATAGTAAGGTTTACTATCAATGTGCACGAGGACTATCATAGTCCATATCACCCTTGATGCTTCTCGACACATTAAATATGTTAGGTTAGATGTAAAAAAATCCGTTTTGCAATAATTAAACTCACCTTTGTACAAAAATATTAAGCAATAAATTATAATCTATTCAATTTAAATAATTATGTGGTTTAAAAAAGTAAATAAAAAAACAATGACTCGTTAGGGATTGGAACCCTCGACCACCACGTTTTTTAATACAGTTTTATAAAAATAATTCGCTACATCTGACATTCTTCGTAACGTAGGTCGTAGGGCAAGGTTTGCATATGTATTAACTCTTTATTTGTAAGTAGGTATTCTCTGGTGAGAAAATAAAATCGAAAGGAACCTCTACTACAATAATAAGTTTGTGACATTTTGAAATAATTTAATTTAAAATTAAGATTTCAACTTGAGGGTGATAGCTGGACTAACAGGTTTTAGGAAATGGTCTAACACCATGATATTATTATGTTTATCCGTTTTCAGTTAGTTTTGATTTATTATAAACATCTTTCTTCTGAACGCAGTAACTTGTGTGTAATTTAGTCCATTTTGCATCAGCAATGCGATTTATTACCTTTGTATAGTGTTCACTAGTGTGTCATTTAGCTCATTGTACATTAGCAATGCTATTTATTACCTTTGTATAGTGTTCACTAGTGTGTAATATAGCTCATTTTGAAACAACAATGCTATTTATTACCTTTGTAAAGTGTAACGTTATAATATGTAAAATATTATTGGAATAAAAAATAAAAACAATAATATATTAAAGGGCTATCAATAGTGGTGCAATAACTTTCATCACAATAAGAAGAAATCACTTTTTAATGGCCGCCAAAGCCCGTGCACATAACATAACAATACAATTACGACTTACCTATACCTATAATATAACATAACATAACACAATAATAAATAACATAGTAGGTATAAATAACTAACATATCATAATGTTCAAACATAAATTTTTCGATGCCTAAATAATAAGTTCCTGCAGAAAATATGGTGGCAACTGTTAAATTTAGCCCCGTACACAGTAATTTTGAACGAAGACTTTTTATTACCTTGTAGATGTAGCAGGTATTGAGATAATATAAATTAAAAATAAATATTTATTGATAATATCACAGAATAGCTATGCCCCGCGGTTACACCCGCATATAATTTCAAAGAAATCAATGATTGATGATTTATAATACCGTACTTTATTATAGACAATATTTTTATAGGGCAGCCAGGTTTATACGTCACACGGCTCGTTCGCGACACTACTACTATAGTCCTGGACCCCAGCCGAGTCTTGAAATATTTTAATTTTTCATTAGGTAGGTATATTCTAAATTTAGAATCTAAACTATGCGTCCAAATAACATGCTATAAAGGGCAAAGTTTATCTTTCTAAAATTGTATTCAACCTTACATTTAAATGTCTCCCTTTGCCTATAAAATAATATATATATTTACAGCTGACTATACTTTTAGCCATAAGGTCCCTGGAGCCTCAGATAGCTTTTACAGCTTCACTGTGGCTTGGGGGCGAACACATAAGAGACTCAGCCGCGAAACCGTGGCAACATGCTCAAGGGTGCCAAAGTGGCCACACCTCGGCTTAGGCTGTGGCCGTAGTTGCAATTAAGTTGCGAACTGGCTAATTCCCTATGCGTAGATATTTGAGGTTAACTAACTTAAACCTATATATATATATATATATATATATATATATTCCTGCCTTCTGGGAGGAAGAAACATGTGTACCTACATGTATTTATAGTAATCTGTTAATTTTTGTCTAAGGCTAGCTAGTACAAAAAAAGAAAAAAAGCTCCATATAGGATCTTTTAAAATGTCATATTCCTGACCATAGATAACCTTCAGGGAATTTGAAAAAAAAATTGTGTTTTCTATATAGCCTATTGCAGGTCGGGTATATAAAAACTGTTTTGCAATTAAGCTCGTATTTATACAAAAATATTATGCAATAAATTACTTATAAAAAAAAATGAACGACTCGTGAGGGATTCGAACCCTCGACCACCACATTTTGTCAATTTAGTAGGGCGTTCTGACCACTGAACTAACGAGTCCAAAGGGACTCGTGAGGGATTCGAACCCTCGACCACCACATTTTAGATTTCAGTCGGGCGTTCTGACCACTGAACTAACGAGTCTCTCGTGATTAATTGCAATTAGTACATTCAGCTTCCAATACCGTATATCGTTATCGCTTATGTTACTAGCGATCGCCCTAAGGTCGAAATTCGACTAGCGACTTTGTGATCACAGACTGTTTTCTGTTTGATATTTGCAGTGTCCATGAACCTAAACAATGAGTATTATCTACATCACTTGCTATCATTTTTCGTTGAGTTACAATGTCAATATTTTGGGGGTTCTAAGTACAATGACACTAGATATTATAGATAAATTTTAGCTTTCTGCACTCCTTCTTCATATAAACTTTAACCATGCTAAATCTCAGTCATCTGTGCACGCAATACGCTTAAAAAAGTACCGAAACATTTTGCTTCACGTAATAATATATAGATAATTGTCATTGCATTTTTATTTATCAAATTTAGTTTAATTAGTACACCAATACATCGAGTTTTGTAAAGAGTCGAAAACTGTATATTAAAGATATTTGAGAAAAAATACTATGGGGGAGCGGTCTGTAATCATGGACGGAACATATTTCAACAGTTTTTGTAATGTTTACCAATCTGTCTGTCTGTCTATTTATTAATTTCTACGCCAATCACTCAGAAACCAGTAAACCGAAATTAATAAAATTTGATATGATTGTAGTTTATACCTCCTATAACCTTATAGATTTTAGTACCTCCTATATTTAGGATGCATTTTTACACGTATGGATATTTTTATGTTCTAAAAATTGAGTTTAGGTTATGCACTAAAAAAAAATTAATACGTGTATTTGCAATACTGTGCCCCTCGGTTTCACCCGTGTTTTTATCCGGCAAAAACCGCGCCGCCAACGCGACGCACCCGTGTAGTCTATCTTAATATTATTCTCACTTCCCGCAAGTACAAATTATTTTAATTTTTCATTATCTCCTAAACTATGTGTCCAAATAACATATTTTAAAGGGCAAAATTTAACTTCATAAAATTGTCTTTATGATGAAATAACTTTTGTTCATAAGGAATAATATGATAAGCCTAAAAATAATGCTCATAAATCAATTTATAATCTTCAACAAAAAAACTCGCAATATACCCTATTGTGGCTTATGCTATTAAGAAATAGGCATAAGTTATCGGGGACTTTTTTTTAGATACACTAAGGAATTATATTTTTGTAGAATATTGTATTTACATATCACTAACCATTACGCCAGCGCACTCGGATAATGTAGTTCAGGAACACTTCCCCTTCGACTTTCTTAACAAAAATCAATATTTAAGGCTAGCTGAGAGTTGTAGCAAAATGTTAGTTAATCTATACTGTTCCTCGTGAATCTGGCTATCATTAAGAAATAAATAACTTTTTGAATCCGACTGATAGTTCAAGAGATTAGCGTGTTTAAGAAAACAAAGAAACATTTACGCTTTATTATTTTATAATACTATATAATTACTTTATTATATAAATATAACATACAGTTGTGCCCCGCGGTTTCCCCGCATATAATTTAAAAGAAATCAGTGTTGATGATTTTTATAATATTTCACTACAGACAATATTATTATCGGGCGGCCAGATGCGTCACATCGCACGGCTCGTTCTCGCCACTACTATTATAAAGACCCGAGCCGAGTATTGAATTATTTTAATTTTCTATTAATTCTCAAATTAAACACCCAAATAACATGCTGTAATGGGCAAAGTTTATCTTAGTAATATTGTCTTGATGATGAAGTAACTTTTGCTCGTAAGGATTAATATGCCATGCTTAAAAATAATGATCATAAATAACTTTTTAATTTTCAACAAATATTTGTCACAAAATACCTTATTGTGGCTTGTGTATATTAGATATGCATATGCTATCGCGGATTTTTTTTAGACATACTAAGGGCCAATATTTATGTAAACCATTGTACTTACGTATCAATAACCTTTACGGCAGCACATACGAATAAATCAGTTTGGGATCGCTTTGTGTTCCGACTTACTTAACAAAAACAATATTTAAGGCTAGCTGAGAGGTGTTGTAACTTAGATACAGATAGCCTATACTATTCTTCGTGAATCTGGCTATCATATACAAAAATAATTTTTCGAATCCGACTGCTACCAGTTGTCCAGAGATTACCGTCTTTAAACAAACAAACAAAAAAACTCGTCCACTTTACTAAATTATTAATAGTATAGATATACCCGGACTGATCTCGGAACACGACAAACCAAAAGAAAATCATATATGTGTTTATCACTATGTGTACGGTTGTCGCGATCTCTACTACGCCGCTATATTACTGCATATACACTGACTGATATAAGCACAAATATGAATTTTCATATCCCTAAATTTAGAAATAGTGATTTCTTCATGCAATCTTTCATCCCCTATTTCACCTCTTAAAGTTTTATTTTCAAGAAATAAGGTAAGCCAATGTCTTTCTTCAAGGTCCAATATAACTTATATCAAAATTCATGCGTTCTTCGTACAAATCTCCATCGTCTATTTCGGGCGTGAAATGCAACAGACAGGACAGACAGAGTTACTTTCGGATTTATAATATTAGTATGGATTATCCATTTCATTGTGCTGTCATTCTCTATGGTGTCATTTACCAATGAAAATACGATTCATAACAGTAAATTACCCAACAGCAGAATAAGGACAACAGTTTATAATAATAAATTTTTGGAATGAATTCTCTCTCTATACCTTTTTTGTTTCTCTTTAACTGATACTTTAGCATGGTAAACATAACAATAGCTTGATTGTTGTGGTGTCCTTTTTGTTTTCTATAATAGTGATTTCTATACTGTTAACACAAATCTGAAAAGTGAATCAAAAAAGGTCGATTTTTGCAGAGATCGATCTTTTAGACCTCGATTTCTTGTGAATCGATACATCAGAGTTTGATTCGAATCGATCTTTTTTGGAATGAATTGCCGTCCCTAGCAGCGAAACAGCACTCGACTCGCTGGCGTGGTTATATCCAACCGACGAAAGCCAACCTAAGGTGACCCCTTTTAAATATGATTTATCATATAGATCTAAGGTCAACTCATATTGAAAAGTTCCAAATTCTCTGAAACTGTACATTTTTTAACTATAAGTAAACTTTCAATCATCATCATTTTAAAAACCAGTTTCAAAGTTAACCAATTCAACTGAACACTTAACTTATAGCATTTTTATCGAACAAATGTTTGATGTGATTTTTAAGATTGATATAACTTTTTATTTATGAACTGATTGGAATAAAACAAACACTAAATTTAAAGTGAAGCTTACCTCGATTTATTAGTGAAAACCGCATTCAAAATTCAAACAATCATTTATTGGGTTCTACTGCGTTGATAAAGGACCCAATAATAGTTTTTGTCATATATCTTATATGTACAAATATCCATCAGTGATGTTTTTATTATGTGTATAGATATAGATATAGAGTGAAATGAAGTGAAATTATACGAAATAATACCAATTATTTCCTGCTCATGTAATTTTCCATAGAAATATACTAAAATGTTTGTATTTCCGAAATGTAAATTGCCTAAAGTTTTTATAATAATAGGTCTTTACCTATGAAATTGCCGTTCTGCAGTACTGGCCATTTCAAATCAAAATAATTTTTGTTTGGCTAAGAATTCTAATTTCAAATTAATTTTATTTTAAAAACATGGAATTCTTTTTCCAGAAGTAGTCATTTGTTTATTGATTAGTGTTACATTTTCATCGCATTTCAATCTTTTTTGTCATCATGGATACGTTAAAAATTCGAGTAATTATGGAATATGAGACTGTCGTGGCAGCAACGCGGCACAAGCGGCACGCAACATCAACGACGTTTACGGAGCTAACACTACAAACCAACGCACCACCTGTTATTGGTTTGCTCGCTTCCGTTTTGAGAATTTCGACCTGAAAAATGAACCTCGCGGTCGTCCGAAGACTTTGGTCGACAATGACGAATTAAAGGCGATTTTGGAAGCTGATGATACACAATCTACGGCTGAATTAGCAGCAGCTTTCGACGTTAGCGTCAAAACAATATTGGTCCATTTGCGTCAAATTGGCAAGGTAAAAAAGCTTGATAAATGGGTGCCCCACGAACTCAATGATCGCCAGCGCGAAGTACGCGTCGAGACGTGCCTTACACTGCTCAACAGACACACAAATGAAGGAATTTTGAACCGCATTGTTACCTGCGATGAAAAATGGATTCTGTTTGATAACCGCAAGCGCTCAGCAAGTTGGTTGGATCCTGAGTGATGTGATGGTGTGAAAGTGATGGTCACTGTTTGGTGGTCTAGCGTCGATGTGATTCATCACAGCTTCTTACCAAACGGGGTGAGCATTACTGCAGATGTGTACTGTGAAGAACTGAACACAATAATGGAGAAGCTGGCACAACTCCAACCAGCATCGGTCAATCGCTCGTCTCTGCTGTTCCTGCACGACAACGCGCGACCTCATACTGCATAGCAGACGGTCTCCAAGTTGCAAGAACTGGGGTTGGAAGTTCTCCGTCATCCGCCCTACTCACCAGACCTTGCGCCTACAGACTACTACTTTTTCTAGAATTTGGATATAACTCCTTGGCGGGAAAAAAATTCAATACCCGAGAGGCAGTACAAAATGCCTTTGAAGAATTTGTTACCTCCCATCCAGCTGATTTCTTTAAGAAGGGCATCAATAAACTGCGCTGGCAAAGATGCATTGATTGCATGGGTGATTACTTAGATTAATACAAATGAAAAATACATGAAAAAAATTCGTTTAATTTTTTTCATACAAAACGGCAATTTCATAGGTAAAAACCTAATATTATTAGTTTTTATTCATATGACGGGTTAGTCTAGTTTGGCTTTATACACAAAAAGTAAAAAGACTGTGCACGCCCTAAAAAATATTAAAACACTGTGTTCAAAGTAATATTATAGTTCAAATAAAGATTATTTTTTAATATCCGAAGTAAAACAATTACTAATATGTAAACAATTATAATCATTATTCAAACAATGTAATAATACTAACTGTGCCTGCCGCTCCATACGCGCTTATCATGCAGTACCTATCTACTTATTTTCGTGTAATAAAATTATTTTTAATCGTGTTATTGACGAATTCTTACATGCTTTCAGATGATCTTAAAGGTACTTCCCGTGTACATCATTTCATGAAAAACGGTTGAGAAATAATGATTTTTAAAATCTTTTTTTCTCGATTTCCAAAAGTATTATTTACAGTTCTTATAACCTATCAATTCCTGAATGATATACTTAAGCTTCCCGTTTAAAAAACTTTGTAAAAAACGATCAACTTGTTTTGTGGTTAAATCTGGATAAACAAACAGACAGACAGGTAGGATGTTTTTAAATCATATTTGTGACCATGGATGTCTATAAAGAAATTTGAAAAAAAAAAAGGTACATGTGCCTATGATTTTCTTAATACATAACATACCATCACGCCTGAATATACTGTTAGCCTTAGGGGCCCTGGAGCCGCTACGGCTTTTACAGCTTCCCCGAACTTGGGGGCGAGTGTTTAGGGCACTCAGCCGCGAAAGTTTTGGACGACTCGCACGAGGGTGCTAGAGTGGCTGAACCTCGGCTCGGGCGGTCGTCGCGCATGTAAATAGGTCGCTATCTGGCTAATTTCCCTACTACTACAAATTCGAGCTAACTAACATATACTCATATGTATGTTCCACTTCGTATGCATGATTAACTAGCGCAATAGAAAGAAAAAAAAAGTTCCCTTACAGAACCCATGGACCTGTATGTTTAGCTAAGTGTTGCACGTATAGTATCACTTGTATCGCGCGGGCGGCTGCCTGACCCAAGGGCTTCACACCGAGGACAGGACCTAGGCTTGGGTTGTCGCTAGAGAGGGTGGACGTGGTGGATATGCGGGAGCGTAGTTGACCGCCCGTCCTCTGCGGAGAGAACGGTGATTACGCGGGCGTGGACTTTGGCACGCTCTGTTTAGAGAGACGGTGGAATAATACACGCTTGATTTTTCGACTTTGTTGTACGGATCGGTAAAGATGTTACGCAGCCGGCGTTTACGCCAGCAGGCATTGGGGACCGGTACATAGGTAGCTGCCGCTTTGAATAACGGATTCGCGTGATTCGACGCGCTGTCGTAGTAAGAACGAGAAAGGTGTCTGGCGTAGGCATGTATCGAAGGAACATCCATATCTCTATGGAGATCTTCCGTACAAACATACCGAGGGGCCCCGGTAAGGCGGTAGAAAAACCTAAGGTGTACACTCTGAAGTGTCTCCTATTTAGGCCGGGGCCCGGTATTGCCTGGCCGGCCGCTGGGGTGACGCGGTAGTATGCTACCTGCAGGTCCCGCGTCGCCCCATCGAGGCGGTGCGGCGGATGGTACACCTTGGAGTTTTAGTGAGTAGGAGTCTCACATAACCACTCGTCCCCCCGGGCGGGTGTGTACCAATGACGGGTTCCTCCACGTTAAAAAAAAAAGAAAAAAAGAGGTGTACACTAATTGTACCCACCCACAATTCGCCGAGTATGTTTTTAGGTCCCATGTAATAGGGGGCGAGCCCATTGCCATTAATCGGCCACGAAACCAAACTCCGAGCTGCTACTGAGAATTTCATAGGAAAAACACAATAACACTTTGCTCGACCTGGTATTCAAACACAGGACCTCGCTCATAGCTGTTGCGCTAATAACCACTAGACTAACGAGGCAGTCTTAATATACATAGATATCTGATTGTTCTGTATTTACTATACAGCCTATTACAGGTTAGGTGTAAATAAATAAGTTTTGCAATTAATCTTGCCTTTGTACAAAAATAGTATGCAATATGAACTATAATTTATAAAAAAGGTAAAAGAAAATATGGAACGACTCGTGAGGGATTCGGAAAACTAAAGTAGGGGTACATACATAAAAATGTGGACGAAAGCATTCAATCATTAACCTTATATTTAAATGACTCTTTTTCTTTTCCTTAGCCTTTTGATTTGTTGTCGGCAAAAAGGCATAATTTAATAAAATAAATTCAGTAACTTTTACTGTACGTATGATAGAGTACAAAAGATGTTTTCTTTTGTAAATCTATCCTAATTCTTATCTGCCTAAGAGTTTGACTTGAATACTATAAGTATAGTAATATTAAAACAAATAAAACAAACTAATTTTTAAATTGAATTGTCACGTGTTTTTGTTGCAGTAGGGATTTTTGTTTCCTTTTTGATAATTTTTTTATGTACCTTCTTAGTATGTATTAAAAGCATTATTTGTAATATTAAACAAATAAAGCAAACTAATTTTTAAATTGACTTGTCACGTGTTTTTGTTGCAGTAAGGGTTTTTGTTTCCTCTTTGATAATTTTTTTATGTACCGTACCTTAGTACGTATTGAAAGCATTATTTGTTCTATCAATAATGGGTTTATTTTTATTGGTGTCCGTGACGTCAGTCTAGGAGGCTCGCTGAGAGTACCATGATTCACTGCCGAACTCAGAAACGTTCATTAATTTAAAGCTAATGATCATTTAACTAGCTACCATTAAATATCATAATGACAGATTACTCCCAGAGTCAAAATTTAAACCTTCGTTAGTTAATGACAACTATATGGAAGCATTGAGCGGTGATGGTTGTCTTTACTGCATTATCGACAACAGGTCGATAAATTAGGATGTTGCCACAAAAATAAATACATTAGATATTTTTCGTAAGATAAATGAGTTTTTCTTAAATTTCATCATTATTTTCATTTATAAAAATCTATAATTGTCTTTCCTATACTTTTTTACTACAAAATAAATATAAATGGCAGTTTTAACTAAAATTATTCATCGACTAACTGTACCCGTAGCTTCGCTCACGTAGACTACACAATGCCCGCTGGAATCTTGCTCCCCCGCTCCCGGCCATTTTAAAGATAAAAATGATTATTATAGGTGTTCCGTAGAAGATAGATGTATATTCTCCCGGGACCTTTTTGTAGGTATTTTTAATGCCTATAATTATGTAGTACATTAATTTGCTATATCTCTCATGGTCTACTCAGCATAAACAATTTAAACGACCGAATAGATTCACGATGACCAGTTTTTTTTATTTGTTCGGAACCCTAATTCGTTTTCTAAAATAAAAGCAGCCTAAGTTACTCCCTGTATCATCATCTATCTATCAGTGAAAATCCCGTCAAAATCGGTACAACCGTTTCGGAGATTACCCGGAACAAACAAACAGATAGACAAACAGACAAAAAAATTTAAAATTCGCTTTTTGTTATAGGTTCCGTATATACTTTCTTAATCATTTAGTAAAAAACTGTTATTTTGACATTACAAACAGACACTTCAATTTTATTAATTGTATAGATGTATAAATTTTATTTGCTGTGGCAATGCAAAGCGTCGTTAGTGTCAAAAAGTTACAAACATTCAAAAATTTCTTTTCGAGTTCTTAAAATCTATACTTTTTATTAAATTTTTGAAGTGAAAACTTCTTTAGCATCGTTGTGATTTGAAAGTCTATGAAACGAAAAAGCGAATGAAACGAAAAACGAGAGCGACAGTAAAATAGACAGACACATCAATTCACAAGATTTAACGTGGGAGAAAATGAGATAGGAAAGTTTTAGGCAATTGTAAAATGGTACAAAAGAGGTTTGATGCCATGCAATAATAAATTTTATTACCTCACCAAAAAAGCACGAAACAAAAACTTTTTAAATAACACTTATGACATTCTGTTACTGATTGATATTGTGTTAGGTTACCATTGATATTTCAAATGTGCATTAATTGAAAACGATATTGTGATTAATGATTGTGAGTACTTGTATGTACATTTTCATAAACTTTAAATTAGTGTGTTTTTGATCATTTTCTGAATTAAAAAAACATAAATGAAGGTTTCACTTCTACCACGTGTAAATAGCACACATAATTTTTTTAATATAATAATTTAGCTAAAAACAAATCTTTCATCACTTTTATGTTTATGATGGTGACTGGGGCCGTACCTGCATCTATTGTCACGAAGCTTCGAAGGTACAATGAAACGATACATACTTACATACATAAATCACGCCTATTTCCCAACGGGGTAGGCAGAGACCACGTCCTTCCACCTGCTACGATCCTGGCATACCTCTTTCGCTTCTTCGACATTCATTAATCTCTTCATGCATGCTCGTTGGTTTAGAATACTCTTCACCTTACCTTTGTTCAGAACGTCTCCGATTTTATCGATAAATGTTCGTCTAGGCCTTCCTCTTCCAACGATTCCTTTCACACTCGCATCATTAATTTGTTTAGTCATTCTTCTTTCATTCATCCTCTCAACATGCCCGAACCATCTAAGCATCCCTTTCTCAATCCGTGTGACTATATCTTCTTTCACACCACAAAACTCTCTTATCACACTATTTCTTATCCTGTCACCCAATTTCACTCCTAACATACCTCTTAGCGCTCTCATTTCTACTACATTTATTTTACTTTCATGATTTTTCTGCCACACCCAGCTTTCACTTCCGTACATGAGTGTTGGAACCAACACTCCTCTATGCACAGCCAAACGAGCTTTCATAGAAATCCTCTGGCTGCTTATAAAGGAGTGTAACGCCCCATTCACCATATTACCGGCATTTACTCTCCTTCCTATATCACTCTCACACTTTCCATCCCTGGTAAACATCGATCCCAAGTATACAAACTCACTTACTTGCTCCAGTTCATCCACATCAATCCGAACACATGCTTCTGTCATGTTTTCTTCCTTTTCAAACACCAAAGCTTTAGTCTTCTTTGCTTTTACTTTCATTCCCTTTCTTTCCAAAGCCTCAGTCATAATAGTCAACATCGTTTGCAAATCCTTAGCCGACGATGCAAGTAAAACGATACACCCAGATGTAACCAGCTACGTCGCGAAAGTTTGGTCTATGTACTAGTTATCACTCGGGATACATGAGATCCAAAGAATGTCCTTTGTATTATATAAAACAAATTTGTAGCCAATGCATGGTATAGTCAGATCTAAATAAAAGAGTCAAATTTTTGGATATTGTATTGTTATGGCCATTTTGGATTATTGTATGATAGTTCATGTACAATTAAGAAGCCACTAATGTGATAACTTTTTATCGAGAAAAACATACAAAGCTTAGGTATGCAGTGCATTGGGGCCATAGATAGAGCAGCTGCAGCTAAAAGATTACAATAACATCACATCAAGCACTCAATGAAAACGTTAAATATCTCATTAACAAGTTAAGCAAACAAGGGCATAGTACAGTTAATTGTCCTTTAACGTTACTAATGAAGCATTAGCTGACTCACCTGTTTATCCCCCAGAACACGTTACATACTTATTGTTTTATTATTTATCTTTAGTAGTGTTTGATCTAAATTTGTATGCCTTTATATTGATAATTTTATGTACTTATGTAATGTGTTGTGTGATGGTTTTTTTTTCTTGCTTTCTTAATTATTTTCGCTTCGTATTCTTCTTTTTACTCATTTAATTGACAATTATTATATATAGCCCATCAACTGAAAAGTGTTCCATTCGGACATACAAACATATAAACAGATAGGCGAAATTTTTTTAAATGTTATATTCATGATCAGTGTCCTTAATAATAGATATCTATCACGAAATTTTGAAAAAATACATGCACAGACAGAACTACAGATATATTAAAGTAGACATATTATGACTGTTTTGTGTTTTCTATATTACATGTATAAGTTACTGCAGGTTACATGTAAAAAATCCGTTTTGCAAAAATTAAGCTCGCCTTTATACAAATAATAATCTATTCAATAATTTAAATAATTTTTTGATATAAAAATAATTAAAAAAAAAAACAATGACTCGTGAGGGATTTGAACCCTCGACCACCATTTTTGTTGATACAGTCGGGCGTTCTAACCACTGAACTAACGAGTCGCTTGCTATCCATGCTACTGAGTACATTCAGCTCCCATGATGGTAACTTATTATTACTTTATGTTATATTTGTATACATATCATATTAAGTTTATAATACAACAAAAATCATTAATGATGCTGTAATGTGGCGCACAGATGAATAATTTTATGTTCATTTTACATGTACATACAGATATAACATCAACATGATTATATATGTCTATGTTATGAATATGAGTCATGCGCATGCAATAGTAAGGTTTACTATAAATGTGCCACGTGGGTTATCATCGTTAAAACGCATATGATACTTCTGGACACAGATTAATTTATTATAACGTAAGTTCATTCCACACTACAGTTTTAATTTTATCACGATGGTTATTTAAGTTGATGTAGAAATTGCATGAACAATTTTGAATAATATAATATATATCTCAGAGCTTTAAAACTATAATAGGTAAAAAAATCTAAATGTGGAAGAAAGTATTCAATCACCAAACTTTACATTTGTATGTCTCGCCTTACTTAGAAAATAAAGGACACAAGGTGCAATACCATAAAACGAATAAATGAAATTATAATCCTTTTAAATTTGTGTCGGCAAAAAGGCATATGTATTAGAATAAATTCAGCGACTTTTACTGTACGTACAAACTCTATAGAATAAAAGTGATGTTTAATTTAGTAAATATATCTGTAATATCTGCCTAAGATTTATACTTGATTTTTTACTATAATAACAACTTATTAACTGACTGAGCTGTATGATTCCATTGCACTTGATAATACATAAAACCTTTAAAGACACAAACCTCCATCGATAAGTAGGTACCGTCTCTATTCCGACTTGCAAATTACCCAACAAAAGTTTTTATGTTATTCGTTTTTATCCCTAAGACGGGTTAATCTGATTTGGCTGTATACACAAAACGTAAAAAGACTGTGTACATTCCAAAAAAATATTAAAAACACAGTGTTTAGAAGTAATATTACAGTTTAACTAAAGTTATTTTTTTTAATACCAGAAGTAAACCAATTATTAATAAGTAAACTAATTACTGTAATTTCACAAAAACATATGATAATACTAGCGACGCCCCGTGGCTCCACACACGCTTATTACGAGCTTTAATTATATTTTTGTCATAGTATTATTTTTACTCATAATATTGGCAATTTCTTATAGCCTATCAATTTTGTAATATCATATACTTCCCATGTACAAAATTTCATCATAATTGGTTGAATAAAAATACATTTACCCGACTGCGAAATAAAGGTAATTTTTTTTTTAAATTGTCTTTTATATATGCTGCATATTAAGTGTAAAATAATCTGATTTGCACTTTACATCGCCTATAGAAAAACAATACTAAACAAAAATAAAAAAAAATTATAAAAGGTAAAAAATAATAAATTATCGACTCGTGAGGGATTCGAACCCTCGACCACCACTTTAAAGTAAACAGTCGGGCGTTCTGACCACTGAACAAACGAGTCCCTTGTGATTTACTACACTGAGTACATTCAGCTTCTCATCTCATAATATGTTATCGCTTTATCGCTGTACATTGAATATTTATTTACTTAAATAAATTAAGACGGCCAGTGGCCAATACACCTATATATCGAGTTTTAATTTATAATAAAGGTACAGTTTTAAACACATTGAGATTTGAAGGGTCCTACAGCATACAGCATCCTGTACAGCATACAGCATCCTGTACAGCATACAGGACATAATACGGGACAGAATACCAGCGATAGACTTATTCTGTGTAGCAACTAAGTTGAAACCGAGACCTGTTTTTTCCTCCACAACACGATAATTATTGTTTTATTTCTTAATTATTTTCGTCTCGTAATCTTCTTTTTACAAATTTAATTGACAATTCTTATACCTCATCAACTGAGAACTGTAATATACTTGCCGTGTACAAAATTTCATAACAATCGGTCAAGCCGTTTTTGTGTTCCATTCGGACATATAAACATACAGACAGATAGGAGATTTAAAAAAAATCATATTCGTGATCAATGCCCTTAATAGTAGATGTTTACCACGAAATTTGGAAAAAATACACGTAGAGATAGAGCTACAGATTTATTCATGTAGATATATTATGACTTTGTGTTTTATATATTACGTGTATGACTTAGGTACTGCCAGTTAGATGTAAAAAAAATCCGTTTTGCAATAATTAACACGTTAAACGCCAAGCATATTTTTGTACTTTTCCAATCAGGCCATGGTGGTCATCGGTGACCGTTGCCTAACTTTTCCATTCAGGCCATGGTGGTCACTGGTGACTGCGCGCTGGGTGAAATCTCAAACGTCTCTTCTACGCCGTAGAACACAAATATAAGGTTAATTCTTATACAACGTGGCCGGCATGGCCATGTAGACTAATGTGATAGGCTTGCTTTTTAAATATCATAATAACGTAGAAAAATATGACGATCTGAATCAAAAACTACGAACTCTGCCCAATTTTTAGTCAAAAAGGGGATTGTATTATTTATGTTATGATATTTTTTAAGTGTTTTTATTATGTTTATACCCACAACAAAAATTTGGAGTCTATTTGACTAGCGTAATGAGATTCGGTTTCAGTGGTGATATGGTTAGGCTGTCATTAGGTATTTTTGTATGATTAAATATTTGTTTTACGGTAACTTGAGTATCGTTGCTCTAACCTTGCGCAACTAAATGGTTGCAACTAACCTTGCCTTTACACAAAAATAGTATGCAATATATACACAAAAAATAAAGAAAAAATGAACGACTCGTGAGGGATTCGAACCCTCGACCACCACATTTTGTCAATTTAGTAGGGCGTTCTGACCACTGAACTAACGAGTCCAATGGACTCGTGAGGGATTCGAACCCTCGACCACCACATTTTAGATTTCAGTCGGGCGTTCTGACCACTGAACTAACGAGTCTCTTGTGATTCAGTGCAATTAGTACATTCAGCTTCCAATACCGTAACTCGTTATCGCTTATGTTACTAGCGATCGCCCTAAGGTCGAAATTCGACCAACGACTTTTTGATCACAGACTATTTTCTATTTAAAATTTGCAGTATCCATGAACCTAAACAATGAGTATTATCTACATCACTTGCTGTCACTTTTCGTTGAATGTCAATATTTTGGGGGGTTTAAGTTCAATGGGCTGGTCAAATTAGGATTGGCAGTATTAATTTATTTAATCTAATATATTAGTAACAGATATTATAGATAAATTGTAGCTTTCTGCACTCCTTCTCTATATAAACTTTAACCGTGCCAAATTTCAGTCTTCCGTGCACTCAACACGCTTAAAAAGGGGGTAGAACGGTTTTGCTTCACGTATTATTAAATATATAGGTAATAAAACGCAAATCAGTCAGCTGATCAGCCACTATATTTTTTTATTTCTGTAATCTAATTAGAAAATGTATAATTTTTGCAGTACGAAATGAAAATGTCATGACATGCACGATACGATGTCCTGATTATTTACTATATTTTTACTCAACATGAAAAGAATAAAAACGGCCTGTTCCTTCAATACTGTCGACTTTTATAGGGTGGGCAATACTCACCCTTACCGTCACCCTCCTTAGCTACACCCATGGATATATCACCTGTTTAGTTACCAGAATACAAGCTTTGCTTCGTTTGGAATTAAAAAGACTTGTGTATTACCCCGTACTTATTTATTTATTTGATGTCTAATCTATTAATACGACCAAAAGCTTATTATGACTAGAATACTTTATCGTTGTCGTTCTGGAGACGTGGCGTTATCAACAAATTTCAATTTGCACAGTTTTATAGATAACGCATTACATTTGACATTCTTCGTAACGTAGGGCAAGGTTTGCATATGTATTAACTCTTTATTTGTAAGTAGGTACTCTCTGGTGAGAAAACAAAATCGTATGGAACCTGTACAACAATAATAAGTTTGTGAAATTTTGAAATAATTTGATTTAAAATTAAGATTTCAACTTGAGGGTGATAGCTGGACTAACAGGTTTTAGGAAATGATCTAACACCATGATATTATGTTTTCATCACGATGTTTTCTTTCACAGAAATATCAGTCTTAAATTTAGAATCGGACCTAAGCCACTGCGATATACGCGGTGTTCAAACACGTTACCACTGAGCCATCATCGCTTTAAATATAGTTAAAAATAATTAGAATTATCTATACGTATATTTAAAATTATAATTGAAATTAACAAAAGATCCTACTTTAGTGGGTACTATTATTAAGAATCGCGTTAGGACAAAACACTTGATAATGGAGATAACATTTTTGATTCACAAGTCCTTTCATAACGATTTTCATTGAAAATTAGTATCGTCAATACAATTAAAAGTTAAGAAAATAATATACCTACCCATTAAGTTTAAATTGATTTAGAAATCGCATGAAAAGTTTAGAGTATATCCTTACATATGAAATTGACGTTTTGTTGAACCGGCTACTTTGATCTCAAATATCTGGCGTTTGGTTAGGAATTCCAAATTCAAATTTATTTAATATTTAGGCTAGTTTATTTATGTTTCAATTTTATTATAATTCATTTGTTTTCACACCATTTGATTTTTCTTTAACATCGTTTTTTCACAAACTGAAAAATTTTAAATATCGCGTTATTTACGAATATGAGTTCCACCGTGGCAGAAACAGCTCGAAGGATTAATGATGTGTATGGGAAGGCTACTGTAAAAGAAAGCACGGTACGTTTTTGGTTCCAACGTTTTCGTTCTGCACATTTTGACCTACGAAACATACTCCGTGGACGACAGGAAACCCTAGTTGATAATGAAAAATTTTAAAAAGGTGATTGTGAAGCGGATTCGTCACAAACCACGTCAGATTTGGCAGTAGGCTTCGGTGTAAGTGATAAAATAATTATAAATCACTTAAACAAATTTGAAAAGTGAAAAAGTTCGAGAAATGGGTACCGTATGAATTGACTGAAGCAAACCAACAAATACGCATTGAGTGCTGCGTTACATTACTCAACCGTCATAATAATGAGGGAATTTTGAATGTATTGTTACTTGTGACGAAAAATGGATCCTTTACGACAATCGAAGACGCTCATAACAGTGAAGGGCCGGCCAAATCCTGTCCCAAACGAAAGTTGAATCAGAAAAAGGTACTGGTGAGTGTTTGGTGGACCAGTGCTGGTGTTATATACTACAGCTTCCTAAGATCTGGCCAGACGATAATGGCAGATCTGTTTTGTCAACGATTGCAAACCATGAGGGAAAAGCTAGCCGTTAAACAACCGAGACTGGTCAATCTTTCTAGCCCACTGCAGCTTCAGGACAATGTTCAAGTCCGGTGAAGCTGTAAAAGCCGTAGCGGCTTCAGGGCCCCTAAGGCTAACAGTATAGTCTGATAAAAAAAAAAAAGAAATTCAGGACAATGCTAGACCTCGTACTTCACGACGTACGGGTGCTAAATTAGAGAAATTTGCGGTTGAAGTGTCTCCACCATACTCCTCGGACCTTGCTTCAACAGATAACCGCTTTTTTTCGGAATTTGGACAATTTCTTTCAAGGAAAAAAATTCAATTCCGATGAGGCTGTCCAAACCTCGTTTAAAGATTTTATTTATTCTTGCTCCCACATTTTTTTCAGTAATTGAAATCAATGATTTACCTATAAAATAACGAAAGTGCATAGATAATAATGGTACATAGGTACTTCGATTGATAAATGTATAATTTCATAATAATGTTTTCGTTTTATTTTCTCCAAACACTAATTTCATAAGTAAGAACCGAATATTATATATCTCAGAGCTTTAAAACTAAAGTAGGTAGATAAATCTAAATGTGCACGAAAAGATTCAACCACCAAACCTCGCATTTGAATGTGTTACTTAAAAAATGAAGGACAAAAGGGTAAAGACCATAAAACGAATAGTGCTTAATAAAATTATTATCCTTTAGATTTGTTTTCGGTAAAAAGGCATATTAGAGTAAATCCAGCTACTTTTACAGCACGTTAAAACTCTATACAATAAAAAGTTTAATTTTGTAAATATATGTTAATTAATATCTACCTAAGATTTTGACTTGAACACTGTATACAATATTAACAATATCACGTAAATAAAATAAAATAAAAGAATTTTAAATTGACTGATCTGTATGATTGATTCCATTGTATTTGATATTACATAAAATTCAATCACCTTTAAGACACGAACGTGCAGCTACAAGTACTGTCTCCATTCAAACTAGCAAATTGCCAACAAAAGTTTTTTTTTAATATTAGTTTTTATCTATAGTTAGTCTGGTCTGGATTTTATCACAAAACCTAAAAAGACTGCAAGTTAAAAAATAACAATAATATCGCAAACGGTTATTTTTTAAGTATCAAGTAGTAAAGCAATTATTAATAAGTAAACAATTACCGTGATAAATCAAAAATTATAATAATACTAGCAGTGCCTCGCGGCACCACTCGCGCTTATTACACTAAATAATTATTATCATCTAGTAGTATCATTTTTATTCATATTATTAACAAATTTCCCCAGGTACAAAATTTCGTCAAAATCGGTTGAGAAATAATATTTTTTAAATCTTTCTTTATACGATTTCTACGAAAAGTATTATTGATAGTTATTATAGCCTATCAAATCAGGAATGACAGGTTTCTCGTGTACAAAATTTCATAAATAATAATAATATATAATATTGTATATTATATATAATAAATAAATAATATTTTTTATGGCTTAATATTCGTGACTAAACATACATGTTAATCAGGAAATATAAAAAATATATACATGTACCTACAGACAGAACTACAGTTGTATTACTATACATAGATATCCAACTACTTTGTATTTTCTATATCATAATACGGATTAGGCGTAAAAAAATCCGTCTTGCAATTACCCTTGCCTTTACACAAAAATAGTACGCAATAAATTAATTATAAATATAAAAAGTAAAGAAAAAATGAACGACTCGTGAGGGATTCGAACCCTCGACCACCACATCCAATAATCTTAGTTAGTAGGGCGTTCTGACCACTGAACTAACGAGTCCAAAGGACTCGTGAGGGATTCGAACCCTCGACCACCACATTTTAGATTTCAGTCGGGCGTTCTGACCACTGAACTAACGAGTCTCATGTGATTCATTACAATGAGTGCATTCAGCTTCCAATATCGTAACTCGTTATCGCTTATGTTACTAGCGATCGCCCTAAGGTCGAAATTCGACCAGCACCTTTTTGATCATAGACTATTCTGTTTGACATTTGCAGTATTCATAAACCTAAACAATGTCAATATTTTGGGGGTTCTAAGTTCAATGGCACTAGTTGGTTTTGGATTCGCAGTATTAATTAATTTAATATAATATATTATTAAAAGATATTACAGATAAATTTTAGCTTTCTACACTCCTTCTCCATATAAAATTTAACCATGCTAAATTTCAGTCTTCCGTGCACGCAATCCGCTTAAAAATGTACCGAAAGCATTTGCTACACGTATTAATGTATAGATAATTTATCAAATTTAGTTTAATTAGTACACAAATACATCGAGTTTCAATCTATAGGTACTTCCTTTAATAGAACAGTAAAGAGTCGAAAACTGTATATTAAAGATATTTGAGAAAAAATACTATGGGGGGAGGGTCTGTAATCATGGACAGAACATATTTCAACAGTTTTTGAAATTCTCGTCAATCTATCCGTCTGTTTGTTTATGAATTTCTACGACAATCACTCAGAAACTAGTAAACCGAAATTAATAAAATTTGATATGATTGTAGTTTATAACTGTAGGTATCTCCTGTATTTAGGATGCATTTTTACACATATGGATATATTTATGGTCTATAAATTATGTTTAGGTTGTGTACTTAAAAAAATGAATGCGTGTATTTGTGTATATTTTCAACTAGCTGTGCCCCTCGGTTTCACCGCAAAAACCGCGCCGCCAACGCGACGCACCCCTGTAGTCTATCTTAATATTGTTCTCACTTCCCGCAAGTACAAATTAATTTAATTTTTCATTGTCTTCTTAATTATGTGTCCAAATAACATATTTTAAAGGGCAAAATTTAACTTCATAAAATTGTCTTTATGATGAAATAACTTTTGTTCATAAGGAATAATATGATAAGCCTAAAAATAATGCTCATAAATCTATTTTTAATCTTAAAAAAAATAAACTCGCGAAATAACTTATTGATGGCTTATGCTATTAAGAAAAAGGCATATGTTATCGGGGACTTTTTTTTAGATACACTAATGAATAATATTTTTGCAGAATATTGTACAGGGTGGGCCAGAAAGATTTGCGAATTTTAATAAATAATAAAAAAACTAAATACAATACACACACACATCTTTATTTTAATTAAAATAGATATCTGGGAAATTTATCTCTTAAAAATTACATTATTCAGGTGTGCACCATCCCGCTGCAAACATTCCTCGAATCTGAACCGCAAATTGGTAAAAACTCGCTGACACATTGCGCGAGGAATAGCTGCCATTTCTTCTCGGATATTTATCTTCAACTGGTTAATCGTGGCTGGGTTATTGGATTAGACTCTACTTTTCAGGTATTTCCACATGAAAAAGTCCGGTGGCGTTAGATCCAGACTTCTAGGCGGCCATGCAATGTCACCTCGGCGCGATATCAGTTTCCCAGCAAACATCTCGTTTACGGCCACCAACGAAGTATTAGATGTATGACATGTCGCACCATCTTCTTGAAACCACGTCGCACGATTATAGACTTCAAATTGTTGCAGGTGCGGAAAGAAAAAATTCCTTATCATGGCTATATATCGGTCGGAATTTATAGTGACAGATTGCCTTAGTTAATTTTCAAAGAAATAGGGTCCGATAATTCCGTGTGCTGATATGGCCGCCCAAACGGTTACTTTCGGTTTGATGTTTTGCACGTTGGTTCTCTGCAGCATAGTAACGGCAATTCTGTTTATTGCCATGCCCATTTAAGTGAAAATGGTCTTTTTCGGAGAACAGAATATTGTTGAAACTCTGAAAGCGTTCCAACATTGTTTCAACAAAAGCTCGTCGTAAAATTGGGTAATTTGGCAGTAATTCCTGCAAAAGTTGAATTTTATAATGGTGCAAATTCAAGTCTTTCAACAAAATGCGACGCAAAGATGTTCTGGACACCACAAGTTGAGCTGATCGTTTGCGAGTCGACAAACCAGGATTTCGTTGAACTGAAGCTCTAACTTGTTCAATTGTGTCTTCCGTTCTTGTTGACTTTGGGCGTCCCGCAAGCTTTTGTTTGAGAGTCGAACCAGTAGCTTCGAACTTTCTGACCCACGATCGAATCAAACTTTCCTTCGGACACTGATTTACGTCATGTAATCCAAACTCAATAAACGTCGAACAATAGCGCACGAATAGCCATTTTTATAATAATGTTTAACGCAGAATGCACGCTGCGCTCCGGTGAAGCGATCAATGAACAATCATCAATGATGTACATGTTAATCAGGAAATTTAAAAAATTATACATGTACCTACAGACAGAACTACAGTTATATTAATATACATAGATATCCGATTACTTTGTATTTTCTATATCATAATACGGATTAGGCGTAAAAAAAATTCCGTCTTGCAATTAACCTTGCCTGTACACAAAAATAGTATGCAATAAATTAATTATAAATATAAAAAGTAAAGGAAAAATGAACGACTTGTGGGGGATTCGAACCCTCGAGACATGTGGTGACATATGACAATCTTAGTAGGGCGTTCTGACCACTGAACTAAGGAGTCCAAAGGACTCGTGAGGGATTCGAACCCTCGACCACCACCGTTAAGAGTTCAGTTGGCCGTTCTGACCACTGAACTAACGAGTTCCTTGTGATTCATTTCAATTAGTACATTGGGATTCCAACCTCGTAACTTTTTATGGAAAATAAAATTACACAGCTGTACAACCAACGCCATCTACCAACATTTTAACTACTGAGACAAAATATTCAAAAGTAAATGACTTCAATTTCCGTTATTGATTAAACCAACATAGCTCTCTATTTCACCACATAGACAACAGAGGACGCTGTTCACAATTGTGATCAAAACAAACTGTTTTGCAAAATTTTATGAATGAAGAACACAATTAAGAAGGACTATCATCAAACAAAACACAGGAGTAATAGATGCTCTCACCCACGCGGGTGGTCATTGGCCAATCATTGATAGGCTATAAGTATGTATTTACAATAAAACTTTTAAAAATAGTACAATTCAAATCCAAACAAGTTGTATTAGTTAATCTGTACGTACAAAGCGAAATTTCACGAAGTTACTCACTGACTAAACAGATAAATAAAATTGTCATTGTAGTTGGCGGACTTCTTAGCTTACAAAGTGTTCCACAGAACGGTTCCCCGACATGTTTTATTTAATGCATGTATTAATTCATCTGTGTAGAACAGTATTACAGAACCATGAATAATTTCCAATGTATACAAATATTAAGCAATGTACAAAATGTAATAAAGTTCTACAAAAAATAATAATAATACACATACGTACACCCATTACATATAACATAACATCGCCATAAAATTAAAATATAATTTATTGAGTAGAATGAACTTGCCAAGCTAAATGCACTTAGTACATTAAATCACAAAGGACTCATTAGTTCAGTGGTCAGAACGCCCGCCTGCAGTGGCGGCCTTACCCATTGCGAGGCTCCGAGCGGCAAGTCTTTGCAAGGCCTTTTGTCCTATGGAAAAGTATCTATGTGATGCGAAAGTCGGTCTGGTTGTTTGGTAGGTATTCGTTATGTTTGACAAGAAATGCTAAACTTATACAAATAAATAAAATTTGAGTTTTAAAATATTTTACTTATATTGGAAGATTTACAAAATTAACAAATACAGAGATGATAAATTTTAAAATTGATGTTTGCGGCTTTTACTAAGACTAAAATCTTTAATTAAAGCACAATAATCTAACGAATTAGCTACGTCATATTCGATTGTAAGAATAGCAAGAACTGAAAGCCGATCCTGTGTCATCATATTCCTCAAATATGTTTTAATAATTTTAAGCCTCGAAAAACTCCTTTCAGCAGATGCAACCGTAACAGGTGTGGTGGCAATAATTCTCAGAACTATTTCGATAGTGGGGTAAAGTTCAGTTAATTTTTTTTCTATTATGTATTTCAGCTCCGGAACAATGTCATCATTTCCTTCATACACACGGATGAACATATTGAGTTCTTAGTACAATTCATGTCCATCAATATCACATGATTCTCCTACTGTCATAGATATTTGCAAGTCGCTGCATAGCTTCGAAAGTTCACTATCACTCATTTCCTTTAATCTTTTTATATTATACATGAAACCAAATATGCTCTCATGATGTTAAAGTGCCTCAAACCTAGGATGGCAGCTTGCGCGCACATTGTCGACAATAATATAAAAATAGTTTATTTTGAAAATCTCTTCCGCATTCAGTTCATGAGCTTCACCTTCTCCTTCATAATCAAAATGCCTTTTTTACGTCGTCTTCTGACTTCTTTAAACTGTCTGTCAATATCATTTTCCTCGGCTATTTCTCTCGCTGTTACAAGGTATAACTGAAAACCATTTTCTCGATAATTATCGAGTCAATTTGTGAATGCGTCTAGGGTTTGTATAGCCACATCTAAGTGCATGTTTTCGCTTTGCCACATTTTACTTATTTACATTTATCTTTGTAAGAATGTCATACCATATGACAAGTGAAACTACAAATTTGTAGGTAAGTATTTCCTTTTTTATAGTATGGCATTCACTGACCAACTGACAATCTGTTGTATTTTCTGCTAAATCCTTTAAAGCATCACATATCGCTTAGTTGGTATTTAACGGCCTTCACCGATGCTACCCTGCACTCCCATCTAGTTTCAGGAAGTGGTTTTAGCGGTAAGGATTTTACATGAGCATTTAAAATAGCCCACCTCTGACTTGAGCCGACAAACAGAGTGTACAACCTTTGTAGCAAACCAAAAAAAGATTTTGCTTGGACACAAGACGATGCGCATCTCCTAGGATGAGATTCTAGATATGACTCCCGCAAGGTAAAAAATAAGCAAGTGGATTAATTTTAAATACGTTTTTGGACACCACTTTTTTCACCACGCATATTGGCACCATTATCATATCCTTGGCCTCTGCAGTTTTGCAATGATATACTTAACTGTTCTAATTCTGTGATTATATAATTAGTCAAACTCTCAGCTGTGGTTTTTTCGACGACTATGAAACCAATAAAATGTTCTTCAATTTCAGCTGTTTTTGTATTAAAAAATCTTATAATAATTGATAGTTGTTCAACACGAGAAACGTCGCGAGTACAATCAAGAATAATAGAGTAATATTTATTATTTATTATTTTTTCAACAATTTCAGTGTTCACGTGACTTGCCATTAATTGTAGGAGCTCATTTTGAATATTTTTTCCGATATAGTGGTTATTAATCGTTCAAATTAATTAATTCAATTAATTAGCACGGGATCAAATCGGGCTATTAACTTTACTAAATCTATAAAGTTGCCGCTTGTCTCACTCGAACCTGAGTCAGATGTTAACTTCTCACTATGACCCCTGAAGGCCAAATTGTGAGATGATAAAAAAATTACAATTGCGAGCAATCGTTATAAAATATCTCTCCAACGTTGCCTTTCTTGTTCAATTTGTGACTGAGCCAAGGAGTCAATAGTGGAACAGCGTTTTAAACCATTATCTAAATTAATCCATTTCAGCATTACAATCTTTGTACTGCCGACTAGATTCGTGTGACTTTATGTAATCACCCAAGTGTTTCCAATGACACACTCCTTCACTTGATCCAGTCTTTGTTTTTTCTAGCCCGAATATTCGACACGGAAAGCAGTAAACGGCATCCTTTGTTTGTGAATAAATCATCCAGCGCCTGTCAAGATCTTCACCGTTAATTAATATCTTATTATAATGATATTCACTGAATAGCCGTCCATTATCATTTACGGGAAATACCTCAACTTTAATCCAGATTGGACCTCTTAATACAATCTCAGTTCGGTCTACATCAGTAATTGTTATGGGCCACAAACCGGGGTCATTTTGGGGATTCAGATTTTCCATTCCAGCGGTCATGGATGTAGATATAGACTCGGGCTCAGATTCGTGTTCTTGACTGGATAGCGTTGACGGCGGCACCGGTGACCTAAGAGATAATGATGTAGTTAAATCATCATCATCCTCGCTGTTTTTACTTGATGACGGCGGCGGCACCCATGATGATGTGGAAGGAATGTTTTCAGCTGAATCAGGATTAAACTCACTTTCAATCAATAAATGTTTCGTATAGGTTTCTTGATCATCACTTTTTATATATTTATATAAAGATCCATTTAGATTTACTCCAGCTTACTCAATACCTAAAATACTATAATTTACACTTTTCCAGCTCACTCAATACTTGAAACACTATAAGAGCGTAATATTAAATATAATTGAAAGATATGTACGGTACAGCAATGATTTTGTAACTCATACTGCAAGCAAAATAATTCCAAGGTGACAAAAGTTGACGAACGAAATGAAACAAGGGAATTCCCCGAGCGATAGACGAGCAGAACATTATGTCCCGACTCCCGAGTCACAGACTATATAATACTACACTAGTCCCGAGTGCTATGCGTTTAAAAAAACAGATCTTTAAGTGTTTCGAGGCGCGATATTCAAGTACTACAAAATAAATTTATCAATTATGATTTGAATGAATAAATTAGTTAACTAACTTTATATTAATTTACCGTTATGTTATAACCTTAATAAATAATTATGAATCAAAATTAAAAGTTTATATGTTTTGACGCGAGGCCCTTCAAGAACGAGGCCCCGGGCGATTACCCCGTTCGCCACCCCGTAAGGCCGCCACTGCCCACCTGTATTAACAAACGAGGTGGTCGAGGGTTTAAAATCCATTCAAGTCATTCATTTTTCATCAATTTTTAATTTTTAATTTTTGTATTAATACTAGCAGTGCCTGCGGCTCCACGCACCTTTATTACGTAGTACCAGGGCGACCGAGCTTTGCTCGGTATCTTTTGAGTTGGTCGGTAAAATATTATAATTCCCGCGGAAAAAGTTGCTTATATTCATAGACAATATTATGTAACACGCTACTTAATATGCAAGATTTCATCAAAATCGTTACAGAAGTTGCCGAGGTATCATTTTTATAGAAGAGATGATTCTTTAATATAAGTTAAATAGACAAATATAATACCTTTATGAGTATTATGAAATACCCATTATAATACATAGGTGAGAGCTGGCATCGATTAAAATATAATACAAGAATACACATAGATCATACCTTTTATAATTTCTCTAATAAACCATATTTATTATATTATTATAACTCTCAGACATTACAGTAACAATAAATTTAAAAGGACAGTAAATATTAAGAGACACGTGATTTTTTACAAATATTTGTGTTCCCTCATTCAAAAGAAAATATAAATTTCTGGAAATTGGTGTCGCTGCATGGTACATCCGAGATGACCTTTTGATGAGTCGAGAGTGATACTAGGTATATGTACTTCTTTGCCGGACTGTTCATCAGTGACGATTTTTGCCTTTATATATTATTACACAGAGTCGTCACAATGAGTCTAACTTCGTTACATAAACCTTCTGATACATCTAAATTAATAAACAGCATTATTAATCTATTTTTGTTTTGTTTTAATTCGTGTGGTGGTAATTCTGAAATGTTGACTGTATTAAGAAATTCTGTTGTAAATTCAAGTGCTCCTTCCGAATGGTCTTTCAATGAGTCATGACTATGGTAGACTTTGTACTCTCCTGGAAGTTTGGCAACGATTTTATTGTTAATTCTATCAACGTCTTTATTCAGTGGTGCGAGTTTTGCTCTATGTTTTATTATCTCATAATTTTCACAGGCAAAGCAGTTTCCAAAAATTTCATCAATAACATTGTTGTTCGAAATGATATTTTGTGGCAATTCAATTTCTTCTATTCTATTTAACGGCAATTTACCGTTGCCTAACTTTAATATATATTCAGCAAATTGCTGTTGTTCTTTATCAACGCGTATGTTTTCTTCTAAACTAAATATCTTAAAATGAGACCGTAATTAAAGGGCATTGTTTAATAGCATGGTCTAATAATTCATTTTTATTTGCTCGGGGCTGTACAGGCAAAACATTAACGATAATCTCCTCTAAGTACTATTGTTTTTCCTCCAAAAGGGAGATCTACATTTCCAATGGATCGCAAAAGTTGATCAATATTTTGCAGTCAGTTACAATGTTAGTTAAAATGCAAGTCCTATATTTGTCGTTCTCAAGGCTTCATCTACCTTTTTCTCAAATCTGTGATCAAAAATCAAAGCCAACTATTAAATTGTCATAACTACAATATAAAACCTTCCAGCTACAAACTGTTAAAAAAAAAACAATGGCTCGTTGAGTAGCTACTTAATTTTTCTTCTTACTATTAACGATAGAGCATTAACTGCGACGCATTTTCTCTGGTTGAATAAATTTAACACTGTAACCGTGAAACCGTGTATCTATCTAGATGAACTTAGAAAGTAAACCATTACCTAAATACAACATAAATATTCAAAATCTTTAGTTTCGTTTCCTTGAAATCAACTACATATTAAATACGATAAGTCTTGCTTATAGTTTATTATTATACGTGAAAGTGTCCTATTACTTTTGAAGTGTACAGGATTCTTGCTATTTGTTGTTTATGTCCTTTATTAGTTCTTCTATAAACAAATGTATTCTTTACTCCTTACATAGGTAATTAATGGTTTTAATCTTAAACTGTCATAATTATTTTAGAGTCATCTGTCGGTGAATGGCTCATGTCAATGCATTAATTTATAAATGAATGTCAGCTTACTATAACAAGCTAAATTAATGAATAGTTGTAAAATACTGTTTGATTTTTCTTAATTCTAGATAAACGTACAGTCATCTGTCGTTGAATAGCTGAACTATTTCATGCCATCTGTTACCAAGTAGGTATCCTATCCTACTAATATAATAAATATGAAAGTGTGTATGTTTGGATGTTTGTTACTCAATCACGCAAAAACGGCTGAACGGATTTGTATGAAATTTGGCAGACAGATAGTCTATGTCCTGGGATAACACATAGGGTACTTTTTACTCTGGTAAAAGTCATAGTTTAAACAGTGTTACCCCACAAATATAATAAATGGAAAGTTTGTATGTTTGTTACTCAACCACGCGAAAACCGCTGAACAGATTTGAATCAAATTTAGCACACAGATTTTCTATAACCTGAAATTACACATGGGGTACTTTTTACTCTGGTAAAAGTCATAGTTTAACCAGTGTTATCCTTCAAATATAATAAACTTAAAGTTTGTATGTTTGTTGTTTGTACTTTTGTAAGTTTTATTGGGACGATTAATGTGTTGGATTCATATTGGAATATAATGGATAATACCATACAAACAGTGATAAACCCATGTATGATTTTCTTTTGGTTTGTCGTGTTCTGAGATCTATTTGTGTATATCCAATAATACGCAGACGAAGTCGCGGGTACCAGATAGTATTAAATAAAAAAATTTTTTTTTATATTATACAAGTATTGCTCACTTAATATAATAAGATTAATTATTTTCGTCTCGTAGTTTTATTTTTACCCATACTATGATAATTCATAAATAAGCCTATCACTTCAGGAATAACATGTACCTTCCGTGTACAACATTTTAAAAAGAGGTCAAATTGTTTTTTAATTAAATATACAGAAACCCCGATAAACAGATTATTTAATGGTATATTCGTAATGAGTCTCTTTTATCAGATGCTCATGAAATTTGGATAGAAAATATATTAAGCGCTTTTTGATTATAGACTACCAGATGGTACACGCAACTTCGTCTGCGTATTATTGGATAAACACAGACTGATCTCGGAACACGACAAACCAAAAGTAAATCATAGATGGGTTTATAATTATGTGTATGGTGGTCACGATCCCTACCACCTCGCTATATTACATATATTACGCATATGCACCGGCTGATTTTGGAACTTCACAAACTTGCTCTACACTCTACAGCTTTCCAAATTACCTAACGTGCATGGATACTGTTCCTCTCCTTTGGGTCGTAGTGTTAACGAATATAACTTATAACCTTCCTCAATAAAAAGGCTATAAAATTCAAAAGGAATTTTTAAAATCTGGCTGGTAGTTCTAGAGATTAACGCGGTAAATCAATCTCTTGAGCTATCATATTAACTTTAGCTGTGTAGTTGTGTATGCCTCGCTGTTTTTTCCATATGATATCGAAATTATCAAAATGTTAGGTCAAAATCTTACCGAAGAACATGATTTTTCTTTTTCTTGTTATTGTCCCAGCTAGGTAGGGTTGGCACAATATGTTCCTTCGTTCTTGTTGGGAACTGAGATTTGGTTTAGTTTTTACAAATTGACGTTAGCTAACTTGCTACTATTACCGCTTTAAAGATCTACCCCTACTGCCTTAGAAGTATTATAGAGACAATATTATTTCATGTATGTACCTATAATTGAATAAAGTCGATATTACAGTAGAGATCTCGTTATATTGCGGCAACCGTTACTTATTATTACTAAGGTATTGGCTATTAAATATAATATACTAATATTTCTATTAAGAATTTTACTTTCATTGACTTATAACATGAAGAAAAAAGTTAAAAGGATAAGGTGATCTCGAGTAAAAAGCATACTAACTGACTATCTGGCACACTTTGCGTTTTAAATAGACGAGTTTATAGATACGGCGAATATTGAGACGTGATTAAATAGAGGTGAATATTTTTTATCATTATTCCACCTGGAACAAAAATTTAACAAGAGATTCTGTTTAATGAGAGAAACGACGCGTCGTCGCTATGACGTGAAATAGTGCTTTTAATTGAGATTTATACAAAGGCTTACTCGACATGGTCATTTTTTGACATATATTTACTTTTCATTGTGACTGTTTTTGAAATAAATGAAACGTACATATTAGATATTCTATTACAAACATTATTAAAATTTTAATGTTTCCTATAGTTTCTAGTAGACTAGAATATCCTTCTTTTTCTTCTTCTTCTTCCTAAGTTGGCAACTGGTCCTCTTTAATGAAGACCATTACTGCCATTATCGAGTGAATTATAGTGTCATGTGTTATGACGATTCAGTATCCTAACAAGATGGTGGTTCCCTTGTTAGAATTTTCTATGAAGATTTTGTGGGACCTCAATAGAATATTTGCAATATTCCGTGTGAATTTGAGTTTGAATTAGAATTTGGCTTTCTATCTATGTAGGCAATTTTGCCAATGTCAAGTTTGACAAACACAATACAATATAAACAACGTAACTAATGGATGCCATGTTGGTTTAACAGATTTTGACAGATGCCACCTTGAACATATTTACACTAGCTGTGCCCCGCGGTTTCACCCGCATATAATTTAGAAGAAATCATTGATTGATGATTTATAATATATTACTTTAGTACAGACAATATTTTTATCGATTGACCAGATGGTCACATCGCGGTATCGCACGGCCAGTTCGTACCACTACTACTATAGACATAGACCCGAGCCGAATGTTAGGCAAAAGGTTTTCTACTTGAACATGGATGAATGAACACTTTCTAGCACTTTTGAATTTACACTGGCAAGCTTAACGCTGTATAGCATTTTCTACCAGCTGAGTAGCACTAATGTGGAAAAAAGTATTATTGTCAATAGTGCAATAGTAAATTAAATTTAAAAAGCAAACAAACTTATGCAAACACAAAAATATAAAAGTAATAAAATTTAAATACAAAAATACACACATCAAAAAAGCCTAAGCAACATGCGTGATATTACAAATTTTTCCATTTATATTAATTAATTTCTAAATATTTACTCAAACAAAGTGCGTAGGTAAGTAAACTTTTATGTTATTGATGACATACTGACTGGTTGTAAAAAAAAATTTGATTGTTTTGTTTTTTCATAAAATTCAAATGACTGCGAATTTGTTTGAATTTAAGTGCGTTTTAATTGCTACGTTTAGTCTTGATTTTATAATTTTACCAACCATTTAAATAAAGTTATCGACAAAATTGAATTGTTAGATAGTCTTTACGTCATGAAGCGACGTCATTTGATAGCAGATGAAATGCAAAGAGCTGTAGGGATGTTGCAAGCGGGAAGTAATCAATCTCAGGTATTTTATCTCATTTTGGCATTCATAGAAGTGTTATTTGTCATCTTTCGCAGCGCTACAATAATACAGGAGAACCCGCTGAACAGCATCCAGGCTGTAAAAGGAGTACAACCACTCGGCAAGACCGGTACATACAACTGACTGCAAGACGCCAGCCGATGTTAACCGCTCGAGAGATAAGTTTGAGGCTACAAATTTCAAGTGGCGTTGATGTAAGTCCTCAAACTGTGCGAAATCGACTGCATGAGTACGGCCTACGAGCTCGACGCCCAATCAGGTGCCCACCGATATATGTCATGGGAATCGCGCTCGTCGATATGAATGGTGTACAGAACGCATAACATGAACCCAGGAACAATGGGATAAAATTATGTTTTCCGATTAGTCTTGATTCGGGTTTAAGCCTGATACAAGAAGGGTGCGAGTGTATCGTCGGCCCGGAAATACTGAAAGGCTCAGGTGCGTTTAGGAAGTTCATCCATACAGCGGCTCAACAGTTATGTTATGGGCGGGTATTATGAAGAACAGGCGAACTGAGCTCGTTTTTGTAAATAGAAACATGAATGCTGAAAATTACATTGAGGATATTCTCAGACCTTATGTCTACCCATTTGCACAAACCTTTGGCTCCGATTTTAGGTTAATGCATGACAATGCGCGTTCACATAGAGCTCGGCGAACCAGTGAATACTTTGCAACGGAGAACATCCGGGTATTGCCCTGGCCTGCACAATCGCCAGATCTCAACCCCATCGAGCACGCATGGGACATGCTCCAGAGACGTGTTTTGAAGGACTTGGACGGAGCGACAACAACCCAACAGCTGAAGGATTTGCTACAATTCCATTGGGAGCGAATACCACAAGATGACATAAACAGTCTCATTAATTCAATGAATAATCGTTGCCGACAAGTTTGGAAAGTAGAGGAGCCCATACTTTATATTAAATTGTTCTATTCTTTCACAATAAATACATTTTCTTAAGAAATTTCATTTTGTAAGAAAAAAAGTTTAGTTTCTTATGTATCTTAGTTTCTACAGTATATTCTAATATTATTCATTTCTGTTATTAAAAGAACTTATAAAGACAACAGCTGTTATTTTTACATCATAGAACCCTAAAGATATTATTTTAAAAATAAAATACAACGTTATAATGTGAAGAACCATCCTAAAATTTAAATTAGTACATGTTGCTTAGACTTTTTTGATGAGTGTATAATAACAATAAAACAAAAATAAATAAAAATACATACGTACATGGTTATCTATGTACAAATAAAAGTATACACACATGTTATAATTGCAAACAAATTTAATCACTCTGTCTTTTATTTATTAAACAAAATATCGGTGCAGTTGTGATTTGAAGTTGGTGATTGTTTTAGCATCTTGAAAATAACGCGGCAACGTATTCCACAGTCGTATGGCAGTTAACGTAAAGGAATTCAAATAGAGTGCTGATTTGTGCTCGGGGATTACAAGGTTCCTGCTGCAACCAGAGCGGACATCGCGACCGCGATCGACTAGGTACATAAATCGTTGCTGGAGATCTAGGGTTAATAAGGCGCAATAGAGGAAATTAAGTTTAGTTGCGAACAAAATTGAGAGATGTGATCAAACTTACGCAGATCGTATAAGTAGCGAATACACAAATTTAGTAGACAATCTAGTTTATTATTAATATTATTATACTGGAGATTGTTATAGAATTAAAACACTAATAACTAGCGTAATATCTAGTCAAGTCGTGCGCGAGCGGAGGACTTTAAAAAAAGATTTTAATTTTTTTAAGAAGCGTTTATTCGCGACCATACATGTCTTAAGACTAACTTAAAAATACTCTTAAAACTATGAAGCAAACACCAGACGCGCCTTACAGGATCAGTTTACTGCAACGTTGCGTCTGGCTTCTCTAGAATACAGACTGCTGAGTAGCGATATTCATAGAGGGTGATTCTATAACACCTCCCTCCTTAAGTTCGAAGTTATCCTGAATATGAGAACTTCGAATACATAGTTTAAACAATTTAACACGGTACTTATGAACTAGTTTACAGATTATTACAAAAATGAGTACATATAATATAAGAGTCCAAATGCTAACACTTTTCACTTCAATAATTGCCTTTTGGATTTCACTATTTTCACTAGCACTGAAACTTTTCTTGAGGGCGAATGATAGGTACTTTAAATCCATGAGATCGACACCTTCCAGGTTCAATGGACTGGAGGATTCCCTTTCAACAGGTAAGTGTATATTTGGCAAGTTTACAATTGGGAGTTTGTTGTATGTTATATTTTCATTGTCTTTCAGATGTATTTTCAGCGTTATGTTATGAATTTTTACTTCACAAGGGTCATCCAGGGTGAGTATGTAAGTACCCTTAACCTTAAGACGAAATATTTCGTCGATACAAGTTCTGGTAAGTACTTCTTCATTTTTACTTAACTGGCTCGATGTTAACTGGAATCTGACTGCATGACGTCACATTGTCGGCGTACGTCATCAACTCAACAACGCAAGCGTCATAGGTGTACTGGATCATTTCCTCGTTGAGGCATAGAAAGCTGGACTCGTCGATTTCTTTACAAGCGTGAGTGAGCAGTTTGATCTTCAACCCTTTTGCTAGCAAGTAGGGGTATTTGGGTAGAATTATGACTGTGGAATTACGGGATAGCACAGGTAATGGAATTAATTTATAATAGCTATAAGTATCCTTCCCAATTAGAGGTATTTCTAAAAGGTAAGTGATTCGATTTGCTTTAAAATAGGCTTTTAAAGTTATGGTTTGTTCTATCTTAATTAAATTCTCTGAAGTAGGTGTATATACTAATTTCTCAAACTTATTTATTTCCTGCAGAACACGTAACAACTTATTAGACTCTATGATAGACTGATGTAAAATTCCTAATCTACTTAAAGCAAAGTTAGTTTCAATCTCATTCAACTTAATATGAATCGCCTGAAAGTTGTGGATTAGTAAATTATATGTACTTATAATCTGAATTTCAAAATGTTCTTTTCTTAGTTTGTCGCTTATATTTTTAGATGTTACCGCAATTTCTTTATTAAGTTGTATGATGTTATTGTTAATTGCAAATGTAGAATTTGTTAACACCTCTATTGCTTCTGCAACTATACTTAGTTTCCTATTGGTAGATTTTTGACCAGACTGAACTTCGCTAATTAACTTCTCATATTTGATAGCATCCTCGTGATCGAGATTTCCAGTAATGATTTTAATTATTGAACCTAATGGATTTAATAGTCCACGCCTAATTCTAATCGACGGTGTTATTTGTTCAAATTTATTTATGGCTAATATTTTTATATATTCGACTTGCTTTCTAACATCTTTAAAGTTACTTGTAAAGGTTTCATGAAAATAATTTTTAACTATCTTATCTAATTCAAAAAGACGCGCTATATTAAACTTTAAATCGTCCTGTATAGGTTTAAAATCCAATACCCTTGCTACGATCCATTTATCTGTATTGATTACAGCGACACCATTTCTCACGGGTTTATCTTTAGACTGCCTTTTATTTGTGACCTTAGAGAAAATGATGTCTCCTAATTTTAATTGTGGTTGTTCTTCACCTCCTCGCTTTTCCCTAACTTTAACCTTATTATTTCCCGTCTTTTCAGTAAGGAATTTATATAAAACCTGCGTTCGTTTCTTATGGTCTTTAATTAATTGTTGTTTGTAAAATTTATCAAAATTTATATCAAATGTAGAGTTTAACTCGGTATGTCCAAATACTACTTCGAATGGTGAAAGATCCGTTGTACTATGAATAGTATTGTTATAAGCCATAACGGAATATGTCATTAAGCTTACGGCGTCAGTATATTTTCGTTCGTATTTAGCAAGTCTATAGATCTCTATTATTGTGGAATGAAACCGTTCAATTATTCCCATCGAGTTGGGATTATTTGGCGTTCCTATGTGCAATTTTATTTTATATAAGTCGGTTAATTCTTTTAATAGCTCATTATTAAATTCTGTACCAGGGTCGAAACTAATTTTCTGTGGTATACCGTAAAAAGAAAAGTAAGTAATCAATGCCCTAACCACTTCTGGTGTTGAACGCGATGGCACTTGAATTGCTTGCCCTAGCTTACTGAAGGCATCGATTAGAGTAAGATAGTGTGTTGATTCTATTGTGAATATATCGATGAATACTTCCTGGAATGGTGCATTTTGGGTTTGTGTAAGTTGTAGCAACGGTTTGATAGGCTTTCGATCGTACTTAGCAGTTTTACACTTTTCACAGGAGTTAATGATTGCGGATACTATTTCATGCATATTTGGCCAATAATAATTCCGTCGTATTCTTTTAATGGTTTCCGTAATTCCTCGATGGCAAGTTTTCCCTTCGTGTAATTTTGTAATAATTATCTTTTTTTCTTCCTCATCCTCTACATAAATCACGCGTTCCGTACATTCATAAAAATTAACATAACCTTTTTTGAATAATTCCAATATAACAATGCTAAATTCTCTCCTGTGTTCGGGGTTTTCAAAATAGATAAAATATTTAATTTTGGGTTTAATATATTTCTTATGGAACTCTTTTATAATGTCTAAATTTCCAATCGGAAGAAAGACTTCTAGTACTTTCTGATTATTACGGGATAGATCTTTAACTTGAAATTCGTTACGATACCCCGTTGAAAACTAATATTTGATTGGGTTTTGTATCAATTGCTTCATGTAAGATTGGGATACCATTAAATTCCATGTCGCGTGCGGAATGTACTGTATGAGTAGAATCAGTTTCGGATCTGACCAAATATTCACGGGGTTCTTCAACTATGACTGTATCTGGTATAGATATGGGGCTAGCTGTAGCGGTTCTCTCAGAATCAGAGATTGTTATTGTTTTAGAGTCGTACGTAGTTCGACGTCTCGCTATAGCGGCAATGTTTTCAGTTACTTCCTTCAAGTGTTCCTGTAATTTCCTTTCCTTTTCGTCAAATATTATGTCGACTTCCACATCTATCATGTCTACGTCGTGACAGTTAACCCTTTCAGTACTACCTACATATTCAGTAACCTTAAAAGGTTTCGTAATTGTTAAAGCCATTGGTTTGTCTAATGTGTTTTGTATAACCGTAGTGGCATAACCATTGTGACATTGTACAATTGCTGATGGCATTCTAACTCCATCGCAAAATTTTGTAAAATTTAAAATAGCTTCTCCTGAAAATTGGTCTGTCGGTAACTTTACACGTTGTTCTGTTCGCGGGTCTAGTATGATTAGATGATTACTTTCGTTAACTATCGGAATCGTAGTAGTTTTCGTTACGAGTTTTGAGTGTTTTAAGTCTATAACAGCTTCTAACTGTATTAAAAGATCATTGCCTATTAACCCATCATATTTGTCATCAACATCGTACACATAAAATTTATGATAGCTATCGTTTTTGAATGATGGCATGAGTGGAATATAGACTACTTCATTATGGTTGCTAGATGCATGTGTGCTAATAACGGTGAATGGTTCTGTACTTGCATAGGACCTATAGAAGTTATGAGCTTTACGCGGACTCATGAATGATCGCATACTACCGGTATCGATCATAAATTTCGCGTCAATTTCTGGTATGTGAATGTACGGTAACTTCAATTTAACATCACAATTTAGATTTACTATTTCGGGTTTGTTTGTGTAATCTCCTATTCGAAAATTTTGAATCTCTTCACTTATACTCTCGTCTTTCACTTTCTTACTTTCGTCATCAGTCGTTTTAGTTTCATTCTCATTTTCGAATTCTTCATAATAATCGTTATTTTCCTGTGGCCAATATTCCTGATCGTAGTAGTCATTATTATCGTAATAGTAATAGTGACCGACTTCGCCTAATTCCAACTCATTAAGGCGAAAGCCTTGGGGTGGTCCCTGACCTTGATGTTTTAACGGTGGTGCAGTACGCATAGTGACGTCGGTATTTTCTAAAGCATTTGTTGGTTGGGGAGGCCTATACCCTAACTGACCTTGGTTAATTTGTTGACGGTATCCAAACTGCTGTCTAGGCATTGAACCGAATTGTGTTGGTTGCATGAATTTTTGTTGCATACCGAATTGCTGAGGGCTTAACTGTGGCTTATATCCGAATTGCGGTGTATAACCTAACTGAGGCTTATATCCGAACTGAGGTTTATGTCCGAATTGCGGTGTATACCCTAACTGAGGCTTATATCCGAACTGAGGTTTATATCCAAACTACGGCTGCGAACCAAAGGTTTGCGGTAATTTTACTTGACTACCCGGAACACCGAATTTAAATTGGGGTGGATTAGAGGGTTGCAATATTGGCCTAAAACCACTGGATTGAATTGAACCCTGTACCTCCCGGGGTATGCCAGAGAGATTACTCTGTAAATGCGGGGTATTGAACTTCGCTTGTAATGACGTACCTGTTTGTTGCCTGCATAATTTATTTTTGGTATTATATTGTTCGTAAAAGTTCACTTCTTCCAATACAAACTCTAAAGCCTTTTCTAACGTTTCTGGCGATTTCAATCTAACTGTTCTTATCAAATGTTCCGGTAAGTTGTACAAGAAAACGTTAAGTGACATATTATTATATATAATGATCTTTGCATTTTTAATTTCTGTGTTTGTTAACTGATTTACTTTTGATATTAATACTGCTCTAATTGATTGTATACGATTACAAAAATCTGTATAATTTTCACCGTGTTTTATCTTTACATTTTCTAACTCTATCGCAATGCACTCTTCACTCCTAGGATCACCAAAGTGTTGAGTTAATAAGTCTTTAAGTTCAGCCCATGTCTCGATGTCTTCCCTTTCACTTAGTAAGGCTGCTGCGTCATCAACTAACCTACTTGTTAATGCGTGCATCACATACAAGTTTTGTTCCTGACTCCCTTTATATTTATTAATTACAAATTCACATTTCCTTAAACATAAGTTTAGATGACGTTTATCTCCGTTGAACTGCGGTATCAGTTTCATCATTTCGTTTGGGATTATTCTAATGGTTGCCATTTTTGATACACACTAACACAAAATACGACAAAAATAAAATACACACACCAAAAATGAGTCACACAGAATATAATAAAAACCAATAAAATACAAGACACACAAAAATATAAAAGACACGAAATGTAAATTCCTATTTTAAATATAGTGAAAAGATTTTATTCCTAATACAACAATATAACTAAAATAATAAATTTGAGAAATTATATTTGTTACTGCAATTTTTCCTTTTTATATTGTATATTGTAATTTATTACTTATAACTAATGTCTATAGAAAATTCATAAGTGAGTTTTTCGAAGTTTAGAAATACACTCGAATTATTCCAGACACCTATAACTATTTTTTTTTTTCGAAAAGGATTGGGATATATAGAAAGGAATAGCAAGTTGAGTCTACTCACAAACTGCCCATGTCCCTCGATGAGTCTTAGACGTGTCCTCCAGCTGCTGTGATGATCTTTGACAAATTTGTTTGGTTCGAGGATTCCCGTTTAAAACGCGTGGAAACGTTCGTCGCGGTACTGATTTTAAATACTTTTCACGACGCGGAAATCCTACCGGCTGCGCCAGTCAAGTCGTGCGCGAGCGGAGGACTTTAAAAAAAGATTTTAATTTTTTTAAGAAGCGTTTATTCGCGACCATACATGTCTTAAGACTAACTTAAAAATACTCTTAAAACTACGAAGCAAACACCAGACGCGCCTTACAGGATCAGTTTACTGCAACGTTGCGTCTGGCTTCTCTAGAATACAGACTGCTAAGTAGCGATATTCATAGAGGGTGATTCTATAACAATCTCTATACTAGATATTTATAATAACAGTAATTGTGTATTCGAAATACTAATTAACTTATTATCAAATCAGTTATAGTGTTTTTTTTTTAACTTTTTTTCAAGTTAAACTTGCGAAAGAAGACTACGTACAAAAGATAAATACATCGATACAATATTCCAGTATGAATACCAAATCAGCGTTAGTAAATTAGATTTCGAACACTAATAAAACCACTTTCGTGATGCTCAAAATACAGTTAGTAAAGCGGGTGATAAGTTCTGCTTTGGTCACGTTCTTGCTTTGTCATCAAGCGCTTAAGAGTCTAGAAATTGTGCACACAATCGCTGGAACAGCGCCAAACGTTCACAGAACGAGATCTATAGGAGTAACGAGCAAATTATTTGGAAAGGGACTTTTAAAATTAATTGATACGGTTAGATACAATTTTTACTAATATTTATTTAACCCTAATATTTTGTGAGAAGTTTATATGAAATAGTGTTTTGGTTTTTATTTTATAATGTTATTTGGAATAAAGCTTTACTGAACTTATAATTGAAGGCAGATTAAATACATATTGAAAGAGTAAGTAAAATTAGTTGAATACCTATGAAACAAAAACGCATTTTTAATTTTTGTCTGTCTGTTTATTTGTTCCAGGTAATCTCGGAAACGGTCGGACCGATTGTGAGTGGACTTTCACCGGTAGATATCTGATGTTATAAGGAGTAACTTAGTTTACTTTCATTTTACAAAAAGATTTAGGGTTCCGCGCTTAAATAAATAAAACTGGTCATGGTAAACCATTTCAGGCGTTTAATGGCTTACGCTGAGTAAACCATAAGAGATATTATAGCAAATTAATGTACTACATAATTGTAGATATTAAAAAGACCTACAAAAAAGTCAGCAAGAGTATATATGTCTATCTTCTAATGAACACCTACAATAAGCATTTTTATCTTTTAAATAAGATATGCGCGTAAGCAAAGTCGCGGACACAGCTAATTCAAAATAAAAATGTTTGATATATTTGACAATATTGCTACCGACTTATAATTTTAACAGGGTTGATGTACATATAGAACACAAAACTTTTTTTAAGTAAATCGACGGTCCCTACGTACAAAGCGACATGTCAAAAATGTCATTTTTTTTATTACTTAAATGGCTTTTTATCTTGTCCATACCCTCATACGTATGTATTTATTTTTTTAAATTATCATGTGGTTTACTAAATACTCTGATCGTATAAGAGAACAAGTATATTAGTTTCAAAGAATTGGTGTCGTATAAACGGATATTTATACTTAACCCTTTGTACAGCGACTTAAACAGCGCGCCACACAGCGCGAGCGGAGCCTTGTCAAACTTAACTTCATTCACGGGAGTTTCCCCAGTAAAACATGTCTATGCATGCACGCGCTATAGAATAATATTATGATACAGTCAGGTGGTGTTTTTTATAGTTATTTAGTAATTATTTTATTACATTATTACTGTAAAACATGAGTAACAATAGATCAAAATTATTAGTGGATATTGCTAACTCTAAGAATACTACTTTATTAGTTTCTAAAGCTCAAGATTTGATTAATTACATCTGTGAAGCTCATGAGGGTAAGTAGAAATCACAAGTACCTATTCTATACAATAATATACACTTAAAAAGTGCTGATATTGTTTTCATACTTTTTCTAACCTACTAAAATAAGATAACAGCGTAAAAGCGGTCATATGAGACATGTCTCCTTATACGATGATATACCTACTTACTTATTAAATTATTTTTATTTCACTAATTTATTACCTACATTTTTTTATAGACATTAAATAAAAAAACCTATTGTGTAATTGATAACGTAGTGTATGAAGTCATGTCATACATGTTTGTTTATACGTGTAACCAATCAGTTTATATACGGTCTTGTTTTCATTTACCTACTGTCTTGTTGCTAGATTATTTTTATTTTTTCAGAGTAACGTGTTTGTACAGAAAAGGATAGCTCAATAGGTCTTGAAGATAAGTCTTTGGAAGCTGCTAGCATTACAAGACAAGATGTTAAACCACACAGTTATGGAGAAGAAAATGAAACAGAAAATATATTGTCGCAAACTGAATTAAATTATATAATTGAGAGTTTGGGAGTAATTTCGGATAATGAAATAGAGCTTTGTACTAAACATGACTCTTTTGTCACTCCAATTTGTGATAATGAAACACCACTTTTAACATCGGAAAAATCTATTTTCAATAATGAATCTGATAATAAAGATACTTCGCCAGCCTGTGTACTATCACATTTGAAATCTTTTGCTTCAACGCCAATGTCAAGCCCATATACGATGTTTGGAGACATTGATAATGATTGTAACTCTTTCAGCGAAAGTACTGCAATTCTGTCTGATACTACCTTAAGATCAAGAGCCCTTTGGGGTCCAGTGAAATGTCTGATTCATCAACACAACACAGAACAAAAAAAAAACGGCAGTATGTGAAAAAAGCAATAACAATTAACAGAGGTGCTATCAAATCTAACGGGCTAGATGTGAAAAGAAAGTTACTTGTCAATTTAGAAAAAGCTCATATATCTCGTTCTGGAATGCAACAAATGGAAAAACAAATAAAGGGTCCATGTAAATCCAACTGTCGCTTAAAATGTTTCGAAAAGTTCAATATGCTAGCACGCCAAAAACTATTCGAATCATTTTGGAATCTGGGGGAACATTCTCATCGGTGGTCATTTATTGCGAGTCATGTGAAGCAAATAAAAAAAAAACAATGGACCCAGAATTCCAGAAGATTAAATGTTTTTAAGTTTTTTATGCCGCTTTTATCTGACACCGGCAACAAAGAAAAGATGATGGTCTGTAAAACGATGTACAAAAATACACTTTCTGTAAGTCATAGTTTTATACAATATGCTATCGACAAGTATGATCAAGACGTGGGTGGGTATCTTTACAAAAGATTTGAGAGGTTTTCACCAAAATCATCCAACTATTATAAATTCTCCAATGAAAGACTCTGTAATTCAACACGTCAAAAGTTTTCACCTATAGAAAGTCATTATATCCGAAAGAATTTTAATAAACAGTATATAGAGGGTGGGTGGACTTTCAAAAAAATGTACGATCTGTGTATTGTATGGTGTAATGAGCTGAATATAACTGAAAATAAAGCTACTTCTGTAAGACAATACAAAGATATTGTTAATAAAGAATTAAATATTGGTTTCCACGTACCAAAAAAGGATCAGTGCGACTTATGTCACGCAATAAAAAACATCGCCTTACCATCTGATAATGAAAAATTGAAGCATAAGTCACACATTGATAACAAAAAACTTGCCAGGGAGTTAAAGAACGCAGAAAAAATTGAGGCTCGAAAACGTATGAAATTTGCACAGCAATATTTTTGTTTCCGAAAAAATAAATAACACGCCACATGCTGAAATTAGTGTACTTTATTATAAAAGGAATTTGTCAGTATATAATTTTACTGTTTTCGATGTTGGGTTAAAAGAAGCTGTTTGTTTTATGTGGGATGAAACAGTCGCTAAACGCGGCGCCAATAAAGTGGCAAGTTGTTTATTTTCTTTCATTAAAAAAAGTTGAAGCTGGTGTCAAAGTTTTTCGATTCTGGTCAGATAACTGCGCAGGCCAGAATCGCAATCGAATTGTTTTTTTTATGTACTTGTATGTAAGTAACAAATATAAGATAGACGTGTGCCGTCGTTTCTTAGAAAAGGGGCATAATCAAAACGAGGCAGATAGCGTTCATGCGCTTATAGAACGATCAGCAAAAAGCAAAATCATTCACATACCTGATGAATGGTATACACTGGTACGCTGGGCAAAACAGAATATTCCACCCTATACAGTTGTAGAAGTAAATCAAGATTTGATTTTAGATTCCAAAGAATGGCTAAACGATAAAAGAATAAAAGATAAAAGACTAAAAGATAAGAACTCTGAGAAAATTATTTGGAATAAAATAAGAGAAATGAAAATTCAAAGGAACTGTCCAGAAGTTTTAGAATTTAAATATGATTTTTTTGAAGATAGCTATAGAAAACTGAACTGTGGCTATAATTTGAAATTCACAAGAGCTAGGGAAGAAGAAAGATCAAGAAATCATACTAGAGAAGTTATACAAACAGCCAATTGCGATAACTGAAATAAAGTACAAGGATTTGATTAGTTTGTGTGACAAAATTATAATTCCACAAAAGTATCATGAATTTTATAAAATCCTTAATCATACTAAAGAAGTTCAGAGTGATGACGAAGATGATTAATAATTAGATTATTTATATAAACTCATTTAAGTACTTTCTTTTTGATTTTTATGTTGTTAATTTAATTTATGAAAAAAGAACATAAATAATAGATAATAACATTATTCAGCCTGAATGAAGCCGTGATGATGATTATAAGATTAGGTATGGCTTTAGATAATTAATAGAATAGCTATTGATTGTTAATCTCTTTCTAGAATGGTTCATTGTAAACCATAAAATATATTGTTATTTTCCATGTTTAGTTCCTATTTAATTGTGCCTGATTAATAAAGTAGATAAGGTGATTACAAAAGACTGTTACATATAAATGTATAGTTTTTGACTAAAAATGTTTTATCAATAAAAAATTCTACTGATTACTATCTTAATTCAGTACATATCTTTATTTACATTCCCCGAAAACAGTCCTACTCTAATATAATGACGTATAAAAAGATATGTCTAAATAAGTATATTTTTAACTTTGAAGGGAATCGATCTTATAATATTCAAGTTATACTTATCATTGTAATAACATAAGTACACGTTTTTAAATAAATTTGAATAAAATGTAGTTAATAACGTTGATCTGATGTCTCCAACGTATAAACGGGTAACTTATACTTGACCGAAAGTAACTAACTTAACATGACAATGTAGAAACAGTCATCTATCAGGTTTTTCATGAAAACATGAAAATACATACATATAGTAAATATTATCATAAACTTCAAAAATCTAACAAAACATGGCAGAAAAGATAAATATTAAAATGTAAATAGATTAATTTCTAGAGTGATTTCAACATTCATTACGCTCTCCTGTAAACCTCCGTTTTTGACATGTCGCTTTGTATGTCGGGACGGTCGAAATTTTTATTTGTCTAGATATAATCAGTGCTATTATTAGTAGGCTGAGATGGATTCAAAAGCTATCAATTTTCCTTTTTTTTGTTTCGAAATCTATACAAAAGTAGGCTTCCCTTTTAAATAATACTATTAGTTTACTAGATGTTACATACGGAATAAAAACAAAATTAAATTGATTTTAAAATTTATGAAATAAAATAAATAGATAATACGCCTTGCTACCCAACAGTAAAGAAAAATCCAAAAACATTTCTTCAATCAATAACCACTTACGATTATCTAGAATCTATAAAATACTTTATTTTTCTTTACGCAAAAAAAAAATTTTTTGTAGAATAATCTAGTATTGAAAACAAAGTTAATGCAACAAATAATAAAAAAAACGAGGACAATTCTAGATCGAGGAGAATTCGTTTAAATTGGTTTAAAAGCGAACCATAGACATACTGTACATAGGGTTCTAATTTGAACTTTAAATCAAAAACATGAAGTAAGTCTATAAGTGAAAAGGACTATTGGTGAAACTTAGAAATACACGTAAAAAGTGTTGACAAATGTTTATATTTAAGCTTTGTATTCATGAGTTTAAATAAATTCGTAACTGCCGTACACAGCATGTTTCTTACCATCGAGTGTAATAATATAGAGTGGGTAGGTAGTGAGAATTTACATAATTTGATAAAGTGTTAACGATTATCATAAATACTACAATAATTTACATTGAATTTCGATAAAGTTACTCCTAAACTAATTTAGTTTATAAAGCTAACGAATATGAAGTACAATTATTTAAATAATTAAGGCAGATTAAAAGTGAAGTTTTTGTTTTTTGTACTTAGTAAATTCTAATTTCCTTAGAAATATTTTTTTACGTTTTGTATCAGTTATCATAGTTTTTTTTTAAATGAATATCCATATAGTATAGATATGAAATCACAGTAATAACAAAGAATATATTCAACACCAATTAATTTAAAAAGTACCATGGTGTCTTTAGTTTTCCATTGGCTAATCCCCATTGTTAAAATTTTAGCCATTTGACACTGGCCGAACTGTGTACTTCACGCATGTAGCCACTTATTTAATAAGTGAAGTGAAACATTTAAATAACCATTTACGACGAAACGAAAAGGAGGGTTTATTTTGTTACCTATAATGTTATCATCAGTCTAGAAAGTTATCGCGGTAGAGTGTAAAATGAAATTGAAAAAATAAAATATCGTCGTAAAAGCTTTTCTCTTCGTATAGGTCTTTTGTAGTTTGTGTTCCTTCTAAGGCAGTTCGAATGCTTGACACGTAGCACGGGAGTACGGGTGAAAGCGCGATGCAGTGCTCCACATACACTTTTTTTAAATTTTCTATAACATTCATGAGACGCGAAATATTCCTATGTACCTACTTTCGTAAAATATAATATAAACCATTCAAAAAGTGTCCTTCGTATTCGGAGTAACGTAAACTGGGATATAAAAATTGTTACATCATTAAAAAAACATGCGTTATTTGAAATTTCGTGTGTGTATTCAACGGTCCGCATTATTGTACAACATAGTTGAGAGCGGGTGACCTTTTATTAATCAAAAATCAAACATAAAACTATTTTATTTTATTTAGATCCTAAGAAGACACTTATCCGTTTAATAACTACTACTGGTTCGTAAAACCTCCCAATCATCGAGAAACGTCAGAAAAAAACTCGATCAGGCTTATGAATATTATTTTATACTATATGTATTGTTTAATGTTATTCTATTTTTTGTATATCTGCAGAGAGCGAGTTAATTTCGGACGTCACTATAAATCACGTAAACATGATCTGCCCTAAAATACCATTTCGACACTAAAACTTGTTATACATAATTCTTCAATTTATTGTCCGGTAAATAGGTAATTTGCTTAAAAAGTTTAAAACCTCATGATTTCATATATGAACTAAGAGAAAGTGCTGAGAATTAGGTGATTAAATAGAATATGTTTATCATTATTTCTGTACGTTTTACAAAAAAACCAGTTCATACATTTCTTTCATGTGGCTCTAAAAAATCATACAGGCTACAAAAAAAAAATTAGCTATTTAGGTACTGTAGGTACCTACCTAAATGTAGTGAAAAGTTCTTTGAAGGTATTGTTAAATGTCAGATTTATTTAAAAAGTGTAACGTAATTAAGAGTAATTTAGTACGTTTGTATGAATCGATGTCATTTATATGCTATTCATATAAAATATAAATGTTTTTATGGAGCTGCAGAAACGTAGATACTTTTTGTTGCTGACACAGGACACCGTCACAGGAAATCAGGGTTTCTGTGACCACTATCGACAACTGGACACAGTCACTTGAACTTTTGTTGGACATTTTACAGTTAACCAACCGCGACATAAATAGTGAGACTGAAATGTGTAAGGCCCCCTACCCCAGAACGATGTCTGTGTCCATTGCGCGACAATGGTAACTAATGTGTGTAACTAGTACAATTGTATGAAATCTAATAATGTTACTTGTTTCTTCAACTAAAAACATTTAGTTTCTAGTTGCTTACGTCGAAAACTTTTTGATTGTCAACTCGGGGTCCAGTGGAAGCAACGGGACACAAACAGTATCTACTTCTGCGTAGGTAGTGTTAATTCTATATTCATTGTATGAAATTAAAATACTCACTGGTAGCCTGTATTCGACACAAAACACAAAAGTGTTTATGTTTGCAACGGCGCCTTATTGTCTCATCGAATGAACAAAGTGAACACAGACGTAAAGATGTAATAGAATCGTATTGTACAGTTTGCAATTGTTTCACGTTGCGGATGCTGTATTGTGCATTCAGGTTAACGTCGCACTACGTCCTGTTGCTGGCAGACATCGCTGGCAGGCGTAACATAGCAGTTCGCTTGGCATACTCCATGACGTTCCTTGCCTGTCAGTGTAATAATAGAAAACATGTAATAGTCATTTTCAAAGCGCTGAAAACTGTTACTTTTTAGAGCGCAATCAAAGATAACAATCTACGAGTAGTACCTTGTCTACACTATCTTTGGTTGCAGTGGCTTATTGTATGACCATTTACTACCTCTAATGTTGTGTTCGGCCCGAAGAGGCCCAAAAAATTTTGGTGATGCGGGGTGCAGGAAAACCGCACCGCGTTAATGGCGACTCGTGATGGATGCGATTATTCTCGACGATAGCTCTCGTTAAATTTCATATGTCACTCGCGGAGAAGGTCTCCCAAGCTACATTCACTACGGGTTCTATTTTCAGCGGCAGTTGTGCAAAGTTCAACAGTTATATCACTTGCTCAACCCGCGGTGCCTAATAATTATCACGCACCAACATCTATTATATTAAAATCTTTCGTTGCCATCAAATTAGAAAATTTCTGAATCGATATTTTGCGCGTAAGCAATTATAGCTTTTTATGAATTTATACTGGTTTGTTTAAGTAATTGAACGAATATTTTAAACAACTTTATTATAATAGAAAAAGAATACATATTAATAATAAGATCATATTCCTACTTATATGTAATAAATATGGAAGTTCGTATGTTTGTAGTATGCGATTGAAATTTAGTACACAAATAGTTTATTACCTCGATTAACACATAGAAGACTTTTTAGCCCGGTAAATGACATATTTTTAATTTTTCTCTGGACCCAATTGTTTCTTATAGAACTAAGGTGGCAAATAAGCATACATCCCGCCTGATGGTAAACGTCTACCGTAGCGTAAGGATGCTTGTTATATCATAGACCTTACCGACCTTAAATCCCCCTACTCGAAGGAGCTCTGAAAATTCTACTCAACGCAGGAACACATCACAATGTTATTTAGCTGCGACCGTCTGTAAGGTCGAGGTATTCCACCTGTTGGACTACCTCGAGTAGAGATATCTCTAAAGACATTTGTCTGTGCTCTACCTCTCTTAAACTTCTGAATTCTATGCAGAAGAAGTCACGGGCGTAAATTATTCTTTCCATAAAAATATCATGTCCGTTGATATGATTATTTATTAACTTATTACATTGTTCATATATTACTCAACTCTTGTTACTCATATCCAAAACTATACAAGAATAAAATGTACTTTTTCTCATATGTAATACAATAACTGTATGCATTCATTTCGAACGTCCACTCCGTGAGAGACACACCGTGATTTGATTTTCAGCGCAAACCGATTAAAATTTACATGAGATTTTTCGTTGCTCTGTTACCCTATCCGCTTGTCAATGAATTTTATAAATCTGGGAAGATTAATTGAGCTTTAATATGTGTATTCCATCAGAGCACAGTCGATTGGATAGCTTTTAATATTTTTTATTGGGGTTTCGTTCGAAATTTATTATTTCGAAGTTTAAACATTCATCGGTGTGGGCTGTGCAGATAGAGTGTCGTCGATAAAGAAGCAGCTCATTTTAGTTTCCAACCAAAGTGTTACCCGTATTTGCCTTTGTCCTTGGTTAGGTTAGTCATAAATAGGTATTTGTGTGTACGTAGGTGCGTAAGTTGATTAGTATAGTTTCGACGGGTACTGATTTAGGGTAGTTTTTTTAGATACTAAATTATCAAAGTTTTATTATTTACGATACAAGTTACAATTACCAACTTACTTTATTTGTGCTTTACTACAGTAATTATTTGTGCACATGTTTCATGTAATCATTTCTCGCTATTTAACATGTGTCTTTAGATAGTCGCGTTCGGACTACATTAGGTATTAGTGTTTAAAATACAATAATGGTACTTACATAATTTAGTTTTTGCGTATACAATATAGATATTATATATGTATACTCTATAGATTTCTTATGAACAATTTTGTATATTAATTACAGAGACAGAGACAAACATCTTAGTATACCATGAATTCATCGTGCGGGTGCCGGGTCCATCGTGTGGCGGAGAAGAGAAACACGAGCAGCCCCCGGGACTTGCGACCCAGGTCTAGATTTAAGGGGCCCCCTTATGATTCACAATCACACCGGCGCTAGACCACCAAACAGTGACCATTACTTTTCTAGGGGTAAGTTTTCGTTTAGGGCATTGTTTAGGTGCTGAACCAGGATCCAACCAACTTGCTGAGCGCTTGCGGTTATCAAACAGAATCCATTTTTCATCGCAGGTAATAATGCGGTTCAAAATTCCTTCATTTGTGTGTCTGTTGAGCAGTGCAAGGCACGTCTCGACATGTACTTCGCGCTGGCGACATTGAGTTCGTGGGGCACCCATTTGTCAAGCTTTTTTACCTTGCCAATTTGACGCAAATGGACCAATATTGTTTTGACGCTAACGTCGAAAGCTGCTGCTAATTCAGCTGTAGATTGTGTATCATCAGCTTCCACAATCGCCTTTAATTCGTCATTGTCGACCAAAGTCTTCGGACGACCGCGAGGTTCATTTTTCAAGTCGAAATTCCCAGAACGGAAGCGAGCAAACCAATAAAAGGTGGTGCGTTGGTTTGTAGTGTTAGCTCCGTAAACGTCGTTGATGTTGCGTGCCGCTTGTGCCGCGTTGCTGCCTTGACGGTACTCATATTCCATAATTACTCGAATTTTTAACGTATCCATGATGACAAAGAAGATTGAAATGCGATGAAAATGTAACACTAATCAATAAACAAATGACTAATTTTGGAAAAAGAATTCCATGTTTTTAAAATAAAATTAATTTGAAATTAGAATTCTTAGCCAAACAAAAATTATTTTGATTTGAAATGGCCAGTACTGCAGAACGGCAATTTCATAGGTAAAGACCTATTATTACAATAATCTTAAAATATTGCTTTGTAACATTCAATTAACTGAAGTATTATTATCTGTTATTAATTACTAAAAAAGGCCTTTCAATTTTAAAATCACTCTCAGGATGCGCAAGTCAATAACTTTTATTAATATCAGTTTCGCATTGCTTTCGATAAATGCCAGATAATCAAAACAAAATGCGGTTATGAATTACACATTAATAGAACAGACACATCTCAACATTATTTAGGACTGTAAAAAAATATGTTTACACATTTAACACTGTACGTCAGTTCACTATCGCTGCTGGTCTCTCATTTCCGTGCGTTCGACATGTGGAAATTACGAGTGCATTTGTATTGTCCAAAATGTTCACAGCCTCCCTTTGGTTTACCCTCATGTTTGTCATTTACGATAACACGTTCAAATAATAAAGGGCCTTTTTATATGATGTCCAATATTCATATTTTACGCAATTATCTCTAACAAAATTGAGCAACGACAAAATAAATAATCATATTAAATTGGTTGTTGGTGCTTACATAAAATAAAAGACAAATGACGTAATCTTACACTTAATCCTAAAATAAGGGTTGTCGTGTTCAGCAACAAGGCTTAAATAAACGCTGTCTTCTCAAGATTTCTTCGTGTAATTTTTTTTATTGCGAATATACAAAATAGGTAGGAATTATATGCGCTCATAAATTGGTTGGATAGACATTTTTTTTTCAATTATAATATGTTTTCAAATTTTACATTACCGGTCACTTGCTTGGATACCGGCGCGGCAGCAAATGGTTGACGAGGAACTTAGAAGAACATATTTTTCGATTTGGCGTTTGAAGGAGAGTACCTTTGGAGCTTGGAAACTCTATAAACGGAACAAAGGGTACGTGAGCCTTCATCCCGAAAAAAATTCAAGTGTCTGTCTGTAATTATGAAATAAAGGCTTTCGTAAAGGTAATATGGTTATTAGCACACTACCAAAACCGATAGAGGCGTTTTTTTTTACAATATTTGCCTGTATATTTGAAGTTTTACTTGTCCAGGCTAATTCAACATCTACCATTCATCATCATTTTTCAAAAGGGCAGTGAATAAGTTTTTAAAGGGTCGGCAACGCACATGCACTCCTGGAGTTGCAAGCGTCCATTGTGATCGGTGATCGTAGTATTAAAAAAAATTACGAAACAGTTAAACCGATTTTGACAGAACTTTCATCGGCTGGTAGAAAACAGTTCAAAGAGTAATCTACCCTACATATTATTACAATTTTTCATAGGAGTTGGACAGTAAAAGTAAAAAGTAGATAGTGCCAATTTTAAATCTTCATAAAATACGTAGTACCCCTGGAACAAAATATTCAGGTAAACGAAGTCGCAGGCATTAGCTAGTTGGTACATAATATGAATAAAAATTGTGTTATTTAACCGCTATAGGTAAATGACTTACATTGTTACAGATTTAGGCAAAACATGAATTCAAATGTAATCTATATTAATATATCTGTAATTCTGTCTGTACAGTTAATTTTTTCCAAATTTCCCGATCGGATCACTATAAACACGATACTGAGCACGAATATGTGAAAAAATTTTTTGTCTGTCTGTATGTCTGTTTGTATTTAATAAATTCTTTTTGTTAATTACTGACCGATTTTGATAAAATTTTGTACACGGGAAGTAGTCACTTAGTAGAAGTCATACCACGAAAGATAGGCTATAAGAATTGCCAATAATAGTTTAGAAATCGTAAAAAAATATATTTAAAAAACTAAATATTCATCAATTCTGAAAAGGTTCTTATCAAATTTTGTAGACGGGAACGTCGGTCGTGGAACGTGGACGGTATACGTCAATAACATAATTGATAAGCTTTAAGGATCGCTAAAAACATATTTAAGTATCGTAAAAATATTTAGATTTTAACCGATTTTAATTAAGTTTTATACACGGGAATTAAATATGTAAAATATGAACTGTCAAAAATATGAGTAAAAATAAAATTAAGGAATGTAAATAATTACTGCGTAGTATAAACGCGTGCGGAGCCGCGGGCACACCGCTAGTATTAATATAGTTTTGACATGAATAATCAGGCAGAAACTTCGAGTAATTAAAAAGTAAGTAGCGTTCTAGACCCATACTATATAAACCTAATTATGTTATAATCTGATATTTTGTCTAACTTTACTTTTGTCGAGGTTTATCTGAACCAAAAATTAATTTGTAAAAACCAAACTCAGTGTTATTCAACTTAACCTAACATTAATAGTATAGAGTTATCCACTAGAGGTTTCTGAATATTACAGATTTAGTAAGATTTGAAACGAAAATCATAACTTTGAAAGACTGTGTTCCATTAAAGGTTGGGAGATTGGAACGGCTCTGGGCTCTGGGCAGTATAAAACGGATGCAATAGATATGCATATCCTGATTTGAATCCGAAAATGCAATTCACTTCAATAGACTACTTTCTTTAGATGGAATGTGCAATGCTCCTTTAAAGGAAGCAAATAAAAATATTTCATTAAATATAATTTTAAAAGTACGTTATTATAGGTATACTATATCAGATGTTACCAGAGTTAGTACGATGATACAAGATTGTACAGTTTAGGTAATCCTAGAGCTGTGAATTTTTTTTATCCTTTGTTTAAAATTGCATAATAAGGAAAAGTAAATTTATTTGGACCATTTTTTTCAAATGCATATTTAATGTAATCTATTTATTAGGTTTACAAAAAAGTATTTGTGAATTAAATGAATCATAGGCTTTGCTTTTATTAAGTTTTAATTATCATAACTGATAAGCAAAATTGGACTTCAATACAGTCAGTCACACATCTTTCGCAGTTATAGGCAAAGCACATTATGGAATCATCCACTTGTTTTTTTTTTCTTTACCACTTACTTTTTAGGCTTCGGCACCATTTGAAAATCGATTACATCGAATGCTTTTTTAACTAAATTAATTTTAAATTAGATGTAACTAAACTAAATGTTTTTTAAACCTATTCTTTAATTCCTACTGTTAACTTTATGAAATGAGCTTTATGTTTGAGCCAATTATTTGAATTCGTTCATTTTTTTTTGATTATGTGGTCAAAATGAAATCAGCCACGCCGACTTCTTCTGACCTGTGTCCTTCCTAATGCCAATTGGCTGACGACGCTGTAGCGTCATATGACGTCATTGTTGGAGAGACACCACCGCCACCCTTACCAACATTAAAATCGGATCGCTCGAGTGCCTGTGACGACATATATTACGTCGCAATACGTTGACCGATCATCTCGCGGTTGTATGACCGCGCCGCTCCGAGTGTGCATTTTTATATTAAAACATACCATCCGTTAACGTGGTGAAGAACATTTAGTGAGGTGGAATACGCTTGTGTGCAGCGTTGGGACCAGACGTATCTAAGCTCCAAGCTGGATTGGGAGAGGAAGCAGTTTCGGAAGTTCAAGGTTAGTGGATGATGTTCTTCCCCATATATTCAATTGAATGTAACAATTGAAATAGTTGTCTGTCGTCCATTGCTCACTGAGCTATATTATCGAAGGCCGCACCAGACTAGGAGGCAGGCAACTTAATTTAAAACCGCCGCTCCATGTGGTAGTGACGGAAGAGTAGGGAAGACCGCAAAATTAACTCCTCGCATACACATAGTTTTAATTTTTAATAAATATTGATTATTTTCTAATTATAATTACGTTGTAGCGACATCTATCGAGCCACATACGACGCATCCTACATCGCGCTATAGAAATAAACTCTTCAATTGAGTATATATACAAGAACCCGACTATAACCGTTGGGCAGCTGCCCGCCAGACATAACACCCGTTTGTTCGGAGGATCCTCCCTTTACTATAGTTCTTCTACACTGGTGACCTCGAGCATGAACGTCAGCGCAACCTTCTTCGCAAAAGCTAGGTTATCGAGACATCATCATCATTTTCTCAAGCATTCAAGCGGCGAGTCATACAGCCAGGTAGCATCCACGGCTACTTAGGGTATCCTGACCACCAGCATGCAGCGGACGCGCATTCCTGGTCATCACCCACAGTCTTCTCAGCGACCTTGGCACAGCACACTGCACTTCGGCCGGTCAGCAAGCAGAGACGCACTTATCTCCTGGTCGACACAGCAGCCAGCCACTACGCAGCACTGCAAAACTCCGACTCACTGGAGCATTCTTGCAGTATCAACCCGACTCACTGGGGCATCAACCCGACTCACTGGGGCATCACCCCGACTCACTGGGGGCATCACCGCAGACAGTTCCGGCTCACCGTAAACTATGCGGCATCTGGTTCCGACTCACTGGAACATTCCACTGGCCCGGCAAGCATCACAAGATGTATCGACGATTCAACCTGCTATCGACCTCCGGTCTCGGAGGGGAGTGATGTAGCGACATCTATCGAGCCACATACGACGCATCCTACATCGCGCTATAGAAATAAACTCTTCAATTGAGTATATATTCAAGAACCCGACTACAACCGTTGGGCTTAATCTGGAGCAGGTATGCGAGCTCTCCGGCGTATCCGTAGAGCCGCCATACAAAAATCACAAGCCCTCCCAATGCCACAACTGTCAGTTGTACAGGCACTCCGCTCACAACTGCTTCTTACGTCCGAGGTACGTTAAGTGCCTAGAGAACCACCCAACGAGGGAGTGCACGCGTCAGCGTGACTCTACCACCCCCCCGAGCTGCGTACTATGCAGGGAGGAGGGACATCCTGCGAACTATCGCGGATGCCCCAAGGCCCCACGCACCACGCACCCTCGCCGCCCTTGGTAGGCTGCCCCTCAGAGGGCACCCTCCGCCTCAGAGTTCCGGTCACAAACTCTGCTCAATCCAGAGGTGTTTCCGTCTCTCCCGACCCCCCGCCGCACTCAGGTGACCGTAGGCCCCCCCGCACCCCAGGTGCAGCCCAAACCCGTGCGTTTGACTCAGAACGCATGGGCCCCCAAACCATAGCCCCTCATGGCTAGGGATATCCACGCGCCCCGCGCCTTCACCCATGCCTCAAAAGATGACCTCATACTCTCGCTCCTTCGTGAGCACGAGATACGCGAGGTCCTCTCATACAAGGCACATCTGGAGCAGTACGGTTTCGTCGAAACCGTATTTGCCTTTCCCCGGATCGTAAAGACGCTACAGCGTCTCGATCGCGAAGCCAACAACCTCAGGCCTCTCAATGGCTAGGCTCAAGCCGAGAGGCCTAAACATCTCCTTTTTTAATGCGCGGAACTTATATCCGCAGCGTGATCTCGTCGCGACTTTTCTTAAAGATCACCAAATAGACGTTCTCTTAGTACAGGAAACGCTCTTAAAGCGTGGTAAACACAATCCGAATATTGCAAACTACAACATTGTTAGAAATTACCGTGACGGCCGAGGGGGCGGCACTCTCATTTACTACAAACGCTCGTTGTATTGCATGCCGGTAGATCCTCCGATACTTACCAATATGGAAGTATCCGTGTGTAGACGAGGAATGACCGATCATCCGTCCATAACGATCGCATCCGTGTACCTCTCACCGACGAAAGTACCTCTCAGGTCTGACCTAGAGAAGCTACTTTCGCTCGGCACATCGGTCATTATCGCAGGTGACCTCAACAGTAGACACACGCCCTTTAACAATTGGAGAGACTCCAGCAATGGGGTTATTCTCGAAGGGTTCTCAGACGATTAAACTTTGACGTCATAGCGCCTCCCACTCCCACCCACTTTCAAGATCACTGTACACCGACAGTGTTTGACACAGCCCTCCTGAAAAATATCGCGCTTCAGGTATGACTCATTCAGGTCGTACACGAACTCGATTCCGACCATCGCCCGGTCATCCTACAGCTAGGACAACTAGATGACTCCAGCCCTCCTTCAGTCACAATGGTTGACTATGCCAAACTCAAATACTACCTCGCGGATAGGCAGTCCTCGCCCAGTCTCGTTAGGGTCCCGGACGTATTGGAGTCAGTTGCGCACGTAGATCTCGCGATCGACTCCCTAGTCGACCACCTCCAAGTCGGCATCGGAGAGGCCTCGAGAGAGGTCGAAGTGGCGAACGATCGCCGCTTCGTACTCCCTGCCGACGTGTATGCGTTGATGACGGAGAAGAACGCTGCGACCCGTGCGCATGACTCTTATCCGCTCGAGGCAAACCGCGCACGGTTACGCGCACTCCAGAGAGCGGTTAAAGCCCGTATAACCGAGTTCAGAAGTCACAGATGGGACACCTTAGTCGAAGGGCTAAGGCCGTCACATCTGACTTACTGGAAAGTACCCCACGCTCTTAAAATAAATCCACACCCTCGCATGCCCCCCTTCGAAAGGGGTCCCGGCACTACACCCGCGTCCGATACCATCGACACGGCGGAGTGCCTTGTCGCTTGTTTGGAGAGCCAGTGCTCCCCGAACAGCGTCAAAGCAAATATCGACCGAGTCAGAGATAGCGAAGCCCGCGTGGGGAGCTGAATAAGCTCCCCGCATCAGAATCCCTGTCTCCAGTCACTTCTGAGGAGGTCTGTGCCGTACTCAAAAGCCTTAATCTTAAAAAGTCACCAGGTCCCGACGGGATCAGGAACGAAGTACTCAAACTTCTTCCCGATCACCTCATAGCTCTATTGGTCTGCATCTTCAATGCAGCCATAGCCATCTGCCATTTTCCAGCCGTCTGGAAAACGGCCATTGTCATAGGTATTCACAAGCCCGGCAAGAGCGCGTCGCTTCCCGACAGCTACCGCCCTATCAGTCTTCTCAATACCCTAGGTAAAATCTATGAGCGGCTCCTTCTGAACCGTCTCAAGTCCGTAATAGAGGAGAAAACCCTCTATCCGCCTGAGCAATTCGGTTTTCGTGCTAGACATTCTTGCACTCATCAAGTGCACCGCCTCACGGAGCACATTTTGTTTAACTTTTCCGAGTTATATAAACCCCGTCGTACACTGGCAGTCTTTTTCGACGTAGCCAAGGCCTTTGATAAGGTCTGGCACGAAGGATTAGTCTATAAGCTGTACTCCCGCGAAGTCCCCGATAGATTAGTTAAAATCATACGCGATTACCTCAAAGACCGCACCTTTCGCTACAGAGTGGAAGGTGAACTATCCACACCCCACCCCATACGCTCAGGCATCTCCCAAGGTTCCATCCTGGCTCCTAGCCTCTTCAATCTGTACGTCAGTGACCTACCAAAACTTCCCGCGAAAGTTGAGGTAGGGTTATATGCTGACGATACAGTCATATACTCCTCTCAAAGGCAAAAACCCACCCTCAAATGTAGAATCCAAAGAGCCGTGACCACTCTCGGGAAGTGGTTTAACGTCTGGCGAACAGCCATCAACCCCACGAAGAGCGCAGCAGTGCTCTTCGACCAAACCGCCTCACAGATACCGAAAAAACTCAAGGATCATCCCCTTGAACTCTTCGGTAATCCGATCCCCTGGGTAAAGGAGACCAAATATCTATGTGTAACCCTAGATAGTAGACTCTCCTTTATACGCCACATCACTCTGGTTAGGAAAAGGGCCGCCTGGACCATCGCCCGATTGCATCCTCTGTTATGTGCTGCAAGCAAAATGTCTACGAGACACAAGCTTACGCTCTACAAGATGTGTATCCGACCGATTATGACATATAGCTGCGTTGTGTTCGCACATATGCCAAGATATAATTGGGATCGTTTACAAACTACCCAGAATAGGTTTCTTCACCGCCTTACCGGCGCCCCTTGGTATGTTCGTACGGAAGATCTCCATAGAGATATGGACCTTCCTTCGATACATGCTTATGCCAAACACCTTTCTCGCTCTTATTTTGACACCGCGTCGAACCACGCGAATCCATTAATCAAAGCGGCAGCTTCATATGTTCCCGACCCCAATGCCTGCCGGAGTAAACGCCGGCCGCGTAATATCTTCACTGACCCGCTCGACCAAATCGAAACAGCAAACGCGTTCTATTCCACCGCCTCTCCAAACAGAGCATGTCACCGCCCACGCCCGCGTAACCACCATTCTCTCCGCAGAGGACGGGCGGTCAACTTCGCTCCCGCGCACCCGTCACGTCCACCCTCTCTAGCGGCAACCCAAACCTAGGTCCGTTCCTCGGTGTGAAGCCCTTGGGTCAGGCAGCCGCCCGCGCGATACAAGTGACACTATACGTGCAACACTTAGCTACCCACATACAACATTACACACGTATGAACACACACACGTGCACACCACACAGGTACATAGGTTCTGTAAGGGACCTTTTTTTTTCTTTTTTTGCGCTAGTTAAACTAATGCGCTAGTTAGTGTAGAAAACCCATTCCGATTACTAAATACACATACGCATGGTCCCCTCCTTCTTCCCAAGAGGAGGGGAACGTGCATATGAGTATATGTTAGTTAGTTCGAATTCTGTTAGGATTAGAGAATTAGATAGATCGCGACCTTTTCGCATTCGCGACGACCGCCCGAGCCGAGGTTCGACCACTCTGGCGCCCTCGTGCGGGTCGTCACAAACTTTCACGGCTGAGTGCCCTAAGCGCTCGCCCCTAAGTCCGGTGAAGCTGTAAAAGCCGCAGCGGCTCTGTTTTTGGATAGGGCCCCTAAGGCTAACAGTGTAGTCAGTTCAAAAAAAAAAAAAAAAACAACCGTTGGGCAGCTGCCCGCCAGACGTAACACCCGTCTGGCCAGAGGATCCTCCCTTTGCAATAGTTCTTCTACAACGTCATTCATGAAAAACAAGTTGAGAATTCTACTAAAACTTATCAATCATGACGGAAGTTTGTATAAAATATTATAATTATTGTTTAATCTAACAAAATATATTGATATTGTTAGCTTGATGGAAAATGAACTTTTAATCTATACAATGAATAAAATTGAAGTGTTTGTTTGTAATGTCAAAATAACAGCTTTTTACTAAATGCATATGAAAGTATATCGATGGTGAAGTGCCAATACCTCTTAAATGCTAAAATCAATATTTTACACAAAATGAAAAAAACATTTAATTTCTTGAAAAATGTAAAATTGAAGAATGTGTTTATTTACTATAAATAGTAATAACTAATGCTTTGATTCTGATTATATATTAACAAATACTTTGAAGGTTTAGTAGGTATACGGTTAGTTAGGAGGTATTAACTCTACACTTATCCAATATATGTAATAAAGTAAAGATATTTAGAAGGTAATCGCTTAAACAAGACACAAATTATTTTAATCAGATTCTTTATTTATTATCAAACTGTTATCACTTGTATGGTAAACTATCATAAAATAAATGGCAATCTTTTGGCAATACTTCTTTTAATTGTTGGAGATGATTAAATTTGGTAGACGCTATTTGAATTGGCGCAGTATGCAAAGGTGAGTAATTTATAGAATTTAGTTTTTTTGGTCTTATAGGTCCAATAATAGCTCAGTGCAATCATCATCAAAATTAATTTTGAAATTAATAGTACTTTCGATCTATATTGGATGGCTCGTAAATCAACAACAACAGAATCTCCAGCTTTTCGGCCGGGTCTAATGCTACTGTACCTTCACGTGGATTTATTGTTGTAATCCTTTACAAAATCGTAACATCTGAATAGCTTCATAAGGACTAGGGTTTATTCGTGCCTCCTTCGTTACAGTTATATAGTTGCTAGGAAGATGTATCTCCCTATTTTTTAGTTTTCTTTCAATTGCAGCATGTACTGCGTCGCACTCCATTTGTGTATGTCCAGGCTCTAAATACTTCTGTGTGATAATCAATTTATGTTCAATACTAATATTCAATAGAGCATTTGCTATGATATTATTCCTATTTTGATAGGTGCATCCATCTGAATAAATAACTATGGGCAATTGATTGGGCAAACAATATCTCTCGAGGTAATCACATACAAATGATGTAAAAGTACTAGCAGTTAGATCCGCACACGTTTCGTCAAAACAATAACAGGAGGCTTGGTGCGTAACCAGGTCGTATATTGTAAAATTATGACAGGTAAGTTTTGATTTAAAGTATGTTGCGCTAGCAGTTAAATAAGGGCATACTTTTACTGACTCTAAATCCATGGACAGCAAAATGAATTCTCCAGATGTTGCCTTCTTTTTATCGGTTTCCTTCTCTTGTCTCGCTCTATTTTTGCATCTAATGTGGTGCTCATAATCAGTAATAGGTACTAATGTTCCCTACTGCATGGCCACTGCAAGTATCCCACATGTCCTTTTTTAAAGTGTATAGGGATAGATTTTTGTCGTGAAACAGTTTCACGAAAGTGAAGCGAGAAAGCGTAGGCTCTTCGTTTTGTGCACAGTGTTCTTTGTATTGTCTATATAAATCAGTCAGACAACTGTAAGTAGGTTCTAAATACAGCTTCGACGAGTCTTTTCTCGCATAATGAGAAGGTAGCTTAGGAATGTTTTCCAAAAAGTTACACGCGGTTAGAAGTTTTCGTTGAGTTCCAGATCGTGGTGTTTTGATTATGTCCATATTTGAAATTTCTTGGCAAGGAATTACTCCGTCACGCGCCTTTTTAACCCAGGATAGAACGGTGTAGGACCCCAAGCACAAAGTATTTAAAAATGTTATTTTGCAAACCTGTAAATTTAAACATGTAAAAACATAATATTATTGACGACACTCTTACATAAAACTGTAACTTGTCGAAACAAGAATTACTCCCAAACTGACTTTTAAATTGGTCAGGACAACATCCCAGTGGCCCAGCCCCTCCCGCAATCGCCCGTCTTGCGATATGCACGCCGCCACGATTCCAAAATTCATTATTCGAAAACAACCAATGAACACATAAAGACGTGTCCCATAGAACTTAAGAGCTAATGACATTAAATATAGCGTTGGATTAGTTAGAAGGTATTTCTAGATTTTGATTTATGTTATTTGTGAGTACAATAGCGACCAGGAGATTTTACTAGAACGTGCGAATTTGACCTTCAAATTCAAAGCCATAGAAAAGTGAATTTGCACAAAAATGTCAGATAGGAGGTATTGGCACTTCACCGTCGATATATGATACGTATAACAAAACACCCATTTTTAAAACTATTGTCATTCCGTCTGTCTGTCTATTTATTCCGGGTAATCTCCGAAACGGTCGAACTGGTTGTGAGTGGACTTTCACCGGGAGATATCTGATGTTTTAAGGGTAACTTAGGTTACTTTTATTTTGAAAAATAATTAGGGTTCCGCACAAATAAAAAAAACTGGTCATGGTTAATCAATTCGGGCGCTTAAATAGCTTACGCTGAGTAAACCATAAAAGATATAGCAAATTAATTTACAAAACAATTGTAGAAATTAAAAGGACCTACAAAAAAGTCTGGGAGAATGTACGTCTATCTTCCAAGGAACACCCACAATAAGCATTTTTGTCTTTAAAGTAGTCGGGAGCCGGGAAGCAAGATTCGCGCGGGCATTCTGTAGTGCACGTGAACGAAGCCACGGACACAGCTAGTTTTAAATAAATATTACGTATTTTCTAAATATAATTATATCATTCATGAAAAACAAGTGGAGAATTCTACTAAAACGGAAATTCATGATGGAAGTTCGTACAAAATAAAATATTAAAATTATTGTTTAATTTACCATAAACATATCGATATTAACTTGTATTTATATAATAATATGTATAGATTTTCATATTGTTTTATTATATTTAATTCTTAGTAGCTCAGTTTTGACTTCCGATATTTGAGAGTAAATGTCGTTTATTATTCAGCTGAGTATTTTTTAACTTTTTATGGTCCAATAAGAAAGGACAAGCAGTCAGCATTGAGCTACGAAGCAAGATGGTTGTGCTAACAAAATAAAGTGGTTTATAATGAAACACAGACTTTGAAGCTTAAATAAGAAATGTCTAACACTACATTTCATTACAATCGTTTATTACGTTGTTAATTCTTCTGATTTCCATTCAAAATGCTTTTTCTTAGCACGAATCACTCGAAAGTACATTAAAAATCATACACTTTAACTAGATTTTTGAGAACGAAACACTGTCACGCAAATTTCTATTAACAAATTCAGAAAAAGTACTTTTTGAGAAAATGTGGTCAATTTAACGAGTGGTCCAATATATCCTACTTTTTCTATATAAAAAAGGATGTTGGTATATACCATATTAATACAGATAGATTATCTCAGCACCACCTGACCGATCACCATGGAAGTTGGTAGATCAACTTTTTGTGGAGAAGATTTTTATGCACGCCTAGACGCTATAGGTGGTGCTCTGGTCAAAGTACAAAAGCACTTACCAGTACATCTGCAGGGCCGCGGCCGGCCAGTACTTAATGAACTGGTTTATATATTTTATGTACATACATCATGTGGATATTGTCTCTAATTCTTTCAGATATTAAAATCTAAATTTAATATTCCAACTATTCGTTCCCGGTTTAAAGTTTACAGATTGTAGATGAAAATAATGTTCATCGACCAATGAGAAAATAAGTTAAGAGCTAATTGGTGAGGACCAAATTTACATATTTTTTTCGCAAAGTAACACATACATAAATTTAAGCAATTTATTCCGATTCAGCAAACACATATTTTGTTTGACAATATATGACAAAATTAATTAAAAATTAAAAATTAATTTAAGGTACTAAATCGTTCTTTACTTTCAAGTTTAATTTTAGATGTACCTACGATGTTATCATTCAATTAGTAGAGTTATAACGGTGATAGTTTTATACAAAGTGGTGCTCAAAGTTGAAGCCAAAACTAAATCCATGTGTTGTGTAAGAGACACTTATACACTTGCCAACATTTCTTCTCTCTCATGCAACGAAATATTTCTAAAAATTTAAAATTATTAACATTTCTCTCTGAATTCTCATCTAGTTACGTTTCAATTAAATACAATTAAAAAAGGGGCATAAATATTTTTATATCACTAGTAACATTTCATTGTAATGGCGGCGTTTGTAATTTAAAAAAATAGCTGTCGGGTCATGCTTTCCCGTGAAATAGGATATTTAAATGTTTCTGGTGATTAAGTGATGATCTGTAACGTTCTTACACCACGCCGAAAGACATGTTTTGTCAAATTGTGGGAGCTGTTTGCACTATATGGCTTCATTTTTAGCAATGACATGACGCGCAGACAGACCTAAGTAGCCTTAAAAGGCTTACTTGAAGTAGCAACTCCGCGTGCATGTACTGCCGTTCTAATGTTTAATTCTATGATTAAATACGTATGTGTTCGACATCGAGATCGTCTACATTAAATGAGTAAATTTAACTCATAAAGTCGCTAAACGTGTACTCTGTTGGTTTGGAAAGACATTTCGGCCACATTATATACCAATTTAAATTCTTTAGCACGTTTTAACCATCGTGGCATCGCTTTTACTATATTGCCGTCGTAATTTTCTATTTTTATAAGCAGGTATTAATTCCTTAGGGTGTTTTTCCTTTTTTTTAATACTCTTTTAAAGTTTAAGCGTAACTTGGTGGTTAATTTTCCTTTAAAAAAAACCATTATGAATCATAACTCGTATTATTATATAACTTAGCCTATATTTTCATATTTAAAGTAGTTACACTATTTTTAGGCATTAAAATATATTTTGGTCCTTTTAATTGCCCAGGTATTTTATTTAGTTTCATATTATATATTATTACACGTAACTATTCTTAACAATTTAGTATTTATTTATAAAAAGTGTACTTTTGCTATCTATTATGAAAGACATGGCTTATAAAATTACTCGTAAATCATTTCCGCCCTTAATATTCGAGGCGTAAACTGCGTACGGTTATCGATTTTTAGGTTTAAAAAAATCAATAGAATTATGTTTATTAATAATCTTATATTTGACTTATATCCTATCAAAAAATATGCTAACATAGATTAATGATTGATTTTCGTTGGCACTACAACTAGATGCGTCGACCTACTATAAAGTCGCCTATCAAAACCACGCCGATATCGGCATATTTGAGTCGGTGTCATTCCGACAACATTGTCACGTTGACAAGCATCGTATTTTATTAAATAATCCAAAGATAATGCCAGTATACACAGTGAAACTATGTAAAAAATACTACAATAAATAATAAAGATGCTGGGATCATATACTATCAGTAAGTATTAAATAATGCTATAGTTTCAAGATAAAGTAACTTAAATCAAAAAATATTTAATAGCGGCATTCAGTGTTGCCACGTACATAACAAGTTTCGACATGGTTAAGATTTTATTTTTAAGTCACTAATTATACATATTTTTAACGAATAAATTTAGCCAACTTCAGAACAAAAGGACAATATTTTAGAACTAGAGGAGGATCTATAATCAATGCGTTTGTAATATCGATAAAATCGCTATAACCTTTGTAATATCGATCAAATTACCGAAAACTATTATTGATGTGTATTTTTCCAAATATTACATATAAATATTATTAGTATGTAGGTCTAACAATGTGTATTTCGGGAACTAGGTACTGAACCGATTCTGTTGAAGCTTTTTCGGTCGATTAAATATTATTTAAGCCTTTTTATTATTATTATTAAAATTTTACTATTACCGTACACTAGTTAACGCTTAGTTTTTGAAAAACATTTTAATTTTATTAATTTTCGATAGGCTTGTTAGTTTTCATAAGCTACCACCATACAAATTTTAACAAATTCGGTTTATAGATTTTACTATTAATAGTCATTATTACTATTTCTTTTCTTGTTTTATATTTCTTGTGAATCCAGTTAATTTGACCATTGGACTGCTATATTACTAAAATTTTGCGGAATTCTATAGAGCATACATGAGTCGCTCTAGGTCAGTTTTGTTATTCATATTCATATAAATTCATGACTGAATTTGTTGCTTGAAATTTTAAAAATAACATAAGGTACATCGAAAACTAACAAGCCTATCGAAAATTAATAAAATTAAAATATTTTTCAAAAACTAAGCTAATCTTTTCTTCGTAAGCAAAGTTGGAAGCGTTAACTAATAAGAAAAACGCTGAAAATAATAATATATAATCGACCGAAAAAGTTTCATGAAAATTAGTTCACTAGTTCCCGAGAAATGCATTCACAAACATACATACTAATAATATTTATATGTAATAGAACAATAAACATAAATGATAGTATTAGGTTATTTGATCGATATTACAAAGGTAGGTGCGCATTTACACAGATTTTTCGCTTTGAGGATAATGAAAAAAATACAGTAAGCGGAAGATTAAGGAAGGTAGGATGAGTAGGTTTGTGCAATTTTCATACAAAACTCAACAAACGGGTGAAGTATAAAAGAAATTGTTCATAATGATTTTTGACAAATGAGTAATAAGAGGTAGCGACACCCTTACTGAGACTTACAATAGAGTGAATTGCCTCCCTTAATAATGTAGAAAAGTGCAATATCAACTGGATTTACACTAAAGTGTAAACAAGTTTACAGTAAACTGGAAGTATTATAATAACAATAGGTGAAATTCATAATTCAGCATGAGTTGTATTTAAAAAGGTAAATTGTAATATAATTACGGCAAAAATGTCATTGTGGGAAATTCGTGTAAGTCTGACATTGTAGCGTAATCATTACAGAAAGAAAGTTTCTGAAAAAAAAACTTTTATTTTACAACGCGAATAATTCTTATCGTGCCTATTGTTCGATGAAAAGATTTTAAAGTTTTTCTTTATTTTATCCGGCTTATGAATTATGAATAGGGATTTTGAATTTAAAAAGAATAACACCAGTACTTATTGTATCATAAAACAACTAGCTGTACACCGCGGTTTCTCTCGCATATAATTTAAAAAAAATCACTTATTGATGATTTTAGTACAGTTTTAATTTTCCATGATCTCTCAAATTGTTCGTCAAATAACATGCTTTAATAGGGCAAAGTTTAATTTCATAAAATTGTCTTAATAATGAAGTAACTTTCGTTCGTAGGAATTAATATGTCATGCCTAAAAATAATACTCATATATTACTTTTTAATTTTCAACAAACTTTTGTTACAAAATACTTTAATGCGTTCATATATAAGGGACAGGCATAAGGTATTATTAGGTTTTATTTAGATATACTGAGAAGCAATTTATTTGTAGAACATTGTATTTACGTATAACTCATCATTATGTCAGCGCCCGCGGATAAAGCAATTCGGGAGCGTTTCGTGTTTCGACTTACAATACACCAAAGTAAGTGAGAATACAATTAGATCCGGGATTTTTTGGCGGGACCCTGATGTCATGTGGTGATTTTTATTTTTCATAATTAAACCTATATTATGTCATTTTTACGACATTTTCCGTGATGTAGTTAGGTTATTGTGCAGAAGTGGATTAGAATAATAAATAAAAACATGCATTTGTAGTTACCACAAAATCTCCATGGTCAGCTTTAACAAAGAAGCCGCCATCTTGTTAAAGCTTGTTTGAAAATTACAAGATTAATTAGGTATTTGCGTGACATTGGCATAATTGTGGATAAACACAGTTTCCATTAAATTAAAAAGAGAAGAAAAAATTACAACCACGACCTTTTTCAATAAATGTCATGTTTTCTTTAACATCTTAACTGTTTACCGACGGTAATGATTAAATAAAATCAGTACATTGTAAATTTCTTACTCTCTAGTTTAACACCTTTAGATCCAAAGAAGACTTACCAAGTGCTATAAACTTTAGCAACACCGGTCTGCATTTATGAAGGAAACTACTTAGTAAGTTGAAAACTTAGAACATTTAATTATCGCAATTAGTTCTATAAATAAGCGTTCACGAAGCTACCTCCGAGAGAATTCTGCTTTCAAATGTTCATTACAAGTTTTCAATCTGTAAAAGCATCTAAGTATTGGTTAATATTTATTTTCTTCACCGTATAACGCTATGTTTTGCTGGATTTAGCTTTATTGAATCCACTGACTTATTGATATTTAACGTTTCATAATATTTTAAAGATCCCAATGGTTATTTAGCGGCTAAGTTTCTTTGATATATTGTGAGAAACATCGTCTTCGATTCATTAGATTTTACTTTAAATATATGACTAGGTATATACAGACAAACATACTTATTTGGAAATGATCAAGATTATGTTGCTTAACATCTCATGAAAGGTCGCTTGTTCGGCAGAACCAAAGAAATGTACCTTACTTATTACACTGCACTATATATTATATTAAGGCTCAATTCCTAGTTTCATTCGTCAACTACAATATTCAATCAAACTACAAATAAATTAATATAGTTCAAATTAATTAATTAATTAATTAAACACTATGCTTAACAGAATAATCACCATTACACCAATAAATTATAGTGATCACATTAACTTAAACTTAATTAACTTGATTGTACGCCGAACATGACATCATCGCTAATATATTTTGTTGTAGCTGAAAATGTAACAGCCATAAGAAGCCACAGCGTTACCAATGCAAATTGCTTTAAGCGGTCGTCAACCGGCTGCCCCAGCCACTCAAAAGCCTTTATCACCCCACAGAGAACATATTTACATAGCTAATACACTTTCGGATAATGTCTAAATAGTTAAATTTTACATTTCTAAATACCGAATGCCATTGATCGTTTTTTTTTTAAACTATGAAACTTATTTTCCATTTTCTATATATCTTCTTCTTCAGTTCTTTTCCACCCAAGTTGAGTATAGGGCTCTTATATTGCAAGTGCTCCCAGTTATCATAACCAGATCATCAGTCCACCTCTTCGGCAGCCTACCCACGTTTCTATGACCAGTTCTGGGTTTCCACTCCAGTAATGCTTTTGGGGCGATTTCTGTTGTTAGCTCTTATGAAATACCAAATTAGGGTACTATTAGTCACTATTAGACACATTATATTTCTCGAATCTAAGTTAGAATAAAATCTAACAGTATAAATACCGATATAATATATTTTACTTATAGTTTTAATATGTACACAATTGTTATATATTTTGTTTTTAATTCAAACTTAAAATTATAAATCATAATTAACTGCATTAAAATCTAGACCTAAAGTAATTTACATATAAAGCCTAATGCTGTTTTAGCCCGACAGGTCTTAAAGAGTTTTAAAAGCCTATGTCGAGTTTTTAATAAAAGCTAGTAGTAGCTGAAATACTCGCCTCAGTTGAATTAGAATTTTAAATAAACCTATTATTGTTATCAAAGTAATGACAAAGTTTAAACTTCAATTTAATGGAATGATGTCTAAAATCTATCTCCCTTATATATTTAGGTTTTGATAGAAACTTCGCATGAAACCATGTTATCTTTTATGAATTTGCTTTTACCCTTCAAAATATATCATTGACAATCAACTGATGTTGCGTCATCAGTTATTGATTGAAATATAAGATAGTTGTTAAATTAAATTTAAATAATGTTTAGGGCTATGCATATAAAAGAAGCTAATTAATTTTATTACCAAATTGTTCCACCATCCCCAATAAAGATTAAACATTTTTTAATGATTTGAGATAGTAAGCAGGCATGTAGTCTAACCTGATGTAAGTGGTCACTACATCCTGTAATTATGTATAACCAATTTGAAAAAGAAAGCAATCTTGAGACTAACTATAAGCTGGCTACATCTGATGACTGAGTTGGAAAACCTCGCATGCCAGTGCGTGTTAACAACGAGAGACACTGAACTGGAACATAGCAGCTGAGCACTACTACTTTGCAACAGAAATATATATGGCTGTAGTATTTCCGAAGTAGGCCTTGCACATAAACTTCTTTTCACAAAATACAAACATATTAAAAAAAGAATGACATTATATTTTAGTACTAGCTATGCTTCACGATTATGGTGTTAAAATTATTCGACCATCTCGTTCATCGTCAATGCTTAGCTCCTTTGGGTAGTAGCGTGATGTTATATTCCCTATAACCTTCCTCAATAAATAGGCTATAAAATCTGATTGCTAGTTTCTTCAACTCAAGTGTTTTTATTGGCCAAGCAAAACTGTAAATTAGTATTGAGAATTCGTTTTAAAAGTTAGTATCGAACTTGTTAGTATACAGCGTGATTCAAGAAAAAATTGTGAATAAACTTGAATCACTAGTCGACCCCAATTATATCGTAAGAATAGGTTAATAATGTTTTATACCAACTTCCAACGGCTAGAAGCACTAAAAAAAATCAAATCAAACAATTAAAATAATAGAAGTAACCTCATAAGTATGACTATTTATTCTAACTAGCGACCAGCGACTTTTTGATCATAGACCGTTTTCTGTTTGACATTTACAGTATTCATAAACAATGAGTATTATCTACATCACTTGCTGTCACTTTTCGTTGAGTGACAATGTCAATATTTTGGAGGGTCTAAGTATAAGACACTTGTCAGGTTAGGATTCGCAGTATTAATTTATTTTATTTTATTTAACAATAAAATATATTATAGATAAATTTTAGCTTTCTGCACTCCTTCTCCATATAAACTTTAACCATGCCAAATCTCACAGTCTTCTGTGCACGCAATACGCTTAGAAAGGTACCGAAGCATTTGCTTCACGTATTAATTTGAAGATTCTATAATGTTTTTTTTTCTCATATTTAAATGTTATTTATCCTCCCTAATATGATAAATGCGAAAGTTGCTCTGTCTTTATATTTGTTAACTTTTCACGATTGAACTTCACAACTGATAGCAATTTAATTTCGTTTAGAGGTAGTCTGTGTCCTGGAGAAGAACATAGTATGAAAAACACAAAAACGAAGTCGCTCAGAAAAGATAGTATTATATTTCACATGTTTAATAAATGGTGTAATATTGTTAGCAATGTTTTTTAATTATTATTATATTAATTAGCTAACAAAATAGCATTTGCTTTCATATGTGGAAAAACGAAACTAAAGAACTGTCTAAAAAAATTAACCACATTGTCAGAATTACCTAAAAATAATTTTATATGTAGTCTAAATCATAAGAAGCACTTTGTTAGGAAACGCCACGAGCATGTGGTGTATGGTTTGAAATATGACTTAATATAACGTAACCAAAATAAATTTAATATGATTTAAGTTCATAAAATAAAGAAAACTAATTTTTTACCTCTATATTCTCTAAGACTTAACGTTGTTATGTGGAGTTGTGATTACAACTCAATGATTAAAAAGTTACTTATGACATGATTGGAGTTCTTAGAAACTCCAGAAAAATTTGGATCCATATAAAATTTAATAAAACATATTAGGGAAATTATGTGCGCTTTTATAATAAAACTAGTGGTGAACCCGCGGCTCCGCTCGCGTTTGCTACTATGCGGTAGTTATTTCAATCTCGTAATTTTATTTTTCCTCATCTAGTAGACAATTCATAATAATATAGTCTATAAATTGAGAAATGGCATGTTATACCTTTTACGATGTCTAAATGGTTCTTATGCATAGACGGTTCATATAGCCTATCAATTAAGAAATGACGTATGCTTCCCGTGAACAAAAGTAGATCAAAATCGGATATTTTGTTATTTCTAAAATAAATATTGAATTATTATCAATTATGGAAAAACTTATACTTCCTGTGTACAAAATTTCATAGAGATCGGTTGTGAGTTTAGTCTGAAAAACAATTTTCCATTATTATTTACTATTTCTAAAAGTTTTATTGAAATTTCTTAAGGCCTACCACTTGACGAATGATGTGTTGTTTTTTACCGTGCAGAAGTATGGTTTATAAAATTAGTTTAGATTAACGCGAACAAAGTCGTGGGCGGTTGCTAGTTATAAATAAAGAAACTATTGGGTAAATACATAGAGAATAAAGATGTCTTAGATAATTTTTTCTCTCTGCAACACGATATCAAAGAGACGCCAATAATATTGTTATAATTAGAATTCTAAACTACCTACATTCATATTTTACAACTTTGTAAAAATTAAAATTCTCTTAGGATCTAAACTAAACATTTAATTTTGTGTTGTTATCACATATGCTGCAATGTTAATAAAATGACTAGTGGTTTTGGTAGTGGTTGTTATATTTTTAATTGAAATATATTCTGTAAGAGTAAACGTAAGTGGAAAAAGCGATGTTAGGTATTTATATTTTTTTCCTTTTAAATAAATAAATGATCTTTTACATACAGTATGCGTCTGGTTGCGTCACGCGTTCATCTGTCATTTGAGTTGACATGATAAATGTATCGTTCCTCAGTATGACAAAGCTGGAATATAACTTAACACATACGAAATAATAATATCATACTTTAAATATGAATGATATTTCTGAGGATTACAGTTGGAAAATCTTTTATGTTTTAATTAACTTGTATTGTTATTTAATGTGTGGGTAAGAGAGCTTCACCCGGAGCTCTATAAAACAAATCTAGTTAAACTTGGAAATAAAACATTATCGAAATACCAAATTTTATCCAAATCCGCCATTTCTGATAATCCAAAATTATATTATATACGTGTATATCTATAAAGAAGAAATATTAATTTTATATAATACCATTAATACCAAATAAATTTTTCCGCCATACAACTTATAAGATAACTATCTCTTACCCGCAACTTCGTCTGCGTATTATTGGATACACACCGAGTGATCCCGGAACGCAAGAAATTAAAAGAAAATCAGTGATAGGCTTATCACTATATGTATGTGGTCGCAATCTCTACCATCTCGCTTTACTGTATGTAAACCGACCAATACCTGAACAAGACAAAACGAAAAAAAAAATCTGGATATATAGCGGTATGTAATACATATATAATATTTTACGACCTATTCTCATACCTACCAAATATGCGCTACCAAAAACACCGTGACACGAGATTTTTATATAGAAGACCAATATTGATATAATGTTACGTAAGTAATTATTTAAGACAAAGATTAATCAATTATGAAATAAGGACGGAGAAATAAAACGTATTTCATAAAAATAATTACATTTCTTCCCTATAGTTACAAGTAGGTATTAAGGTAAAAATATTAAAACTATCTGAACAGAGTAATGAAGTGTTAGAAAACGGACGGAGTAGACACGGCCCTGTCTGATAACGTAGTAATTTATCGCGTCATATTTCATCCACTATGCTCTCGATTGGATCGTTATGACAACGGAGAGAGTTAGGAACTCTGAACACTATGCCGTGTAAAAAAATAACAGAGCATTACACGTCAGGAAACAGGATTTCCTTTTATCTATGAGATAATTATATGAAAGTTATTTTATTTCTTATGTTTCGGTATCTATCGTTTCTAAGAAAAGGGATATTTTAAGAATTCTCTGTAAAACCTATCGTTATTATTTATGCGCAATTTTTTTTTTACAAATTACATTTATATTTTGCTACTAGCTGTGCCCCACAGTTTCACCCGTGTTAATTTTATGCAATAAACACCGCAACGCTAACGGACCTGTGTAGTCTATCATAATTATTATTCTTGTCGCAAGTACAAATTATTTCATTATTTTATTATCTCCTAAACTATGTGTTAAAATAACATACTATAATGAACAAAACTTAACTTTATAACATTTTCTTCATGACAAAGAAACTTTTATTCGTAAGAATTAATATGCCATGCCTAAAAATAATGTTCATAAATCACTTTTTAATTTTTAACAATTGCTTGTTACAAAATAGCTTTTTGTATAGGAGATAGTCATATACTATAGCAAACTGTTTTTATATAAGGGACCAGTATTTTTGTAGCAAATTGTATTTACGTATCATTAACCATTACGACAGCGCAAGCGGATAAAGCAGTCTCCACCTCCGACTTAACAAAAATCAATATTTAAGGATTGCTGAGAGTTGTAGCCTAATATTAGATAGCCTTATACTATTCGTCGTGAGTATAGCTATCATATACAAAAAGATTTTTTAGAATCCTACTGGGGTAGTTCTAGAGATTAGCGTGTTTAAACAAACAAAAAAAAACTCTTCCACTTTAACACACACAAATATACACGTGGTCTACCTCAAACTGCCTGGTTCTAAACCCAAAGAAGTCCAGTTTTATGGTAATTGGCTTTAAATGTAAATAGTTCACATCTTAACATTATAGTTAACCATTGAGCCGTGCAGCATGTTCATGATGCCAGAAACCTTGGACTAATTTTTGACAGTTCATTGAGGTTCGAAAAACGTATTAATAACTGTGTAAGAAACTATTTCTATCGTCTTAATATACTGTACAAAATTAGACCATATTTAAGTGAGGACCTCAGACTACAGTTATGTGATTCTATTGTCCTTTCCAAGCTAAATTACTGTGATGTTGTTTACGGCCCGTAACTTCTGGGACGCACACAGAAATTAATTCAGCGTGTTCAGAATGCCTGTGTGCGTTTTGTTATAAGGTCCCATCACGTTCGCACATCACACCATTTATAAATAAATCCAAGTTGTTAAAAATGGAAGCGAGGAGGAAGCTACATTTGGCTAGCATGCTCTTTGATATAATGTCTACTAAAACTCCAAGTTACCTATATAATAAATTTATGTGGCCCCACCATGAAAATAGATAATGCTCATACGAAATTGCTATACCACGTCATAAAACTGTAGCTTTTCGTGGTTCTTTTAGATATGCTGGAACAACATACCACCTCCTATTCGAAATATTACGCTGACTTTTCGTTTCAGCTTCAAAGCTAAATTGAAAAAATATTTGTTACTATTGCAAGAATGTATTTACTATACAATTCAATTATGTTGGCTCAGTAGGTAAATATTTTTTTCCCAAGTGGTGGGCAGTCTATCTCAATGTGTATGGGATATGGCTATATTGATATAATGATAATGATGATGAATATGTATGATTATATGATTATAGTGTATATATAGTTATATATGCAGTATACAGTTGGGAGATGTATATATTATAGCACAAATGTTACTTATTCGTATAAAGTTACGATTATTTTATTTAATAATTAAAATTGTTGTTATGTTAGTTCGTCCCTGAAGTTTTACATGCCTACAGGCTCTGTCAGATTATCAGCGCTGTGGTGCTTGCGCTTGTAGGCCTGCAGCATTATGCTGAGACAGGGACCTTGTCGAATTAGATGGTATAGAAATACACCGACTGATCTCGGAACACGACATACCAAAAGAAAATCATACATGGGTTTATTATTATATGTAGATATGGTGGTCGCGATCCCTACCACCCCGCTATATTATTGCATATACACCTGATCTCTGAGCACGATGAACCAAAAGAAACTCATAGTTGGGTTTATCTCTATTTGTATGGTGGTTGCAATCCCTACCACCCCTCTATATAATCGCATAAATACTGACTGATCTCTAAACACGATAAACCAATAGAAAATCAAAGATGGATTTATCACTCTATGTAAATCATCCCTTATTGTACCACCATGTCGATTAATTTTTCAAAAACGCAAAACCCTTTTATTTCTTCCTAAAATCATAAATATGAATTTTTATATCCCTAAATTGAGAAATAGTGGTTCTTCATACAAAATTTCATCCCCTATTTGACCCCTTCATGTTTTGTCTTTGCGCCATAAGGTACCCGAAATCCGTCTCTAAGATCCAATAGATCTCTATCCATGAAATAGATCTATGGTTTGATGGGTTCTCCGTACAAACCTTCTTCCCTTATTTCACCCATTAAAGTTTTATTTTCACCACATAAGGTAGCCAAAGTTTTTCTATATAGTCCAACATATCGCTATACCAAAATTCATCAAAATTGGCTTCTTCATACGAACTTTCCCCACCCACCTCTTTCTTTCTTTCACCTCCCATTTCACCCTTTCCAAATTTACTTCTAAAAGTAGCCCATATCCTTTTAAAACCAAAATTCTTCAAAATTGTTTCAGCGGTCTAAGCGTGAAAATGTAACAGATGGGACAGACAGAATTACTTTCGCATTTATAATATTAGTAGGTATGGATTATTCAATTCATTTTGCAGTAATTTTGTATGGTGTCAGTTACCAATTAAAATACTAACAGTAAATTGTTACCCAACAGCAAAATAACGACAACAGTTTGTAATAATAAATTTTTGAAATTAATTCTATTTTCCTATATACCTGTAATAAATTCTCTCTCTCTCTATACCTTTCTACGTTTCTCTATAATAACTGATACTTTAGTAAGGTAAAATTGACAAAATATCGATTGTTGTGGTGTCCTTTTAATTTTCTATTTTAGGGATTTTTATATTGTTAATACGAATGCGAAAGTGAATCGAAAAAAGATTGATTTTTGAGAGATCGATTTTTTTGTGATTCGATTCATAAGAGTTCGATTCGAATCGATCTTTTTCGGAATGAATTGCCATCTCTAGCAGCGGCGCAGCTATATTCAACTGACAACTATCCAGCCTATGCTGACCCCCATTTAATATGATTTCTCACATAGAACTGAGGTCAACTTATATTAGTATTTACAAATTTTTGAAACTCTCAATTTTTTAACTTTATGAAAGGTTTCAATCATCATCGTTTTACAAACCATAATATACAGATAACTAAAATTTCAGTCAATTCAACTGAAGAGCTATTTTATAGTATTTTTATCGAACGAATGTTCGACGTGATTTTTTAAGTTGATATACCTTTTTATTTATGAACTTATTGAAGTAAAACAAACACGAAATGTTAAGTGAACCTTACCTCAATATATTAGTGAAAACAGTTTCCAAATCGGTTAAGCCGTTTCTGAGATTAGCGCGCACAAACGTTGGCAAACAGACAAACAGACAAAAATTGTTTTGGGTTCTGCTGCGTTGATAGAGGCCCCCGATAATAGTTTTTCTCATATATCTTCTATGTACCGACATCGATCAGTTACTTTATTATATGTATAGATATAGAAGATAGATAGATAGAAGATATAGATATAGAATAGATAGATTAGATAAATAAATCTTAATTGCAGTGCTGCTCGTATCTGTAGAGAAACCTCCAGCTTTCTATTATCAATATTTTTAAAAGTAGTTTAATTTGTTCATCACCGTACACATGGTGATGACCAGGTGATGAATGCCGCGCCGTTGTTTCTGGATTTTAGTATGCTTAACATTAGACACTGTGTCGTCTTTTTGCAGTGTTAAAAAAATCACAATTCAATTAAAACAGCAGTTCAACAATTCCAGACTACCGCGCTTTTAGTGTTTTAAATGATGATTAGGTCATGATTAATCATATATTAAAAAGAAAATATTTGACATTTGACATATTAACATAATGGGATAAACAGACAATCGTTTATTTAAATTTCAGATACATTTTTTTGAACCCTTGCAAAACCGTTTTTACGTAACACAACCTATTTGTAAAAAACAAAATAATAAAAAAAAGTTAAAATCCGTTAGCGCAGTGCAGTGGGAAATGCAAATTCAAAAGTGTTGGTGCAATTAGTGCATCGAATCAAGTCCAACTACTGGGCGAATGTGAATCATCTCAGACCATTAATTGGACTAAGTGTTTTATACTTTTTATTTAACAAATCATATGGAACAAATAGTATCCGAATAGAGTTTCATTTTCCTATATTTTATTGTTTATGTTTCGATATTGATTTCGATTACATTTGGCATGTAAGTATATTTATACATATAAAAAATATGAACAAAACATTTTTTTAAATAATATTTAGCATTCTTTAGCATTTTCTCAAAAATATATATAGTACCTACAGGAAATTTTAGTTGGCATTTTACTTTTTTAATTAATAATGATATTTCTTTGTTCATTATTTTATAGCTTGTGTATATTGTCTTGTCATTGGTTGAAATGTTTTGGGCTCATATAATTAGGCCTACGGTAGATTTTAAAGAACATGTAAAAGATAGGCTAGATTTTAGCCAAAATTATCGTTTTTAATACCTACACTTGGCTGTATAAGAGATTTCACTACTTTTTATAGATGGTAGAAAGTCAAGCGATGTTGAAGTTTATCAAACTCTTATATTATACCAACGTTCATTTTGTATATACATTTAGATAGGTATTGCAAAAAAAAAAAATTCATTAACTACGTCTTATATATTCTGCCCTCTTTATATGTATAGAGTAAAAATAGGAGATTTAAAAATCTAACCAATCAATTTTTTTATAATTTCACCAGTCTAATGTTTAACTTACCTACAGAATGGGCCAATAAGATTTGCGAATTAAAAAAAAAAAAACTAAATATAATGCAGATACACATCTTTATTTCAAATAAAATAGACATCTGGGAAATTTATTTCTTAAAAATTACATCATTCAGGTGTGCACCATCCCGCTGCAAACATTCCTCGAATCTGAACCTCAAATTGGTAAAAACTCATTGACACATTGCGCCAGGAATAGCTGCCATTTTTTCTACGATATTTATCTTCCACTGGTTAATCGTGGCTGGGTTATTGGAGTAGACTTGGCGAATGCAGAGGTTCTTGATGTTTTGCACGTGGGTTCTCTGCAGCCCAGTAACGGCAATTCTGTTTATGGACATGCCCATTTAAGTGAAAATGGGCTTCGTCGGAGAACAGAATAATGTTGAAACTCTGAAAGCGTTCCAACATTGTTTCAACAAAATCTCGTCGTAAAATTGGGTCTTTTGGCAGTAATTCAAGCACAAGTTGAATTTTATACGGGTGCAAATTCAAATCTTTCAACAAAATGCGACGCAAAGATGTTCTGGACACCACAAGTTCAGCTGATTGCTTGCGAATCGATAGACCAGGATTACGTTGAACTGAAGCTCTAACTTGTTCAATTGTGTCTTCCGTTCTTGTTGTCCTTGGGCGTCCCGCAGGCTTCTGTTTGAGAGTCGAACCAGTAGCTTCGTACTTTCTGACCCACGATCGAATCACACTTTCCCTTGGACACTGATTTACGTCATGTAATGCAAACTCACGCCGAAATAAACGTCGAACAATAACGCACGAATCGTCATTTTTATAATAATGTTTAACGCAGAATGCACGCTGCGCTCCGGTGAATAGATCCATCGTAACTAAATTTCCAAGAACCGAGCTTCTCATCCCCACCACCCGCGCAGACCCGCTCATAAGGTTCAAACGCAAGAGTGTTTTTAAAATCGTACGCCTTTTGGCCCATCCTGTAAAATACTGTTTATCCGTGTGAACTTTTAAATATCCTTCTGTATGTTATTTTTATATAAGTATATGTACTTTTTTATCTGCAAGATCACCATGTATCACTAAATAAAATAAAATAAATAGACAAATTATATATCTATATGGAATTTCATATAGGTATTTGCAATTTATTTCCAACCATGTAAGTACCATTTTCACCTTTTCAGCCTTATTGGCGTTACCAGTCACTGAATGAGTCACAGTGTGAATAGTATAACTAAACAATCCGATTGAATACTCGGGTTAAACGATTTCGAGAGGATGTCGGGCAGATTTGGTACTTTGGTAAATGGATGCGGGCGCGGTAACAAAACGTTACTGTCCAACAAACATTGAACTAAGCCGCCGCGGTACCGTATCGATTTGGGGTTAGCAATTTACCTACTCGTGTAACACTCGTTTTAACCTACTTCAGAAGATTATAGGTTTCCATCTTAAATGCTTTTATATAAATATAGCAATTGTACTTCAAAATAAAACCTATTCTAATATCTATATTGTTATTATTACAATATTAAAAAGCTCAGAGGATTCTTTTTTGACCGCGCTTATCTCTGAAACTACCAGATTTTATTTTTATTTTTGTTTTATATATTTATTTATGTGCGTTATAGACTGTATAGCTTCATGCAACGACCTTAAGAGCCGGAATAGTAATTACGAACGTCAAGACATCTGGCAAGCTATATGCAATACGAGAAGTGAGAAAAACGTTAAGGTAACACACACGGGTGTGTGTTGGAAGAGGCGCGGCGTGGTGGAGAATTTTAGTCGAATAAATTAAACATCCGTATGAAACTGTGGCGCACAGCTAAGTTTTCCAATAACACATAAACATTAATTTTATTAGTATTACAATATATTAATAATCATGTTTTGATATAAAGATTGAAATGAAAATAAATTACCTAAATAAAATAAAAATAATGTAAGACAGAAATACATTTTTTAAACAAAACATCGTGGCTTGCGTGTGAAATATTATCTACTGTGTTAACCTTGATTAATTATAATTAGTATTTTGTAGATACGTAATATCATGTAGATAGCAGTGGAAAATGGTGTACATTTTCAGAGAAGCCTTTTAAATATAGTATATTTATCATAATATATGTATATGTATATGAAACACAAATAAGGTATATAGTGCGAAAATTTGCGAAAGTATATAAGAAACTGCGGACGACTGAGGCTAACGTATACAAATCATATTCATATAGGTAATATCGCATATTGACCGTAGGGAAATTAAGAATGACTCGGTCCGGCGCGGATGTATTAAAGGTTCAGTGAATATAAAATAAGTTTTTAGGGATATATAAAAGTAGTGTTCCATCCTTTCTATATACCTACACCAAAAGATATATGGCTTAATGATAGATGTTTTTTTTTCTAATCTATCGACTGCTAGCTGGGAGATAGATGCAAAGGTGTTAACTACACCTAAATAATACCAACCGTTTTCATTGTAAATCTAAATAAGTATGCGTTTTGACTTATTATATCGCACTCTTCCTGGAAATGGAATTAAACTGTATGCGAATGAAGCCAAGTTTACAGGAGCGGGAAGAAAGCGTCCTACTAAATTAATTTAAAGTTCTAAGAACACCTTGCGTACAGCAAACATAAGCAAAAAGGAAACGCAAACTACGTATTTTATTTTATTTTTATTTGATTTAGTTTACTTCTACAAAATATTAAAAGGAGCGTTACATTTTTTATTCGATATATATTTATCGTGACTATGTTGCCCACTAAGGTAACACGCTAAACCTCCGAGAATTAGCACTCAAGTGCAGCTACCGGAACACACTTAAAGGTGCTTGGTGAAAGATTTACAACTTGAGCATGAATAAATGAATACTTTCTTGCATTTCTAGTTTTGTACACTGGCGAGTTTAATGCTCTATAGCATTTCCTTCCAGCTAACCAGCGGTAATGTAGAAAAAAATATTATTGTCGGTAGTGCGTATATATACTTATATAAATATATATATACAACTAAACGTATATACAAAAGTTATAAATACAAAATTTTTGATCACTCTGTAACTCTTGTTTATTAAACAAATATCGGTGCAGTTGTAATTTGAAGTTGGTGATTGTTTTAGCATCTTGAAGATGACGTGGTAATGGTGAGTATGGTAAGTATTCAGGCGGTAATTTTAGAATGCCCTACCATCATGCTATGGTTTCATCACGATGTTTTCCTTCACCGAAAGCTAAGGCACATTGTAGGTATTCTAACTCACATCTCAATAGATGAGGTCAATACGCGGGGTCGGTACACGATACCAGTGAACCCTATTTTTTTCTTACTCATCGAACAATTAGTAATCTTTTACAAATCTCATGCATAGATTTAATTTTTCATAAGCATTCATTCCCACTACAATGCAGATCAAAGTTTCTAATATTAGAATTTATAATCAAAATCTGAATACGTTTTGCTCTTGTACTAACAATATACTCTGAACATAATTATGACATACTGTAACATAAAACGCACTAGATATATCAAAATTATTTTATATAATAACTACATTTATATACATATGTATATAACTCATGTAAGATATTATTTAGTTACGCATTGAAAATGCATGCCGGCTTGCATTAATTTAACTGGATATGCGCAGGCTGATCACATAATGCGACTTACGGAGTTTTCACCACATGCCTGGTGATCACGACCCAGTTACGTTTGTTACTATGCAGTAGTTATTTAAATACCGGTATTTTATTTTTAGTCATGGTATTGACAATTCTATTAATTGAGAAATAGCATAATATATTATTCCCGTATACAAAATGTAATGAATATCGATTAAGAATAAACAAAAAAAGTTTTTTTTAATTAATCTTTTTTTACGATTTCTAAAAGCTAAATTGAAAATTCTTATACCATATCAATAGACAAATTAACTAAGTATCCCGAGTACGAAATTTTATAAGAATCGATTAAGCTGTTTTTGAGTTAAATCCGGACATATAAATGGACAGACACATTTTTTTAATTGCATTTTCGTGATCAGTATCGTTCATATAATATACCTATCGGGAAATTTGGAGAAAAATTAACTGTACAGACAGAACTACAGATTTGTTAATAAAGACTAGCGATGTGCCTGCGGCTTAGCACACGTTTGTTACTACGCACTTACTTTATTAATGTTACGTGGTAGGTACATATATATCACATTTTTTTATTCTTCACGGTTTATGTTTGAAGTGAAAACTACCGACATGACTGGGAGTAATAGCCGAAGATTTTTGACAAACATAAGAAAATTTTAAAGTTTTTCAAAATGTTATTCGTTCACACGCCAACACAACTAAAATGGTAACACTTCGTTTGCAACTCGTTTCTGAACGTGCTAAATTTAAATGGTAGCGATTTTTTGTACTTATGCGTTCGATTGTCAAAGGCAACGATTACACACGTATACGCTAAGACTTTCTAATTATTTTCCCTACACCTGGAGGCTATATGCACACGCCTGGGCCATAACATTATTCTTATCACAATTTTTTTACTGTACTACTACGCTTTTGATGACTTGTGACGCAATAACGGCGGTGTACGGCTTTTGTATGTATAAATATATAAATTTAATTAGTAATATTTTTATTGTAATTTCTTGTTTAATGTGTTGTGTTATAATTATGTCCGTATTTTTAGTGTCAAATAAATGTTCTTTCTTTCAATTCAATTTTAAAGTTTATAATAAATCTTCTGAAATAATTTAAGAAATGTTAAAACTTTGTGTATTAGAAAAAATATTTTCATTTATTGTGATACTCACAACATACTGGTGTACCAAATAGATCCACTTTAAAAATACATATTTCATAATAACTAATAAGAATTGTTTTTTAAAGTCGTTCAACCTATGAAGCACTACCAATATTGAGGTTTTGTATGCCTATAATAGACTGTATAATTATTGAGTTAGTTTTTGTGTGCTGCGTGGGGAAGTAAATTATTATCACAATTCACAAATAAACGTTTATAATTTACAACTTATGAAAACGTACATACTTCTTATCGCGACAGCTAAACGTAGCAAATAGGAAGAGTATTTTTCTATTGCAATATTATAAAGAGGAAAGATTTTTTGTTTGTAATTGATAAACTCAAAAACTACTGGACCGATTTTAAAAATTCTTTCACCCATATAAAGTTACAATATCAGGGAGTAACATAGTATAAGTATAAAAATTGCCTACACGTGTGCGTTAGCGGTGTTTGTCGTATAAAATTAACACGAGTGAAACCGTGGGGCACTGCTAGTTTTGAATAAAATTGCCATGTAAAAACCAGTATTGCAACTGAATCAATGTATGGTTACTACACACTTATTCCGCCCCAAAGGAGAGGTAATCGTGTTACGGCGCTAGCCGCGAAAGTTGTGGTAGGCAACACTCATTGGGAAAATACATTGACTTCGATAAAGTGATCCGTCCTCAGAGGTTATCATTGTTAGCCTCGGCTAGGAATGCGTTTCTTTTCGTGGTTGTTTATAAATACATTTAGGAATCAGTGACCATTGATATCCGGTGGACTACATAACTGTACTTGTACTCTACTTCATACCATAAATTCAAATGCTATAAAAGCATTTAAGGCTATTTATTACTTAATGAGAATCCCGAGGCTATTATACGTAAAATAAAGCTGTAAATTTAACGTGAAGCGCACACGTGGGAGACATCTCTCTTCCCCCGTCGCAAAACGATTTGATTGCGTCTGCACAAGATTTATTTCATCCATCCACCAATACCTTTTAGGGGATTGCAAATAACTACCATGTTTTAATCAAATTTACAATATTGAATTTAAAATAGCAGAAACTCAAAATTATCTATATAACAAAATTCGGTCAAATTTTTTATTTGCACGTCGGCCTGTTTTTGTATCTTTGAAACTTATATCGGAGTTTATATTCATTTATAATATCTCGTATGGGTTTAAAAGTGTAACAACATCTTTATAATTAATCATTCGGGTCGTCCGAAACTAATCGTATATCGTTTATAACTAATAAAAACAAATACCTACTTTAAACTGCAGGTGCAATTTATGGTATATCTGTAGAGAAATAAACGGTCCATCAATCAAAATGAGACTATTCATACAATATCCGTTGGGCCTTTTAAGGTCATAGGTTACGGTATCTGCTTACCATCAGATAGGACGAATGCTTACTTGCCATCTTTGTTCTATAAAGATTTATATAATAAATTTTATTTTGGTTATGTAAGTCACAAAGGCAAATGTAATGTAGAGGGAGCAAACTTCATATTTCGAAACAAGAATTTGAATACTACAACTGACAGGATTAACATTAAAATGTGGGATTCCAGGGAAACAGGTATTCACCGCTCGAGTGTCATTTAAATGTAATTTCTGGAAATGGAATCGAATCTCTGTTTTAGTACATGTTTGTATGTTTGCATGCATTTGTTAAGTGCAAATACCGATGGTTTGTCAATCTCTCTTTTGGATTGTACTGTATTTACCGTAACCACTTTGCCATGCAACTATATAAATATCAACAACAATGTAATTAAGTATAATATATATTAATGACCTTTTGTAAGACATAAGATAACTTTATTTAATCATAACTTCATACACTCCGTAAGGTCAGCATTATCATCTCAACGCCTTTAACCTTCAACTCTATAACACCATAAACAAGTTTATGAAATGATAAGTCGGTTTGCGTAAATGCGATAAATTTAATAGGTACAGATTATTCTTCAGTCAGGTCAATAGATATTACTGAAAGACTTAAAATTAACCATCGTTGTGAAAGGATTTGTTAGTTGCTTTTATTAAGAGTCCAAGCAAGGAGCATCAGACAGTATTGTGATTATTATTGTTTTTCTTTAATTATTTTCCTGTTTTAAAGTATAACATTACAACATACTAGCGGTAAGCCCGCGGCTCCTCACGCGTTTGTTACTACGTAGTAGTTATTTACATCCTGTAATTTTATATTTATTCATATTGTTGACATTTCATACGCCGTAATTGCCGTATCAATTGAAGAGTGGCATGTACTTCCCGTGTACAATTTTCATCAAACCGGTTGAGAATTATTATTTTATTCTTCAATTTCTAATGCATTATTAATGATTCTTATAGCCTCTCATTTATGGTATGATTTATGCATCCCGTCTACAAAATTTGATCAGAATCGGCTGAGAAATGATGATTTTTTTTTTAATTCAGTACTTTTTTTATATTTCTATAAGTAATATTGACAATTCTTATAGCCCACCAATAATATAACTTCTTATACTTCCCGTGTACAAAATTCCATCAAAATTTGTTTAAAATCAATGAAATTCTTTTTCTTTGCGATTCCTAAAAGTGTTATTTAAAATTGTCATAGCTTATCATTCATCATTCATTCTTCCCGTGTGAAAAATTTCATCAAAATCGGACAATAATTAACGAAAATATATATTTTTTGGAAATTTTTGTTACGTTTTCTAACAGTAATAATGAAATTTCTTATACCTTATCAATTTACCAATGACATAAGCATCCCGTGTACAAAATTTCATAAAAATCGGTCAAGAATTAATAATGAACATAGTTAGTCGAAAGAGGTGATCGCTATATAAGTGATTGTGATATCTGGAAGTGACTTTTCCCCTTTTTTTGTAAATCGAATAAATTTACAAACAATAAGTAAGTAGTAGAGTTGCTGGCTCGTTTCGATGACTAGGATGTTTTTAAAACCGGTAATAGTATTATGACTTTCTTGTAGCGTAAATTTAATAGAATATTTTAGATTTTGATATTTTATTTAACAAAATTTAACTGTTGAATCTAGAAAAGTATCAAGCCTGGAAGCTATTTACCATTCAAGTATTGACACACGTATTTAATTCAATACAGGCGGTAATACTAAGGTAATGAGAATTAACATATACCTTATATTCGAATACACATTTGAAATGAGGTGCTTGGAATTGTAATTATTAACTTGATACATAATATATCTATTCAAGAGTATTTGTAAATCTAAGCATCTACGAGAAAATTCTGCTTTAATTAGTTACATTTACGTACTTTATGATGCTTTATAATTAAGATATTTTATCACAAACATTCAATTTTGTAATCACGATCGACATTCAGTCGAATGTAGCCCGTATAATTGGGAGAGTTAATGGGATAGCATAGAAGTAAACGTTCAGTTGAAAAGACGGCAAGAATCGAACTTCTATTTTCCATTCAAACCACAACTTCTTATTCACTGAATTGATTGAATAAACAGGAAAACGTTTTATCCTACTAAGAAATCAAAAGTGTGTGTGTGTGTGTCGTGTAATAATAGTAGTAAAGCTGTAACAGCTTCAATATAAACGAATTTATTGATGTAAGTATATACCAAGTTTTGTTTTCTCTCTCTCTCTCTCTCTCTTTATTTTTACGACTAGTGTATACCATGCCAGCCTCATCTGAACACACCTAAATGCAAGAAAAAATAAATAATATAAAGTATATTTTATTCCGTACAGAATCGATGTCAATACATGATGGTCTAAGTATCTTGTAAAATCCACGAGTAGACAGTTTAAAAAAAAACTCACACATTTTATATGTTGATGATATTACTCGATAATTACTATTATTCGTTATTACACTTTTATCATACAATTTTGAATTTAATCTAACAAAAAATAGGCAGTGTGTAGAATGCCAACAGAAGTGAATCCTTAGAACTTTGGAATGACTGTTATTTTTTAATAATTTTAGTATGAAGAAATATAGTTAATTTTATAATTTGGAAGTTAAAATTAATTACATTAATCTTATTTTTCACATCTATTGGCACTCCGAGCAATAATTAACATGAATCAGTTGAACTCAAGCGATATGCTGTCACACAAATAATGTTCTGTTTCACTCAAACTTTGGTTTTCTGTTACGATCCCGATCTTCCAAGAATGATTTTATGAGTCCTTTAATTTTGGTCGTACATTGCTCGTTTGTAAGAGAATTAACTTGAAACTTCCAAGGAAAAATGTTACGTATAATTTAACATTTAATTCAGCACAGCATACACATAATTACAGACATACAGTTAGAGTTACATGTCGGTGTCGGTGACGCGAACTCATAAGATTTACCCCATCCAACAATCGGAGAATGTGCCTAAGATAGAAGTTTTTACTTCAATAAACTACAAGACATGGCATTATGTTGATTTGACTTGGGTTTTCTATATTTTCAGTAGAAACTTATGAAATTTCTTTAGCATAAATCACGCCTATTTCCCAACGGGGTAGGCAGAGACCACGTCCTTCCACCTGCTACGATCCTGGCATACATCTTTCGCTTCTTCAACATTCATTAATCTTTTCATGCATGCTCGTCGGTTTAGAGTACTCTTGACCTGACCTTTCTTCAGAACGTCTCCGATATGATCGATGAATGTTCGTCTAGGCCTTCCTCTTTCAACGTTCCTTTTCACACTAGCATTATAAATTTGTTTAGTTAATTTTCATTCATTCATCTTCACAACATGCTCAAAATATTTAGCATATTCTTCATTTAGCATTTATATCATTTTAGAGACAACCTACTAAGAATAAAACTCAACTGTGTATTCCCTATTTATAAATATTGTACGATGTTGTCACGATTTCTGATTGGTGTTTCCAAGCTAAAAAATTTGGCCATCACGGTACGCCTGGCAGATATGAATTTTTTTAGTAAATACAAAAAAAAGATTGTGTGTGAGTGACTGACTGTATCAGTACCCAAAAGAATGTCACTGTTAAGCTGTTTATTTTATTGCTACGTGTATTGTGGTCGCGGTCCCAACGAACCGCTTTTAATCTTGTTTGGGCCAAATAGTGCGTGATTATCAGGGTTTCCTATCTTGGTAGAAGTTGGCTATGAGCTCGCTCAAATGACGCGCATCCAGTTGTGTCAGTCATCAGTATACGTGCGCGTGAGAACCCCGGCGTCGCGCGCCGCTGTTTGAAGCCACTACTAATCGTCGTGTAGTCGAGTTCACTGCTGCCGCCATTTTTGTTCGTGGTGTTATAATAAGAAAAATTTTGCTTTTAGTTATTATTAAAGTTAATTGTGCGATAAAACACGGTGTAAAAGAATTATATACCAGAGAAGCGTCGGGATAAATGTTTTCGGGTGTGGGTTGCGAGTGAAAGAGATTCGCCGGCCGGCTACGTGACTACCTACTCGGTGCAGCGCTAAAAAACCTTCAGGTGAGTGGGCTTTACTGCTACATTTTTGCTGGGGTAGGTGAATCCGCAACCACGCATAAAACAGTGCACTCAGAACCCCAGTCGTCTGAACTGGGAATATTTTACCCATCCGGATATCGGTAGTTTTAGCCGGTGGTCGGTACAAATCTCTATCCATGTTTTAACATGAAACTTTGAAATGATCCAGTTTGTCTACTAAAATTAAATAAACGAACAATTTTTTTTGCACAATTGTATTTTGTAGGCTTATTATCAATAAAATAATTTTAATTAATAATTAACTTAAAATTTTCAACATATTGTTAACTTTATATTGCTTGCGTTACTTTTGGATGAAATCTTATAACTTTTCAAGAATCTATTAAATTTAACAGCGCGAAGGAACCTATATTGGTATGATATCGTTTCTATAAAATATCTTATCAGTTCGCGTTTTTGCGGCATTGTTGAAGGCAAAATTATATGTACCTCTGAAAGAAGTAGTGTCAACTGTGTGTATTTAAAGTAAATAACAATATTACATACTTCTATTCTTAACAATATTCATAAAAAACTTCCAAACCATAGTTACCATCCAAAATTTATTTTAGTTCCGCAAATACACGTATCGTAAAACATACTATACTTTAACGTCAATGTTTTCAAGCCTTCGTAGTAGTATTTTATTCAAAGCGGCGTCTAACAAGATGGTGGCTCCCTTGTAAAATTTTAAATTGCACGCTTTCCTCTTTATATTTATAATTCACTTTACTTATGCACAACAACCAAACTATATCACGCAAAATGCCACCAATGTTACATAATATTGGGTCGAAAACCTAAGTTAATGAATTAAAAATAAAAACCACATGTCACTTTAAGATCCCGCCAAAAACTCCCTTGTAGCTCTGGTTCTATGACAGATGAGATTTCAGGACGACATAACATTGTATCGGTGTCTTCTTCGATTGTCGATTTCAAAGATATTTATTTCTGTAGAAAATTTCAAAAAGTGTCGAAATGTTTTTTTTCCGTGATTCTAAACTCCTCCATAGTACTTTTTGTCAAATATTAGGTCTTTACATATGAAATTGGCGTTTTGTTGAACCGGTCACTTTGATCTCAAATATCTGGCGTCTGGTTAGAAATTCCAAATTTAGGCTTGTGTATTTGTGTTTCGAATTTAGTGATTCATTTGTTTTCGCACCATTATTTTTGACATCGTTATTTTCACAAAATATAAAATTTAAAATATTGCCTTATTTACGAATATAAGTTCCATTGTGGTATCAGCGCTGTAGAATCAGCTTGAAGGATTAATGATGTGTATGGGAAAGCTACTGTAAAAGAAACACGGTACGTTTTTGGTGCCAACGTTTTCGTTCTGAAAATTTTGACCTACAAAACAAACCCCGTGGACGGCCGGTGCCCCTAGTTGAAAATGAAGAATCAAAGGTGATCGTTGAAGCGGATCATTCGCAAACCACATCAGAGTTAGCGGCAGGCTTCGGTGTGAGTGATAAAAAACAATTAATTCACTTGAAACAAACAGGAAAAGTTAAAAAGCTCGAGAAATGGGTACTGCATGAATTGACTGAAGCGCGCCAACAAACACCTTTTGAGTTCTGCATAACATTACTCAAGCGTTACAATAACGAGGGAATTTTGAATCGTATTGTTACTTGTGACGAAAAGTGGATCCTTTACGAAAATCGGAAGTGCTCATCACAGTGGTTGAACCCAGGAGAACTGGCCAAATCCTATCCTAAGCGAAAGTCGTCTCAGAAAAGGGTATTGGTGAGTGTTTGGTGGACCAGTGCTGTGGTGTCATACATACACTACAGCTTCATAAGATCTGTACAGACGATAACGGCAGATCTGTATTGTCAACAATTGCAAACCATGATGGGAAAGCTAGCCGTTAAACAACTGAGACTCGTCAATATCTCAAGCCAACTGCTGCTTCAGAACTACGTTAGACCCCATACTTTACGACCGACGGTCGCTAAATTAGAGTAACTGCGGTTGGAATATCTCCGAACCCCATCATATTCTCCGGACATTGCTCCAACAGATTATAATTATAAAGCCTTGCTACTTTTATAATCAAGCGCTAACACATTATTTTCCCCCACAATTAATTTCCAAGCAGCATATATTATACCTAACACATTTTTTTAACAAATACTAAATAGACTCTATCTTTTTAGTGACTAGACTAAAAGTAACCGCTTTCTAAAATATGTTGTTAAACCTAGGTTTAAATAGGAAATACGTAAAATTGTGAAGTCTTCTATATAGTTTTTAAATTATTTAAAAAACTAATGCCTAACAATAATCTCGTCTGATCCTGGCAAAAGACGTAGATTAAAACGACGTTAATAAGCCCGGAGAGAAAAGCTCTCAAGCAGAGCTCCCAGAACACATCTATGCTTATGCATCTTGCCAGGCGAGTTAGAAAATGTCCTACTGCCTTGTTATGGTCTCGTCACGATTATTTCCATTATTTTGCTCATATTTATTACAATGAGCCTGACGTGGGTTAAAATCCTATACGATTTTATAATACACTAGCTAATGCGGCAGACGATGTTAACAAGCCCGGTGAAGCTGTAAAAGCCGTCTGAGGCTTCAGGGCCCTTATGAATGCTCAGTTAGAATAAAAAAGAACTATCAGTTATAGGACTGCACGTCAGAAGTGAAAATTTCTTAATTACGAAATATTACACATACATCTGTATATATGTATTTGAACGTGATGGTCACGCGAGTTCAGAGCTTTTTCTTCATCCCAAAAGTGCCCAACGTGCCTATAGAAGTTTTCACTTTAAAAAAAACAGACGTTTTCTGCCATTTCCGGTAGTTAATGGCTCGAACACAGCGCTGCCTATCGGAACCTAACATAACATATTCAAATATATTATGTAAATATGAGCTCCAATCAGTCAAGTCGTTGAGAAGTTATAGAATCGCTAACTAACACACTCAAGATTTTTATATTCTGGCAGACATAATTATTATGTACATTGCTCACGTAACAAACTGATAATGACGTTTGTTCTAAATGTATGAAGTAATCTTTGGAGGCACAAATAAACTATAAGAAAATTCTACCCGAGGTAAACTACAAAATATATACTTATCTTTAAAAATAAAGAATATTTACTTATATATTCATTAATCAAGGAATATATAAAGAAATTATGTATAATACTTTTTTCTTCTTATTCCGTATTTACATTATATATATATATATATATATATATATACATATAGATGAATTTTTAAATAGAAATATTTTAACTACTTATCCTAATAATATATTCAAAGAAACTCATAAAAGTTGGTAATTAGTGACATTTCTTAATTATTAGGGTGTATTCAACTCACAGAGTAAATTGTTCGAGCCACGATTGTAAGTAAATGTCTTTGTAATGAAATGATTATGAACAAAGTTGTCGCCGCACGGCACCATTGCTACGTCTATTAGTATTTTCTTAATTTTATTCAATTCAGTATTTATAAGGCTATCATGAGTGTGTTTAAGACAGTTACTAATTACTTTCTTAAGATATAGCTTTTCATTACCTTTTGCAGACATGAGCAAATACCTTTCAAGTGTGTTTTTTTTTGTAACAAAATCACTTTTTGGGAAATGGGTGCTAAACTAAAAAAGAGTTCTACCCCACCGAACCAAAAAAAAACAAACACATACATACATATATAGGATCTTCAAAACTATGACTCTTGGAATTGGCTCAGCTGTGTTATGACCAGAATTGTACGCACTGTAGTATGTTCAGTAAGAGTAGTCGATTGTTCGAGTCCCGCTGATTATGAATATTTTTTACAATTTTTTTTTAAGTTTTTCTTTATATAAAATTATGAAAATAAACGTTCCATTACGTCATTTTATTATTACATCTCTCGATTTTTTTTTATATAACTAAAGTGGCTAGCAAGCATACAGCGCACCAGATGGTAATAAGCTATCGTAACTTATAGATGCTTGTAATACCACAGGTATCAACTACCGTGTTCTCGACCTTGAACCCCTCTACCCCAAGGATCTCTAGAAACCCTGCGGTAAGCACACCGCGGGAACGTAACACAAGATTATTGGCTACGGACCTTTTGTAGGGTGGAGGAGATATTCCACCAGTAAGACTGCCCCAAGCAGGGAGAAATCCCCTACCAATGTGTAACGTTTGAAGCCAATAATCAAACTAAAATTTCGATAAACAACCAAGCCTCGAACTTTAAAGCATTCTTTCTAATACTATTAATAAAGTAATATCACTTCCCGCTATATATCCGTCTGTACGCTTAGATCTTTTAAACTAGGAAACGGATTTAAATGTGGTTTACGTTTTGTACGGGAGGAATATAAAGTCAATGTTTTTTTTCTAAAATATATTTAATTAATCAAAGTATGCACCGTTGTTATCTATGCACTTTTGCCATCTCATAGGTAGTTCATTGATCCCTTTACCAAAAAAAAACATGGGGGCGAGAATCAATAAACTCTTTGAAAGCGGTTTGGACTGCCGCATCGGAGTTGAATTTTTTCCTTGTAAGAAGTTGTCCAAATTCCGGATAAAATGGTAATCTGTTGGAGCAAGGTCCGGGGAGTACGGTGGATGTCGCAGACTTTCCAATTGTAGTTCATCTAACTTAGTGGTTGTTTGCTGTGCAGTGTGTGGTCTTGCGTTGTCGTAAAGCAGCAGTGACCTAGAGCGATTGACCAATCTCGGTTGTTTAGCAGCTAGTTCTTCCTTCATGGTTTGCAGTTGAATGACAATAGATATCTGCCGTAATTGTTTAGCCAGATTTTAGAAAGCTGTAGTGTACGACACCGGCGCTAGTCCACCAAACACACACAAGTAACTTTTTCTGAGTCAATTTTCATTTAGGGCAGGATTTGGCTGGGTCTCCAGGGTTCAGCCATTGCGACGAGCGCTTTCGATTATCGTATAGTATCCACTTTTCATCACAAGTAATGATTCAATTTAAAATCCCTTCATTATTATGTCGGTTGAGCAAAGTAACACAGCAATCAACGCGTGTTTGCAAGTTCGATTCACTCAATTCATGAGGTACCAACCATTCAAGTTTTTTTACTTTCCCGATTTGCTTCAAGTGGATTAATACAGTTTATCACTTACCCCGAAGCCTGCAGCTATCTCTGAAGTGCTTTGTGATGGATCCGCTTCCACAGTAGCCTTTAATTCTTCATTTTCCACTTTGGTCTCCGGCAGTCCACGAGGTTGGTTCTGAAGGTTGAAATTTCCAGAACCAAAACGTTGAAAGCAAAAACGTACCGTGCTTTCTTTTGCGACACCAGTGCCATACATATAATTAATCCTTCGAGCTGTTTCTGCAGCACTGGTGCCACGGTAGAACTCGTACTCGTAAATATATGGATATTTCATGTTTTCATTGCGCGGTAATAATCGACGTCAAAGAAAAAAATTAGAGGAAAAAACAAATGAATGACTGTTTTCAAAACTCAAATGTACCAGCTAAAAGAAATTATTAATTTGAATTTGGAATTCTTAACCAAAGAGGAGATATTTCAGATAAAAGTGGTCAGTACGCCAAAACGCTAATTTCATATGTAATGACCTAATATTTAAACAATATATTCTAATTAAGTTTTTGTATAGTACAGGTCAAAAACTAATTTTCGGACACTTACATGGCTTACGCTGGCTAAACTTTATGAGATACATCAATATAATGTACTTAAGAGTTTTAGTTCTTTAAAAAGCCTAGAGGGAAGTCCGCGATAGTATGTGTCTACCTCCTAATATTGACTCACGGTAACCATTTTTATCTTCAACATAATAAATAAAAATATTCCGTTATTTGCGAAGCCGTTTTCTCAAATTCAGTATTAATCTTCATCCAGATAAATTAATTACTCAACTAGAGCATTTAATGTAAATTAAAATTTATTGTCCTTTACAGTTTTCCATTTAAATGAATACCAAAGCGAACGAACGAAAGCCCTCTCAGCAAAACGGTCGCAATTGGTTGGCCGGCACTTCGCACCTATAACGAATTGCGCGTTGCCAGCTAAGTGCACTTTTCGTTACTATGAAGTTACATAACATACTATCAAGTCTGTATCCCCAAAGGGTTAGGCAGAGGTGTACTAATGTACACCTACAGTTGGCCGGGCATGTATTAAGTCCCATGTAATAGGGGGCGAGCCTACTGCTATTAATTGAAAACAAAGCCAAACTCCGAGCTACTACTGAGAATTTCATAGAAAAACTTAATAACACTTTACTTGACCTGATAATCGAACCTTGAACCTCGAGCATTGCAGATACGTTTAGGACCACGAGGCTAATGAGGCATTTATGAAGTTATGAACTATCAATATTAAATCAGGGTTTATTAAACATAAAATACACTACTTTGTAAATTGTACCCGTATGAAGCTGGGGCGGGCCGCTAGTATAATATATATTAAACTATATAGTATCTAGGATCAATTGAATAAAATATGATAGGGTTTTTATAATAACTTCTTCTCAAACAAGATTTTTGAAGTAGGTATACTTCTTTTGGTGCGTTTATAATATTGAGATCTGCGCGCGCATCATGTAACGGTAGTGCGATAGTTTATACTATAAAGGTTATGGTTCATTTTAGGATTTATTAAAACATACATTACCCGGGCACGTTGACCGCGTCACGCTGCAGCGCGCTATGACAAGATTAGAAGCCCTCAGAACTCAGGTGAGTCCTCGTACAGTAATCTCATCCTCTTTACAAATTTTTCATAAACAATTTTAGTTGTGGTGTAACGTTAGTAAAATTTGACCTGAAGTTACTCATTATTACTATTTTAATAAAATTATCATAATATATATTTAAACAAAATTAAATTATTCCTACAAAATATGAAAACTATAAACAATAAAAATATTTTACATTGTTATCATTGATGGTTAACTTCATCATGTTTGCACAAGGTACAATATTTTCCGAGTTATCTTTGTTTTGATACTTTAAAGTATAACTATTTATGTGCATACGTAACACGTAACTTCACACATTATTTTATTATTAATCGTTTAAGAAACACTGTATACAACAAACACGTATCATTGTAAAAATACTCCAACATAGACCTCAATTCGTTACTTCACTTTGTCCACGAATAACAAGATAAGTCACATAAATCAAACACGGCGACAGTGGTTCGTACAGCTTCGAGTGGAAACATCGGTTTTCATGTGGCTGAACCGTGAATGCATAAACCAATTGCAATGCTAGTATGATAACAACATTGCGTGTATCGAGTCTGCTTTATATTATAAACGTTGTTACGTTGGCTTAATGTAGACTAATCTACAGTGGTTCAGTTTTTATTCCATTCAATATTTATTTGATCATTGACTAGTAGTTCCAGAGATTTTTGCGTTCAAAGAAATAAATAATATCTTGAGCTTTTTAATATTATATGTAAAGATTTCAGTTCATAAATAATACAACTGTTTTTTCAATTACCTATTGAAATTTATAAAAAATCATACTATTTTAGGCATAGATAAGTTTAGTAAATTTGTTTGTTTCCCTACCTACCATCGCAGCACTTGATATTCTGTAAACCACATTAGGAGCCTTAGTTATTTCTCCTTGTAATAAATTTTAATAAAGCTCAAAAGTAATTTTCTGACATAGTAATCTAACTAATAATCTGATATTAAATACCGAAATTAATTAAATTACGCGGAAACATGCCGTCGACGCGAATAAAACGAAAAAGGAAATTCTGGTAACTTCCATGAAATTCATTGGGACCCATTTCCAAAGGAAGTGCTTGAAACCATTAAAAGTTATCTGATAAAATATTAACGATAACGTGGATTTGCTGGTTGAATTAATTATTAGATGTCTTTTTTAAATAGTAGCTCTGCTAAATGACTGAACAGTACAGGTACAACGGTGACCAATGGTGTCATATTCCATCTGCAGTAGTCAACATCATGCCGGTCACTTCGTTTGAATAATATTTTAGGAGAGAGGGAACGTGCTGACCGGGAAATGATTCCACCACCTTGATATTACGGTAAACATAAGAATTAACAAACTTCTTTATTTTTTGTAAATGGGTACTAATGTCTAACTGTCTAACTGGGTTTAATTCATTACAATCTTATTTTCTGTACATTACTTTAAATTTACGACGAGAGTGGTTATTGCGAGTCCTTACCGGATTCCGTTTTGTAGGCACGCTGTTATTTTTAACGTAAACCTGAATCGTTCCATCTTTATCCTCGGAAGTAAAAACCTATTATACGAGAGAGGTTTTTTAGGTTAAATAAATAGATAAAGGCTGCAGTGATCACAACATCAAGTAGATATTTTGTATATTTTTTGAAGTGAAAACTTATTTGGTTTCTTTGTGATTTGAAACACGATAAAATGAAAAAGCGTGTTACACAAAAAAGATACACATAACATCTACGGATTTAACCTGGGAGAGAATGAGATAGAAATACATTATACATCGATTGTGCAAGTCCTGAAGTTTATGACTATGATCGTCGTCGTTTTGGCCTAGCGGTGTGACGACCAGACTTGTACGCACTGTTGTATTTACATGTAGTACGAGTGGTTGATAGTTCGTGATTTGCTGATTTATTTTTTAGGATTTTTAAAAAGAGATTTTAAAGAAGACATTTCATGTTTTCTGAAGGTTTCACTTTTACCGCGTGTGAACGTGTTTTAAAAAAATATACGAATGTAACTTTCCCTGTAATTTTCCTTTTTTAAAGTCAGATTTCTACATAAATTTATTTCTCTTTCTCGATAATTTGTAACTTTGAATTAAAATATTTAAGACTGTAAATGATTACAAGCAAAAACTTATTTTTAAAACGGATATTACTTGCATTCAGTGAACATTTAATTCTTTATTTCGCCACTCCAATCAAGTGTTATGTAAGCACTCACGTAGATAAATAAAATATGCATTTTAGAGAAACATGAGAACATTGCAAGAAAATAACATTCGTGTTGTACAAAAGCTTTTAGAGAGACGAGTGCATCGCTAAACTACGTGTTTTCTGTTATATTTCTAATGTAACACATGAATATACTATATAATACATATTGATAGAATATTATTATATTATATTAACTACAAGAATTATGACTTTTGGAGATGGATTGGCATTTCTATATCCTTTATTAATGTTGTTGTTGTTTTAGACAAATAATGCATTTATGTATAAAAAATATTTTATACTAGTTGTAACTGACCACGCTTTGCTGCCAATAACTCTGTCTGTTTTTTTAAGTAGTAGTATAAAACTCGCACGCATTCGAATGCAACGTTGAGTCAAAATTACAAACCAATCGGTGAATAACTTTTTAATACTTAAGATTTAAGCGATTAAACAAACAAACATTTGCAGTTTTATTTATATATATATATATATATATATAAGGCTAGCCGTGTGCCGGAAGGCATTTTCTATCGGACACATTACGAATCGTCTTATTTTCAACCCCCCCATATCATCACATTGGAGGAAGAATGTTCAAACAAAAAATTTTATTACTCTCCTACGTTATATTTAAGGAAGTCATGTGCAAAATTTCATGGTTCTAAACCAATGGCTTTGAAATATAATGCGTTGTTAGCTAAGTCAGTATTAAGAATTTTATTAAATATACAAACAAATTCAGAATGGTATTTTGTAAGGGAAATAATAAAAGTCAAAGTTTATATTTCTTATGTCTCCGCTTGCACTGTGGGAGTACATTTTTATGAAACACATTAAAATGACGCTCAAGCGATGAATGCCTTACACTACGCCTCTAACCCGTACCCCGCATTGAAATATTTATTTCTTCTACCGTCATATTCAAATGTTTTGTTTCGCAATTCAAAGATCGTGTTTGAAGAAATTACGTCACCGTTTCAACTTTTTGTTCAGTAGATTGTTAATTTCTTTCGTAAAGTTTTTTTTTAATATAAAAATAACGAATCTCGTTTAACGTAGAATCCATTTAAACACGATTCTAAATTGAATTAAAAATGAGTCTGTAGAAGACGCCAAGTGGTCGTACAAAAGGTGTGTAGCTTGTTCTCACATCTCGAGGTCGAACAATGAGTAGCACCCTTCAATAGAAGGCAGTTCTTTGAACTCAAACGCATAAAGAACGGTTTCTCTAGGTATTTCTTTTTGTTAGGGAAGCGCTCTGACAGAGATTGTGGGAAATGTAGACAATTTCCGGCTCAAGAAACAGTCTGTAGTTGTTTTTCTTCTTCAGTGACTGTTTTAGTATCATTCAAAACTTGTCTTACTATCAAATATTACAAAACATCTCGCTTCTTCTTTACACTGAGTTTAATAAAATAAACTATTCTTTCACTTCTGAGCAGTGTTTTGTTTCAATGAACTTTTACGATCATTGTGTTCGAATTCACTAATAGAAAATCTGATTTCACTAGAAATATTTATTCAAATAGTCACAGTGAGAGAGATCAGTATTTATCTAAATACTATCGGAATAACAGTTGACTTTTCTTCTGAACAAAATGAAGCTACACGATAGTGTTTAGACTGTGTCGTTGGTATAAGGCTTACACATATAAATTCAGATAGGGGTCGGAGAATTCCAATATCGAGAATCAGCATTATAAGTATTTACTATCTTTGCAACCGTGGATATAGTAGGAAACATGAGTGTGATTTTGCATAGAATAAAAATTGTGTTACACAATTTCCTTGCTCTTTCTATAGTAGGGCTTTTTTACTAGTAGCTAAGACGTTGAATGAAAAATAAATATAAAATATTATCTTCGTTCTACGCTTAATCCCTATAGGTTGTTTATATGATAAATCGGGTATCAGATGTTCTGATATTTTAAAAGAAAACAATACCTGTTAAAAGTCCTTGTACTGATGGTGTGCGAGCTTCTACCTGCATATAACTTAAGCATATTTCATCCATGTATTAAAATTGCATACGGAAATTAGTCGTATCAAGTGATGGTATTGAAATAAAATAAAAATATTAAGTAAGTAAGTAATACTCTGAAGTAAGTACATTACATACATACATACATAACAACAACATAACACATACATTAACATAACACATTTATAATCTTAGTATAAAATATCCAAATTTACTGCTCGCCATTATTTTTAGAAAAATATTTTAACTTCAAAATCATAAAATATTGAAGAATATTTGCTTAGAACCCGGAATTTTAATAGTAGTTTTAATATTAATCTCTACAAATGGCTCTCTGATTCCTTTAAACCAGCGGTTTATTTAACATCAAAGTTGAGATTTCTCAGTGTTAATTATTACAGCGCGGGTAGTCTGGTGATGAAGATGCTCCGACGAACTTAATGGTCCGTCGCGTCTGCAGTGGTCTCTGCGCCCCGTTTATAATTCAACGGAATTTATATTCCAACTGGCTCGTCAAGGGACGTTGCGTAAATTGAGCTTATTAAAGTATCATCGTAAATCTGTATTTACCTGTGTACAGTTGTAACATTTTGTTCCGGATTTCTAAATATCCTCAGGTTAAATTTACGAGATGTATTGGATGGCCCTCATTGTTTCCTAAACTTATAATGAACTACTTATGCCTCCTCACGCGTGGACCACAGGACTATTATTTTTTTGCAGAGTAACATAACTTTTTTAGTGCCGTTATGATTTGAAACACGATGAAACGAAAAAGTTACACTAAAAAGTGGCAAATATATCTATAAGATATAGCCTGCGAGGGATTATGATCGTCGTTGAATTGGCCTAGCGGTGTGATGACCAAATTTGTACGCACTGATGTATGTACGATAGATGTATGTATGTATGATTCTTTTTTCGTTAATTCCATTATTAATTCCTTTCTTCCTTCATTCCATTGGACTTTCAACTTTGAAGATATATCAGGGAACTTATCAAAATCATTGAAGTTGGGTTTCTTGTTCTTAGACAATGTTTTTTTTTATTGGTTGAAGTTGAAGTTGAATATTGCAAGGAAACGTGCTAGTGGAAGTTTAATGCCTAACCATTCTCTAACCATTCAATAAATACCTAATTTATTGGCAATATTGCCTAACGTCAAAATATAAGTTAACAAGGCAATTTTGAACAAAAAAATTAAAACAATCTTCAATGATTTTGAAGAGTTCCTTAGTGTGTATTTGAAGTTGAAGATAATTACCAATTAAATTAAAATTGCACCAACCTTGAGCTATCCCCTTATCCAACAAAAAAGGAAAAGAAACAAAGAAGGTATGGCTGAACATCCATAAAAAATATATATTCGAATTGAGTAACTTCAGTCTTTTTTGAAATCGGTTAAAAATTATCTATCAATGAACCTATTTACTAATTAAAAAATTATCTATTTAAGTGTCGGGCAGACTTCAATGTTGCGTTTTTTAAAGTAAGGATGTATTCATTGAAATGTATTTATGTTGGCCTCATTACACCCATACTACCCCTGATTTTCTCTCTGACACATATCCATCCAAAGGTTGCTGGGAAGAAATTGATGTTAGCAATAAATAAGGCCACACTAATCAAATAATTTTAAAATTCGATTGGATCTGTATTTAACGGTGCACAATAAAGTTTTAATAAATAAACAAAAAAAAATTGTTTCACAAAAAATACCACGTGAAATGAGTATTCGTTTAATTTCTTAAATTGTTATCAAGATTTTTGGCAGGATATTGAAGTGACTTTATTATGTAATATTGGTGACTTTTTGCGTGACATAGTTTGGTTGTTGTGCAGAATTGAGGTGAAATTATAAATATAAAGTACGAGCATGCATTTTGAGATGTCACAAAATTTTCTAGGTAGTTCTGACAATTTCTGACCATTTTGCCAGAAGACCCCACTTTTTATAATTAAAAATTTTACTAAGGCTTAAAAACATTGATACTTGTAAGTACTTTTTGCGGCGCCAAAACAAGGAGAAACAACCACCCTTTCTTCACCACTAACATATTATTGAGGTTGTTAAGAAAATGTTATTACAATTATTGTTTATAGCGTTGCGTTCGGAAAAAGCCAGTGTTTATTTAAATACAGAAAAGCTTTTGAATTTACTGGCAGGGCTCTCGGTGGTTGCTGCTAATATTTTAAAGGTTTACCATCTAAAGGAATATGCTAAGTTTACCAATCTTTGTTAGGCAATTTTTCTTTATTTCGTAATCCGTTTTAATTTTAAAAACAATAAACAAAGTTAATTTTATCACCTTTAAAAGGAAAAAAAAATATCAATACACATTGTACTATACATATTTATTTTAACTTTACTTCACGTATCTATTAATATATTATAATAAATTCAAATAAAACACACGGTAAGTATAATCTGTCGAAATTGTAGTTTTCTTCATTTTATGTATGTGTAAAGTGCGATTAAAATGTAAATACATATTCAGAAAAATAAATACATTTTCAGTTATGAAAAGTTTTGTCGCCTTTTAGATAAAAGTAACCCCACAATATTTAAAGTTGCAATCAATGAGCTACAAGAGTGACTGTATAATATTAACTAAATTAATAAACAATTACGAATAAAAGATAAACAAGTTGAACTAAGTGTACAAATTCAACGCCATGCGCGATCCCATGAACATAATGCCGAGTTATTGTGGAATATTTATTTCAATTAAAGAATGTGTTAAACAGTGTATTAATGAATAAATATTAATTCACTAGTATTATTTTCAACATAAAAGTATATAAAGCAGTTGTTTAAAAATTGTCTTCTCCCGGATTCATTGGAATTATTGTATATAATAGACAAAAAATTAAAAAAACTCAAAACCTTATTATTCATCAGTTAAAATATTCGGTTCAGTTTTTAGACACATTTTAATTTGCCCTATATAAAGATCTAGTGATGAAGTCGTTCTGAAGTTCGCTCTAAACTTTTGGCAATGTTCCAAAAACACCGGGTACAAGTATGGTAGTACAGCGTGATCCAGAGTCGGGAAGAGGTGATGAAGTGCATGATCACCGAAAAATGTCATCACTTTAAATAGATTCCCGTTTATGTCAGTACGATCCATCACAGCCTCTAATTCATGCATGCCCCAGTCAAGCGTCTCTTTGCTGAAAAATAATAAATTTTACTGAAAACAATATACATAACTACATCTATTGCAGTTTCAATAGTAAACTCCGAAAGTTTTACGAGCGAGTCATAAAGATACGGTGAATTTCGACACGCGGAGTCTGTGATATACGTACATGCCATATAAACGGACATACTTTTATTTTATTTATGTTATCGTGTTGCAAATAATTTTAAAAACAAACAAATATATTCACTAGATTTTTGTGAAATATTTTAAGTTATATTCGTAATATTGCATTGCACTTTTTATTTGTATATTTTATATATAAACTAGCAAGCCCAACAGACGTTGTTATACCCTATTGTAGTTAATGACCCGACTACAGCGCCACCGATCAGGTTATTTATAAACTATCGTCTCTACAAAATAAATATTAGGTCGGGGAAAAAGTGTTTTCGCATAACGTAGGTATAAACTTGTTATAAAACTTCTTTGGGTGTACCATCTGTATCTGGCTGTTTTTGGTAACTTTAAAAAGGTTACATTAAAAGTAAAAAATAATAATTATTTGTTTACCACTATTTTTCATTTGTTTTTCTTTCTGTAAAAATGAGTGAATCTAATGAAGAAATTCGATACATTACAAAAAAGGTAAAAAAGCAATTCAAGCAGCGAAAAAAATTTGTGATGTTTATGGACCTAACCCAGTGTCAATAAGAGTAGCACAAATTTGGTTGAAACGTTTTCAGTCCAGAAATTTTGTAGCTGAAGAACTGAAAATTGACCACAAAACAGCTTTAACCCATTTGAAGAAAGCTGGCTATACCAAAAGGCTCGATATTTGGGTGCCACACAAGCTCACTGAAAGAAACCTAATGAACCGTGTACTCATTTGTGATTCATTATTGAGACGTAATGAAACCGAGCCGTTTTTGAAGGGATTGATAACTGGTGATGAAAAGTGGATTACGTACGACAAGAACGTGTAAAAAGGTCGTGGTCTAAGGTCGACCAGGCTTCACAAACTGTGGCTAAACCTGGGCTAACTCGAAATGAGGTGATGCTGTGTGTATGGTGGGACTGGAAGAGCATTGTTCATTATGAGAATTTACCGCCCGGCAAAACTATCGATTCGAATTTCTACTGCCAACAACTGATGAGATTAAAGGAAGCAGCTGAGAGAAAGCGGCCGGAATTGATCAACGGGAAGGGTGTGGTCTTTCATCACGATAACGCTAGATACACACACATCTTTAGCCACTCAGCAAAAATTAAGAGAGTTTGGCTGGAAAATGTTAGTGCATCCACCATATAGCCCTGACCTTGTACCTTCAGATTTTCATCTGTTTCGGACGCTTCAGAATTCTTTAGGTTCTGCCAGGTTAAGATCAAGAGAATACTGTCAAAACTATTTGTCGCGTTTTTTTGATCAGAAGTGGCAAAGTTTCTACAGCAACGGGATCATGTCTCCTACAAAATGGCAGAAATTCATCGAACAAAACGGCGTAAATAAACATTGAAAAAATGTCTCGAGTTTTTATATAAAAATGCGAAGAAACTTTTTCCCCGACCTTATTATATTATGTGAGTGTGAGCTCAATCGGTGTAGTCGTTCACAAGTACACTAACAGACGCACACAAGATTTATACATAAAAGGTAGTAGTAATTTAAGTTCAATAAGCTAAGTTTTAATAGTCATTATCAATAAATTAGCCTACAGTATGTTTTATATTTCACAAGTTCTGCCTTTAACCACAGTATCATCTGATGGTAAATGATGATGTGACCCGAGATGGTAACACGCTAAGCCTAGAGACTCTGGTTCTCGAATGCACTTGCCGGAACACACCTGTAGGTGCTTGGCGACAGGTATTCAACTTCACGCTGGCAGGGCCAAGTGGGTGTTACAAAATAAACTACCAGCATTAGCATGCTGTTCCTTTCAACGAAAGCTCAGGCTTTCTGCTTTAAACTAAAACTATTTGTAACTATCTGCTGTAAATATGTGCCAGCGGCTCCGCTCGAGTGGACAATAGAAGAACGCGTAGTGCTTTAAATAAAAATCGTACTCTCTTAATTGAATGAAGTTATCGTGATAATTTTGCTTTTTGTGTGAGTAAAACAAAAAATAATTGGTCAAGATCTATCGAGTAATTTTTGCATGATGCGCGCACAGCGGCAAACCTCAATCATTTTATGTAGATAGAGTATAGATAACTCGTCGCAATCAATAATTATTTTATTACTAGTCTAAGTTGCAAAATAAAAAAAAACGTATTAAATAAAAATAATTATTAATTTACCGGACTTGGTCACCATCCTTGAATATCTTTGGGTGATGATGAGCAGCATTAGAACCAATAGTGAAGAAGATATAGCTTCCGGTACAAAGTACCCAAAACCACATGACCAGTGCCTCGTAAAAGGTAGTTCCACTAACAATCCACATCCAGAGCGGTAATAAGAAGCCAAGACCATCATGCCAGCGGTAATGCTGTGTGAAGAAACCTTCTCGGCAGAAATTCAGTATGAACCTAGAAGAATTAAATGAATTGATTGCCGTATTAAAAACTACAATAGTTTATCTATTTCTATTTTTATGTTTACAGGGAATTGAAAAAACACTTTTGCACAGTGAAAATTCTCTGAAGATTTCCCTTTACTTGGGCAACCTGACTGGTGAAATACCCTCCACCATACAGAAGATCGCAGCCCAATAAATGTGTGTTGTGGTTCCTGCGGTGAGTAAAGGTTTCCAGAGCTCTTTGGAAAGGGGGCATTCAAGGTCGGTAATGCGCTAGTTATACCTAGAATGCTACAAGCGTTCACAGGCTACGGTGTCTGCTTACCATCAGGCGGGCCGTAAAAATGTTTACCACCTTAGTTTGGTATTAAAAAAATTGTAAATCTTATAAATATTCAAACTTCAATCAATATAATCATATCAAAATTAAAATTCTTAGTCACTGAGTTATGGCAGTATTTATTTTAGTGATTCATGGGTAATACCAAGTCTATTATTATTAGAAGTACAGATCATAATAAAATGTACGGAAACTATTTACAGATATAAATATATCTATATATATCTATAGATATTGTAAATCGTATGACAATGATGTAAAAATCCTTTAATCGGTTTAGACCCAGAGAAGGCCCTTATGAACGTCAAAACACTACCACAGGTTCGGAAAACATCTCATTGATCAAGAGCCGTTAAGAATGTTGATCGGGTTTAGACTAGGGGTTTAATATTAGACGACACCTCCACGAGCGAGTTTATCGTGACGATATTATCGTCCTGCCACTTCATTATATAATAACTCTATGAACGTTTATCCACACGACGATATTATCACAACAATGTGCAAGTGATATTCACGAGTTAAATGCCAACGAATCACTGAACGCCCACTGCGAAACCGCGACTTACTTGCAGCGCACTTGCTGCAACACATGACATGATCTAGCCCCATTAATCTGGGGGTTACCACCAAGCGCGTATCACAGGTCACTCCAGCAAACCATTCCTGTATTTCCTATCTGACAAATCAAACGTATTAATTGTCAAAACATATTTTCTTTTATTATAAACAAAAACTGCATATATACTAGCATACTAGCACAAGCACCTCACAATACTACATCCATAATACATAAGTAATATCGACGCTCCTGACTCTTTTTAATAAAGCATATGTGCAACGAGTCGTTGCGGTCACGCGGCGATCTGCCAAGATTCGCAACGTAATGCAGGCGGACGAATTATCGTATCGCGGATATGTCTCGACGATAGCAAAACGAACTTGTGATGATACACTCGCTGATGGAGATGGTGCATAACTTAGTATTCGCAGATAAAAATATTCGAATTCTAAAGAAGTTATGAAATACACACTACCTTCTGAATCTTTCAATCATGTTATGGTCATATTATATGCCAATAAATCACTAACGTCTAATAGGAAAATAATATAAACGTACCTTTTCAAAAAGTTGACAACAAATATAAAGGGAAACGTTATTTGTTCAATGAGAAAACTCAGTTTAGCGTATGCCGGTTTCTTCCTTGGATTCCAGAAAACTATAGGTTCAAATGCACTCACTTCCAAATCCATTAGCGTATTCGGGTATAAATGATGAGAAAGCGCATGAGATACTCGAAAATCTCTAAAAATTATATAATTAGATGTCACAACTATTGACATACACCATAATACAACTTCAAGCTTACACTCTACAAGACATGTATTCGTCCGATTCTGAAGTATACTTTTGTAGTCTTCGTCCATATGGCGAAACCAATATTTAGCCCCTTGTAAACATTGCAAAGTCGTTTTTTACGGAAAATAGGCAATTCCCCATGGTTCATTCGAAACGTGGACCTCCATAAACATATGGAACTTCCTTCGATCGAATCTTACATCAAAATTTTCGCAAGCAGCTATTTCGACAGAGCGTCAAACCATCTAAACCCATTAGTGGCATCTGCCTCAACATAAACTCCAGTCCCAGACACCCCGATGACAAAACGCAGGCCGCGGAAAATTTTTAGCGACCCCGATGACGAAATCATGGTAGCTAATACATCATACCCGTCCGTCTCTTCAAATCAAGCGTGCTTGCGCCCACGTTCGCGAAACCACTGTTCCCTCCGCAGGGGACGGGCGGTTAACTTCGACCCCGCACACCCAAGCAGCCGCTTGCGCCATACAGTGACTGCACTTGCAATTACTAGCTACCAATAGACATCATTACACCGCGCCACCACATGTGCACACCACACAGGTACATAGGTTGTGTAAGGAACATTTTTTTTTGCCTAGTTAGACATAAGCCAAATTACCAGATTACTAAATACATATACGCATATTTCTCCCTTTCTCCCAGAAGGCAGGAACGCGTCTATATGTATAGTTAGTTGGATCGAATTTTACGGATAGGGAATTAGTTAGATCGCGATTTATTTGCATGTACGGCAACAGCCCAAGCTGAGGTTGAGCCACATTGGCACCATTGAGCTTGTTGCCCCGGTATCGCGGCTGAGTGCATTCCGCGCTCGCCTCCAAGCCCGGTGAAGCTGTCAAAGCTAACAATATAGTCACTTGGAAAAAAAAAATATCTCTACGATATATAAATAAGTTATTGACTATTGTTAAAGCTTATTATTATAGAATGACGTATGTTTCCCATGTACAAAATTTCCTCAAATATTTCTAGATAATTAACAAAAAAAAAAAAAAAACTTTTACGATTTTTTTAATTTTTACTGGAAAACAAATTACTAATGATATAAGCTGACTAACACAATATGGGGCAGGGGGGATTGGTTTTGAGGGCATATTTGTGATCTGTGTCCTTTATATAAATGTATTATATCAAGTAATTTGTACTTTTTTTTTGAAAAATAAAACATACAGACCAACATACTTGATTAAATAGTTCATTTTCATAATAATCTAAGAGTAATCTGTCATCTTAAGACTAGAACTAGATTAACTGTGATAAGTTTATTACTATGAAAAACTGTATTTTAATACCAGGATCATATAATTTCATTCCCACCTGTAAGACCACAAGCCTGGATTGGTTTTGAGGGCATATTTGTGATCTGTGTCCTTTATATAAATGTATTATATCAAGTAATTTGTACTTTTTTTTTGAAAAATAAAACATACAGACCAACATACTTGATTAAATAGTTCATTTTCATAATAATCTAAGAGTAATCTGTCATCTTAAGACTAGAACTAGATTAACTGTGATAAGTTTATTACTATGAAAAACTGTATTTTAATACCAGGATCATATAATTTCATTCCCACCTGTAAGACCACAAGCCTGGATTGGTTTTGAGGGCATATTTGTGATCTGTGTCCTTTATATAAATGTATTATATCAAGTAATTTGTACTTTTTTTTTGAAAAATAAAACATACAGACCAACATACTTGATTAAATAGTTCATTTTCATAATAATCTAAGAGTAATCTGTCATCTTAAGACTAGAACTAGATTAACTGTGATAAGTTTATTACTATGAAAAACTGTATTTTAATACCAGGATCATATAATTTCATTCCCACCTGTAAGACCACAAGCCTATATTAAACAAATACATCCTCCAGTTTGTTCGTCTGTGTATATAATTATGTGAGGCGATAATCGTCCATGCGAAACAAAGTGAAGCCACAAAATAGCTAGCCATCACAATCCAATAATGTTTTGCCCAACAAGCCAAAGCAGAAGTTATCAAAACAGTAGTAAATAATCCATCAATAATTAAATCTGCATATCTAGGAACATATTTTGGAACTTTCTTCAGTTCTTCTTTCACGGCTTTTTTCAGAGTTCGATAGAAACCATCGTCTTTGAAAGTGAATGGCGAATTTCTTGGTGTTGTCGCTTCACTTACGTAATATTTATCAAGCATTTTTTCGACTACTGGGTTGAAATGGTGGCTTTCAAAGGCTTCAGTGATATCGGTTCCCTAAAAGTAAAAACCATTTATTAAAACAGTGAAATGCTCGATTTTAAAGTAAGTAAATAAATACATAGCATGTTTGAAAATATCCTTTCTAATGATTTATGATTTTAACTATCATGCATCGAAAAGAAATTGAAACATTTCATAATAATTCCTACAATTTTAATAATAAACTACAGAGATATAATGATATAAAAATAAATAATAACTACGACTGAAAAACATACAATCGCGATTCAATTACCTTAGTGAGTTCCAGCCACTCCGCTCCACCGGGATGCTTGTCAAGGAAATCAGTAAAGTCATAAATTCCATTATGTATACGCCATAAGCCATTTGCTCCATCGTCCATAGCTTTTCCTATCAACCATTGTACCGGATCCCTTAATCCTTCGTCTCTAAGAGATGGATATTTCAGTTGTGGAAAACTAACGTGAGTTTTTTTTTCTTCTGCCCTTTTATGGGCTATATCTATGTAATCGAAGTCTTTTGGAGCCATTATTGCATTTACGTGAGATTTCTTTTTATAATTCAAATGAGATTTGATTTCGTGTTTTACTTAAAAACGGTGCGCACTCTACAATAGACAATGTTGTTTTACGTCAATACTGACTATTACTGATTTATTATATCACTCAAAACAGTAAGTTGTAAATACACTGAATACGTTGATATCTTGTAAACACAATTTATTATCAATGTTGAACTTACTAACATTAATTATTACCTACATACACAGAAATTAATTGTTAATATTATCAATTATATACTTTTTTATCTTTATTTTCCTATTTACTTAGCTTAAAATATTTAGCAAAAACATGTTTGTTTAAAACAAAATAAAAATAGAAATACCTCAGCTTTATTACATACCAGCTGTGCCCGCGGTTCCGCTCGCGTGGACTACAGAATGCCATCTGTCAAGCGCACGCGCGATTCGTGTTAACGCCGCTCCCAGTTATTTTAGAACTTATTGTGGATGATCCTGAGAAAATATACTCTCGCTGACATTTTTGTAAGTCTATTTGAGATCCACAATTATGTAGTACATTAATTTGAAATTTATCTTAAGGTTTACTTAGCATAAGCCATTTAAGATCCCCGAAAGCATCATTTTTCCGAATTGATTCACCATTATCGTCCCTGCTTATATCGTGCGTTACTTTATGTAATAAAATATGTCCTATATTATGTTTTAAAAAACTATGTAAATCGGATAACTGGTTCTCGCGTGAAAAGAACATAAACGGACAGAGAGACGTTGAATTTTATAATATGTATAGATTATTTGGCTACCCAAACAATTGAAGCGTTAAATCTATATTAATAAATCTGTACTTCTGTGTGTTCCTTTTTTTCCTAATGTCCCGATAGATATGGTATATAAAGGACACTGACCACTAATATGCCATAAAAAAAATTTCTTTGTTTGGTCATTGTTCAAAAAAAATTTTTTATAATACTTTTAGAAATCATTAAAGGGTTATTATTTAAACCATTTCATGTTTGATAGGCTATAGAATCGTTTAGACATTGTAAAAAGCATTAATTTTCACCAGATTTTCATGAAATATATACACGGGAAGTATATATCAGTCCTCAATTTACCTTAATTGTAAATAATAATACGAATAAAAAAAACTAGGAGACGAAAATTATTAAAGCGTATTAAGCGCGTGTGGAGCCGCGGGACACCTGAAGTGTATATATAAACATTTGCACTGGCTTTTTTAATACAAATTTATTATCTTTATAGTTTCACAGATATTTACAATACATCAATGATTTTATAGCACATAAAAATTGCAATTGTTATTAAAAATAAAGGTGAAAAAATAGAGTTTTTAGTTTTTCGTTAATAATTCAAATATGAATATTAAGAAACTAAAAACATATTTATAACGAGGAGGAAATTTCCAATAATCTCCCGGAACTCTATTTCCGTTACATATTAACAATTTTAATTTAACGCTGAACGTAAGGTTTTGCGCGGCCGTTACGGCACATACTGCCTGGGTGCACACACGCTCAAGGGAATACACACATAAATAACACTTAAATACCACATAAATAAAAAATTTATAGTATTAAATATCAATTTTGCGCAAAAATGAAACATATAAAAAAATGTCACATCTATGTTTTTTTTTTAATTCAGAAAATTATTATACAAGTACTCACAATCATTATTCACAATATCGTTTACAATTAAGGCATCACCAGGCACATTTGAAATATCCATGGGAATATCATCTGAAAAAACTACAAACGTATATATAAAAACATATATAACCACGGTTGTTGTGATGCCTTTTAACAACTAATAACTAAACAAAGTGGGATCTTCTGACAAGATTTTCGCTCTCTTGTCAGAACTATCTAGGGAGTTTCTTTGACATCTAAAAATTCGTACTTTCAATGTTCGTACTTACTTTTGTAGTTTTGGAATTTGCAACTTACATATTTTTATTTTAGCGCCCTCTAGGGAGTATTTGTGACAATATGCAAAGTTGTACTTTGGTAACATAATTTGCATAATCCGTAATTTTATTTTATTACAGTTCTCATTTTAGCGCCCTCTATTATTACTTCTGTACGAACTGGAAATGGTGTAATTTTTCATCATTGATCATTCAAAATTATTCCCATACTGTTTGTACAGAGGCCGCTAACCGAAATAATATCATTTCTATGGCTAAAGTAACCTAAAAAAATATTAATCAGTAACAGAATGTCATAAGTGATGTCTAAAAAGTTATTGTTTCGTGCCTTTTTAGTAAAGTAATGTTTAGGTTACAATTGTGCAGAGCGGCATCCTGTCCTTGAACATGAATATTCTTGCCTTTCTCTTTGTCCTTACCCCCACCACCCTGTGGTATGTATGACACACGTCACTTCGTTGTGAGCATTGCGCGAGTCAACGAGCGTCCGACCGACATAAGTCATTCATTTCTATAAATTAAAATACATTGTGTGTTACTTAAAGTGTTTAGAGAACTTGGTGTTGTGTACCAGTGGAGGAAGAGCGAGACAAACAGCGAGCGCAGCCCAGGGTGAGTCCCATCTTTACCGTCCTTTTCCAATGCTGCTTTGCACATAGTAGGTAGGTACTTAAAAAATAATTATTATATACTTACAACAATAAAAAAAGAACTAGCGTCTTTCTCCCACGTTAAATCTTATGAATGTATGTGTCTGTCTCTTTTTACTGTCTCTTTTTAGTTTCATCGAGTTCAAATCAAAAAGATGGTAAAGAAGTTTTTACTACAAAAAGCTGTAATTTGTTTAATAGAATTCTTATGTTATTGCTGTTTCGCATCTAACAATGGAACTAAGGTAACGATCGAAAAAATTATATTATGTCATTAGTTTATAAATAATGTTTATAAGAAATAGACAAGCTCAATGTTTAAAAAAAAAAAACTATTTTGTTCACATGACAAAATAAGGATATTCGAATTATTTTGTACAATCATTATTTTCAATATTTTATTGTTTAAATAATTAATTATGATATGTATTTTTTTTTAAATCATAATTAGCATTTCTCAATAGGATAATAAAAAAAATATATTTATCAATAATTTCATTGGTTATTAAGTTAACAATTTGTTATTCTTAAGCAATTTCTGACTATCATTCTATTATTTTTTTTCTAAAACTAATATGGTAATTATTTAAAAAACTTTATCTAGAAAGTAATTAGACTATATCATAACTTAAATGGAATAAGCATACCTAAATTATCAGAATGCAAATTATTTAATAAATTTGTATTTACGTACCGTAGTACGGGCTTTAAAAAACACAAATAACTTATATTTATATTTAACCAATTCAATGAACCGCTATTGAGGTTATCTTTTATGAAAACAACCTTTTTAGCTTGTCAACAGAGTAAACCGTACTTGTATGTATAATTGCAAGTCACATGTTTAATTGAAATAATCTTGTATTTTGAAAAGTTTTTGTTTAGTTAATAACATTTTGTATAATTATTATAACACATATAGAGCTCGTGGCTGCGCTCACGTGGACTGTATAATGCCATCGATCAAACACATGCTCGAATCGTGCAACCCCCGATCCCGATAATTTTAAAGTCAAAAATTCTTATTGTGGGTGGTCCTTAGAAGATAGACATATGCTCTCGCTGAATTTTTTGTGGGTATAATATATCTACAATTATATATTACATTAATTTGATATATCTCTTATGGTTTACGTAAGGTAAGTTATTTAAGCGCCCGAATTAATTCACCGTGACCAGCTTTTTTTTATTTTTCGGGGAAGCCTAATTTTTCTTCTAAAACAAATTAGCTTAAGTTACGCTTTATAACATCAGCTAGCCAGTGAAGTCCCGTCAAAATCAGTCCAACCGTTTAGGAGATTACCCGGAACAAAAAGACAGACAGATAGCCAGGCAAATATTTTAAACTTTTTTTTCTTAAAGGTTTCGTATATTTTTATATGCATTTAATAAAAAGCTGTTATTTTGACATTACAAACAGACAATTCTATTAATTTTATAGATATGGAGTGTTCCTACAATACAATATCCATATTTGTCTGAATATGGGCAATACAGGTCTTACATTTATAAAAGCAGTTACATCATATTCTGCAATTTGTGGCGTGCAAATTATTAAACAAATTAAAATACATAGTAATTACAAAAAATTATAGCATAATATACTTAATACCTATTAAAAAATACTGTCCAAACTAGTCATTTATTAATTATTATTGAAACAAATTTATATACACAAAATTTTTAGAATAAAAAGTATCATTTAAAAAGTCATTATTATTGTAATAGCATTTACAATTGAGTAAATCCTATAAACACTTTCTAAACAAGTTTAGGTTTAACACACAACAACAAGTGAAATTAGTAGATAGGGCATGACAATTGTATCCGACTGGATCACGATCACCTCGCCAGGTGTAACTCCCACCATAGTGGCACTATCGTCATCATCATTTCAGCCAAAAGACGTCCACTGTTGGGTATAGGCGTTTCCAAAACATCGCCACAAAGACTGGTCCTGTGCTGCCCGCACACAGCGGCTTTCCGCAACCTTTACTAAGCCGTTGGACCAGCTTGTTGCTGGTTTGCCCACGCTGCGGCCCCATCGGCCATCCCTTCTACGTGCTACGTGACCTGCCCACTGCCACGTAAGTTTCGCTATCCTTAGGGCTATGTCGGTGACTTTGGTTCTTCTGCAGATATCCTCATTTCTGATTCGATCCCGCAGAAAGTTCCCGAGCATAGCTCTCTCCATTGCTCTCTGAGATCCGGCTGTTCTTTTACCAGCTGGTGTCTATCCAGTAATCAAGCAGTATACGCGACTGGGTCGCGACCAACGTACATGTCGTGATAAACCCGTTATCTTTACTCTCTTTTGGAGGTTATCGCGTTTCGGGATCAGCCTTTGTATATCCAACAACCGAGGGGATTACCTGACCAGCATGACAGCGACGACAAGCAATGGATTCTGATTTCACGGTGGTCGCCGTTGTTTTTGGATTATAATGTGCTTACCATCTGTCATGGCACCGTTACTTTGCCACGCAATTACTAAAAAATAATTAAAAAAACATTTATAATTTTATTCGTTAATTGAGTATTTAATTATGACAAGACAATATTTGACAAAAAGGAAAACCAATTTCAATGATTTTGAGGAGTTCCCTGGCGTATCTTCGAAGTCGAAGGTCCAATTCCAATGAAGTTAAAATGGGAGCTCTCTTGATGTAATCACTTTCCAACGAAATAAGAAACAAGAACAAGAAGTTATGCCTGAACATCCATAAAAAAAAACCTTGAGAATAACTTGAATTGAGAACCTACTCCATTTCAGAAGTCGGTTAAAATTTATATTTTACGATTTTAGTCGAAAACTAACACGCTAGAAAACTCGCGAATAATTTTAGTGATTCACCCAGAACATATAATTAACACTAATGATTCTGAGCTAATTAACTCTTCGTTTCTTTACTTTTAAGATGGCTATTATTAGACCATCATTCTACAGATGTGGAACAGTTTTGCAAATACAATGATATCTACTATTAGGATATGAAGTTGGCTATTTGATTTCTATATTTTAACAATCAATAATACTGATTAAAGGTTATAAGTTATCTATCAAGAACAATAGATAATAAGAAATATAACAATAGCTTATCGCAAAAGTTGCGTAATGGTTATTATTGTAAATAAATTATCTTCGAAATATGTGTATAAATAAATATATTAGGTCCTTACATATGAAATTGACGTTTTTTTGAACTAGCCACTTGGATCACAAATATCTGGCGTTTGGTTAAGAATTCCAAATTTAGGCTTGTGTATTTGTGTCTTAAATTTAGTGATTTATTTCTTTTCGCATCATTTGATTTTTCTTTAACATCGTTCTTTTTACAAAATGGAAAACTTAAAATGTCGCGTTAGTTACGAATATGAGTTCCGCCGTGGCATCAGCGGTGCAAAAACAGCTCGAAGTATCAATGATGTGCATGGAGAAGCTACTGTAAAAGAAAGTACGGTAAGTTTTTGTTTCCAACCTTTTTTGTTCTGGAAATTTTGACCTACGAAACAAACCCCGTGGACGGCCGGAGACCCTGAGACCCGGAGACGGCTGGTTAATAATGAAAAATTAAAGGTGATCGTGGAAGCGGATCCATCACATAATACAACAGAGTTAGTGGCAGGCTTCGGAATGAGTGAAATAGCAATTTTAATTAACTTGAAACAAATTGGAAAAGTGATAAAGCTCGAGAAATAAGTACCGCATAAATTGACTGAAGCGCACCAACAAAAATGCATTGAGTGCAACTTTACATTACTCTACAATCACAATAACGAGCGAATTTTAAATCGGATTGTTACTTGTGACGAAAAGTGGATCCTTTACGACAACCGGAAATGCTCATTACAGTAGTTGAACCATAGATGTATATATACTACATCTATGAGTTGAACCCAGGAGAACCGGCCAAATCATGTTCCAAGCAAAAGTTGACTCAGAAAGAGGTATTGATGAGTGTTTGGTAAACCAGAGCTGATGTCATACACTACAGTTTCCTAAGATCTGGCCAGACAATAACGACAGATCTGTATTGTCAACAATTGCAAACCATAATGGAAAAGCTAGTGTTTAAACAAATGAGGCTGGTCAATTTCTCTAGCCCACTGCTAAATTAGAGAAACTGCGGTTGGAATGTATTCGACACCCACCATGCTCCCCGGATCTTGCTCCGATAGATTATAACTTTTTTCGTAATTTGGACAATTTCTTGCAAAGAAAAAAAATTAACACCGATGAGGCTGTCCAAACCGCCTTCAAAGATTTTATTCATTCTTGCTCCCACAATTTTTTCAGCAATGGAATCTATAAACTGTCTATAAAACGGCGAAAGTGCATAGACAATAATGGTACATATAATATTTTTTTCCTTTTACTTTTTCCATATAAAACGCTAATTTCATACGTAAGGACCAATTAAAGTATCGATTTTCTAAGAAAAAATAATTAAATTATTCTTCTTTACCTGCCTCCGCCGATACTTAAGGTTCGCATTCAGCTCCTTGTATTATCTTTTATTCAATATATTAAACAATCATCAAGATCGAACCAATAAATAATCAAACTCTTCCGATTTTCTCATATTTGACCAAATAGAGAATTATTTTTGAAGTGAAAACCTTTATAGCAACTTTGTAATTTGAACCGCGATGAAATGAAAAAGCAACACTAAAAGAAGACAAAGGAAAAATTAATGTTAATTTTGCAACCACTTTCTACGTATTTTTTATACGGTGTGTCTACTATACATACATTTATATACTTGTACATTACTAGCGGTGTGCCCGCGGCTCCGCACGCGTTTGTTACTATGCAATAATTATTTAAATCCCTTTATTTTTTCTCTCATATTTTTGATAATTCATATGCCGTATCAATTAAGGAGTGGAATGTATTTCCCGTGTACAATATTCATCAAAATTGGTTGAAAACTATTATTTTGATGTACAATTTCTAATGCATTATTAATTCTTATAGCCTCCCAATTAAACTAATATATTCTAATTATAATAATAAATTCTAGAAGTAATATTGACAATTCTTGTAGCCCATTAATTATGTAAATAGTTAGACTTCCTGTGTATAAAATTTCATCAAAATCGGTTAAGAATTAATGAAATTAAAATTTTTGTTTTTTTTTTTCGGCTCCTAAAAGCTTTCTATTCTCATTTCATTTCTTATCATTCCTGGAATGACTTATGCTTCCCGTGTACATAATTGAATTAACAAAACATTTTTTTTGTTGTTTTTTTTTTACATTATCTAAAAGTAATTTTGAAATTTCCTTTCAACTAACCCGTTTACAAAATTTCATAAGTATTGGTCAAGCCGTTTTTGAGTTAAATTCGGATATACAAACAGATAGACTGACGAACAAAAAAAAATTTAATGGCATATTAGTGATCAGTATCGTTCATATAATATGCAAATATGAATCCAACACATTAACCATCCCAATAAAACTTCAAAAATAATTAAAATCATACCTTATTGTACCGGCCTACGCGAAGGTTTTCTGAAAAACGTGTAACCCCTTTTATTCCTTTCTTACCAAAAGCACAAATATGAATGAGTTCCTCATACAAACTTTCACCCAAATTTTATATTCACGATTTGTGGAATAACCCAATGAAATAATTCATTTTTAACGAAACTGTATAATGCAGATAATTTAGAATATATAAAATCCCGCGAGCCGCAATTGACAGCGCACGTCATATTCCTATCATGATAAAATAAAACAGTAATTATGCCGTACTGCGTAGTTAAACGATTTATATACACTTCAGCCAATTTTAAAAATAATACTGCACTATCATATAATAGATAATTATTAGAAATACAATACATTTCTTATTAAGTATAATAATATCAATTAATCAAGAAACCAGATTGACAATCAACAAACTGGTTGGTATGGCAGCCGATGTCATTTCATTATTATCGCGCATTTACATTTGGTGTTCCCATATTTTGTTCTTAAATATATTCATCCCCTACTTTCTAGATTTATAGAAAGAATTTCTATATTTATTTTCGCTACAAAAAGTACCTAATGTCCTTTCCCAAGGTTCAGTCTATCTCTATACCAAAATTCATCAAAATTGGTTTAGCGGTTTAGGCGTGAAAATGTAACAGATAGACAGAGTTACTTTTGCATTTATAATATTAGTATGGATATACATACATATACATTATATAAAAATTTACATTCTCACGAGTAGTACAGATGCCAAGATAATTTATTAAGAATGCTAAATTGTCATAATTAGTATTATTGAATAATTAGAATAACATAACAGACTTTTTATAATGACAATAAATTATTATTATTAAGTCTGTTGATATGTGTAGAAATATAAGGAATATAAAGAGTGTTGTCAATAAAAAAGGGGTAGGTTTTTAAATGTATCATAAAATAGAGCTGTAGAAAAACTATAAGATAAATGATCGTATAATGTTGTATAAGCAAGCATACAAAAACATGCATAACGCTTAACGACTAGAGCTTTTATAGCACAATAAAAAGAAAAGTGTTGATGCTCGTATCTACAGGCAGAATCACTAGAATAACTGACAAGCGTACGAAATATATACGTACATTATTTAAATATTTCGTCTAGAAACCGCAGTTGAAACACAAAGGGACTTGGGAGTTACAGTATCCAAAGATCTTAAATGGGGAACTCATGTGCTTGGGGTTGTGAAGAAAACTAATTCGATCCTTTATATCATTCGCAAGGCATTTAAATTCCTAACAGCTAAAACTTTTATAAAGTTACACAAGACCTATATTAGACCACTTCTTGAACATGCTTATATTATCTGGGATCCCTACTTCAAAAAAGACATTAAGCTCATTGAAAATGTACAGAGAAGGGCTACTAAGATGGTGTTTGCAATGCGTAACTTACCCTATGAACAGCGCCTCATAAACCTTGGCCTTACCACACTAGAACACCGTAGACAAAGGGGCAGGTTAATCGAAACTTATAAAATCCTCACTAATTATTACGATGTGCCCAGCCTTAAAGATATGTTTAAGTCAAATGAAAATAAACACCTACGAGGTCATCCCTTGAAACTTTGGGAATTCCCAGCAAAAAGAAACCCAATGAAGCAGTTCTTGCCTAACAGAGTGGTCACAGCATGGAACAAACTTCCAGAAAAAGTTGTGATGGCTCCTACCATAACCTCCTTTAAGAGCAGATTGGACAAGGAAGATATCTCCAAGCTATTTGATACGCACGCATCAGCTAATTAGCTGCTAGTGTGTCTTACCAAATATAATAATAATAATAATAATAGATCAAATTCGAAATAATTAGTAATTTTACATTGGACTTCATTATTTCCTTTACTTTTTACACTTTTTAAATCACATGTTATTCGAAAGCGTATATATACACTATTTAAGTAACTCGGACCCGGATCTCTATGAGAGTTTATAATAAATCAAATACTAAGCGATTTATTACATTTTGTTGACGAAGTTCTTTCAATTTGTTTTATACGCCAATTTGTGTTCTACAATGACACGTTGTTTTCAGACGTAATTGCATATGTTGGGATTTTAAGTTTTTGTTTTGTTTGCTCTTCTTTCTATTGTATAATAGTTTTTTTTTTTTTTTTTATCTAAAATTCCGCAAAATACTTTTTCTTATAAGACGCATCCTCAAAATAGGAGCCACCACGCATCTTTGTAGAATGTACTAACAGAAATCTTGGACCACAGTTTCTTTCAAATCATTATGAAATTACATAACGTGTTTCAACAGTTTCGCGGATCACCCAATCTAGGCTAGTGCTGTTAAAAGTCTTCTACTACTATTTCGAAAGTCTTTTTAAGATCTTGAAACTCTATATATAGAGATATCTTCTGTTCTTTACACTTTTCTTGTATTTTATCAGTGTTAAAATTCAGTCTACTGTCTAAAGGTGGGTACGAAAACTACATTGAGACAAAGTGTTTCCTGAAATTTGTCTAGTAAATACTAGACATACTAAGAATAAATATTCGTCTTTAACAGCTTACCCTCTGTACTTAAAAGTGATATACCTACCACGGAAACAATTATTATTACCACGGTCTGTTTTTAACCCCCGACCGAAATAGAGGGGTGTTATAATTTATCATGTGTATCTTTATGTGATTTTAATTTTTTTTTTTGTTTGAAAGGTGACTTTATCGAGACTATTTTAGCTATTACTCAAGTAAATCGATTCAGCTATTTAAAGATTATCAGCTTTTTTCTAGTTCTAGTTCTAGTTGATGAACGGATATGAGCATCTTCTTCGATCTTCTGATCGAGTCAAAATTTGGTATTCAATTACTTCGATGATTTACATGATATCCTTGACCTTTTGCTGCAGGATTATCTGGAATCTGTCCAACTCCTCACCAACTTACAGTAGATGTATCGTGTTTGGACTTATTGTAACGGTCTCAATGAATAAGTTAATTGTGTCGGGGGTATTTAAATTTAACTTACAGCTTTATACGAGGTGATAATTTTGGCATAAATATCCCGAGGAACAGTTCTATACTTATGTTTCACTAACAAATAGCACTTTAACAGTTTACTTGCAATTCGAAATGTTTATGCCATTTTCGGCAGGTACATATTATGCATTCTCAGATGCATTTAGCGCTCCGCATTACTATCTTTTATTCTTACTCAATCTTTACAAAATATGAAATCTGTGTAACCTTAATTCAAATAATATATACTGACTCCATAGCAGTGTTATTATTATTTATAACATCAATTTCCACTGTTAGTAACCTGGAATAGTATTTTCAAGTGTACACACAGCGAACTTCTCTGCGGATCTTGGCAATTCATTTTACGCAAATTGGCTATTCATCCTGCTATAAGAGTGAGTTATTGAGGTAGTAAGATCCCGTAATAAACATCTTTATTATTGTGTATTAAACAATTTTATTTTATTAATAGCTGATGGGTTTAATTATTTTGATATATGTGACTAGGTCATTTATATTTATTGTACAGAAGATCGCAATCAAATAACCTTGGCTTAATTGTCACCTTTGCTGTATAAAAAATGAGTGTTCAATATTAACAGCAAATTAAAAGAAATATGTTATAAAGAAATGTGTATTAGAGCGAATTTTTTAACGTTTTCTGTGATATAAATAAAAGATTAAACAATCAAAATAGAATTCAAGATAGCAAAAATAATACTGATAGATGTTGTACTACATATAATTTTATTAAGAAATTATTCTTTTTAGTCATGTCATACTCGAGCTCAAACGGCTTTCATTACAAATAAAAATAATTCATTTTCCCAGCCTTATATATTTTTTTTCTCACAATCCGTTTGACATGAAAGGCGGTTTTTATATAGTGAACTGCAAACAATAAAGAGCCTTCTTTTACGTTTTTGTTCTTTGTTCTTTTCTGAAGTTAAGCGACTTCACTTGCACTGCTGTTGCGTTTATTTATTTTCAGAATTCCTTCGTGAGAGACGACAAGCAAAGAATATCCTAAACAAACCTAATCCTACCTAAATGGTATAAGGGCGAAAGTGTGTGAGTGTGTTTATATGTTTGTTACTTCTTCATGCTCAAACAGCTAGACCAATTTCGATGAAATTTGGTATGGAGGTAGCTGACACCTTGGATAGGCTGGATATACATAGGCTACTTTTAAAGTTTTTATTAAGGTGCCTTTTACGCTGATGAAACCGAGGGTACAGCTAGTTAGATTCATATCATTGACATTAGTTATATACAATATTTTCTTTAATCTCAATGATTTTTTAAAGTAGTTTGGCAAATTGACAGTACTGCCACATTGTTTCCGATGGTAGGCACAATATAATCTAAGAATAACGTCGACCATCGAGAGATCATGCAATCTATCGGCGGTCATCGCCGTCATTCCTGCATAATATCTCTTCACGTTACGCTTTAAGGACCCGATGTCGTAAGATGGAGGGAACACACTGGCCTGGAGATTGTTCCACAGTTTTATAGTACGGCAAAGATACACTTTTTTATATGTAACATCTAAAGCAGCGGGTCAGGCCGATTGTTAATCTCAATTTTGGCATGGCGACGTTTTGCCAAACATTGTTAGTGTGGAGCTGATTTTTGTTTAATAGACAGACTGGATAATTTCGAAGTTTCATATTAAAACATGCGTAGATTAACAGCGGTTGGTTCGGATCGCCACCACTATACACATAGTAATGAAATAGCATAGCTTTCTTCTGGGTACTGGTACTGGTCTTGGTTTCACATCTGCCGGGCGTCCCGAGACGGCCAACTTCGGTAATGGTCCACACGGAGTCACACAGACAAACTTTTTTTAAATATTTACTAAGATGATTCATCTCTGCCAGGAGGCCCTTGATGGCCAACTTTTTTAGTTCGAACCGAGATGAAAGTTACTGTAAAACTATGACTTCTAAGTCGAGTATGTATGGTTTTGTTGTGTAAAGAAGAGGAGGAAATTAGATGGAACAGCTTTTCCCAATTTATAATTCCAACATATAACTGAATTACTAGCAAAGATGTTTTCCAAATAATCTAACAGAAACCAGTTGATCCATTTGTATGAAGATATATCTCTTAACAACATTAATAGAAGCTCTTCAACACTTGAAATAGAGCTATGATGGGCAACATTTATTAGAAACTGCAATTGAAATGCCTTGTCGCTGTTATTGAAGCTCAGACTGAATGAGACATTAATGCCTCTGAAAAGCTTTTTAACATGGAATTTATTGCTAACTAGCTATGCCCCTCGGTTTCACCCGAGTTTTTATCAAACAAATACCTCGCCGCCAACGCGACGGACCGTGTAATCATAATTGTTATCACTTCTCGCAAGTACAAATTATTTTAATTTTTCATTTTCTCCTAAACTATGTGTCCTAATTACATACTATAAAAGAAAAATTTAAATTGCCTTTATGATGAAATAACTTTGGTTCGTAAGGATTAATATAATAAGCCTAAAAATAAAGCTCAAAATCAATTTTTAATCTTCAACATAAAAATACGCAAAATACCTTATTGTGGCTTATGCTATTAAGAAATAGGCATATGTTACCGGAGACTTTTGTTAGATATACTAAAGAACAATATTTTTGTAGAATATTATATTTACGTATCACTAACCATTACGCCAGCGCATGCGGATAAAGCAGTTCGGGAACACTTTCACTTCGACTTACTTAAACAAAAATCAATATTTAAGGCTAGCTGAGAGCTCAAGTCCGGTGAAGCTGTAAAAGCCACGGCGGCTCTGTTTTAGGATAGGGCCCCTAAGGCTAACAGTGTAGTCAGTTCTAAAAAAAAAAAGTTTAGCTTAGCTCCAGATAGCTTACTATTTTTCGTGAATCTAGCTATCATATACAAAAAGAATTTTTCGATTCCGACTGCTACCCGTTGTCCAGAGATTACCATGTTTAAACAAACAAAAAAAAACTCGTCCGCTTTACTAAATTATTAATAGTATAGATATATACGGACTGACATCGGAACACGACAAACCAAAAGAAAATCATACATGTATTTAACACTATTATGGTGGTCGCGATCCCTACCACCCCGCTATATTACTGTATATACACTGAGTAATCTCTGAACACGATAAACCAAAAGAAAATTATAGATGGTTTTTTTCTTTCTCACTGACTATAATGTTAGCCTAAGGGGCTCTAAAGAAATAGAGCCACTGATGGATTTGACAGCTTCACCAGGCTTGGAGGCGAACGCTTAAGGCATTCAGCCGCGGAAGCGTGAGCAACATGCGCACAAAGGTGCCAAAGTGGCCGGACGTCGGCTTGGGCTGTTACCGTGATTGTGAAAAGGTTGCGAACTAACTAATTCTCTATTTAGTATCCTGGAAACATGATCGAAAGTAACTATCGTAAAAAAAGAAGAAAAAAAGGTCCCTTACAGGATCTATGTACTTATGTGGTGTGCACGTATGTATGTACATATTGTGTGTGGGTAACTACGTGATTGCAAGTGCAGTGTCACCAGTATCGCGCGAGCGGCTGCATGACTCAAGGGTTCTACACCAAGGGAACGAACCTAGGCTTGAGTTGCCGTAAGAGAGGGAGGACATGACGAGTTTGCGGGAGCGAAATTAGCCGCCCGTCCCCTGCGTGCGTGGGCGCGAGAACGCTTTGTTTGGAGAGACGGTGGAGTAGTATTTGTTTATTTCCTCGATCTTATAAATGGATCGGTGAAGATATTCGCAGCCGGAGTTATTCGCGGGGGATGTTCGGTTTTGGGGTTTAAGTCGCGGCAGCTTTCACCAACAGATTCACGTGATTCGAAGCAGTGTCTAAGTACGATCGCGTAAAATATTCAATTTACGATTCGACCAACGTACCAAGGGGCTTTGTTATTTTTACGTAAGAATCGGGTTTAGAGGATTTGGAATTTATTAATGTTGATCTTTGACGTATGAGCGAATGTAGCGCAGCTTATATGTCATGATAGGACGGACATATGTTTTGTATAATGTAAGCTTATGTAGCTCAGGAATATTTTGCTTAGTATCAAGGAGTGCAGTCTATGTGTATTGTAAATCACCCTTATTTTTTAAAACACGAAACACTGTTATTTTTTCCTAAAAGCATAAATATGAATTTTCATATCCATAAATTTAGAAATAGTGGGTTCTTCATACAATCTTTCATCCTCTATTTCACCTCTTAAAGTTTTATTTTCACGACATAAGGTAAGCCAATGTCTTTCTTTAAGGTCCAATATATCTCTATACCAAAATTTATCAAATTTGGTTTGATGCGTTCTTCGTACAAACCTTCATCGTCTATTTCAGGGCGTGAAATGCAACAGACAGGACAGACAGAGTTACTTTCGCATTTATAATATTAGTATTGATTATTCATTTCATTATGCTGTCGTTCTCTATGGTGTCAGTAAATTACCCAATAGCAGAATAACGACAACAGTAATAATAATAAATTTTTGAAATTAATTCTCTCTCTCTATATATATATATATATATCTTTCTTTGTTTCTCTTTAACTGATACTTTAGCATGGTAAACATAGTAAAAGATCGATTGTTGTGGTGTCCTTTTTGTTTTCTATAATAGGGATTTTTATATTGTTAACACAAACCTGAAAAGTGAATGAAAGACGGTAATTTTTTTGGAGAGATCGGCCTTTTAGACCTCGTTTTACTGTGAATCGATACATCAGAGTTAGATTTGAATCGATCTTTTTCGGAATGAATTGCCTAGCAGCGATGCGGCACTCGACTTGCTTGCGTGATTATATCCAACCTAGGGTGACCACTTATTAATATGATTTATTATATAGATGTGTGGTCAACTCATATTGGAAAGTTCCAAATTCTCTGAAACTGTACATTTTTTAACTTTATGTAAACTTTCAATAATCATCATTTTACAAACCAGTTCCAAAGTTTCAGCCAATACAACTGAAGAGCTATTTTATAGTATTTTTATCGAACAAATGTTCGACGTGATTTTTTAAATTGATATAACTTTTTTATTTATGAACTCATTGAAGTAAAACCACATTAAATGTTAAGTCAACCTTACCAAAATATATTAGTTGAAACCGTTTCCAAGATCAGTTAAGCCGTTTCTGAGATTAGCGCATACAAACGTTGGCAAACAGACAAACACAAAAATTCTAACAATCATTGTTTAGGGTTCTCCTGCGTTGATAGGGATCCCCAATAATAGTTTTTCTCATACATCTTCTATGTACAGACATCGATCAGTTACGTTTTTATATATAATATGTATAGATAGATGTAGATATGGTGGTCGCGATCCCTACCACCCCACTATATTATTGCATATACACCGACTGATCTTTGAACACGATGAACCAAAAGAAACTCATAGTTGGGTTTATCGATATTTGTATGGTGGTCGCGATACCTACCACCCCACTATATTATTGCATATACACCGACTGATCTTTGAACACGATGAACCAAAAGAAACTCATAGTTGGGTTTATCGATATTTGTATGGTGGTCGCGATACCTACCACCCCTCTATATTATTGCATAAACACAGACTGATCTCTAAACACGACAAAGCAATAGAAAATCATAGATGGATTTATCACTCTATGCGTATGATATTGTAAATCATCCCTTATTGTACCACTCTGCCGATACATTTTTAGAAAACGCGAAACCCTTTTATTTCTTCCTAAAACCATAAATATGAATTTTCGTATCCCTAAATTGAGAAATAGTGGGTTCTTCATACAAAATTTCATCCCCTATTTGACCCCTTCATGTTTTATCTTTGCGCCATAAGGTACCATATGTCCGTCTCCAAGGTTCAATACATCTCTATTCATCAAAATTGGTTTAACGGGTTCTTCGTACAAACCTTCATCCACTATTTCACTCATTAAAGTTTTATTTTCACCACATAAGGTAGCCAAAGTCTTTCTCCAAATTCCTATATATCTCTATATAAAAATTCATCAAAATTAGGTTCTTTATACGAAGTTCCACCCCCCATTTCACCCCTTCTAATTTTATTTCCAAAAGTAGCCAATGACCTTTCTCAACTAAACTTAGTTAACTTAGTTAACCTTTAACTTAGTTCTTTAAAATTGGTTCAGCGGTCTAGGCTTGAAAATTCAACAGACGGGACAGAAAGAATTACTTTCGCATTTATAATATTAGTAGGTATGGATTATTCAATTCTTTATGCAGTCATTTTCTATGGTGTCATTTACCAATTAAAATACTAACAGTAAATTATTACCTAACACCAAATTAACGAAAACAGTTTATAATAATTAAATTTTGAAATGAATTCTCTTTCACTATATACCTGTAATAAATTGTCTCTCTCTCTATACCTTTCTATGTTTCTCTATAATAAGTAATAATAACTTATACTTTAGTAAGGTAAAAATTACAAAAGATCGACTGTTGTGGTTCCCTTTTAATTTTCTATTTTAGGGATTTTTATATTGTTAATACAAATGCGAAAGTGAATCGAAAAAAGATCGATTTTTGAGAGGTCGATCTTTTAGACATCGATTTTTTTGGGAATCGATTCATAAGAGTTCGATTCGAATCAATCTATTTCGAAATTAATTGCCATCCCTAGCAGCGGCGCAGCTATATTTAACTGACAATATCCAGCCTATGCAGACCCCCTTTTAATATGATTTAACACATAGATCTGAGGTCAACCTATATTAGAAATTTCATTTTATTAAACTCTTCATTTTTTAACTTTATGAAAGGTTTCGATCATCATCGTTTTACAAATCATATTATACAGATAGCTAAAATTTCAGTCAATTCAATTAGAGATATTTTATAGCATTTTTATCAAAAAAATGTTCGACGTGATTTTTTAAATTGATATAACTTTTTTATTTATGAACTTATTGAAGTAAAACAAACACTAAATGTTAAGTGAACCTTACCAGAATGTATTAGTGAAAACCGTTTCCAAATCGGTTATGCCGTTTCTGAGATTAGCGCGCACAAAAGTTGGCAAACAGACAAACAGATAAACAGACAAAAATTCTAACATACATTGTTTTGGGTTCTCCTGCGTTTATAGAGACCCCCAATAATAGTTTTTCTCATATATCTTCTATGTACAGACATCGATCAGTTACGTTTTTATTATATGTATAGATTAATAGGGTACAACATTTAGTAATATTACTAGGGATACGCACTCACATAATCTCTAATTAGTAAAATATTCGATTCACGGAAAAGCCTATTCGCAGAAAGTGCTAATAAAGCGGACACGACATTTAGCTTTAATGTATTGGCTATAACTATTAATGTAATCTAATAATTCCAGCAAAATCTACTGTAGTGTACTATTTTACTATTTTCAAATTTATAACTAATGTTATGTAATTATGTAAAAATACGCTTTTAAAACCATATCTATTTGTATCTTTAAGTTGCCGAGTGAATGAGTCCGGTGACAACAACAGTTTTTATAATGTCGTGTAAATGTCATGGCACTAGAAACTACGCGAAATTTTTTATATACCTAGATTAAACTTTTTTTTTTTTTTTTGAATATGTAAGTACTAGCTGTGGCCCATGGTTTCCCTGATGTTAAATTTATTCGTCTAACTCACACTGCGCTGTCGCTAACGCACCTGTACCTATTATTGTTCTCCCTTCCCATACTTGCCTATAGCGTTAATGCTTGGTATTATAGCTTAGCGTCATAGCATTGATTTATATAGCTAATAATATAGTAATAAATAGGCTATAAAATGCAAAAAAAATCTTACCAGCTAAAAGATTAGAGCGTTCAAATAAACAACCAAGAAAACAAACTCTTAAGATTTATATATTAAAGTATAGAATATGTTATAGTGTGGTTGAATATGGTCCCACGATCAGCCTAAAAGTGAACTAACAGACAACTAAAATACGCCAGAGCAAATACTTCTTGGCATTTAGGAAGTGCTTACCTACCATGTCATAATTGGTATTTTAAAATATACAGCTATATAGAGTAAAATCCGATACAATATTAAACCATGCGATTCTAGATATAAGTACTCAATATTATATCTTTCATAATATAAATCAAGCAATACCCACGTTAAAAACAAAATAAATCATTAAGTGTGTTGGGCTTATTGGAAACTTGTCATGTTTTCTAAACGCCGGTTTATTTTGTGCTTATTCTGTCTTTACCTGTTGTTCTCTCATATAAATTAAAATAAAAAACTAATAAAACCAGTACTTACAAGACGATTTTTGTTTTAAGAAGATCTGAATGTTCAGAGTTTGAGGAAAAATAAGAAATAGCTATTGCCTTCTGCTTAACATACAATTGAATACCGCCTTGCTTTGTTATTACCAAATCGCCAAATAACATTAATTACCTATAGGTATGTTATTTTTTATAGTACCAGGGCAAAGTGACGGTACTTACTGTACCAGCTGGTAAACACAATGCAATCCAAAAACAACGACGACCACCAAGAGATCTTCAGCCTTATCTTTGAATCTCTTTTCTTGTTACAAGCTTTTTCGTAGATATGAAGGTGTGGGTCATTTTACCAAGCTTTAACTTGAACAGACCACCAACTAATTTGGATGATGTTGGTCTAAAGTGGAAACGACTTTTAAACAGACTAGGTCCTCTTGATGGTCTATAAAAGTCATAATCAACAGGGCGTTAAGGTATATTCTCTTGCTCGTGCTTGCTTGACCAGCTACCATTCTCAAATTAAGTTTTGGAAACAAGATTCTATCAGTATTAAGTACGCTTGAGAGTTAGTATATTTTTTTATCATACGTCATAAATGGCCTCATTATTAGTTAAAACCTATAGTAAAAGGATAACTAACTGACTAGCTCACATATCAACGCACAACCCACACTAATGGGGCTAGGACCGTGAAAATTTTCATGCGGGTTCATTTTACACTGTAGGTAAGAACGAGCGAAGGATTTTCGGAAATATAACCACTAAAGTAGTGAAAAAGGAGATGTAAAATTGTATAAACAATACAAAAAAGTGGAACATAACTCAACTGTGATGCGAGTGAAGTCGCGGGCAAACTGTTTATATAAGTTTTGTAACCAGAATAAACAATTTTGAAAACCTTTAACATTTATTAGACCGGTCGGTGACATAAAAGAGTAACGAAGTTACCTCACAAGTCCTCGGTGTGAAAGCAAATCGAATATTAGGTTATTTCCTGAAGTGTTACTAATGGACGTCACTATTGAGAGCCCAGTGACGCTTCTAATCAAAGGTCCTTTCTGTGAAATCGTGGAACCCCAGTAATGCCTGTTTTGTCTTTGAATGCTTGAACAATTAAGAACGCTGTCAAGCGCTTTGCTTTGATGTTGGTAGGGAAATCGTAGACTGGTAGGCAAATCGAATACTATGGTGTAAATGTTTATGTAATACTAGCGAACTAGCAGACACCTATAACTACGTATACGTTAATTACAATATAAAATGTGATGACTATAAAATATAACCATTTGGCTGAACAGACCGTAGTTTTTTATTAGAGAATTTTTTTTTTTTTAATTGGATGACTAATTCCAAAGAATAGCTCCTTCAAACAAACATACGAGAATAACTTATTTCCTCTTTTTTTTAAAATAATAAATACGCCTATCCAAATGAACTTATACAAGAATTTCTTATTTAATAGTATCAGATATGAGATTAGAAACCGTGAGAAAATAAACAAATAACAATACGAAATTTGGTATAAGACACAAGTTACCTTCATATGAGGACAGACTAAAACATTTCAATATGAACATCTTTTCAATGAGTTCTGCGAATGTGTAGAGCACATAATGAACATAGTAAGGACTTGGATGTGTTTAATTGTAGTGTGAGTGGTTACCTGAAGATATGTCTAAGTAAATTCTAAATTATTATTATGTTACTAATTGTTATTATGAGAATGTTGTGCGTTGCTTTAATCGGAGTGCAAATTCTATTGTGTTACATTTATAGTTATATTTTTATATTATAGTATAAGTTTAGTTTGTTCTCTGTAGCAGTGCCTTTTATAAATAAATAAATAAATTATTTGCAGAGAATCTAATTCAATTACCAAAGCTACCCGATCTCCATGGAAAATTAAGAAATGTAAATAAAATGTAATACACAGTAGTAAATATTTGAGATATTCCTTAAAATTTTAGTAGATTTGAATAATTAACGAACACGCCGAGGATTATGTCGGTATAAAGGAAACCTCTTGTAATTTTTAATTAATTTTTAATTTCCATCGTACATTAATGAGTACTGAAATGGAAGGCTTTAATCGTATTTGCTATGAAACATTCCAGTTTATCCGGTTAGCGGATAACCGGAAAATTGCCAAACGTTTTTTGGGATATCTCTGTTAAAATATGCACCAACATAAAATTATTATGATTCTACTATTCTGTTTAAATAATCCTTAGCACTGTTTCCAAAACTGTATGTAATTATTAGTTAGTATGGTTGTGGCGATTTTTAATATCTGATTAAATTACTATAAAAGTTAAAATAATTTTATCTTTAAACTCAAATAAATTCTGCAGTAGTATTTCCAGTGATAGGTAAGTTGTTGTATATTAGATATATAATATGAAGGTGGTTGCATCCACTCCGATTAAAGTAATGTCGCTTGACAAATAAACTCAGTGTGCTACTAGCTACGGGCTCTTTCACTTGTTCTTACGTCGCATACATATCAGTGGCGACGAGTACCCACATAGCGAAAAAAAAAAAAAAAAAAACATGTCTCACTTTGGGATTTTATCTAGTTTTGACCACAATATCCATACATGGCAAAACTATAAACAACGGATTTCTCAATGGTACATTGCGAACGACATCGACCAGGTGAAGGACCCGCAGGGAGTGAAGAAACGGGCAATATTGCTAAGCGCACTTGCTGACAGCACTTATGCACTGGCGGCCGATTTAGCATTACCGAAGGAACTGACAAAGGTGCCGTACGATGACATTCTCACGCTTCTCGACAATCATTTTACACCAAAAAAATGTGGATTTGGTGAGCGGTATAATTTCTATGCTGCAACTCAAGGTCCTGAAGAAACATTCTCGCAGTGGGCTGCGAGGCTACGTGGGTTAACGGCTCATTGCGGGTTCCTGAACGTAGAAGAGGCGCTTCGTGACCGGTTTTTTATGGGAATGCATCGTGGCCCAGAGAAGGACAAACTGTTCGCACTTGACCTTCAGGAGTTAACACTAGCGAAAGCAGTGGAGTTGGCGGAAAGCGTGCGTAGTGCACGCAAGGGAGCAGCAGCGTCATCGTCGGCGTCGGCGCAGGGGCCGCCGTCGAGCGAGGCTCTGTTCAAGATCGCGACCACCACAAACGAGCCTAGTGCTAACAAAGAAAAGTGTTCAGTGTGCGGTTATAAAAATCATATAACGTCTCAATGTCGGTTTGCTAGTTATACTTGTAAAAAGTGTAATATAAAGGGCCATCTACGCAGGATGTGTAAAAAGATCAATTTCGTAGGAACGGGCGGCGGGTCCGGCGAGAGTGACGATGACGGTAAGAAAAAAAAAATATGTTCATATAAGGGTGAACCTATGACTTTAGTAGTTTCAATTCAGGATATTAAGCTAAAGTTCGAAGTCGATACCGGATCGGCAGCCACAGCGATTTCCGAGAAAGTATATAAAGAATATTTTGAAAAATTCCCATTATCACTGACTACGGATCAGTTATTTACGTACACGGGGCGTGTAATCCATTGTTTGGGAATATCGAAATTGCCTTTTACTTATTTAAAGGAAACACACATAGTTAACGTGCGAGTTATACGTGAGGGTGGACCCCCAATCTTAGGCCGGGATTTTATATGTTTGTTTAGTTTACAAATGCTTCAAATACATTATTGTCAATCTGATAAAATTTGCGAACACTTAAAATTACAATATCCATCTGTATTCTCAGACGAGTTAGGTTTATTTACAAAGTATCGTGTTAAATTACAATTAAAAGATAACGTCAAACCGGTATTTTGCAAAGCTCGTGCCGTTGCATTCGCACTTAGAGATAAAGTGAACAGCGAGCTCGATCGCTTGGTACGTATAGGGGTATTGCAACCAGTTCAGCATTCGGATTACGCATCACCCATTGTGCCTATATTAAAGCGCGATGGTTCAGTCAGGTTGTGCGTTGACTATTCTGTAAGTGTAAACAAACAACTGGTTATTGAACAGTATCCGTTACCAACAGCTCAAGAACTTTTTACAAAATTACACGGGGGCCAGCAGTTTAGCAAATTGGATTTAACACAAGCGTATTCACAGCTTTTATTAGATGAGGCATCCCAGAAGATAACATGTATTAATACCCATCGCGGCTTGTTTACATATACGCGGTTAGTTTTTGGTCTCGCTAGTGCTCCAGCTATTTTTCAACGGGTAATGGAGTGTTTATTAGCGGGATTAGACGGTGTTATGTGTATGTTGGATGACATTTGTATTACGGGAGATTCTAAAGAACAACATTTACAGAGATTGAACGCTGTCTTGCAAAGACTACAAGACGCGGGTCTAACACTTCGTAAAGATAAGTGTGTGTTTTTTGAGGACCAAATAGAATATCTAGGGTATATTATAGATAAAAATGGCCTAAGGAAATCTTAACAAAAAGTTAAGGCAATTGTAGGGGCACCTACACCAACAAACGTAAATAAATTACAGTCATTTTTAGGATTAGTCAATTGTTATAGAAACTTTGTGCCTAATGCGTCTTCGGTATTGAGCCCACTTTATGCCTTATTACAAAAAGGTAATGAATGGAAATGGGAGAATAGACATAGTGAAGCATTCAATGCAATTAAGCAATGTTTAGCTTCAGAACAGGTTCTTGCACATTTTGATATGAATAGTAAAATAATTTTAACGGTAGACGCATCACCCACGGGTTTAGGAGCAATACTATCGCAAGTAGGTACTGACGGAGTGGAACGTCCTGTGTCGTTTGCCTCACGTACATTAAATGCAGCAGAAAAGCGGTATTCACAACTACAAAAGGAGGCCACTGCAATTATATTCGGAGTGCGACGTTTTCACCAATATATATACGGAAGGGCAGTTCCGTTTGTACTCCGTACAGACCACAAGCCCCTCTTAAGTTTCTGCTAATAGGTTACAACGTTATGCTATGTTTCTTAGTGGCTATAATTATGTCATTGAATACATACGCAGCGCTGACAAAAGTGCAGATTACTTATCGCGCGCCAGCTTGCCTGACAATGAGTCATCCGCGGTAGAAGCGAGTAGAGGGTGGGGCTACGAAGTCGACGGAAGCCGTAGTCTAGGACCTGTAGAAGATCGTGCCTCATATGTCAACTTCGTTATAGATGGTAGTTTACCCGTTACACTTAGGGAAATTCGGGATGAAACTCGTAAAGATGCAATATTAAATAAAGTCGTATCATATATTGCAAATGGATGGCCTAAGCGATTATCAGATATATTAATTAAACCTTATTTTTTGTGTAAAACCCAATTGTCGTATGAAAACGGTTGTATTATGCGAGGGCACAAAGTAATTATTCCACAGGTACTTAGAACTAAATTATTATCAGAGCTCCATAAATCACATTTAGGTATTGTAAAAACAAAAGCAGAAGCGCGCAGTAGGTTTTGGTTTCCAAAAATAGATAACGCTTTAGAAAGAATGATTGCGGATTGTGACGTTTGTTCACAGTTGAGACAGTTACCTGCGCGTGCGCCGCTAGCGTTGTGGCCACAACCACCACACAGTTTTTATCGTATTCATATTGATCTTCTCGGCCCCATTCACAGTCGTTCGTATTTAGTCATTGTGGATGCTTACTCTAAGTGGGTGGAAGCGTATGATATGGGAACAAGTACGTCGTCATTATCGGTTATTAACAAATTATATGAATATATGTCGAGATTTGGCTTGCCACACACGATAGTCAGTGATAATGGTACTCAGTTTACTTCGTTGGAATTCAAAAATTTTTGTGTATCGAACGGTATATCGCACGTGACGTCGCCGGCTTACCATCCGGCTAGTAACGGGCAGGCAGAAAGCTACGTGAAGGTGGTGAAAAAGGGTATTAAGTCATGTATGTTAAGTAACTACAACATTAAGGGATTAAATAACAATTTGTTTAAATACCTATTTGATTATCGAAATTCCGTTCATTCTTTAACGGGTTGTTCACCCGCCCAGATGGTTTTTGGGCATAAGCTGCGATCACGATTAGATTTAATTAAACCCAAACAACCTCTTCCAACGTCTATCACTCTCGCTCGAAACGTCGAAAATAAACAGTGTTTGCAGCCTAAAACGCTCAAGGAAAAACTGATAACATATTTTAAAACGGGAGACTATGTTTTATATAAAAAATTCAATATAAATAAGCAAGGATCCTGGAACAAAGGTATAATCATGAAAAGAATTGGAAAAGTTACGTATATTGTTAAAGATTGTATCACTTCTTGTAATTTAAAAAAACATAAAAATCAATTAATAGCATACCAAGGAAGCAAATTCAACTGGTCAGGTGATTGCTCTATTGAACTTGAAGATGTAGCTCTGCAAAGAACTTCCTCACCATCGAAACCAATTCCTTCTGTGGATAAAAATACGTCTAACACGGGAGGGGAGGGAAATGAAGGAAGGGAAGAGATAATGGATACTGAAAGAAAGTCTGGCAATTCAACAGAAGAAAACGAAGAATTATATGAGGCAACAGAAGCGACTCACGATGAAGCCGTTGAGGAGTCATCCCCACTACAGTCACTACAGTCTGAAAGGCAAACTACTGCTGGAAGAATGTTGCGACCTGTACCTAGGGTCGATTATAAACAGTTTTACTAAGAAAATAATTTATAATTGTAATGTCAAGCTAGGGGAAGGAATGTTGTATATTAGATATATAATATGAAGGTTGTTGCATCCACTCCGATTAAAGTAATGTCGCTTGACAAATAAACTCAGTGTGCTACTAGCTACGGGCTCTTTCACTTGTCCTTACGTCGCATACATATAAATACGCGAAATATTACCAGGATGTTACCACCGGGATTCACAGTTAACATCTTGAAAATGCCATGGCAAAAGCCTTTAAGTAATTTGATTACCGAAGGCGTTATTTTGCGAAAATCCAGAAAAATTAGATAAATTATTAGTTTAAGTTATTTTTTTCTTTTTGGGTTAAAATAGCAAATAATTATGCAGTCCACCTATAACCACAAGTGGTTACTGCAGCATATTTACTAAACAAGTTTATTCCCTCGAAAACTATTACGCCTAATAATAAATACCTACTTTGGTATAAATCGTCGCTCATTAAAGTATTGAAAGAAAAACACAAGTTCTTAACAAAATTTTAAAAATACAATAATATATCTGATCAAAATTCATTCGTGACTTTAAGGGAACGAGCTAAATATATGGAAAAAGATATGTTCCACAATCATATCTCTTAAATTGAAATTAATATTTTGAAACCTCCCAAAACGTTCTTGTCATATGTTAAAAGCAAAAACCCGTGCAATGCCTATCTATATGTGATGAAATAGGGTCTAGTTTCTTCTGCATCAGGTGACATCATATATATGTTACTGTTGTTAATGTTGTTTTCTGACTATTTTGATTCTACATATTACACATAATTCTTCACCTATTACAGACGGCTCAACATTTATTCTCGATTCCTCTTCCGATATACGTTCTATTGAAATTGTCTGTTCTGATATACAAAAAAATACTTGAAACTCTTGATCTTAACAAATCTGCAGGTCCTCATAACATACCTCCTATTTTAATAGGTATGTGTGCAAATAGCATTTATGTCCCACTTGCTCTTTTATATGAGCGATCTCTTAAAGATATGATAATGCCAGATATATGGAAATTTGCGTTAATCACGCCTCTTCATTAAAAAGGCCCGATAGACTTAGTCATTTACTACAGACCAATCTCCCAACTTTGCATTTTCTCTAAAGTATTCGAAAAAGTAGTGTACAAACAACTTTGTCTTTCTCTTAAACACTCACTTAACGAACAGCAATATGCCTTAGTAAAAGGAAGATCTACTACATCAAATCTTATCCTATCTAGTGAATACATGTAGTCTGAGCCTGGCCAGGTAGATGTAATTTATACTGATTTCAGTAAAGCATTTGACAGGATAGATCATGAAATCTTGCTTTGCAAACTAAAAGATATAGGGATTCGGGGTAATATGATTAGGTAGTTCGCATCTTAAGTCAAAAACCGATGCTAAACTGTAGTTCTAAATGGATATACATCTTCACCAATGTAGATTCCTTCAGAAGTTCCTCAGGGATCTTTATTGGGACCACTGCTCTTTAACATTTTTATTAATGATATACCATCCTGTTTTAACACTTGCAAAATTCTTCTCTACGTTGATGACTTTAAAATTATTGTCCTGTTAAAACTATTTCCGATGCAGTTAGTATTCAACATAATTTAGATAAGTTTTAAAATTACTGTACTCTCAGAAAATTAGATTTAAATGTCGCAAAATATTAAGTTATAATGCAGTGTGCGGGTTGCGGGAGGCGATAAATGAGTAGAAACACGTCTACGTTTGACAAATGGTTTATTAAGACTGCCTTACAATTAATACATATCTTACACCACTACACCATCGGGGTGCAAGAAAAAAAAAATTGATTATACATACATTTTTATTTTATTTAACATTATAAAATGTAATTAAAATAAGAAATTAATATTATATTAAATTAGTACAATCTGGAAGAGAAAAATAATCATAAAACACATTTCATTAATAATAACTATTAATCATTTTTAATTTTATATATTATAGAAAAAAAATGTAATGAAATAACATTTAGCGTATATATTAATTAATTTAATTTTACACATTATTTTTAAACGTAAATACAATGCAAAATTTTCCGTAACATATTGTCATTAATTTTTAAATAATTTTGTTCTATTTTTGTGTACAATTTCAATGTTATTGTTTTTCAAAATTTTTACATTTGGTTCCTGATCTTCGATAACAACGTAAGGACCTTTATACAATGTGTCTAACTTATTCGTAGTTTCGTTTTTTAACAATATTAAATCACCTGTCTCATATACTACTTGGTTTATATTTCTATCGTACTTTGACTTTCTTATTTGTTTACTTTTTAACAAATTATTTTTCGCATCTCTATGCACTACTTGTAAGCGATATTTTAATTCTAAACTATAATTATCTGGGTTATATAAAGGTTGTATAATACTTTTTATTCTATTCGGAATGTCACATGGTTTTCCAAATACTAACTCATATGGAGTGTATTTTGTAGATGAATGTACAGTGTTATTAAAAGAAAAACACCAAAAAGGTAGCCATTGGCTCCACGTTTCACAATAATTATTACACTGTATTCTTAAAAAAGAATTTAAATTTTTATGTGTATTTTTGAAGTGAATCTATTGATTCATGATGGTAAGCAGTTGAACTTAACTTTTCAATTCCTAATAGTGTACAAACTTCTGTCATTGTAGATGATATAAATTCAAATCCAAATCTTAAAATAAAATTATTTACGAAAGCTCTAGCTACCGTAACCGTTTCTTTGTTTTGTAAAGGGTAAGCCTCTACGAATTTACTTAACTCGCATTGCAGCGTAAGTATATAACTATTGCTATCTATATCCTTATCTAAATCTAATAACACTTTTTCGAAAGCATATGAAGCCGTGGTTGTAATTACCATAGGCTCTTTAGTTTTTTTGAATATTTTAGATTTTTGACATTTTTCACACTTGTTTACGAAATCTCTTACATTTTTTTCCATTTCTGGCCAGTAATATTTCCTCTTAATTTTGTTAATCATTCTACGTATTCCAGCGTGACCACTTGTAGGTAGCAAGTGATAATCATTTATAATAAATTTTTTATCATTTTCATTATTTATTCTTTTAATTCCTCTCAAGATACAAATGCGTGGTCCGGACCACATATCTTTACTTTTTATTTCTTCAATTAGATTTTTTATGAATAACGCGTTATTATTCTTTTTTATTATACATATTTCGTTAACGTTAACATTTTTACATAGTTGACTTAATTTTCTCACAAAAACGTCTCGCGTGTATTGTGACTTGAAATCAATATTAATGTATAATATTTTCTTATTTTGTGAAAATGCAAAACGCATCCTTCTAATAAATTCAGACTGAACCCGTTTTTCTATCCATTTTTTCTGCTTCTCCTTCATGAGTTTCAGTAATGCAATGATGATTCCAAGTACAACAATAGCCATGATCGACGCTAGTAAAATATTGTTTATTTTCACGTGGGATTCTGTTGAAGTATTACTTCCTTCCGAAGCATTTTGTGCAATAATAACCTCCTTGTCCTCAGTCTTGGAATGAGATTTACCCATCGTTGAAAAGTTGCACGTAGTTTTTATGGTAGTCAAAACTCCATTGTTTCAAAGTCTTTATAACTTTTATATCTTAAAAGTCTAACTTGTGAGCACAAAGGCACACAGGAATCTGCTGAGTCCGCTCGCAGCTCGAAACCCGATCGCGAAGCGGTGCTTGCGCTGGCAGGGTCGCCATGTAGTGTGCGGGTTGCGGGAGGCGATAAATGAGTAGAAACACGTCTACGTTTGACAAATGGTTTATTAAGACTGCCTTACAATTAATACATATCTTACACCACTACAATAACATCCCAATCCGATTCTGCACGATTACTTTCTTAAAAATATTAAATTATCACGAGTTAATGCTGTTAGAGATTTAGGTGTTATTTTCGACTCCAAGTTGATATTTGATAAGCATATTGACAATGTTGTCAAAAAAACGTCTAAAGCATTACGGTTTGTATTTCGATTATCCAACGAGTTCAAATGTATCAAAACTTTTAAAATTCTTTATTGTCTTTTTGTTTGAACTAATCTTGAATATGCATCTTAGGTCTGGACCCCCAGTTATTATATACTTATATATCACAGGCATTGAGAAAATACAAAAGCGGTTTCTTCGTTACCTATAGTTTAAATCTGAGGTAATTATACCATATCACACATCGCGCTATAAAAAATTTCATATGCTCCCGCTGTATACACGGAGATAAATAGATGGTGTATCATATCTTTTGTGCATACTCAATGGCCTAATTGACTGTTCGGAGATACTGAGCAAAATTAACCTACGCGTATCAGCAGCATTGTTGGAAAAATATAAATTATGACCTTGCAACACTGTCTCAACAGCGCTCTCTGCTCGCAAACCTAAAATACGGTCATTACGTGTCTTCCAGTATTCTCTTCTTGTTAATTGTAATCTTATCAATAAACTCATTATATAATCATTAATGAGTCCAAGTTTATTTAGTAACAGGCTATGCGCCCAGGCATGTTTATATTATATAATCCGCGAGTTTAATAATTGATAACCGATAAAACAATACCAATACCAACCAACAAACCTCAAACTTAAAACGTGTCGTCGTGCCCGTCAACCTTTTGTAGCACCCGATGTCTGGTATTAACGGAATTACAATTGAGAGACTGATCGGCAGAGATAATTACACAACATGGAGTTTTGCAATGAAAACGTTACTACAACACGAGGGTTTTTGGGATTGCATTGAAAGCTCAACAGATAGCGACGTGGACAAAATCAAAGACGTCAAAGCAAGGTCAAAAATTATTCTTTTCATCATCGATCTTTTAAATTATGTACACGTTCAAGATGCCAAAAACGCAAAGGAGGTATGGAAAAACCTACGAAGTGTTTCTGATGACTCTGGCTTAACAAGAAAAGTTGGTCTACTTCGAGACTTGATTAATACAAGTATGGACAGTTGCACTAATGTTGAAGAATATGTAAACAAGGTAATCTCAACGGCACATAAGCTAAGAAATATAAATTTTGATGTAGGTGATGAGTGGCTGGGCATATTATTGCTTGCCGGCATTCCGGACACTTACAAGCCAATGGTTATGGCTATGGAAAGCTCTGGTGTGTCTATCAGTACAGATTATGTCAAAACAAAAATATTACAAGAGGTCAAAGTATCGGATTCATCGGCTTTTTATACAAAATTTAAAAATATGAAGAACAACAGTATTAGTAAAGCTGAATACCAAGGCAAGGGGCCTAGATGTTTTACATACAACAAATATGGTCATATTAGTAAACATTGTAGAAATAAAAAGCAAGAAAACTCTAGATATGCAGCCGTATTCTCCGCCACAACGAATAATGGTGATGTATGAAATAACAGCTGGTACATTGACTCTGGAGCATCAATGCACATGACAGCGCACAGTGACTGGCTCTATGATCAAAGGACGCCTCCGATCAGCACTGTTACAGTGGTTGATGACAAGAGACTCAAGAAGCTGGAAGACCATACTAATGGTGTGAAAATATCTCCGAGCTACATGATGACCTGCATATCATGCATTGAAGGGAAACAGGCAAGACTACCATTTACAAGTGAAGGTTCCAGGGCAACTCACTTGCTAGAACTTGTTCACTCCGATGTATGCGGGCGGGCCTATGGAGGTGAAGTCATTAGGAGATGCAAGATCAAATGAGAGTAAAATTATCGAATGTTACTCTGATGCAGACTACGCCAATGACCCAGATGCAAGAAGGTCAACAACAGGATATGTCGTTATGAAGAATGAAGCCGCCGTGACATGGAGCAGTCAACGACAACCGACCGTCGCACTCTCAACTACAGAGGCCGAATTCATGGCTTCCTGTGGTGCTACCAAAGAAGCTCTCTGGATTAGACAGTTAATGCTTGATATATCAGAATATCAACAAGATAGTATCAATATTAATATCGATAATCAAAGTGCTATTTGTTTAATTAAAAATTCAAGCTATATAAGAGATGTAAACATATAGAAGTCAAATATAATTTTGTGAAAGAAAATATATAGAAAAATTAATAGATCTCAAGTATGTCATTACTGAAAATCAGATAGCAGATATATTTACAAAAGCTTTGTGTAAAGTGAAATTTAAATATTTTAGGGATAAACTTGGTGTAATTGAAAATTCAAAGTTATATTGCCTCAGACTAAAACAATTTTTTTATGTATAACTGTGTAAATAAAATTTTGAGAAAATAACGCGCCACTAGTAGGATGTTTTTTTATTGTAATCAAGGCTAAAATTTGGAGGGAGTGTTGGAAAAATATAAATTATGACCTTGCAACACTGTCTCAACAGCGCTATCTGCTCGCAAACCTAAAATACGGCCATTACGTGTTTTCCAGTGTTCTCTTCTTGTTAATTGTAATCTTATCAATAAACTCATTATATAATCACTCCAAGTTTATTTAGTAACAAGCATCTTTTAGAAGCCCTAACATATTATATAATCCTATTGTTAGGACTACTAACAAACAAAATTCCCATTTCATTCGAGTGAACAACAGTACGAATAAATTGGTTATTGATTTAAACGTTGATTTATTTGATACAACTGTGCAGAAGTTGAAAGCTCTTCTAAATTCTAATTTCTTTTGCTAATATTTTTTGTTCTTCTGTCTACTTTATTATTTACCTTTTATTCATATATATGCAACTTGAATGAATAATTATGTACTTAGCTGTAAGTTTTCTTAAAATGTTAAAATAAAAACAAAATATAGCTACTTATAACCAAGGTCGAAAATAGCGGAGTTTTAATTGAGACCAGTCGCTACACCAGAGTACTTATTTGCAACGCTTTCGTACTAGTGAGCGTGGTAAATTTATCCTTCACACTAGAATGCACTCGCATTTGCACATTGCTACTTTGCGATAGATATTGGTATGGCGCTGATGATTTTGCAGTCGAATCTTGCACAGATTTTTCTACCAAATATACATTAGTTGACTCCGGAAATCGACACGTTGTAGAGACTCATTATGACGGGTCTTTAGAATGCGATAGTTGCATTCCAGTCGGGTAAATAATGTTCTACAATTATTTTTCAATTATTATCTATGAATATCCCTATGATAGGCATAGGCATAAGGCAAAGCACAGGGTTCATCACCAAAATAAACCACGACGTATTGATTATTTACAACCACAGAATAGAGAGCATAGTGAAACGCCTAGAAATCTGTAATTCTATATTTTTCTCTAACATTAATCAAGGCGCTTAAGTTTCCTTATGACGTTTTTCTGTACTATCAAACTGAATATTTTTGAAACAAAGGTGAAACCGCATACTATAATATTATAATTTATAATCTGTATATTAATAATTTAAATGTTTAGTTCTTTTTTTTCAAGTTTTTTGATAGGCATCCTATAGAAAGGTCACTGATAACGAAGATGTTAAACATTTTTTTGTATGTCTGTTTTAACTCCGGATTTAACTCAGAAATGGCTTGACCGATTTTTATTTTTAAAAAAATTATGGGATATTTATGTCATTTTTGAAATATATTTGTTCTAATCTTATTTTTCCATTCTTTAATTTTAGTTCTATTTTTATCGATTTATTTATTTATTAGCTACGTTTCTTTAACATTAAGACATAAGTTTGTGGTTTATCTAAAACTAGCGACCCGCCCTAGCTTTGCACGGGTGCAATTTATAAAGTGGTGTATTTTTTTTTTTAAAGATTAAAAGGCATGATTTTTTATACAATAATATTCTAGGTATATAAATTTAATTTTAATCATTAATTTATTGTCTTGATTAATAATGTTATTTTTTGTATTTGCTATTATTTATGTATTTTTAATGAATGACTGTTGTCAATCCTAAATAAATAGATACAACCGTACAATAATTGTCAATAATACATTTAGAAATACTAAAACAACATTTAATTCTTTACCGATTTTGATGAAATTTTACACAGAAACAGAAAGTATTAGGTCTACATATGAAAAAAATATTATGAAATTATACATTTAATCAATCAAAGTATGTACTATTATTATCTATGCATTAGTTCATTGATTCAATTACTGAAAAAATTGTGGGAGGGAAAATCAATAAAATCATTGAAGGCGGTTTGGATAGCCTCATCGAAATTGAATTTTTGCCTTCCAAGAAATTGTCCAAATTCCGAAAAAAAGTAGTAATCTGTTGGAACAAGGTCCGGAGACTATGATGGGTGTCAGAGACATTACAATCGCAGTTCCTCTATTTTAGCACCGTCAGTCGTGAAGTATGGGGTCTAGCGTTTTCCTGAAGCACTGTTCCAACAGTTTCGGTTGTTTAACGGCCAGCTTTTCTATCATAGTTTACAATTGTTGACAATACAGTTCTGTTGTTATAGTCTGGCCAGATCTTAGGAAGTTGTAATGTATGACAGCAGTGCTTGTCCACCTAAAAGGCAGCAGTATCTTTTTCTGAATCAACTTTCGGTTGGAACAGGATTTGGTCGGTTCTCCTGGGTTCAACCACTATGATGAGCATTTCCGATTGTCATGCAAGATCCATTTTCCGTCACAAGAATTAATACGATTCAAATTCACTCGTTATTGTGACAGTTATGATTACTTACATTAGTAACGCAGCACTCAATGCGTATTTGTTGTTGTACTTCAGTCAAATCATGACGTACCCATTTCATGAACTTTTTTACGTTCCTTAATTGTTTCAAGTTAAATAAAATTGTTTTATTATTCATACCGTGGTTTACGATGGGTCCGATTCCACGATCATCTTTAATTCTTCATTAGCAACTAGGGTCTCCGGCCGTCCACGAGGTTTGATTTGTAGGTCAAAATTTCTAAAACGAAAACGTTGGAACCAAAAATGTACCGTGCTTTCTTTTACAGTAGCTACTCAATACACATCATTAGTCGTTCAAGCTGTTTCTGCAGCGTTGATGCTACGGTTGAACTCATATTCGTAAATAACGCGATATTTAAAGTTTTCCATTTTGTGAAAAGAACGATATCAAAGAAAAATTAAATGGTGTGAAAACAAATGAATCCCTAAATTCCAAACACAAATACACAAGCCTAAATTTGAAATAAATTTGAATTTGGTAATCCTACACCAAACACCAGATATTTGAGATCAAAGTGGCCAGTTCAACAAAACGCCAATTTCTTATATAAGGACCTAATAAACATATGCACTGATTTTTATTTTAATACAAATGGTTTATTTTTATAGATATAAATAATATTAAATACAGTAATACACCGACTTACGCAACTCCGAGTCATTAAGTTCAAATTGGTGTTAATTTTTGAGAAAGCTCCTAAATATATGAGCGATAGCTCATTGGATTCGGAATGACAAGTTACAACACATAATTGTTTCATCTTACTCTAAATAAAACGTTCAGCTATCAAATTGTTTCTAAGTAATATTTTCATATACATAGACCGGAGTGTCCGTTTTCAAAGTAACATTTTCTTCGTTGGAAAACGAGACGTGATTTAACAAATCCCGAGCTTTGGTTGTGATTGATTGACAGGTAGACATCCATACTCGATTCTTAACTATAAAACATTTTGATAATTCTATAGGAAATTGTAAGTTTTTTTCTCGAAGTTTCTGTAACCAGCTGAATTCACCTGAGTTAAATTTGGATTTTGCATGCCAATTTAATATATATGATAATTACTTGCTTACAGATTTCTAGATTAGTTGACGTTTATGGTCACTACTCTGCTCTTAAGGTTTATAGCGTGATGTTAGGTAGCCTATAACTTATAACCATCCTTGACAAAATATAAATAGAATTTTTCAAATCTGCCTGGTAGTTCCAGAGATTAGCGCGTTCAAATTTTATGTTTAGAACAGCCCGATTCATAACTTTATAACTGCCTCAATAGCCTAGAGGTCCTAAACGTGGCTGCTATGCTCGAGGTCTTAGATTCGATTTCCTGGTCAAGTAAAGTATTATTGGGTTTTTCTAAGAAATTCTCAGTCGCAGCTCGGAGTTTGACTTTGTGCCTGATTAATGCCTATAGGCTCGCCACCAAATGGGACCTAAAACATACCCAGCGAACATCTCTGCTTAACACTTCGGGGATACAGGCGTGATGGTATGTTATGCAACTTTACAGTTACGAATAATGCGCTTAGCTCGCGATGAGCAATTCATCATTGCCTTGCTTAAATGGCCTTCATTAATTTATATATGTAATCTAAATACAGTATGTTATTAGCTGTAAGTTTTCTTAAAATATTGTAATAAAATAGGTGCAGAGTGTCAGCTAACTGACTGCGACTGTTTTGCTGAGAGGGATTTATTTGGTCGCGCGTAATATTGAATTCATGATATCTTCTACAGTATTCATTTAAATGGAAAACTGTAATGGACAATTTTAATCTACATGAAATGCCCAAGTTAACTAAGTTATCCAAGTGTATTTTATATGTATAAAAATTAATACTGAATTGGAGAAAATAGCTTCGCAAATAACGTAATATTTTTAATTATTATGTTGAACATAAAAATGGTTATTGTGAGTCAACCTTAGAAGATAGACATGAGATGCCATCGCGGGCTTTTTGAAAACTACAATTCTTTAATACATTATTTTAATGTATCTCATAAGGTTTAGCCAGCGTAAATCATGTAAGCGCACGAAAATTATTCTTAGACAACTTCAAATCAATGAATTTTCTCTACTATAGAAAAAAATAATTAGGATGTATTGTATATATTGGTCCATACAAATGATATTAGCGTTTTGTCGTACTGACCACCTTGATCTGAAATATCTCCTCCTTAATTAGGCATTCAAAATTTAGATTCATTTAGCTGGTACATTTGAGTTTTGAAAACAGTTATTCATTTGTTTTTTATCTCATTATTTTTTTCTTTGGCGTCGCTTATTACCGCACAATGGAAAACATGAAATATCGGTATATTTACGAGTACGAGTTCTACCGTGGCATCAGTGCTGCAGAAACAGCTCGAAGAATTAATTATGTGAACGGCGCTGGTATCGCAAAAGAAAGCACGGTACGTTTTTGGTTACAACGTTTTCGTTCTGAAAATTTTGACCTTCAGAACCAACTCCGTGGACGGCTAAAGGAAGACCAAAACGAAAAATGAAGAATTAAAGACTATTGTGGAAACGGATCCATCACAAATCATTTCGGAGATAGCTGCAGGCTTTGGGGTAAGTGATAAAACTGTACTAATCCACTTGAAGCAAATCGGAAAAGTAAAAAAACTTGAACGATGGGTACCTCGTGAATTGAGTGAATCGAACTTGCAAACACGCGTCGACTACTGTGTTACTTTGCCCAACCGACAAAATAATGAAGGGATTTTAAATCGAATCATTACTTGTGATGAAAAGTGGATACTGTACGATAATCGGAAGCGCTCGTCGCAATGGCTGAACCCTGGAGACCCAGCCAAATCCTACCCTAAACGAAAATTTACTCAGAAAAAGTTTCTTATGAGTATTTGATGGATTAGCGCCGGTGTCGTTCACTACAGCTTTCTTAAATCTGGCCAAACGATTACGGCAGATATCTATTGTCAGCAACTGCAAATCATGAAGGAAGAACTAGTGCTAAACAACCGAGATTAGTCAATCGCTCTAGGCCACTGCTGCTTCACGACAACGCAAGACTGCACTGCACAACAAACAACCACTAAGTTAGATGAGCTACAATTGGAATGTCTGCGATATCCACCGTACTCCCCGGACCTTGCTCCAACAGATTATCATTTTTTCCGGAATTTGGATAACTTCTTAGAAGGAAAAAAATTCAACTCCGATGCGGCAGTCCAAAACGCCTCCAAAGAATTTATTGATTCTCGCCCCCATGGTTTTTTTAGTAAAGGGATCAATGAACTACCTATGAGATGGCAAAAGTGCATAGATAACAACGGTGCATGCTTTGATCAATTAAATATATTTTCCAAAAAAAATTGACTTTTTATTCCTCCCGTACAATAGGCCAGTTTCATATGTAAGAACCTTAAACAAACCTTTTGAAAAAAAATCTCTAAATTACCGTGAAAACCACATTAAATTCTATTGCGTAGTTGAAAAGATCTAAGCGTACAGAGGGACAGATGGAGGGAAGAGACTTTACTTTATACTATGTATTTATATTGATTGATTGATGTATATTTCGGAAACAAAGTGTTTTCATTTACAAAATATTATATTCATTTTACAAATTATTGGTTAAATCTAAAAAGAGGAACAAAAAAGTTGATTAATTTTTCATATACATCCATACTAATACTATAAATCTGAAAGTAACTCTATCAGTCTGTCTGTTACGTATTCACGCCTAAACCGCCGAACCAATTCTGATGAATTTTGGTACAGAGATATATTGATCTTTGGAGTAGAACATAGGCTTCCTTTTGTCGCGAAAATATAACTTGAAGGGATGAAATAGGGGATGAAAATTCGAATGAAGAAAACATCAAACAAATTTTGATTAATTTTGCTAGAGATATATTGAACCTTGGGGAAGGACATAGGATTTCTTATTTGGCGCAAATAAAACTTGAAGGGATGAAATAGAGGTTAAAAGTTTTTATGGAGAACCCATCGTTTTTCAAATTAGGGATATGAAAATTCATTTTTACTCTCTGGCTAAGAAATTAAAATGGTTTCATATTTTCTTAATTATCCTGCAAGGCGGTACAGTAAGGGATGATTACAAATTTTATTTTTACGGTTAATGTGTTGGAATCATACTGACATATAATTACAATACCATCCATACACATATTGATTGCGTTACGGTGACAGTCGGTGTATATGAATTAATATAACGGGGTGGTAGGCATCGCCACCTCCGTACACATAGTGATAAACTCATTTTAGTTTTCCTTTAGGTTATTCGTGTTTCGAGATCAGACGATCTACATCCAATAATACGCAGTCAAAATTGCGGGTACAGCTAGTAATGTATAATTTTCCTTTTTAATTATTTAATCAATACAAAAATTATAACAAAACATTAACTGAAAACTCACTCTTGAAGTATCGTTCTATTACAAGATAGAAATATTGAGGTCTATAATGAGAGTGAAATTTTAATATCAATTGCAAATAACCAAAAAAAAACAGACTCCTTATTAGCACAATTCCAAATATTTACCGTTTACGCAACAGTCGGCTTCTAAGAAAACCGACCGCAGCAATAATTCACGGGAGGTACACTTCTCTACATCGGTCGTTCGTCAACGTCCAACGGATAATCCGGTTAGTTCAAAGTCCGACCGATGACAGTGAAAATTTGACCAGTATTCAACCGAAGTCCATAAATTTCAATATAATATAGATGAGCAATTCCACTAGTTTTCGAACAGAATAATTCAAACTGAATTGTAAAAATTAATAATGCTAGCTGGTCCCACGACTTCGTCTGCGTACTATTGGATAAACACAGACTATTCTTGGAACACGACAAACAAAAATAAATCGAAGATGGATTTATAACTATGTTCATCATGTTATAACATTTTTCAAAGAATAACTTTTGATCTTAGATAAAGAGAAAATAGTTTTTGAGAAAAAAAGTTTATTTTATCACCAGGTGAGCAAAGTGCATTTTTTATTTTTTCTCACAGAACGGTTTAAATTAAGATATTCTGAATTTTAAATGCAAATCCACGTGTCCAATCATTTGTCGCCGCATCCTAGCACACTTTTTATTTTTATTTGTAGTATTTATTTGGGTTCGCAGTAGCCTAATCTGCAACAGCGAGTACTCGTAGATCAACAAAAAGTTGCAAAAATATACTTAATTTAATCTAAGTAAAAATTTGATTCCATTTTAATAAAAATAATAACAATCCAATATAATTAGGAATTTGTGTTTCAATAAAAGTTGTTATGTTCAAGATTACACACACCACGGAAGCACATGTCCACTGATTCGAAGCTGAGATTTTTATACAAATACTTATTGACCGACAAAATTTCGCAGCCTCGCTCTGCTTCTGCGCTCCGCATTAGTGGATTGGCAACCTTATATTGTATCGGCTTGCGGTAAGGATTTTTCGTAAAACTTGAATCCCCTTTTATTTCTTATCAAAAGCATAAATATGAATTTTCATATCCCTAATTTGAGATATGACGATTTCTTCATACAAATTTCCATCACAGTTTTATATATCCATATATTCATCCTTTGAATCGTAAGTTACGGGGCCTTGAGTAGTATATACAAAAATCCAATACAAAAAAGAACAATCAGTTTTGCCGAAAATGAAAATTTTCCGGGATTTTTTCCAATGTTTCTTTCTATAGAAACCTAATTCGTACTATTACGAAGAATTCGAAACAAAAAATAGCTAAATCGATCCAGCCGTTCTCAAGTGATGCGCTTAATTACAGAAAACATTTATATATATATATATATATATATTACCGGCGGTGTGCTCGCGGCTCCGCACGCGTTTGTTACTTCGTAATAGTTAATTACATCCCGTCATTCTATTTTTACTCATATCGTTGACAAAATTCATACGCCGTATCATTTGAGGAATGGCATGTATTTACCGTGTTCAATTTTCATCAAAATCGATTAACCATCATTACTCTATTCTACGATTTCTAATGTATTATTTAACGATTCTTATAGCCTCTCAATTATGGCTCCTGTCAACAAAATTCGATCAGAATCGGTTGAGAATTGATGAAAATTTAATTTTTTGGACTTCCTTTTTTACGATTTCTAGAAGTAATATTGACAATTATTATATCCCATCATTTATAGACTTACTTATACTTCCTGTATACAAAATTTCATCGAAATCGGTCAAGAATTAAGGAAAATATTATATGTACATACAGAACTATACATTTATTAATATAGATATCGACCGTCGATTATATATTATACGTCGTGTATTTAATCAAAGGCTAATAATTCCTTAATATTACTGTAAATAACTGATGTAATTAATTTAGACTCAGGTCATCATCAGATATCCTTTGTGGACTTCTAATTAAAAGAACATTGTTAAAATACTAAACCCTATCAACACTCGTAATGAATGTCTGAGCGCTTTCGTCCGACACAATAGAATTTGAGTCAGTAAGCTTTGAACCACAATACATCTCTGTCATAATAGCTAATTATGGACCTTTTTCATTATGTGCTGATACACATTTTTCTAAAAATAATAGACAATTATGCAAAATGTTATAAAAGGTTCTGTATTTTAGTATAAAAAAAGACAACGACATGTAAGGTACATGTGAATATTTGTACGTGTAAGTACATAGTTATTATGTTCTAGGGTTGTATGTTAAAATGCTCAAATTATGTATTTCATTCTTGACGATTTCTTGGCTAATTAGAATGATTTTAAAATACTAATTACATAATAAATCTATCTTCTGTAGAGTGCAGGTTTTCCACCAGTCGGCCTGACCCAAGTAGAGAGAAATCTCCATAGAAATTTCTCTGTGCCATACCTCTCCTTGAACCCCACCTTCCCCAAAGAACTCTGGAAACCCTGCTCATTGGAGAAAAATAACACAAGGTTATTTGACTACAATCTTCTGCAGGATGGAGGTGTTCCATCAGTCGGGATGCCCCTAGTAGAGAGAAATCTCGAATGCAATTTGTCTGCGGCCTACCTCTCTTATGTAAGTTTTATTGTTTTTTTTTAATTGTTTAATTTAAGACTAGCTACAGTTAATTAATCTACAGTAGTGGTAACAAAGAATACAATAACAAAGGATTACGAGTACTTGTTCATTAGATTTTATTTTATAGTGATAGTAATTTACTATCTCTATATATCCATATATCATAATTATCCTGACTGACTGACTGACTAAACAAACTAAACAGAGTCTAAATTCCTGGGGATAGGACTCTGTAAATTTGCATGCAGTTCCCTTTTACTCTTTTTATGTGAAGACTAAGGAAGAATGATTGGAAATTGAATCCTTAAAGTGGTGATAAAGGGGATAAACTTTGTATGAAATTCCCTTATTTTTGGAGACAGATCTATTTAGCAATTCAGTTACAGAGTAAAAGAGACATGTTTCATAGTTTTTTCAAATTCAATGCCTAAGGATGTAAAAGATGGGTTGGATGTTTGTATAATACATGTAATGACATCTATTAGTCATAAGCAGCACCAACGAATGTTTTCAACATAATATTATTATCCAAGAACTGATTTTACGCAAATCCTATCGAAAATTTTAACACGGGTGAAACCGTGAGGCCTACCTCTAGATTATATATAAAACAAGTATTGTAAACAGATATAATTTTGTTTAATACTATTTGAAACTTTATTTCAATCTATAACTATGAAACCAATACAACCATTTACATGATGCAATGAGGCAAAAATGCTATGAGCACGAAAGTCGCAAATACCATCTAAACTGGAGTCAACAATGAATAATTAGTTAGTACTTTTTTATTTTGTTTTGGTTTGGTAAAGTGATCAGTCGATTATTTGCAGTAGCGAGCTCAAAAAAAAAGTAGTCTTTTGCATTCTCCTCTCTGTGATATATAGCATCCATTCAAAATGGAGTGCTATATAGATATTGTAATTTTAACAGAAGAATAATTTATTTATTCAAGCCTAAAAGTTATTGATCCATATCCACCACATGAGCGTAAGACGACCCTAACCGGATTAATTTCCAATTAACGCTTCTGATTAAAGGGATTATTCTCGTCCCAATAAACTTACAATAGACATAATTGTATAAGACTGAAGACATTGGTTTAATATATAATATAAATTAAAACTTGCATAAAAACTAGCAAGATAGTTTAATGTTGTACAAAATATACATTTTATTGAAATTCTTGGCTCGCATAAGTGTCTTTTATTAACTTAATTTCATTAATAAAATATCTGATGAATATTATCTAATTGGTTTGATAGAAATAACGATATTAGTTAACAAAATCATTTTTTTTAATTATAAATCCCACCGAAGGTTTTTTTACATTAATGAGTTTACCTGAGTAATTGACATTTGAAACATTTTTGCAGCTTTTTGTGGTTAAAAGAAGAGTTCTGGCTCGCAGCATTTTAGTGATCGGTCTTGTATCAGGTAAGCGAACTAACTTATTTAAATCTTATTTTATTGATTTATGAAGTATATCTTTAGCAAAATCTAATTTGATGTTAATTGACCATATAGTTTATGACAATAACCCGATGAGCATAAAAAGGGAGCGAGCTCTAAGTGTGGTTAATATAGTTAATAACTAATAAATAGTTAATAATGTCTTAGTTTAGTTAAGCGAGTAATAGAAAATGCTCTAATTCTGGTTATGTCATGTTTCTAAATTTGTTCAGGTAGCCAGACAACAACTGTAGAGATGGTCAAGAATATGAATTTTATATTAAATCTAATAAATAAAATAAAAATAAAAACTCTGAAATGCCAGCCCTATTAAAGGCTTATGTAATATACCGTAGTGCGTCTGGTGGGTAGTTAACAATACGTGTGCGAGTGTCAAACAGGCATCGAAATGAAGAACGGCGCTCTCGCCGCGCCACGCTGCGGATGAAAGCCACTCGGCTGCGAAGCGTGAAAACTTGAATTTCGCGAAATACTCTTTATTTACAGAATGCACAATTTTAACTGTACTGTAGACCGGGAATTAGTTTTTAAATTATTTTGTTGTATGTTTCTGTGCGTTCATATTATATTATGTTTGCTTGTTATTTTGTAATATAAATACATAATATAATATTATCCTATTTTAATGTTAAAACTGAGAAACTGCTTCTTCATTTCAATTTTATTTTGCGAATTAATGTTCATAACTTGAATTCAACATGCATCAGTTATGGCGAGAATAATAAATTTGTGGATCTTTAACATTGTTTTTTATTTGTTTTACATTGTAATATTACGATATTACGTCAATTGTACACGATCATTTGGTATAATTCAATGAACATAGGGGAGCGAGGGGTTTACTGCAACAGAAGTAAGTAGTAACAGTGCTTGTTCACTAGGAATTTAAACTTAATTAACGTATTTCTTTGACTCAATCTTATCATTATAACGCGGTGCGTCACGTCATAATAGTCACTAGTCAGTGTCCCGCCAGGTGGCTCAGTAAATAGATGTGTGCAAGCGTTCCGTTGTCGGCAGGTAACGTATAATTTTGCTTTACACCAGAAAAAGAAGCTTTGAAAATGGAATATGTAGAAAAGATGAACAAAAAGCAGAAAAAAATGATAAAGAAAAGGAAAAACGAAAGGGAAATAGAAAAAGTATATGTTAGTTAATTATTTAAAACAGGAAACATTTTACAGAAGTACCTCATTATATTTGTTAATATCCTAAATATTTGTTGAAAATAAAGCAAAATTTAAAGAGAATAAATGAGTAAAGGTGTGAATTTTTCGTTTTTTATTGTTGTTACTACATGCCCCAAGCACGGGGTAAGTTGTAATACTTCCCTTTTTTAGAAAAAAATAACTCTGCGTGAGTTACCTACGTATTTGATTTTTTTTCAAATAGACTTTATATAAGAATGATTATAGTATCCATCAAAATTTAGTGAGTGATAATTTATCGAATACATCTCAAGATATATAATTATTTCTAAAAATTGTAGCAACAAGCCCCTCGCTCCCCTAATATTTTAATTTACGCATGTACATATTTGAAAATAGGCTCCTTCGCACATCACACGGTCCCTTTACACCAGATTTGATCCCAACCCTTACGATTTATTACGTGTGTTTTGTACTGAAAGTCAATAATGTCCCATTTCTTGGGCCGTTAAAGTTCAATTAACGTATCCCATGGAGCGTGGAATGAAATATAAAAATGGGGCCATCGGTTGCAGCCGTAAACCTACAACCATAAGTATTTTATGAAGGAAAGTACATTAACGGTAGTTTTACTTTATAAAAAATAACAATAGAAGATAATCTCTTAAAATATAAATATAAAAATGTTATGTATATTTGACCAATAACAAATCTTTAGTTTCATAGATTTTTAGGATAGATGCAAGTCGGTCTTCCGCTGAAAAAAGATTATGAAGTACACAAAAGATCTCGGTTTTAATATTTTCGTCGTTTTAAAATTACGCTGGGATTGATACCTAACATTATTTTATTAAAACAGTGGATTAATTAATAACAAAGAACTCATTTTCAAATTTAAAGATATTAAAGAAAATTACAGTTTACAAACTAAAACAGTTTACAGTTAAATAGAAATTTGTTATGACTATAAAGATACTATACAGCTGGTAAAGATAATATTTGATATTTATGACAAGATAAAAAACAAAAAACAAAGTGAGAAATATCGCGCGCGTTACTTCTATATGCATGAAAACATTTTTATATCTATATCATACTTGAACATTAGTTTAATATATCGGTATGAAATAGTATGTAATTATTTTCAAATATTATTATTAACAAAGACAATAATATACCAAATTTTCATGTCTTAATTCTTAAAACAGTCAATAATTCCATAATGACTAGTAAAACCTATTTCAGTTCCTTAAAAGTACTTTTTCAAATATCCTCTCCTTACGACGCCCATACGTTAGATAAGGAATCTTAATATTTCATATTCGCAATTACGATAGTTTCGGCTCGTTCGGCGAGTTCTCGATAGGCAGGTAATTTTTTATTATATAGATGTTCTAAAAATATTCTAGCTATTAATATGGAGTAATTGTTTATACTACCTTTTGATAGTAAATACTACCTGGCCCGACTGAAGTTGTTCTGCCCCTTTATGCGGTCATTAATGGCTCGTTCACAGCGCCACCTATCTTCTCTTTCTAAAATAAAATTAGCCCAAGTTACTCCTTATAACATCATCTATCTACCATTGAAAGTCCCATCAAAATAGGTTCAAACGTTTCAGATTAGACGAAACAATCAGACAGCCAGACAAAATTTTCAAAAATTTGTTTTTTTTCATAAGTATGTACATACCGTATATATTTTCATATGCATTTAGTAAAAGGCTGCTATATTTGCATTACAAACAGACACTTCAATTTTATTATTTGTTTAGATATAAATAGATTAAAACTATATTTATTCTCAATATTCGATGTAAAAATGAAACCTAAAAAGTTTAGGTTATTAAAATAGAATTTTCTCAAATGTAACCAGTACCAATCCTACTTAACTCCACAGCCCACCGTGTTTACATATGAAAATTTGGGTACTCTCTATCGAAAACCTAAGTAACACCTAATGCAAATTTACCTACAGAACCGAGACGGGAAGTTGTCAAATTTAAATTTCAGATCGTTACAAATAAGTTTATAAAATAGCTACTTTGAGTGTAGAAATTTGATGGACTTAAAACACTTCGGTGTCCGTACCTTTTATGTTAAATATTTTTTATACTTAGATAGTGTAAAATATTCAAAGTTTTCCTTTTGTTTCATTTACAATTCAACTTACGTCAATTAATTACGTATATAACGTATGTATTTAGCCTTTGACGGTAATTAATTGATTTATATTACTTATGTGTACATACGATAATACAATAAATAAATATATTCACGATAATTTTGTATAAATTTTCATAATATAATATGTAGATGATAATAATAGCAAAGTCATTACATTAATATATTTTTCAACACACTTGCTCATAAAGTGGCTCTAATATCACCGCAATTAGGCACATAATGACACCTGTAATCAAACTGTGACTTTTTCATTGCTATTATTCACAAGTGAGTTATAGAGTTTTTTTTTATTGGTCGAGTTGCTTTGTTCTTAAAAAAGTTTCGATACAAAAAAGATAATGATCAATAGAACAAATAAATTAATGTACCTATTGCTTGCTGATTTCATACAACTTCGTATTTAAATAGATAATTTCAACTTGTACGTGTTTAATAAATAAAACTTTCACTCAAATATAACTTTTGTTTTCTCTGTAATAAAGAAAACTTTAAATTCCCCATTTTATACGTGGCTAAAACGCTATCTCCGGAAAGCCAAAAAAAAAAGAAACCTCATTCCTTTAGTCTATGGCCGATCGCCATTGTTAGATGCGCGCGCAAACTGATTAATTTTTCCCGCCATAGCGAAAAAAAATTCACAACTCGTTGTCACTGTTGAAATTTTAGTTATTTATTAATTAAAATATCTACCAGTACTAGTTATGAAGAAAATGATTTATGTTGTACACCGCCCGATATAAGATGTGAAGCCCTTAACGTTATGCAAAGTTTACTATCTGAAAACTCCAAGGAAAAATGTTTTTTTATTATTATTTTCTTCACAAGTGTGTTGAAAAACGTCGTATGATACACGTGTGTATTGGTGATTACCGTCCTCGGCTCTCTTAAGACCCTCACCTAACGGCTCGGGTCTCAATGGCGCCTCAGCGGTAATCACCAACATTACACACTTGTACCATAATGTACTATTATACCTCGATGCTGGCAAACAAGCAAGCAATAAATAACAAATAAGAAATATAAGAGTAGAAGAAGACCCACGAAGTTATGTATGAATTGTATGAGAAATTATATTATGTGTATAAAATGAGTGAATACAGAGATAACAGCAAATAGAGGAGAGTGGAAGAGAAAAACATTTTGTACCGACCGTACTTTAGTAGCATAAGGGCAAGAAGAAGAAGATGATGCTAAACAAGCGGTCACTGTCACCAGAGAAATAACACGGTTGTTGCTTACACTTTATTATTTTTAAAATTGATTGATGTATTCAGAATATTAATGATTCATGAGACAAAGAAATTTTAATTCCAATTGATTCGTTACATATCCATATAATTATATAGAACGATACATAAGTACTGTAATCCCAAAGTATTAAAGTCAACTGGCACTTCATCTTGCAAATCTTTCGTCAGTTGGTAATTAAATTTTTTTCTCCTCTGCATGAAACTTTGAAATCTACAAAGTTCGAAACGTGAAAGTTTGCGAAAGAATTTTTTTCGTCGTCTATAACCCTTATTACGGGTGAAAATGTCACTAAGTGAAAACTCTGCATTTTACAAACTTTTATTTAAATAATGAGCTGTCGCTAGTGGAATATTAATAAAGAATATTATTGTCGCAAAGAAAAGTAAAGAAGTAGTTTTTTTTTAATATTGCTTATACAAGTATGTACCTACGGTGTACCTACAACAGTCAAATCAATCCACATTTGTTACTTTTTTTTTCATATAAAACGGCACGGCAAATTTTCGGCACTATGCATAATGGTACAGTACAGCCCAAAGGAACCTACCTGCAAGCTTCACACTGGCTGATCCCTAAACGCTACAAACCAAAGGAGAGTCACTGTGACTGACGGTTTTATCACCATGTGCATGGTGGTCACGACTCAGTAGTGTACAAAACCCTACCACCCCTACAATCGCAATCTGTCATTAGCAAATTAATAAATAATTTAATTTTTATTCGTCTTCAGAACCGGGGTCTGGCAACGCAAGTTGTCCATAGTTTTCTCCCTCTATGTAACTTTCGCGCTCTCCGGTTGTCACTTCTGTAAGTCTCCGCGAAGTCTTGGTTTTTTGAGAGGTTATGCGTTTTGACCGGATCGCAATATAACTTGTTCACCTTGTTAATTTTTATCATTTGATTAAATACGCTCGTGTTTGTACTACGGGATGAAAGATCGCCTTATTGCGGCCATTTGTTATATTATGATATTGTATAAATTTGTAACCTCGCCACGAAACGTATTAGTGTAAGAAGGTATTAGACGATGACTTTGGCCCAACTTTTCCTTCCTATTCCTTGACTGTTACTTGTGAATTGTGGAGCGTCTCCCGTCAGAGTAGACGCCGACAATGGTGAGTTTATTTTTATTATTATAACTCATAATAATTCGTAGTATAAAATTTAATGTTGTAAATTTTTGAGCCCTGCGAAACGCAGGCTATTGTTTTGTCAACCAGCTCTATCGAGGGTTCGGATGGTAAATCTTTCACTGTGCCTAAATGCTTATCCCTGAGCCCTTGATGTAGGACAGAAGAATTCAAATATGATGAATTTATAAAACATTACACAGCGTCATTAGAGAGATATACAATACAATACGTAGTAAAAATACACAGTTATTAATATACCTACACAAAGCAAGTTTGAAACATTTTAATTTGGAAAGTTTTACATAGTATAATCGTGTCGTATTACCTACTTTATATTTTTTATGCTATCGCTAGTTAGAAAAAATAAGTACCTTGTGGCTTTTAGTTTACTTTTGTATTAAGATTAAATATAATATGTAAATATATACATTCTAATATTAAAAAGAGGTTATGTGAGTTTGGATGTAGAAGGTAATCTCCGAAATTTGTAATCCGATTCTCTTTTACTAATAAGAATCCACATTATCCTTGAGTGCCCTTTAATAGTGTATATTTTATAGTTATTAAGTTTTGTATTCTAAGAATCGCTTACGAATCCGCGGATTGTTGTTAGTGTTACGATCTGTATAAAAAATTCGCTATTCTCGAACAATAAAGGAGTATCCGGAGAAGTCTAGAATTTATTTGTAGTTTGAATATAAATTCGTAGGTACAAGAAGACATTGAAACTTCATCGTTCCGGTTACGTATGTAAATTTAAAAATTATAAAACTACCACACTTCCTCCTTTCTTTAAACATCAGGTCAAACTCTAGAAATTTTAATCTTTCGTTTTTATCGGACATATAAGTGAGCCATATTCCGTCGGAGGGTAGTTCTGTTTAGGATATACAAACGAAAACAAGCTATAAAAGGAAGTAATCTACAAGAAGACTACAACCACAGAGTAGTATAAACAAAAGAGATTGTTAGTACGAGTACATAGTAATGTATGGTTACTCTGAACTACGACGGCGACTGAGAACGCCTGAATAAAGAGTTTGTTATATTTGTAACTTTATTTTATTTTAATATGAATAAATCCTTTTAGTGCAAACAAACACTGTTTTGATTACCCACGTGTTACACCGTCATAATGCATGAGAACCAGTAATTGCATTATTCATTATAATTGCGGATAAGTATTGCGACATGCCGACCACCGCAAGCGCAAGGCGGCTTTACGAGGAACTCGGACTCGTCACCAACCTGAGAATCGCTTCACATACGGAGTCTCATTGTAATTTATGATTAAATAAATATTAATTTTAAATAGTTTTTTTTTATATCTCGGTTGCGCCCTACGTAATTCCCGAGTATAAAGCTTAAAGCACGCAATAAAGAATTACTTTAAATAGCTATAACAAATTATATGATAACAAAGTTACCCGATTTTACACATTCAAATTTACCAGAATATTGTTGCACCGTAAAATATGTGCATGTAATACCTAACTTTTCTCATAATTTATCTTTATAGCCTAAAGCTTCTAACATAAGCATAGTTATTTAATATAGCTTGAAGTTTTCTACTTCAACATTTAGTGAAACTAAATTTTTCCCATCTTATTTAATTTCCAGACGCTGAGATGGAAGCAACAAGAGCGTGCTTAATTTTCACCAACTCTAGCGTATTTATGACGCCGTCATTTAAGTGAAAAATTGCTTTCTTTTATGATATTTTCAGTAGAGTCCTGAACCTACTGTAGTAATGAATGTTGTTACTCTTTGTATTGGCAATTTTATTATAAACACATTCTATTTTATTTAAACGCCTTTGGTGTTGTCTAAGGTTAAAATATACTTTTTACCATTGTCACTCGAAAAAGGGCATTTTATTCATCAATAACAGTATATAAAACACATTTACTCACAAGGGAATAAAAACCTTTTAAATTTAGAACAAGCCGAATTGTATAAATTATGTATTAAAAATTGGACTTATACGTGATAGAAGTGAAATTTCTTGAAATAAAAATCATTGATGGGTTTATTACTATGTGTTTGGTGATCGTGATCTTTATTATCTTTATCTTAACTTTTTTTTTCTTTAATTTTTGGAGTTCAATGAAATGTTAATTTTCTTTGTAAAAACTGTGTGCCCGTATTTTCAAGACAATAAATGTATTTTCTTTCATTCTTTGTTTCTCTCTTTCTTTTTCTTTTTTTTTAATTTATAGCCCTTTCCTTGCCGCATTTACACTGACTGATCTCTAAGCGTGACAAACCAAAAGTATCACCGTCTAAGGAGTTTTCTTGCAGTCAATGGTAAAAAGTAGAATACATAACTCGTGAATTTTTTTTTATCTCGAGCCTTGTGTCCCTCGCTCCGCTCGAGATTCAACTCTAGAATCCTTTGCTGCTCTCGGAATCCAGGTCAGCTACTCGAATTAAAATTCCTCTTTTTCACTTGTTGTATAATTTACTATTTCAATTATGAAGTCAAATTTCTTTACAGGTACAGTTTTATTGATAATAATAGGTCTTTACCTATGAAATTGCCGTTCTGCAGTACTGGCTATTTCAAATCAAAATAACTTTTGTTTGGCTAAGAATTCTAATTTCAAATTAATTTTATTTTAAAAATATGGAATTCTTTTTCTAAAAGTAGTCATTTGTTTATTGATTAGTGTTACATTTTCATCGCATTTCAATCTTCTTTGTCATCATGGATACGTTAAAAATTCGAGTAATTATGGAATATGAGTACCGTCGTGGCAGCAACGCGGCACAAGCGGCACGCAACATTAACGACGTTTACGGAGCTAACACTACAAACTAACGCACCACCTGTTATTGGTTTGCTCGCTTCCGTTCTGGGAATTTCGACCTGAAAAATGAACCTCGCAGTCGTCCGAAGACTTTGGTCGACAATGACGAATTAAAGGCGATTGTGGAAGCTGATGATACACAATCTACAGCTGAATTAGCAGCAGCTTTCGACGTTAGCGTCAAAACAATATTGGTCCATTTGCGTCAAATTGGCAAGGTAAAAAAGGTTGACAAATGGGTGCCCCACGAACTCAATGATCGCCAGCGCGAAGTACGCGTTGAGACGTGCCTTGCACTGCTCAACAGACACACAAATGAAAGAATTTTGAACCGCATTGTTACCTGTGATGAAAAATGGATTCAGTTTGATAACCGCAAATGCTCAGCAAGTTGGTTGGATCCCGGTTCAGCACCTAAACAATGCCCTGAACGAAAACTTACCCCTAGAAAAGTGATGGTCACTGTTTGGTGGTCTAGTGCAGGTGTGATTCATCACAGCTTCTTACCAAACGGGGTGAGCATTACTGCAGATGTGTACTGTGAAGAACTGAACACAATGATGGAGAAGCTGGCACAACTCCGACCAGCATTGGTCAATCGCTCGTCTCCGCTGCTCCTGCACGACAACGCGCGACCTCATACTGCACAGCAGACGGTCTCCAGGTTGCAAGAACTGAGGTTGGAAGTTCTCCGTCATCCGCCTTACTCACCAGACCTTGCGCCTACAGACTACTACTTTTTCCAGAATTTGGATAACTCCTTGGCGGGAAAAAAATTCAATACCCGAGAGGTAGTACAAAATGCCTTTGAAGAATTTGTTGCCTCCCATCCAGCTGATTTCTTTAAGAAGGGCATCAATAAACTGCCACTGCGCTGGCAAAGATGCATTGATTGCATGGGTGATTACTTCGATTAATACAAATAAAAAATACATGAAAAAATTCGTTTAAATTTTTTCATACAAAACGGCAATTTCATAGGTAAAGACCTAATATCAAATCTACCTATATTGAATGACATTTTATTATAATGACGTTTTATTATAAAGACGTGTTTTTAAACGTTTATAACAAGTTTTTTAATCCAAAATGATGGTAAGCAGGCTTTTAGTCCGTCTAATAGTAAGCGGGTACCGCACCCTATGTATCTACGCTTGCAACACCAGAAGCATTATATGTGGTCTTTTGAAAAACCTTTTCCCTCCCTTTTTGCAGAACTATAGTATGTAATCCGCTGAAAAATTTTCAGCAAGTAAAGCAATCCACATCTGGAGCATACGCGGAAGGTAACTCCTCTAAAACCGGACTGTGTTCCACTATTTAGGTTTCAATGTATGAGAATGAACTCTTTGCCGATAGCTAGTAGTGCGACGGTTGAAGGAAGCCATAATAATTCCTGGAAACATAACCCAATATACAAACGGTAAAACACACACACGGAGGTGAGATCTCCCCTCAGATTTAAAGGTTCAATGCGGCTTGCAAGTTTGGCATTGTTTACGATTCTCATGGCTTGTTTTTGATCTGAGTCAAATGGTTTAGGCTGTGATCCAGGTATTTCTGTCCAAAGGTGACAGCAGTACTCTATATGGGGTTGAACCTGCGATTTATATAGCTGCCTATTTTCTACCAAAATTTTTCAAGTGATTACCTCGCATCACTAAACAAAACATGTGCAGATTCGACACAAGATGGACCGCAGTGGTTATCACGATTCCGCGGATGCTGTAAGTAAAAAGCAAGCCGCGAATCGTGATTGGACTAGCTGTCGCGCAAACAAGGATCCTAATATCAACTCTCTTAAAGCAGCGTACAATTCTGGCACCAGAGCACTTAGGATATTAGAGCAAATGCCCAGCCTACTGCACGAATAGGCCATGATCGGATAACAGTCGAGTCTACTGAAGTCTGGCCAAAACCATGCAAGCTAATTTTTGTCGTCCTGCGTTACCCCCGCTAAGGTACGCTGATGGACCACTGTCTCATTACTGACATTACTGGCGAATGTCTTTGTCGCTAATTGCCGGCTCGATGATCGCAATGTCCATGTTACGATTCAGACAATGTGACGTGCTTAGAGAGTTGCGATGGCTCGATTTTCCGAAGTCTTGTGGTCCGGAAGGTATCCCAGAGGTGGTACTTAAAAAATGTATAGCCGAGTTGGCTCCAGTGTTGACGCGCCTTTACCGCCTATCCTACATCTCTGGTATCATGCCTCGGGCTTGAAAAGAGGCTAATGTGCAACCGGTTCCCAAGAAGGAAGATCGATCAGACCCTCTCACTTTCCGTCCAATTGCCGTAACCTCAGTATTGTGCAAGATTATTGAGCGGATCATCAACACCCAGCTTGTCCGTAACTCTTTGATGATTGATGATCGTCAATACGGTTTTTGCCAGAATCGATCAACAGGTGAACTTCTGACATTAGTACTGCACAGCTGGGGGGAGGCAATTGATAAGCATGGCGAGGCTCTGGCGATCAGTCTTGACATAGGGAAAGCTTTTGATAGAGTCTGGCACCTTGGACTTCTCTCTAACATTCCAGCTTACGTACTTCCCGACAACCTCTGCAAATGGATTTTCGGCTTTCTACATGAATGAACAATTCATGTCTTTGTTGACTAATGTAATTCACAATTCATGTCCATAAACGCTGGGGTTCCTCAAGGCTTTGTGCTTTCGGCTACTTATGCATATCAATTATATATTACCTTCAGGTCATACTCATTGCTAAGCAGATGGCGGCACTGTTCATGGGTGCTAATATAGCAAGCCTTCATATTGTCGGGAAGAAACAGAAAAGAGACGGGAGAAACTAGTCACTGAACTTAGGTAATCCTTGCACCGTGTGTCTACATGAGGAGCAAATAACTTGGTTAAGTTTAATGACAAGAAAATTCATGTGTGCGCGTTTTCTTCGAAGAAATCTCCGTCTTTTCTCCTCCTCACTCTTAAGAATGTCTCGTTAGCAATGCATGACAGTTTCAATATCATAGGTGCGGATATTCGCAGTAACCTCAACTTGAGAGATTACATCAGAAGTGTTATCTCTTCCACATCTCGGAGACTCGGAATCCTGAACAGGGTTCAACGGTTTTTCACGCCCGGTCAGATGTATCATCTTTGCAAGGCACAAGTTCGGCCGTGTATGGAATACTGTTCTTATTTTTGGGAAGGATCCACAAAATACCTCTTCGATGCTCTGGACAGGTTGTAGAGGCGGGCTGTTCGCATTGTTAATGATGCATACGTTACAAAATATATCGAGCCGCTTCCGCTGCCTAGAAACGTCGCCACGCTGAGCGTGTTCTATCGTCTGTATCATGGTGAGTATTCCGAAAAGCTGTTCTATCTAAGCCCCTCCTCTTCTTTCCATAACAGAACCACACGCGCTGGGTTTCGGAGTCACAGTTTTATAGTAACCTCCATCTCGACATGAACTAAAAAGTTCTCTGTGACTTATCTTTGTGGTACTGTGAACCTTTTCTCGGTCAGTGTGTTCCCTCCTTCTTATGACATCGGGTTCTTTAAGCGTAACGTGAAGAGATATTCATGCAGGTCAGCATGACAGCGGCGACCGCCGATAGACTTGGATCTCTCGGTGGTTGCAGTTGTGTTTGGATTGTGCTGTACTTATCATGAAGAATAGTACCATCAATGTGCCGAGCTATTATAACAAAAAGAAACCTGGAATAATAAGCACTGTAATTATTATATATTAACTTTTGATTATGTAGTGGACCTGTATTGTTATGATTATTTTTATTTAATATCATAAATATTTTGATGGTATATTCATTGTTACTTTTAAGATTTTAAATATAATATACAAGGGCAATCCACAACTCTTTCTCAAATAAAAACTTCAGGGCGGTACCGCCACATCAATCTTTTACACACGGCTCACAAATGAATTGCCAACATAAACTAGTATACTAAAATACAGTACATGATGTTAATATATATTATTTTTAATTGGAAACTAGTAGTAGTGCGCTAAATAGTCTACATAAATCTATATAAATAAAAATAAAATTATTTTCGTTAGTAAGCACATCACTTGAGAACGGCTAACTACTTTTTGGCAATGTGAGTAATAGTACGAATAAGGTTTTTAGGGAATAAAAATTTAAACAATGATAACAGAAATTGCTTTTTTTTTATGGCTTTTATATAAACTCAAGGCCATACCTCACTATAAGAATTAAGTCATATATAAGGCACACATAGACACCCGAATAACAAAATGATCATTAAGCACATAATAAGCATTACAAAGTTCATATATAGTAATCCAAGGATCCAGCTGTTTTCCGCTAAAGGAAAAAAGTTATATTATGCTCGTTACGTGTGTATTAGAAAACCTTTGAAAGCTAAAATTAGTTTCGGCTATGAACGCTCATTTAATATCGACGGGAAAGTAAGAAAACACTATTCAGTATTAAAAGCAATAAAATAAATAATTTTAAAAAATCAATATGACGACCATAATACATTTAAATTAAACTTTAAAATGATGTTTTTATTAGATTTTAGTGCAATTGAAAAAGCTGTTTTAATTCATTTAAGTACAACATTTTATTTCAGCTCATTAATGTGCCTAACCTATTGTGTTGTACTGAACACTCTTTACATACATACTAAGGGAATAGAGAGCAAATCCAATAAGGAGAGCTAGCGTAAATCTCAATTGTACTTCGACTTCATCAAGATACCGTGGAACATGGATTCAACAAATTGTTCTGAACATTTCTCGAATTTGTACTGGTTAAGGGAGCTTTCTGTTTACTAAATGCAATTGCGATTGTTAGGAATTTAACCATACGAGTTTAATATTAAAATATAGGTAGTATGAATTGTTCATCCAAACAACGATAAAGCTTTTATGAGTTTCAGTGCGATTATACTAATGACCTAGTGTTCGTTCTATTGATTTTATTATTGACACGTAATGTTGACTGGATGCTTTAAATGGCAACCGACGGCTAGGACATTAACAATCATACTTATATCGTTGGACCGTTCATATACCATACATACCATCACGCCTGTATCCCCGAAGGGTTTGGCGGAAGTGTACTAATGTACACCCTCAGTTCGCCGAGTATGTTTTTTAGGTCCCATGTAATAGGGGGCGAGCTTATTGCTATTAATTGGGCACAAAGCCAAACTCCGAGTTTATACTGATAATTTCATATAAAAACTCAATGACACTTTACTCGACCTAGGAATCGAACCCAGGACCTCGAGCATAGCAGTTGGGATTAGGACCACTTATGACGCAGTTAAGAAGATATAATCTATCAATATTAAAGCGATAAACTCTAAATCAGGCTTAAATAAACATAACATACACCATTTTGTAAATGGTACCATGCGATGCTGGGGCGGGTCGCTAGAATATAAAATGCAGTTATTTGAAAATATTATTCTATGTTGTACATATACCTACTGTGTACAAAATTACTAGCTTTTAGCAGTGGATCTATTCGCTTTTAATTACCGTATCACACACCACGTACTCGCTATTTATGTAGAAAAAAATATATTAGCAAATACCAAATTGTATGAAATACTGTTCGCATCTCTGAAAGGTATCCACAAATTACTTCCTAGAAGCCCAGGATTGGTTACAATGACGGGGCTGTTCGCATTGTAAATGACGCAGATGTCACTAAGTTCATTAAGCCGCTTCAGATGCGAAAGGACATTGTCTCGCTGAGCGTGTTCTATCCTCTGTATCGTGGCGAGTATTCTGAAGAGCTGTTCAACCTAATCGTGTCCTCTCTCTTTCATAACAGAACTACACACGCTGAGCTCCGGAGTCATAGTTTTACGGTAAAACGCTATCTCAGCACGAGCAAAAAAAAATGCGAAACTGTGGAACTATCTGCCAGTCAGGGTGTTTCCTCCTTCCTACAACATGGAGTCCTTCAAACATAATGTGAAGAGACATTTAAGCAGCCTGGCACGACAGCGACAACTGACGATGGATTGTAGATCCCACGGTAGTCGCCGATGTTATTGGATTACACTATGATCACCATCAGGTAGTGTAGTCACTTGCCGTGCTACGACAAAAAAAAGAACAAACCCAGAAGTAAGATGGCCCCCTTTAGCTCTTTTTTTCGCTTACTGGTTTAAATTGCAACAAATATCATGTAGTAACTGTTGCCCGAGGTCTCACTCGCCTAGATATTTAAATACAAATTTTTGGGGAATACTCAGATTTCTTCGGTAAAGGGTCGAAGATAAAAAATATTTTTTTGTTGATACAAAAATACTAAAATCACAGTGAAAAGTCGGAGTAGGAGATAGAAAATTTGGGGTTAAAAAATATTCTGGATAGGGGCATCCTATCACCTAGCGGTATGAAATATAATTTACTACCTTTTATCATACCTACCAAATATACATAAATAATTACATAAAAATCGGTCCAGCCGTTTGAGAGGGGAGCAACCACAAACACCGTGACACGAGATTTTTATTAAATATTATATTCGTAAATCTATGTTTACCCATCTCAAACTTATCTTTGCTTCAGAAAAAAAAACGCGTATATTTTATGGCAACCCTATCTACACAGGAACTTAAAAAATATAGATTATGCACAGTGCGGGCGGCGCGGCGGCGGCGTAGTTATTGTATGACGTTTTCGTAAATTGTAGTTAGCGCCAATAATGAATCAAGCGCGAAGTGTCAGTCGTGATTGTTTCGAACGTATCTATGGCTGTGAGTGTTTATAATAATATTCCTTTATTCAGTGAAGTTTACAAATATTAACTGCTAAAAGTCTGGCCAAACAGACGAATTTGTCGGTGTCATTAATAACTAACTTTAGCGGTCGCGAGTTTTTACATTTGGTTAATTAATAAAGAGTGATTTTCTTTTTAAACCATTAAAATAAATCGGTTAAAACATTTTTACATCATTTGCTAAGCAAGGACTCTTGTTAAATTTGTAAGTATCTGATATTTGTGAAGTTAGGCTACTTTAACAATGCATGATGACAATAATTATTCTTTCTAAGCATGACTTCTGTTATTGATTTATAAACAAGAAATTTTTTAACAAAGAAAACCAACTTCAATGGGTTTGAAGGGTTTCCTTGTGTATCTTCTAAGTTGAAGGATCAATGCAAATTAAATTAAAATGGGGCCGGGCCACCTTTGAGGTATCCATTAATCAACAAAAAAAACATCCCAATCGGTTCATAAACAAAGAAGTTATGGCTGAACATATATAGGTGTATATATTCAAATTGTGTAAGTTCCCGTCTTTTGTTGAAGTCGGTTAAAAAATCGCGATAACATATTTAATTGAAAATAACTTCGAACTGACTCAATAACTAAATTATTTTTGACATAAGATTCAGATTCAAAAATTTTCCATAAATAAATAACTGCTTCCGTGACTTTTTTTTATTTATATTCAATACCATCCCCACCAAGTCCAATTATACCTAAAATTCGCATGTACTCATTCTTTTAAAAACATTCAATAATCTTTATAAAATAATTCAACTACTAAGTAAATATGCTTGTAGACCTTCAAATATCATGTTTTTTTTTTCTCGTTGCTTCTACTTTGCAATTAACTATAAGGCTTTTTTATTCATACTTTAAAGACTGTTTGCTGTGTAGATAAAGATTTCTAAAATAAACTAGTTATACCGACCTTGTAAATTATATCCCAACAATAACATAAATCGAAAAATAGAGATGGGTAAAAAATTTGAATATATCGAAACAACAATTTTTCTTATATATTTATCGATATTTTTAACTGCGATATATCGATATTAAATTTTTAAAATTATCGAATTCATATTAATTTCGATATATATCAAAGCAAATTTTGTTTCGTATTTAATGTTACTTACTAGATACTCCTTGCAAGCTCCTCGCAAATCGCTTATTTAAAAAAAATCCGGCCGTATGTAATATCCATAAAATATAACATAAGAGCATAAGCATATAGATATCATATAAATAATATATATAAATAAATACATATATAATGCTTTTGTTTTGTCTATGGTATGTTTTACTGTGTACAAAAATTAATTTTGTATTTGTACTCTATGTGTGATGAATGATGAATAAAACTTCAGAGCGCCGCGTTGCGGCGCGGCGTGGCGGCGCGGTTGATGAGCTCAATCAATCAATCCAGATTGTTTTATTTTTTCATGTAAAAAAAAATATAAATCATGTTGGAAATTAAAAAGCCAACAATGTCTCAGTTTTTATATCTATACAAATGACGATATATCAAAATGTCTATGTTATTATCTCCATAAATATCGATACTATTTAAAACACCGTATTCGAGAAGGTTCGCGAAATATGTGCTGGGCCCTTAATTTTCAATCAATCGCGAATCAATCTCTCTCGAAACTATTGCTGCGATACACAGTAATTATTCTAATAAACAAAAGAGACTCACCTCGTCAGGAGCGGGCGGTGACCTTGAGCTTGCCCCGTCGACCTGGACTGCAGATTGTGAAGTATTTGTGTTTGTGGAGTGAACTGTATGTATGTGTGTGTGGCAACCTCAAATGGTAGGACACTATCACTCAAGCAATTAGTTCTTCAAAACCTCCTCGTACATCAACTCAAAATTATACAACGCAAAAACTTCAACCACCGTAAATCACATATATCTCAGAGCTGGCCGAATGTCCGGAATGACGTAGCTCGTACAAACTAAACAAACGCGAGCTCACGGCCAAAGCACAAAGCAGATTGTGTAAGCAGAGCCATTGGACGAAGCTAGGGGGGCGGAGCGGCGTGGCCTTGTGCAGAACGATTTTCCCTGCGCATACAATTTGCCAATCACAGCGATCGCGGCATCGTACTATGCGGCTAATGGCCTTGTATTCCAAACACATTGATACGATAAATATCGATTTTTTTCAGTTGCCTATCCCTAGTAAAAAGGAGCCAAGTTCGGTAGAAACATCGATAACCGTTTTTACCTATAAAATAGTTGAGATCTAACGGGCAGCTCTGTTAATTATAGCAGTAGGAATCCTACATCAATACTACTATCACTACTTTTTGAAGAGCTGTACAAAGCCATCTATTAATGAAATGGAAACGCTGTTGTAGTTCTTATTCTTCTTCCTAACTTGGCATCCAGTCCTTGAAGTCCATTACTGCCATTATCAAGTGCTCAGTATCCCAACAAGATGGTGGCTCCCTTGTTGGTACTTTCTAGGGAGTTTTTGTGGGATCCCATAATGCATGCTTTTAGTTTATATTTATAATCCACTTCACTTATGCAAAAAAACCAAACTATATCACGCGAAAAACCACCAATATTATATAATATAAGGTCAAAACCTAATTAAATTAAATAAAAATAAAAGCCACATCATGTCACTTCAAGATCCCGCCAAAAACTCAAAAAGTACAGGTTCCACTGAGATTCCGTTATAGTTTAACCTAATTAAAATTGTAACTTGGCACAGCGCTATCTATTGTTGGATGGATGGAAACGATGTTCATGATTTTCTTACTTTTTTTTTTTTTGTTTCCTTTGTAAATGACTTTAGCAATGTGATAATGTAGTTTCCAATTAGTGAAAGAATTCTTAGAATTGGACCAGTAATACCGGATACTAACTCCTGCAAACGTACTCACAAATATTTTCCTCTTTATAATTATTGTAATTAGTTTAGAGTAGTTGTGCCCGCGTCTTCACTCAAGACGAAAAACTTTTATGGTGATCGGTCAACCGGTATTATAGTTTTGTCAGTTATCAATTTATATATATTACTTTGGAGAGTTATACTAAGTTTAAGTATCAAACTGAAAATATAAATTGTACGGTAAACCCATATTGGCTGCTTACAAGACAACTTATAATATTAACGAGAAAGAAAAAAAATATTGGACTGTAAACACTTAAACTACTTTGGCATGATCTACAATCAATTTATAATACAAAGTTCTTGCTACCATTATTTCATGCATAAGTCAAAATATTATAAATTTTTAGCTGGTATGTGCCCACTTCATTTGGCGCAACTTTCTTTTATACCGTTATAAAAAGTCTCCTATGTCCTAATAATTGACTTCTATTGAAAATTTTATTAGAATCCATCCATGCGTATGTCTATCGTACCCAGAGAATCAAAGGCAATGTTTAAAAAATATACTAGTAGGTATTTAAAATAAATATAGAAGCTCGGTTATAATTTAATATAATGTATTTAATTTCCTTAAACCATTTTAAGGAGCCATTGGAGAACAAATTGAGTTATGCTAAATAATATAGAGTAAAAGTATAGCTGCTGAAACTTATTTGCGTTAGATAGGTACTTGGTGATAGCTCTGAGAACTAAGGTTAAAAGTTAACCAGGTAAATACTACTACCACGTAGAACGTACTATATTAAAAAAATAATCAGATTAGGCAATTCAAATCCATCCTCAAATCTGTTATGATTTTCAGAGATAATGGCCCCCGATCCAGATAGATGCCAAGTTAGCTTTCCCAAACTGAAATATCCGCTTTATCGTAATGAGACACCGAAATCTCCATTGAAATGGATTCAAGGGAAACAGATACAAGACGGTGCCGAAGGACTGTGGAGGATTCATGACGGATTATACGACTTCAGTGGATTCATATCTTCACACCCCGGAGGTGAAATGTGGTTGAAATGCACTAAGGTCAGATAAGGTTTATTTGGAATCGCTTATAAATTCATTATCTTGAATGGCGTATCTTCTCTAAGCTGTATTTGATCGTCTTCTATATTTATTTCTATCGATATCCACCCATACACTCATCATATTTCCAATTTACTGTTCTTTATTATTGTTTTTTAAAGTTAGCATTTTGTTCATAGTCTCACATGACATTAAGTGATCGAAGATTTCACGATAAACCTAGATATGGAACTGGCTATCAAAATCGCATGCTGGAATACAACGATAGCCGTTTAACGTACAACTTTCAAATTGAGGGTGACATTAAGCCAGGCGGTCATTAGAAAATTCGGCAATGTAATATGATTTCATCACACTGTGTTCCTTTGCCGAAACTCAGGCTCATAGGGTTTTGTGAGCATGCAACCACTAAGCCATTATAATACGTCAATATTATAATTATGTATGTGTTCAAGTTTAAAAATGTGTTTTTAATTTATCGAATTTAGACTTTTACCCAGTTGTTATTTTGAATATCTTATGACACACAAAATACACCTCGTTTTTTTAAAGGATATTGTTTTAAAAGGTATCGATCGACATTTAAAACACTAATATTAATTAAACAATATTCACGTATAATATAATTTCCAGGGTACTGACATAACGGAGCAATTTGAAACTCATCACTTAAAAGGAATCGCCGAAACACTACTACCTAATTACTTCGTACGTAAATCGATTTCGCCAAGAAACCAACCATTTACATTTAAAGATGACGGATTTTACAAAACTCTGAAATTAAAAATATGCGCAAAGTTAGCAGAAATACCTCCTGACGTGCGGAAAAAGAGTGATCGTTTAACTGATTCCTTGCTTTTAGCATTTTTGGCTGTAAGCCCTCTTTGCAGTTGGATGTGGACTAGAAGCTACGTCATAGGAGCCGTTCTGACAGTTTTAAATGGTTATGTAATAAGTTCTTTAACAACTTGTGCACATAACTATTTTCATCGAGCTGACAACTGGCGAATGTATTTATTTAACATTGGTGGACTCTCATATTCGTACGTAAATTCATGGGTCATATTTAAAACAATTATATTGCCTTATTTATAACTTATTTCGAATAAGATAGAAAACTTAAGAAGTTATAATTATAGCATGCAACCATAACATTTTTTCTATTTCTAACATGGATAGCGTAATCTACGAGTATCATCATCAAATAGTAAATTTATCGCCTAGCACGTAAAAAAAAAGACTAAGAATTTGCAATTGCAAGGTTTCGACCACCACCACCGCAACATTATTTCTGCTATTTTGAAGCAGCTATACTAGCATTACTTACATCCGGTTCGAAAAGTGTTATAAACTCGTTCATAAACTCAAGACTTATTCCAACTCAGTCATTAGGAACTCTTAGTTTTGTTAAAGATAACATTAAGTTGCAGTGACTACTTGATATTAGGTGGACTCCATTCCAGTCTGCTACTTCCTTCCCATACAAAATTACACCTAGAGATATTATTTGGAAGATACCCTGAAACAAAGATCTTAAATATTCTATGTAAGCTATAGTAGTGATCCAGTCCCTTTTTGTGTTTAATATGCTACCATTTTTAATCACATTAGGTAGGATTGTAGCCAAACTGTAATCCATAATTCATTAAAAAAGGTAGTTTTAATATGGCTCTTTTGTATGGTAAATTAATACGACTGTAATTTGTTTAGATAAGTAAACATAGGTAACATAACACTTAAAATTATTGATAATATTAAAACGTATTTGCAAATTTTACGAATTGATTTTTCTTTACGATTACCTTTATTTGTTAGACTTCTTATTAACCGGTATTGAAGGTTAATTAAGGTTTAAAAGAACGCTGCGCTCTTTATGGTTCATGAAGTTTTTGTCAGTTTTTAGTCCATTTAAAGAATATGGTTGTGATCCACTTTACATCTTTTAGAGGGCAATTCTTCGTACTTAGACTGTACACCCTATACAAGTATTCCAATTAAATTATTATAAACATCAACTTTAACCTACATTTAAGTACATAGTAATTAGTTGTTTATTCTGTCTATCAGAAAACAGAACCGTTTTGCTAGATTAAACTCTTGTTTTTTCTCTTATTAGGCAACAAAAATCAACAATTATTTTCACGAAAGACGTTCGAAAATTGGGAAGTAGGGCTTATTGATTTGAAGAATTTCGATTCACAGTGTAATCCTTCTTACCAGCTTTAGGTGTAAACACTACGTTAGTACACTAACTTAATCCACAGTTGAAGTATAAAGCTATATGGTAAAGTCATCCCAAACATTTAATTAGAACAGGATAATCCCAAAAAGAATACCGACATCTCCACTAAATATTTTGACATGAGGCTGTAAAATAATGTAAGAATATAAACCCTATAATTTTATAGCTCTATTTATGTCAAATTCTAATACCTTTTAATACTTTCTAAATACAGGAAATGGCGCATAAGTCACTCAATGTCACATCATATGCACACAAACACGGCTCAGGATCTAGAGATCAGCATGTTGGAGCCTTTTTTGCAATTTCTTCCTCTCAAAAATAAGGCCATCTGGGCCCAAATGGGAGCATTTTACTGGCCTATTATATACACCTTCGCTTCTATAGAGATATTCCTAGAAGAGTGAGTACTTTACTTGCTATATACGCTTTATTTATTCTGAAACCAGAATAAATTAAATCGAGTTAATTCATCATTATCTAATACGCCAAGCGTGTATATTATTTAAATTTGTTGGAACTTTATTTAGGAAGTAATGTAAGAGTTTAAAAATTAATATAATAGTAGATTACACAACAAGTGAAAAAAGAGGCACTTTAATTCGAGGGATTGAGTTGGATTCCGAGAGTAGCGAACGATTCTAAAGTAGAATCCTGAGCGGAGCGAGGGATACAAGGCCCGAGATTAACTTTTCATTCACGAGTTATGTACTCTACTTTTTACCATCGACTGCGAGAAAACTTCTTAGGCGGTGATACTTTTGGTTTGTCACGCTTAGAGATCAATGAGTGTAAATGTGGTAATGAAACGGGTCTTAGAGTGAAATCTATAGAGCGTACTCAGTCTTAGCTCAGACTTAACTCAGCCTTAAGTTCCGAAATTGAAATTTATAGTCGCAAGCTTAGCATTAGCTCAGCTCTTCCTGAGTAAATTTCAAGTCATCGAATTCAACAACTTACGGGAAACTTGGGTATTATACGAATAAAAAAATAGTATAGCATAATAGTGATCTAACAGTGATTTTATACACTTTTTAAATTACCTGTATTGCTTGATTCTTATTATACTATTTTTATTACGTACACGTTTTGTTATTTCTGTGGTTTGGAGTTGTTTCTCGTTATTGGTTTGAAACTGTAATCATTTTATTTTATGTACGAATAATCTGTCATGTTTACTTTAAAGCAATTTGAATATTATACAATTACACAATTTAAATTCTATTTTAAATAGTATTTAAATTTTCCATACATCATTCGTAATTAATTTATTTGTTTGAGATGAAGAGAAATTTAACAGTCCAGATGCGGTATCGAAACGTTAACTGACAGTTAAAACTTAGCGTAACTCGACTATGAATTCGAAAGCTAAGATTGCGCTGAGTAAATTCTTAGCGAAGTTTGAGCTATTGAGCTAAGCAAAGACTGAGTTAAGACTGAGTACGCTCTATAGATTTCAGCCTTAAAGAGAGAAAAAATGAAAGAAGGAAAGAGAGAAAGAAAGTAAGAAAGAAGGAATGAAAGTAAGAAAGAAAGAAAGCAGAAAATAAATAAAAAAGAAAGATAGAAAGAAAGGAAATACATTTATTGCCATGAAAATACGGGCACACAATTTTTACAAAGAAAATTAACATTCCTTTGAACACTAAAAATGAAGGAAAAAAAGTTAATATAATAAAGATCGCGATCACCATACACATTAATAAACCGATCAATGATTTATATTTCAAGAAGTTTCTCTTCTATAATGTATACGTGCAATTTTTATACATAATTTATACAACTCGAGGTTGTTCTAAATTTAAAATATTTTTATTCTTTGGTGAGTAAAAGAATGTTTTATCCTGTGTTATCGATGAATAAAATGCCCTTTTTCGAGTGACAATGGTAAAAAAGTTATTAGGATGATGTCATTAAGATCTTTTAATGCAGATGCAAATTTTTATTGAAAGTATGAACTGTTTTTTTAGCTTTATCTCTAGTTTAAATAGTGCTGAAATAATCTCTTTTGAATGGTCAAATACATTTCCACTTCTCTGGTTAACGTGGACATGGGTATTTGGAGGATTATCTTTGTTTTGGACAGTCGCATTATGGATAGTTACAATGATGATATCTAGTTTCCTCTTCATAACTTTTGGTTTAACTGCTGGTCACCATTCTCACACCAATTTCTTCGAAGGAGATATACCAAGGTAAGGAACCTTATAGTTACTGAATTTCCTTTGCAATATTCCTACTTATTAAATTTATCCCACATAATATATTTTGCATACAAATAAGCAAGTAAGCACACGAAATATAGTTTCGCAAGTCGATTAAAATGACATAACTAGTGTAGCACAGTTTTTTTTTTTTTTGAACTGACTACATTGTTAGTCTTAGGGACCCTATCCAAAAACAGAACCGCTGCGGCTTTTACAGCTTCACCGAACTTGGGAGTAGCACGGAGCTTACTGCCAACCTTTTATAGGAGAGGTATTTCAACAAGAGTATCGGCGGGAGAACCGTGAATTAATGTTTTCTGGTGCCAATTTCATTTGCGTAAGGGAACTTTTGCTAACTTATTAGATAAATTTTAATCTATCATTTTATTATTTCCTTCACATTTATTAACTGTTTATTTATCGACAAAAATTTTCTATTTCAGAACAGAAAATATTGATTGGGGTATTCACCAATTGGACACTATAGTGGAAAGGATTGACTACGCAGGAAATCACTTCAAATCGATCACACGATTTGGAGATCATGCACTCCATCATCTTTTTCCAACTCTGGATCATGCAATACTTAAATATCTTTATCCTATCCTTATTGAACATTGTGAGAAATTTGATACTGAACTTCGAACGAATACATTTTACGAAGCTCTAATAAGTCATAGCAAGCAACTAATTAGAAAAAGGGTAAATAACTTTAGAGATAAAAAAATTATGAACTCCTTTCAAAAACATGTATATAATCTTTAATGAGTTTATTTTACAAAATAAAATAGACTTTTAAACAGTATAGACGCTCCACTTAGAAAAAGTACTTATGAAGAAAATTAAAGTCTGTTTTGTTATAAGTTTAAATGACCTGAAAAGTGTTTTTAGTGTTTAGTTTTTAGTTTTTAATATATTACATATTACGTGGATATCATATTATTTATAATCCATAACACTCTTAAAAATTTAGATGGTAATTTTGATACCTAGAAGGTACATTAGTACATATCAATGTATGAGAGAAATACTTATTATATTTTTATATTTTCCTAGTACTATTGAAGTTAAAAATTATTTTCGCAGACTTTAAATTAACAAAGATTTCCATGTTCTTATGCTTAAAATGAAATACAAATTATGTATTGAACATTTGTAAACCATAAAATTTAAAAAATAAGAATTTTGGGTTTAAGATTATTTTTCTGACAAAAATGTTTACCAAAACACGGTAATTATTATGGATTTTTTTAAAATTAAGATTGTATTTTTACTGTGAAGATTAGGTTTGCATTTAATAACTGTTTAATCTAATGGTCTCAATAATTTTATTACTGATTTTGATAAATAGCATTTAAATAATAGAATAATATTGATTAAGTAAACAAAAAGTGTTACAGGAAATCTTCCCTCGGTTCGAATTTAAAATGTATGTATTGTTAAAAAGAAAGAAACAAAGTAAATGGTAAAAATGTAATATTAGGTATTATCATGAAACATATTAAAACTTGATGCCTTTCAACTTTGAAGATTTCAACGTTCGTTCTCAGTTTTAGGGAATAAAACAATTAAAAAATATTCATCAATTAATTAAACAAATGAAAATACGGGAAATATATTTAAGTGTATCCGTATCCGTATGGTGCTGATGTTGATAGGCGTGGCCAAGGCTATGGACCCTTCGGTACTCTTATTATGTTTACTAGCTGTGCCCCGCCCCACAGTTTCACGCATGCAATAGTATTTTTCATGAATTTATTTTCAACGTATTTTTACAAATTTATAAATAAAGACTTTAAAACATAAACTACACTGTGTAAGTTGTATTATTAACATAAGATACACTGTATAATATTACGATACAAAATGCTTGCTCATGTGATATTAACAATAAATTTGGGTATGAAATATGTGAATATGCGTATTAATTTTCAGGCCAGTATTATTTACAGTCATATATATATATATATATATATATATATATATATATATATATATATATATATATATATATAATAATGTAATGTATAATGTAATGTAATGTGTAATGTACTTTCACTACAATCATCCAATAACGTTTCCATTGAACCTAATAAATAAGAAAATTTTAAAAGATATGATAATTTTAAGGTTAGAAATATTTGTACGTGTAACTGTACATTGGATTTAAACTACTTCTTCACTCAGTACAAAGTTTTAACGAAATAATACTCGAGATATAAAAGTAGCTATTCTTTATTATTTATAAAACCGTATTGATGAGTTATATATCACAATGTTCCATTTACAGCAGCGATTGTCAACCACAACCTTTACTCTATACTTGGCCAGCTTAAAAAAATCCCTTGGCTCCCTTTATTTTTTTCTAAATATACTAAAACCTACAATTATACTGTTACGATATTATACGATTACGATATAAGTTATGTTTTTATTAAAAAGTTGTTCCTCCCCCATCATTGCCATTAATGGATCACTCCATTAATGTCACGAAATATCACTATTTCGATGGTTAAATATGGTAAAATCTAGTACTCGTATTACAAAATTATTATAAACGTTCAATTATCCGTATGTTTGATGCATCAAAATATTATAATGATAAATATACGTGAGGTAATTAAACACAATATACCTACATTTCCATACAAAGCTAACGTTGTTCACCTCTGTTACACAAGGTCACTAGAGTTCTTGGATTTTGATTTTGAACTAGGTAAAAAAGGCACATATAAATTATATTGCGTATAATGTAGATTGCTAGAATTACTGCGCTATAAAAAGAAGTTATTTATCTAAAAATGGCATCTTAGTCAGTTAGAGTTATATAATACAATCTGGGATAGGAAGACATGAATTTAAGTAATAATCAACTAATGTACGATGTTATCGAAAGTACTAATTTTACTATAATATTATATTTCTTTCTAGATTTAGCGTTATGGCCACAATTTCATTTAATGTTATGTGACGATGTGGCCCAAGATGGTGACACGCTAAGCTTAGTGGTGGAACTGGCTCTCAAGTCTAGCTGTCGAAAACCACCTACAGGTGACCACAAATCACTGAGCCATAACTGCTTCAAAAATTGCATCATTGCTTGTAAATCACGTTTAATTTAGAAAGAATAATAAAAAATATAATGTGTAAATATTATAATACATAATATAAAATATAGTATTACAGGGAATTAACTACGCCGTGCGGCGGTCTGCCGGCCAGTCGAGGCAACTCGTGTCAAAGTCAATTAAGATAAACCTTGGCCGTGGCTGTGGGATCTCCAATTAATTAATTATAAACAGTTGCATGTTAACACACATTGCTCTACCTATTGGATTACTATTCATGTTCAAGGAAAATATCCAATTTAAGGGTGTCCAGTGAAATGGTAAGATAATGAAATGGAAACTGCTTATAAAAAAGTTTCGTTTTCTTTCTTAATATTGTACTCATTGATGTCAATTGAGCTAAGCTACAATTTCAATGGGCATTTAATATGTTATGGTATCATAATAATTTTAAAACAATTTTTTTTTTAAGAGGCAGAGGACAGAGAAATCTTATTGGATATTTCTCTATACTTGGGCTATCCTGACTGGTAAAATACCTTCACCATAGGAAAGATCAAAGACCTTGTGTTATGTTCCTGCGGTGAATACGGTTTCCAGAGCTCGTTGAGGAAGAGAGGTTCAAGATTGACAATGCGCTAGTGAAATTTCTGGTGTTGCAAGCATCCTTAACAAATCGCTGTTTGCCCCGTTGGTTGTGTATAAAATATGACCTCGACAAAAATGACAGTATTTATATGTAGGTACAAATAACCTCCAGGTCAGTGTGCTCCTTTATTTCTACAACATGGAGTCCTTCAAACATATCGTGAAGAGACATTTGAGCACAGAGCAGGCTGGCATGACAGTGACATGATTCGTACATTGAGAGTTTATTTGTGTTTGCATTTATTTTAATATCCTTCTATTTACCTAGTATAATCTTAGATATAATGTTATATATAGTTTTATAATGCATCTACATAGGTAATATTATTTTCCATTTGTTTGCTTATTTTTATTTAAAAAAAAAGGCCATGAATAGTGAGTTATTGTTGTTAGGTTTTTATGTTTTATTTTATTTCGATTGATTATTGTTGGCACACCGTCACTTGCTTCGTGGTTTCAGCTTAAAATCAGCGCTAAGTGCCCTGTGGACGCCTTTTCTTAATGGCAGGACACGTAGCTGGGTTATTTATATTATTAACTTTAATGTTTTTTTTTTTGTGTATGTTAATATTAGGTAGGTACCTACTCAATTTTTATTCAGCGTGTTTTGTTCTTAGTAATAAATGTTTTCTTTCTTTTTCTTTCCCGACTGTCTTTGGATTGTAGATACCTTGATGGTCGTCGATGTTGTTGGATTGCACTGTGCTTACCATCAGTTACAGAGCCGTCACTCTGCCGTGTTATGAAAAAAGAAATCAGCAACCATAGAGATATTGGGATCTGTAGACAGTCAGTTATGTATTCATACCGACCTTTAAGTGCGATCGTAAAAGGTTCTATCCAACCAGATACATAGTGGTGGACAAAAAGCGACGAACCGAATAGAATCAAACTAACGGGTTTTTATGTCGGTATGGTAGTTGCTATCCATATTTTATAATTCACTAATAGCCCAGTCATATTAGGTAAAAAAAGGGGTCAACCTCGGAAAGAAAGATAATAAGCTGCAAATTGGTATGAACCTTTGTTTTGTCATTCTAAATGTTGTCTCAAAAGTCACAATCGTTATCGTGTCCGCGTCTCAAGATATTCAAGGTCAAAGGTCACAAAAATCGGTTTTTCGCGAATATCTGGCTTCCTATCGGTTAAATGAGATTTGCATTTATTATAAAAGTTGTAGGCTATAAAATTCCCTACAACTTTTGTTTATACTTTTTTTTCATACAACCAACCGTTTTGAAGGTAGAGCGCGAAGAGTGCACATCGTACAGTCATATACGGCCTAATGCAAGGTCAAGCGTGAGTTATGGTTATCAGTACGTTATAAAGTCAATTATTTACTTGGAAATTATAATTATTAAACAATGCCTATTATTTATGTACTATCTATTAATTATTTATATTTAATTAAAGTAAGTAACTTGATTATTTATATATAATTATTCATATTTAACTATTTAAGTATAAAATATTATTAATTCTGGATTATATATTTTAGTTTTATTTTAAGTTAAAATGATAGTAAGAGTATATATTTTACACATATTTTTATTTATTATTAAATACGGCATAATATACATTTGTCAAACTGTGAGTTCAAATATCAAAAGTATCTTTGTTGATTTTAATTGTAATGAAATTGGAAATGGAAGCTAATTATCTTCTTCTTCTTCGTCGTCTTCTTCTTCTTGTCGCTCAAAAATGTTCGATTCATTGTCATCATCCTCATTATCTGTCATGTTCATCTCCAAACCTTCCAGAATATCGGGATCATATGTATTTTCTTCATCGGGATTACTTGGATACAGTGAAGCGTTGAGGCAAGCTTGTCCGTTGCACTGGCCGCAAGCTAAAGAACATTGTAGCCCTGATTTTCTGCATCCACAGCGGGAACCACAACCATTTTTGCAATTGCAAAATATTACGTTTAGTAGTTCGGCTGGTGCTGGAGGTAATAACGTTCGTATGGGCTCCAGGATTTCATTTTCAAGCATCCAGCCCCATTCTTGAGGTTCTAAGTCCTTCCCTAACCACGTTTGAATCTGGTAGTAGACACGTTTTATGTGTTGATGAGCTGCTACACTTGTTGGTGGAAGTGTTGACAGTTGTACAGGTTTATTTAGTTTTGTAAATTTGATGAATTGCGTGTAGCGGAAATGATCAATGTTGTCCTCAGATTTTGGAGCATTATATAATGCCAACAAGATGCGCACTCCATTTTCTAATAATGTTTGTTTTGGGCAGTTTTCTTGTTGAAATACTTCCACCAGTTTATCTAAATCAGGAATTTTTTCCAATGCTCTAGTAACAGTTTTTTTTCCTTTTTTAAATAGCGCAGAAGTCGTGTCACAGCCACTGAATGTTGAATGTAGCCACAAGTTACTTACTTTAATTAAATATAAATAATTAATAGTTAGTACATAAATAATAGGCATTGTTTAATAATTATAATTTCCAAGTAAATAATTGACTTTATAACGTACTGATAACCATAACTCACGCTTGACCTTGCATTAGGCCGTATATGACTGTACGATGTGCACTCTTCGCGCTCTACCTTCAAAACGGTTGGTTGTATGAAAAAAAAGTTTAAACAAAAGTTGTAGGGAATTTTATAGCCTACAACTTTTATAATAAATGCAAATCTCATTTAACCGATAGGAAGCCAGATATTCGCGAAAAACCGATTTTTGTGACCTTTGACCTTGAATATCTTGAGACGCGGACACGATAACGATTGTGACTTTTGAGACAACATTTAGAATGACAAAACAAAGGTTCATACCAATTTGCAGCTTATTATCTTTCATTCCGAGGTGAAAGCCCTAATATGACTGGGCTATAATGTTTGTTTGATTTAAAGTAAAATCTGCCTCGCTAGCTTAGTGATCGTAAGCGCGACTGCTATGAGCGAGGTCCTGGGTTCGAATCCCAGGTCGAGCAAAAAGTGTTATTGGGTTTTTCCTATGAAATTCTCAGTAGCAGCTCGGAGTTTGGTTTCGTGGCCGATTAATGGCAATAGGCTCGCCCCCTATTACATGGAACCTAAAAACATACTCGGCAATCTGTGGGTGTAGATTATAGTACACCTCTGCCTAACCCTTCTGGGAATACAGGCGTGATGGTATGTATGTTAAAACCGTGAGGCGTGAGCCAAGCTTCTTGCGGTCTGCATGTAAAATCTAATTTAATCTCGATACTTTATATACATTTTTATTTGGGTATTTTTTTAAATTAAAAACAAAATGTGAGGTTTAAGTATACCACATATCTCTTAATACTCCACCACCTGTCTGTCGCACTTCCTTTTAGCTTGCAACTTCCGTTCACGACGCTTAATTTTTTTGCTGAATTAGGTGTCCATCCCAAACGTGCGATAACGGACATATTATGACAGTGAAATTGTTGTATATAATGTAGAAAAACTGTTCATTTCAAAAACGGTGGCATCAACTGTAGTTAGTTATAATTAACATCGGATATTGGAATAAATGCACGATAGGTATAATTGGCTAACCGTCTAACTCTAAAGCAATTATGTTTAAGGGTATGTACGATACCCGCTCGTTACGTGAAACCGCACTTGACATTCCTTCGAAGAGACACTTCAACCGAGGACCCAAGCCGATCTTACTCTGAACTATTGTACCGGTGTATGCAGATTATCTTAACCCATAAATTTCTTATTAAAAAATTTCCTGAAATCAATTCATAGAAAAGTTCATCACTAACGAGAAATCTAAGTGTAGCCTTGGAATAAAATTAACAATATAATAATATGCTATATTATATTCAATATGGGTCTAAAACGCGACTTACCTTTTTTATTTACTGGACTTTTCAACCTGGCTGAAAAGGCCATGGTCACAAGCCGATTGAAATTTTGCGGTGACTTGCTGAGGGCAGTTACTAGTAACTACATGTACTACTACAAGTATCTATCTACCTTCATCTGCACTTTATCACTAGTGATTTTCGGGCACTCTACGCCCACTGTACCTGATGCGTCGATCGCATCCGAGGTTTAAGTTGTCCTATCACCGAATTCCACGCCGTAGGATAGTAGAAGCGATTTTTTGAGAGGATTTCTGGTTCATGTAGTCCTATCCAATGATTAGGACCTTCTTCTGACTTCTTCGGATTTAAGATGACTATGTGTATGTCGATTTTTAACTGCATCTATGTGTTCTTTGACCATTTCCGCTATTGTGCGTTTTGTATGGCCAATATATGCAGCATCATAATTGCTGTCAGTTAGTAACTAAACAACTGATATACCCCTGGGCGTAGCTAAGGAGGGCGATGACGATAAGGTTGGATATTGCCCGACCTGTAAAAGTCGTCAGTATTGAAGAAACAGGCCGTTTTTATCCTTTTTCATCTTGAGAAAAAAATTGTAATAAATCAGGATATCGTGTCGTGCATGCCATGACATTTTCTTTTCGTCCTACACTAAAATTAAATAATTTATAATTAAGTTACAGAAATTTAAAAAATATAGTAACTGATCAGCTGGTTGATTTGCGTTGTACTATAAGCAAAATCAGGGCGACCGAGCTTTGCTCGGTGTCTTACAAAAATAAAACACCTATCTAAGTATACTTGGAATGTAAAACATTATCTAAATACAAAGTTTCATCGAAATTGTTGGAGCCATTTCCGAGAAACCAATTACATATATATATACTAATGAATTAGTTAGTGAATTGCTCACTTAATATAATAAGATAATATGCAATATGTACATATACAAATATAATATTATAGCTTTAAAAAGTTACCAGAATGGAAGCTGAATGTATTTATTAGCATGAGATACAAGCGACTCGTTAGTTCAGTGGTCAGAACGCCCGACTGTATCAACAAAAGTGGTGGTCGAGGGTTCAAATCCCTCACGAGTCATTGTTTTTTTTACTTTTTTTAAACCAAATAATAATTATTGAATAAATTATAATTTATTGCATACTATTTTTGTATAAAGGCGAACTTAGTTATTGCAAAACGGATTTTTTCTGCAGTAACTTACAAACAGAATGGGCCAGAAAGGCGTACGATTTTAAAACCCCTCTTGCGTTTGAACCTTATGAGCAGGGGCTGCGCGGGTGGTGGGTATGAGAAGCTCGGTTCTCGGAAATTTAGTTGCAATGGGTCGCTTCACCGGAGTGCAGCGTGCAATCTGTGTTAAACATTATTATAAAAATGGCGATTCGTGTGCTATTGTTCGACGTTTATTTCGGCGTGAGTTTGGATTACATGACGTAAATCAATGCCCGAAGGAATGTGTGATTAGGTCGTGGGTCAGAAAGTTCGAAGCTACTGGTTCGACTCTCAAACAGAAGCCTGCGGGACGCCCAAGGTCAACAAGAACGGAAGACACAATTGAACAAGTTAGAGCTTCAGTTCAACGTAATCCTGGTCTATCGACTCGCAAGCGATCAGCTCAACTTGCAGTGTCCAGAACATCTTTGCGTCGCATTTTGTTGAAAGATTTGAATTTGCACTCGTATAAAATTCAACTTGTGCAGGAATTACTGCCAAATGACCCAATTTTACGACGAGCTTTTGTTGAAACAATGTAAGAACGCTTTCAGAGTTTCAACAATATTCTGTTCTTCGACGAAGCCCATTTTCACTTAAATGGGCATGTCAATAAACAGAATTGCCGTTACTGGGCTGCAGAGCACCCAAGTGCAAAACATCAAAAGCCTCTGCATTCGCCGAAAGTAACCGTTTGGGCGGCCATATCAGCACACGGAATTATCGGAGCCTATTTCTTTGAAAATCAACAAAGGCAATCTGTCACTGTAAATTCCGACCTATACATAGCCATGTTAAGGGATTTTTTCTTTCCACAACTGCAACAATTTGAAGACTATAATCGTGCGACGTGGTTTCGACAAGATGGTGCGACATGCCATAAATCTAATGCTTCGTTGGCGGTCGTAAACGAGATGTTTGCTGGGAAACTGATATCGTGCCGAGGTGACATTGCATGGCCACCTAGAAGTCCGGATCTAACGCCACCGGACTTTTTCATGTGGGGATACCTGAAAAGTAGAGTCTACTCCAATAACCTAGCCACGATTAGCCAATTGAAGATAAATATCCGAGAAGAAATGGCAGCTATTCCTCGCGCAAAGTGTCAGTGACTTTTTATCAATTTGAGGTTCAGATTCGAGGAATGTTGCATCATGCACACCTGAATGATGTAATTTTTAAGAAATAAATTTCCCAGATGTCAATTTTAAATGAAATAAAGATGTGTATTGTATTTAGTTTTTTTTTTTTTTTTTTTTTTTTAATTCGCAAATCTTTCTGGCCCCCCCGTACGTAATATAGAAAACACAAAACAGTCATAATATATCTACATTAATATATCTGTAGTTCTGTCTGTAAGTGTATTATTTTTTTTTTTTCAAATTTCGTGTTAGACATCTATTATTAAGGACACTGATCATGAATATGACATTTTAAAAAAATCACCTGTCTGTCTATATGTTTGTTTGTCATAATGGAACAGTTTTCAGTTGATGGGCTATAATAATTATAAATTAAATGAGTAAAAAAAGATTACGAAACGATAATAATTAGGAAAGTAAGAAAACAAAATATATCCATCACACAACACATATCTACATAAGTAGATAAAATTATAAATATAAAGGCATACAAATATAAATCAAACACTACTAAAGCAAAATAATAAAACAATAAGTAACGTGTTCTGAGGGAATAAACAGGTCTCAGTCTTCGCATATTTGTTACTCTGAATCAGTGTAACGCTGGTATTCTGACCAGGCTTCCAGACTGACGTCACGGACACCAATAAAAAATAAACCCATAATTGATAGAAAAAATAATGCTTTCAATACATACTAAGAAGGTACATAAATAAAAATAAATAAATTATCAAAAAGGAAACAAAAATCCCTACTGGAACAAAAACACGTGACAAGTCTATTTAAAAATTATTTTATTTTATTTGTGTAATATTGCTATAGTGCTCATTCAAGTCAAAATCTTAGGCAGGTAGGAATTAGGATAGATTTACTAACGATAACACTTTTATATTCTATTATACATACAGTAAAAGTAACTGAATTTATTCTATTATATTATACCTTTTCGCTGACAACAAATCAAAAGGCTAAGGAAAAGAAAAGAGAGACATATAAGTGTAAGGTTGATGGTTGAATCCTTTCGTAGACATTTTTATGTATCCACCCCTACTTTAGTTTTAAGGCTCTGATTTTAATATGTCTATATTCCAAAATCTTACTTACTTACCTCACTAGTACTAAGCCTGTCACCAAATTAACAAGTTGTAAACAAATAATAACAAATATATATATTCATTATAATCTTTTTCAGCCCTTAATTCTCACTGCTGAACCTGTGCACATGCCTATCTATATGAGCATATATATCATCTTGTACGCTACTCGGTCGTGAGCTACCTATTCATCCAGGTCTGGCTCGTGATTTTAATAATATCATCAACCCAACGAGTTGCTTGGCATCTGATGCCTTGTGGCCACTAATCTATCAACTCCGTAACATAATTAAAATACTACAAGTGATATTTATACTAATTTATTCTCTTTCAGCTATTTTTTGGTTACATATTAGTAAGAACGGAAATAGTAGGTCAACGTTTATAATTATATAGGTATACTATAAGATGAACAACGTTACAAAAAAAAAATGCTGCAAAATTGCATATTTAGCAAACAACAACCAAGTTTTAGATAACTAACTTTAAGCGCATTTAGAATCTTGATTATTATATTATCGTTATATAAAGGTATACATACATATATATATATAATCAACATTTCAAAGAACAGGATCGGATCGGTATTTAGGTACCGACCTTTTAATCACTTCCAAGTTATTGGACTGGTTTACAGAGCTAATTATTATTCATTAAATATACTTACTGATTGGAGAAACTTCACTTCGACCACTATGTGCAATAATTTTACTCAAATATTTTTATACCATTTACCTACTACATACTAAGTAACGATACTACATACATACAATAACTAATAGGATGTCATCCTAACTTAATTCAGTAGATGATTGTGTCGTTTTGGTAATTATATGTAGTTTAATTTTTATGCCAATAGGGTTAAATAAATGGTGTTTGTCATATATCGCAAATAGACGTAAAAGTTCCTGTAACCTATCCTGAACCGGTCGACAAAAATTATTGTTCTCAGTTATAAGTGTCCCAATTATTTTCAAATACCTACTACACATACTTCATGATTTCACCAGACCATACAACCTTCAATTTTTAAGTAATTTATACAAACGACATCTGCCAGTATAATTTTAAGATTTTTTAAAGGATTAATGACGACGGCTGAGAGTGCTTGAAACGGTTCTCGTATTATTTTAACTTTAAAATATATTTTAACCTCTTTCTACAAGTATGTTGTTTCTGTGATTATCAACTAGGAGAATTCGCTAAGTATTTATGTATAAAAAGAAACTTTATTTCAAAATAGTCATCTCGAATGGAAATTCTTATTAATGTCTGAATATAATATTGCAATATCTAATAAAAGTGAATATTGAAGCATCACCAATAACTCATCAAATTTCATCAAATGATTGAATACCGTCGTTCGCATTTAATCGTGAAAAGTGAAGGTTGATCATCTTGGAGGGCCATTAAATTGTCGTGTGGCAGAGTTTCGCTAATTGCACTTAGAATTTGTAAGAAAAAAACTGCCGACGCTGAAGTTCCGAAAAGCAAATTCAATCAGTAATGCTCAGTAGAGCAAGATAAAGAGATCTCCTGGACCTTTGGCCGATTACTTTAAAGTTCAAACAAGATCAACGCGTTTACTGAATAAGAGACTCGGTTCTATTTGATACAAAATAAAATTGGGTATATGTCGTGTTTATTAATATAGACTGAAATGTTTATTCAAACCTTTTTTATTATAACTTTATTATTGAATTAGGCTTAAATCAAAATGTGTTTCTATAAGTATTTGAAAATTTTTCAGATTTTATTTCATCATTTTATACTCTGAGTACCTTAGCTATTGAGCGTTTTTCAATAGAACAATTACTTTAAATATAAATTTTTAATGTAAATTTTGATTTCTTCTCGTGATTAATGAGCACCAAATATGATAAAATACCTCACTTAGAAAAAAATGCGTGGCGAACAGTACAGAAGTTTCTCTTAAAACAATTTTAGATATATCCAATTTTGATTAAATTTTCTAGGCGATGTCATAGCAGGATTAATATAATTACCATGTAAAAACATATACACCTATACACCTGTTGTAGTAAATATATAATAAGCTTCCTAAGTGGTATTTTAATGTGACAACATTGTAAGTAAATATCTACGTAACTCATCTTTGTCTTGAGAACTTGATTCCCTATGAAGAAGAAACGACACTGAATATAGAAAGCAGAGATTCAGTGGGGGAATCTACAATAAATAAATTTCTGAGTAGTTCAACTCGAGAAATGCCTGCTGACCTGTTAACCAAAGACCTTGAGAATATCATGATTATTTTGTTAAGTGGGGATGATATTTAAATGTGACAACATTTTACCAAATATCCATTTATCATTAATTGTTTTAATGAAGATAGCTATAGATTAGTGATAGATTTTTTTTTTGTCTCTGATGGTAAGCACAGTACAATTCCAAACACAATGGCTACCACCGAGAGATCTAAGTAAATCCATCGGCGGTCACCGCTGTCATGTCAGCCTGCATAAATATCCCTTCACGTTACTTTTTAAATACCCAATGTCGTAAAAAGGAGGGATCATATTCGCCGCGAGAAGGTCCCACAGATTCACGGTAGGACAAAGATAAGTCATAGAGAACTTTTTAGTAAGGGCCGAGATGACGGTTAACCTAAAACTCTTGTGGAAGGGAGAGGAGGGTATTAGATTGAACAGCCCTTCGAAACACTCACCATGATACAGACGATAGAACACGCTCAGCGAAAGCGGCTCGATGTATTTGGTAAAGTATCTATGCATCAATAACTATTCGAACAGCCCGTCTCTGCAACCTATCCAGAGCATCGCGGAGGTATTTTGCGAATCCATCCCAGAGATGCGAACAGTATTTCTTACATTGTCGAACTTGTGCCTTGTAAAGAAGATACGGCTGACCGGGCGTGAAAAACCGTCGCACCCTGTTCAGGATTCCGAGTCTCCGAGATGTAGTAGAGATGACACTCCCGATGTAATCCCTCGAGTTGAGGTCGCTGCGAATATTCACATCTGGGATATTGAGGCTGTCACGCATTCCTAGACTAGGACAGTGGGATCGTCCCATGTTAACCGACTCCTGGTCGATTCTCAATTCACTACTATCAGGTAGTGATTTATTTTTATAAATATTATATTAAAGAAAGCACCCAACTGAATAATTTATAAAACATTAGTTTTCTACATATATGATAATATGATAAATTAATAGATAGTGACCTTAATAAAGATTACTTTACCTAATTAATAGTTTCCGGTTTTTAATGGAAATATAAAAAAACGGTAACTTCAATGGGTAACTTGGTTTTTATATTTCTGATCACAACATCATTAAATTTATTGTTGATTTGTAATTGCTATTTGATTATAGTTTATTTTTTATCATAAACCGTTCTACTTATTTGTTATTAATGATTTATTAATTAATTATTTTTAAAAGGTGTATTTTTCCTGGCAACGCCTTATCTGCATTGATTGATGTATTGTTAGCGCATATTCGGGTTCTATTGACAGAACATAAAGAAACAGTTTAAAATTAAAGTTTTCGTTAAAAATAATAATAATTCTCATTTACAATACAATATCTTGATGGTTATGAAAATATATTCAATGCGCCATCTATTGACATTCTGTTTAACTAATATGATAGCTGTTAGATTGTTTAGATTTTATAATGCTCCAAATATTCAATATAATACTTTATCTATATTCTATATAAATAAAATATCGATCATAGAGGTTTGCCGTTGTGCGCGCATCACACAAAATCTACTAAACAGATTTTGATATTTTTTTGTTATTGTTTTACTGCTTAGATACTTGGTTGGCCCTTATCTAAAAAACAATTATCACGATATCTTCATTCAATTAAAAGTCATTTTAAAGTATTAAGAAACTACGATTTTTGAAGTACTGCGCGTTCCTCTACCGTCCACGCGGGCACAGTTAGCTTTAAATACATGTATTATTAGTTGTTAAGATGTAGATCAGATTATTGGTTATGGTGCCTACGGATTTCGCATCTTCATTGGTTAATATAATTATTTCTTGAAAAGAAGACGATAATTAAGCTATTTCGTGATAAAACTATTTAGGTTGAATGTATAAAGTCTATTCAAATAGTTGTGTGTTATGTAGCTTTTGTTAAAACCTAAAGATTACATACATATTATACTTATTTCATTTACAACAATTACAAATTATATCAAAATAATTATAATATTGAAGAATATTTGTTCATAAATTATGTAGACAGAAAATTCGTGGTAGCCACTGTTAACTAAATAAAACGGACCGCAACGACCGGAACTTCTGAAGAAACATTCGTCTAATTTGTAACTGTAAATGAAATAAATAGGGTACAATGCTTCCCTTTTAGGGTTCTGTGTTGCGGCAATCTGTCAATAAAGTTTCAACTCTTAATTAAGTTTGAATAGAATTCTATTTTGTCAGGAGCAGGACATAAGGCTAATATTTTCACTTTGATTAATAAAAATAGTTTAAATACTCATAATTTAATTACGTTTAAAATACGTTTTTTGTAGTTATGCTACCTACATCCACTTACAAAGTTTGCTATTGATTTCCGTAATATAATTTTAATATTTTTTTATACATGGACTTAATTAAATATAGAAAAAATCTTTAGGATTTTTTTTGCAAACATAAAAAAAATATTTTTCCACACACAATCGCTCTCTAAAAGTAAAAAAACTTTCATTTAAAATTAATTTTGTTAATACATATTTTCAATAATCACTACGTAATTTCATTGATGATTGCCTAGTTTCTAGTATTATTTAACTTAAATGATATAAAAAAATTAATAGAACTATTTAAACTATTTACAAATACATATATTAAAGAGTGGAAATACATGTAGTTTCAGTCTGTATTTTATTACAGTACAACTACTGCAGGCAGTAGGTGCTTATTCGAATAATAAAAGAAGCGCACCTTCATTAAGCGCGGGCTTTGCTGTTCACTGCAGCGTAACTTCAGTCGCCCAATTTTAATCAGAGTTTATTTATTTTGTTGAAACAACATTAATTCAATTTTGTTACTACAATGAAGAATTTTCGGGTGTAGTAAAATTAGTTACAAGTTGTATGAAAGTTATTTCAAAAAGTTGTAGTGTTTGTAATATTAAAAAGATTGCCAAGTGCGTGTCGGTCGGGCCACGCACAGTTTTGGTTCCATACTTGACCATCACAATATGAAGACTTAGAGAGTCTTTAAGTAATTTTCAATTGAATTTGTACGAAATTCTTTCACCAAGTGCAGTTAATAACTTGATTGACTATTACTTGTTAATTTGTAAAGCCTACTTACCTATGATAGTTTTCCATTTAACTTCATTACATAATTATACTACTACCATAAATTTTGGCATATATCCAAACACAACCATTTAGCTGACAGCAGAGGATACTTGACTCTAGCAAAAATTAGCACTTTAAAGCCACATTCTCAATATTTTTGAACGACCTATCCAACAAATCCTCACACGATGGGATAGACGAAAAAAAAATTAATTCCCACTGTACGCGTAGGGGAGGTAAACCAATTTTTTTTTCATTTATTTTACCAATTTGGCGCCGTGACTAATATTTAAATAAAATTTTAATAAATTAATAAATAATAAAAATTTTAATAAATTTAATATAAATTTAGGCATATATCTCAAACACAACCATTTAACTGACAGCAGAGGATACTTGAATCTAGCAAAAATTAGCATTTTAAAGCCACATTCTCAATATTTTTGAACGACCTATCCAACAACTCCTCACACGATGGGATAGACGAAAAAAAAATTAATTCTCATTGTACGCGTAGGAGAGGTAAACCAATTTTTTTTTTCATTTATTTTACCATTTTGGTGCCGTGACTAATATTTAAATAAAAATTTAATAAATAATTAAATTTTTAATAAATTTAGGCATATATCTCAAACACAACCATTTAACTGACAGCAGAGGATACTTGACTCTAGCAAAAATTAGCACTTTAAAGCCACATCCTCAATATTTTTGAACGACCTATCCAACAACTCCTCACACGATGGGATAGACGAGAAAAAAAAATTCCCACTGTACGCGTAGGAGAGGTAAACCAATTTTTTTTTTTCATTTATTTTACCACTTTGGCGCCGTGACTAATATTTATACCCATACCAAATTACAGCTTTCTAGTATTAAAAATCTCTGAGCTAAGCCAGGGGCAGACAAACAGACATAATGAAACTATAAGGCTTCCTTGTTGACTTCGGAACCCTACAAAAGCGTGTCTAAATTATAAACTTGAAAATTACCTAAATAACTTATAGTTTTTTTTAAAGAAATATAATTCATCCATCACTTTAATTTTTACAACTATCTATTTAATATATTAATGAGAAAAATATAAGCTTAATTTTTTTTACTATCAATTAATTATAAATGAAACCCCAAAAACGGGTAACATAATATCTACTGCCATATCGCGCAACATGCATCTATTGCGCAGTGGTAGTGCGATACTATTGATCCGAGAGGTTGCAGGTTCGATCCCCGCACATAACTATATTTCGTATGATGAGCATAATTATCAGTTGTGTATATATGTATTAAATATCTATATAAGTATATTGTATAGTATATCAGCTGTTTAGTTACCATAACACTAGTTTTGCTTAGTTTGGAATTAAACAACCATGTATGAATTTTTATAATATATATTTTTTTTATACATACGTATATTATTGCAATGGTTATACTAAATATGAAACAATAAGTAAACTTGGATTAGGTACAATGAGGTTCAAATAAGTATTCGCTTGATAGCACCTGTTAAATAAATATAGCAACTAAAGAAAGATACTTCATTGCTCTTTACACACTAACATTTTAAATCATAACTTTTAGCACACTTTTAATGCACTAACATTAAAACCCTTTTAAACGAAATCCACAACGGTATTCTTATTCCCATAAAATGTAAAGTATTATTTCAGAAAGTTAAAACTAAAAGGTGCCATTCTCATTAGTCTCTCACGTTATATTCACTAATTGTCAACCTCGTACAGTATACTCTGACATATTATTATGACTTATGAGTACGGTTTGCAAAATAACCATTTTTATACTATAATTTTTACTATTTTTTATAATTACCTCGGTATTGATGAGTCTGTCCATGGTAAGTACAGTTCAATCCAAACACAACGGCCACCACCAATGGATTGGCAATCCATCGACAGTCATCACTGCCATGCCAGCCTACATAAACATCTTTTCTATACAGTACACCAAACGATTCGCAACAAAACTCTAAAACGTATATTAGTGACATAATTTATTAGCGTAATTGTCTACGTAGGTAGAAACCAATGTTGTTATAAAAAGCGCGTTAGTACCTAAGAGATATCATTAAAAGTACAGACGCGACGGATTAACAGCCATATTAAACTGCGTAGGTACCTAAGTAATTGCTTAAAATCTAAGAAGCATTGTTATGAGTAGTTTTCAAAATCAGAGTTTCCCGAATAAAAAGACTGTTTTTTTTTATATTTGTACTAGCATCGGCCTTTGACTTCATTTGCGCCGACTTCAGAATTGAGTCCAGAAAAAAATTAAGAGCATTCATTTACTGAAATTAACAGTTCCCTGTGTGCTAATCCTGGTTATAAACTATATGTGTGCCAAAATCATGCAAATCCGTTTAACCGTTTTTTGCATGACTGAGGAACAAACATCAAACATTTATAATATTTGTAATATATTAGGATAGTCGAATGAGTTTCAAACCAATTTCTTTAAAATTATACAACAGTGTAATTTGAATAACCACAAATTGTAAGCACATGGCCACCGTTTATATCGTGTAACATATTTGTGGACGCTACCCGGTGGCATTAATATTCATAAACTGTTAAACTATAGCCCCTGAACTAACCCGTCAGACTTGTTAAGCTGAAAGCTGACTGAGAGCATTCAAATGCTGTAGTCTCAAATAAACAGCCGTTAGTATTTTAATTATAAACTTTTCTTATTGTTACAGCTTTTTATAATATTTTATTTTAAATTATTGACCAACCATTGTCAATAATTATTTTCCACCCTTATAAATAATAATAAGTGAAGTCTTTGGATATGTTTGTACGGGATAACAACAGTGAACACTGTTCATTCTAAAAATTCATTTAATTATTTATTTAAATCTACGTTCAGGCTGATGACTAAAGACTTATTGTAATATCTACAATATAATAATACAGACTGTTTGGATTTATGAAATATCTAAGTTTTATGTTGAGTTTCCACACTAACTAATGAATTTTAAACTTAGTTAATTTTTCATGTAGTTGAAAATCTAAAATTATAATGAAGTACTAAAAATTTGCAATAATATCTGAGAAATAGGTAGCTAAAAATGTTTAATCATTTTCCTTGGCCGGATTTTAGAATATCATATTCATTCAATGCTTAAAACCTTATATTATATCATTACCAAATTATTGCATTACCATATCACGCCTCTCATGCGGCAACTCAAGCTTAGGTCCATCCCCTCGATGTGAAGCCCTTGAGTCTAGCAGCCGCTCGCGCGATACAAGTGACTCTGGATTTGCACTCACTAGCAACCAACAGACACCTTACACTGCACACCACACAGGTACATAGGTTCTGTAAGGAACCTTTTTTCTTTTTTTGTTCTAATTATTTGTCAGAACATTAAATACATACACACATATTTCTTTCTTCGGGAACGTGTATATGTATTTATATTTTATTTCAATGTCTTCGTGTCACTGATAGCATTAAAAGAAAGGGACAAAAAGAGATAAACAAAGGAGAATAAAAATAATTATTCTTTTTCGTTAACTAATTACCAATGAATATACATATTTTACAATATTTGCTAATATTAATTATTAAGAATTTGGTCGGGATTTAGTGCTATTTCTTAATAAGCATAGTTACAATTTATTTACACACCTCTGCTTAACACTTCGGGCATACAGGCGTTATGGTATGTTATGTTACAATTTATTTCATAGCGAGTTATAAATGATAAACAAAAAATATATTTGCAAGTATATTTATACCATTCTTAATAAAAGTCCATACAAAAAATGTTAATGATAATGTAAATGTTTGTTACAGGTTATCTTTGATCGTTTTATTAATCCAGGGTAGTAAATACGAGACCTTTGCAAATACACTAGGTAAGTAGCCGCACGCGAGCCCGTTCGACACTATACCCACTTGTACATTACCTTTTGTCATAGGGCCGCCACTGTCGCCCTAGAAAATGTAATTTTATTATTGCAAAATTATTAAAGTCTTATAAGTATATTATAAATGTGCTACTTTAAACAAAATGTTTATAAATTGTAAAATATTGTCGTCACCCTAAAGTAATTGAAGATAACATATGTATATTATATTGTACGCAGACAAATTTAGTATGTAGCATACGTTTATATCACCGGATAAATGTACGAACCGATAGTTTAAAACTATCTAGTAAAATTGTAAATTTTCGGTACATTATGAATGGACACTAAAATTTGCATTCTAACGGCTACATTTCCGTAGGCTTATAAACTAACTGGAATGGTTAGGTTAGGTTGGAACTGTGATTACGCACGAGCTCAGCGAGCGAGCCATTGCAGCAGCCAGTGAGTACCAGAAACAAGTTAACCGATGAAAATTCACATATTTTTCAAATCCTAGTATCATGGTTTAACAAAAATAAATAACTATTTGTGTCTGTTGACCTTCTATCGATAGTTTACAACCGCACTAGATTATTAGTCAACCAACGGCTAGTACAATTATCCGTTAAAATATACTTTATAACAGATAGTTTTTAAAGCAACTATGACACCTCTATTGTGCGTTTATACACTTCTTATAATAAAAGTAGTGGATGAGACAACGTGCTTTTCACTCTGATTGCAAATTAGCAAATGACCTTTTTGTCTGAAACGCAAATCAGCTGGCCAGGAACATCGCCTGGCTGAGCGTGTTCTATCGTCTGTATTATGTTGAGTGTTCTGAAGAGATGTTCAATCTAATACCCTCATCTCCCTTCCATAACTGACTAACATCTATCTCGGCACGAACTAAAAAGTTCTCTATGACTTATCTTTGTCGTACCGTGAAGCTATGGAGCCTTCTCCCAGCCAGTGTGTTCCTTTCCTTTTTACGGCATGGATCCTTTAAGCGTGATGTGAAGAGGTAATTATGCAAGCCAGCATGACAACAGCGACCTCCAATGGATTTAGATCTATCGGTGGTCGCCGTTGTTTGGATTGTGCTGTGCTTACCATCAGGGGCAGTACCGTCAATATGTCGAGCTACTGTATATAAAAAAGGAACTAAAAATCACATACCATTACATTATTTTGATTTCACTTTACTTGTGTACCGTAGAAACTATGATATGCTATGGACTTTTACATAATATATAGTACAATGGCATATGATTGTAAATAATCTATAGAAACAATTATTGAAAAATCAAGTTCCCGTCAAAATGACCATAATTTATACTTTTAAATAATATTTTTTTGCTTACAGTATGAGTATTTTTTTATGTAAAAAAAAAATAAGAACTTACTTTACAAGAACCTTTTCTATAAGACCAAATACAAATCTCCTCTGAAGATGTCCAGGGGTAAATCAGGCAATTGTCTTTAGGTTTAATTTGAACTGTTACTTGGCGTAAATGTTGTGATACCCGACCTTTTATCTGCAAAGTAGGTAAGTCCAGTAGGTGTTTTAATTAAAAACTGATTATTGACATGTGTATCACAACTATTGACTACTACTGTACCCCGAGGTTTCTTCCGTGATAAATTTATTCGACCAACTCTTCACCGTGTCGCGCGCCGCCTCCAATGCACCCGTGTAGTCTACGGTTTTTCTTACTTCCCGTACTCATTAGAATTCTTGACGTTTATGGTTATTGCTTCGCTCCTTAGGTTCATAGCTTGAAGTTATATACCAAAAAACAATATACAAAATAAAATATAGTCTCTCCGTCTTCCAGTTCAAAACCTCAGTGCTGAGAAATTCTCGTCTAACTAGCTACCATCTTTGAGTTGAAAATCTGTCGCAAGCACCTATTAGGTGTGTACCCGCAGCTTCACTTCAAAGTCAATTCCCCCACTAAGCTTAGCATGTTACCACATGAGGCTATATCGTCATTTAAGTTCCGGTGAGAATTTAGCCAAACGCTTTACCTATAAATGAATATAGCAAAAAAAAACTTTACAAGTTACAGGACATTGTTCGTTGTATAAGTATTTTATCATTCATTAAATATGAATTTACTTAACTTAGCGTGTAGGTTGTATTTTATTTTGAAGAAATTACATTACAAGATGTGATAACTTACTCCTGTCCTTCCCCATCCAGTAATATTAACATTTGTACCAGGTTCAATGAACACGCTATCGTCAGCTAGAAGAATCTTACTGATATTCGGACCAAACTTCAAAGCCGTGTCCAGCTTTACAAGAGCGACATCAAACCCAAAATCTAATTCGTCCAACGAAAAATTTTCATGTGCTATCATTTTTTCGATACGGTACGTTACGCCTCCTTTAAGAAGATGAGATGATCCCACTCTAATAATATCTTTTTCAGTTGTTCTACGATGATAAGTAGGTAATATAAATTTTGAAATGAAGTAATTATAAACGGAAGAGTACCTTGTAACGTTTCAACATATCTAATAATACTTTAAAAAGTTGTCCATTACAGGACGCAGGGCAGATATGAAACATGTTAGTGATTATTTAAAAAAATACACCGGAACACGAAAAATACCCGAAACACGACAAATCAAAAGGAAGTCACTGTGAAGATGTTTATTTTATTACTATATATATGGTGGTCATGATTCTTACCACACCACTTGAATGCTGGATATGCACCGGGTGATCCCGAAACAGGATAAACCAAAAGAAAGTCACTGTGAAGATGTTTATTTTATTACTATATATATGGTGGTCATGATTCTTACCACACCACTTGAATGCTGGATATGCACCGGGTGATCCCGAAACAGGATAAACCAAAAGAAAGTCACTGTGAAGATGTTTATTTTATTACTATATATATGGTGGTCATGATTCTTACCACACCACTTGAATGCTGGATATGCACCGGGTGATCCCGAAACAGGATAAACCAAAAGAAAGTCACTGTGAAGATGTTTATTTTATTACTATATATATGGTGGTCATGATTCTTACCACACCACTTGAATGCTGGATATGCACCGGGTGATCCCGAAACAGGATAAACCAAAAGAAAGTCACTGTGAAGATGTTTATTTTATTAATGTGTATGGTGGTCGTGAACCCACCCCTACCATTCCACTTGATTGCTGGATATGCAACGGGTAATCCCGAAACAGGATAAACCAAAAGAAAGTCACTGTGAAGATGTTTATTTTATTAATGTGTATGGTGGTCGTGAACCCACCCCTACCATTCCACTTGATTGCTGGATATGCAACGGGTAATCCCGAAACAGGATAAACCAAAAGAAAGTCACTGTGAAGATGTTTATTTTATTAATGTGTATGGTGGTCGTGAACCCACCCCTACCATTCCACTTGATTGCTGGATATGCAACGGGTAATCCCGAAACAGGATAAACCAAAAGAAAGTCACTGTGAAGATGTTTATTTTATTAATGTGTATGGTGGTCGTGAACCCACCCCTACCATTCCACTTGATTGCTGGATATGCAACGGGTAATCCCGAAACAGGATAAACCAAAAGAAAGTCACTGTGAAGATGTTTATTTTATTAATGTGTATGGTGGTCGTGAACCCACCCCTACCATTCCACTTGATTGCTGGATATGCAACGGGTAATCCCGAAACAGGATAAACCAAAAGAAAGTCACTGTGAAGATGTTTATTTTATTAATGTGTATGGTGGTCGTGAACCCACCCCTACCATTCCACTTGATTGCTGGATATGCAACGGGTAATCCCGAAACAGGATAAACCAAAAGAAAGTCACTGTGAAGATGTTTATTTTATTAATGTGTATGGTGGTCGTGAACCCACCCCTACCATTCCACTTGATTGCTGGATATGCAACGGGTAATCCCGAAACAGGATAAACCAAAAGAAAGTCACTGTGAAGATGTTTATTTTATTAATGTGTATGGTGGTCGTGAACCCACCCCTACCATTCCACTTGATTGCTGGATATGCAACGGGTAATCCCGAAACAGGATAAACCAAAAGAAAGTCACTGTGAAGATGTTTATTTTATTAATGTGTATGGTGGTCGTGAACCCACCCCTACCATTCCACTTGATTGCTGGATATGCAACGGGTAATCCCGAACAGGTAAACCAAAAGAAAACAAAGTTATTTTATTAATGTTATGTGTTAACCACCCTACTTCCTTGATCGTATCAACGGGAATCCCGAAACAGGTAAACCAAAAGAAACAGAAAGTTTATTTTATAATGTTATGTGTTAACCACCCTACTTCCTTGATCGTATCAACGGGAATCCCGAAACAGGTAAACCAAAAGAAACAGAAAGTTTATTTTATAATGTTATGTGTGTGAACCACCCTACCATTCCCTTGATCGATATCAACGGTAATCCCGAAACAGGTAAACCAAAAAAAGGAAGTTATTTATTATGTGGTGTTACCCTTATTCCACTTGATTGCTGGATATCACGGTATCCCGAAACAGGATAAACCAAAAGAAAGTCACTGTGAAGATGTTTATTTTATTAATGTGTATGGTGGTCGTGAACCCACCCCTACCATTCCACTTGATTGCTGGATATGCAACGGGTAATCCCGAAACAGGATAAACCAAAAGAAAGTCACTGTGAAGATGTTTATTTTATTAATGTGTGGTGGCTAACCCACCCCTCCATTCATTGATTGCGGATGAACGGGTAATCCCAAAAGGATAAACATAAAGAAGTTGTGAAGATTATTCCTTATTATGGTATAGGGGTCGAACACACCACATCCACTTGATGTGATTATAAGGGTATCCCGAAACAATCAAACCAAAAGAAAGGTACGAAAGTTTAAATTAATGTGAGGTGTTTAGTGGCCCACCCCTACCATTCCACTTGATTGCTGGATATGCAACGGGTAATCCCGAAACAGAAAAACAAAGAAAGTACTTAAGATGTTACCTATTAATGTTTGGTGGCGGAACCCACCCCTACCAACACTTGATGTGGTATATAAGGAGTAAGTCCCGAAACGAAACCAAAAGAAATCACTTAGATGTTTATTTTATTAAGGGTGTCGAACCCACCCCACATTCCACTTGATTCTGATATGAAGGGTGTCCCGAAACGATAACCAAAAAAATCACTTGAGATGTTTATTTTATTAAGGGTGTCGAACCCACCCCACATTCCACTTGATTTGATATGAAGGGTGTCCCGAAACGATAACCAAAAAAATCACTTGAAGTGTTTTTTATTAATGAGGTGTCGAACCCACCCCACATCCACTTGATTGTGATATGAAGGGTATCCCGAACAGTAACCAAAAATATGTGAATGTTATTTATAAGGTGCGAACCCTCATCATATTGATTGAGGTTCCGAAACGTAACCAAAAATATGTGAAGAGTTATTTATAAGGATGGGACCCCCTACATCATATTTGGTATGAGGGTAACCCAACGTAACCAAAAATATGTGAAGAGTTATTTATAGGATGGGACCACCTACATCATATTTGGTATGAGGGTAACCCAACAGATAACCAAAGAAGCTGGAAGAGTTATTTTAAGGTAGGGAACCACCCTACATCATATTTGGTATGAGGGTAACCCAACAGATAACCAAAGAAGCTGGAAGAGTTATTTTAAGGTAGGGAACCACCCTACATCATATTTGGTATGAGGGTAACCCAACAGATAACCAAAGAAGCTGGAAGAGTTATTTTAAGGTAGGGAACCACCCTACATCATATTTGGTATGAGGGTAACCCAACAGATAACCAAAGAAAGCTGGAAGAGTTATTTATAAGGATGGGAACCACCCTACATTCATTATTTGGATTGACGGGTAACCCAAACAGATAACCAAAAGAAAGTATTGAAAGTTTATTTTATAAGGTAGGGAACCCACCACATTCATTATTTGGATATGACGGGTAACCCAAACAGATAAACCAAAAGAAAGTCACTTGAAGTGTTTATTTTATTAATGTGTATGGTGGTCGTGAACCCACCCCTACCATTCCACTTGATTGCTGGATATGCAACGGGTAATCCCGAAACAGGATAAACCAAAAGAAAGTCACTGTGAAGATGTTTATTTTATTAATGTGTATGGTGGTCGTGAACCCACCCCTACCATTCCACTTGATTGCTGGATATGCAACGGGTAATCCCGAAACAGGATAAACCAAAAGAAAGTCACTGTGAAGATGTTTATTTTATTAATGTGTATGGTGGTCGTGAACCCACCCCTACCATTCCACTTGATTGCTGGATATGCAACGGGTAATCCCGAAACAGGATAAACCAAAAGAAAGTCACTGTGAAGATGTTCATTTTATTACTATGGGTTGGTGATCTTATCTTCCTTTCCTTAGAATTTATTTAACCACCCATTGTATGAGAAATTTGGAGTATTATATAATGAAAAAAGATTTTTGGTTACTGAGGATCTATAATTGCTAGTCACAATTTTATTCTAATATGAACTGCACTTGATAACTCTTTTTTAATAACATGTTAGAATACATTTTCGTACTTGTGTAATTAATTTTTTTTTATTATAAGAAATAAATTTAAAATAACACATACCCTTCTACGCAATGAGCAGCAGTTAAGATGAAACGTTTGTGGATAATGGAACCACCGCATGTGTAGTAATATTTGAGTCCTTCAGACGATGTGGTGTACCTTACTAATGACGCCATGAATGGTGCAGCATTTATAGGTATCGTTACACCTCCAGTAATACCGACAACGGAATTGCCATTAGCTACAATAAATCAGCAAGTGTTTATAATAAACATAATGTATGTAAAGCAAGTTTTTTATTATGTTTGAGTATAAATCACTTTAGATACCGATAATATTTAACAATATTTCTTTAGTTGTAAATCGGTACGCTGATTTATTTACACATAATAACATTACACAAAAAAAATGTATGACGTATTTTATGCAAGATGGATTATGGCTCGTATTTATTAAGACTGTAACAAATTCCAAGCACAAAAATAACTCAATAATGATGACGAAACTCCTATGGGATATTATATTATAATCAAGTGGGTTCGAACGTGACATTTAAGGACTGGAATGAAAAATAATACTATCAAAAAATACTTAATCCTTCGGCAGCCATTGGCCCTTGTAGACCCTATGTTACTGTCAGGTTAATAATAGCAGTCTTTTGTGCAGGACAAAACAAATGAAGAGTTAATGTAATTAGTCAAAATATGTATATGTATAATAAAATAATAAAACTTAAACCATGAAAAGAAAGAAATACGCACCATATCCTAATATATTTAAAATAAGAGATGTTAAAGAAATTAATAACTTCACATAACCCATTTTGCCAGAGAAATAATATTTGAATTATCTTTATTCAGTATTTATACAACTGTGTTGTCTAATAGGAAAACAGTATTATTTTAATTAACATCTAGATAAAGTGTTCATTTAGATTACAGAAATTATTTAATCATATATTTTTCTAATTAATTAACCCTTTGTTATACATAACTATTACATTACATTGGCAGATAGCTAATGTTATAAGAAGTAACTTAGGCTACTTTTATTTCAGAAAAAGAATAAGAGTTCTGCGCAAATAAAAAATAATTCGGTAAAACGACGACTTTGGAGCGCTTAAATGGCTAACGCTGAGTGTACTCATACAGTGGTACTGTGATATATCAAATTAATGAACTGCATAATCGTAGATATTAAAATAACTTATAAAAAATTCAGCAATAGCATATGTCTGTCTGTTATTATGTATGTAATGTAATGTAAAATGTATGTAAACACCCACAATAAACATTTTTGTCTTTATAATAACCGGGAGAGGGTGTAGCCGATTCACACATTTGCCCTATCGACGGCATTCTGTAGTCCACGAAAGCGCAGCCTCGGGGCACCTATTACTGTATAAAAGTTAAAAGAAAATGTGCAATTAAGTTGATATCGAAATTCAAAGCATTATAAGTGAAGCATGCAATGATGGCTCTGTGCTAGCGTGTACGAACACCGCGTCGATCGACGTGAGTTCAAATCCCTGCATTAAGCCTGAGCTTTCAGTGAAGGAAAACATCGTGATGAAATCATAGGATGGTGGTAAGGTACCTCTTTCTAATGCCCACCAGGCTAGCTACCACCCTCAATTTAAAAACCTGTCGCCAAGCACCAATAGGTGTGTTCCAGCAGCTGCACTTGAGAACCAGTTTTCCTTCTAGGCTTGCATGCCACTATCGACATTGGTCCACATAGTCACTTAAAATCAGGAGATATTGTGGTCATAATTCTAAACGAATAAACGATAAAAATACATATTAAACATATTGAAATCAAACAACATACTAAATATAAAATAAAGAATAAGTTCAGAACGCAATTTAGATAGACAAATAACTCGAAAAGTGAATGGGGAAAAAATAATGGAGGGAATATGCAATTATCCCTTTTCATAGTCTGTTATTTACCCCAATAGGCGTACGAGGGTGTACGAAACAATACAATGTATCTACTTTATGTTATGTGAGTCGTCGCTTTTATTTTATGATGGCCACCTCCATATTAGACTTCATTTTTATTCATATTATTTTAAACAGAAACATATCATTACTTAGAGGAAATTTATGGAGTATTTTGTAAAATTTCATATTTCAAACGAACAATGTATGAACTGCGGTAACTATTTATTATCGACATAAATAATTGACCGAACAATACTAAAAATCATGTCAGTGTGTTGTCCATAACCCTTCAGTGTAGAACACAATAATACCAGCAATGGGTTTTTCTTGGCAGTGATTTGATATCGGTTCGAAATGTTCTCAATACAATAAGAACTCCCATGCCCATCACGAATATGTAAAATGAACCGGTTTATCTAGTCCGTTTTCGTGCTCCAAGTAGTGATTAGAGACCTTCATTCCTTTACTCCAGCTTTATCCTCCAATATTTTTTTGCTGCAAATATGACTAGCTATGCCCGCGGCTGCGCTTGCGTAGTCTACAGAATGATGTCGATCGGGCACACCCGCGAATCGTGCTCCCGATTATTTTAAAGATAAAAATGCTTATTTTGTGTGGTCCTTAGAAGATAAATATATGCTCCCACTGCCTTTTTTCTAGGTTTTTTAAATATCAACAACTATGTACTACATTAAATTGATTTTTTTTTTTTGGGTTTCTTAGCCATTTAAGCGCCCGAATTGATTCACATTGATTTGTTTTTTATTTGTGCGGACGCTTTAATCTTTTTCTAAAACAAAAATAGCTTAAGTTACTTCTTATAACATCAGCTATCTACCTGTGAAAGTCCCGTCTAAATCAGTCCAAAGATTTCGGAGATTACCCAGAGAAATATTATACAGACCGACGGCCAAAAACTTTTTTTGTAGATGCCATATATACTTTCATATGTATTTGGTAAAAGCTGTTGTTTTAGAATTACAAAGAGACATTTTATTAATTGTATATAGATGGATGTATATTATATGTATGGAAGTGCTATAAACTCATCCTTTAATATCAATGAACTAGCAAATCAACGCTTTACATTATTTAAAAAAATAACTCTTGCGCAATAGACCGATATGATTATAATCCAGATTTATTAGTATTACTACGTAATACCACTATGTATAACAGCAGGATATCGCCTCTGAAGTCTCGCGAATTACCGTTTCCATCTAGAGATACCGCACCGGTAACAGTAGATTCTAAAGAATGGAATTTAACGTGTAAAATATAGGTCAGATTTTAGCCAAAATTACTCGATTTTTTATTTCTACTTACTACATTTGGCTGTTTATAAGATTTCACTACTTTTTATAGACAAACCATCTCAATCGAGACTAGGTCCGTATTTACAGAATGTTTTTCTTGGAGAATCACTTCTTTTTGTACTTTATTATGAAGTTTCTTAATCAGATACTGGAATTTCATAATATTGATAAGCAGAAAAGGCCTATCATGTTGATTGAGTTTATTGCTCTTAATATTTGCCCCTAGGCTCTGTTCATATGCGCTCTGCGCTTAGAAAATAATATACCTGAACACGGGCTTCGTGTTCCACAGAACCCATTTTCAATAAAGCGGCATATTTTCAATGTCTTTTACAGTTTGGCTGAGCTCTTTGGGTTCCACATCAGTTACTCTAGATCTTAGATTTTTGTGGATAATTAGCAAATGTTCATCAGATTGAATAACTTTTACTTAGGCGGCATTTCGATAGTTCTTACAGTTTGGCAAAGCTCTTAGTATTCCACATCAAGTACTCCAGACCTTCGATTTTTATGTGTCATTAGGAAACGCTCATCAGATTATTAATTTTTTTTTTATTAAAGTGGCATTTTGATAGCTCATATTGTTTGACGGAGATCTTAAGGTTCCACATCAGGTACTCCAGACCATTTATTTTTATATGCCATCAGAAAACTCATCATATTAATAAGTAATTTTTAATAAGGCATCATTTCGATAGCTTTTATAATTTGGCGGGGCTCTTAGGGCTCTACATCAGTTACTCCAAACCTTCGATTTTTATTTCTCATCAGAAATCTCTCATCATATTTTATGTTCGGCGCAATAAAAGACAGTAAGTAAGCAATAATTTCACACGTATGAGTAATTTCCGGGATACGTTGGTAAGAAAAGTGTGGAAACCACACATACGCAGTCATAAACTGTGGGAATGAAAATGAAACCATATCCCGAACGCAATTCTTTTGGGAGTTACACACCTACGCTACCCCTAAAAGGATTTTATTATTATAAGGGACTACCAATATCCGACTCGGTTATATTTCTCCTACGTTGGTGTTAAAGTATAATTCAATACGATTAAAATAAAGGGTTGGGGAATGGGTTTACCTTGCTTAATTATTACTGTAAAAAGGTAATTCAGTAAAATTCGGTATCTCTTATATATTATTTCATATAGGCGTTTTTTGTGGTAACTTTATATCTTCCTTTATTTTTCATCAAAATTAATTATTTAAACGTTATTTTAAGGGAGTCGCTGATGAATAGTATGAGTTTAAACTCAAAATTATTTTATTATTGTATTTTTCACAACATTTTGGAAGAACTTTGTTCGGATGAAACCAAGATGTATGACTTGATAGTCACATTAGCGACTCTCCTGATTTGATGCTGGTATGGATAGGATAGGGTACAATGGGACTGATATATTAAGTAGAATAAAAGGTCCTAAAAAAATAAATAATAAATAAAAATACGTTATTTTAAAGCTAATGTTTCTGGATATTGACAAAAAATATTTAAAAAGTTTAAAACTGTTTTTTTCGTTAGTAAAAATGTATTTCAAAAAAATCTTTGATCATTTTGGCTTTTCTAATAAAAATCTTTAAAATGAATATGTAGGAGGCGTAATCTATTATCAATGTAAATAACAAGCTGTTAGTTATATTGTCAACATTTTATAATTTGTGAAATATTCTCATGGATATTAAAGTATTTCTGTGTTAGTGGAAACCTTCATATTGTGACGTAATGTGTTCTTTTCATTCATGCATAAGTACATCTATCACCAATCTATATCCCAAGAATAACTTCATGCTCGGTCTTCAAAATTTCACATCTAATAGCTTCCAACCGTCATATGCAGATCGCCTCTCTATCAAATCGAAGAGCGTCTCAAACTTCAATACGTAAGACGCGTTCGTATCTCAAGAACTATCTATATTTTATAAACTCCAACGGTTAACATAACAAAGGATGACGGGTATGCTTGTTTCTTTATTAACTTAGGACTGAGTTTCGTTTATATTCTCTTTGTACTTAACTCACTCTTCTTTCCGAGAACCTATGTATCTATTTTAGTATATGTATCTTAGTTGTGATTGTTATTATGTTACTATAGAACTGGTATATTCTTTGTGGTAAAAGACTCTAAATAAAATTAAAACTCAAAAAAATATATTCAAGTCTTTTCAAAAAAATATTACACACCGAAATTTCTAGCGCTGTTTTAATCAGGCACTGAATATCTTTAGAAAAAAGAGCAAAACAAACCGTTATTATTATTTTTGTATAATATTATTATTATTTTCCAACTCTAAAAGAAGTATTTTTGAAGTGAAAACTTCTTTAGCATCGTTGTGATTTGAAAGTCGATGAAACGAAAAAGCGAAGGTGACAGTAAAAAGAAACAGGTACACATAAATTTATAAGATTTAACGTGGGAGAAAATGCGATAGGAAAGTTTTAGGCAATGGTAAAATGGTACAAAAGAGGTTTGTTGCCACGCAATAATGAATTTTATTACCTCATCAAAAAGGCACGAAACAAAAACTTTTTAGACAACACTTGTGACATTCTATTACTGATTGATATTGTGTTAGGTTATCATGGATATTTCAAATTTAATTTTATTACGTCACCAAAAAGGCACGAAACAAAATTTTTTTGACAACACTTATGACATTCTATTACTGATTGATACTGTGTTAGGTTACCATGGATATTTGAAATGTGTATTAATTGAAAATGATATTGTGATTAATGATTGTGAGTACTCGTATTTACTTTTTCATAAACTTTAAATTACTCTGTATTTTATCATTTTCTGAATTTAAAAAAACATAGATATGAAGGTTTCACTTCTACCACGTGTGAATTGCACACATAATTTTTTTTCTTTGCTGTATGATAATATTTCATCGAAAGTATATGGTGATATAAAAATGAAAGCATAACACGATTTTTGTTCCTTTAGCAATTAACGATTTACGTAAAAATCCGTTCTGTTTAATGGAATTTATAAAACAACTTCGCACCAGCACAAACATATTTATCTGACATTTTTTCCATAAAAATCATTGTGTAGGACGAGCCACACGTAATTGGGTCATCGTCAAATAGCGTCCCTTGGGTTGACCGCGACCCTCGGAACAAAACTGACCCGACATGTTAATAACATAACAATAAATTATTTTTTTTTTTCTCTAGAATAAATATAATCCAAGTATTGCACCAATATTTGTAATTTTTATTAATCAGACAAGAGATAATAATATAATATAACTTTATGACCCCAGTAAGGGTTCACGGAAAAGGTCATTCTCAATACCTGAGTAGGTACGGCGCATCCTGGGCAGTCAGTCCCGATTTTATCTTCACTGACTGGCCAATCTTTGCACAATGGCATTCGTTATATGAATTTCAAAAATACTATTTGTGCCGACACAAAGAAAGAATTGTTCGCGGAATATTGATTTGTCATGTTGTGATTTTTAAGTTAATTACATTACTTTTCTTTATATATTTTTAATTTAAGGACTTGGGTTCAAAAAGAACGTCAGTCCCATCATATCCTAAACACACACAACTACATATCTTAGTCCACCAATGACAAACTTGAGACTTGCGGGCCCGGTGCACATTGATGTACTATTAAAACATTAAAAATACCTCCAAAATAGTCAGCGAGAGTAGAAGATATATATATAGTATCTTCTAAGGAACATATGAAGTCTAATTATTTGTCGAGCAATCAAAATACCAATTTAAACAATACCAAGGCAAACAAACCAACATATTTCAATAACTCTCGAGGCTTTGTCTGAATACATACTTAATGTTGTTTCCTTATAAACTTTTCCCACGACGTTAAAAATCTATTGTTAAGAGTTACCACAAGTACGATATTGTTATTATTAGAAAAAAAAACACGGAACACGGGATGTCTTCGAGATTAATTTATTTTAAGAACTTTAAATTACGTAATCGGTTGTTTTGTGCGCTAGAAGGCTCGAGTTTAACACGAATCGAGGTAGATCTTTGCATTAGGTATATGTATATAATATCAGTATTATATTTACGCCCCTTTAAATATGAAGTAAGATTGAAATAATATATGTATTAAACTTAACAATGTTTAAATTAAATTACATAGGCATGTCTCTGTTCAAAATATGAAATTATTTCTACAATGTAAATGCCGATGTCGATGCCGAAATGGTGATGCTGTAAAAGCCGTCTGAGGTTTCTGGGCTCATAATGGCTAACAGTTTAGTGAGATCGAAAAAAAAAAACAACAATATATGTATTTGAAATAAAAATGTTTAAAAATATCACAATTTATTTATGATACACAAGATTTACTAACATTTACACAGTGACTTTCAAACTAGGCAGAGCCTGTATCTCGGAAGCCGACATACGAATTTATCAAAACATTTTGCACAAACACCTCAGGTGGCCGTAAACGATTATACAGTGTGTATTAAAAACCCCGTCGGATCCATGAGGGTGTTATCAGGTATCGAGATTATATTATGTTTATGTTATCTATCTCAGATTATAAGTAAAAAAAATTACACCTAATGGAATTAAAAAAAAAAAAATTTAATGAGGAAACTTACATGGCAATACAGGTGGTGCAGAGCAGTGTACCGCTATACGATCAAACGTACCGCTTCGCCGAGCCGGGCTGGCTGCGGTATTATCACGTTTAAAAAATATGCTAAATTTTAGAGAAACTAAAACTAAATATGTAATTTTAAATAGCAATAACATTTTTATTTTTATAATAAATAAAATTTTGTTTTTTTTTGGTAATGTCATTGGGATACCTATATACCTTTTTCGGATTCGGCGGGGTTTTTAAGATAATTGTATAGGTTAAATTTAATAAAACGATGTAATTATCATCCATGTCTATGCACATGCCAACATATATATATATATATTAATACACACAACAACACACACTCACGCACATAAGCAAATATTCTAAACAACTCTTTTACATTTTTTACGACTCAAATGTAAAAATGGAATGTTTTGATTCTAAAGCTTCGCTGAAGGAAAACATTTTGTTAAACCATAATAATATACTGGCTGAAAATTTGTCCCCAAGCATCTAATAGGCAACTACACTTGAGGATTATTATACTTCTTTCAACCTAAATCATCTTCATCTACATCATTACTTAATATCAACATCAACATCAGTATATTAATGTATAAATATGCATAATATACATATAACGGTTCAAATCCTTTGAACAAATCTACATGAAAACGTATTCTAGCTAAAAAAATAATAATTTTGGTATCAAAAATCATTCATCCATTATTACTACATAAATTTCAAAATAATTTTACAAACGAATCCAAATTAAACTTTTTAATTGGCGTTAAAAAACCAGTAACAAACATAATTAAAAGTTACACTGCTATCGGTCGGTTGCGTAATAATAACAGATCGGTGATAACTAATTCATTGTTGCGTAAAACTTGTCGATTGCTACCATATTAGCATAGGTACCGGTTTAGATAATTTACAAATTCCTTTAAAAATATATGATGTAATTAGTATTAAATTAACCAATTAGGACTTCCTAATGATTAATGTAATAAGAATTTGGAACACATTTGATTAAAAGTGGGAAAATTAATTACCTTAAAAAACTACTATTACTAATACTTTAACCCGATTTATTTGATTTTAATTTCTACAATTCGATCTTAGATTAGAATTTAACAAAAAATAACTAATTTAATTAGTAAGTACAATACGTTTACTTTTGTGGAGAACCTGCGCTAGTCATGAGAAAATTAAACCACCGTAAGACTGGTGAATTTCACAAATAATGAAAATTTAAAAATTTTAATCAACCCTTGAACTAGTATTATCGTTTTATAAACGTAAACAACAAAAAAATGTATTATGTTTTCTTAAATCTCAATTACCTATTTTAATTAAATCACCAAAATTAGTTTTGAATATACTAACTGCTCAAAATTACAGTAAAAGTGCGACTGCACTACAGCGGCGCTGCGCGTCGCGTCGCTGCATGGTGCGGCACAACGCGGCTTTGCGCGTCAATATATAATTTGTATGGTGAGTGTCGCACCAGAGAGGAGCTGCACTGCGTGTCGCGACATAGTTACCTCCCAAAGAATATTTTGACGCGCAGCGCCGCTCTGGTGCGGCATAGAAAGCGGCGCGCCGCGTCGCTCCTGCCATCCTCTAAAAACTCTGTTGTCGAAAAAGAATAAAACTTTCTTCTCGCCCACGCCGTTATCATGACGAAAGTGAATTGACGTCAATTACACTTCGTTCACAATGCCATGTAAAGAGCACCAATGTCGTATCTACATAATAGTACATTATGGTACAAGTGTGTAATGTTGGTTATTACCGCTGAGGCGCCATTGAGACCCGAGCCGTTAGGTGAGGGTCTTAAGAGAGCCGAGGACGGTAATCACCAATACACACGTGTATCATACGACGTTTTTCAACACACTTGTGAAGAAAATAATAATAAAAAATCATTTTTCCTTGGAGTTTTCCGGTAGTAAACTTTGCATAACGTTAAGGGCTTCACATCTTATATCGGGCGGTGTACAACATAAATCATTTTCTTCATAACTAGTACTTGTAGACATTTTAATTAATAAAAAAACTAAAATTTCAACAGTGACAACGAGTTGTGAATTTTTTTTCGCTATGGCGGGAAAAATTAATCAGTTTGCGCGCGCATCTAACAATGGCGATCGGCCATAGACTAAAGGAATGAGGTTTCTTTTTTTTGCTTTCCGCAGATAGCGTTTTAGCCACGTATAAAATGGGGAATTTAAAGTTTTCTTTATTACAGAGAAAACAAAAGTTATATTTGAGTGAAAGTTTTATTTATTAAACACGTACAAGTTGAAATTATCTATTTAAATACGAAGTTGTATGAAATGAGCAAGCAATAGGTACATTAATTTATTTGTTCTATTGATCATTATCTTTTTTGTATCGAAACTTTTTTAAGAACAAAGCAACTCGACCAATAAAATAAAAAAAAAAACTCTATAACTCACTTGTGAATAATAGCAATGGAAAAGTCACAGTTTGATTACAGGTGTCATTATGTACCTAATTGCGGTGATGTTAGAGCCACTTTATGAGCAAGTGTGTTGAAAAAAAAATATAATTGATAGCCAACATCAAAATGTGATTGATCATCATTTGAATACTGAGTATTAAAAATATATACATTATTGATAATATACGCCTCTTTCTATTCCGATTTTAGCCCATATATTGTCTTTCCTTGCCTGGTTCATGTTGGAGATCGAACAACTCTCAATAAGTACTAACAGTATTAGTTAATTGTTCTTCGTCAATTTCCATTTTTGTAAATAGGCGTGCTTCTCCGCCGAAAGCAGAGTGCAGTGTCGCATCAGAGCGGCCGCGGCGACGCGGCGCGGCGGAGCTTCCCACAGTATTAAAGGAGAATGCCCACTGTTCATAGATATTTTGGTAATAGGTGAACACGTCATGTAAAAATGTATGGGCATAATAATATACATTTTTTTATATTCAATTGGCTAAGAAGTCAATTTAGAAAAAAGTTGGGGTGTTTATGATAAATCAGTTTTTATTTATTTACCTACCACTTTTTACATTACAAAACTTAAAAGTTAAACTATATTACGATTATATTTTCATGTTTAGTTAGTTTATTAGTAAAAGAAGATCTCTAATGATACCAAAATCCCTAAGGGACAGACAGAGTACACCCCCCGGGAATGTTCTGTGCTTACACGACAACACAGACTAGGTACTGAGAGGATATTACGTCATGACATCGCGAGTGTGAGTGAATACTGAATTGACAGATGTCTAGCTTGACTGTCAAATTGGTTTCGGTGTTGCAATACAAAATAGAAAATATCGATTTACTTAAGAGTTGCATTAAAATGAGTAAATAAAAACTGTATGCTTTTTTATTACTTGAAGCAATGATTGCTCAGTTTGTTTCGTGTACGGACACCGCGTCGAATGACGTGAGTTCGAATCCCTGTAATGGTTCGAGCTTGATCTTGAGCTTTCGGTGAAGGAAAACCTCGTGATGAAACCATAGCATGGTGGTAGAGTTTCTTCTATTTCCCGCCTGGCTAGCTACTACCCTCAAGTTGAAAATCTGTCTCCAAACAACAATTGGTGTGTACCGGCAGCTGAACTTGTAAGTTTTCAATAGGCTCAACGTGCTATCATCTTGGTCACCATCGACACCTAAGGTCAGGTGAGATTATGGCTACAACGCTAAACCGACATATGACAACAAAAACAAAAAAAATAAAACGTGATATCTGCTAATCGAATAGGAAAATTGTATGTTATGTTATGTCGATATATTTTTACATGTGTTCACCTAGGGCCAGAATGTCTATTGATGGTGGGCATTCTCGTTTAGCACTGTATTTAGCAGCGCTGCGCGTCAAAATATTCTTTTGGAGGTAAAAATGTCGCGAAGCACAATGCAGCGCCACTCTGGTGCGATATGCCCCATACAAAATGATACAAAGTATATTTTGACGCGCAGCGCACCACTGGTGCCGGTGCGGTCCTACCTTAATTGATTCATGATGACTTAATTATTAGGTATTGATTCTAGTAGAGTTATATTACAGATGTTAAAAAATGTTTCGTACTTTACCTTAACTATTCCATACATGTTTTTCTGTTTTATAAAGACAATATTTGATATTGTTATATTCGCGGTTAGTGAAAATGCCGTTAGATTTTACGTTCATAATTTATTCGTACTCAGCGAAACAAAATTCAAACAAACATTCAAACAATATTTACTACACTGTGGTTGTATTTACATTATATCTCTCTATAGTCTTCTTGACGTTTTTTTTTCTTTTTATCGCTTGTTGTTTCCAATTTGTTGTACAAAAAAAAACTGTCTTGGCTCGGAACACGGCTCGTTTATAATATATCAAAATAAAAGAAGGGTCGAAATCACTAAAAATGCCGCAAACTTTTTACGTCATAGTTTAAAACAAGAAATGTTCTATTTTTACACTATTGCGTGTTTCATTACGCGATAAGTCTTTGAATTTGCCAGTAAATGAAATGCTTTCTCGAACCTGCGTTTAAATGCTCAATGTTTCGAGAAGATTCTAGACATTCCCAGATATTTCGAGACTAGTGATTTTTTTTATATCTTTACTGGATCGTAACAAAGAAGTTTAAAGAGGGGCAGGGCACAGAGAAATTTATTTAGAGATAAATCTCAATCAGAGAATCTACTTGGGGTTTTTCAACTACTGAAATACCTCCCCTTCACCTTACAGAAGATCGCAGGCAAATAACATATAACCCTGTGTTGTGTTGCTGCGGTGAGTAGGGTTTCCATAGATAGATAGCTCTTTGAAGTTGAGGTTCAAGGTCGGCAACGTACGGTAACCGCTTTCCATAAGGCAGGGTGTATGCTTGTTTGTCACCTTTGTTGTATAAAAAAACAAAAATATATTATAGTGAAATAACTGTTTTGTCGCTCAATTACCGAAGTACAATCAAATTACTTACCTTACTTTAAAACCCTTGAGGATTGAAACCGGGAAGAATGATATTCTAACATAGTTTTTGACTCGAAAGACCACTACAAAGCAAAATAAAGGGTTAGCGCTGGCTAACGCATTAAATTTTGAAGTTAGTTACTGGGCGGCCGCGTCTCTACTATTAGTTTTGTATTGAAAGCTCCGCTGAGCACCCAACTTCAAACTCGGCTTGTTGTATTTACTTTTAATCTGGTGTATCTTATAACAGGTTCTATTAATTCCTAAATTTAAGTGAACCAGAAAAATATATTAAGAGGTTTTAATTTTTTTTTTCTTTTGGCGTTTTAGAGTTTATCCACAAACTCTTGTTTGTCACAACTTAAGTGACAATGTGGCTCAAGATATTTTATTTTAATCTAAAGTCATTGCTTTTACTTCTTTCTAGATAATTAGTAGGTAGCTACTCGACAATTTTAGGAGAGAACCTAAGTAAGTATATTTTAGAAATTTGTTGTTTCTTTCACTGTTACATACGTATCTCTATCCATACCAATATTATAAATGCGAAAGTAACTCTGTCTGTTTGTCTATATGTTACGATTTTACGCCTAAACCACACAACTAATTTTAATGAATTCTGGTACAGAGATAGATTGGATAATAGGAAAGAATGTAGGATACCTTTTATTGCAAAAATGAAACTTTAAGGGATGAAATATGCGATGAAAATTTGTATGAAGAACTCATCATACATTTTTTGATGAATTTTAGTATGTAGTTTTATATTGGACCTTGGAGAAGGACATAGGTTACCTTTTGTCGCGAAAATAAAAACTTTAATTAGGGATATGAAAATAGGAATTAGTGATATGGATATGTATGAATGCTTTTGGTAAGAAAAAAGAGTTTTCGCGTTTTTGACAAATCATCCCTAAAGACTTTATAGTAAAGGATGATTTTAATTATTTTTGAAGTTTTATTGGGACCTTTAATATTTTGTATTCATTTTTCATATAATTAAAATACCATACACATAGTGATAAACTCATTACCATTTTCCTTTTTAACCGACTCAAAAAAAAAAGGAGGTTCTCAATTCCAATGTTCATTTTTTACGAATATTCAGCCATATCTTCTTTCAATTTGATTTAGATGATTCTTTTTTCATGGGATGGGGATACCTCAACGGAGTTCCCATTTTAATTTTATTGGCATTGGATCTTGGACTTCTAAGATAAACCAGGGAACTCCTCAAATTCATTGAAGATGGTTTTATTTTGGTTAAAAATTGTGGTTTGTCGCGTTCAGTCGGCGTATATGCAGTAATATAGTGGGGTGCTGGAGATTGCGACAACCATATACATAGTGATAAACCCACCACCGATGTCCTTGTAGTTTATCACATTCTGATATCAGTCGATGTATATTTTCTATACAAATAAAATGATAGTGGTTTGTCGTTGTGCGTGCATCACGCAAAAACTACTAAATTGATTTGGATAATTTTTTTGTTAGATTGATGATTAGATACTTAGTCCTCGTCAGAAAAGAATTAACACGAAAATAGACCAAAGCTCAAAGACACAAATAGTCTACTTAAAATAATTATTTTACGCAGAGGAAGTCGCGGGTTGGTACCTTGGGCTGGTGCTAGTTGCCATATAATATACTATAACCTTCTATTCAAATCAATTTTAATGAGACTTCCATAGTAAAAGATATAAAAAAGTAAATGTTAAAAGTAAAACAAATTAATAATAAACTTTTAACGAGAGTTACCTCATTTATAAAATTCCAACTTCAACGCCAACTCTCCCTTATTTAACAATAATGGTATTCATTCTGACTGAGAAAAGAAATTACAAAAACACAATTAATAAAAATATGTACCTACAAACATAACATTTAGACTTACTATCAGGCTGGCTGTACGCCTTAAATTGTATATAAAAATGCAATTAATTGGTATTTTCTTGCATTTCAATAATTAAATACACAACGATTTGATATCTTTATGTATCTATGAATCAAGTGCCAACTGTCAAAATGAATGTTGACCGTGGACGTTAATTCTATACCGAATGTAACAAATAAAAACTTTGTTTGCAAATATGAGCGGTTCGGCAAATAATAAAATGCCCACCGTCTGTGTAGACCCTAAAATCAGAGAATGACTCGTTTCAACCTCAATGACGTCATTACCTACCTATAAACGCAACGGGGAAAGTACCACATTCCTAAGTTATTTGTATACTACAATTCAAAACCATAGCTAATCTTTTAATGATAATTTATGACTTTTTATTGTTGGCAAATGGTGCATATAGAGCTTAGTTTCTATTAAGCACATTGCTTATAAGCAACATTAAATTATTAAATTATAATTATTATATGATAAAAAAATATAATTCAAAATAATGTATAACAAACTTAAGTGTATAAGGTTTGATTATTTAAAAAGAAAACCTAAACTCTCTTGATTCTTTGAATGAATTTCCTCAAGAACGCTTTCTTCAAACAATTACATGCCTAATACTAAACCAACACCTCTTGATATGTGACGATATGGTAGTAAATGGTAACAAACTAAGTTACTATATTAACTTTATCCTCCCAATACATCTTAAAAAATTTAATGTTAGTTCGTAAAAACTTAAATTACTTATCACTTGTATACAACCAGCATAATAATAACACTATGAAGAAGTAAAAACGAATTGCAACTGTATCATTTATTGATAAAATAAATAAAAGTCATTTATTTAATAGTGTTAGTGTTTTCGATGAAGATCCAAAACACATTGTCGATTTATCCGGATGGTAAGTTCCAGGACAATCAATATAAAGGGGTTTTCTCAATGATATTATAAGTAAAAAAGAACGTATCTGCACTGCTTTTGCCTGTTAAAAATTTATTATAGAGTGGATTATTTAGTGTTGGACAGTGATGTTTGGAAGAGATCTTTTGAGGTACAAGCAGGGATCTTTGTACATAAAACACTATAAAAAATAACATAATAAGTTTTGAGAAAACCTGATTGAGTTACTGGCCGGCTCTTCGCGATAACAGGTACGTTTTCCGAAATGGCTGTAGTATTTTTGCGTTTACTAGAATCTTCTTAATATTATGTTATTTGTCGAATAATATATATAATTTTTCTGTCTGGGCGACCGAGCTTTTCTAGGTGTCTTATAAACAAAAGAGAAATATACCTATCTAGCTAAACTTGAAATGTAAAACATTATCTAAAAGCAAAGATTCGTCGGAATCGTTGGAGCCGTTTCCGAGAAACCTATTACATATACAAGAATTGCTCACTTAATATAATAAGATTTTATTTTGATAATGAAATCTAATTGACATAAGTGTAGATGTACCGAAACACTCATAATGGTGCAATGATGGGTCAGTGGTAGCGCGTATGGACACCGCGTCAGTAGACATGTATTCGAATCCCTACAATGACCCTGCGCTTTGGGTAAAGGAAAATCGTGAAGAAATCATAGAAAATTCTTATTCTATTACATTTTTGTCTTAAAGCTAATGAAAGCTTCTCCTTCTCTGTTGATTCCTTCTTAAACTAATTTTATCTACTTATGGCTTTACTCATAAACAATCATAAAATAATAAGCAAAAGTTATCTTTAGCTCTGCTTTCTTTTAAATAATTAAAGAATGAGGAATGATTAAAGAAAAAGGAAAACACTTTAATCGGTGTTTAAATTTTGACAGATTTTTATAAGTAAGGCCGTTAATCTATTACATTTCATAAAGTAGTTATTGATTCTTTATTTGTATTATGATCTACCTTCCTTTATTCTAATAATTATATTTCTCAGTTTATCTTTCCTTTTTTTATTACAACAATTAAACATTTTTATGCATTGTGGTTAAGACCCAGTCGGGATATACAGTCCTTTCACACTTTATAGCCATTTCTTCTTTCGTTACTCAACAACGTGCGTCACGTGCAGGTGAGGTTGACTTGAGTATCTTATGTCTCAAGATGCTAGTTGACTCCATTACAACCCAAAACCCCACGCACTCATTATTAATTATAATTATTATTATGACCATATTTACTATACACTATTTATTTATCTATATTAATAAATTTGTAGTCTTGACTGCACTTTTAATAGTTGACCAAAATTTCCCGATAGGTACACTACACTATATGAACGATACTGATCACAAATATGCCATTAAAAGATTTTTGTCTGTTTTTATATCTGGATTTAAGTCAAAAACGGCTAAATAGATTCTTATGAAATGTACACGGAACGCATATATCATTAGTCAATTGATAGGATATAAGAAATTTGAATATTACCTTTACTGAAGTCTTTAAAAAAATACGAAAAAATATCAATTTCCTTCATTCTTTACCTATTTTAATGAAATGTTGTACACGGGAAGTATAAGTCATTCTAAAACCTATGAGAATATTCAATAAAATTTTTAGGAATCGTAAAAAAAAGAATTTCCATAAATTTTTAATTTTAGCAATTGTTTACCGATTTTGATGAAATTTTGTATACGATAAGTATAAGAAATTATATAGTTGATAGGCTATAACAATTGTCAATATTAACTACTTCAACAAAACGTAAAAAAATGAAGTTAAATAAAATATTAAATTAAATTAAATTAAATTTTGGAGACGGGAAGCATAGCATGCATAATTGGGAAGCTATAAGATATTTAATAATATAATAGAAATCGTAGAATTAAATAATAATGTTCAACCGATTTTGATGTAAATTAGTACACGGGAAATACATGCCATTCCTGATTTGAGCTGATGAATTGTCAACAATATGAGTCAAAATTAAATTACTGGATTAAAATAACTACTGCGTTGTAACAAACGCGTGCGGAGCCGCGGGCACCTAGTGTATTATATATTTGTACATTACAACCTTTGCACCACAAGCTAAGTTAATTAAAGAATAAATTTCAATTGTAGTTTTTAATTGCTTATTACAACTATTTTATTATTTTATAACAACGCATTTAATATTAACTAGCGATCGCCCTAAGCTCAAAATTCGACCAGCGACTTTTTGACCATAGACTAATTTCCGTTTGACATTTGCAGTATTCATAAACAATGAGTATTATCTACATCAGGGCTTCTTAAACTTTTGTCATTCACGACCCCATTTATGATTGCGAGTTTTTTGACGACCCCATACAAATATAAAAGAAAAATAAATGAATATTTTTTGATGATTTATTTATTAGGTAACAATATACATATGAAAATATATAGTTTTAGAATTCGTTTTGAAACATACAAAAAACTAAAATTAAAAATTGCACAAAAAATTATAAAACTCTAGTGATGTTATAAAATGGTATATATAAATATTTGACATTAAAATCTCTCGCGACCGCTGAATTTTGCTACGCGACCCCTCTTGGGGTCGCGACCCATAGTTTATGAGACCCTGATCTACATCACTTGCTGTCACTTTTCATTATTTGACAATGTCAATATTTTGGGGGGTCTAAGTTCAATGGCACTGGTCATGTTTGGATTCGCAGTATAAATTAATTTAATTTAATAGGTATAATAGATAAATTTTAGCTTTCTGCACTCCTTCCCCAAATAAACTTTAACCAACCCAAATCTCACAGTCTTCCGTGCACGTAATACGCTTAAAAAGTATTAATATATAGATTTGGCGTTGACGTTGTACATTTTCTTTTTTTAAAGTAGCACTGCAAGTGACGATACTAGTATACCTATAGGTAAGCACAGTACATTCAAAATCAAAGACGACCACCGAGAAATCCAAGCCTTTCGCCATTTGCAATAGCTGATACCGAAACGGAACAAACCAAAACAGAGTCACTATGACTGGCTTATCAGCTAAATGCATTGTGTTCGCCACCCACTCGGACACAGACCTTACCACTCTGCTTGATTAATAGAAATACACATGTTCATCTCGGAAAGCGATACGGCTAGGCATACCAGTATGGCGTGTGTTACACCTGGACTACTAGCCAAATTACCTTTCTACAATCGTTTACGCTAACAAAAACGATAAAATGTATGGAATTGACATAATTAAACGTTAAATCACATCATTAGATATATCAATTCCATACGATTTTTTCCTTTTCGTTAGCGTTAACGATTGTAGAAAGGCAACTTGGCTAGGCCCTCTGGTGTATAATGGATACAATTATTTTTATTTTTTATATATTTATTTATTAAGAAATCTTACAGCTTATACATTTTCTCTTACGAATAACTTAGTCTACACATTAAGCCAAAACAGGATATCTCAGATTAGGTATAATTTTATAATTATCATAGTTGTTATCAACACAAATAACAGAAATGGTTAAAATTAAAAAGCAATAAGTAGTATCAAAAACCAAAAATGATAATAAGTACCCCCCCCCCTCCCCCTGTACATCGTTTCGGTAATAACCCACCACCCATTAACTTTACAGATTAAGTTTAATAACATTGTGCTTATAATATTAACTCAATTAAATTCCTACTATTTTATTCCTTTAGTGCATCTATTTATAGGATTTATTTTACAATAGTTTTGTTTGAACTCAGACGAAAAATAATAACGGTAAAATTTTCTTCTGTAGCAAATAACATATAGGTAGCTAAACTTCCAATAAAATAGCTATCAGAATTGCAACTAAGTTTTAATTAAGTTTATATTTGCTTTTGACTGCCATTCAAATAGTCTTTGACAGTTCTAATAATAAAATTATAATTTCTACTGGATTTATTGAAAGTTGTTAATCTTCGTACTTATAATATTTATTTTTCCCTTTAATTTTCTGCCTTAGGTGTTTAGTGACATAAGTTATTTACATTATTTGTTTATGACACTTTTACTAAATCAAGTTTAAATTTAAGTTTAATTTGAAGCGATTGTGGCTCAGTGAAAGAATGTACGGACACCGCATTTATCGACGTGGGCTCAAATCTCTAGGCCTGTGCTTTCGATGAAGGAAAATCAAGCCCGGTGAAGCTTTAAAAGTCATTTGAGGCTCCAGGGCCCTTAAAGCTAAGAGTATAATAGTCCGATCGAAAAAGGTGAAGGAAAATGATGAAACTATGAAATGAGTAGTAGGGCATAGTGTAATGCACATTTGGGTAAATACCAACCTCATGTTGACAATCTGCCGTTAAGCACCTACAGGTTTGTTTCGGCAGTTTATTTATTTATCTTAGAACAACATCCAGGATACTTATGACTCATCTTAAACAAATTAAGTTTTCACAAACTTGCACTTGACAACCATTCCGCCTATTAAGCTTAGCGTGTTACCTTGGGCCACATCGTCACTTACAATCAGGTGAGATTGTAGTCACAGGAAAAACTTATAAAGAATTTTAATAAACCTTCGATAATAGTTGTTCAATAATTTACACTCAAGTAACTTATATGATAAGCGAAGCACACACTCGCTGAGGGAGCTTAGCTGACCTCGTGTTAAGTGGTCACTGTAGCCTATAATTATATATTATAACCAACCTCAAAAGCACTGAAACCCTGGGGTCAGTTATAATAACTACTCTTAAGGACTGAGTTCGAACGCATCGTGAGCGAGTGCGTGTTGCCAAACATACTTACCCATTACTCATACCCATCTTGCTTAAGATCTAACAATCTCAGTTTTTCAGTCCACGTAAATATAGATAGATAGTCGTAATCGGAGTAAGGCAATTTCAATGGATCATTTAACGCTCTTTTACTGCCGTTTTCAATAACATATCTCGGTTTACTATTACCGATTAATACATACATATTTGTAATAAGTACTATCTTTAAGGTACGACAGATATCGGCTTCCTTCTAATCTATTCAAGCTATAGGAAAAGGATATATATTATGTTGATACGAAAAACTATCCATTGAAAGGTTATTAAAAAAAAAGTACTGACAAAAGGTTATATTTGTCTTCAGTAACTGAAACAACGGATAGATAGGTTATTGAAAACGGGCGTAAGTCGTGGTGGTCGACTGGTTTAGACTGGAGAAATATCGATTTGATGCCCGCAGGTTTGAACCCCGGCATTTAATAACAAATTTTTCGGAATTAGCGTACTTTTACTAATTCAAAATGGTAACACTATCAGCTGACGGTGAAGGAAAATATCGTGAGTAAATTTGAATGCTTGAGAAATTTTCTTGTGCCACTGTATGTGAGAAAAATATAGAACTGTTGATTTCTCGTTGTTTGAAATTGTCAAAACGTTGTGGACTGGCGTGGTGAATAAGCCTTTACACCTTCCCTCAAGAAGAGGCCTTTGCCCAGCAGTAAGGACACTTGCAGGCTGATATATATTTTTTATTTAACGTATATAGTTTTGCAATAATAATCAATATTTAAAATTTACAAGTGCATATTATATTTCCAGAGTCAAACCAGTCTCAGGTAAGAATTTGTTATTATTACTTTTTTTTTTTTTTTTTTTTTTTTTTTTTTTTTTTTTTTTTTTTTTTTTTTTTTTTTTTTTTTTTTTTTTTTAGAACTGACTACACTGTTAGCCTTAGGGGCCCTATCGTCAAACAGAGCCGCTGCGGCTTTTACAGCTTCACCGGACTTGGGGGCGAGCGCTTAGGGCACTCAGCCGCGAAAGTTTGTGACGACCCGCACGAGGGTGCCAGAGTGGCCGAACCTCGGCTCGGGCGGTCGTCGCGAATGCGAAAAAGTCGCGATCTAACTAATTCCCTAATCTTATGAGAATTCGAGCTAACTAATATATACTCATATGCACGTTCCCCTCCTCCTGGGAGGAAGGAGTGGACCATGCGTATGTGTATTTAATAATCGGAATGGTCATTATTACTTCTAATTCATTTCAATTTTATCTTTCGGAGCACGTCGTCAGTCGCACACACACAGCCTCAATGCCTTTGTGTTGGTGAACATAGTTTCCTTCTTACCTGCGCGTGCGGTGTTCCGTCTCGAAGAAAGCCTCAGTTCTGACCTGGCGGCCGTCACAAGCGCACCGGCCAGCCTACAATGCGGTTGACTCTGTGACTCAAGTGTTGTGTATTTTGTGTTTAAGCACAGTGCCCGTGCGTTAACCCCAACCCTGATAGTGCCTAACCGGATTTTTGTAACACGGAACGCCCCGCGGCGTGCAAAAGGTGGGTCCCTCGAATTTGTATTTGTATTATCTAGTGTATCAGCGTTCAGCCGAGTGTTAATTTAAGGTAATGTGAAAGTTGTGACTATCGATCGGTGCGTTCGAGGAGTCAGCGATGTTGACACACTTTTGGTTCAGGTGCGGTGGCTCAGAGATGGGCGCGCCCGCTCTGCCTCAGTAGGATGTATACGAACAAAATTCCAATCTAAAAGGGACCACTTTCAGTCAACTTTCATAATGAAGGTATAGGACGTGTATATGACTAACCTTGACGTTTCGTATGTTATAAAGTTTATGAACATCTTTACAACCGGACGAACGATAAATAAAAGCTTAACTTATAACCATCCAACGGAAGACATCAACGCGCACCGGTATTCAATACTTTTTGTAAAGTACAGTTTTGTAGTAACTGTAATAACATATGTATGCAATATTCATAATTTGTCCAATAAAAAGTTGTATAAATAATAATACTGCACGAAAAAATTAAATTAAATAATAAATCAGACTTAAAAAAAAAATTCAGATATTCAATTTAATATTGAAATATAATATTTTACGTTTTTCGTTATAAAATACTTTTAATAAGTTCTTTCTACAAAGATAATTAATAAACTGTCATACGAGAAAACTAAAATTAATATATTGTAAACAAGGCAAGGCGAACGAGGACAGAACCGCGTAAAGCAACTGACGAGGCTGAACCGGTCCCACTCTCCCCGCACTCCCACCCCCGCACTGCGCTCTCGGGTACAAGCCGTTCAGCCGATGTGCCTGAGTGCCTGCCATGCAGGTCGCATCACCATTTAATAGATTTTACCTCGTTATTAGAAATATTATGATGACTCGGGTTCCATAAGAATGCAAGTATGCGAAGAGTGAAGTATGCGAAAACTATAACTTATTAAAATTGCCACATTTATTTATTTACTGTTGTGCTGCCGTATATTTTACGTTACAGTTAATTTAATCGTAATGTTTTACATATTGTATTGAGGGTTATTATTTTTTCACTATTTTGTATTATTCAACGTGCCCGATGATATACTATTCTCATTCCATAATTCAGGAAACTATAAAATATAAGTCGAATAAATTCAAAGAAGAAAACTAAAAAAGCACTTCGATTGACCTACGAGAGTCGCGATTTTTTCTCCCTTATTCGGTCTTCACATTTAAAGGGTTCACAATGTCATTTCAGAAAAACATACTAATACAAGGTATTAATTACTTGTACAGTTTTACCGTTAGTTCCGCTTGGTGACAGCACTATTTTAAAACATAGTAAACTAGCAACACATGAAATGTAATTTTACTCCGTGGGAATTTAAGACGCACTTTAGTTATATTTAATAGTATTGATAATAATATAGCAACTCTATTATTTAATTTTCCTTCTTATCAACTTCATACACTGTCTCACTATTGGATAAAATAATAAAATTAAACTGTATTATATAAATTCTTCACTATTTTGTAAGCGAATGCGGTGATATTTTACAGAATATATCCTACAATTTATTGATTCATGACAGCGACACTAAAAAGATATGAACACATATATATATGGGATTTAACCTGCGAAAGACTGAGAAAGAATACAATAAACACGTAAATGCAAGTCCTGATTTTAACGACTATGATCGTCATCGAATTGGCCTAGCAGTATAATAACCACACATGTACGCACTGTTGTAATTACAGTACGAGTGGTCGATAGTTTGAGTCCCGCTAATTTAGAAATGTTATAAAGAGATTTTACAGAAGATAATTTTATGCTTTCTGCAAATATTTTGCAAACCTTTATGGTGTAAACTGCACCAGTGTTTTTTTATACGTTAACTCACAAACCAATCATGTTAGGTTGGCATTGGTAATCGAATGTTCAACGCAGTTTGATGAATAAATCATGTCGAATACGAGTGAAATTCGTATCATTCGACCTATGAATACATATCCTGTTCGTGATAACATGTAAATTGTTATTCCGCCGTTATGAATAGAGCATTGTAAGCGCGTGTAAGAAAAAATACTGTAATGTGTGTGTAATTTGAAATATGCTAGATGGTAGGACACGATAATTGTGTCCGACTGGATCGCGACCTACATACACCAGGACCAGGTGTAACATAGCGCCACGCGAGATGGTAGGAACCAAGTTATTTACACAATGGGGTGGCGATCACCATGCATATATTTCTTTTTCTTTATCTTTATAGGTTTAGCGTAGTGGCCACAATCTCGCCTGATTTTAAGTGATGATGTCACCCAAGATGGTAGCACCCTAAGCTTAGTGAAAGACTGCTTCTGAAATGTAGCTGCCGGAACATATCTATTGGTGTTTGGCGACAGAGTTTCAACTCGAAGGTGTTAGCTAGATAGGTGGGCATTAGAATAAGCCCTCTACCACCATGCTATGGTTTCAATCACGATTTTTTTTTACAGAAAGCTTAGGCTCATTGCAGGGATTCGAATTCACGTCGATCGATGTGAAGTCCGTACCGCTTCCAACTGAGCTATCATTACTTCATGGTGATAAACTTGTCACAGTAACTCTTTTTTAATTTGTTGCGTTTCGGGATCGACCAGTTGCCGATTTTTTGGTGGTCGCCGTTGTTTTTGGATTGTACTGTGCTTACCATCGACACAAAGCCGTCATATTGACGTGCTACAATAAAAAAGGACCGACTATAAACAATGAAATATTTGTATATTTCTGTTAAATATTTTGATTATATTATGTACTTTTAGTTTTGATTAAAATAACAGTATATTAGAATTAATTTTTAGGACGAAATAAAATCGGCAATCAGAAAATAAAATGTCCCATTACCTTGTAATAAATACTATCAAAGATCATTCCGGATTTCAAAACCTTCAATAAATACAATACCTCGCTGCAATTAATGGAGTCATCAACTTAGTTTTACTTAAAAAACCTGACCGCTTTAGTCTAATGTAAAAAAAAAAACAAGAAAAAAATTCGTAAATATCCGATCATAAGTTGAACACACAAGAAAAAACAAGTGATGAAACCAGAAAGGAATTTTAAATTTTTTGCATATATATACGAACCATTACAATGGACTTCGACAAAAAGATGTGGATGTAATACTTAACTAAATAAATTATTAAAGAGGTAACAAAAAACCCGCCGACAGCAACAAAACCACTTGACAAAAAAAAACTATTTTTGCTTTTTATTTTATTTTTAGACGTCGTATTAAATATTATATATCCTTGTCATTCCTACAATTAAAATAAATCTAACGACATCTTGTATGCTAAAATCTATCAAACCGTTTAGGCTACAGAGTGTTCTGATGAAATAGACATACATACGCTCGAAAACAAAACCCTCCTTTTTCGCAATCGGGTATAAAAATTTAGGTTTTAGCGAAATCATCTCTCATGTGGTGGTTTTTATTTTAATTCATAATCTTTTGTTAATTGACCCTATATTATGTAATTATGGAAGTATTTTAAGTGATGTAGTTTAGTTATTGTCCACAAGTGGATTATAAATTATAACTAGGAACATGTCATAAAAACTACCTGAACATTTTAGCAAGTGGGGCAATCGTATTCTTAGAAATATTTTTAAAATTACAAGAATAATTAGAAAATATTCAATTCAGGTGACGTGGGCAGACTTGTGAATGTTTAAACACAGTTACCATTCACGTACGTAGACAAATAAATAGTAAAATTGCAGCTACTATTAAATGTATTTCTCAATGAAAATTTGAATAATTACTCAATTGTTAACGTACCAAATTGTTTTGTTTTTAAATATTTCAATATTTTGTACAATACATATAATAGGCATATGTAATTAATTTTGAAACATTATACTACAGTAAAATTCTTTGTTGTATGTAGAAATCGTAGTAATTACTACTGTTTCATAATATATTAAAATAGCAACTAATCCCGACTTTCCCTTATTTACAATATAAATGGTTATAAGAATAAAAAATAGGCCTTTAAGATTTTTTAAATCGGATCAATTATTCCAGAGAGTTTCTCTTACAAACATACAAACTGTACCTCTTCATAAGGGTAGCATAGTTATCAAATCTTTTTTTTTTTCAACAATCAAATGCAGGGATTGTCAAGGTATTGATTAAATATTACTTTGTTACCATTACTAATATCTGTTTATGTATATATCTGTATAACGGAGGTATATTATTCTAAGTCCATTGTTTAATTAATTAATTATTTTTTATTTAAAAACCACCTATTAAACTACTGTCAAAGAAAGGTAAAAATCTTTAGACCACTTACATACGTAAATAATTTTCAAAGTGAAACTAAACATACATACTTGCAAAATAATTAGCTAAATGTGAGTTATGATAGTTTTCCTTTAATATACAGATATATAGAGTTCTTGTACTTATGTATATTTTTATACAAGACAATTCTTAACAAAAAGAAAATCAACTTCAATGATTTTGAAGAATTTTCTTATGTATCTTCGAAGTTGAAAGTCCAATGCCAATGATATTAAATTGTTGTCCCATTCTAAAGTACCCATCTAATAAAAAAAGAATCATCCAAATAGGTTCATAATCAAAGAAGTTATAGCTGAACATAAATAAAAAAAAATCGTATTGAGCGACCTCTGTCGTCTTTTGTTGAAGTCGGTTAAAAATTTGTAAATATTGATGACTGATTTTTACGTGTAACTTTGTCAATAATAACATAATTAGGTTGATTAGATACCTGTTAATATACGATTACGTTTTTATAAGCAAAGGTGAAAGTGTTACATCGGTCAGTATTATCAGTTAATTTTCACTAGCCATTTGGTAACTACTGACCCGTATGGAAAGTGATTTGCGTTTAATATTAGAATGTGTTAATTATTCGTAGGCGGCTAGACTTTATGATATAAACAGAATACCTGATTCAACGTAACAGAATGACTACGTAAAAATAAATACTAGCTGTATTTACCTGAGCAATAGTGTAGGTACCCGATACAAAGTACCTATAGCCGTTTTAGAGAAAACCTATAATACCTATTTATATAATATCGGTATTATCGAGATCCAATATAAATGATTTCATAGTTTTAATTACAATAAAATACCAAATAAATATAGAAAGACTCTATATTTGAGTTTTATAGCCTTATATCTACAAAAATTAGATCCATTTTTGCTTGACAAAAATTGTCGTTGTAAATTTAAAAATTCACAAATATCGACTCGAAATAACTTTAAAAGTAGGTTTCAAACAATTTACATTGAAATTATGATGCCCAAAAAAAACATAAAGTTGATAATTTTATTTAAACACATCTTTTAAAAACCTTGGCTATAAATTACGATTTTTACTATATAATTCATATTGAGTACCGATCGATCGAGAAATATATATGTATCCATCGATGTAAAATTTATAGGTACAGAAAAATGTAAAACCTAATATTTTCGTATTGACTGTGACCATTCGAAATCGAGTATAAAACCATCAACCGGGAAGGGAATGTTCTAAACATTGTGTCAAAAATCTTTTCAATTTAAAAATACTTATAAGGTAAATGAATATTTTACAAGGTCTTAAAACATTGCTGGTTTATTGCTAATAAATAATATTTCTCATTATATCAAAACAATTTAAGCTTTTTAGAAAACGCACATTATCAATATCGATCCTGTTGCCTAGATAGAGCCAGCAAACAGCAAGTCTAAATTTTCACATAGCTGAAGTTCCCACATTTAAATGAAATATTTAGTGCGGAGAGTCGTAATTCTAAAATTCCTCTTTGTTTGTTATTTAACTGACTAGTGGACTGCTTATTTTGGTGTAATTTAGCTGCTCTAAGTTACTTATTTGTTGTCTATTTTAATAACATTTCACATTGTTTTAATTTAATTTTGTAATTACAAAAAGTGCAACTGTTTGACCATAATATAGAATTTTTGTTGTAGTAATATCAATTTTTATTTTTATACAGCGTTTCACTACAGTCTGGCCTGATAATAAATGTCTAGAAAGTGTAACAACTCTCAGCGGTCAAATACAAAATTAAAAAAAGCTTTATTCCATTTAGGCCCACTTATGAATGTCAAAACATTACTGTTGGTTCGAAAAACATCTGTCATCGTGAAGAGTCGGCAAGAAACTCGATTTTCGGCGGACCGTGTGTTTGCCACCTTTGTTGTATAAAAAAACCATGCTATGGTTTCATCACGATGTTTTTCTTCCCAGGCTCATTGCAGGGATTCGAACTCACGTCGATCGACGCGGTACCTACGCTACCTCTGAGCCATCACTGCTACAAGACGTCTAGTACAAACTAATTACATACTACATAAGTACAAACTAACAGACAAAATTTCAAAATCTGTCAAAAGGTTTTCTGTCCGTAATTTTAAATCAAGTAGTATTTTTTCTTAAATATCTTTAATGTACAGATTTCGACTCTTTACTGTTTTATTATAAGTATATTTTAGTGACGTTCACTAAACTAACAAAATTATTTATTTCTTTAAAACATATCAATTAAAATTTCAAAGAACCATTTCTAATTAAAATTATACAGTGATCAACACTTCATTAATAAACGACCGTAAAGGTCTCATCACTCCCACAGTCCTGGATTATATGACTTAACTGATATCTTATATAACAAAATCCAACACCGTAATGATATCTGGTTGATTATAACTTTATAAGCAACGGTTACCATTCCGTTAGTGGTAAGCGGGTCACCTGCGTCGCGTGTGCACACTTTCAACACAAGCTTGTTAGTACGCGACCTGAAATGCGCGAATACCTTTTGAATAGAGAAGATTGTGACTTACTTAATATTTCAAATAATATATATATATATATAAATATTTCATATCGTAATTACGTATGAAAGCGTGTATATTATATAGATAAAAATTATTTTCTATTCATGATATCCTACTAATATTACTAGCCCGCCTGGCTAGCTACGACCCTAGAGTTGAAAATCTGTCGCTAAACACCTATAGGTTTAAACCGGTAAAAGTACTTGAGAAGCAGTCCTCCCACTAAGCTTAGCGTGTTACCACCATCTAGGCCACATCATCACTTAATACCAGGCGTGATTGTCGACAAAAGATAAACCTATGAAAAAACTACATTTTTGTCAGAATTAGGCACATTGTATAATTATCAGATTTGACACACCTATTAAATAAGGATCTCAAAACACTTCATCCACTTGTTTTTTTTTTTTATGATCGGGTGTTTCTGTTTTCAAAAATCAGATTTCAATACTGATTCACTGATTAATGTGACGTAGGTATTCGTGAAAATTTAACTAAAAGTGTGATAACACGGTCCATTGACACTGCCACCTACTTTGCCACACCACTATTACTTGCGACATTCGTCTTTGATCTAAATATAGTGTGAAAAAAAACCAAACACGCACATAGTTTTAAAATAGCATTGAACAAATCGTGCGTGACGTAAAGAATAAGAGCCTTGACTAATGTATTACTAGGAGCAAATCTTTGTGGCAACCGAAGTATCCCATTTTTATTAAAGTATATACCTATAGGGATAAGGAACATATCTTCACAAGTGTTCGTACGGGTCCTGTGGCGCAACGGATAACGCGTCTGACTACGGATCAGAAGATTCCAGGTTCGAATCCTGGCAGGATCGAAACTATTTTTTCGTTTATTTTTTTGGCTTGAAATTTAAGAAAATGTGACAAAAATTTAAAATCATTATAATCCACATGAAGAAATATATTTCTTTCAAACTATACAATTGTTTATTACTGATTAAAATATGTATTACCAAAATTAGAATGTAAATTGTATCAGACCAGCCAGACTACCTGTGCAACTTAAATAATTAATAATAATTTGAACTACAGAGTAACAAATCTGACTTTCCGCATTATTTACTACACAAAGACAGCTAATGAATTCGATTATCCACAGAATTCGCTCTACCGCACCCATTTCCGACTATTCAACATTGTATCTAAGCGGATAGAGACACCGGTACATCACTAAACCTTTACTATTATTCGATTAAAAGCTACAGTGAAATATAATTTTCATTAAATTTCTACAGCACCAAGCAAAACAATTTAAAGAATCTTAAAACGTAGCAAATTTAAATAAGATAGATCACTTTATTGCTTTAATTATAACTTGAATATCATTGAAATTTATACAATCAAAAAGTTTTCAAATTGTCCAAATATTGTAAAATGGCTACTTAGTTAAAATTCCATTCACAATGCCAAAATTTATTTGATCCACTTCGGTTTATCGGATAAATCTACGCATTCTCCAAACAATTATCTAAATTCTATACCCTTGTAAAACACTGATCACTTAACGCGTTTCCTAATTTGCATGTAATAAACTCATTATGACTTTTAGGGTTCAACTATATGGAAAAAGCTTTAATTGGTCCGTCCTTATTTCTATTAAATTGACATCAAATTCGCATAACTATATTTTTAAATTTACATATTAAATAGCAATTTCTATTAATCTTTATACATGGACACTAAATAGGGTATGACGAATCATTACACTTCAAAAATTTTACTTCTGCGTTTAAATTTATTTAAGTTTATTAATTATTTATACCTACCTCAGATCTATTTCTTTCATAATATAAATGCAGTTGAAAATTGCAGAAGCCAATTTAAAGTATAAGAAAAAGTGAACCTATCATTAAATCCTTTACATATAAATCAATCTCTATAATGATATCTGAAATAAATTTCTTAAATGAAAGTCTACATAATAGTAAATAGCATACCATTCCTCTAATCTACTTCCTTCAGAATAAAACACAAGCAATGCTCGAACGAGTACAAACATCGTCGAGGACAATATGTTCGCGGTTGGTCTAAATACACAAATTGTTAATTTGCATATATTCTCACATTCAACACACACTATTTAGGAGACGTAGATGTATCTGTCTAACGGTTTTGCTGACCAACCTGTTGCGATCCACAAATCGATGCTCACGAACTTTTATTATTAGCTTTCTCATTTCAGTATGTTGATTTATTATTAATTAGTTACGATTCCCTCCACTACAATATTCAAATTTTGTATACTTAGACAAATATAAGAAACTTAGAAATATGTATAAGAAATTGATTTAATTATATTTGTATAGTTAATCATCCCATCTTTTTTAAAACCTAATTTATTTTGTGAATGGTTCTACAGTAACTTTCCTAAGCACATAACTGATTTGCCGGACAACACGTTCAAGAATCATGTATAAAACGTATTTTATTGCAGAAAAGGTAGATAATGAATCATAGTGATGTCTGGAAGTGACTCTCTCTTTGTAAATCCACTAAAAGTAAAATAACTGTAAACAATACATATAGTTACACCTGAAGAAAGTAGACCTAATACAGAAATAGGCTATGTGATTAATAGGGTGATTTATGACGAGTACGCCCATACATATGATGGAGTCGGAACTTCACATACAACCTATAAATATTCAAAGATATTATCTAGCAAGGAAATATTGTCTAAAATTGAAATCATACCAAGATAATGAAGTCATTACAATCCTTGATGATTTTCATAAGCTTTGTCAAAATACTTACTGAAGGCATAAAACTAAACCTTTATTAGTTTTATGATACGAATTTCTAAAAGTAGTACATGTACAATGTAGTAAACAACTAGAAATATTTTCCTTAAACACATGGGTCACAAATATGAATTTATCAAAGATAGTAAAACCAGAAATCAACAACTTCACAAATTAACAAACCAAATCGGTTGTATAATTCTAATGCCCTGAAGCAAAGTTGTGAACTATATGTATCTCAGAAATAAAGCCACATTTGTAGGATATTTACCGATGGCTCCAAGTATTAAAAATGGTATCGGGGCAGCTCTGTTTCATATAAAACCGAAAAATTTCATAAAACTTAAAATAATTTAAAATGTCTCAATTATTTCTGCGGAACTCATCGCTATTGCAGAAGCTATATCATACGTCGACTCGTTGCAATTTGGAAACTACGTTATATTAACCGATTCGATGAGTGCCCTTCAACATTTAATTCATTGTTCATCTAGTGGACGAGGGATACCTATAGCATATAACATTTTAGAAAGTATTCAGAGTCTAGATATTAAAAATAAAAATGTAATTTTACAATGGTTGCCATCTCACATCGGGCTATCGGGAAACGAAGGTAGATCGTTTGGCAAGAGAGGCCATCACTGATGGGATTCCTTTTGGATGTCTGCCCTTTTATCCCAAGGTACTTTATATCGTAAAAAAGCGCTATATGGATTTGTGGAAGGAATACTTTAATGAGAGGTCACTCAGTAAAGGCATTTGGTATAGAACAATCCAACCTCACATTTCTCATGTTCCCTGGATCGATAAAGCTGATTAGACCGCATTGAGATTTTGTTCTGGACACATTCCACTTTAGTAAATTTGCCTACTTAATGAAAAAAAAACAGTCACCTCGGTGCACTGTTTGCGATATATAGAGGATGCTTATCATATTATGGTGGAATGTGTCCGGAATGAGCTAGAAAGAAAAAACTACTGCTTATTAATAAATAAAAACTTAAGTTCTGTTGGGGTCTGTAACAATATTTTGGCTTCACCTTTGTCGGAAGAAGTCAGGATGCTGTACAGGCTGGTACAATAGGTATAGATAGAAGATAAAGATAAGTGTATTGTAATAAAGTATGAATGTATGTTTGTTTATTTTTTGTATGTTTCTTATGTGCATGCTACCAATAGGGATGGCATGGTCGCTTTATGACCAAATCCTTTAATTAAATTAAGAAAAATACATATAGTAAATAATAAAATATTTTTTTTTAATGTTGGTAAACCCGATCATGTTTCTTGTCCTCTTCTCGATGACTAGGAGGTTTTCCGAACTGGCAGTATGGGTTTATCGTTCATAAGTTACTTCTTAGGGTCTAAATTGAATAAAGTACTTATGCGTATTTAATTTCAAATAAAAATAAATAAATAAAGTAGAATCAACACATAAAAAAGTGTGTGTGTGTGAGAGAGATTTTCAACGCACGACCAGAGTTTGCTCTTAAGTACGATTGTCTATGAATATGCAATAGGCGAAGAGGTGATTGATTGACTGGTTGACTGACGGACAGAATGATTGACGAATTGAAGGATTGACGGATTGACGGATTGATGAACTGACGGACTGACTGACTGACGGATTTACAGACTGATGATTGATAGAGTGGTTAATGATTTATCTAAAAGCAAAGCGAAAGATGCGCAAGGTACGTTGCGAAAAAAAACGTAAAGCTTTTATAAATTTCACTCCTCATATAACTTTCATACCGGGGTTCATGTATGAAAATCAATGTTTAAGGAGTAAACTCCATAATTCCCTGTTTATGTAAAATATAATAGCAAAAATTTATCGCATTTCTTAAAATCCACAAAGTCACGTATAATGATTCCTACTCATAATATATTTCAGTCTATATTTAATCCAGATCAATTTATTACAAAAAAAAACTTACAAAACTCCTTTGAAATATTAATAGTACCTGATGTATAAAATTATGTACAATAACATAAAATTAATAGTTAACAAGACAACTTTTAACAAAAAAAGAAAACCAACTTCAATGATTTTGAGGACTTCGAAGTTATAAATAGTATCGAAGTGTATCTTCGAAGTTCAAGGTCCAACGTCAATAAAATGGGACCACTCTTGAGGTATCCCCGGAAAAAAGAATCATCCGTCCATAAACAAGGAAATTTGGCTGAACACCCATAAAAAAATGTACATTAGAATGGAAAACTTCCTCCTTTTTTGATGTTGGTTAAAAGAATCATCATTTTTAATAAAAACATGCTTATGAAACTCTTCTTTGTATGCGCACATATATAATTAAATACAAATAGGTACTCGTTTGCTCGAAAGACCCCAAACCGAGACACCTTCACGTCACGTATTGGGTCGCGCGAGGAAGCTATGCTTCCTTAATATAGCAAAGTAAAGCTTGCATCTTGTGCACAAATCCGTCTGGATTTAATTATAGTTTATAATATAAATTAATCTAAATACAATTGTATAAAATTTATACACTAGTGATACTTTTTGTATTTCTAAATGCAGTTAGTCCGAACGACCTTTACATCTTAACTGGGGTAAAATTCTATAAATTTTGCTTATTAAATTATTAGTTCATTTAATCAATCTACAAGTTAAGATAATCAACGATACAGATTATAATCTTATTATTTTAAACAATACTCCTTCATTGCCTTTGTATTTAGTTGTAATCAGAATAATTAGACAATTTTGTAAGTCGGGTTACAGGTACCTACTTCAAGATTTTAATTAGGGAATTCAGGGAAAGAAAATAATGTGTAACATTTTGAACTTGTCAAATGTATTTTGCTGACAATTACATACTCCTTATTTAGTATAAAAGTAAATACATAAGGAAGGATAGTCAGCATAATTTAAATTAAGATTATCAGTTCAACTCATCTCAAGCCAGTTTTTGTGGGTCGTGCACATCATCGCATACGTGTTTTTTTACAACGTTAAAACTGGTTATATTTCGTATCAGTATAATATTGTAAAGGCAAGAAAGTATATACTGGCGTATATACAAATAATTACACATAGGTATCCACAGACCCAACTCCCTTCACAAGCGACCTTGTCTTGTTGCAAGCAGTCGTTCGCCTCGAAGGAATGCGACCATAACGCTGCTTTGTTGACGAATGTATGGATAAATTCCTCCAAAGAATACCGCATTTTCTTGTAACGTACAAAGAGGGTTATAGCCTTTATAACCTTTTCCTTGGAAATACATTATAGGTAGAAATTTATTTCAGGAAAACAAAACAAAATCTCATAGATATTAGAATTTATACGACTATAAAAATAAAACCAAAAGAATATTCCCGCATAAATTGTTTCAAGATCTCTTTAAAAGTATTAATAAGTTTTGTATTGTATTTAATCATAGTACAATCCATGTACTTGTTAAAGATACTTAAAACCTTTAAAGTTAATTTTAATAATAGCATTAACAATAAATTAATTATCTAAACGTGGCCGACCTCTGGCTAGAATGTTGTAATGTTGCCAAATGAACCGGTCGAGTGGGAGTCGAAATAAAGCCTGTACCTAATTGTCGGCAATAAGCGACAAACGTTATTATGCTCAATCATATACACTGTTGTCTATTTTCTGTAATATAGAAATTGCATTATCTATATATTTATACACCTAAAAGGACATAACTAACTGGCTGGATTAACTGACTGACAAGCACAGTTCAAACTACTGAAAATAGTAGGACTGTGAAAATTTACATGAGGGCTCCTTTTACTCGTACACTGTAGGTGAGCACTAAGGAAGAACTTATGGAAATTCAATCCATAAAGTGGTGAAAAAAGGGATGAAAGTGTGTATGAAAATCCGTTATTTTTGAAGATAGATTTTTGAAAATTGGTATTTAGCAATTCAGTTAGAAAGTAAAAAAGACGTGTTTCATATAGTTTTTTTTTCAAATTCAATACGTAATGGTGTAAAAGTTTTTACATAACAAGTAACGATATCTGTTGGCCTAATTCAATACCAACGAATGCTGGGAGATAACCCAACTATTATGCGAGCGAAGCCTTGGGCAAAACGCCATTATTTTATATGACATTACAGTGAAATGTTTATCACTATTGTGAAAATTTACAGTCGTTTTGATTTTTCATTAAAAAAAAAAACAATCTTAGTATGTTTCCGGTGTAGGATTCCCTTGGCATTTTATTTCCAGGATGTTCAAATTTCCTAGGGATTCAACTAAATTTACTAAGAAACCATTCAAATACCTGTATGCGACTGTCTATAGTTAATTGACTTGGCAATTAAAGACCGCGCAAAGTAGGTTGATCGTGTCTCAAGTAGGTACCTACACGAACTAGTAATTCCAGTCAAGATTACGTCACAGCGATCGAAAAAAAAAACAAATCATGAATTTAATAGTAATGAAAAAATATCAGAAATCTATGTTGTAATTACTAAATATTTTAATAGAAGACTACAAAATATTTATAAACAACATAATCAAACTTAGACTTAATGTTTTATACCATTAGGATCTTATTAAAACAGTTTAATATGAATACAAATATATTAACATTTAACTTGTGAATTAAGCCCCTAAATAAAGTCGGTATTCTGTTTAGTCGATGAAAACATTTAATTTATATACAAAATTGTTTTAGCAAACACATTTAGACGCCTCCATACAAAGTCAAAGGGGCGGCTTGCACAACATACAAAATTAAAATATACACGACAAAACGGGTTGTCATTGTTTAATATCCCAATATAGATGTAGTAGAAACACGTTACGTAGGGTATGAAATACCAACCTCAAGGCGACATTGCATAAAGTTATTCTAAGACATGCCCCTACTTCAATCATAGTTGATCTATACAGCCTTTAATCTGGTTTTGCTTAGGCTTATTTGTGTATATTGCCTCGGTTCGTAACATTGCCAATATTGGCTATGATACAATCTATTAAGCAATAGTTATTACATTGGTATAATGTATAACGTGGATTCAAAATTATCTATTAAACTAACTTCTTAAGCATTTCAATACTAATTTTATATATTTCATGAAAATAAATACTACGTTCGAATCTTTGAATAATTCGTTTGTAAATATTAATACCCCTAACTTGTTTTAGACATATTGACATACGACAAATGTGTCCCATTGGATCACGATCACCATACATCAGCTCACCGCCATAATGGCACGTTTAGGAGTGCTGTGCTCTGGACTCAACCGGTAAACTTGAACTCGACCAGGTCTCGACCATCATGCATATAGTGATAAGTCCTTTACAGTAACATTATTTTAATTTATCGAGTTTCGTGATCAGCAAATATATATCCAGTGGCCGAGATGCTTGTTGGTTGGCATGACAGCGACGACCATCACACTCGATGGTCCAAGGTTAATAAAGTTCATAACGCGTTATTATAATGGAAAGAAATGTAACCCTGGTATGATGTAAAGTAAAAAATTATATATACGTAGATAGTGATTACAAAATAAACGTTATGCTTTCTTTCCATTTTATTGCTTTGTATATACTATATATTAATAAATGTAAATTCTACTATAAAAAAATTGTTAAATCTTCAAACAAGGCTTTTTAAATAAATATCTTTATCAGCCGACTATTTAGATTTGTTCTCGGTATGATATTGTCCAGGAAACTGAGAGTTCACACACAGTAGTGTTTTTCGAACTGAGTATACTGATTTATACTGTTAGCCATAAGGACCCTGAAGCCTCGGACGTCTTTTATCGTCAAACTTGAAGAGGCACTAGAAAGAGAAGGCATATAATAAACTTATCTATGTTAAAGTGGCCGTCTAATAAAGGGACCGTGATATTGATTGTACGTCGATTAACAGCAGACGACTTCTCTGATATTTTTAACACAATCGACTATAAAGTAAGGGATAACTTTACTATATTTTATATCATAACATCGATTTATTAGCTAGTTATTTAAGTCGTTGTTTTTGAAAACCCTCTTATTATGTTGTGTACCTAAATGTTTTTTTGTTGTATTTATAACTAGTGAAAAAAGTAAGAAAAAAAAAACAATTTCGTACCCCTTTCTATTATATTTTTAAGTTTACCTTTACACATATACAAACCATTGGAGAAATCTAACTTTTACAAAATCCAGCAACCAAATAGATTTATGTACAAAATAAGAAAACAACAAAAGCTAAACAGTTTCAATTGCTCTTGTATCGGCACTAGGTTATTACAAAACCGATTTAGTGAAATCGAATATGATCTAGCTGTTGGTTATCTGAGTGGTTTGGTTACTGTCAAGTACAATTTACATTAATATTCTTTCCATGAAAACCCTCACATTATTAATATAGCACAATTTAACTTGAACTATATTCTAAACGTACCGTTTGAAAGTAAAATTCAACGCACGGGTAAAAATATAAAAGGATATTTTTACTTTCTTAAAAATTCGTTGAGCAAATCAACCTGGACCGATGGTGAAAACAGTTTTAAATATTTTTTATAGTATTCTGTTTTCTGAAACGTACTCTGACTTTACTTACACAGTAATAGTACATTATGGTACAAGTGTGTAATGTTGGTGATTACCGCTGAGGCGCCATTGAGACCCGAGCCGTTAGCCGGTAATCACCAATACACACGTGTATCATACGACGTTTTTCAACACACTTGTGAAGAAAATAATAATAAAAAATCATTTTTCCTTGAAGTTTTCAGGTAGTAAACTTTGCATAACGTTAAGGGCTTCACATTTTATATCGGGCGGTGTACAACATAAATCATTTTCTTCATAACTAGTACTTGTAGACATTTTAATTAATAAATAACTAAAATTTCAACAGTGACAACGAGTTGTGAATTTATTTTCGCTATGGCGGGAAAAATTAATCAGTTTGCGCGCGCATCTAACAATGGCGATCGGCCATAGACTAAAGGAATGAGGTTTCTTTTTTTTTTGGCTTTCCGCAGATAGCGTTTTAGCCACGTATAAAATGGGGATTTAAAGTTTTCTTTATTACAGAGAAAACAAAAGTTATATTTGAGTGAAAGTTTTATTTATTAAACACGTACAAGTTGAAATTATCTATTTAAATACGATGTTGTATGAAATGAGCAAGCAATAGGTACATTAATTTATTTGTTCTATTGATCATTATCTTTTTTGTATCGAAACTTTTTTAAGAACAAAGCAACTCGACCAATAAAATAAAAAAAAACTCTATAACTCACTTGTGAATAATAGCAATAAAAAAGTCACAATTTGATTACAGGTGTCATTATGTGCCTAATTGCGGTGATGTTAGAGCCACTTTATGAGCAAGTGTGTTGAAAAAAATATTTTCATTGAAATACATTTCCTGGCATCTGATAGGTTTAGAGTTATTATTTCATTTACAAGAGTATTAAATTTATATTATTTAGTTATTCCAGGTTTTATTAATAGAATTAGTATTAACATCAACTATGTACTTACTACACACAGCACGATACAAACACAAATTTATTATTTAATATCTTTCATATTATAATTTATTATATATTTTGCTATTACAGGACATTTCAAACTGCTGGCAAAATATTGTACTTATTGTCTTAATATTAGTATTACTTGAGCATCTGTGAATAGCATGTGGCCTGAATTTATAATCGTTTTTATTTTGTTTTTGCTCATTTGTAAATTTTAAATCAAAGTAATAAAATATTCTATTTTAGTTGTTATTTATAATAATTACCAATTTAAAATGTAAATATTAATAAAGTAAAAAATCGTACAGCTACGTCTACCACACTTATTTTAAAACTAGCATTCAGTCTTCAAAGCCTAGAACTCAGTGTTAAATCAGAATGTTTACTTTTAATTAAATTAATTAGTTATGTAACTCATACCTAAAAGGTTACATAAAAATTTCACGGTGCATTATAGAGATATTCAAAATAATTATGAGATTATTACGCCAACTCACGTAACTTTGAGCGCAATACTTACCGATTTCGCAGTAAGGAAGTTACAAATGATACGGTTCACGCATCTAAAACAAATAATTCACAGCTAACTGAATATCTCAGTATCATCGGCGTTCTAAATCGAGTTAAATAAATATACTCACGTATGTTATAGGCGATAACAACACTCTTAACAGCGACGTGACTACAATCATACCGCGCATCTGTCTCTAAAACGTTCTTTAAAATATAGCCTCATATCAACTATAAATCAACGGTGAAGCGTTGAAACATTTGAAAAATGTAGGGAGTGGCGGCTAAATGTATGGTCCAAAGATTAATGTTTCGTATATAAATATTTCATATTTCTCGACAACTATAACTCTGATATATTTGCCAGATTTATACAAAACGGACTTTATATAATATTGATTTATTTGTAATAAAAAAATTAAGATTATCTATAATAAATCTTATCCAAGCCTTTGGATTTCAGAACTCATAAGTCGTTTAATATTCCATAGGCGTGTTGGAAGGTCTATCAGAATAATAAGTATTAACACTGCATAGCTATTCGCTAAAGAAACTGGCGATATCACCACAGCACTCTCTAACGACTATAGAATATAAAATATCCTATTAAATTATGTTAACGTAAGGTTTCACCTTGACTGTAACTGAAGTCATCTTGATTTTTAACACGCTTTTTTTTCAATTTGACTTAATTTTCTCAGATATTTACGTGACTATCAAAATTAGGTTTTTATCAAAAACATGTTTATGGAAGGGATGATACTATATTTTCGTCGTATGTATTTGGTTATTCTAAAGATTATCAGATTCCTGATTTAGGATCCATTAGAAAGAGTTATGAATTATATTGGAATACGCATGTAAAATATTAAAAAGAATATGTATCATTATTTCATTTTTTATTGTTTTTTTTTTATTAGCTCATATATAAGCGTATGATTGAATACAAACACATATTAGATATATATAAAAATATAATTATTATCGTTCAACAAATTAATCTAACTTAGTTAAAGTCGGGTTTATACAGTGTGTATTAAAAACTCCGTCGGATCCGTGAAGATGTTATCAGGTATCGAGATTATATTCTCTTTATGTTATCTATCACAGATTATAAGTAAAAAAATTACCCCTAATAAAATATTAAAAAATTTTGTTAAATGAGGGAACTTACATAGCAATACAGGCGGCGGCGTGGCGCACGCTACCGCCATACCATCAAGCGTACAGCTGCGCCGCGCCGCGCCGCGCCGGGACTGGCGACGGTGTTATCTCGTTTCAAAAATTTGCTAAATTTTAGGGAAACTAAATCTAAATATGCTAATTTTAAATCGCAATAACATTTTTATTTTTATAATAAATAAAATTTTGATATTTTTTTGGTAATGTCATCGGAGTACCTATATATCCGTTTCGGATTCGATGGGGTTTTTAATACATATTGTATAACCTAATTTCTAAAAATAAATTTATATTGTACCGTATACAATATTGCACTATTTTACATTACTTCTTTATGTACAAAGTACTATAAAAAAATACAAGAAAATTATTCAGTTGTATTTCTTGGTAGCTATTTCACAGTACTAAAAAAGTTTGCTAATTGTAACCTAGCTTCTTGAAGACGTTCATGTAACAAAATTATTCAACTAACTACGTGTTGTCATTACAAACTGTAAAACGAATAATATAATTTAAATAAATAATGTATCAATTTAACTTTCCAATTTGCAATACCAACGGTAAGTGCACAATTACTATGCAGTTGGTTAGCAGGCTTCTGATTAACTAATCAGGACTGGACACATACGTCCACACGTTATATGTCTAAATAATTTAAACAACATAGGAAGTGAACGTTAAATACTTATATGTTATCTAGTTTCTTATAAATTAATTTGCGTAAGTACGAGTCTTTATATATTATATTCTAACCCTCTTTCGCCCATGGGCTTTAACTTTATTTACAGATCTATTGGCATTACACGATTACAGGGTTTCTATTTTTTATCGCAGTGAACACTTGACCTTAGTTTGGCATAACATTGTGAGACATGTCTGAGTGATGTCGTATATAAACTATTTAAAGGACATAGGTAGTACGTTCATTGAAATGTTGGTTTGTATCAAAATATTCATGACAACGTAATTCTAAAATTCGTTATGAACTATTTTATAAAGATCATATGGAGAAGGAGTGTAGAAAGCTAAAATGTATCTATAATATCTGTTACTAATATATTAAATAAAATAAATTAATACTGCGAATCCTAACACGACAAGTGCCATTGAACTTAGACCCACAAAATATTGACATTGTCACTCAATGAAAAGTGACAGCAAGTGATATAATATTCATTGTTTAAGTTCATACTACAAACGTCAAACAAAAAATAGTCTATGATAAAAAAACTCGCTGGTCGAATTTATATCATTGGCCGACCGCTTGTTCTTATAAATCTTCAAAGGTAGCTCTCGGCTCCCTTCTTAAAATTTTTCAAGAAGATTTTGTGGTATGTTATTATTTGTAATCCACTTCACTTGTGCACAATAACCAAATTACATCACATAAAATGCCTCCATAATTACACTATACAGGCATCACAACAACGCAATTTACATAAATTTGAGAATTAAATTAAAAACCATCACATGACACTGCAAAATCCCTTCAAAAACTACAATGTAATAATTACAAATTAACGTAAGAGATAGGCAGGTATAGTAATGCAGGCAATTATCTTCTTTAGATATTATAATAACTGCAGGTTTAGGAGATGAAAAGAACTGTGGTAAACCAAATTTGTATTTAGTATATTACGGTCTTGGTTTAGTATTTATAGGCTATGTATATGGTTTAGTACATTACGGTTATAGATTAACAGAGGTGGATTTTCCTTTGGATAAAAGGGTAATTTTAAAATATGTTGTTTAGCATAACAGTTTAAAATAGGAATTTATATTCTTTATAGGTTTAGCGATTGACCACAATCTTACATTAAGTCTTAAGCTCATAAGTAACTTAATATGAAGAATAACTCTCAAGTGTAGCTACCAGAACACAACTATAGATGCTAGATGACAGATTTTCAACTTGAGAGTGATAGCTAGCCAGGCGAGTATTAGGAAATGCCCTACATCCATGCTATGGTTTCATTACGATGTTTTTCTTCACCAAAAGCTCAGTCTCATCGCAGGAATTCCAACTCACGTTGATCGACGCTACCACTGATCCATTATTGATATAATCAACGCCTATTGGTAAAATAAATAATACATTATTATGAGTAGTTCAAATAACTATCAAAATGTTCTGAAATTAATAAGCAAAATTGATTTATATTTTTGCGGTGTTAGATACGACAAATAAATTAAACGGCAACAACGTTTGAAAAATGTTTTAATTGATTTTCTTACTGTTCTTACACCATCAATAATAAGGACCTAAACTTAAACTTACTTCTGTATATTATAATGTTGGTACATATTATATGAACGTAGCAAATTCTATTCCTCAACAATTCAAAGTGCATATAAGATCTTCCATACATTTCGATCAAAGACATTTTGCTTGTACAACTGAACAGTACACTGTAATACAAAACTCTTAGAAACTTTTTCGAACTTCTCGACCGGCCAATGTTCTTTTGAATTGGAGCAATAGTTGTGCCTGACGAAAGTTGCCCGGACATTCTTTTACTATTTCTACCCGTACTACATCACTAGTAATAACCGTGTTTTCAAACTTTGAAGTTGTTTATGTTTGTTCTTATGGTTTTTTTTCCTTATTTTGTCTGTATTCTTTGTAAACATTTGTACGGAAGTTTGTTCTACATATAAATACATATTTGATCATTCGTTTTAGTTGAGTTCAATGAACGAAATAATGAATACTTTACTTTTTTGAACTTTTAGTTAAATACATACAAGAACAAAGTTATATACAAAATTATATGTTATTATATGTATGTATATTAAGTAAAGTTTAATACATATTAGGAAAAAATAATATTGCTACGTGGTGCGTTCTGGGATCAGCGAATTTATATCGAAATATTTATTATTGTTACTGCATTTTTGGCTGGTCTATTTCCATCGTTTAACAAGTGCCAATTTTATTGGTTTGTAGTGCTTAAATAACAATCATAGTATACTGTTTATTCCATAGATTCAGTATAGTATAGATCGGCAATAGGTTGAATAAGACGAGACCAAAAACGAAATAACTAGTGTGCGTATTATTTTGTTGGTTTCTTTGTTAAACGAGTTACCTACATACAGTTACAGAACACGTAACGACAATAAATTAAACACGTCTACTAAATCTTAAATTACATTTTTAACCTTATAATTTGCATAAATAAACGGGATTTGTTTTGATATCTATTTACGTAGGCCGCTAACACATACGGAAATTATCTCATATCCCTATCTAGTTCTAACATAAGCGTATACTATGTTCTTTCTCTTTCGAGTTATCCATCTATATAGTATTTAAATCCATGGCTTAATCAGTATGCTGACGCTGCCCTCTTCATTATCCTGTCATCAGAATTATTGTAATAAGAATTGTAAATGTTTGTATTTATTTTATTTTTTATTGCAACAGTAGCTTCAGTGAGCTCATACGAGACGTGTCAAATCATCTCTGTGAGATGGTGAACACAAATAATTGTTTTATAATATGTAAAACATTATGCACAAAGCAGACGTCAGCAGATGGTATGTAAGTAAATAAATATATTGTATTCAGTCAGTACAATAATAACTTATCAAGTTTATTTTGATAATATATTTAAATTAAGTGAGGTAGGGCACACCGCACAGATGAATTTCTAAGGAGATTGGCTGGTCAACTTGGTGACGATTACAACCAAAAAAACTCGTATTATATTTCTGCTGTGAGTAGAATCCTCATACCTCTGTTATTACAAGCATCCATAAACTACGGTAAGCACATACCATCAGGCGGGCCATATGCATGTTTGCCAGATTAAAAGTATAAAAAACCTATAATCCACATACAAAGAAAATTACGTAAACTAAAATTAATAGTAATAATATAAATAAATAATTAGTAGTATTAATAGTATTGAGCTAACGAAATTTAGAAACTCAACACTTAACTGAGATTTAATTATAATTAATATGACAGCACAAAGTCAAAAGTTGGGATTAGTAGGTATTTCATAACTACATAGGTATTAAATTTGTTGTGCAAATATTCGTCTTTTATTTGATTACTAGCGGTTTGCCCGCGTCTCCGCACGCGTTTTAGTAACGCAGTAGATAATTACATCCTGTAACTTTATTTTTACCCATATTGTTGACAATTCATATGCCGTATCAATTGAGGAATGACGTGTATTTTCTGTGTACAATTTTCATCAAATAATTCTTTTTATTTATTAATATCCCTAATTTGAGACATGACGGGTTCTTCATACAAACTTTCACCCAAGTTTTATTTTCACCATATGTGGAATAACACAATGAAATAATTCACTTTTAGCAAAACTGTATAATCCAGATAATTTACAATAGGTACAATATGCTTAGAATATATAAAGTGACGCGAACCGCGATTGAGAGCGCACGTATCATAAAATAAAACAGTAAATATACCGTACTGTGTAGTTAAACAGTTTAAAAACACTTCAGCCAATCATAAAAACAATACTGGACTCTCATTTAATATGTAATTATTAGAAATACAATACATTTCTTATTAAGTATAACAATGTCAATATATCATCAAACCAGATTGACAATCAACAAACTGGTTGGTATTGCAGCCGATGTCATTTCACCATTATCGCACATGCGCATTTGGCGTTCCTATATTTTGTTCATAGAAACTTTCATCCCCTATTTTCTACCCTTAAAGTTATATTTTCGCTACAAAAAGTACTCTATGTCCTTTCCCAAGGTCCAATCTATTTCTATACTAAAATTCATCAAAGTTATTTCAGCGGTCTAGGCGTGAATACGTAACAGACAGTCAGACAGACAGAGTTACTTTCTCATTTATAATATTAGTATGGATGATAGGTATCTGTGTATATAATCAAAGCTTCTAATAAGCTAACTAGTATATGCGATTTTTCTGTCGCACGAAATTACTTTAATCATTTAATTTCGATATTATCGATATGTTTTATTTTTGATGAATGCTAAAATATGCTAATTTATAAAATACATAAATTTTCGACCTCTCTAACTTAAAAAATTTCGAGACACTGAAGTAAATTTTACAAGACTTTTGTAAATTTAATACATTTCTACGTCACAAATGGAACTTACTGTCACAATTTTTATATTCATGCCTAGCTACAGAAGTTTTCAATAAACCTACCTACATAGTTCTTATATAATATATATGTATACAAAAAGTATTATGAATTTTTATGGACTTATTTTGTAATACTAATATTAACAAATAACGATTTACAATATTGTTACTATGAATATATTTAGCAACGTATGTTAAACATATTTACAATGTACAAATATCAACAAAAATATAAAATAAATCAAGGATGTAAGAATGAATTGAGCACGTCTTCACATAAAAGTATTACAACCTTGAACTTTTCGCCTTTAGCCAACTCGGCCAGCATACCTCGCAACCCACACTAGTTGGATCATTTCGAAACCTGTAAATTCACTGCATACTATCAAATACATTCAACTGCCAACGACTGCCAAAACTGGTCATAACTACCAAAACTGGTGAATTCAGTATTAATTAACACGTAATTTTAGAAAGCATTCATCATTCTACAGAAATACCTACGTACGCAAAAAAAAACAAGCAGTAACCAATGTTAATAAACTATATCTAATGTTGTTCTCATAATCAAAATATTAATTTAATTCAGTACATCAAAGCTAAAAATAATCATGATCTTTGATATTAATTACTGGAAACATTGAATGACTCATAAATATATTTTAACAATATTACCTATACTTATAACCAATGATATGACATTTTACGTTAATTCATAACTCTGAGACTTATAATTCTAAGAATTCTAGTTTGAAATAACTAATCATAATCAAAAATTTAACAGTACCTATTACATGGCCAAGCCAAGTGGACGGCTGACAAATGCGAAACCACTCGCTTCATTTACAGCTTGCAAAAAAAATATTATGTATCTTTAGATATATTTTATTTTAATTTCATCTAATTTAATTTTTGACAACTATCACTAATTTAAGATTTTTGTATTGACAAGCATTCCACTCTACATTGTACTCACTGTCTGTCTATGATCGCCCGCGAAACCACCATTCCTTCTGCAGGGGACAAGCAGTTAAATTCCCTCCCGCACACCCGCCACGACCTCTCACTCCATTTTTTTTTTATCGTGGAGAAACTCGTCATGGGGACGAGTGGTTATGTGAGACTCCTACTCATTAAAACTCCACGGTGTACCATCAGCCGTCATAGTGGGACCACACGGGTCCGCGGTTGCATAGCTCGCGGCGCCCCGGCGACCGGCTCCAGTCGGACCTCCGGCACTAGAGAGAAGCGGTTGAACCAGTGCAATGGGAAGACGGGCCCCCGGCCCATCTCCCCTTGGTTCAGCTAGGATAAAAGAAGGATGCGAAAACACTCCCTCCTAACACCCAACGTCTACGCTTAACACCTACAAAGGTGTAGGTGCTGGTTGTGCCCTCCCTTTCTTGGGGGGTTGCCTACATTTGGCGCCCCATGTGGTGTTCCGTCGGCCTTCCGCCATTGGCGCACAAAGCACAGTGCAACTTTACAGCCATATACTGCAATGCCTTGTGGCCGGGTTGCCCACACTTAAAGCAGAGAGCTCCCCTGTTAACCGCCGATGGAAAGAGTGGACCTCCATGCACCGGAAACACCGCACGGGTTCACCCTCCAGGAGGAGCACTCGTGCCGCACTCCATCCTACCAACAGGCGTTTCGCCTCCACCAGTACTTTCGCAGCGGCAACGGGAAGCGCAAGGTGGACAGCTACACTTCCCCTGCCAAACATGTCTATGAAGCCAGCCCTGATAAGGTGACATGCTAACCCGGTCTCGCACTTCTATAAGGACGTCCTTATAGCTTACTCCCTCCACCACAGCTCCCGGCTGCAGCGTGATGGCGACCGCAGCCGAGCGCGGTGCCGAAGGAAATTTCGTTTCGGGATTAGGCTTAGACTTAGGCCCACCTCCAGTCTGCGCAGTAGCCGCAATCCTCGGATCCTTAGCGGGCTTCCTGTGCCGACGTCGACGACGAACCACAGTGGTTCACTGCTCTTCAGACGTCACTACAGGAGCAGAAACAGGGGCGGAGGCAGGGATTGAGACCAAATCCACTCCCATAGGACTGCTAGTCATAGCAGGGATAGGCTTGGTCATCTTGGATCTCGCAGTTTTGGCTTTAGCAGTCTTAGATACTGTGGGCCCAGGAGTCACCTTACGCACGACCTCTCACTCCAGCGGCAACTCAAGCCAAGGTCCGTTCCTCCAGCATGGAGCCCTTGAACCAACTAGCGCGATACAGTGACACCGCACTTGCAATCACTAGTTACCAACATACATCATTATACTGCACCACCACATACGTGCATACCACACAGGTACATAGATCCTTTTTTCTTTTTTGGCTACTTACTCATAGACCAAGTTGCCAGATTACTAAATGCATATACGCATGTTTCGTCCTTCCCCCCAAAAGGCAGGAACACGTATATATGTATAGTTCGTTACGGATAGGGATTTAGTTCGTGATTTATTTGCATGTACGGCAACAGCCCAAGCCGAGGTTCGGCCACATTGGCACCCTTGAGCTTGTTGCCCCGGTTTCGCGGCTGAGTGCCCTCCGCGCTCGCCCCCAAGCCCGGTGAAGCTGTTAAAGCCTGTAATGGCTCCAGGTACATGAGGCTAACAGTATGATCAGTTAAAAAAAAAAAAATCTTATATTTATTGAACCAAATATACCTTACTTATCGTCTGGGTCTAATTTTATTCGGTCGATCGATTCTATTTTTGATAGATAGATATTTAAATATTCGGTACTTAAGCAGTTTACTGTACTGTATTACTAAACCTTTCGCATTAAAGGTACACATTTATCGTATGAGACCTAAATTAACAAGGCATACATTATCTGAACTTAAAAACCACACATTAAACAATACAACACTGTACAAGAAATAATGTTTTATTAATCTTAAAATAATTATTACTCGCATATCTAAGATACCTACCTATATGATTGACGAATGCGTTACTTTGCGGAAATCAATCGTAAATAATTTACCTTAAATTCCTTTGCTACTTCTGCTTGAAATGCAAAGTTTTTTAGACGGAAGTAACAAAAAAATTTCGAATAAATTTATTTAGCATTTCTAATCCTATTAAGAATGTTTAAAAATAAACGCAAACATAATACTTGTTACATAAAAACAACAGAGAAGAAACGTTTTTAACGTTCAAAAAACGTTCAATGTTTAATAAATTAAGAATTACAAAAATGTTTTACTTCCCCGCTAACATATTATATCTAATAAGCTAAGTATTATATATACAAACGAATATCTATGGTAAGGGTCAAGATATAATGAAAATCCTTGAAGATCAAACAAGCAAAGTGCCTATCCTTTACATTGCCCACGATTCGGGTGAGTGACGCAAGTGTCACTCATGCAACCCTTTGTGATGACTCAACTGTAAATAGATTTATTTTTCCAAGAATTCGTTCATTGTAAACTTACAACAATAATTACGTTAAACGAAAACGATAGCAGTATTCTAGTTTTTTTAAACAATTTTTGATGTCAATAACAATTTTTTTTTATAATAGGAACTTTGTTGCTTTCTTATACAAAATAAAATAAATCGATAATCTATAATAATAACTTTAAACTCTTCTATATTATAATTTTTCGAAATTTTACATTTATAATGCGCATACATTCCATTGGATAAAGTTAATAGAGGTACAGTAGAATTTACGCCACATTAAAAGCATCTTGTATAATTTAAACATGAAATTAATTATACTAGTCTCGCAGTTATTGAGGCAAAAAATCCTATTTTGCATGTCCGCTAACCGTCCGTTAAAATAAAACATACGGTACTATCGTTCCACGTACAATTTGCTTAGCAAATAGGACGGTGTATATTCGTACGAGTTTACAAAAATATTTCTCTTTATGTGTTATAAATAAAAATAATGAAGATGAATTTAATTTACTTCAGTTGAAATTTTGATGATTTGGTAATAGACTTCATTAATTTACTCAGTTCTACTCTTAAATACAATATGCACCAATAATGTTTAAATCTGGGTGACGGAGCTTCGCTTGGTGCCTTGCATGAGAGAAAAAATACAGTTATGTAGATAAACTTGGAAAGTAAGACCTTACCTAAAACAAAATTTAATCCGGATCGCCAAATAACCAGTTACATATGCGTTGAGGTTCATTTCACGTCTCATCTGCAACATACTTTTTAATTAAGAATTTGGTATCTTAACTTTGCCTTCCCAATACATCTTGGAAAATATAATGTATGTTAGGAAAAATGAAGGCAGTTTTGAACTTGTTACTAACACACACAATTTCAATACTATATAGAAATAAATATAAAATAGCCATTCCGTCTTTTAGACTTAGTAAAACAAATAAAAGTTTTTTAGGTAATTGTGTTAAGTTTTATAATAAACTTCCTAAGCACATTAGCGATTTGCCGGATAATAAGTTCAAGAATCATGTTAAGCAGGTTTTATTGTCAAAGGGGTATTATAGGGTGGCTGATTACGTGAATGATGGTGATCTCTGGATGTGATTCCTTTTCTGTACATATACTGAAAATGATACTAACTGTATATAATTAAATACTGTATAACCAGTTTAAAAAAAAAAAAGAAAAGATAAGTTCCTTGTCGGTTCTTCTCGATGTCTGGGATGTTTTCCGAACCGGTGGTAGTGTTTTGACATTATAAGTGCCTTCTTAGGGCCTAAATTGAATAAAAGATATTTTGATTTATGATTATTTATTTTATTAAAAAAAAGTATTTTTTATTTTATTATGTATTATTATAATTATTTATGTAATGTATTATATTTTAAGTAAGTATCATTTTTTAATCAGTATTATTAAATATAAAAAATAGTATATACAACTATATTTTTTTTATTTATTTATAAGGTCTTTTTTTTAAGTTTTATTATTTGAATTTATTTATATTCTTAGTTATTTTTATTACTTTTTTAATATTTAAACGTTTTTTGGTGTAGGAAGTTGAAAACTGCTGTTAATCTGTTGCAAGCGAAAGTACCTAAGAAATTTCGAATAAATTATTTATATGTAACTGGATAATATCATATATATATATAGTACATACTATTAATTGTTTATGTATTTAATTTCTCAAATATCAGTATTACATTAAAAAGAAATAAAAGTAACGATTTTTATTTTTCAAATTATGTAAACAAAATTTCTTTTAATTCTCAGTGCAGTTTAAAGACAGACTTGCTTATTTCAATTATCTTTTATTTTCACGTGCTTTTTATATGGTACCAGACAGATAATGTTGGATTTAAATTGCTTGATATACTTGTGAGAAATTGGCGGTTTCACGTATCTGTATGTCAGTAATTATGAACGCGCGCTCTGTTTACCAACCGACGCGATGAGAAGGGTGATGTCCATCATGTGTAACAATGTTGTCACCCGTAGGTTATAACAGTATTTTAATATGTTTATTATATCCAGTTTTTTTTATATTCACTTTATCAGCTCACGTTAAAAAACATCTTCCATAAGATATCAATGTTCATTTGACTATTTTTATATTATCTAGTTTTTGAGTCTGGCATCACAGTTACTATATTTTTTTAACACAACTAAAGTGGCAAATAAGCAGGTAAGCGGCCACCGTAGCCTATGAACGCTTCTAATACCACAGCGATCACTAGCACGTAGCCGACCTTGAACTCTCCTACCCCAAGGAGGTCTGGAGCCTTCAGACTGGACGTGTCACCGCAGGAACACAACAAGACGCATATATTTTATTTTCCTCGTTTGATGGTTCTAGTGAATTTAATTGTATTAATTAATATTCACTGGAATTTTATATGAAATTTTAACATCGTCATTTGTTTCTATGATTTTTGGAAGCATTCACCTCATTTGAGGATTGTATTACGCGAAATACATTAAATTTAATGAAAGTAAGTAAATCAAATTTGGCAATGGATTCTGAAAACAAGATATTATTATTAGAAAGAAAGAAAGAAAAATATTTATTTGTTACAAAGACATTTCATACCGTAGAAAGTTTAAAAAAATATATATATATTTACAACAACCTATTACATATCGAGCATCAAATGCCAGTTGCGACAAAACGGCCCCAGCTCAGCATAATACTGGTTGTAACAACCAGCGCTGGTCTTCCGTTGGAGCCGTCCGGTGGCGTCACATGACGTACATACTAACTTAAATAGTCGTAAAAGTAAAAAGTAAAAACGTGAGACTTATACATATAAAACAGAAGTATGTATTATTATAAAAACTTCAATAGATACACAAAAACAAACAAAAGCAACTTAAAGAAAAACAAAGAAACACAACAAAAACGTCAAATATTTTCGTAACAAAAAGGGCTGCTGCTTAAACAACCAAAACGAGGACCCCAGGAGCACACACAGGACAAGTAAGTTTTAAATTATTTTACAGGAGACAAAACATTCGATTTAGTGAAATTAAAACTCAACTTAGGCTTAAATCTAGTTTAACGTCTTACTAGCGATCGCCCAAAGATCGAAATTCCACCAGCGATTTTTGATCAGACTATTTTATGTTTGTCATTTACAGTATTCATAAACAATGAGTATTATCTACATCACTTGCTATCACTTTTCGTTGAGTAACAATGTCAATATTTTGGGGGGTCTAAGTTCAATAGCATTGGTCAGGTTGTTAATTTATTTTATTCAATATATTAGTAACAGATATAATAGATAAATTTTAACTTCCTGCACTTCTTCTCCATGTAAACTTTAACCATGCCAAATCTGTCTTCCGTGCACGCAATATGCCTAAAAAGGTACCGAAAGATTTTGCTTCACGTATTAATATATAGATACTAGTCATGCGCCAATGGACAAAATCTCAAGAATAAACCTTTTTTAAGCCCAATCTATACAATTAATAAAATTGAAGTGTCTGTTTGTAATGTCAAAATAACAGTTTTTTTACTAAATGCATATGAAAGTATATACGATAACAATAACAAAAAGCCTATTTCAAAAATTTTTGTCTGTCTGTCTGTTTGTTCCGGGTAATATCCGAAATGGTTGGACCGATTTTGACGGGACTTTCACTTTAATTTTAGAATAAGAATTAGGGTTCCGCACAAATTAAAAAAAACTGGTCATGGTGAATCAATTCCGGTGCTTAAATGGCTTATACTGAGTAAACCATAAGATTTAAAGCAAATTAATGTACCAAATAATTATAGGCATTAAAAAGACCTACAAAAAAGTCTGAGCGAGTATACATCTACCTATCTTCTAAGGAACACCCACAATAAGCATTTTGGTCTTTAAAATAGCCGGATGCTGGGGAGCAAGATTCGCGCAGGCATTCTGTAGTCCACGTGAGCGAAGCCACGGGCACAGCTAGTGTGAAATAAATTTTCAAAAATCCTCTCTTAGTAGTATATAGAAACCCATGATATAGAAAGAAGGTCTGTGCTTACTTATTTCATGGTTCTAGAGCTATGCTTTAAGCTGCGTCTTGTCTTTCAGTAAACCAAGAATAGTCAATAGAATCATCTTGGATAAAGAATAAATAGTGTCAGTTTAAATAAAATTATATAATATGATCAGTTATGCTTTCGAAATATTAAGAATTGAATCATTCTTGATAATCCATTCTATATCTACTTTTCAATTCAATGTCAACAATCTTATTTAGTTAGTTACTCTCTCTCCATTACATTTTTAAGTCTCATTGAGATGATCTATGCTACAGCTTGCAATGGCTGCGTAACAAAAGAGAAAGTTAAGGTACTATGAAATTATAAACATTAACACGTAACAACATTCAACACGGAGGCAGGGTCATAAAAGCTATATAATATTTGGCGTTATATTTTTACATTTGTCATTCCAACCGCATAAACCAAAACATCATCTTCTAAATGCGTAATTTTATTTTCACTTTTACCTAAAAACAAGACAATTTCACGATACACAGTTACTAAGTAATGGAACACAAAATGGCGGCGCAAAAAACCGCGAAACGACGAGCGCGGATGCATTCACGATTGTCGCGTTTGAATAACAATGTGGTATACATAACATTATCTTGCTTTTACTCCTCTTCGCAGTCGTATAGCTTAATCATACGGGTTAATAACCTATTCACTTACCTAACCCGTGGTCATTTGTTATTGAGAGCGCAATGGTCATAAAAGTAGGTATTAGAAGATTACCATAACCCAACTAACAGTTCGCGATCCTATTTCTTTTAGAACCAATTGACGAATTGTTATTTGTGTCATTTCGTATGCCGATGGCAAGAGCTAAATGTGTAAATCGAGTAACGGTGTCGGTTCATTGAACGGAAAGTGTTGCTAGTAATAATAATTGCCACCTGCTCCTTTAGGGAAGTTCGATATCTACACACCATAATCGTAGCATCCTTGTTGACAGCGGAAGTGTAGCAGAGAAACGTTCGATGATTATGAACCTTAGTTACCTGAGGGGAGGGAAGCCATAGTAGCTTTTAGTGAGTGTTTACGTGTTTAATAAAGAGGTGAATACAGATTTTTTTAATTTAACGTTTTTGCCGTAATCTGTTTGGACAACATTATATTAGGAATGAACACTTCGTGAATGATTCAGTCCATTGTTAATTCATAAAAAAATTATATTTAACTAATATAATGTAATTCGAATTTGGGTTATTTTTACTATTTTACTATTAAGCGTTGAAGATGAATACTGAGAAGATATTTGATAGTGTGGAAGAAGAAAACATGTAGGATAAGGGGTAAGAAGAAGAAGAACTATTACGCATTGAAGAGGTTAAAGGTCGAGCTGCATGATGGTTAATGAAAAGTCTAACACTGCTTGAAATGAAACTATCGTTTTTTTTTATAAGAAATAATAGACAGGCATGCATTTCACTCGATGTTTAGTAGTCGCTACAGCCTATAACTGCTTATGACCAACCTCAAAAAGGACCATAGTTTTGAACCCAATTAGTAATAGGTTAATTACTTTTCAGACTTGTTTGTTATTGCTTATTGCTAAAGATACTTTTCAGGGCATAGCAGCACGAGTACTTCTGCTTTGCGTAAGAAATATGTTTGGCGCTAATGCTTCTGTAGGTTCCACTACATCCTTAATTAGGTTCTAACACAGCACCTTCGCAAAATTAGCATTAACTGTGTTTAAAGTATCAATATAGGTTATTGTGCTTAAATACTTTTAGCATCTAGCATTGAGTTCATACACAAAATATTTAAAAAAGGGATTATTATTGTGTGCTTCCTTTATTCTTTATTGATAATTCATTCGAACCTTTCTGTGTTATTCATGCTTCGTGAATCACCTGAGCCCACGTAACATTTTAACCAGCAAAAAATAAAACAATATTGTAAATGAAAAAGAATTTTGACAGTAAATGATATAAGCTCCTGAATTTTTTATAATAATGATTATATGAATAAATTACACTAAAAACGTACTTTTGCACTATTAGTAAAGAACTATATTATATTATACAATGTAGATATTAAGATAAGTAACAAAGAACCAAAAAAAAATATAGAAAAAGGTCGATCAGAAAATATACTTAGATTTAATCATCATCTGATTATATTAAGTGAGCAATTCTTGTATATAAAAATAAATAAGTATTTATAAAATCTATCGATTTGTACCTACAAGCATTTTGTAAAAAAATATTGTAATAATTCAAATATAAATTAAAAAAAATAGTTTTATTCATGATTACTAAAGAAATATCATTTCAAAATGATTTTATTTATAAATCTTCAGAGGCACGGAATCATTGACGGATGTTAAAAAACTAATGTAATTTTTTTTAGGTTATCGGCACTAATTATCAGTTTTATTAATTGTACCTAATTAAATCCTGTGTAGTAACAAGGTTCAGCCAGTCGAGAACAATTTTGAAAGAATTAAGAAAATTAAATTAGTTCCTTGGCAATACATAATCTCATAATTCTGTAAGCTCTTTTTTATATACCTAATTGAAAAAGAATAATAACAATAAGATTGGGTAAGCCGTAGTAATCCTTTGCTTGCTAAATTCATTCTTAAAGAAAATAAAGATACTTGTACTGAGAATATAATACCCGCGCAACTAGTTTCCAACTACTGACTTCCCATTTTCTAACGAGATTTTTTGCTTCGATAGAATCTCGTTCAAGACTGTTTTTCTTCCGAGCTACTGCGCAATAGGAGAATAGAAAAGGCCACTAAGGCTTTATCTAGATATTGTACTTTTGAATCACCACCTATTCTGTTTAATTTCCAAAGAAAAGGATAAAATTTGAACGTTTTTTTATTTAAAACATACTGGGAAAAAATATCCTGGTTTTTTTATTTCTTTTATTGTAAAAGGTTACAAATTAATGGTCTTCAATACTGTGATATAATGTCGCGTTGACATGAAATATTGTATTGCTATATCTATAAAATTTCAAATAATTATAACCAAATTTTTCACTACGATTACAAAGACTTGGTCAGAGAAATAAACATTGAAAGAAATAACAAGTCACTAGCAGTCAATGGGTAGTTAAATAAAGATGTACCATAAATCGGCGAGGTAATACTTATTCTCACAACTTCCAAATTAAAGTCAAACAATACTATTAATATTTCAACAAAAAACAGTCTTGGGAACAGACGCACTTCTTTATCAACGATAACTTTCGCGCGTCGTTAATTACTCACTGTCAGTCACACATTTCACGAATCTTGGAAGACAAGTTGATTGTCTAATGTCTATATGCCATTAGGTTCACCATTTGCAAGTAAGTACTGCCGAAACATGCTGAACGCAATTATAATCAGCAAAATTATTTGCAAGTAACTAAGTACTCGTAACATATTTTGTTTCAATGGCAGTTCTTAAAAAAATTTCATAAGGCATACGTTTCATTTTGATGGCTTTCTGTATGTAGAATATGAAACTTTTAAGTGGTATCCATTTATTTTGTTATAAAATATATTTCAAACGTAGTAAAACTTGAAGTAACTGCTTGCTGCTCTTAAAATGACACACTGACCGACAAAGTCATTTAAACCTAAGTCTCTAGTCGCGTTTCACCACGGAATTACTAAACGCTCTGTGTTGGCTTTCTCCAGACTAATTACTGTCTAGGGCCGTTAAAGTGTGGCCTTAGATTTAATTAAATAATTCTAACTTTTAAAGAACAGAATAATTTATTTTAGTTAAAAAGCTTAAATATATAAGTTTTTATACGACTGCAATGACTTTGTGTAATGAAAAATAATTATCTATATATAAATACGTGGAGCTTTCTACCCCTTTTTAAGCGTATTGCGTGCACGGAATACTGAGATTTGGCATGGTTACAGTTTATGTGGAGACGGAGTGCAGAAAGCTAAAATTTATCTATATAATATCTGTTACTAATAATATAGTAAATTAAATAAATGAATACTGCGAATCCTAAAATGACCAGTGCCATTGAACTTAGAATATTGAAATTGTCACTCAACGAAAAGTGACGGCAAGTGATGTAGATAATACTCATTGTTTAGAATGGTCCAATTTCAACCTTAGGACGATCGTTAGTATTTATTAATTAAATTATGAACTTTCATGTATTTTCATTCGATATGTATAAATGAGCATCACTAGTAAATGTAGGTACTTAGTGGGAGTTTTTGGCAGGATTTGATGTTGTGTAATAAATTCATAAGCTTACTTTATTTTTCCCAATATTATGTAGCTTTTTTTGCCAGTATTTCACGTTGTAGTTTGGTTATTGTTCACGAGTAAAGTGGATTATAATTAATAATAACCAGAAATATGCATTTTAAGTTGCCGTAAAAACTCCCTGGACAGATTTATTTAGGGAGCCACCATCTTGTTACAGATATTTTTAAGCTTACAAGAATAATTAAAATTATGGGACTTTAGTAGAATTATGGATGCCCACAATTGCCATGAAATAAAATTACCGAAAGTGTATCAGACAACGCAACTAAATTAAACTGCGGTACGAAATCTTTACTTTTAAGTTAAGGGAGGTAGGGCACGCACAAATTTATTTGGAGATTTCTCTCTCGACTGGTGGAATACCTCTACCCTACAGAAGATCAAATAACCTTGTGTTGATTTCCTGCGGTGAGTTCGGTTTCTAGAGCTCCTTGGGGAAGGAGGACTCAAGGTGGGCAACGAACTACCTAGTGATACCCATGATATTACTAGCGTCTATAGGCTACCTATCTATTATCAGACGGGTCGTATGCTTGTTTGCCGACTTAGGAGTATAAAAAATATAATAATGCTTTTTTTCCTTTACATCATTATCACTTTTTCCTATACTTATTAAGTAGGTATATTTATATTGAATGTATGTGTTATAAATATCTGTTCTTTCCAATGAGTTCATTATTAACAAGACATAAGAAAAATATATTTACTTGATTTTTTTTATGAAGAGAGATATTTTTCGGTTTACGAGTAGTTTTGTTTCTGATGCAATGGAAAGTCGGACGTGCGGTACTCGCCACTGACCGACAAACGGTACACGTACGAATAATACGTGACAGAAACCTAACAAACCTTAAACGGAGCGACTTCACTGCCAGTGTCATTCGAACATTGACTGTAGGTACTGTTACAGACTTTTCTATACCTGCCAACCCTAAATGGATGTGTATGCGATATTAATATTCATAATTAAAGTAAAATGTTTATTTTGCGCCTCTCTGTCTAGTTTCATGTTCCGTGTATTCAAACTAAAAAAAAAATACTCGTTAAACCATTTTGATACATGGATATTTTTATACGATAATAAAATATCCACATATCGCCTATACCACCGCCTAGCCTGTGTGTTATATGACACATCTGTTGCTGTTAGTGAAACATATTGCATAGTACACGAACTGGGTCGCAGGCTTTTTCGACACTACAGAGATAAACATCTTAACATAATTTTAATAAACTTTAGTTTGCTGTGCAGTTAGCAATATTTTTTAATATGCCTGTGGTTACGGATTTAAAAAAATGTCTTCTTTGTATGTCAACATAGATATAAAGTTACATATTATTATTTATATTGCATATATATACATATATATAAAGGGATAACTGACGTAATTATTACCGAAAGAAAATTTACATACGCATTCCTTTTAGATTGTAGGCGAGCTCTAAGAAAGGATTTATGAAAATCCGTCTTTTTTAAGATAGATCTAAGAACATTGGTATTTAACATTCAGTTAGAAAGTAAAAAGTCGAGTCATAACAGTAATCTTAGTTTAGTGAGCGAAGCCGCAGGCAAAACATCAGTTTAACATATGGAGCTATCTGTTAAACTTAATAGCGATACATTTCAACCAATTACACTAATTATTGTAATAAATATAATATGTAGGTTATTCGATACATTCTAAGTGACCGTATTTTCGTCTTTTATTAGCATCGAAGATAATGAGATGTCACGCACGTGTATATACCGTTATTATTTGTATTACTGTAAAATCGTCATATTTAGTTTGAAATTTTAAATTAACTATCATGAACATCGAATTAGAACTTTATAAATTACTTATTAGAAACCAATTTTTAAACAATACAATTTAGAACTACGACAAATGTAAACCAGACAAGAGAGTTTTAAATTGACTTAAATTCCTTTTATGTTTTAGTAGGTAGATAAATACGGTAGGTTTCATTATCGACTGAGCTTTTGAAATCTATATATGGCTTTCCAATATAGTCTTTTTGTTGTAAAATTAAATAGTAAAATATTTTGTTTCTATCTTAGTGTACTGACCTTCGCAGAATTTCCAAAAGTGATTAAAGGCTTTATACCATTTGCAGGGACTGATATATTTTTGCGATTAATACACTTAAAATTCATAAAGGCCCTTTACAAATTTCTATTGAAATGATTAAATTTTGTATCAGGTCTTCCATTCTACTTGTACTCTCACATTATATTGCATAATAGCCCAAATATGTTGATAACTATATTTACCTAAACTTTCATTCAACTACCAGTTACTCTCGCATACTTTACGTTACGCACACCAATCCGGGCGACTCATACGCAAGTGCTCAAACACATTAAGTAAAGAAAAAGCGCATAAACCTCTCACTTTCTTCGAATCGTAACTCAAAAATAGTAGCCACGTGTGCTTCATGTGAAAGTGTGTACGTACAGACGCCTCTCAACTATCGCTTATATCGTTATAATATAATACCTAACATTTATTAAAGTTTATTACCTGGAACACTGTCAATCTACTTTCCAAATTACCTTTGAGATTTGGAACGATCTGAAAATTATAATAATAATTATATTGTACATATATACCTACCACCTACTTTAAACTTACGTTGCAGAAAGGAATTATATTTTTCTGTAATTCTTAGCTCCTTTTAGACAGTTTTATTTTAATTCGCGGCGAGTATATTATAATTATACTCATTATATACAGCATTATAACACATATTATATGATATGAATCTGGTGCATATTTATGGATAATATTCACTGAAGAGGGCCTCTAATATACTGATTTTTATACAGTTAAATCGAAAAACTCATATTTTTCTAGGTCTTCAACATGTTTGAAATAATAAAACTTTAGCTTAATGACGTCCTTTTTTTGTGATATAAAAATATAATATTTGTAAATATAATAATTTCTAAATATCGTCATATTCGCATCGTGACTGATGGATAGAATTCATTTATCCGTATATATAAACGAATAACTGACTGACTGACCACTGACATATCAACACGCACAGCCCAAACGACTACGGCTAGGACCGTGAAAACTTGCATACGGGTTCCTTTTGGTTCAAGGAAGAATTTTTGGGTATAACAAGGTAAGGTAAGGTGAACAAGGGGATAAAAGTTCGTATGAAAATCCGTCATTTTGGAAGATAGATCTATGAAATAGGTTTTTAGCAATTCAGTAAGAAAGTAAAAAAATACGTGTTTAATAATTTTTTCATATTCAATACATAAGGTTGTATTTAACTCAACTATGATGCGGATAAAGCCGCGGACATAGCGCTAGTTATTCAGAACGCTCTTGATCAGAACAAACTTAATATAAATTCTGTCTTCCCAGTATGAATAAAACTTGCTACCTCTGTGGTTTAGGTTTTGTTTTACTTGACCTCTATATCACTTATTAGGACTAACATTCAAAAAGGCTATCGACAAAACTAAGCTGACATTTACTTAAATAACGGGCTAGAATATAAATGAAATGGCATAAGGCTGGTAATATTTCTTATAAATATAACAGCAAATAAAAAAAATAAAAAATTTATGTTAAATAAATAAAATATGAAATAACTATACGATAATATTATTATTTTATATAGAAGTTTGAGAAACCAATTATGTTAAAAGTTGTGTTAATAAACACTTTACTTTCCATAAATCGTTAATAAATACTAAAACCAACGTTTTAACAGATGTTCACGTCCATGTAAATGTGAATATTTTTAATTAACCAATAAACTCGCTTTTTAACATGAATCACCGATTAAATAATCTGAAATATTTAAATTGTGTATTGGTGCCTTCGTTTCCGTGCCCAATGCCTGAATAAAATGTTTGGAATCACTCAGTAACGGTGTTCCGCATACCATAATGTTCATTGGATTTTATTTGACAGTTGATTTAATATTCAGGACAACTTTAGCGACATTCCCGTTGGTCAGTCCTTCTACATATAATCTAACGGGTTGTAATCGGACGACTGCCCTCAATTCATGTACTTAGAGAGAGGCTAAACCAGAATTTTATGTAGAGGCCATGTTAAATTAGCATTAGTCGATGACCTTATGAAGCATGATTCATCGTTAAATGTCACGACGCGATGTTATTTTAGTTATTTTTATGTTTGTGAATACAAACGTATTTTATTGAGTCATCTATAAAGATTTCGTATAATTATGAAAATTATTAATTATGCATACTGACATAAAAGACTGATGAATTTTAAAGAAGCGAAAGATGTATGCTAGGATCGTAGCAAGTGGAAGGACGTGGTCTCTGCCTACCCTGTCGGGAAAAATGCTTGAGTAATTGTATGTATGTATAATTATGATGAAAAATTACCTTCCAGTGGTCAATATCTTTTTTATATTTCATTCGTATTTCATATTTAAATTTTTGGTACACCAAAACAAGAGACTTCATCGAATTAATATATTTTTAGATCATAAAATTTATTACAATAGAATTATGGTCCGTTAATAACGTTTTACTTTGGCATACCTAGGGCTTAAGGTCTCGTTAAATACTACAAATAAACCTTAAAAGCGAGTTTAAATATTTCCACTCGTTTTGATATCCAATTATTTTTATTATAAATATTATAATCATAATATAGTCTTTCATCAGAAAATATACAGTGAATTAATGAATAAATAAAATTGAAATTTGAAGCAGGTTAATAGATGCAGAACCAAAACTTGTTTTAAGAAAAATTCCACAACGATTGAAGGTGTAAAAAATCGTTTAATATTTAAAATGAGAGCTCAAAAACATTTTGCTTGACAAATATTTATCGATAAAGCGCTCAAATATTAATAAAATTAATCTATGAGTTATATTCTATTATTTATTACGTAGAAACATAAGTTAGAGCCAATAAGTTCTCGCTTACGCCCTTATGCTCCTAAGTTACAAGTCACAACTATTGAATATAATTCAATAAAGTATGTCCGTTATACGGCAACTTCACAATAGAGTAGGCACAAATAATGGATTATCTGTGTCTTTATAAATCTCATTCGCTTTCTTGACTTTCATTAATTCTTACATGTATTCTAGAAATGTTGATACTTGTTTATATATTTTGACATGTTTTACGAAAAGCCAACCGACAGGTTTGATTGCATTTTTGTAAAATTCTGTCTTTACTCAGACAAGAACATACTCGTTTCATTGGATCGTGGGTAAAATTAGTGGCAAAGGTTAATTGTATTGAAAAAAATTATCACTTGACCGAGTTAAAATACAAATTATCAACGACTAGTTACGCCCCACGGTATCACCCGTATTAAATTTGTTCGAAATGTTTCGACACGGTGGAACGTGCCGCCACCAACGCAACCGTCGCGTCGTATCGCGTAGCGTCTATCGTAGGTCTCGCTTCCGATACTTGCCTACAGCTTGCCTGATTTCATCACGTTCGAAGTTCCAGCTCCTTAAAGTCCTAACATGATGTTCTATATACCTTATAAACTCTCTTAATAAATAGGCAACAAAATCAAAAAAATAATTTTTCAAATCTCACCGACCGTTTTAATAAATTATTAGCACGCTCAAACAAATAATGTTTTGAGATTTATAATGTTAGTTTAGGTGATTAACTCAGAGAAACGTAATAATTCAAAGACTTTTTGTGGGTGTATACTTATCAACATAGCATGATACTTTCTTAGTAAGGACAAATCTGAGGAAAACGCCTTGACACGTAACCGTGCCGGAAAGCGGAAGAGAGATTTTTTTATCGCAGCCGACGCGACGCGGACACTTTCGTTTTATACACGTTTTAACCTACAAAAAAGGTTTTAGTCTTAATTAATCACGGTCCCCATAGGAATTACTTGTTCTTGTTATATATCAACGTTTATTAACGATTTTATAAAAATAAAAGTTAATATTAATTATACGTGAAGATATATATTTAAAAAAACTAAGATCTTAAGTATTTAATTATTCAATAAATAATTAACTAAACTAAACGAAAAGTAAATGCAATCATTACATTGTTTAGCATTTTAATACAATTAAGGCGATGAAACATGTATTACCGACTCAAAATTAGGAATATAACCAATTAATATGGCAAGAAATATACTTACATGAATAAAATACATCTGTGTAAAATATGATTTTACCAAAATTTTCCTGAACATAATTTACCCAATACCACAATAACTTCATCATTTATCGTTATTTAAATAACATCGTTTCTGATTACCTCAAAAGCGTGAGACATTATTTCGAAAAAAGACCTGATATTATTGTAGGCAATAACATAAGCAGGCCGCTCGAGGTAATTCTCCCATTGTGACAATGGTCAATTATGTAGAGCGGTGCGACTCAGTTTTGACTTCATAATAGGAATGTGGGAGAACTTTTAATTCTACACAAAATACAATGTTATCATCGTTGGCTCGCGATTGCACCGAAAATAAAAAAAATTATTAACAGCGTTGATCGTATGCATAATAATCTTTGACCTCCTGCCTAGTTTGACTTTATCTAGTACTAAAAAACATACTTCAATGAAAATATTTGTATTGTACCTATTTGTGAGAATTGAAATATTGTTAAACAAATATTGTTAAAATCCCCGATGACTGTGAGAGAGTAAATTTTTTTTTGTAAATAACCTTAAATTGACTTTTATGTGTTTAATTCCTGTAATAAGACAATTGAATCTAATATATAAGTGCAATAGTGTTACGAACTGTAATCTTTTTTATTATTCTATTGGTGGGGTATCCTGAAGTCAGTGTATTGTTAAAGATATCTTAACAATTATTTACAATTAGCCATATTCTTAATCCAAAAGTGTCTGGGTTCGATCCCATAATACATGCAATATTCTTACTTTGGAATCAAACGGTTTTTAAAGTTGAGCAAACAAAGTTTAAAACAAAAGTGCTACATATGTAAGACAGTCATTTTTAGTTTTACGTTCATTGTCAAAAGTATTTCATTTGAACTCACGCCCTCTGTAATGGAAAGAGTCGAACCATGTGAGACTATCCTCTCATATAGAAAAAAATCATTCAATATTACAATTTTCATAAAGGGAAACAATATACCTATCAATTGAACAATTTCGATGAACATCTTACCACAATTAATCATTTATAACCACAAATTACTTCTATCTCATCAAATAGTTCGTATCAATACAATCAGAACAAACACAAACAACAACATAAATTTTTTATACATGCGCGAAATTCAAAATTAAACAACCACAACTTTCGTTTTGATATCAAATAATACCGAATAACAGATATGGATCCCTAATTAAAATCAACGTTGATAATGAGAACAATGGGCATACATTGGCTAACGTATAATTGGTTCTATAGTTGTATTTTGAATAAATAATTGCTAGTCCGTGTACTTTATTTCTGTCTCACATGATTTTAATATGATGTTTTATCATGAAAAAATCAAAATACATTTTTGAACATACTGTATTTCGTTTTAATATTTGTAATTATTAACTTTTATTACTATTTAAGTCAGTTCTTTAATTCCCCAGAGTTAAATGATATTTCATATCTTGCCAGTTAATTGGATTATAAAATTAATGATGTCCATCGATCTGGAGTAATTGTAAAACCGGTTCAGATATTATAACTTCCATAGTTAGATTTTTCTAAAACAACATTGAATGTGAAGTAGAAGGTGAAGTGGAATTAAAAAACGGAGTAAGTATATAGCATCACCGAGAAAAAATGGATAAAAGCATAAAGTAAAAAATTACCGTTTAACGAAGATCAAAATAAACATCCATTTTTGCGATAAACCAGAACGAGTAAGTTAAAGTTAAAAAAGGGCAATCCACTTTCATATTAAATTATTAGACTGGAACAAAGTTATCTAGCTTGAGTTAAAAGCATCAAATCTCATCTCACGGTTTATACCCACGTCCGCGTCAGCTACGTAGACGCAATGTTTATGAGATAAGACAATGGAGTGAGAAGTCTCATGCCATGTGAGCACAGAATACAGGCCTCCGAGAAACATTAATTGCCAAATATTTATTGGGAAGTTTACACAATAGTATAATATAATTTTTTTAGTTTAATTTTCTTACCGATAGCTACTTACAAGCTTCACCGTCAACTGAAACTAATATCAAATAACATGTTATGGTTAACATTCAAACAGTAATTTCTAATTTCAATCACTGAATTTGTTGAGAGAACCTCAGATTCAGAGCTTGTACCCAACAATCCTGAGTTCCTGTTAATAAAAGTTTATTATACTTTCAATAGCAACGCCACGGACGACTTGAATTGACAGTTTATGTTACACACTTTAATTGAATATAATCTATCGGTCATCTGTAGCATCGGAACAGAGAGACTGCGAGTTCAATCTCTGTACAGAATAGGTTTTTATGTGATGAACATGTTTCTTGTTGTGAGCCCCGGGTGTTGGTACAAAATATATTTTTTCGTACCTATGTCACCTGTTTGGTCACCATAACACAGAGATGCTCGCTCAACTAGAGAGAGTCGATCGCGGGTATTACCTAAAAGTATAAAATACTTCAAAACTCTTACAATGGCTAACTAGATGCAAGTCACCAATTCAAAATTAGCTCTTACAGATAATTTACCAAACTTTGGTCTTTTATATCTGAAGAGAAATATCTGTATTTGTAAGAAATAATTTACAGTTAACATGATCGTACGGATGTACTTATTTCTGTAAGTCGACATTTTCGCATATGTAAATATGTATAACAAAAATATCGCTATTATCTTAATAACGAACACCTAACAATAATTCATATATCTCTCGCCACAGACTTAAACGTAACAAAACATTGTGGGTTATCATCTTGCTTGAGGTTGGCATTCAGTAATTATATGCTGTCCTCTAAAAATTACGTGATATACAATTCTATGTATGAACATCCAGAGATTTATGATTCTTGAGTTCGTACAATTATTTAGTATGTATTTTAATTTAAAGCCATTTCATTAATATTGTTTTTTTTTTTCATTCAAAATTAGTAGATTGGCAGTCGATCAATTGCTACCTAAATATTTTGTGATAGCTTGCTGACCCTATAAGTTTGAGAACCTATAATTAAACAAACAAATGTATGCTTATCCCTCCAAATTGTTATAAGGTAGATTATTTCGAAAGTAATTTATATACATTAACAGTTTCAAGGTTATATTGGTACCGCAGAAACCAAATAAAAACTTGTATTACACTAACCGGCAAGGGTGGTGTTGTAACATCCCAATAACGGGTTCCTCTTCGAGTAATATCGATTTCCTCTGTTGCAAAATTGCTTTTGCATCTATGATTTAAATTGTTTCCTTCTGTTGCAAATTTTATCGACTTTCGAATGGTTTGTTCTAAGGTTTGAAACTTAAAATATAATTGCGTTTGTATATACACGAGTAACAACAGTATTGGTGCGATTACGCTATAAAGATGATTTAGTTTGTAATTTTATCATTTTTTGCTGGGTGCTAGAACTTGAAAATTGTATCCGAGTGGATCGCAACCACCGTATGTATATCACTCAGTTCAGGCATCAGCAAGTGCATATCTACTAATCAAGCGTGCTGGTAGGAGTTAATACCCGACTGAATCACGAACATCATACACATGGTAATAAGCCCGTCATTGTGACTGTCTTTTGATATATCGCGTTTTGGAACAGAGCGACAGCCAGTGTATATCACGTTGCCGAGAGTTTTTTGGCACGACAGCGGTGCTCGGCGATGGACTGCCGATATCTCGAAGTTCGCTGTTGTTTTAGATTTGTACTATCGTCGTTGATACTGCAATATGTTCTATGTCCAAAAACTCGGCCTCAATATTATTCTTTGTAAAATGTTATATTTATAGTTATTTTCTTATTAATCCATACTCAGGATTGATTTGTATAAAATTATATAAATTTTACCAATAAAATATCATCGCGATGTGCATGTCATGCACCTAGCATATCATTAAAAAATGGTTTTCTCTCTCTTGTAAAATCTGTTCATAGTAACATAGCCCGTTTTGCAGTATCACCGACACTATGCTGCTTACCAGCATGCAGAGTGTTGTCATTTTGCCATGCTACGCTTAAATAGAGTATCATACTACTTATTTATTTTTAATATACATATAACTAGGTATGTCGTTTTGCTACGTCACGGAATGTCACGAACGTATTACAACAACATAATATATTATAGCTACCTATCACTCTTGTTTACATCGTGTAGTAAAACCAAAACTTTATTTTAATAATCTTAAGATATTGGAATTTAATAGCCAGTTAATTAAGAATAATATTTGGTTTTATTTACTTTAAAAAAATATAATTTAAGTCTACCGGTGAGTTTTAGATTGCGTAATGCTATATTTTTAATTAAAATAAATTCCGTTAGGTGTGTAGTTCCGGATCCTTAATTAAATAGAAGGATTATTCTGATTGTTTAATTGTAATTAACAACTGATAAAATTTCAAGAGAAACACTTCATAACATATAATTATGTATTTTAAAATTCATATAAATATGAGTAAATTAATTAATATCTGTTTAGGTATATGGAGTAAAATTCTTTAAATGGAAAGTAGGTAAAAATATACCTAAAATGTTCTAATGTTTAATAGTAAACCTACTATTTTTACTTTGTCAATAACTAGCAACCTCCTGCAATTCTTTAGTAAAAATATCGTATTAGCAGTTCCTTTGACTATTACCACCTTACTAAATTGACCTTTTTATTGGTAATGTAGTGTAGTTGTGATTAATTCCTATTTCTCATTGTGAACACTTTTCTACCATGTTTATCATATGACGTCATCAACCAATTAACGGCTACCTATTCATTATCATTCATCAACATCATCAATTATTCCACGGGTTACAGTCGCAGATGATAATTGTATCAAATGGCAAACATTTTCCCGACTGTGCCACATCATTTACTACTTGCCAATACTCCGTATTATTCTAAACACAATATCTTGTACAACAAATAAACACGTGAAAAAACGCATCAAAGTAAAAAAAAAGATGTAATTAATTTTATTTTTATTTTTGTAGATTTAGCGTTATTACCACAATCTCACCTGACGTTAAGGAACGATGATAACACGATAAACTAGTTGGGGTGGATTTGTTCTCGAGGATAGCCACCGGATATCAACTATAGGTGCTTGGCGACAGATTTTAAACTTGAGGGTGGTAGCTAGCCAGGAGAGCATTAGAAAATACTCAACCATTACGCTATAATTTCATCACCATATTTTCCTTCACCGAAAGCTCATGCTCATTGCAGGGATTCGAACTCGCGTCGATCGACGCAGTGTCCTTAAACTGGGGACACAATTTCATACACGGCCATTCAATTCTAAACTATGTGTAACTTGGTATTATTGTAACTAAACAGCTTATATTCCACCATAAATATATGTATGTATAAGATTTTAAACAGTCAAGCACACAATTCACAATTATTTTCGCAATTAGACACACAAAAAAGTTTCTCATATCGGAGGATGGAACCCGCTATCGCTATATTGTGTTCAGAAAAATATGACCTGAATATTGCAAAATGTTTAACACTCACAAAATCCATAAATTGAATATTTATAAAATTAATTGTAAAATGTATTTGAAACAACCTTGATTAGTAATATAGCGTCACGTCGCGTCGTCGGTAAGGCATGCGGGAATATTATGATTCTTTAAAATGTTAACAATCGAAACCGGACCCGAATATGAATGACATCATCAGCATCAACGATTGAAAGGTCACCTCGATTATAAGTCAAAAACGGCTGGGAATTGCGCTTCTTCGATATAAGAAGTTTAAGTATAATTACCCTACATAAAAATATAGATAGTTACACATCATTTTATATATATTTTCCCGCGAGCTACAAGCAAAGTAATGGAAAATAGATGTATCACTTTGTCGTACGATATTTATAATATGCCTTATAAAATATCATTGATGATAATTCTTGTAATATACAACTAGTTAGATATGTAACCGACTACCCTTGTAACCTATCGTTGTTCTCATTTCTCGTAGACGTTCATAATTACTGCTCTGCTCCCTAGAGACATAGCGTAAGCTATATATAGCAAGTTGTATAGCCTATATGACCTTCCTCAAGAAACAAGCTATAAAATAGTAAATGAATTTTCCAAATCTGATATGTAGTTGAAAAACAAACATAAAACAATATCTTGAACTTTATTAATTTTACATAGGTACAGATGTTTGTAACCATTTTTATCTTCTTATGAATAATATTTTGAATCTTATACTACACCCTAATTAATACAATTTTTCTTAACAAATGGACTACTAATGAAATAAAACTCTAAACACAAAATTTCGACGCATGAGTTGTTACTGGCAATACTCATTGTCACCTTGTAAAGTAAGCAGTAAAAAGTGTAATTGTTGTACTGTTGCAATAGATGTTGTCGTCGTATAACTTATCAGTTATTGCATAAAGACGCACGTAAATTGTACGTAAGCATTTTTGTAGCTAAATTCAATCTAATTCGGAATTTAATATATCAAAACTGCAATAAGTCACGGATTTATTAGGCACTTGTTTTGAAAAATATTTGAGCCTTGAGTGTCTTTTACTCCTTGCCTCAAGCGTGTAAGATGCTACAAAGGTTACTTGTTCGTTTGTAGTTGTGTTAGTATGCAGAATAAAAACTGAATAAATTGCTGTTTAACTTTAAAATATTATAATGTAGGTAATAACAAAATTCTTAAGTTTGATCTTTGTTTGATCTATTAATTAATTGTTAATTAGTTAATAGATTTACTTTAATTGATATGCTTCTCATATTTAAGTGCTCTTTAACCTAAACTGTTTACTTTGTTTACCGTTATGACCCATGCAGGAACCATCAAATTGATTTGTTTTTATTGTTATGTATGACATCACACAAGTTGACTACGAATATTAATGGTGAATTTGCATTATTTTTCATTATACTCGTCTGGAATAATAAATTAAAAAATCACTTTTTATACATAAGAGCTTGTACCGTCGGAGTAATAACGTGAAACCGATTCATAATAATAATAGTAGGACTTATGCAAGGTTTAACTGCCGAAAAGCACTAGGTACTAAATGCATATACCTACGCATATTTCTTTCTTCCTTCCAGAAGGCAGAAACATGTATATATGTATAGTTATTATAGTTAGATCGAATTTTACGGATAAGGTATTAGTCAGATCGCTACCTATTTGAATGTACGTCACAGCCCAAGCTGAAGTTCGGCCACTTTGGCACCCTTGAACTTGTTGTCTCGCTTCCGCGGCTGAGTGTGCCTTTCACGCTCACCCCCGTTCTCGTTGAAGCTGTCAAAACCTCTAATAGCTCCAGGGCCCTAGCTAACATCATAGTCGGTTCGAAAAAATAATAATAGAGTTTGCCGGATCGAAGGATGTTGTTTGCAAAACGAGGCGTTCGATCGCAGTGCTTAGGAGTACCTATTATGAATGGCCTCAGGATTGCGGTCCATAATCAAACTACATATTATATACACATAAATCTAGGTTGCAGTGACTCTGCCTGTTCGCTACTTCATAACATAATTAAATAAAAAATGTATGCTTAATAATAATAATGTATAATGTATGACTTCATACATTACAAAATAATAAATTTTACTTGATAAATAGGAAAACTGACCGTGGGCTTTTTATAATTTTATCAAAACAAAATCTCTTGCAGTGTTCAAAAATTACGATAAAGTTTTGACACAAACAAAACATTCATTATCCTTTGTTCGGTTTGGTTTAAAAGATAACAGGCCCGTTTGTTCCCATGTCTATCTGTCCGTCCTCCCGTCATAGTCTCGAAACTTTCAAGATTTTTGACGAGCCTCGGGAATATCACAATTTCTTTGAGGTAATTAATGGCGTTTTTTAAAGCTAAAAATTGTTAAACTTTGATTTTTTTAATTTAATAATCGGGAAGTAGACAACTTTTGGAAAACTGTTTTAAGCACTTTGTATGTTTTAAATAATACCAATGAAATAATATTTATTCATTAATATACGTTTATAATATTTTTTTATTTAAATAAAAACATGCCTCAAAAACGCATCGTGACGTCATCATTCAATAATGGAATAAGGTTAAAGGTCCAATATGCAAAGTTGAATTTGCTAGAATTTCAGTTTAAGCTTTTGAAATTTCTACAGCAACTATTTAATTTAAAACCACTCTATCAACACTTAGTAATAATAACTTTACAGTCACTTGTCACAAGTTAACACTCAATTTCGTATATTCATTGAACGTTGACGTCATATTTTCTGTATGGTGTTTCCAATCACGCGACTCGCTGACAAAAATATATTCATTTTCAAAAGAAAAGATAAATAAATAATCATTTTAGTTTATGGCTTTTCATCTATAGACGAATATTATAAATTAATTAACTATAATTTTAAATACTGCATCATTTTGCGGATTATATTTTATTACTAACTTCGGCAATTACATCACTCTTGTGTATACCGATTACCAACATACAGTGTAAACTCCAATATCACAAGACAATTTTTTCCAAAAAGAAAACCATCTTTAATTATTTTGAGGAGTTTCCTGGTATATCTCCGAATTCTTATGTCAAATGCCAATGAAATTAAAATGGACCCTTGATCATCCAAATCGGTTCCTAAACAAAGAAGTTATGGCTGAAAATCCATAAAAATACATTCGAATTGAGATCCTCCTTTGAATTCGGTTAAAAAATAAGTATAAGTAATAAAATAAGTAGTAAATAAATATGACATGCATCCTTTTTGTAGCTATACTTACATAGTTAGGCGTTTTATGAAAAAGTCCGAGGTAACGAGTGAATTTTTATGATGCGCGCGCTTTTTCTCTTGTTATATTGTGATGAAGATAGTCACACTTGATGTTACGTGACGGACAACTGCCGAAATAACACATAAATTTCGTGTAAATTAAAAATCATTTTGATCAAAGTATAACTTCTAACGCGCGTGCATAATCAAGTACACCTATCCAGTTTTTCCCTAAATTTTTATTGTCAATGTATGATCCAAGCAAGTGTTCCAAGTTTATTAACTACATAGAGTTCAATCATCATCATCATCATTTCAGCCGTAGGACGTCCACTGCTGAACATAGGCCTCCCCCATAGATCTCCAGAGCGACCGATCTTGTGCGGCCTGCACCCAACGAGTTCAACATCGCACTGTTAATCAAATACTGCTGGATTTTAATTTAACTTTATCTTGTATTAATAATTAATCATAATAATTAATTATCATTGTCAAAATTATATAAGGAACTTTATATATTCTGATTTAGTATTAACTTTAGTGACAAACTAATATTAAAAGTGCCAAAAAGTTCCTTCATTAGTACGATGAAATAGTAAAAACATTGCTTGAAATTACATCTGAAACAAACTTGAACAACAACTTCTAACTCTTGATATTTTGACTCATGAAAACTAATCTTAGTTTGCCAATATTAAAATAAATAAGTTTATTGAAAGGCTCATAGGATTCGTTTTGAATAAATACATCTTTATAAGTTATAGTTAAAAAAAAACGAAGTACTCATGATAAACAATGTTGTTCTCTAACAATTTTAGACAAAATGTGTTCTGGATAGTTAACAAGAAAAACCTTTTTTCTGTTTATTACCATAATTATATTATTAAATATAAATAGTTGTCAAAGGTGTTTTGTTGCTGGTAATTCCTAACTCCATTAATTCTTCATCAGAATTAGTGATTCAGACAATATTTCAAAGCTTATGTTTCCCGCTATTAGCTAAAAAAAACAAAAACACAAGCATAGCATTTTTATTAAGAAAATGGTAAAGTAAAACTTTTTCAAGCGAAATATTCGCACGGATCACTTAGTACGATATAATCTTTTCTATATTTCGGTATATTCTGAGCTTTGGTATTTAGTCTATAGCGTAAAATTCATAAATTCGGTTCCAGTCTCTTTAGCAATTAATACAAATAGATTAAGAAATATAATGGTACAAAAGATTAACAGGACTAACCGTTTTAAAGTCTCTCTACAATCATTGAAAAGAACAAACTGAAATATTGTTTGAACTAAAATAATTAAAGAGATTTTCGGCATCGTTTTATTGGCTTTTAACGTGGATAGCGCTGTAATCCATGAAAGTATTGTAAATGAAGCCTAAGATAAACCTTCATTATCTCCAAGTACTAACGTTAAGGGAGCTTAACTAAAGTGTTATTGTGTTTTATTCCACAGATTTACGATGTTGATAAGGTGTCCGGCGGCACTGTGTGTCGTCGTGGCTCTACTAGCTGCAACATACGCTAGTCCTGAGGTAAGTTTATTCATATATTTTAATTAGAAATTCTCTGATCTAGTGGTGGGCGATCATGAATGATTTACATAGGTCGAGAAATTTGTTTATTACTATTGTTGATTAGGTAAAAGAAGAAGATCTTTATAAGAACTTATATACCGACGAGATAAAAAAAGCTCCTCCGGAATTTTGAAGTTAGTCACTGAGCCTATCAAATTAGTAATTACTAGTGGTTAAAATCAAGATATCTCGAGATATCTTCATAATCGAATGATTTTGCATTAGTTTATCTCATAATCGCCCGCCACTACTCTGATCTTACTACAATCTAATTTCTTCTCTGCTAACTAAATTGATTAGTTCATTTAAGCAATGACTTACGTTTTGTTACAAGAATTACTAAGTAAAGCGGTTCAAATTAATCTATATTTCAGGTGTATAATAGGAAATAAATTATTCTTTATTACTATCCACTAAAATAATTATAACATGAACATACAAGTTATATCGCATTGTTAGTAATAGGTTTCATTTTTTGTAATAAAGCGTAAAAATGATAAGCAACAAATTTTCTGTTGCCAGAATTAATAATACATGTATTCAGAATATTCAGATTATTATCTCATGTATCTTGGACTACTTTAACATCGTCAATATTATTTATTAAATATCTTAGTTTAATATTATTATTATATAGGATTTTAATGCTGTGGTTCCTTTAAATGACCTTATAAATATCTGAAATATTTCTAAATATAATTAAATCAACATTAAATATACTGACTGTTAGTTTCAAAATCAAAACTACTTCTATACTTCACTACAAATTGGATCTACTTGAATAATCGGATATCCTTTTAAAACTGGTCAGACATGATTTCGTGTATGCTAGCTAATTACAAATTATCAAAATACAATTTTGTATAGCCAATGGCTATAAAGGTATAAGCTATATATGGCTATTAGTCATTAGGTATCTTTTGGTATCTTTTGTTGAGAACTTTTAGTCAAAATAAAAATCAAAACTATTTTATACAATTTAGGGTCAGAGAAGGCACTTATGATCATTATAACACTACCACTACCAATTCCTAAAACACATCAGTCATCGATAAGATCCGGCGAGAAACTCGATCGGATTTACCATTTTTATTTAACTGCAAGTAGTTTTTATAGTTAATAATTAAATTATTTTAATGTATAGAGAGTCGGTTAGTAAAGTACATTTGAGTGTTCACCGAAGAGGTAGTGTGGCATGGTTATCGCAGTTTTGCGGCCGTTTTCAATAACTTATCTGAGTATCCTCGATTAGTACATTTGTAATAAGTACTATCTTTAACTTAAGACAGATATCGGCTTCTCCCTTTAATTATGTTATATAAAAATATAGTCTGTTAAAAAACAACATAATTTATGATTTTCAAAGGCATAAATCAGTTTACTTTTAATTAAGTAAACATATTTTACACGCCAACATCCAACTGTAACATAAATTATTTGATTGTTTAGTTTATTAGAAATTTATTAATTATGTTAATAATAGGTTCTTACATATGAAATTAGCGTTTTATGTGGAAATAGTAAAACGAAAAAAAAAAAGAAAATCCGTCACGGGACGCCCGGCAAATAAGAAACATCGAAATTATTTTGTATAAGTTATATGCTTAAAAGAACAGATTCCGACAGGATTCAGACATGGTATAATGAAAAGATATAGCAAATACAAATTTGTTCCATAAAATAATAACTGTATATTACATAAATGTTCATTTTTATTAAATATAAAATACCAAAAATTTCAAATTTCAATTTTTAATTTTTTTTTTTTTTTTGAAATCGCGACAACTCAATTATTTTCATAATCGTATATTCATTATTTCATAATTCATAGCACATCAAAAAAAGTCAAGTTGTTTCGAAGTGATGATTCGCACCTAGGATTTTGGAAAATAGTAGTCACGCTTACGACCATTAGGCTACGAGTTGATTTTAAGAGTGTGCTGATAATATATATTTTTTTATGATAAAAAGGGGCAAACGGGCAGGTGGCGCACCTGATGGAAAGTGATCACCGCCGCCCACAAATATCCGCAATCATCTAGAGTAGCGAGGCATCGCCACGGCCTTTATCGCCACGCCAACAATCAGGTTTACCCCTCGCCTCTATAGGCGACATCTATAAACATCTATATGTTTAACATGAAAAATATTATAAAATTAAATATTTAATCAATCGATGTATGTACCATTATTATTTAGGCACTTTCGCCATTTTATAGGTACTTCATTGATTTCATTGCAATAAAATTGTTGATACAAGAATCAATAAAACCTTTGAAGGCGATTTGGATGGTCTCATAGGAATTGAAAATTTTTCCTCGTAAGAAATTGTCCGAATTCTGAAAAAAGTGGTAATGTGTTGGAGCAAGTTCCGGAAAGGATGGTGGGTGTCAAAGACATTCCAACCGTAGTTCCTCTAATTAAACGAGCGTCTTTCGTGAAGTATGGGGTCTAGCGTTGTCCTAAAGCAAGAGTGGGCTAGAGAGATTGACTAGTCTCGGTTGTTTATCGCTAGTTTTTCCATCATGGTTTGCAATTGCTGATAATACAGATCTGCCGTTATCATCTGGTCAGATCTTAGAAAGCTGTAGTGTATGACATCAGCACTGGTCCACCAAATACTCACCAGTACCATTTTCTGAGTCAACTTTCGTTTGGGACAGGATTTGGCCGGTTCTCCTGGTTTCAACCACTGTGATGAGCATTTCCGATTGTTGTAAATTAAAGAATCCATTTTTCATCACAAGTAACAATACGAATCATAATTCCCTCGTTATTGTGACAGTTGAGTAATGTAACGCAGCACTTAACGTGTGTTTGTTGGTGTGCTTCATTCAATTCACGCGGTACCCATTTCTCGAGCTTTATCACTTTTCCAATTTGTTTCAAGTGAATTAAAATTGTTTTATCACTCACACCAAAGCCTGCCGCTAACTCTGACGTGGTTTGCGATGGATCCGCTTCCACGATCACCATTAATTCTTCATTATCAACAAGAGTCTCCAACCATCCACGGGATTTGTTTCGTAGGTCAAATTCTAGAACGAAAACGTTGGAACCATGACAAACAAAAATCAAATGGTGCGAAAACAAATGAATCTCTAAATTCGAAACACAAATATACAACTCTAAATTGGAAATAAATTTGAATTTGGAATTCCTAACCAAATGCCAGATATTTGAGATCAAGATGGCCAATTCAACAAAACGCAAATTTTATATGTTAGGACCAAATACCAATAATAAAAAATTTGAACAAAAACATAATAATAGCTTGAAGAATTAGAGAATCTGAGAATTATAAATATTTACGCCTAAAATGTGTTATAAAAATAACAAAAGATTATTAAGTTGTACAAAATTTAGATTAATTTGTATAGTATAATTGGGTATAATTTTTCTCAATTGTGTGTAAATTCTATTGTAACCACAGTTGTAACATTTTAGTATCATTTCGAGTGGCTTAAAAGTTTTCTTGACTGAGAATAATTATTTATTAAAAAATTATAAATCCATCTTAGATGTCAATATATATATTTTTTAATATAAAATACTTTTAATTGGCTACCATAAACCTAGGAATTTTACATTAACATTTTTTTATATTGTTACCAATACTGTAATATTATACTTTGCCCTTTGATAATGAAGATTATGCCATCTGTTCGTAAATAAGTCAGTTTTTAGGGAAGATATTTTTACAGTATTTAGTATATTATGTTGTGTTTCTTTTTCATCTATACATTTTTCGATACCTACTCTGAATGTTGTGTCTAATTTATCATATTATTATAATTATTAATATTTATTTATGATATTATAATAATAAAACTGAAGACGTTTTATGTTTGTTTGTTTAAACGCGCTAATCTTTGGAACTACCAGAGAAAAAAATCGATAAATTGTTTTTGTATATGATAGCCAGATTTTGTTTTGTAATAGTATAGGATATAATTTTACGCTATGATCCTAAGGAGCGGGATCAGTAACTATAAACGTCATGCAATCTATCAAGCTGTAGGACAAGTACAACAATCAAAAATGACGAGGGTACGGGCGCGTTGTAGGCAGCACGGACGCGTGGAGAGTGTGTCGAATAAATTTAACACGGGTGAAACCGTGTGGCGCAGCTAGTACTTTCACAAAAGTCATAATATCTTAAGCATTGCGTAACATAAATAATCAATTTCGATTACTGTTAACAGTATCATGGAACAAACAATACAATTGATTATTAAAAATCTATTAAGTACACCCAGAAACTATAAACCGACTAAAGCAATTCAACTTTCATGTTACTAACTGTCAGCATAAATGGTGTCTCTGTGATTTTGTAGACAAACATTGCGACCCGAGTATGCACTTTCGACGGTTTGAAATATGTTTGGTTTGGTAAAAGCCTTGACGAACATATTTACGAATGGCATACATGGTTTGGCGTCATATTAACGAATTAAGTTCAAATATAAATATGCTTTTAACAGTTATATAATTAACTTTTCACTTTCAATAAAATAATATACAGCTAATAATTCATATTACAAACTTGTTCTAATACAAATTGCTGTATTTGTCTGTATTGAAGTAAGAATTTGTTTCGTAATTTATTTCATAAAAAATTTGAGTATTTCGTACCTTTGCACCTTGCGCAATTTCTTGTTAAAAGACCAAATGGTGAATTTTAAACTGTACATACAATTTGAAAGTTTCAAAACAATTATGTAAAAAACAAGAGCTGTTGCGAATTAAAACATTAATTAAATCGCGTTTTTGATAAAAGAAGAGCAATATTTTTTTTTATTACACCATTAAATGGCATCAATTAAAATATAAACAATAAGTGATATGCATGATGGCTTACATTGTAGTGTATGTACGAAGTCTTTATGAGTAAGCAACTGACATAACTATAAGTTTTAATACTTTATAATTTATTATGAAGTAGAATCATTTAATAAAACTAACGTATATGTATTTACATTATTTATACACGTTTATTGATTTATTTTATTTCATTAGCAATTGCTGTTTTAACAAGCTTATGATAAATAGAATAAAATAAAATAGTTATAGGAGAAAGTAGAAATTATAATTCATTTAGTTATTTAGAATATACTTTTGAATTATTAATAACTCTTTATTTTTCTTTTACAGAGCAACTTGTTCACATGTCCAAATGGTAAGTCATATTTTTTCATTTGGTATAATATAAACTTTAACTTATTGTAGGTATTTATAGTACAACACAAAATTTTACCTGCGAATACTCTTTTATCAGCTTTGTATCTTATGTACGGTAAAGTTTTACTCATCAGGGAGTTAGGTTAATGAGTGTAATAAATTTCTCAAAAGATTATTTATATATAATTTTAATTTTGAATATGAAACATTTACTCGAGTGGAATATTAAACTTTATGTTAATACATTAAACGAAACCAAATAAGAAATATGTTTAAGATATTCAACTAGTATTAGATATAATAAGCCCACAGTTTTAAAAGAATATCTACTGCTTAGTGGTAGAGCACTCGAGCATCGCATCAAATAAATACCGTCGCTCTGCCGTGCGGTGCACTGTAAAAATCTGTTGCCAGTCACCTATCAGTATCTTCGGGTAGCTAAATATGCAAATTACGAACCACTTTGACCATATCATTATCTCTATCTAATATCACTTTGACCAATATAATTATGTATCATAATTCCAACTGATGAGATTTGGATCAGAACGTTAATCTACACGCTGTATACAACAACATAAATAAAATGAAGGACCTTGTTGTAGAAGTCCCTAAGACCACTTGTGAAACTTTTTAATCTGTTATCATTGACGTTTAGAGTATATTCGAATTATGCATATGTTATAATATAGTACAGATCGACAATAGGTTAAGTAAGACGGGACCAAAAACAGAATACACTAGTGAGCGTATTATTTTGTTAATTTACTTTGTTAAACGAGTTAGATCCAGCTACACTAAGCGTAACCACAATTAAACACATCTACTAAACTATAATTTACACTTTATAAGCTTAGGGTTGGAATAAATAAGCGGGATTTGAAGAAATTGTTGTTTTTAAGAATTACTTCAAAGAATTTGATTAGAAAACATGCTGTATTTGCATTCGTGATTTATTGTAGGAGACGTGTCGTTTAACGGAGTTCGATTTCTTCGCGGTTGTATTTTCTAATGACCTTGCTTCCGCGCATCCGTGTCGTCTCGTATCTTGGAGATTGATGACTACGTATTATGGTATTCTGACTCGCATGAACATTATAAATTATATACGTAATGTGATTTCGACTGTTTGACAGTTGGGTTCATCGCAACCACTTTATGCACCAGGGTTCTAGCTAAGTTGCCTTTCTATAGTCGTTAATACGAACGGAAAACGAATAAATGTATGGAACTTACATATCTCATCACGTGATTTAACGTTGCCATATGTCAATTCCATAATATTTTTCTTTCTCTCAGCGATAACGGTCGTAGAAAGGCATTTGGCTAGGCCCCTGATGTAACACCCAGCATAGAGCCATAGTGGCTTAGTTTCGAGATCAGCCGGTGTATATCCAGTAACCAACGGATCATCACCTAACTGGTTCGCGAGTTCCGACCACCATGTCACTTATTTATACTACACTAACGATCGCTCAATGGTCTAAATTCGACCAGCGAGTTTTTGGTTATAGACTTATTATGTTTGACATTTACGGTATGAACGTAAAGAATGAATATTATATCACTTGCTGACATTTTCCCTGAGTTTCATTGTCAATGTTTTGGGGTGTGTCTAAGTACAGTGGAACTGGTCGGTGTAGTATTCGCAGTATTATTTAAGATAATATAATAATAAGACATATTAAATGTTCTGTCAAAAAGTGTCGGTAATGGATGATTTGTCTATAGTTCCAAATTCAAATTTTTGTTGTTAGATTGGCACAACTGTTTTTCATTATGAAGCGGAGTTTGAGTTGCATCTGTCATTTAGATTAAATACAGTGCTGTGTTTAGTTAAATCATATCTAGTGTGTATGCGCCTTTGCACAAGGCCATCATTGTGAACGAATTTTTGTCAAAACACTCAACAAATAAATACCATCGAGCAACCACCTTATTCACCTGATATGTCTCCAGCCGACTTCTTTCTTTTTCCTAAACTCAAATTACCACTTCGTGGCACCCGTTTTTATTCAGTAGAATTAGACTTAAAGGAGAATTCGCGACAAGAACTAAACTCAATTCCGGAAAAAGCGTTTAAAAAATGTTTTGATAATTGGATTGTTCGTTGGCGTAAGAGTATCGTTTCTGAAGGAGCATACTTTGAAGGGGATAAAATAAATTTGGATGAATAACTAACATTTTGTGTAATATTGATCTTTTCCCGGTACTTTTGTGACAGAGTAGTATATAAATTTTAGCTTTCTACACTCCTTCTCCATATAAAGTATCCGTAGTTTTCTTGTCACGTATTAATATATAGATATATGATAAGCCATTGTATCAGCTGCCGAGAGGCTTGCATGTCGGGCTGACAGAAACAACCATCGATGGGTTGCATTGTACTGTGGTTACCATCAGGAACAGTGCCGTCCATTTGCCATGTTATTTAAAAAACTATCGGAGAATTAATATTCGAGAAACAGTTGCTTGGCGTAAAAGAAATATATAATATCTGAATCGGACAGTGTAACTGTTGGTTTTTTCCCCTTAATAGTACATAAAAGCCGGTTTGATGACGACGACTTTTGATGGACGACTCACAGCAGTTTCTTTCGTTCTTAGAATTATAGAATACAACTTTCATTTTTTTTTTATTATTTATATTCTTAAGGATTAGCGTTTGATTACAGTCTCGCCAGATGTTAAATAAAAATTTCTGCTAAGATGGTAATACGCTAAGTCTACAGAGAGACTTACTCTTAGTGTCTACTCCCAATGACGCAGAGTCCAAGCGAAGTGTCGAGAGTCGCGACATATATTTAAAATATTGCGTTCTATGACTATGTCATGTTTTATATTCAACTGCCGGAACCCGGAACACACTTATAGGTGTTTGGCAACAGATTTTCACAGTTTTGTTTACTACGGCCAGTCGAAACGATTAAAACATATAAGACCGTATTGTAAAAGTATCAAACCTAATACAAAACTATTATGTTCTCAAATTAACATAATACATACGAAACAAAGCACTAAGCTGAATGTTTCTATTACCCGAGATATTTCACATCAAGTGACACAAGCTTTTAGCCTGTAATGCCTTTACATCATCGCCAGACTAGAAGTTAACTAAATTTACCATTACTTAACTTGTACCTTCTTTCAATGTGATTAAGTTATACATTTTTTCGACTAATATACGGGCATTTGTCTCATACGTTTCTTTGGAGATTTCTCTATTTGGGGCAGTCCAGCTGGTGGAATACTTCCACCCTACAAAAGATCGCAGCCAAATGACCTAGTGTTGTGTTCCTGCGTTGTAGGGTTTCTAGTGCTCCTTGGGGAGTAAGGTCGGTGACACGCTAGTGATACCTGCTATTTACAAGCATCTATAGACTACGTTAGTCGTTGAACATCAGGCGGGTCTTTTGCTTGCTGTTGTTGTTACCTTTCTTGTATGAAAAATGTATGGATAGCAAATGTTAATATTAATTTTCAACTATTTATCTACTTTTCATCAATATCGGGGAACATAAGCTTTAAAATTATGGTTTAAACATTTATTTTTATGAAGAATTAAAGGGATACAAGGGATTTAAGTCATTGGGGTTTAGGGGGGATTTAAGGGGGAGGGACCTTTGAGAATTAATAATATGGTATGGAGATTATTTATCTAAATATAACCAATTCAAGTATTTTAGAAATGTAATAATTTTTTAATTTACTTTCATAATTTAGATCAAGGTTCTTTTTAATTAAAACAAAACGAAATCGCAGAAAGCGATTAAAACTATTAATATAATCGTAGTATAATGCCATTAAACACAGCCGGCTCGATCGCGGCTCAGGCAATTTGTCAAACTAGATATTTTATTAGTAGAGTGTTTGCCTTGGAGCTACGTCAGCGGTTATCCAATCTTGATTTTCCCTAATCATTATAAATTTTGATTAATATTAAATTATTATATTTTTACTTTATCAAATATTTTCTCTTTTTAAACGTCTTTGAACGCAGTTTGACTGGTGAAATGCTTCCACCCTACAAAAGATCGCAACCAAATAACCTTATATTATGTTCCTGCGTGTGCGGGGAGTAGGTTTACCAGTACTCCTTGCGGAAGAGGGTTTCAAGGAAAGAGATAGGATACAGAGAAAACTCTTTGGAAATTTATCTTGTCTTGTAGCGGCCGTACTTGTTAAATACATCTTCCTTAAATAGAAGATCGCAGCCAAATAAATGTGTTGTGTTCGTGCGGTACAAGGTTTGCAACGCTGTAGTGATACCTCTGGTTTTTCTCTTTTTATGCACGCACCCCTTGTTGATTGAAGAATTATTTCGTCAAATAAAATACACAAATAAATTACACTCGGAAGTGATGTAGGTTATTTTATATAGTAATTAACGCAAACGATATCGCGGGTGGTTGCTAGTATATGTTATGAATGCGATGGTACGTTGTTTGGATGTTTGTCAAACAATCATACTTAAACAGCTGGAACGATTCTAATTTGGCATAGAAATCCATTAAATTGGATAATAAGATACGTACCTACACCTAGACGAAACTTTATATTTATTATCATTAAAGTTTAATTAACACTCAGGGAGGCGGCCGAGTAACCGCTGGTAATTTAATATATCTCAAATCGCTTTAATTGGGTCAAGGTGCTAACAATACCACGGAGGACGCAAGTTCGAGTACCGCAAGGGCCGATTAAATTTCTAGTTAAGCTGAATAGGACTTCAGAAATTATATCCTACATGCCCCAATACAGCTAAAAATAACTACTATACTATTTCTATTTCTTTAGTTTCTCGATGACAGTTCTAATTTGATAGTTGTAGTGTTGTGAACAAATAAGTAATGATATCGATCGCATATATTTATTACGATTACGACACTGACGATTCATCAGATTTTGATTAAAATAAATAAATAAATATTACCTGTCGTTATAATTATTTCGTTTCATTGTCGAGTACCTACCTATACCTATTTATTTTACAACTGCTTCGAAAATATTGAAGAAGTTGACATTATCAATCAAGAATTAATACGTGTAATATCTTGTAATGAAATATAATATTAGTTAAAAATTTGTACATAAGAATCCGGCACTAGTTTAGTTTCATACATTTTGTAAAAAAATATCGGGTCTGTTACGTTTATCGATATAGCTCCATCCCTATCAGTTTATCCGACTCTGATATACACCTTGCACGTGTGTAAACGTCATATTTTTATAAAATAATGAATACATAATGTAAAAAAGACGCTCGTTCAAGTTTCCACAGGTGCTGTCCTCAAGAAAATAAAAAAATGGAAATGGTATAGAAAAATTGTGTGTACTTATATATGCTCGTGAGAAATTATATGTCTATGGCGTAAAAGTAAAAGTGTAGACGAGAGGTTACTCAATGTATTTTTTATGGATGTTCAGTCTTAACTTCTTTGTTGATGAACAGATTATTTTTTTGTTGGATAGGGAATACCTCAAGGGTGGAAAACTTTTTAATTTCATTTGCATTGCACTTTGAACTTCTAAGATACACAAGGGAACACTTCAAATTCATAGAAGTTTTTTTTTTTTTTTTTGTTTAAAATGATCTTGTACTGTATTTTTTCTAATTGTTTAAAAATAATTTAACTTATATAAACATGATTTTGCTTAAATAAATTCAAATTATTATTATTGATAGCTAACTTCAACTTGCCGCAATTCCATCGCAAACACCTTATAATTTTATCCTGTACTAAACACGTCAAACAAATTTTTCATTAAGAATTTCCACTAGTATATCCATGTAATAATACATACGCATAATATTTACTATTCTCAGTATTTCTGAAACACTTAGTTCCATAACATACTTAACAAGCCAAAATTAACTCGATTCGATGTCGACGTGGTAACCTTACCAGGTTAAATGGATTGTGTAGGCAACGAGCTCGTTGATTTCCATCAACCACATAATTAGTGCAAGGAAATTGCTTCTCGACACGTTCTCCAGTTGACTCAACGCAGTTGTGTAATCACAAACTGTGGTTGTCGCAATATAAATACCTACGCAACAGGATACGAATAGCTGACATATTTCATTTAAAACTTAATATATGGGCGACTGAGCTTTGCTCGGAGTCTTACAAAAAAAATCCAATCTTGGGAAACTTGGAATGTAAAATATTATCTAAATACAAAATTTCATCGAAATCGATGGAGCCGTTTCCGAGAAACCAATTACATATACATAATATATTTACAAGAATTGCTCACTTACTATAATAACATAACATTCTTAAACATGTTCTTGTTTATTGACCTCATTCACTTGTTACTAAAACACAGGAACTTCAAGTGTGTACATATAACTGTTGTGTACTAACACAAAATAATTGTGTACTAAGATAAAATATTTTTTCTTTTTGTAATAGTTCAGGACATTCACAACAGCGATCGCCGCTGTCATGCTGGCCTGCATAAATATCTCTTCATGTTAAGTTTAAAGGACCTGATGTCTTAAAAAGGAGGGAACACATTCGCCGGGAGAAGCTTGCACAGCTTCACGGTACGACAAAGATGTCATAGAGAACTTTTTAGTTCGTGCCAAAATGGAGGTAACCGTAAAACTGTGAATCCGAAGCCCAACGCGTATGGTTCTGTGTTCTGTGAGGAGGGTATCAGATTGAATAGCTCTTCGGCGATGTTCCTGCGCAGCTGAAGTGGCTCGATGTATTTGGTAACGTCTGTATCAATAACAATGATTACGCCTGATGGTAATAACAGTTCAATACAATATGGAATCCATCGACGATTGTCGTTGTCATGCCTGAAAGCCTCTCGGCCTTAAACGTGACAAACCAAAAGGGTATCACTATGACGGGATTATCAGCATGTGAGTTGGGGTCGCGATCCAGACGCTGACCAAATCCTGCCATCCAATTTGATTACTGGATATACCGTCTACTTCCAGAGCGCAAGATAAGTATGCGTGAAACTATGGTGTGTGTAACACCTGGTTTTTATGGTGATCGTAGTTCAGTTGGCCACAATTCCCGTGTCCTATCAACTAGCATTTTTTTTTATTCTACAAAAGTTGTAAACAAGCATGATGATAAGTAGCTACCGTAGCCTATGGACGTATGTAATACCATAGGTGTCAGCCGATCTTGAACCCCCTACCCCAATTAGCTCTGGAAACCCTACTCACCGAAGGAACAACAAGGTTAATTACCAGCGATCTTCTGTAGGATGGAGGTATTCCACCAGTCAGGCTGTCCTAAGTAAAGAGAAATCTCCAAAGTAATTTATCTGTTCCCTACTTTTCTTTGAACCCCCGTTCACCAAGGAGCTCTGGAAGCCCTACTTATCGCAAAAATACATCAGTAGCGGCCGTTCTCAATAACCTAGCTATAGTTAAATGTTAGTAGCTATCGGAGATATAATTTGCATTTTTTAATATATCTATCACTGGTGTTTCAATATCACTATTCCCACAAAGTTAGATAAGGCCCCCAGATACTTAACTTCTTACTCCAGTTAAGGGGCTATTTCACGGCACGATTTACCGTACCCGATTTGCGTGGAGAGGGTGGCCGCGGAATCGAACCAATAGCGACGCTCGATGGCAGCAGGATCGTCAATACGTCCATGATTCAAAACATAAGAAAAAACAGAACATGCAGCATGTTTGGACACACTCTGTTTTCTTGTCATCTGTGGTTTGGACTTTGGGCATTGTTGTAAAAAGTCGACTCGGTTTGCAACTCTTTGTGCTTTTTCTAAATATAAGTAGTGTTTAATGTTTTACTTTTAGTATTGTTTATAACTATTTGGTGTTATTTTCCTTAGCAAATCATTTACTATAGTTTTATTTAATTTGAATCAATTTATAAATCCAGATTCTGAAAATTCAGGTTTATTCTAGTATAAACTGTGATCTTCAAATTCTGCATCATCTGAGTCTAAATTAAAAACTCCGGCTTCGTACATTTCAACATCACTTTCATTACAAAAGAAATCCATTGGTTTGTAATCCTTCTATAATTTAAGGATCCTTCAACAAGAACTGATTATCTCCCAAAATCGAGCGATAAAAAAACTCAAACAATAGTTAATTTGAACAACTGACAGTAAACTGTAAGAACGGTATTTAAACGCTGTATTTTTTTCTATGAACTTACTTAACTATGGTAAAAAAATGACCTTCTGACAGGTACTATAAAGATAAAGTTAGGATTATATTATATATATATATATTTAACTCAGATAGATACCACTGGTAACTATTATAATTGGTAGTTAGATTATTGGAACCGGCCATTACTCATTTGGCTGCGATATTCTGCAGGGTGGAAGTATTCCACTAGTCTGGCTGTCCGAAGTAGAGAGAAATCCCAAAAAAAAATTCTCTGTGCTCTACCTTTCTTAAATTATAGTCTCCTTAGTAAAACTAATTAACACCCACCGCACAAGCGCCTAATTAAAATGCAATTCTGTTCCAGAGATCTCTGTGTATCCTAAGTATATTAAGCTAATTCAACCCAAGGACGTAGCAAACTCGTAGGATATAGTAGGCTAATCCCAACTTGGAATTAACACGTGTGACTTGTGACTCCTCGTAATTATAGGACTAACTACTTCCGAACAAGTTAATCTGTGTTGCAGCCGTAGCTTACTTACTTTGTTTAATCGATTCTAATGATAAACTGGCTTAGTAAGGACTAGCGTCCCGCCCCAGCTTCCCCGGGTACATTTTACAATGTGGTCTATTTCATTTTTAAAAAAGCCTGATTTACAGTTTATCGCTTTATTATTGACAGTTCATAACTGCCTCATTATCCTAGTGGTTCTAAACGCAACTGCTATGCTCGAGGTCGTAGGTTCGATTCTCAGGTCGAGCAAAGTGCTATTGGGTTTTTTCTATGAAATTCTAAGTAGCAGCTAGGAGTTTGGCTTTGTACCCGATTAATGGCAATAGGCACACGCCCCCTATTACATGGGACCTAAAACATACCCGGCGAACTGTGGGCATACACCTCTGCCTAACACTTCGGAGAGACAAGCGTGATGGTATGTTATGTAACTTCATAGGTACGAATAGTGCGCATAGCTCGCGTCGCGCAATTTAATATATGTTTTTTTAAGGTAGGATTTCTTTGAAAGCGAATAATTTTGAATTCATGATATTATCTTCTACGGTGTGCTCATTTAAATGGAAAATTTTAAAAGACAATATTAATCTACATTAAATGCCCAAGTTAATTAATGATTCCTTTCACACTTTGAAAGGAACTGTTCGAAGAGGAAGGCCTAGACGATCATTTATCGATCAAATCGGAGATGTTCTGAAGAAAGGTAAGGTCAAGAGTACTCTGAACCGATGAGCATGCATGAAAAGATTAATGAATGTCGAAGAAGCGAAAGAGGTATGCCAGGATCGTAGCAGGTGGAAGGACGTGGTCTCTGCCTACCCCGTTGGGTAATAGACGTGATTTTATGTATGTATGTATGTTAATTAATGAACTTACATGGATAAAGATATACTGAATTGGAGAAAATAGCTTCGCAAATAAGGTAATATTTTTAGATAGTATGTTGAAGATAAAAATGGTTAGTATGAGTCAACCGTAGGAAACAAACATAAGCCATCTCGGACTCTTCTCTAGGCTTTTTGAAGGACTACAATTCTTTCCAACATTATTTTGATTTATCTCATAAGGTTTAGCCAACTTAAACCAAGTAAGCGCCCGGAAAAATTTTTTGACTACTTGATTTTTCTCTACTATACAAAAACATAATTGGAATGAATTGCATATTTAAACCTTGTGTAAAAAAATGTAAAAAAAAACCTTCTCTAAATGTCCGTTCCTAAATCCGTTGCATAGTTTAAAAGATCTATCTCATGGGACAAACAGCGAGAAGTGACTTCATTTTATATTATTGTATATATATGAATAGATTATATTTAACATTCCGACAGAACGTATATTTAGAAAACAAATTCTCAATTTCATTTTCACATTGCATATTAATAGATAGATGAATGTATAACGATATATTTTCTATTTAAAACTCAGATTTCGTCGTTGTTTTGTATTTATATAAACTTATTTATTTAAAAAAATAATTTATTTAATTTGAATTACAGTCCAAATTGTTAGAGAATTAAAACGTTTCTATAAGACCATTACATAATAAAAATATTAAATTTCTTTACCTCATTAAATTGTAGCTTTACAAAAAATCTACTTTCACCTTTTTTATTATGGATATGAAAACATTAAAGTTCAACATGGTCGTGGAATTGTAAATTCATCTAAAAACTAAGTGTTGTTTATTCCCAGTAACAACTTCCTTTTCTACGACGGAAGCCTAAAATGCCATTTAATTTGTTTTATATAGGTATTTATTATACGTACTGGTAGTTCGTAATATTGCTTTACCATAATATGCTTTGTTTTAAATTTCGTTTTTTTTTCTCTCAATTTAATCACATAAAGAGATGTAAAGAAGTTTTCTAAATAAATTTTATTTTTCTTCACCTTATCCCACTTCATTGGGTTGGCCCAACACGTTTTCCTCTTTCACTCTCCTCTATCAGCTGTCACACAATCCATCTATACTTTTTCAGTTTTCCTCTACTCCTACATCCGTCAACATCTTCTATGACTTTTATCCCTCGTTATGACTTGCCCACACCACGCAACTCTTAACTTATCTGTCACCGGTGCTATTTTCTTGATGTTCCTTATATAAATAAATTCTATAACAGTACTCTGACAAGTATTGAGCTTGAGGAATTATCATTTCCCTTTTACTTGTCTTTACGTAATAACCATTGCAACGCCTAAGGTCAATTAGGGTCGCTCTTCTAAACTTTCATTTATTTCGTGTACTGCATAGGCCGTATACAATTATTTACCCACGCCAAATCAATTTTGATTACAAATTACTCTTATAGATATGTTAAATAATTATAAAACATCGTATTTTCCTCATTTCTAACTATTTTATTACATAATACAAAAGGTTCATAAGATGATGTTGAGTTATACAAATATTTTGTATGGTTGTACTTTAATGTTCTTCTAAAAATCGATTGTTTATTATTTTGTTTTCTTTCTTACAAATTAACTAGTCTTTTACCACACACTACACCGACTATATTTTGTAAGAAAATATTAAGCGAATAAAACGCCCAGTTGTAATAAGTAGTATACATTATGGGATTTTAGTAAAAAATATTAAAATATTTTATTTAGTAATATTAGCTGATAGTATTTACTGCTTGAAGCAATTTTTTTTTAAAGATACCTGCCTAAGCCTAATCTCAAAATGATATAAATAAAATCTACAGATGCCCCTATAATACATGCAATCGACAGTACAAGAAATCCATTATATTTCACGATGTGCTCACAATAATTTATTATAATGATGAAAATATCATTAAAAAACCAAATAATTAAGAACTATTGAAAATCTATAAGGTTAACATAAAGTTTTAGTTTGTTTAAATATCATACAGTTTTTTATAAACATGGATCTCTTTAAAGTTATGTACATAATATTATTTTTGTTATTGTTATTTATTATACATTACTCATTTTAGTTCATAATAAGCCAGTACTCTATAAAAACAATAAAGTTCAAGACACTTATAACTTAACTATGTACTTATAAAATTTGTAATTATTATATTGATAAATTATCAAATTTTTAACATGAATGAAAAAATAATTCAATAATATATTACCTAATCAATTAATTTATGATTAATTATATTACAGATTATTACATAATTTTTAAGATTAATTATTACTTACCGTGCTCTCATTGTATTATTGGTATGAAATTAAGTAATCTTGGTCATTAATTTATAATGTTTAAGTACGTTTACTAATATATAATTCTTAAAAGTAACTAATTGTATTAAGTGTGTTTTAATTTGTTTGAATTTCTTTACCTATACCGATATCGCCTATACCTATATCCTTTACCTATAAATATTAAATAAAGTTAATAATCATATTTTTCATAGATCATATATGTTGGTACCTATATAATATACAATGCAGACTAACCTTTCAAAATGCTATTTAAACTATAGAATGTTTAATAAACAAACAACTAATCATTCATTACGTTCTTACCAATTAAAGGAAACGAGAAAATGTAACAACTAGAAAGCAAAATGATGGAAAATTACATTACGTCCATTTAGAATTTTCATTTCAAACGAAACCTTTTTACTTTCCAATTGAATATTCGTGGAAGTTGAACAGTGTCATCGATTACTTTAGTGCTTTATTTAATTAATCTTGAACAATTTGATTTTTCACTATACTTTTTTTTTAAACTAAGATTTTAAACAATAATGATTTTAGAATATATATTAAATTACTTCAATTATATTTTATATATAGACGCGTCATACACCAACATTAGTGCACTAAAAGACAGCGTAATTCAACTATACATATAAACTGTAAATAATACTTTCAGAAAATTAGTACGGAAAAAGGGAAAGAATATGAAAATAACATACAATATCTTTCATTTTTGTTTAAGTTTACTTTTTGTTGTCAGAACGAAATGAATATATATTTTAAGTTGTATTGATGTGCAACCATGGCATTGGATAATACGTGACTAAAATAATGTCTGGCATTTACCTTACTTTAATATTGCCAAAAAAGAGCGCCGGTGACGCATCTATACTTATAAAAAACATCTTAGAAATATGTACTTACAATGTCAGGTTCGGTGAAGCTGTAAAAGCCGCAGCGGCTTCAGGGCCCCTAAGGCTAACAGTATAGTCAGTTCAATATATTATTAATACAACTAAAAAATGTGTATTTTACTGTACATTTATACGCGACGTAATTAGTTCACGTGGCAAATGAATATTATTTTAAATATAAAAAAATAATTAAAAAATTCTTCTGAAATACCTAACTAGTAGTAGATATTTACTTAATAGCGAAGTGGATAGTGACATTTAAAACTTGTCGTAATAATAATAATAAAATATAGTGTAACTATACAAGATAGCGAGATACTTCCTAATGTTATTACATATTACTAACTTTTAGATTGCAATGCTTTAAAATGTTTAGCATATTTGAACGACTAATGGTCTTTTATGTGACACTCAGTTTAAACCTAAACTAAAACCTTAATAAAACTTCAGGTCAATATATTATTAATACAACTAAAAATGTGTATTTTACTGTACATTTATACGCGACGTAATTAGTTCACGTGACAAATGAATATTATTTTAAATATCAAAAAATAAATAAAAAATTCTTCTAAAATACATAACTAGTAGTAGATATTTACTTAATAGCGAAGTGGATAGTGACATTTAAAACTTGTCGTAATAATAATAATAAAATATAGTGAAACCGTAATTAGTTCACGTGACAAATGAATATTATTTTAAATATCAAAAAATAAATAAAAAATTCTTCTAAAATACATAACTAGTAGTAGATATTTACTTAATAGCGAAGTGGATAGTGACATTTAAAACTTGTCGTAATAATAATAATAAAATATAGTGTAACTATACGAGATAGCGAGATACTTCCTAATGTTATTACATATTACTAACTTTTAGATTGCAATGCTTTAAAATGTTTAGCATATTTGAACGACTAATGGTCTTTTATGTGACACTCAGTTTAAACCTAAACTAAAACCTTAATAAAACTTCAGTTCAATATATTATTAATACAACTAAAAAATGTGTATTTTACTATACATTTATACGCGACGTAATTAGTTCACGTGACAAATGAATATTATTTTAAATATCAAAAAATAAATAAAAAATTCTTCTAAAATACATAACTAGTAGTAGATATTTACTTAATAGCGAAGTGGATAGTGACATTTAAAACTTGTCGTAATAATAATAATAAAATATAGTGAAACCGTAATTAGTTCACGTGACAAATGAATATTATTTTAAATATCAAAAAATAAATAAAAAATTCTTCTAAAATACATAACTAGTAGTAGATATTTACTTAATAGCGAAGTGGATAGTGACATTTAAAACTTGTCGTAATAATAATAATAAAATATAGTGTAACTATACAAGATAGCGAGATACTTCCTAATGTTATTACATATTACTAACTTTTAGATTGCAATGCTTTAAAATGTTTAGCATATTTGAACGACTAATGGTCTTTTATGTGACACTCAGTTTAAACCTAAACTAAAACCTTAATAAAACTTCAGTTCAATATATTATTAATACAACTAAAAAATGTGTATTTTACTATACATTTATACGCGACGTAATTAGTTCACGTGACAAATGAATATTATTTTAAATATCAAAAAATAAATAAAAAATTCTTCTAAAATACATAACTAGTAGTAGATATTTACTTAATAGCGAAGTGGATAGTGACATTTAAAACTTGTCGTAATAATAATAATAAAATATAGTGTAACTATACAAGATAGCGAGATACTTCCTAATGTTATTACATATTACTAACTTTTAGATTGCAATGCTTTAAAATGTTTAGCATATTTGGATGACTAATGGTCTTTTATGTGACACTCATTTTAAACCTAAACTAAAACCTTAATAAAACTTTCATTTTATAGACACATTTCATCATAAAATTACCAATTAATATTAAAGGTGAACTTTTCGAAGTTTAAGGGTTAAATTCGGATTATTTCAGCGAGTTAATGTTTAATTTAAATGAATTTTAACTTTTATTTGGAGATATATAAAAGTTGGCTGTCACGAAACGCCCGGCAGATGTGAAACATCTTGTAAGTATCCAAAAAAAAAAAAGGTTGGGTGTGTGTGACTATCTGACAAACTGACAGACAGTGCCAGTCAGTGCCTGTACCTGTACCCTGTGTACTGTAGGTACTGTATAAAAAGAATGTCACTGTGAGGATGTTTATTTTATTACTATGTGTAATTTGTGTATGTGGTAGCGATCCCAGCCAACCGCTTTTAATTTATCCATGTTTCAACATGAAACATTGAAATGATCCAGTCTGTCTATAAAAAAAGCGAACTCGGCTCCACACCGCCAACATTGGGGTAAAAGTGTCGCCACGACAACATTCGCTAACATTGGGTACTTTTGGTACTGGTAGACAATGTGTATCAGACTTAAAACCCTATCATAGTGATTCACTGTACATATAATTTCAGGTATTTATATTCATTTACCTACGAGTTTTTACCTTTACATTTAGAAACAAACTATCCGAAAAGCATTCGTTTCCCGATAATCGACGTTATTTTAGGATTGTAATATATTGATACTTACAGAAATAACTAATTAGCTATTTAAAAAAAAAACATCGTTACATCTAAATGAAGGTATTACTGCGTAAGTACAGTCCCCGTTGCCTCCCAGTCTACAGCGTATGTTTCATGCTAAACCGTTATTTACTGGCCAACAGCGAGCTAATCGTAACCACAAGTATGTAGTTTATAATCCACTTTATAAGCTATTTATAAATATACCGTAACTAGATTGCACCTAAATGAATAATTACATATATTTTATAAAACCTTTCGCAAAAAATCATAAGTGCGACAAACGTAACTGAATCTTCAGTGTTTAAAATTAACTAACATTTATTATTTAAATGATAACTAAATTATTTTCTAATCCGTGTTAATTATATTTAGGAGAAAAGTCAATTCTAATATAAAAATATGTTTTAGTCAAAATCTATTTTTGTAGCGCTGAGTCTGAACGATCAAATAGAACACGAGAGACACAGACTCACAGAGTACAGCTCAGCATTATTTTATTATTCCCCCTATATAAAATAAACAAAATTATATTTTCGTAATCCCTTATTTACTACTCCAAAACTAGTGGTTTTGGAAGCTACTAGACAGCAAAGCTTTACCTAAAAATAGTAATAATTTTAAAATAACTTGCCTTCTTACCTTTGTTCTTAAAATGTCTAAGAACATGTACACGATTTAAGTTTTCCGCATTAATTTTTTTCCGTTTAAAACTACTATGATTTATCATTTAAAGCAGAGGCTCAAATTGGCTATTAAACTTTTTATCAAGAGTAACGTTTTATAAGCATTTTTATATGGTTTCGGCCTTCATATGCTTCCGTATATCATTCTTATTATAGGTATAATCTTAAGAAATTTCAATCATTAATAACACAGTTCAAGTTCGAGTATCTTAACACACTTGAATTACGAAATTTCCACCTAAATATTCATAAAATCAATTATTAGTTTTTATTGAGCAAATTATAGAACTCGATTAAAAAGGAAATTAAATCAAGTTTTATTCTATCGAAGAACAGCTATGGGGCATAATTAGCATTACGCCGCGCCGCACGTGTGCGAAACTGTTCCTTTAATGATGGATTATTAAAGCTATTGTCGAATAACTGTTAATGTTGAGATACGAGAATATTAAAACGGGTTATGGTTGATTATAAGTACATACGTACTCTTGCAAGATGTAATTAATGTACTTACTTAACTGTGAATTATTTTGTCACAAGTAATCCATTTTTTGTTATATTTAAGTTTTGTTTTGAAATGGCATACCCTTAATTAATATATAACCTAGAAATTAATCTACATCATTATCATTAATCATTATTCATTTTAAAATGTCTTTTAGCAAAAATGGAAGTAGTTAAAATTCAATATTATTAAAGAACGTTAATTGATAGGATTCATGACCTTTTGTAATTGTAAGTTTCTTGAAAATGCTGACATAGTGATTAGCTTCAAGGTGTTAGGTTTCGAGATCAGCCAGATTATAATAATCTGATCACTTAATGGCTTTCGCCATGGTATTTGCAACGCTACATAACAACTGCGAACGACAAAAATATTCATACGCCTTACGGTAGTAAATTTTTTCTTAAATTATTCTGTACATAATCATCTGGTTTGGTGTGGGTATTGTGTTTAACCATATATATATATATATATATATATATATATATAAAGTTTAATTGACTATTATTATTAGTAATTATATCCACTGTTTAAAACATTTTACCATTAAAGTTTGCATTTGCCAGCCTCGTGTATTTTTTTTAACTTGGCACTCATCTGCGCCAGCATTTGGAGCATCATAATCTGGGTCAGTTGCTTAGTAAGGCGGACTTGATGTTCACTTGCATTAGTGCAACACAATAGTACAACGGATTGTTCAATTAGTTCACAGTTACCCAACTACATATGAAATTAATTTACCGTAGATTAGTATGCATTTCTTAACAATTCCATAACATACCAAGGTCGCTTTTTATGTACACAATATTCTATTAAGTATTGCAAGTTGATCATGTTTTTTTTATCAGAGAGGGAATAACTTATCTGCGTCCATGATAAAAAATATGATTAATCTTTTATCTATCTATGTTTTATCACCACGCCATGTGTCTATTGAGGTACAGTAGAAGGATGGAGCATGTCTACTCTTGCAGATCACTTATACTTCTTACTTTCCCTAAGTCCAGTATTATTTATTTTGTTTCGTATAAGTCAGTCTCAGTAACCCCAAGTTTCCTATAGAAAGTTCGTATTGTATTTTTCTTTTACGTATTCATCCAACGGACCGTATTTTTGGTGACACTTCCTTCCAGATCAGCAGTTCTAAGGTTATTTCATCTTCGTAGTTTACGATGCATGTTTGCTTCTGTTAATAATTAATATTTGGGTGACCGAGTTCTGCTCGGTGTTTTATTTAGATATATACAAGAATTGCTCACTTAATATACTAAGATTTATAAGTACATAGTTCATATAATTATTAATGTATAGTCGGTTATTAATAATTATAATGTCTGTAATTGTCTCTAGTACTTTAAAGGCTACATAAATATAATCTGATTAATAACGCTCGCAAAATTTACATTAACTAGTCTTTTGTTCACTTAAACATATCTTGATGATATCTATGTTATGATGCACTATGTAAACAATTTTTGTAAGTAACTTAAGTTACAAATATTATGGTAAAGCTTATGGGTTTTTTAGCCTTTGGGCAACTAGGGCTTGCCACAAGTATAATAATTATGATAATAAATGTATTTAATACATCAATTAGCTTAACCAGCGATAATAATATATTGTAACGACTGTTCGAGTACTCGAAGCTATTTTAGTCCCTTGACATTTTGCCAGTCTTGTCACTCTATTGTTAATTGTTACAAAAGAGTTATAATATCTCATTTCAATTATTATAGTTATGTAATGTTTTACTCGTAAAATAAATATTATAGTCCATAGCACCAATTTTGATCGTCATTCCGGATTACTTAAACACCGCACAAGATTATTGCGACAGTAAAATTAAAGTTATCGATTACAATACTTTATCTTATAAGACTATAGCGAGTTTGTGATGTTAGAGGCAATTGGGCGGCAAACAGGCGTGCAGCCTTGAAGGCTTACATTTATAAGTAGTGAAAGGCACCACCTCAATCACACATAGCACGAATATGACTCACCAATGACTCTTAGTATGCGATGACATGATCAATATTCGTAATAAGGAAACTAACGTTATATGTGATGATGGCTCAGTGTTAGCGTGTACAGACATCCTGTCTATCGACGTGAGAAAGAGCCTGAGTTTTCGGTAAAGGAAAATACAAGTATCGTGATAAAACTAAAGCAAGATGGTAGGGTATTTTGTAATGCCCGCCTGGCTTGCTACCACCCTTAAGTTGAAAATCTTTTAGCAAGCACCTGGTGCATTCCACCAGCTGCACTTGAGAGCCAGTTTCTCCAATAGGTTTAGCGTGTCACCAGCTTGGGCCACAACGTCGGTTAACATCAATAACGCAAAACATACAGACGATAAAAAAATGTGAGCCAAGTCAGAGATACCAGTTAGTTATTAATAATACATAAGCAATAGCCGAAACAAATTGAAAATTTTCAGTTAGATATTTTTTATCTCGAAATATAATTTATTTCTGTAAAAACCAACCCGGTCACCGTTATCGTCGCGTGTGAACAGCCCATGATAGTTGTTCTAATTTTTCACCTTTCTAGACATCTTTCATCTTATTCCCACGAATTTAAAATTCCATGATTTACAAACAGTCCACGTGTGTCATTTATATTTTCAATGTATACATAAATTGAAAAGTTTGACACTGACTACCCACCGGCTACGGCGAAGCCAAAAAGAGGGTTATGATTTTATAAGGCTGTGTATGAATGTTCATTTATTTTCGCTCATCTTCTAAAATACTTATTATAATTCAACAAATGAGGTAGTGTTAGAGACGTTTTGATCGTCCGCTGGCTATAGGCTATGTGACGTCACACTAAATTCAATACGGCGCCCCCTACAGCACATAAAGTTCCCTATTGAAAAAATATAACATGTAATGTGCCGTATTGGGTATCAAATGAAAGGGCTTAATCATCACATTTCAAAAATCGCAAGTTTTCCGTAGTTGGGTTTTAGTTTTTAAACTTGTCTAGTTTAGTATGAAAGTATCTCTTTTAAATAACATTTTACAACTGTGAACATAACTTATGGTGAGAAAATACTTTGTAATTGTTTTGTTTTATTATTTTACTTTTCAAGTTTAACGTTTGATCACAATTTCATATAATGTTAACTGACAATGTGGTCCAATATGGTAAAAACTCTGAACCTAGCTGATGTGAACTGACACTTAAGTGTAGCTGCAAGGGGTTTTTTAAGACAAATTCGCAACTTAAGGTTGGTAGCTAGCCAGGCGGGCATTACAAAATACCCTACTAGTGTGCCTTAGCACTTTACCTTAGTATAATCACGATGTTTTCCTTCAACAAAAGCTCAGGCTCATCGTAGAGATTCGAACCGAAGTCGATCGATACGATAAACAAACACGTTACGCCATTAATGCTTCAAAACCATTCACCGAAGTTGAATCACGTGTTTGTTATTTTTTGTGAACTTTCTGGGCATAGTCCTTTTTTTCCAAAAAACTAAATCGAAAAATATTAAGCATACGGACTCAGTAAATTAATGGAAGATCTACATTTCGTCGAGTATGACCAGACCAGGCCAATCAGAAATATGATCAATATAACTAGACGTTTAATCCTATATTACTATAATACTAACTGTAACCGCGGCTTCGCTCGTGTGAACTAAAAAGTTTTTACTGAGATAAAAAGTATCCTAAATATTGATTCCGGTTATAAACTGTGTGTTTAATTTCATCCAAATCCATTCAGACGTTTTCGCGAGATTGAGTAGCAAATATACAAACAGACATATATCCAAACATAAGAACTTTCACATTTATAATATTATTATGTGATTTTTAGTTAGAACCCCTTACCATTAGACCTTGGAGGTCGTATCTGGCTTGTAATAATTAAATGAATACATTAATATATAAAATTATATTAAAATACCTTTATATATTATACTTAAACGTATAAAGTTAGTGCAAGCTACGAAATACATTTATAATATAGTTGTACACCTACACACAATTTATAACAGCTAGTTCACTTCACATAACACGCATGCCCATAATCACAATTCGGTTACTCTATTCACTCTAACACCCACCATCGTCATCGTCAACATGGAGTCCAGACCTTCAAACATAACGTGAAGGGACATTTGAATAGGCCGTCATGGCAGCGACGACTGGAAATGGATTCATGTATGATAGATCCCTCAGCTGTTGCTAATGTTGTTTGATTGCTTGCTAACCATCAAATACAGAGTCATTTTGCAGAGCTAAAATAAAATAAAAAAAACACATTTCAAGCCACTTATCAAAACTGCACATTATATTATCTAATCAATCCAACTATTGTAAAAGTCGAACACAGTACATTATTACCAAAACAAGTGACTAATTAATAATATTTACGCCGAAAGCATTATAATAAAAAAGTGATATAGATTTATTATATAATAAAAGGAGAACATTACAAAGTATAATAATATGCAAAATTAAAATTCCGTTATATTTAGACGTGATCACGACATACTCGGACAACCATTATACTTAAGAAATAAATTTAGCAATATAGGTTACATTAAAAAAAAAACCCTAAAAATAAACGTAACAATTATCTATATAATACATAGATAAATATTATGTATAAATATTTAACTAACATGCCAGCTGTTAGTTTGATTATTGACATTCTATAATGTGTGAAATATTTGCACATTAGAATGGAATCGCAAATTTATGGAAGAAGATTATGCTGGTATGGACATGTCATGCGAAGGGATGAAAGACAATGGAGATGATACTAAGTGCTAATGCGAGAAGAGGACGCCCTAAAAAGACTTGGATGGAATGTTTGAAAGAGGATATGCGTGTACGGGGAGTTAATGCAGAGATGACGGATGATAAGCTGTAAAGGAAAAGACATGCTGTGCTGACCCCACCTATGGTGGGATAAGGGCAGAAAGTAGATTCACACAGTTCAGCTGGTAATAATTGATTTATAAATAGTGTATTCACATATTTGTATGAAATTTTTAGGCATCTCCGAATAAAGGTCTTTTTTATTATGCAACATCTTTGTAAACTTACCTATTCCAGAACAAAACAATTATCTATTAATTTTAATAGATTCTTCAACCTAAACGTAATAATCTAATAATCATACTTTGTAGCAAAACCTAATATAATATGATTCACCTATCACGCTAATATTTATCACGTCTTCATAAATTGATTTGAATGTCCAAATTCTCTTCGTTGTGGTATAAGTCAATCTCCGGTGCAGTGTCGCATCCTTCACAAGGCTCCAGGAACCGAGAGGGTTCTCGACACTCGACACAGTTGACCGGCATGAACTGTGTAAACTTTGATGACGTTCAGTATAATACATTTCACGTTAAATCTGCCAAGATACATGTATGTGTGTGCTGTCATCTATTGTTGTATTATTATACTATTTCCATTTCTTTATTTTCCCAATGACAGTTCTAATTTGATAGTTTTAGTGTTGTGACCTAATGAGTAATGATATCGATCGCATATATTTACGACAGTGACGATTCATCAGATTTTGATTAAAATAAATAAATAATGATTACCTGTCGTCATAATTATTTCGTTTCATTGTCGAGTACCTATCTATACCTACTTATTTTACAACAGCTTTGAAAATTTTGAAGAAGTTGGCATTATCAATTAAAAATTAATACGTATAACATCTTGTAATGAAATATAATATTATTTAATAAATTTGTACAAAAGTATCCGGCAGTAGTTTAGTTTCTTACATTTTGTAAAAAAAATATCGGGTCTGTAATCGTGTTACGTTTATCGATATAGCTCCATCCCTATCAGTTTCTCCGACTCTGGTATAATCTAGTACGTGTGTAAACGTCATATTTTTATAAAATAATGCACACATAGTATAAAAAAGACGCTCGTTCAAGTTTTCACAGGAGCTGTCATCGAGAAAATAAAGAAATGGAAATGGTATACATGTATTATTTCTAGAAACATCATGTTCGTTAGAAACATAATGCGTTGGTTAATATTAATTTACAATCTAGACTTTATTACATACAATCAGCTGATATCTAGATACACGAGAGTGTAGTATATCATCCAAGTTCAGAATAAAAATAAGTAAAAAAACTATTCTACTAATACATTTGAAATTTTACGTGTTTAATAAACTGCCCTTGAACATCTGGAATCCCAAATTTCACGAATAAATTAATTAATTATAGATTTTGAGTAAATAGCAAGCAGGCATGCGTTCCACCTGATAATTAGTATTCGATATTTTTTGCCGATAGAAAGCTACTAACCGTTTAGAACTAAGGTTAAAATCTATAGAGTGTTCTCAGCCTAATTCAATCTTAGTTTAGCTCAAACATCGCTAAGTGTTTAGTCAATGCAATGTTAGGTTTTGAATTTATAGTCACTGTTACGCCATACCTACTCTATTTTTGTTTGTATTATACATAAGTTTTTCGAAAGTCGTTGAATTCGATGACTTTAACTTCGCTCAGGTCAAGCTAAAAGCTAAGATTTTAAATGTGAATTATAGTATTATTAAGTCTACTTAAAGCGGCGATCAGTTCAGAGAGTTCAGATATCAGACCTTAGTTTGATATCACATTTACATCTTAAGCATCATATTTACATAAATTTTACACACGTGATGTATGGTTGATACCATATATAGGTAATGTGTTCACTGGTTTCGAGTACGCTCTATAGATTTCTCCATAAATAGGAACGCCACGACTGCAGGTGCATGTCCCCACTAAACTTTTCCGACCGAAATGCAGTAGATTTTATATTTAGCCCTAGTGTTTTTTTCTCCATATAAAAGTAAAAAAAAAAATTATGAAAAATAGACTTCTTTTTATTCTTTTGAATGTTACGTCAATAACATTGTATGCATAACAAAAGCTTACAATAATTCCTTTAAAGTTGCGAAGAGGAATATATTTGAAAAAGAAAGGTAAAGCTAGTCACGTACTGCAGTTTATCTTCTTTTGTAATATTATTGAGGAAGTTGCTGAGTCACCGAAGTTGGAAATAATCCAAAAGGTTAAAATCTGATAACATGAGATCAAACTTATGTTCCGATACTATATAGTAGTAACAAAGCCAATCAATCCTAGATGAGTGTCGACATGGGAAGTTCATTGTTTTTTGAGTTTTAAAAAATTAAATCAAGTTTTAGAAAAAATATTTTTGTGGTATTATTACTACAAACTACACCAGTTGAGCTGTCCCAAGTAGAGAGAAATCACCAAAGAAATTTCTGTTTCTCTAGTCCAATAGTGTAAAGAAATCTTATATACGCTTCTCCCAATATTTTTTTAAGACATTCTATCCGCGCACGGTAGTACTTACAGCACGACTGGCCTAGCATAGTTATCTCCCCTCATCGAAAATGGCAATGTGTAGATTTACTAACTTCCACCTTCAGAATTGTGCCTCTATCTGGATAAAATGTATCCTACGTGTTAATCTAGGTTATAAACTATAAGTGTGCCACAGCTAATCTTATAGCTAATAATAGGATTTAAAGTAGCAGTTAAAACATGATAGATAGGCCGGCCAAGAAATATAAAATCTACAAATGCTTTCTTTTTAAATGTTTTCTTTTTTAACCGAAATCAAATACTAAGCTTCAAGTGCATACCACAAATCATTTTGTGTTATTATTTATTTCTGTTGTTAAGAAAGACGGAGGTATAATAAGACTAACGACGTCCTAAACATTTTATCTACAAAACACTAAAACAATTCGTAAATAAGTGTTGTATTTCGCTGCAGTAACATAATACATTAAAGTGGGTCAAACACAGTGCATCGTCGTGTTGCGGAGCGGCTCGTTGAAGCGTGGATCCATCGCGGTCTTCGCGATTCGTTGTCAAATTCACACGCTCCATTTCTACTTGTAAACAAATTAAACGATAGGCAATATTGCAGTTGACCGATAATGTACAAATCACTGATTGGTCGGTAAAATGCGTACTTAAGGATTTAATGAAGAAAAAGTTAGTACGAATTATTTATCTACAAGCATAGTATATACATACATTTTCACATACGATGTCTAAACCTTATAATAGAGCTGCCAGGCAGATTTAGTAATAACGATAAACTTGGTTAAATGTTCTCTAAGAGTGTGTGAAGCTTCCAACTTAAATAGGGACTAAGCGGCTTTGTTAACTCCAAATAAACTGAAAAAATTTCATTTGCATATTTATACTTTGCAAACTTTTTGCAAGCTTTATAATAGCAAAATATTTTAATCACTTTTTAAAATCATATTTTCAATCATATTATTAACATTTAAAAAAAAAACAATTTTATATATTTTAGATAATCATAACATTCTCTGTTGCCGATTGTTTATGTTTAACAAGGTACATAGAAAATCTAAAAATCCCCGGCACATATAACTTATTTATTGAGACCATTACAATGAACCCATATACGATACCTCTGCTGAAGTTGGTGAGGAGTTAGGTATACTACATATTTCAGATGATGCTACAGCAAACAGGTCAGATTGCCATGTTTTTAAATAATATAATAACAATACCAAACGATTCGATCAGATCTATGGAAGATGTTAACATCATTCATGAACTAGAAAAGATCTGTTAATTTTCAAACGTCTGAACAGATTTTCTTGAATCATAGCTAAGAACACTATTGACTACAAACAAAAAAAAACTAAATCGAAATTGGTTCAACCTTTTGGGAGCTACAATATCATAGACCCACCTTTGCTTGCATCGGAGGTTAAAAAGTACATAATTATTGTACCTTTATTGAGAACCAATATATTCCAAAAATTGTTTATTTATCAATAGAAAATTTAATGAAAAAATATCTTAAACGCGTGTTTATCTACAAATAAAAGTACAATGTATAGAATCGGTACGATGAATTTATCCATTAATTATTTTCAAGTTCCTCTAAAATTTAATCAGTAATTACTCAGAAAAGTTTTATTTTCGATAAATTGCTTTAGTTACTTTTGGTTTCAGCAAAATTAACATTCTAATCTCGTCTGAGTTCTTAGTATAATGTAAGCACACGCGGCTTTTACCTAAAGCCCTTGAAACGGAGAAAGCCATTATTTGAGTAACAACATTATGTACTCATGTAGTTTACATACGTTATTATACCGTACAGAATACAGCGGGTAATATACAAAGCTAATAACTGAGGCATATGAATGTGAAACTTTGCAAATTTCAGTTATAAGTTTGAAAAAGTATAATGTAGAGAGGTGAAAGTTGACCAGAATCTCAGCTTAGCATTATTTTATTCACGTTTAAACTTGTACCCATTTCTCATACAATTAAAAAAAAAGTTATTTTATTAGTCTATTATAGGCCTATGTTCAGCAGTGGACGTCCTGCGGCTGAAATGATGATGATGATGATGATTATAGTTATACTTGCAATAACTTATTTATTACTAGCTGTGGCCGCGGCTTCGCTCACGTGGATACAGAATGCCTGCGCGAATCTTCATCTCCCACTTCCGCCTATTTTAAAGACAATAATGCATATTGTGGGTGTTCCTTAGAAGCTAGACGTATACTCTCCCTGACTTTTATGTAGGTCTTTGTAATGTCTACAATTATTTACTACATTACTTTGCTATATCTCTTACAGTTTACTCAGCTTAAGCCATTTAAGCGCCTGACTTGATTTACCATGACCAGTTGTATTTATTTTGCGGAACCTTAATTCTTTTTCTAAAATAAAAGTAGCCTAAGTTACTCCCTATAAAATTATCTGTCTACCAGTGAAAGTCCCGTCGAAATCGGTCTTACCATTTCGGAGATTACTCGGAACAAACAGACAGACAATCATTTTTTAAATGGGTTTTTTGTTTGATGTGTCGTTATATACTTACAATATGCATTTAGTAAAAAGCTGTTTTTTTGACATTACAAACAGACACTTCAATTTTATTAATTGTATAGATTATAGTATTTTTATAATAATTTGTAATCAATTCCTGTATTATTTTTATACAGAAGTACAAGTTAAAAACACTCCATGTTTTTCTATTTCAGGTTGGGAGTTAAAAGGACTACACTGTTACAAATTTTTCAATATCAGGCACTCGTGGGAAAAAGCCGCTGAATTATGTCGAAGGTAATCTTATATATACAAATCTTGTGTTAAAATGCTAGTGATTCTATATGAATGAATTCTGAATGACTTAACCGATTGAGCTTATAATATTCACATAATATATTTGTTTTATTGAGACGACGGTGGTAGGGCTTTTTCTAAAGCCCGCCTGGCTAGCTACCAATCAAGCTATCAAATTAAAAATCTGTCATCAAACACCAGTAGGTGTGTTCCGGCAGCTGCACTTGAGAGCCAGTTTTCCACTAGGCATAGCGTGCTACCATCTTGGGCCACATCGTCTTTTAAGATCAGGTGAAATTATGGCCACAACGCTAAAACCTATAACGATAACAAAAATTGGACAAGTAGCGAGTAGAACTCGCACCCTCTGGGTTACGAACTGATTACTTTACTTATCGTACATTATTGTACAGTTTTTTACATATATATTGTTTATATTTATATATTGATAATAAAAAGTCTTCTTTTACAATATACTAGATATCTGTGTAAACTAGAAATATCTAAAAGCTCTATATCATAATATTTAAAACACGATAATTAATTTCATGTTACAGAAGAAATCTAAAATATTTATGTTACCTATGTTAGAAATTAACGTATAACAATAAATGAAGTTTGTCCTCAAAAGAGCGACCCGGATCATTGTTCACTATTAGGAATTGTATAGGTTAGGTAGGTATAGGTAGGTTGTAGTTATCAATTGTATGTACCTTGTAGATTTTGATAATCGGTCATTGTGTGAGACCTTTAGACTATGTTTATGAAGGACTGAACCGGCTGTATCTTTTTATTGTATTAACCTAGAAGCTTGATTTTTTTACAGCGGTTTGAGGTCATCAATCCACTATGATTTAAATTATTACCGTATATTAATACAGTATTAATTTCAACTCTATACCTTAAGCCCTTTTCGAGAAAGCAATAAAAATAAATATAATTTTGTTGCATTTTATAATTTCACACTGGATTAGGAATGTCTTATTTTATGATTTTTCCCATAGCTTTTGTTAAAAGACCTCTCTTAATTCCAAATTTCAAGATTGTATGTAGGTCTGCGGGAAAACCTTATAGATTTTTATAATCGGTTCGTGAGCGTTATTTTAACTATGAAGTGCCGTATCTTTTTCATGTGTGAACCTAGAAAATTTATTTTTATACTGCAGCACGAGGCCGTAGGCTTTAGTATTATATGATATTAATTTCAACTTTATAGCTTAAGTCCTTTTTGGAGAACAAGTGTCTTGAGACACGGACAGACAGCCAGACAGACAGACAGACAGGCAGACGGACAACAAAGTCATCCTATAAGGGTTCCGTTTATTTTTCATTATAAGTTACTGTATGTATGTAAGTATGGTATGTTAAGAACCGATAAGCAATGCTGTGGTCGAGCTTTTGTACTACCGGAAAGGACAGAACTACGTCTGCCGGGCTAGCTATTTTTATATAATATACAAACTTTCATATTTGAATAATACATGCTACACAGCTCTTTATTTTGTAATATATTAATATTTGCAGGTACGGTAGTGAACTTATGGTAGTTGACACTTATCCAGAAAACAATATGACGGCGAGCATGGTGCCAGCTAGTCCTACTAACAATCACTACTGGCTTGGACTTGCATCTGTCGACGACCTAAGAACCAATACACTTGAGTCAGCTGCTGGAGCTTTGGTGTCCCAATATGCCGGTTTTTGGGATTTAAAACAACCAAATGCTAAAGATGGCGAATGTGTGGACGTTCATGTGACATCTGACAGTCAGTCATGGGAGCTAACAACTTGCGAAACACTTTTACCTTTTATGTGCAAAGCAAATGCCTGCCCGGCTGGTAAGTAAAAGTTGTTTTTCGAATAAATTCTTCTTCTTGCTTTTCCTACTTTGGTAACAGATAATTTCAGTTTACGAGCAAAATGGTAGTAGCCCCATTGTTAGAACTTTCCAGGTAGTTTTTGTAACATCTCAGAATTTATTTTGAAACGTTATTATTACCAATCTAATTGTGCACAATGATCAAACCATATTACGCGAAATACCACAAATTTCACATAATATAGGGTCACACAATGCAAGTTTTTCAAGCTAAGATCCAACCAAAAACTCCTTAGAATAAGTAAATTAAACTAGTTTCAACAGCGCAGAAACTTATAAACTAAAAATCAGTTTACTTATCTGTCTTTACTTTCTTCATTTAGGAAACTTCCATTGTTCGAACGGAAAATGTATAAACTCAGCCTTCAAGTGCGATAAACAGGATGACTGCGGTGATTCTTCCGATGAAATGGACTGTGCTTCTGATTGTCACTTCTACATGGCCAGCAGTGGGGACGTTGTTGAGAGCCCTAACTATCCTCATAAATACCCATCTTTTAGCGAATGCAAATGGACACTAGAGGGTCCACAAGGACAAAATATCGTTTTACAGTTCCAAGATTTTGAAACTGAAAAGTCTTTTGATACTGTTCAAATCTTAGTTGGTGGCCGGACAGAAGAAAAATCTGTTAATTTAGCAACATTATCTGGAAAACAAGACTTATCGGCCAAACTTTTCGTGTCTGCTTCTAACTTTATGATCATCAAATTCAGCACGGATGGTTCCGTCGAGAGAAAAGGTTTCCGTGCTTCTTGGAAAACTGAGTCATCTAATTGCGGTGGTATTCTTAGAGCGACTCCTCAAGGTCAAGTTTTGACTTCACCGGGATATCCAAACGGATATCCAGGTGGTCTAGAGTGCATTTATATAGTTGAGGCTCAACCGGGCAGAATAGTTTCACTGGAAATTGAAGACTTAGAATTAGGAATGAATAGAGATTATATCGTCATTAAGGATGGAAACATTCCTTCAAGCCCAGTATTAGCAAGATTGACTGGGCCAGGAGAAGACAATCAAAAAGTTGTCATATCAACAACTAACCATCTATATATGTACTTCCGCACTAGCCTTGGTGATTCTAAAAAAGGATTCAACATGCGATATTCTCAAGGTTGTAGAGCAACTATTATAGCTGCTAATGGTACATTCACTTCTCCAGCCTACGGTCTCACCAGTTATCCGAATAATCAAGAATGTTTGTACAGAATTAAAAATCCTAACGGTGGCCCTCTCTCATTGAAATTTGATGAATTTAACATTCACCCTTCTGACGTAGTACAAGTATTTGATGGATCAAGTACAAATGGCTTAAGATTACATTCAGAAAATGGATTTACTGTTAAACCTAGAATAACACTGACAGCATCCAGTGGGGAAATGTTGATACGATTTGTCTCTGATGCACTGCACAATGGGCAAGGTTGGAAGGCAACGTATTCAGCTGGTAAGATCAAATCTTTTTTAGGTATTTCTAAACAATATTGTAAAAACTTAATAAATATTACTAAAAACTTTTTAGATTGCCCACCTTTGAAATCGGGATTAGGCGCATTAGCATCGAACAGAGATACTGCTTTTGGCACAGTTGTGACTTTCTCTTGTCCGATTGGCCAAGAATTTGCAACCGGAAAGTCTCGAATTACAACCAAATGTTTGGATGGTGGGAAATGGTCAACTACATATATTCCCAGTTGTCAAGGTATTGTCGTTATGTAAAATATGTTCACATGATCTACTTACAATTTCAAACAGTTCATTAGTGCTTTTAAATACAACAGATTTTCACTATTATTTTATTTATTATTTTTCAGAGGTATATTGTGGCCCAGTGCCACAAATTGACAATGGATTTTCCATCGGTTCCACGAATGTTACTTATCGAGGTGTTGCTACATACCAATGTTACGCTGGATTTGCTTTCCCAACTGGACAACCCATAGAAAGAATTTCATGCTTATCTGATGGCCGGTGGGAAAGAACACCAACTTGTTTGGGTAAAAACTTAGGAACTATGGAATATATTAGGAAAATATGTGTACCTAATTCAAATGGTATTAATGTTAATTTTTATTTTCAGCTTCACAATGTGTTGCCTTACCTGATGTTCCACATGCTAATGTTACTATTCTCAACGGAGGTGGCCGAAGCTATGGTACCATTGTACGATTTGAATGTGAACCAGGCTATGTGAGATCTGGACAACCGGTTCTGCTTTGCATGAGTAACGGAACATGGTCGGGAGAGGTCCCCACTTGTTCTAAAGCTGTTTGTCCGAAATTTCCAGAAATAAAAAATGGCTTTATAGTTGATCAAACAAGGATTTATATGTTTGGCGATGAAGCTCGAGTGCAATGTTTTAAAGGTATACAATTAAAATTTAATAATTTATATAAAAGATCATAATTATCATGTCATAATATGGTATACTTACATTATCTTTTATAATAGGTTACAAACTCAATGGGCCTAGCATTCTCCGATGTGCTGCAAACCAGGAATTTGATCCAGCACCAACATGTGAAGATATTAACGAATGCCTAAGTAGTCAATGTGATTCCGCTTCCACGGAATGCAAGAACACACAAGGAGGATTCTTCTGTCCTTGTAGACCTGGCTTTCAATCCAGTCTGGACTGCAGACCTGTGGGTGATTTAGGTCTTATTAATGGAGCTATACCTGACGAATCAATCACGACATCTACTCCTGAATCAGGATATTCTAAAGGGGTAAATTTACCACTAAACAAGTATTATGTGCACATTGATGGATCAAATGCTTATAATTAAAACTTATGTTGTCATTTCATTACAGATGGTCCGACTAAACAACGGCGGTGGTTGGTGTGGTAATAATTTAGAAGCTGGAGCTAACTGGATCCTAGTTGACTTGAGAGCACCAACGATCATAAGAGGGTTTAGAACGATGAGTGTCATGCGTGCTGATGGTAATATTGCGTTTACATCAGCAATAAGAATACAGTATACTAATGATCTTACTGATGTATTTAAAGATTATACAAACCCCGACGGGACCGCTGTAGAATTCAGAATTTTAGAACCTACTTTGTCCGTTCTAAACTTACCAATGCCGATAGAAGCACAGTATGTAAAATTTAAGATTCAAGACTATGTTGGAGCTCCATGTCTTAAATTGGAAATTATGGGATGTGCTAAATTAGACTGTGTGGATGTAAACGAATGTGACGAAAACAATGGTGGATGTGAACAAAAATGTATGAATACGTAAGTAAAACCTTCTTAGTAATACATATATTGTAAAACTTATCTTGGTATGTTTTGCTTACATAAGAGTTTTATTAACTTCATGTTTTTTAGACCAGGAAATTTCTCATGTGCCTGTAATAATGGATACGAACTTTATTCCACGAATGGGACAGCTGGTTTTGCCATTGAAGCTTCAGAAACTGGTGAAAGAGATGGAGACATTTATCAGAGAAATAAGTCTTGTGTGCCTGTTATGTGCCCACCTTTGGCACCACCTGAAAACGGGCAACTTTTGTCAACAAAGAAATCCTATCACTTTGGTGATATTGTTCAATTCCAGTGTGATTTTGGATATGTTATCTCTGGATTTTCTTCGTTACTTTGCACATCAAGTGGTAACTGGAATGGCACAGCTCCAGAATGTCAATGTAAGTGAAACTTGATCCAGGTCGAATGGTTATATATATTCTAAATATAGTGTTTAGATTTATTCTATTTTCACAATATTTTTTAGATGCCCGATGTGTTACTTTATCCGATGATAAGAATGACGGATTGATGGTCATAAGAGAGGATCCTGAAAGTGTGTTGGTACCATATAGGGACAATGTCACTATAACTTGCGCTTCAGCTGGAAGACAACTCAGAAATACTGTTACATCTTCTTTCAGACAATGTGTATACGATCCAAAACCGGTAATTTTTTTTATTATTATTATATGTAATATCATGAAAAATAAAGAAAATGTATAACGGTTTAATTTTAATAAAATTTAATTATAAAAATTAATTTTAGGGTCTTCCAGACTACTGGCTATCAGGTTCTCAACCACAATGTCCCAGAAAGGATTGTGGTGTTCCGATGTCGACACCAGGTGCTGAATATGGACAATATCTCGACACAAGATATCAAAGCTCTTTCTTCTTCGGTTGTCAAAATACTTTTAAGCTTGCTGGACAAACTAGCAAACATGATAATGTAGTCAGATGTCAAGGTAACGGCATTTGGGACTTTGGTGATCTAAGGTGTGAAGGACCAGTATGTGAAGATCCTGGTAGACCTGCTGATGGTTACCAAATTGCAAGAAGTTATGAACAAAGTTCAGAAGTCCTTTTCGGATGTTCACGACCAGGCTATATATTAATTAATCCAAGACCTATCACCTGCATACGCGAACCAGAATGTAAAGTCATCAAGCCACTTGGGTTAGCTTCTGGAAAGATACCCGATTCTGCAATTAATGCTACATCAGAAAGACCAAACTACGAAGCAAGAAATATTAGGCTTAATTCAGTTACTGGCTGGTGTGGTAAACAAGAAGCATTTACGTATGTTAGTGTGGACTTGGGTAAAGTATATAGAGTTAAAGCAATTCTCGTGAAAGGCGTTGTTACATCTGATATTGTAGGTCGTCCGACAGAAATACGTTTCTTTTATAAACAAGCTGAAAATGAAAATTACGTCGTTTATTTCCCTAATTTTAATCTGACAATGAGAGACCCTGGAAACTATGGAGAGTTGGCAATGATAACATTACCTAAATATGTACAAGCAAGATTTGTAATTTTGGGCATTGTGAGTTTTATGGACAACGCTTGTCTTAAATTCGAAGTAATGGGTTGTAAGGAGCCTTCTACAGAACCTCTATTAGGGTATGACTATGGATATTCACCCTGTGTTGGTAAGTACCATTAGAATCATCTTTATTAATTTTGTTTTCTCATAACATTAATACAAATATTATTTTCAGATAATGAGCCACCAGTATTTCAAAATTGTCCTCAACAACCAATTTTAGTACAAACAGATGTGAATGGTGGATTACTACCGGTTAATTTCACAGAACCTACTGCGATTGATAATTCCGGTGCTATTGCCAGATTAGAAGTCACTCCCCAGCATTTTAAGACACCTATTCAAGTGTTCCATAATATGGTGGTACGATACGTCGCCTTTGACTTTGACGGAAATGTAGCTATTTGTGAAGTTAACATAACTGTTCCTGACTATACACCGCCTAGGTTAAGCTGTCCACAAAGCTATGTTATAGAATTAGTAGACAAACAAGACAGTTATGCAGTCAACTTTAATGATACTAGAAAGAGAATAAATGCATCGGACAGCTCAGGAGAAGTTTTCTTGAAATTTATACCAGAAAGGGCCGTCATCCCTATACGTGGTTATGAAAACGTTACAGTTATAGCGTCGGATAAATACGGTAACAAAGCACAATGTAATTTCCAAGTATCCGTACAAGCTACTCCATGTGTTGATTGGGAATTAATGCCTCCGACAAATGGTGCGCTTAATTGTTTGCCAGGAGACAGAGGAATTCAGTGTATAGCAACATGTGGTCCAGGGTTCAGGTTTACTGACGGTGAACCAGTCAAAACTTTCATCTGTGAAAATAAACGCCAATGGGCACCGACTGCAGTTGTTCCGGATTGTGTTTCTGAAAGTAGGTGAAATTTGTATTACAGAAAATATTCTATATAAATGTTTTATTATAGCGGTTTCTTTACATTAATCTATTCTTTCGTTTTAGATACTCAACAAGCAGCCTACCACGTTGTCCCGAGTGTTCAATACCGTGCTCTTGGTGCTGTTTCCAGTGCTTGTTTGCCACAATATAAAGATTTACTTGCACAATACGATAACGTTTTAAATGAAAGACTCTCTCAACGTTGTTCTGCTGTTAACGTCAACATAAATGTAACTTTTGTAAAGGCAATGCCAACTCTTCTTGATGAAAATGTTGTTAAAATGGACTTTGTTTTAGTAGTTACACCAGCTATTAGACAAACACAGTTGTACGATCTCTGTGGCTCAACTTTGAATCTCATATTTGACCTATCCGTACCATATGCCAGCGCATTAATCGAACCAGTATTGAACGTATCATCCATTGGAAATCAATGTCCACCTTTGAGAGCAATCAGAAGTTCAATAACTAGAGGATTTACGTGCAGTGTGGGGGAAGTTTTAAATATGGATACGAGCGACGTACCTCGATGCTGTAAGTTTCTTTCACATCTCCTATTTATGATTATTACCAATATACTTTACTAACTGACAGATAGGTAATGCACAATTTAAATCGCATAAAGTAAAAAAATTGCACAGAAGTTATCTACTAACGTAGTACTCACTTTAAAATTATTTCTTTAATTTGACTTCTAAGAAGGATAAGTTTAGGGTTAAAATAATTATTCCAAATATTATTTGAGAACAGTCGGATGTTCCTGAAATGTTGTTGATAGCAAATTCCATCGTACACATGACTTATTTCTAAATAAACGTTTGTTCTAGTGCATTGTCCCGCTGGCACATTTGCTGGAGAAAAACAAAAATCGTGTTCTATGTGCCCCAGAGGCTATTTTCAAAACCAAGCACGACAAGGTGCATGTCTCAAGTGTCCTACTGGTACATTTACGAGAGAAGAAGGATCTAAAGATATAAATGATTGTGTACCAGTATGCGGCTATGGTACCTATTCACCAACTGGATTAGTACCATGCTTGGAATGTCCACGAAATAGTTACACAGCTGAACCACCAATTGGTGGATTCAAAGATTGTCAAGCATGTCCTGTGAATACTTATACCTACCAACCTGCCGCGCCGGGAAGAGATAGATGCAGAGCCAAATGTGTACCTGGCACATACTCACCAACAGGTCTTGCTCCATGCTCTCAGTGTCCCAGAAACTTTTATCAAAATGTAGCAGGTCAAACTACTTGCATGGAATGCCCAACAAATATGAAGACAGTTGGTACAGGTGCAACGATGCTAGAAGAATGTTTACCTGTTGAATGTTCAAATAGTGCTTGTCAGCATGGAGGCCTCTGTGTACCTAAAGGTCACGGAGTTCAATGCTACTGTCCAGCTGGGTTCTCAGGACGCAGGTGTGAAATTGATATTGACGAGTGCGCAAGCCAACCATGCTATAATGGTGGTACTTGTACCGATTTACCTCAAGGATATAGGTGCTCATGCCTCACCGGTTATGGAGGAATAAACTGCCAAGAGGAGAGATCTGATTGCAGAAATGATACTTGTCCTGAACGAGCTATGTGTAAAGATGAACCTGGATTTGATAACTATACATGTCTATGTAGATCTGGATATACTGGTATCGACTGTGATGTAACAGTAAGTCAAAACAAACATTTTTTGTATAAATATTAAGTCACAAATAATGAAAATTGTAATAACCTACTCATTTCATTAACTTAAAAATTAGTCAAGTGCTACCTACACAAGTGTATTAATTCCTTTTTTTATACTTTCAGATCGATCCCTGCTCAGCTAATGGAAACCCATGTGCAAACGGTGCTAGTTGTATTGCTCTTCAGCAAGGTCGTTTCAAATGCGAATGTTTGCCAGGATGGGAAGGACAATTATGTGAAATTGATACCGATGATTGTATTGAAAAACCATGTCTTCTCGGTGCACCATGTACTGATTTAGTCAACGATTTTAGTTGTACATGCCCGCCAGGGTTTACTGGAAAACGTTGTCATGAAAAGATAGATCTTTGTGGAACCGAGCCATGTAAACATGGCATCTGTGTTGATAAACTGTACATGCACCAATGCGTTTGCGAACCGGGATGGTCTGGTCCATCTTGTGATATTAATATTAATGAATGTATTATATCACCTTGCGAAAATGGAGGTCACTGTATAGACGGTATAGATGACTTTAATTGTATCTGTGAAGCTGGTTATACTGGCAAACGATGTCAGCATACTATTGACGACTGCTTATCCAACCCATGTCAAAATGGTGCCACTTGTATGGACCAATTAGATGGATTCGTCTGTAAATGTAGACCAGGATATGTAGGGTTACAGTGCGAGACTGCTATAGATGAATGCTTAAATGAACCATGCAATGCAATAGGTACTGACCGCTGTATTGATTTAGACAATAAATTTGAATGTGTATGTCGTGAAGGTTTTACCGGTGAAATGTGCGAAACGAACATCGATGACTGCGCCTCAAATCCCTGTTTTAATGGAGGATCATGTAAAGATGACATAGGTGGATATAAATGCGCTTGCCAACCTGGATGGACTGGAAAACGATGTGAAAGAGATATTGGAAATTGTATGAACCAACCCTGTCAAAACCATGCTAATTGTATTGATTTATTCCAAGATTACTTCTGCGTGTAAGTGGTTTTAAATACTTTTTTAGTATTATTAACTAACTTTAAATAAGAATGAGTGTTCTTTTTTACAGATGTCCAAGTGGGACGGATGGAAAACAATGTGAAACGGCTCCAGAAAGATGCATCGGTAGTCCTTGCATGCATGGTGGGAAATGTCAGGACTTTGGTTCTGGCCTTAACTGTACTTGTTCTTCCGATTACACCGGTATAGGGTGCCAATATGAGTTTGATGCCTGTGAAGCTGGATTATGTCAAAATGGTGCTACATGCGTTGATGAAGGTGAAGGGTACAGTTGCATTTGTGCAACGGGTTTCCAAGGCAAAAACTGTGAGGAAGATATTATCGACTGCAAAGAAAACTCTTGTCCTCCTTCTGCTACATGTATTGATCTGCCTGGAAGGTTTTATTGTCAATGTGCTTTCAATCTTACAGGCGATGACTGCAGAAAGAGTAAGCACTTAATTAAAAATAGTATAATATATATTTTCTGTCTAGTAATTATAATCCAATTTAAATGTTACATTGTTCTTTACAGCAATAAGTGTAGATTACGATCTATACTTCAGCGATCCACTAAGATCAAGTGCTGCACAAGTGGTGCCATTTGATACAGGATCAACCGACAGTTTAACAATTGCTATGTGGGTTCAGTACACACAACAAGATGAAGGCGGTGTTTTCTTCACAGCTTATAGCGTTAGGTGTGTTTTATATTTTCTCATTATTTTGTGTTAACAAGTCCCTTCTATTGTTCTCATAACCAACATTTATTTTTCAGTAATTCTCATATCGCACTTAACAGAAGACAAGTTATCCAAGCTCATTCTAACGGAGTACAAGTATCACTGTTCGCGGAACTACAGGATGTATATCTAAGCTTTGGCGAATTCGCAACAGTAAATGACGGACAATGGCACCATGTTGCTTTAGTCTGGGATGGTAGCAACGGCGGTGAATTAACACTCATTACTGAAGGTTTGATTGCCAGTAAAATTGAAGGTTACGGCAGTGGACGAAACTTACCACAATAGTAAGACATTTATTTACACATTGTATTTATAAAAGATCTTTGTTGATTAAGTTCTAATAATCCTCATATTTTTTAGTATTTGGGTGACACTAGGTAAGCCCCAATCGGATAACCCAAAAGCATACACAGAAGCTGGTTTCCAAGGACACTTAACCAAAGTACAAATATGGAACAGAGCACTTGATGTTACTAATGAAATTCAAAAACAAGTACGGGATTGTAGAACTGAGCCTGTATTATATAACGAACTAGCTCTTACTTGGGCTGGATACGAAGATGTTGTTGGAGGAGTTGAAAGAATAGTTCCATCACATTGTGGGCAAAGAGTATGTCCTAACGGCTACGCTGGTCCAAAATGTAAACAATTACAAGTGGATAAGGAAACACCAAGAGTAGACAGGTGCCCTGGCGACTTATGGGTCATTGCAAAGAATGGCTCCTCTACCGTTAACTGGGATGCACCTATGTTTAGCGATAACGTAGGAGTATCAAAAATAGTAGAAAAATCAGGCCACAAACCAGGAGAGAATCTTGCTTGGGGAGCATATGATATCGCTTATATCGCATATGACGCTGTGGGTAACGCTGCTACATGCACATTTAAGGTCACTGTTTTATGTAAGTTTTCTTATAGCATATAAGTAATCACTCTTTTTTCAATTGATGTATAATTTTTTTTTTAATTGTGTAAATTTTGTCATTTAGCTGAGTTCTGTCCACCTTTACCTGATCCCCTCGGTGGCTATCAATCTTGCCGCGACTGGGGTGCAGGCGGCCAGTTCAAGGTATGCGAAATTTCATGTCGTGACGGTCTGAGATTCTCACAATCTGTTCCTCCGTTTTACACTTGCGGAGCTGAAGGATTCTGGCGACCAACTCGTGATCCAACATTACCTCTCGTCTACCCTGCTTGCTCACGTAAGAAAATACTGATGATCAATATACTTATTTTAGCTTATTTTACTATTCTTACTTTTCTTTTAAAATTTACAGCGGCTACACCAGCACAACGAGTTTTCAAGATATCCATGCTGTTCCCAAGTTCAGTTCTTTGCAATGATGCAGGCCAAGCTGTGCTTCGTCAAAAAGTTCGTAGTGCTATTAACCAACTCAATCGAGACTGGAACTTCTGTTCTTATGCTGTTGATGGTAATTTATATTTTATTATGATCTAAATCTTATATTATAATGGTTTTTAGTAGGTTGTCCGAGAAAGCAAAAGCAGTTTGCTAAATTATAGCGAATTTAATTTACATGTCTACTCGTACTTACGTTATTCATGAAAATGTAGTGGGCGCCTATAATAGGTTCGCATATATCTATCTGTATTGGATCTAATAAAGAATATCCAAAAATGGGTTAAGTATAATAGCAGGCTGTTGGCCTTTCTTTAGTAAATAAATAAATACTTTAATGTATAGCATTAAAAAAAAAAACACATATTCAATAGCCAAGTGGTAATACATTGTGGCGACATCTACATAGCGACACATAGCGACATCTATCGAACCACATAAGACGCATCCTACTATCCTACATTGCAATAGAAATTAACTCAATTGTTGAGTATATATACAAGAACCCGACTACAACCGTTGGGCTTCGCGGCTGAGTGCCCTAAGCGCTCGCCCCCAAGTCCGGTGAAGCTGTAAAAGCCGCAGCGGCTCTGTTTTTGGATAGGGTCACTAAGGCTAACAGTGTAGTCAGTTCTAAAAAAAAACAACCTTTTGGGCAGCTGCCCGCAAGACATAACACCCGTCTGGTCGGAGGATCCTCCCTTTGCAATAGTTCTTCTACAACATAATAAAATAACTGTGCTTTTATTGCCACTTTCTTCCGCAGTCTGGACAAAGAACTAGCAAGAACGCATAAACGCGTATTAATCGTTTCCATGTTTCATTCGTAAAGTTTAATGTTAATCCGTATGTATCGTCATATTTCTACGAAAAACATAAAAGTTCGTGGACAGTACAAAAGTTATATTAGATAATTCCATAAAATTAAAAGGTCAAATATCTATAGAAATGATCTTTGATCAGAATTTTATATTACATTTTTAATCACCATTTTTTTCCATTTAAAATAATTGACAAAATTTGTCGGGAATCTAAAAACAACTCACGCAATTTGTTTTTGTAATAGGTACTCGTGAATGTAAAGAACTGGACATCAATGTAAAATGTGACCATCGTGCGAACGTTCGGCAAACACGTCAAGTGTCATCACCTCCTTCTGTGCTTACCAAAGATACATATGTTTTGGACGCAATCATCCCTGTTGAAGAGTAAGTTTACTATTTGATAACATAGAAATGTAGAACAAGTAATAAAGTTGTAAAATTAGTATCTTCGAGGCTCTAATTTAATAAACCGGTGTTGGCGTATAGTACTACAAATACAATTCTGTAGAGCACATAGAAGTATTTTCTACTATAAATTGTATATCGACTGTTTTAAAGATGATCTTTTAAGTACCTATTTACATTAGTTATTAAATAGTATGGGCACCTCAAGACACATCAATGAATGCAGTCGCAAAATAACACCTTAGCACGGTAGCACTGGTCAACCATTTGAACTTAAATAATGCACTATTTGCCTTTTGCCTAATGATGTAAAGCATGTCTTTTCTATCACAATTGCATGTAATTTATTTGGCACTTAGGATACGAAGCAGTAGAGAAGGTCGTCAAGCCGGTGATACATACAACGTTGAGGTCTCTTTCCCGTCTGTCAAGTAAGTTACTTTAATGCTTTCATTTATAAAATAATTTAACTGAGGTTAGTCATGTAAATATTGGTACACCTGAAGATTGAGAAGTAGAGTACAGAGAAATAGATTTGGAGGGTTTTCTCTAGTCGCAGTCTAACTGGTGGAATACCTCCACCCTACAGAAGTTCGCAGCCAAATAAACTAGTGTTGTGTTCCTGTGGTGAGTAGGGTGTCCAGAGCTCCATAGGGTAACGGGGTTCAAGCTTGGCAACTCGCTAGTAAGACCTATGGTTAATACAGCCTGCGTTAGCCGCTTTCCATGAGGTGTATGATTGTTTGCCACCTTAGATAGGTATATAAAAAAAAGTTGGAACACCTCTTATGTTAGCACTTATTGCCAAACATAAACTTTATATCGAAACACAGCAGTGCTAACATACTGCTTTGCAGTGGAACTATTGGTTTGGGCGAGCGTGCTATCGCTGTCATTCCTCGCACTGGTTTTACGACTCTTATTCCATGCTAATGCTTCCAGCACTACAGCACATAAATTATGTACAAATGTAAAACAATTTTCAATTTGTGCTAAATACTACTATCGATTTCATTTTAATAGAAACAATTAAAAAAATCATATTGACTATTCCAGCGATCCAGTAATCCACGGTGGTAACAATGAACGTTCTACTGTGCAACGTCTACTGGAAAAACTCATACTCGAAGACGAACAATTCGACGTCCGAAACATTCTTCCGAACACTGTCCCAGATCCGGCAAGTTTGCAACTTGTTTCTGATTATGCTTGTCCAATGGGACAAGTTGTAATGGCTCCTGATTGTGGTAAGTTGAAAAAAAACAATTCACAGTAATTTCTATCTAAGCACAAAATAATACTAAAACACGTGCTTAATATATTTAATGTACTTATATAGTATTTTTCTTACATCTTCAGTTATACAACTGGTTGGTCGTTATCCTATCCTAATATATATTAGAAACAATACACAGACCAGAAAATGGATGCTCTTTTTGTGATATTTTAAGAAATCTAATATAATCAGATAAAAAATAACCCTGCTTTTTCGCAGTCGGGTAATAATCACCATAGAGCTTATTACTGTTAACACAATGGTTAATATACTTAATGTCATTTTTAGTTTCCTGTGCGGTCGGTACATACCTGGATGCGAGCAGTGATTCCTGCCAACCATGTCCGATGGGCAGTTACCAGTCCGAGACAGGCCAGTTGCAATGTACGTCATGCCCCTCTATCGCTGGACAACCCGGAGTCACCCAGACCACAGGAGCGAGAAGTGCTGCTGACTGTAAAGGTAACTTTTGATTTTAGGTACCGTTAATTCGTTCAAACATTGCTATATTGCGTTCAGAATTTGCATACAAAATTCGAATTATAATTTCAAGCTTCATTCGAACGACATTAATTTATACCTACGTATTTACATGAAATGTACCTAATAGTTTTCAAAGAGCTATTTATTTGTAAATTTGTCAAAAATTTATTAAACCAAACTAAACAAAATATTTTTTATGCTACATTATCACGAGATTACGTATTGATAGATTAATGTAAACGTAAAATATACTTAGCCACTCAGTCGCTATTCTGAAATGTTAATTTTCTTGCTCACCTGAAAATACAAACTGATTGGCATTGCATACTAAAATGTTATCTACAAACAGAGAGATGCGCTGCTGGCAAATACTACAATGCCGAAGCTGGATTATGCCGACCATGCGGTCATGGCTCGTACCAACCAAGAGAGGGTGCATTCTCTTGCATCGCCTGCCCGAGAGGCCAAACTACACGCGCTACAGAGGCAGTTTCCGCAGCCGAATGCAGAGACGATTGTCCATCAGGTAATGAACATGATTATACTTAACTTCGCGTTATGATAACTTGTTATTTTTCTGTTTTTTTTTTTGTCTGTAGTCCTTCGACCTAGTTTTGACACTTATCCAACAAACTTTATAGTTTTTAAAAGTTTGGTTTGCGCTTTGAAGTGAGCCCAACTTGGTTGGTTTGCGTTAAAACCCACATATTGAAACACTCTTTATAGCGATACGACATTCTCTATTGCGAAGAAATGTGTTTCATATTTTTAGACAGTAAATATTTATTATCGGTATTATTGTTTATTATCAGGTAACAAAAGACTTTGAAGCTCCGAAACATCCGAGGTCGGTCTAGCTTTTGTTATCCTTAATTGCCTTGAACACGTGCAATATGACGCATTGTTTTCTCGGAAGTGATGGTCTTCGACCAAGCATACTGGGTACCTATCGTATTATCAATCGTAAATCTACTTTGAAACTGTTAACATGGCCAGTAAACGGAAAGCGATTAGTGTTGACGAAGCGAAAATTCTTGTTAATTTGGTTGTTTTTTTGTTCACTCCATATAACGATAACTCTCTATAACGACAAAAAATGCTCAGTCCCTTGAGTTTTGTTATAAAGAGTTTACACTGTATTTTAATTATTCTTATACTAAGTGTGTAACCTTATAAATTCTGTATCAAAAAGTATAGCTACTAGTGGCTTTTAAAATAAAAGTAACAAATTCGCAGGTATTATTTTCCTAATACTTACTTATATTAAACCCTTTTTTCTGAAGGAAAATACTTGACCACGTATTTAAGAGTTAAGTTTATTGAACAATTCCTAATCAGATACTGATCAATTTCAGGTGAACAACTAAGCAGTGATGGTGGCTGCGAGCCTTGCCCTCGTGGTACGTGGAGAGCTAATGGTGCAGGTGCCGCTTGCGTTCCATGTCCGCCTGGTACCACCACGCCTCAAACTGGCGCTTCATCGGCTGATCAATGCTCATTGCCTGTCTGCAGACCTGGTATCTTATAATTTATATTGAATAATATTGCCATAAAAATTAATTCCAGTTCTAACTGAGCACTATCTCACAAAATTATTTAATTTTAATACGAAACCTAGACTAAACCTATATTCAAAATGTTAAGTATACCTAGGAGTTCATATGTATCTTAATTAAAGTAATCAATTACTTAACTGACTCACCTTGTCTTGTTAATTCGGGTTAAAGTGCGGTAGGTTTAATGCCAGAATTTAAGTTGCTTGCAAAATAAATTATGTCGCTAACACTTTCTTACATAAAACATGTAATTTGAATAATTTATATTTCAATGACGTTGACATTTTTAATAATTTAGTTAATTCTTATAATAAATAGCCATTTCTAAATGTGACGTTATTAATAATAATCAAATTAATTGTTAAAAAGTATTAGGAAATTGTATTTTGCTTCCTTTTTAATAATATATCTACATAAATTTATATCTTGTAAATAAATTATTAGTACTGTGTATTTATAAATTAAAATCTAATACAGTGTGGCAGGTATTTGTGGAAACTAAAATAGGTTCCCTAAGATAAATAAATGTATATAATTTTGTTCTTTTGCACAAAATAACATTTTCATTTTCAGGTTTCTATCTGGATGTTACACTAAACTCATGCGTTCAATGCCGTAAGGGAACATATCAATCAGAAGCCCAACAGACTGTCTGTATCCCTTGTCCTATCAACACAAGCACGAGAGGAGTGGGCGCGGTGAGTATCCAAACCTTCTATGAGAACGTGTTGCTTCATCGATTATATCTAATTAATAATTAATAATTCTAGAATTCGGTATGTATGTTTAAGGCTTCCTATAATTAGTGTATTAGATTATTATAAATTTTAATGTAATACTCGTAACAAATGTAATGGCTTTTGCATTAAATAAAACAAGCGTACGGCCCGCCTGAGGGTAAGCGGTTACCGTAGAGTATAGACGCGTGCAACACTACGTGTATTACTAGCGCGTTGCCGAATTGAACCCTCCTTCCCCAGGAGCTCTGGAAACCCGAAAGCCTTCACACCGCAGGAACACAACACAAGGTTATTTGGCTACGATCTCCTGTAGGGTGGTGGTATTTCACCAATCGGCCTGCCTCAAGTAGAGTGAAATTTCCAAAAAAAACTTCTTTGTGCCCTAACTTTCTTTAAATTGAACTTAGTTTAACGTTGCATTATTGTGAAAATATTTTTTTTATTATGTATGGTCAAAGACTGTTATGAACTATGGTTATTCATATTATTTTAAGTAATTTTAGTTTTCATTTAAAACACAATAGATATTACTTATAATTATAAATAGAATCACATATTAAGTTATCTTCTGTTTTAATTTAAATATGTAACACCACTTGTGGATTGATGGCTTACCTGCAACTACATCTCATTATACTACATATTATGAAAATTAGCTACATGATGAATGTTAGATAGCCAATGAGGAATGCGATTCACAATTTCTGAATATCGATTAGTGAAATATTTACACTGAATAAATAAAACTGTAATTCTATTTTTAAACAGACATAACTTGTTAGGTATAATTTTGAGTTTTTGAATAATATCCTCTGATTTATTCTAAATTATAGACTGCAGAATCAGATTGCACGAATCCATGCGAGATGAGCGGCCCAGAAATGCATTGTGACGTCAACGCATATTGCCTCTTGATACCTGAAAACAGTGAGTTCAAATGCCAGTGCAAGCCTGGTTTCAATGGCACGGGAAAAGTTTGTACAGGTGAGTTATTGGTTTTGACATACACAATACTTGCATAAATCAATTCGTTCGTGTTGTCTTCCAAATAAAACGATACGCGCTTCATTTATTATGCAATGGTTATACTACTTAATTCAGATATACAGATTTACGTAAAATAAATCACCAAAATTTCATAGCAATCGGACGAATGGTATAGTAACGCTTATGAGACAAATTAAGAAATAATCATTTTTATAATACTACATACCATCACGGCTGTATTCCCCGAAGGGTTAGGCAGAGGTGTACTAATTGTACACCCACAGTTCGCCGAGTATGTTTTTAGGTCCCATGTAATAGGGGGCGAGCCTATTGCCATTAATCGGGCACGAAACCAAACTCCGAGCTGCTACTGAGAATTTCATAGGAAAAACCCAATAACACTTTGCTCGACCTGGGATTCGAACCCAGGACCTCGCTAATTGCAGTCGCGCTTACGACCACTAGGCTAACGAGGCAGTCATTTTTATAATGTTTCTAATATATATTATTTTGATTTAACAATGTTAATATTGTCTACTTCTTATTGTTTATAAAGTCATATTCGATTTCTGATGTAGAACTTTTTTAAGACGAATTGCATGTTTATTTATGCTAGCTATCTTTATTCTAGCTATTGAATTTGTTTCTGTATAAAAAGTAATTTAATATCGAATATTTGTAATCTAGTTTATTGCATCATCCCTGTAACTTATGTTAACAATAAGTAACCTACCATTTTAATTATTTGTAGATGTTTGCCTGAATTACTGTGACAACGGTGGTGAGTGCGTAAAAGACGCCCGCGGTGAACCTTCGTGTAGATGCACTGGTTCATTCACTGGCCGACACTGCAGAGATAAGAGTGAATTCGCTTACATCGCCAGCGGAGTAGCCGGTGGCGTCATCTTCATCATATTCCTCGTACTTCTTGTATGGATGATCTGCGCCAGGTTTGTATTTTATAAATCCATCTTGAAAAAATAAACCGGGTTTTTAAATGTAGCCCATATGATAAAAATACTGTATTAAGCCTATTACAAGAGAGAATTCATTGGAAAAAGTCTCAACCGGCTGACTCAAATTAAAGTGTTATCAGCTTTGACATTACTGTTTACTGTTTTTTGTTCATAATACATACATATTACTCGTAACATACACATACATAATATTCATACCTACATTACTATATTAATGAACACATTATAACACCTGCCTATTAATGTTTCTTATCTATAGCCTTATGAAAATAATATTTACTCATTTATATTGATCATAGAAATGAGAAGATACTTAATGGTTTTGTTATTTAAGTAATTATTATAGTTACAAACAAAAATGAGTCTATTAGATATTACCCTAATCAATAATGGCGTATTAGTTTTTACAGAAAAATAATAAACTAAATAAAAAAATTAAAAAAAATCCAGAAAAGTAATAAATTTGAATAATGAAAGACTTTCACAAGTACCCTTTTTATGTTAAACATAACATAAATACACATAACATACCATACCTCCTGTATCCCCAAAGGGGTAGACAGAAGTATACAAATATACACCCACCGTTCACCGGGTATGTTTTTACGTACCATTGTAATAGGGGTCGACCCAATTGCCATTAATCGGGCACAAAGCCAAACTCCGAGCTGCTATTGAGAATTCCATAGAAAAACCCAATAACACTTTATTCGACTCATATTTATTGTTTTTCGTCCTAGCAATAATTCTGTTTACCGTTCAGGTCAACAAAGAGGAAAGAACCAAAGAAGACTCTCACACCAGCTATTGACCAAAATGGATCCCAAGTAAACTTCTACTACGGAGCACACACGCCGTATGCGGAATCAATAGCACCGTCTCACCATTCCACATACGCACATTACTACGACGATGAAGAGGACGGTTGGGAAATGCCAAACTTCTACAATGAAACTTACATGAAAGAAAGTCTGCACAACGGTATGAATGGAAAAATGAATAGTTTAGCACGATCGAACGCCAGTATATACGGTACAAAGGAAGATCTTTACGACAGATTAAAGAGGCACGCGTATCCCGGTAAGAAAGGTCAGTACTTCTATTGTAGCACTTAGTTTAGTGCTTAAATATTGCGATTGAAGCATGCACTACGTACCTACTTGGTGGAAAGGGAAAGCTTACTGCAATAGGAAACTATCATTTTTAACTACATGTATGTATGTATCTATATACCATAAAAAATTATATTCTAAATACAGTATATGATAATAATAAAAGAAAAAAAAAATAAGCTGATTGCAGCGTCAGCTATACTATAGCTGATAACATAATATAATTTATAGTATGTATAATGCTTAATAACTAATAATTACGACACCAGCAAAATAACAACGAACATTTAAGCTGAAATCTGATCATTGACGATTGAAAAACAAACTGCGAGATAATGGAAATATTTACATAAATAATATTGTAACTTTTACATAATTTAGCTTATATTTAACTTGCCTTGTTAGTATGGGTCAAATCATGCAACTGAATTTTATAATAGTTTTCGCCTATGTCTCCAACCGATTGAGCAGAAATTTTGCAATACATGTTTAGTTCGGATGACAATGCATGACTAACTATGTGACGTCATTCTAAATCCATTATGGTGGACTCCCAAAGATGGTGGACCAGTTATTTTATAAGCACCCAGTGATATGGGTATCAAATTATAGGGCTTGCTAAGAAACGAAAAAAAAACGCTTTCATATTTCAATTTCAAAATATGTAGCGCAAATGGAAAAGGTAGAAAGGGAATTTAAACTAAACAAATAAATGCGCGTTACAAGCTTTTAAAATTATTGAAATATTTAATATAAGCTTGTTTTTAAAAGTTATTTTATTACTATTTTTTAATTTATACCTCATAAGTAAACCTTTTCCTAATTGCTCTTGTTGCCTAAATTGGGATTGTTCGTTTTTTTAAATGTGGTCTAAATAAAATAAAAAACCATTAGACATGCATTCTACGGTAATTTTATTTTATACCTAGTAGAATAAAACTTATTGAATGATTAAAGACATTTTTGAAGATCATATGCCCTTTGTAAGATCTTCATGACGTCATCACTTTGCCTGGTTACCGGAACATGAAAAATCGTCGTAGTATTATAGATTGTCAGTGTCAATACGCCATAGTATTGAGATATATTGAGACATATTCACCACTTATTAACTGCTTTTAAATTTATAGGAGATTTTGTAATAACTTCGTCAATTTTGAGCAGATTATTTTGAAAATATCAAATTTAGTTTAAAAATAAAAACTCAATATCTTCAGAAGTTACGAAAATCGTATTCATTATAAAATCAGTTACCTCTTGTATAACAACGCGAAGGTCAACAGTTACGAAAATTTATCTATTTGCTAACGTTAGTATATAATAATGTGATAATCACAAGCACTGAGTATGAAAATCGACAGATAACATTAACTGTTTTTTTTTTTTAAGAAAAAGTTGAAGTCATTAAATATTTATGCCAGTGATGACGTCATAACAAAAATAATGTCTGTTGTTTTCAAAAAACATAAAAAAGCATGGAATAAGCCATAGAATAGTATAATATTCAAATTTGTGTCTCCAAATTATTCATAGTATAGGAACAAAAAAAAAAGTGTAAAAAATTGGACAATTACCATTAAAGAACAATTAGTATTGACTAACATAGTCATATTCAATAAATGAATAAACATTTTATTTTTTAATGCTGTTATTGTTATTATTATTATATACACGTAATCTGTGCAAATATTGAAAACAGTTAACAAAATTGGCAACTAAAAAACATGTTTGTATTTATTTCAATAAATTGATGATGAAACATTAACCCTAAGTATATTTGTAATTACAGATAAAAGCGACAGCGACAGTGAAGGTCAGTAAATATAAAGGACTGCGTATGACGTATTCTGGTCAAACTTACGTTATGTCATCTAGTTTCAATGTACCTTTATTGTAATAGTCAATGTTTATAATGAAGAACGGGGAGTCAAATCCAACCTTTAGAACACTCTACTGATACATTTTTTGTTGAAAACTGACACCTCATATAAACATAATCCCGAGTTTAGAAACTAATGTACTATGAACATTTTTGTACTTAAAACTTGTGAAAAACATTTCCCTTTCTTTAGTAACCGAAAGTATTTTGGTTTATATTAGCTTTATATTTTAGGTATTTAAATTTTTAATTGTGTATTAACACACTCACTGTTTAATAATAGCCCCGACCAAATATTAATGAAATAAGTATTTCATAATTAATTGTAGTGAGAAATTTAAAGAAAGATTAAACTCGTCCTGCAGTACTTTCAGTTCCAACAACTAGATTCTCTTTCTGCAGTTAGTAGCGTGTAAAGTCGACAAGACCAGCACCTTAATCCCATAAAACAGTGAATGTGTTGATGTCCTACAATGAATAACGAACAAAATGCTCAAATATTTTAAGGCGTACGTACATCGCCGTCTAAAGCAGGACTCAATGGACATTATTTCGAATTTACATTACAATTATTATAATAATCCAATGACATTTTTTTTATAAATGTAAATATAATTTTATAATATTTTTGTATATTTATGTTCGTAGTGTTAGTATTAATTTTTCACACTAAAATAGAAAAAGAAAATTTCGTACCAATTAAATATGCAAAGAAGTTGTGTTATTTATTAATACGAACACTAACTTAGGCTTTTAGATAATATGAACAGTTTATTTATTGTATAATAAACTGTAACGTATCGTGAATATGATGTAAATGTATGATGTGTATGTGTAAATGTTTTATGTTTGGTGTATAGAATGTTTTATATTTTAATGGGTATAATTAAACCAATAATGTATCATATCAGTACATATTGTATTAAAGTTTATTTTAAGATTCGCATAATAATTTATGACACATATCGTCTGTTTAATTATAATATGATAAACAAATAGTAAGTTCATACTTAAAACAACCACCTGGCCAGAGTATTTATTTAAGACCTATATGCAATACTGGCCACGTAAGTTTGCGGCTGTGTGATTTTGCAATAAATACATATTCGCAAATAAAACTTATTAAAAGAAATACTGAATTATGTATGAGACGACAACGTTCCAACGATAGAAATCTGATATAATTTTCATATGTCATAACTCGTGAATTTCCTTCAATATAAGAAGTGCCCTAACTTCGCAGTCACAAACTTATTTAGCGGATTTATTGCAGAGTCTTGTGGATAAGTTGCCTACACAATTAAAATACTCAATGATTGGTCGATAATCCATCACAATCTTTGCGATATAAGTGATTACGTTAACAAAAATCTTTTTTAATAAATTTAATATAAATATATTATAGGTCCTTTTATTTTATGCAATAAAACATTTATCCCGAGTAATTTCATCTTAGTATATATTTATTCGGTATAGCGGTTATTACACGGCAGGTTGATCGTATCCGATTTTAGGTGCGCGGGGGTACGGCCGCTGGATCGAGCGTCGCTATTTTCTCGGTTCCGCGGTCTTACGCCCCAGCACCAAAAATCGGATTGCGATCATCCTGCCGTGTACTAACAGCTTATGACAGGCCTTGTGGCGCTAGCACAGTACATGGTAATTGATAACATTATGGTTATCCTATTAATAAAATATTATGTCTGAACCATTTTTTTTATATAATGCGCATATGTCACTCGCTATTATTTACAAGAACTTGGTATTTGTTTCGTACTTCCGTACCTAATTAATGACCCAATTACAACAATTGACTGTTTATGAATGTGCCCGATTGAACAAGCGCTGTGTGGTGTCCGCGTCAAATAGCATCAGCTGAGTCTGTCCCATTGCCAAATTATGTACGTAATTATATGCATTTGAAACTTGTTTTTGGAAAAAAAAAATATTATTATTATTAAAATATCAGTACTCAGGAATAAAAAACCGATTCATTCGTGAACTTTATCTTAATCGTAACGGCAACGCTTCAACGGCATAAGCAGTTATTACACGACAGGTTGATCGTATCCGATTTTTGGTGCGGGGAGGTACGGCCGCGGAACGAGACAACCGCATATCTCCTGCATTACGCGAAAGTGTCAAGTGTCTCATTCTATTGTAATAAGGTAAGTTCGCCTAATAAGGACCACGTTTTTGCAAACCCTAAGAAATCTTATTAAAGAAGTATTTAAAATTAAAGAGCATCGAAAATATATAAATTGTTTATCATCATCATCATCATCATCATTTCAGCCGCAGGACGTCCACTGCTGAACATAGGCCTCCCCCATAGATCTCCAGAGCGACCGATCTTGTGCGGCCTGCACCCAACGGCTCCCAGCGACCTTTATTATGTCGTCTTTCCATCTAGTGGGGGGCCGTCCTACGCTGCGCTTTCCGGTGCGTGGTCTCCACTCGAGAACCTTTCTGCCCCAACGCCCGTCAGTTCTCCGAACTATGTGCCCCGCCCACTGTCACTTCAACTTGCTAATCCTTTTGGCTATGTCGGTTACTTTAGTTTGTTTACGGATCTCCTCATTTCTGATTCGATCTCGTAGAGAAACACCAAGCATAGCCCTCTCCATAGTTCGCTGAGCGACCTTGAGCTTTCTTATGAGGCCCACAGTGAGCGACCATATCTCTGTGCCGTATGTCATCACAGGCAACACACACTGGTCAAAGACTTTCGTCTTGAGGCACTAAGGTATTTTGGACGAGAAGACGTCGCGCAGTTTCCCGAACGCTGCCCAGCCGAGTTGGATTCGTCGACTGACCTCTTTTTCAAAGTTGGACCTACCTAACTGGACTGTTTGTCCCAGGTAAACGTATTCTTGAACAACTTCTAGACAAGAGTTCCCAACCGATACTGGGGTGGGCACCACATAGATATTCGACATGATTTTCGTCTTGTCCATGTTCATTTTAAGGCCCACCTGTTGATAAACTTTGTCGAGGCAATCGAGCATTGTGCCAAGATCTTCCAGCGATTCTGCCATTACTACGATATCGTCAGCAAATCGAAGGTGAGTGATGTACTCGCCATTGACATTGATGCCGAGTCCTTGCCATTCCAGGAGCTTGAAGGGGTCCTCTAGAGCGGCGGTAAACAGTTTCGGAGATATTACGTCTCCCTGTCTAACGCCTCTTCTCAAAGGAATTTCCTTCGTGCACTGCTCCTGTACTCGGACCGACATGGTGGCGTTGTTGTACAAGCACTTCAACACTTCGATATATCGATAGTCAATACAGCACCGCTGGAGAGACTGCAACACTGCCCAGGTTTCGACCGAATCAAAGGCTTTTTCGTAGTCCACGAACGCTAAGCATAAAGGCAGATTATACTCCTCAGTCTTCTGTATAATCTGCCGCAGCGTATAGATGTGGTCTATGATGCTAAAGCCTTTTCGGAAACCGGCTTGTTCAGGAGACTGGAAGTCATCAAACTTGTGCTCGAGACGATTCGTGATGACCCTCGAAAACAGCTTATAAACATGGCTCAGCAACGAGATGGGCCGATAGTTCTTCAATAAGGTTTTATCACCTTTCTTGAAGAACAGGACCACCACGCTGCCGCCCCACGTTTCCGGCGTTTTACCCTCGAGTATATCGGAATTAAAGAGCTTCTGCAGGACCTTAAGTACCGGTGTTCCACCCGCTTTAAGAAGCCCTGATGTAATTCCGTCATCACTCGGCGCCTTGTTGTTCTTAAGCTGCTTAAGGGCCATCCTATTCTCGTACAGGGTGATGTAAGGGATATTTTCGGTATAGTGTCGGGTCAGCCCGGCTCTCGGATCTTTAACTGGGCTGGTAACAGGCTTAGTTGACGAGGTATATAACTGCCCATAGAATCTTTCGATCTCCCTTAATACCTCTGGCTTGGTGGACGCTACGCTGCCATTATCCATTTTCAGCTTCGTCAACTGGCTCTGCCCAATAGATGCATTCCTTGCGAACACTTTGGAGCCTTTATTCCGCTCTATCGTCTCTTTAATACTTTTGGTATTGTAAGACCGGACATCGTGTCGCAAGGATTTATGAATAGGTCTATTGAGCTGCCTATAGGATTAGCGTCATCAGAAGACTGCAGCGCCATTCACGCCGATCCGCCATGAGTATTCGGGTTTGATCGGATATCTTTTGAGTCCTATTGCTACGGTGAGTTTTAAAGAACTTGGACCCAACCGCATGGACAGTTTCTACCAGCCTATTACTAATATCATCTATGGAGACGCAACTATCTAGGCAATCGAATTGGTTTTTCAATCCGAGTTGAAAGCTCTCGGGGTTTTGGAGTTGAGCATTAGAGGATCGGAGCGTAGAATTCATCAGGCGAGACCTTTCTATTTTTAGATTGATATTCAATTTGCCTCTAACCATTCGGTGATCATTGCCGGTTTTCACTCTGTGGATAACAGTGACATCATGAATATTTGTCTCTTCGTGGTCATGATGAAGTCTATCTCATTTTTCGTGGAACCATCGGGGCTCATCCAGGTCCATTTCTTATGAGGTGGCTTCTGGAAGAAAGAGTTCATCATAAAGAGTCCCTCTTTCTCCATAAAATCGGCCAACCTCTGGCCCCTAGGGTTCCGTTGCCCATAACCAAATTGCCCCACTCCCAACTCTTCACCATCTCTTTTGCCCAGCTTTGCGTTAAAGTCTCCCATTACAACAGTGAAGTGGGTTTTCGAGGTATGTATGGCCCTACTAATATCCTCATACAAAACCTCCACTTCATCATCAGGGTGTGCCGAAGTCGGTGCGTAAACCTGTATGACCTTCAATGAATTATTTGGATATTCTGAGTATCAGGTACGCTGCTACCCTGCTCGACACACTGTAGATGGTCACGATTTTGTTAATGAGAGACTTCCGGACGATAAACCCGGCACCACCTAGGGACTGTTGGTCGCTCTCCCTGTAATAGAACAAGTTACAGGATTTCATGATTATCGTGTCCTCACCCTCTCTTCGGACTTCTAATAATCCTATAAGATCCCAGCGTAACTTGTCTATTTCCTCTTCCAGCTCGACAATCTTCTCGTTAGTCCTCAAAGTGCAATTATTATATGTTGCCAGGGCCAGTTGTCGTGGGGGTCGGTAGCTGGAACTCTTCCGGGGATTCTTAGCACCCCCTGCCCCGCCGTTACCATAGCCGCTACCGAAACTAGGAATAGCGGGGCCGCCGGGGACTGGGGGCCTGGTCGTTCTTGTCGTTTTCATAGGGGGGATTTGCCCATATTCGCCACGCTGGGCATGCGGGTTGGTGAGCGCAGATATTGCTTTTTGTTGTTCAAAGTGGGGGATGCTGCTGCCCATCCCCTAGCTTTTTTTCTCTTAGTCGCCTCTTACGACTTCCACGGGTAGAGATGGAGGGGTCAATTCTAAGCCGGAACCACCACGGCAAAATTGTTTATATCTGAAGTAAAAACATAGAACAAAAATCATGTATTAAAAGTAATTTAATAACAAAATCTGTTTTTAAAAAGCTTGTCAATGGACTTTGTGAAGAATAGGTGTTCTCAATAAGGCCCATTTATATCCTTTAGGTATTTCTGAAACTATATTAATTTAGTATTGAATTGAAATGTTATGGTAAATGATTTCACATATTTTATCGTTTCCGAAAGAATAATCTATAAATTTAATAAAAAATGAAGTAATTATCCTTATAAAGATTATATGAAATTTATTGCAGAATAATACGTTTGTTTTATGTATTTTAATAAAACACAGTTTAGTTTTATATAGTTATTTAATAACTGAAATAATTTTAAGCATAAAAAAAAAACAAATATTTAGGAAATTTTCCAGTTAAAACCTCTTATTAAGTCTATAGAAATCACATTTTGGCAGTGACCCTCATTTGAACTATCAAATAATAGCATTAATTATAATGAATTTTTATAACATTTTTGTTCATAGCATAACTATGCTTTTGTTTTGAATTAGGGGAACTCCCATATTTGAGGACATCTTTATCCTTTCCGTCAAATCTTTTTCTTCAGCTTGCTTAAAAATTCCCGTCCTTCTCATACTCTTCACAGTACTTCAAGACTTTATATGATTCTTAGGAGTTCGACGTTATATGTTACTTGTCAAAGCAACTGTTCGTTCCGACAACTGGTTATTTTTTACTTTTACCCAAGTAGACACCAAATCCTTTTGAACACGTGCTGAAGACATGACGGTGACCTGCCATAGGTTTCCGAATCCAGGACTAAGTAATTTCTTACCAGGTTAGTTTAATTTTTTTTTATTACTTGTTGAATTTATGACCCTGGTGCGATTATCAGGAAAAATACTATATTTAAGTCCTTAAGTCGACAAATTAATGTGCTGTTGTTTTGTACAAACTATTTTCATGTCAGTGGTCTTTGAATATCTATAACTTTATTAGTAGACCAATCTAGTTTGATACTTGATAAAAAACATTATCAGGGTTCGAGTTTGGGCTAAATATTGTTGACTAAATGAAGACTGGACGAACTTCCACAGAAATATTGCGTTCACTTCATAGAAAGTGTTGTGTGGAAGACACTTTAATTCAAATCGGTTTAATGACAATATGAGACAAAAACTGAGTAAATTTCCTGTTCCTGAGTCAACATTAGTGAAAGAATTACTAAAGGAAAGGGAAATTATCCAGGTATAATATACTAAGAGATTATTCTAAATAGATTACATTTTATAATCCATGTTAATATAATCCACAATCGAATTTGGTGTCCTTGAGGTTACATTGCAGAATACTTAAGTGTGAAATTAAGTAATTAAATTTTTGTAATGATTACTTACAGAATGTAAAACAGTCCTGTATTGCAGCTGCATAGCCAAAGTTAAGAGTGCCACTGTCACAAATTCAAAATGTTGTGGTGGATCCAAGTACCAGTGCAGTATCATCAACACAAGAAACATTAGCAGAAGTCCCAACAATAAGTGAATTTATTAACGGTATGCTGGTAATGCATTTTAGATATTGTTGTTGTATATACCTAAACATCTAACAAGTGATATCATTAATAAATATAAAGAATGGGAACCTTGCGAAACTCCTGATGACGCATAAAAAGGACTACTACAAGTGTACCTATGCACCACAACCCTTTGAACACGATGCTCTAAATAACATTGTATCCACTTTAATATGTCATTATATGTCATTCACATAATTTAGTAGGTTTGTGATAGTAGATATTTTGTTTTTACTGAATCCATGATGACTCTGATTTTCATCATGATTCAAAATCATTTTTTAACGATTTGATTACAAACATTGGATTTTTCTCTACTACACAAAAACTTAATTGGAATGTATTGTATACATAAACCTTCCATAAAAAATCTGTAAATGTTAGCAAAAACCCCATTAAAATCCGTTGCGTAGTTTTAAAGACCTAGCGTACATAGGGACAGACAGCGGGAAGCAACTTGATTTTATACTATTGTTGCGGACAGCGAGCGGGGCGAGCGAATAACGATAGTCTAATAGTATAGAATGAACAAATAAATGAAATAATACGCGTTAGGAATAAGGTTTATAAATACGTGTTAGGAATAAAGTTTATAAATACGTGTTAGGAATAGATATAATAATATGAACTGAATATGTGTATTTTAAAACGATTAGAATAAGAATATAGCTAGTTGTAAGTTTAAATGTATAAATTTCACTAGTTGTAAGGATGAACCATGCCAGACTCGGAACATCTGGCATGGTGACTCATGGTACTGCCGTGTGCGCGCTCATTGGCTGAGCGACGCCCCGCACGGAATCCATCGCACGACCGGTTGCGAGGCAAAGGGCGAGGTTAAATATAGCGGAGAAGGCGGCAGTACTACGATCAGTTCGAGAAACACCACAACACCAGCAACAGCAAGCAGCGAATCTACAAGCAAACTACAGTCAAGAACGTTATTAAGAAACCACATTGTCACTACGAACTACTGTAACTTTGTAAGAAACAAGAATAAAACAAGCGCTATTAATTTAGCACACATTAAAATATTGTGGGCGTCTTTTTATTCACAAAAACTATGTATAGATTTATGATTATGACGTTTACATAAGATAATATAATTGACAAATGTAATATTATAATTTTAAAATGCATGAGTGCTGGTATATATATATATTTTAATTTCAGAATGCACCAGTAACTGAAAAACTTAACGTGGCAATCTGTGACAACTTTAATTTAGCCAAGAAACGAACTAAAATCTTAGCCTTCTTAGGTGTCACAAAAGTAAGCAAAATGAAACCTAGGGAAATGAAGTTGTACAAAATATGTAAGTAGAAGTAAGATGCGTGATATAATACGACTACGATTAAGTGTAAGAAAGGAAATTTAAAGCGAGTTTTTCAATATAAACATGTTCAAGAATTGTGTGATTTAAAGTCAAAATCTGTTATAACGACATCGAAGGGACTGCTCATATTCAGTCGTAACAACCGGTATTGTTTAATATGTATCGTGCAAGTACAAACAAATCGATAGGGAGTTATTGGAAAAATATATTTATTCAACTACGTACATTTTGCTTATTACACATAAGTATAATGAATATTATTTTTCTGTGAGCATAAAATCTGTAATTTTGGTCTGTTTGGAACACTTCTGTTGTGCATAGATATTTTGTAATTCACGTTGGATTTTAATTAACGTATCGTCATAATTGCTGTGGATATGGAACTGTTCATTAAAAAGAACAATCTTTCTTAATGCACTAACAGTATTGATACCATCATTCAAAGTTGGTACAGTAAATTGTTCTTCAGAGTCTTCCTGTTCGTCATCTTCCGTAGCTCGTGCACAAATTCCAATAGTCAGCAATACATCAATGAACTCTGCTGCTTCAGTAGTAGATAAAGCAGGTCGTAAATTTTTGGGCTAATTGAGCAAGAGAAATATTGTCCTCTCCATCATCATCAGTGAAATTGTCGAGTGCGATACACCATATTCATTTGCTAAGTCTTTGTTTGAAATTCCGCTCTCTAGCTTGGATATAATACGCGATTTTTCTTCAATATTAATTTGTTTTCTTTTTCTTTGCGACATTTTGAAAGTTTCACGAATAACTCCACAAAGTTTTGGTGCGTCTTGTGTATAGATAAGTAACAAACTAACTGAAGAGATATGAAGAAGCGGGCTTTGACTCTACTGCATGCACGTGTTTTGTTTCTAAGAATTAGAAAAGACCTTACACTAAACTAAATCCTATCGTTTTCTTTCCTGATTTTAATAGCCATTGAAGACAAATGTGGATACCTATTCAAATTGTTTACAATACAGCTTAGCCGGTCGTTCTAACAGATCTAATTCTCCGAAATATTAGTTAAATGTGGTCGTTTTATGAGGTATATCGTTATTAGCAATGTCGTTTATAGCAATATTTTTAATAAGGCGGTCATATAGCATTCAGCCGGGACCTTTATTCTAGGTTAGTATAACCGGCATGTTGTTCTAAACGATATCGCAGTAAATGGTTTTGACTGTATTAGCAATTCTTTTATAACTTTATTACAAAGCCAGCTACAAAATTGCCCTAAGAAACCAAAAGGAAGAAGAATATACTCTTAATGCAAAGATTCAGGCTTTGGTTATTTATAAAAAGTCCCCAGCCTGTTACAGGTTACTGAGGAGAATGTTCGCATTGTCTTGTCAAACAAGTTTAAATCAAGTCCTTAATAGAGTGCATAAATGAACATAAATTTACCTCATAAAAAAATGAGCAGAAACCAAGAAAAAGAAGAAAATATTTTGAAATGTTTATAAGAAAACATTTGTTTTACAACCAAAAGCTGGATGAAATACAAGGATTCCAAGACCATGGCAACCATGGTAGGACCAAAGATAATGCCTCTAAGGCACTGGTATTTATGCTCACTGGATTGAGAAAAAAGCGGAAACAGCCCATAGTATTTTATTTCTTCATACAATAAAGGCAATGACAATCATTTTAAAAGAGGTAGAATATAATATGTTATATTTGTAACTTTTATGAACTATCGATGAAATAGAAAATGTATATGACATTGTGTAACTATGGTTTTATTTTTTACAGATACTTTCACAATGCATTGCAGCAAATATGAATGTGGTTGCTACTGTATGTGATTTGTACACTGTTAATGTGAAAGCATTGAAAATACTAGGTGCAACATCAACTACACCATTTTTTAATATCTGTGGAAAAGAAATTGTGTCTAATATAGTATCTAATATAGGTCCTCCACACCTTTTAAAGTGCACTAGAAATCTTCTTATGAAGCATGATATTGAAATTACCTCAGATTTACAGTGCAATGAGAAGCCTGTAAAAGGTAAACAAAATACTTTACTGTTGAATGGTTTGAATAACAGTTTTCACTTATAATAAGCATTTTTGTACCACATGCGTAACTATATTCACTTTGCGTTTGGACTCTGCCGCATGTACTCATTATCATATTAATTATAAAAATTATACAACTCTGTAAATTTGTATCCCTGCAAATAATAGCATTAGTTAATCAACATCAATTTACTTTTCTTTAGGCACAGTGAAATGAAGTCACATTGAAGCATTTTACAAACTGGATAAAATCAATCCCAATTTGGTTTATGCTACTCAGCTGACAGACAATCATTTTCTTCCAAATTACCAGCAGCAAATGAGAGTGAAGCTGGCAGCACATGTATTTCGCGTTTCTCATACAAGTGGGATGTTAATGAAAATTGCTCAAATGAAGTGAATTTATTATATACATACATTAGTAAATAAGTGTGTAGGTTGTCACAGACTCGATTAAGCTAATTCTTCTCGGAAAGTGAAGCACTGATCGTCCAACAGGGTTATGGGTCGAGCCTGGATCTGATTAATACAGGACCAAGGCATAAGGCTTATCAGAGAGAGTTAATTAATTCTGTCCATGTCTCAATATCTTCACGCTCGCTAATTATGGACGTGGTTTTATATTTAAGCCTGCTAGTGGTGGCGTGAAATACATATTGGTTTTGTGTAATGAATCTACCATAACACGAAATGACATATTCGCCCTTTTTTAATGTTTTTTTATTGTATGTCTATAAAACTGAATTTGAAATTTTATATAAAATTATGAAATTATTTCTCGTGACAGCATATCTATCTTCAACATAACACTACAATTTTGTTTAAATTGTTTATTTCTTATTTTCAGATGAACTCACACCTGATCATGCCAAGTAATCTTCATACAAAAAATAATAACGCTACGTAATGTCAATTGACACACTAGAGTTCGTCGTCTCTATCTCTTTGTCATCTATCCTTGTCGTTGAAAATTGAATTGTCTGAAATCAGTAACAGAGTACATACGTTCATTTCAAACTTTTGTACAAGTATAATTTTGTTAATTAAAAGTTTACAGGGTTTACTTTGTAGTGAAAATAGAGTGAATTGTGTTTATTTTTAACATAAAACTTATTGTTTGTAAACATGTCGGATAAGTGCTGCGTTTACAACTGCATCAGCTCTAAGCCTGAAGTTTATCTTCACGTTTTTCCAAGAAGTGAGAAAAGATTTCAAACATGGTTAAAATCTATAAATGATCCTGCTTTAGTGAAACTTAATAAGAGCGAGATCATATCACGACGAAGAGTTTGCCGAAAACATTTTGAAGCCAAGTTTATTCGACAAAAACTGGCTAAAGGAATTCGGTTTGTTCTGACTCCTGATGCCCCTATCCTTCTTTATTTTCTGAACAGGAAATCGAAAGTGGCATACCGAATAGAAACGAAATCGGTAAGTTCACAATATAATTGTTTAACGTTAGGTTATGTTGATATTTATATTGTAATAGTGCAATATTTATATTGTAATAGTGTAATAGTAATGAAAATTAATTAATTTGTTTACTATTTTCATAAATGGAAATGGACCATGTTTAAAAGTATAACAGAAGCAGAATTATTGTTAATAAAGTATCTTCTGTACATGATAGTTTATTTTACGAATCATGTGGTATATATTGTGTAAGTTTATGTTGTTTTTTGTTGGTCTCTCGATGTTATTGAAAGGATTTTTTTATGAATGCCATAATATTCTAGTTTTAATAGTTATAAAAAATAATAATTTTAATTTGTGTTCAATTACAAACACTCCCTTTTTATTTTATTTTCGACAGTTGTAATGGTGGATCATATAATAGAGGAAAACCACTGCGATGTGCTGTTAAAATGGATAGCGTTCATCATCAGTTTTGGAGAGAAGCATTGAAAACTTTATGTACAATAAAGTTTTTAAGAGATGGCACTCCTTATTCAGTGCCATCACTCATAAATTGGAAAACTACGATAAGAAGTTTCCAGAATATTTGGACTTTTGTAAGTACTAACGGCATTTATCGTTTTTATGCTCGCAATTTTAATCAAGATCCTGTGGAAATTTTTTTTGGTAAAATAAGAGCACATAATTACAGAAATATAAATCCAAGCTGTAATACATTTACAAATTCATTTAAATCTTTGTTTTTATCCGACGTTGTTAGTGATCATTCACAAAATTTTAATTGCGAGGAAGATGACACAGTTCCCTTAAATTTATATTGTCTTTTTAATAAACAAACCACTGTAGACTCCGATCTCAATATCAAAGAAATGTTCAATGCTAAAAGGCAAAACAGCTTACCAGATACAAATTCTAATATAACAAAGTCAAACGCCATAAAAGAAAATATTAAAATAAATGCTAAGTCATTTACTGCGGGATATGTAACAAGAAAGATATTTAAAAAACACGTCAAATGTAAAATGTCACGTTTATGGCTTTAACAATAAAAATATAAATTCATAATTGGACCACAGGTATGAATAGAATACTTAAAGGAATCGATATCCATAGCTTATCAAATACTTTACCTTATAAAACAATTAACTTTTATACTGTAAAATTAAATGATGTAAATAAAATAATTTCTACTTAACGGAAAATCGCACCTGACAACCACTATACTATTTACTTTATAGGGGTATTTCAGGAGATCGTTATGTAGTTATGTGATTAAGAGACGTTTCATGTATTTAAGTTATATTTTTTTAATACTCCTTAATTATAGTCGATTAATGGTTATCGTGAAGTAGGTACTATACAATCATCGCTGGTGTTATTTTCAAGTCATCTTTTTTGTTAATTTTATGTTGTGATTTATGTGTTTATATAACATTAAATATTACTATAAAAATAGCTGATTATTATTTCGCTTATAGCCGGTATATATTTCCTGACAAAAATTCAAATATTTTAGTGTAACTTAACTTTTAAACAGAGTCTGGCCGTGCTATAACATTGCAGCAATAAAAAACTGGTCAATTATACACTTGGACACGGTCAAAAAAAATTTTAAGTGTAAAGATTATCTTTTTGTATTATAAAATTTATTAATGTGCAAGTTTCGTAAATATGTCAAATTTTTATTGCTCAGAGATATCATAGTCAAATTCATTTCTTTTATCGATAAATATTTATATAAGTGACCCTATCTCTACATCCGTTTAATAATGTTGCTAGTTTATAAAACAGGTCGGAAGTATATTTTCGAATGGTATCATTTAAAAATGGCGTTGGCTAGTGTATCAGTCCTGCCCCCCGTACCTCATTCCTAACGTTATACCACTCGCCTTCGAGTTTCCCGTCTGTACTTGTACATCTAATAGTCTGTTCACCTGATGCCCATGCGACAGCAACTTTCGTTCAGAAATTTGACTAGCCGTTTGATGCTGTCAACGCAGACAGCGCAGACTTGAGAAGAGGAAAAAATATTCTACGAATTTAACCAAAAAGTCTCTTTAATTAGCACTATTTAGAGATATGAGAAGATTCATATCGAATATGACATATATGGGAAGTTAAACAAATCGCCCTTCTCAAGAAGGATGGATTCACGCGTTAAATGCCATAGAGAGACCTGTGGAAAAAATTGTAGGCAATAGATATTAAGAGTCTTTCAACACGTCGATTGAACCAAGATCCTTTGGAAAATTATTTTGGCTGCATAAGATATAGCTGTGGATCGAATAATAATACAACGATTAATCAATTTATAGCGGGTATTAAAACTGCCATTATTTCAAATTTAAAACATTCAGGCCAAAAAAGAAATTGTGAAGATGACCCATCAAATATTTCAAATAATTTGTCAAATTTTTAACAGAAAACATCTCATCAAGTTTTATTAAGCGAGTACCGCCCTTTGAATTTGATGAAAATGAATCGATGGAAAGTTTGTTACTTGATTCAGTTGAAGCAGTAGATCAGGGGACATCCGGAAGTCAAGCTTGTGGATATGTGTGTGGATTCATATTTAAAAAATTAATGCACAATAACTGTCTGGATTGCCGAAAGCCATTTTTGACAGATACACATGAAATCATACACATGTTCACGAGTTTTAAAGAATATGACCCAGCTCAGAATTAATTAAATTATGGGAATAAAGATATGGTGATATGTGTAGAAGTTATGGCAAATATAATAAATTAATACTTAAAAACAAATGTCCATATGAGAGAAGTAAAAACATATTTAAGGCATTAGAATGTGTAGATTTTAGTTTTTTAAATAATTGTGTTGCTCATTTAGTATTAAATGTAAACTATTTAAAAAAAAACACATTTTTTATAATAATTAAAATATATTGTGTTTTGTTTAATAGAGATATGGACTACGAGGAGAAAAAGAAAGCTCTTGAACGCAAAATGAGATTTTTTTTTTTTTATTAAACTATATTCTTTGTTTCATTTACTTTCATAATTTTAAAATTAATATACTACAAGAATGTGAAGCAGAATTCATAATAATATGGAGCAATCTTTACATTATTTAATGTTAAAACAATCTTCATATTATTAAGAATCGTGCTTCATGTTTTTGTAGTAAATTGCTTAGTGCAACATATTTTAACCGTATCCGCGTATTTTATTTTATTGTTATTCTGTAATGGCGCTAAAGCCATATTGGTGTGTAAAGTAGAGACACATTTCTTCTCTCGTAAGAGAGTACTATATTCCTTGACACTGACAAAATGGCTATGTAAAATTCAGTTGATGCTATGCACTTTAGTGATTGGTCAATGAGGAGCGTCAGCGCTAGATTTGATTTAGATTGAGTATCGGGTGGTATCGGGATTCGAGAGTGAGGTTTTTGAAGTGGTGGCCTTTATTAAGAAGTAGTCCTTTAGTGGGCGAACACACCTTAGTATTATTTCATTACGTTTCTATTTCATTGATGCATTCTTAGAATCCGTGACCTCGGTGGAAGACCTGTGCACACAGCTGTTTATCCACAAGTTGTTTTAAAATGACGATTTATAAAATTGTAGATAATTCAATAATTCATGTTAAACAAAATTAAAATATGTCAAAATCGAAAATTGCTTGTTGTAGCGCCTCTTTGTATAGAATAATAAATTAAAAAAAAACAAGCTTAAGAAAAGCAATATGATATGAGATACAACAATGTAAGTATGTATGTAACTTGCATACTTCTTCGTTTCACCTCAATGTTTATTTTTTACTTAATTCAACAATGTCATCTTAAAGATTACCTAAAGTCAAGGGTCACTTTACATCATACTACTTAGATATATCGAGAACAATTACTAATATAATATTGTCATTGATTATAACTTTCTACATTTAAAACTACGATAAACACGAAAAATAAATTAATTATTACCTAACTGCGAATAAGGAGGGCTATGTTTTTCGAGCGTATGTATGTACCTATATGTTTATTTCTTTGGCACGCTCTTTGACCTAGACAGCTTGATGGATTTTAGCATGCTAGGTGTCGTTAGATTATTCTAATTCTAATTGTGGAAGTGACATAGGCTGTATATAATATTTAAGTGCGTCATCTGGGAATCAAATAAAAAACAAAAGTAGTAAATTAAACTCTATGGAAAATGTAAATATTTTAGTCGAGTGTTTTTGTTGCAGTCAAAATCAAAATCAAAGTAATCTTTATTCAATTTAGGCCCTAAAAGGCAATTATGAACGTCAAAACACTTTCTGCCGGTTCGAAAAACATCCCAAACATCGAGAAGAACCGGTAAGAAACTCGATCGGGTTTATCTTTTTTTGTCAACTGTATAAATGTTAATATAACAGGTACAATAATAATAATTTAGTAAATGCACAGAGAGGGAGTCACTTCCAGATATCACTATCATTCACATAATTATCCGGGTCAAGTAGGGTCTTTTGTCTCCTTTTTATGATTTTAATAATTGGTTTACAATCATTGTTACATCGGACTCGTGTGATATGAATATTCCTGCTTAAATATATATTTTTTTTCTCAACTAAGATGACAAACATGAGCACGTCTCACCTGATGGAACGGATACTATCGATGTTGTTATTTCAATAGCGATGACTTCTAAACAGTGTATGCACGTTGCTCACCTAGAACCACTCTTCCCAAAGGAACTCTGGAAACCCCACTATCCGCAGGAACCTAGTGTTATTTGGCTGCGATCTTCTGCAGGTATGTCACCAGTTGAACTGCCCCAAATAGAGAGAAATCTCCAAAGAAGCTCTTTAAAAAACCTCTATAAAACATTACATAGGTCAACATAACTTATTTATTAAATAAAATGAAACAAAATTACTGCATCACATTAAAATGTGTACAATGTAATTTAATAGTCGGTAACATGGATCTAACTGCATGATATTATGTAACTGTGTACTTGGTACATATATAATTTTTAAAAGGAATGTATCATTCCATTCTAGAAACATTTTATTACCATATAATATGAACTTTGTTTACCCTTGACAGTCTCAGTGGACTAGGTACATTCTGTCTGAATTACTTAATGTTTGAATATAAACAATAGCTAAAATAATAAAGCTATAATAAAGCTGAAGACTTTTTTGTTTGTTTGTTGAAACACGCTAATCTATAGAACTACCAGTCGGATTTTAAAAACTGTTTTTGTATACAATAGCCAGACTCACGAGGAATGGTATAGACTATGTAACATTAGGTTACAACTCTCAGCTAGCCTTAAATATTGATTTTTGTTACATAAGTCGGAAGTCGAGGCCCTCCCGAACTGCTTTATCCGCGTGCGCTAGCGTAATCGTTAATGATATGGAAATACAATGTTCTTTAAAAATATTGGCGCTTAGTATTTCTGAAAAAAGTCAGCGATAACATATTCTTAACTCTTAAACACAAGCCACAATAAGGTATTTTGTCACAAATACTTGTTGAAAATTGAGAAGTGATTTATAAACATTATTTTTAGACATGGCATATTAAAATCCTTACGAACAAAAGTTTTATGAAGTAAAATTTTGCTATATATGGTATGTTATTTGGACACATAGTTTAGGAGATAATGAAAAATTAAAATAATTTGTATTTGCGTGAAAAACAATTACGGTAGACTAAACGGCTGCGTAGGCGGCGCGATGTTTATCGGATAAAATTAACTCGGGTGAAACCGTGGGGCACAGTTAGTTATTTATGGATTTCAGATTTTTGGGCTAAAAATGTACAACCTGTTTGTATAACGCAAAAAAGAGAGTTGTTTTTGTAGCAGCTCAACAAACGGATGGAAATCTGGCTGATGGTAAACACTGTCAGCCTTATTAATAAACGTAGACTAGAGCAGTATTAACTTTACTCCCAGTATTAAGTCAGTACTAACCATTTTTTGTATTAATAAACACGAAGTAAGGTATGAGTAAGCTAATCCGACTCTACTCTCGGAATAAAAGTTATACCATCCAGCTACCTAGTTTAGTACCGGTTTAAACTATGGCCGCCCATTCGTAATCGTATTTTGACAACTTTGAACTTTCGTTTTGTAGTTTAGTAGCTGCGTTGATTGTGTGGTGTTTATTTCGAATATTTTTATGAAATTATTAAGATTAATTGACTAAATATGAGCCATAAACGCAATCGCTCAGTTAATTGGGATGAGGAAGAAAAGGTAAGGTAAGATTTCAAATTTATAATTAATCTGATTCCGTTGTATTAATGATAGTAATAAAATTAATTTCGTTTAATATTTCATGAATTTCTTCCAGTAGCCTCAGATTAACTTTATAATAATCTCTATTCATTTTCAGTTCCACCAAATTAACTTCGCGTCGATTGAAGATAAAAAATTTAAAACTATAATTTAATCTGTCAGTATCAATAGTTTCATTCGTTTTAGTTCACTGACTCATTCTTTTTACTTTTAAATTCAAGCGTGTTGCCACTGTTAGACCTTAGTCTAGGGTATAAGGAAAGTATTGCTAATCCGACGTAACTCTTTGTTTATTAATAGCATTTTAAAATCGAAAGTAATACTCGGAGTAACTAGTCTAGGTGTAAGGTCGGAATAAGGTTAGCTTAGAACATTTTTATTAATAAGACAGTGTAAGTACAACCCAAAAACAGGTGGAAATGCCAAAAGATTTACTGTCAATCGCCAGCTCTCCAGCCACGTTTGGCGATTAAGGTAAATTTCCACTTATGAAAGTTCCATAGGCTCGGCTCGTAATTATTTTTATAATTATACCATCTATATTATTATTATGAATACACGTTATAAAATATGACAATTTAACAAGTAAACGTTTTATCTATAAGAAAAATGGAAATAACTGGTATTATTAGCTATCTAATTCAAAATTATCTGGAATGAACCGGTACAGACGAGTTGATAAGATTGATAAGAAAACCTCATCGGTTTTACGTAGAACAAACACGTCAAGAAATTACACAAAAACACGTTATTATTGTGTAAGATAAATTATAACAGCACTTAAAGCATAAATACATATGTATAAAAATGTATAGGTACCTAGGTACGTGATTAATAATAATTCATAAATATTCAATACTTAACTCGTACTTATGTAGGTATCTATCTATTCATCTATAAATGGTCAAGTTTAACGAAAAATAACAACAACAAGTATAGTTTGTTTTTTTGTTGAAGATATAACTTAAGTTTATACATTATTAAAGAAACGACTAAACAATTTTTTTTTTTTTGAGTTGTTATTATTGACACAGTTTGTAAGTTCAGGCGTGAATAGAACTTTGGCCAGGAAAAACTAATATTAAACTATTTATTTATAGGTACTAGCATGACAAAATTATTTATTGATCTTTTTGATAGCACTCCCATCGAGCGCTTACTAACTCCTTCCTGGTTGGGCAGCTGACAGTAAGTAACTGGCTCTGCGCCTTTGCTTATAAGTACCAAATTATATAGGTACCTACATAAGTATATACTAATAATTAGAACTTGACAGTTAAAAATATTTCAGATTTCGAAAACTGTTGATTTAGTTTTGAGAGTTTTAGCGGGATCTTGAGCTATCATGTTGTGGTTTTTATTTTAAATCATTAACTTAGGTTCTTTGACCTTATCTTATTATATTGAGTGAGCAATTCTTGTATATCTCCAACGATTTGGATGAAATTTTGTATTTAAGTAGATAATGTTTTGCATTACAAGTTTATCTAGATAGGAATTTTTCTTTTTTTAAATACCAATCATAGCTCGGTCGCCCAGATATTATTATATAATATTGCCAATATTAGAGGCATTTTTTGTGATATAGTTTGGTGAATTTGTATTATTATTAAGTATTATAATATATTATTATTAATATATTATTCATAAAAAACACATACGTGAAGTGAATTATAAATATAAACTGGAAACATGGATTTGAGATGTTACAAAAACTTCCTAGATAGTTCTAACAAGGAAGCCACCATCTTGTTGAACCTTCTTGAATAGTACATAATACTACGAAGGCTTAAACACTTTGACACTGGCAAGTGCCTTTTGCACCGCTATATTAAGAAGAACAAGTATTTAGTTAACTAATTATATGTACGTTTTCTACTACTTGTTTTCTGTTACGATGCGCCACTGTATTTTTTTTCAGCAAAATAACTATACAGCCCCTAATGGTAAGTACGGTACAGTCCAGAAACAACGGCGATCGTCGCGTCGCGTCGCTTCGCATCGGTGACACAAATTTCATTGGCAGTCGTTCGATGTCATACCGGCCTGTTGAAATGCCTCTTCACGCCCCATATTGAAGAAACTATTAACATAGGAAGGAGGGAACACGTTGGTTGGAAGACTATTCCACATCTGCACAGTACTGCAAAAGGTACCTAAGTATTAGCGAACTTCTTTGTTCGTGTCATGATGAACCGGATAAGGTTCAACTTTTCGGAACATTCACCACGATACAGACGATAAAACAAGCTGAGTAAGGCAATGTCTCTTCGCAGCTGACGCGATTCTAAATAATTATTGACGTCTGAATCATTCACAATACGGACAGCCCATCGCTGCAACTTGTCCAAGGCATCGAAAAGATATTGGGCGATTCCATGCACGGCCAAACCTGAGCCTTATAAGGAAGGTACAATTGACCGGGCGTGAAAAAGCGTCGCACTTTGTTCAGGATGCCCAGTTTCCATGGATGTTGTGAAGATAACATGTCCAATGTGATCCCTGAGATTGAGGTCACAACGTATATCCATTTCTAGGATACTAAGGCTGTCACGCTTTGTAAATGAGACATGCTGAAGAGTAGGGTGAGGGGAGAACGGAGACTTTTGCAAGAGAACATGCAAACATGGGTTTTCTTGAAAATGAACTCAACCAAGGTATTTTACTCCATGAAGATACGAGGTCCAAAATCTGGTTGAGGTCAGTAACTGCCCGCATGTTCTCTGTTTCAACCTGACTACAAGTGGGCTTGACACCCATGAACTATGCTGTCATCTGCAGAGCATTGAATGCTGGTTGCAACCAGAGGTTAACATTATCATTGATATGCATAAGAAACAAGGTGGGCGAAAGTACCGAACCTTGTGGAACACCTTTTTTTTATCAATTGCCTCCCCTACGATGTAACAAGTACGCTAAAAGATAACTGATCATATTATCGATCATACGGTTATCGATATAATATGAGATATAGAGTTCATGCTTTGAATTGAGAGTGTATAGGGTTTTCTTTTGTCTATATATTCCTTTACCTCGCTCCTTATGTACTGTTCGTAACTGTACAGTACACGAACAAAATATAAACCACTACCACGAACATTAAGTGAGATAAAATTTAACCAAAAGAACTTAGTAAAATAAAAATAAAACATTATAAACATATAATTTTATTTAAAATTAACTTTTATCACCACAGCTTACATATAATAAAACTTACTGTATTAAAAAAAATACAATAAAATATTAGAATTACTTGGAATGTGTTTTGTAAAAGTCTTTCATATATTTGGCAAGTATTTCCACTTCTTCTAATGTGACAGCATTGTATGTTGAAGCTCTGATGCCGCCAACGTCCCTGAAATATAAAACCAATAAATTAAAAACTGAATCATAACTGACCCGTTTAGTTAGTTTAGATGTTAGTAGATGTCAACTCACAGATAACCCTTAAACTATAATGCTGGGAGTTTGAATTAAATATCTTTGCGCATATTTATCCCATTACATTTAAAGGAAAAAATAACAATATACTTTATTTATGGACGATTGCAGACATGTCTTCGGCCTTTATACAAAAAATAAATATGACATAGCTAAAGCCTTTTAACTCGAATTTGGAATATAAAAACATCTGACTTGGCTGCATGGTCATAGATACCTTTGTCTATCATTTTCACGAGGAAAGGAAAGAACTATACCAATCAAAAAAATTATGGATGTGTTTTACACCAATTTTTTGTCACATTATTTCTCTATCATACCTTATGAACTATTGTTTTAAAGAGTTAAACGTTGGGAAAACTCTACTATAAAATTACCCATGGTCTCTTTATAAGTGATTTTATGTAGTAGTTCGTATGTCTTCAGTAGTCTAAATTATGAATGTCGAGGCAATCTCACTCACATACGTCTATTACTCTATTTGATTCCAAAATAAGCATAGTTTGCTATATTGTAACTTGTAACCAAATAGATAGTATATTATACGTATAGATATTTGATACACAAACATAGAACTGCTAATCATGGTCACGACACAAAAACCAGTCCTGTGTTGGGCTTAAACCCACAAACTCTTCGAACAAAAGTAACGCTTAATACCACTGCGTTACGATGCATGTCTGATGCCTATGGGACACAATTTGATTACTTCAACTTTTTAAACGTCGCGCCGTCTCGTAAATGCGAATTCTGCCCGTGTCAAGTCATATAACTTGTCTCTAAAGTAGTATATTTTAATAAACAAAATAGAAAACAAATAAGCATCACACACTACACTTACAATGTTTTTACAACATTCATTCACATTTTATAAAAATACAATAAAAAATAAAACACAATGTCACTGTGAGATATTATTAGATGATAATTAAACAAACACAAGAACTACAATTTCTGTGATTTATCTACGAATAAACATTTCTTTGTCGATGCAATAGGTCAAAAAACCTTAGATACAGCAATACGCATCAGATAAACAATATTAAGCGATAAAAACACTAATGATTAAATAGCAGCTGATTTGTGCCATCTACATATATATTTATAAAGAGGTAAAACATAAATAATTAATGATTGATTTCTGCTAGTGCTTCAACTAGATACCGCGCTACCTACAAGCAATAGTGCTAGAATAGATCAACTTAATATCGTAGTGTGTAGTCAGTGTAGTGACTATATGAAATGAAGCTTGTCAACGTGACAGTATTGTCGGTAGGACGGCGGCATAGCTTTCATTGCTTCAGTTTTTATAGCACGCCGACGTATACCAAGCAGTAACGAAGTTTCTTTTGCTATATAATAACACCCTGTTGTATGTATGAACAAACAATTGATAGTTCTAGTCCCACTGATTTTTACATTGTTATATAATATAGAAATGTAATCTTAATCTAAGGACTGAATTACTTGCATATCAAAACAATAAATTCCAATTACGTACCACATATAGATTTATAAACTGTATAACTCTTCACAATCGCATTTATGCAACAATTCAGTCAATTGCTGTGAAGGTGAACTTTAATTTAATGTTACTATTATTCGAATACTAGCTGTGCCCCAGGGTTTCACCCGTGTTAATTTTATCTGACAAACACCGCGCTTTCAATGCAACCGTGTAGCTTAGATATCATAATTGTTCTGACTTCCCACAAATACAAATTATATTATGTTGCCTTTATCACTTAAACTATGAGTACAAATAACATGCTTTAATGGGCAAAGTTTAAGTTCATAAAATTGTCTTTATGATGAAGTAACTTTTGTTAGTAAGTAATAATATGCCATGCCTCAAAATAAAGCTTATAAATCCCGTTTTATTATTTAACAAATTTTTGTCACAAAACATATTTTTGTACAACATTGTATTTACTTATCATTAACTATTACGCCAGCTCAAGCAGAGAAAGCAGTTCGGAGGCACTTCTACTTCCGGCTTACTTAACAAAAATGAATATTTAAGACTATTTTGCAAATTTTTATTATTACATTATCGCAATTTTCATGTTGTTCGCTTACAAAATAATGTAACTTTAGGATAGAATACAGTACTTTTAGTGTTTACCCATTATTGAGTTTATCAATTATTACAAACATAAAAACAATTTTTAATTAATATACTTTGTAATATGTATTACCTTAGATAGTAACATTTCTGTTTACCTACCTAACATACATTTTCATAAAGCTCAAGAGTTTTTTTAATTTGTTTGATCGTGCTAATCTCTGAAACTACCTGACAGATTTGAAAACTACTTTTTGTATTTTATAGCTTATTTATTGAGAATGTTATATAATTTCACGCTACGTCTCTAAGAACCGAAGCAGCAACCATGAACGTCATGCAAACTTGCAAGCTGTAGGCAAGTACGGGAAGTGAGAACTACGATGCGTTGGCGTCGCGTCGGTGCGGTGGAGAAATTATTCAATAAATTTAACATGGATGAAACCGTGCGGCACAGCTAATGTAAAAATTATCAAGTAAAAATATAAATATTAATCTACGATTGTGTAAACCTAGAAAACGAAATACTAATGTAACTTGAAAAATAATGTAGCGTGTTCAATAAAATATAAATATTGAAACAAAAAGAAAAATACCTGTGTCCTTTCAATTGAATGAGTCCCATGGCTTCAGCACCCTTCAGAAATTCTTTTTCTAACTCCGCATTCCCATCTGAACCAATCCTAAACGGTATGTTCATTTTACTTCTAACGTTCTTAGCTACAGGAGCATAGTAAAATCCATTTGATTGCTCGACAATATCGTAGATTAATGAAGCTTTCTTTGTAGCCAGTTCTGCCATAGCATCGAGGCCGCCTTTTCTCTCTATCCATTGTAAAACACGCCCCATGATGTAAATACTGAAAGTTATGTAGGTCATAAATAAATAGCACTTAATTATAAATTTCTAGAGAACTCTGAAGCATTTCAATATATACCAGTATATCGTGCGTAGGTATAAGATAAAGATGAATTTCTTTAATAGAAATACGTAACAGTTTGTCGTTTGACTTTCTGTTAAAAATGAATAAATATAGAAATAACTCTTAAAAGGTATACAGCATATTAAAGTTCGTATAAAGTTTAAGAATTAATGTTGTATGATGTCGCATATGCTTGATGTTAAAAACAGTAATGTCACGTAGGCGAAGTTGCTTATGTAAGCTAGAGCTAATGTAATGTAATGTATTTATTTAAAAAAACTCACGCAAACATAGGAGGGGTGTTAAGTATTGAGTCCATTTTGAAATTGGCAGTCCAGTCCAGTAGCGAAGGACATATGGGTAATGCTTGATTCAGCAAATCTTCTCTGACAATGACAAGTGCTACACCAGATGTACCAATATTTTTTTGGGCCCCAGCATATATTACTCCAAACTATATTTTACAATTATTATTACATTAAATAAACTCATTAATTTTTCTTTACAGTATTTAATTAATACGGGTGGATACACCTTTCAGATTAGGTGTACAAGTTGATACATGGATTTCCAACAAATGTTATTTTTTAAATGTTAAAAAACTACAGCTATGTTCAATGTAATTAATATAAAGAAATTCTAATCGCACGTTATTAGAACAAGCCTAATATTCATTTCGATTCAAATATGTAGGACAGGACGCTAGACCACAAACGTTAAGCCATGCACCGTAAGTGCTTGCGTCCTACTGAAGTAATTTACCATAATATGTGTAATAGGTGTTTGAATTCAAGCAAATATTTCAATGGGAACAATTGCGTAGAAAAATTAATCAAAGTTTAAAAATAAATTACCTTAGATACATCAACTTTCTTGGACATAATGTTGGATGACATGTCAGCAACTAGTGGTATTCCCTTTGTATCAGGTATGAAATCAAATTCCACTCCTATAAAGCAAAAATGCACATACATATAACAATCACATTGGAAACATTACTTTGTTCTTAAAGAACCCCAATAACTTAAATATTTATAATATATAATAATAGATACTTTAGTTAACTGCAAAGAAATATCTACATAGGTATAGGAAACAGACAAATGGACTAACTAGATAAAGTAAATAATATACAACAGTTTACCGTGTATAGTTTCGTTTGTGCAAATGTGAACGTACGAAGCATTAGGATCCAGGTTCCATTTAGACTGATCAGGTATATCGATATAACGATCAGTCGCAGGTAAAACCATATTTACTTTTCCATATTTTTTCGCTTCCTTTGCAGCCTTAGCTGACCAAGCGCCTAAGGATAGAGAAATAAACGAATTATTTAAATTATAATTAGAAACAAAATAATAATTTGAAAACAACAGTTTACCAGTCACCACGTAGTCAGCTGTGCCAGTTCTTGAAATTAAGTTAAGGGGTACTGCAGCAAATTGGCCAAGACCACCGCCAGCCAGGAATAAAATCTTGTAATTTGCTGGAACGTCACTGGATTACAAATATTTTCCATCAGTGTAAATTACTCGAGTTGAAAAATATTTACTCAAAAATTAAATCTAACATAACGTACTGTAGTAAATTTTGTAAAGAAAAATAAACTTTTAAAACGATATTTATTAACAGAATTATAAATAATCCAACCAATCTAGATCTGGTAATAATGATATGGTTAAAGGTAAGATAAATCTACTAAACTAAACTAAAACGCTCTACATCTTTAAACCAATGCATGTCAGCTAAATTTAAGAAGTCATCCTTAAAAACCCCTCGACTATAGTCAACTTTTTTAGACATGAGGCTTTGTTAAAATCATAGATTATCTATGGTTAAAATGCAATTTTGTAGGCATGTAAATGAATTTTCTGTTAAACTATTAAACATTATATAGACGAAAAATAAAAACTATAGAATTATATTTGTGAATAAAGTACGCGTAGCAATAATGTCGGCATAATTTAAGAATTAATCTTTATAACCCTTTCAACTATTGTCAACTTCTTTATATGATACTTTGTTAATATGCAATTCTGTAGGCGTGTGAATGAATTTTCTGCTAAACTATTAGATATTATTTAGGCGAAATATAAAAATACAAGATAAAATTTGTCATAAAAATACGCGTAGCAATATTTATAGTTATACCCTTTTAAATCGTACACAAAAGCAGTTTCTTCACCACAAGACCTTATAGCTTCATCACTATTGTTTTTATTTAACTTTAGCAGTAACTTAAATATTAAGTAGGTACTCACAGTAATCTTCTAACAACATTTTGAACTTCAACATTTAAGTTCATATATGTCGATGTCCTGTGACTTGTTTCTAGTAAACTGATCCCTGAATTTTCAAAGTTTGTCAACTCGTTTCTGATGACTTCATATACCTGCATAAGAAATATAACAAACGTTTTATCTACACACATAATAAGTATATAATTTATCCGTTTCTATACATTTTTTTTTTAATGTTGGCCAGTTTGTTATAATTACTTATATATTTATCACAGTGTTTACAAAACAAATCACCTGAAAAATAATGTATATAATAATAAGGACCCAGTATTTAAAGATTAAAGCAAAGAAATGGATTAAAATCTATCCATTAATTTTTGCGTGATACGCGCACAACGGCAATCATCTATCATTTTATTTAAATAGATACGATGATAAAAATACTCCAGCTGTCTTCTATGTTTTAAGAATAAATAATATACAGTACCACAGGTAAAATCACGAACAACTATTATCACTAGCATTAATACTTACTCATAATATCATAAGAAAATATTATAATTAACATAATTTGAAACAATATTTATAAAGTAGTATTAATAATTCAGCTAGTATCTTAGCGATTAGGTATTTCTATAGTACCTAATAATTGTAGTAGGCAATCAAATCAAGTTCTATTGAACAGAATTTATACAACGATTATCATCATATTGTTATTAATATTGTAACATATGCATGTATGTAGTAAACAAGTTGACATTGAAGGTCAAACGTTATTAAAATATCGAAACATGAAACTTACTTCTTCTGGTAATTTCGCCGGTCCAGCACCAAAATTGTATATTTTAGACATATTATATTGGTAAACTGTATTTGTACGTATAAAATATTGAAGAGACACAGTCGTTCACTATCAGTGCTCAACACCGTCTGCGCCTGCGCTGCGCGACAAATGATTAGCATTTAGTACTTAGCAGTTACCAGGGAGCAAGCAAGGCAACAAATTCAGGTTATCGCCCCGCGTTAGTGCGATACTTGTGTTTCGTCGACGCGACTGTTGGCTGGCGATCTTTAAGATTATTACTGTTTAAATACTTTAAATATCGTCTTATTCATCGGCGGTGTGCAAATATCTATGTTATGATAATTTACCACAAAGGTCGCGTGTGCACGCTTATTAAATTAATAATCTTTATGTACTATAAGATTAGGTAGATATTAGTTATTACTGTTTAATTATTATCTCATTCAAAGGCGCGGCGCGGCGCGGCGTGTGCAAATATATCGATGTTATGATTAGGATAATATGCAGCGTGTGCACTTCTAAAAAATTCATAATCATATCGCATCGCACCTTGTGTTTTGTACCAGCGGTGAATAGGTTTTCCAAAGCTCCTTAGGTTAGGTTTCAAAATCGTCAACGCGCTAGTGATCCCTATGGTATTACCATACCGCTTACCATCAGGCGAGCCGTATGTTTGTTTGCGACCTTACTTATATAAGAAAAAAACACTTGCTACTGTCATAAGAGCTGTACTTAATTTGAATAAAAATATTTTACTGTTTTAATCTTGGTTTCTCTTCTGAGAAATTTAAACATATTGGACTTTACCGTTTAATTAAGGTAAAGGATGCCAGTTATCAGGTTTTACTCGAGGGCTACAAGGCTGCAACGTGACCCGCCTGCTTAACTGAAATTTAGCATGAATAATACATATTTGTCGAAGAAAATGACAACAGGATAGACTATCGGAGACTTCAGGATTTTCCTTGATATCTTCATTACGGAATCACAAAGCTTGTGAGCGTAGTCAGGGTTAAGTGCAAGGACTGTTGCACGGTCCAACAACCCACGTGAGAATGATGTCTGTTTATTTGGGGTTGCCCCCAGTGGCCTCTAACCTCCCCTAAATAGTCACCTCAAGTCTCACTTTTCTAATGTTTTCACTGCCCGAAAGTGACCTGGTAACTAATCTCGATCATCCTCATAATCTGACAAGCTCCAGCCAGAGATGATCTTCTCGTCGGATTCCAACTCTGTCGGTTGCCTTGAACAATCTTGATCCAATATTAACGGTATTCACGTTGTGATGCGGCTCCAACAAGAATCATCCTTCAAGTCCGTTGTTGGCTGCGTATATAGCTGGAAGGCCACAGAGCACGATTACACGATTAGGTACTGTTGCTACTGCGCGGCGTCTTTACCACAGAGCACATTTGTGTATTTGTATTTGTCTCTATTTTCTTTTCAGTTATTTTATTTTCCACTTATTTTTATGTAACTACTTCAGTAAACTATTATCTCGTTGCTATAACACATGTTTTCTTCTTTTAAATAATCCTATAGGCTCGATTCTCTGACATGGCCTTCTTGGCATCTCACATGTCCACGTGTGATGGTTAGTTATGTTAAAGGAGGATTATACCAAACCTTTAACAAACTAAAACTCTATTATAAAGAACCAGTTTAATTAAAGAACTGTGTCTCTGAAAAAAAGATTGACAAGTTAGTGTGTGCAAAAGTGTCAATAAACTAAAAAAAAATTGAAAAAAAATGTGATAATAAAAAGACTCTTAAATTTGTGTAAACCTCCAGTTATAATATCTGCTTAACGTAAGTGCTTCCAACAATAATAAGTTACCATGCGAATAAATAAATCACTACTGAAATTTGTTCCACTCGGTCATTCCTGACGAAACTCTAGATTCATCGGATCGGGGATAAACGGGGTCTTAACTTATACAAGCTAGGGAAATTGTCGAAAATACAACAACCACTAGGTCACGTACCACAGTCGTTTAAATAAATAAAAAATTGAACTTAGTGCAACAGACAATAAAAGAAAAAAATATTATGAGTTGCTATGATACAAACATTAAGAAAATAAATCTATACCTACTAATATTATAAAGCTGAAGACTTGCTTGTTTGTTTGTGTGTTTGGTTGAACACGCTAATCTCGGGAACTACTGGTTCGAATGGAAAAAATGTTTTAGTGTTGGTTAACACATTTATCGAGGAAGGCAATAGGTTATATAACATCAATGAAAAATGTTGCAAAAACGGAAGAAAATTATTCCTTTTGAGAGCTTCCATTGCGTGCGCTGTTTGTATGGTTAAAGTCAGTAGCGACGTAGCATGGGTTAGTTGGGCTAGCAATCGGGGCGGTTTTCTATTGGGCACCTCCCAAATAAAACAACAAATATTGCTTACCTGACTTTATTTTGCTAAAATATTTGATCATAATAATATTATCAAAATTTACTTTCCTATCCTCTTCAATGGTCAATATGGATTGATTGTTAAGTCGCGTTAGGCTCATTGTGGATTTCAGAAGCTCTAGGGTATTTTATTAGACTTCTCGGAAAGAACAGCTTTTGCCTTTATATACACAATCTGATTGTTTGCGTAAAATGAAGTCAAGCGTATGGTACGGCCGTACCATCTTTATTGGAAGTATTTCGGCGTATTTTCACGTCTCTGTCTGATAAAGAAGGTCGAAGTTCTGTTTACCAAGAGTACTTAAGGTACCCTACAATTTCAAGTTTTTTAAAGTTTATAGTTTTATTCGTTTAGAAGGTATAGGTTTGCAAAGTTACGAAAATTCGACACCGACTGATTCATGATCATCAAAATAGAAGTAGTACTTCTCCAATACCTAGAGTGCTGAAATTTTGCACAGGGATAGAATTTAACACTCACATAAAGAGAAAACTTAACAAAACTAGGATTTTCGAAGATGTTATCCAAGTACCCAACCAAACTATAAAAGATATCGAAATACCGCCTTAGTTAAAACTATTTAATTATCTGATGAGCATTTTCAAATGGCACATAAAAGTCGAAGGTCTGGAGTGCCCAATGTCGAACCCTAAGAGCTCTGCCAAACATAAATGATACCGAATTGCCGCCTTAGTGTTATTCAAGCTAATGAGCGTTTTCTAATAGTACTTAAAAACCTAAGATCCAGAGTACCTGATGTGGAACCTAAAGAGCCCCGCCAAACTATAAGAGCTATCGAAATGTCTCCTTAGTAACAACCGTTGAATCTGATGATCGTTTTCTAGTGGTCAATAAAAATCAAAGATCTAGAGTAATTGATGTGGAAACCAAAGAGCCTAGCCACACTGTAAAATATATTGAAAAAATGCCACTTTAGTGTAAATGAGTTATGTGGAACACGAAGCCTCCATTCAAATATTATATTATTATCTAAACGCAGTGTTAACGCGCGCCAGCGCGCGTTCATTTGATTGGTTTGTGTTGTTATTAGAAAGCCCTAGGCGCGCGTTGTCTAAACGCGCTGTCTCGCGTTCATCTGAGCTGGGCTTAAGATCAATAAATTCAATGAACATGATAGGGCTTTTCTGCTTGTCGGTGTTATAAAATTCCAGTATTTATCTTATTTAGAAACTTCATAATAAAATACAAAAGAAGTTAAATGACAACAAAATATGCTGTAAAAACGGGCTAAGTCTCGATTGAGATGATTCATCTATAAAAAGTAGTGAAATCTCATAAACAGCAAAGTCTTGGATAAGGATATAAGAAAACGAGTAATTTAGGCTAAAATCCTGCCTATTTTTACTCGTTAAATTCCATACTATAGATTTTAATTAATGTCGAGAAAATAAGATAAAATATATTTTATAAAGAGTTATAACTCTTGTTACAATTTGTGGAATTTTAAATAACTTGGCCGTTGTTGCTATAAACTCAAGCTCAAGAAAACAGAAGTAAGTAATAGTATAAACATTGGCTCTTATTATTTGACTAATTTACAAAAGATAATGAGTTATATGGTACATGTGTCAAAGCAGAGACTTTTCCAAAGTATCCGGATAGCACTAGCCTGCTAATGTTCTAAGCTACAGAACCATGGACTTGTGGCTACTAAGCTGTGCGAGTGAGTTGTCACTCCTTGGTGCTGGGTACTCGGGGCGGACCGCCCCCCCCCCCCCCTTACGCCGCTACTGGTTAAAGTTATGTAACAATCGCGTGTGACGGAATTTTTTCTCTTAAAAAGTTCTAAAAAAGTCAAAAAGTCTAACTAAAGACTATTTGTTGCGTTCAGTCGTCACAGTATCAACTACGTTTATGCTGAGTTTATTTGACGTTAATAGCTTCACATTTTTTTTAATTGCCGCCGATTTCTTTGGACAGCTTTCGATGGCCAGTCTACCTAGTAAGTTTAGTACAACGAAGTTAGGCTTACAAGACGTGTATCCAGGTCTTAACAATATAAAATACACTCTGTCTACAAGTACGGATGCCTGATATTTGAATAACATCGTTGTTAGATTTGAATCGTAATAGAAATTAGTAAAGTCGATGTTAAAAAACATAGGTATGCTATGTTACTACCGTTAGTTCGGTGAAGCTGTAAAAGCCGCAGCGGCTTCAGTGCCCCTAAGGCTAACAGTGTAGTTGTGTAGTCAGATCTAAAAAAAAAAAATTGTTACTAACCATGTGGGTGAAGGGGTGAACTTTCGAACTCCTTTTCTAATATAAACGATTTGCAAGAAGTGTCTAGTAACATTAAATACGAAACCAGAGTTTTGTTAATAATTACATCAAATTTGATACGTGTTAATAATATATGACTAAATCGATAATTTTATGAGAAAATATCAATTTATTGATATATCGTGGTTGTTTTTGGCCATCCCTATTCAGAGCAGAACTTCCTAATTCCTAGTAACTCCAGGGCTGTCATTTTAGCGCTTTCAGCGCTAGATCTAGCGGAATTTTTAGGTAATCAACTTCCATTATTAGCAGTTGACTCCTAGCGGAAAATCTAGTGCTCTATCGAAATGGTGGTTAAATTATATCATGGGTACTTATTATAACCATTTCAAAACGAATGTTATTTCCACCGTATGTTTTTAAACTTCTGAATAAGTTTAAAAGTTATATCACTTCCCTATTTTAATGCAGAAACTGAAAGAATATTTAGCATAATGAATATAATGAAAAATAAATTATGTACGTAATGTTTTCTACGTGAACACGATTAATTTTATTTTACTGGTAATGATGGGCTTGACTTCTAAACAATCCACATTTGTTATTTATCTCTGATCCACATGTTTCAACTATTATGATCTTCCTGATGACGTATTGAGGCAAATTGGAAGTAACGAAAAATAGAAATTAGGGGTAGCCCAATGATTTATTGATATCACAGAGCCACAGCCAGATCCACCTGGTTCTGGGACTATTCAAACATTTCTAACCGACGACGCAACAGGATGACGATTCGGTTGATAACATTTAAATTATTTTTTGTCTCATTTTTGTTTTATATGATTTAATAAATGAAAAATTATCAAAATACTTGATACATGATACTTGGTACGGTCTTAGCGTTATACATAGGTAAACTCATTTTTGTTCAGAACTTAAACGATAGGTACTTGAAATTACGAAAAAACTATACCTACAGGTTAAAAGCACAAATTTTTTGTACAATCAAACAATATGATTGTTGCTACAACATGCTATAGGTGGTAATTTAGAAATATCTATTTAAATCTTATTTTAAAAATAGCATTGTAATCTAGCGCTTTTTTAATCGCACTTGTTTAGTGGAATCTAGCGCTTTTCTTGAAGTGATCTAGCGCCCAACACTCAACAGAGCTGGCAGCAGTGCTCTACTCTATGTCACAGACTATTAGATGTACAAGTACTCTATGTCGTAGTCAATTAGTCCTTCGGTTAGCACTTAGCACTTCAGCTGTTACATCTTCGATTTTCTGGAAATTATTTTAGATTCACGGCTTTTTCTTTGTTACTTTTTAATTTTTGGTTTGATAATTTATACAAATAAAAAGTATAAACTACTGAGGCAATCGGTCGTGCTAGGGATATGCCTCCAGTAAAGGACGAGACAATAAGAGAAACTAATTGCTTAGAAATTATAAATATTACTGAGAAGAGCCCCGCAAAAAATAGCACCCTTGTCGATGTAAGGGCTTGCAACAAACCAGTGACTAAGGTAAGACTAATAGATTATATAAAACTGTAATAAAGAACTTATTCCTATAATGACGCCACTTGAGCGGAATCCCTATCGATTTCTGTACCCATATGGATAAATGTCTGTAATTCAGGACCTCATGTAGAACCCTTTCCAGTCTTTCATATTTTAACTGATTATTGTTTTTCTATATAATTTTGCTTGTTAACTATTACAGAGAAATAAAAAAAAATATAATATTATTTCATGAATAACTTTTTTTTTACTGAATATTTCCATCCGAAGTAATAAAGTTGTAACCTTTTGACTCGACTCGACATAAATCTACTAAGAGCTAAAGAAATTGCTAACTCATAATTAAAAAATTAATCCCAGATAAACTAGTCCTAGTACACTCTTTACAGTGGTATGACACTGGGTAAAGCACTTATTGTCAAGTTATCATTTTAATAAATAATATTATCAAATGTGGATAACTAACTATCTGATCATTCTTTGTTTAATTATTGACATACATTAGACACAGATCACTCAACAATATGAATACTTGTAAAATAAAGTGATATGTTTTTACATTTATTTTGTAACTACATTTGTTTATATACATTTACAGTGTTACACTAAATATAAACAATACATTATTTGAGGGGAAAACACCACTGTCCATTATATGCTGGAAGGCCAAACAAGAATCATTTATTGCTGAGATATTTTATTAATAAAGCAATTATCAGTGACTAGTCCCATAAAAGAAAAATAATTTTAAGATAAATCAGATGGCATAATATTAATCCTAACATAACTTTTAAAGAGTTAAAGCATTAATTTTAATGTAAAAAGAAAATGGCTTTTTTTCTTTCAATCCTACTATACTGTTAGCCATAAGGGCCCTGAAGCCTCAGATGACTTTTACAGCTCAACCGACTTGGGAGCGAGCTCTTAAGGCACTTGGCCACAAAGAAAGTGAACAGTAGCTTTTATACTCCTCAACTGAAGCCATGAGAACCAAAGTGGCCTATATAAATTCATGGCCATCTTTGTTTATATCACTTAAATAACTTTAGGTCACTGTGGTTTTCTAAAAGTACATTTGTAAATTATGAATATGTCAATTTATCGAAAATAGCAGATAGGCCACTCTGGTTCTTATTGCATCAGTTATGAGGTATACTATACATAATTATAGATAACAATAAATAAATATAGCAAAAACTCATTCTGATGGAAATATTAAGACCAGTGAAATATCAATGAAAAAATGTGTTTATTGACTTTTTAACATAAGCCAATGAATATATTGGTTTATAATCTCATTTACTATGTAATATAGCAACATTATCAGTTGATGATGGAAGAAACACTGAATATTTGAATAATGTTCTTGTAGGAACCACATTGTTGTGGGAAAATACAAATAAAAATGGTAGTTTCAAATAACCAGTGTGTTCTAAGCTGGAATAGTGATTACTCAATTTATTTTACCAGTAATGGACATTTACTGGCTATAACAATGTTAAGGGTGTCTTTTCAGATGTGTAATCCAAGGAAATTAATTAAAAGCTTAATAATAATAACATACCATTACGCCTGTATTCCCCGAAGGGTTAGGCAGAGGTGTACATTTGTACACCCACAGTTCACTGAGTATGTTTTTAGGTCCCATGTAATATGGGGTGAGCCTATTGCTATTAATCGGGCACAAAACCAAACTCCGAGCTGCTACTGAGAATTTCATAGGAAAAACCCAATAACACTTTGCTCAACCTGGGATTTTGTGACTTTGTGGTAAATTATAGTATTGTAAAAAATGCTGCATACTTTCCACGGTTTTTTATAATTATTGAATGTAAAGTTTTACTGAAATTAAAAGAAAATTATCCTCTTATTTACATAGATTCACATTTATTTACATTTCATTGAAAATGTACAAATTTTAATTGAACTTAAAGAACTTACATTTTTAATATTCATGTTATTTTAGGCTTTTACATATTGTTTACCAATAAATACTATATGTCAGTTGAACTTAACAAAAAGGTAAAAATATCCAACATTAATCTATTTTTCTGTTACCATGTGGTAATGATTATAAAACTATGTTCCACAAATTACTATCGGAATATCCTATTGGTAATACTTTCTTTATAATAATTATTCATTTTCAGGAATCTCCCTGCTTAATGGTTTATATTTAACCCAATGTCTAATTAATTAATATTGATACAGCTTATTGCCTGAGGGAAACTAATTGTTTGAAATTTCAAATATGAATGGGACATCATAAGAGCTTACTTTATAAAGTGTCTATATTTTTATTTGATAATTATATATCATTTTTATTTGCAAAAAAAAAAACTTGTTTACAGGTACTTAATCATTATTGACTATGATTTTTTTTTTTTCATATATCTGAAATGTTATCTTGATTATCTATAAAATTTATATTAGATTGAGCTGCTGAATAATTAAAAATCCCAAGTCCGGTGAAGCTGTAAAAGCCATCTGCAGCTCTGTTTACGGATAGGGACCCCAAGGCTCACAGTAGTCAGTTCTAAATTTTTTTTATTAAAAATCACTTATAATATTTATTACCATGATGTTATACTAGGACAGGGTGTTTTGTCAATCTGTGAGGGAGGCCTAAGTCCATTAATTTACATCTTTTGGCTGAGATGATGGTGATTGCCTTAGGCCAATGTAAACTTATTATTTATAGATTTGTAATATTTTATTTCATATGACAATAAACAAGTGTTTATTATGTAAACACCTGATTCAATTATTGTGTATTGAATTTATAGCTTTTAGATTGTTCTATGTGGTGATGTAATTTGCCAGTCATAATCATTTAGTGCAATTTTAATCTTCATACCATGACTCAAGTAATGGTTTCTAAATATGACTTACAGTATTGTATGTAGATATTTTTGTTACAGTTTGTTGACCATCTTGAAATGTTTTGTTATTTGCTAAAGGAAATTATGGCAAGTTGCCTGATACTGTTTCTTGTAAATAGTGTCATCTTCAACATTGTATGTAATTGGGTTCCGTATAATTAAGAGTATTAACATTATACATCACATAATTATAGTCTTGGTGGTCGAATGGTTTAGACTGACAGAATACCAATACGATGTCCGTAGGTTCGAACTCCGACAATTACTAACAAGTTTTTCGGAATTCACGTATATTTATTAATTTAAATTGGGGACACTTTCTGATCGGCTGTGACGGTGAAGGACAACATAGCGAGGAAACCTCGACAGTTTGAGAAATTAATGTTCTTTTCTCAGTGTTTGAAATACATTGCCTGTTGTGGGCTGGCATGTCATGGGCCTCATTGACCAGCAGTGGACTCACAGGCTGTTATTATTACACCACACAATAGTCGATAATATAGTATTTTGTGTATTCGACATATCCAGATGCGGCTCGTCCTAAGGAGAGCTGGTGCAGTGCACACACTCCCACAAAAAAAAATTGAATAAAATGCTTTTTGTGTTTTTTTTTCATATCTGTACTTATGTCTTTTAGGTAGGTATCATGTATAGATTAACCCTTTATACTCTGAACTAAACACAACATTACACTAAAAACAATTGCTTATAATATTTTTTTTTAATATTAACTTGTACTGAGTGGAGCGCTAGCGATTGCGCTCCTATAAGAAAGTTCAGTATAAAGACAATCACGGAATTCAATGAGTGCGAAATAGAGAATTCTACCCGGTTACATACGTGAAACAAAATATTTTATATGAGAAATTAAGTAAATCTGTCACTTTACGCCAGCCAGTCACTTTACGCGCAAATACTATGGATTTGCTTGCATTTCATTATAGTATATTTACGAAAATTTAAAAGCTGCATTTGGGGTGGGGATTTTACTCCTGCCTTAGTAACAGTTAGTTACTTATTGGTTTCGTGAATTTAAACGTGGTCGAGAGAACCTCAACGATGGCCTACAACTGCAGTAACTTATGAAAATGTCATCAGGGTAGTTAGATTGGCTATTACGAGACAATAGACACATTACTCATCGAGATATTTAGGACTGAACTAAAGATTGGATCACAGGCAGTTTGCACTATCCTGCATGAACATCTTAAAGCTAAGAAGCTTGCTTCGCTATGTATATCTCATTATTTCACTGAAGAGCAAAAATCCCGTCGTGTTGATTGGTACTTTATGCTAGAAAAGTTTGAAGGAGGAACTTTTCAAGCGTATCCTACATCCTTACAAGGATCTACAGCTACGATCCTGTTACGAAGCAACAATCCATTTAATGGGTGTTTGTAGAAGACGAGTTGCCCAGAAAAGTTGTTCGCGGTCGAAGCGTTACATAAAAATAATAACGGTTTTTTTTTTCGATGCAGTGGACGTGTAGCAGTAATTCCACTAAAATATCGTAGAACAGTTACTAGTGAATGATATTGCGCAGTTTGTCTGCCTCAAGCTTTCGGGAAGTTGAATAGCGAGCGACCAAGGAGCGTTGTCCGTGGCATTCTTTTTCATCAAGATAACGCGCCCGCTCAAACTGCTACTAGAGCCATGGATAATTTGTTACCCCATCCTCCGTACAGCCCAGCTTTATCTCCAAGCGATTCTTTTTTATTTCCCACGGTAAAATAAATTCGGCGAAAATTTAACATATGCAGAAGAAGCCGTCGAAGAATTTCAGCGGTAATTTTTCTACCACCCAGGTGGTTCACCTGAATGCATAAGTGCATTGGGGTTGGAGAGGAATATTTTGAAAAGTTATAAATAAAATTTACTAACATTTTAATTATTTTTCTTTTCACTAACAATTTTTGGAACAGCCCACGTAGATAATTTAGCAATAGTTAGAAAAATATGCTAATTAGTGCTAAGAACTTATTATTTTTTTAATTTTAGAAAACTGCGTCTAGTGTTTACAGGATATGCTTGCAGTTCAGCCTGCGTTAAAAAATTATACAATATACTTTCTCTTTTCCCATACGTCTAGATAGACACCCGTATAGCATTATATACTGTAATATATACATGTAGTATTACATAGTCATTTTGCTTCTTCCACAGCTACACGTATTGTCATACATAGGTATATAATAAAATCATTACAAATAGTAATTGTTCATCGTTATTATTAATAAGTTTATATCACCTATATTTCTCCCATACGGTCAATTCTTCCATGATTTTGGATAGGAAGCAACTTGCTAAACAACTTATTCAAATATTGTTCAAGGACAACGCTATTGGTGCTTCTATTAAAAATTAAAATATAGAAGTCTTACAAACACTATTCCGTAAGTCCATACTTAAGTTCAAACACCTTGCATAGCAAATAAGCGTTATTCACAGCGCTACCTCACTTTTGAAGCTAGACTCTCCAAAAACTTGTAATAATTTTGATGTCTAGGTACTTATAAAAAATAAATATTACGTTTAAAAATTATTAATTACTTAATTAAAAATGAAATAAATGAAGTCCCCCCGATTCACAAATTATGACCCTGGTTATGTTCGAACCACGGACCTTGATGCGGTACGATCTGTCTACTGATTGTTTTAACGACCCCATCATTCAAATATTAGGAAGTAGGTATAAAAGCAAACACGCCAATATCCATTTTTGAAAAAAAAACTTTGTCTCATAAACCAATTTTAATTATCAAGTAACTGATTTCTCTCAACAGTATTTTTCTTTTATTGGATTAATCACTGATAAATCGCTTTATTAATAAAATGTCGCTGAAATAACTATTTCCTCTTTATTAGCCTTCCTTTAAATTATAAACAGCGGCGTCTTTGCTCTTCTACCTTTCAAATAAAATAATAACAGTTACATATCTATTTTCTAACTACTAACTTAAACTAATCATAATTAAAAATGCATAAAGCATTTACATCACAAAACATTAATAATATAAAATTGACGTTCGATCAACACTGGATTTAATATATGTATTACAGAATCTTAATTTCACTCGGCATCACGAGCAGTAACAACTTTTTAACAACTATCTTTTCACTTTTTTTTCGCCTGTTATACGAGTCACGCGTGTCTACTTGTCTTTAGTTTACCATTTAACTCACATACGTAATCGTCGCAGACTTGGCGCACATGTGTACTGTGTAGTTAGTTACGTTTTGTAGTTTTAAGAGCACATTTTATTTTGTTTATATTTTTATTTAATGCATCTGTTTTCGTTTCTTTGCAACTTTCAGTGATAAGTTACGGATCGTCATGTTATGGGCAGCTGGTATCTATTTATGTTTACTTGGTTATGTATAAAGCGCACATGATTATATAGATTTGGACTGCCCCTCTATGTAGTGCATGCCTTGATATCCATCTGTATAAGGGAAGAGACAAAATGACTAATTCGCAGGTATCTGTTTTTGTTTTATTTTGCACGATTTTCATTGGCTTTAGTTATAAGTTTGTTGTGTTTTTTTCTTCTTTTTTCTACCGTTATCGTTTTCCGTGTTTTAAGATCTTTTTGTTTCATAAACATTTGTATTCAAAAGAGTTATGATAGTTTCGGCCTTCTATAAAACTTCAACAAATAAATTGTAAAAAAGTATATATGTAATTCTTTTTAATTATTATGAGTATGTATTGCAAATTATAAACCAAATATTAGTTATTTTTAAAATGGTTATTAAAATGTACTACAGTATAAAATAGTATTTAATACGAACTCGAACCAAATACACAATGGTTTTCTCACATAAATTTCTATATTTAAAATCTGAGAATAATGTAAATTTATGTTCGCTAATTCATTGTATCTCTTGTAATTACGTTTAAATGCAACAATTATTTCTATATTTAATGTATCTACTTATTTTTCAATTGCTAAAACTGTATTAAAATATAATTTTTTGTAGAAGCTTATTATTAAACATAATAATATACAAAACAACGCTGATCTTGCGTCTTGATTACAAGTTTCGAGCTGCGTTATTTATCCGTTACGCAATTATGGTAATTGATCTTAATGCTCTCGGTAATTTTATAAACATCTAAAATTGAGAGCAATTTATTTTATTACTAAACGCTACTAGCTACTAGTCTCGGCTTCATTTCCAGATAACGCTATGTTATGTTAGATTCAGAGCTGCCAGATCGTATAATTAGATACAAAAATTATGTAATTTTGATGTCTAACGTATCCAACGCGTATTTACATTTGTATAGCAGATTGCCTTGTGTGGATACAAAATAATAATTAAAATGTAAAATTTGTGAGAATTAAAACAACGCATTAACTACTTAGGTATGTTATATGCTACCGTTACAAAAAAAAAAAACATAATTCGAGCGTTGCATTTGGTGCTTTTTTAGTTTGTCGGTATAACAATTGATTTTGTATAATTTTAGGGTACCAACTACCAACGAAAGTTGGCTCTACTAGCAATTCTTGTTAGATTTGCATACTCCGTCCATAGTTACTCTATAAATCTCAATTACTTCAAACCTGAGACAAACAAATTCCTTCCTTACTTTATAATTTGAGTAAAAATGAAAATAAGATTTGATTTTGTATAATATTAGGGACCTAGTGGTATAAAATAAGTTTTCTTTACTGGCAACCCTGGTTAGATGTAGGTACCTACCTTCCACACTCCGTGCATAGTGTCTCTAGATTAACTCAAACAGTCAAGCCTGAAATAAATTCCTTACTATTATTTTTAAATTTAAATTATTTTATAATTTAAATAAAGATGAAAATTGTCATTATAACTTTCTTGGCATTAGATATTTAAAAAAAAAAATCGGACTTAATTTTGCTTAGCCTCTTTGTACTCTGAATACGGAATTTATACGGTTCTTGGTTTACATTGTAGATTTAATACTGGTTAAATGCGGACAAATTCTTAAAACACTGTGAGACAAAAGTAAAAGGAAACAATTATGTGCATTTCTGAAAAGTAGTTGTATATTTCTCGGCGTATAAAACTGCCTACGCTGCATGAATATGTACACCACTTCTTTAAATATTTCCTGCTTAAACAATCTAGTTATCTACATATTTAGTCGGGGCATGTGGCCACTTTATTTTCTCTTTTAGCATGTACAGTCTGTAATCATTAAAACTGTACTATTATAAACATGCGAATATTGCTAGAGCTAATTCAAATTTATCCTTTTATTAAACTATTATTTCAGCTAACACAGTAATTATACATATAGTATTGGCGAATTGCGAGCTGCTTTTGAACTTTTTAATTATGGTGTTGATTTATTTGATTACGTCACTTCGATTAAAATCGTTAGGTGTAATAATAATTCAAATTCTTCGTGTATTCGTAATTTCATGCAATCTGTAGATAGATGTTGATGGATTAGTTGGATTTCAGGTATGGTTCCGTGGAGTACGTAGCTCTAAATTTCGTCATGTCTACGGTGTACCGTTTAAAAGAGAACGCTGCTATGATAACATAAAGATAACGAGAAATGCGCACGATTCAAACTTCTGCGCTGTAAATCCTAAATTCGTTGCCATAGTCACGGAAGTTGCCGGGGGAGGAGCTTTTCTTGTTCTGCCATTGGATCACGTGAGTGAAAATTTATGTGATGATTTTGTTAACAACTATATTGAACTACTTATATTTAAATTTACCCGTAAAAAAACAAAATTTCTGTCCATCATCAATTCAACACTATGTATTTTAAATAAACATTCTAGTACTAGGTACCATAAAAGGTTTGAGTACATACATCAAACGTGTCAAACAAGCTAGCTGTCGACGATAAATTATGTCCTTGTCCCTTATAATATAAAATGCATGATGCGTCTTTCGGTGTTATTGTTTACAGTTTTGACTGCATTTTATACATTTCCATCGCATTGTGTTGAATCATTCCAATTGTCTATCTATATTAAGAATGTCTACATAAATTATAATACGCTTACGATATTCGTGGTTAGTTTTATTGATTATTATTTAAATGATATCTTTTTTACTATTAAGTTAAAATTAATAAATATGATATTTATACTTCCCGGTTTCGTGGTTTCATAACTAGAATTTTTTTTGCAGGTATGATTTTTCCATGAGAACAGCTGTTTTTTCTAATTCCAATTCTATAGCAGCGTTATAGATATATGTAAAAATTTCTGTGTTATTTTTCAGACCGGCCGTTTGGACTTTAACGCGAGCCGAGTGACGGGCCACAAAGGCCCCGTACTGGACATCAAATGGAATCCGTTCAACGATAACATTATAGCGTCGTGTTCCGATGACTGCACGGTAATTTAGATTGTCTTTTTTTTTTGTTTTAGAGCAACTTGAACACAGAGTGGAATGTTTGATTTTAATAATATTTTATTTCTTATTAAAGTTGGCGAATATTATTCAATCAGTTCCCGAAAGTTTACTTAGACCATAATTATGTTTTGGTCTCCAAAATTATGTATTTTACTAATTTTGCGATATAACTAGTAAATCTTTCTATCTGGATTAGCTAGTACTAGAACTCCATACCATTATATTATTTTTTGCATAAATATTGTTTCTATAAATTATCCTTACATTGTGTTCATACCGTAATTAAATTATCAATAAATATTCATTCGTCTAATTGTTTTCTCGATCTGGATTGTGCTTACTATGCTTATTATCAGGTATAGTGCAGTCACTTTGCCGTGCTACTATAAAAATAAAATGGTCCGAGATAACGCATAGAAACCTTTATTAACATTTGTATAGCGGTTATCGATTTTATTATCTCATTGATAGTATATGCTATTGTTTACTTGCAATATACTTATTCAGTAATCTTTTATCTTTTTTTTGCTCCGCTTGATGCTCTACGCACATTTGCATTGTTATCGATCAAATCAATTTATTGGATTTTTATTATTATGAGTAAGACTATATTATCGATCGACATCGGAATCAAAAAATGTTTGCAGATAAACAATTTTACTCTGTATTTGTTGATTGATTGGTTTACGTTAATTCGTATAACAAGCGTTCATGGTATCGGGGAATATATAATATTAGATTTGGGTTTGAGTACGTTCTTAGAGAGAGTCATTATTTATATTTCTCTCTTCTTATTCTTACTGTACATTTTCATTAAACTTTCTAAATAACTTTAGTGACACAAATTTTTGAAGCAAGGATGGCTCGGTGGTATTTATATGGACACCGCGTCGATCAACTTGAGTTCGATTCCCTACAATGAGCTCTTGAGCTGTCGGTGAAGGAGAACATAGTTAAGAAACCATAGCACGGTAGTACGGTAGCTCCCTCAGGTTGAAAATCTGTCGCCAAGCACCTGTAAGTGTCGTGAGCACTTGAGAGACAGTTACTCCAATAGGCTTAGCGTGACACAATCTTGGGCCCATTACCACTTAAAATCAGGTAAAATTGTCTCCATAAAGCTTAAACTATAGAAAAAGAATTAAAATGTTAAATATTTTGCTACAGGTAAAATTGTGGCATATCCCCGATGGCGGACTCTCGATGCACTTGACCGATTGGTTGGTGGAACTACACGGGCACAAACGCCGCGTCGCCTATATCGAGTGGCATCCGACAGCTGAAAATATTCTATTAAGTGCTGGCTTCGATTATTTGGTAAATTTAAAGCAGGTTTAGTTAACACCGATACGTTTTAGATAATTTATTAAGGGCACACGTTCTTAAAACTGAACTTCATACAATTTTTTAAATAACAAAACGGTATCCCTTATCAAAGGAGTGTATGCGGCAACTTGAAATTCATGTTTCTCGTACGCTTAAGAATAAAAATAATAATCACTGCATTAATTGCTAAAATCCCGGATGTTCTGGATATCCGGTATTTTACTGCGATTTTTATTCCCACGGAGTGAATTGACAAACACCAATGTCAAATTTGAAAAATAATATTGTAGCATTTATTTTTGTGTAGTGTTGTGGTAGCGTATATTTTACGGTACAATTATTTGAATCGTAAGATTTTAAATACTGAATTGTGGATTTTTATTTGTTACTTTAAATATATTGTGTTATTCATCATACCCGATCATTTACTATTATCATTAGATCATTACATAATTGAAGAAACTATAAATTGAATATAATATGGCGAACAACTGCAAAAAAAAGAACGCTTTGGTTGACCCACGAGGGATGCGATATTGTCTTTCTTATTCAGGTTCCACATATGAAGGGTTCAAAGTTTTTTTGAAAATTACTTATCAATAAGTATACTCATACGGGTTTACAATTGGTACCGATTGGTGACATCACTATTTTAAAAACATAATAAACTTGCAGCACATGAAATGATATTTCACTTCGTGGTAATAAAAAACGCAGTAACACTTATAATTATATAAACTCTGTTTGTCAAAACACCACTAAAACTGTTTTACTAATGGAGAAACTCGTTTAGGTTTGCGTTTCGGTACCAGCCAATGTATATTTAGCTGCCGAGAGGCTTGCACGCCAGCATCACCGCGGCGTGTGTCGATTGGTTGTCGATATCTCGGTGGTCGCAGTTATTTTTAGATCGTACTGTGCTATACTATAAGGAACAACAGTTCCGGCACTATGCCATGCTATAATGACAAAAAACTTTTAACTTGTAGCACATACTTAAGTAATTAAAAAATAAAGAAACTTAGTCTCTTTACGTTTATGCCAATAAATAATTTATATTAATAACGTAAATGTATATTTTTAGATCATAGTATGGGATGTGGGCAAAGGTGAAGCGGTAAAGGTGATCGATTGTCACAGTGACGTCATATACTGCATGTCTTTCAATAGAGATGGCTCGTTACTGGCTACCACATGTAAAGATAAGAAGCTTCGAGTCATCGAGCCAAGGAGGGGAATTGTATTATCAGTTAGTATTACACATATTTTTTTATTCATTATAGGTTTAGCTTTTGTTCACAATGTCCGCTGTTGTTAAGTATCTATCGATGTGGCTCAAGATAGGAACAAACCTAGTGGAGAAATAGCACTCGAAAGTGCAACTGCCAGGACACGCATATAGGCGCCTTGGCGACCCATTTTCAACTTAAGGGTGACAGTTAGCCAGGCGGGTGCTATAGTTTCATCACGATGTTTTCTTTCACCGAAAGCTCGGGCTCAATGCAGGAATTTGAACTTATAGTCCATTTCTTCGAAAAAAATCAAAAGTGTAAACAAACCCACAACACGGCTATTTCTAAAATACCACTCACTTATTGAATTTGAAATCATTTTAGAACTATACATTAGGCATTTTTAAACATTGTTATTACACTTAGAAATAAGAAACCAATAAGATACTTATTATTTTCATTAAATAAAACTTTTTGTTGAAATTTTACGTTTGTCAAACGTAAACAGTATATCCATGGAAAAACATAGTGTTTTCATATTATACAACAAATCAAATCGATAGAACTTGTTGTAAAACGTCGATTTGCAATAATTTGAGTGAAAAAATTATTTTAAATTAAAAAAAAATGTGATTGATGCTTAGATATTTTAAAGCAACGCAAAACAATGTAAGAGAAGATTTTTACACTTGAGAACATTTAAGACAAAATATGGTCTTCATCAGAAATTGTTGTTTTTATTACGCTGGTTATTCGCGCACTTTCGGTTAAGATCCTAGTTGTATTATGCAAAAACTGACCTCGTAGTAACATAGTTGTAAGGATGCATTTATTTGTGATTGAATAATAAATATACTTAGGAATGATAGAGAAATATAGTGTGAGCGGGTTGTCAGTCAGTTAGCAAAAAAAAAAATGTACCGCGCCTAGTGAAGCTGTCCAAGTCTCTAATGGCTCCAGGGCTCTTGTTAGCATATGTAGTGAGTTCCAAAAAAAGAAGGCAAACGTCAGTTCAAACTCACCAAAGGATCTACAAGCAACAGGCAGTGAACGTTAAGATTTTTAGTTACAAACATTTAAACACTCTAGCACCGAACCATGATATATTATAATTGCACCTACAGAGTATTTAATATGAATACTCACTCTTTGTTTACATAATATTCATTGAATTTATTTTCTAAAGTTATATGGAGAAAAAAGTTTTGAAGTGACGATGATACCGCATCGTTGACGTAAATACTAAAACCACAAAGAGTCAAAACATGCTGATGAAACTATAGTATTTTCTAATGCACGCCTAGCTGCCTAGTTACAATCGTCAAGTTGAAAATCTGTCGCTAAGCCCCTGAGTTATGTTCCAGCTGCTGCACTTGAGAACCAGTCTCCTAGGCTTAGCATTTTCCTATTGTATTTCAATTCATCACTTAACATGAAGTGAGATTTTGGTCAAATGCTATCCCCAATAAAGATTTAAAAAAAAATGATAATATATAGTATTTTTAATTCACAGGAAGGTCCTTGTCACTCGGGCACTAAAGCCTCGAAATGTACATTCCTCGGTAATCAAGGCAAAGTGCTGACGACAGGATTCTCTCGCTATAGCGATCGGCAGTACGCGGTCTGGGATCAACATGACCTTACCGAACCTCTTGTATGCGAGACAATAGACAGTTCTTCAGGAGTTGTGTTCCCCTATTACGATTATGATACTAATATGGCAAGTATTAAATATTTATTACATTGATTTACGAGATTTCTGATTATTAAAAACCTTTTCCTGATACAATTACTAAAGTAATTATTATGAGTATCGTATATGCTTTCATATATATTTAGCAAAAAGCTGTTATTTTGACATAACAAACAGATCCTTAAATTTTACTTATTTGTATATATATATATATATAAACAGTTACTCCGATGTTCATTATTAAGAATTAAAAAAAAAATACTAGTTGTGCCCGAGGCTTCGCTCGCGTGGACGACAGAAGAATGCGTAATTCTTATAAAAATCTTAGTTTCTTAAAACTTGAATAACTTTTTATTGATTATATAAATTGTGATATTTATTTATAAAGTCAGGCATCTAGGGAGTAAAACGATTGTTTTTTATTAAAATGTATCCAGTAGTTTTTTGCGTGATGCGCGTACAGCGGTAAACCTCTATCATTTTATTTATATAGATTGAATTAATTTATAAACAAGCAATACGGAGAGTTGTCATTAAAACACTAATTATAATATTATATACAAAACAAAAAAACGTATAACTGTAAAATATATTTTGTTGGAGTATTACTATTACGAAGTTCATCTAAAATGTCGAAAAATAAATATGCAGCCTTCCCTACTATATTGAAGAACGTTGACTTTTTACACTGTTTTCGGTGTAAAGATAAATATCATTACACATGTATGAATTATACTGCTGAAGATTATCAAAAATTTTCTAGTTATTTTAAATCATCATGGATATGTCAACTGTGCCGCTGTAAGGAACCTAAGCAAGGTAACAATAGAAAATATACATCTATACGAATCTCCATTTACCTCCTCAGAATATGATAATGTCACCCAACCATCTACGAATTACGCGATATATTTAAAACCCAAATTAATAATGAATTGAAAGATATGAAAAACATGTTGTCGTCGTTTGAGTGTAGTATATCTCTATTTAATGAGGAGTTTGAAAAAATAAAACACATTTGTTCATGTCAAATATCCACAATCGAATCACTACGTAAGGAAAATGAAGTTCTTCGGGGCACAACACAAGATCTCACCACAAAACTGAGACAGCAAGATCAACTTTCTCGCGCTACTAACATCGAGATACAATGCGTACCAGAAAATAAAAATTAAAATACTATTAGCATTGTTAAAAAAATAGGCAAAATCATTAATTGTCCTATTAACGAGATTTATGTTCATTATTGTTCGAGAGTGGCAAAAATAAATGTAAATAGTACTAGGCCGCGTTCTATTTTAGGGAAATTTTCTAGCCCTCGTTTAAGAGATACCTTTATAGCTGCAGCATCGGCATTTAATAAGAACTCAAGCGATAAAATAAACACTAGCCATTTGGGTATTTGTGGTGATAAGAAGTATGCTGTATATATTGTTAAGCACCTGAGTCCGGAGAACAAACCACTTCTTGCAGCTGTTCGCCAGGAGTGTAAAGAACTAAATTATAAATTCGTCTAGATACGCAATGGAAAGATTTTCGTTCGTAAAATGAAGAATCAAATTACATTTACATACGTAGCCTAGACACTCTTAGTAAGTTCAGTTAATTTACTGTTTATTATTCCTGTGTTTATAGCATATTTAATTTTTTGTTTAAATAATATTAGCTTAAAGATTTTAAATTTAGTTAGTACTTTTAACCTTTGAAATTCTCCAGTCTAAACGTATATTATCAAAATGTTTAGAGGCTTGAGGACTAAAACCATAGTTTTTTAATAACGTTGTATATAACAGCTTTGATATTATTATACTTACAGAGACATGGTTAAAAAGCAGTGTATTCGATTCTGAATTGTCTGATATAATGTTTATAGACGAGACTGTGAAAGTTGTTCTGGCTTTCATACAAAGAAAGATGGAGGAGGTGTTTTAATTGCTGTACTGAATTTGTATAAATCCGTCAGATTAAGCGATTTGGAGTCGAAATGTGAAGATCTTTGGATTCCAATAGAAATAAAATGTAATGGGCAGGTTGACGTTTTATTTATCTACAGTGCTTACTTGCCTCCACCTATTAAACATCATATCCTCAAGCATTTTGTGAACAGTACTAGTAATATAGTAGAACGTCATCTCACCAAATTCCTCGTTGTTGGTGATTTTAATTTGAGTAGTATTATGTGGTCAAAAGTCACACATACACCAATGTTACAAGGTGAATCTAAAGGATGTCATTTCGGCGAAATATTATTGAATTTTTTAGCTTTGAATGGATTACATCAATACAACTCTGTCCTTAACAAGAAAAATAAATTATTAGATCTTGTTCTTAGATCTAATGATGTGAATAATTTAAGCATGAATACGATCCCACTTTCTAAAGTTGAGCACTTGCACCCTCCCCTACAATTTGAGATTCCTACTTTTAATGTGAACAGATTACCTATAGAAATTAACTCAACAATTGAGTATATATACAAGAACCCGACTACAACCGTTGGGCAGCTGCCCGCCAGACACAACACCCGTCTGGCCGGAGGCTCCTCCCTTTTCTATGGCGGATGAGGAACTTTACTCTCTGTTCCTCACTCCGCTAAATAGACAATATTGTTAACAAAGGGTTAAAAATTGTAGGCTTTGTATTGCGTAACTGTAAAGATTTTAAGTCAACACATACAAAGATTGTACTATTTAACTCACTCGTACGTAGCGGTTTGGAATTTTGTAGTGTCGTATGGAACCTACATTATGATATATATGTGAACAAGATAGAAAGGGTTCAAAAAAGATTTTTGCGGCATTTGACATATAATTTACATTTAGGTAAAAAGCTGCTTACATACCAAGACAGACTTCAGTATTTTAATTTAAACTCTTTAAAGGATCGCAGAGAGTTACTCGATCTCACATTCTTGTACAAATTGATAAACGGAATCTTGGGCATCCAAGACTCCGGGATCCGAGTTACTGAGTAGAGTTAATATGACTGTTCCTTTAAAACTACCCAGAGCTTCTCGTTTTAATATATTCGCTACTAATAATTACCGAACAAACTTGGGGCTTTTCTCCATTGAATAGATTGTATCACGTTATAATGCCGAGTCTAAAAGTCAGATCTAGACATCTTCGCGAATAGCATTGTAAAATATAAATGTATTTGTCTATTTGTTAAACTATATTTGTTTTATTTGTTTTTTCTTATTATATTACCAAATTCATTCCTGCTGTTTTTTAAGTAATTATTTTTACTACTCACCGTGTGTAGTAATCATGTCCATAAAGTCCTTTAATTAAGATTGCATTTGTTTAGTTTTTTTTTTGTTGGTAAACTTATCATTTGTCAAAATGTAAATCTTATTGGTGTTTTTATTATAAATAAATAAATATCACAAACCGCAATATACCAATAATAAGCACTCAAAAATAAATACCATCATCGGAATTATTTATTTGTAAACAATTGTTGTATAGTAGTACATCTTCGTACTGTGCGTTTCAAATAAAAAGATAACTTTCAAACTGCAACCTGTGCAGAGTGTACGACCGGAAAAACTATATATACCTACTGTATGTCACGTGACCGGCCATAAATTTGTAAAATACAACTGCTCAAACGGCATAATTAATTAGGTAAAAATAAACCTCTATTTTGTCAAAAAATTGTTCTAACATAAAGAAATAAACTATGGTAGCCAAATTCATCAGATACAATTCGCTATGGATTTTTTTTTTGGCTTAATAAAATATTTTATTCAACACAGGTATTTCAAATCAAAATATTTTATATTTTTATTGCGGACAGTACAATTTTGACAAGTAATGAGTGAAGATGGCGCGTACCGTCTCATTTTATAATCTCAATAATATAATATTTATTAACTGGATCGTTTACAGGTATACCTTGCTGGCAAGGGTGACGGGAACATCAGATACTATGAAGTGGTTGATGAACAGCCATATGTGCACTTCCTTAATCAATTCTTATCGGGTAATCCACAGGTAATATAAAAATTAACAACTTTCAGTGACATCCTATACTGCTTTTTTAAATGCTTTCTGCCTATGTAGACAATTTTGCCAATGTCAAGTGTGATAAATATGCGTTATAGAATTTAGTTGCCAAACGTTCGTTGCACTGTGGAATAACCCATAATAAGGATATATTAACACAACACAAAACAGTTACAAAATTTATACGTAATACTTGTTATGGGAACTGCATGGGTAATATAAAACTAGATATGTTAAACATAAATAAAAAGCATAACTATAATCTATATAGATTCGAACAAAGGACAGACTAAAATTTTATATTAATGCGATAAATAAAGAAATTAATATTTAAATAAAAGTAGAATAAACATTTGTAAGTAATGTATTGACATTTGTAGGACGAGGAATATTACAAGGTAGATCATATAAGGAACAAGATAGTTTGGCACAATTTAAAAAAAAACTGCGTTTTTTATTCCCACGGATTGAATTGACAATCACTAATGTGAAATTTGAAAACAAGGTCACATTTATTTTTGTAGTGTTGTGCTACCTTATATTTTACGGTGCAATTATTTGAATCTAAAGTGAAAACTCCTTTAGCATCGTTGTTATTTGGAAGTCGATGAAACGAAAAAGCAAAACTGACAGTAAAAAGAGACAAACACATAAATTAGACATTGCCTAGGCAACGGTAAAATGGTACAAAAGGGGGTTTGTTGCCACGCAATAATGAATTTTATTACCTCACCAAAAAGGCACGAAACAAAACCTTTTTAGACAACACTTATGACATTCTGTTAATGATTGATATTGTGTTAGGTTATCATAGATATTTTCAAATATGCAATAATTGAAAATGATATTGTGAATAATGATTGTGAGTACTTGTATGTACATTATCATAAAGTTTAAATTAGTGTGTATTTGATTATTTTCTGAATTATAAAAAAAAAACAAACGTGAAGTTTCACTTCTACCACGAGTGAATGCACACATCATTTTTTTTTTTTGTTATTCAACATACCCGATCGTTTACTATTAACATTAAGTAATTCTAGAAACTATAAAATAAATATATTATGGCGAAAAAGTGCAAAATAAGAATTATAAAATAACGCTTTGGTTGACCTACGAGAGATGCTAATAAAAGTTGTCATCCTTATTTGGGCTTCACGTATAAAGTGTTTAGTTTTTTTTTTTAAAATCTATCAATAGCTATAATATTTATAAGGGTTTACAATTAGTACCGATTGGTGATATCACTGTTTTAAAAACAAATAAATTAGGAACACATGAAATATCATTTCAATGTGTGGGAATAAAAATACACTATAGTTAATGAATAAACATAAAAGGTTGATTTTAGTTTTATCTTTTACTATTACTTAATTTCGTTTGAATTTTTCAGCTTATTGATAGATTTTATCACGTAAACAATTATGGATCTCGTCATCAAAATGAATGAGAGATAAAAAAACACCAGTATTTGTGATTATGTTTTGTTTTTTTATATTGATTCTGTAAAATTATTGAACCAAACCTGATGGTAGGTGCACAGAATCAGCGTGGCGTGCGTGGTGGCGTAGGCCGCAGTCTACGACTTCGTGGACCAAGAGGCCTCGTGCTTCGAAAATTCCATATAGCATAAACAGCAATCAAATGCTACCAAGTATCGCGACTTACTAATATGAGCATAAAATAAATCGTCCACCTTGGACTTCCAAGTAAAATATGTGTGCGAGTCAAAGGAGACTTGATTTGTAGTGTTATCTCTTTTGTTCATAATAAATGTCGAGAAAAGGGTCAATTCGTGTTTTATTTCTTAAAAAAAACAAAAATTATAATGTCCTAATGATGAGATGGATTCACAAAGTTTATCTTGCCCACACCAAATGTAGATCTTTACGACGCCACTGTAAGTGCACTACAATCCAAGAACGTAATTCAGTCACTGAGAACTGGATCAGCTACATCGGTTCCTATTGTAACGCGATTTCCCCCTAAGTATCCATGGTGTGTTTTTCTATGAGTTTGATACCATGGTATGGCACAACTGTTTTTTATTTTTTTATTTTTTCAGCGTGGATTAGGTTTCATACCGAAACGAGGAGTGAACACAAGCGCTTGTGAAGTATTCCGCTTCTACAAGCTTCACACTTCTCGAGGACTATGTGAACCAATCTCGATGATCGTACCTCGTAAATCCGACTGTTTCCAGGTATTGTATTTTAACGATTTTGTACAATTTCAAAAATGTTTTTATAACGTTTATCAGTCTCGATTTGTTTTGTTTTATAATATCATAATTGGACTTAGTTAAGCAGAAAGGACTCGAACTACAATTTGGTCAAAAATGAGTTATTGATGCCAATAGGGTATTTTATGTTAGATCTTTCATTCAGCAAAAAAAAATCTGCTTAAAAGACAAGGGAAGTTTACATTTAGTGGCATGTGAACCAACCCACACATATAGTGAGGATAATATTTTAATATACTATAACGTTCTACTAATCTGTTTGAATCCTTTGTAATAAATTATATTTTACTGAAAAAGGTCATTAAAATAAAAGCTAACTAGATTCAAACCTTTTGGATCGTTTTAGATTATATTTCCTTCAAAAGAAAAAAGCAAAATATAAATTTCTACAAAGTATCATAAAATAATACACGTTTGAACTTTAAAAGTCAATAACTCTAAAGTGACTTTATGTGGGTTGAGTCCGTTCTGCTTAACTACGTCCATTGGACAGTTGAAATACATATTTTTAGGTTTTTTGTTGAAATTTGTACGACGCGACGCTACAATTTACAATTTTTGAGTACGCGTGCAGTGCAACCTTTCTTATGATGAACTTAATTAACATACAATATTAAGGTTAAATCATTGGTCTTTTTCTTTTTTAGGAGGATCTATACCCTGACACTGCTGCTCCACTGCCTGCACTGTCTGCCAAGGACTGGTTGAGTGGAATGAACACTCCCCCACTGCTCATTAGCATGAAAACTGGTAAATGATTGTAATATGTATTACTTTAAAAGTACCCTGAAGATTTAATACAAGGTGTCCAGAAAGGGTATCGGGTATTTGTAAGTTCAATGAAACAAAAATTATTTGTATGCAATAAAAAAGTTTATTGTTTATTATTAGCATATGAATTGGAGAATTATTTGGAAAAGATGATGTTATCCAAATGATGACCGTTACGTTGCTGGCACTCTTCTAAACGGAAACGAAGATTGGCGATAACACGTTGACACATAGACATATTGCTGCCATTTCTGACCTGATGTTTTGCTTTAACTGGGTTAGATTCGTCGGATTGTTTTGATAAACCTTATTTTTAAGGTATCCCCATGCAAAATAGTCAAGCGGGCTAAGATCGGGGCTTCTGGGAGGCCAGTTGAAGTTACCCCTTCGCGAAATGACTTTATTAGGGAATAATTCGTTAACAACTTCCATTGAGTCATTTGAGGTATGGCAAGTGGCCCCATCTTGCTGGAACCACGTTCTTGAGTTGAAACCTGCAAACTCCTGCAACTCTGGGACCAAAAAATTTCGCATCATATCGCAATAACGGTCACTATTCACATTAATTGCTCGGCCTCGTTGATCTTCATGAAAATAAGGACCAATTATGCCTTTAGCAGACATAGCGGCCCAAACAACGACCTTTGGGTTATGCAGGGGTCGTTCATGCTTTCGTCTCGGATTCTCCACTGCCCAGTACCGACAATTCTGCTTATTAACATGACCATTCAGGTGAAAATTTGCTTCGTCACTGAACAGTATGTTGTTAAAGTTGTTATATCGCTGCAGCATTTCGTTCACAAAATTCAGTCGATTAGCATAGTCCGTATCCTTCAATTCTTGAACCAATTGAATTTTATAGGCTTTTAGATGTAAGTCTTTCTTTAAAATCGAATGTAAAGACGATTTTTTGATGTTCAACGCTTGGCTTCGCTTTCGGATGGATAAAGACGGATTTTGACGAACCGACGCCTCAACTTCTTCAATTGTTTCTTCATCGCGAACTGAACGAGGACGACCAGAGTTTTGAATTTTAACTGTCGCACCTGTATTCTCGAACATCCTGATCCATTTCCTAATGCTATCGTCACTTGGCGCGTGGCGTGTACGATATTCCGCACGATAGAGACGTTGAGCAGTCACTATTGAATCACCATTACGATAATACGCTCGTACGCAAAATGCGCGATGCGTCCCCGAGTACTGTTCCATCGTGACTAAAACTCCACAAAATGGCGGACGCCACGAACCCCTCCCCGCACCCTTTAGACGCCCCGTTTCGAATATGGCGCGAAAACAAATACTCGATACCCTTTCTGGACACCTTGTACAATCGAAATGAATTTTGTAACACAACTAACAACTTCATGTTTTTTCTATGAATATCAAGAAATAATAATATTGACAAACATTTGTCGTAGAACAATAATCAGCTTGTAAATATTCTGTAAATCCTAATATGTACAATAACTTGATAAATTGTGCATAGATTTAGAGTAGCATGGTGGTAGGCCATACACAAAACAGCTACACTTGACTTACTTTTTCTAGGCTTAGCGTGTTACCTCAACCAAATCTCAAGTGAAATTATTATTGCCAAACGCTACAACTATATTTAAAAAAAACACTTACATAAACACTCAGTTACCTCGTCACACTTATTTAACTCGTATTAACCAGATTTTAGGCGAGATCTTGATCTGTTGTGTGGTATTTTAATTTATAAACTTGTTTATAATGTAATATTGATAGCATTTTGCGCAATATAATTTGGTTATTGTGCACTAGAAAACTGGATTATAATAATAACTATAGAGACATGCATTTTGAGTTGCCACAAAAACTTCTGAACAATTTTTACAAACCACTAACTTGTTAGAGCGGTGTTTGAAGATTAGAATAATCGTATGAAGTTTAACTTTAAGGACGTGTATCCTGTAGTCATAATTTTTTTTTTTTTTTTTTTTTTGTTATAACCAGGTGTAACAATATCGACACACAAACCGCGTACATCGAATAAGGAGGCGCCCGCATTGCAGCCGCAGGATGCGAATAATCGAAAGAAATTTGCTTTCCTCTCGCGGGAAACAACGCCCGATTATCGCCCGCTTGCCACTTGGCAACCGACTAACGAGAATCACACAAACGAAAACGATATCCAAGTATGTAATAAATATTTATGAAAGTCCTTGAACTGGCAGATTTGAAATAACCTAATTTAATTTAAAAAAAAAATCATAGTTATTAAGATATCAAATGCTATTTCATCATATTATTTACTAAAAATATATTTTTCAATTTAAATTAACTGATATTCACGATTATAATAAGCTGATATACTAATAGTAATACACACGTAAAGTAGGTAATGTGTGTAGTAGAGAGAGAAGCGTTCAATGTTGAGGGGAGCGCTGAGTCGGAAAGAGCCGAGCAGACGCGACGCTGTCCGAATGGCACGTAGCGACGTCACGTCATAACGCGCCATAAGTGTATCATAATTATGTAATTTGTTAATATAAATACAATTATAATTTGTAGATTGTGAACGAGAAATCGCAAAAGACAAGCGCGAATCAAAACACCAAGTTTCACCAGTTGCAACGCATGTTCGGTAAACAGACCGACGACGCTGAACCTGTACCGCTCTACAAGCAGATCAATCAGGGCGACGTATTCAGTACTGAACATGAAGTGAGTTTATTCATACTAAATATTTTCTAAAAAAATCCACTATATCGCATCTTGGATGAGTAAAGAAATAATTTTTAGTTACCTAAGACACTTTGCATTTTCGGAACTAAAATAACCAAGGTCACCTCTCACATATTATTTTGTAAAAATATTTCAACACAGAAAAAATGCCGGTGTGGCATTTACACATGTGTGAAGTAAATCATTTATTTAATATATTATATTATAACAGCAACTATGTTTTTCTATTCAGAACGTTGTACAGCATCCCTTAGGTCGCCTTTCGACCCCCAGATCTTTCACTTCCACTTTCATCCAAAAATTCATGCACATATCGAAGATCGAAACTGCTGAGATTTAGCAGGACGGTAGTGTTCTGTACTCGACTGGGTTGCGACAGAATTAGACATTAGAATTAGACATGGGTAACTCAGAAAAATTCCTCGCGCCCAACTCAATAACTCAAGCACAGCTTACTGCGCCGGCGCATTGAGTTAACTCAACTTTGCCCCATGGCGCAGCAAAATGGTACGTAAGACAAGCGAGTTGAGAAATTAATTTGTCGGTTGACCAGCGAAGCGGCTGGGGGCATCCCTGTGCCGTAGCCAGCTCGCTGCGCTGAAGTGCATTATGTACTAACACATTTGAAATGAGTGTGTTAACACAGCAGTGAACGGAGTTGGCGCAATTGCGCGTTGCAGCGCAGTGTTACCCATGTCTAGTTGCGGTCAGCATAGTGATAAATCCGTTACAGTGAGTCTCTTTGATTTGTTTCGGAACCAGCCTGTGTAAAATATCCAGCTTCCAAAGGATCGCAGGCTGGCATAACAGTGACAACCGGCAATGGATTGCAGAACCCTCGGTGGTCGCCGTTGTTTTTGTATTGTACTGTGCTTAACATCAAATACAGTGCAGTCACTTTGGCGTGCTACTATATAAAAAAAAAACGGAGTTTTTCAATGGTATTAACCATTTTGCCCACCATGACTCAATTTACATACTTAAAAAAACATTTTTGTTATCACTATCGCATCTCATGTGGCCATGGGCGTTCACATACTGGTGACTTAATTGGATGAATATATATATATACACTGAAAAAATAGTGGCGATGCGCACACGAAAGTACAAGACTGGACCATGGGGGAAAAAAAAGAGACCAAAATGGCTGACAATTACGATAAACCTATATCAAATCAGCCTGTTTAAAAACTAATCTCATTATATAAGAACTTGATTGTACACAAATATTATGGCATGATTTATATTAAAGTTTGGAAAACCCCAAAAGTGCACGCCTCATACCACTCATTTGATATTTAACAAGTTTTTTTAAATCCTAGATAAGAAAAATAGGGTGCAAGCGCACTACTGAACAAATGACAGAGCACCCTTGTTATTATAAAAGTGTAAATAGTGAACATTTTTTAAAAATAAAAAACATTTTATTAATAAATTACGGGTACCTACTAAGCTATTGATATTATTTCTGGAGATAATAAACAAAACTCGGTCTCAATGCGTCCATTTTCTCAGGAGTTATCGTAACCACCTCGTAAAAAAAATCCGGACGTCCAAGTGAAATTTTTTCAGTTTTTTTTTAAATAACAAAATATTTTTTTTTAAATTAATATTAGATAGATAATTTGAACTGTTTTTTCTTGAAATATATCGTTGAAATTGTTGAATTGAAATTGTCGTATAAGTGCCAATTGGTTGTGGTAGAGGCAGTTTGAAGAGCAAATAGTTGCTTGACTTTTACGTGTCTAGAGTAGAGCACAACCTCAACCGCTTAGCGGTATGAGACGTGCAAAAATACATTTTTACCAAAGCGGTATAAGAGTGTGGTATTTAAATAATTACTTTTCCCATTTTTCTTACAGTTGCGTTTGGCATTTAACCGACAAGGTGAAGAGTTGAGAATCGTGAAGCGACAATTGCAGAACAGCCAGCAGCGAGTTCGTGAGCTTGAACAACATGTTGCAGCATTGCAAGCATCTCGATTGCAACGAGACGGATCCTAAATAGTTTAAAGTTATTTTCACTTGTACAACAAAAGAGCATTTAGTGGAAGCCTAATTAATTATGCGCCTTTCAAAATAATATTCGGCCTTTGAAATCGCTTTGTATGTGGGGGAAGCGTTACGCTATAGCTTTTGTGTGGTTCACTTTTCTTTACAAAACAGTGTGAATCTATAAATCAGATTATGTTGTTTTTGCATTTTCTGTTAGTTGCTATATATGTATTAAGATACGATTAACCTTATGAAGTCATGAGTATATTGTTGTTAATGTGTTTATAATTTAAGTTTTAAGACTTAAGTTTATGTTTATCGAAAAAAAAAAATTACAAGTTTTACTTCGATACTGCAAAACATATTGTTGTTAAAAAGATTTATTTACCTGCTTAAAAGTATCAAATATGTAAAAGTGAGGCTTTAGTAAAACATTTCCAGAGTTATCTAATAGTATTATTATATATTGTTGGGATCAAGCAATCATTCCAAAAATTTATCATGAACGAAAACAACTTGCATAATGAATTATTATATGTATAGGTAGACTGCCATTTTCTTTTTTATTTAGATAATTTATTTCCCTAATGTATTATTAAAGTAGTTATCTCATAATAATATCATGACAAAAAGCTCACACGATAAATATATATTCAATTAATATAATGTACAATCGAATTTAGGATTGGCCCAATTTCAAAAAGATTACTATTATTGTTTTTTTTTTTTAATTTTTTAAATGCACTTTTTTATGAATTCACAATGATTTCTTTAATTGTTTTCGCATTTTAACAATAATTTGATATCTCGTTATAGTATTTGTTTTAAGTCTTGGTTTAATTAAGAATGTTGACTGTTATTTTGTTTGTGTTTTGTCATCTCGACTGTTTATGAACTACTTTCGTCGAATTTTCTGCATTCACTTCATATTACAATGATCTTATACATTTTAAAAATTATGTACAAAAAAGTTACCTGTACTTTTTTAGATACATAAAGTGTATGTTTAAATTTAAGAATATGACAGCTAGCATTATAGAATTAATAATAAATAGGTGCTAGAATTTCTCAAATCATAATAATATGCTACTTTTTCGTAATAAATTTGCTTAATGAAGTAGTTCGTATGACGAATATAACACTTTCAGCTCAAATTCAAATTTAAAGTACTTGTTTGATGAAGAGTATTTTTAAAATAATAAACATTACTTTTATCATGTCTTCAATTTTTATCACTATGAATTTGGTCACAAATGAAATTATTTATTTAGTACGTAACGATGTGTTGGAGCTAAAAAAAATTATTTTATTTATGCTGATATTTTGTAATATGACATTCCAATTTTCAATGTGGTAAGCATATTAAAATAGTATGTAACGTAAGTGAAAATAAAAGTATTAGTGTGCATTCGCCGATTTAAAGTTATTTGGCTAAGTCAAAGTTAATATTTATTATTAACTTAACTATGTATTTTTATAATGATTATGTAATATGCATTGTGTAGCACAAATTTTCAATAAATGTTTGACCGGCCCGAAATATGTTTATTCCTAATCTTTGACCCAGTAATTTATTGGATTGAATATAGTAGTAATAAGTAGCTCTAGCCACTCTGGGTTATTAAAGACAGTTTGTTGGTTTATGACTTCATGATGACTATAACATCATAATCGAAGCATTGCACTTTTTCTGTAGTTAGTCTTGGAAGCATGCGTATTGCCAAAGCTTTCTAATAGTAATAATAAAACTAGTCGTTCAAGTTCGTGTGCGACCGTCCTCTTTCGGACAGACGTTGGGGAGGACGAGGTACAATTAGACAACTGGGGCGAGTAATGTAGCGAGAAGGGAAGCGCGTACAATTGCGTGACGTAGGTGCGCAAGTCGCAGTATACTGAAATAAACAGTATTACATCTTCATACAAACGTTATCTAGGTGAACTTCAGTACAAAATACTCACGATTACTCAATTTATAACTAATGAGGAAATATTATATTACTTAATTCCTAGAATTTAAAATTATTTAAAAAAATGTACATTCCCTTCTTTCTTTACGACCTTTCTAAGCTAGAAATAAAATCTATGTAGAAATAATTTAAATCAAAACTTACAAAATTTCTAATAGATAATATATTTTGGTGAAAAGATAAGATTTTTTTTTATATATTTTAGCGGAGGTGAGGAACAGAGAGTAAAGTTCCTCATCCGCCATAGAAAAGGGAGGATCCTGCCGGCCACCTTTTTTTTTTTTTGAACTGACTACACTGTTAGTCTTAGGGGCCCTATCCTAAAACAAAACCGCTTTTTTTTTTTTTTTTTTGAACTGACTACACTGTTATCCTTAGGGGCCCTATCCTAAAACAGAGCCGCTGCGGCTTTTACAGCTTCACCGGACTTGGGGGCGAGCGCTTAGGGCACTCAGCCGCGAAAGTTTGTGACGACCCGCACGAGGGTGCCAGAGTGGCCGAACCTCGGCTCGGGCGGTCGTCGCGAATGCGAAAAAGTCGCGATCTAACTAATTCCCTAATACTATGAGAATTCGAGCTAACTAATATATACTCATATGCACGTTCCCCTCCTCCTGGGAGGAAGGAGTGGACCATGCGTATGTGTATTTGATAATCGGAATGGTTTTTCTACACTAACTAGGCAAAAAAAGAAAAAAAAGGTCTCTTACAGAACCTATGTACCTGTGTGGTGTGCACGTGTGTGTGTTCATACGTGTGTAATGTTGTATGTGGGTAACTAAGTGTTGCACGTATAGTGTCACTTTGTATCGCGCGGGCGGCTGCCTGACCCAAGGGCTTCACACCGAGGAACGGACCTAGGCTTGGGTTGCCGCTAGAGAGGGTGGACGTGACGGGTGTGCGGGAGCGAAGTTGACCGTCCGTCCTCTGCGGAGAGAACGGTGGTTACGCGGGCGTGGGCGGTGGCACGCTCTGTTTGGAGAGACGGTGTTGGCGTAGAACGCGTTAGCTTTTTCGGTTTGGTCGGGCGGGTCAGTGAATATATTACGCGGCCGGCGTTTTCTCCGGCAGGCGTTGGGGTCGGGAACATAAGAGGCTGCCGCTTTTATTAAGGGATTCGCGTGGTTCGACGCGGTGTCGAAATACGAGCGAGAAAGGTGTTTGGCATATGCATGTATCGAGGGAAGGTCCATATCTCTATGGAGATCCTCCATACGAACAAACCAGGGGGCACCGGTAAGGCGGTGAAGAAACTTGTTCTGGATGGCTTGTAAGCGTTCCCAGTTATAACTTCACATATGTGCGAACGCAACGCAGCTATATGTCATGATCGGACGGATACACATCTTGCAGAGCGTAAGCTTGTGTCTCGTGGACATTTTGCTTGCAGCACATAACAGAGGATGCAGTCGGGCGAGGGTCCAGGAGGCCCTTTTCCTAACCAGATTGATGTGGCGTATAAAGGAGAGTCTACTGTCTAGGGTTACACCTAGATATTTGGTCGCCTTTTCCCAGGGGATCGGATTACCGAATAGTTCAAGGGGATTGTCCTTGAGTTTTTGCGGTATCTGTGTGGCGGTTTAGTCGAAGAGCACCGCTGCGCTCTTCGTGGGGTTTATGGCTATTCGCCAGTCGTTAAACCACTTCCCGAGAATGGTCACGGCTCTTTGGATTCTACATTTGAGTTTTCTCGTTTGCCTTTGAGAGGAGTATATGACTGTATCGTCAGCGTATAAGCTTACTTCAACTTTCTCCTGAAGTTTTGGTAGGTCACTGACGTACAGATTGAAGAGGCTAGGTGCCAGGATGGAACCTTGGGGGACGCCTGAGCGTATGGGATGGGGTGTGGATAGTTCACCTTCCACTCTGTAGCGAAAGGTGCGGTCTTTGAGGTAGTCGCGGATGATTTTAACTAATCTATCGGGGACTTCGCGGGAGTACAGCTTGTAGACTAATCCTTCGTGCCAGACCTTATCAAAGGCCTTGGCTACGTCGAAAAAAACTGCCAGTGTGCGACGGGGTATAGATAACTCGGAAAAGTTAAACAAAATGAGCTCCGTGAGGCGGTGCACTTGATGAGTGCAATGTCTAGCACGAAAACCGAATTGCTCAGGCGGGTAGAGGTTTTTCTCCTCTATTACGGATTTGAGACGGTTCAGAAGGATCCGCTCATAGATTTTACCTAGGGTATTTAGGAGACTGATAGGGCGGTAGCTGTCGGGAAGCGACGTGCTCTTGCCGGGCTTGTGAATACCTATGACAATGGCCGTTTTCCAGACGGCTGGAAAATGGCAGTTGGCTATGGCTACATTGAATATGCAGACCAATAGAGCTATGAGGTGATCGGGTAGAAGTTTGAGTACTTCGTTCCTGATACCGTCGGGACCTGGTGACTTTCTGAGCTTAAGGCTTTTGAGAATGGCAGAGATTTCCTCAGAAGTGACTGGGGACAGGGATTCTGATGCCGGGAGCTTATTCAGCTCCTCCACGCGGGCTTCGATGTCTCTGACTCGGTCGGTGTTCTTGACGCTGTTCGGGGAGCACTGGCTCTCCAAACAAGCGGCAAGGCACTCCGCCTTGTCGATGGTATCGAAAGCGGGTGTAGTGCCGGGACCCCTTTCGAGGGGGGCATGCGAGGTTGGGTGTCTATTTTAAGGGCGTGGGCTACTTTCCAATAAGTCAGATGTGACGGCCTTAGCCCTTCGACTAAGGTGTCCCATCTGTGACTTTTGAGCTCGGTTATACGGGCTTTAACCGCTCTCTGAAGTGCGCGTAATCGTGCGCGGTTTGCATCGGTCGGATAAGAGTCATGCGCACGAGTCGCAGCGTTCTTCTCCGTCATTAACGCTCGTACGTCGGCAGGGAGTACAAAGCGGCGATCGTTCGCCGCTTCGACCTCTCTCGAGGCCTCTCCGATGCCGACTTGGAGGTGGTCAACTAGGGAGTCGATCGCGAGATCTACGTGCGCAACTGACTCTAACACGTCCGGGACCCTAACGAGACTGGGCGAGGACTGCCTATCCGCGAGGTAGTGTTTTAATTTTGCATAGTCAACCGTTGTGACTGTAGGAGGGCTGGAGTCATCTAGTTGTCCTAGCTGTAGGATGACCGGGCGATAACAGAGCCGCTGCGGCTTTTACTCAATATACTCAACGACAGAGTGAATATCTGTAGCGCAATGTAGGATAGTAGGGATGCGTCCTGTGGCTCGATAGATGTCGCTATGTGTTGCTACGTGTAGTTGTATTGATGCGTTGATGCGTCAGTTGTGGCGAGAGATGTCGCTACATATATCATTAAAGTATAATTATTAAGTATTATAGCAGTCCTGCTGTGTTTATCTACAAAGTGACTTTAGGTAATTATTTAAAGAATACTGCCGAAACAACATACTGTTTACTTTAGTGTACTGTAGTGACGTAATGTCGTGCATCCCCGTCTCCGCCATCGTCTCTCATTTGGGACGGTCGCGGACGAACTTATTGACTATAAGTCTGCTAAGGAGTCTTTCCAAGAGAAAACACCACACGATAATACTCGCACTTAAACAGCGAACACTCGAAACATTGACGAGAAACTTAACTATCAGTGATATTACTAAATAAATTCGCATTAGTAATTATTGTACCCAAAAAAATTCTTTGATACAATTATGACATTCGAGTCAACATATATTATTGATATTCCATGGGTCCATACCAATAGAGTAACTTTCAACTTTTTTACTGTTATGTTTTCTTAACTCTTGTTATTATGGTACCTAATGACATTAATAAACCATTTATTTACTTAAATAAAAAGTTATTTATTTCTGTACAAAATTTGTATCATAAAGAGGTACATTATCAATACACAATATAAATATTATTGGAATGTAGTCAGTAAAAACAAATTAACATCAATATTATAGCAAAATATACAAAATATAATAATTTTTGCTGTAATACATTAAGAACAATTATCTTTTCTACTTTGCTACAAGCTCTGCTAATCATCTACAAGTTACAACCTGATAAAGTCCAATTGCTGAAAGGTTAATATGTGTAAGAACAAAATCGTATATAAAATACTTTGTGATGTAGACATACATTTGTGATAAAATTTAATAGAAACAGCATTAACAAAAAATAATATAACAAGTTTTTTGGTAATGTTGTTAAACGCTAAGCTAGCCATTACTAGTTTTTTTCTAATTTCAAAGTTCTATTCGGTGGAATTCATTTACAAATGGCAATGCACCAGAACATACTGGTTATGTGAATTTTTAAATTTCTGGTTTTAACTCTTATATTCTGACAGTCACTTTAGATTTATAATTTTTTACTGCAATTACATAATAACAGATAGTGTCATTCATTACAGATATAAAATATATTTCAAAATTGTAAAAGCGATCACTAACTTCACAGAGAATAAACTACATTGAGATGCACTATTACACCCATCGCTGTTACATGTATATATACATGTCCTGTACTCCAGTTTATCACCAGTGTGTTGGACATAATTGCAAAATGTACCAAGATCTAATGCTGAGCAGTACCTTTTAGTGCTGATACCACCTGAAACATATTTTTAACTTATAGATATTTATACAATTCTGCAAACCCTATCTACAGTTTTATATGAGAATGATAGTGTTACAGGGTTTTTAAAAGTAAATAATGAAAAAGCAATATTAACAGTACTTATAAATGCCACAATAGATATGGGGTAGGTCTCTATAAAGCAGCAGCAGAAGCAGTAACAATGTCCTCCATCTATTATTGAAGTATATTTAACAGAATACTTTATTAATTTTAAATATCTACCTATTTATATCTGAATCTGTCATAGCTGTAAACCATTATTATACACTAGGAGGCCTGCCAGCTAAAATTGAATTTGGAAAAAGAATTGGGCAGCATTGAATTACACCAACAGCAAAATATGCCATATATTTTAATTAACTACCCCATAGGAAAACAACTAATAAAATATAATACAAGCAAGAAGTTGGATACATTAAAAAGGTCAATTTCTCTTCCATAAAAATTATTGCGTTTATTACAATAACAAGCAACATCCAATGTTTTCATTTTAGATTTTCATTATTTAAGTTACTCACACTTTTGTGAATATCAGGGATTCTGTTGTATAATATTTTGCAATGTCTTTATTGTATATATATATTTGTACCATAATATAACTAACAAAATAACATGCACATTGTGAATAACAATAATGTACACCGTTTCTAATTAAAATAGATATTGCTTCTTCTGCTTAAATAATTAGCCTAGAAAAAAATCACCACCATTTTATTACAAAAAAAAAAACATGACACTTACCCTACTGTAATCCCCATAAGCTGTGTTTAGTGTCCTGTGCAGCAAAACTTAGTAAAACCCCATGCATACAAGATTGTGGATTATTTTTGTGCATTATTTCAAACTAATTTTCTGTAGGTATTAAAACAAACCATGAACATAGCCAGAATAAATACAATATCTTTCAAAATTCTAGGTAGGATATATTCATCCTTATATTTTTCATAAGTGCATATGAGTAAATTTTAATTGAACAATATAACCTTCCAGATTACTATAAAATATGGATGTAACAAAAAGTTTCTTATTTTGTACAAAATCTAGCAATGTTCATTTACCAAAACCACTGTTTGTCAAGCAAAATCCTTTGAATTTAAATATTTCTTCAACCTGTATGTTTAATGCAGTATTCTGCATTGTAAACATGTTTACATGATGTTGCCTTTAGTATGCCTCCATCGAGATTCATTAGCCCATCACTGCATTCCATTGTTGATGATGAATTACATTGGTAACAGTCTATTGCTACACCTGGGTTAATATGTTAGTTGTTACAACCAATACTATTAAATGATGTTTATAAATATATAAATAACATATTATGTTAGGTATTTATGTACTTGTCATATAAAAGTTTTAAAATACACAAAAAAAAACTTCACTATTAGAATCTTAATAGCTGAACTCCTGCTTTATAAAATCTCATCCAAGCTCATATTGGGTAAATTGTTTGCAATAGAGAGATTTACGGAATACATATAGATGAGTACAAGAAATACAGCGTAAATTTAAAACTAAGAGTTTACATACAACTTGTGACTATTATTTTTAATAAATATACCTATTTTTAATTTATAGCAATAAAACTATAGATCGTCTTGACCTAAGTAACATGTAAAGATAAGAGCAGTCGACTTTGTTTACCTATCAAAGAAAAGGGAACCCTGATAACCTTGTTATTTTTGTTATTGGGACCTTAATTTATGTTAATTAATGGGACCCATTACCAAAAGATAATGATTAATTTAATTCTTCTGCATGAATCTCTACTTCGGTGAATTCTCACCTTCGTATCTTCCAACGTGTTTTATACAGTACTGAGCATCATGAATATTCCAACAGTCCGTAGGACTCAAACTAGTATCACTTTCTAAAAATTCATTACATTCAAACGGATTGTCTGAATCCGTGCCAGAGCACTGATAACAGTTTATACAAAAAACTAAAAACAAACAAACGAAATTAAAATTGGTAAGTAGGTAGGTATATCAATGTTTGAAACAACGCCCCAAAATGTTCTTACCTGATTTAAAGGTAGTTAATGACAGGAGTGTGTATATTATTAACTTTTGTTTAATAAAAGACATTATGAAAATGTAATTTAGTTCAGCGCTAAAATAGAAAATGATAAAATAACACCCAAAATAAACAATATTTTGTACGTTACTTACAGATACAGTCTTTTGTATTTGTAATCGAAGTAGGAATGTGGCGTATATAACGGAACAAGTAAAAATAACAGGTATTTACATGTAGCAGTTTGGAACTGTTATCTAATATCGAAACAAGCTGTTACTAAATAATAGGCTGTTCCACATTAGTGAGGCGTATTTATCGGAACAGATAAAAAAACAGGTATTTCTGAGTAACAGCTCGTAACTTTTACCTCTACGTACCTGTTCCAGAGAGTGTTCCTGTTTCAGTTTGGAACATGCTTTTCTGTGTTCTAGCGTGAGGATGTTTATTATAAATTATTGATTGGTGGATTGATAGATTGATGGATTAATTAATGGATTGGTGAATTAATCGATGTATTGACTGCACCGTTGGGTGCAGGCTGCACAAGATCGGTCGCTCTGGAGATCTATGGGGGAGGCCTATGTTCAGCAGTGGACGACCTGCAGCTGAAATGATGATGATGATGATTGACTACTGGATTAGTGGATTGATTGTTAGATGGATTGATTGGTTGATGGATTGATTGATTGATGTATTGACGGATTTATGGATGGATTGATTAATGGTTTGATTTATGAACTGGTCGATGGATTGATTGATGGATTGGTTAATGAATTGATTGATTGGTTGATTGATTGATGGATGGATAGATTGGTTGACTGATAGATTTAACGATGTATTGATGAATAGACTGATGCATTTATTGATGGATTGAGTTAAACGTTATTTTAGTAGTAGATACGATTTCGAGTTGCCGATCTATACTTATTGGTTACAAGTGTTACTACATATTATATCCCCAGTAAAGCGTAACAGGCTATTATTTTGGAAGAGTTTACAGGAACTGTTTTTTCTCTGGAACAGGAAGTGGAGTAACAGGTATCTTATTTTACCTGTTATAGCTCACCCCTAAATCTAAGTAACTATAACTTTCAATAGACATGGCTGACGCTACTCTAGTGCGCTACGTCGCGCAATTCCGCCAACTTACTCTACTGTGTCGGATGTGTTGTAGTGCTGAGTCGTTTCTGTTTTTTCATAAAACGAAACGAAACGCTTTTTTACAGTCAAGGAATCGTTCTTAAAACCGGTTATAAAAAAATCGGTTTTTTCTTAAGTTCAAGAACAAACTGTATCTACTGAAAAAACGAACATTTGACGTTTAACCAAAAACCAGTTTTTATTCGTTCCTTCGTTTACGTTTTTCTCTTACAACCAAATTTGTATTGTATATCTTTAGCTTATTCGTTACTTCAAATTTAAAGTAGTTTCTTGTAACGGTTTATTGTTCATTCAATTATAGTCCTTATACCAATAATTATAGATCTTTTCTATCATAAAATGGTCTCTTTCGTTTTGAAACTTGTTATTGTTAAATAGAGAAACAGTTCGTTCGTTTTTCATAGAAGAACTGGTTATTAAAACCGTTTCTGAACAAAATGCCCAGTACTAATGTGTTGACGCATAGCGCAGCAAGCCGGCCAAGGTACACCGCATAACCGCGCTGCCGCGCTGTACTGGTCAGCCAGCACACTTATTTCTCGTATTCGCTTGCCTAGTGTATCATTTTGCTGCGCAGTGGCGCAAATTTCAGTTAACTCAATGCGCCGCGCCGCCACGCCTCTGCGCCGCCGCGACGGTGGAGCAGTAAGCTGCGCTTTAGTTATAGTTTTGGCGCAAGGAACGTTGCTAAGTTAACCATATCTTAACTTGTTTAGTTTATTAAAGATGATTAATGAAATTGATAAGAACGATACCTCGATAATTCAATAGAAAAATGTCGATGTTTGCCATTGATAAAAAATCATCAATGTTTAAGTGATTCGCTGTTACGTTATGTATGTATTATATATTTAAAGATTAACAGCTGTCAAATTCAGCGAAATAATTTAGTATTTGTTTAATCAATAGTGCCAAATGGAATTACAGTATATTGGCACTTGGCACCGAGTACCGATAGTAATTCAATGTATTGGTTGTTGTTTTTAGGAACAAAGGTTGAATGAAGAGCCGTACTAATTGAGTGAATGACTAAACAATTTCAATTTTTTTTTTCGTTTGTCAGTTTATCATTGTTTAATTTCTTGGCTGTTTATGCTGTTTATAAAATTATTTGTTTAATTTGGTGAGTTAAAAAGGACGAGTGCGATATTATACTTTGTTGACATTAACTGTAATACTTTGTAAAAACTTTAACACGCACTTTATTGAATATTTGATGAATATCGATACTTTCTCAGAAAGTTTCTCAAAAATTTTTAAGGCGATATTTTTTTTATAATCTGCAAACACTGAAAGATTTAGCGTTAAGATTTCAAAGTAAAAATTATTGAGAACCCTAGGCATTTCAGTGAATCAAGCAAAAATCTAAAATTGAGGGGTTTAAAATCATAGGCGCTTCAGTCACAAAACACCTAAATTGAGATATTTATGATTTTGTGCTATGGCGTAGGAAATTGATTTAATAGCAAGATTTTGGTACAGATTTGTTAATTAGAACTTATCATTGAAACAACATAGCCATAAATATAAAAAAATATAATAAATTGTTTAAAAATTCATAAATAGTTTTGGACTAAGGTGTCTTTGCATTTTAACACTGGATCGAAGCATATTTGCTTCTCATAGCTTTGGATCGAAGCGAATTTGCATCTCACTGTTTTATTCGACAACTGTCAAAAAATAACATTGACGTAAGGTACTGACTGCAAATTAAAACAAGTTTTGGCAAATATATGATTTATTTAATTATAAAATTCTCTTGGGCATGATTTAGATAGAGTTATCCAGAAATTTTTGTGGTAACCTGTCACATTCTTGAATGGCGACTTGCATGATATCTGATAGGATCTGTAGAGGTGGCGGCCGATTCCAAAAAGCCCGCTTGTGGGCATCTTGTGTGTGCTCGATGTAGTTTAAATCAGACGAGTCAGTGCGGCGGACCAATCTTATTGTGCACATCCAGCTCAATGTGCCAGTGCGTTATCATTTTAAACATGAATTAGTGCCCTTAATTATTCTGAACGCCCGCCCTGACGATTCCATCGATAACAGCTGTTTTGTACTTTCTAGTCATATAACTTTGATATGGGATTAAAGGCGTTCTAACTCCAACCATTATTCCGCAACAAAAAGACGGACTTGTTGAACGGTTTCCCTGGCAGTTCTTTGCCTTTTCCGAGTCTCTAGGCTTTCTTCAGACACGGCAATGTCGGTTAACCAAGTGTGTGCTGATCCGTATTTCATTAACGAAAAGGCATTTTCACTTAATATTTTCTTTCACATCTTCAACTTGAAGCTGTCTGGCCTTTTGTAATCGGAGTCGCTGTCGTTGACATTTATTCAAATATGCTTTTTTATGGCTTTCCCACTCGTAATCCAAATTGGTGTATGTAAGCAATTCAGAATGATTTGGGTGATAATTTCACATCCAGTAGTAGCGAGTAGCAACACCGATATTATTTTAGTGGCGTTGATTTTTGGACCACGGGCAAAACAGTCAATGAACGTCATGATTTTCTTGCATTAGCCAAAGCTACGTTTTCACACTTGTAAATACCGTTTTATTGTTGACATGCGAGTAATTGCGAAAAATCTTTTGGAGAATACGTTAACCAAAAAAAAGTCACGAAAAGCAAAATGTATAACATATTGTAGAGATACCTAATAGGAAAATATGGATAAAAAGCAAAAATAAATGAAAGGAATAATATGCAAAAGAAAATGTTAATAGTAAATTATTGTAGAATGCTTCTGCAGACCGTAGCATAACGAACAAAATTCTAGTGAATTATTTGTTATCTTTCTGCCTTTTTCCATGTTTGCCGCCATTGGTGTTAATATCTGAAACATTTTATAGTTTGTCCTGCACAAGCAGGTTGAATATTGTCTTCCATTACACTCAAAATTAACTAAAAAATATCAGACACTATCTACAGTCGACTTCCAAAGAAAAATTTTACAAATTCGAATCTTAGAAATTTCGAAATGGCGGCTTCTGATTGGTCGACTGTGACAGAAGCGGATTTGCTCCTAACAAATTTTAGATCGAAACGGTTTTGCATTTGAACGCCACATTTAAAGTACATTTTGTCTTGGATCAAGGTGTATTTGCTTTTTTATGTTTTTAATATAGTGTTAGTTACTGCTTTCGAATACTACAATCTGGTATACTCAGTTAAAAATTACAATTTTGGACTGAAGCGGTTTTGCTTTTATACCCCTCAATTCAAGATGGCTGCCAAAGATTTCACACGCTTACGACCTGCTTACGACATCGGAACCAGAGATAAATAACAACTAATCGGAAACATTGGGGAAAGGTATGGCAAGATATAGTAAAACGACATGACATAAAGAGAACCAAGAAATTTTCATTGATAAGGAAAAAATCAAGATAGCAGATATATGTGCAGTTGTAAATTGGTATGTAAAGAACCTTGGGGCACTTCATTTCAAGTAAAAAAGCAGTTGTTTGATGACGGATGACGGATTATGTTGGAGTGGTAATAAACTTAAACTTATTTTAACGGCCCTGGCAACATTAATCCTATGACCGCACGTGTCGCTAACTGGTCGTCAAGATACAGAGTTAAATGCATGTCCCACATTTGTTTTTCTGAAGGCTCCATCTGCCTTTTTCTTAAATCTGTACTAGTACCTAAACATTAATATTCTTATTTGTTTCTGTCTGCTAAACATTAGGCACTGCGCACTGCCAAATGGCTGTCTCGTCTTCGCCCTGAAATCTAAACCAGAATCCCTATAAAATTAGATTTTTGGAAATGGACGTTTTGTAAGGAAAAATGAATATAGAAGTCGTGTCTTGAAGGTTGTTAGACAGCTACTTAGATAAAAAGTGCGTGCGTCTTGCAAATAGTTTATAAGGATATTATGGTCCAAAGAATATTGACTAGAGTAGTGCCAATTGACTTTGGCCGACTAACCGGCTAAGCCGATTACCGTTTCGGGATTTCCGTGACGCTTCGTTTTCAACTAATTCGCGCGCAAGTTGCATCTGTCGCATTGTTTCTTGATTTTTGTTTTTGTACGGATCAGAGAGGTGTCTTTGGGTAAAAAAAACATTTTTGTGTAAATATCATACTGTTATTGTTCATTAAATTGAAAGAGTTCAAATAAAATTTAATCATGCCAAAAATAAATTACATGTTTGGATTTTTTTTTAACAATTGGACAATGATTACCGTAAAGTCAAGTGTCACCAATGTCAAATGATAAATTCTCGTGAGGGCAGGGAAAATCAGCAAATACTACAAGTATGAATAACCATATTTAATACCGAAATACAACCATGATACATCAGTTAGGTTCTGCGATCAAATGTTCGACCACAGACGATTCCTCCTAGTCGAAAATCTAAGCAGAACTACCTACAAAAGAGCCTACTCCGTCAATTTCAGTGTAATCAGAGGACAGTTTATGTCAGAAAAACTAATGAAATATTGAAGATAGTTTTGCTGTACAATGGTCACAAGATCAAGAGACATCAATATTGCGATAGGTGAGATGATTGCACTTGTCAACCAGCCGTTGTCAATTATTGAAAATACTTCTAATAATTAAAGAAAATTCTTTGAGATTTCCAGCTCACTGGTTTTACAATAGTTTCAAATATTATCACGCAGTATTGCAAATGAAACATTTCCCTGAAACACACACCAAAAATATAAAAAAATGTTTAAAAGAAATTCCAACTTTTGTAGGATATAGATACGATAAAAATTCACGCCGTTGTACGAGACAACGGCAGAAATCTGAGGAAAGCAATCGACAATTAAGCAAGTAATTTTAGAAACTGAGTACCAAAGGAAAGGTTGCTTTGCTTTACATTTCAAAATATGTAAGACTGATTATAAAATAAAAATATTAATAAACAATCAAGGTTTATATTGAATGTAATTGCTCCTACATTCATTTTATTAATAAATACATACAAAGTAGGCGAATAGCCGCCAACTAGTCGGCACATCTCTAATAAGGACAGCGCGCGTAGTACCTACTAACAGGAATTAATCACCAAGTGAACACGTTACTTAGACGTCACACACAAGACTTATTTTATGTATTTATGACATAAAATTGGTGTGATGAGTGAACTCAAAGTTATGTTATACTCTGTGATACTAATAAAACATCATACATAAATGTGATATATAAATATTAATATGATATTAGGGTAATTATATTTATGTTATGTTCATCTGATAATAATATTATCATACTGTTATCATAAGTGAGTCATAGTTACGAACCGAGGGGGGTGGGGGTGGTGGGGGGGGGGGGGGGGAAGCGTACCATGTGTGATTTTAGGGTAATTATATTTATGTTAAGTTCATCTGTTAATTATATTATAAATATGTACTGTTACATAAAATCGGAGTAATTTTGCTACGTACAACTGACATAAAGCACATATCAAACCTTCACACGACTGACAAGTCAAATTTTTTAAATGCAATGGCATAAATTAAAACACAATTTTACCTTACAAATATGTATGTCAATTTATTACGTATGTCTTTTAAACCAGTGAATTTTATCGTTACATAACTGGGAAGTCAGTTTTTTTTAATGTACGGTTGTTATATCAATAAAGTTTAATATTTTCGTGCTTACTTTTTTTATATTGATACAAGATGGCACTTAGTTGTTACACGAGCTCTTGACCGCAGCTTACGAACACTGCAAACTGAAAGGAATAGCTTTTGGTATTTGGAGTTACTTTACATTGCTTCAACCGCGAATTAACGTTACATTGCATCTATTATAATATTCACTTGGTCTAAGCATTCATTAGGTAGACTCTATTCAAGTTATCGTTTAAATAAAGCTTAAGTTTAAATAGGTAATTTTAAATAAGCAGATAGCACATTTTTTGTTTAACAACGTGATATAATATCCTCCACTGTTTAAGCAGCCTTGTGATCTTGCCACTCGTCATTCAATTTTCTATTGTCACAAAATTATCAAACCATGGATTTTTTTTAGTGCTACGATGGTGGCAAACGAGCATACGGTCCACCTGATGGTAAGCGGTTACCGCAGCCTATGGACGCCTGCAACACCAGAAGCATCACATGCGAGTTGCCGACCCTTTAAAAACCTATTTAATCCTTTTTTCAAGAACCCCATTCTGTAGTCCCCTGGGGAAAACCTCAAAAGGGAGCTAATTCCACAACCGAAGCATTCGCGGAAGGAAATTCCTCTGAAAACGGACTGTCTGTGACCATTTAGGTTCCAAACTGTGAGGATGAACTTCCTGCCGACGGAGAGCGGTGAGATGATGTAAAGTAGCCGCTGGCATCATGCCAAACAATTCCTCGGAACACAAACCATTATACAAACGGTGGAACACACACAAGGAGGTAATGTCTCTCCTCAGACGTAGAGGTTCGGTACACCGTTTGTGAGGTTGGGATCGTCAACGATTCTCACAGTTCGTCTTTGCACCGAGTCAAATGGCCCAAGCTGATATCTAGGTGCTCCTGCCCAGAGGTGACAACAGTACGCACATCATGTGAACATGTGAAGTCGAACACGCGCTTTGTTGTATTTTGTGAAAAGAACGATGTCAAAGAAAAATAAATTGGTGCGAAAACAAATGATTCACTAAATTCAAAACACAAATACACAAGCCTAAATTTGGAATTAATTTGAATTTGGAATTTCTAACCAGACGCCAGATATTTGAGATCAATGTGACCAGTTCAACAAAACGCCAATTTCATATGTAAGGACCTTATAGTACGTTTGTGGAGTAAGTTCGTTTCGAAGTCGAACTTTCGAACTTTAGGTACCCGATAGAGCCCGTTCGCATCGTGAACACATTTTGATCGAACCGAAGTTTTTACTAACTTTTGGCCGAAACTAACTTCGGTCGTGAGTGAATAAGCCATAACTCATACCTTTATTTATTATTATTGTGTAAATATTAATATTTATAACATAAAACATTAGTACTAAATCTTCCTAGATATTATGTGTAAAATCATACCAAATTTGTAAAGAAGTTAAAAATAAAACTAATATAATATATAATAATTACTACATAAAATATTTATTTTCTTATTACCTGAGTTTTACAATATGCCTATAACATGTAAATACACTTATGCATGTAAAATGTTTAAGAAATTTATACCATAAATATTATTAAGTTTTTATATACCTTAGTGAAATGTAATTTATTACACGTAATTTAATGTGTCGACAATCTCATTAACATAACATTCACCCCGAGCATATAAAATATCTATACACTTAAATCACAATATCCATGAGCAAGTAACATTAAAAACTCATGTGAACTTAATTTGTACATTACAATACTAAATGCATAATTAACTTAATATAAATCTACATTTACAGGCAGTTATAAGTGAAGTTTATTGTCATTAGTTCTTAAAGCTGTCATTTTCATTATCGTTCATCACAAATTGGAATGTATCATAATTTCAACAATATTTCTCAAAATTTTATTATTCATAGATCTTTCAACATTAGGTAGTTTTTACAATCTTAAGAATAATTTATACGAGTGATGAAATAAATTTCTAAGAGTATCTGGATAACTTAACTTATTGTTAGTTATGTGTTACAAACATAGATGGACAAATAGACTAATTGTATTGGCACTTATTTTATATCATAGTAGTAATGGAAGGAGAAAGTTAGTACATATTTAAAAATAGAGTATTAAGTAGAAATATATATTTTCTTCTATAGACTATTGCCAATAATACCATGTTTTAAACATTAGGTATATATTTTATCAAGGTATTGGCTAAGTTTGACGTGACGTTGACGTGGTTTTTGTTACAGTACATTCATGATTAAAACACAAAATTCGTCGTATTGGTCACGATAATCTCAAGTACATTTAGCAGTAGATATATACTGATATCTTAAGTTCATATTATATAATTTCATCTGAATTTGGCAATCTATGTTAACATCGCATTCAGTTGTTTAGCTGAGGTCTCAAAGGCAGGGAACCTTCCACCCAGAAGTTTGGTCGTTCCAACATCGTTTGCCATAGTGTAACTTCTTTACCCGAACTGTCCATCCAGTTCACGTTTGCGCCCATATAAGTTCCTGTTAAAACAATATAATAATTAGAAATATATAGGTACCAAGCATATGATTTACTTTCTATTCTAGAATACTAGATGTGCCCGCGGCTTCGCTCGCGTTTACAACAGAAGAACGCGTAATGCTTATAAAAATCGTATTTTATTAAAAAAAAAACTGAATAAAGATATCGTTTTAATTTTTTTTAATGACCATGCATGTAAGGAGTACAATAAAAAAATGGAGGCAGTCGTCATAAGTACTGTGGAACAATAGTGTTCTATTTTGAATTTTTAAATCAAATAAAGTCTAATCACAAGATTTTACCCATCCAAAAAGTCAAACACGCATAATATGATTCAGTCAAGTATAAACAATGTATTAGTGTATAAATATGCGCATACATGTACACAGGCCGATATATTAAGCGTCGCTAATCTGGCGCAAGCGCAATACGTCGCGAACATGTCAAGGTCATCGGTGACGCGAACCCTTAAGTTTTCCCCTACCAAAAATCACTCGACGCGGCTAAAGAAATTTCACATTCCAAAAAAATGATAAAAATCTATCAAGTAGTTTTTGTGTAATGCGCGCATAACGGCAAACTTCAATAATTTTATTAAAGATTTTTAAAACTTGTTATAGCTTATTAGTTTATATTGTATGTTTTGTAGTATGTATATGCATAGTTAAGCATACGTTTTTTGTGAGTAAATTCCATTTTACATTGAATTTCGAGGGTTTTAAAAATGATTTAGTTATTTTTCACTAGTTTACGGCAATAACTGTTGAATACATAAGAGTGCCAAGGGTGTTTCTTTGACACTTGGTATGACATTCCCGACGAACATTGGTCAGGAAATGTCCTCGGTGTCCTTTTAGGTATATAAAAATTGGGCTCGCTTTTTTCTATTTATATATTTTATTTGAATATATTCTGTCCGTGTTAAATGTACACGTTAAGCCTACAAATGCAGCTCCGGGGACAGATTTTAAACTTTACAGTGGTAGTCACCCAGGCAAGTAGGTACTAGCAAAACCCTTGTTACCATATTGTGTTTGCGATGTTTTCTTCAATGAAAGTTCAGATTCGCTGTGGGATCAGAACAAATTGTCAGATGACGCGTATGTACGATGCGGTATTTACATAAAACACAAAATATAACTAGTAAGTAGTATATTAATTTAATTAAACAATTCCCCCCACAAGTATTCCACTGTTTCTGCGAATTTCAAAATTTGCGGCGGGATTTTATGTGATCTGTCATACACCTAGTGGTTTTTATTTTAATTCATAAACTTATGTTATTTGGTCAGACATTAATTAATTTTGACGGCACTTTACGTGATGTAGAAGTGAAGTGAATCATTATAAAAAAAAAACACTATTCACGTGACAGTGGCAAAATTGTGTTTAAACACACGTTGGCCAAAAATAAAAAGAAGAAGCTAACCGGTGCCGAGAGACAGTCTTACAGCTCCCATGAAGTCGTTTGAAGCGAGTCGGTCGCGGTCCCACAGACTGAGCTCCAGAGCCCGCGTGCGCAGCTCTTGTAACTTCAACCCACGGTATGTGAACGTGTGCTCCCATCGAGGATTCAAACTGCGCCGAGCTACGTTCGTCTTTTGCTTAGCAAGACGACCACGTTCTGGTAATAGGTAACTAGAATTGAAAAAAAAAACACCTTTAGGAATATGTTAAACTAAATTATCAGATTTATTTAACGGATTACGATTTAATATATTATGATACGTTTAGGGGAGATGTGGTGGTCTTTATTTTAATTCTGAAACTTATGTTAGCTATCCCTATATTGGTCGCATTATTCATAAGTGCTTTCTTAGGGCCTAAATTTAATCAAGAATTTTTTGATTTGATTTTACGTGATGTAGTTTGATTATTGTGTACAAGTGAAATTGATTATAAAGAAATAAAAAACTAGATACTGCATCTTGTTTGAGCGTTTGAACTTTATAGAGTAGAAAAATATTTTATCTACGTAACATAGGTATAATTGTATATAAGCTATGTATATTGTAATATATAATTGTATATATGTATATACACATATTACTATTAAATAATAAATATCTAAACGCCCGAGCTGCACTCGGTGTCTTATAAATTTATTAAAAATGAGTGTTTCTTTGTTCGTTTTTTTTCTATAAGTTCCTAAGCTATTTTTAACCGATTACGATTAACCTTTAACCGTATGTCCAGGAATGTTTCTGTATTAGTACAATCTGTTTACAACAGATGTCGTGCAAGCATTGGTATAAGTAGCTAGCGTATTTTACGGGGGGAGAGCAGACAGCCACTCCTTCAATCTTGTCGATTTTTCAAGGGTGGACAATGAGTTTTGTGGTGTGGGCAGTGCTCAGTAATCACCTTATAAACACCTTTGTCTCACTCCCTCTCCCCTTAGCTACACCCATGCATCTTACACAGTTCGATTATTTTCAAGACAACGGGAACAAAGTCCTGGACAAAAGCCAGTATATTTAGTGTATAATCGTGGTGTACTATGTTCACTTTATTTAATCTAAAGATGGCGTACCTTTTACAAAAGACATCAGCAAGTCCATTGGGCTTAGTGGCAACGAGGTTCTTGGCCTCTTTTACGAGGACGTGAAGTGTACCCTTGCCCCGCATAGCGCCTGTCTCGTGAAGCTCTAACTTAAGGCCCACGATCAAATCACCGCGGGTACCCTGTTGCTCGTCGAAATGTTCAGTCTGTAACAATAAACAAGTAGAAAAGAATATCATAATAAGTTTTCTTTTTTAATACAACTAATATGTCAAACAAGCGTACGGCCCGCCGGATGGTAAGCGGTTACTGACCGCAGGAACACAGCACAAGGATAAAATACTCTATAGGAAAGAGAGCGGTATTTAGCCAATCGGGCTACTTCAAGTAGAGAGAAAAATCCAAAGAGATTTTAACCTCAAAATTTTATCCGATAAATTCATACATAAACATTTGCTTTCTAAATTTTTAGTTTATTTATTTTATAAAGTAATATGTAGCATTCCTTACAATATTCTATTCGTACGAATAAAGATGAAAATTATCTTTCTTCCTGGGCTTTATTTAAGTAAAGTACAGAATTTATCTACCTTTTTTTTCAAATACACTCATCAAAAAAGTCTAATCAACATGTACTAATTTAAATTTTAGGATGGTTCTTCACATTATAACGTTGTATTGTATTTTTAAAATAATATCTTTAGAGTTCTATGATGTAAAAATAACAGCTGTTGTCTTTATAAGTTCTTTTAATAACAGAAATGAACAATATTAGAATATACTGTAGAAACTAAGATACATAAGAAGCTAAACTTTTTTCTTACAAAATGAAATTTCTAAAGAAAATGTATTTATTGTGAAAGAATAGAACAATTTAATACAAAGTATGGGCTCCTCTGCTATTCAGAACTGGTCGGCAACGATTATTCATTGAATTAATGAGACTGTTTATGTCATCTTGCGGTATTCGCTCCCAATGGAATTGTAGCAAATCCTTCAGCTGTTGGGTTGTTGTCGCTCCGTCCAAGTCCTTCAAAACACGTCTCTGGAGCATGTCCCATGCGTGCTCGATGGGGTTGAGATCTGGCGATTGTGCAGGCCAGGGCAATACCCGGATGTTCTCCGTTGCAAAGTATTCACTGGTTCGCCGAGCTGTATGTGAACGCGCATTGTCATGCATTAACCTAAAATCGGAGCTAAAGGTTTGTGCAAATGGGTAGACATAAGGTCTGAGAATATCCTCAATGTAATTTTCAGCATTCATGTTTCCATTTACAAAAACGAGCTCAGTTCGCCTGTTCTTCATAATACCCGCCCATAACATAACTGTTGAGCCGCTGTATGGATGAACTTCCTGAACGCACCTGAGCCTTTCAGTATTTCCGGGCCGACGATACACTCGCACCCTTCTTGTATCAGGCTTAAACCCGAATCGCGACTTATTGGAAAACATAATTTTATCCCATTGTTCCTGAGTCCATGTTATGCGTTCTCTACACCATTCATATCGACGAGCGCGATTCCCGTGACGTATCGGTGGGCACCTGATTGGGCGTCGAGCTCGTAGGCCGTACTCATGCAGTCGATTTTGCACAGTTTGAGGACTTACATCAACACCACTTGAAATTTGTAGCCTCAAACTTATCTCTCGAGCGGTTAACATCGGCTGGCGTCTTGCAGTCAGTTGTATGTACCGGTCTTGCCGAGTGGTTGTACTCCTTTTACGGCCTGGATGCTGTTCAGCGGGTTCTCTTGTATTATTGCATCGCTGCCAAAGACGACAAATAACACTTCTATGAATGCCAAAATATCGAGATACCTGAGATTGATTACTTCCCGCTTGCAACATCCCTACAGCTCTTTGCAATTCATCTGCCATCAAATGACGTCGCTTCATGACGTAAAGAATATCTAACAATTCAATTTTGTCGCTAACTTTATTTAAATGGTTGGTAAAATTATAAAATCAAGACTAAAAGTAACAATTAAAACGCACTTGAATTCAAACAAATTCGCAGTCATTTGAATTTTATGAAAAAACAAAACATAATCAAATATTTTTTTTACAACCAGCCAGCATGTCATCAATAACAAAAAAGTTTACTTACCTACGCACTTTGTTTGAGTAAATATTTAGAAATTAATTAATATAAATGGAAAAATTTGTAATATCACGCATGTTGCTTAGACTTTTTTGATGTGTGTAGATTTCTCTGTATACTCTACCTATCTTATATCTCACTTATTATTTATGTGAAATAAAGTGTTAATAATTATAAGAATAAAACTTTTAATTTGCAAATCAAAATAAGCGGAAATTACCCGTTCATGTAACTTGTACCACATGGGCGCGGGATCGTCGTAGACGACATCGGCCAGCGGCAGCGTCACCTCGCCGAGGAAGTCGTTCCGACCGAACATGTCGGCGTGCCACACGCTCAGCCACAGTGTCCGCGAGGACAGCGAGGCCAGCGGCTGCACGAAGCTCAGCGTCTCCTCGAATACAGGGTTCAGTGTGTTCTTTTTCACTTTTGTCTTCCTCTTGCCAGCTTTGGACTTGTCCGGTAACAAGTACACCTACAACATTATAATTCATTACTATAATGATAATAATACTAGCCTACGAATCGCACTGTTGGGCCTTACCCCGGACTAGCCCACAATTTCTTGGATTTCAAACGCCGAGAAATCAACAATTCTATATTTTTCCCACATAAGGTGGTACTACAACAATATTTCTCAACCGTGCAGGTTTCCTCACCATGTTTTTATTCAACGTAAGCCGATAGTATTACCAATTTAAATTAGTAAATGTACGCGAACTTCAAAAATTCGTTGGTAAGTAGGTACATACTAGGGCTTATGGTCGAGAATTCTCTCTTAGAGAAATACTGCCATAAAAGTAAGTACTTTGAATATCCCTAGGTAAATATAAATCATCACACAGTTTTTAATTAAATAAGAGTAATATTATCAACTAAAAGAGCAAGAATTCCCGAGCTTCTGTTTATTGAAGTCAGGTTTGTTACAAAAATGTGTAAGTTAGGAAAAATAATTTGAACAACACTTAATAAACATTGTTATTTATTGATATTGATGATTTATTTAAATTGTTTTGCATTTAATTATCAAATTTATGAACTTTTAGAAATCTCTAGAAAAGTCAAGAATTGCCGGGAATTACTAGTCGAGAAAAATAAGCTGAGAAATCAGAAACCCTAGTACATATACTAGGTTTCAATCCTGTAACATGCGACATCGATTGATATTTCAACGGTTTAAAATGTCTAAATAAACCACGCGATCACCACGACTTTCCAATAATAATTTATACTTGTTTTATGAAAATAGGTAGGTCCCCTAATTATTACAACATTATTAATGAATATTATCAATGTTCTACAATTAAAACTGCTATATGATCCGATAACAAGAGCTGAAAACGCCGAGTTACCTCGACACAATCGAAAACAAAGTTTTAAGTAGGTGTACCTTCGTACGTATACACCCAATTCAACCTACATTATATGAATAATATCGTAATTTTAATTACCATAATACAATAACTATACACTAAGTAAATACTTTAATAAAAACTATATATTTATCAGACATTATAGACGACTTATTAATTCATTTTTACTTTTATAACAAATATTGTAATTTTTTTAAAGTTTTTTTTAGCTGATATCATTGGTAATTAATTAGTTACAATTAATAGTATATTACGCACCGAGGGAGAAAAATAGGACACATTCAAGCCCGCGCGTATAGTTGTCACCCGAGCTAAAGGCGAGGGTAAGAATCGCGGGTGGGGATGTCCTACTTTTCTGCCTAGGTGCGTTTACAATTTTTTTCTCCTCCGGGATGAAAAGTTTATATATTTTATATATAAACACGCAGTTGCTAGGTTACCGGGAGATAAAGTAAAGTACGCGCATGCGCACATTTGTCATGTCACCGGGAGAGAATCTGGTACTTTTCTCCCGCGTGACAGGGACTAAAAGTGAACTTTTCATCCCGGATGACAAAAAAATAAATATATCTTATTAGGTAGTTTAAATATTGACCAGAAAGAGCTTTAAAAACTGGTGTCCAATCAAGTAACTACAGGATATGAATCATGAAGCAAGAAAAAAATTGACTGTCTTTTTTCTGAAAATCATGGCTATATGATTAACATACAGTGCTATTTTATTTTTGGGTATCATGTTGTAGGAATACAAGGAAAGTTGCTAAATTCTTGAAATGGGTAACAAAAAATGTTTAGTCGTTTGATTTTATGATCCATGCATCCTATCAAAACTAATGCAGTGCAGTGTAAAGCTTCAACTATCTTCACCATAAAAGTAAGGCTCGTACACAACGATGTCATGCTCAAGAATCGATAAAAAGTAACGTATAACTACCTACTACATAAATGTAGCGTTACAGCAAAACTATATTTTTTTGTTTTGTAAATAAACTCCTATAAACTTATTTCACCAATACAGAAGATAAAAGCTAGTTATTGTAGCAAATACGTAAACCCACAATACAATTATTAGGTTCTTACATATGAAATGAGCGTTTTGTCGTACTGACCACTTTGATCTGAAATATCTCCTCTTTGGTTAAGAATTCCAAATTCAAATTTTTAAATTCATTTAGTTGGAACATTTGAGTTTTGAAAACAGTCATTCATTTGTTTTTTCTCATTATTTTTTTCTTTGGCGTCGCTTATTACCGCACAATGGAAAACATGAAATGTCGGTATATTTACGAGTACGAGTTCTACCGTGGCACCAGTGCTGCAGACACAGCTCGAAGGATTAATGATGTGTACGGCGCTGTTGTCGCAAAAGAAAGCATGGTACGTTTTTGGTTTCAACGTTTTCGTTCTGGAAATTTCGACCTTCACAACAAATCCCGTGGACGGCCGGAGACCAAAGTGGAAAATGAAGAATTAAAGGCTATTGTGGAAGCGAATCCATCACAAAGCACTTCAGAGATAGCTGCAGGTTTCGGGGTAAGTGATAAAACTGTATTAATCCACTTGAAGCAAATCGGGAAAGTAAAAAAACTTGAACGATGGCTACCTCATGAATTGAGTGAATCGAACTTGCAAACACGCGTCGACTGCTATGTAACTTTGCTCAACCGACACAATAATGAAGGGATTTTAAAACGAATCATTACTTGTGATGAAAAGTGGATACTGAACGATAATCGGAAGCACTCGTCGCAATGGCTGAACCCTGGAGACCCAGCCAAATCCTGCCCTAAACGAAAATTGACTCAGAAAAAGTTACTTGTGAGTGTTTGGTGGACTAGCACCGGTGTCGTTCACTACAGCTTTCTAAAATCTGGCCAAACGGTTACGGCAAATATCTATTGTCAGCAACAGCAAACCATGAAGGAAGAACTAGCTCTTAAACAACCGAAATTGGTCAATCGCTCTAGGTCACTGCTGCATCACGACAACGCAAGACCACAAACTGCACAACAAACAACCACTAAGATAGATGAGCTACAATTAGAATGTCTGCGACATCCACCGTACTCCTCGGATCTTGCTCCAACAGATTACCATTTTTTCCGGAATTTGGACAACTTCTTACGAGGAAAAAATTCAAGTCCGATGCGGCAGTCCAAACCGCCTTCAAAGAGTTTATTGATTCTCGCCCCCATGGTATTCTTAGTAAAGGGATCAACGAACTACCTATGAGATAGCAAAAATGTATTTTACAAAAACAAAAATTTATTTTACAAAAAAAAATGACTTTATATTTCTCCCGTACAAAACGCCAATTTCATATGTAAGGATCTAATATTTTAATAAGCATTATTTAAAAAAAAGTGAAATCTCAACAAACCTTGACGTAAGGATCGGATCGATTCCTTTTTATATCGACAGGAGCCAGGTCTCTGCACTTTTTAACTCCCACCTCGAGGGCGCTCAGTCGATAGTTGTACACCAACGAGAACTGGACATCTCCTCGCACCGTCACGTTACACCTTGTGCCTTCGCCAGCACCAGAGTACACGGATGCCATGGATTCCGACCGTGTCTGAATAAACATCCAACTAATTGAGCATCCAAACAAATCTGAAGAGCGGAGTCTTTATGACCAAGCGACTGGCTAAAGATCCTCGACGGACCTTGGACTGCATTTACCAACAGGTAAGATAATATTATCGAGTATAGGTAAGAAAAAAAAAAAAAAGAAATGAAGGTAACATGGAAAAAATAAATAAAACATTTAACCTTTATCTTATTCGCTACTGTACCTAACTATTTGGGTTAAGTATCTAATTTTGCTGGTTCGATTTTCGAAAGTAAACAACTTCGTTTCTGGTTCATCAAGTTTCGTAAAGGCATTATTAATAATAAAAAAATATTACATAATTGGATTACCAACATAGTACACATTCAAACTCGTATCAATCTTTTTTATATCTTATTTATTATTTATTTCTTACCCATGTAAGAAATAAATATTAATTTCGTATTGTCTTTTACATGTATTTACTTATCGATATTACACAATTCCTATATTAATTTGAAAATTAAAACGGACTTTTCGAGGCTATAATATTATTAGAAAGTTTAGATCTACGATTTATTTTATACTCGAAAATTTTGAAATATACAACTTCTAAAATAAAATACACCATATATATATTAACGACAATAAACCATTATCTATAAATCATTATTTCAGATCTACAGAAAGGTTGTAGCTAAAATATAGTAAGTGACAACTCACTAGTTCACAACACTGTGCCACACAAATGAATGTGTATGATAGAACTGTATACTAGTATCACACATCAAACTGGCTAATTTTTCTATAAAAATATGTTAAATGCATGCGTGTATTCAACGTTAATCCCACGATTGACTGAGTGGTATGTAATTAATTAGCTCAACAAACCACTGTGGTAATGCACATTTTGTTTTTGTTTGCCTGCATTATCTGTCTGTCACTCGATACAACCATTCCTACACAAAAATGTACGTAAAGTGGAACGCATTATAATGTCAACATTGTTAATCACTCAATTTAAAATTTCACTGGAAAATTTTTGTTCTGAATTCAGTATAGGCATTGTATCAAATGATACTTTTTTACAATTAAACGACATGCGCTGACCAAGTCTATAGAATTAATTATATTACTTGTAATAATAGCATACATCTGATCATAGTTCTTCTACGGATTTGAGTGGAAACTAGTAAAACGTCATAACTTTGTACGCTTGATGCCATTCGGCAAGAAAACTACCGTTTATCAAGCTTATAATTCCTCTCAAACCATTTGTAAGAAATAATCCTAAATACGTTTTATTCTTATATACTCTCAGATATTGGACTTATATACTTATAAATATACTTGAAGACTTCTTCTACTGCTTGTATGAGAACGTGTTCCTACATATCATTGAATTAAAGCCCAGTGAACAAAAGTCATCCCACCTTATAACACTGCAGAATAAGTTTTATGAGACACCTGGCGGTGTATTTATGGCGTAAAGGAGACTGGTATTTCTGGGCTGTGATCGAACAAGATGAAGTATAAGCTCAAAAAATGATTATATTTTTATATTCAAAAATGCAACACAATTTACACTCTACAAATTGAGAAAACTAAAAAGTAAGCTGATTATTTTAACCAAAACAATTAAATTAATTACATAGAATGGATAGATTAAAAGTTCTAAAAATCATATATCTTTATTTATATAATAAAACTTAAGTGATTCGTGTTTACATTTCAATTCATTAATTACTTTATAATCGAACTGTATTTTTAGTCTGTTTTGACATCTGACAACTCCGGATTCCGATGCGTCTTTTGCTTTGTATTGTATTAGACATGGGTAACTCAGCAAAATTACTTACGCCAACTCAATTGCAGCTTACCGCGCCGTGAGCGTGAATGCGTCATGGCGTGCGTGAGCAAAATGATACGCGAGGCACACGAGTTAGATATATAAATGAGTCGGCTGACCGTCGCAGCTCGGTGCTGTGCCGTAGCCGGTTCGTTTACAGTCACGCTACCCTGAAGTGCGCTATGCGCTAATATATTTGGGATAAGTGTGTTAGCAACATCCGGTGCAATAAAATGAGTTGGTGCAATTGGGCGGCGTAGCGCATTGTTACCCATGTCCGCAAGCTGTGCTCATGTAATGTCGTTATTTTGGTACCTTAGTTGGGCCAGGTACTAAGAGAATATATTTGCTCCTGCACAATTCTTAGACGATATTGTAATTATGATTGAAGATGATTAAAAAATGATTTTTATTTTATTTTTAAATATACCTATGATAAATATTGAGTTTCTTAAAATCCTCACGCTCTATAGTAGTAACAAAAATTACAAGCCAGTAAATGCTCCACTTCTGAGTAAAAGACTTTTCCCAAGTGAAAACATGGGCTAACGACCATGCCAGTCCACGATATATTGTGCGATTGCAGTATAAATATCGATAAGAAAGTCATTATTTCTGAATTTTTCTCATTACGTTGTTGTAGGTACCTACTTTAAGCACGTGTCTCAAGGATTCAGGTTCGCTTACGATGTTTTCCTTTACTGTCAGCCAATCATATCGCTAAATTAATTCAAATGAGTAAATGTGAGTACGCGACTTCTGAAACATGCCGAGTCTCAAACCTATGGATATCGGATCAGTATTACACTGGTTTGATCATTCGCTTACCACAACTTTTAATAGGGCATATACCTAATTACATTAAACCTAATTATCTATATAAAAATACTAATCAGTTTAAAAATCATCGGTTTTGGTATAGATCAATACATAACCTCACTTTCACGAAATAGCATCCTAAAACTATGCTTTCAGACTATCAAAATTCACAAAAAGATCAGTTAAGGTTTAATAATTTATTAGCTATTAATTGACACCATTTTCATCCTTTTTGATCTAGGTTTTATTTTCTAGCCCACGATTCTATGAAAGAGTATCCGTCTCCTTTTTAATGTATTCATCATAAAGCATGTCAGCTTTATGTGCTTTAAAAATATTTGAAATGATCAGTTTCAAAACAGATTTTATTTTCGATCTGACCTGCCGGTCAGATTTTAGTCTCAGAAGGCCTTTACAGCTTCACCGGGCTTAAGTTCTAAACTGATACCTACATAATTATACTGATATACCATATCCATTTCCTATCGCGTATATAAAGATTAACATAATGTTATGGTGTAATTTATGACATATTTATAATGTAGCCACAAATTAATTCAAAAATAGAAGAAAAATATCATTCAAATAAATAATACTGATATTATCAAAAACAAGTTGTCTCTACGATTGATTGAAATTGACCTTTATTTGTATAATTTCATTATACCCACTCTTGAGGTGATACACACAGTGAGGTGATAGCTCAAAGATTCAACTGAATGAAATAGTTTAATTAAATACATTAATAATTGAATATTTTAAAAATCTAAAGAATTTGCCTGTTTCTCTTTTCTCAGACACAACAGAAATTAACAGTTAATTTTAATCTGATAATCTTACTTATTTTATTACACACATATTTTTGACTTAATTATTTACTACTACTATTTGTTGTTATAACTAAATAGAAATATTTTTGGTAAAGTTATATAGTTCATATGAAAGAAAAAATTGAGCAGTTTCTATGCTAGAGCCAATGCTCTTAGTCTGCGCTCTGGTGAAACGGGCCAGTATTTCACATATGGTATTGAGTAATAACGTTTTACTATATTTGCCCACACTGGCCACCTTTATATGGGATTAACATTACAACATTATCGCGAATAATTCAAACGCACATAGAATAAAAATATCTCAGGTACCTTCAATATACCCACGAATTAAATTTGTTATCATATGTACTACCTACAATTACGAGACACTTTTGTTTCACAAATTATATTTGTCGTGCACTTCGTGTCTTTGTTATTACTATTTTGACAATTTTTACGTTTGAATACATTTCGATATTCGTATAAGTAAATGTTTTGCAAAGTCTCGGTGTTCGCATGCCGTGCCGTGTTGCAAGAACGTCGTAACTCGTAACATAATACAATGGCCAACGCGGTCACCGAGTCAATATTCTCATACATTTACAAGTACGCTTACGCAAAACATACACCTTAGAACACGTGACTGAAGGTTGGATTTTGAATGTAATGCAAGCTCTTATTTTAAGGACATACCGATTCGTCGATACTTGTATTATGTATGTCATAGTTCCAGATATACACTAAAATGTTTTTCCTTTTTTTGTAATAAAGACCAAATAAAAACCTATTTTCGATATGATCCATCATTCCCCATATTTTCCCCATGGGGAATTTTAAAATTTGCAATGAAGTAGAGTGGTTATTTAGGGCCGTAACCGTTTTAAGTATGACAAAAATTATTCGTTCACGGACTAGAAAATAGGCTAAAGAAGTAAATGCTTCTAACACACATTCTTAATTTATAACAAAAAAATTACCTGTAGTCCGCTTTTGTTGATAGGGAATCGGTCTCTCTCCAATATATCTCTTTCGTTTGGTAGTGGTGAGCTGGACCGTCGCGGTAAAGTGGCATGCCCCGGCGATAGTCCGTCTGTTGAATACACTTCATCTGTAAAGATACAATATATTTTATCCTAATTTATATCCACTTTTCCGATTTTACGTGCTTAGAACAGTGCCATAATAGAATTGTTAGACGCTGAAGAAAAAATATATTTAAGGGATAAAAAGAAACAAGATACATGGAAGTAAGCATTACATACATTATAATAATACCAGTACAATAATAAACTTTCAATACAAGAATAATAGTATAAATGACATCTTTTATTAACCATAGTAAACCGTGTTTATTTTATTTATTTAATACGTTTAGATTTTTGAATATTTTTCCTGCTACGATAAATATTTGATTCATAATAAAAATCGGCTAGTTGATGTTGCATATTATAATTATTTTAAGGAAAATGTTTTAAGTTCACAAAGCATTCTTAGTTGTCTCAAAAAGAATTGACGTAGGTATCTTACTTATACTGTTGTAGTTAATGTATCTGGTACCTACGTGTTTTTGACAAATATTGCCAATTTTTAAGCTAGTCCGGGTAACTAACCTATATGACGTTTATCTCGGTTGATTCAGAATAATTTATTCCTACCTTAGTATACGTTTTGCAGTCAGTTCTGTGTTTATTTATAATTTTAGGAAATTAACAACGAGACGAAATTTTGGAGCGAAAGAGATTAAAAAAAATTTAAAGAGGTGAAAGCTGTGAAGATTTTAACATAAAAGTGCCGTCGGAATTAATATCAATTTGATACCCTCGGTTCGTAATTCAAGCCATTCGTCGGGTTTAACATATTTACACTTTATGCCTCTTGTCAGTGAATTCTCGAACCATTCCAAAGATTTAAGAAATGAATCCCGACATGAAAGTACTTCATGAATAAATGAAGTTATCTCACCAGATCGTGCGCAACTGCTGCCACTATTGCTTTCTGAATCCGGACCCAATTCATGACTTCTTGATTTAATTTTTTTGACCTTGTACTCCGGTGTACTTAACGTTTTAGATGTTGCTAGCCGTTCATTATGTAACATTAGATTTATTGATGATTCTGAAAATTCATCTTGGATAGGTCTGGTCACTGTTAAAACTGGTACGGAGGTATCTAATCGCTTCTGTGTTTCCGTGTTCAATGAATAACTTCTCCGTGGTGAACGTATTAACGACGATGTGGAATTTTCCACACGTGAGTCCAGAAATTCGTCAGAGTTAGATTTGCAACAAAAACAACAGAACCGCGCACACCTTTGAAACATGTTCTTTTTTTCCTCCGTACGACCAAAACTTGCACTGTATACATTAACTGGGTGATAAAAGGAACTTGATTCCTCTGATAAAACAGTACGATTTTCGAAAGAAATATAGCGTGAATCTGGGTTGTTACTTATCAACGTTGCCATTATTTTATGACAATATAAAACACGACTGAGCGTTACTAAAAATCACAACTTTATGTTTTTTAATTAACACAAATCCATTTATTATCGTATCCTGTATGAACAGAAGTTTCCTGTTACCAATAGCGATAGTGCCCGGCACGCGCTACTGAGCAAAACAAATTTAATACAATAATCTAACTACCCGGAGAGTAAATATGCACAGGACTTGTAAGTAATTTGTGCGTTATAACGGCATAAATCTAACACAAAAATTATTGTAACGATAAATAAATCAGATTAACAAAAATAAATACATTTTCATATTTGAAGTAACTAAATAAATTTAATGAATTCAATCCTTGGGTATACAATGTCATTGAGATGAACTACCCCACGTTGGGATTAACCTCAATAGATCACAAAGTGTTTCGCTCCTGTGAATGCTAAAAAGAGAAAGGTGCTAAATAAAACAACAAATGTGGATAAATAAATTTTGTTAGTTTAGTTTAAGAAAGAGAGCATACCTATACGAATGGGCGGCTTTTGTGTCAATCCAAGAGTGTTCCTGCGTAAAGGTTTAAGTAGTTTTTTTTCTGGTGACTGAGCGACAGCGCATAATGATTCTGATGATGTCAAAACTTTTTTTCTGCTGGATATTGGAATTGGTATGAAAGAGTTTAAAGACCGACGTTTCTTAGTTAATGGCGTTATTGATATGTCGTCAAGAGCAGAGGTTGAACTCGTGTTTGCAGACTCTGATTGTATACTTTTATTCAGGTTATCAATGACATTTAAATCTTTCATTGATGAACCCGCATTACCAGATTCGGAACCGGTAGAACTAATGTTATCAAGTTTATCCAGCAGAATAGTATCTCTTTTATTCCTTAATGATGGTGAAAGGCCGAAATCAGTAAAATAATCAGCTTTTACTAAATTGGTCTGCTTATCAGTTTTATTCAAATCATTTATTGGATTATCTTTATGATCTGAGTTTATTTTGTTGGAGGTAAAATAATCTAAATTGCCGATAGATGAATAATTTTTAGTATTGAATGATGATGGTAAATAATTGGCAACAATATCAGTGATTATTTGCACGTTTTCAGTTTTTGAAGCCGTATTGTCATCATCATTGTTTTTAACATCATTTGTATTACTCGATGGTGGAGATTTCTCATCATTCGATTTCAAAACCTCAGAGGTAACACTATCAACATTGTTTATTGTAGAAAACTCTTTTTTAATTTCTGATGCCAACGTTGGAACAGATGTAATAGTATCAATGTTTGATTTTACGTTTTCACATTTTAAGTCATCACTTCTTGCGGTATATTTAATTTCATTTAAATCCTTTATCGGTGTCTTTAAACAATATGAGTTCAATATAGTAGAGGTTGAATTATCTAAGTTAGTGTTAGAAAAAAAATCTTTTTTATTTTCTAGGATTGTGACTTCTTCGTTAAATTTCGTATTGTTTGTATTATATTCAGATTCCATTACATTTCTTAACGTTGGCTTTATAACGGTAGGTTCTTTAGTCTTATAGTTGGCATCATGTATTTTGTCGCTAGTAATTATATTACTTTCTAAGAGCGAGGAAGAAGTGCCAGAAACATTATTTGAATTGACATTATGAAATTTTGATTGTATAATTTTACTGTTATATTTACTTTCATTCAAAAACATTGTTATTGGCTCAGACTCAATTGTTATTTTATTAATAAGAGTGTCAACTTTTGATATTCCAGATACACTTTCATTTGTTGATATGATGATTAATGGTTTTGCTTCATTGTGTGTCGTAGTATCATCATTAATATCGTTTAGTTGTGTAACTAATTCTTTTTTTATATTTTCTTCTATGTTCACAAATGAAGATGTGTTGTTGTATCTTTTAGACATACTGGCATCTTCAGTAAAATCTTTTAACAATATATTTTTATGAACCGAGTTCGACTCACGAAATATTCCCATGTTCCCTTTGTCAAATGTACATTTAGTATTATCTTCACAAGTAGGTGATATATTGGAAAAATCTAAAAGTGTGTTCGACGTACCATATTCAAGTTTTGTTTCTATATTTTTTGTGTCATTGTCAATCTTGTTGTTATTTTTAAATGATGATATAATAGGACTTAATTCTGAACTGTTACAACTGTTATCTAGTACGTTTTTAACAGCAGATTGATCTTTCTTCTCAAATTCGGAATATGAAATTTCACCAGTTCCTGGTTTATTAATTGTTAATTCGGGTTTAATGGTTTTATTTTTTATCATAGGCTTCGTGTGTAAAGATTGTGAGCCATTAGAGCTAGCTTTAATATTTAATGGGATATGCTTTTTATTGTCTAATGATATATTTTGAATACCTTTTATAATATTTTCAACACCATCTTCATTTTTAGAAAAATTTTTTTTTTTATTTGTGTCAATATCATGAACTCCACTTTTTGTTTTTGGTGTTGAAGTTTTTAAATGACCTTTATGTACAATTACTACACTTCCAACGCATTCATTTAATACAGTCTGTTTTTCATGTATTCTATTCGCCACATTTAACTTATTATTATTTTTTATTTCCAATTTCTCATTTGATATTTCTAGTGCATTATTGTTATTAGATTTTTTAATTATTTTGGTTTCTAATTGTTTTCCGAATGAGTAATGTTCACTTACTTTTTGCGACAAAGGAACAGTCTTTGGTTTAGTTAAGTCAGATGCAAAAAGTGAATACAATTTATACTTTTGTCTACTATCTTTCCGAATTTCACTTAAGACTGCAGGTTCATCGTCTCGATCATAGTCTTCAATTGTTAAACAATTCCAACATGATACTTCATTTTCTTTTGATCTCATAACACTATTAGAACTATTAACACAAACACTTTTATCAACCATCTCGTCAATATATAAAATTCCGTATAATCTAGTGTTCGATCCGTTCACGACTAAACTGTTCGATGGTTTGACAAATGTTTATATATGTTGGCTTAATTCTACCGCGTATATTTACGTAATGACTTTTAAATTGTCTAAATATTCATGACAGCATATTATGTGGCTAGATTAGAACAACAATCTCGAAGGATTTTATCTGGTTTTACCTTTTTTATATAGCATTCAAAAAAGTTGACCTTTAAAATGTCTATACCGATCTTAAATCGTAACATTATACTTTCAAATGATATCCTGACTTACAAAATATATATTATAATACACTAAATCTATTTTATAGTTTAGTTTATATAGTTTGCTAGCATAACGAACATTTGTCACTGGATTGAGCAATTATTAAAGTTGGTGGAGGTCATAAGGCCAAATGAATTAGACGCCGTAATAGGGTTATCAATTGTTAGTTTAATGCTCTTAAATCCATATTATATTTTTTCTTTTTTCTTTTTGAAGTGAAAACTTCTTTAGCGTCGTTGTCATTTGAAAGTCGATGAAACGAAAAAGCGAAAGCGACAGTAAAAAGAGACACATAAATTCATAAGATTTAACGTGGAAGAAAATGAGATAGGATAGTCTTAGGCAATGGTAAAATGGTACAAAAAAGGTTTGTTGCTACGCAATAATTAATTTTATTACCTCACCAAAAAGGCACGAAACAAAAACTTTTTAGACTACACCTATGACATTCTATTACTGATTTATATTGTGTTAGGTTGCCATGGATATTTCAAATGTGCATTAATTGAAAATGATATTGTGAATAATGATTGTTAGAACTTGTATGTACATTTTCATAAGCTTAAAATTAGTGTGTATTTGATCATTTTCTGTATTAAAAAAAATAGATGTGAAAGTGTTACTTCTACCATGTGTGAAATGCACACATACTTTTTTTTGTTATTATCCTGTATAGGTCTAAACTAGGTGGCGTTTCGCTAAAATCTCACCTGTTGTTTAAATGACGATGCTAAGTCTAGTGGGGGAATTGGTTCTCAAGTACAGCTACCGGAAAACACCCATAGGTGCTTGGCGACAGAGTTTCAAGTTGAGAATTGTAGCTGGCCAGGCGGGCATAAGAAAATCCCCAACCACGATGCTATGATTTCATCACGATTTTTTCCTTCACCGAAGCTCAGTTAAAATATTGTTTATTTGTAAAAGGTTAAATATTTTCATACACTTTGGGTATATTTTGCATCTATATGTAGATTGGGCATTGCCCGCCCAATCGATCACTTTTGAACCCGACCCCTTTCGATTTCGCAGATTTTTTTTTTCACTAAATGCGTTTCTCAGAGTTTCAAAATTTCTCTCCAGAATTTTAAAACAAAAAAACGCCACTCTGAAAATTTCACATAATTTATAGAAAATGTCAAAGTTTGATGTAACAATAAAAGATAAAAAATCTCGATCATAGAGAAATTTTAGATTTTTTCCGTAATCAAAAAAAATTTCAAGATAAGTCTCAATTTATGTTACGAAACGTTTTTTAAAAACAACAATTTTGAAAAACAATCGTCGGCGTATGACAATTTTTGACAAAGTAATTGATATTAAAACTCATGACAAATGTCTTTAGTGAGGTAGAAAAAAAATTCAGCGAAATCGAAAGGGGTCGGGTTCAAAAGTGGTCGATTTGGCGAGGAATGCCCCAGGTATAAAAAGTAATGTTTCTTTGCCCCCTATGCGTTCATGAACCATTCATCCTATTGCTATGAAAATTTAAGCAAGATGTGCGCACACCCGCAAGGGTTCTGTATTAGTACAACCAGTTTACAATAGGTGGTACGCGGGTCGTCTCATTGCAAAGAAAACGAGACCGTAGTCATGCGTAAAAGTTAGTCTTCAATAAATATAGTACAGCTATAGTCGAACCATTATGTCGACAATAGGCCTTCCAATTAAAATCTATAGATGTTGTATAGAAAAATATCGTCCAGTTTTTTTTAAATACCGTCAGTAACACGTAACATGTGACGTTCCGTGCGTTGAACATGGATGAATACTTTTCACTCATTGTTAACGTACATATTTTAGAAAACATTAAACAAGTGCGACACAGATATAACTCCACTTTATTTGTACCAATTCATAATATTAAGTATAGAAGAGTGGGTCAATGTATTTCGTTAAGTAAAATTACAAAAGAAAGTAACTACTCTCTGAGAAAGTTTTAATAATGTTTATTCTTTTTTTTCTGATCTTGTTTGATTATGATTTTGTATTTATTATGAATGTAAAAATTATCAGTTTATAATTTAAAAGATTAGCTAACAGCTACAATAAATATTTAACTAAGTGTTTATATACCAAACAGCGGTTTGTTTATCTTTCAGGATTGTTTCATTTTATACCCAATAAATCCTTCCGTCCTAATAAACTTATTCGATTTCTTATTTAAATTTTTGACAGGTTTTCGGTTTTCAGATAACCTTATTTGAGGAATTATTTTGACGTTTTGACAGTTAATGTATTTATAAATACAATGCTTTAAGTGCAAATAAAATTCACTTCACTTTGTCTTTAATTTTTCAAGGCGAATGCTGTTTATTTATAGATTTATTTTCCGTTCGAACATAAAAATCGATAATTTAAGCTGATTCATATTATAAACTAGCTTGCAATGAATTCATTGGTATGGTAATTTATTAAAACAATTATAAATATTTATTAAATGCCTTCCACTGACTACTCGAATATGACATCTGTCGGATATTGATAAATTAAAATACCAAAGTAAGTCTTGATTTAAGTATACTAAAATAGCACGAAAACTTTTATATCCGCCAGTTTCGTTCGTTTTAAGTTATAATACACATATACAGATGTGTTTTCTTAAATATTCAATTTATATACAACTGTTTAAACGGTAACGTAAGCACCGAGATGCGCAAAAAAGGATTGTAAATTCATGACATTCATTAGAGAAAATATTTAAACGTATTATTCCTAATCTATCTATACCATAAATTAAATATATATGTACTTAGATCGGCAATGGGTAGATTTAAGCGAGCCGAAAAACAAAATACATAATATAGTATCCGTGTAATAGTGCTGTACTTATGTACTGACTCGGCCTTAATGTCGATATTGATACACATATCGATGATTTCATGTCGCTTAACAAATAGGAAATAAGTTAAATTTATATACTACTAGCTGCGCTAGGTGTAATGAAATTCAATATCGACGATTTAATCGTGTTTCGTGCTTTACGTATTTTTTGGATTCCTGAAACATAGCGCACTGTACTCATGCTTAGCCTTGCTTCACATTCACTACTTTTGATCGATTCATAGTTTGCAATACGCTGTGAATTTAACCTAATACGTCGTTCCTACAGGTTTCTTGAGCGTGTAAACTTATTCTTAGTATATCGCTTAGAAAAAAGTCTTACATGGCGGTATTGCTTAGTTTCCTGTGAACGAAAGGAACTCACTTTTTTTGAGAGCAATGAAATACTGAGAAAAATCTCGTCCGCTTTGTATTAATAAGCATTTGAATTTAATTTAATTGAAATTAAGTTTTATTCAAATCATTGCAGAAAAAATTAAAATCCCTTTACCTACCCAACCTACCCAAGAAAATTCATTTATGATATTAACTGATAATATGCAGTGGGCAAGAAATTAAATATCAAAATTTAAGGTTTTGCAACTCTTTACGAAAAGCTAAGTTGACTGATGATCCATTATAGTAGGTATGTCTGTTGTTTATTTTTATGATTTTTCTGTTCTGTTTTAATTTTTTCTATATATCGTGGATAGATAGTCAATCTCTCGATTGTCGCCGTTGTTTTTGGATTGTAGGTCTGTACAGTCCAGTCCACGAGTAGTAGGACTGTACAGATGTACAGTGTACATACCATCAGGTAAATTGCCTTTTCCCATTTCTACTATAAAAAATATATTGTCTTTTATTACAGTAAAGTATTTAGCCGAGTTATTTGGAAGTCATTTATCATAAGGTGATCTGGCCGAACGTACTCTACCGACGATCCACAATTTGCATTATAAGAATGCAATATTTTTTCAAATTAGAGTAATAAATAACGATAAAATTTAAACACAATCACAAAACTATAACAAAACCCAGTAACTTCTCCTTTGTGGACAACTGAACGCGGACTTTACATCACGATTCGATTTGTCCAATGGCGTTGCGTTTTGAGATTTTAATTTCCCTCGTATTTTTAACACTTTTTATTACTGAAAATATATAAACAAAAAGTGAATGAATATAAAAAAACAACATTATAGGCTGTGTAATTCTACAATAATAATGAGTCCAAATATAAATATTTCACCGATATTTAATTTCTTAGTTTAATTTTAATTGTTAGATAGACTATACTATTCCTCGTGAATCTAGCTATCATACTCTATAATAATTTTTCGAATCCGACTGATAGTTCCAGATTAGTGTGTTTAAACAAACAAACAAAAAACTCTTCCCCTTTATTTTATAATAATAATATATAATGTATAGCACACCGCATTGCAGTTGTAGATTGTGTATGTAAATAAATAAAAACCGTTAAACAAAATATATAACTGACAGTGAAAAAGACATATCCTGCAATAAAACCTAATTAATACAATAATAATATGTAGTTGAAAGATAGAAACATCATGAATATTAAATTTAAATATGACTTCTCCACAGAGAATAAAATAAAGCACGAAGTACACCTGTATACGATCAAGTGACTACATTATTAAAATTATTTTAAACATTATAAGACACAAGTTACATGGTAAAAATGGTGTTGTATTGCCAACCAAATTATAATTTTGACAATGTTAGAATCAAGAAACGGTTAAAGATAATAATATAAATATTCATTTGAATTATAAAGAATTGTGTTCAGAATTAAATGCATAAATAAATAATCAATGGGGATCTGCGCGGTAAACGAAATACCAAATACGTGAAGCAGTGTAAAGTACCCAGAAGTTATAAGTTGGAAAATGATTACTGTTTCCATTAATACTAGTTGCAATATTGTGATGTATTTACATGTGGATTTACATTATACTATTGGTTATAATTGTGGCGTGTAATAATATAATAAAACACTTATTGAGTTTTGTATAGATTCAATCACTATCAAAAATCCTTCAATTAAACGGTAACGGTTCTCCATAATAACCTATCCATAAATAGACTATCGTTGTGTAAAATGTTAATATGATAGATAAACAATCGAATCAAATGACCATGACCTAATATTCTGAGGCCTTTACACCTAAGGTAATTATTTCATACAAATAAACGTGAGTTATTGTAAAAGTATTGTTAGTAGTGATTAATGATTATTCAGTTAATCAAGACAGAACACGCGACAAATCACTATGATGGCTCAAGTTTGACCTCAATCACACCGGATGGATAATCATTGATGAAACAACGAACGACTGGTGTAGATCTTATAAGATAATTCAGGAAAACAGACGAAGACACTTTCATTAAGTGGTCGTAGAAAAATGAAATAATATAAGAATTATCTCAAGATGTCCTGAGTCTTATTATTACAATTTCAGAATGTAGAAAATGCAAACTTAATATAGCAAATCTAAACACTTAAATTGACTAAACCTGTAGGTGATATGAACGTCTTTCTTTAATTTACATGCATACGCAATTCGGACATAAACCTTTTATTTGTAAACTAGCAACTGCCCGCGACTTCGCTCACGTTAACCTAATACTATAATCTCCACTTCTCCGCGGCAAGAAAACTCATCACTAAACGCGTAGTGCTTATAAAAATCGTAGTTTCTTAGAACTATAATATAATAACTTTTTTCTAATGAAGATATCGTCATAATTCTTTTTTTGGATAAATACCAACTATGTAAGCAGTAAAACAGAAAAAAAATGATCAAACTTTATCCAGTAGTCTTTGCATGATGCGCGCACAACGGCAAACCGCAATAATTTTATTTATAATTAGCTGTGCACGCGGCTTCGCTCACTTAGACGACAAAAAACGTGTAATCTTATAAAAATCGTAGTTTTTTAAAACTTTAATAACTTTTTATCGCATGAAAATATCGTGATATATTTTTTGTAAGGACCGAGAGTATCTAAGGACTAAAAATCTATCCAGTGCGTGATGCGTGCATAGAGGAGAACCTCTATCATTTTATTTATATAAATAGATAAAATAATAACAACAAATAATACTTCCTAAGGTAAACTAATTAACAAAATTATGTCTAAGCAAGTAATTCCGTTTGTAAATAAAAGGGTTTAAAGTATTCTTAGAAACATCTTACATTTTAGTTTCTTTTTAATGTTGACTGTGCTGACATTGAGACGACAATTTGAAAACTTGTTTTTAAATAAGTAAGTTGACATTTAGCTTATCTCAATCAACGTAAATGTCGTTTTGTTTTAGATAAGTAAATAAAAACTAAAATACTATTCGAAGGATAGGTATCGCGTCGGATGACCGGCAGAGTGGAACAAGTCTACGGGTGGTTGCCCATAGAACAGCCGTGGAAAGCCAAAAACGTTAACATAACTGTACAAAAGCAAGATTTTTAACAAAAAGATACGTAGTTTAAGTGGATCTCCTGAGATTCGCATTACATGTGTGCTTCTAAGTTATCAATGATTACAGTTATTACGTATTTTTATTTTGCTTTTATTCATTCAAATTTTTGAATAAAATAGCTATCTATTCAGAATACAAAACATGATTTTTTTCATAATCCGATTACTAAATATTTTTCTGTTTTCGATTGTAGAAAATTATTCAACTATTGTAGGGATACCAGTCTATAGTAAAACCCTATTAAATTACAGACTAACTTAGAAATGTAATGTACTTTCATGTATTAAATAATAATTATAAGTACGTTATCTTAGTTTCACGTATGTATATAAAATATTCAATGCGATAGAAGTCTTAAAGTATTTATGGTTATTCGAAAACGACATGAAAGTAAGAAGTATCAGGTATTTGTGATAAATTTAAAAAATATATATAAATGATATTACGGTATAAACGCGATTTTATTATTGGATCTATAATATCAAAATCAACTTAGAGTACTAATCCATATCACGGATAATAACCCCCATGACCATATTCAATTGGTGAGTATTTATTGGGTAACTGAAGAAATTCAGTTACATATATCCTAAATTTTAATAATCAAGAGCAAACATTACGATAACGCCCTATTAACACGTGTTGTTTCGAAATCTGAATTCACATGCGATAGACACGACAACGAAACTATTGTACAGTGTTATTGCATGGACTGGAACAATTCGATCTGATTGCTAATGATGCATCTGACGTTACATTGAGAGATTTGTTCATTTTGATAGTAGTACGATCTATTATTTTCGCAGTAGTGTAGCATTATATCAACTGAGAAAATACAACTTCATAATATTATGTGCGACATGTGTCCATTGACAATTTTTTGCTGAAAGAGCCTTTTGCACTTGCTGCAGCTTTTCCTGGTGATATAAATTTATATTTCTTAAACAATAAGTTTTATTCTAAAGCTATTTTAGATGAATATTATAATAATAATAATAATAAAAGAATTACCAATAATATTCAATGTCTTTAAAGTAATAATAAATATAAGTACACAATTATATTAACGGTAACATGATACAGAAAATATCTAAAACAGTAAAAAAGTTAAATAAAAAACAAATACCCTTTGTATTAATTTAATTGAAATTAAAATAAGATCATAAGCGAACGTTCGATTCGTAAATTTTATTATGTTGTTAACAATAATAACGAACAGAAACACATAAAAATAAAAATATGTGTGCAATTCACACGTGGTAGAAGTGAAACCTGCATATTTGTTTTTTTTTTTAATTCAAATAATGATCAAATACACACTAATTTAAAGTTTATGAAAATGTGCATACAAGTACTCGCAATCATTATTCACAATATCATTTTCAATTAATGCACATTTGAAATATCCATGGTAATCTACCATAATATCAATCAGTAACATAATGTCATAAGTGTTGTCTAAAAAGTTTTTGTTTCGTGCCTTTTTGGTGAGGTAATAAAATTCAATTTAAAATATCCATGGTAACCTAACACAATATTAATCAGTAACAAAATGTCATAAGTGTTGTCTAAAAAGTTTTTTTTCGTGCCTTTTTGACGAGGTAATAAAATTCATTATTTCGTGGCAACAAACCACTTTTGTACCATTTTACCATTGCATAAAACTTTCCTATCTCATTTTCTTCCACGTTAAATCTTATGAATTTATGTGTCTGTCTCCTTTTACTGTCGCTTTCGCTTTTTCGTTTCATCGACTTTCAAATATGATAACGATGCTAAAGAAGTTTTCACTTCAAAAACGTTTTCAAATGCAGAGTAATTTGACGTTCAAGTGTGATTAGATCGTTGTAAATATCGTGTATGATATAAAGTAGCAAAAAGATTTAGACTACAGTGAGTCTACCAGCCGTTAACTAGTCTCTGCATCATATAGTTAACTGTAATCAATCCTAAAAGACCGTAGTCCTAACTTAAGCCAGAAGGTAATAGGTTGCTACATACTCTCGAGAGCTGAGTTAGAACACCTTATGTGCTAAAAATGTGTTTTGCGATAAGTTTAAGAAAGGATAGTGAATAATCGATTGTAGTGATACCTAGCTACATTTATTAATTTACAAACAACTAGCGGTGTGCCCGCGGCTCCGCACGCGTTTATAATTACACAGTAGTTATTTACATCCCGTAACTTTATTTTTACCTATTTTGTTGACAATTCATATGCCGTATCAATTGAGGAATGGCGTGTATTTCCCGTGTACAATTTTCATGAATATCCCTAATTTGAGACATGATGGGTTCTTCAAACAATCTTTCACCCAAGTTTTATTTTCACCATATGTAGAATAACACAGTGAAATAATTCGCTTTTGGCAAAACTGTATAATCCAGATAATTCACAGTAGGTATATCGTTTAGAATATATAAACTCCCGCGAGCCGCGATTGACAGCCCACGTCATATATCATAAAATAAAACAGTAATTATGCCGTACTGCGTAGTTAAACAGCTTAAAAACACTTCAGTCAATCTTAAAAGAATACTGGACTATCATTTAATAGGTAATTATTAGAAATACTATACATTTCTTATTGTTTGATTGACAGTCAACAAACTGGTTGGTATGGCAGCCGATGTCATTTCACCATTATCGCGCATGCGCTTTTGGTTTTCCTATATTTTGTTCATCGAAACTTTCATCCCCTATTTTCTTCCCTTAAAGTTTTATTTTCGCTACAAAGAGTACCCTATGTCCTTTCCTAAGGTCCAATCTATCTTTATACCAAAATTCATCAAAGTTGGTTCAGCATTGTAGTCTATTTTGAAGTTTGTTGAACCATCGAATCAGTACAACACGATATAAGAAATCATCAAATCACGAAAACCCATTTTCTCTACAAAAATTTCGGGTTTTCTCGGAATAAAAAATGATGTCTTCATTGTCCTAAAGATCCAATGATATTAAAAATAGAAAAAATTAAATCAACTACCGATAATAAAGTGAGGATTTAAAGTTATCATATTTTAAATTAAAATTAAAAATAATCTGAACATTTAAAATAACTATAATATTACATGTCATCTTCTTAATACAGTAACTTACTCTTACAGAAACCTCTGAATGCGCAATACTTGTAAGTTGTAACTAGCTATTACTAGCCTTATACCTCTACTTAGACGCCATTATGTGGTTTGTAATAACTTTTTTACTATCTTATAAATCAAAATCTTTCTTCCTTATTGTTATCTGGTTTATGATTATTACTCAGTAGAATATCGGTATAGTAACAAATATGTATTGGAAAATGTTCTAAACCAGTCCTATTACTTACCTATTTTAAATCAAATCTATTTTAATATAATCTGAATCAATTTTATCTTTGAATTTTTCTTTTAATATAATTCATAAAATGTGAAAACATAGATTAAAACTAGACGTAAGAACTGTTCAGTGAGTTTTGTGGCGACTTAAAATGCATGTTTCTAGTCATTATTTATAAACCACTTCACATGTGCACTATAACCAAACTACGTATAACATGTAAAATATGCACAATAAATCCAAATAACATAAGTTTATGAATTAAAATAGAAACCACTACAATATAACATATCAAGATCCCGCCGAAAACTCCTAAGAAGATTTAACGTTTAATCTATATTAAAAAATAGCAAAATATTTTATAACACTTTAATATAACAGCAATGTATCAGTAGAAAGTAACGTGGAATACACGTAAACATTGATGAATGCAGTTTCCCATGGTAGAAAGTGGTCGTGGTAACCTTCGCGAACATCCATCTGATGTGGTTACAAAAATTATGTACACTGAACAATAATTACACATAGCTCAGCTATTACTTAGATATGCAATTAAGATTGCAAGAAACTATCAGCGATTATATCATACTAGCTTACTGCTCAAGGCTTCACTCCCGTAGACTATAAGATTTGTACAGTTTTATTATTATTATATCTGTCAGGATCATAGTAAGTGGAAGGACGTGGTCCCTATCTACCCCATTGGGAACGAGGCGTGATTTATGTATGTATGTATTATTTATTTTTTATATTATGCTTATTTTTCAGGTATAAATCAATAAATTGTATAAATACTGTTCATTATATACCACGAAGTTAGTTATACTGTTTGCTTCTAAAATAACCAGGCAGCTATTTATTTTGAAGTGAAATTTGTTAGGCGGCGCGGCGGCGTTTCGATAATTGGACGAGAACTGAGAGTGACAATTCAAGGACGCGTCACGTTTAGGCGCATTTAGTTACATAGATATGAAAGATATAACGTATAGACAAGGATAAAGAGAGCTATACATTGTATATTTTAGGAAGTTTCACTTATATCATGCGTACGGTGCTGCACGCGCAATTTTTTTATAATAGATAAATCAACATATAAGCGATACTGTTCCTGATCGTAAGAACAGTATAATCCAAAGACAACGGCGAACACTGATAGATTGGTAACCCATCGGAAAAAATAAGACAATAGAGACCTTTCTGCAAATGATTCTTGAAAAAGGCACACAGAACAAATCTAACCCTTAAAGTATTATTTTCCATTTAAACTAAGTTACGCTCTGGCTACCCATAGACGTTGAAATAAAATAAAAACGACGAAATGTATGTTATATTAATATGATGTAAAAACTATTAGTACCAAGTCTCAAATCTATGTTTGTAATGTCAAAATAATAACTTTTTACTAAATCCATATGAAAGTATATACGATACCTATAACAAACCACCCATTTTTAAAATTGTGGTCTGTCTGTATGTATGTTTGTCTGTCTGTCTGTTTCCGAAACAGTTGTCTAACTGATGTTATAGGGAGTAACTTAGTATACTTATATTTTAGAAAAATAATTAGGGTTCCGCAGAAATAAAAAAAATGGTCATGGTGAATCAATTCGGGCGCTTAAATGGCTTACGCTGAGTAAACCATAAGAAATATAGCAAATTAATGTACCACATAATTATAGGCATTAAAAAGATCTACAAAAAAGTCAGGGAGAGTATACATCTATATTCTAAGGAATACCAACAATAAGCATTTTTGTCTTTAAAATAGCCGGGAGCGGGGGAGTAAGATTCGTGTGGGCATTCTGTAGTCCACGTGAGCGAAGCCACGGGCACAGCTAGTATAATATAAAACGGCATATAGAAATATGATTACTCATACAAACTTTGCCGCTTCCTTTTCAATTTCCACAAATCTTTTCATATAAATAAAGTTAACACCCTCTCTCTATTCTTGGGGTACTTTGGATTAGGTGATGATGAATCTGTCAGGACATTGCCTGTTATAATATATTTCAATTGTTTTGTTGTTTACTATTCTAACGTTATAAATACATTTATGCCTCTTTTATTTTAATTATTTATGTGTTACTTTATTTTAAAAAAATGTGTTATCGAATTATTACTAATATCAAATTATCGACGAGACGTAATAAACTATTCTGTTCTAAAAAAATTATATCCAAAGTAGTTTTACTTAATCAATAATAATATTATAAAGCCGAAGAGTTTGTTTGTTTGGTTGAACACGCTAATCTCAGGAACTACTGGTTTGAATGGAAAAATATTTCAGTGCTGGATACCCCATTTATTGAGTAAGGCCATAGGCTATAATATAACATCACGCTATTTTGAATAAAAGCGGAGCACCAATGAAAAATGTTGGAAAACGGGTAAATCTTATTTCTTTTGAGAGCTTCCATCGCATTCGCTGCATCAAAGTTACGCAACAATCATGTGTGATGGAATTACATGTATTAAAAAGTTCTGAAAAAATGTCCGCTATAGTATATGTCTATCTTTTAAGGTTTACTCAATATAACCTTTTTTATGATAATATAATTTGTTCTAAAATAATGAATTATTTGCGAAGGAATTTTGATATACGTGGCATTAATCCTTATCAAAATAAATACATTATTCATCACAAGTATTTCATTTTTAACAAAATTGCCCTTTACAGTAATTGATTTAAATATATATCTTAGGAGATATCTTAACTATCTTAGAATATCTTAACAGTTTTAAAATAACTCGGCAGGAAAATTATGATCAAGTACTGCGAGCGCATTTTTATTATGCAGAATAATGTGGGAGGCGGGAGGTACTTAATAATATAGCACCTACGCCCGCACCCCACTCTCTCTAACCTTTTCTCTCTCTCTCTCTCTTACATAATGCAGGCGAATATTTGCGGGCCAGCTAGTAGTAAATAAATGTATAAAATTTTTACTAGATCTCAAATTTAAAATGAAGTCTCTACATCGACCTAAATACATTAGGTATCTACTGTATCATATGACCGACAGTATTATACTATACATACTTAAATATTATGTAAATTCGGCTAATAAATATTGCTTGCATAAAATCGACGTAACGTAAATTATGGACCTTGCTAGTACAATATTACAATACTCCAGAGTTCATAAGACAACACACATCATTGTTAATAAAAAAATCTCGTTAAGCATAATGAAAGTAGGTAATGTTATGAGAATGAAATAAAGTTAAACCTATGAGACTGATTTAAGTTTTAAGATAAGGCCAACGTGTAGGCGATGTAAACACCGTGCATAACGTACTGTTACACAATATTAGGTGTTGACATTTAAACTGCAGTAATTATACTTAAAGCGTATAAATTGCTGCTCTTGTTCATAGTACTGATAACCCATGTCAACTAACACTTATACACTTTCAATATAAGTTACTTGTACTGATAACCTATATCAACTAACACCTAAACTGCGATATAAAGTATAAGTTATTTCCCTTGTTCATGGTACAGTTAGACGATTTCTATTAAACCAATATAATGTGTTGATTGACATAGGTAATAAGTAGATATATTAAGTGCATAAACTATTGCTTTTGGCTCTTGTACTATTTTTGAGTGTAAGCCATAAAGTTGCCATGTAACTTAATGCCCTTTTTCTTTGCACTGTTACTCTATATAAGCCATGGCTTCATGTTCGTTAAGTCACTTCAGCTTCTTCCGTCCGTAGTCGCTCTCTAGCGACCTGACTACGGACCTGGTCTTAGGCCTGCCGGTCAGCTTGAACGGAGGAAGCTTCTATAGGAAATAGGTAGGAGTAGACATATGTGGACGTAGGTGCAGGTCTATGTTAAAAAATTGTTAAGTTTTAAATAAATTGAATTACTAACATAATCAGTTATTTTTATTTAGTTGTCGAATAGGGCCGCATACATAATATATTAACTTATCAACATTCACATAAGACTATTTTAGATAATAAACTGTTATGACTTTAAAGGTGTATAGAATGTTTGTGTTGTGAACGTTGTTTCAAGTTTTACCACTTTTAAATGTTAAGTTGAGACTAAGATATGTTTCCGTATATTTTAAAATGTACAATTTAGTTGCAATGCTTATATAAAATTATAATAATAATATTAAAAGTATAATTTTCAATAAGTTATAGCAAAATATTGAAATGAATGCATTTAAAAGAAAAGAACACTATTATTTACACTTAAATTGTTAATACTGCGCTGCCGTAGAGGGAGAATTAGATAACTATCAAACATAGATTTTCAAGAAATTGCAGATTTTGTGTTTTTTTTTTTTCGACAAAAGCGACAGCATGTTTTTACTTACAACAAAATTTAATGTCGATGTTTTATATGCGATACAATGTTTACCTTTTGAGTTTGTTATCGACAACTCAATTCTTTTTATTTTGTGTAAAAGTTTAAAGCGATATTACCCAATTTCTCTGTTTGTGACGTTTTATAATTTAAGTGCAGTTAGTTACCTGCTTTATTTTTTAGAATATTTTTGAGACGAACTAAGATATCAAAGCGTGGCTACCAAAAGACGCATTGTATTGTAGACTTTATACCAAAGCAATACGGTCAATTTACATAAAAGTGTAATTGCCAAATTCTCCCTCTACAACAACGATACTTTCAGTAAAAAATAAAATTCCATAAACAGTTTCCATAGAACAAAATGCTAGTCATTATATTAAGTCTTTGATTTTTATAATAAACTAATAACAACTTCACTACATTTACAATACAAAGTGTACGATGAAAGGTTTCAAAGCAAGCACAGGTTAATAGTATTGTATGTTATGTTAACATCTTAATCATTTTTTCTTGTAATAATTGAAAATTTAATAAATTAGTAATAAAAAGGTAGGTATATCTTAGGCTAATAACCTTTTAAAATATTAACTTTTCATGCTGCATCACGTAAAAAAAGCAATCAATTTCAATTTTGAACAGATAAACGGGAACAAATCGCAATTACTATGCCATAAACAACAAAACAATAAATATACTTGAAGGTAAACACAGAACTAAAGCCTAAGAATGAACTCATCGGTTCCACATTGCGTCACGTTGGCCTCAGTAAGATTTGCACCGGTAGATTTAATACATAGAACAATGTAAGAAATTTTAATTGGTTGTGTGTGCATATAGGTATAATCTGTAGTAAAATGTTGCAAAAGCCGCTTGGGAACGCTTCACGAAATGTTCCCAGGGTTTCGAATTGTCATACGTTTTCTTTGAGATAAGTTGACGTTTACGCAAAAACAAGTCTATGAGAAGGTCAAGGTTTTTCTGACATTTCATTATTACATGCTTACAAATTTATACATATACCTATAACTTTTGACTTTTAATTGAGATCTGTTTCATTCATAATACATTTATGTTATAAATCTATTTCTAAAATTGCATAATATTTATCTTTCAAAAGACATTATTTTCTTTCGACACAATGTCTGAACACGTAAGTATAGACAAGATAAAGCACAACAGTAGTACGTTAGTCTCGCATAGTTTGACGCAATTACTAGAATCGTTGTAACAGTTTTTGGTGTTACTACCAGTCACGGATTCGCAAAAGGCCTACTCGAAATATTACAATTTGACACGACCTTTCATTGCCGGAATAATTGTGATATGAGTTGGCATTTCGACTATTATGAAAGCAAAATCGTGACATATTCTGCCCTGATCATCGAGTTCGTACCTAGTGACAATTACATAATATGCATATTTTTCTATAGTTTACTTTACTTATTCGTATATACAACGCGGAACATCGACTGTGTGAAATGTATATGTTTATTTATAGGTTTGGGTTATCAAGTAGCATTTGCATCAAAACATTGTTAACTAGTTATTTAGTATTTGTATCAGTCTAGATATCAACATGCCACACGGCGTGATATCATTTGGTATCTTTGCAATCAATAATATATTATAATATTTTTATTTTAACCGAGATAAGATAGATTTTGTAAACCATTTCAAGTCGCAGTATTATTACATAGGTACTCAACTTTCGAGTCCCTTTATCTTGGAAATAAGTAAAGTATGAGAAACTATTGGATTAGATAGGTATTAATTAAGCATGTCAATATTGAAATACGAAACTAAAAAGTATGTTGGTACTAATAACCTGTATTATTTGAATTAAACTTTTTAAGAGAATCTATAACGAGTAAGCGGAGTTTATAAAATTAATACAAGTACATCACACGGTGTATACATTTATGAATATTAAAAACTAAATAACTTTGTATACATATATTGTTATATAGCTGTACGTAACCTCCATCTCTGCACGAACAGAAAATTTCTCTTCGTCTTATCTTTCCCGTACTGTAAAGCTTTGAAACTGTCTCCCGGCCAGGGTGTTCCCTATTTCCTACAATATGGAGTCCTTCAAATATAATGTTAACAGACATTTGAGGAGGCCGGCATGAAAGCAATGACTACCGGTGGATTGTAGATCCATTTAGTGTTTTCATATACCATTAGTTACATTACACTGAGTTTCATATACCAAAGTATATATAGAAGACACCGGTAAATATCAAATAATATTCTCAAATAGATAATTTACATTATTTGGATGACATGATGATGACTACGAAGGTGATGATCATTATGTATCAAACGTCACTTATTCGATTCGTGGTAAGAGTTTTCGTGTGTTTATATTTACATAATACATAATCGCAAGAGTGCTTTTATCTTATTACAAAATGTGATTACTGTTTCTTAACAGTTAATTTAGTTATAGACTTGTTATAAAATTTCTTTAAATTACCAAAAAGCTCGATATTTGGGAGCCACACGAGCTCACTGAAAGAAACCTAATGAACCGTGTACTCATTTGCGATTCATTATTAACATGTAATGAAACCGAGCCGTTTTTGAAGAGATTGATAACTGGCGATGAAAAGTGGATCATGTACGACAAGAATGTGCGAAAAGGGTGGTGGTTTTAGGTCGGCCAGGTTTCACAGACTGTGGCTAAACCTGGGCTAACTCGAAATAAGGTGATGCTGTGTATATGGTGGGACTGGAAGGGCATTGTTCATTGATGAGCTTTTACCACCCGGCAAACCCGTCGATTCGGATCTTTACTGCCAACAACTGATGAGATTAAAGGAATCAGTTGAGAGAAAGCGGCCGGAATTGATCAACAGGAAGGGCGTGGTCTTTCCTCTCGATAACGCTAGACCACACACATCTTTAGCCACTCAGCAAAAATTATGAAAGTTTGGCTGGGAAGTGTTAGTGCATCCACCATATAGCCCTGACCTTGCACCTTCAGATTTTCAACTGTTTCGGTCTCTTCAGAATACTTTAGGTGCTGCAAGGTTAACATCAAGAGAGGACTGTCAAAACTATTTGTCGCGTTTTTTTGATCAAAAGTCCCAAAGTTTCTACATTTATGGGATCATGTCTTTACCTACAAAATGGCAGAAAGTCATCGAACAAAACGGCACATATATACTGCAAATAAATGTTAATAAACTTTGAAAATAATGTCTTGAGTTTTCATATAAAAATACGAAGAAACTTTTTCCCCGATTTTTTATTTGTAATTATAAAATTAATAATAAGACCAGCTAACAAAATTTTGCGTAACTAGAATAAAAGGAGTTCATAATATTATTATGAACGCTGAAATAATTTCTGAGTTCCATTTGTTGATTTGATGAAGTAATTTTTTATCTATACAATTAATAAAATTAAAGTGTCTGTTTGTAATGTCAAAATAACAGTTTTTTACTAAATGCATATGAAAATATATACGATACCTATAACAAAAAGCCCTATTAAAAAATTTTGTCTATCTGTTTGTTCCGTGTAATCTCTGAAACGGTTACACCTATTTTGACGGGACTTTCATTGATAGATATCTGATGTCATAGGGAGTATTTTAGGTTACTTTTATTTTAGAAAAAGAATTAGTGGGTTCCGCACAAATAAATAAAAACTGGTCATTGATTCGGGCCCTTAAATGGCTTATGCAGAGTAAACCATAAGAGATATCGCAAATCAATGTACTACATAATTATAGGTATTAAAAAGACCTCCAAAAAAGTTCGAGAGAGTATACATCTATCCTAAGGAACACCCACAATAAGCATTTTTGTCTTTAAAATAGCCGGAAGCGGGGGAGCAAGTTTCGCGCGGGCATTCTGTAGTCCACGTGAACGAAGCCACGGGCACAGCTAGTCGTCTATAGATACCTTATGCTACACACACTAACAACAATATAAACTTCACACATGCAGTGTTGTTACCTAATACCTACGTAATATGATCAAGTATCGATTGCAAGATCAATAAACAAATCTTATCGATTTGTGAGATAGATATACAGAGTTCGAAATGGTCGTTATTGATATTTTAAACAATATCTAAAAAAAACAACAAAAGAGGATCTGGAATTTTGATAGAATTTCTTTTTTTATGTATCTAGTTGCCATTAATATAATATTACCTCTAAGATAATAAGTTCTTTATTCGTCGGGTGTGTAAGATATAGCGATAGAGCGATAATATGGTTATAACCTAATTCGAAAAGTATTTTAAAGATAAAACTTATGGTGATAGGTTTTATATTTATTTTGTAACCGGATTTCATGATTTGATGACACACTGCTCATGACATCAAAAAACAACTACGCCTATTAACATTTTAAAATACATAATATGTATATATTTGTTAATATTGATAAATGTGTCAGAAAATATTGAGATTAAGTTAAAGAATATATATACTATATAGAGCCTTATTTAAAATCCTTGTCAAGGCTATAAATTTTATTTTGACATCGCTTTATAGTAAAACAATGGAGTGTTGCAATACAAATCGATGCATTCGTTCTGAGTGTGACCAGTGACCAGTGTGACCAGAATCCACCATGCAACCGGATAGCACTAAATAGTGGCCATCGAGCGTGAAATCACTGTTGAGAAATATAGCAAGATATTCCATGCGTTCAAACTACTACCGTTCTAACAACTAACTCGAGAATCGATGCACTATGCGATTGGTAAACGAGAAAAGTATGTACTTGCTAAAAACGAACATTCAATTTGAAAAGTATTTTGACGCCTCCATTGACAAATAATAAAGCAGAACAGTGTGTTATGTACTACGCAGTAGCTATTTACATCCCGTACTTTTATTTTTACTCATATAATTGACAATTCATTTAACGTACCAATTGAGTAATGCCATGTATTCATATATTCAAAATTTGTTGAAAATTATTATTCTTTAAGTTAGGATTTCTTATGTATTATTGCCATAAAGCCTCTTTAATTAAGGAATGAAGTATGCTTCCCGTCTACAAAATTTGATGATAAACATTTCAGAATAGATGGAAAAAAATTGCTTTTTTATTACGATTTCTAATAGTAAATTAATAACTGAAATAACTCATCAATTATTTAATTATTTATGCTACGAAATTTCTTCAAAATCGGCTAAGAATGAATGATATTTAATTTTTTTGGAAATTATTTTTTTTACGATTCCTAACGGTGTTATTGAAAATTCTCATAGCCCATAATTCATGGAATGGAATATACTTCCCATATACCGATATCCCTTTCATCAAAATTCGCCAAAAAAAAAAAGTATAATTTTGGAATATGTATTTTTTTTTTTTTAAGTAATATTGAAATTTCTTTTACTCTATCAATTGACCAATACCATATTATCCCGTGTACAAAATTTCATAAGAATCGATCAAGCCAAACTACAGCTTTAATATAAATATACCGTGCGTATGAATGTATTTAGAATGATGTTTATTACATAATTTTGAGTGTGTTTATGTTTGTGTGTTCGAGAACGTGTGTGTTGGCGCGCGTGTAGGTGTGTGTGTGTGTATTTGTGTGTTATGTTTATTAATTGAGTATTTTACGTAGATGTATGTTTATAATTTTGTAGTATGATCAAAATGTTTAAAAATTTTGATAAAAACAATTTGTTTACTTCATATAATTTTACATCATGTACCAGTTAATTAATAACTAAATAAACTACCCGTATGACTAAATTGCTTGTAATAATATTCAAAATAATATAACAAGATAGATATACTTGCATAAGCTTGTCAGTACGGTAGACAATAAAGTGTTTAGCATAATGCAGTTATGAGTTATCATAAAGTCTAATGCTAATTTTAATTCATGCTAAAATTCAAGGTTAATTATATCAGACATATTATTACACATTTGCTGTAGTCCGACTGTTAAAATACCTTCACCATATAGAAGGTCCCAGGCCAAATAATCTCGTGTTGTGTTCTTGCGTTGAAGGTTTACAGAGCTCCTTGGAGAAGGATCTGTAAGGGCGGTTCAAGGTCAGCAGCGTGCTAGCAATACTTCCGGTGCTACAAGCGTCTATAGGCTACAGTAACGTAACCGGGCAGTATGCTTGTTTCTCACCTTAGTTGTATAAAAAAATCAATATCGTATTATTATAAATAATTTAATTAGTTCATGTGAAGTACCAAAAAGTAATATGTTTGAATAGTGACGTTGGTGCTGATATCAACACCGAGGTGAGATTTAATCACGTCGTATTCAATGTTATTATTGTTTCTGTATCAAAAGTAGAATGAATTAATAGATATAAAAATTTGTTTATCGATAACAAAATAATAACTTTACTATAACAATAAACTATATACACTCTATAAAATATATGTTTGTATATTTCTTTTTTTAAACGATAACTTATTTAAATAAATAACAATAAAGATAAAAATCAAGAAGTAATTAGAAACTAAAATTTCTTTATCGATAACAAAATCATAATTCGTAATAATTTGTATGTAAAATTTAAAAAAATATGTTAACTCTGCCAATCTATTGTAATTGATAGATAAAGCATATCTTATAAATAATAATAAAGATAACTGGTTTATTAGTATTTCTTATACATAGAATTAGATAGTAGGAATTTAGACAAATTGAAAACGATTTACCGCTTAGAGTAAATAAATGAACGAAATTATGAAAATACCTCTGACTGGTTATTTAAATAACATACTTTCAAGTAGTAACTAACTCTTCTATTGAAATAGACACACATTTTTAAAGAACTGTACATTAAAGATATTTGAGATAAAATACTAGGGAGAGTTAGAATAACGGACAGAAAATATTTTGATAATTTTTGTCTGTCTGTCTGTTAGTATGTATGACAATCACGCAGAAACTACTGGACCGAACTTATTAAAATTTGGTATTATTATAGTTTATAGTCGGAAGGTAAATGTAGGATGCATTTTTACACGTATGAACATTTTTATGGTATATAAGTTGCGGTTAGGTTATGTACATATAAAAAAGAAATGTAATACTGTAATATATTTCTAAATACAGAGTGAAATGAAGTGAAATTATACGAAATTAATTCAAATTATTTTTTCCTCCGCCAATTTTCAGGAATTTTGTTTGATGTTTTTGCGCTTTCAACAATTTTATTAAATTAAACTAAAACAGACATACTGTGATCTAATGCGCCATTATTCATTGGATATTAACGGCTAAGTATTATAAAATTATAAAATAAAATAGCTTGTCCTAAAGAATTAAAAAACCTTAATTTTTTTTACTGAACTACCCTGCTCTTCTGCCTTCTGTATTATATTGTTTAACTAGCTGTGCCCGTGCCTTCGCTCACGTGGACTTCAGAACGCCCGCGTGAAACTTGCTCCCCCGCTCCCTGCTATTTTAAAGACAAAAATGCTAATTGTGGGTGTTCCTTAGAAGATAGATATATACTCTCCCGGACTTTTTTGTAGGTCTTTTTAATGCCTATAATTATGTAGTACATATTAATTTTCCATATCTCTTATGGTTTACTCAGCATAAGCCATTTAAGCGCCCGAATTGATTCACCATGACCAGTTTTTTTTATTTGTACGAAACCTTAATTCTTTTTTCTAAAATAAAAGTAGCCTAAATTACTACCTATATCATCAGCTATCTATCAGTGAAAGTCCCGTCAAAATCGGTCCAACCGTTTCGGAGATTACCCGGAACAAACAGACAGACAGACGGACACACTTTTAAAAACGGGCTTTTTGTTATAGGTGTCGCATATACCTTCATATGCATTTAGTAAAAAACGATTTGACATTACAAACAGACACTTCAATTTTATTAATTGTATAGATAGATAGATATAGATATCTAGAATTATTTTACTTGGATATTATCAAAGGTTTTTTGATTTATTGTGTTATGATTTAGATTTCAATTAATATTTGCGACTGAAGTACTAAATTTAACTTTTGGATTGTAGATATTGCATTTAGGTAAAATGCCTGATAGAAAATGAACGGGATTTTCTCAGTATTTCATAGTTCTAAAAAGGAGTGAGATTCGTTCGTTCATAGGAAACTTGGAAAAATCGTCATGTGCCATTGCTTTTGAACGATATACTAAGAAAAAGTTTATGCGTTCCTGTAAGGAATGACGTAATAGGTTAAATTAATAGAATAGACGTATAACAGAATATCGATCGATCAAAAGTAGTGAATGTGAGGCAGGGCTGACTGCTAACCACGAGTACCACGCTGTGTCTCAGGAATCAGAGACATTCACAAAGCATGAAACACAGTTAAATTTGCTGATGTAAAATTTCAGTACATCTACATAAAGGTATATACAATATGAATGAAAAACTCCGTCGAATCCGAGACGGGTATATAGGTACCCCAATGACATTACAAAAAAATATCAAAATTGTATTTATTATGAAAATAAAAATGTTATTGCGATTTAAAATTAACATATGTATTTAGTTTTAGATTCCCTAAAATTGAGCAAATTTTTAAAACGTGATAACACCGTCACCTACCACGGCGAGGCGCGGCGCAGCGGTACGTTTAATCGTATCGCGGTACCCTGCATCGCGCCGCCTGTATTGCTATGTATGTTTCCTCATTTAACTATTTTTTTTTTGCATTTTATTAGGGGTAATTTTTTTAACTTATAATCTGAGATAGATAACATAAATAGAATATATTCTCGATACCTAATAACACCGTCACGGATCCGACTGGGTTTTTAATACACACTGTATATTGTTATCGCTGTATTTCATATACGAAATTCCATGCCAACAAAGGAATTTCAATGCCAATAAAAGGTTTTCAATAAGGACGGGCAGATGTTAAAATTGAATCAAACAAGCTATGTGTGAGGTATCAACGAATTTCTTTGGTTATTTTAAAGGCCCATGTATGCCACTATGTATGGAATAGGACATCGTTTAAATATTCGCCGCGCCTTTGCACGGTGGCACGGATCCGAGAGGTCCAACTTTCATTGACTCTGTTGCATAGATCAGGCTGAATCCGCAACAAACAGTAACTTTTTGTGAATACATTGCTACTTGGTGAACATTGTGCAGGTTGGCGTTGTCACATATACGACAATTTCGCTTGTTAATATAGGCATTTATCAAAAAATGCACCTCATCGCTAATGATGATTTTTCGGCCAAAATTGGGTCTTCATCCAAACGCTCCGAAGCTCAGACAGCCAACTTACGACGTTATCTATGGTCATTAACTTTGATGTCCTGGGTCAATTGGATCTTGTACGGGTGTAGGCTCAAGTCTCGTCGCAAGAGAAGTCTACGAAAGGTCTCCGTGAGGAATTGACTCTCTAGGGTTCTTCTGCACACTTTCTGGTATTTCTTTGACGTACGGGTGTTGTTTACCGAACCGGTCATATCGAATTTGGCCACCTAACGTTGGAGAGTACACGATGCAGGGCCACCATTTCTGCCGTAAAATGGCAACGTTTGCACTAACGAACACTCATTTTGATAATAAAGTTTTGTCATTTGTACGTGCTGCTGAATCATTTAACTTGCCATCAATACACTCTTGCCATGGTGGTTTGCCATCATTCACTTAATAATTAACAACAGATTTGACAGACGCCACTAACATAGCATTACTAACACCTGTACAACACGCAAACCTTAAAACTTAAAAACATTTTATATTTTGTTATAAATATTTTATTAAATAAATTTCTCAATTGGATTAGAAGTTAAACTAACAAACTTTAACTCTTTATCTTATTATATTAAGTGAGCAACTTTTGTATATATATATATATATATATGTAATTGGTTTCTCGGAAACGGCTCCAACGATTTGGATGAAACTTTGTATTTAGATAATGTTTTACATTACAATTATACCTAGGTAGGTGTTTTTTTTGTAAGACATTGATCTAAGCTCAGTTGCCCAGATGTTAATATTAATAACATATATACTAAATTATACGTTTAATTAATTATAAAAACAATATTGTTTTGCTTTTGAAATCTTACTTGAAGGTTTTGTTTTGTATTGATCAAAATTTACGTGCAGTTTATAAATCTGCATTTCATTAAATATAAAATATTCGTGCGTAAATTAGTAGTAAACAATGTAATATATGGCAAGAGTGATTATAATTTGTTTTGCTCGGTACTTATACAGAGCTTAGTGCGTAAATGTAAACACTTTAACGACAGGGACAGAATAAACCTTTAAATTCACATCGCGTTCGCCGCTCGCCGACAAGAATGATTACGTCTGATAAGCCGGAAACACTATCGGAAAACAGGTTTTGGAAGTTTTTTTGAAAGGTGCAACTTGTGTTACGTGCGGTTTCAGTTGATTACTACTGACCAGAGAATATTATCCAATTTTTATCAATGTAAATGGTATATGATATTTAATTTATTTGCAATTTATAACTTATTAAATCGACTTTCTTTAATTAATATTGCATATCTGGGTAGGTATTTTCTTCAGTTAACTTTACTGTTATTTAATCGATGTTAGATGAGTATATTATAGTATAGTGGTAGTGACTGCACAAGGTTCGACTACAGAAACATCGACACACCTATTTGTGCTGTAAAGCAGCAGTGCTCATGGTGTTATGTTCCATGTTTCGTGTGAGACGCATATCTCCAAGGGATTTCTTAGTCAAATCAAGATTTATTCCTGATTGATCTATTGGTGACTTGACAGAGAAGGCAAAATTCTAGACAGGGACTTGCATTGGAGGGGAGAAGTAATTGATACGTTTTGGAAGTGCACCGAATAAATTTTTTTTAGTTACTTGTAAATTTAATAGTTTCAAAACTATAAGTTGCCTTCGTGAATATATATATATTCATTTTATGTTAGATTTTCATTTCCCTTTAATTTATATTTCTTTTGAATCTAAATTTAGTTTAATTGTCCACGCGATATTCTTTTTCAATTTTTAAAATTTTCTGGTTCTTTTATATCTACATTTAATTATTTTTTAATGAAGAGTAGCTGATGCCTACGACTTTGTTCATGTAAATATGATAATCTACCAGATCTACGGGTCTTATAGCAAATGTTTTACTTTCCTTTATATATTTTTTTTATCGCCATTTTTTAGCCCTTATGGAAAAGTGTAATGATATGACGCCTAGATAATACTTTGCAAACTTTCCTATCTATACAATTAATAAAATTGAAGTGTCTGTTTGTAATATCAAAATAACGGTTTTTTACTAAATGCATATGAATGTATATACTATAACTATAACACAAAGCCCATTTTTTAATTTTGTCTTTCTGTCTGTCTGCTTGTTCCGGGTAATCTCCGAAACGGTTGGACCGATTTTGACAGGACTTTCACCGATAGATAGCTGATGATACAGGGAGTAACTTGGACTACTTTTGTTTTAGAAAAAGAATTAGGGTTCCGCACAAATAAAAAAATGGTCATGGTGAATCAATTTGGGCGCTCAAATGGCTTATGCTGAGTAAACCATAAGAGGTATAGCAAATGAATGTACAACATAATTATAGGCATTAAAAAGACCTACAAAATAGCGCGGGAGAGCATACATCTATCTTCTAAGGAACACCCACAATAAGCATTTTTGTCTTTAAAATAGCCGGGAGCGGGAGAGCAAAATTCGCGCGGGCATTCTGTAGTCCTCGTGAGCGAATTACAAATAAATTTACAAAATTATAAATATTTCAATATTTCTAAAGAAAATGTAGAATAGGATTTGTCTATGCACTGTTGACTTAGCACGTTTAAATGACGTCAGGGGTCAGGGCTCTTTGGGAAAAAACGCGACCGTTGGACTTGTTCAGACTTACAAGTCCGTAATTATTATATTATGGTATAATTTTAATTTTTGTTAACTAAATTATGAATGGAGTTTATACGGGTCATTACAGAATATTGGCCTCTGCTAGTGTTGTAGGTATATTGTTTTCAGAAAGGTCATGATAAGATATATACTATCATTTGAAGTTTTATCTAAAATTGATAATAACTGTTACTGCATACTACGTATTGCACGTTTCATTACGTATTACTACTAGTGATGTCTGAATGTGATTCAGTTTCCGTACATCCCTTATCCCTTTGGCTCCCTTACATATTACATAACAAAGATGCACGTTTAATTGGCATATATGCCATCTCCGGGAGCAAAGGCGTTAAAAACTATGATGAACGACCGAAAACAATACTTGTATGGTTAAAAAAATATAGAATTTACTGACCAGCAACTCTAATTACATATTTCGGAAGAGCAAAATGATAGCAGAAATAGATATTTGCTTCGAGATGGCAAATTCGTATTGTACCAACCATAATGTCTAAACATAAACTGAATTTGCCATTTTAAAGCCGATATTTAGCGATTTGTGTTATTGCTTTGCTCTTGCGAAATATGTAATTAGGGGACCGATCGAGTTTCTTGTCCGCTCTTTATGTTTTCCAAACCGGTGGAAGTCTTTTGTTGTTGATAGAATAAATTACTTTTGATTTATTTATTAGCTCCAGTTACCGCTTAGGATTAACTTTTAAGAGAAGAACAGGATTATTGGTTTATAAGTGTATAAAATATTATAATTTTACATTCTTAAAAATAATATCATTTTGTTTTGATAACAGAATAAGCTACCGTGAACACGGTTTGCGTCATTTTTCTATGAAATTCTAAAAACTTGTTATATAAACCTCGCACTTGAACGTTCAAAGACATTAGGATATTATGTTGAACTTGGAGTAGTTATTTCTTCAAAGACTTACGTGTATAAACATTATACTATAAAGCAAGAGATATATAATTGTTTTATTAATTTAATTTTTTTAAAGTACCTTTTCGAGTGTACGTAGTTGTGGAATGAATGTGAGAACCTATTTAGTTAAAGTGTTATAATCGAAAAAAAAAAAAAAAACATTAATTATGTTACATTTGCAAGTAATATTTGATACAATAACGATTAGGCGATGATACGAAAATAGATGATTTGTTATTTTGTTTGAATTTTAAATGAACACAAAACTTCGTATATATTCGATAATGAGAGATTTCCAAACGAGTGAGAAATCGCAATCGAAAACAATAAAGTCGGCGTATTTGCAAAGGAATGTAGTTGGTGTTCGGAGAAAATTGTCTAACTACTAAACCGTTAGGCCAGGCCTACTTTTTACCCTAACCATGTTGTGACTGCAGCGTGACGCTTACAAACTGACTGCTTAAATAATCTAATGATGCGTTGTATTTAGGGTTGCCACCCGTACAATATAATAAAATATTGTACGGTATTTCGGAAATAATACTCTGTACTTTATGTGAAAACTAAAGTACGTGAAAATACTTGATATCACATATTTTGATTTTTCTTTGAACCGTTTCACGTAAAAAAGTAAAAAACATAAAAGTTGTTCTTAATTTAAGACAAGACATACTTAGATCCTGGTTTCAGTTTCGTCCAAATAAAAGGTGGCAACCCTAGTTGTATTGCAATTGAAAACATAATGGTTCGAATATTATTACGAATTTCTCACACTGTTAATTATTAATTCATTATATACAATCATTATTTACTAATAGTTAAATAACGAAGTTATGAAAAATAATTCGAGCGCCTTTCTGGTCAAGCGGTCAAGGTAGATAGATAGGTTATTGAAATCGCGTTTATAGCAGCACGGCAAAGTTATGGAACTATGTCTGACGGTAAGTACAATACAATCCAAAAAAGTGGCGACTACCGCGAGACCAACAATCCATCACTAGTCATGCAGACCAGCATAAGTAGAAACTGGATATACACCGACTAATACCGAAATGCGACGCACACAAGCAAATCACTATGAGAGGCTTTATACCATAAAAGCATAGTGGTCGCGACCTACTCGACCTACACCTAGAAATAAATATCAATTTAATTATAATTCATAAAAGCGTTGCTTATTGACTATGGAAAAATTAATTGTATTATTAGAACACTGAATATCAGGTACAGGGTATGATAAAAAACATTAGAAATATTTGTTTAAGATATAATAATTAGAAATCAAATAGCGATCATTTTTACTTACGTTCTATAACATCGAGAGTTTTATAACTTCTTAAACTAATATACCTTGATAAAAGTTGCTGATTTGTTTGTTGTTTAGTGATGTAATTTAATTTGACCTGTAGCCTAGTTATTATTAGTGGTTATAACGATATAATGCATTCTAATGTGTAAATATACTCTCGCTGTAGCTTTACATTACACTACTTTGAGACTGGTTTCTACTCAATCATTTATTATGCAATCAATATCATTAATTTTATGTATTTCGTAATGAAAAGACTTTTATTTTATTACTATTTTAGAAAATTCCAGCCTTGATATTTTGTTCTGTTTGATTTCTAATTGCATATATAGTATTGCTAGTGCAATATCAAGCTTTGATAAACAAAAAATAAAGATTTCATTAAAATACAATCATCAGTCATTGCTGTTGATGATAACGAATCTACTAATTTCAAGTATGACAAAACATAATGAGGTAATTTAATAAAAATAATATATTTTACCAATAATAAATATTTGTGCCTCAAACTCATGTACTAACTTTATATCAGGATATTATACTCTAATTTTTGAGAATAATATAGCAGTAAGTGAAACTACTTTTTATTCACACATTTTTTATTAGGGTTCATTTTACATAAATCGTTGAATGCCTATGAAAGTGTAATTAATTATAGGCAAAGCCATTTTTATGATGAAATTGAGTGTAATATTAATTTATTTTTAATAGTAGAACGGCAAAGTGACAGTACTGTGTTTGGTGCTAAATAAAGTAGATACAGAAAAAGCGTGGTAAATTTAAAGAAAAATATCAGTATGGCAACTCCGAAATTTATATGGAATAATTGGAAAAAACTAATTTGATACTTCATAATTATCAATTTTTATTCTGACACAATAACGTTTGTCAACAGGCGCAAAAATAAGAATAAACCTACACTACGGTGATGTAGTGGTTGATATGCTTTTTAACGTTAATTTACGTACTATGAAAGTACATAATAATTACAAAATGGTTAACGATTAATGTTAGTATTAATGTGTAGTGTCAGTAGTAATTTGTATTTAAGAAAGTCAAATATATTCATATAAATATTGTTTTAATCACTATAATCTAAATCATCCGAGGTTCATTCATATCTTTATTGACCACAACTTTCTTTATATTGTTGCAACAGTAACTTTTGTAAAGAACAATGTAATAGAATGATGAAGGGCTTCATTTACTATACAAAGAATATTTTTTTACATTAAAATTTACTTTGTGTTTGTTTTGTAATGCAACATTATTTAGGTACTACAATAACCAATGATAAAATAACCGCATAAATTAGGTATACACATTATTAAGTTATGTAATATAACATTAAAAATAGAATGATAAAAAAATGATGATGATGATGATGATGATGAAAATGGAAAGATATTAATTAAATAAAAGTTATGTACAAAGTATCAAAACATCATCGTCATACATTAAAATATCGAAAACCATCATCTTGTCTTTGCAAATTGTTGCCATGCAAAAAGTTTGTAAACAATTCCAGTGTCTACTATCATTAGCTAGATTCTAGTTATTATTGATGCGCATTTAAAATAAAATAGTATTTAAGTGTATTAACGTGAATTAAATTACAGCGGGTTGCAGTTCTAAACAAATATTCTGCACATTTATATCACTCAATTACAAGAATGCGATAAAAAACGTTTAAGGTAATCCAATGTCGGTTAGTCTGTTATTAGTGTGTCAAACTGTGGAGTTTGTTTTATTGCACGAATTATTTTTACGCTATTGACAAATGTTTCAAATTTATACTCATATCAGTCAATCATATTTTTTTCTATATATTTCATATTTTTTATCATATATTTTTTAATTGCTTCGTTAGCCTAGTGGTCGTAAGCGCGACTGCTATGAGCGAGGCCCTGGGTTCGAATCCTACGTCGAGCAAAAGTGTTATTGGGTTTTTCCTATGAAATTCTCAGTAGCAGCTCGGAGTTTGGTTTTGTGCCCGATTAATAGCAATAGGCTCACCCCCTATTACATGGGACCTAAAAACATACTCAGTGAACTGTGGGTGTACAAATGTACACCTCTGCCTAACCCTTCGGGGAATACAGGCGTAATGGTATGATGGTATATTTTTTTAGTGAAACCTTAAACATTTACTGTTTAGGTATTTAGGATGATTCATGTTAAACCGGCCTGGTGTAACGTGAATCAGCCATTTTTCGATTTTCATTATTTAAGATACAATAAGTAGACGTACAATAAGAGGATAAGGCAAATATTAAGTAAATATTTTTAATTTATTTATTTGAAAAAACAAATATAATTTTACTCCCATTCATTTTTCTTTTTTCGTATAGTAACTTACGTAATATTAATGTATTTATATATAGGTTATTTTATGTACACGTTTTTAATTATATGAACAGTATTCTGCAATACAACTTCGACAAAATTTCATTCACAATAATTATGTTTCAATTTTATATTTTACTTACTATATAAAAACTGTAATGTTACCTAATTAAATATCTGTTTAATAAAAAAATAATTAAGGATTAACTGACTTATGGACGACGCAAAACTTTAACCGGTGAAATAAATGCATAAATTTTTACACAGGAGTTACTTATACATGATTTAAGTAAGCACTAAGAAAATATGTTGAAAATTCATTCAAAAGTTCCTGAGATGCTAACGATAGAAAATCCCATCAGGCACACGGCTAGCAAATTATAATTACTGTGAAAGTATGTTTGAATATTATTGGTCTTACAATCATGCTTAAATAAATGGCTGGATGGATTCTAATGAAATTAGGTATATAACTCGATTGTGTCGTGAAATAAATCATAGGATACTTTTAAGTAAGATGCAGTAATATTTAAGGTAACTTTAAATACGAAGATTGGTAGATTGGTAGCGACACTGATAACAAATATGAGTGTTAACTTTATGAAAGTTACGACAGGGAAAATTATTTGTAAGTATTGCAATAAATGTTTTCTTATTTAAAGCGATCATTTAAGCAAATGTTAAAAAGTACACGTATTAATATAACATTTATTTTAATAATAGGTTCACAAGAATATTTATGTAATTAAGAATGAAATATTATTTATTTTAGGAACATAAATTAATACGCTTTTCTATGCATATGTGTGCAGCTACGCATGAAAATTGTAACTGCCATTATCTACACGTATATTATAATAATACACTTAAGAGTATATAATAGACATTTGAGAGGGTTTTATTAAATAAAGACATCTTAACCAGCCAAAAAATGCAGTAGTGAAAATTTTAAGAAAGAAAAATAAAATACCGCATAACTTGCACGTTTAGAGTAGGTACATTAATAATATTATAACACATCTAGTTAATTTTGATGCATCTTAATATTTCTCGTAGAAATTTGGTATGATAATGAGTAAATATTAAAATATTATACTATGTGTTGATGAGACTTGTTTAACGTTCCACTTTTTAAAAAGCGCTAGACACTTTCGAAAATTTATATTAAATATCCAGTTTATGGATTTTGATATTTTTGATGAACGTATGTCATACGCGTTCCATTTATTTTGTGATTATATGTGACGTTTGAGATCATTCTTTAGCCTTTTCATTCTACTTTTATTACTACTGTGTGATCTTTTATTATAATTATTGGCTATAATTATCAGAAAGGACAGTTCTCGGGGATCATATGTGATCCACGAATACCCATGAAACTTGGGTAAGTTTTATAAGTTTATGGACCTGTCGTGATGTATGGATCTAAGTGCTGGATAAAGAAAAAGACTGATGATAGTACACGTGTGGTAGAGATGCGAATGTTAAGATAGATAAATGTGAGTATATCAGAGGAAGTATGTAATAATCATCATTGACAGAGAGAAGTTGAGGACCAAACAGATTAACGTGGTAGGGACATGTCATGAGGATGGATGAAAGCCATATAACTAGAAGAATTTTAATTATGAAGGTGGACGAAGAAGGTATGGATGGATTGTGTGAGGAATAGTTTGTCTATAAAAGGTGGGAATACCTATTTAGGTGGTGGGATGAGGAAAAGAAAAAGAAGAATTATCATATTAATAGAACACTCAAAATTTATTTGAACCTACTACTAACTGAAGTTGTCAAAATGAGAGCCGAAGCCGCGACTTTGAAATAAAATAATGATTTGCACGATCCTTCATTAGTAAACACGTAATCAATCGTTCATATACGTACAATTTAGTAGAATTAATTGCTGGCAACTTTTACGTAACAAATTAAGAGTTCACAGTTATTTAACTTCGAATATAATACTTAAATAGTATGATTGCTAGTAATTAATTTATAAAAAGATGTAAAAATATTTAAATAAAAAATAATAATATGCGTATGTAAATAAGAAAGTTATTTGAAATAAATCTTTGGTATAATTGCAATTTTATATACATGTTTTTTATTGTATGTATTGCCCTAAAGTAACACTTTATTTTATGCGTTTTTCATTTCAGACCAAGAAATTGTCGATAATATTAAGCTTTATTGTGTTTTATCACTAAATAGTTTAAATAATGTTTCCTTTAAAACTAAACTTTTTACTAGAGTACTGAATGTTTTTGCGTACGCGTAATAATTTAAAGTATGTATATTATATGTCGTATTATTATACGCTGCCGTAAAACCGCTAACCGCATACATACCGTATTCGTATGTTTTGTTTGAGAATAATGATTATTGCAACCTTTTGTATTACTTGCTAAGTTAACTACAATATTTTTTGATAAATCAACGTTAATTTTGTCTCTTTAAGTGTATGAATACTCTTAGATAACGCTCGAGAAAGTGTAATTTAAAAAGTTTTTGTTTTAATTAGATTACCGTATGCTCGGTTTCGCTCACGGAGTGTAAGCAAAAGTTAGAAAATAAAAACAATAGTTGCTGATACTATAACACACTGTTAAATCAGTTTGAAAACTTTAATGTTTATGAGTTAATTGAAATGAATAAAACCGGATAGTGGTAAAGAACAATTTGTTGTTAATTTCAGCTCAGCAGTTATAAAAACTATATCGTTATAAACGTTGTTACGAATTTACAAGTATAATATATTTATTTTTTTGTAACGGAAAGCTGTAGATCAGACAAAACTATGCACTGTAAGAGCCTATGTCTCGGTATTAGTGTAATCTAACACCACTGTGTGGGAAACGTTGGTTCAAATGCAGTAATAAAGAATTAAAATATCTCAGCCAGTAGGTTTATTTGTATCGTAGCAGGACAAAGTGACTAGACTATACCTGATGGTAAGCAAAGCTCAATCCAATAACATTGGCGACCAGCGAAGGGTCTACATTCCATGGCAAGTCGTCGCTGTCATTCCGGCCTGCTTAAATGTCTCTTCATGTGATGTTTTAGGAGGTTGTACGAAGGAGGGAACTCAAGGGAGACATTTCCACAGCTTCACAGTACGGCAAATATAATTATGACGAAGAGAACTTGTTTTGATCTTGCCGAGATTGAGACTACCGTAAAACTATGGCTCCGGAGCACAGTGCGTGTGGTTCTGTTATGAAAGAGGAGGTGATTAGGTTGAACAGCTCTTCAGAATACTCGCAGTGATACAGACGATAGGTTGTTGTTTGGTGCTCACTCAATTTGCTACCACCCTCAAATTGAAAATCTATCACCACGCGTCTATAGAAATGGTCCAGCAATTACACTATAGAGCCAGGCCATTCTCTACGCTCAGCATGATAGCAATCACTGTCGAATGATAACTTACAGAACAATAACAACGCAATTTCTTTTCAAAAAAGAAAACCAAGTTCAGTGTTTTTGTAGAGTTCCCTGGAGTATCTTTGAACTCAAAGCTCCTATGCCAATCCCAAGGACCACCCTTGCGGTATCCACTTTCAACGAAAGAAGAATCATCTAAATCTGTTCATAAACAAAGAAGTTATGCCTGAACAACAACAGAAAAAATATACATTTTTGAAGTCGGTCAAAAACTCACCCTGTAAGCTAGGCGCGGACGCTGGTGCAGCTGGTGGGAGTTGTTGTGATGTAGGCTGAGGGCGGCGTCGCCTAGGTACATGTAGCCCGGGCGCCGACGCCGCCCTCGTCGCTGTACGGAATCCGGGTGCTCTATATCGTGCAGACTTCACCGGTCCAGCCGGTGCGGTATTATTACCGGTGACCGAAGGTAACCGAGGTAATGATCCGGATCGTTGTTCTTCTTCAGACTGCAACAAATATGAACTTACTTCGATAAAAACATCTCGACCCCAAAAAAAGCGACTTTCTTATGTTTGCAATAATTTTTGTTTCACTATATTTCGTTTGACAGGTTAACTTATTTACTTCGAATATCAATTAATGACACATTATATTTTTTCTAAATACGTATATAGCTAGTAGCTAGAATAAACAAAACTTAATGATGTTTAATTAATCATTCTTCGTTAAACAAGTTCGGCTATGACCGCTTAGAAAGGAATATTTACGGCTTTATGAAAATCTTTCAAAATTTAAACATTAAAGTATTCTCTCTTTATCTAATTCATATTACTACTATTTACATTATACCATTTATAAATTTTACTTTACAAATTTGGGTTAAGCTATTATTGTTGTACAAAATTTTACTTTATTTAAATTTATATTTGACATTATTGTATTATTGGAATTATTGTAAGAATTTTGTAACTAGTTATAAGAAATTATTTATAGCACCATCGTTCTCTGATTTGTGTTAGAGGCTTTTAGGGGGGTGGGGGTTTACTACCCCACCAATAAAAAAATAAAAAAAAAAAAAAAATCATATTGTTAGAAGAAAATTATTGTTAACATTTAATCAACGTTTAAAAGTAAGGCCAATGATTATAAGCATTTTTAAAATATTCTTTATAACAGTTGTCGTATAATACTTGACAGGGTACATCGTTACCAATTATATGTCATTGGTCGAACCCAGTTCTTTGTTTTAAAACAAATTCTACATATTTCAATCAATCGGTAACATCGTCAGAGAATAATTATACATTAATTTTACTTTCTAATTGTTATGATGTAAGTTCTAAACATATGAATAAATTTTAGTTATTTAAAAGGTGGTAAAACATAGCTTAGTATAAAAATACAAGCGGTCTGTGATAGTTAAGGGCTACACAATCTTATATTTTATCTCTAAAGTTATCTTAACGCACGCGGAACGTAACATTGACACTTTCGAAATATCATGAATCACGCCAATTTATTACGGAGCTTGCAAAATGTAACTGGAGAAACTAATGAAACTATATTTTAACACATGTTATTGTAAAATATTATCAGAACTATAGTTAGTTTTAAAATATTGTTTATGTTAAAGGCAGTTACTTATGTTTGGCTTTACCTGGGATTTATTTATCTTTTATAAAATATTTAATCACCGACCTCATTGTGACAATAAGCAGACACGGACGATGTAGTAATCGACTTACGTTGTAAATGTTATTTGTATTAGAAATTTTGAATCGTAAACTGAATAGAAATATTGTGAAATAGACTATATTATGTAGTTATCGTTTATTATTGCAATACAAAACCTATTATGATGTTTTCAACAAATTATTTTATGGCCTTTTATATAAATAAATATAGGTTTTCTAAAAAATATTTCCTTACTTCAGCATCCGGCGCAGAAGCCCGTCGTCTTGCACGCCACAGCCTATCCTCGCTCCCGCTAATAGCTCCGCAACTTCTCGAGTGTGACTTTTGTGCTGCCAGATCGGCGCCTGCAGGCGAACGTCGTGCTTCACACCCACAACCACCAAGAGTTCCACGTGAATCCGCCACCAATAACGCAGATTCAAAACTACCACGCCACGAAAACCTCTCACAATCACTAGCAACACTGCCTCTACTCGCTGTCGCTTCGAGGATATCGTGAGATCGACTTCGCGCAAGCGCTCCTGGTTCCGACGCGCTGTCATCATCGGTACTGGGAGATGCACCACCAGACACTTCATGCATTAACGCCACTAGCCTGCCACCAATATGCCTCATGACTTTGCCGAATAGAGGTGGCGAACCCTCTCCTACGCGGCCTAATGTTGCCGCCAATTTACGATATGCTCCAGCGGCGTCACGTTCCAGTGATTGAGCGTCACCATTACCTCGGTCGAATTCATCGATTATCTCACGACAGCTTTCTGATATTTGCTTCCTCAGTGCAGATCTATTTGCTGCGGTACCTTCCAGGTCGGATCCGGCGTAATCAGACGAATCGTATGAATCACTCCATGTATCCTCGCTAGATAAATATTCAACAATCTCTCGCACTTCCTCGTCACGGATACCTGGTACTGTTTTCATTAATCTTGTTAATTCACTTTCGAAATACAAAAGCTGGGGTGGTTTCGGCGGCCGAGGACTTTCTGAATTCGATGCTGCCGGTGCAGATGTTTTTACGTTTGCAGTGTTTATCATTTGTTTGAAAAATTGTCGCATCTTTGTCATCATTAAATTCGTTTCTTCGTCTGATGACCAATTGTTAAAACTATCTTTACGTGTCAGTGGGCTTTGCGGTGGACGGGATGAAGGAGGACCTTCTATGCGTTCTTCAATATCAGGCCTAATTTCTTCAATAATTTCTTCTAATTCTATCTTAGGTTCATGAGATCGAGTGAATTCAGAACTTGAATCACCGTTTCGTAAGAGGTCGTCGCAGCTACCCACAAAGCCGCTGTCTCGACTCGCTTGCTTCTTAGACTCAGAAAGCTCGGAACCGAGGGGCGGAAATTCAGGTCGCGGTGTAGTATTGCCATCTTCACCTTCTGAAACGGATCTCGTATCATCACGTGTTTCCTCGGTGAACTCAGCTGATTGTCGTCTCTCATCAGCTGGTGAACTGCGGGTTTTTTTATTTTGTTTTTTTCTCTTGGATTCACCTTGTATATCCAATCTTTCCGATGAGTCGTGTCTATCTTCTGTTTCAGTACTTGAACCATCTGAAACTTCTTGAGTATCTTGTGATGGTTCTTCACCAGTTAATAAATTATCTAATGATGATGAATGTGACCTCGGTGTACCGCGTGCACGTACTAATCGTTTTTTTCTTTGCTCAGGGCTCTGTCTACCCTCACTATCACTACCTACACTTCCGGAACCATCTGAGTCACGCCTTTCTTGATTAAATCCCATAAACCCCGATAAAAAATACTTTTCCAAACGTGAAGATACAAGGTCATCATTATCACTACTTCTTTTCTGTTGCTCGTTATCGACAATAGATTCACCACCCTCACTACACACACTGGATGTTTCTGACACTACTTCTTCGTCTCGGACGTTCCTACCGTCACCCAAACCGAAAAAAAAGTATTTTTCTAATTCCGTAGCCGATAATGGCCGTGGTTTTTTTGTAGTATTTTCAGTTTCACTTTCTTCGCAACTTTCTTCAACGATCGTATGTAACGTAAAGTCTAATGAACGCCTGCAATACGAGAAGTCATCTCCTCTTGCTGGTAATGAGGCCTCATCACCTGAATCGGTGTCTGAAGGCGATGTGACCTCGTCCTCGTCATGGCTGACGTCCTCGACCCACGAGTCGTCGTCAGCGAGCCCCTCCTCGAGGCATACGACCGCCGAGAGAGTGTCGGCATTGCTAACAACAGTCACACCGCCCGAAGGCTGCTGCGTTTCGTCGTCGGATATTCGTTCGTCTGTATCGTTTTGTTGTCCGTTAGTTTCAGGTTCCGATTCACTCTGAGAGTTAGTGTGATGCACTGTGATGTCGCGCATGAGCCGCGTCGTGTCTGACGTGACAATGGAGACGCGATCGTGCGTTATCATAACGCGGCTAGTAAAGCGCGCGGAACCGTCCGCACAAGCCGTACGCGAGCGGCAAACTGTAGCGGCGACAGGTGCGCTAGCGCCCCCCTCCGCTTCCGTGCAAACCGGCCTACTACAGTGCATTTTCACCGCCTCTTCATCCTCCATTAACTCTTTTTTTAATAGTTCGCTTAATGTCCGTTCAATACCTTTAAAAAGGTCTATTTTTTCGGCGGTGGGTAAACTTGAATTATTTGAACCGAGAACCGGAGATGGCGTTAGTTCAGCTGAAGATTTATATTTATATTCGGGAGTGACTACCTCTTCAATTTTAGATTCTTCTTGAGGTAATTCCACAGAAACTTTTACTTCCATATCACTTTCTGTATTATAACTGCTGGTTAACGAGTCGCACTCTATGCTGTCCGATATACTCCGATATCGATTAATACAATTATCTATGTTGTTCATACTATCTAAATTATCATTACTTGAACTACAAGCTGCGTTAAAACTATTGTATTGCTTATAAGTTTCACTTCGAAGCATATTTTCGTCACAAAATCTAAAGAGATTTGATCTTTTAGCCGCGCTATCGTTGTCTTCATTATCGGAGTCATTTCCATATGGGATTACCGAATATCCCTCTGACAGATTAATAGAATCTAAGAGTACAATATTTGAATTTTCATTACCTTGAGACACTTGCTCATTAGATTGGGAGACGACGTTGATTTCATTTTGCAGCGCTACTTCCACAGCGAGTACTTCTAAACTATCCGATTTTTTATCGTATGAATCGTCGCAGTCAATCCCGCTACTGTCAGCATTATCTTCCATATCAGAAGATGAATCTGCTGGGTTTACAACAAACACCCGTGAAAAACGACCCCCACCACCACCCCCTGAATCATCGGAATCTTCGTCCGTTGTCGCTGGTTCTTCGGGTGCTCCGCTTGTAAGATCATAGCTGCGTCGTGCCACTCCACCCTCGGAGTCACTAGACTCACCGGACTCATTGGACGACGGGAAAGCCTTTTCTGCCTCCAAGTGGTCAGGCATTGCATCCGCAGGCTCCGACAAAACTGATAAACGATCCTCCTCCGCGATCACTTTAATTCCGACTGATATTTCATTTGCGACTGATTGTTCGGCTTTATCATCGTTATCGTTATCACGAGGCTTTGGTTCGTGTGACGATTCCGATTGTATAGCTTTATCGGTCCTTTCGACGGTGGTCATCTCGATTTTGTTCGATTGTGGTACAGCAGCGGTGGCGGTGGCGGCGGCGGTAACGGCGACGGCAGCGGCCGTAGTAAGTCGAGCGAGCGCCGCGGCATCTAGAGGCGGGAAAGCGGGGTAAGTGTTCCAGTGTGGCGCAGGTGGTGTTTGCGTCGGGAATGCAAGTAATGCTGGCCAGAGCGCGGCCGGCACGGGTACAGGAACGGGAACGGGAACCGCGACAATTCGCGGCTCAGCACCACAGGAGCACTGCCTCGGACAGGTCTGCGGAGCGTGTTTGGACGGTGGTAGTGGAGCCGCCGCCGCGCCGGGCTCGAAGTAGTCCCAGTCGCAGTCTTCGGGCGCAGGCGGGGCGGCGGAGGAGGCAGTGGAAGACGAGTCTTCCGTATCCTCTCGGCACGAGGAATCAGAGCTAAGAAACACAAGCCTATAGTCCTCGGGACGCATGCGACCGGCCTCCGGTTCGCTTGTTTCGCCCGCTTCGGTATTGACGCCCCACTCTGAAAATAAAAATAAAAACATCTTATGCTTTTGTCTGATCGGAAATATTTTATGTAACGACTTACTTAAATTGTATAAAGTATGGATAGGAGACTTTTGTGTTCAAGCTTAGCAGAAAATTAATTAATTTTTATTACAATATCTACGAAATAAAACAGTGGCTAATTTGTATTAAACTTCCTAGTAATTACACTAAAGATACAAAACGTAGTGATATATATCTTTAAAAAACTGCACTTTACACTATAATATAAACAAAATGCACCTTCAATATTTTGGATAAAATATAAATTTAAGATTTTTAAATGACTGCATAGCGCCTGCAATATATTACGAGCAACAAACTGCCTGTTGCCTCATAGCTCTGTTACTATTAGAGTAGGCGTCTATTTGAAAGAAACAAAATTAAAAGTTACGTTTAAATTTGGCTTTGAATTAATAAGTTTAGTGTCTTTGAACTTTTATTACTAGATCTAGAATTATTTTCTAGGTAATCGTTTCTCAATCTGGGGGTCACGTTCAGGAACATTGCGTAAAAAATTACTCGTTTATGTACGAAACAACCTTTTATTAAAATAAGTATTACTAATTTAAAAACAAATTAAAAAAATTATATATTACCGCATATAAAATAATTACTTGTATTGTACTTATATGTCACTAAATAGGTTGAGAAATGATATTCTACATTATGTGGGTGAAGATTTTATGCTGAACACGATAAAATGTAATACTCCATGAAAGTGACCACTAAGAAAATCACGTACGATATAGATTTCGATTGTAAAAAAAATCAGACGCAATTGAAATTCAACACGAATTTTATTTACAAATTATATTAAATTAAGCTATATGATGTTATATTAGCTCTTAAAAAGTTTCCACTTGCCCCCCAGTGGATCGTGATTTCACGGTCACCTATGTATTATACAATAAGTGCGTTAAGGTGACTAGCATGTTAGGAAAGATCGATGGACCAGTTCTTCAGCGATCGTTATTTTTCTTGAATTTAGCACGGTCGTAAGGTGGTAAGGCATTTTCTAACTACGCTGAGGTTGAAAATATTTCACCAACCATCGAAAGTACACACCTCCCGTAGCTGCAATTGAGAAACAATCACCTTCTAAATTTAGCCTGTTACCATCATAGGCCTCGTCGTAACTTAGCATCAAGTACGATTGTGGTCAAACGCTAAAATCTTCATTGTATAGAATATTGCAACACAGGGCCAAACCACTAGGTACCTACTTAAAAATGAAAAACAAAAGTAATGCTTATTAGTTTAAAAGGTGCGTTGTCTCTTTTATGTAAAGAAATACTTATTTTATAGTAATATTATGTAATTGTATGTTTGACCATGCTAATCTCTTGAATTACCAGTCAGAATTGGACATTTTTTTGAATTTTATAGCCTATTTATTGAAGAAGGTTATAGGCTATCTAACTTCGAGCTATGTCTCTAAGGAGCGGCGCAGTAACTATGAACGTCAAGCAATCGGGAAAGCTGTAGCCGAGTACGGAAAGTGAAAATTACGGTAGACTACACAGGTGTGTTGGCGGCGCGGCACTGTGCATTGCACTATAAATTTAACACGAGTGAAACCGTGGGGCACAGCCGGTTAGTAGATAATTATAGTCATAATTACTAATTTGTTGGTAAAATATTTACGCTCGTCTTTACACGTGATTAGCAAGTTGGACGATGGTGGTACGCGGTGATTGTAATCTTTTACTAATGCTTGGATAGATAGAAAGCTCCGCGGATGGATAGGCAGCGTAGCGTTGTCTCTTGAAAGCAGTGTTGCCATATGCACTGCAATTACGGCAGATTTACTTTAATTTTATGCCATTCACCGTAAACTCGTCGCGCGTTCGCCGTTGTGTACCACACAGAGTGCGGCGTTGATCGGCCACGCCCACTCAGAGCCTTCATTCGCGTTCGTTCACCCTTTATGTACGCGACCTTAGGCTGAAATCTATAGAGCGTACTCAGTCCTAGATCAACATTAAGTTCTGAAGTTAAAATTTATAGTCACAAGCTTAGCATTAGCTCAGCTCTGCATGAGTAAAGTTCATGTCTTCGAATTCGACGACTTACTGAAAACTTGAGTATTATACGACTAAAAAAATTGTATAGCATAATAATGACCTAACAGTGATTTTATGCACTCTTTAAATTATATGTATTGCTTCATTCTTATTGGCTACTACATAGAAATGACTGTTTATATTACGTATACGTTTTGTTATTCCTATTGTTTGCAGTTTTTTCTCATTATTGGTTTGAAACTTTACTCTTTTTTTTATGTACAAACAATCTGTAATTTTTACTTTAGAGCAAGTTGAACATTATACAATTACACAATTTAAATTATATTGTAAATAGCTTTTTAATTTTCTATACATAATTCACGATTAATTTATTTGTTTTAGTTGAAGAAATTTAACACTCCAGATGCGTTATCGAAACGTTAATTGACAGTTACCAGGCACTTCCTTAGCTAGAACTAAGCCTATGTTTAACGTAACTCGACTATAAATTCGAAAGCTAAGAATGCGCTGAGTAAATTCTTAGCAAAGATTGAGCTAAGCTAAGGTTGATCTAAGGCTGAGTAAGCTATCTAGATTTCAGCCTAAGTATAGTTTTGATGTTATTAATGCGTGAATATTGTATCAAGTGAAATGCTATTAAAATTATGGGATTAACCAAAAAAGATGTTTTAATCGAATTGAGCGGTAATGATAATTTAATGCTTAGTAAGAGAAAACAAGAATAAATATTAATTTCAATATTTACATGTTTGTACTGTACTGTAAAAACACAGTATTATTTTGTAATAATCGCTGCATTTTTGTCGTAAACACAGTATTTTTGAGCACACAACGCTGTATTTTAACTTCGCCATCTGGCAACACTACTTGAAAGTAACATGCACGAACTAATCGCGAGCACTATTACTGCACCGATAGATACAATGAAGATCTCGCTTATCTGAGATTTAATTAATCCCCACGTATGTTTAACGTGAGAAATTATAAATATTATTATCTTTGCGATATCCACTTTATCTTAATGTATAAATCACTTAGAATCGATTCAGTTTATAAATATGTGTTGTTTAATAAAATATATTTTAAATTAATGTTGTCAGTAATAGTGATAAATTTATCAGTAATTATTAAAAGTGTTTTGCTGTTACCTTTGATATAGGAAATATCCTGTTGATTTGTAATTAAAGCTCTCATAGAACAGAAAAAATCTTCATTGATGGTATTCAATATGTTAATATACTAAAAGTCAGGTATAATATTTCATTATATAAAAATAAAGATGGCGTTTCGATAACGATTGGTTCTGTTAAAATATAAAAAAGTGTTAAAATGAACGGCGCTGTTATTAGAACATCTACCTTCCGATACTTATTTTAGTTTTCGATATCTTTGACTTGTGAACTTGTTCCCTTTAATAAGTGTGTATTTGGCAATACAGCATAGGCAATATCCAAATTAGATGCTTTATGTAGGTATATGAACATACTTTATTCTTTGAGAAATATTATATCCATAATAATTGAAACCGATTAAATATTCTTAAGATATCATGATCCAGTTCCAAAAGTTCATATCCGTAATATCCATGATTTATATGTGTAATAATATCAAATAATTACTTTATCACCAAAGTTTTTACTGATGCTATATAGATAAATATACAATAATTAAATTAATTATTATTAATATTTTTCTGGCTATAAGCATGTGAGTGTACATCATACAATCATTTGTTTTATGGACAATTATTCACAACCTCTTAATTTATTAACGATTATATTTAAGCTCAAGCAGCAAGTCATTATTTGGATCACCAAATTGTGATCAAAATCAGCATTCAAATGGACAATGAAAGTAAGAGCTGAACAAGTTGGCGCAGGCTCAAGCGCTCAAGGCTCCAGTTGCCTAAGCCGCCGACGCCGGCGTGGACGTGGACGTGGGATGCGAAGACGCAAACCGAGGTCGAACCAGCAACTATTTGACATAATGTAACTAACTTGTTCTCGATAAAACGACATTTAAGATGTTGATGACCGATTGAAAAATGTACGTTTTCGTAATTCCTACATTTTTACTGCAGTAACACGAAACGAAGTATATTAACTAGACGAATTAATATGCCACCACCTTGTTGTATGGTGTAAGACACTCAATACCTGTGCGACAGAAGTACCTGTGTTATATAAAGAAGTTACCTTTAAACTAGTATTCGATATATTTCAGATTACATAATAGTCTTCTGGTTTTGTTCCAATTTGTGCTATACCAGAACGAGTTGGGTAAACGCTCCGATGCCTGCGATAGTTCCGAACGGTTGAGGTTTTGTATAGGGGACGTCATGATTACAAGTTACAACACCTGCTCTGTAGTACCTACACCATCGCATGGAATTACAATATGGTTCATGTTTGAACACCACCCAGTCTGAAATAATAGTATTCATTTTGTTTTTTAACCTTATTTATAATAATGTCAATCAATATGTGTCTATTAGTTATTTTGTTTGGATAACAGAAAAAAATAATTTAAAGTACTTAATATTTACACGGTTGTAGCTGCTTTAAATGACGCATTCTTACATTCATATATTGCGCGTCTGTTTTTTTTTAAATATAATTCTTTAAATGTATTTTTATGGAAAAACGTAGTTTTATTTTTACTGGGTCTGAAGAACAGTACAATTCAAAGATATTGGCGAACAGCGAGAGATCGATTTTTTATTTCATCGCCAGGCGACGCTGTCGCGCCGGTCGAAATGCTTCTCGACAGCTGGATAAACACTGGCCGATTCCGAAACGCCATAAACTAACAGAGAGTCACTATGCAATCCGCCACTATGGCGGTTGTTACAACTGGTGTATGGTGGCCGCGATCCAGTCTGACACAATGGTCGTGTTGTACCTATAAGCATGTGATTGTGATTTGATAATATGATTTTATACATCATATATAATACAATCTGCTTTAAAAGATGGCGTCATTGTTGGATAAATGATTTACGTATTCTTCGTAACTAAAGAACACTAATGTACCTGCAAAAAGCGTTGTTAATGTAATAAAAATATAATTTATTTAAAAAAAAAAAACAATAAATCCTTAAATATTAACAAGAAAATTACATTATTTTATTTTAAAACTTCGATAAGTTCTGAACACTCTTTATCTACAATAAACGCGAATAGAGCAAAAATGTGATTTATAAAACGCTATTATCGAATTGTATTTCAAAACTAGCTGTGCACACGGCTCCGCACGCGTTAACTACAGAATTATTGTCTATGAAGATATCATGATATTTTTTTAAAATAAAGACGTAAAACAAAAAAGAAATGGATCAAAATCGATTCAATAGTTTATCGTGATGTCAACGTACGTCAAAGTACGATGAAAAAAAAGTACAGACGTTAATGCCTGTGAATCTGTGACGCATAGTGTATTAAAGTCTAAATACCGGTTTAAGAGGAAAACCTCTGTTAACTTTTCATATACACTTAAGATGAATGTAATTAAACAACAATAACAAAAACAATACAACCAATAATACTGCGGTTTAAATACATTATTACAATGTTAAGTTAGAAGCTTTTCTAAATTATACAGATTTTCGGATAAAATCTGTAATTTTAAATTTATATGTGTATAAAAATGAACGTTCCTTCGTTTATTTGACCCCTATGCGTTCCTAAACCATTCATCCAATTGCGATAATTTTTTGGATAGTTATTGAGCACATATCTGTGAAAGTTTTTGTATTAGTATACAACCAAGTAATAACAGATTACTTACAATACAAATTTTAAAAGAATAAAATGTAACCTATGGATACTCAGGGCGAAAGCGAGCGTCGCTTTCTATCAGTGAAAGAATTTTCTAAATCGGAACAGTAGCTCTTACAGACAAACAAACTTTACCTCTTTATAATAGCATATACACATATATGTAGATTAAATAAAACCTTGTGACAGTCATTATCATATGAGTATAAACGATAACAATTGAAGAAAAAACAATTGAATTAAATTGTTTGTACTCTCAGATGTCCCTAGAAACTACAAACAGTGTCAACGGTAGAGATAAAAACAATGTGTAGCTTCTCTATTGAATGATTATGAAGGACATAACTGTTCAAAAGAGCGTTAAATTTCTGCTTTACTATAACTGATAAACTCTTATATTCCGTGAAATTATTATTTCAGGACGAGCGAGAATAATGGCTCGATATCGCGTTCTGGTAATTTTTGTAATGGTCAAAGGCTTTTATTAGGTCATCACCTCCGAAGCCTGCACGATCTTAGAACAATACCCGAGCGTGAGGCTAGGCCAGTTCTGAAATTGCGTCATCTTTTAAACCCGAATCGAATTGATTTTATCGTTTATTTGGTTTGGATTACCATGAAAATAAATTTTGTTGTTACATAGTAAATAACTTACTTTGATGCTGCACGTTAATACCAACCTTCTTAAATCAAGCTAGAACATTAATTATAAATAATTTAACTGCAAATTATAACAAGTAGGTACCTAATTACTTACTGTATGTCAATTTAACATACAAAAATATAATCTAATTACTGCTGTTATTTGATAGTTTATCCAATTACAAAACGTTAGCTTACCTACATGAATTTAGTAAACGATGTAAGGTTTCCGTATAAGGTTTCATAAAGGGCTTTGAACAATGGTACCTTCACTTCACATAAAGTATTTATAGAAAACAATACACAAAGATGTATGTATCGAAAACTTAATTTTGTAACAGAACTGTTATGTATTGTTTTGCAATTATTGTTTTTCTTCTATAACGGTCACAAAATCACGTCACGTTTGACTCGAGAGATACTGAAACACATTTCCACAACACAATGAAGCACTGTTTGAGTCATGGAATTACTTTTCTGTTCGATTTCAAAAATATGTTATTTTGAAAACTGTGGGTGTTTTTGTGAAGCAGTAGGCCTGCGACTCACGAGCACAGGTCCGAGTGCGCAAGCGGATGTGCGCGGTGCCGGCCGGCCGACTGTGCCGCGCACTGCCGCCCGCCATGACGCCAGTGCTGGACCAAGGTAGATTGTTTATCGTATCGACGTTGTCATGACGTCTTTTAATTTCTTTGAAAAACTGACGCTCCTCAAGTTTATTTGATACACCAGCCGTTATCATTTACGACATTTTTAAAAAAAGTGCGTGCGTATAAAGTACACAGGTCAGAAGTGAAACTTCATTGGCAAACTAATTTTTAAATATCGTTTATATTTATAATAATCTAAAGCTTTAGATTTCCGAGACTTAGAGGGAGGGAAAAAGCGAGACATGTTAGAAATTTAATGAATTTAATTGTCATTAAAATAATAAGTAAATTAAATTCTTAAATGAAGAGTGGCAAATTAAAATACCACATGTTATTTGTAAATATTAAAACTTCCTAACCTTAAAACGAATTAACATAAAAAATTGTATATTATCAAAAAGATAACAAATATATTACTTACTCTGAACAACTGCTTAGTATAGGACGATTTACAAATTTATCACAAAATGTCTATTTATAAATTTAACTCATTGTTTACACATTGTCTCCATAGCTATGTGCTTCATGCTACGTTCGCCCTTTCTCACTCTCTCTCAATCGCTCTCTCCCTCTCTCTCTCAAAACGTTTCACATTTTCGTGACACGTCTTCGTGACGCGTTGCATCCGTAAAAATTTTACCCTCATGCGCTCAAAGAAGTTTCACTTCAAAAATCTTTATAGATTAAGCGTTTTGCCTCAATCTCACCATTAATACTATAAAAAGAAGATTGGCTCTCAAGTGCAGCTTTCGGAACATACCTACCTACGTACCTACGCACCAACGTGCTTGGCGACTGATTTTCAACTTGAGGGTGGTGATGGTAGCTATGGTTTCACGATGTTTACTTTAGCCGAAAACGTAAGCTTATTGCAAGAATTCGGAATCTCGTCGATCGACGCGATGTCTGTACACGCTACTACTGAGCCATCATTGCCTCCATAGTGGCAAACCATATAGATACAATTATACGAACGTTATTTGTATTATTTGTAGAGGTATTAGAACATCTGTGCATCCGGATTTTACCGTGTTATCTCTTAGATAACAGTCACGGCATAAATGATGAATTTAAAAAAAAATCGGTTGTCTGTAAAGTCGGTTTACTGACGATAGTTGAACGTGACAACGTCATAAGAAAATACTGATGGAATGGTATCATTTTTCAAAAGAAGATTTTAATTTAATTTGTTTGATAGCCTTAAATGGAACGCCTGAGAGCGAGGTAACGCCGCATGAGTCCGGCTCCATCGAATTATAAGACGTTGTCACGTCAAAAACATTTTAACTTTACCGCCATTAATTAGAAAATTTATAACATATAATAATATACAAAAAATTACAGGAATCTTCTACTTGTAGATTAAACATTAACGATAACTTATGTAAAGAGAATACTTTGGAAAATATTATTATAGCATAGTCATCCGATGACCCAGTTTATAACGTGATGTCTAACGTTAACTGCAAATTTTAATTCTTTAAGACGAATAAGGAAATAAGTTCCCTACTTTATTATTCTTTGATGGTTGAATACATTATATTAATTTTGTTCCATGTAATTGAGTAACTGATTAAAAAAACAATATAAGAAAGTATATACTTTGTTTCACGCAGACAAAAATTAATTGCATTTATTTTAACTTATTTTGACGTGACAACGTCTTATAAATTGGTTTGCGGGTGACACTTCAAGAAACTGCGTTACGCTCCGCTCACGTTATGCGCTCACAATGAGAGCGAGTGAGAGGCACGCGTCCCTTCCACTCGGGCATGGTTAGCCCGCCTAAGAGCGAGAGAGACAGACATAAAGTCGTTGTCACGTAAAACTTTCGCCCGTATACCGACTTTATTTATTGTGTTTTACTTACAATGTGTTATACTTATTTAAAACATTATGTTTAATTTACAAGTTGTTTTTGTGTCGATAAATATTTATCGACCTTTAATACAACTAAAATCGTGACTCACCTCGCGTCTCAACGCCAACAACAAAATGTATTGGAGATGCAAAATGACGTAAGTAACTTAAAACAAGTACACAAAAATGCTTTACCTCACACTAGAGACCCAAACATTGATAGAAAAACTACAGCAACTCACCAGACGGATAAGACCATCTAGAAACGACAATTCTACGAACAATGAACTTCACTGGTAAACTAGACCAAAAACCAGGCCAGATAGAACAAGAAGGTTGAAAATTATTATGTTTTTTTACTATTGTACTACAACCTGTAATACACGCATACGCATACATGGCTTTTTAACTGTTACTTGAGCACTTTCCTTCAGTTGAAATTTATTATCTCATCGGATCTTTCATAATATGTTAAAGAGAAAATATAGGTACCTAATATAAATAACCGTCACCAGGTTGTAACAATATAAATACATAACCTAAAAACATGATAACTGTAACAAACTACGAAAGAATCATCACTACATAATAATAAAATCATTGTTCATAGTTTTTATTGATATTTTTTCTTAAGTAACGCTAAGATTACCTTGCAAGCGAATCTGGAGGCCATTCGTTTAAATTAATAAACGGTTTGTAAAAAGTTAAAGTACTACGCGCCTATTATAAAGATGTATAATTAATTAAATGTCATTAAAAAACTATTTATGTTGTATTATCAATAAAAAATTTATAGTTCAGGAACAATGTACAAAGGTAACTAAAATTTAAGTAATATATATCGATTGAACATTTTTTTCAATTGAAGCTCCTTAGCAGCATAAATTATGTATGTATATAAAATGAATGTTTCTTTTTTATTTGTAACCTATGTGTTCCAAAACTATTCATCCGATCAGGATGAAACTTTAGTTAGAATTATTTTGCGCATACAAGTTTCTGTTTTAGTAGAACTAGATTACAACAGATGGCGTGCAAGCCGTTTCATTTTTAAGACAACAGGAACAATGTCGCAGGCAAGAAAAGAAGAGGGATTCGAACATATATATTATATATGTATATTTTTTTCTATGGATTTTCTGGCATAACTGCTTTGTATACAAGGAGGAGGAAAAAGGATACCTCAGGGGTGGTCCTATTTTAATTTCATTGGCATTGAACCTTCGACTTCGAACTCGGAAACTCCACAAAATCATTGAAGTTGGTTTTATTTTTTTGTGAAAAATTCTCTTGTAAGGAAAATGATGAATACTTTTGTAAAATATATATATGTATTATCATCATATTTAGAGTAGGTATTGCCGCTGATAAATTGCCCTATAAAATCAAGGATCCATGTGTAAGAAGGAGTAGGGTAGAATATCACTTTTCTCTGCGTTACAATATTTTGATGTGGTATAAAAGGAAACCTATGTCTTACTAAAATTGTAACTCCCTACTAAAAAGTGATTGGTTACCAAACAATATAAGATTGTTTGAACTTGAAATATACACTGATATGTATGAAACAAGAATTTATTTTGTATTTTCTTATACAGTTATATTTAATGTAAAATTGTAAATATACAAGTATGGTAACATTAAAAAATATCAATCTCTGATATTCTTTAGTATAATTATATATATTAATGTGAGTAGTGCTGCCAATTACTTTACATTATGCAGCAGCATATTACCAGCACTATACTGTCTTTTTAATACTCTGATAGAGTGTATATTCCAGAATATTCCTAGTGTGAATAACATTAACGTCACTGAGAGAAACATAATATTACACCGAAATACATTTAACTTCATTATTAGATCTGAACATAATACTATGTCGATCGATTATAAATTCTTCCGCGTGTTAATAGTAAAGACGAGATTCTAATATGGATTTATCATTGCAGCAATAACCACACATACGTCATTTGTATTGAATTTTTATATACCTAACAAGAAACTGGATATTCATACAGTTAATGTGAATTTTTAAAATAGATTATTTTTATTCTTGTATAAAAGAATACCTGGAAGGTATTGTTGTACAGAAATACAAGAATAAAATGTAGTTACTGCCTACTAAGAATCCTTTAATATTATTTACTACATACTAACAAATTTAAAACATATTAAAACATACATATGTTTCATTGTGAACCTTTCGCACTATAAAAGACATCAACGACTCGTCGAGTGTTTGAGGAATATATTTGGTATAATAAAATATATAAGTATAATAAATAGTAACTTCTTATACTGCCTTTATATTCATAATTTTAATTTTATTTGCCATCAATAAATCATTCGGAATGTTTAGTTTTACAGCTGCCAATAACCTAAAGAAGTGATACAAATTATTACAGTCGAATAGAATACGCTTCAATATAAAACGATCAAAACAAACTATACGTTTCATGACATATAGCTGCGTTGCGTTCGCACATATGCCAAGTTATAACTGGGAACGCTTACAAGCCATCCAGAACAAGTTTCTTCACCGCCTCACCGGTGCCCCCTGGTTTGTTCGTATGGAGGATCTCCATAGAGATATGGACCTTCCCTCGATACATGCATACGCCAAACACCTTTCTCGCTCGTATTTCGACACCGCGTCGAACCACGCGAACCCCTTAATAAAAGCGGCAGCTTCTTATGTTCCCGACCCCAACGCCTGCCGGAGAAAACGCCGGCCGCGTAATATATTCACTGACCCGCCCGACCAAACCGAAAAAGCTAACGCGTTCTACGCCGACACCGTCTCTCCAAACAGAGCGTGCCACCGCCCACGCCCGCGTAACCACCGTTCTCTCCGCAGAGGACGGGCGGTCAACTTCGCTCCCGCACACCCGTCACGTCCACCCTCTCTAGCGGCAACCCAAGCCTAGGTCCGTTCCTCGGTGTGAAGCCCTTGGGTCAGGCAGCCGCCCGCGCGATACAAAGTGACACTATACGTGCAACACTTAGTTACCCACACACAACATTACACACGTATGAACACACACACGTGCACACCACACAGGTACATAGGTTCTGTAAGGGACCTTTTTTTTTTCTTTTTTGCGCTAGTTAGACTATTGCGCTAGTTAGTGTAGAAAAACCATTCCGATTATTAAATACACATACGCATGGTCCACTCCTTCCTCCCAGGAGGAGGGGAACGTGCATATGAGTATATATTAGTTAGCTCGAATTCTCATAAGATTAGGGAATTAGTTAGATCGCGACTTTTTCGCATTCGCGACGACCGCCCGAGCCGAGGTTCGGCCACTCTGGCACCCTCGTGCGGGTCGTCACAAACTTTCGCGGCTGAGTGCCCTAAGCGCTCGCCCCCAAGTCCGGTGAAGCTGTAAAAGCCGCAGCGGCTCTGTTTGACGATAGGGCCCCTAAGGCTAACAGTGTAGTCAGAAAAAAAAAAAAAAAAAAAAAAAAAAAAAACTATACGTTGTATTTTGGCAATGAACTTACGGTTTGAGGTTGCTAAATTATTATGTATATTTATTTTATGTACAAATTGCAGAAATATTTTGTACCGTACTGAATACTATGCTACATAATATTCTTAAAGAATACGAAATAATGTAAATTTGAGTATATATAGGGTTTCTTAGTGTGTTTAAAGTAACTCCAGACACTTACGTGACTTACACTCCACTTACATTTTCAGATATTCCCAAGAAACTTTTTTTTTATAGTAGCACGTTAAATTGACGGTACTGCCCCTGATAATAAGGACAGTACAATTCTAACACAACGGCGAATACCGAGAGATCGTAATTCATCGACGGATGACTTAATTTTACTGGATATGCACAGACTGATCTCAAAACGCGAAACGCAAAAACGAATCACTATGACGGATAATTTCAAACAGACCTACCACCCCGCTATCACCATTTTCTCGTTCGTTACTCAGCAAAATGTACCAGGCTCAGGTGAGGTTAGCTTGGGCGTCTCGGCTTTAAAGATGTTTCGACACCGTTTACATCCGTTGGAACATTTACCATTGAAAATAAGTGTTTCTATGCCTATCATATTATACAGTTTAAATGACAAAGAATAGATAGCATGACATTGACATTATCCATTCATTATTTTCTAGTCCCACATGCAGTCGCCTACAAACACCACTTCCGTTTCGATCGTAATTATCTACCTACATAATTCTATTGTAGGTATTTTTCAATTGTCATTTTGGAAAATAAATAATTATTATGTAATGTCTAATGTGAGTTTACGTTCCCAAATTATTTACAAATGGAAACAAAATAAGTTTATGTATCTATTTTGGATATACTGTATTACGGTCATAATATTAATGAGAAGAAAGGTTATTTAACATTAAAAACAATGAATGAATGGAATAAAATATACTTTCATAACACTTTTTATAAAAGGCATAAAAGAGTATTAACGATCTATCATGAAATGCTAAAAGAATCAAGTTATTGCTTTGAACCCTGTTTTTAATTTATCTAATTACTAATATGTACTCTATCGCAAAAGAAAACATGACATAAACATTTACTATAGGATATTAAAAAAAAGATTGAAGAATTGTCACTGATAAAATGGCTATGAGTAATATCTTTACTGTTCGCTACAGAACACCTCGTAACGGAGATTCGTATTAGATATTTCATTATTGTTACAACTTCACTTACATTTTCTACGACTTAAACCATATAATAAAATACAGAAAAAAGTTAATTACTTTATTGTGTATTTTACTGAACTGCAATCATGACTATTGTACGAATATGTTACTTATGCATATATGTCTGTGTTATGTATTTATTATTTAAGTGGTTGAAAAGCATAAATTGAAACTATGAATGTGTTTCCAGTGCTTTTATATCATAAATTCTCTTCATCTGGATTTGGCTCCGCAAAAAGCACTTGCCCATGTATTTTATTATCTTCTATATATATAAAATGATTGAAGTTTGCCGTATTGCCGAAATTAAGCAAAAACTACCGGATAGATTTTTTTTGTTTTACTCCTTAGATACTTGGATTAAAAAAAAATAACACGATATCTTCATAAACAATAATTTTGTACTCCACGCGAGAGCGGAGTCGCGGGCATAGGTAGTTTTGTAGTATTCAAAGTGGGTCCAACATGGTAGTTTCTTTGTTAGAACTATCTAGGGAGTTTTTGTAACGTCTCATAATACATGTTTCCAGTTTATTTTTATAATCTACTTCACGTATACAGAATATCCAAAGTATATCACGAAATATCCAATTTTATTATATTAAGTGAGCAATTCTTGTATATACATGTAATTGGTTTCTCGGAAACGGCTCCAACGATTTCGATGAAACTTTGCATTTAGATAATGTTTTACATTCCAAGTTTATCTAGACAGGTATTTTTCTTTTTATGTTTATAAGGCACCGAGCACAGCTCGGTCGCCCAGATATTATTACATAATATAGTGTCAAAGAACCTAAGTTAATGAAATACAATAAAAATCACAATATGGCAGTTCAAGATCCTGCCAAAAACTGCCATCATAAACTCTCTCTTAATATAAATATGTTATGTATTTTTTTAGCTGAAAACCAATTTTCTATCAAAAAGTGTTTATTTTTAGTGTTATTAAAATCCTCTTTTGAAAACACGACATTTAAAATTATTACTGTGTAGGCATTTATTTGTTTTGGCCAAGCTATATCACATGATTTGGTCGCTTGATTGCCTGGTGTTCTGTAACAATTATTAAGGGAACGTGCACGACGAAAGCTCTGCCACCTGGTGGCGCAAATCCGAATTTTTACGCAAACAAATTTGACATTGATATGACACTTCACGTTATAAAATAATCACAATAAAAAAGTGAATATGTTCCAAGTTCGATGAAGCTGTAAAACCGCAGCGGCTTTAGGGCCCCCTAAGGCTAAAAATCATTCTAAAATCAGTTCTAAAAAAAATAGTGAAAATGTATTGTTGCATTTCTGGATGCTCGAACACTTCAAAGAAAACCAAAAATAAGTCAAACGGTACAAAATTCTATTACTTTTCCACCAATAATACTCACTTTACATGGTTATGGAATAAACGACATTTAGAAATAACTAATAATGTTATTTGTAAAAATAGCAAAACGTTGTATGTAGTAATATTATTCAACACGAACAAATCTGTAAGTAAACAAAATCTCAAAATTTTTGACTCGAATAGCTTTTGGCCTTTTGACATGTTCTGGCCACGCTGACGATCATTATTAATCGGCCGGAACCCATATTTAATCATTTTAATCATGGTAAAATGATTTAAATATAATGCAAACATTAATGGCAACACGATTACAGGTTTAAAAAGTTTTATTTATTTATTCACACTGTGGCTGTCGTGTCCATTTGTGCTGCCACATTGGAATGAACTATTGAACTAGGATTTTTTTAATGCTAGTAGGTTTGACCACAATACCCTGATGTTAATAAGAGGCTAACATCCTTGAGGGACTGGCTCTCAAGTGCAGCTGTCGGAATACGCCTAGGTGCCTGACTAATTTAAGCTACCCCTATAGTTATTGTATGTAGTGGACGTATTTACTCACTGCCTATAATTGTAATGTCCATTATCATGCTATAATTACAGTCTAACTGTAGCATAATTGTCATAGTCGTAATAACGCGCCATCTCACGGACATTTGAAGACACTATATATCCCATGGAAATAAATTCCAAGGTGTGTCGCCATCTAGTAAGATATATTGGAATGACTTCTTTTCTTACAAATATACAAACAATATCCCACACGAGATAGATGGCATTGTATTATGAAATGTTGTCCTATTCTGTACTAAAAAACTCGGAAAAATTAGATTTACGTGTTTTTCACTACATAAATTCGTTTTTTACTGGTTATGTAGTTTTTACATCGTTTTCTGGAAGGTTTCTAGTAAATAATATAATGATGTGAATTTATTAAGTATTTTTGTTCATTAATTAGTAATCAGATTATTTACCCTCATGAGTTCCGACCTATAAAAGTATTCCTTTGTTCATATTTTAGAACAACTTCACCCGCGTTGTAAAGTGTTATCTCACTTAATCTCTCGTTAGAGATTATCTATGTGCCTAAGTTGTTCTGTGCACTTCATTCAAGTGTCATTTGTCAATAGAAATTTTAAAGAGATTGACACTTCTGGATTTCTTTAGTTTGTATAGATATTATAATAATACCTTCCTACAAGGAAATGCATACTACAAGTTATTAATGACATTAAAAACTTACATTTCTATATTTATACATAATAAAATATATACGTAATCGTATTTCATTTATACAGATTATACATATTCTTTGTAGGTATATCAAACTTAGTTCACTACAAGTGTAATATATTTCTTTGTTTATTGTAAACAACAATCACATGTTAATATATATTTATGTGTAAATATTGTATGTATATGTAGATATGCACTTGATATAATGATGATTCATTGCTATATAGAATAATTACTTTGTAGCTTTTGTTAAATGTTTTATACCGACCTACTTCCAGGCGTAAGAACCCTTTTTCAAACCAAAATAAATGCGGTAAGGTTAAGGATTTTTATTACGTGATGTGTTAATATCTTGCCATTCACTTTCCTGCAATCTGTGGGGGTGATTTCGTGAAAAGGAACGGATGTGTATATAAGGAAGCCATGGAAGGGTTGGCCGTAGTCGTCAATCCTTCGAAGAGCACCGCGATGCTCTTCGACGTAGATTCCTCACGGTTGCCGAAGAGGCTCAAACCTCTTGAACCCTTCGGTAATCTGATTCCCTGGGTAAAGGAGACCAAATATCTAGGCGTATTCCTAGATAGTAGGCTCTCCTTTAGTCTCCATGTCCGTATAGTCAGGAACAGGGCCGCCTGGGTCCTGAGCCGTTTGCATCCTCTGTTATGTTCGTTAAACAAAATATCCACGAGACACAAGCTTACGCTCTTACAAGATATGTATCCGTCCGATTATGACGTATAGTTGCGCCGCGTTCGCACATATGTCAGCATCGAACTTTAAACGGTTACAAACCATCCAGAATAGGTTTCTTTACCGCCTTACCGGGGCCCCTAGGTATATTCCCGGCATAAACGCCGGCCGCGTAACATTTTTACCGACCCGGAGGATCGGGTCGAAAAAGCAAATTCATATTATTCATCCGTCTCTCTAAACAGAGCGTGCCAGCGCCCACGCCCGCGTAACCACCGTTGTCTCCGCAGAGGACGGGCGGTCCACTTCGCTCCCGCACATCCCCCACGTCCACCCTCTCCAGCGGTAACCCAAGCCTAGGTCCGGTTTTCAGGGTGAAGCCCTTGGGTCAGGCAACCGCCCGCGCGATACAAGTGACATTATACGTGCAACACTTAGCCTACCCACATACAACTTTACACACTATGAACATACACACGTGCACACCACACAGGTACATAGGTTCTGTAAGGAACCTTTTTTTTCTTTTTTTGCGCTAGTTAATGTAGGAATACTCTGAAATCACTAAATACACATACACAAGGTTCCTTCCTTCCTTGCAGGAGGAAGGGAACATGTCTATGCGTATATATTAGTTAGCTCGAATTGTAGGAGTAGGGAATTAGTCAGAAGAGATTGATAATGTATACTAATAATAATAATAATAATAATGGACTAATGTAAGGCTAGCTCATTTTAGTATTTTTTATTTATTTCGATCTAACTATACTGTTAGCCATATATGGGCCCTGAAGCCTCAGACGGCTTTTACAGTTTCACAGTGCTAGGTTTACGCTAAGACCTTTAGCACACCTCCGTCGCGAAACAATTAATGTGAAATCGCTACATGTTCCGCTTAGCGAAACATCACTACACTAAGTCGCGAATTGAGTAGCGGCATAATATGCGTGCGCAGTTTTATACTATTAGCAATAGAAAAAAAATCGCTTTCGGAGTAAGAAGAAGAAGAAACGTTGTTGTGGTCATGGTCCTTAAAGATACGTAGAATATGGGTGCCCGAAATTAATGAAAAAAGGAATAAGTTAGATGAAAACCGATTATGTAAAGAATTGGAGTCACGCAAAGATCGTTGTTACACATATTTTAGAATGAGCCAGTTTTGTAGTCAAGATAATTTAATAAATAAAGAATTAGTTTACTGCTTACTACTTGAATGAGATTTTCAGTTATATTTTAACAAATTAATAATCTGTGGACTGTAATAGAAGTCTTGCGACATAGACGCGACGCGACGCACAATCATAAAAACATGGCGAACTGAACACGCTTTATTTATTTCGCGGCGGAAGTTTTTTTTATTGTATTTAGCAAGGCACAAATACAGGTAAGAGATCAAAAAAAAATCAAAGTATCAATAATAACTTAACTCTAAATATCTCTTAAAATCTAATGTCGTTTAATATATGTGCACAACTTTCATTGATAACAAATACTGTTTATAGTAAATGAACTAAAAATCTAACAATTAAATAGAAATAAATATATTAAATGAGTGAATTTTAAAAAAATTAAGAAGACTGGTGAAAAGTATGTCGTGTTGTAAGTTAACTTCGTTATATCGCCTACACATTCTATTAATGGGACTATTCTCCGATACATTATTGCTACAGGGGGGAACGCTAAACAATTGTTGATGTCTAATGGAACGAGTAACCCAACAATTCACTTCCAAGTGTACCATTTGATATTTTGTGAAGTGTATATAGATCCGCAACATTTCTTCTTTTTCAAGACTTTTAAGATTAAACTTTTAAGCCTATCTTCATAGTCTGGTAGTTTACGTCGCAACCCAAGTTTGCCACACAATGACCTTAGGAATGTATGCTGTATGGATTCAATTCTATCCACATGAACCCGATATATCGGTGACCAAGTTGATGAACAATAAATACTCCAATATGCTTCGCACCAAGCTAACATAGAGAATTATACAAGATCTCGCTTTTTTAAAGGGTTTACTGGTACGTAGTACAAAATTGAGGATACGACTAGCCTTACTAGTGATGTTATCATAGTGTGTCCTAAAAGAAAAAGTTGAATCAGAGAAAACCCTAAGATCCTGAACACTACTCACCCTCACTATAGGATTATTATCGATCTGGTAGTTGTAATCAATCGGGTTCTTATTTTTTGTAAATGAAATAATCTGACACTTTCTAATATTTAACGACAAGTGATTTTTATTACACCACAAACTTACTATGTGGATGTCACGCTGTAAGCTGTGACAGTCCTCTATACTGTTAATTTTGTGAATAGGTCATTAACATAGTACATCAGTAACAACAGGGGACCTAAATTGGATCCTTGCGGTACACCAGAAGTTGCAGAAAACGGCGCAGATTCAAATCCGTACACTACAACTAATTCAAAACAAATTGTCAGGAAGGAAGTTAACCACCGATAGAGGTTACCATGAATACCAAAATGGTAGACTTTTGACAATAAGATAGAATGATTGACACGATCAAATGCCTTACAAAAATCTGTGTAAATAGAATCAACTTGTGTTTTGATAACAAATGAATCACATAAGTAAGCTGTATAGCGAGAAGGTTAGAGTTTTTCGATCTATTGCGGACGAAACCGTGTTGTTTATTACTTAATGTATTCGAAATATGATTAAAAATATGTTCATATATAATCCCTTCAAATAACTTAGCAAAACAACTTAATAAGCTAATTGGTATGTAGTTAGTGACATCTTTTTTATCACCAGCCTTATGTATGGACGATATTCTAGAAATCTTCCCAAGAGAAGGGAAAATACCCAAGCTAAGAGACTTATTAAATATTATTGCCAATGATTCTACTAAAGCTGCAGAACAAAGGCGAATTACTATAGGCGGTAAACCATCAGAACCAGCACTCTTATGGATGTCGATCCTCTTCAGTCGCGTCAAAATTTCATCAGGAGGTATATGGATATTGCTAATCGCAAAGTTAGAAGGCGAAAAATTAGGAGCGTAGTTGGTAGATATGTTAGTCCTATAAACGTACGAGAAGTAATCCGCAAATAATTTAACAATACCTTCACCTGTGTCCGTTTCTTAATCCCGATAATACATAGTACTAGGAATATCATTTGTCAGTTTCTTACGTTTAGTATACCTCCAGAAAGCCTTCAGATTGAGAACTAAATCATCTTCAATCCGTGATATGTAAGTCTTAAAGCAATGAAACGACAATTTTTTACATCTTAATCGAAGCATTGAAAAAGAATCATAGTCTCTTGGGTTTCCATAGCGCTTAAATAGCGAGTGAAATCTATCTTTACTTCTAAAAAGATTAATAAGTTGCTTTGAAAACCATTCTGGGTAGCGTTTACGATTATGTTTTATTATAGGAGTATACTTTTGGCAAAATAGAATAAAGAGTGTTGTAAAAATATTGGACAAAATCATCTCAGTTCAGAACCATATACGCACCAGTCAACTTCCTGCAAATCAAGAATACATTTTTCATAATCCGTTCTATAATAACACAGATTTTCATTTGAGGGATTATCTATTAAAGTGAACAACATACCACAGAAATCAAGTTCAAACGGTGGATGATGAAAGTCTAACCGACTAAGGGCAGTAGTTTGAGTGAGTGTACAGACCTTAATGTAATCTGAAGAAAATAACACCAATTTGGTGGATGTTTTCATTTCTCAGAAAAAGCAACCTGCAAATCTTCATCGGGAACTAGACTAATTAAAACTATAGACCGCCTTTATGCAAATTGAACTATATCAACGATTAATAGAATATTTATTATTGCCTACGACATGCTGTTTAATAATTTTGTTAAAAATTAAATACACACAAGTACTTATAGCTGTAATAAAACATAAACGTGCCTACGTGTACATATTACGTATTTCTAATTAATTTATACAAACGTGTAGTAGGTATGCTGTTTGTGTTGACGTATGCGAAACACACAGTCCATAGATAAAGTGATCAGCAATATACATTATTCAGAATAGTGATTGCATACATCGTGTGAACGTAAAATACGTATTATCATCAATATTATCCGTAGGTTATAACAAGAGTAATTTATTAGTTATAATCGATTTTAAAGCCCACAAGAACGTCCTTCGCATCTACTTACTACCAGCAACTATAACAGATACACTATTTTGCATTGGTGTTTAGATAGATACTAATGGTCATAATTTTTTCCATAAATATGATTGTGACTTCAACAAATTATCTATAATCTTTTGAGTTACAACCTACGTACAAGTTTTTACCTTAGTACTATAATAACTGTTTAATTTAGTCAATATGTTTATTCTTGATATACTACTGGTAGTGTTTTGACGTTCATACGCGCCTAAATTGAATAAAGAATTTTTGAGTTCATATTTTGAATAGTCATACTTAGAGATGCAAATTTTGAGGTCAACATGACAAGCAGAATAGTTAATCTTATTAGTTATAACTATTTCCTGGTGTTACTCATACGTAACGGCTTCTTTTTAATATATATTTTAATAAATCTGTAATTCTGTCTGTACAGCTAATTTTTTATCCAAATTTTCCGATAGGCATACTATATGAAAGTTACTGTGATCACGAATATGGCATTAAATAAATTTTTGTCTGTCTGTCTGTTTGTATGTCCGGATTAACTCAAAAAGTACTTGATTGATTCTTTTGAAATTTTTGTTTATATTATCGGTCAATGGATAGGGTATAAGAAATTTCAATATTACTTTTAGAAATCTTTAAAAAAAAAAATTTCCAATAAAATCTTTTACGTTAATTCTTGGCCGATGTTGATGAAATGTTGTACACGAAAAGTATAAGTCATTACAGGGAATGGTAAGTTATGAGAATTTTCAATAACACTTTTAGGAAAAGTAAAAAAAAGAATTTACAAATATTTAAAATTTAATTAATACTTAACTGATTTTGATAAATTTTGTACTCGGGAAGTCTAAGTATTTATATAATTAATGGGCTATAAGAATTGTCAATATTACTTCTAGAAATAAAAAAAAGAAGTAAAAAAAATTAATTTTCATTAATTCTCAACCGATTCTGATCAAAGTAGACGAGAAACAAACATCATACTATAATTGAGAAGCTATAAGAATAGATAATAATGCATTAGAAATTTTAGATTATGATGATAATTTTCAACCGATTTTGATGAAAATTGTACACTGGAAATACATGCCACTGCTCAAATCTTAGGCTATATCAATTATCAACAATATGAATAAAATTACGGGATGTAAATAACTAGTGCATACAAACAAGTGCGGAGTCGCGGGCACACCTCTAGTACTTGTAAATATTTTTACGACTCACGTGCCAGGGCCGTGTTCTGTTGACCTTACTCCATATGCAAAAACAAAGTACAAAAAACAAGGAATCCATCACGTTTTAACACTTCAATTACAGTTTATAACATAAATATCATGCCAGGGGTTTATAACGGTTATTGAAATTGTTTTTAACTATTATTAACTAGCATCCGCCCGCGACTTCGTTCGCGTTAATCTATACTAAAATTATAATCCCTATTTCTCCACGGCAAGAAAACATATCGCTGAAGGCATAGCTCTTATAATCATAGTTTCTCAAATTTTTAATATTAATTATAGGATACATCAATATGATCCTCAATAATCAATAATAAGAAAAATAATACAATTATTTTCCACAATAATTATCTAACTTAGCTTCCTATAATTGGTGAATTAATGTTTAAAATCGAATCATTCGTTCCAGAGATTACCCGCAACAAACATATAAACTTTACCTTTTTGTAATGGTAGCTGTATGAATGTATACACGTATTAAATGCTCCATGAACGTGAGAATGTTTGAAAGAGAATATTTAATAACTTAACTCTCATTGATGGCATTAATAGCAATATTACGCACGTTTAGAGCCAAAGGGTTAAGAGACGTGTAGTAGGGCACATAGAAATTTCTTTGGAGATTTTATCTCTACTCGTGGCAATGGTGATGGCAGGATGGGATGATTGCATGCACCTACAGAAGATCACAGCTAATTAACCTTGTGTTATGTTTCTGCGGTGAGTAGGGTTCCAGAGCTCCTTGGGGTAAGGGGTTGAAGGTCGGCGACGCGTTAGTATAATATGGTACAACATGGTATAACAGGTGTGCATAGGCTACTTTAGCCGCTTATTATCAGGCGGGCCGTATGCTTATCTGCCACCTTAGTGGTATAAAAAAATAAAACAAAATTCTAAATATGAATAAATATGTATCATTGTGTTTATAAATATATATTTTAATAGCTACAACTAATTTTACCTTTTGTCTCTCACTTGCTACTGCATTTCAGATATTATAAATATGATTGCCATGTACTCAAAGACCTAAAAACATGACAATAATAGAAGTTACATAAGTATGATGTTTAAAGAAGTTAGGTTTTATTAAGTTGTTTATTGATTTATTGTAGAATCGAATTGGTTTAGTAGTACAAACGGCAACATTGTTCTTTTTAAATAAATTCCACTGATCAATAAATAGAACTTCGATAGATTAAAATATGAAAATTGTCTTTTTTGTATTCTATGCGATCTATAATTTATAACTATTATTTTGTTCAAAACCACACGAACATGAAAGCAGACATACTTGCAAACAACATTCCCAAAATTCTTTACTGTCAGCCCGGTAAGAGCACCGAAAGACTATGACATACTTTATCGCGATATATTAAAATCTGCGAGTCTTTCCTTTAAAATCCTAACACTATTGCTTTAATGAGCTAGGTATTGGTTTCTAGTTTGCTTTCTACACACGGCTTCGCTCGCGTAGACTATGTAACTATAAGATTTGTAATGCTTTTTTAAATTTTAATTGAAATTTGACATATTGCTATGTATATTATTCGTATAAAGATCAACAAATTTTGCAAATTGAATGTGTGTGAACAAAGCTACGTAGAGAAGCACACATGCAAACTGTTTCGTTACCACTGTTTGGTTCTAAAATTTTTAAGCTGATCACAGGATACATAAAATCAATCTACTCCGAAAAGTAGTATTCCCCATTCAAACTTTTCTACCCCTTTTATACCCTTAGGGTTTGAATTAAATAAAAACGCTGACATACTGTGTTTATATATTCGACACGTTATTACAATATTTTTACTAAATTCTAAATAAATCCGAGTCCATAAATATTTTTTCTCAAACATACTTTGGCACCCATTTTTGCACCCATAGGCATTGAATTTCGAGAAGTCCCTTCTTAAACGATTCATTAAAATATAAAATCAACACTCTCTCCAAATTTTACTTTTTTATTCTTAGTGGTTTGGTCTATATATTATATTTATAATCTATATTATATTTCCTAAATTTATTAATATAATAAAGCGGAGGAGTTGTTTTGTTTGTTTGTTTAAAGACGCTAATCTCTGGAACTACCTTTAATTCTTTTTGTATATGATAGCCAGACTCACAAGGAATAGTATAGGCACTATAGGCTATCTAACATTAGGTTATAACTCTTAGCTAGCTGCAAATATTGATTTTTGTTAAGTAAGTCGGAAGTGGAAGTGTTTCCGAACTCCTTTACCCTCGTGCGCTGGCGTAATGTATAATGATAAGTTAACACAATGTTCTACAAAAATATTGTTTCTTAGTATATCCAAAAAAAGTCCGCGATACTATTTGCCTATTTCTTATACATAAGCTACAATAAGGTATTTTGCGATAACAATTTGTTGAAGAATAAAAAATGATTTATGAGCATTATTTTTGGGCATGGCATATTAATCCTTAGGAACAAAAGTTACTTTATCATAAAGACATTTTGGGTGCGTTAGTGGCGCGGTGTTTGTGGGATAAAATTAACACAGGTGAAACCGTGGGGCACCGCTAGTATAATATATAGATGGGCTTGGATAATCTACAATATTATTATGTACATTGTATATGAATATTTAAAATTCATATTATACTAATGAAATGGGTAATTCACGTTGCTTATTTAATCCATTCACACAAAACAAAGCCACGGTTTCATTTAATGGTTCTATGATAATATATATTTAATAGCAGTGATAATTATGCATGAGTTGTAATGTGACCTATATGCGATTGTGTTAATTCATCTTTAACTACGACTCTGCTATTGCATGGTACATAAAACATAACGTATAAAAATTAAGCAGTTTAAGTACTCCTCATAGTTAAAAAAAGTGTGCAAAATATCAAAGACGACGTATTGCGTCAACAGTCTTATTAGATGTTAGGAAATGCAGATGCAAATTGTATGTTTGAGTTTTTATCTAATATTCTGTTATGAATACATTATATTTTATCAAAAGGATATTTATAATTCGAGTTATAAGAACATCTTCATGTTACATGTGTAATCATTTTATTTATTAAATAATAATCTTTCGACATTTCAGTGTTTCGCAACTATCAATGACAGTAAAAAACATCTATTACCCTTGTAAAATGAAAATAAAAATCTACAATACTCGTAGTACACAAATATGTGAGACAAAAATGAAAAAAAAAACTTTTATTATTGTTACCCAACAATAATTCAATGGAGATAAAAAATGTTAACACTGACCTGGGTTTGCTGGCGTTTTACGTCGTCGGGCCGATGCTCTTTTCACAACTGTTGACACCAAAGAATCCATTTCACTACCGGAATCCCAACGTGACCTTTGAGGAGCTGGCCTTGACACTCGGCCGTCATCCTCTGTGTCTCTATCACTACTCGTAGGCGGGAGATTTGACTCATCACTCTCCGGGGGCGGATTGATTTTAATGTTTTTATTGAAAACGCCTATCATCGTCACATCGTGTATATCGTCCGAGCACGTAAATGGATGGGTCAAAGTTCTTCGTATGTTACTTTTCCTATGTTTCACTTTCACTGACCCCTCTGACAGAGATCGTTTACCGTTCAACTTGTTGTCGGTTTTTATGTCGCCCCGAGCACATTTTAGATCGGAAGGCGATAGGGATTTCTTTCTTGAATTGCGTCTTTTGTTGCATCGCTTTTGTCTGCTCGAATCGCGTGTTGCCTGCATCTTCACTACATTTGTACTATCTGAAACAAATACACGATTTCACTTCATGAAAATATCTAAAGTTTGTATTCTCGTATTCTTCAAAGTCGTGCTTCAACGACACGACTGATGGTATTTTTATATTCTTTTTTTTTATTGACAACAATTATATATAAATTATAATATAATATGTTTTCACAATTGATTGAATATTACACCTGTATAAATTCATTTATTTACTGAGGGTGGGTATCTTTAGACGTATCAGCATTTTATTTTTTTAATATAAGTTGATCATTTCGTTAGTAAATATTTTAACTGTCTAAAGTCTAACCTATAAGACAAAATCTAGGTAATTGGGTCATACATGTGGGAATATTTAACTTATTATTAAATTAAATTAAATAAATTTCATCGTAGTTAACTTACGACGTTATATATTACAAGGAATAACGTTAAGATGTTGATTTTTTTATTACGTCAATGAGTGCAATTTGAATATAATAAATCCCCCCAGTCTTCAGAAATAATTAGTTTTCAACAAAGCTATATTATACATATTACTTCTGATAATGTAACACTTATGTTTAAAATTTTAGGATAATAATTGTACAAGTAATAAAATAAGTGTCTGTTAAATAATAATAACAGCTTTTAACTATAATAAAGTATATGAAAGTACAATACTTATTTAAAATAAAATAAAAATCAAATTTTTATCTGTCTGTTTGTTCCGGCTAATTTCGGAAACGGATAGACCGATTTTGACGGGTCTCTCACATGACAGATAGCTGATGTTATAAAGAGTAAGTAAGGCTACATTTATATCAGAAAAAAATTAAGATTCCGCACAAAAAAGAAATTAAGTTAGCAATGTCCAGAACCGCACGCGCCCCACGCGTACCTTCTATTTGCCACCGTTGTCGCATACGAAATTCCAAGCCGATGAAGTTGCAGGCATAGCTAATTAATTATATAAAATTATTTCATATACACTGAACCAAAAACAATATCACTTAAAGCAGCTTCTGCAGCGCTGTGACCTTAAATGTCGAGTGAACTGTTTTTGTTCTGTATAAAATTGTGTCGATTGTTATAATAATAAAGAAAATCAATAGTACTTAATCAAGTAAATGGATACTTACTTACTTACATACGAACTTATGCTTTTTTTTAAACGTTTAAAAGATTTACTTAATGATTTCTCGAAATGTAATAACATGCAATTAAAAATAAAATACCGATTTTTCTTGTAACATTTACTTTAATAATACATTTTGTTTAGGTTAATGTAATAGCAATTAAAAAATACCTACTATCTTTTACATAAAAAACCTATTTAGGTGTTATTGCCAAACCTCTACTTATATAATTATAATACTTTTAGTAAATAATTTATTACCTTTTATCTATAAATAGAATTACTTCATATATTTATATATATGTTGAAATTTATATACATAATATAACTTAATAAGAGTTATTTTATTAATGAATTAATATAATGTTTGTAATGTATTTTATTTTCGCATTACTACCTATAACAACTACAACAATTATTGTAACAGCTACTATATAGACACATGATTTACACCTTAAAACCCAAGAAACATTAACTTCCTATGTGGTGATTATGTATGTAGATAGGTGTTACAGAGTCGAGGAGCTTCGTAATGGAATTAATAAATAACAAACCCAGAGAAGCGTTACGAGCCGGAATATGTTTTTATTTAAACTTAGGTATCAAATTACAAAATCATACCGTGAGAAATATCTGACTTTGTCATTATATTATTTGAATTTATAAAAGATTATCATATTCCCTATTCATTAATGATATTATAAAAGTATAATATTTGATTACCTACCATATAAATATTCTTATATAAATCTTTATTAGCATCTCACTTATTAACAGATTTTAATTTGCTGTATACCCGCTTGTTTACAAAATATGGTTCTAGTCGATCAATTCTTAAATAAAAAGATATAATAATTATAAAATTGCAACGTGAAACATTATTTCGTTTTGTAATTTTATAATTTTTGTAAAATATTATACAATTATTATAATTCAGGGGAATGGCGTTTTATGTCACAACGAATTTATTACTGTAACTACTGAAACTTAATTTGCTCTTTTAACTTTTAGTTTTGTTATTGTTCATAATATAGCAATATTTAAGTGATGTTAATAAAGAATAATATTAAATCTGTTGCTAGCCGTCCGTTAATCGGATGAATAATTACATATTATTCCGTAAAAAACAGACGAATAAAATAAAATAATCGTCCAATAAAAAGTAAATAATTATTCGTTTTTTTTTTTTACTATTCTGTCATCGAAATTTTGAGTTTATGTCTGTCTAGGACTCGGCTCGTGCATTATGATGATTATGATCTCAGTTCAAATCTAACCTAACCAATTTCATTGCTACAAAGAAAAAATGAAAATAGCTCAGACACATAAACCACAAAACGGCACAAAATTAAGAACGGATGAACAAAATAAGTTAATCGTCCGATTATTCGGATGAATAGATTTATATTGTTCGTCCGTTTTATTACAGACGACTAGACACTTCGTAATATTAATTTTTAAATACATTAAACTATATTATTTGCATTTTTAAATACAAAATAGACATCAATTCATACCTGTAGTAAAAAGTAGTACATGTTTTCCTAAGTAGGTACAAACCACACACAACCGCAAACCAAAGAAATACTATCTGCACTACATCGAACGCCGATACGCGATATCACAGTTTCATTATTTCACAAAACAAACACATGTTGTCTCCAGATAAAAGATTTTTCAATTTAAAACAAAATCACTTCCTAAGCACATTAGATAAAAGAAAATATCTTAATGTTCTGTTAATTTGTTTTCGCGTTTCGAAAATTATACGGCAAGGAAAGGTTTCAAAGTATTGACATTTGCCATATTTTTTAAATACAAACTGCAGGTAGATAGTTCCGCTAATCTTAATTTTTCAACGAAAAAGTTGAAAGGTTATATTTCACGGTCAACACGCAACAAGAACGGCGTCCGAGCGCAACGGTTATGCAAACTGAACTAAGTAAGTACTTTTGACTATGTGAGTATACTTCATGCTCTATGTAGGTGCACGCCCGTGAGACACCTCGATCGAAAGTAAAAAGGTAATTGTTTATCATAATAATGAAATTAATGTTTATAGTTATTATTATTACGAATAGGATATTACAATAACTATTATATTTATTACGTACATGCAATTTAATACAATTCTGATATTATTACTATAATATTGGATTAGTTAAAATGATGATAACAGAGATGTATGTACATTTTAAAGGTATACTTGGTGATGAATACCATTTCATACAATTTTTTACAATCCAAAACAATCATCAATGCTCAGCCGATTCTGATCAAGGTACATTGATTGTTAGAATTTGTTCGCAACCAATTAATTAAATTTTGTACTCAGGAAGTACACCTATGTCATTTTTAAAATAAAATTACAGGATGAAAACAATTACTACGTAATATACTCGTTCGAAGCCACTGGCACTATATACTAGGATACATTACACAATATACTAGATTATAAAATTACAAATAGAAGATGAAATCAAAGCACAATTCATATTCTGCAAAAACACAACTAGCCGAACATTCATTTAGAGATACGTACTATAAATCTGGACAATTTTTGTTCCAATTTTCTTCCCCATATTTAATTAATATTATGATTTACAAAATAAAGTTTTCTTTAGCGTAGTTTGTCTCGCTCGTTTGGAACAATACATTGTTTCTGTAGCAAGGCGATGCGACACGGTCATTACAGCAAGGAAGCCGAAACGATAACGCGTAGCCGTATAAACAAACAAATGGCTTACCCGTTTTCCACTTACAACGCGTTTTATTCGACAGTCTAATGGTAATCCCTAATTGAGTAATTGTTTCGACTCCGTGTATTTGCCTGCAGTCACCATCGACTTCAAGAATTATCGAACATTACAGTGTTCTTTTTTTCATAACTACCAACCACTTGATGAAATTCAGACTCATTTGTTGAACATAACATATTTTGACGTTACTAAAAGAAACGCAAAAGTTATCGACTACGGTATTCGATATAAACAAGATATTTTAAAGTAACTTTTAAAATACCAAAGTTAAAGAAGTAAGCAGTCTCCAAACAAAAGAAGAAGTTAGATCTTTCTATCGACGCCCGATAAAATACAAGGCCTATATCGTTTAAAGATACGGTTTTCTAATCAATTTTGATTAAAGCAAGACTGTATCTAAATATTATGACTTACCTATATTCTTGAGATTTAAATGTCAGAGAAAACGAATTCTTTATTACTTTGAATGTTCACAATCGCATTTTAATATTTAGAACGAGACGAGAACGAGATTTAGACACACAATATGTTAATTGGGAAAGGATATTGTTCTAGTAATAAAGTAAAAATCATTAAATTTTAAATATTTTGTAGACTAAAGATTTCTAGACAATTTTATTTATAAGAATTAAAGAATTGTATTTGTTGTTTTATTGTTCTATTGTTCTATGCACTTTTAATGTGTGTTTTGTGTTCAAGATTACCGACCAGTTGAGCCACTTGTATAATTTCATAAACAACAACACAAAATGATTGTTACGTGTGAGGTTCCTCATTTTGTTTAACTTAGGAGTTTGAATATGAATTTAAAACGGCGCGGCAACTGCATCTGTTTCTATTGTTTAATTTCCATCGACCTTAAAATATATCGTCCAGCCTTTACAATAATCAACAATTTCAATCACCGAGTTTACTATCAATGCTATATGATATACAACAAAAATGTAGATTTAGTCGCGTTTGTCTGGTATTGACGTAGTCCAATATTCTTTGGTTCGCGAACTGGTGGAGATACCAGATTACGGAATCTATTTTTGGAGTGGTGTCCTGTTATCTTATTAGTTGTCAAAATATTACGTAATACCTAAAAAACTAAGGTGAGGTAAGTACATAAAAGATTTCTAAGATTTTATCAATTACCTATCTGTACACAGAAAAATACGGAGCATTGTAGATTTATACATAAATATATAATGAATAGATAATATTTATAATACTTTGTTTCCGCAGGATAGAGTAGGTAAATGAGAAGCTATAAAGCGTAAAACTAAGTAATTTTTTTAATGATGCAATATATAATTTCCCCTTTTTGTTAGTGCCTTTCTGATGATTCGTACATGCATGCATGCATGCAATTTAAAGAAGTTACTAATTAATAGTTAAAACTTTTTATTTGTTATAACTTGTGGTAGGATACATAAATAATTTATAAATAGATATAGGTACCACTGATGTTATGTAGTTGCGACTTCACACCATATATTTCTTTAAACAAGTTCATTGAATATTACAGTTAAAATTATCATTAATGATGGGATGCATTTGCAACAGGTTCGCTCCCATATGTGTGACGAAATACGGTTCTCATAAAAGACAATGCGTGTATTTTTATCTATACGTTTATCGACATAACAATTTTGTACTAACCTCGCTTATATTCTTGTTTATTTAGTGATGGGAACATGCAGTGATAGCGAATTTATCGCGTAAAGATAAGAAACTTTCAATGTGCTTGAGTTTTATGACAATTATTTTAGAATACCTATATATTTTATACGTACAATTTAATAAAAGTTATAAATAAAATGAATGACATTTGTCAAAACATACTTAACAGTTACGCATTGTTTAATACTTAGAAGGGTTTTTTTACAAAACGAGCAGAAACGGCATAACATTCCATATTATTATTATTGTTTAAAGTTACCATAGTGTACTTGATTTTTTTTTGTTATATTGGTCGACTACCAGTCAGAATTGAATTTGTATTTTATTATAACCTATATTTATTGAGGAATGCTATCTAACTTCATGCTAAAAACCCTAAAAAGCGGAGCAATAACCATGAACGTCAAAAGGCGGCGTGATGGAGAATTTCTGGAATAAATTTAACATAGGGTTAACGGTACAGCTAGATTTATTATATTTAAGAAAAAATAAGTTACCTAACATTAATTTTACTACATTAAGTACCGATGAAGTTTCCATATTACTAAGTTTTTCAAATTTTAGTAGACTTTAATAAACAATAATGAAATATGGACATAAAAGATAACATTTATCGCTATGCTTCTTTGCAATACTAATGACTTCATCCAATGTATTTATCTATTTATAAGCCTACTAAAGCTGTTCACACTTTTATCATATTACAGTCGTAAACTCATATTAAGTAACAGATTTATTAGGTACAATGACTTTCGATAAGAGTTACTAAAATAAAACTTCAACATTAAAATGCCTGCTTTTTAATAAAATATATATCGAGTGAACACGTCAGGATTATTTATTCATACATACACATGTTATATTAATTCATGTCGGCCTAATTTTTTCTAGTATCTGTCAACTAGAGCTAAACGAGTAAAGTAATTCAATATTATTAGAATTGGGTTATATTATCGGTTTGGACACACGGTTCTTAAGTTTTGTCAATTTGTTATATACCTACAGTTAATTACATCTTTAGGTGTGTAGAAAAGTAATAATGTAAAAAATTGTGTCTAAGTTTCATAGCTAGACCTACAACCATGAATATTACGTAGTTTAAGATGTATATATAGGCGTAACTACTTATAAGTCAGATTATTAACTGATATTAACTATTATAATTTAAGAATTACATCTAGATCAAAAATTCAAATGTTCATGTTATTCCAAAATTTGTTCAAAAATAATAAGTAAAAATCAGTAGAAATCTAAGAAATAGCTAATTACTAATGTAATGATTAGGTTGAAAGGATATAATGGAAAATTAAAATAATTTGTACTTGCGGAAAGTGATGTACTGTGATTAGGATAGGAGATATTAAATTTGTCGTATAAAATTAATTCGTGCGAAACCGTATGGCACAGCTAATATAAAGATAGAGGGAAACTTAAAACTTTGAGCATAAATTTTTATGTACTTATTTCGAATACTATGAGCTCCTGGGAGCATAAAAAATAAAATAAACAAAGGACCACCATAATATACAATATTTATAATGCTTCTTACCTTATACCGGATTCTTATATGGATTTCCGATAGTCAATAACTATACCACAGCACCACCTATCCCGATTATTTTACTGAAAACTTTTGCAGGTTCCTAACCAACAAAACAAAATAAGAATTATGCATATCCATCGCTCGAATCGTGAGTTACGATGGGTTTAGTCCAAAAGAATTTTGGATTTTTTTAAAAGTTAAAATGCAATTTCAGCTTTTCCAAAATATTTCAAACCTCCGGGAAACTATTAAAAATTTTAGTTCCCTATAAATATTATTCCTACTAACGAACAGCATTTATATAGATTATATCTCTATAGATTGAAATCATACTTAATTTTGTGAGAAAACAGTGGGTTTTTCATTTAACACATTTAAATAACGCAAACGTAAAAAATACAGGCTAAAATATTTCAGCTTTGCCTTTTAAGTAACGCGACAAGTAACTTTCGACAAGTTGTTAGGTCAAGTTGTAGGCCTGTCTTTGTGACTGGGTGTCCCAGTTCTTACACAACGCAAGACTGGCTGTTACTTGAATGACATAGAGCTATGCGGGACGACTAACTCGGCACTCGTAGAACCTAGACATTTATGACATTATGAGTATTTTGATAAATTCAAATGTTATTAAAATATATTAAAAGATTATCAATATGTATTTCATATTTGAGAACTAGAAGTAAACTTAATATTATATGTTTAACTGTGCCTGCGGCTATATTTGCGTGAACTACAAGTGCGCAAATCGTACTGCCCCCGCTATCACCTACATCGTGGCGATCACCCGTCGGTTATTCTAAAGACAAAATTCTTATTTTGAGTGATCCTTAGAAGATAGACATATGCCATCGATGTTTTTTTTGTAGGTCTTTTGAAGATCAATCAAAATGACAGTAGAGTAAGGGTGTCAAAATGCCGAAACTTGGCTTGTGCTTTTGCCGTGCATATAATTCCGTGGTATCAAATGAGCGTTGCTGACTCTTTCCCAAATATTCACTTCATAAATATTTATGCTTGAATGAAATAATTTCCATTAATCAACAATGACATTGAGCCTTTAACGAGGTGTGAAGATCGCATTATTATCTTTGAAATAAGTTACACTGACGTTTGTTTCTTATTTATAGTTTTTGTTAATTTCCTCATCGCTGCAGGCCGTATTAAAGGAAATCCATTGTATAATGACTGCTATATTTTTTGTCGACAACATAATTGCAGATAATGTAGTAGATAGAAATAAAAAGTGCCTTTTTCTAAAACATAAACCAATTGGATGAGTAGGGAAAAATATTTTGTTAAATTTACTGGTTAAAAAACAATTAACCTTATTATAATTAAAAGTAAGTTTTTAAATAATCTTAAAGTGAGCAAACATAAATCATTTAAATAAAGATCGATCAATTTTAAATTAACAGTAAAATCTTAACATTAAAAGCTAGATAAATTGAGATCATCAATCGTCGTTTGAACTGAATGAGTTAGTAAGCCATGTTGTCTAATCGGAAACAATTGGTAACTCATCAGATGTAGTGGTAAATGGAACTTCACTTGATACTTCTATTAGCAACTCATCTTCTTCTAGTGTCGCTGCATATTCGTCACCGGTAGGATGGATTGTACGGCACAGCCCATTTTTTTGGGCTTCGGGATATTATTTATTTATCCAGTTGCATCTTGTATGTACATTTGTTCTTATATGATAAAGTATCCCAATACATGGGTACCCTCAATAAGCTATGGCAAATTATTAATTTGTTTTTCAAACATACATTTTATTTTGAGAACGTCTACAGTTGCTGTTGGCAGACTCTCTGCTCACACAAGACTGTTGTTGACGGGAAAGAACAACAAGGTAGTGGCTGACTTACAAAATATTACGTAAGAACGGGTTTTACCCCCCTCCCCCCAAGATCAGGGCACGTAGAGATTTTTTAACCCCTCTCGGGACCCTTACGTAATTAATGAATGGCCTCTAACAGTTCTAATGTCACCTAATGCCATCACTACCGAAACCAATAGAATAGTTTTATCTATATTGTATGGGCCGAATTACTGTTGGATCCTTTATTGCCAATCACAGGGATAAGAGGTCTCACTACTAATAGATGTGCGCAAAATAATTTGAACGCGCTGCAGCCAACATCAGAAAACAATGCCTCAACCAATTGCCTCGATACATCTATCGCTTTGCGGTAGGTTGGTACTAGTTGTTCGATTTCGAATGGATTCGTGTCTTTGCTCTGAAGACTGATGTTCTATTATATATAACAAACTTACTTTAAAAACCTAAAATATATTATAAAGAATATGTGCATCATCGTTCGCCGCGCAGCTGGATTTTATAAACTATATTGTGTTTGGTGACGTGCAAAATAAACTCTAAAGACACATTCATATGTGTATTGTGTGGACGGCGCTGCGACGGAATCCATAGCTCGGACTTCATGGTCTAGAGTCTTAGACCACCACCAGGTTAGTGAGATTGTTCTATCTTTGGTATAGGTGAGAGAGGATCCAGTGGTGTAAGCCTAAACTACCGGTAGTTTGCTGCCTACCCCGCATACCATTGTGTCGCCTTCCTTCGGATGTCGAATAATATTATCTTTATTAAATAATCTATTATATATTAGGAACCGTAAAATCTCATTTTATTTATATGTTCATTCATTTCAAGTACGTAGTTAAAAATAAAGTACCGTGTAAATGTACCAAGTGACGCGTTTAACGATTATTGTATTATAATTACATACGTAATAATTATTTCTTAACGTTTTTTATAATTTGGTTGTCAATTTATAATTTTTATTTTTGAATTTCAACCATGGCCGAAACAAGAAGACGTAATAAAATTAAATTACAAGAATTTCGATTACGTTCGTACTTTGCAAAAAATCAAAGTTTTTATTATTTGACTTTAACCTTAGAAAGTACTCCGGATGAAATTCCGAATTTCTTAAGTGTTACTAGTAATCTATCAACTTTGCGGACGTAATTTATGGAGCAAGTAGAAGAGTTGAATTTATTAAAAATGGACGAGAACCCTAACTACGAACCCTGTTATAAACAATGGGAGTCATTTGAAACTCAGTACTCTCTCATATCCAAAGTAAAATTAGTTCGTTAAAGGAAAACAAAAAACCGAACATTGAGTAATTAATTCAAAATTTAGTAAAATTACCACCCATTCAATTATTAGAGTTTAACGGGGATCCGAAAAGCTGGCCGATATTTTTTGAATGTTTTACCAATATCGTGCATTGTAATGAACAGTTGTCGGACTCGGAGAAAGTGTATACTATCTGTGTGGACAACTTACAGGGAAGACTCTTAGCTCTATTGCGGGTATATCGCCGACAGGCGCTAATTATGAATTAATTTTTAATACTTTAGTTGATAAATATCAAGATGTACGTACATTAATTAGGTGCTTCGTATTTAGAGGAAATATTCAATTTAAAAAAGATGCAGGTTCCTTCTAGTGACGGTTTAAATTCGTTTATTGACAGATTTTCAATTTTTATTAGTGCGTTCGAAAAGTTAAACATTAAAAATAAATTAGATTTTCTTTACTTATACATGGCACTTAAAAAAGTAGATACGGAAACGGCCCAATTATTTGAGAATTCTGTGCGCGAAGAAAAGGTTCCGACGTATCCACAATTTGTCAAATTTGGTTAGTAAAAATTTGCTGTCACATGACAATGTGCCTGTACCTAGAAATTTTAGGCCTAATATAACTACAAAAAATTCGCTAGTTTTGGTCGCAGCGGAAACGACGTGTCCGTTATGTAGTGCTGCGGATCACGATAAGATTTTTCGATGTACAGAATTTTTGAAACTTAGCGCGAAAGAGCGTTATAACGTAATTTAAAAATATAACGGTTGCGTAAAGTGTTTGAGTTTTATGCACAAGTCTCCAGCTTGTAATACCAAGACTGTATGTAAAAGTTGCCAGTCTGAAACTCATAACACTTTACTGTATTTTCCGAATAATATAAAAACTTTTGGGAATGCGTACGATCCGGTCGAAGGCCACACCGATGTGTCGTCTGATGTCACGATACTAGAATAAGTGAACCAGCTGACGGTGGAGTTTCGTTGTGCTCTTTGCAGAATGCGGGGGCGCACACCTAGACTTGTTCAAGCTTGGTTCCTACTTCTGTGTTATTAGCCACAGCGCGCGTTCGTGTTGTGGACTCGAGTGACCGTCAGCAGATGGTTCGTTGTCTTATTGACAGCGGCACTCAAACTCATTTTATTACGGAGCGCTGTTTTAAACGATTGGCCTTGCCATCGCTTCCTCTGGTTGCTCCGATTTCAGTGCACGGATTCGGTGGTGGTACGAACCTTGTTAAGGATGAGACCGAACTTGAATTCTCGTCGCGCTTTAACACTGACCTATCATATAAAATTCGTCCGTTGGTGGTCGATTATATTACAGATAGGTTGCCTACTTGTAAAATTGACAAGTCGACCTTGCCGTACTTGTCTAATGTTCCGCTTGCGGACGATACGTTTGAGGTTCGGGTGAAATAGATTTGTTAATCGGCACTCAATTATTCTCTCGCCTTTTACTCTCTGGTCGGATGCTCGGCCCGCCTGGACAACCTGACGCAGTACAAACTACGCTTAGATTTATTCTCATGGAAGAAGCTCCGATGCTTATAGGATCTGAGCGTGCTCGTACTAAGGCACTTTGCACATTTTCGGGGTCACCATTAGATGATGTAGTTTGTAAGTTTTGGGAACATGAAGAGGTACCTTCGCGTATCTCTGCTAGCAGTAGTCGGGAAAAGCAAGAGTGTGGCAACTTTTATAAGTATACTACAACTCATGGTTCACCTATTTGGAATTCAGTTACGCTGCTCTTTAAGTCGGACCCTCGGAATTAAGGTACTTCATTGGCTATTGCGGAAAAACTATTCTTTTCTGTAGAACACAAGCTTTTAGCCTCGCCACAGTTCCAACTACCTTTTGATAATATATGTGAAAAATATTTAGACCAGAACTATTTATCACCAGTCAGGGAGGTTGATGAATAGTTCTGAATACAAATGCTTGTAGAAACAAAGCTTTATCCTGTAACCCAGACCTTCATTCATGTCCGAATTTACAAGGGGGCATTTTCTTCAGATTATTTCACTTTCGATTGCTTCCAGTTGCATTTTATGCTGACGTGAGGCACATATATTCTGGTTTAATCCAAACTATAAATTATTGCATATATTCGAATTTAATAAAGTTTGTTTCAGGTTGTCTGTTAGTCTATTCTTAGCACTACGGACAATAAACAACTTTACGATGATGAGCATCACTACCACCACTAAGCAGCGAATCTCTTTCTAAAAGACTTTTGTATATGGACGATGTAGTTTCGAGTGAGCGGTCAGTCTCATCGGCTACTGGTGTCGCATTACGGTTGATTCGGAGGTTCAAGACTGGTGATTTTGATTTCATGAAGTGGTCGAGTAATTCCTGCGAGTTACTCTCCCAACTGCCAGAAACCCACTTACACCCACAGACTATCTTATTTAGTGATGACTCTAGTCAAAAGATTTTAAGTGTTAAATGCAAACCCAAATTTGATATGTTCACCTTTGATATTATATCATTTAGAAAAGTCTGAACTAAGCGGAATATTTTATCCGCAGTTACTAGAGTTTGGTACGTGCTAGGTTTTGCAGTCCCAGTTGTTTTATACGATGAAGTAGTTATTGAAAAGTTTTAGGTATTAAAAATAGACTAGAATGCAGTTCTACCTCAAAGTATACTGAAAAAATTGAAAAGGTTGGAAGACGAGTTACCTTGGTTGACAATCTTAGTATACCTTGCCATATTAGTGTCATAGACAATTGTGTGGTCACATTGTTGGCGTTTGTGGACGTCATTGAACGTACCTATGGGTGTGTTATTTATTTCATCGTTAAGTCTGATAAAAGTGTGAGCATTAATTTCTTATGCGCAAAATCAAAGGTCGCGACATTAATGTCAATTACTTTACCACGTTTAGAACTTTGCGCTACACTATTTAAGTTTAAGTTAGTCAGAGTAGTGTTAGATTAAAGAAAGTGATTAAAAATGTAATAGCTAAGTACTTATACAAATCATGCTTGATTTAAAAAGGAGTAAAAAATAATTAAAGGAAAAATGAACTTATTTAAATAAAATCGAGGTGAACATTATGTTTTATAGCTCTGCGGCAACTAGGTCTCTTAAGACATTAACAAAATAGTAAAATTAGTAAGTAAGTAATTCTTTCTTAGCTAAAGATTTCCTTATAAAAAATTATAAAGTGAAGATCATGAGCAAAACATTTTTTCTCTTTGTATCTCTGTATTTTGTTTGCACAATAAGTATGTTGTGTGAAAAACACAGTAATTAACAAAATATTCAATTTAATATAATCTAAACTTCATGTATAAATTAAAAATAGCAGGAAACATTCCATACGAAGCAGAGTGCTAAATAATGCCAATGAGTAAGTTTTCGAAAAAAGATAGTATAATATTTACAAACATACAATGGGCTTTTATTTTATCTATAAATAAAAGAGTAAAGAATCGAAATCTGTACATTGAAGATATTTGAGAAAAACAATACGGGGGGTATTTTAGAATCATGAACAAAACACATTTCGATAGTTTTCAAGTTTTTCTCTTTCTGTCTGTATGTCGGTATGTTTGAACGCCAATAACGCAAGGAACTGGACCAAATTTCATTAAATTTGGTAAATTGTAGTATAAAGTCTGACGGTACATTTAGGATGCATTTTTACTGTATAGACATATATATTGTGCCCCACGTCCACCCCTCTCTAGCGGCAGCTCAAGCCTAGGTCCGAGCCTCGGTGTGAAGCCTTTGAGTCTGGCAGCCACCCGCGTGATACAAGTGACATTGCACGTGCATCACTTAGCTACCCACATACAACAATACACACATATGAACGTACATACGTGCACACCACATAGGTACATAGGTTCTGTAAGGAACCTTTTTTTTCTTTTTTTACGCTAGATAGTGTAGAAATACTTTTCAGATCATTAAATACACATACATATATTCCCTCCCTTCCTCCAAGGAGGCGGGGAACATGTATATATGTATATGTTAAGTTAAGCCCAAATTTTACGGATAGGGACTTAGGCAGATCGCTATCGCGGCAACAAACCAAGCCGAGGTCCGGCCACTTTGGTACCCTTGCGCGCATGTTGCCCACGCTTTCGCACCTGAGTGCCTTAAGCGCTCGCCCCCAAGCCCGGTAAAACTGTAAAAGCCATCAGCGGCTTTGTTTTCAGATAGGGCCCTAAGGCTAACAATAAGGTCAGTTTAAAAAATAAAATAGACATGTATATAGACTATAAATTGCGTTTAGATTATCCACATATAAAAGAGAATGTATGTATATATAATTTTGTAATATATTTCAACTATTTAGTGAAACAAAGAGAAAAAATACCAAATTAATTTTCCAGGAGTATTCATAGATAGCGTTATACGACTTTGTTTAAATTATCATGAAATTGATTTGATATTTATTGTCACACTTAAGTATATTTTCTATTAGCATTTAAATAAATAATTGAAGGTTGAACTTTTATTATTATTTTTAAATGTTTTATGATAGATTTTAACGATATTTTTAAATACTTTGCGCTATCAACCATTCTATTAAATTACATTAAACATACATAATATAAAGCATTATTATTCACTGAATATTAACAGTTAAAAAAAAGTTATTAAATAAATTTGTTTATGTAAAAGACGTTTAACATTTAAAATGATTTTAGTTGGGTATTCTCAAAGCTTCCGATCAAATCACGTATGGTGAGATTGAGGTGAGGGGAGGTTTTTATTTAGTGGCTGTTTTTCATACACGAAATATACCACGCGGACGGAGTCGCGGGCACAGATAGTATATCTATGATGAAAACTCAATTTTCACACTATTATTGTTACTGTTATATTATAGTTATCACAGAAATTAATTAATACTTTTGAATCATTCCATTTTCAAAAGATTGAGCAATTATCATTACCATTGACACATATAAATGAACACTGTAATGCAGTACAACTTTGTTCATTCATATGATAAAAAATGTCAGAATTGCCCACATGCGTATTGTTCCATTCCAGAGTGTGTTGCCTTGATTTGTCCCGTCGTCACCTCTCTCTAAATACAAGGTTAGTTTGATTAAAAATTAATAGATTATTATAACCAAACGAGTCGGCGCAAAACGTGATCCGGTCAAATACAACGGTACAGACTACATATTATATGATTCACACAGTGACGGATGCTATATAATACAGTATAATGTTAGGTGGTCCGAAAAGGAAGTCTACCTGTAAACGGTTGCGTGTGTGTGTGTGTGTACTACCTACAGTAAAAACTTCGATTCTGGGTGCATTTCTTACCTGCTCGCTAAACTCGTAAAGATCCTAATTTTATTTATTTTATTATTTAAGATCTAAGATTTTAGCAAATAATTTATTTTTATTATTTCGTCGTAGTATTAGGTCGTTTGAAAGAAACCTACATGGGCTACTAAAAAAATATTCATTTTAATCATTGTGTTCGTCTATGTACAAAAATAAATAAACCTAGAAACACTCGGCGCCTTAGTATAGAAGTTTGGAAAATAGTGCAATTAAAATGAACCCTACAAGTGTCATACTACACCTAGATAGTGATCGATAGTTATAGCTAAGAAAATTATGTTTTAATGTAAAGTTGAATATTTTGTTATTTCCTACATAATACACCAAACGAGTTTTTTATGAAGGTAAAAATCACCATAAAGTTAGTAGGTACACCAGTCTGGCTAATGTCGTTTATTTTAACACGAGAAAGTGAACTCACTTTCCCTATAGACGCTTCGTGAATAGAATTTCCATTATACGTATTTCTAAATAAGATAAATTTCCATCAATGTTTTTGTTTATTGCAATTTTTGTCTAGAGATACATACAAAAATATTTTATTCAGTTTAGGTCCCAAAAATACACTTATGAATGTCAACACACTACTACCGGTTTCGAAAACATCCCAGTAATCGAGAAGAACCGGCAAGAAACTCCATGAGTATTTTATATGACCTATATATTATAGTTGACAAATTATTTTCAAAAATAATATAACATGTAACTGATGAAAAACTCATACTGGCTTTCCAAAACTCAAAAGTGATCTTTGACACTTACACTATACAGAGCACGTCTTTTGTGTACTCGCAGTATTTGTTTAAAAATGTGAGAAAAATATAAACTACACGTTAGTTCTTACACTCGGTCAGGCTTTAAAACCTGTCATATCTTGATTCATTCAGTAGAAATCTGATTTTATATATTGCATGATCTATTTACCCCCAATAAACATAATTGCGTCTTGATGTTGTTAGTCTATTGCTCCAATGCGCGGGCCGGCAACCTTTGTTTTAAACTGATGTTAGAATAATTCCGCTGGTTGCCAAGTCCGATACAATTGCCAACGTAATATTATTAAAAGTAGATAATAAATTTATTAAATATTAAGCATTAGCGTGTCTTCTCTTCTTTATAAACTAAGAATATTTGCAACATGGATTGATGGATGAATTATTGTACAATAATAGGAAAATAGTAATCTTGCAATAGATTTAGGATGGGTTTAGGGATTTAGAATAAATACGTAAACAATAAACAAAGTAAGAAAACGCAATTATTTCTTACATACAACACCGTAGTGAAAGAAAACTACAAATAATAATAAACTATAATGAGAAATAAAAATTACGTGTATGCGGATTGTTCACAACATAAGCAATATTGTGTGTGTACCAAATGGACTTTGAGTCAACGCCAGCAAAACAAGTTAAATCCAAAAAGTTATCCACGAGTTCCCTCCTTTCTATAATACATATAAGGTTCTTCAAAGGAGGCCTGAGGAGTCGTTTCAGAAGAGCGGTAAAGAGGCCATCGACGACTGCCAATGAAATCTGTGTCACCTACTATCGCCGCTTTGTGTGGACTGTACCTAGTAGTATATCAAAAAATTAGGTAAATATATCAGCCAGTATTTAAAAAAATCTCACTTCTTTTTACTATTTGAAAATTATGGAAGGTTTCACTCTAAAAGCTACAACTTTTACACATCTACAACTTTTTTTAACCGTACTGCTGCCAGCTACAACTTTCAGTTTGAGTACTGCCTTTTTCTCGTTTAAAGTATATGATTGGTAAAATATACTGCCAGACAAGATGTTCCAACAATTTTCAAAAATGTCACAAAAGTATCTGAACCGAACCCCATGTGAGTATGACTATTTAGTTCACCAGTTCACTTTCGTATCGACACGTAGAAAGTGCAAACCACGAGCAAGAGGTTATATTTACTGATCACGTCGTTTGTGTAACGCACCAGCCTGATAGTTAAGAGGAAATGCAGTCGGTGTTTAATCCATATAAAAGTAGGTATTTCTCGGTTTTATCCCTCGATAATAATAGTAATGACTAGAGCAAATATTTTTACACCGTACGATCTATATCTAGTACTTCCATTGTCTTATGTTTTAATTATTTCTATAAATTAATGTTAACATGATAATATTTAGGTAATTTTAATGTATAATGATGATATTAAGTTTTCTAAAATTAGTAACATTGACCAGTTTTAAATTGGCGTTATCAGACATCCAGCAAGCAAACATAACTAATATTAAAACAAGTAAAATAAAAAAGATTGGCATAGACAAAGTCATTATTGTTCTTGAAAAAAATATAGAAATCGGAGCAGTTTTGGAGGAGGAAACACGAGAATACGAAATCATGTTTTCGTGAATTTTACATGGGCATAATCAGTCTGAGCTGCAGTTTCTTTTTTTTAATTTAATAATCTTTTACATCTTTTACATCTTTACATACGCCAGGCCAGACCCATCGGAGCACACCCAAATTCTACAAAAGATAAATTTTTTTTACAGAAATTAAAATTATACTACACTATTAACTAAATAAAACAAACTATGTACTTCTATCACTTATAGTAACTATTAAAAACTAAGTTCCACAGCATACCAGCCGGACCAGAACTCGGTTCCGCTAGTATACCGTGGAACATACCAACATCTAAAGAACATAACCCTAAACTTAAAATTAAACGACTTCTGCTTATTTTATACCCAATACATTCCACCAATAAGTGTTAAACATCTTCTATTTTCTCATACTTCACAATTAGGTGAATTAACTTTTTTCATAAGAGAGCTGCAGTTATCTCGGCCACCTGTGTGCGCAATAATAATAGAGATCTATAAAAGCGTATTCTTCAAATTTCTAACCGACCGTGATTCTTTTTGATGCGTACTTTCTGGTCTTAATTGTAAAGAGAATTGTTATACAAATTTTCAGTGACATGGCCATTTTAGGGCGTGTTATGCAAAGACTACATTAGTCTAATAGTCTAATATAATTTCTCTGAGCGTAATGACAGGAAAGTTCCAAGGTAGAATTTTATTGCAATGTTTTTGTAATGCAATGATTCTGACACATAATTTTTAACAGAAAAGAAAACCAACTGCAATGATTTTGAAGAGTTCCCTGGTGTATCTTCGAAGTCGAAGGTCCAATGGCAATGAAATTAATATAGGATCAACCTTCATGTACCCCGTTTAGAACAAAAAAAGAATCATCTAAATCAGTTCGTAAACAAAGAATTTATAAGTTTCGAATTATATTATAGCCTTCGCAAGTTCCAAAGCTGTAAGTTCTTATTTTATTGTTCAGAAAATTGGCTTACTGGTAGAAACCAGGCTTCGAACATAAGGCTCTTCTATCTTTAGCAGGTACTTAATAATAATTCGTATATTAGAACTAGTCAAGTCAGACCTTAGGTTTCAATATATTATCCTAAGTTATAAGAAGAAATGACACTTTAAAGTTGTTATATAAATTTCAGGACTGATCATTGAAATTGGCATCCATTTAGGTGTCAACAACCAAGACATTTATCATGATCTTGAACTTGGCTCTCATTTCACATTTATGTTTTTGATGGGATTAATTATTAATATGATAGGCTACACGGGCACGTTGGCGAGGCGAGGTTTGTCGGATAAAATTAACACGGGTGAAACCGTGGGGCATAGCTAGTTATTAAATAAGCCTCATTCATGTAGTTTACTTTCATTTATAATACAAAATAAAATATAACAATCGTTTATTGAATCTATATTCTTTTACTTTTGTATATTAGTGACCTCGTCTTTGAATAGTCTAGAGGTGAAATTCATTTGTTTCTTTGTAATAAATAATTGGTTGACGTTATATAAGATTGAGTTAGGCGTCAAAATATGTATAAAATATTTAATTACAGCATTCGATACGGTTATAGGCAGTCGAAACTACTCACAAATAATCCTCATCCGATAACTGCATTTCCTCTTACAAAACGTCATCCAATTGTATTTAAAAAGCAACTTCATAATGCACTGTAGAAGTTGTGTTAGAATGTTAGTGCTTAAACATCACTTTTATAATTTTGTCAGAACGCGTCTAAATAAATATAGCTTCAAAAAGGTGTATAAAAATCAATTTAGTCATATGAGTAATTTCAAAAATAACAATTATTTATCAATGTCGTGAATAATATCACTAGCTTTATTGTAGCAGACAGCAGAGAACATTATTTACTCATAAGGTTAGCAATAATATATTCAAGTAATTATTGTCGCTTAAGGACTGACGGGATCTGTGTTATTTCCAATTAACGAGTAAGACCTCCAAGTCCATATTGTAAGCACCGGTCTAGATGTTGAAGAAAAACTTTGCAATTCTATGTAAAACTGGTTTTGAAACTTGAAAATAGTCTCGACTGAATCTTTATACTTATTACATGTTTATAAAACGGATAAGTTATTTTTAATTAAATTTTAATATCAAGAAATTTTAACGAATGAAATAGCGATTATTTTTGTCAATTAACATTTCCAATAACACAGGACCCATAATTTTGTATTGGGTAATATTTCAATAGTAAATAAGGCAGAGTAATGTTTTTTTTTATATACAACTATATTAGCAAACAAGCATACGGCCCGCCTGATGATAAGCAGCTTCCGTAAGCTATGGTCGCTTGTAATACTGTAGGTATATCAACTAGCGCGTTGTCGACCTAGAACCCTCCTACCCTAAGGAGCTCTGGCAATCCTATTTACCGTAAGAACACATAACATGGTTTTAGCTGCGATCTTCTGTAAGGTGGAAGCATTCCACCATTTATTTGGGCTGCCACAAGTAGAGAGAAATCTCCAATAAAAATTCTTTGTGCTCTATCTCTCTTTCTCTATTTTTAAATTAATTCATGTTTTCTCAGGCACTAATTTTTTAAGCCAGTTATAATGATTATGTCTTAAATAAGACTGCGTAGAAACCACAAAATTGTTAGATTAAGCAAAGCCTCTCTCTACCGACGTCATGACATCCGATTTTTTTTTTATCAAAACTTACATGCTAGTAAGTATAATTGTCTGTAATGAAAATATAATTATATTTATAGATGTATATTTTGTCTTATATACAATTGGCACCAGTACATAAATACAATAAGAGGAATATTTGAGAAATTCTTACGCGCACAGATAGTTTTACCTATTTAAAAATGTTATTATTACAATGTTCCACAAATACAACACATATTGGTAGATTCGAAAATGTTTACAAAAAAGAACACTTCTAAAATGTATAATAATATAATGATTGATAAGATAGACATAAATACAACTACGCTCTTTTCTTTCTACCTCAACCGATTAATAATAATACGTGATGATGGAATATTTTAAAACACAGATGTATCAATTTACAATTTTTGCTCACCTAGGAAATGGTTTGTGCTCAATAATATTCAAAGTATTTTCGTCCGTTTGCTATGTCAGAATAAAGATGAGGTTTCTATAAATGCATTGAAAAATAAACTCTGTTAGTATGCACATCGATTTGTAGAAAATAACGGAACCGACCAGTTGGTGATTGCCTATCTAATTTTGTGGTTATTCCGAAGTCTATGAAGATTACAACGTTATACATTACTAAGTTAACATCTTATTGTGACAAAGTTTTTATTAGTGTGTGATGGTATTTACAAGTCAAAAAAAAACTCTTTTAAAGTTCTGTTCTGCACAAAGAACACAAAATGTTAATAAGGGTTACAACAAAAAATTCACAAATCATTTGAACACAATATGTGTGCCATTTATTTATCGACAGCAATATTACGGTTATGTTTCAGTGCGGTTATCGGAACCAGTATGTCAAATTATAATATTTATTGTATTGTACGTGATGGTAAGACGTAGTACACTAGCCTCATAATGAATTCAGGTCGAGGGTCTATAGCTGTCGATATAGTGTACTATGAAGCGAGTATATTTGTATTTTAAAAACTGTCTGAAATAACATAATGAAAGCTTTAAACACTTAAAAACAAACTCATATAAAGAAGATACTACCATATTAAAAAGAGTATAATCAGTTGTTTTCTACAATCATTTTATTTCCAAAGGAAAGAAAATTGAGGATACAGCAAGTCCTTACGTGCGCAGTGTTTCATGGAAATTAAACTATTAGTGGGTACTTTCAAGCAAGGAATGAAACTACTACATTAAGAAATTTATGATTAAAACGACAATTTTGTACATATTTTGTCTTGAACTACATGCTAACGTCCGCGTCATGCATGCAAAAGAACCACGGAGTAACTACGATATTGTAGATTTCTTAAAAAATGGTAAATGGTAAAATATAGCATTACTAGCCGTGCTACAAAGTTTTACCCGTGTTAAATTTATTCGACCAATTGCCGTGTAGCCTGAAACGTTGTTCTCACTTCCCGTGCTTGTCTACAGCGTGCTAGATTGCTTGACTATTATGGTTACTTCTCCGCTTCTTAGAAGTCGTTGCGTGAAGTTGTATTATAATTTGCCTCCATAAAGACTATAAAACGCAATAATAATTTTTCAAATCTCAACGGTGATAGTTCGGCATTAGCGCGTTCAAACAAAAAATAAAAATTTCATGAGCTTTATGGATATATTCAGATGGAAAAAAAAACATTTATTTGTTAAGATATTTAACATTTTAGAATACTCACCAAAAATCACTCAAAATCGCTCAAGAATAAAAAAAAAACATCCAAAATCCCTGAATTCATAAAACGTGTTAAACGTCATAAACTTTTAAAAAATCATGTGAGAAATAAAAACCTCGATATTTTTTTAGTAATGTGATTATTTTAAGGTGAATAAAGAGTACCACTTGATTATTTTGTACTTAGTTACTTTTTAACTACTAACTTATTATTTTGTTAAATTTTATATTATCTAGCCAAGTATGTTACGTCAATGGGTAATAGCACACATAAAATAGGTGTGTGGCGGGCACCTGAGTGCAATGTCCTGCGACAGCAGTGTGCTGGCGCTGTGCAGCATACATAATGCGTGCGATTACTACTATGGGATTGTGCTAGTTGCTTTTCGATAACAAAAACCAATTCAAAAGTAAGTAAGTTATCTGAATAGATAACAATGTAATGTAAATTTCAATGTCGATAAAGTAAGTCAAGTTGTGTGTCATATGGAAAAAGCCAGAGAGTTTTGTAAATGTAATTTAATAGAATTCTCGAGTTGTCAATATGTTTAAAATTATTTATTAACATTGTTTAATTAAAAGAAATCATTAAAAAAAAATCAAACCTGGAAAAATACTGTTTTCTAACTTTTGTCTGTCTTCAGAAAACGTGACGTTAAGGTACAATATTTATATACACAGTTAGGTGTTCTTCTTATTAGGTTATCTTGTAACCTGTGGCTCTAAAATTATTACTAAGTGTAGAAATGGTAACTTTAAAATTATATAGGTGCTGTAGAATTTTCGTTAAGTTTTCAACTGAAATTCTTGTAAACTCAACTTTGCACATAATAATACCCTTTAACCTTAGTTTTATTTATTAAATTATGACGTCATGGACGGTCATATAAACATAATGCCGCGTTGTTGTGGCATGTTTTTTTTATAAAATTTTAAAAATGTGTAGCTATTAGAAGTGTATAATTTATATTACTTCATACAAAATGTAAAGTATTTAAAACTAATTTTCAATATTTATTCCCAGATTAGTCTATTTGAACTGCAATCAGTAAATATGCGACCAAGATAGTACTTAATAGAATCAGACAAAAAATAAAGCTGCCGATATTAAAAAAGTCGGTTTTTGATTATCTACATATTCTACCTGACATGTACTTTGGAACAAAAACTACTTACTCGCACAAGATACTTGTAATTAAAGTGAAGAGTGAGTGAGATAGATATACCGAGATGTCTCTTTAATAATCCCATAGTTAAAATAATTATTATTTTGCAAGGAAATAAGAAATCAATGAGATAGTTGAGTACCTAAATTAAACTTTAAATCATGTAAACAAAACTATTTTTTTAAATTATTTTTAGTAATTTATTTGTATTTTCTTGGCTGTGTGGTGCCGTGTTGTTGGATGTATGTGTGTGGTATTGTCATAATATTAAAAAAACGTTTTTATCCCGTAATTACAAATAACAATTTGAAGTTACGGTAATTCTCTGATACTTAGTAGTCACTTTTTCTTTTAGGTAATTGTTAAATTCTTCTGCGCCACTATCATCCATTGTTAATGTACTCATACAAAATTATTGTATATAAAACAAATAAAATATTGAAATTGGAAAATAATAATAAACATAAGCCCACTTTTCAAAAATAATGTGACGTTTATCTAAAAATTAAAATAATATGACTATGCGTAGCGTAAAATAGCTCGCCAGCTGTTCAGCCCTCAAGTGTCGTTTTTGAATAGGTTTTCTATTATGCACTTTGTGTTCGAAGTTCGAACGCACTGTGAGACCAGAGATCTGTGGTGCGACCTCATGGTAATGTTTCTGAATACGGGCGTGAATATAATTGAAAAAATGTATAAATCTATTAGGGGCCATCCATAAATTACGTCACACGAATAAGTTCAAATGAAATCAAAAATAATAAAATGAAACACAACATCAAAAAATAAACACATGTTAACGTGAGTCAAAAATTCGTGGTAATCCTATTTATTGTATACTCCTAAATTTATTTCTAAGAAACAATGGTGTACTTACATTGTCGATAATATTCTTAAAGTCGGTAACTTATTTTTCTTCGAATTATAAAGGTAATAAAGTTTCAATTAATCGAGTTGTAAAAGTTGTTAAATAAAACATTGCTATGTTCGAGATACAGAAGTCCAATTTAATTTTTTCTCTGATTATTTTGACTAGAGGGTTGAGATTTAGTGCAACGGAGGTTTTGGGGCTTGAATGGAAGGGAACACATTTTTTCGAGTTTGGGAGGTTTTCGACTACAAGTTCTAATGTACTTAGATATAAAATATTATATTTTGAAAAAATGTGATGTCACAAAATTTGGGACCTCTCCGCACCCCTTGTCACACAATGTCACACTTCGTCGACCCCCTCCCATCCCCCTAAACGTGTGACGTAATTTAAGGATAGCCCCTTATGATGCCAGAGTACACTTTGCTTCAGTTATAAATATTGCATTAATTAGCCGACCATCACGACACCCAGGTAGTCGAGATACTCAGGGGATTGAATACTTCAATAGCTGTATTACGAATGCATAAATTTTATGCAATAATTATTAGATAATATTTTTCATGTTTATTTTTTATTATTGTATATTTATTAGAACTTTCAAAGTCAATAGCCTATAGGAATATCAAAGTCGAACAACTTAGATAAGAAAATATAGGTAATTATTGCAAAATTTGGCGATTCTTTTGGTTAGAGTATAAGTTTTTACTCCACTGCGAAAAAGTCTGCGAAACTCAACGTAAAGCGGGTACCGGGTGAAAGGCCAGGTTATACCAGTTCTAGTAAAATAACACCCATATCACTTAGTGAAGTGATAATAATTGCCTTAATTAATCTAGCCGACCTGCGCCACAAAATCGCTGAAGCGGCAGAAGAAATAAATTCAAGGAGATTCGTACGTACTGGAGAAAAGATCTTTACGAAGGCAAACAATTGACCATTTACTTTTGTTAAGAGAAAGGATAATTTAATAAAACTATTATAACAATTCATGATTTTTCATTTTAATAAGGTTTTACCATAATACAACAATAGACTATTTATAATTATTAGGGTTGTTATATTTAGAAGAGCTACTTTTTAAAGTAAATCAGCAATCATATTTTTTATGGAAATAAAAATGAAAAGTGTTGTACCATTTTAAAATTTTGACTAAATGGGCCAGCTTTTGAACCCACTTGCCCAGGGTAGTACAGTACTTTTTTTCTTAAAGATGACGAGTCAAAGTTATATTACATATTTTTCCAATGCGTATCTCAAACTTCCTTTTTATTAATTCATTAACAACGTTTATTATTTAATTTGTGATATGATTAAAAGCATGGTTATTTAGCATAACGTCATTTAAAAAATAGGAAAAATTGTAATCACTATACCTAAAGATGCGAACAAGGATGTTGATTTTCAAAATTTTCAAAAATATGCCTATTATCACAAAACATAGTGACATGGAAACTATTTCTTATTTATTACTAGAACTGGTATAGTCCTGGCCTTTCACCCGGTACCTGCTTGACGTTGAGTTTCGGGACAGTATGTATATGTATCATTTTAAATATATAAAGACTTATTTATCCTCTGACATGGAATCAGAGACTTTGTTATGGTCAAACATAAAATAAATGTTTATTGAATTGATTCTTAATAAGTATAGGATTTTCAATTATTGTTACGTCTTACGTCTCTATAATTGAAGATAACACAGTCATACACTGTAAGGCCAATGTTTGCGTTAGTGTATCTATGTTTTTACAATAAAATTATATTGTATTTGCAATTAATATTGTTCTTCTATTTATTTTTCAGTGTAACTAATAACATACAATTATGCGAGACGCCAAATGTTATAAATAAAATAATAACAGAAATAAAACTGGTTATTAACAAGTATTATAAACCGAAACAGGATATATTTTTAGTATTTTTACATCTTTTAATCTGGTTTTAAACATTTGCAGATTTACTTCAACGTGATATTATGTTGTTTTAAAGTTATTTGATTGAATCGATAAACATGCGTCATTGATCTTTATTTGGGTAAATGGTTTCCTCTGAATCATTTACGATACGGAGTAATTGGTTTTCAAAGAACGCTGTGGTAATCGTACCCACTGATCTTATACATACTTGTACGCTGTGCAGCCAACGTGATTGATCAGGTCGATCCATAGAATAACGACCTTCAGGAATATCTAACCATAGAAAAATTAAGTTAATGATGATAATGGTATCCCAGTTTGTTAAAAAAATCAGTACATATAAAGTTATTAGCCCTAAGTTCCTACCATTAACTTCAGATGTTGCGGATTCAATTCCCGCATATAATGTACTTTTGGATTATAAATATATATTTAAAGCAATCCATATTACCTATATCTGTCTGTATATATAAAAGGATAAACTGATTGACTGACATATCAACCCACAGCCCAAATTACTGGGGTTAAGACCGTGAAAATTTGCATGCGAGTTCCTTTTATACTGTAGGTGAGTACTAAGGAAGGATTTTTAGAAATTCAACCTCTAAGGTGGTGAAAAAGGGGATGAATTTTTGTATGAAAATTCGTCATTTTCGAAAATAAATCTATGAAAATTGATATTTAGTAATTATTAGACTGAGCCACAGCGAAACGTGGCCGGGTTTAGCTAGTATAAAGTACTAGCCGCGACTTCGTGCGGGTTAATCCTAAGCGTCAGAGATATAATTTTTAGAATCGGATTAGTACTTCTAGAGATTACGTCTATACATTCAAACTCAAAAACTTACCTCTTTAGGATAATAATACAGAATATCTGCTATTTGGTTACAGTGCAATTGAACATTTGAAGCAATGATTGCTCAGTGGTCGCGTATACTGACATCGCGTCAATCGACGTGAGTTGAAATCCCTGCATTGAGCTTGAGTTTTCGGTGAAGGAAAACATCGTGATGAAACCATAGTACGGTTGTAGGGCTTTTTTCTAATATCCGCTTGGCTAGCTACCAACCTTAATTTGAAAATCTGTCGCCAAACACTGGCGAAATTTTTTGGCAGCTATACAGTTCTCCCACTAAGTTTATCGCTTTACCATCTTGGACCACATTATCACTTAACTTCAGATAAGATTGTGGTCAAAAGCTAAAAGCTTGTTTTTAACTATTTTAAATAGATAATTATAAGAAGAAAGTATTATAATTGAAACGGGGTAAACGAGCAAGAGATTTGTTTGCTTGTAACAAGTATACAATTTATTTACAAATTAAGTAACTTTTAAAATAAAGTGCATAGGGTAATAAGGTATCCAGCCTCGTGGTTCGATTATAGTACCTAGCTACTGTTGAACACAAATGTAGTGGATTTGATTCCGTCACAAAACGGATTTCTGTTTGATGAACATGATTAATATTTCTGAGTCTAGTTATTTTTTATAGCGCTAATTATCTATACTTATTTGGAGTTAACAGCCGTGTGTAAAAAATTATTGTGATTATTGTATGCGGTGTTTGAAACTGCTCACATGTCAAGGTTACCATGGTTATTAAAAATGGATATATCATAATGTATAACCCTTTAACAGCATTTAATATTAATTTATTATTACTTATTACTATCTTTTGCAACAAAAAAATATAATATTAAACGTATCTTAAAATGATATCTGAATATGGGAGTGTTAAGTTGGAACTGCTGAATAAACATGTAGATATTAACCGCATAACCGCTGTAAAATAGTTGAAATTACAATATTACGCGTACCTACTAATATATATATATATATAATATAATAGGTCTTTACCTATGAAATTGCCGTTCTGCAGTACTAGCCATTTCAAATCAAAATAATTTTTGTTTTGGCTAAGAATTCTAATTTCAAATTAATTTTATTTTTAAAACATGGAATTCTTTTTCCAAAAGTAGTCATTTGTTTATTGATTAGTGTTACATTTTCATCGCATTTCAATCTTTTTTGTCATCATGGATACGTTAAAAATTCGAGTAATTATGGAATATGTGTACCATCGTGGCAGCAACGCGGCACAACACATCAACGACGTTTACGGAGCTAACACTACAAACCAACGCACCACCTGTTATTGGTTTGCTCGCTTCCGTTCTGGGAATTTCGACCTGAAAAATGAACCTCGCGGTCGTCCGAAGACTTTGGTCGATAATGACGAATTAAAGGCGGTTGTGGAAGCTGATGATACACAATCTACGGCTGAATTAGCAGCAGCTTTCGACGTTAGCGTCAAAACAATAATGGTCCATTTACGTCAAATTGGAAAGGTAAAAAAGCTTGACAAATGGGTGCCCCACGAACTCAATGATCGCCAGCGCGAAGTACGCGTCGAGACGTGCCTTGCACTGCTCAACAGACACACAAATGAAGGAATTTTGAACCGCATTGTTACCTGTGATGAAAAATGGATTCTGTTTGATAACCGCAAGCGCTCAGCAAGTTGGTTGGATCCTGGTTCAGCACCTAAACAATGCCCTAAACGAAAACTTACCCCTAGAAAAGTGATGGTCACTGTTTGGTGGTCTAGCGCCGGTGTGATTCATCACAGCTTCTTACCAAACGGGGTGAGCATTACTGCAGATGTGTACTGTGAAGAACTGAACACAATAATGGAGAAGTTGGCACATCTCCAACCAGCATTGGTCAATCGCTCGTCTCCGCTGCTCCTGCACGACAACGCACGACAACGCACGACCTCATACTGCACAGCAGACGGTCTCCAAGTTGCAAGAACTGGGGTTGGATGTTCTCCGTAATCCGCCCTACTCACCAGACCTTGCGCCTACAGACTACTACTTTTTCCAGAATTTGGATAACTCCTTGGTGGGGAAAAAATTCAATACCCGAGAGGCAGTACAAAATGCCTTTGAAGAATTTGTTGCCTCCCGTCCAGCTGATTTCTTTAAGAAGGGCATCAATAAACTGCTACTGCGCTGACAAAGATGCATTGATTGCATGGGTGATTACTTCGATTAATACGAATAAAAAATACATGAAAAAAAATCGTTTAAATTTTTTCATACAAAACGGCAATTTCATAGGTAAAGACCTAATATTATTGTACATAAGTGTAAGTGTCCATCTATACAAATACAATGAAATGCAGTTCGTTCGCAAGCCCATGACTTGAAAACGACTGAAATGATTTTGCAACGTTCTTTTTCTATAGGATTTTTGTATGAACTCAAGACTATCTATTACTGACGAATCAAAGGAAGGATATAACTAATATGCGTAATTCTTTTTTTTTTTGTTTTGTTTATAGTCATGGGAAAAGTTTTCAGGAAAAAAACGAGATAATTGGCACTGTGGTCTAGTTATTCACTATTAGTGACGACAGTACAACGTCTGCCTGGCCAACTACTCTTAATATATATGAATCTCGTGTCACTGCTTTCATACACGCTAATCTCCGAAACCACCCAACCGATTTCAATGAAATTTTTTGAATGGGTATGGTTGGTTTCATCTAGAGAGATATTATAGTTTTGGTCCTGGTACTTGGCGCAGTTGTCGAGATATATTTCCCGATAGACATACTATATGAGCGATACTGATTACGAATATGCCTTTTTGTCTGTCTGTCTGTTTGTATGTCCGGATTTAACTCAAAAATGGCTCGATCTTTTCTTATGAAATTTTGTACATGAGTTGCTTATGTCCTTGGTCAATTGATAAGGTATAAGAAATTTCAATAATACTTTCAGAAATCGTAAAAATGAAAAAAAAACTATTTTTGTTAATTCTTGACGGATTTTGATAAAATTTTGTACACGGGAAGTATAAGTCATTATTTATATTACGGGCTATGAGAATTATCAATAAAACTTTTAGGAAACGGTAAAAAAACCGACAATGTTAAATTTCATTCATTCTTAATCGATTTTGATGAAATTTTGTACACCTTCCTTAATTGATAATTGATATGCTATAAATATTGTAAAAAAATAAATTGTAATAAAATATATACATATACAATATGTATAAAACACCCCGTCGAATGCGAAAAGGGTATATAGGTAGGTACCCCAAAGACATTACAAAAAAAAAATTGTATTTATTATGAAAATAAAAATGTTATTGCGATTTAAAATTAACATATTTGGTTTTAGTTTCCCTAAAATTGAGCAAATTTTTAAAACGTGATAACACCATCGCTATCCCCGGCGCAGCGCAACGATACATTTGATCGTTGGCGGTATCCTTCGCCGCGCCGCCTGTATTACCATGTAAGTTTCCTCATTTAACTAACTTTTTTACATAATATTAGGGGTATTTTTTTTTACTTATAATCTGAGATAGATAACATAAACAGAATATAATCTCGATAACACCTTCACGGATCCGACGGGGTTTTTAATACACACTGTATATTAATTCTTAACCACTATTGACACAATTTCGTAGACGGGGTGCATACGTGATTTCATAATTGATAGGTTATAAGAATCGTCAACAATAATCAACATTAGTTAATTACGGGATGAAAACAATTACTGCGAATTAAAAAACGCATGCGGAGCTGCCGGCACATCGCTAGTATGTATATATATTTTTTCATTAAATAGTAAATAAATACGTGGACACAATTTCACACACGTCCCTTTATTTCCAAACTAAGCAAAGCTTGTACTATGGTAAAAGTTATGCACATAAATATATAGGAGATCGAACCCGTGACCTCTCGGCTCAACAGCATACTACCACTACTCTAAAATGCAGTATAAAGAAATACTTTACTATTTTAACTTTTGCAACAACTCGTAGGCAGTGGCAGTGTTTATTATTGCGTAAAACTGTTAGTTACCTATCACCGATGGGATGGAGCATCATTGCTTTCGAAACGCTTTAGTAGAAGAACGCAACGCGCTGTAATAACGATTTGTACGATTTTAAATGGTCACTGTTTTAAATGGCATTTTGTAATACCTCAGTGCGTCTCAGGCCTCAGGGCACAACGTAAGAGGCAAACTTTTGTTGTATGCAGATAATTATATTGGAATACTCCTTCGAAGAGTTTAACAGTTTTATTCTTACGAACACCTGCGAATTTGCTACGTAATCATCGCATTCTACGTTCAGATAAACACGTTACGAAATACATAAGTATTTGTGTCGTAGCTATAATGCGTTCAGATTTGGAACTTTTAATAATTAAACTAACTGAATTTTACATTACATGTATACATAATATCACAAATTTGAGAAAAAAAGCAGTCTTCAGAATAACCAACGTGGGACCTTGACAGTGTGTGTCCTTGACAGCCAGAATACTCCTAGGACAACACTGTATATTTATATAAGCGACCGTGTGTGAGTAATGTTACCAGGGTAGTTAAGTTGTTGGCTAATTTCTCCATCTACCTTTTCAAATCTGTGCATAATCAGTAATCTTATATATTTTTTTACGCAAATAAAAAGATAGATGTTTGCCGTTCTGAGCACATCACGCTTATACCACTGGATAGACTTTGATCTTTTTTTGTTTTACTCCTTAAATACTTGGTCCATAACTTTTAAAAAATATCACGATATCTTCATTCAATAAAAAGTCATGAAAGTTTTGATAAACTACGATTTTTATAAGCAGTACGCGTTCTCCTGTCGTCCACGCGAGCGTAGCCGCGGGTACAGCTAGTAATATAAAAATCTTGTGTGCGTCTGTTAGTGATCGTGTAACTTCTGAACGACTAGGCCGATTGAGCTTATATTTGCATAGATAATATATTTGTTTTAACGAGACGATGGCTTATATCTAAAGGATAATTATGTTAAGATTTCATAGGTGCCGCTGTAGTCGAGTCATTAACATCTGCGGGGCCAGCTATTGTGTTATAAATCCTATAATGGTCTAAGACTAAAGCACATGACTATTATAAATTATATGTATATGGCAATGTTATAAATCAAAGCCGAAAGGACGTTACAAAAAACTTTGGTTTAATAATGATGAGTGGTAGGTAATATAAGATACCTTCACATTTCAAAAGATTATAAATAGCAAATCTGGTAAAGAATTTTGTTTATAAACACTCGGAACAAAATCAAACATCAGGACAAAAGTAAAACCCATATGTCTGGATGTCAAGATTTCAAGTTTCAATAGCACCAAGCGAATTTCCCCTTCCCTCAATAATAAATAAAATTGTACCTCAATTCCTGTATACAATACGTACATAATTTAATGTTTTATATAACAATGAATAATAGTATTATTATAAAACTAGGCTACAGTTATGTAAATTGAATGAATTAGGTACTTTATTGTACTTTGTAATTTGTACTGAAAATTGGTTACATATTCGAAACTTCTTTATTCCTACAGGGTTACTCTTAAAGTTTATAAGTTACACTTAAATACCATACCTTTTTTTTGTATATTACTAAATGTTGCAATTGTAAAAAAATTAAAAAAAAATCATCGATCTATAAATTGTTTATGTTGTGTGTATATAATAATATCATCATACTATATTATAACACATACACGCCGCGTCTGTCTGTCTGAACGTGATAAACGCAAAAACTACTGAAACGAATTTTCATACGGCTTTTATCGGTGGATGAAGGGATTCATAAGGAATATTTAGTTCTATAACTCATTAAACTTTTGAGTAAATTGGCTAAAATATGACGATGATTCATGAAGATATCGGAAAAAAATCATGCCGACTGGGAGCTTTACTGGCCTACGTCACTTAAACCAATAGAGATATTATTGTATTACTCTGCTATCCGTGCGAAGCCGAAGCGGGTTGTTACTAATTGGTCAATTGATAAACTCCAAAGCTGTTTAACCGATCACCAATACCGACAAATATGAAAATAGTACTTTTAAGTGTTTAAATGCATAAGGTTTTATGCTATCTCTGAATGTGACAGGCAACGGCGAGGTCGAGTTATTGACTAATGAAAAGGGCAAAACAACGTCTGCTGTATTATAATGCCAGCTAGTATATTATTTTTTTATTACCGGAAAATCCTGATTTTAAATTAAACTGGTTTTGTATAGAACAAATTAGTTAAGCTAAAGTGTATCAAGATAGACAACTTGTTACACAACCCATCTTGTTATAAAAAATTTGAGCGTCAGGCCCTGACAAGCCACTGCGGAACGCTTTGACACCGCTTGGCTTAAAAGTTAAGCTTTGTGTTTTTTTTAATAATAATAGCAGCCAGTAATACTACTGCCGAGCACCATTGCCATCATCTTTCAGCACGGGTTCAATCACCACACCACCCCATGACGTATTAGCTATTTACTTTTTTTACGGAAAAACGCAAAACGGATTGCCACCTGTCAACGAAGGACGGTTTATGTGAGATTCCTATTTACAAATAACCTCATGAACATCTCCCATGTAATAATCACTGGCAATACTTATTGCCAGCATTGCTTATGCATTCATCCGTAACCCTGGCAATCACAGTCCCCACACAGGTGAACTCCGAACGTATCTTCAGTCTTCCGATGTAATTTTTACGAGGTTGTTTATTCTTGCTTTGAGAACCGATCTAACCTAACCTAATCAACAATGTCGAGGTCCTCTAAGTTTTACTGTGCATGTGAAACTATAATTAATTATAATAGGTAAATTATTCTTGAAAATTAGTTTGTCTTAAAATTATATAATTTTTTGCTAAGTAAGCTAGTATTAGTTATCATAGCTAGCTAGCTTGAACTAAATTCTTATTTTATTGTAATATATTTTAGCATTTCAGTTTTTTAACACTATGGCATTTAGGTTTCCGGATTATATTATATACAAATATTTAAAAATGTTTCGAAAGGGTGGTTGGTGTCACGCGGGTTGTTACTTCACGACTTCACATGCATATGGTGAAAATCTCCATAAAGTGATTCCCTTCTGAAAGTTACGTTACAGGATCAGTTGGTGCATATCCAGTTTCTATTAATGCAAACCGGCATCACAGCCGGGATTTATTATGGATAGTTTATCTCTCAGTGGTCAGCTTATACATTATGATTTGTATCATTTATTTTACGAAGACGGTCAATCGTAGGTAAGTAACTTAGAGTCTTTTATGAGCATGAATCGATGTTGAGGATATGCAAATAGCTGAGTAATATCAGTTTGTGGTCATAAATTTATTCAAAACCAACTTAAACTGTTGCAAGACAGTTTAAAAATGAGCGAACATACCAAAAGAATTCTGTGTAACATTTAAAATATAAATAATAGTAATAATTCATGAAGAAAACCTATAGTATCATATTTGTACTTTACTTATTTTGTTAAAAAGTGAAATCAACATTCATTAGAATAAATTACTATTAATTGAATAAAAAGAGGTTAGTGTTATTTACAATTCTTAGTATTTCTACTTATTAAATTTTTTACATCATGCCAAATCGTAGTTGATGGAACTAGAAATTAGTAAAATTTGTTTAAATGTTTACTATAATTCGGTGGGCTGGTAAATTCTTATCACCTATATTATCATAAATATATTTCTGTATTTAATAAACAATTTAATTTTATTTATTTATTTTTATGGATTACCATATTTTTATGATTTTTTAAAATTAAATCATCATATTTATCCACTATTACTAGGCATTCTAAACGAATGCAGATGTCAATGCAAGTGTTGGCGACTGAATTATGTGTCTTGTGTTTTAATTGTGTTTTATATATAAGAATAGTTAGGTAACATTAATATAGAGAAACGAAATACGCTACATTACTAATTACGTGTCATATATTATATAGGTGCTTATTTATTATGTGTAACGTGTATACGATTAGAATTATGACAAAATAGAAAAAATGTATAGAATAAGCTTATATGGAAAAAATGTACGACATAATGTTGAATGTATGAACAATACGCGGTAAAACCGCCCGTAATTTCTATTGTTTTTGCCCTTGTACGGAATATGCGCTTAATATATATAATGTATTGATGTTTGTTGGATAGGGAATAGAATAAGGAACAATTTCATATATAACTTGTATATGTAACTTATATATTCAAATAAAGATAGAGCGGAAAACAGGGCGATCAAAGTGAAAATAGATACAAAATATAGACAAAAGTAGAGGCTCTCTATAAGGTAATTCTGTAGGTTAATGAAACTCGGCAAAAATCGTGTCGGGCACGGTTCGCGTCATCGGGTAGACAGTTACGACATAAGAAGAAAGAAGATTGGTCGTTCTGCGATCGCCTCAGTAAACGAAGAGCTCGTGTTTCATTTGAAGACCCAGCACCTCAAGCGGCCGTACATTATTGAACCCCTCACCACCACCTCGTCCTACTGGCTTCCGTACAGTTTCTACGAGACGGGCATCCGGCCAAACAACGGGAAGTGTCACCCCCCCCCCCCCACGCAGAGGGGAAGTGACGCGAACCCAATAGCAAGAAATTATGCAGGCAACTGTATCACGCATGAAGTTGGGAAGTTTTTTGTATAGTAAGTAGCACGGTATACCTAATGGTAATGGTAAGTACAGTGAAATTTACAACCCATGGATCACAACAAGTGCATCTATATCCCATCGTCAGTCGTCGCTATCATAGGTACTGGTCTGCTTAATGTCTTTTCACGTTATTTTTAAAGAAATCCATGATTGTACGTAGGATGGGAACACACTAGCCGGGAAATAGTTCCATAGTTTCATAGTACAGCAAAGATAAGCTGAAGCAAATCTCTTTGTTCGTGCCGAGATGGAGGTTACCGTAAAGCTGTGGCTCTGGAATCCAGCGCGTGTGGTTCTGTCATGAAAGGGATAGGAGGCAATTAAGTTGAACAGCTCTTAAGAACACTCGCCATTATATAGACTTATATAGGCGGTAGAACACGCTCCAAAAAGCAATGTCGTTGAACGGCTCGTTGAACTTAGTGATTTCTGCATCATTTACAATGCGGATAACCCATCTCTGCAACCTGTACAGGGCATAAATGAGGTATTTTGCGGTTTCGTCCTTTGGTAAAGGCGCGAACAATTCATACAAGGTCAAACTTGAGTCCACTCATTGATAATGCTACGGGTATCCAAAAGAGTTCAGTAGCTTTATAATGAACTTGGACTTTAATAACATTGAGACATAACGTATTATATATTGCACTAAAAACGGTAGGTATTGCAGTAACGAGTATTTTAGCTAGATTAGTTAACCTGTGAAGATTAACAAATCATATGCGATATATTCTTTTTCCTGCCTTTTTCTATTGTCATCCATAAATAAAAAAGTGTACATACTAACTAAGAAATATCGAAATAAATGTATGGAATAGCGCATGAAAATGATAACATTGTATCATAGTCACAGGTAAGATTGACGGTCACGAAAAAGAACGCGATTGATCACGTTGTAGATAGATAGACTGTTGTATTGTGAAAATAGAAAAAGAAATAATTAACGTAATATGATGCAATTTTATATTTAATTCAATTGAATAAAATGATTTCATAGTTACCAAAACACTATTAGGTATTCAGTTGATTTCATTCATTCTGCGGTTACGTAATAATTAAAATTTTCGTCAAAATTATATTTGGCATGGTATTCTATTAACGCTAAAGAGAAACTAACAAGATAACAAGAATTAGATTTAAAACACTATAGGACCTAAATTGTACATTGTAGCTCGGGTCGTAATCAGAAATCACTATGATGAGTACACTAGGGATGTGCTAGTGTTAAGAGTATATCGAGAATTAGTTAAATATATAATTTTTACAAAAAAAAATACAAATTAATGTAATTTTTTAAATATTTATTTCATTGAGTATTATTATTTTAATTGTAATGTAATTATATAAATACTCTATAGAATACATTCAAATAAAATAAGGGCAGTGCAGTATTGTTACCTGCAGAATAGCCTTAAATCAATTATTATATTTATTTCTAGCAGTACTCGCGACTTCGCCCATGTAGTATATTTCATGTATGAAAAATAGCAACTAAATAAAAAGCTCCCTTCACCTTAATCTCACTTTACGGCATTTGACCAGTATAATAAGCTTTGAGGATACCCAACTAAAATCATTTTAAATTTTAACTGTTATTATCCAAAAGATAATGTAGGCACACAAAAATGTTAGGATTTCCAAACATTTACGAAAAACTATGTTTATTTAATAACCTTATTTTTATAAACCGTTAATATCCAGTGAACAATAACACTTTATATATTATATATTATTTTATATATTATAGTCTGTTTAGTGTAATTTAATAAAAATCTTGATAGTGCAAAAACACTAAACATCGACCTCTATCCTAGAAATTTAGTTCGAACAGATGTTTTTAATTATTTTAAATATTTAAAAATAACATTAAAATATATCTAAAAAAATATAAAAATAATAATAAAAGCCTAGCCTAAATTATTTATACTATTGTGACAATAAATATCAAAACAATTATATAATATCTCTGAATACTCCTGGAAAATAAAAATATATAGGTACGTACGTCTTGATTATATACGAATTATTTCAAGATAAAATAATTTGGATTAATTTGGTACTTATCTTTTAATTTTTTTTATGCAATGCAGGTATGCGCTTGGTTTCAATCTTACCTGATGGAAAGTAAAGATGAGGCCGACGATGCATCGCGCTTACCTATTAAATGCCTATTCACTCTTCGCATGAAGACTCCCAAGTTATAGGTGGATAGGAAAACAGACGACGAGAGTGAATTCCACTCCTTTGCCGTTCGCATATTGAACGACGAAGCATAACGCTTCGTGCGAATCAGGGGAATTTCCACGACATAAGGGTGGAATCCTTCACGGCCGCGGCGTCTAGTTGTCCTATGGCGTAACGGATTGGGCGGAATTAAATCATGCAATTCCTGTGCACACTCTCCAAAGTGCAACCTGTAAAACACTGAGAGCAAGCTACCTTACGACGATGCTCTAGACTGAGCATTTTTGCCTTCATCAGTACTTCATCGCTAACAAGTCGACGAGCTCGGCGCTCAACGGAATCGAGAGCGGCCAACTGATATTTGGCTGATCCATCCCATAGGTGAAAAAAATTTTCTACACAAGAGCGTACCTGTGCTTGATACAAGCTAAGATGCTGGTTCGGTGTGAAATACCGCCTAACCTTGAAGAGGATCCTCAATTTCTTGGCAGCTGTTCTCGCCTGTATCTCTATCGAACGCCCAAAGTTGATATCAAATGTTAGGTGGACCCCAAGGAGCTCTAGGTTGTCAACAACCTGAAGGGAAGCCCCCCGAAAAGTAGGAGTCAGGAAAAACGGACTCCGTTTAGCTGAGAACAGACACGCCTGTTTTTTCAGCATTAAAACTGACCAAGTTCGCATCACCCCAGTCGGATATCAGCCTAAGGTTCAGATTCAAGCGTTCAAGTTCTCTCATTATGGACTTCCTGCAAATTAGCCTGCGGATTGGATTGGATTTTAAATAAATGACAAAATTATGTATACATGCATTCCTTTTTTATATTTACATAATCTAATCGCAATTTATAGACCACACAAATGTCCATACGTATAAAAATGCATCCTAAATTTACCTTCAGGCTATAAACTACAGTCAAACCAAATGTCATTAAATTCTGTTTAGTAGTTTATGCGTGATTGGCATACAAAGTTACATACAGACAGACAAAAATTTCAAAAATTATCTAAATGTTGTCTGTCCATGATTTTAAGCACCCTCGTCGTATTTTCTTCTAAAATATCTTCAATGTACAGATTTCGATTCGTTACTCTTTTATTATCTAGGTATAGATTAATATATATTGATACTGAAACAAAAGTGCATACGTTGCATAGTGTGCTTGCGTCGAATTCGGGTGATTAATTAATTAATAAATCAGTATTAATTATGCACTCAACGCGGATGGTTGTTTTTTATCATTCACTAGCTGACCCGCGGAACTTCGTCTGCGTTACATAAGAGAGAGAGAGAGAGAGGAGTAGAGAGAGTGGGTCGTAGACACCTATAATACAATTCTGGAGCTGACTGGAAAAATGAGCTGAAACTTTCTTTTTTTTATCTACGAATGATTTAAGCACCATTTGTCCTGCCCTCCTCACATGACCACCCGCCTCCCATATTATTCCGCATGATAATAATGCGCGCGCGGTACTTGATCATTATTTTGCTGCTGAGTTATATTATAACTGTGATAATCTCCTAAGATATTGCTTGAAATCAACTGACATAAAGGGCAATTTTGTTCAAAATTAAATAATTGTGACGAATAACTTATTTATTTCTATATGGATTAATACAATGTTTATAAAAACACCTTCGCATATAATGCATTATTTTAGAAAAAAATTTATTACGATAAAAAAAGTTATATTGACACAACTTTAAAAAATAGACAACGTTTTTTTTATAATTTTTATGAGAAACACTTCCGTCACGTATTATTGTTACATTACTTTAACCATTTACGCAGCGCACGCAATGGAAGTTTTCAACGATAATAATTTTTTCCGGTTTTGCAACATTTTTCATTGATGCTCCGCTCCTATTGATCGTAGCGTGATGTTATATAGCCCTTAGCCTTCATCGATAAATAGGCTATCCAACACTAAAATAATTTTTCAATTCGATCCAGTAGTTCCTGAGATTAGTGCGTTGAACCAAACAAACAAACTCTTCAGCTTTATACGTTGGCGACATTGAAATTTTTTTAGAACTGGCCACTTGTAAATGATATATATAATTGAAAAATACGTTCAGATTTTGAAAATGGAACTTTTACCAATATTATTGTGTATGTATTTTGTTCATTAGCCATTTGTTTACGATTTGGCGGCATATTGGAAATTATCTGCGTCACGTCAGCATGATTTTAACGAAAGAAAATTTTCGTACAATGATTTTTATGACTTTCGATGTCATTTAAGTCAACAAGAAAGTTATGATAGACTTCGATTGGCCTTTCACGATGAAGGTACCACTGCTTACAACTGGTTTAATGAGTTTAAACGTGGTTGCACTAATCTCATCGATGATCTGCGTGAGGGGCGGCCTTCTACAGCGACGACTGAAGATAACATCAGTTTTGTGCGGCGTATGATAGAGATTGACAAAAGAGTGACTTATCAGCAGATTCGGACAAGCTTAGGCATCGGTATGAGTCAAGTGCACAAAGTCCTCCATGAACATTTAGCGGCCAGGAAGCTTTGGCCCGGTGGATAACTCAAAATTGGTATCGTGAAATGGTTCAGTTTTAACGGAGGTAGCTCAAATGCTGTGTTCGACATACTTACGGGTGATGAAAGCTGGATTTATTGTTATGATCCCGAAACTAAGAGACAGTCTGGTTAGTCTTTCCTTCCGAGGAGTTGCCAACTAAAGTGAAGAGAGGTAAAAGCGTGAGAAAAAAGATCGTGGCCTCGTTCTTCGGGAGGACAGGTCATTACGCAACAATTGTTTTAGAGGATCGAAAAACAGTTACTGCAGACAAGGTACACTAACAATTGTGTTCCACTTGTCTTGGTAAAAGTTCGGGAGAATCGACCTCGCAATAGGATCCTCCTTCACCACGACAACGCCTCGTCGAACACCGCCAAGCAAACAATCGACTACTTGGCGACGTCGGACGTGGAATTACTGGGTCACCCGCCCTATAGCCCCGACCTCGCACCTTGCGATTTTTATTTTTTCCGAAAATAATAAAATAACTTTGAGGGAAACGTTTTATGGACGCCGAGGAAGCAGTGGTTGCGTTTCAAAATACCGTCAAAGAGGCCCCTAAGAACGAGTGGTCAAAGTGCTTTTCTCAGTGGTTCCATCGGATGCAGCGATGTATTTATGTAAATGGACACTATTTTGAAAAGATATAATAAAACTAATAACTTGCTAGTTTGTTCAGTTTTTGATTTTCTAAGAATTTTCAGTGTCGCATGACGTAATATAAGTATAGATTGATCGCCCGTTTATCATATACTTATAAAACTGTAGGCTACATCTATAGAACCCATATAATTTCTATGCTTTTGCATTGCTAATGATATGATGGGAGACGAATAACTTTTCTTCTGTTCAAAGGATTTAACTAATTCATCAAGAATATAATTTGGGAGCGGGTGGCTTATTTACGTTAACAAATCTAAGAAGTTCCATCTTCAAGACTGATTGAACAGCTTCAACACATTGATTATGGCGCCATTCCAAAATTTTGCTCTTTTTTAACCAACTTCAACAAAAGACGGGTTACTCAATTCGAATGTTTTTTTTTTTGTATGGATGTTATGCCATTCCTTTTTTGTTTATGAACCGATTTGGATGATTCTTTTTTTGTTGGATATGAGATACCTCAAGGGTGGACTACCTTTTAATGTTGTTGGCATTGGACTTTGAACTTCGAAGATACATAAGGGAACCCTTCAAAATCATTGGTTTTATTTTTTGTTTAAAATTATCTTGTATTTACTGTGCTAGCCGGTTTATCCATTTGCACAGAATGGTATGACGGTTTCTGCACTGTTTAATTATGGTTAACTATTTATTTTACATAATTTAATACATTTAGAATAATGAAATTATGTTTATCGATTTTGCCCAAATGTTCAACCACTGTGCCTCATCACTAAACTAGTATTTTTGCTAACAGATGTAGCCTTGAAGCGACGGCAAGGATTCTTTTATTTTCTAACATTTATTTTATTTATTTATTTTTATTTTAACTTGCTTTTATTTTAAATTTAACATGCTTGCGCAACAATTCATTGAACTCAACGTTAAACAAAATTATTATAGTTAATTAGCCTCCTAAATGAATTTTTTCGTAAACGCATTTAGGGCTATCTTGCACAAGACTTACCTACAATGCGTTGATTTAGTTAAACATAGTTAGGGAGTCGGTAAAGTAGTCTCTGTGTTCCATTTTATATCTTGACGAGTTTCTTAACCCGAAAAATGTTGTGACTTATAAACTTATAACATAGAATGACTCGTGTATGAAAATAGCGCAACTCTACTGTATTATGTAAGAATAAGAAATCTGGTAAGAGTATTAATACCACGCTGGCCCTTATGTTGTCTCTGTTCCTTTCTATCAATAACTTTTTATTTATATATATATATATTATTGGCATTTTTGGCTATTTAAGCTTGACAGTTCATTAAATTTATTTAGTAAGTTTTTTTGTGTGCAAGACACTAATTTTGTTTAACCATTTTAAAAGCGTTTAGTCTTACTTTAATCATATTTAAACATTTTAGGCAAGTCGCCCTAAATGTTACTGTTTTACTACCGTATTATTACGATCTGATAAAAAGTTCAGTATTCTTGGGAGTACCTGGACTCGCCTAGAATGTACTTGAATCACCGAGTATGTATTTGTAGGTGCAAATAACACTGTAGTTTACTCACACGAACAAAGCTTATCGCTCCGATTGCATCATATAACAAATACTAGTCTAAAAATAAAACAATTCCTCTTCTAAACAATGTTCTTGTTCTCTCTCTCTTCTAAAGTTCGAGGAATTTCTAGTGATTACAACCCTCCTTTTTTGCAAGAGGACAATATTAAGAGATCTTTAAGTACGACTGCAGTAGGTATAGTGAGGATCAATTTAGTGAGTTTATTAAATAAATTTTATCACTGAGTACAAATAACTATTTATGCTAACTATAACGGCATTTTCTTTACCCACAGACGTAACAGTATTATATTATTGTACTAGGTATACCCTCGACTCCATCCGCGTGGAATTTCGTGTATAAAAAAATTTAAGTCCATGCCAGATATTACGGATAGACAAAAATTTCAATAAGTGTCGAAATGTTTTCTCACTGTTATTCTAAACTCCTTCATAGTATTTTTTCTCAAATATATTTAATGTACACATTTCGACTTAACTGTTTTATTATAAGTAAAATATGAAATATTATAAATGTAAGTCATAGTTTGTCACTACAGAAATATGTCTTTGAAATCAACAATCGAAGAAAGACCCCTGTACAATGTTATGGTATCCTGAAATCTCTTATCTGTAATAGGACCCGAGCTACATTTTACAAAGTATAGGCACTCGACGTTAGTATTCACAGGTAAACAATATTTCAAAACCTTGCAGTTAACCAAACGAGTTTGTCTTTTTTGTTCACTTTTTTAGTAACGATGTAACGTCGACGTTTCCTAACATGCATCGATGTTTTGATAAAATCCAAGTGAAAGAGCTTTTTTCTTTGGATCCTCAAACCCTATGGGAACCTCAATATTTGATGTTTTTCCTAATATCGATATTTTCAACCTTAACATCGATAAATATCGAACATCCCTAAGAAGAATACATGAAGATACATTTGAACAGGCCGGCATGACAGTGACGACTGACGATGGATTGTAGATTAAAGTGTGCTCACCATCAGGTTCAGCGTAGTCACTTTACCGTGCTGTATTTAAAAAAAAAAGGAATTTTTAATATGAACTCTGCCACCTTTGTGATAAGTCTTGACTTAGTCTTAGAGTATAGCCACAGTAGTACACTTATTCAGGTAATGTTAGTTAAGTGAAATATTACTGTGATATTAAAATCATCAACTTAAAATCACACAGGTTATAATTATTTTAAGTGCAAATAAAAAGTTTATTTCTGGAAGAGTAGTATATTGAATTATACATTTAAAAGGCACCACTTACCGTTCATCAATCATATGTATTAAAATTCCGATGTATCAGGCAATATATAAAATACGACACTCACAAATAGATTTAACAAATAAACAGAAAAGCTACTTTCATCTCATCGAGGACTAAAAATCTGGTTCTGCGATACCGCTATGCACTTATGAAGTTACGTCCACGCATACCTGGCTATTTCGAAATCCCACAGACAACACACACTACAGGCCATTTTATTTTATTATAAACTTATTTTATTCTTTGTTTAGAATTACTATAACACGGTCGTTTTGTGACGCCCAAGGCGCTCGTTCGATCGTTTTGTGTCGGTCAACCGGTAAGACAAGGCACAATACCTACCTCAAACTCGTCGACTAATCAACTGCCTCAGTGTTGTGTTGTGCCAGCAATACGTGCCCACATGGATCAGTTGTGCTGGTGTGCGTGTGAGAAGGCTTCGCTGCACGTACAATTTACAAATTTATTGGGTTGCCAGTTAAGCAAAAATTACATTATATAATCCGTTTTTGAAAATATAATGACTAATTTTTTTTTTTTTTAATAAATTGCCTAATTGTATTTTCTATAGTATTCACAATAACTAAATACCTAATGCATATTCATTAACTGGCCTTGATCTGTAAGCCTAAGATCTGGCACAGACAACTGTTATTCCTTAGTAGACTGTTTTATCCATAAAATGTAATGCATGCTCATAATTATGTAACACATACCAAGGTTAAAATATAATTTAATATGCTGACCTATCATGGATCGGTCCACCCGCGATAATCTGTAGTTACAATGTTTTTAAGTTATATTATTACCTACTTAGATCTCAAGTTGAATTCTGTTTAAACATTTGGCTATATTTCAGTTTTTGAATTGTATATTTATCTTTACTACTAATGACTAATAAGTCAAATCCTTACTTTATATAGAAAATTTTGATTTTTATCTCAAACTAATGTCCAATAAAAGCTTTGTCTTAATTTTATCATTACTATTAGCCGTTATATAAAAGCGTAATGAGTTTCCTTTCCAAATTTTGTTCCAAAGATATGTTGATTCAGGCTGAATTGAAGATTGGAATCACGGGCAGTTTCCACCATCCTGCATGAACACCTTCAAGTTAGGAAGCTTGCTTCGCGATGGATACCTCATTCTCTCACCGAAGAGTAAAAATCCCGCCGTGTTGATTTGTGCAAATTTATGCTAAAAAAGTTTAAAGGAGGAACTTCGCAAAACGTATCCTACACCCTTACAACTGACGAAACTTGGATCTACAGTTACGATCTTCTCACGAAGCAACAATTCACGCAATGAGTGTTTGAAGAAGAGGAGTAACTCACAAAAGACGTTCGCGGTCGTAGCGTTACAAAAAACGCAGTGAACTAGTTGCAGTAATTCCACTAGAAGGTCTTAAAATAGTTACCAGTGAATGGTATTGCAAAATTTGGCTGCCTCAAGCTTTTGGGGAGTTAAATGGCGAGCGACCAAGGAGCGGTGTCCCTGGTGTCACCAAGATAACGCGCCCACTCATACAGCTGTAGAAGAGTTATTGCAAAGGGAGGATCCTCCGACCAGACGGGTGTTATGTCTGGCGGACAGCTGCCCAACGGTTGTTTACACTGTTAGCCTTAGGGGCCCTATCCAAAAACAGAGCCGCTGCGGCTTTTACAGCTTCACCGGACTTGACCAACGGTTGTAGTCGGGTTCTTGTATATATACTCAACGATTGAGTTAATTTCTATAGCGCAATGTAGGATAGTAGGATGCGTCTTATGTGGCTCGATAGATGTCGCTATGTGTCGCTATGTAGATGTCGCCACACAGCAACTAGAACATGGGCTATTTCAATACTTCGAGGGTATAAATGTTACCCCATCCAACTCAGGGCCCAGACTTCACTCCATGCTATTTTTTCCCCCACAGTAAAAAATGCTTCGTGGGCGAAAATTTAACATTTCAGAAGAGGCCCGCATCATACATTTTTAAAATGTTTCAAAAGCTGGTTCACCCGAAAGTATAAGTGCATTGGGGTTGGAGGGGAATATTGGGAAAAGCTATAAATAAACTTTATTCATATTCTAACTATTTTTCATATCATTAACAATTTTTGGAACAGTTTACGTATATAACAAAAAACTAATATATCCAATATTTTTCGTAGAATTTTGGTTAGCATAATAATATTCTTGTATTATCTTTCGTTACACATATTGTTATATTATCTTTTAAATTCTTCATAACTACCAACTTGCAAATACAACATAATATTATGTGCAACTTAATAAATATATTTTGATGGAAAATACAATCAATGAACTGCGAATATGTTGTATATTTTAGTATAGTATTTGCTTAATTACTGGCAACACTGACCGGTATTGTAATATAATTACACTGTAATAATTTTACGTAAAAAGCAAGAAATCAATTGAATACGTTACTAGTTTACTTGTAAAAAGTGATCCCCTAATTTAAAACTTAAACTACTACGATTCCGACAAATCTTTACTACACATGTCATAATACGAACAATATTACTTGATACTAAAATAGTTAATACACAAAAATAAGCAGTTTATAGCTTTATAATTATACATTCAACTAAGTTTATTTTATTAGATTATTTTTTATTATTTATATAGGTAGTTTAAGTATTCTTCAAGGCCTCTCAATCCTCTCATAAGTTATCTGTAACTTACTAATCTATAAATAAAATATAGAATATGTTCGAGAAAGTCCAGTAAATGATTTCAGTTTATTTGGCTGCGTTCTGTTTTATTTAATTTTTCTTTTTTTTCAAATTATTATATTCCACTACGAAAAGTAACGCAAAAGTAACATTTTCAGTTGTGTAGCGCATGAGCAACGCAACAGTCAAAAGTAAAGCAAAATGTTACAAAAGTAACGCTCTGGCAACGCAAGCATCAAGAAGCTTAGGAAGCATTGACACTGGAAAGATAAACAAGAAGAAGTTTCGACCTTTATATTAAATAATTAAATGACATCTAAACATGAATTAAAAATACCTCTCACTTGGCTACATGGTCTTCTTCTTCTTCTGCTTTTGGCGCCGCAAAAGCACTTGCCAGTGCAGCAATTTGTTACACCACATCAAATCCTGCCAAAAACCCCCACTATACCATTTACATTTCTTTATTTTCTCGATGACAGCTCCTGTGAAAACTTGATCGAGCGTCTTTTTTCATTATGTATGCATTATTTTATAAAAATATGACGTTTACACACGTACAAGGTTATACCAGAGTCGGAGAAACTGATAGGGATGGAGCTATATCGATAAACGTAATACGATAACAGACCCGATATTTTTTTACAAAATGTAATAAACTAAACTACTGCCGGATACTTTTGTACAAATTTATTAACTAATATTATATTTCATTACAAGATGTTACATGTATTAATTCTTGATTGATAATACCAACTTCTTCAAAATTTTCGAAGCTGTTGTAAAATAAGTAGGTATAGGTAGGTACTCAACAATGCAACGAAATAATTATACCGACAGGTAATCTTTATTTATTTATGTGATAAATATATGCGATCGATACCATTACTTATTTTGATACAGAATAATAAAAATAAAGAAAAATATAATAATTATCTACGATTCCTTGAAGCGTTAGTGTTTTTGTTTTTCATTGTATGAAGTAACAAGAAACTGCCATGCACTTTACGTGATGTTACGTGATTACTACAGTATACAGCTACGTACAACTAACCCCAAAAGAACCGCAGTACTGAGTGAGATAGCACTATTAATACTATTATTAGTTATTTAGTTTATTAGTAGTAACATTGACATCATTATTATTATTTTTACTACATTTATTATATTTTCTTTCGTCATATATGAATCAGATAAAAGAAAACGTTTTGAACAAATTTTAGTTAAAGTCGATGGCATTTAATCGTCTTACCGTCCAAACATTATAATTTTTGAAATCCGTTTTTCTCTTAATAATCCATCTTTAGGTGATCTAAACACAAGAAAAAGAACAATTTCCTACTAAAGTCGAATGGTAAAAATTATTTTTTATAAGCATTTTTTCATTGACAAAACATGCCTAATGCTTCTGCATTAGCATAGCATAGAAATAGAACGTAAGTAATTATTGCACATGAAATGACCGATTATCCAATGAAAAAAGAGTAAGATTAACTTACTGTTTAAATTGCACTGTGGTCTTGGTCTGCCAGTCGCTGCTATCTTAACTTTTCCCTCTCACACATAATATAAGTTTCTTCTCGATCATGACGGTATCAGAGTCAATACTGATGAACAATCGAATTTTAGAGTTTATAAAATGAATATAATACATTTAAAATCATTATTAGTGTTTTAGTTGGTATTTAGTGTACATTTTTAAAACGCACAAGAAAGAATTTTTAGTGTTTTTAATAGCATACAGTACGCCTGATAACAACGTGCAGCTTTGCTGTTAGACCGTGTCCGACTAAGTGAAATGTTGACAATTACACGAGATGCCAATAAAAGAGCGATAATGTCGTATGTAATAATAATTAAAAAAAAAATTATTTGTGCAATTCACACGTGGTAGAAAGTGAAACCTTCACATCTATGTTTTTTTTTAATTTTAGAAAATGATCAAATACACACTAATTGAAAGTTTATGAAAATGTACATACAAGTACTCACAATCATTATTCACAAAATCATTTTCAATTAATGCACATTTAAAATATCCATGGTAACCTAAGACAATATCAATTAGTAACAGAATGCCATAAGTGTTGTATAAAAAGTTTTTGTTTCGTGCGTTTTTGATGAGGTAATAAAATTCATTATTGCATGGCAACAAACTTCTTTTGTACCATTTTACCATTGCCTAAAACTTTCCTACCTCATTTTCTCCTACGTTAAATCTTATGAATTTATTTGTCTGTCCCTTTTTAATGTCGCTTTTTCGTTTCAACAACTTTCAAATCACAATGATGCTACAGAAGTTTTCACTTCAGTATTATTGATTAGTATACGTTTTTCCTTTAGAAAGGTATGTGGGTAATATGTGTGGAATAATGTTTTTGATATTTCTCCATTTGTGGGCTTTAAGTAAGACTTATGGGGAATTTGGACATTAGACATTGACAGCATTGGTTTTTTGAGGATCTTGAAGTGTCATGGGTTTTGATTTTTAAATCATTATCTTGGTTTTTAACCCTTTTTATAATGAGTAATGTTGGTGACATTTTGCGTGATATAATTTGGTTGTTGTGCATATATGAAAATATATAATTATTTTCATACTGCGGAAATAAATGATTTTTCAGAAATCCAATTGGTTAAAATTTAGAATCGTTTGGAACGCGGAGGGGTACTGGAGGGGGGGGGGCTGGGAGGTGGGGTGCCCCTAAACCCTATGACACTACTCCCGTTACAAGGTAACTCACCAGAGCTAAGTTATAGGGGTTCAAAGTTTCAAGGTCAAATCTGAAATTTCCATATTTTGTAATCTCTTGTAATATTAGAGGCAAGAAATGGATCAGGGAGGTTGACGGGGGCAGCCACCCACCCTCTGACACTATTCCCATGAAGAAATAACCTTCCTGGACAGAGGTATAGGGGTTTTATGTTTTAAAGATAAATTGAAAATTTTGATGGGATTTTACTCAGAATAAACATTATATTGATAAGTGATAATATTAGGACTTGGCACTCGCCGACCGCTACCGCGGTACGCTCGCTCGGCTCATGCTTACACATATCGCAAGACAACACTCCCTCAAGACTACCTACTCCCTACGGTCGCTACTCGCTACCAATTTGTCAACAAATTACTAAAATTTACATAAAACTTTAGTGTCCTTAACATAACATACTTTCACGCCTGTTTCTCCGAAGGGTTAGGCAGGAGTGTACTACTGTGGTTTTAGTAAATTTAATTTTTCAATAAAACAACACATTTTCTATGTTTTCATTTATTATAAATGTAATTAATTGCCCTAATTAATTCCTCAAAGGGATCTTTCTTTTGTTTCATTACATTGCGTCTCCACAGATATTTATATAGTAAATCAGTAAAATTTTCTCTATTATTAAAATTATCTTTTTGGAAATATTGTTTGACGACACGCCACTGTGATTCAATGCGTTGTGTGCGTGCCGCCCCAGCCACTAAGGGATTTTCTGGGTCACTGTGGTTGACTTTGCAATGGATGAAACCATGATCTCCTAAACAATCATATGCCCGCCAGTAATCCGTATGTATGGTGGTAAACTGACGATACGATACGTCAAAAATTATTCAGGCTGCCGATTCCCACACATTTGTCGTGTTTACTTATACGCTAACCAATGGCGTAGCTAGCATAGGTGGCACCCGGGGCGGATTTTATAGGTGTCACCCCCAAACTAAATCGAAACTGTTAAAATAAAAAAAGTTATAATCATTTACGTTTTATGAAAATACGAGTACCTATTACAAATATTTGAATATTATGTGAAACAAATTACTTTGTTAAAAATTAAAATTTCTTCCTTCTAGCTTTGACAATAGCGAACTCCGAAATCACGTCTTCAAAATTTATATTTTGTGTTGCTTCATGTTCTATCATTAAAATATCAAGATTGTTTAATCTGGTTTCAGTCATTGTAGACCGCAAGTAATTTTTAATTAATTTGAATTTGCTGAAACTTCTCTCACATAAAGCAACTGATGCACATATTGTTATAAATAACTTTAGTGCGACCGTTAGATTCGGAAGAGATTCTGTAAAATCCCATTCCACAATAAATTTCAAAAAGTCCAGTGTCACCCAATTAGAGACAGTAATATTAGCCGCTTTTAAATGTCTTCTCAGTCTTGGTATTTCTAAAAGGAGTTCTGTTTCTGATACTTCATCGTAAAGGTTAGTAAATTTTGATATAGCAAATTTTAACTGTTCAGTGTTTGCCGAAAGCAAGGTCTTTGACTGCACAACCTCAAACAATGATGCTACGTCTTTACTGGACTTTACCCTTGTTTCGAGTACAATATTGAATCTGTCAAGACATTCTAACATGTGCTTTTGAAGTTCCGTTCTAAGTGTAGGTCCAGTATCGGTGGACGATGCTAACTCACCGGGCATGCGTTTCTTACGACGAATTCGTCATTCCATCGAAATGTTGTATTTTTGTACAGCAAAATCTATTGCCTCTTCTGCTAGATGCAACCGTTTCTCTTCAATGAATAGACGAAGTGCTTCTAGTTTTATGATTATTTCATCAACACATAAACCTTTACTTTGTAATGCAATCTGAGCATTGTTCACTTCCCTTAGCACATCATTCCAAAAGAAAAGAAAACAAAGAAATGAGAAATTGCACACAGCAGGCATAAGATTTTGTGCAGCACCTCTAGTTTCTAAATTTACGTCTTGGTCACATAGTTCCTCAATTGTAGATATTATTCCATCAAAATTTTCAGCCAATACTTTTACTGCACCATAATGAGCACTCCAGCGCGTTGTCGAAAGTCTTTTAACAGATGCTTTGCTGTGATTGAGGAGCACTTCCCAACGGCTTGTGGAAGTTGAAAAAAAGTTAAATATTGTTTCCACTGCTCCGAAAAATGTAACATAAGTCACATTTTGTGCGAACGAATGTTGGCCGCATAAATTAATTGAATGATCAAAAATTGCTTTATTGTTTTTTTTCTTTTATAATAGCTTGCACTCCTCCGTATATACCACTCATAACTGCAGCATTATCATAACCTTGAGAACGACACATCATAATATCTAAGCCATCGTTTTCAAGCTTCTTTAGTATTTCAGCGCTTAAATCAGCTGCTTTTTTTCCATGTAAAGAAAAGAATCCTAAGAATACTTCTTTGACTTCTACTTTTCTATTATTAACTTTTACATAACGAATCACTTCAGACATTTGACCGACATGTGAAACGTCAGGTGTGCTATCAAACATGATTCCGAAATATTTGGCCGATTTTATTTCGTTGCCAAGCTAACATTTTACATGATTAGCTAAAATATTTATGAACTCATTTTGTATTTCTGGCGATAAATATGTTACTTTAGGTGATTTTTCCTGTTCCAATTATAGTATATGTTCTTTGAGTACTGCATCATACTTTGACAGCAGTTTAACTAGTTCTAAGAAATTACCTTTATTAGACGACCCTTGGGTTTCATCATGTCCACGAAATGCTAGGTTTTGTTTAGCCAAACAATGCTATATCTAATAATGTAGAAAAAGATTTCCACTTCTGTTTTTCCGTATTCATTAATTGCAAGGTTGCATCATCTATTGTGGTGTGAGATTTTAATATCATTTCCAAAGTTTTCCATTTTTCGAAATTTTCTAAATGTTCACATGAAGTTCCATGGTCCAATAATTTAGGATTTAGTTTCCACCACTTCTGAAATCCAGTTGTAAATGTTGTTTGTATGTATGACAGCAAATAAACGACAGCAAAAACAGTACAGGTTATTTGATATAGGAGAAAATACCATCCATTATCGTAGAATTTTTTCACCACTAGGCATCTGTTTATATAACCATTCCAGTGAAAGATGACTATAATCACCTTTAATCTTTGAACCATGACGAGATACAGTAAGAAACGGTCGTTCTTTGTTCTGGAAATGTTCACTGCTTTTTTTTATTATGTCAATGCAAACATTATAAGGTACCAGTAAACTCCAATGTGAAACATCTCTCAAGTGTTGAACTGATTCTTTGAAGCTAATGCTATCTCCGAAAGTAGCATTAACGGTGTCATTTTCATTATTTATTTTGATTCCGTCAAGGTCCTGGGTCGCCTTCATTGATTCTGTATTGTCGATGTTTCTATCTGAATGTGAGTCTCCAAGATGTGAATCATAACTTTCGTCAGCAGGAGACTCGGGTACTTTACTTGAATTTTGGCCGCTATCTGCTTTTGTGACATATTTGAAAAGAGAACCGAACATGCTCTGAATTTCATCCATTTTAGCCTTTTTGGCTTTTCTCTGTTGAAACCCGCTTTCTCTTTTCGAAGTATGAATTCCCCGAGGCATATTTCGTTCTGGGTATTCTAAAAAATATTTTTAGTTGGTAAGTGATACGTTGATTTTATAAACTAATTATAAAAGTAAATAAACACCTACACGTTACGTAACTAGCTTTGTGAAATATATTTTTATATAAATTAACAATCCTGCGTCTGGGTGTAAATATGTATTTAAGTATTATTAAAAAAATACTAGTTAAATACTCCACCGTTGATTATGATATCCGTGCCACGAGTGCTCTAGCTACACATCTCGGAGCCAAATCAACGTACGCGAAGTTGTATGATATGATTACTTTCAATCAAAAGTCTAAACTTAATATATACCGTATTTGTAAACAAATCCCATTGCTATTAGATCGGAAAATAATAAGTAAGTAAATAATAAATAAGTATATTATTTACAATTAAACATTATTACCTAAAGTAATATCGTAAAACGTGTAGAAATATAAATAAAATCTTTTTACGCCAGCAAAGCCTTTAAAACCTATTTTAATAAATAAATACCTTTAGTAGATAGTAATACTTGCCCAGGCTAAACAAAAAAAGGATGGCTGTGGCTCAATAATATAGTTTTAAAATACACAGTAAAAAAGAGAATAAAATAATTGAAGGGGTTTTCAAAATAATCTAAGATACTGCTATTAGATACTAAATGAATTAAAACTGTAAGTATTACCTGTAATAACATAAATACTTCACTTACCTTGTTTATTTTCTTCAAGAATCGACTATATTAAATATGTTTTTATACAAAAAATGTTGTTTATAATATCTAATAATTAATAAAAACTTTGCACTAGACGTTCACACGTTCACGTAAGAGAATATTGAAATGAATGCGGTCGGAAACAAAAGAAATGGCCCAATCGACAATACAAGTGACGAGCGCTATATCGAGGGAATCCCCTGACTAGCGTTGGTTATGCGCGAACGGGGTATTAAATTTTGGGGGAATCCCAGATCGATTGACAGTGTGCACATTGTTTTTTTTTTTTCTAAATATCAATTTATTATGCTCGTGGTACGATATCATAGTTACCTAGATAATTTTATTAGTGGCGGTTATGCTCTCTGCCATAGATTTAGGATTTTTTATAGGTAGAAAAAACTACAACTGATGGTCATAGTCGGGCATAGTCGGGCTGGCGGCCCTCGCCCCCCCCCCCCCCCCCCTTAGCTACGCCACTGACGCTAACTACACTAAAGGTGACGCAAGATGTTGCGGCTGCTGAATTAGTATACAATAATCAAAGTCCAATGTACGTAAATCAGTTGTGAAAGAAAATCGGTGCAAACAAAACAAACTTTGTTTATCAAAGTCAAGTGGCCTTAAATTGAGTTGCCAACTCATGAAATTCAAGAAAATGTAGTAACAATTACTAAAAATTACCGAAATAAATTAACAAAATGACATTATGCTAGTAAATTGCTTAATTATGAATTTTATTTTATTTTATAAACATTTATTACTATCAAAATATTATGAACGTCTTTAATGTGTGCTATTGGTAATTTATTAAACTTGTAGAAGAGTAGTTTATTCAAAATTGAGAACACATGAAAAACATAAATGCATATCAATCATCGGATACAACGCTTGACGGAAATCACTTGTAGAAGAGGTTATATTTTTCCTTTTCTTTTTGACACCTCGTCCGCCTGGTGTTGCCACCTCTCTCCATTGAGAAAACTGGCTTGCCGCCACAAACTAAAAAAGGTACAACTTTGTCACAATTTTCGAACTATTTTAGTTTTTTTCATCTGGCATCTCTAAATAAACGTCATTTTCGTGTTTTGTATGGTTTCAGGTTAAGATAGTTTTAATTAATTTTCTCGAAAACGGCTAATTACCTTGTAATGGGACTAGTTACGTTATAATTGGGGAATAATTCTCTATCTATTTCAACCACTTTCAAGCCAGAATTCGTGCCAAACGATTCTAAATCCAACCCAATTGAAATATATACAATTCCTAGAAATAATCTCAAAAAAAAATTTGTTTCTGTACTTTTCCCTTCACGGGGAATACCTCTAACCCTCCCTCTCACCTCCAACTCTTCACAGCAAATTCAACAGTAATGATTCTATATTCCAACCAAGAATAATTTTATATAAATTTAATTTTTCTCTTCAACTGGCTTCAGACATATTTTATGAAACTTTCGTACTGATACAACTTTATTTCTTTCAGTTAATTGTAAATCAAATGGTAAAAGCTCTTCATACAGAGAAGTATATTCTTTGGGTAATAAGTACTAAATGTTCCTATCACAGTATATTTGTATATATATAGTTTAAATTTATTCTTTAAATAATTATGACTTCAATCATTTGTACAAGTTATTTCTGCTTTAAATATTATTTTTATTTTTACTGTTCTTTATAAACATTGTGGGGTGGTGCATTAAACAGTATATAATATATTATGCTTAGCAGGTAAACAAAAATAATAAGAACCACAAATAATTTTTAGATTCATTTTATTTTTAATAACATAAAAATGTTATCTTTTTCATTTTATACATTTTGAAATGAATTCAATGAGTGTCATCCAGATTGCTTAAAATGTTTCAAATTGTTATGTAAAACAATATAGTTTGGCTGTATGATCTCTTGAATCATTAGTCACTTATGAAATCTTTTTTCACTTATTTCCAAATGCTGCAATAATATATTATGTGAGCACAAAGTCTACTTCACAATAGTTTATTACAATGTTCAAAAAACTATATAGGTGTAATTATTTACTCTTACTTGGATGAATCATTCAAGTAAGTTTTTTTTTATTAATGTGATATGCTAAATATTTTTTGTGATATTTTTATTTTATACAAATGAATGTACTATTCAAAATGACCTAAAATAAGTAAATGTGTAAAAAATTACTATTTGGTCACACAGAAATCATTTTTGTTGATCCATCCAACAACAGTATTCACTACAATAAATAGAGCTAACTAATTGGAATTGAAGGTCCCTTAAAATTATGTAATTTATGTTAAAGCTGTGATCAACTAAACACACAAATGCTTTAGTAGTACCCAGATCCATATTTAAAATTTAATCTATGATAAATAATGTCTCAAATGATTTTGAAGCAATTTGCAATTTGTTTGAATGATTGACCACAACTTCATATAAGACTAATTTTATTGTTTTTCATAATAGATTGACTAACTCTAAAGAGGCGTCCATATTCATAGCATGAAGTAAAGATGCGCAAATCACCAATTTTTACATAAGTTAGTGAAAGAACTGACAGTTTTACATACAACTCTAAGTTAGAGATATTTTATAACTGTTTATTAAAAACTTTATTAACAATAAGTTATGTATGTCTGAACTTTTTACAACATCTAAATGAATAATGGTTTAATGATTTATAAATTTTATGGGAACTTAATTCCATTTAGAAATTTAGACGAATGTTGACAATTTGCGCTGCACATTATAATACTAAATAGTATCAAAAATGAATTAATACCAATAATTTATTAATACTTATTAGAGCACTAGACCTCAAAATATGTAAACCAAACATTTGAAAATATGTGAAATAAGTTTTTTTTATTCCATGCTCATCAGATGAAGTTTTGTAAGACTTATTTACTTCTAATCATAAAATTCATTAAAAATATTTGTTTCTTCCCGAGGATTGGTATATTATTGTTGGTATTGAATTATAATAAGTTAAAAAAAGTGACTATTAAACAAAATTGTGATGAGCATAGACATTGCTAATATTCTTGATTGTTTTCACTTATGACCAGAAGACCGTATCAGAGTACAGATTACTGTGGACAATTGAAGTTTTCAATATATTTGTTAAATGTTTGTAATTTGCAATGTGATTATATTTATTGTGTATAAAATTATTGTTTATTGCATATCAATTTTATTTGAGTTGCTTGTAATTATAAGTATGAATATACATAAAAAGTCCATCATACCTGCTGCACTCATTAAGAAAATATAATTTAAAAATAAAACTGTATTGCTGAAATATGCCTTGAAAATACTTCAACTTTTAGTTTTCGTCAAAGTAGGAATGCCAAAATAGATATAATACAATAGTATAATAGGATATTTGTATGTATCTCAAATTTCAACATAGGCATAGGGCACCATACTAATTACAGAATATTAAAACATTAAATTGTGAAAATGATGTTTATTTTATAGGTTCTGTACTCTGATTGTTAAAACACTGTTATAATAAATGTATTTCGTATGTATGTACATGTAAAACCATGTGTGGATATTTTAAATTTAGTAATACTATACTAAACTGGCCGTCATATAAGTATCTGCCATGTTGTCCTATGTAATTAATAACTAAGTAATATAATATTCTTAACTTATTTCATATTTACAAATAATACATTTAATTACTATTTATTTAGAAATTAAAATATATTTCTATCATTCTTGGATTCACATAACGCAAAATAATTTAACAGAGTTCATTTTTGCACTCACATTTACAATATAATTTTATAACATATTTGTTACAATTTTTTATGTTGAATTCAAACAATTCATTTAGAATATATCACCCAATAAGCGAGTAGCATTTTACTCACAAGTCCTATTGTACCTTACCATTAAAAATGCAGAATATGCGAAAACTTCAAGGAATATTTTACAGTAAATGGCAATTGAACATTATAGTTCGCTCGCATCCAATAGGAACTATAAGATTCATAATGCCTCCGAGCGGGCCGCTTTCGTCGCCACCCTTTATAATATAATCTATAATTTACAATGCAACGTGACCGGCACCGTTCAAGAACCAAAACAACTAGCACAAATAAAATAACTCCACTTTATTTACAATTGGTGATCTATTCACATTTCTGGACACAAATCAAAAGATTAATTGATTAAAAATACATTGAATAAGATGAATTAAGGAAAATTTCTTTTACAGTTTATGCTAGAGTTTAGAATATACAGGAGCTCAATAGCGCCACCGTGTGTGCGGTGGTGCGAGGAACTATACATGCACAACACCGCAGTGTCTATGGCCTTTCGCCTCCAATACTTTATCTATAAATCTAATAAATGTTCTCCAACACTGCTGTTTGAACAATCAGTGTTGTTTACAGCCATGTTGAATATTGCAGCAACTACATCTACGTGTTGGTAACACCTTCACAAGGTGACGGAGATTCTGGCAGTATATATTGATTATGTTTAACAACATTCAACATTGCTGTAAATGGAGAAGGAACTAAAATCTAGTATCACAATATCGGGCTTAGTTGGCTCAATTTCGAGTTAACAAAGCCACAAATTATCCGACAAACCGTGGACTGAATGTAACGAATGTAGTGATCTTGTAATTCACAAATTTCATAATACAAGTAGATAATATAGTAAAATATTTATGTATGTAAAATGTTCAAGGCTCAACGATATTTTAGTTTTATTAAAATACTGTTTCTGACGACAAGAATTATTCTCAGAGTTAACATTCACCTGATCAAATTGCATCTTTGTGTGATTTTTCGTTTTAATGTAAGTTTTATTGTTACATCCAAGTCTCCAGTTCGCCGGCCCACTCTGTGAATGACATTCAGTCGAAGAGCGCAAGGAGATCGTCTGAAGAGGGTGCGCGTGGTGGGTGCGATCCCGCTGAGGATGAAGACGATGGAGGCGTAGCCAAAAGTTCGCCTAACGCGGGAGCGTCTAAGTACGATAGCAGTTCCATTGGATCCACGCTTGTCTCCGGTAATAACTGCAAGATTATTAAATAGATTAAGGATTGTTATCGAAAGGAGATTTATTAGCTACATGTCTTTATGAGGCATAATAATTGGAGAATGGTATCTGATAAATGTTACATGCTTTAAAGTTTAACTTTGAATACAAAATAATCATTGTTTGCCAAGTATACGGTTAGTTTATTAGTTCAGTAAAATTAAGTTAATCTTACATTAAGATTATCGGTGCCTTCGCCGTCAATGACTGCCGCCGGATCGAAGTTGAGGTCAGCGGGGATGTCAACATCGTTAAGTGAGTGGTGTCCGACAGATGGTGGTCCTGGTGTGTGCGAAGAGCCAGGTGTATGCGCGCCGCCACCTCCTGGGGTATGGGCTGACCCAGGTGTATGTGGTGTATGCGGTGTATGAGGCATCTGGACAAAACAAACAACCGTTAGTATATCTCTTACACCTACTGTTTATTTTCATTTCTATATTCTCCAGTTTTTAAGTATATGCAAATGGTCTTTAACATATCAGACTGATCACTAGAATCTTACTTAAAAAGATGTACAATTTTTTATTATTATTTAACCTTTTTGAAATTCGGCAATCATTTCATCGAAGTTTATTTGGCGGTGATAGATAATCACTAGATTAATTTTTAAAGAAAACATACAATTATATTTTGATGTTTAATAAAAAAGTATTGATTATTTACCTGGTCATTCAAACTCTTCTCCATAGCATTTAGTGGGTCTAATGAATTCACGCTATCGTTCAGATGAGATAATGGGCCGTTACCAGAGTACTCATTACTTCCAGGTCCGTTGTTTATTCCAAAATCGTAATTCTGACTATTCGATCCAGGATTCCTGTTCTGCCCGCTTTGGTTGTATGACGACATCAAAGAGCCGCTTGCGATAGTGTTCATGTCAGGTGGTAAATAAGGTGACAATGCTTGGTTCATATCCCAGTTATTCATAGTCGGCATGTTCATGGAACCAGGAGATACGGCTTTACTTCTCTTCCCTAAACTACTATCGTTACTATCATCCTCCTGCTGAAATATTAGTTTCAAACAGTTAAATAATGAAAATTAATTGCATATTTCACTTGCCAATTCAAATGTTACAATACTTACCTTAATGGTAGAACTGTTAGGGCTTTTAGCGGCTTTCCAATTAGCTCCACTGTCGATCGTGACTTCATCAACATCAGAATTATTTAACGTGTTGAGTATCCCCCACATATATTGATCGACTTCAAGACCTTCCAACTGTGCAGGTTTACTAGAAGAACATTAAATATTAATATTAGTTTTAATCAAAACATTGTAATAATAACTTTCTAATAAAACAACATCTTAGTGTGAATTATTTGTGTGCTTACTTGCAAACAGGGCATCGCCACGATCCTCTTTCACAATTGAGTTGTAAATATGATTCTAGATCGAAACACTGTATGTGTTTACACTCATGACCACGTGCAGGTAGTGTGATTTTCTTGAATGTGATTGGGCATTTTAATGATACTTTTAAAGCGGTTTGCTCGATGCTGTCCCTATCGTTTGCAGTGTTCGAACCGTTGCTTCCGTTGGATGGCGTCTGGTTAAAGTTCATTTTGATTTTAGCGATGCAATGGTCTGCAGTAAGCAACCGCTTTCGTAGCAATCCTTGTAATACGCTTCGTACACTTGGCCGGTGTACTAATTGTAATACGAACAGGTGTGACTGAAAAAATATAAACAATTAAATTCTCTTTTGTTCTTATTATATATTGCCAAATTTCAGAATATACAAAGCACACAAATTGTTACAAGTGTTTTGAAAAATTAAATTATGAAATCTATATCAATACTAATATTATAAAGATGGACAGTTTGTATGTTTAAACACACTAGTCTCGTGAACAATCTGTTTGATTTGAAAACTATTTTTGCGTCAGATACTTCATTTATTGAGGATACAACTTCGGGCTACGATCCTAAACACTGTAGCAGAAATTTAACGCGAATGAAAACGTGGTGCTAATTAACGTATATACTTACACAGCAGCATGCAGAAACGGTGATCTGTATAGTGTTTCTGCCTGGCTGGCACACTTCTTTCAGGTACAATGGTTTGTGTGATGTTTTGTTCTCACCCCTATCTATAATTAGTGGTGTTGCATTAACAGAGACTTGAACACTGGCTGGCCAGTTCGTGTTCATCTGTCTGTCTTCGTGGTGGAAACATTTTAATTGCAATTCAAGGTCCGATCTGTAGAACAATAGTAGTATTTTGAATATTTTTATATAGTGCATGTGTTTTCTTTCATCATATCTATTATGTTCACAAACTTACCTCCATATTAACGTTGAATGAACTGTTGGTTTCAATTGGAATACATGATTACTAACTGCTAAATTATGCTCTAATCGAAATGGTGGTAGTATAATACCATCTCTTACGGGGAATGTTAACCGGAGCTCGTCATCTGAAATTAATTAATGTGACAATTTAGTATTTTTGGTACTGGACTAAATAAGGTGTATAAAAATAATGGCTGCAATCCTTACTTTGTATGCCCATTGGTGGTTTGAGCTCACTAAAATGAGGTTTAACGTCACCATTGGGACTAATATATGGTGGGATGCTGCTGGCGGGTGTGAGAGGCGGCGTGGGGTTTCCTGGCACAGGACTATGCTGGTAGCTCATATTTGTTCGCATGGCCACTTCTTGCGCAAATTGCCCACCGTACTGACCTCCGTATTGAGCCGTTCCACCATGATGCTGCGAAAACTGTGCAGGAACACCGCCGTTGAAATATTGCCCTTGGTTTGAATATGGCGGCGTAGATTGCCTCATAGTTCCTCTCATCGCAGCTCCGAAGTTACTAGAAGGTCCTAACGGCTGTTGAGGAGGGTACTGGCTCTGAAATGCAGGTCGTCCACCATACCCTGTGGGATATTGATTCGGTGCGAAATTAGGCTGACCACCCATGTACTGAGATTTTCGCTGTCCCATTAACATCGTCCCTGATGGGTAAGGAGTGTGTCGCCTCTGGTAAGCTGGACCCATTTTGGCTGAGCCACCCATTTGCCCGGGACCCATTTGTCCCGACATCATATTAGCGTGCATTCCCATATTAGCCATCTGTGCCATAGGGTTCATGCCGTTCATCCCCGTTCATTGCTGCGCTTCCCATTTGACCCATGCTGGTCATTCCATTTATGCCGTTCATGCCATTCATGCCACCATTTCCCATCCCCATGGCAGTCATTGTCGGATTATGACTGCGCTGCTGGCCGTAGCCATTCATCGCACCATATTGAGGATTTCCCATACTCATGTTGTTTTGCATCTGTAAACAAATAAAAAGGGTTGTAAAAAGGGTTTAAAATAATAAAAAATGAATAGCGTGGTGATTTATGTGTTTTAACGTTTGGCAAATTTAATACCTGGGAAAATGGCTGCGAGTCCTGCATCGCAGCCGTGGTGGCCGCGGCAACCATGGCGGCGGTGGCGCCGAACTGGCCGGTTTCGCCGCCGCCGCTCATCGCGCCCGGACCGCCGGCGCACCCATAGCCGCTGGAATTCAAAATTCATATTTACATCTCAATCATTCCTAATAATCTTTATTACTAACTTACTTTTGCGATCAAATAGTTGCGTCTTATTTATGAGAAACAACAGAAATGATAACGTTAAATAAATATTTATTTAGTTACACGGCTAAGCAACTACATAGGTACGTATTAAATGTGAAATCAGTCCAGTTAATTTTATTTTAATCACGATACGAGCAGTTTCTATTGCAAGCGGCCTTACGTAGTCCAACATGCCACACGTTAACGCTTCGATTATTAATAAACATACTCAATATATATTCAACCCAAATACTATCAACGCAAGATCTTTTTTTAATGTGTCGAGATTTTATTATTTTACTAACAATGAGAGAAAAAATCAATACGGATGAATAGTGACGCGTTGTTACCCCTGTGTTTCTCTCGGGATCTGTTTGATTTTTTATTCGGCGCCGGAGTGGGAGAATGATTCATGTGAACCGCTTTTGGGGCGAATTCCCGAGCCTTCCCGGAGCCCTTCCTAATAATTCCCATTCGACAAACACTCACATGGACTACCCATTGTTACGCAGCGTCCTTGTAGTAGTGTGCAACAATATTGGCTCTGGGTCGGTATTTAAAATTATAATAATGAATTTTAACGCATACACACAAACATTAACCAATCATTATACATAAAGACCGTTACAGCCATTTAATCTATTAATAATAATAATAATACATAACAAGAAGTATTTCATATTTAGTCATTATTGGTTAAATTTAGCAACTTTTATCAATTAGATTGTTGTTAAACGTGTGTTTTGAATGACTACTACTTAAGTATTCTCTTAAATAGCTTAACAGATACTTAATAGCTTCGACAACCAATAAACACACGAGTCAACAACGCTCGAGTCGACATCGCCTCTATTCATCTACACTGCAGATGATTTACAAGGGTCCTTCCTTAGGTAAACTCGGCTCGACCTACACTTCTTTTTATAGTTTTGTCTGGGCCTTTTTTCTTTTTGCCGACCGAAATGTGTAACCGACAAAAAATCTGTGTTGTGTATCCTGGTGCACTTTTTTGTAAAAGTGGTACCACATCCGAATAATCACTTACGCTCTGTTCAAAATATTTGGGATTTTGAATGCGAGCTCATTCGGGTATTTCTTTTGAGACAATTCTCAGAATGCATACACCTTTTGGAAAACTTAACCTTCAAGAAATGCATGTCTACGTCCGATTCGTCTACCTAGACCAGTATTGAGTACGTACGTCTCGAAGCAGTCAAGTTTTAATTTGGATTTGAGAAATGTAAGGCTTTATTCCTTTAACCCGTTCTTCTACATAAAATTTCTAAATAAATCAGTATGAATAAGTAGGTAAGCTACTATTTCGAGAAGCTGGAAGGTGTTTGGCATAGTATTGAGAGATGTGCGAGTAACGCGTAGGTATTTTGATACATTGGCTGCAGTTAATTTTAGATTGGTGCGCAGACGTTTCGGATTCCTTTTTAATTGGCAGTAGAAAGATAATCGCGTATTGAACAGATTGGAAAAATACAGATCTAAGTCAGCCATTATTTTTTCCAAGACCGTCATCAACGTCTTTAGTATTAGCATTATTTTATATCATTCTTTTATATTCAAAGCATTAGTTTTATCCGAAGTGAAGTGTTAAATAAGGCAGTAATTGTAGATTTCTATCATGGTAGCGTGAAACCGTGGCGTGTTCGACCCTTGTGTTTCGACGACAGTTGGTCACCCCCATTTAAATGTCATTTTATATTGTGGCGTATGCACACATATTAAGCATTAACGTAGTGATATTACCGAATCACCTAATAAATTGATTTATACTGGCTAACTTATATTTTTTATTTAATTTAAAATTAATTTGTGTAATAATATTTAATTATTTGTATAGGTTCCGCTTCTTTCTATATCATGTTCATGTATGTCAGTGAGTACATTCACAAGTTCATTCAAGTTTATTCAAAGTATTGATACGTGTCTGATACCAAAACAAAACAAATTGGTTAATCGATTAATAAGTCTAATTAGGTTTTTGATATCTATCTCATTCATATCAATTGACGCCTGGGGTCGAGAGAATGAATCATACTTCAAGGAGCGGATTCCGGGGGTTTACAAATGGAAGCGAACGTTCCGGGGTAAATACGGTACAATGAGCGGGGAAGGGTCGGCTTGCTAGAGCCGCTTGGTTAGGGTAAGTGGGCCCGGTCACGTCAATATGGGGCTTTATTACGACGACGCGACGCTCCTTATAATAATTTGCTTGAATATAATGAAATTGGTTAAATTATTGTTGTATTTAACTTTATACGGCTATTATTGCATTTTTTTTTTGTTTTGAATTGTTGTAACTGAAAGACGTTTAAAATCGCTTAGAAACAATTCTGTTGTTTCTTAAATAAAAAAGAGAATCCGTTCGAGCCTATTGAGCACGTGGTGTAATGCATGCAGTCAGAGCATCCGCCCCCAGTTGTCTCGCCCGTTGAAAACTGACGTTTTTTCCCACGATTACTTATAAGCGGTTACAAATCTGTTATTATTACACAGAATTTCAATATATTTTTTATGAACCGGTGGTGAGATGTGTCTTGGTATATGTTTGATTGATATAATTCAATACAATTAAGTACTCGTTGTTTAACAACTTTATTTTGTTCTTTTTTAAATTATTCATAGCTTTGCTTAGTAGCATTTATTTGATTTAAAAAATATTGTTACGTTAAATGAAAAATGGATTTACAATTAGCAACTGTTAATAGTTTAATTCTTTAATATTTACCCTTCAATTATATTTCCTGTATTATGTTCGTTCACACAATCTCATTGTCGGTTCCCATTTTATTATTATTTAGTTATTGGTTTTATATAATGGCAGGCAGCCATCAACAATATGTCGTTTGTAAAGGTGACTACTACAAAACAAAGCCGTTGAGTGCCTCAACATGGCACCTGCCCGGGGTTTTTTATGCATGGCATTATTTACTAGTTCACAATTATTTATCGAAACGGTTATTTGGATGAGTGAGTAAATTTTTTTTTATACAGATATAAATAACAAAAAATAGTTATGAAATACATTTGAAAAAGTTTCTATTGATGCGGTCGGTTGTGTTGCTAGTTTAATGTTTGTTTGTGTTTATTGTAAGCGTTAAAGTGCAGTCACCGCTTGCATTCCCAACGCGCGTTAGTGTAAGTGAATTAGATGAATGTGTGCGTGACTTGCTTACGCTTGTGTGAGTGTATATGCCTACGTTTGTGTGAGTTCTCTGCGCCCTAAAGCATCTGTGCGTGTGAATGGAAAAGCACATTTCATTTATAATTGCAGCGATGCGCGGTCGACAATGTCGCACTTGGGCACGTTCAGTTAGTTACCCTTTAAATATTATGGATTCCTTAGCAAATTATTGATTTACATATAATACGTAATCTTTGCTGTATTGAATAATTTATTTTTAAGATAATATATTATGTTTCGTGTTATTTACGTAGAGGGTATATTTTTTGATTTTATTGCTTGTTAACTACGATAAGGTGGCACAGGTAAGCCGAGTCACGTTTCAGCGTTTTGTTGAAATGTAAACAAACTTGCCACGGATAAGATAAAAACAGTAGAGTGTAAGCACACATGTTGGTAAGAAATTTTCGTGGTTGATAAAAACCGGACAAGTATATATTATCACATTACAGTTTTTATAGATGCGTCATTATTTTATTCACTATTATTATTATACGACAAAAACAATCGTATATTTACAGCGAAAAATAACATTGTCTAACTAAATATTTAAGGAATAGAGTAAGTTTTATACACAATATAGACGGTGGTGTTTATGAGATTTCGAAGTTGGCAACAAATAATATTATCATAATATTTAGTTTTGTTGTGATTAATATAGAAAAAAAATGTCACTCACGTAGGGTTGTTAACTTTGTATCCAATGATCCCTTGCAGAGGGTTTTGCTTGCCACTGTCGGGAGCGTGTGCTCCCGTGTACGTGATGTGGGACCCCGCGTACCCAGCCGTACTACCAGAGTTCGCCGTCCTGTCTTCTTAAGGCACCCCCCTGAAATACGACGTGTCGTGATGTAGCCCAAAAAATAACTTCGCTTTTTTAAATTTTCTTCGTTTGATAAGATAATTATATCTTGCTAGTCTTGTGTAAAACTGACAGGTTTTCTTCAATATGCATTCGTGTCAATTGTGAACGTACAATATTTTCTGTTATCGCTAGTAGCGCGTTAATTTCGCTTCGAGCATTTGCTGAACGTCAACAAACGATGAAACGTTCATCGTACATTGTATATTACCATCTTGTGTATATTTATTTACTTTTTTAATAGGAGAAAATTAACTATTTGTTGATTATTTTTTGCACTTTGTTACTTTCTAATTAATTTAGTAAAAAAAAAATCGTAATAGCTTTGTTTTTTTTTTTTACTAATTTTTAAACTACGATGAATGCTTCATGCGAATTTTGCGTCTGCAAATCAGTTGACTAAAAATTCAGAGTGTTTTTATTTTACGAAAGGTGGTGTTTGCTAGCAGCTAAAATTAATTTTAAAAACTTTTAATTTAGGTGGGTAGCTACATATTTTAATGCATTTTTTTGCATTAAAATAACAATTTTGTGCTGATAGAATGAACTAGTACAGACGGTCGAGGTAACATTAATAATAATGCTTTTTTATTTACTTTTTTAAATCACTTTCACAGATTATTTTTTTCACACTAGCAATGTTGTGTCCATAATCCAATTAACACCATAGAGAGCAATCCTTTTTGCGGTCACTTCACTGTTCAAAAACTTAAAAATTCTAATGTCACTTTCACAAAATCGTACAAAAACATCCAAATCCAGGGTGGGTGAGATCTTAAATAATCACTGTGTTCCAGTATATGATAACTATTAAGTTGTCCACGAGTCCGTTTTTGAGATCAACGAAACATCATAGACGTGTTACACGAGTGTCGACATCGACGTCACTGGTGGCGACGGCGAACGACCGCGCTTTCGACCGTCAAAGGTAACACTGGATGATCGCGACGGCGAGCCGGCGACAACGGTGAGTGAGAGGTTGCGGTGCGGGGCGCTCCCACCCCTCGCGACGTTGCCAGCTCGTCGTGATAAGTGGCGCACCCCCGCGTCCCCCGCTCGTAAGTCGTCGTCTCGACACTCGGCGATCGGGTCGCACTCGGGCGCCACCGATGCTGTATCGGCTCTGTGCTCCACCCCACCCGCTCAACGTTTTCACGTAACGGTCCTCAATCGAGCGCGGTACTGGGAGTGCGATGTTCTATCGTCATGTCACCGTGATTAGTTCAATGATCAAAGTAGACCGCTATTGATAAAAACGGATGAAATCGATTAAAAATTATATTGGATTGTAGATTCGAACTAATATTGTAAATTTATGTAACATTTTAGAATTACTTGAATTTTAATAAAAATAAGTTGTCAGAATGATTAGAGCGCATTGAGCGGTTATTTGTATCGCGTTTTTTGCGCAGCGGCGCGGCGTGCGTGGCGTGGCGGTCGCAAATGTCTGCGTTGGGGCATAATAATTAGCGACGATAAACAATGGGCATGTCGTCCTCTGCTGCTACCTGCGCATGACGATAGAGGACGGGTGACTTGTCCTGTGGTGTCCTTGCCGGGGCGCGCCGAAGGTGCACGCTTTTGCAACACAAAATGGAACGGATTATCCTTGTTACAATTTTATTTATTTTTTAGGTATACTTACGAGTATAATCTGAATTGCTATAAAATAAAACATTGGTTGATAAATATATTAAACAAATATCAATTCGAAAATCATACGTGGATAAGTAGGCACACTTTGATATTATGATGTTTTTTGAACTAATCGCTAGGATTTATGCTGATTATCATTATCTAATGAATGTCACTAGTTATCAATGAATTAGTAATATATTAATTATTCCAATATAGAGTATACTGGACGCTATAGGTGGCAATGTACCAATCTGTTATAAACAATAAATTGTTCGAAGTACCTACGTCCTTGACGCGCTACCAAACGTTTGTCCTAACAACTTTGTTTTCGCTGTTTGAGATAATATTGTATTTATAACGAAACAGTAGATTTGGTAATTTGATAAACATCGGGTGCTAAGTTCTTGTTTGGAGTAAATCACGACTAGGTATGTTTCAGTAAAATTTCGTTACGGTTCCTTGTACAAATCGCGTCTCGGGAGCAGCTATATTGAAACTACCGCAGCAGTGTTTGTAGGATGGTATTAGTTCTAATCTCTCTCCGGCCATAGTATTTGATTTGTGAATGGAATAAAAATCTTCAAGATTTATCCATCCAAATGTATTCCAGTCGTTTCGCAGTGCTCGCATAAGAAGATTAAACAAAAGAAAAGAAAAGAATATACACAAGAATATACATAAACCTCCGACACAAGTCACGTATTTATTGCGGCTATTCCAATGAGGCCCAAACAAGATATTTCTGCTGTAAGTTGGTGAACAGTTAGGTATCCTACAGAATCCAAATGATGTGTAGCATCAACTCAATGCTGCCACTTTATTGAAATATAATTGAATTAACAGAATACCAAATTTCGACTCGTCAGATCTGTGAAAGTTATCATCCATTTATCAAGTACAAAAGAGCTGATAATCTTAAAAATACTGAACAGATTATCTTGAATGACAGCTATGAATACTCTCGATCAATTCACCTTTCAAACAAATATAAAAAATAACGGTTAAAATCGGTTCAGCCGTTTGGGAGCTACGATGCCACAGACAGACACAGATAGTAGCGTTAAACTTATAACACCCCTTTGTTTGCGTCCGTGGTTAATAAATACTTTTATAGCCGTGTGAGGCAATACCTACTGATCAAATGGTAGATTTTTAATGAGAATAATAGGGGTTTAAATATGAAATTTCCATTTTATATAGAAAAAATCAAAATTATTTTTAAAGAAAAGTAATATATTTACTATGTCGCAGTGCTTGTAATTATTGTCCATGCACTTTTACCATTTTAATGGCAGTTTACTGATACCTCTTCTACTATAAATCCTAGAGACGGGAAACGGTGAACTTTTCGGAAAGCTTCATCGGATTTGAAATTTTTCCCCTGTCACAAACAATCCAAATTCGGAAAAAAGTGGAAATTAGTTTGAGCAAGGACCTGTGAGTATGGTGGGTGACGGAGAACTTCCAGTCATAACTCCTGAAGTTTTGAGATAGTCCGTTGTGCGAGCATTGTCGTGCAGAACGAGTGGACTAGAACAGTTATTAAGTAAGTATTGGTTGTTTGATAGCGAGCTTGTCATTATTTGCAGTTCTTCACAGAACACCTCTCTTTTAATTATTGTTCCAGGACTTAAGATGTAATGAACAATTCTGGTTTCCTTTTGATTCAATGTGCGTTTAGAACATGATTTGGCTGTCTCCCCTGTTTCCGACCAGTGCGATGTTTTCGGTTATCATACAGGATCCACTGTTCATAAAAAGTTGTAATCTGATTTAAATTATCCTCATTTGTGTACCTATTCAACAAGTTAAAAACAAGTAAGTTTCGACGAGATTTTGTTGTTGCTTTTCCTAGATTTTTATCTTGACTGCTGCCAAATCTGACGTAGTTTCAGATGAATTTCTGCCACTCATCATTAGCTTGTATCTGTCCACTGCTGGACATGGTCTCCCCAAACGATCGCCATTGGACCCTATGTGCGGCCCTACGCATCCAGTGAAATCTAGCCACCCTGCGCACATGCACGACGACCTCATCGCACCATTTTGCAGAAGGTGCACACCTTACCTAAATGCGGTCTCAACTCCAAAGTCATCTATCCCATCGGTTATCAATTCTTCAGCATATATGGCCAGCCCACTGCCACTTCAGCTAGCTAATCGTTTGAGCCATGTCGATAACCCTAGTTCTCTGTCTGATTACATCACTTCTGATATTGTCCTTCAAAGAAACTCCGAGCATAGCTTTTTCCATAGCTCGCTCAGCGACTTTAAATTTGTGAAACAGTCCAATCGCGAGTGTCCAAGTGTCGCTTCCGTAGGTTATGATCTGTAGCACGCACTGATTGAAAACATTTTACTACAAGGATTGTGGAATGGGCGATGTGAAGACTCGACGTAAGTTCCTGAACGCTGCCCAACCTAACTGGATTCTCCTGCTGGACTCCTTTTGGAAGAAGTGTTTTGCAAGCTGTAAAGTTTGCCCAAGGTTAACGTACTCTTACACAATTTCGAGTGGGCTGCCGTCGACTTCAATTGGTCCCGGGATGACGTGAGCATTGTAAATTATTTTGGTCTTTTCCAAGGAGTTTAAAGACTTCGTTAAGACTGTTCAGCATTTGTTGTAGATCCTGCAGCATTTCAACAATGATAATTATGTCATCGACAAATTGAAGATGTGAAAGGTGCCTACTATTGATGATAATTCCTCGACATCTCAATCTAGAGTTTTTAAATTATCCTTCAATGAGGAGTTGAGCAGTTTCGGGAACATAACGTCTTCTTGTCTCATTCCACTACGGCTTTCAATTCATCGTTGTCGACTTTCGTTTCCGGTTTGTCACGGGACTCAGTGTTGAGATCCAAATTTCTAAAACGGAAGCGATTAAATCAAAAACGTATCGTGCGTTCACTTGTGGTGGTGCCTAGTCCATACACGCCGATGATATTGCGTGCCATCTGTGCTGCGTTGGTGCCACGACGGAACTCGTATTAAAAACAAATGCGAATTTTAATTTTTCCATGGTCACTGAAACAGCGATATTAAAGAAAAATCGAAAGGCGGAAATACAAATAAACAACTGATTTTTAAAAAGAAATGTCAGCTATATAATAACATTAATATGACTTAGCAATTTTAAGTAGAATGAAATATATTAATCTTCTCACTAGTCAATATTACCTAAATTTTATACTTAACAAATTAATATAAATTAAATCTTAGAATTAGCTGTACTTATAATATAATTATTAAGATCCTCTAATTAAAGAAAAAAAAAGTTTCGTCAATGATTATTATATGTTATATAAAAATTGTTTGCATTTAGTTACTTATATGTGCTTGGCTAATAGTAAGGTCGTGGTTTTTATAAATTTCATAACGTAGTTTTAAAGGCTCTATTCTAACATAAATCTGCTAAAGAGTAAACGCGATTAAATTCTAAGATCTGCATAATAACTCTATACTTTTATTTGCAATATTATTATGTAAAAAAGTATTACTCATGTAATTATTTGCTACGGAGTTAGTCTATTCGCGCAAAACGATTCATGCTAAGTTGGAGTCAGGATCGTGGGTCACGGGTGTTAGTCGATTGACGTATCTATACCATTAGAATAAATAAGAAAGGTTTTTTGTACCATTAACTTGACGAAATGTTTGTAAAATTCAATGGAAATACCTATCCTCTAAATATAATAAACTAGATGGCCTAGCAAACCTTGTTCTGCCCTTTGTCATAGTCTATAACTCGACCATAACGCTTTTTTTATCCCGAATAATATTTCCTGCAAACTTCAAGGATCATAACGAACAAAAAAAAAGCAATTAAGAAATACGCTTATTCAATGTAAGTAATGACGGAAAAGATACAATTGTAAAAATGAACTAACAAGCTCTAATATTAGCTACCTATGTCGTATTTTATTTAAGTTTAGTTGTTTTATTATCGAAATATATTATCGCCCAATGAAAACCGAATAAATGAGATACATAATTATATAGTAATACTAAAATAAATTAAATGTTTTAAAGCAACGTTCCTGCAATCCTGAGAAATAAAAATATTCGAACTATATAGTATATAAAGGTGCCACATCAGGACAACTGAGCAAATTTTTCAGAAGCTTGTAACATTATCAATTTATCACATTGTATCGGTACGGTTGCGCTAATCTTCTAGACTTCTAGAGGCAAGTTAGCTAAGTAGTACCTAGTAACACGCATTTAGGTTCTACGTGCAATTAAACAATTTTCCTGAACTTTCTTCTAAAAGGCGTGTGTATTCTCAGCCTTCAATGTATAAATGATTGAAATATACATTTTTGAGCAGTTCAGAATGTTAATATCGAAAAAAGTATCATTCACCAAAATCTTACTTACGAACCTATATGTATATTTGGACTTATAAAAGTGTGGAAAGTAACAGCTTTTTACTAAATCTTCAAAAATTGCGTTACGTAATACTTGAACGCCCCCATAGATATAGAGTGGCCAAGATCAACTCTATACGATATATTTCTATACCACCAAAATTCATAGAAAATAAATCGTGAAAGGGTGAAATGGGGTATGAAAGTTTTAATATATAATAACACATCGTTTTCAATTCAAAGTTTTCAATAAATCAACCCTCAATGCGTTACAACAATAAGGGATGATATCAATTATTTTTAATCTTTGTATCTGCAGACTATACTAAACCGTTGGCAGATTTTCAAAATACTCTTCGGAGAGATAGCTTGCATTATATTATGTAGGTTCCTACTACTGAAGTAAAAGTACCCGAGACATGTTTAGAAAAGCGATATCATAAAATATTCCCTGTCCAAATGTCTATAATCTACCAGCTACAGTTATATAAAACCAATGGTGTATGGATTATATCATATACATTAGTGTGGCGCAAAAAACCTGACTATTTTTTTTTTTTGAGTCTCGAGGGAAATAATGTTAGTTTTTGATATTTTAAGAGCTCTCTCTAAAGGACAGCTCAAAAAAAAAAAAATTAAGAGGTCGCTCCAAATTTTTAAAAATTTCAAAAATCGTCAAATATCGAATTTTTATTTATTTTATTTTTTTCTCTTTACGGTAAAATTTTAGAGACCAAAAAAAAAATTCTGAAAGTTTCAGTTCAAAATTTAAATTTTGAAAGGTCGCCCATAATTTTTTTTTATTTATTAGTGCATTACTTTAGATTTTTTCGAGCGACCTTTTGATATTCAAATTTAAATTCCATACATTTTTTTTTATTTAGTACAATAATAGATAAAATTTTACCGTAACAAGAAAAAACCTTTTTTTTAAATTTGATTTTTTGTAGGTTATTTAATGCCTACAATTATGTAGTAGGTACATTAATTTGCTATATCTCTAAAGGTTTACTCAGCGTAAGCCATTTAAGTGTCCGAGTTGTTATTTCCTTGTTTTGTTGCCATATTTTGAACTGTTGGGGCAGGGTTAATAACGAAGACACCAAAGCCAAACTTCGTAAGTAATCAGAGCGAAAATACATGAATGCAATATAAAATAATAACGCATTGAGATGTGTAAAATTGTTCGTCCAGTATACCTAGTTACAAATTTTAATAAAGACTATTTACATTTTTTTGTAGAAAACTTACCTACAGTTTGAGTAAATTTTTATTTAAATCTACCACGGTTGTTTTTGTTTGTCCATACTTATAAATCAGGTGACATGCAGTAATTTTCACGATCTACAGTAGGAAAGTAAAAAAATGTTAAGAAAAGCCTATGGCAGTAGGGTTATATTATATTTAAAAGAATAATCAAGTCCAAGATACCTAGTAGTATGTATTTTTGTAACGAAGTTGAAAGGTTGGGCTTGCGATAGGAGATGATTTGTAGAAATCGTCACGTAAGAAAAAGCGTTATGCTACTGTAGGAGGAAAACACGCGACCGCTCGGCAACAGTCGGCAGCGAACCGCATCGCGCTTCGTGCGAGATTGGTTTTTACTTTTAACAGCAGGAAATATCAATATTTGAAAAAGATGATTCCGTCGCCAGGTCTCGATTTGACGCCTTTAGCGCGAACAACTTGTCCTGAAACTTGTATTAATGAATACACATAACGTTTAGTATGAAAACTTTGTACTGCTGTTTAGAAATTTAAAAATCGGAGCAAATTGCCACACGACTGTCCTTATGTACAATGTATCAAGTAAGGCAAGTATGTATAAGTATACATAAATAATTTGCATAAAGTCTAGAATTTTTCTTAAACCTAATTTTTTTAGTAACTTCGTCCCAGACGGGGGTCTCCCGACCGCACACTTTATTTTATCTTTACTTTATTATATTGAAGTAAAATGTTGCTAGCTTGGTTAGTTATTGCTACAAGTTTAAAAAAATATGTATAACCAATTTATTGGTGTGTTCTGGCAGATGCATTTGAGTGCCAATCGGGACAATTACATTTTATAGGCTTTGTATGTTACTCCAGCGACACTTAACATCAGTTGTGATTGTGGTCAAAAACTAGCGCATAAAAATTCGCGCGATTAAATCAATCGCAGATACTAAAAGTACACATTAAGTACATATTAAGTACCTATTAATTCATTCTGCACCAGACAGCTGTCTAAAGTAATGAAACACATTAAACTAAAATTTGAAAAACATATAATAAAGTTTACTAAGCGGTAGGAAACGACAATTGTCGACAAGTTCGCAACCACTAGGCACCAGGTGTAACTGTGTGCATTAGAAACACGCTTAGGCACGTCGCGTTCCGGAATCAGCCGGTGTATATCCAGTAATCAAGCAGGGAAATTAGGAACCTCTACCCGAATGGGTCGCGACCACCATGCACATGGTGATAAACCCGTAATAGTGATTCTCTTTTGGGTTGTCATGTTTCGGAATCAGCCAGTATTATTCAGCTGTCAAGAGGTTTGCAAGCTTGAAGGCCGACGATGGTCTGCGTATGTCTCGGTGATCGCCGTTGTTTCTGGACTGTACGTGCTTGACATAAGGCACTGATCCGTCACTTAAAAAAAATATTTAAGAAAATTGTTTGGTTACAAAAAAAAAATTAAGTGATCAAAACGTGTTCAGTGTTACTTCTCTGAACTATATTAGAAATCTTATCGAAACAGATAATAATTGTGACGTTACCTGAACTGATAACGAACGATTAATTTAGATATCTACAAAAATGCACGTAGCGCTCCTTTGCACACTGCTTTAAAGTAAATTAATTTGCATTTATCTGCAGATTTCTATGTGATCATGTAACATGATTCTTTTTTGTAGTTTTTAAATTGTGTACATAAACATTTTTCTGGGAATACATTTTTGCCTTGAGCTGCCCATAATACTTACCTACATTAAAGAAATATAATAACTTCAGCAACAAAGAATATTAAAATAAAATAAAACGTTTTTTCTTTGCTTTCCTAGAAACGGTTCACATTTACTCTGAGCATATTAATGTCAAAAGGCACAGTTTTTTAATCAATATGTCAAATAAGAGATTAAGCCCGTTATAGAAGCTACTCGATTCGTTACAATTTGTTTAATTTGAATAATGAAGCCGAAAAATGGGTCATAATATTAAAAATCATCCCAGTGTGACAAAACAAAGTAATGAGATATATAAAATATAGATTTTATTTATACTAGCGGTCGCCCTAAGGTCGAAATTCAACAAGCGATTTTTTGATCATAGACTATTTTCTGTTTAACATTTACAGTATTAATAAACAATGGGTATTATCTACATCAATTGCTGTCATTTTTATTTGAGTGACAATGTCAATATTTTGTAGGGTCTAAGTTCGATGGCACAGGTCGGGTTAGGATTCGCAGTATTAATTTATTTTATTTAATATATTAGTAACAGATATTATAGATAAAGTCTTAGCTTTCTGCACTCCTTCTCCATATAAAATTTAACCATGCCAAATCTCACAGTCTTCCGTGCACGCAATACGCTTAAAAAGGTACCGAACGCTTTTGCTTCACGTATTAATTTAAAGATGTTCATACTGGTAAAAAGTGAAAAATATTAATTACGTAAATACAAGTTAAATCAGGCTAGTTTTAAGTTCCAATTATACTATTTCCATTTCTTTATTTTCTCGATGACAGTTCTAATTTGATAGTTGTAGTGTTGTGACCAAATAAGTAATGATATCGATCGCTCATCGAGTGACAGTGACGATTCATCAGATTTTGATTAAAATAAATAAATAAAGATTACCTGTATTTCGTTTCATTGTCGAGTACCTACCTATACCTACTTATTTTACAACAGCAACGAAAATTTTGAAGAAGTTGGCATTATCAATCAAGATTTAATACGTGTGACATCTTGTAATGAAATATAATATTAGTTAATAAATTTGTACAATAGTATCCGTCAGTAGTTTAGTTTCTTACATTTTGTAAAAAAATATCGGGTTTTTTATCGTGTTAGTACGTTTATCGATATAGCTACATCCCTATCAGTTTCTACGACTCTGGTATAACCTTGTACGTGTGTAAACGTCATATTTTTATAAAATATATTCTTTATTGCACAAAAAAAAAGTACAAATTGAGGACTTAATGCTAAAAAGCATTCTCTGCCAGTCTTCCAAGGGAGCAAGGGAAAGGTATATGCAAGGTGTGCATAATGTTAAGTAAAAAAAAAGTTTATAACGATTATTAAGATTATATATTACATAAATAATGCATACATAATGTAAAAAAGACGCTCGTTCAAGTTTTCACAGGAGCTGTCATCGAGAAAATAAAGAAATGGAAATGCTGTAAGTATTTTTTTCCTTTCTTATAACCATTTACGCCATTTAGAGAAATACGTAATGCTGCATAGGTAATTTACATTGCTACCGAGATCTCAAGCTAGCCAATTTTTTAAAATTGTATTTGCCTCTCTAATGAAAATTGTAATACCGTTTAACTTAAAGCTATATATTATTGCTCAGAACTCAAGTAACATCTAATAAAATCTTTGTCTTGATTTAATTACCTACCTATTTCTAATTGCTTGTATGCTTATCCTGTGGCCTCAAGCTGTCTTCTCATACTATGTTATAAGTGAGTGTTTTTTCACGTTTTCAATACTTATGCGTTTCGTTAGGTATTGCTTAGCAGTTATATGAAAAAGCGCATATACCTATACATGTATTATCATAATTATGTAATCATCCCTGAAATTGACCTCTGTATTAAACTATGCATGTATACATAGATATATAATGCGTATTTAAACAATCAAATTAAAAAATAATATTAATGTATCCTTTTCAATCCTCATTATATTATTTTATATATGCTCGTTTTCTTTTATAATAGCTCGGCATATTGACGGTACTGTCCCTGATGGTAAGCACAGCATAATCCAAACAACGGTGACCACCGAGAGATCTAAATCCATTGGAGGTCGCTGTTGTCAAGCCGGCCTGCATAATTATCTCTTCACGTTACGCTTAAAGGACCCGATGTCGTAAGAAGGAGGGAACTGGGAGAAGGTTCCACAGCTTACCTGCTTACAGAAACGACAAAGATAATTCATAGAGAACTTTTTAGTTCGTGCCGAGATGGAGGTTACCGTAAAACTGTGAGTACGAAACCAAGCGCGAGTGGTTCTGTTGTAGAAGGGAGACCCTCCGTATTAGATTGAACAGCTCTTCAGAACACTCACCGTGATACAGACGATAGAACACGCTCAGCGTGGCGATGTTCCTGAGCAACTGAAGCGGCTCGATGTATTTGGTAACGTCTGCATCATTAATAATGCGAACAGCCTGTCTCTGCTTCCTGTCCAGAGCATTGAGGAGGTATTTTGCGGTTCCATCCCAGAGATATGAACAGTATTCCATTTACGGCCGCACTTGTGCCTTGTAAAGAAGATACACTTGACTGGGGGTGAAAAACCGTCGCACCCTGTTCAGGATTCCGAGACTCCAAGATGCAGTAGAAGTGACATTCCCAATGTAATCCCTCGAGTTGACGTCGCTGCGAATATCCACCCCTAGGATATTGAGGCTACTGTGAATGGATGCTAACTTACAAGTTGGAACTTTTATAAGTTTCTGTTTTTCTGTTGATTTTCAATTTTAATGTGATAAATAAATCCTGGTGCACTAAAAAGATTTTCCTCTTGCTATGAGAGCTTAATGAGAATTTCTAATGAAAGTCGTTGAGTTGAAATACCTATACATTTAATGACGTTTTGACTTGACGATTTGAGGGCTGATGTAGTGGCGCCTTTTATTTTATTACTTAGGTTTATCGTTAATTAAAGAAAAATTCATTTTTTTAATAAGTATTTAACAAAAAATCGTGAATACCAAAGGTTGATATGGTATGTTTGTATATTTATAGAGCTGTGTTTCATAAACGTATATAAGTTGTTGATAGATAGGTACTTAACTATTGTTATACCCGTGAGTAATCAGAATGCCGTTTGCAGTAAATATATTTATTTGTACAAAATAAACGAAAGCTCACTATTCAGATGTTCTCAGTTGTAGTTCAGAGAAACATGTCCAACTGTCCGTCTGTGCTTGTACTTGGTCTCTGTAATAGGAGCCCTCTTTTATATTTATTAATTTTGTTGCTTCTTGTATCGGCTTACTGTATTCACTTGATTGTCCAAAACAGAACTGTCCTGCATTGAAATATATCTCACATATAATACAATCAATAAGAGGTGTTGAAATTTCTAGTGCGAACTTGACGATTAAAGGAATGACGAACTTTTGCTAATTTTAGGAATTGTTTGTTTACGTAGTCGAACCGATAAGGTTTCAATTTGTGCGTGTTCCGTGACGCTTTTTCTTACTTACAAATTAATACTCTATAATTGTGGTGAATTCTAGACTTTTACAGGTATTTATTTAATGTTTAAGAATAGTGATTTTATTTTGTACAGATCGTAACAATATCATATTATGATTTCCGTTAAACAATAATCATTTGTTGTGATATAAACATAGTTTTGTGTGACAATGACTAAAACTTACCCAACTGTATAAGCAATGTGTACAAATCAAGGGTCGACATTTTTTATATGGTTTAAAAAAAGAAAATGAATTACAAGGACTTTAAATAGCTCTCAAAAATGTTTGATGTACCTAATTATTATATTAGTGATCTTCTATCATCAAGGCGTTGAAAGTAGAGAATGAAAAAGTACGTTTTTCCTCATTGGTTGACAAGAGTTATAAATCACAGTTGCCGTGTTTATTTTACGATCTAGCTATTATCGTCAACGTGGTGGTTTTGCAACACGTCGCGACTTCGAGCGCCTTAGGCACAATGCACGGGGGTAGGGTTGATACATAACAATTAAAATATCATAGTGATTTGCTTAAATATTAGTTTTCAGTTGTTTATAACTGTACATATACAAATTAAAAAGTTTTATTTTTAATTCACCATTATGCCTTATTTTGATATTATACAAAATTAAATTGAATTAACCGCTTAAAGATGTGAATGTATGGTTTAGTTTAGGTTTATTCGGATCAATTACGCCAACCCTAGCTTCTTGGAAGTCGTAAAAAGCAGATATATTCGAACATGCACATCGGCTATTTCTGTATCGCCTTGTAGAGGCACCATACTATCCATGGTGTAACGTGAATGTGAAGATTATTTGTAGGTACGTAATGCATTTACAGGTAGACCAATAATAATATACTTGTATATAATAATATTATTATACTGAGAATATAATTAAAGTTTTAAAGTACTTTTATTAATTTAATCATATTTATGGGTAACTTAACTGCAACACTAATAACCCAATTAGTTTTATTGTAAGCCGTCTCTTAATAAGTTTTATATTTAAAAGTTGGATAATTTTCTGCAGAATAATTATAGTTTTAGCTTATCCATGAAATTGACAGAGCATTATAGAGAAAAAAAAAGTTTCATTCTACTAATAGTGCATAAATTATTCTGTCGTCCTAGCTTCTTGATTCTTTGACCGTAATGTACCTATAGTTCAAAGTAGAAATATTTTAGTTACGTATCTTAAAGCGCTTTCTTATTAATATACTACCTAGTGATTACAGTATGACCATGAGATAATGCCACAAAGTAAACCGTTATTATTATTATTGTATACATACATACATACATATATCACGCCTATATCCCAACGCGGTAGACAGAGACCACGTCCTTCCACCTGCTACGATCCTGGCATACCTCTTTCGCTTCTTCGACATTCATTAATCTTTTCATGCATGCTCGTCGGTTTAGAGTACTCTTGACCTTACCTTTCTTTAGAACGTCTCCGATTTGATCGATAAATGTTCGTCTAGGCCTTCCTCTTCCAACGATTCCTTTCATACTCGCATCATAAATTTGTTTAGTCATTCTTCTTTCATTCATCCTATCAACATGCCCAAACCATCTAAACATCCCTTTCTCAATTCGTGTGATTGTATAAATATGCATTATGTTGTATAGTGCAATTTCCTACTTATGATATAAGATTATTTAATGTACACTACTGGACGATTTTAATACTTCCGAGTGGGTATTTTATTTTTCAGATAAGATAAAGGCAAACGGATTATAATTTATCATTAGAAAACCATTAATGAATGTGTGAGGCAAATCTTTTCTTAATCCTTTCCATTACTTTCGACTCAGACCAAACTGAAAAATATAGCATAGTTCAGTTCGCATAGGCTTGTGAGGGGGAAGTCTAAGCGATGGCAATTGTAGTGCACAGCTCATGACCATTAGATAGGTAAATTTGGTCAGCCCAGGGTCATTTCTACTTCGCAACCTTAGCAAAATACATCTAAAATATTTTTTCTTGTTCGAACATATTTTTCCGTATTTAAGACATTTATGATAACATATTCTTCACCAGCTTATTTTGAAACAAAGGTATTCCAATAAATCAATTCTAACTGGTTGGATACAAATAATTTACATCTACAACAATCATTATCATTAAAAAAAATGCCCTTTGAAATTAAAATACAATAAAAATATATAAGAATCAAGTGGGGTGTAAGCACAGAGCGTTGTAAGAGGAATTAAATACTCATTACCCATGAGGCAGTGACAGCACGATAGGACATATCTATAGGCACTAATATTATAAAGAGTTAAGTTTGTTAGTTTGTAAGAGGTAATCCCAAAATTTTTACCCTGATAGAAAGTTGGGTTCCCAATACTTAGACATTAAGGTATCCAATATTTTTTGTTCAAAGTATTGAACAAACACTATTTTATTACAGTTATGATATTTGCTATCGGACAGCGTTTATTCGGATGTAAAAATTATTTTCGTTATGATTTTTTTTGTGTTTAAGTACCGCTAAATGAACATACGTATTTTGTTTTCGGGAATGAATATGAAGAAAACAAAAACGTGCTTCGTGTCCGTATACGCATATAATTCTTGTATAATTCTGTGGAATCTTATCACCGACCGTGACGCCGTGACGCCAGCAAAAAGTACCTACCTATAGATAGTAGTGATATTGTTATGATAACGAAAGTAAAAGATATCAATGTTATTGCGTTTTATTAATATTTTTTTCATAATTATTAATTATTGCGTCTATACCAAGGGCATTGTGTAAACTTTGTACATTAATGAATGTACCTTTATAAAAACCTGAACTTTGGCTTATTTGTATTTATTTAATACTTTAGTTTTTTTGTTTATATATTATATAATATTTTTTGTTCATCTTGCGATTGTTGTTGTTGCGATGTAATAATACATTTTAAAACAATTTTCATAGAATGTGACCCTTTATTTAGTTATTTTTATATCGTTGTAGGTTTTGCGATGTGGCTCAAGATTGTAACACACTATGTTTAATGGAAGTCTGGCTCTCAAGTGCAGTTGTCGGATCACATATTAAGTGCTTGGTGAAAAAATTTCAATTTCACGTTAGTAGCTAACCATACGGGTATTAGAAAAAGCCCTACCACCATGCTATGGTTTCATCACAATGTTTTCTTTAACCGAAAGCTCTGGTTCATTGAAAGGATACGAACTTACGTCGATCGACGCGATGTCCGTGCACGCAACCACAGCCACCATTGCTTCATAGAAATATGAGTATTTGCTGAAACTTCCGCTTTATCTTCAGGTAGAAAAGTAATAGGGTATTTTTGCTGCTATTTAGGTATCTACCTATAATGTATAGGGTAATACGTAAAACGGATTGGCGTTACCTTTATTCAGAAAATCGGAGTAGTAGTGTAATTAATTTGTCATAGAAATACAAAATAATAATATTTATTAAGCAGAGATTTAAAAGAAAATGTATTAACTTTATATTGAGCTTTATTCTACTTGCCGTAAAATATGGTTAAGTACATTTGATTAATTAAAAGTATTACTTAGGTAAGTACATTATGCAGCCTATAATTGAATATCTTGTTATAAGACAAGGAATAATTGTAAAGACTATTATTATGTTGTTCCAGGAATATCAGAAGATAACGTTACTACTCACATAATTTTATATTGATAATTATTAATTTTATGCTTGTAGTATTGTAGTTAACATTATTATAGTATGAACACACACGAGACATTTTTTTACTGCTATCTTTTTCAAGGTGAACATGAAACATACAAAACATACTTAAATGTTCTATTATTTATAATTTACTTCCAATTAGGATTAAAAGCCGTACAACAACTGTATTTTATTTGTTTTTGGTGTATATTTTATCAATATAATTAAGTGTCTGTTTGTAATGTCAAAATAACAGCTTTTCACTTCAACAAAAAACCCATTTTTTATACTTTTGGTTGTCTGCCTGTTTGTTCCGGGTAATCTCCGAAACAGTTGGGCCGATTTTCACTGTTTGATAGCTGATGTTATAAGGCGTAAATAAAGCTACTTTTATTTTTAAAAAAGATTAGAATTTTCGAGCAAATAAAAAAAACTGGTCATGGTGCATCAATTCGGACGCTTAAATGGCTTATCCTGAGTAAACCTTATGAGATATATCAAATTATTGTATTACTTAATAATTGTATACATTAAAATAAACTAAAAAAAATTAAGAGGGAGTATATGTATATCTTCTACGGAGCACCGACAATAAGTATTTTTGTATTTAAAATAACCGGCAGGATTTGCGCGTGTGCCCGATCGATTGTATTCTGTAGTCCACGTGAGCAAAGCCGCGGGCATAGCTAGTAATAAATTAATATTCGAAGCTTGATTAAATTAACCATGTTTTATATGCAGTTGTAGGTATATAATTTTTTTTAATGATCTGACATGGCCAGTAGCTAATGTTACTAATATAAACGTACATGTTCACGTTACTGGTATACGATAATAAGGATTTTTATAAAACTTTAATGCGACATACTTACGAAAGGATTTACATAACTCCATTACGTTATTTCTATATAACTAGCAATTATAAGGATCTGTGGTACTCAAGTTTTGAAATACATACGGAATTGAAATATAGTTAAATTGTTAGAATGCTCGTAAGTAGCACATAATGCAGTGTAGCAAGCGAGCATGTCGGCATAGCGAGTGGTTACATGCACCTCCCTTACTCAGGGCTACCAGCGATAAATTAAAAGGGCATGAAGGTATTTTATAGCAATACTAATCAAAAATTTGTAGATCATCATAAAGCAGTGCCTATAGCAAATAAAACTGTAGCAATACGTATGTTATAGAACACAAATAAATGATTTTAAATATTTTCTCTCGATCTATTTAGACGAGCTTCTTGATAAAACTACAATGCATTTTTTAAATCATCAATTTCAATACATGGTTTTGATTAGATGAAAAATTGTGGTCTAGAAGTAAGAGATATTTTACTCTTACAGTTTTATTGACGTGACAACGTCTTATAATTCGATGGAGCCGGCTGCACGCAAGAAAAAACATGACTCATGCGGCGTAACCTCGCTCTGAGGCGTTCCATTTAAGGCTTGAAGTGCAAGCGAGAGCGCGGAACGAGCGACAAAGAGGCACAATCGGCCTCCGCGTTCGGCCCTTTCATTTCCTACTTTTCCTATCATCGTCCTATTCTCAACAGAATAACACAAATTGTAAGAAGTTAAATATCACACATGTTTAAAAGTTGTAAAACAATTGCTCAAAGCACATTCATACTTGTAAAAACTATGTACATTGTAAAAAAAAATTGACATAATTGTATTTATGCGTACAAATAAATGTAACTTGATCAATTCAATTGTCATTTCCATTTACCTCCTTCTCTATATCCATACAAAATATCTATCAAACAAATAAAATTAAAATTTTCTTTTGAAAAATGATACCACTCCATCAGTATTTTATTATGACGTTGTCACGTTAAACTATCGTCAGTAAACCGACTTTACAGTCAACCGATTTTTTTTAAAGGCTAAGGAAATGTCGATAGTTTGAACTAAATAAGTAGGTTAACTCAAAACTAGTCGATAATGGAGGCAGAGCCGCTGTTAGAAGAAAGTAGCAATTGTACCATTTCATAGAATGTTGAAACTAATATATATACATATAAAAAATTTATGTAAAATATTATACTATAGCAGGATTTGTATTCCACTGGACCATGATAACCATTGCTATGCAGTCTGAAAACTCCGACATAGTGACTCGCTATTGCAAAACTTTGGTATCCGCTCTAGCTGGTTTGAATATAATTTAATGTATAACTACCAATCGTTGGTTTCATTTATGATGGGTTACCAGCCAATATCGGGGTGGTAGAAATCTCTAGGTACCCAACTGGGTCGAAATCACTACGCACTCACGATTTTTAGCCCAAAATTAAATGTTCGGCACAGCACAGGCTTATAGTCCCGCTTTTCGGGGATTACTCGATGTTGCATGCAAAGGAAATTATAAATGAAGTTATATCTTCAGAAAATTATAAATAACTCATTCTTGAGTAACATGAGCGAGCATTAGTTATTTATATTATATTCCTCTAAAGACCTAATTGCCTTTAAGGGTCAACGAGACAGTTATTGTTATTATGATAGTATGTAAAGTAATATATTTTCATTAAAATTCAATTTCTTTGGCAATCACTGTAAGCTTATTTTGAAATTCAAATAAAAGGGAATACCTAAGTATAGTAGAAAAACTACTGATTATTTTCGTTTTTTTTTTTAAATTATGACCCGCTTTCGACGAAATAATTCCTCTTTTTTACTCTAAAGGTTTCAAAATCTCGCTATGCCCTAAAAAATCTGGCAACGCTGTCTAGTAGTTACAGTAAGTTTCTTTTGGTTTATCACGTTTCGGGATCGACATCAGCTAGCTGTCGGGAAGCTTGCAGGCTGGCATTACAGTGACGACTAGCAATGGATACCGATCTCTCGGCGCACAACGTTATTTATGGATTTCAAAAAATACACTTCTTTCCTTCAACGAATTTTTTTTGTTTTAAATTGGACACGTTACCGTAAATGCCTTGTATCATATTTCAAGTATAAAACCATGACTTGCCCTTTTTTGTATGAATGACAAATGGCAACCCTAAATATACAGAAACCTGTTTCGCTCTTCGCTCGGGAAATATGTCGCCGATCGCGCGTGCCAACCGGCTTGTTTTCTTCACTGTTCGTTACACTAACATATTATTTACATTTTTTGCAATACCTATCTTTTTGGGTTTATACCTACTTAATATTGAACAAATATACCTACCTACATAAACGCAGGTCATCTATATTAAGTAAAAATTACATTGAACGCAAATTACAATCGAAATAATAAATAAAAATTCTGGTTCTGAAATTAACTGTCATCCTACTATAATAATCTAAATATATTATATAAACCTTTTTTTAAGTGGAGAAACCCGTCATGGATGAATGGGGGAGCCGGGGGACGAGTGGTTATGTGAGACTCCTACTAACTAAAACTCCACAGTGTGACATCCGCTGCGCCGCGCCGCCCGCCTCGATGAGGCGACGCGGGGCCACTGGTACTTGGTAGCATTCTACCGCGCCGCCCCGGCCTACAGGAGACAGTTCGGTACACCCTAGCTGTCTCCTCCGTCCGCAGAACCTGTGCAATAGGAAGACGAGTCCCCCGACCGAGCTCTATCTGTCAAGTCGTTCAAAAATTACACGATAACAAACCGACGCACACAAGATTTTTATTTATAAAATAAATAAATATTAAATACCTATTTTAATAAATGATAATTTTAATCCTAACATGTGAACTAGAGTACTTATCTTTATTTTTTCCCCGAAAAAGGCTATTACGACATTCTAGCTATCTTCTTAATTTAACACACGTAGGTACACCTACCTATATGCTTCTATACTTAGATGACAATCTATATTATGCTTCATTTAAACACACTGATAATCTTTATATTCCGCACATATTTCTGCAATGTACCTCAAACTTTCAATTGATCAATAATACCGTTTTTTTTAAATGTTACATACGTTTGCACATAACTAGTAATATAATGATTAACAAAAAAAACTAAATTCTGAAAAAAAAAAATCGACGACTCAAATATCGCAAATGAGAATGTGACTAAAGCAATTTTTGGCTCGGGAATAGGTCTACATTTACACTGTTGACTATACACCTGTTCATAAGTACAGTGTAATTAATACAGTATGTAGGTAATATACAATTGACTGCTACGAGGCATCGATCGTCATTTGTGATCGTCTACTTAATGTATTTTACCTGCTCACCTATTGTAGGTTCTCAGTTAACTTCTTGCTTCATGTCCTATCGGAAAAAACAGGTGTACCTAATGCCGTTATTATGTCCATAATTACTCCAAGAAGCATGTCCGTGAAGAAGAAATATAGTTATTTTGGAATAATAGCGTGATGATTGAGAAAATACTACAACTACAACATACATACGTATTTATATTACAAGCGTCGATTTCCATTTTTAGCGCTTGATGTCGCGCTACCACGGAAAAATAAACAATGCGAAACATGTATAGGTCTTATATCTTGCTTACAGCGTTTGCTTAAATCAGCTAATTGGGGTAAATTGGTATTTACATAACTATATAGGTATATCGAGAGTAGAACAAAATCCATCACAAATAATATTCTTTATCTCTCAATATCCTTAATAAATAATAATCACATATTTGATATGTATACCTACATTTTTGTAATAATGTTAATTTTATATAATGTAGTCAGATGCATACCCGATATAGGCAACGAGTGAAATAAGGATAACAAATATATTACGTAATCATTGGATAATTCAAAAAAGATATGTAGTTTATTTTGTGTTTTGTATTGTTTTTAAATGTGTTCAGAGTTCAAAGTTCCATATTCTCATAGGTTTATTTACTTGAATGTGCTAAACGGAAAAATCTGCACGACCAAAGGTAAAGCTGGAAGCGATGTGAAGTGTTTTAAACAAATATTTATAAGATTTTTTTTGAGTACTAAAATTTCTGATAGTGTTTCATAATTAACATCAATTAGATTAAGCACTTTAGGAGCGATCACTAAGATAACCTCTTGATTCAAGCCCTTAACAATAACTTAACAGGAATTTATTGGCTGCGGACGTTTTAATTACCGCTCACTGCACGGAAGGTAAGGAACAATGATGCGCGGGAGACGGCTAAGTGTTTTACTAAAATAAAGGCAACAGAAAGAGCACAATGACTCACATGGAATTCAGCTGTGCCCGCCATACTCAGCTTCGTCGGAATCAGAAATACAATCCTAATTATAATCGTATGCATCCGTCGAGCACCTCAATCGGTCGCTAATGCTACAAATGAGGGTAAGCACAGAAGATTCACGGCAGACTGTACGTCGTGCATATAAAAAATTCGCGGTGAACGGTTGCAACAAAACTCCTTTCTCCTCGATTAAGTGGCAATAGTCATGCAGGCGTGACTCTGTTAAAAAAACTTTTCTCTGCCTACCGTCGTATAATTTGACCTTGGTATAAATTTCGTGTACTGCACAAAGTAAATTGCAGACACTATTGTTGATGCATTTCAACTGTGAATTTAAAAAAAACAGCTGGTTTATTACACAGCGAATTTAATTTATTATTGAATATCATAAAAAAACCCATCTATTTGCACAGACAGTTGGCGGTGAACTATGACAAATAATTCTAAAAATACTAATTATTCCATTTATGAGTTTAGAAATATTTAATTTGATTTTTATTGATTTGTTATCAATTACAATACACAGTATACAAGAATGTCTCTATCCGCATCTGTCTGTTTATCCGCTTACTTCTCCTAAACCACGTAACGGATTTTTATACGGTTTTCAGTGTAATTTAGAGCATTCTTTACGTATGGTTTGTATTGTATAGTAGAGAAAATAGCTAATATGGCTTACGCTGGCTAAAAATTAAGAGATACATCAAAATAATGTATTACAGAGTTGTTATTCAAAAAGCCTTGAGAAAATTCCACGATAGCAATGTTTACCTCTTAAGGTTGACTGTCAGTAATTATAACAATCTTCAACATAATACTTAAAAATATTTGGTTCTAAATGGTTGGTTTGGAAGATATCATGGATTTAAAATTACGCACAACCAAAGAAACCGCTTTCAGGCGATGGTTGTCCGCCACTCCGCACGTGTCTATGATAAATTATCCGTCGCTTGTAAACGCTATAAGCACACCTTTCGTAACTATGAAGTTATGAACTATCAATACTAAAGAGAAACTGTAATTCATGCTTTTTTAACATAAAATACACCTCTTTCTAAATTATACCCGTGCGAAGCTGGGGAGCGTCGCTAGTTACTCGTATTATGATCATCGTAGTAGTATCTCATAGAGGAAAATATATATATATATATCGTAATATTTTTTCAAAAGAATTCTGTATAAATATACTTGTTTTTTAATATAATAAAATTTCAACGAAACACTTTATGTAAAAATCAAAATATTTAAGTTACTACCACTACTAATTATTTTAAACATTAACTACTTAAAAACGGTCTTTCTAATAAAATAACTTATTTAACACAAGAAGCAAGATAATCGTCATATCTATACATATAATAAAAATGTAAGTGATCGCTGTCTGTACATGGAAGATATTATTATTGGGAACCTTTATACACGAAATAGAACCCAAAAGAATGATTGTTAAAAAATAATCTGTTAGTCTTTTGCGTTTGTGCATGCTAATCTCAGAAACAGTTTAACTGATTTAGATGCGGTTTTCACTTATATGTTATGTTAAGCTTAACTTAAAATTTAGTATTAGTATTTAGTATTCGTTTTATTAAGCTTTATCGATTTGAAAATCATGTAAATTTGTTCGATTAAAATGCTATCAAATAACTGTTCAGTTCAATTGGCTGAAACTTTAGTTAGCTCTATATTATGGTCTGTAAACTGATGATGAATGAAAGTTTACATAAAGTTAAAAAATTGACAGTTTCGGAGATTTTGACTTTACCAATATTAGTTGATCTTAGATCTATATAATCAGTCATATTAAAAGAGATTCAGCTTAAGCAGTATAGTGTCGGTTGGACATGACCACGCGTGTATATAAAGCGCGCAAAGTGCCGCGCCGCTTTGCGGTTGAGTGCTCAAGCGCTCGCCTCTAAGCCACGGTGAAGCTGTAAAAGCCGTCTGAGGTTTCAGGATCTTTATTACACTATAATCAGTTCTAAAAAAAGAAGACGTGCCGCTGCTGGCGCTCCCTGGTAACAGCTTCGTTCGGTAACACAGAGTATTTGGAAGTAGGCGATTTTGTAATATATTTTGTTAAGACTAGTAGTCAATAAAAAAAAAATAAAAAAATCGTTTGTATGTAAAGTCGGTTTACTGACGATAGTTGAACGTGACAACGTCATAAGAAAATACAGATGGAATGGTATCATTTCTCAAATAATATCGAAAGAATCATTACCTTTATCGCCGCAATTATCGTTGCTATAAACAATTGACACCACATTCACTTTTCACTGCACTTCATACTTGACGAAAACATGTAAATGTATTATTGTATAGAAGCTGTCCACGCGGACGCATCGCTCACTCAAGTAGGAGAGAGACAGATATCGAACGCTGCCGAACGCGGAGGCCGATTGTGCCTCTTTGTCGCCCGTTCCGCGCTCTCGCTTGCACTTCAAGCCTTAAATGGAACGCCTCAGAGCGAGGTAACGCCGCATGAGTCATGTTTTTTTCGTGCGTGCTGCCTGCTCTATCGAATTATAAGACGTTGTCACGTCAAAAACTGTATATATTACGAACTCATAATTAAATTTAAGAAAATATCTATTACACATTTCTTTTGTTTTCGATGATATAAATTTTATAACCGAAGTATGTAACAGTGTCGAAACCATAAGATATATATGTAAACACTTATGAGAATAAGGGCAGTGACTGAGCAACAGTGAGGTTTATAAATAATAATAACGATGAAGTTACGATGTTTCAGTTTGACCGATATATTAACTCTTCTGAGGCAGTTTGGCGTATAATTTTAAGTATTCCGATTCATGAAAGACATCCGCCCGTTATGCATCTTGACGTACATCTTGAAGGAGCGTTTAGAAAACCTAAGACGAACCACTCTGCTCTCATTCTTTCAACTTTGCTAAACAGATAACTTTTACTCTTATACAGCGAAGTTCCATCATATTATACCTATAATAAACAACAGGGTATTTTTAACCGCAGAAGTCGTGGAACAGTTGTGGATATTGAACCTGGTATTTTTAAAGTCCACATTATTGGCAAAGTTTGTACCGTGCATCCAAAAAGCTCTGAATGTTTTTACCTACGCTTCCTTCTGCATACTGTTCGAGAGCCTACTTCTTTTGCCGAGCTCCGAAATATTGATAATATTGTATACCCTACTTATCAAGCAGCTTGCCGGCCACGTTACTTACTAGATGGTGAAAAGCACTGGGATAACGCATTGTTCGAAGCAAATATTAGTGAAAGTCTTCATCGGTTGCTGGTGTTCTGTGCACTTTCAGATGCCGTACAGTTGTAGCATAAATATCAGGACAAATTAGATGAGAGGTTTTTAAGGCACTTTAACTAATGACAACGCAATTAATGCGAGGTTACGAGAAAGTCACTTCTATCGTTGTTCGCTGGATATTCAAGATATAGCTACATCTATTGGGGGTAATTCTATTTCCCAATATGGCAAGCCCGAGCCATCATTTGACGGTGAAAGCATTAACAGAGATTACACGATCGAAATAAACTATGACCCTATAGAACTGGCCGAAACTTCATAAACTGTTGTCTCCAGACTAACTGAAGAACAGCGTTTAATATTCGATCGTGTGTGTCGCAGCGTAGACAGTGCTTTGGAAGAAATGCTATGTGTAGTTGCTCCCAGTAGAGTAGGCGATAGTGTTTTTATACCCAGGATTCCTCTCATTTCAAACAATATTCCGTTTAGTTTTAAACGAGTCGAGTTTCCAGTGAGCATAATATGTTATGCAATCACAATTAATAAAGCTCAAGGTCAGACGCTAAAAGTTGCGGGTGTGGATTTAAGTATAAGCTGTTTTTCGCATGGTCAGCTTTATGTGGTTCTTTTTTTTTAGATCTGACCTTACTGTTAGCCTTAGGGGCTCTATTCAAAGACAGAGCCGCTGACGGCTTTTACAGCTTTACCGGGCTTGGGGGCGAGTGCTTACGGCACTCAGCCGTAAAAGCGTGTGCAACATGCGCGCAAAGGTGCCAAAGTGGCCGGACCTCGGCTTGGGCTGTTGCCGCGATTGCAAATAAGTCGCGATCTGACTAATTTCCTATCCGTAAAATTCGAGCTAAACTAACATATACATTTAATATACATGTCCCTGCCTCCGGGAGGAAGGAAGGAACATGTGTATATATATTTAGTGACCTGAAATATGATCCTAACTTGCATAAAAAAAGAAAAAAAAGGTTCCTTACAGAACCTATATACCTAGGTGGTGTGCACGTATGTATGAATATATTGTGTATAATGATGTATGTGGGTAGCTAAGTGATTGCAAGTGCAGTGTCACGTAAATCGCGCGGGTGGTTGCCAGACTCAAGGGTTTCACACCGAGGAACGGACCTAGGCTTGAGTTGCCGCGAGAGAATGAGGTCGCGGCGGCATTGTTTTTGTCGCGTATTAGCAGTCCTAGGAAACTAAGCTTTGATCGCTCAAAGCTATACGTAATATCGTGTACAGAGAAGCATTATTGTACGTTAGATAATTAATTAAATAGTGACTTATTTATGCCACATTTACTTTCTATTTTCTTATAAAAAATTTTATTAATGAATGAAAACTTTTTGCTGTTAGAAATTCTGGGAAAACTCAAAAACTGAAGCGCACGCCAGCGAAGCCGCGGGCAGCAGCTATAAGAAATAATGCGCGTGATTGTTTAAAAAAAATACCATATACCTTATAAAGGTAGACAGAGTTAACAAAGTCACGTGGACGAAGTCGCAGGCAACAGCTAGTCAAAAATATAAACGTTCCAATTATGTTTAAAATAAATTTGATTACATCCCAAAGTAATAATGTCAATAGATGATGGCTGACATTTAGTGGGATAGCGCGTCCTAAACCTACGTTGAAAGAACCAGGTTTTATAGCATTCGATGAGAGAATGTATTTCGATGAAGTTGTAGCGTGGTGATGGCATGGTATTATTTCATCACAACTCACCTCAAAAGCTACTATTTTCAAGTTAAAATCTATTACCAAGCAAAATTCGCGTGTTCCGATCGTTATATTTGAGAACCAAATTTAGTCTGTATACCTAATTTTCGATCTCATAGTTACTTGACATCAGGTGTAAGTAAGTTTAAAACGCTAAACAGATTATTTTATCTAGAATTCATCTCTTTCCATAAGTGGAGCTATAATTATTACGACAAGTGTTTTGTTTGCCGTAGCTTATGGCCACCGGCAGCACGGTGTATGGGAGCGCCCTTACACCCCCCTTTCGGGAGAGAAAATACATAGAAAAGATTAAGATGTTGTATTATTGGAGATGCTAATAGACCTTCTTGAAAGTAATCCTGGCGGCGCGGTGCCCATGCCGTAGCTTGTAGTCTTTTAAACTCTCTTTGCTAGAGTTTAATCTATACAATTAATATAATTGAAGTGTCTGTTTGTAATGTTAAAATAATAGCTTTTTGCCGAATGCATATGAAAGTATATACGATACCTATAACAAAAAAAACCCATTTCTGTCTGTCTATCTGTTTGTTCCGGGTAATCTCCGAAACGGTTGGATCGATTTTGAAGGAACTTTTACTGGTAGATAGCTGATTTTATAGGGAGTAACTTGGGCTACTTTTATTTTTTTAGTGTTCCGCACAAATAGAAAAAAACTGGTCATGGTGAATCAATTCGGACGCTTAAATGGCTTACGCTGAGTAAACCTTAAGAGATATAGCAAATTAATGTACTAAATAATTGTAGACATTAAAAAGACCTACAAAAAAGTCTACGAAAAGTCTACGAATCACACACAATATGCATTTTTGTCTTTAAAATACCCGGGAGCGGGGGAGCAAGATTCGCGCGAGTATTCTGTAGTCCACGTGAGCGAAGCCGCGGGCACAGCTAGTTTTAAATAAATATAGTGTAAATTATTTTTAACATTTTGTAGTGACTCTAGTTCATGGAATCCGTTATCCGTCATAGAAGCTTTAAACTAAGTGATTTTAATGCACCGAGGAAGTAAGTACCTAATATTTTTTTGAATTTCGAATATTTCCTCGACATTTCAAATTCGCTTCTTCCATTTATTGGTCGTTTCTTCTGCATTCTAATATCATTTTCTACACTAAGCCTTCATTAGGTGAGATTATTGTTAGAGTTTATATTATGAGTTAATTAAAACATGGAAAACATTTCGTTATTTAATATTAAATCAGGTAACGCAGTTTTAGAATCTCAGTGGAGTAGACACTAATGACGAATAGACCATTAATTTTTTTTCTCTGTTTGTTAATATGTCCAGTTTAAACTCAAAAACGGCTTGACCGATTCTTATTAAGTTTTGATAGGCTATAAAAAATGTGAACTTTGTGAATTATTAAAATTGATACATGCATATTATATATTTTAAATTAATTTTTGATTTTTTTAACGATTTGTAAAATTGTAATGGCCCATAAATTATGGAATAACTTAAATTTCCCGTATACAAATTTTCATCAAAATCGTATAGAATTTTTAATTGTTTGCATAAAAAAAATAATCTAAAAGTATTATTGAAAACTCTTATAGCCCATCAATTGACCAATGACATAAGCTTTGACAATCGGTCAAGCCATTTTTGAGTTGAATCCGGACATACGCAGAGAACAGACATACAAACATTTTTTATGGGCATATTCGTGATCAGCGTCCTTTATATAGCATGCCCATAGGGAAATTAGGAAAACATATTATAAAGAATGTTTTCTTTATAATATGAAAATTTGTACACGGGAAATTTAAGTTATTCCATAATTTATGGGCCATTACAATTTTACAAATCGTTAAAAAAATCAAAAATTAATTTAAAATATATAATATGCAGGTATCAATTTTAATAATTCACAAAGTTCACATTTTTTATAGCCTATCAAAACTTAATAAGAATGACATAAGCTTACAAAACTTAATAAGACATAGTTACAGATTTAACATAGATACCGAGCCTTCTAAGCATATATTGTTTTGTGGTAAAACGTCGAGTGAACCACACGCAGCTCCTGTATGCATTCATCTTTGTGGATTGTACGCAACTAAACGTTTAATTTTTATTTTTGTAATACACGCCGCGGTAAAGTTCAAATGTCTCGCGACGTTTTCTCCTGGATACGACTGATTTACTACATGATCTGTTCGAATAGTGTGACGAATTTATTGTAGTTAATAACTTAACTGGTATATGAAACTTTCAACGAATGGATTAGATTAATTTTACGTGATTACTATTATAATATTTATTAACAAATATAATATACCTATATACGGAAAATTACTTGAACAGTGTTTTATAGTAACAAAAATGATATATTTGAAATACTGAAACTTAAGGATAATAGTCCTAAGAATAGTTAGACTTAAGTGGCTGTGGGCCACGTAGCTCGTAGAACGGATGGCTGATGGGGCCGAAGAGATCTCACGCGGCGTGGGCAGACCCGCCACAAGGTGGTGCTACGACCTAGTAAAGGTTACGGGAAGCCGGTGGATGCGGGCAGTACTGGACCGGTCGTTGTGGCGATCTTTAAGGAACGCCTATGTCCGGCAATGGACGTCTTTAGGCTGAAATAATGAAGGATAATGATGGCCTATCCCGTTTTATTCCTAACAACATTTCCATGACCATAAAAAAAAAAAAATTAGGTACGAGTGTGTAATTGTGAGTTTATTGTCTTAGAGTTCATACAAAAATCCCATAGAAAAGGGAAGTTCAATTTTTCCTGAATTTGAAAGTTTTTCGAGAAACTCCAGTTTTTCTTGCTAAAAAACCTAATTCGGACTATTACGAACATTTTAAAATAAAAAGTAGCAAAATCGGTTCAGCCGTTCTCAAGTGTAAGGTTACAAACGAACAGTATTTCATTTTTACTTGGGTAAGATATAAGCTTTCGAAAAAGTTTAGTTTATAAACAATGATATAGTAATAGAATTGTTGACTTAAAATTGCTTAATATAAGATATCGTTATTCGATTTCACAGTGAATGTTTAGTGATACAGACCACAATGAAGTGACGAACCAATGGTCTGATCAAATGGCGAATATTTACAGATGCGTCAATTGATTGGACGCACGTGTAAGTTCTGTGCATATGTTGAAAGATGCGTAACCAGGATAAAAATACAAAAGATCAATAGCTGAAGTCATGATAGAAATTACGCATTTTTCTCTGCGTACCTACACAAATAATTTGAAACTGGTAGACAAATTAATTGGCCGCAGTGTTGCGTCAATAACAATAAATCAGTATAAAAATAGTGATTTGCGTCGTACACTCCAGCGCAACAGTTTCCTATGAAAACACTGAGATTCGTTCATCGATCCGTTATAGAATACGTGATCTATGCATAATTTGTTTATCTCGAATGGTTTTGTTGCACTGAGTGTTTTATTTTTCACTTACCCGTGTGATACATCTCACATGTTATTGAATCTCGATAGCGCCACTTAGATATACCATAGAATTTTCTATACACTATTTATGTCTATATATTTTCTACCATATTTAATTATTTATGAATGCTACAGATATTCGTCTATCGGCGACCACAGTTGTGCTGAGATTGTTATTTTACCGAGCCGGTACGTTATGAAAAAGTTAAAAAGCCAAATAATCTTGTGTGGTGTTCTTGCGTTGAGTAGGGTTTCCAGAGCTACTTAGGGTAGGGGGTTTCAAGCTCAGCAACGCGCCAACGATACCTGTTGTGTTACAAGCGTCCATAGAACGGTACAGTTGGTTAAAAAAAAACATTATTGTAGAAGTTAATCCTTAGAGAAAATCTCCAAATCATTACTGTACATATAAAATTTAGTTTAATACAGTGGTTTTAACGTGTGGTGTTCACAATAACACATGTGTTAGTCGTACATAGGAACATTACCGCATTGCGACGACGCGACGCGGCGGCGACGCGCGCCGGCCGCCTGTGCTTGTCGACACATCACTTCTGCCCTTTACCGGAGCAGGCCACATTTACATCGGACACTTTATTCATTTATTATGGATAATATTTACCAACTTATATTTTATCATTTGGTTTCAGAATATATCCTTTTTTTAATTTATCCTATTTACCATAAATTCGGTATTAATAAGAGATACATTTTTAGTAGATAGCTACTTACTTACTTGATCGTCTACTCAATAACTGTGTCCGTTTCATCTATCGTCTTTGTTAGTTTGCTCATGTATTTGAATACCGAGCCAGGTTGAATTGGCTACCTATTCGGCAACGTTACTTTGTTTTCTTTTCTCCATACTTAATGATCCCAAATCTCCTAAATATTTAAAAGCACTATTTCAATCTCTCGCGGATAAGCACAATATACAGCTAAGATCTTCTAATTCTATAATTCTCAATATACCAAGGCTTCATATACTAAGTTCTGCGACCGATCTTTCGCCGTAACAGCAGCACGACTATGGAATGCGCTTCCTATCAACATCCAACTAGCCAACTCTCGGGATTCTTTCAAGTATTCACTACGTAGGTTTTACTTGGAGCAGTTGAATATCGGCTAGATTTTTTTTTACTAAATATTACGAACACCTTGCATATACATATATACCTTTCTCTTGCTCCCTTGGAAGACTGGTAGAGAATGATTTTGAGCGTTGTCCTCCAATTGTGTTTTTTTGTGTGCAATTAAGAATAAAATAATTAAAAAAAAAAAAAACATGTTCACAAACATTTCGAATGTTCAAAAACACTTTTTTTTTGTAGTTTTTATGAAGTTTCTAAATCAGATACTGGAATTTCATAATATCGATAAGCAGAAAAGGTCTATCATGTTGATTGAGTTTGTTGCTCTTAATGTTTGCCCCTAGGCCGTGTTCATATGAACGCACGTAAGCGCGCGTTTCCACAACGCGCACCTAGATTTTCTACCTTTAACACAAACCGTGTACATGAACGCGTATCAGCACGCGTTTAAACTGCGCTTAGAAAACAATATATCTGAACGAGGGCTTCGTGTTCCACAGAACTCATTTTCAATAAAGCAGCATTTTTTCAATATCTTTTAGAGTTTGGCTGTGCTCTTTGGGTTCAACGCGCGTCTGTTACTCTAGATTTTCGATTTTTGTGGACCATTAGAAAATGCTCATCAGATTAAAAAACTTTTACTAAGCCGACATTTCGATAGTTCTTATAGTTTGGTGGGGCTGTTAGTGTTCCACATAAGGTACTCCAGACCTTCGATTTTTATACGTCATCAGAAAACGCTTATCAGATTATGAAATAACATTTCTAAGGCGGTATTTAGATATCTCTAATAGTTTGGCTGGGATCTTGGGTTTCACGTCAGGCTCAGATCTTCGAAAATACAAGTTTTCACAAATTTTTCCTTTATTTGGGTATTAGACCCGAACTCTATGCCAAATTTCAGTTCTCTAGATATTGGGGAAGTACTACTTCTATTTTGATAATCATGAGTGAGTCAGTGTCGTAAATTTGCATCCCTATAACTTCTAAACGGTAAATCGCTTCGAGAAAAGGATGTTACGGACGTGGCTTGCGCTCGACTTAATTTGGGGAGGAGGGGGGGGGGGAACTGCCGTGCCTCTCAGATGATAGAGGTTTGCCAATTCCTTGTTTGAAACAATTATGGGATACATTTTGATAAAATTTTGTTGTTTTGATTAAAAAAAATAAATGACCAATGGACATAAGCGTAGTAAGATGTACAAAAATCGGCCAAGCCGGACATACAAAAACACAGACAAACTTTCATATCTTTGAAACAATAATATCATTAGTATGCAAATTAAAACCTGTCAAAATTTTTAGAACATAATAAATTAAATACATATTAACCTATAAATAGATTTTATTCACAAAACGGCATCGTGTAGGTACCTAGTTAAAATGTTGACTCTTTGTTCGTGGGTTCAGTATGAAAACAAGATAAGGTCCTTTTAAAGGGCCGTTTCCGGATCAGGTAAATTTAGTCGCATGTGTAATGATTTTGTACGGACAGTGACTCGTAGCCGACCTCAGAGTTAAGAATTATATCTTTTTTATGTAAAGTATTTACGTGCAATAATCTATATTAATAACTCTGTAAGTCTGTCTGTATATGTAATTTTATTTTCCAAATTTATCGACAGGCTTAATAGGCTGTATTTCTGTTTTTAATGTTTGCATTATATTTATTTATTTAAATTTAAACTTTATTGTACACCGTTAATTACAGATCTAATCGAAGATTAAAATTATATGGTTAGTAAAAAAGGGCGACCTTATTGCTGAAAGCAATTTCTTCCAGGCAACCTTTGGATGAATATGTTTCAGATTGAAAATCATAGGTAGTATGGGTGTATTGAGAACATAATAATATAAACAATTAAATACGACATAAAGTTTAACACAAATCATGTATGGATGCTATAGCTTTAGAAATATATAAAATATAGACTACATTATTATTTATTTATAAATATAATACAAACAAAATATAATTTATTTACATGTTAATATATTTAATATTAAAGTGACAAGCAATAACTATCTTTGACAGATTTTTTAAATATGCTTAGTGGTTCTGCGCGTCTAACAGAAACAGGTAGTGCATTCGAAAGACAGACCCGGCAGATACAACCATTTTCCGACTTATTTCTTATGTCCGATGTCTCGGCTTATGATGTTGAATGTCTGGATTTGATTTCATTAATATTACTTTTCGAAATCGTAATAAATAAAATAAAACAATACTTCTTTATTCATTTTTAACCGATTCTTATGAATTTTTTTATGTACTGGATGCATAATATTCCTCATTTCATAGGTTTTATGAATTGTTAATAATATAAGTAAAAGTAAAATTACGAGAAGAAAATAATTACTCCGTAAAGTGCGTAATAGACTGTTGCGAAGCCGCGGGGCACCGCCAGTAACTTAAAACAGGGCTTCTGAAAAAAAATTAACCGAGAATTCCAAGGATAAACTGGTGAAAAGCTTTTTTTGATGACTCAGTTTGCATGTCCAGTTCCAGGATCAGTCAAATTTAGTCCAGGAATGAGCAACCCACGGTCTGCCACATTATCTCGTTCGATTTTTCAAAGATTTAACATTTAAGTATTAAAAATTCGTGCCGTTTCCCCTTCAACCTCATTTTCTTATCATGTGAACTCAATTTTTGTAACTTAAGAAGTTCATCATTTAGCCTTTGTAATATCATAAGTTTCTTACATGCAGTCCGCAGAACATTTTTTCAATTGTAGCTGGCACATTTTTAAAAAGATTGCTTATCAGGAATAAGATAGACCCAGCAACGGAGTTTCTTTTTAACCGACTTGAAAAAAGGAGGAGGTTCTCAATTCGTGGTGGTTGGCCATAATTTCTTTATTTATGAACCGATTTAGATGATTATTTTTTATTCTTTTGACATTCGACCTTCGATTTCGAAGATACACCCGGGAACTGCTCGAATTCTTCTTTTTATATTTGTGATTTTTTTTATTTAACCTTCTATAACATTTATTTCTTTATTTAATTTCTTGTATTTAGCTGTTAGTTTTCCTTTTAGAATAAATAAATAAAATCATTGAAGTTCGTTTTCTTTTTTGTTAAAAATTCTTCATTTTAGATTTTCTTCTTACCAGAGTGAACATGATTCCTATGTATTCCTGGCATAAGTTATTTTATAAGCCTAGTCAGGTCTCGTGGCACAGTGGTAATAGGTTAAGCTTTACTATTCAGTCGAGAGTTCGCGAATCAGATCCCCGAACATGAGCGACTTTTGTGTGATTGTGTTATGGGTATTAATTATATATTAATATGTATAGTATATAAGCTATTTAGTTACCACAGTACAAGCTATGCTTAGTATGGAATTAAATAGTCGTGTACGAAATTGTATCCCCATCGTTATTTATTGTACTGTACTTATAATATTAATTAAAAATTCTTTCGTTTATCAAAAAAATCTATTAGATATTACAGAATTTATACTCATAAAACTATTTTTATGTTCAGTATTATAGGTGCATATTACAGTTAAAGTTATATGTGCTCAGTTGGTAGCGTGCACGGACTCTACGTCGATCGACGTAAATTCGAATCCCTGCAATGAGTCTGAGCTTTCGGTGAAGTAAAACCTCGTAATGAAATCATAGCATGGTGGTAAGGTTTTTCTAATTCCCGCCTGGTTAGCGGTCTACAGACACCAATAGCTGTTTTCCGGCAGTTCCACTTACTTGAGCCAGTCTTCCAATAGGCTTATCGTGCTACCATCTTGGGTTACATCTAAGCCTATAATGATAAAAAAGAAACCCTCAAAATATTGAACTTTAATGCTATTCAGGTTCACTGTAGACATAAATTAATTAATTTTTTCAGCGACGTTGGGACGCGTTTCGTCGCGGCGTCTCGCCGCGCCGCGCCGCGCCGTGTATCAAGTTTGTAATACATTAGTCGGGCGCTGATTTACACGGCTGCGTATCGTGGGTGAGTCTATTCATAGTATTCAACGTACTAAATATAGTAGCGATTCCCTATTATTCCTCGCTACTGACTCAATGCGAGTTCCGCTTTTACACGTTGACTCTCATTAGATAATTTCATTGCACCAAACATAGATTTAAGGGGATTACACACGAATTAGTATAATGTTATTCAAATAAACATTAGAAATGATTAGCCTGTCTGATTAGTTTTTTTGGTGGATAGGATAGGATACGAGAATCTGTCCGACTGGACCTCCATCGTGTTCCAGGCGGTCGCCGTTGTTTTTGGATTGTACTATGCTTACCGTACCGTACCAGGTACAGTGCCGTCACTTGGTCGTGCTTACACTTTTCTGGTAATTATTTTATTTTAAATATTAAAATTAATTGTAAATCTAATAAGCATTTCTACCTAGTACATAAAACCAATAGCAAGATTTTAGATACAAAATTATTGTTTCAATTTTATTCATTGTCTCTTGTTAATATAACGTCATGTACCTGTCTTGTCTCATTTTATGCAATTAACATTGAAAATACAATAAAGTATTTCAAGTACGATCTATGAAAATATCATAAATGCATATGGAAAGGCGTCAGCTCACTGCATATAAGATGCAGTCCTACCTGCGTAGTGACGAAATAGTGATGTACAGTAACGTAATACGTTTAATTACGTTTAAATAATTCACGTAAAATAATTAAATTTGGTTTATTAAATCATTTGCACATATAAAAATGATTCATTCATATTCTTGTAGTAGATAAAAATTATTTTACCAATAATATTGGTTAAATTTTTTTTAAAGAATCATTTATCACTGGCAGGGTTCACTGCAGACTCCATTAGCGGATAATGTGAATTAAAAAAAAAAGATCGATTTTTTTTTGATCTGACTACACTGTTATACTTAGGGGCCCTGAAGTCGCTGCAGCTTTTACAGCTTCACAAAACTTGGAAAGATCGATTATTTTATATCTGACCTTTATGCAGTAGCCTTGTAAGTATTGCAGTTGCCTTCTAAGTATTAGAAGAAACACCTGAATGCCTTACTGTACATTTAATATATACATATTAAAATGTGTGAATAGGCGAGACGTTTGCGCACATCTGCCTATCGGCCCCGGCGCGGCGCAAGCGCAAGCGCGTGGCAACTATACCTAGCACTAGCACCCGTCCCGCGTGACGTAAGGCACGAGCGATAGATCGATGGACTTTGTTTTGTTCCCGCATTTATCATTGGCGCCCACGCATCATAATTAATATGTTCCACGCCTGCTGTATTATGACGAGTTCATTTCATTTATAACATAATGAAGTGATGACAATTCTAAATGTATCTAGGTACCTGTGGTCATAGTTACGAACGACATATTTTCTTATCGCTTAGATAATTGTGGTAAAAGAAATATGCGGTTAGGCCTACACTGCTGAAGACTATTTTTACGACTGATTTTATTTATTACCACAAAATAATTAACATACGCGGTAAAATAAATTGCGACGTAATTTTTTCGTACCCATTTATTTTTATTGAAAAGGTATATGTGTTCCTTTTATAAAACCCTATTTATTTGAATTCCTTTACTATTTTAGTGTAATATTTTAATCGTATGCTTACCCGCGTATACCTTTCACTTAGACCATAAAACGTAAGTTGGCAGCTTGGCTAATTATACCCTACTAAATATTATTGAGTGTAACTTAGGGTCGCACCTCGAGTTCATACATGTTTTAAAATAACTTATTTTCTAGTCGCTTCCCAAAATTGGTACTAGTAATAGGTACATTTTTTCATGGTCTAATTTATAGCTACGTAAAATCATTCCATTTGTTTTGATATAAAATGTAGTTATAAAACAAAAATAATTAATTTATGTTCAATAAGATATAAATTAATATCATAGCAAATTACTTTTCAAGCGACATGAAGGGTTGAAATATATGTCAGAGAATCGTGTATATAGGATTATTTAAAAGGAGCAAACATGAATCATAGCAACGAGATAATAGTTTTCTTAAGTACTCAAAAGGAGTTTTTGGCTGGATCTTTATGTAACATGTTGTGGTTTTTATTTCTAATTCATTAACTTAGGTTTTTGACACTATGTTGTGTAATATTGGTGATATAGTTTTGTTATTGTGCTTAAGTAAAGTGAATTGTAAATATGGACTGAAAACATGAAACCGATCACGCAAAAACTCCCTAGGTCGTTCTAATAAGAGAGTCACCATCTTGTTAGACGTCACTTTGAATAAAATACTTACTTTTACGAAGGTTGCACACTGGCAAGTGCTTTTGCGGTGCCAAAACAAAAAGAAGAGGAAGAAGTACTCAAAAATAAAATGAAAAAGAAAGTAGAAGACGCAGCGCGCTAACAACATCTATGCTCTGTGACCCACGCATCCATTTTTCAGACAACGACGGGCTTGAAGGATAATTCTAGCTCGAGCCCTCGCATTGTGAATACCTCTGTTAATATTAGATCCAGAGTGTCCGAGGCAACCCACTGAGTCGGAACCCAACGAGAAGATCATTCCGGTTGGAGCTTGTCGGATCGTGAGGACTTTCAAGATCAGTTACCATGTCACCTACGTACAGCGATAATATAAGACATAAGGCTTAAGGCTATAAGGATTGGGGTAGCTATTTAGATGAGGTTGGAGGCCACTGGAGGGCAACCCCAAATAAATAGACATCATTCACACTTGGGTTATTGGACCGTGCACGACTTTTTTTTTTTTTCTGACTACACTGTTATCCTTAGGGGTCCTATCCAAAAACAGAGCCGCTGCGGCTTTTACGGCTTCACCGGACTTGAAGTGCACGTCTATACAGTGCTTGCACTTAACCCTGTTTACGCCCACAAGATCTGTGATTCTGTAATGAAGACATCAAGGAAAGTCCTGATGTCTCCGATAGTCTAACTTGATGTATCTCTCTTCGACATATATTTTTACAATATAACCTTTTTCTACTATACATTTTATCGTTTAAAATAAATGTTTAATATATTTTTCCTATTACATGATATTACCGGTAGAATTGTTCAAGTAGAACAATACTAGTTCCCACACAAAAACTTAACCTTAGTTACCTAATTATTTTATTAACAATAAAAAAGCCGTAATAGTTTTTAATATGTAATAAATAGTAATTGAAACCAGACGCTGAGCTAAGACTGAGATGTCTGAGATCTAGTTATATAGTTGTTAGATTAGTTATATATATTTACAATGTAAATAAATTAAATGCTTTTTTTCCGATTAGGAAGCAGTAGATGACGTCATCTGTAAAAGTGTTTGCTTGCATCTGCTAAATAAAACACTGGGCGTCCAATGGCAATATAGGTTGATATAATGAGCACAATACCAGGGATGATCTCATGAGCAGAAGAAATATAGACAACGTATAAAAACCGAACTGTAGATGATGAAAAATATTCAATATATTGTTAGATGCTGTTAGATTATGCTTTTCTTTTTTAAGTATGCCTTCGTATTAAACTAAAGTGTGTTTAGATGTTTACAAAATATTATTTAACCAAATACGAATACATATTTCATTATTTAGTCTCGTTTTCGAAGGTTAGTGGAACATTGAACAAAATAGTTTTTTAAATTATACTTTTACAAATTTAGTAAACGGTAAAATTGAGAGCTACGCGCGTATTATATAACGGAAGTGCGACATGATGGAGTTAGCCATCAATGAAAATAATGTTAATTCATTTTACTGACTTTTTTAATTGTGTAAAAATAATTTAACGGTGGTAAAATAATTCTACCACTACCTTTTACTATTAACTTCATCAAGTTGTTACGCGTTAAGTTGGCACGCGGGATAAATTTTTTGGAGTTATTTTTATTTTGTTATTCCAAAACAGGAAACTTCTTACGTACGTAGGTACATAAGTACACTTTTTTTTATTGTAGCACAACGTCGTTACGGCTTTTGACCTATATAATGGTAAGCGCAGTTAAATACTGGTACTTAAATGGGACCAAAGTCGCCGTGGCCGAGAAATGGTTCGACAGCTTCACAGCAGAGATACGACATAGCAAACTTTGCTCGTACCAAGATAGAGGTTTCCGTAAAGCTGTACAAACATATTTAATATATAAATGAATATTGTATAAATATGTATATTTAACATACAAGTCCACTTAAGTATTGTTACGTTGCAATTAAAAATCTACTTTAATTAACATATTTCCTTTTAAAAGTAAGGGTTTGTGAGACGAAGTGATTTGTCATAATAAATAATCTACCAACTCGTGTTACATTCAAAATAGTTTTGGGCTGTCGCCAGTTATTCTAAATACTCTACTATATACTCAAAACGTTCCATTCAAATCTTTCTATAGCAACTCCCGTGAAAATTTTGCATCAAATAGAAAGGTGTGTAATAAACTCATAAGAAATTGCATGAATTCGAATGCCTCCGTTACGAATACGAGCACGTCTATTGTTCGATGTGTAGCGTGAAAATCAAACTTCCGTACCGCTATTAAAGATATTACAAACATTTTGTAAATGTCTATTGTAGTCTATAGATTTATACCAGATAGAACTCACTTGTTGTTCACACTTTTTCCTCTTGATTTATGTTCGTTGAGAAATATTCTAAATTTGATGGATAGATTGGTATCCTAGGAACCTTTATGCTTGTATAATACATTTGTCCTCCTGTCTCTCTGTATGATTTATATTTTGCTTCAATTAATATTAACAGTTTTATATATAAGTATATCATGTATAATAATACTTTTTATTTAAGTGTTTTATATTAAGCAACTGATTTTATTAAACAAATTTATATGTGGATATGATTAACATCGTAGGTATGACCATACTTAATATAATCTCGTATCAAATGCGAGTGCGATTTTTAATCTTTGTCGTATTTCCTTGTAAATCTTAATTCATAATATGTTCCGTTACAGTAATTCCAGTGTGAGGGCATCGCTTGTACATTTTTCTCTGGAAACGTATCACCTTGTTGTTGGGTAGCTCGTTGCTTACAATTAAAAAGCGAAAAGAGCGCGGATTCCGAGGCGAATTTCGAGAAATATCGACGGGGTCGTCGAACCGTGTCGACGCATCGTGTCCGCGTCTCTTCACTGGATTTTTTTACGTTTTAGTAGGTATTATACAAACAAATTTGAAGGAGAATTATATTTCATGTGCTTACTTAGTGGTTGTTGAATGATAATTGTCTCTTTATGATAATACTGAATACTAAACTGAGCCCATTTGGTCTACAATAGTTTTATTTCATTGTTCAAATATATGTTTCATATTCTTTTGTCAACAACACGATAGGTAACTGTCATTGTAGGTAGGTCTGGGGGAGCAACCAGCCAGCTGATCAGCTACAGTTTTCAATTTCGGTACCTATTCTAATTAGGAATCATTTAATTTTTCAGCAGGAAATAAAGAAACATGACATGCACGATACGCTACTCCGATTTATTATTTACCCGTGTTAAAATTTTGGATAGGAACCCCAGTGAAACTCTTTTAGCAGTTGATTTTTTCTTAACTTGTGCCTACGTCATAATAACTATCCGTGTGCCAAACTTGAGCCCAATCCGTTCAGTGGTTTGAGCTCTGTGTTGGAAGATCAATCAGTTAGTCACGGTTTCCTTGAAATCTGTATATTCCTTCAATATTGTCAATTTTTATAGTGCGAGCAATTAATTTTGTCGGGTGGGCAATTGGACTCAAAACGGTTTTATATGCAAGGAGTTATATTTTTGTCTTCGCCTGAGAGAGTAAGCCGCGATTGATTCCTGACAATTTTACCTAAAATGAAAACAAAGATGGTCAAAGATTAAAATTTTGCATATAGCCACCAATACAGATATGTATTTTGTATAACCCAATACAAAAAAAAATCATGACTTTTTCGTTTTTCCTGGAACCATTGTAATTTCGATTGATACCTGTATATTGAGTCCCTCATTTAAAGTTAAATGAATGAAATAACAAATTATATTCTTTTATTTATATGGCATTAATATTTATTGGTGTAATGCAAAACCACACTTTTTTTTAAAGTCTGCTTTTTTGACAGTTTGCCTTTATTTTATTTATACTCTTTCTTTCTGGCCAGTTACTAGACAAATATGGAAATATTTAGAGGCTCGCAATAAAAGTGTAGAATAACAGAAAATATTTTCTTATTTTATACTGGCCATATAAACCAGTATTATGTAATTTGAAAAAAGTTTTTGAATAGAATTTTACTTACGACTTTCATTTGTTGTTTTCTCTGTTAATTTCTTTGATACGAAGTATATGAAATTCTGAAGGTTTTAGTTGTTTTTAAGAAATATAACATTATTTCTGTCTTTTTGCCAAGAAATTGTTATCATTGTGATACTTTTGAGTGATAACGCCGGATCTCAGCGTTCCTAAGGTGTCTAAAGATGTACACATGTACGTTTACTTGAAAATGGTTACACTTAAAATAAAGTGGCACAAATATTAGAGTGTAAGTCTGTAATTTTTCGCAAAGTTAAACGTGTATTTTACTTATAACAAATTTCTAATAGCTATATAAATTGAGTTTTGACTTAATACAGAATACTTTTATAATACTTTATCATAGATGTAAATGAATCGATGATATGCAACATTTTACAATGTAGATACCTACTACAAGAATGTATTTATTTTTTTAATCTTATCAAAGGTAAACGAAGATCTCGTGCTGTTAATGTAAAAAGGTGCACACATCCGCGCGTTTCTTTTCGTTTGTGCTCGCAGTCACCGAGGAAGGTTAACAATAAAAATATCAGCGACGATGAAATAAATAAAAAAGCAGCCGCGCCAGGTGTGGCGGGGGCAGGTGGAATAATTGGCAATTCTTTGTCTCAAACCGTACAGTTAAAACCACCATTTTAAATATCATAAGTCGATGATGTCTTTTTTAGTTTAGTGTCGTTATGTTTTTCTACATCTATTTAATATAAAGTAAGTTGTTGGGAATTATGTACCTACAATACTTGTAATGTGCTTTCAAACATTTCATGTGGTATGAAAAATTGTTTGTATATGTAATAAAAGCATCGTGTTTGTACTCTACGTTGAAGGAAGTAGGTTCGATTCCTACAAAGAACATGACGTGTCATCCTGGCCGATTTCGGCTACAGCGACTTTTGATTTCCTGGATACTACAAAATTACTTAATCTGGACATTGTTGTTCTGCCCTTTGATGTGCTTTGTAGTGACTACAGTACCCAATTTTGGTGATGAAGGTACGAGTGCATTTCGGGCATGTTAAAAGAACATAAGAATATTTATTATTTATGTATTTTTGGTACTTCTCTCATTTGTCTTTCGTGTGATGTACAAAAAGAACAACAGTACCTAACAATATTGGTCACTGTTTTTTAGTTTTAACATAATTTTGTTCTTTATATATTCTGTGTAATTATAATTAATTCATTGGATTAAATTGACGAAAAATGCATTCGGCAAACGCAATGATTGCCAACGTATGAACTACGTTGTGATTGTCAACGTGAGTGAAATTCCGGAAGGCAGGAATGTGCGAGATGTAGCCCCATTCGGTCTTCGCACATGCGCCTCGCCGGCAGCGATTTCTGTTGTAAACCGTACGGATTTGAAATGCGAGCCGCTTCCACGGATTTGGCTCTGCGAAGCTTATATATAACTCGGTCGGGTGTTAACCTCATTGTCGGAGTAGCTAGAGCAAACCCGGTCACTTAGCTAGCACGCGTATTATCTCCATTTGCATAGTGCGGACAAGTAGCGGTGTCGACTTACGCGCCGCTGACGCTTATAATGCTGGTATCTTCAATTGCATTAAAAGTAGAATAACCATAGATTGTTAAGGTGTAAACAGTAAGAAAATAATCTGTGAATAGCATAATCGATTAGATAGATCATCTATCTCCATAAAATGCCAGAAGCGTTGAATGGCTTTAAGATAGGATACAACCCAGCAGCGGACGGATACGAGCTGATGAGAACGATAGTTTCCAGTTGCATTTTTTATCATCCATTTAAATCTCTCTTTAGAGCATTTTTTAATATCGGTACATGATTAAGTATTGGTGCTTAAAGAATTATTTTCATAGACGAGGATGCTCTGTCGATAAAGATAGATCTCTGAGATCGTAAATTTACTTGTGTTTAAATTTATAATGTACGTATGACCAGTTGCAATATAGTAATTTTATCGAACAAGAATGTAAAAAAGTTGTTTATAAAACTAATTAATTAATTATATATTTCACAATCCTTTAATACAAATTAAACATTACGGTGTGTGAATTTCTATCACAATCTAAAAACAACACCGAGTACTGAGGGATCGGCTACTCACCGCCGCCTGATCGTCGCTCGGCAGCTGGATATACACTGACTGATGCCGAAACGCGACAAACCAAAACAAAGATATTGTGACGGGATTATCACCAAGTGCATGGTGGTCGTGACCCAGTCGGGTACAGATCCTTACCACTCTGCAGCTTGCTGACTGGATATACAGCGGCTGATCCCGAAACGCGACATGCCTAACCGTCCCACTATGGTGATCACGATCCAGGAGGACACATCCGTCATGCTTACCAACCTGCAATATACCTTTGTTTTCAGTCATACAGTTAACACTATACACCAATAACAAACAAAACTGTCAATAAAAACTTTTTTATCATTAGGTGATTATTATTAGTTTAAATATTTATTGATCGTATGTTAATATTATGCAGAGTGGCAAGCGATTATATCATGCAATGACTAAGTTATGACACTTATAGACAATCCTCTGTTTGAAAGTATTGCGAGATCCTGTATTTTATTAGCTTAAACAACTCTACAGCATTAGTAGAATCATAGGGCATATCAAAAAAAATCATCAACATCCTACAAACAGATTTTAAGTAAAACCGTTGAAACATAAAAAGAGTGATATAAATATTAGTATGGAAAAGAAATAACATTATTTATAAATATTTTTTTTTTATAAATTACAGAAATTAAAAATAATAAACATATCAAGAAAAATAATTTGGTATATTGTAGTATTTATCTTGTTATTGTTATTATGTGTAACCTATAGGTGAATACGTACACACCAAACCTCATATAAAACGTACTTTGCGCGACATTGAACAAACTCACAATCACAACAATGGTTATGAATGAATGTCGTTCGAACAGTATGTACTTCAGGGCTGTCATTTGTCATTTACTGTTGTTTATATTGAGCAATGATATTAAATTTCTGAGTTTAAGTAATTCTATTCAATCATCATATGCTTATGATATCATATACTTATTTTTTGTTTTAAAAATATTCTGATATTACACACACTTAAGGACACACTGGTTAACTGACAGGTAATTAAACTATATTCTGAGAGGGATTGATTTAAACTCATAATTTTAAATTACCTGGACTCCCAAATAACTTTCTTTCTATTGTTATGCTGGTTGGTATGCATTTCTAAAACATTACTTAAAAGTCGACCTAATCTGGATCGGGTAATCTCCATTTTTATTTAAAAGCTTTCATTATACAGTGGTATATTTTTAGTAAACCTTTACTTCGACTTTTGAAATTTATAATCTCATTTGTCGGCCAAAAATAAATATTTTTTTATAATTTTTGAACACCTGCATCTAGTTCGTGGCAACCCTAACCTACCCGGATAATGATGTTATTTACTCTGGTTCCGTCATCTAGAATCAAAGTAAATACGTAGTTGTTACATTTTTGTTACCCGAACGTTATCGTTATGTTACTGCCATTTTTTAAACGATTATAATGTCTAAAGAAAATAAAATTACAAATACATGTCTCTAAACCTGTTTATTAGCACATAGAATTCGCTCTTATTTTATACGTAAAAACTCTTCGTTAACGTTAGTTTAAAATTTTTATATAGTGTTATAAATATTTTAACAAGTTGATAAACTCTTTTGATTATGGGATAATTATTATGTCTTATTAGACAATAACAATTTACTTTTGCATACATGTAATGCATTAGACATTATAATTACATTTCATTTAATTTTATCATATACTCGATTTTTTACTTTTGAACATTTAATATTAAGCCTTTCTTTACGATAATCGATTTTCGGATTATTAGTTCAATAATTTTGCTTTTCCTTAAAATTTTATATAATTATGTACTAGCGGCGTGCCCACGGCTCCGCAGGCGTTTGTTACTACGCAGTAGTTATTTACATCCCGTAATTTTATTTTTAGTCACATTGTTGACAATTTATATGCCGTATCAATTGAGGAATGGCATGTATTTCCCACGTACACGTACAATTTTTTTTAAAATCGGTTGAGTATTATTAATCTATTCTACGATATCTAATGTATTTTTAACGATTCCTATAGCCTCACAATTTATGGTATGATGTATGCTTCCCCTCTACAAAATTCGATCAGAATCGGTTGAGAATTGATGTAAATGGAATTTTATGAACTATATTTTGTTTTTTAATTTGTGGAAATTATATCGAAAATTGTTATAGCCCATCAATTATGCAATTACTTTATACTTCCGGTGTACAAGTGTTCGTTTTTGAGTTAAATCCGGACATACAAAAAGACAGACAAGAATCTTTTTAATGGTATATTTGCAATAATTATCATTCATATAGTAGTCTATCGGGAAATTTTGCAATAATATTAACTGTACAGACAGAACAACAGATTTATTAATATAGACAAATGCATCTCATATATTTCTGTTGTTATTAATTTACCTATTTTTTATATTTATTAATTACTAGTTGACCCACGCAACTTCGTCTGCTTGATATAAGAGAGAGAGAGGGGGTGGTAGTAGGCACCTATAATGCAATTCCAAAGGAGCTGAAACTTTCTTTATTTTGTAGTGGAGTTATTTTAAAAATGTCTACTTAGATATTTATTGCAATCAATTGATGTAAAGGACAATTTTGTTCAAAATTAAATACTTGTGATGAATATTTTTTTATTTCTATAAGGTTTAATACGATGTTTATAAAAACACCTTTGCAATAATGCATTATTTTAAAACAAATTTTATTCCCATAAAAATGGTTATATTCAGTTAACCTTAAAAGATAAATATATGTTTTCACGAACTTTTTTTAGAACTTTTTAGGAGAAATAATTCTGTCACACATGATTGTTGCGTAACTTTAAACATTTACGCAGCGCACGCAATGGAAGCTCTCAAAAGGAATAAATATTTTCCGTTTGCTGCATACATTTTTCATTGATATTCCCTTCCTATTGGTCGTAGCGTGATATTATATAGCCTATAACCTTCCTAGATAAATGGGTTATCCATCAGAAAAATTTTTTTTCCAGTCGAATCAGTATGTAGTTCCTGAGATTATTGCGTTTAACCAAACAAACTCTTCATTCAGGTTTATAATATTAAGTAAAATAAAAATTTGTATGTGAATGTCGTCATTTTTTTATTTAATGAACTACTTTTACTTACACATTATATTTTTACCCATTAGGTACCTATCAATTAGGTATAGGATAAGTCTAAGCAAATCATACGTTTAAGTGATTAAGTTCTCGTATATTATTACATAATTTTTCCAATCCTTACTGTTTTACTCTTGGTTACTTTTATCAGTTATCCTCTGTCGGAACTCCTTATTTCTTGTCATATTTATGTTCTCTTATTTGTAGTTTGCAGTCGAAACGCTTGTAATATTTATAACAGGGAACAGACTCAAACTAGCTATCTCACATTTTAATGTTAAGCATCAAGTTTTGTATGGACTATGGATATCAACAGAAAATATCCCTAAAACCAACAATAGGTACATAAAAAATACCTTCCTTTTAAGAAATACCCTCTACCTCTTAAAAGAGTTAGGGTACAGAGAAATTTCTTTGGAGATTTCCATCTACCTGGGACAGTCCGACTAGTGGGATACCCTACAATAGATCGCAACCAAGTACCCAGTGTTGTGTTCCTACGGTGAGTGGGATTTCCAGAGCTCCTTGGGGTAGGAGGGTTTAAAGTCGGCAACGCGCTATGATTGATGCCCATTGTATTACAAGCGTCCATAGGCTACGGTAGCCGCTTACCATCAGGCGGGCCATATGTATGTTTGCCACCTTTGTAGTACAAAAAAAATGCCGAGTGTTAACTAATTATTTGTATGAAAATAATTTTATTAATGATTGCAATTAACAGAAACTATTCGAATATATAAGACGAAAATTTTAAACTAACATAATATTAATTCGCTTTTAATTCGGCAAGCCACGTTTCGCCAATCTGGTTGAGAACGTCAATCACTTTGTCCTTGTCACATTTGAATGTTTAGGTAATGTGTGTTCGCTTGCATACGTGTGAGTGTGTGTATGCGAATGCGGCACAGTCGCACAGACGTCAACTGTTATTGTCAAGTATGTGTAAACAGCACTGAATAATGCGCCGAGTTGATGCCGATGTTATGCATCGATTCAGATTAGTAGTCGTCTGTGGTTATATACATTGTTCATATTCGTGAATAATTATTGCTTAAACCCTTGATTTATTGCATGGCTAAAGCATTTTCTAGCGATCACTTGTCTTGCTAAGATTGTATAGTTGAAATCAATTAATCAGTCTGGGTGGTGGGACACGATAATTTTGTCCGAATGGATCGCGAGGCTTGGGCGTGTTGCGTTCCGGGATCAAACGATGAAGTGTATCTAGTAATCAAGCGTGGTGGTAGGGATTTGTACCCAATTAAATCACGAACACCATGCAGATAGAAATAAATCCGTATCTGTACTCTCTTTTTGTTTGTCGCGTTTAGTAAACAGCCTGTGTATGTCCAGCAGCTGATAGGCTTGCAGACCGGTGACTGTCGATGGATTTCGATCTATCGGTGGTCGCCGTTGTGTTTATATTGTACTGTGCTTATCATCAGACAGTACCTACAGTGCCTTTGACGTGCCATTATATAAAAAATCTGTCGCTTGGAACACTATCATCGTGTTCCAGAGACTGAATTTGTGTCTGTACATTTCTAGATTGAATATGCATTTTCGGCCGCTTCGTAACTTAGCATTGAGTGAGATTGAAGTCAAACATTAGCTGTACAAAAAAAAAATTTTTTTTGATACGCTAATAAATTTACAAATATAATTGTTACTCCCTTTGAGAATATCATGCATATTTTTTGTGCTTATTTATTTTAAAACTAATCTATTCGTTTATAAGATTCAAAATGTTTTCTATTGTAACGGACATTCAGTTTTACTTTTATAAATGAGCATAATATATGTTACACGTGTCAATTTAAAGTGATTGCAAATGTATTTAATTATATTAATGACAATTATAGAAAAGTATGATATAAGTAATATAAAAATTGAAGAGATAAAACACTCACAAGGGTTCCTTAGGCCACCGCCATACCCGAGAAGTTGGGTTAGCATTCCCTTTATTCTTAATAATATGACTGTGACCGTATGAAGTCATTTAGTTATTTGGAAATATTTGGGTCCGTATGACTCACGGTTCCAAGGTGTGCGGTGGACATCAAAACATTACCGACATCGTCGCACAGACCGACAACGGATGGATTTATTGACTCAATGACTTACCTACCTAATTATACAAAGTGATGTCGCGACTCATTTGCGTCATAATAATTATCGCTACAAGATTCCATAAGTGTATCTAACACACATATTTTGTACTGAATATATGGTATTAGAATACGAATAAACGAAAAGATATTAATGCTGGCAGTAGATTAGTTGTAGGTATGTGAAATTATCTTATCGAAAACTCTTAGAAAAAGAAATGATTTACCAACATTGTGAAATTTAAAAAGCTACATAGGTGAACTCCGTAATTATTAATAATAAAGTTTGTAAAGATCAGCTAAAATTAATTAATTTAATCTAATTAATTAAATAATTATACCATGTATTCCTAGGAGAGCTTTAAATACTTTCATAATGAGGATAAATTAAAATATAACATTTTTTAAACGATAAAGTCTTTTTACGGCCTGATACTCTCTCTAACGTACAAGAAGAGCACACAATAATGCACACATGATCTGTGAGCAGAGCAACTAAGCAAACTGTTAAAAGAAGGTTACATGTAGTAGAGATGCGAATATTTAAATAAATATGTTGTGTAACTCGAATGGATAGATAAGGAATTAGTATAACAGAGGAAATTTAAAAAATCAAAAATTGTGACACCAGCCACAGACAAGTTAAATGGTGATAGGTTAGTGTGGATGACGTGAGGAGGGTTGAGAGTCGTATGACTAGAAGAATGTTAAGTATGAAGTAGTGAAAGACCGAAGAAGGTATGGACGGATTGTGTCAGGAATGATATGCCTATAAAAGGTGTGAATATTGAGATGACAGAAGGATGGGATGAGGAGAGTGGAAGATGCAAACTAGTTGTGCTGACCATGCTTATACTAATTCTATATAATGGTAAGAAGAAAAAGCAAGATTTCCTAAGAAATGGATTTATGGTTGTAAATTGAAATGATAGAAAGAAAATCAAATAAAACAATAATACAAATATTCTTATAACTTATAGGCAGATGCATTTCTGTTATCCAATAAGTACGTAGTGAAATCAGAACATACGCATGTACAAATCATATGTTAAGCCGTTATTGTGCTTTGTAACATCGCGTTGGTTACGTGAGCTTTTAGTGTTACGAAAGCACAGTTCGCACTGAAACGAATTTAGCGCGTCGCAAGTAGGAAGCCTAACGATTGGCGAATCACTGGTCAGTAATACTAGATGTGACATAACAATTTAACTTAAGTAAGTAAACAGTGTCGTATTAATTTTATCTTAATTTAGGTCATAAAATTTGCTTCTTTTGGTGTTTTATGATGTCACTGATTTTGCATCCTCCATTAATTGCAATAAAGGGGTCAGTTAACTATATTTGTAATATTGACCGTTATTTTTCAGTTTTATTATATATTATTTGAAATATTGCTGTATATTGCAAAGTTTTGTTATTTTCTCTTATAAAACCTTAGACAGAGTGAAATTGTTTTGATAATATATTATATTGTGTTTTATTGATAACAGACGAATTTATAATTAACTAACATATTTTAGTTATTATTAATTATTGCACTGTAAATAAAATAACTACAAGCACAAGAGAATTGAAATCCTGTGGAGTGAAGGTGAAAGATTTCTTTTCATTGGTAGAAGAATATTGTAGTGCACTATTCTAGGTAATTTATTTCGGTGTTGCATTTGGTAAGACGCGTAGTGAAAGTGATTGTGCACGTATGTCGCGTGCGAGCTTGTTGTGCCGTGGACGAGCGCACCCACCGACCTTGCCATATACGAGACTGCACCACCCGCCGGCTCATCACACACGAGTGGGGATACCACGTCCATAATTAATCATTCCTAGGAAATTCATAGACAAATTACAATCGCTTAATCACTCTTCTAGAAGAGTCTTGTATGCGTTGTTGAAAATCGAAATAGTTTTCTAAATTTTTTGAACTTTAATCCCTGTCCATTGTAATAGCTTTTACGCCTTTTCTTCCTTATTGTAAATGACGCCGAAAAACTGTGTGTCGTCTTTCAGAATTAGCTTAAATATATGTAACTGCATGGATATATTATATCGGTACAACGAGAAGATTATCGCTAAATTCTCGTCTATCAATAATTACTCTATTACATTTCTTTAAACAGTAAGTAGCACGGCAAAGTGCTCGCAATCTCTCTGCATAATGGTAAACACAGTAAAATCCAAAAATAACAGCGGCTATCGAGAGATTGGCAATCCAGCGACGGTCGCCACTGTAAAACCGGCCTCTAACCTTTCGGCAGCTAGATATAGAGTTGTTGACCAAAAGAGCCACTGTGATGGGCTTATCACCATGTACATGGTGGCCGCCACCACCCCGCTTGTTATAGGACGTACATTGGCTATTCCCCGAATGGGACAAGCTTATAAGCATGCCGCTAAGGCGGGTGTACATCCGCAGAGAACGGGCGGTTAACTTCGCTCTCGCACACCCGTCACGTCCACCCTCTCCAGCGGCAACCCAAGCCTAGGTCCGTTCCTCGGTGTGAAGCCCTTGGGTCAGGCAGCCGCCCGCGCGATACAAGTGACACTATACGTGCAACACTTAGCTACCCACATACAACATTACACACGTATGAACACACACACGTGCACACCATACAGGTACTGGTTCTTTAAGGGACCTTTTTTTTTCTTTTTTTTTTTAAGATTAGGGAATTAGATAGATTGCGACGACCGCCCGAGCCGAGGTTCGGCCACTCTGGCACCCTCGTGCGGGTCGTCACAAACTTTTGCGGCTGCGTGCCCTAAGCGCTCGCCCCAAAGTCCGGTGAAGCTGTAAAAGCCGCAGCGGCTCTGTTTTTTGGATAGGGCCCCTAAGGCTAACAGTGTAGACAGTTTAAAAAAAAAAAGAAAAAAAAAAGCGGGTGTACATTGGTCGCTATCCACTGGGACGCAATTATCGTGATCTACCAGTTAGCTACTGTACTGATTTTTGGACTGTACTACTTATTATGTGGTATGAGTAAATGTGGAGTAGAGTCATTACATGACTTAACTAGAAGTACACTGAATCTGGCAATATTCAGCTCTCAAAAGTTACTTGTGTGTAAGCACACCTTGAACTGTTTTTGCTCGTTTTTCCATTGTCAATATGTAAATTCTCGCCTCAGCTGAGCGTACGAAATAGCCACACAAGAACTACATTGTAGTTCCTGTCTTCTTAAATTAATCTCATGAAGTTACGGAAGTTTGGTCACCTTAACCTGTATCCTCATTGGTTGTTACAACATACTTCAAAGGTTTGTTTTGGCAATTTTACTAAATTTTTAACGTTTATTATCGTGCGGATAACTTGACCATTCATTATAAGATTAATTTACTATAAGAAGAAGTTAGATTTTTTTGTAGCATGTCATGATGCGTGAAAGTATATCAACTATTTTGTCTATTCTATAACAATCTGAAACTACTATCTACGTACCTATATTATACAGTAAAATGAAAAGAGTAATAAGAATAACCACGTAAATAATAAATGATGTAACGTGATTATTTACTATTCTAAAAAAAAAAAAAAATTACAGTGTAAACTCTTTATAACGAAACTCAAGGGACTGAGCATTTTTTATCGTTGTAGAGAGTTATCGTTATATGGAGTGCACAAAAAAAAACAACCAAATTAACAAGAATTTTTAATATATATGTCTTAGATAATAAATGCTTATAAATTATTGTTTACACATATAGTCTGATAACTTTGTCTGACGTTTTTTGCTATGCCAGTACTTGTTTTGTATTATTTTATGTATTCTATTCATATCTTCTTCTATCAAACTTTTTCGTCAACACTAATCGCTTTCCGTTTACTGGCCATGTTAACAGTTTCAAAGTAGGTTTACGACTGATAATACGATAGGTACCCAGTATGCTTGGTCGAAGACCATCACTTCCGAGAAAACAATGCGTCATACTGCACGTGTTCAAGGCAATTAAGGATAACAAAAGCTAGAACGACCTCGGATGTTTCGGAGCTTCAAAGTCTTTTGTTACCTGATAATAAACAATAATACCGATAATAAATATTTACTGTCTAAAAATATGAACACATTTCTTCGTAATAGAGAATGGCGTATCGCTATATAGAGTGTTTCAATATGTGGGTTTTAACGCAAACCAACCAAGTTGGGCTCACTTCAACGTTATAGGGAGTTTATCGTTATAAAGGATAACGTTATAAAGAGTTTACACTGTATTTCGTCTTATAGTTAAATTGACAGATTAAACCCGGCAACTTTTGAATACTTTGAGTAAGGCATGTAGGCTTGTAATGTAGTTTTATCTAATATTACTAGGTCTGGGATATATATATTTTTTTGCACTAACTATACTGTTAGCCTTAGGGACCCTAGAGCCTCTGACGGTTTTTACAGCTTCACCGGGCTTAAAGTCCGGGATATATCTGGGCCACTCACATATGCTCAGCGCGGCACGGAGAGTTGCTTGTTTTTGTTATTTCCTAAATTATGTGTCCAAATAACAAACTATGAAGTGCAAAATTTAACTTCATAATTGTCTTTATGATGAAGTAACTTAAGTAAGGATTAATATGCCATGTCTAAAAAGAATGCTTATAAACCACTTCTTAATTTTCAACAAATCTTTATCACAAAATACCTTATTGTGGCTTATGTATAAGAGATAGGTATATGCTATTGCTAATTTTTTTTAGATATACTAAGGAATAATATAATGTAGAACATTATATTTCAGTATCATTAACGATTACGCCTGCGTACGCGGTTAAAGCAGTTCGGGAGGGCCTCGACTTCCGACTTACGTAACAAAAACCAATATTTAAGGCTGTCTGAGAGTTGTAGCCTTATCTTATACTATTCCTCGAGAGTCTAGCTATCATATACATAAAAAAAAAATTCTAATCCGACGGTAGTTCCAGTGATTAGCGTGTTTAAGCAAACAAACAAAAAAAACTTTTCCACTTTATTATATTAGTATAGATTTATTGGGCAAGATTATACGCTATATAACTTCACGCTACGACCCTAAGGAGTGGAGCAGTAACCATGAACGTCAAAGAAGCTGTCAAGCTGTTGGTAAGTATTGGAAGTGAGAACAGTGATAGGCTACACGATTGCGTTGCCAGCGCAGCAGCGCTGCAGCGGCGCGGTGACCTTGCTCGAATAAATTTAGCACTGTTGAAACAGCTAGTGATATAATATTTAAGAATGTTTAATAACATAACATAATATCACGCCTGTATCCTAGAAGAGTTAGGCAGAGGTGTACTAAATGTACACACACAGTTTGCCGGGTATGTTTTTCGGTCCCATGTAATAGGGGGCGAGCCTACTGCCATTTAAGCCGAACTCCGAGCTGCTACTGAGAATTTCATAGAAAAACCCAATAACACTTTGCCCGACTTGGGAATCGAACCCAGGACCTCAAGCATAGTAGTCGCGCTTACGACCACTAGGCAAATGAGGCAGTTATTAATAAAAAAAGTTATAAAACTCTGTAGTTTATATGATATTGGAATATACGTCTTCCATAAACCAATACATGTTCTAATGAGTGATAATAATTACCTATGAACATGAGGATGTGCATATCACACGTTTGTAGAACACTATTAGATGTTATTGTTGTTTATTGTGTGACAAGCGTGTGCAGTGTGATGAGTCACGTGTCACCTCGAGGACATAGTACTACCACAGATTGATTTGTTTCTCAGTGTATTCTCACTTGCGTTATAGAGACTTTACATACTCGATTATGTGGTCTAGTCGATTAATTAACACATGTTGCGTTTGTATTGTAGAGCTATGATAAACAAGATTAATGGCTAGCTCAGGATCACTAATATTTATCACATTAGAAATTAAAAATTCCCGAAATATTCCTAAAATAATTTGAAAGCTACGTGGAAATGTTTTCCTCGATAGTCTGAACTCCTACAATGCTTACTCTGCGTATTACTACATAAATAATTTACTTATTTAATTGTAAAGCCTTTGATACGCCTCCTAACATCTAATATGAATAAGTTAAGGGAAATTTTGAATACTCTCCATTTTTTCATTGAAGTAATGAAGTCAACTGTATTTTAACTGACTTCAAAAAAGGAGTTTCTCAATTCTACTGTATATAACTTTATATGGATGTAACTTTTTTGTTTATGAACCAATTTAGATGACTCTTTTTTCGTTGGAAAAGGTGGTCCTATTTTAAATTCATTGGCGTTGGACCTTCGATTTCGATGATACACCAGGAAACTCCTCAAAATCCTTGAACTTGGTTTCTTTTGTTAAAAATTGTCTTGTGTAAATTGCATTTGTAAAGTAGGTACATTAAGTGAACGCGTAACCTAAATTTCCCATAATTCTGTTCATGTTATTTTGCTGCATCGATTAGAACGTATACCAATGAATAAAATAATGGGGTTTAGCTGTGCCATGGACACGGCCGTGTGTTGTGTGTGAATACGTGTGCGTAATAGGTAATATTTTCTATATTATCATCATCGATATCAATCATCACTCAATCAATACATAGTATAAAGTAAAAAAGTCGCTTCCCGCCGTCTGTTCCTCCTACGCTTAGATCTTTTAAACTACGCAACGGATTTTAATGCGGTTGTCACTATAAATTAGAGATTTTTTTACAGAAGGTTTGTATACATAATACATTCCAATTAAGTGTTTGTATAGTAGATAAAATACAATTAGTTAATTCGTCAAAACATGATTTTCGGGCGCTTACATGGCTTACGCTGGCGAAACCTTATGAAAACAATGTATGTATTAAATAATTATAGTTTTTCAAAAATCCTAAAGAAAAAATCGCAATTGCATATTTTTATTTTTAAAATTAAAAAAAATGTTATTTACGAAACTATTTTCTCCAATTCAGTATCAATATTTATCTAGATAAATTTGTTAGTTAACTTGGGCATTTAATGTAGATTAAAATTGTACTTTCTGGTTCACCATTTAAATGAATACAATAGAAGATATATATATATATATATATATCACGCATTCAAAATTACGCGCGACCAAAGAAATCCCTCTCAGCAAAACGGTCACACACACACACTCCATACCCATGATGAATTCCGCGTCGTTGTTGATCCGTTCAGCCACATTTATTCTTTTACGTTTCCGGTACTATTTCACTTGATCATATGATGTTTTATTGGTATCATTCGATTGTTCTTGAGAAGCCCTTTCCAACCGTGTAAGATCTCCGTATTTAAATTTTTGACGCGTATAGGCCGACATTATATATTTCTACTTAAACACCATTTATGTTTACTGTAACTATTTTACACTAATTATTTATATATATGTAATCGATAGATTTTGGCGACAGCTGACGATTGAAACTTAAATGGTAGCTTCTCCAAGTCAAAAAATATAATAAAAGAAAATCTCAAAATGCTGCAAAATTACTTCAAAATGGCGGCGCTTCCCCCTCCACGGCATGCGATGCGTCACAGTCCTCACTTTAGTGCAACGAATTCTTTGGTCCTTTAGCTATCCAGTGGTGTAGTTAAATTTTGGATGGAGATGATATGTAGCTGCAACACTAAACTGTATCCCCCGATTTTGTTATCATTCGTTTTTTGAATTACCTCCCACTGTGAAAGAAATTTCAAAGACGTATTCCCGTCAATAAAATAAATTCTCATAATTTACTGATTAATAATCCTTCCATTAGCACTGACATCGCGACAACCCTTAGATCATTGTTATTTTAATTTAGTTTAATAAGGTAGGCAGATCAGTCTGATGGCGTATGTTTGTTATTTGTAGTTAAGTATTAACTATTAACTAGACTTAAAACAGCATAAAAATGTGAGTAGCATGCCGTATCTAGGTCGAGACTGTTATTCGCGGTAGGCCCTCTGCATTCGCTTATTTAAACATAACCGTCGAAATTTCGCAATCGAAATGAACCACGATTAAATTTTGTTAATATAGTTAAATTTATCCTTATAATTTCCTAGATACTACCTATTAAGTTGCCTAATCTTATTCTTTTGTGTATTGATAATTAATAACGTTATTTGAGATTAGAAACAAACATAACATGCATAATGAATAAGCATCTAAGATTATATACACAGGTAAAGCAATTAGTGAAGTTCTTAAAGTAGGTAGGTATAGCTTGTTACACATTTTCAAACAAATAATTCTCATTAATATAATTATGATATTTTTCTCCTGCGGACGTTTTGAATGCATTTAGCATATTTATTAAAAACAAGATTACTCACTGCCTTCACAAAAAATAAACAAAAAGAGACAAGCATTAGTCTGTTAGTGCATTAGTAAATAGTTTCGGGGTCGGCCGCCGCGTTAGAACGGTCGACCTCTGGCGGCTCTGGCGCTCGCTAACAACCTAGCATTGAGGCATTTACCTTTCTTAGGTCGGATTTGTCCTCAATACACTAGAAGCGTTGATTTATTATGATGCACGGTATGCTGGCTAATTCTGAGGTGGTTATGTGCAATATTGAGTGTAATTTGACACGTGTGTCTGAGACGCACCTATAAAACTACCTCCCTAGTTGGTTACTGAATAAACAAGACATGTGATTTTGTAAACGTATCAATAACGAGAGTTGATTAGAAATAATAAATACCTTAATTCGTGATGTGAATTAAAACGATTTGTCAGTACAGGATGTCGGGAAATTCTTCTAAAGAATTTCTGTTACTGTAAGTTGATAACTGAATATCTACGGAGTTAATATTAATAAACCCATCAAGTAATAAAAACTTACAAGTACCTACTTGAAGAGGATACGAACAGCTATTTTAAGATCATCCCAGTTCATTATTAAACGTTAAATTTTCCACTATAACATCACACTCGTATGTAATGACATACGTAGATTGTTATCTAATAGAACAGGAAAATTGTAACGCGTCAATGACGTCAGAAGTCATTTGTGAAGCATTTTGAAATAGAACAAATTGTATCTACAATAAAATTATAACAATTTACAATATGTACATATGATATTTTTTTACATACTTCAGAATAATCAATCCACTTCAAAGTTAACGAATATGTCATAGATTTTATTATTTGTTTCTATTTTTAATTAATATCAATTTATCATTGCACAAAAAATTTTGTATAGCGTCCGAAGTTAAATTCCATAGTGCTCGTCGGCACATGATTGGCGATAGTGTATTGGAACAAATAAATAATGAACAATTACTTACCTATCAAATAGCAAATATACCATATAGCCCATAGTTTGGCAATCTATTTAAAAAGTGGAAAAATATACAAATATATTATTATAATTTTTAAGTATAATTCTTTATCTACATAGAACAAGGCCGAATATTTAATTATAATATTTCACATCTTTCATACTTTGTTTTTATAAATTATAGAATTTCCGCCAGCCTCAAAAACATTAACTAAATAACAAAACCGGTTTATAAAAATATAATTATATGTTCTTATTCAACAAAATTATTCACACTCGAGAACAATAGTTTGGTAATTTTTTTATATGTTGACGCCATCGTTTACTTAAACGTCTTTAAGTAGCGTTTATAGATAGTATCTGAGGAAGCAATCTTGGTCTTGTGTTTAACGTCACAATACCTTGCAGCATTGCCGGTTCTCGACTGGCCTATGTTGCAAACTGTAGCGATTACCCAATCGTATCAAAACTTGTACAATTTAACAGTTGTGTTACACCTAGGAATTTGTAGAATATGTTTTATTTTTATGCAACCCACTTCAAGCTTAGAACAAAAACGGTAACTTTATTTAATGAATATAATATTTAAAATTAAATAATTTTCTTTTTGTTGTACTAAAATATTTTCCAAAAATGTGTATAGAATACGCATTTACATTTGCATTTACGCATTAATCTTTTAAGTTTCCTTTAAAAAAGATAATGTTTATTTAAATAAAAATTAAGATAATACATACATATAATTCAAGGTTTGAAACAGTGAAACTGATGACAACATAATTATTTAAAGTATATTTAAGATGTTTTCAAATGAATCGGGAAAGCAAAAAGAAAGCTATCAAACACTTTTTTTTCTATCTGACTATACTGTTAGCCATAGGAGCCTCAGACTGCTTTTACAACATCATGGCTTGGAGGCGAGCGCTTAAAATAGTGCAATCGCTACAAGCGACGTCTATAACTTGCAACACACGTGACGTTAGTGACATTGAACGCTCGACCCGATTAAGCATTAAGCAGACGATTCGCGAAGCGAGGCCGCATCAGCAATGTCCACTGTCCTACTCTACTGATTATTGTCTGATCATTCTCACAATCAATTACTTCATACCCATTAATCCAAGCCATTCTTAGGAACTATTTACATTCAGTAACCAGCGCGTACTTAGAATAAATATATTGTTTTAAAGACAATAAGATTATAATTATAAAGTATACGCATGCAAAACGAATATGTTGATATATATTTTATAGATTAATTAGCATTTTAATTATCAAAGCGATTTTGAAATTGGTTGTTATACTTTACACAATGGTTATGGTGCTATTGTGGAATCTATGTTGTGTTTCTGCGGGGCGTAGGTAGGGTTTTCAGAGCTCCTTGGGGTGGTGGGGTTCAAGGTCGGCAACGCGCTAGTTATACCTATTGTATTACAAGTGTTCATAGACTACGGTAGCTACTTACCATCAGGTGGGGCGTATGTTTGTTTGCTAACTTTGTAGTATTAAACAATCTATAGTTTAAAGTTAAAAATTATATAACTTGTTACTCGTTGATACGGAAGTTTATTTGAAAAAAAAAACTTTTCGTGATAAAAAATAACGTCATATTATTACGAGTTAGTCGCTAACTTGTTTCACTATTTCGTCCTAGAGATTTGGTAAATTATGTAATTGAATGTTTTTGTTTATATTTTTGTTTTATTATAATTTGTTTTGATTATTTCTTCTTTAAACTGTGTTATTTTAATACAAGTTCCGTAAATAATTGTTGTTGTTTATTTTGTTTATGCATATTTTTAAATGACAGAATAATAATATTTTTCTGTTCTTCTATAAAAAAAAAGTACAACCAGTGAATCCATATTAATTATGACAGGCGGCCATCATCGTTCATAACTTACCAGTAATTATCAGTTTTTCGATGGTGCTGAGGTGTCGAAGGGTGTTCTTAAAGTGACGCTAGCACGCGACCAAGCAGAACCGGCGACACCGGTCCAACTCGGACCAATTCTGATAGCCTTTATTGTCGTTCACAGAGTGTGGTTTAAGTTAAAAAAGACAATTAAGATTTATAATGTAAAGTGCTATTGGATTGGATAAATATTTTTAACTTGATGATAAGTGATAGATTCGATTTAAATCTTTTATCTTTTATTCATAAGCCACAATAAGGTAGTTTGTGACAAAGATTTGTTGAAAATTAATAAGTGACTTTTAGGCGTTATTTTCAGACATGGCTTATTAATCCTTACAAATAAAAGTAACTTCATCATAAAGACTATTTTATTAAATTAAATTTTGCTATTTGGACACATAGTTAAGAAGATAATGAAAAATTAAAATAATTTGTTCTTGTGGGAAGAACAATTATGGTAACACAGGTGCGTTAGCAGCGCGGAGTTTGATGGGTGGGCGAAACCGTGGGGCACAGCTAGTTTTCTATATACTAAACAATATAGTAGTGGTAGTAAGTAAATAATACGGTGTATTCGCTTCCGTTTATGACTTGATTCATCGTCGTTATGACATAAAAATGCTACTGTGCGAATCTCTTCTCTGCCCTTATAGGGTAATTAATTTTACACACACACACACAAAGGCAAACAGGAAAGGCAAGCCAAAGCAATTCTTATATGTGACAAGTATACCTAATTATACATTAAATTAATCATTTATTAGTTTACATTTTTTATACATGCATATTGATAAAAGGCGTGTCCTAAAATTCCAAATAATTGGCAACATCTATATAATTAATAAAATTGAAGTGTCTGTTGTAATATCAAAATAACAGCTTTTTACTAAATGCATATGAAAGTATGTATATATGACACCTATAACAAAGAACCAATTTATAAAATTTTTGTCTGTCTGTTTGTTCCGGGTAATCTCCATTTAATAAATCCTGATATGCTACATTACTTTTATTTTCTACTGTATTTCAAAATTTTAGCTTAAATTATTGTTATGGTCAGCAATTCCTGCTGTCATAAATAATTGTGCAAAACCTAATGTTCAGTGCAGTGACCAGAATAGGATGCGGTACAAAAACACCAGTTACCATTGAGTCACCTCACCAGGTAACATGTCGATTGTCGAGTCGTTGCCAATTTTCCATCACATCAGCTTCGCAAATCTACAGACTGATGCTAATACGCAACTCTCCAAACATAGTCACACTGATATGTTGCAGCATTTACCTGGTGGGCATTTAGTTGGCGTCATCGCGCACAAGTGTTCTTCTATCCCTAAAATAGTGTAACGTAAGTATTTAAAGGACCAGATTGACCTATCTATTTGAATGAAGTGAAGTTAGGTTTGCCGTTGTGCGCGCATCACGCAAAATCCACTGAATAGATTTTGAACAATTTCTTTTTACTACTTAGATACTTGGTTGTTATGTAAAAAAAATATCACGATAAATTCATTTAAAAGTTAATAAAGTTTCAAGAAACTATGATTTTAATATACACTAGTTTGAGTAGTTGTTCAGCGATATGTTTTATTGCCGTGGTGTTAATAAACACCGCAAATGAAGTCGCGGGTTTTTACTTACTAAAATAATTATTATACATAATTTCGTCCGACTAGATCGCGATTAAAATACACCCGCGATAGTGACCGCTACACCGCGCCGCCATACGTTTAAGCGTTCTACGTTCTTTGGGATCGGCTGCTGTATCCAGGAATCAAGCGGGTTGGTAGGGATCTGTACCAGACTCGATCGTCGTCTTCTGTTACTCTCTTGTGGCTTGCGTTTCGGGATCAGCTAGTGTCTAGTGAATATCCATTTGTCGAGAGGTTTGCAGACCAGCATGACAGGGAATGCCAACGATAGATTGTGAAGCTCTTGGTTGCCATTGTTTTTTTAAATTATAGATACTGTGATTAGTGGTTACCCTCCGGCACTGCGCTGTCGCTTTGTCGTAATACAATAAAAAAGATAATTACATAAGTGGTTTATGGTGCGCTTGATGCCAAACCCAGAAAACGTTCAATCCAAACTGACACCGATTCTAACCGTGGCCAGGCCTATGATTTTTTTAGACTCCCAGCGTTGACGTCATTGCGCTTTGTATATATCTGTGAATTGTAACAATCTATGTTACATTTATTACAATCGGATCAACGACGCAGTGTGGTGATTTATTTTACTAAAAACAAATACCTAGGTGTAAAACGAGAGAATGCAATAATCTTGTAATTTACTTCTATACACGAACAACGCTGACCTGACCTTTGCTTGAATTGTTATGTGCCAACTATTTTGAAGGGACATTGCATTTGACCATGAAAACATAATTAAAATTGTTTTCAACGGTTTGCTTCACTTTTCTGTTAAATGTACCTACATATATGGAATAAATTATGTGCATTCAATTTGTTATTGTGAAATGCAACGGGTCATAATTCAACTTAAAAGGCAAAAGAAAAATATATTATTTATATACTGTGTGGCTGTAGTAACGATGTAGAACTTCTTACAACACAATCGGTTAATATTTTGATTAAACTTACTGTCTTAGAATTGTGTAGTTAAGGACATATAGGATACAAACTAGAAATAAGAATACTGTAGTGGTTCAAGAATGTTACGCAATTTAATCGAGTTCAAGTTAATTTCAAAGTTCCAAGATTTTAATGAAAAGTGAGATTGTCATATATCTCGGTAGGTACCTCTCGGAAGAAACCGAGAACAGATGTTTTGATAGGAATTAGTAAGCTCATGCGTCGTTATAATGCAAACAATAGCCCCTCACGTGAGTGTGAAGGTCTCCTCCAAAGTGTTCCAGCGGTCTCAGTCTTTGGCTTCAAATTGCCATTTCTCCCTAATAGTTTTTTTATGTCATATGCCCATTGCACAGTTTAGGTCCCCCTCTCGTTCCCATTGGACCATAACATGTAAATATTGTTTGTAGTATGTCTATCATACCTTTCTTACTTTTTTGACCTTTCACTACTTCATCTCAAATAAAAATACAATTGAAGAGAACTCTTAATTTGAACATTCGTGACATTGGCATGTTTCATGATTTGTTGTCAAGCCCTGCCAGTGAGGAGGCCATCATGGTTCTTTTCACATTGATGTGTAGTTATTTGTAATAATTTTGTGGTTCTTGGTGTGTGTTAGATTCTATGTTATTGTTCTTTTTTTCTTTTCCCTTAGATATTTTTATATGTATTGTATTTTTATTAATTGTAAAACACGGTAACTGTTCCATGGGGCTGATATTTTATACAAAAGTATTTTAATAAAAATAAAATAAAGAAACATTTCTTTAGAAGAAATATTCAAAATTGCATTTAATACAAAATATTAACAGTCTTCCGACAATGTAAGTAATTAAGTTTAAGTAACAAACAACATAAAAATGAACGAGGAAGCGTTCTCTTTCTGGGTGGCCAATTAATCGTTAGCATGTTGAAATAGTAGCAACTAGCAACTCTTTATTACTTTGTTTCTATAAATCAATACACGTAAATCATTCTGATTGTAATCTTGCACAGACAGATGCTTCTGAAAGACGTATTCTTGTCTTTAAAATTATTGTTGTTTTCTATGCTAGTAGACGAATTAGGTACATATGTGTTTTTTTATAGTAGCGCTTGGCCACATAGATATAGTAATATGTTAAATTTATGCTTGGCCATAATCTCTCTTGATATTAAGTACTCTTAGCCTAATGGGGGGGGGGGGGGGGGGGGGACTGTCTTATAAATGCAGCTAGAATTTATTGTTGCTTGGTGACAGATTTTCAAGTTGAGATCGATTTCTAGCCAGGCGCTACCACCATGCACTTCTGAATATAGTTGTAAAATATTTCACTGATCTCTATATCGTTGGTGGTAACTTTGACTTTAGATTAAGACTTTGTGATCTCTTTGTGGACTAGCTCAACAGTAAGAAAGAATCTACAATTATTTATTTATATATAATGCTATTTAGGCCGGAATGTTGGCGGCGACTGCCGAGGGATTGCCGATCACATGGTCGTCGTTGTGTTTTGATTGTACTATGCTTACCATCAGAAACGGTTCCGTCAATTTGCCGAGTTACTATATAAAAAATGCTTCTTTTGTAGAATAATTTAAGTATAATATACAATGATACATATTATACCTGGGTAGGTATAACCATCTTCTCTTTAAGTGTATAGAATATGGTGTTCCCACTATGAACCTTGCATAGGTTTCTACCATTTTAATATGTACATGCAAAAAAGGATTTACCCCTTAATGCCATTATTGATGTAGTACAGTTCATGTATACATTTGAAAGTGTTTCCGTATGTGTTATATGGAATATTTATTATTATTTACGACATTTAAACTTTATTAACTTTTAAAGTATTCTTCGGATACTCGCTCAAGGGTAAATGGCCCAAGAAGTAGAGAGAAATCATCAAAGAGAATTCTTTGTGCCTACCTCTCTTTAAGACAGTCCGACTGGTGAAATACCACCTACAGAAGATCGCAGCCAAATAACCTTGTGTTGTTTCTCCTGCGTTGAGTAGGTAGAGTTTCCAGAGCTCCTTGGAGAAAGGGGTTCAAGGTCGGGAACATTTGTCCATAGACTATGGTAGCTACTTAACATCAGGTACGCTTGTTGCCAGCTTGGTTTGTATAAAAATATTAATATGCTCAGGGACTTAATAAATGATTAATTAAAATATTAGATATTTCCGTTTCTTAGTATTAATATGAAGTAAGACAAACAAATGTCGTAATCGTAGTTAGACGTTATGTAACGACTACTTTAGAGATTTTTTGTATGATCATTTTGCTTTGTCACGCGTTTATGCTAAATTATTCGACAAAATTATGGCTGACATGTCTGTAATCCACAAGTCTAGGTGTCTACATGAAGGTGACCGCGACAAAAAATGAATAACAAACATTTTGGCAACCATGTCCGAACATTTGTTAATCTAAAGTTGCGTTATCTACATTTATTTTTATAATAGTTGCTTAAATTAAAAATTGATAAATCAAGTAATCAATGAAATGTACATTTAATTAAATTAAGTTATATATAATGTTATTTATGTTAAATTAAATTACATTGTAATAAATAATGTATTTTTTTTTTTTTAATATTATTTATATTTTGTGTTAAGATCTAATTTTTAATTTACGCGATGATAACCACTTCATATTAGTTACTCAAACGATTAAAAGTGATGCCTCTACAAACACGTAGTATACAAATTGCCGGTACAATTTTACACGTGTGAAATGCCGTCAACTATAATTGCTGTTAATAATTACAAGTTACGATATCCATTATAGCGTTGCATTGACATATCACGTGTCACTAAGTCACATCACTGGTCCCTCAATTTATGACGTAAATGGCAACAATTTGCAACAATATTGCAGAAGTATTAACTTTGAGGACATGATCGTTTGTTGCGTAGTAAAACAAGAATAAAATACAAATAACTAGTGGCTTCATGAAAACTATGAATATGTCACCAGGTCTTAGACTTCAACGTATTTAAACATAAAATTATATTATTCAAAGCTTAAAAATATAAAATTGATTCTACAACCAGAATATAGAAAAAGATAATAATTCAAACTGCTATTTTTACATTTATGTGTTTATTTCTTTAAGTTAATTATCATCTAATAATGGATGTCTTCATATAGACATGAAATAATCCAGAACCAGAGAAACCAGAACAGCACATGTTAAATATATAGTTCATGGATAAGATTGCCACAAATGGCTAGATTCACGTCGGAACGCAAAGGGAAAATAAAAATAATTATTTATTCACAAATTATAATATACATATCAATGTTAGACGTGGTTTGCTCTTATTTTTGCTGAAAAATTTACAATTATAAGTCATTCTCTCTGCCATTTGATATGTTTTTAAAGCTCCGTGCCATTCACATTCATTCCATGTTTCGCAAGTCAATAGCACTTGATACACTCACGGAATTCAGCTGCAGGCGATTTTTTTCATCAGTCTACTGTAATGAAATTAATCTTTCCACAGTGGTTTTGTGACCAGGTATTCCAAACAAATATCTGCACAATTAGTGCATATGGCATTTTCATTCAGGATTTTTGGCCATCCACTTTTCAGAGCCAACTTTGTCCCGATATATCGGGATGAATGGCAACCGTATTCATGGATCATATTTATTCCCGTGTTAAATGTATTTGCGAACTCTTCATAGCACCTTTACCATCGCACCCATGTAGTCTATCGCTCACTCATATACTTGCCTACAGCTTGCTAGATTGTTTGATGGTTACTGCTCCGCTCCTTGAAAAGTCACAGTGTGAAGTTATATAGCCTATAATCTTTTTAAATAAATAGGCTATATAATATGCAAAAATGGCTCTTCAAGTCTGACTGGTGGTTTCAGAGATTAGCCCGTTCAAACATACAATCTCTTGAGTTTTATAGTATTAATTGAAGTTGTATAAATAGAGTATTTACTTCTTATGAGTTCAAAATTTTAAATGAATTAGTACCATTGGCCAAAAAATATTAAAAGTTAAAGAATTATGTTATTTCTTTCGCTTCTTATGAACATCATTATAGGAGAGAACATTAAGTTTTAATGAATAATGATTTTTGTTTTATTGCGTGTGATTTTGTTTACTTTGTCTGTTTTTTTTTTTGTGAATGGCGTTCGGTGTACCTATCCATAACCAATCGTAAGCATGATCGCAGTCATATCTGGGGTTAGTTTATGATAGGTTGCTACATCGGAAGGCCGAGTTAGAAGCATCCTTCAGACTACACGCAGCACGAGCAATACTGATTTGCGGCAGTAACAAATCTTACACAGGTTTCTACCACTCTTTAAGTGAGAAATTAAATGTAAATAATTACAAATGTAGAGATAATATGACAAATACGCTGTTTTATATATATAACTAGCGTTGCCCCGCGGCTTCACACGCGTTTATTACGGAGTAATTGTTTTCCTTTTTAATTCATATTATTTACGATTCTTATTGCCCATCTCAATTGAGGAATGAAATATAATACCTCCCGTTTACAAAATTTCATCAAAATCGATTGAAAATTAATAAAAATATAATATTTTAAATGTTAAAAGTATTTTTGTATATTCCTTAAGCCTATCAACTGAGGAATGAGATTAGCTTCCCGTCTACAACATTTCGTAATAATCGGTTATGCAGTTTTTGAGTTAAATTTAGACAGGAAAAAATATGTTTTATTGATATTAGTGATCAGTGAGTATTTTATAGTAGATATCTATGGGGAAATTTGAAAAAAGAATGACATGTACAGATATAATTACAGATTTATTAATACATATAACATACTCTGGAAAGTTTTTATTTTTGTAATTATTTTGTTTTATCAATTAATGCGTTTATTGAATAGTATCGAGGAACAATAATCCCATTACAATACATTCAGAGATTAGTGACTTCTTTACTTTGTATAATATAGATATCAAGAAAATATTGTTTATATAGGTAAACAACTATTAATATCTATTACCTCCACCCGAAAGGAGATCGCAGCTAAATATCTTTGTGTCGTGTTCCTGGTTCTACGGTAACCACTTAGGTACCATAAGGTTGGTCGTATGCTTGTTTGCCACTTTAGTTGTATTTAGAAAAAAATACCAGTAAATGGCCACCGTCTTAAATGTATTTAAGCTACTATGAATTAACGGTGACTGACTTTAGAAAAGTATTTGTTTTACTTGCTTCCGAAAATCAACGTACTCATACTACGTCTACAAATATTGCAGCAAACAATATTTCATTCATACTAATGTAAGCTATGTAATATATTTTGTGGATGCCATATTTATTATTGGAACACATTTTGTTACTTATGCTGAAGAGACATTGCCGCTCTAAACTTTGACTTCAACTTGGCCATACAACCCGATCACTAAACTACTAACGCAGGAAGCATATTCTTTTTTTTACTTTAATATTCACATTAAAATTCATTCAAAATCGCTTTTCATCTACAGAATAACTTAGGCTTTGCATTACAGATTACGTTATCGCATAGTGTTTTTATTACGTTACATTTTCCTTTCAGTGGCTCTGCGGTTAGCTTACGTAACAATCCATCTATTGTTTATGTACTGTTTTCACGGTAAACACGTGTACACGTGCAGTGTAATTTATTTCATTATCGCGATTATATTCCAAGTGGATACTGTGAACGCATTCTTGCTGCTCTTGTCGCATCATATTAGTTCAACTTCGCTTTCGAAGATGTGCGGATAGACAATGCTAAGTGTGGGACAGAGATAGTTGTAGTTTAATAATAATATATTATGAACATTCATTATCAGCCTGGTTTGGATAGTGGAGGGCAGCGAGGTTTCGGTAAGCGCTTAATTAAAGTGCACCCGAAACGAAGACTAAATATGTAATTTAAAGCAACATTGTATTACGGATGTAGAACAGTCGACCTGGACGTTCCTTCCTATGATATTGAAATCCTTCATACGAGTCGTGAAGAGGCATTTCTTCAAGTCGGAATCTATCTTACTTAACATCAGGCGCTGTAGAGTCATATTGCTTAGTTAGTATATAAACCATTTTTAACAAAAAATAACAACTACAATGATTTTGAGGATTCCAAGAAAAAAGGAATCATCTAAATCGCTTCATAAACAAAGAATACATCATCAGTAAAAAAAAGTACTATATACAATATTGAGAATCTCCTCCTGTTTTTAAAGTTGTTTAAAAAAAAAAGTCCGTAAAAAAAAAGTTTCTGTGTGTGTGTCAGCTCCGAAGCCCGACTGGAGTTTACTCCTTATGTACGATAGTCTTTGAATAAGCAACAGGCAAAAAGGTGATAGTAGACTGAATTGACTGACTGACAGACTGTACCTGTACAGACCTGTACTGTACTGACTGATGTAATATATACATACATGATTGCAAAGTGAAAGGTGCACAAGGTACGTTGCGCAGAAAAAGTAACACTTTTTGTTAACGCTTTTATAAATTTCACTCCTCAAAGAAAGGAAGATGTTTATTTTATTACTATGTGTGTGGTGGTCGTGACCCCTACCACCACTTGATTCATGGATATACACCGGGTGATCCCGAAACACGACAAACCAGAAGAAAGCCACCGTGATGATGATTATTTTATTACTATTTGTATGGTGGTCGCGATCTCTACTAACCGTTTTTAATCTATGCGTATTTTAACATGCAACTTTGAAATAATCCAGTCTGTCTATTAAAAAAAAAGAACTCAGCTCCACGCCATCAATGTTGGGACCAAAGCATCGCCACACCAACAGCCGCCAACATTGGCGCCAACAACCGTTCTGAAACGCCGTATTAGATGTTTCACATCTAAAACTGAATATTTGTTTTCCGTTACGGCTCTCCCCCGGCCAAAATCCTGGCTACGTCCATGTTCTAAGGTATTGGATCTGAATGAATATTAAAGACACGGTTTAAAACCTGTCATATAGTCGTTTCAGAGTGATGCCCTTTGTCATATATTTGTTTATATACAGCTATCTCTATACTTTAGTGGTTGCATTTATAGTTCTGTATGACAATGGTATTGTATCTTGTTCTTTATCTTGCAACGGTCGTCACTGTTCTTGGATAGTACTTTACTTTCTATCAACTGAAGTCCACCATGAGTTATAAAATTATCTACAAACATCCAGATCCACTACTTATACAGTTTTCTTTTTAAACTTTAAAGTTTTTTATTGTTATTAATTGCTCCTCGATATTTGCGTTTTCAGGTTACGGTTTTTTCGTTTAAAACGTTCCGTTTGTCGTGGGTGGGGTATATTTCTTCGAGCATGATAATCCCTACTAATGGTCCCTATTTGTTTTTTCCAAAGACATTATTATTTAATTATGTCCATAGTTTGGTTACCGTGTGGGTGCTATAGACGTGATTACTAATTAATTCAAGTATATTACTGTTCAAGAGGCGTAGGTGTTGGTATTTTGTAATAAAAATGGTGTCCATTTGATGTTACTATTAATATCCCGCTTATTGCATTGTATCAAGTGAAATGTCTCAGAACTACCTATGATGTAAAAATGAATAAGTTATTTGGTTTCTATAAAGATTTTACATTTTAATCATAAATTTTATCTATTCTTAGTTTTTTTTTACAATAATTAACAAAATAGATTATGTTTTTTATTAGCTATTTCTGAATGGTTGTTGCAAAAAACAACTGCATGAATATAAACGTAACAATTTTTCCTTTATCCTCTAATTCTAGAATTAACTTTATTAAAAAAATACCAGGTTTGATTAATTTAAGAACATAATATTGTAAGTACAGCCTTTTTTGTAGAGAAACCTTTTTAACAGGATGCATAGTCTGTATATATAAATGATTATAGAAATCAAAAACTCTTCGTTTTTATCAACTTCCTATCAAACGGACTTGTAATAATTACTTTCTAATAAACTGATTATAAATAATTAAATAATTTCTTTGATTTAAAAGACTTTCTTTATTTATTTATATCCTACTAGTTGTGCCCGTGCTCCCGGCTATTTTAAAGACAATAATGCTTATTGTGGGTGTTTCTTAGAAGATATTTATTATATACTCTCCCGGACTTTTTTGTCGGTCTTTTTAATGCCCATAATAATGTCTAACATTAATTTGTTATATCTCTTATGGTTTACTCAGCATAAGCCATTTAAGCGCCCGAATTGATTCACCACGACCAATTTTTTTTTATATTTGTGCGGAACCCTAATTCTTTTTCTAAAATAAAAGTAGCCCTATACCATTAGCTATCTATCATTGAAAGTCCCGTCAAAATCAGTCCAACCGTTTCGGAGATTACCCGGAACAAACAGACAGACAGACAGACAACAATTTTAAAAATGGGCTTTTTGTTAAAGATATCGTGTATACTTACTTTCATATGCATTTAGTAAAAAACTGTTATTTTGACATTACAAACATACACTGCAATTTTATTAATTGTATAGATTATTTATCCTGAAATCGTTAAACTTGTAGAATAATAGGTTTGAACAAACAAAACTGACTTTGATGCAAGACTGCGAACTTTTAATTTAAAAAATCCTGATAAACGTAAACCAAAACTACAAAAAAGATTACAAATAGTACACAGTATCGCTAAATAATAAACCAAAAGTTGTGATTGAGATAAAGTTTATTTATAAAGTATTTATTCCCTGAACACTGAAAATATTTAGCCCCTAATTCAAGGGTTAAGGTTTTTTTAAATTCTTTATATATTTTAGAGCTTAGCAACAATATCAAAATGTCATCGTCACGAGATGGTAACACGCCAAGTCTAATGGGGATTTGCCCCTCATGTGCCTGCTGGAACCTACCTATAGGAGATCGGTTACAGATTTTCAATTTGGGGGAACAGTTAGCCATGGGCGTAGCTAGGGGGCAAGGATTGGCACGGCCCACCCAAAAAATATCATAGACCATCCTTGAAAAAAAAAAAAAAAAATCGTCCTTATCAAAAATTAAATGATTTTGTAATTAGATTATGTACTAAAATTAAAAGCTTGTATTGACTGATCAGCTTGCTGGCTGCCACCCCTAGGTTAATAATTAGCTGTTTATGTAAATGGTGTTAATTAGCCAGGCGTCCAGGCGGGCATTAGAAAATGGCCTACCATCGTGGTTTCATCACTATGTTTTCCTTCACCGAAAGCTCAGGCTTATTGTGAAGATCAAAACTCACAACGATCAAGTAATCCTGTTTGCGTGATGCTACATCCACAGAACATTCATTTATTTAACATTATTATAATAATGTTCGCTAGGTGGGCGTGCTCGCTCTAGTAAGTACAAATGGCAAGTCGGGTCGCACTCGCTAGTCGTTTGTTTCGCTTGATGCGTATGATATGGATATAACTCCGAATGATCTCTCTGTTTCTAAGTGTGTACATATGCTCTGTGGCGTGTACCTAACGCGCATTATAATTTCTAGAAAGCACCAGCCAGTCCATGTTCATTTGCTTAAACTTTCAATTTGATATTAATTTATGAATGTTTCTCGCCACTTTCCTTACTGTTTTATTGACTTGTATATTTTAAATACTTGTAAGTGCTTTGATAAGTGTTGAAAATTAACGGTTTGATGGACATTTTATTTTTTATTGTCTTTTTTTCTATTTTGTATGTAGTGAGTGTTATAAATACCTGTTTACGTAATATAGAATTTCTCTATATCATAAGAGTGTAATTTGTAAAATTCCAGTATTACGGTTTCCATTTCGATTAACAAAATAATTGTCATTTTACGTAATGATATAAAATTTGTGTCAAGTATATTTAGTTTCATAAATGTACAGTGGACCAATTTATTAGATAATGAACCACAAACTATATTTTTACAATGATCTTTTTTTATCTTAGTGTAATATTTAATCACTGGGAGTCTGTTATATTTATGTTTTGTTTTTTTTTTTAAGTCCAATTCTTAACATACTTTTATTGTTAGAAAGCTCCGTTGTTCCTGAATGATATAATTTATTTTTTATCTTGTTGAATTAAATATTCTAATTAACTCTAGCGATGTCACGGGTGGTTGCTAGTATATAATACCACAGACATCATTTGTACGTGTAAAAGAGTAACAAATAAAAATTTATATTTACAATCGTATGATATTAATATTTACATAAACTGTACCTCTAAGACAGACTACCGCTTCCTCAGTCGAGAGTGGCGACAACGCCACTGAGCATCTCAAGTAAAATCAACAAAATTAATGATAATCTCATACAGAAATGTTTGCTTTTTAAAATGCTACAAAACTGTGAATTACAGTAAAACGATGTACATATAGCACTATAAATTTCCCTGACATTCTCGCACACTACCGTCATCTACTACTTATTTAGGAACATGGATACCGAATATGCTTGTGCGAGTACACGCAAGTAGCGTAAATTATTTATTACAATAGTATAATATCTTGTTTAGCTTTATTCCATGTCAATAAGGTTGATTTTAGAATGTGTTATGATATTTGTAAAGGTTTTAAATAAAGTGGTATCATTGTACCGTATTGTTTCACGTTTACGCGTCTGTGTGGCGAGGTTAAGTAGAGCGGTGTTATCTCAGAACAGTGGTTCCGTGGAGTTCAAATTCTGTGACTAAATTTGTCTATAACTAATTATTTACTGTTTTATTGAAAGGCATACAAGGATGTTTTTATGAAAGTAATAATTGTTTATTGGTGTCTATATGCCTGTACACTTTTCACTAAAAATTGTTTTATATCCTTAAATGTTGTTGTACATAAAAAAATACAGAAATGTCTAGTGATGGAGAAAAAGATCAACAAGAAGATAGTGAGGCTTATAACATAATTTATTGATTAAAACGGAAGAAATATGATTTTTATAATATTTTTATATTAAGTCATATTTAATAAGTTTACAGATATTTTCACGGTCTGTGTTTTTATTTGCTATATCAGTGATTAATTTTATTCTTCTTATATATCGTACATATGTATGTAAGCAAAATATTAACCACCATTGACGTCCACTCTAAATGTCATCGAACGGGGTTTCGCAAGAACGTCAATCACGGGCGGTCACCTACTTTCGCGATCGACTCGACGCGATTAGTCGACACTCGACAGTCCACCACATTCACCGAGGCCTCGGCTCACCTCTACGCAACAATTGTTTCTGTAGGAATCTTTTATTTATGACACCGCAGCATGGCGCTATGCTTGTGTGTGTGTGAGCGACCGTGCCCGTGTTTTACCTGAGCGTTTCACCTTTAAATAATGTAAACCGTATGTCGATGACTTAAATATTATTTTAGCTCGGTCATATTGCTCCGAGAAATGCCTTACCAGCAATAAGTCAACGCTCGAACTCGCCTGTTTGACAAGATTCCAACCGCGTCTGCCCTGTTTGTTTATTGTAATCGGTTTGACAATGAGCTTAAGGTGCGGTTTCGTGTGATCTCTCGTCTTGCACTCGACGCGCCGATTGTTCTTGGCTACTCGATCGGTGCAAGACTGTCTTTGTGTTTGTATACCTAATACGTCATGTAACTGACGATTGACAGTTAATCAAAGTTACTGTGGATTCACCTCTTAGCAACTATAATTGCTTTGCGATCGAATACCTCATAGTAGGATTTAATTGGCTTTTATTGTGATTTATGGTAATTTATTTACATTAAATTAAAAATTTAAATTATACTGTGTAGTAAAAAATTAAAAACTGTGGTATTTTAGTTAAAGTGTAAGGTAGGTACGGAAAACTAGCACAATGTCCGTCCCTCGGTGTTAGTAGAAACCGTTGATAAGGAGAAACAATCCTAGAGTAGATAAGAGAAGGTCAATGAGGAGACGACAGACGGACGAAATGGCGCGCATTGCATCGCGCGTCGGTACTCGAGCGGGTCGCATGTTCGACGCGGGCGGGTCGCGGGTATATCGCGAGGGTGCCAGGGAATATTGTCGTCTCTGTCGTGCGCTCAACCGACCTCCTTGATGTGCGGCCCGCAAGGTCGGGCGCCTTAATTAATAAACTCACCGTAAAGTATTTGAGGCCAATCGGAGAAGCGACTACAATCTTACTCAAGCCTTTGTCTAGTTATTGACCCGTAGTCGCGCTCAGGTTTTTTATTTTGTACGTAATTATTTACGTAAATTTAGTAGAGGTTTGTTTCCGTAATTATTTATTTATTTTAAATGCGCTACATGTGGTAATCTAAAATATGTAATAATAATAAGTACTTAGAAATTTACACAAAATATGATCGCATTTAAAAATATGTAATACGGTTTTAAGTATAAAATCATCATAATCAATTAAAATATATGTGTATAATAAAATAGGTACATAGTATTTTTTTATAGAGTGAGGCAGGTATTGATAGTGAAACGAAGAAAAAATACATGTCCACTTTCTTTTTATAATAATAATTTTTGTAATTTTACAAGGGATTATGTTTTGAATTTATTACACAATTGTCAATCATGGTTGTTTTTAACAAATATAAAAATGATCCAGATACCTAACCAGATTTACCGATAGACTATCTCACCTGTGAGATCAGATTGTCTGTCTATAAAACAAACAATTGCCTCAGCGTCTATATTTATCCTGCAAGTGCGGTAGTGAATGAGGCAGTATTTGTTGGTTTAATTTTTGTTGTTGTCTTTACTTGATTATTCCTATGCTATGTATATTCGGGAATTCGTATTTTTTTTTGACAATGTTTATTAATACAGGGATGTTTTTTATCCGTAATTATTTTTATTTCATCATCATCATCATTATTTCAGCCGCAGGACGTCCACTGCTGAACATAGGCCTCCCCCATAGATCTCCAGAGCGACCGATCTTGTGCGGCCTGCACCCAACGGCTCCCAGCGACCTTTATTATGTCGTCTTTCCATCTAGTGGGGGGCCGTCCTACGCTGCGCTTTCCGGTGCGTGGTCTCTACTCGAGAACCTTTCTGCCCCAACGGCCGTCAGTTCTCCGAACTATGTGCCCCGCCCACTGCCACTTCAACTTGCTAATCCTTTTGGCTATGTCGGTTACCTTAGTTTGTCTACGGATCTCCTCATTTCTGATTCGATCTCGTAGAGAAACACCAAGCATAGCCCTCTCCATAGCTCGCTGAGCGACCTTGAGCTTTCTTATGAGACCCACAGTGAGCGACCACGTCTCTGTGCCGTATGTCATCACTGGCAACACACACACTGGTCAAAGACTTTCGTCTTGAGGCACTGAGATATTTTGGACGAGAAGACGTCGCGCAATTTCCCGAACGCTGCCCAGCCGAGTTGGATTCGTCGACTGACCTCTTTTTCAAAGTTGGACCTACCTAACTGGACTGTTTGTCCCAAGTAGACATATTCTTCAACAACTTCTAGACAAGAGTTCCCAACTGATACTGGGGTGGGCACCACATGGACATTCGACATGATTTTCGTCTTGTCCATGTTCATTTTAAGGCCCACCTGTTGATACACTTTGTCGAGGCCATCGAGCATTGTGCCAAGATCTTCCAGCGATTCTGCCATGACTACGATGTCGTCAGCAAATCGAAGGTGAGTGATGTACTCGCCATTGACATTGATGCCGAGTCCTTGCCATTCCAGGAGCTTGAAGGCGTCCTCTAGAGCGGCGGTAAACAGTTTCGGAGATATTACGTCTCCCTGTCTAACGCCTCTTCTCAAAGGAATTACCTTCGTGCATTGCTCCTGTACTCGGACCGACATGGTGGCGTTGTTGTACAAGCACTTCAAGCACTTCAACACTTCGATATATCGATAGTCAATACGGCACCGCTGGAGAGCCTGCAACACTGCCCAGGTTTCGACCGAATCAAAGGCTTTTTCGTAGTCCACGAACGCTAAGCATAAAGGCAGATTATACTCCTCAGTCTTCTGTATAATCTGCCGCAGCGTATAGATGTGGTCTACGGTGTTAAAGCCTTTTAGGAAACCGGCTTGTTCGGGAGGCTGGAAGTCATCAAACTTGTGTTCGAGACGATTCGTGATGACCCTCGAAAACAGCTTATAAACATGGCTCAGCGACGAGATGGGCCGATAGTTCTTCAATAAGGTTTTATCTAATTTTCATTATTTTTTATTTACATATATCTAACATGATTAAATGTTGTGTATCAGGTATGTAACCATGATAATTAAATATGTATGGGTACATATTGCCTTGTCGTTGTTGGATATAATAACTAAGTAGTATTTTGTAAGTAATTGCAAAACGTCAGTGTTTTAAATATGTCTTTCATCTGGAAGCATGCGAACAAAAATCAAGATCAAATTGATCTATGAGTGTGTCTAATGTCTTGTTTATGAGATTGCTATAAATAGCGGTTTTGCAAATAACTGGACTGACGCTCAGAGTCGTGGCCGTGTCGAGACGTATATTCTGTAAACGTATCACAGACTAATTTATCGTCAGATAGGTTATATTATAATAATGTTGATCCCACTTCGAATTTCGAAGTGTATCCGTAATAGGCATCGAATTATCCATTAGGATAGGTGGTTTATTGATAAGTCCAATTTGGACCAAAAAAGATCACTTACAAATAACTATATAGAAAATGTATAATAACAATAAGTGTAGAATAAACAAAATAATCAAATAACTTAACAAGACACTTCACCAAAAGTTAATGATCATTATAGGATTCTAATCCATTGACACTGTAATTAAGACACCGCTTAAACAACTATAAAATTGAATAACAATCGTATATAATCACATAGTTTTGAACTATGTGCAATTATTGTATAATATCAACATTAGTTTTGTTAGTTTATGATTCAATGCGTCAGCATGTTTATCTTATCAGTAATATATAAAAAAAGTAAACAGAAAACCCGTGAGTATTCGCAGAATGCGGACGGTTGACTGTTTAGTCATGATATAGTAAAATTTAAAATAAATATAATTTATCACGTAATTATAGTGGATTACAATATACGACATTAATTACTGCTGTGCACTTATCATTGATAGCTTGGTAAGTATTTTAGTCGAAAGAGGTAATTTTATTATTATCTTTCTATTATTTCATACTAGCTATGTACCATAGTTAAATTGATTGATTGACGCAGCACGCCATTAACATACGCGTGTAGTGTAGACTATCGCTGTTCTCATTTCTTCCTAAAGCTTGCCAAATTGCTTATCGTTCACGGTTACTACTCTACTTCTTAGAGTTGTAGCGTGAAGTCTGTATATAACCTTCCATAATAAATAGGCTATATACGCCAAAAATAATTTTTCATATCTGACTGGTAGTTACAGAGATTAGCCGGTTCAAACGAACAATCTCTTGAGCTTTATTGTAATATAAAAGTTATACTAAGATTTAGATTTCCAAAAAAAAATTTTAACAACATTTATAATTTAGCATCTTGTAGGTAATAATTTTGTATACATATAAACATTGCATAAATTGAATCAATTACGAAGCGAGCGGTGACATATCTGGTATGATGCAAGCATGTTGTTGCTCTATGAGTATTCTTCGGCACAACTCACATTGTTGCCTGCTTATATAAGTCGGAGCGTCTTCCACTTTCGAATCAAGTTTATTGACACGGCAAGCTCGACAAATGCCCGCCCGTTTCACAGTTACATTGCCGCGGCTTCGCTTTGATTGTTTGTACTCAGTTACCGAATACCAGTCGGGTACCGATTGTATGCGTGATCTCGTTTTGAACATTTCCGTTTCGACCATTCAACGTTTACTTGTACTAAAGTCTCTCGCTTCCACGGGTAACATTTGAGCTAGGTATTTGCTTTGGAACAAAACGAGAGTTTCAAAACAACGTCTATTACTTAATAGTCTTCAATTACCGAGGCTCACGTAGTTTACGATAAAGTCATTAATCATATCAACAGCCAACAGAAACTGTTCATAAATTAATTCTCTAGCAATTTATATAGTTGTATTAAGATGTTTTATGTTAATTTTATGTGTGGACCGCCCCCAGGTATATTAATTCACAAGAACTGCTGCTGAAGCGCACTCATTTAGTTTTTTATTGGCAATAAATCTATTAAAGTAAACGGTTTTGTCGGTTACAATTGTACCCTGCTTAAGCACTGACTAATCGTCGCTTAGATCGCTAAGGTCCTTTCGTCATTGCAAGTCACTTTTGTTGCGGACTCATTACTACGAATTTAAGTTGGATTATCACCGAAGATAAAACGTATGCAATTGATAAAAATGTTGTGTAAAGGCAACGAATATTACAGCATTTACTTATTTATTGTAAGACTAAAGCATAATAATATATTATGAAAACCTTTTTTACATTATTTATGTAGTTTATTTGGATGATTTAAAAAAAGGCAAACATAATTATGATGTGTCGAAAATGTTGAATTGTACAGAAAAACACCGATAAGGTCAAATAAATATTTATTTATTATGAATTTACATTTCGTCGTATATAGACCGCACGTATTTTAAATAACTTTGCAAGTGTGTATATTTTCTTGAGGTCTAACCGCTAAGTGTTCTCGGCATATTTGTATATACACACTTATATAGTTGACAATGATAGCGTTATATGAATACTAATTAGCACAGACGAGGTTGATATACAATTTTGGACACGGGTGCTGTTAGTTAGGCGTTCTGAATGTTATAATATATAAAAATAATATTTTTTAATGCGTAGGTGTACACCGAAAAATAATTACTAAAAATGATTGCAAAAATAGTATAGCACAGAATTTAAGTCAGCATTTAGAGCGCAGTGTTAATTTTAAGTTACTTAATTACATTTTTTTTTTTATTTCGGTCGATTTTATATCCAATCATGTTCAATATAAGCTTTGATGGATGATAAGACGGTTAAATACTAATATGATACCTACTTTAACAATATACATTGGTAAATTATTAATTACTGAATTTGTATAGATTTCAATGAATGTTATACAAAAATAACAACCATGTACGCAAAGAGTAGAAAAGTACAACTCATCCATCGTCTGGATGAGTGAATCCGCGTATCTTACGCATACATTTGCATACGTATTTATAGATAACGAGTATGAATCTCTGTGTGTGTATGCGTGTGTGTTTGTGAGCTATAAGCGTTCGACGCGTGTTTGTAATGTAGACTGTGATCGTTATTCACTGACATCGAAAAACAAAGGTGGAACAGAAATGACACATTTAGATTTTATATCTGTTTGTGTATTCGATATATTTTCACTTGCTGAGATAAATTTAATTTCTGATGACGTCATAAAGGTCGTAGACACTAAGAACCAATGTTTATTCAAAAATAATCGTGGATTTTGTTAGTCTTTTTACCTTGTTTTAATGTCATGAGTCTAACCTTAGACACATTAAAAAAAACACCATAAATATAACAATTAAAGACCCAAAATTAAAAAAAAGTAGTAAACATAAATAGGCTGTGTACAATTTTATGGAATTACTGCGACTTTAATGCATAATATTAATAAAACAATAAACGCACTATATCTATTTAATTAAAAATCTGGGATAGTGTCGAAATATAATCCTATCATATATATTATTCCTTAAAGGTGTCTTTTCCTGTTAATGCCTTACCTCCATGAATTATTCATTATAATTAACGATTCAAACGTTATTTTAAAGCTTATATTCCCCGCTATTGACGAAATATATTACACACAATACACATGGTTTACAAGTAATGTTTTCGTTGAAAAAATGACACATTCTTTCAGCGGGAATTCCATCTATTGATGCTAATGAAAAATATTCAAGGCGTCATCTATTAGCAATCTTTTTAACTAACATGACAGCTGTTAGTTAGATTATTTGCGAATGTAGTGTGCGAAATATTCGTACTAGCCAATGTAATATTATTATTAGAACATTTATTAATAAAAGCAAATATGTACTTAAGGTAAAATGAAAGTGGCTTGTAACTTCGAATTTTATACCAAAAAATAACTAGGCACATAAATGCTTATATTTATTGTAGGATATGCTTGAGAATGTAATGCAAAATCATTACAGAAACTAAAGAGGTTAATGAATGTCATCTCTGTACGAAGTGAACTGGCATCATCTTTGATAGTATCTCGAAAGCATACGGAGCGTGTAGGCATTTACATAGATCGCGCCCACTCAACTCGGTACACCGCGATTTTTACTCCGATACAAACAAGTATTACACGGCCGATTTGATATGTTAATATAACATGAGACAATACAACACGGACCGATGCTCTTTTACTCGAGAGCGTGTGATTTCACCCGTTGAGACAGGTTTCTGAAACCGGAATGCTATGGCGTTCGTATAAGAAAGGTTAATAAAGCGCGCACTTGCTCGCTTCTTTACTGCTTTTTGTGGTCATAAATAAAAATGCTTTTGAGAAAAAACAATTTATCGAATATGTCAATTTCTTGTGAGAATTGTTTATGTGTTATTCGAATATATTTAATATATTCGTTTCATATAATTACAATCTCGTCTCACCGGTAATGAGTTTAAATAGATTTAAAAACAAGAATATATTTAATAAAAAAAGAAAACCAATTTCATTTTGAGTAGTTCCCTGGTGTACCTTCGAAGTCGAAGGTCCAAATATCAATAAAATTAAAATGGGACCACCTGCACCCTTGAGGTATTCTCTTTCCAACAAACAAATAATCATCTAAATCGGTTCTTATACAAAGAATTAATGGCTGAATATCCATAAAAAATTTACCTACATTCAAATTGAGAACCTCCTCCTTTTTTTAAGTCAGTTAATTATTTTTAAAATAATTATACTTAATATGTGTTAATTTCCGATTTACAATAGATTAGTTGAAAAAAATATAAAAAATTAAATAATACACTATAAAGTTCTTATAATTACTTATGATACTAATTTTTGTTTTGAAATAACTATTTATTCAATGTAATGTAAATCAAAAGTAGATAGAGTAGGTATTTCAATACCAACGGACACTGCTTTATATAAAATACATTATTTTATGATAAACATTACATAATGTGCGTTATTTATTGCATTAAAAATTAGCGAAGTTCGTCTTTATTTCCTAATTACATCTACGCTGTGAGTATGTACGAAAAGCGTAAATACTTCATTGCCATTCCTTGCAACAATCCTTATCTTCCTTCACGTAATGTTTTACTGTTGGTCAGCAGAGTTAATTTAATTAAGTGTGTATGATGTACATATAATAATTGTTCTTTTATTATATTAATTTTTTAAACAAACTAATAGCACTGTTTTGCGGATTAAAAAATATGTTGAGAATTATTAGTATTATGTTTATCATATCATACAGTTCATTTATAAACTGAAGTATTCTTTTAACATGATCTGTAGACTTTATACTCAGATGCAAAGCTACTCGGCAGCATATTTATTTCACTTTAAGTAGTTTTTAATTAACAAATACAAATATGTTTTATAAGAAATAATTGATATAAAATAAGTTTTAAATACACGTTAATTTACAATTCTAAAGCTTATAAACTAAAAAAAATACACTTTTATGGTACCTAATTTATATATGTATATACATATATAGGTACTTATAATTTTGTAAATAACTAATTTGTGTAAGTAATTTAAAAAAAACACACTTTATTTAAAATAAGGATGTAATGTTATTACTTAGAACATCATATTTATTGAAATATATTGTAATAATTATTTAATTTAAATTTATAGACGTTATTCGTAGTAGTATAAGATTTAAACCATGACGTCACGACCCTACGAAAGTGCTACGATAGCTACGGGCCCACGCTACGCTCCCACTGGCTCCAATGTTTCACTACCTACACATTATACTGTCTAAAATTAGAATTTGGATTAGTGCGGATAAAATAAGTTTACATTTTGTAGAAGATTATAAATGTAAATCTATTTCAATGATATGTTAGTGTACAGTCCAATAGAGATGATTACATAATGTTTCCTACATTAACTGTTCAAAGTTTCTGTACTAAATATTTGAAAATCTTTTAAACTTGTTTAATACATTTTTATAATTCTCTTCTCCTAGTTAAAAATAAATATGTATCAATTTTTTTATAAATTTGTAAATTAAGCACTTTAATAGGAGTGTATCGGAAATCAACCGTGGATATTGCAATTTTAAACTAAAATATAATTATTTTGTGTTATTTAAATGGTATTAGAATAAAGCGCTCAATCCGCATTTGTAAGAAATTTTCATGGAAATGCTTTTCTGAGTACGTAATAGTAATAAAAATAATATTATTTTCAGTTGTATAGTAGAATATCTACTTACACACCAGCACATATAGAAGCGTAATGATAAATTATTATAACAGAAGAAATAGATTGGTAGAAGTTGCGTTGCCGAGACGCGTGACGGATTGGACGACATCTTACAAATCGCCGTTTCAATTGTTGTGAACTGGTTGCGACTTAATATTTGTGTTACCAAATTTCTCTACCCACGAGCGGGCCACATATACGAGTATGTACCGTAAGTGGTATGGTTCACTGAGATACAATCAAATGGACTTATGCTTACGACAATGAACTTTCTAAAAATTATTTTTGTAATCTATTAAAAACTCAACTAATATTGTGGTCACGCTGCGTTTATCATTTTACTTTTTACTAGGATATCTACAATTGAAGTTTAATATTATTTTACATAACTAAAATGTGTAAAAGTGAAAGTTTTTTAAAAATAAAATATCTTTAATTAATTTACTTCATATGATAATGCTTGTTTTTGCACGTAACAAAACAAAAACAAGTCCAATAACAATTAGAAACATATTTACTTAACTTTAACTAACTACTCATTTTGATCAATTTGATTTGAAAATTAATGTTTGTTAATACATCGTTAAATTACTTTTACACGATAAAAAAAGTCAAGTAAATAACATTCATATTATTATCATTTATGGTTAACTTCATCATGTCGCGGTTCCGTCACTTGATGCGCGTGCAGTTCTCAATTTTGCCCTATACTAAATGGACCAAAAGGATGGAAATTGGATGGACCAATAGACCTCTAAAATATTTAGTATTTCTTACTAGTAGTAAAGCATATATTTAATATAATCTGATTATTGTGTTACATAAATCAGGTTAATTTATGCTAGAATATAACAACAGTATTATTACAGTACAAAAAGAATATTACAATGATGCAAGAAAATATTATATAAGTACATATTAAATAAATAAGACTTGCCAATGAAGCGATATTTTAACATAAATAAATCATTATTAATAATTGTCAACTAGTGATTACAATATATGTCTAATCTCCCCTAAATCGTGTGTGGTAGGAACGGTAGATAACACGATACAAATATAAATATTTCCCCTGTTAATATGCTTCAGTTACCTGTCGCGATCGTGGCGCACGTTTCAATAATAACCATCATATTATTGCGATGATGCGAACTGGAAAAACTCGTTCGACTGATGTCGATATCCTTACAGGTCTACGAATTGTGGATATAATGATCGAAAGATTTTTGTATTTCAAAATCCATTTCTACTTTCATTTGGTATACATAGAACAAAAGTCCTTGTTGACGATCGATGTACACTTTTCAAAACGTTTTAATACAGTATTTATTTAATCAGTGGAGGGTTCGCAGAGACAGCAATGCGTTGTCAGTAAGCGGCTTTCATTCATGCCGCCTCGGGCCACGTTCCACACCAGATTTCATCTTCCAATTACCAACTACGTTCGTGTGCTGTGCATTGCGATTTTTGTCAATGTTAGCCAATCATACTACCATATATTTATTTTCGAACAATTGCTTCTACTTACGAATCGTTCTTATCATCAAATTAGGTTGAATGTTATTAAGGTGTAAATCATTGAAAGATAAATATATTAATAACGGTCTGGGTCCCTACGAGCAGATTTTTAAGAGAGTTCTCAAAGATACCGTCGACGTATGGTTCTGCTGGATTCCCACGACCCACGACAGAAATAGTTATTGAAGGCAGGTTTCGTCATAAGTGAATATTTTCGAGGGCCAGTAGGTACAATCGGTGGAGCATTGTGCCTTGTGTCGGTGTATTACACAAACAGTACTGAGCGCAATCGCTCAGCATTTCACAATCGCGGGTTCGCCGACCGACACCAATACCTAAATTAATTTTCTTTTTGGTCCCGCGTCACTGATGTTCATTGTTTAATTTGTACCTCCAATTTTAGAACACTTACTAACCTATGGTGACACGGTAACTTTTGATTTTGTTTTGTGTTGTTTATTCTTTAAATTGCAGAAGAAATGACGACTTCTCACAAATTATAATTATCTTGTCACATAAAGCGTATGTGCAGAGTTCACTTTTGACTCAGAAGCGAAAACCTATTAGGCTATTCTTACACATTAATAAGAAACAATAAATGTTTATCCGTACCGTATTTACTCTTGGGTGCAGTGCACTTATTAACCGAGATCATATACAAATTAATATAAAATTTTGGTGTTGATATATAATATCAAGTTGTGAGAGTTCATGAAGACTGAGTTATTAAATTAAGCAAGGACGTACAATTTCTTAAAATAACTATTAATGAAGGAATATTTATATTTAATATCCTTTATCGGTTTTATAACTAGAAAGTTTTTTAGAAATATCCTAAAATCACAAAATTAATAAATATCAAATAAAGGAAAATAGTAGGTGGAGTTTGAAGTATTTGTGTTGTTAATTGAATAATATTCAGATGGAAAGGACATATAATCATTCATTTATAATATAAAATTAAGTTTAACTCATAATCCGTACTATAGAGACATATCATGTCAAACATTGACACGAAAATGTGATAGCACTAACCAGTTTTTGTTGCTCAAATACACGAGTATGACATTTTATAACTGTAACAAGGCCATTTACCGTTCATATTGGGGTATTACTATACACCTCAGTATTGTTGTTGTACACGGTAAAAACGAAGAGCTTTGATGGATTCGAATGTCATAGTGAAGGTTATAAACATATCGATTTGTGTATCCGCTTACAACCGTGGACGGAATACCGAAATGGTCATTTACTTATTCTGTGTAACATTTTGATGTTTAACCTTTAGTTGTTTTATTTTTTAATTTTGATGAAATCATTTATCTTTGTTTAGAATAATATAAATCATTATTCTGTTAACATAATTATAATTAGTTCTGTACAAATTAGTGTTTTCAAATTTTGTTTTTATTTAACAGATTTAAAGAACAGGTGTGCAAATCATTTAATGTTATGTCTAAGCAGCAGTTTAAGAAGTGGGTGGTGGTAGCCGTAGGATACGACAATCAGGGAGTTGATAACTTTTGGAAAATTGTTTTAAACACTTTATATGTTAAACATTAATAACTATGATTTTTTTTTTATTATTATTTTTATTTTTTTAATCAATCAATTATTTTTTTAAATTTAAATAAAAAACACGATATAAAACCGCAGTATTATGGTCCCGTGACATTATTATTCATTTTGTATGTCAAAAGTGAAAATTTAATAAATAAACAATTACTTTTTCTAGATATGTATTGTTTTAAGCTTTTTATATATGGACAAATATTACTCAATAATTAACTTTAATTTTAAAACATACAGTTAACTCGCGGATTGTGTCTAAATGGATAGCGAACACCTTACACCAGATGTGTACTTGGTGGCACGTTCAGATGCGTCGTGCGTGGTCCGCAATTTGCCGGTGTATATCCAGTAAGAGAGATCTGTACCCGAATGGAACGCGACCACCATAAACATGGTGATAAGCCTGTCAAACAGACTCTATTACTTTGTCGCGTTTCAGGATAATTCTGCCGTGGTAACAAAAACTGGTAATGCTACTCAGTATGATATAATTTTTAGGCATTCAAAATCATTTAAAATTAAGTATGTAATATGTTATTTTTTCTTTTATCTTTTTACATAATGATATATATAGACTAGTGGTGCCCCGCGGCTCCGCGCACGTTTATTACGCAATAGTTAATTTCGTCTCATAACTTTATTTTTACTTATATTATTGACAATTCATATAGCCTATCCTATCTCAATCGAGGAATGACTTATGATCTACAACATTTTATCAAAAATTAGCTTATAGCCTATCGATTGAGCAATTATACAATTTGAATTGCCGTTTTAAATGAAATCAGTTCCTACAAACAGATAGACAGATGATTTTTATTATACAGCATCTTAATGATCAGTGTCCTTTATGATAAACGAACCTATATCAGAAAATTAGGAAAAACTATATGTACACAATAAAAACTAAAGATTTATTAATATAGATAATCTCATAATTCATGATTTAAAAATCTATTAATTGGTACCAATGAAACAGATATGACAAAACCGGCAGATAAATCAACTCAGATATGTTACAATTATAAAATGTTAGAATAATCCAGGCGGAGGAAGAGAAAAACAACCTTTTCATTGTCTATAGGAATCGCTAGTTAATACGATTGAGTACGCGATTGAGGAATAAACTTGCTTATCCACGAGTTATTGAATCACAACATAGTTTGGATTCCCGTGTGATTGGTAGAATTATGGCGCTTTCCCAGCCGTCTGTCGGTTGCGTCGTCCGCTGCGAGAAGCGCTGCCTACGTGATCTACGGTTGCGACATTTTGACAAACCAAATGTTTGCGTAATGATTTCGAGACGGCCGTTCTACCTTTGGTACTTTTTACATCTTAGAACCGTTTCCGGGGTGAAGGATTATAAGTAAATAACCTCAATATAAACTATCAGAAACTTATGTAAAGGTTTCCCTATTGTGTATATTAATCGTTGTAGTACCTATGTACATATAATTCTGTTCAACATCCATGTTTCCGTTACATAATTTAACCGTAAAATAAAGAAACAGTATGATGGTCTATGCTTATTTATTGCAAGCTTGTTATTTTTACACTTTGGATATATAGTACAAATTCTAATACCTACTTATCTGTGTAGGGCTCTGTACTGAGAGAGGAGTGTAAAATTAGACAAAACTCGATGTGTACATTGTGTAGAGCTGCTGTAAAATTTGTACTATTTCCTAGCCTAGATGAATCTTACTGGACCAGGATGGAAATGCCCAAATATATTTTGAGTTAGTTGGGTAACTTTTTTGCTATAAAATAATGAAATTGTGATGTACAAAATGCGTACAGCTATGAGATGAAAAATTTATTAAAATCTAGTTCATCATCAACATCATTTTAGACAAAAGACGTCCATTGCTGAATATATGCCTCCCCCAAAGATTGCCACAACGAATGGCCCTATGCTCCTCGCATCTAGTGGCTTCCTGCAACCTGCACCAGTTCGTCGGTCCACCTTGTGACGTGTTTACCCACGCTACGTCTTCCGATACGTGGCCGACACTCGGAAACTCTTTGACCCCATTGGCTGTGTCGGTGTTTTTAGTTCTTCTGCGGATATCTTCATTTCTGATTTGATCACGTAGAGAAAGTCCGCGTTTAACCCTCTTCATTGCTCTTTCATATGATGCTCATAGTTAGTGATCACGTGTAGGTTTAGGTTTCTTCAGTAATATGTGTAAAAATACATCTAAATTCTTTCGAATGACAAATTACTAGATAAAAATTTTTAAAAGGAACAATATTAACAATCAAAGTACCAGAAAATATCGGCTAGCCAGTTATTGATTTAATAAAAAATTAACTTCATAAAATAAAATATGATATCTAACGCCAAACGTATTATAAATATGGTTGCGAAAATTATATCACCCACTTAACTTGTGAAACCATAGAATTGTTGTTACGATGACATTTTACTACTCATTTCTTCATCACGGCAGAGACTATCAGGCAACGCGTGTCATTGTTACACGTAGCCTCGGCTCACTGCCCGGTGATTTTTACATCAAAACAAACGGAGAAAGTTAGTTCGCTACTTTATTTAAAAATACATTGCACGATTTCATACTCCCCCCTGAAACGGCTAATCATAATTGTACAGAATATGAAAGCAATGCCTTTCTATTGTTAAATCGATGTTGTATTTGTCACGGCAGGAACTAAACTTGCTTTTATACTGTCTTTAAATATGTTTCTACAGTAATCATAGTTTAGTTTGAAGAGATGATAAAGATTATCCTAATATATTCAATACTTTCTCATGATAGAAATATATCTGCATGTTTTATCCTTTTTGAAATAAGCATTTATATCTTCGTGTCAAGTATTATTCACTTTACGGCTTGTATTTTGTAAACATCCGTAGCCCAACTCAACGTTCGTTTAGGGTTATATACATAAATGTTATTACATTGTTAACTATGTGTGTTCTACGGTTTCACACATGTCAAATTAACTCGACCAATTCTCCTCCGCGCCGCCGTCAACGCATCCCTGTAAGCTATCGCTGTTCTCACTTGTTGTACTTGCCTACTGTTCAACAGGCTGTTTGACATTCATGGTTACTGCTTCGCTCCTTAGAGTCATAGCGTGAAGTTATATAACATATAGTCTTCCTCAATTTATAGCCTTTTCAATATTGAAGGGTAGTTTGGCGCGTTCAAACAAAAAAAAATCTCGTGAGCTGCATAATATTAGTATCATTAATTACCGTGTGTAAATCTCTAATTAAGTTAAAATCCATTACATAAATCATTTCCTAGGATTAAAACTCTCATAACAGTATGGAACGCAAACCTACTGTTATGGACTGTGGCAGTTCAACAGTTGTATCCTTGAAAGCGTAGTTATTTAAATTGAAAATGCGATAATCCTAACCTGTTTGCTATTTTTACTCAATCTAATATAATTTGCCGTATATTTGGCATATTTACATAAGACCTTCAGTCTCTATATATTACTAAATTTTGAGAACGAATACAAAAGAAAATAATTGCTGCATTTGCTTTAGCTTATAGATTTCTGTTTTTCAGTTGCGATTTTAGACAATAATACATATATATTATGTATTTTGGAAAATAAATTTAAACATTATATTTTTGTAGTTATGTTTGTTTATGGATTTCGTATCATTCTTGTTAGGTGATAAATAATGAGTTTCAATTATCAAAGAAGATTTTTTTTTAATACAAAAGCAAAGTGACAGCATCGTATACAGTACAAACAACAAGAGAATATTTAACAAACTATTTTTACCAAAAAAGAAAACAAGCTTCAATCATTTTGAAGAGTTCCCTAGTGTATCTTAGAAGTTTAAGGTCCACCCTTGAGGTATCCCCTTTCCAACAAAAAAATAGTCATCTAAATCGGTTTACAAACAAAGATGTTACGGCTGAACATTCATAAAAAAATGCATTCGAATTGAGAACCTCCTCCTCCTTTTTTGAAGTTGGTTAAAAAAACAATGGTGACCACCTTTAGCTGATAGTCGCTATCATACTGCCCTGTAAGCTTTTCGGTTGCTGGATAATACTGAGACTATAAGAGAGTCACAACTACGAGTTAGTCACCATGAGCAGCGACCCAATTGGGTACAAATCATTACCACCTCGCCAGAAATCAAGGATTTCTGGACAAAGACCAGCTGATTCCCGGTAACGACACGTCTAAGCATGCATAAGGCGGGTGTTACTCCTGTTGTATGGTGGTCCCGATCCACTCGGATACAATTGAAATCCATAAAAGTTAATAACCCTTTTCGTCTGTTCTATGTACACCGCTAATTGAGTTATTTTGATCTCGTCTAGTTATCCAGTTGTGTTAACAATTAATGCAGTTCGTAGAATCCAGTTCGTATTTAAGTACTACCGATAAGAGTCGGAACAGGTGATTAGTGGTAGTTGTTTAGAGACTAGCTCATTGTTGTGTAATATCGACCGGCTCGATTAGATTACCTTCCACCAAGACGTTTCATAAAGCGATTGTTACTTTCATTTCACCATTCGGCCGGTGCAATCGGCAATTACCGCTACTACGGAATCTGTTTCCTAATTTGGTTTGAATTTATAACGTCGTGATTCAATGTACTTAACCTCTTTAGTCAGCTTTAGATGTTCGAAGTATGTATTTGTTGATTAGGCTTGCATTTTTATTAGACTAAATCTATATTAATAAACATGTAGTTATATCTGTAAATTTAATATTTTTTCCAAATTTCCTGATTAGATGTACTATATGAATGATACTGATCACGAATATGACATGAAAATAATTTTTGTCTGGCTGTCTGTTTGTATGTCCGGATTTAATTAAAAAACGGCTCGACTGATTATTATGAAATTTTGTACACGAGATGCTTATGTCATAGGTCAATTGATAGGGAATAACAAAATTCAACATTATTTTCAGAAATAATAAAAAAAAGAATTAAAAAAAGTATTTTCGTTAATTCCTTACCGACTTCAATGAAATTTTGTACCTGGGAAGTACCAGCTATTCCATGAATTATGGGCTATGAGAATTTTTAATAACACTTTTAAGAAACGTAAAAAAATACAAATTTAAAATTTCATTAATTCTTAACTGATTTTAATTAAAAATTGTAGGTACACGGAAAGTATAAGTTGTTCTATAATTGATAGCATATGAGGATTGTCAAAAAATAAAAATTTGTATTAATTATCAACCGCTTTTGACAAAATTTCGTAAACGGGATGCATATGTGATTTTATTCTTCATAGGCTAGAAGAATCGTCAAAGTTAGTTTAAGAAATATGTAAAAAGAACATTTATAATAATTCCTCAACCAATTTTTGATAAAAATTGTACACAAGATGTACATGAATTCTTCAATTTATAGGCTATATGAACTGAATAATTATAAGTATAAAAATAAAATTACTGGATGTAAATAACTACTGTGTAATTTCAAACGCGTGCGGAGCTGCGGGCACATTGCTAGTTACTTATAAAAGCTTAATGAAAGTGAACAAAGCAAATGCAGAGAAGAGTCATTTCCATTCAAATAATAGTATAAAAACGTCTTAAACCATATACTCTATGATAGCAAATTAAGTAGAATAAGTGTACGGGAAATAATATGTAATTTTTCACTTGCTCTTAAGACTTTTAATTAAATGTTTCATAATATAATTTCCGTTGGCACTGGACTTTTGTACCAGAACGCACTTCACTGATTTTGATGTTAAGGTCCTTAGTTATTCACAATTGCATAAAAAATTAAGCAATATTTTTTTTTTCATTCTCAACTTTAAAAGTAATATTTATCACAGTACCATGTTACGTAACGCAATTTAGTTTTAGCTATACAATTCGGAAAAAAACATGACAACCTTTAAGACAAGTCGCGTCATATGATTACATCAAAACTTTATAAATCACATCGTTGCTTGGTTACATAAATTTTACTTGTGAATTAATTAAGAATTAAATTCTTGACAATCCGCATCATAACAAGATTTAAGCGCGATAAGCCAGACCGAATGTTAATTTTTGTGTAGTTATCGCTGCCTTCACGAATCGATAAAATGGTAGGGGCGTCGCGTTAGTCCGATACCTACCCGCCATATATCGAGTATCTACGGCTCAATTATTGTTTATACATTCATTTGACATTCGTTACGGTTGCCAATACTTGTGTTTGAGTTTGAACGCCTTTCAAGGCCGTTACAAATAAAATGTTCAATATACACCCGCCTTTTCATTTTATATTATAAGTAAATTATCGTATTTTAAAAGCATCGTTTACAAAATGTTTGTTATTAATTGTAATGTGTTAAGATTTAACGTGATCGTTGTGTTGCGCTTGTGTTTAGCTAGTTTGAAATATAGAGCCATGCACAAAGTAAACTTTTTTTATTCCACAATGGTGGCAAACAAGCATACTGCTCGCCTGATAGTAAGCGGTCAGAGCAGCCTATGGACGCTTGTAACACTAGAAGCATCACATGCGTTCTCTCCTCTTTTGAAGAATTCCATACTGTATAGTCCCCTGGGAAACCTCACCCGGGAGCCCATTCCACATCCAGAGTGTTTGCGGAATATAACTCCTCTGAAACGAAACTGTCCACAACCATTTAGGTTCCAAGGTGTAAGGATAAGCTCTCTGCCGATGGCGAGTGTTGCGATGGAGGAATGTAGATGTTGGTATTATATTAAACAATATTTCAGAACAAAACGGGCAAATATACACACATATATATATATACACACCAGGTGTACACCCGACATAGTTACCGACTTATGCGTGTCACGTTTCGAGATCAGCGTATATCCAGGTGTCAAGAAGCTTGCAATCCGGCTTAATAACAATGACCGTCAATGGATCGCCGATTTCATATGGTTGTTGTCGTTGTCTTTGGATTGTACTGTACTTACCATCCAACACAATGTCTTTACTTTACTACAATAAAAAAACATTCTAAGGAGTCTCTAAACCAACATTTTCATGAAATTACCTTATTTTTCTCCTTTGGTAAAATCGGCAATGGTTTCGATATGAAATTTCATGAAAAAAAAATTAAATTACATTACCTAACAGTTACATTCAATACTATAAATCCTGAACATATTGCAAACTCCTTTGTATTGACTGCCACTCCTCGATTGCTCAATTAAATATCTCGTCCAAAATATAGAAAGACAAGTTGACTAGTAAACGTTAAACCGAGAATGGTTGTGCGATTAGTCACTGAAAGCATTCCTTGCGCGCCGATCCCGTGCGCAGATCAGTTCGCCATGTTACAGTAAGATTAGGGTTGTCCGTTATTTTCTAATAATTAATCACGACATTCATTGATTCATCACCGTTTTTGAATTGACTCTTCTTTTGGAGCATTTAGAAGAGAGTAAAGTTGAAAGTTGCGCGCGCATCATGTGACGGAAGTGTGACATGACGAAGTTAGCCATAAATGATAAATAATAATGTAAATTCATTATACTAACTTTTGTGTTATGTAAATATAATTTAATTTAAATGATTATAACATAAATATTAAAATAACGTATATAAATAATGTTCATCTGTACACCTTATATTATTTTTCTACAATTAAAATAGTCACTAAAATTAATTTCAATTGTTATTAATAATGGCTAACTTCATTATATTGTGGCACGCAGGATAAAATTTTTGATGTTATGTTTGTTTTGTTATGTCAAAGAAGTATAATTTCTTACTTGCGTAGTTATACACACATTTTTTTAAAACTTGATAATACATAGCTAATTTTTTTCAAAATAAGCACCACGAGGCAAGCAACTAAATATGTAAGTATAATAGCAGAGAAAATTAGTTTTTTTGTTGTATCCGTTTCATGTACTTAACTGTATAAAAATAAGTACGGTATAAGAAATATCTGAGATTGGAGTCATAAAAAACTTTTGTTGTCTGCATCATACTGTTTTCAATTTATTGTGAAAATTAATTTAATAATTAAAATGAAATATTTTTAGGCCTATATCTTGGATATACAATAAACTATTAAAAGTTGCGATACGTCTAAATATTTAATTTTTGTCCTTATGTTTTCTAAATACATATGATGATATGAAATACGTAATTTAGCTCGAACACCGGTAGATAGGTTCTATTTGTATCTTTTGAAAAACAAATTTATGAGTTGAGTAAACAAGATTTCAGCAGTACTATGTATATTTTATTATTTTTAAGAAACAATATTGTATTAAATTGGAAATTTACGTTGAGTACCACACTTGTTTCAACATAATTTGCCAACCCTAACTGACACAGAGGGGTGAACTGGAGATGTGTCGTTCCCACCTTTGTTTTGTTTTGTGTGATCTTCAATGTTTCATGAACAAGAAGTATTTGTGGATTTAAAGTGTAAGTGATACATAAGCTTAAATATTATTTGTGATTAGAAGTACCTACAATGTAAGAGAGCAGGCCCACTAAAATTAAAAAGATTTGTTTAGTATATAACGTGAAATAATGATTTTGTATTCAAATCATAGTTTAGTATAAATAAAGTAAGAAGAGAAAGAGCACACGAATATTTGTAATTTATTATACAAAACAAAAAACTTTGGAGATTATTCTTCTTTTTCAATTTAAGAGCTTAGCTCTTGTCGGTGGAGCAGTTGCCACTGTTCCTTATACTTTGCCTTTCTTTTGACCTCTTGATATAACACGACTCCTACTTTATTGTTCACATGTTGGATAAAAAATTGTCGAAAACATTTGCGCTAGAAGCTTTTAAAACTACTAGCTGAGCCCCATGGTTTCACCAGTGTTAATTTTATACGATAAACTGGTCGTGAACGCCAACTCACCCGTGTAGAGCCTATCATAATTATTCTTCCCTCAAGTATAAATCATTTTAATTTTTCATTATCTCCTAAACCATGTGTCGAAATAACATCCTAGCACATAGCAAAATTTAACTTCATAAAATTATCTTTATGATGAAGTAACTTTTGTTCGCGAAGATTAATATGACGTGTCTAAAATCAGTGTTCATAAATATTTTTTTATTTTTAACACTGTTTGTCACAAAATTGCTTATTGTTGTTTATATATAAGAGCTGCGCATATACAATCGTGGACTTTTTTTTGGGTATATTAAGGGCCAATATTTTTGTATCATGTTATATTTACATATCATTAACCATTACGCCAGCGCACGCGGATAAAGCAGTTCGGGAGGGCTTCCACCTCCAACTTACTTAACAAAAATCAATATTTAAGGCAGTTATGAGTTGTAGCCTAATTTTAGATAGTTATACTATTCCTCGTGAGGCTGGAGAGAAAAATATTTTTTTTGAATCTGACTGGTTGTTTTAGAGGTTAGCGCATTTAAACAAACAAACAAAAGACTATTCCTCTATAGAAGTATCATGGATTATAAGTATCATAGATATAGATTTAATGTAACATAATATTAGGTTTAACTATGAATATTTATTTTTCCAGTGAATATCCTAACATAGTTCTTATTTATGTAGGTAATTTTATATAGAATTTCGGTAAATCTATTTTTCTATTTAAGCTATATAAATAACATTGAGCACAGTACTTGCATAAAATTATTATTTTCATTTTAGTACAATTGAAATATTGAATAAAAGCTTATTTTTAAAATGTTTTTTGTTTTAATTAATAATTTTATTTTGTTCTTTTATACCTAGAAACCGAGGTTTTCCTTAAAAGTAGCTAAAATTATTTAAATAAGTAGATATGTGAAGTAAGTATACCGAAAATAAGGTCGGTCAAGAGGCAGCAGGCCGTGAAGGTGGTGACAGAGTTGTTGAACGTGACTGACATGTCACCTCACGATGCGCGTCGGTGATTCGTCGGCGACGAGACGCGCCGTGCTGGCGCGACCGATACGGCGGTATACGAGCCGCCTACGATTTGCCTATCGCGGCGTGAAAAACGTGGACTAAAATATACTGTCAACATTAAAGCCACTTAAGTTATTAACACGCATTTCTTAGAATTCTCTTATACGAAATAATGATAGATCATAAGAATTATGATTGGCTGTTAATCCGTATGTACATATACTTATATTCAAGACTAGCTGTGCCCGCGGCTTCGCTCACGCATACTGTCGATCGGGCACACGCGCGAATCTTCCTTCCCGCTCGCGGTTATTTTAAAGGTGCTTATAGTGCTTTATAGTGGTATTCCTTAGAAGATAGATATGTACTTTCGCTGACTTTTTTGTAGGTCTGCCTATGATTATGTAGTACATTAATTTGCTATATATTTTATGGTTTACTCAGCATAAGCCATTTAAGCACCCGAATTTATTCACCACGACCAGTTTTTTATATTTGTGCGGAACCCTGATTCAAGTTACTCCTTATAACATAAGCTATCTACCAATGAAACTCCCGTCAAAATCGGTCCAACCGTTTTTGAGATAACCCAGAACAAACACACAGGCACAATAATTTTAATAATGGTTTTTTGTTATAGATATCGTATAAACTTTCATATGCATTCAGTAAAAACTGTTATTTTGACATTAAAAACAAACACTTAAATTTTATTAATTATATAGACAAGAGATTGTTTGTTTGAATGTGGTAATCTCTGGAATTAGCAGTGAGATCTGAATAATTATTTTTCCATTTTATAGCTTATTTAATTAGAAAGGTATAAAGGCTATATAACTTCACGCTACAGTCCTATGGAGTGGAGCAGTAACCATGAACGTGAAGCAATCTGGCAAACCGTAAGCAATTACTGGAAGTGACAACAACGATAGGATACACGGGTGCGTTGACGGCACGGCTCGGCCGCCACCGCGCGGTTTAGAGTTGATCAAATAAGTTTATCGAATCCCGGGTCGAGCAAAGTGTTATTGGGGTTTTTTATGAAATTCTCAGTAGCAGCCCGGAGTTTGGCTTTGTGCCCGATTAATGGCAGTAGGCTAGCCTCCTATTACATGGGACCTAAAAAAAATACCCGTCGAACTGTGGGTGTACGAAAAACGAAAGAAAAACGAAATTGACTTTGCTCAAGGTTAGATACAAACTAGAGATACATCTAGAACTAATAAACTATATAGCGGTGACTCGCGATTACACACGCATTTTATTACACAGTCATTATTTAAGTCTCACAATTTTATTTTTTCTCATATTATTATTAATTCTTATAAAGAATCGATTGATGAATCCCGAGTTAATTCTCGTGTACATAATTTCATAAAAAAATAATCCAGCCATTTTTGAGATAAATCCAGAGATATAAACAAGCAGGCACCATTTTTTTTAAAATGTCATGTTTGTGATCAGTGTCTTTTATAATCATTTAAAGGTTTAGTGTTATCGCCGCAATTTTATCTAATGTTAAGCGACTGTATGGTTCAAGATGATGGACACGCTAAGCCTGGTGGGGAACTGGCTCTCAAGTGCAGTTGTTGGAACACACCTATAGGTGCTTGGCGACAGATTTTCAACTTGAGGGTGGTAGCTAGCCAGGCGGACATTAGAAAATATCCTACCACTGTGCTATGGTTTCATCACTATGTTTTCCTTCACCGAAAGGTCAGGCTCATTGCATGGATTCGAATTCACGTCGATCGACGCGATGTCCGTACACGCTCCTACTGAGATATGCAACTAAACAATAACTATTTATATGAATTACCATTGTAATTTTTATACAAACAAAATTTATCGATAGCCGTGATGTACGGAGCGTAACGTTGGCCAGTAACGAAGACCCATCTACATAAGCTTCACACTGCCGAGATAGAGATGCTGAGGTGGTCTGGAGATGTAACGAAACTAGACGAAGTACGAAACGAGCATATCCGTGGTAGTCGCCTATATAGCAGAAAAACTAACCGAAAGCAATCTCAAATGGTATGGTCACGTGATGCTAAGAGACGAGGAGCATGTAGTGAAGAAATAATTGCAACTACCTGAATATAAGAGAGGTAGAGGCCGACCTCTGGCTACGTGGTGGACTAGCATGACGAAACTCCTACTGGAGGGAAAACTGCCCGACCCGACAACCCAGGATAGATTGACCTGGCACAAAAAATTAGGAGAGCCGAACTATAAAAACAGCGCTTTGCTTGTGGCTTCACTCGCTTCAAAGACTCTTCTTTTTACCCGATTTCGAAAAAGGAGGGTTTTGTTTATCTAACTTATGTATGTCTACTTCTTTTGAATACTTTGTAGCCTAAACAGCTGGATGGGTTTTACGATACGAGGTGTCGTTAGATTCGTCTTAATTGTGGAAATGACATAGGCTATATAATATTTCAGTATGACGTCTGGGAATCAATTTAAATCGAAAAATATTTTTTAGTCCAGTGTTTTTGTTGCAGTCGGGGTTTTTGTTTCCTTTTTTATTGGTCTTATTTACTTTCTAACTGAACAATTTAACCAATCTTCTAAAATAACGAATTTTCATTCAAACCTTCATGCCTTTTTTCACCACGTTAGGGATTGAAATCCTTTCTACCACCTACAGTATAAAAGGAACCCGCATACAAATTTGGGCAGTATCTGCAGAATTATTTAATTTAATTTAGTTTATTTGTAACACATATTATATACCTATGTAAATTCTAGTTTTCTCTACTCCTTCTCCAAATAAATTTTAACCATGCCAAATCTCACAGTCCCAATTTGGTAAAAAGGAGTCTGAAGTTTTCTCTTCATGTATTAATATCCTTTTATATACATGCATATTATATAGATTAGAAATGTCCAATGTTCGGTCTAGTGATTTAACAAAATCATAGTTACCTACGTATATGTAATTATATTAGATGGTTTAACTAAGCAGGTAATATACGAGCTAGATGTAAGCTATACCACCAGTCGTGCACGCTGAACATCTGCATAACTGAACCGCTCCGTTCTCATTAGCCGGTGCCCGTTAGTTCGACTCGACTCCCGCGCAACGGGACTCGCAAGTCGCAGTAACCTGCGCGCTCAGCCTTTACTTTGCTTTGCCCCACGGTTTCATCCGCGTTCAATTTATTCAACCAACTCAGCAACACAGCCATATCGTTGTTGTCACTTCCCGTACTTGCCTACAGCTTGCTAAATTGTTTGAATCATAACTTCATGTTATATAACGTACTTATTACGTGTACAGTTACATTAACGATTAATGCGTTCAAAAAAAACAATCTTTTCAACTTTATAATATTAACAAGCTGTACCCCGCAACTTCGTCTGCGTCACATAAGAAAGAGAGAGAGAAAGGGTTACAGGGAGTGGGTCATAGGCACCTATAATATATTTTGTTCAAAATTAAATATTTGTGATGAATAAAGTATTTGTTTCGGTAAGGATTAATATCATATATATAAGAACACTTTCGCAAATAATGTTTTATTTTGGAACGAATTTTATTATCATAAAAAAGGTTATATTGAGTCAACCCTTAAAGAAACTCTTCAGCCGACTTTTATTAGATTTTTTTAAAAGAAACAATTCCGTCACACATGATTGTTGCGCAACTTTAGCCATTTACGTAGCGCACGCAATGCCAGCTTTCAAAAGGAATAAATTTCCCCCGTTTTTACAACGTTTTCATTGATGCTCCGCACCTATTGGTGGTAGCGTGATGTTAAATAGCCTAAATAGTCTTCCTCGTTATATGGGCTGTCCAACACAAAAATATTTTTTCCATACAAACCAGTAGTTTCTAAGATTAGCGCGTTCAACCAAACAAAGTCTTCAGCTTTATAATATTAATATAGTATAGATAAGTACCTATAGATTGCTAGATTTATATTATAGTTTTCAGTATTCAGGTGTTATGTTTATATATATGTTTAGGTAGGTATTTTTCGATTAGTAAAGATAATTGTTTTTAGATTAATCTTACTTCATGATACGATTTATTTAACATGATTTTATATATTTATCTTTTACTCCAAGTCTCCAATGCTGGATATATTATTATGTTTGTCAAAGTTTAGGACCTGGATATGAAAATCTCGTAAACTATGGTTTTTTTTTAAATAATTGATTTCAGTTAATAAGAGTACTTTGGAAACTTATTTGTAAGTATTGGAAACTTTGGAATTATTTTCGTTAATTATCATTTTGAGTTCGAAATCATTTGAATAATCATAGTTAGCTTCTAAAAATTAAAGCGTGTAATAAAATATCTAATTCCATGATGGTAGAGTTTAATGAAGTAAAAAGAAAACATTGAGGTGTCACTAAACTATTGCTGATTATTTTAGAGATTGCCGAGTCGAGATTTTTGTTCGAGTGTTTGGAACGCCGAATAATAACGGATTGGCATCTATTTGTGGGGATTGCCGGTTACTATTAACTATTGTAATATACGCTACGAGACGGCACTCAGGGACACGGTTTATTTGTAGTCGACTTATTAACGGAGTTCTTCACGATCCGATAGGTTAAGCGAGACTGTTACCATTGCACGGCTGAAGCGAGAATGCCTTCAAGAATAAAACAATTAGAAGTTTACTACAAAAAAGACGAAAAAAAAAAACAAATTAATGGATTTAATTATCTTATACTTTATGTAATTTTTATCAGAATCAGAAAATTTCCACTCTTAGATCAATTTTATTTTATTATTATTAAATGATAAGTTATTGCAGCGTGTATAATAATATGGGATTGAAATAACAACTGCACGGTTACCATGGTAATGAGATATTTCAAATAGGTAACGGGAAGAAAATTAAAACAAAAAAAGACTAAATTTTAAACTGTCACTAATTGTGAGCAGTCTGAAATATGCATCTATCTTCCCGCAAACAAAATAAGAAATTCAAACTTTCGGCCTCGGAATGATGAAAAAGTTCTTCCTCCTACGTATGTTTCATCATCAGAGATAATGTTGAATTTAGGGAGATATTATTTAACGAGTGTTGCTATGAATTCAAGGGTAAATAAAGGTCATATTCATTCTCAAATGCCAGCGTACAAAAATAGAAAAAATATTTTATTCATGATCGATAACGTGTTACGCAAAATTACATAAATAACTATTTCGTAGTAAATTGTGTAAGGGAAGGTCACAACTTGCTCCGTCCGTAATTATGCTATAGATGGGGAAAATGGGAAGAAAGTTGGTATGGGAGGAAGGGGAGTTATTTCAAGTAGAAATTCTTTTTACGAACAGACAATGAATAGTCATTGCAACGGTTATCAGCTACCTTACGGTTAGGAACGTAACATCTTTTATTTTTATTGCTTTGTTAAAATATTAATAATATTATTTTAACACCTAATAGAACCGAATTGAAAGAATAAATATTAAATTTATACAAAACTTCATTATGTGTTTTTCTTTATTAAGTACTAGCTCTGACCGCGGCTTCGCTAGCGTGGAGGACAGAAGAATGTGTAGTGCTTATAAAAATCGTAGTTTCTTAAAACTTTAATAACTTTTAACTTTTTTCAACTGCCTCGTTAACCTAGTGGTTGTAAGCGCGACTGATATGAGCGACGTCCTGGGTTCGAATCCCAGGTCGAGCAAAGTGTTATTGGGTATTTCCTATGAAATTCTCAGTAGCAGCTCGGAGTTTGGTTTCGTGCACGATTAATGGCAATAGGCTCGCCCCTATTACATGGGACCTAAAAAACATACTCGACGAACTGTGGGTGTATAACTTTTTATTGAATAAAAATGTAGTGATTATTTTTCTTTTTGATAAGGACCAAATATCTAAGGAGTAAAAATTTGGTCAAAATCTGTCCAGTAGCTTTTCCGTGATGTGCGCACAACGGCAAACCTTAATCATTTTTTTAAACGACTGCGCTTGGGCGTGCATTTAGGAGGGTAATGTTTTCAGTGTTCATGTATGTGAGATAAATTGATACGGAATATATCTTTTATAATACGAATAAAACGGAAAGATATTGGTTGGTATGTATTAACGAAGATTAATTGTTATACTAAACAACATAATATTCATTTTAAGTAACCGGTAAAATATCACATCAAATAGGTCGAAATTTACGTACACCTGATGGTAGCCACGATATAAATTAAAAACAACGGTGGCCACCAAGAGATCATTAATCGATCGTAAGGCGTCGCTGTCATGTCGAACTGCATAAATATCTTTTCACGTTACGCTTGAAGGAACGTAAGAAAGAGAGGACTCGTTGGTTGGGAGACGGTTCCATAGTTTCACGTTACGACCAAGATAAGCATTGCGAACTTTTTAGTTTGCCGGATAGAGGTTACAGTACAACTGTGGCTTTGTAGCTAAGCGCATGTGGTTCTCTTATGGAAGGGAAAGGAGTTAATTCTTAGACTGATTTTAATTATAATTAAATTTACAGTTTTATTAGAAGAATATGTCATAATCATAATGTAGGCACTATAGAGAAAATCTACGTATATTTGAATGAAGTATGTCCTGAAGTCATAAAAATAAATCTTATAGTAACCTAGGCAGATTTTAAATTTGTTCTCCCATACAAAAAGCGATACTTGGACCGTGACCATAGGTTTTCTGGTAACATATCATTTGTAGTTGCCAAACAGATTGGGTCATTCTATTGTCCGCGTGGGAATGATGCAAATGAGCCACTTCGCTATTTCTTTGTTTGATTTCGTGAAAGTTTACACGATTGACGAGGAAACGCGGTCGACGACGGCGGCGTGATGTGAACGCCATTTTTATGTAATTGTTACGTCGCGTATTGGTTTGGTACGAGGTATAAGCGTACGGCGTTATTTTAACTTTATCAATAGTTGTGTAAAAATACATCGATTATTAATTTATTATTTTAACACATAGGAACACATAAATAAGAATTCTATGTTATGATTTTTAGAGACGTTCTTTTTACTTATTAAAATAATAATGTATTTTTTTCCTACTAAAATTTATTTACCCGACTACGAAAAAGCAGGATTATGTTTTTCGAGTGTATGTCTCCTAAAAGGCTTTATGGATTTTGGCATACGAGGTATCGTTATGAGTAGAACATATAATGTTTAAGTGTGACGTTTGGGAATCAAGAAAAAATAAAAATAGAAAACAAATTTTTTAGTCAGGTTTTGTTGCAATCGGGGTTCTTTATTATTTAGCTAGTTTTATATAAGATAAACACATACAATATTAATTTTAATAGGCTATATGAAATTTTTGGTTATGTATTTATTTTGTAATTAAACGAACGTGAAGCATATTCCGTTAAACATTCAGATTTAACTATATTATTATACTAACTGGGCCGACAGACGTTGTTCTGCCCTTTTACGGTAGTAATGGCTCAACTACAGTGTCACCCATCGGATATGTAAACTAAAGGCACAGTAAATCAAATATAATATATTATGTTAATATGAGCTCAATCGACATCGTAGTCATGGCAGAATCGCTGGAAGATCTTGGCACAATGCTCGATGGCCTCGACAAAGTTTCTCAACAGGTGGGCCTTAAAATGAACATGGACAAGACGAAAATCATGTCGAATGTCCATGTGGTGCCCACCCCAGTATCAGTTAGGAACTCTTGTCTAGAAGTTGTTGAAGAATATGTTCTCCTGGGACAAACAGTCCAGTTAGGTAGGTCCAACTTTGAAAAAGAGGTCAGTCGACGAATCCAACTCGGCTGGGCAGCGTTCGGGAAATTGCGCGACGTCTTCTCGTCCAAAATACCTCAGTGCCTCAAGACGAAAGTCTTTGACCAGTATGTGTTGCCAGTGATGACATACGGCACAGAGACGTGGTCGCTCACTGTGGGCCTCATAAGAAAGCTCAAGGTCGCTCAGCGAGCTATGGAGAGGGCTATGCTTAGTGTTTCTCTACGAGATCGAATCAGAAATGAGGAGATCCGTAGACAAACTAAGGTAACCGACATAGCCAAAAGGATTAGCAAGTTGAAGTGGCAGTGGGCGGGGCACATAGTTCGGAGAACTGACGGCCGTTGGGGCAGAAAGGTTCTCGAGTAGAGACCACGCACCGGAAAGCGCAGCGTAGGACGGCCCCCCACTAGATGGAAAGATGACATAATAAAGGTCGCTGGGAGCCGTTGGGTGCAGGCCGCAAGAGATCGGTCGCTCTGGAGATCTATGGGGGAGGCCTATGTTCAGCAGTGGACGTCCTGCGGCTGAAATGATGATGATGATGATGATGAGCTCAATTGGTTGAGTTGTTCAGAAAATAAACAATCAATATAGAATGCAAACAAGATTTTAATATATGAGATACTAACTGGGCTAGCTGACGTTCTGCCCTTTATGGTAGTTAATTACTCGAATACAGCACCACCATCATCGTAACAAAACAAATTTGTGATTAAGAGCACAATCGGTCAAGTCGTTATAGAAGTAATAGAATACCTAAAAGACGCACACAAAAAAAAAAAAATATAAGCAATTGATAATCTGCTAAAATGTAGAAATAATCGAAGGACATCATTTGCGTATTCAATCTTATCTTAGCTATTTATAAATTTAATGAGTTATAATATGATAAGATATTAAAATAAATCGCTTGTGACTCATGACGAGCAAACAGTACGAAGGGGAACGCCCTTTATAAAATCAGCTGCACCCGGGTCAACTTATATTTTTGTAGTTTAAGGAATCAATAATTAAACCTGTTATTGTATTGTAGATATGCGGAAGGGCGATATTGACATCTGCTGATTATGCGATAGTTACCGTTGGTTATCCGACTGTGGGAGAAAGTTGAAGATGTCAATTACAATGTTTTTTATTTTTTATTCTATCACACTTATTAATATTGGTTTTGTGATCGGAATAACTATGATCTTAAAATGAATGCTTGCTTATTTACAGGAATTTCAACCTCATTTTATCATTCTGAAGTCATTATTATTTATTTTGAAATTTTTAAAAATATCTACCCTTATAAAAAAAAATCCTGACGTAAGAATGTAAAAATTCAAATAGCATGTATTTTCAGGAACAACTCAGGAAGCATGTTCCAATGGACCATGTCCATGATCACGAAATGCATTAAATATTTTAAGTCAGGATATTTATAATATTATTCTTTTAAAGAGTATAATTATTCTGGATTATGTAAAACAAAGAAAAGTGTAATTAAAATCAGTTGAAAAAAGAATTCAAAGTGGAAAATACATACAAAAACCCTACATACCTACCTTTTTTATAGTTTCTGTTCATTATTTGTAGTGATATAATGAAGTGCATTTTCTATTTCGTGCTTAATCTGTCAAAATAAAGCATATACTTAATCGAATAGTGTCCAGTTGCGACACGAACTCAACCAACTACACCAGTGTATCCATGAATGTGGAAAATTGTATGTTTCTCTTATTACATCGCTTACTATTCAGTGCCAGTAAACTTGTAATTCAATATTTAGCGTGCATTCTATATAAAAATAAGATTTAAATTAGTAATTGTTGAAGTACCTGGTTAGAAAAATTACTGCAAACGGAATGTCACGACATCCATCTACTCACCGAGCGCGTAATTTATTTAGTATGTACATACTTCATTTTCGCAACGCCTTGACTATTTTAGTTAGTGGAATGTTAAACGTTTGATATAAAAGTTTAAAACATTTATCTAAATAATTAACTCTTGATATAATATGCCTTATATCGATGTTATCAAAATCGAGCCATAGGTATAATGATTTCGTTTGTAAAAAATCTATTAAACAAAGACAAATGCCTGGAATAAAAGTATAACTTAAGTAGATTTAGCATATTTAATTGTGGAAGTATTAAATAAATTATTATTGTAACAAATTCATTCTATTAAATTAAATTATTGTTGTCAGAAATAATAATAATTTTTATAATAACAATAATAATTTATTAATAACCATAGTAGGTATTTCACAAACAATTCATTTGAAATACAGTTTCATATGAGTTTTAGTAAACAAACTTAAGCATTTAATACTGACATGCAATATTATTTAAAATCTCAAAATACACAGAGAGATAAATTCGTACTGTTTCGTTACACAATTATTTAGATTCTGTTCGATAAAGTTAAATTAATAGATTTTTTAATATAGTTTTATTTAGGGATTTTTAAGAAAATAAACGTGGATGTGAATCACTCATCCCTATAAAAAGCACAACTTGCTGCGCTACTATAATAAAAAGAAAAACATGATTATAAAATTCATAAATCCATAACCATACACTTATCACATTTTAGACGTGATAAATGTTATCATTATACTTTCAAAGTCAAATGTTTTACTGAAACTACAATGGCGCTGCTAATTAGATATTTATTTATTTATTATGCTTTTGTTTGTCAGTGTTTGACTACAATGCCATGATATATTCCATGATGATGCAGTCGAAGATAGTGTCACGGTAAGTTTTGAAAACGTAATTGGTTTGATTGAACATATTGATAGGTGTTCGATAATAGATTGTGATGTCTAAGCACGCGAGCACTAGACAACGCTCTTCAAATATGCATGGGAATTGTGGCATATATTGGAGAAGTGGGGAGGGGGTTACAAAGAGAGGTATGGCACAGAGAAACTTCTTTGGAGATATCTCTCTAGTTGGGGCAGTTCGACTGGTGGAATTCCTCCACCCTACAGAGGATCGCAGCCAAATTACCTAGTGTTGTGTTCACAGTAGTGTGTGTACAGCATGAGCGGTGAGTAGGGTTTTCAGAGCTCTTTGGTGTAGGGGGGTTCAAGGTCGGTAACGCGTTCATGATATCTATGGTATTAAAAGCGTCCATAGGCTACGGTAGTTGCTTACCATCAGGCGGGCCATATGCTTGTTTGCCACCTTTGTTGTACTTATAAAATAAAATAAAAACTTATCCTATGTAAGTTTAATACATATATGTATCAAGCAAAGTGATAGCAGAAATCATTAAATATTGGCTTCAAAGTGGCATATTTAAATTACGTTTGATACTTTATAATCGGCATACTCATAATAAAAATTTGGCATTTTGAAGCCGTGTCTGCTTTGCGTAATTAGCACCTATATACTAATCGCTAATACGTAATTAGAGGGAATGATGAATCGCAACTAAAACACAAACTTATACAAGTATGGGAGCTAATTATATAAAGTAGTAACATAAAACAAACAATCACAGGCATTGAACATAAAGAAACATTGATAAATTAAATTATCCAATTGTTGAATTCTTAGTTCATGGTTACCATTTACGATGTCAATGACATATGAAAACCTACCATGATATAATAATATGACAATATTAGAAGCAAAAAGGAAATATTATCTTTGAAGTTAACCGAGATCTATCCACCTTTCTCGAATAACTGTGAATTACAATGTGCGTTTCTGTTAATAAAACAATATTTATTCTACTCTATATATTATTATTGTAATTTTGCAAGGGTATAATAAATGCACGTTCAATGACCACATTATAAGCTATAATACATTGCTCTTTCTATGGAAATATAATAAGAAAAATAATTAGTAGCGCTCCTTTTTTCGGCACCAAATTTATTTAAATAGAGTCTAATTTGGCTAAGTAATAGTTACATAAAAGTTTATTAATTACGTAATCAATACAATATATTAGTCATCTAATTAAGTTAGTCTAAACTTTAAAATAAAATTTGTTTCAATCAATGCGAGTTTCCTCGGACGCAAAAAGTGTGCGGGTTTTACCTGGACACGTTTTAAAAACCCTGTCCGGACGCTTTTCAAACTACGGCAGATCCGGGGAAATCCGGATGGGTAGCAGCCCTAGTCATAACTATGTTGGTTTTATTTAAAATGGTTAAACAAATACTAACAACGGGCCTTGTAAATGCATTAATAATCACATTTAATGTCACACACAGACCTCGTCACGGCCTTGATTCGAACTAGCACACATGGTTACCTGCCCTGCAACGGTTCCCTGACCTATTTTCCTATTTCCTACCTCTGAACGATACTCAGTATTAGTAAACAGATTGTATGATAACGTTCATTTATCGAATCGTCATTAATGGACACTAGGCTCTACTGAAATTGTTAAGTTATTGTACATATACAATATCGATTTTATTTAATCAGTTTGGTTGTGAAATAGATAATAATACATTTATCTTTTGTGTTGGCAGTCGTGGTTTCAATTACCGTTTAGTTTAAGTTTTTTTTTAATGATTTCTAGATTTACTTTGTATCACATTCTCACCTATTGTTAAATGAGAGTAGTCTTCAAATACTGTTGCCAAAACACACAGACAAGTGCTTTGGGACATGTATTTATCTGGACTATGGTAACTAGACAGAGGATGCTGGAAAATTACATCACTGTGACGATGTTTTCATTCGCCGAAAGTCCAGGCTCATTGTAGGTTTCGATCCCGCAACGTTCATTGACATGGTGTCCATGTGAACTACCTTTAAGCCATAACAGCTTCGTAGGTGTTAGAGAAACATTTCCGCTTTTGGGTGTTTTTTTTAATTTTTACTTAATTTGTACGCATATTCATAGTTTTAAGGCTTCTGAATGTCTGTCTTTAATAAGTTCTGTAATTTTAATCTGAATTATTCTTCTTGGTTTAACAATCAACATAATACGGACGATTTTCCTGACATCTCTCTAAGCAAGTCACTACTCTCTCTATCTCGGTCTACTTTCAGCTGTTCTTGGCAAATCGTCACTCTACATGGTCTATATACGATTCATACATTTCACGTGTGAAGAGTTATCTAGGATATCTAATAATAATATAATAAATGTCATCATAACAAGAAAAAAATACTGTATAGTTATAGAGTACAAGGTCATTGAAGTGTACTAATGTACGTAGTATGGTTACGTTCTCATTTTAATGTTTCTATTATAATATAATTTTAGTAAAATGTACATTTTGTGAACACCTTAATGATACTTTAAATATTAATAATAAGGGTTCACGTATCCAATTACTTTTCACAAAAGTGTTTAAGGTAAAACAGAAGTATTGATTAAGTATACCTACTTATTATATTCAAAATTATTTTATAATTATTTACGCATATCAAAGACCACCATCTATTATATCTATTAATATTAAGGAATAGTAAAATGAAATAAAAGGGGTTGAAATATTTTTGACGTTATTATAAAAATATGCAAAGTAATTTTATATAATAACTAGCTGTGCCCGCGGCTTTGCTCGCGTGGACTACAAAATATCGGTATTGCGATGATTCCGCTTCCACCCATGGAAGTCGCCCGCCAATTAGGTATGTTAAAGATAAAGATGCTTTTTACTTTTTTGCGCGGAACCATAATTATTTTCCTAAAATTAAACTAGCCTAAGTTAGTCCTTATAACATCAGCTATCTGCTAGTGAAAGTCTCGTCAAAATTGGTCCAACCGTTTGAGAGATTACCCGGGACAAACCGACTGACAGACAGACAAATTTTTTTTTTGTGAAAAGTACCCCGTGTACACTTTCATATGCATTTAGTAAAAAGCTGTTATTTTGACATTTCAAACAGACACTTCAATTTAATTAATTGTGTCTAGATAAAATTTAATGTTTGTATTTTTGCCGAAGTTTAATATTTGATCCTTTAAAACAAAGAGACTATATTAAGGATTTTAATGCTTCACGAGTATTATATAAATAATTATTTATAAGCTTTGCAAATTCGTGAAAACAGCATAATCAGATTAAATTATACCAATTTTGTAGACGGAGAATATTGTATATATTGAAACAATATATTAAGTTATTATATGTATGTAGGAAATCAAACGCATCGTTTAATCGCCCGTAGTATTTGATCTCATCACTGATAAACGATGATAGTCGTGGTTATTAGTATACATAATAAAAATTACATTTCACATATAATACACGTTTCTGTTCGAGCTTACTTTGATGAATTCATTAAAATACATTAGTGAAACGATAAGATTGTATTGTTATGAACATACTCACTAGTTGGAATTAATAGGAAATATTATTTGATAATTTCAAAACAACATGTAAGTAATAATTATCTAGGACAGGTATATTACATTACAAACCGATGTACTTAAAGTGCAAAGGAGTCAAGGAGTACATAGGACAAGGTACATAGGAAAAGATAAAGAACTCATTTTAATTTTATTTTTAATCCTAATTTATATTAATGTAATTTAGTGTATTCCTCCCATGTGTGTATTATTTTAACGTTATGGCCTCAGTCTCACCTTATCTTAAGTGACGATGTGGTCCAAGATGGTAGCACGCTAAACTTAGTGGAAGATTGGTTCTTAAGTGCAGCTGCCGGAAAACATCTATTGGTGTTTAGCGACAGATTTTCAACTTGAGAGTTTTCATTTACCGAAAGTTCGGGCTTATTACAGGTATTCGAACTCAAATCGACCGATGCGATGTCCGTACACGCTACCACTGAGTCATCATTGCTTCAAGTACCAAATTATAAGTAAAAATTACGTAGAGTACAAATAAGTTTATTATGAATTAAATCCAATCAAATCTTACGTTTGTAAATTACTATTGTAATAAATAAATAACACCTTTTGATTGAAAAAGAAAAAAAAATCATCGAACGTATTTAATCAATTTTATTGCAAGCATACCGGCAGCCTATTAGTGCATCGATTATTTGATAAACGATATTGTTATCGGTAAATAACATGACAATCGGCACGTGTGCGCGTGAACTTAGCCTGTCGCCAGTATCAGTTATCACACTCGCGCGGCCATTACTTGTGATAACGCCAGTCAAATATGCATGGGATTTTTTAAATGAACAAGAGAATTATGTGTTTATTTAGACTGTATTATAACATTGTTCGAAGTCATTGTTATACATTTAAATTTGTACTAATGATAATGCATTCCTCATATATCATATAAAAATTCTTATATTGTATGATTGTTATTGCTTACAACGCAATCTGTCGGCATGTAACGTTTATTTGGTTTAATTCATATTTTTGTATATTACTGTATTTACAATTAATTGGATAGCGAATTCGCCAATTTCACGTACATTTCTATTATGTAAGGGAACTAAAGTGTTGAATAAATAATAAAAACTAATACAAATGATATAACTGATAATAACTCTATATATTAATTTAATTCATTTTACAGTGAACTTACAATTTAAATGAGTTATTTGCCGAAATTTGTCTCAACAATCGTTTTTTTTTTGTATAGTAATATGGTAAGGTGACGGGTACTGTACCTGATGGTAGGCCCAATACAAAGTTTATAAATATATTTAATAAATACAAGTCAAATTCACCGATATCTAGTGAGAGATCGGCAATTCATCACCCATCGTCACTCTCATGCCGACCTGGACTTGTAAGCATCTCTTGTTAGCTGGATGTACACTGGCTGATCCCGAAATGCGACAAACCCAAAGAAATTTACTGTAACGGGTTTATCAAATGGTGTACTATGCCGGTTTCCAATCACCCTAAATTTCAAAATTCCGACTATCCAAGACAGTGAATACAATGTAATAGTGTTAATTTAACGAACACTAGTGACGTTGTAAAGAGGAGCAATAAATAACCGGTGTAATGTGGGAAACAGCGTTTAAACGCGTGAAGTTCATTGGGAATTATTAGCAACCAAGGTGGCTCGGCTCGTGCTCGTCGCAGCCTTGCGAATTAGTAGGCCGTTCGAATAAAGCAGATATAATCATGATGATCATTGTTATGATGGATGTTGAACAGTAATTCTAATGCATATTCTTAAGTTAAACTATGTATATCTTATTTGATTATTTATACGTAATAGTGTGGACGCCCAGTCGTCGAAAGTCGATCCTAATTCATTACATTTTATGTTTGATTTGAAACTTAATGAGGTTCTTTTGTCTATGCTCCTCTATAATCATAGCATTTTTTACTTTCACATTTATTACTTGTAGGTTTAGCGTTTTCCCGCAATCGCACCTGATGGTAATTGACAAAGCCTAGTGGGAGGACTGGCTCTCAAATTCAGCTGGCCGGAACACACCTATAGGTGCTTGGCGATAGTGCTACCAACTTGAAGGTAAAGACTTTTATATTAACTAACTAATGTAATCAGTAAAGTGATATTTTTCTTATATCTGTAACATTAGTTTTTAGTAGGAATTGCCTATATCCCCATAGAATTATGAATTCGGTGTAGTATAAGTACGAGCGGACTTTATTACTCTAAGTATGTATATCCACTTTTTTTTAACTTCCGTCAATGTCAAATGTACGTAATTATTACGATAATCTTTTATCTGCTTTGTTTGTTTAGTGCCTTTTTTGCCATTTATTTTTACTACGTGATAAATATGAAAAGCAATCGGTTAGTAACTGAAAAATTTGAGGTTTTCATACATTACCAAGCTAGTATTGTCCCATCATTCAGCAGTATAAAAATCGATTGAACAATATGACATACATACATAAATCACGCCTATTCCCCAACGGGGTAGGCAGAGACCACGTCCTTCCACCTGCTAAGATCCTGGCATACATCTTTCGGTTCTTCAACATTCATTAAACTTTTCATGCATGCTCGTCGGTTTAGAGTACTCTTGACCTGACCTTTCTTCAGAACGTCTCCGATTTGATCGATAAATGTTCGTCAAGGCTTTCCTCTTCCAACGTTTCCTTTCACACTCGCATTATAAATTTAATATGACAACTCATATTTAATATTCTTAATTTCTTAAAAGGCATAAATTCAGGAAATACTTTGTTAGCGTACTGAAGTATTTAAGTGCAATTTGTAATACAAGCCCCGTTACGATCAATCAGTACTAAATAGTGTGGGACCGAGCTGTACAGTGCCGCGGAGGTGACGCCGCGCCGCGCCATGCCGCGTGAGAACTGCGCATTGTTTCTGCTTGCGCGCCCGCAGATGAGGTCACAATGTGATTGTTGTTCAATCAATTCCGCTCCTCTTTAAATGATTTGAAGGGAAAATTTGTTTATAAAACTTTATTTAATTATAATAAACGTTCACACGGTCTAACTGATTTAATAATAAGTATAAGTATAATGGTAACTAACTGCATGCCTTGTAATTAGGAAAATCCCGGGATTTTCGGGATTAAAAAAAATCTTATTAAATTGTTATAAAACATCGCATAGCAAGAAATTTTTTGTCAGCCATTCTATTTTTCTAGATGATTTGATTAGTTTGCATTAAAATTCAGTATAACGTATTAATTTTAAGTGTTATAGACAGCTGATCGGAAGGGAAGTTTGAAATGGTTTGATTTTGTGTAACTTGATATTTCTGACAAGACTTAAAATGTAATAATTTCTGGTCATTTTAATTTAATGATTTATTTGATCTGTGTAAAAGAGTAACGTGTGGTATTACGGAATTTTAAGTCTAATTAAGCTGATATTTGTTTGAGGAGTTTAAAGTGTTACAGACAGAAGTTGTTCGTTTATTTTGAATCGACTTCAAAACAGGAGGAAGTTTTCAATTGGAATGAATTTGTTTGTGGATGTTCAGGCGTTATTTCTTTGTTTATGAATCTATTTAGACGATTCTCTTTTGGTTCGAAAGGCGACACCTCAAGGTGGACTTCGAATGTACACTAGGAGAACTCTTCAAAATAATTGAAGTTGGTTTCTTTTTTGACAAAAATTTTAACTTCTTACTATTTTAAATGATTATTCAATCATTTAATAATCATTAAAAAGCAGATTTTTATAAAATATTTTTAAACTATTCATTACCTGTCTTTAATTCCGGGATTATTAATAACAGTTTCTTAATTTGATTGCAATTAACCTTTTGCATGTCGTGTTAAGCATTTTATATTTGATTTGTCATGTAAGATTTATGAAACCCACTGTTAATGTTTTTTCCACTTATTTCTGTTATGAGCTATTGTTCACCACTCTATTTATCAATATTATTTAAATGTTTACGTAAAGTATAGCAAAATAACTTACTGGTCAAGTCATATTTTGTCTTTTTAATTAACTGTTATCCTTATTTATTTATATTACCTAAGGTAACAAAACATGCACCTATACTTAAACCTGACCAGAGAATGTACATATGATTTATAAAAATAATCATGTTAATTGGGTTAGTGTTGGTTCTCGAGTTATAAACCAAAGACATACAAACAGAGAAGCGTTGTTTTTTATAATATGTAAGGATTTTCATATCGAATACCAGAATACAGTCCGATTGTAGACTACATATTATGTAGTCCACGACTTATGATAGCATTTCATAATTCATGCAAAAAAAGTAGGTACATTAGGTTTTGCATTACTCTGAAATAAAAAAAAATACAATAGAATTAGACTTTTTATAATTCAGTAATTCTTATATTGCTCATAATTTTAGTAGAGATAAATCTATATTTAAGAAACGAGAACGTTATAGATATACACGCCTCACGGAAGTGATTGTCCTCTTTCTAGATGTTTGAAATTTGGGTGTTAATTGCTCTCATTATTATTAAGCAACTGGTTTTAGTGTTAACTCACTCGTGTATACATATATAAAAACACATCAGCGCCTCCGCTTTTTTCAATTTGAAACAGCCGGTTTGTATTTAAAATGTTGCTTTTAATATTAAAATGATTATAATTATTTTAACTAACACTAAAACGACTTCTGGTTTTGTGAGTTATTGTACCTAATATATCACTAGAGAATATAAAAAAAAATTATAATATAAATTAATGTGTATAGTATAAGTATTGGTTTTTAAAGTATTATTTTACGCAGCTGCATAAACACTATTGTTGAGAATTTCCTGAATTATTTTATTTTGTGTAATTAGTACATATATTAACGCACGCAAACACACATACACACTCACTCACACCAGAAGCACTACATTGTTCTTTTTGATGCAAATAATATTAATTAATAATTTCGTTGGGGTATAAGATTGTTTTTTTTTAATTGTAATACGATTGAAATCATTTTGGCTAAGCCAATATGTCAACTTAATTATGTATGTATGTTATAATTTACGAGCTGTAGATTTCATGAAATAAATAAATTAGATGATGTGGAATGGTGCTACAATATGATCAACGTATTCAAAGACATAAGAATAAACAACCATTGCCTGATTGTGGCAACAAAGCTGAATATATCTAAGCGTAGGCATTATTTATCGTTAATTAATTATGTTAAAGAGAGGTAGGGCACATTTTTTTTTCTTGAGATCTACAGAAGATCGCAGCCAAATAATCTAGTGTATTGGTTCCTGTGGTGAGTAGGGTTTCCAAAGCTCTTTGGGGTAGGGAGGTTCAAGGTCGGCATCGCGCTAGTCTAGTGATACCTATGGTATTAAAAGCGTCCACGGGCTACGGTATCCATTTACCATCAGGCAGGCGGTATGCTTGTTTGCCACATTTGTTGTATAAAATTTCATGTAATAGTTATTAACATTTTAGTGCACCCGTACTGGCTATGGTCACTTCTATCTGCGATGACCGTGACCGCGACGCGGCGCGCGGCGTAGTCTGAAGTCGCCTACGCGTCATCTTAAATATCTTGACCCCTCATGTCCTATGATAATACATAGGTAAGAAAAGTGTTATAGAGATCCACATTTACTGGACATTGCGTGTGCTTATCGCCTACGTAAAATGTTACTATGGCGCCTTTTCGCTTACTAATTGAAGCTATCGGTCTTTGACACAGCTATGTCGATATTTGAACAATAAGTTAGCTTGTCTCGGCCTATGCAAAGGTATTCCAATAAATTCAATATCTTATTTAAGACCGTCGTAACGCATATGCATTCATGAATTTCAGGGAAATATCCTCATTAATTTCGTGTCAGATAAATACTGCTACAACTGTTACATTTAATATTTTTCATTCGGTATCAGATCAGTTCAGAGTCATTTTTCTTAGCACTTTCTACATCATACTTATGGACATAGGAATTTTTAACATAGCTAATTAAATATACTACTTTGCAAAAAAACGGACACCTAAAGAAAATTACGTTCTAAGGTTGATTTCAGTTAATTAAATTGAATTTAATTGTTTGACGCAGTCTGTATACTTATAAACGTGTAAATTAATATGCGTAAAGTGAATTTTGGCAATTTTATCATTAATTTTCGATGAATTCCACAAAAATGATGTACACGTTCAAACAATAAGAAGTGGTCAGTAATATAGACAAGAAGAATTTTGAATGAAAACTAACTCCGTACGCTCCGTCGAATTAATTGCTGCCCAAAACATAACGGAGCCTCCGCCATATGGAGTGATTTCTTCGAAACACACTTCCGCATAGCGTTCCCGTGGATTCAGCATTCGCCGGAGTCGATCCTCTATACACAAAAAGATTCTAGCTTCATCAGAAAACAATACTTTGTTCCAGCTCTCCAGAGTTCATGAAGCACAGTTTCAAGCAAACTGAAGTCGAGCAAATCGGTGCTCACGGAGTAATTAAGGGCCCCGTACCGAGCGGTAACTGCTGGTATTGGCAGCCAAAAGCCTCCTGACCATCCACTACTTAATTTTTAATCCTTTTACTTCTTCAAGGCTGTTCTTTAGGTCCACACTTGACGCCTTACAATTCCGCAACGTCTAACTCATAAAAAGCGATCACCTCGTGGTTTTGTGCGTCGTTTTCTTCCCGAACCTTGTCTTCTTTTTATCGACCGGGCCTCTTGATATCGTCGCCGAGTTCTCTGGATAGTTGAACGACACACATCTAGCCGCTGAGACAAATAAGTTTGCAAACAACTTTCTTTAAGTAAGACTGGGCTATAATTTTATCGGGCCTTATCACTTTATCAGTCATATTAGAAAGTGATATTTAATGTTTAGAAAGATTAAATTGTTTAATTTGCAGAAACTATCCAAAAGTGTTATAATTTTAGTAAAAAACAAAAAAGCAGTTTCAGTAATTCCCACCATTAGTAAAGAGTGAACAATAATCATTATTTAACATTTAGTAATAAAAACATTTAAATTTAGAACGTAAGGCGTCATGCCAGGATGCTTCAAATAACATGCCAATATACTGTCAAATTAATAAAACTTCTTTCTGGTAATATTCATTGAAGTAGAGAAAAAAAAATCTAAACTGCCCGATTTTTTATGCAAAAGGATTTAGAATGCGGGTCAAATACCTATTGTGCTGTATATTGGCGGATTATGTTTTTGTCATTTATGTAAGAGATCATACCAACCCTAGGTCCTTATTGAGAAAAGACCTTCCGGCATACGCGGAATCCATCCATTAAAAATTATAATAACTGTGAACAATAAAAATACTGTAAAAACAAATAAAAACAATTGTTCATAAACTCTATGAACCTTTGCGGTTCTTCTAGATGACTGAGATGTTTTTCGAGCCGGTAGTAGTGTCTGACATTCATAAATGCCTTTTTAGGGCTTAAATATAATAAAAATAATTTTGATTTTGAATTAACCGGATACCCTAAACCTGTGGCTGTCGTGAACGTTATATTATGTTAACTACCTTTAAAAAATATTTATAAATGTTTTACAGGGATATTTTGTAGTTATAAGAATTATTACTATATTATTATAATATAATTATTATAATATTAATAATATTATTATTATTATACCTTATTATCTATGCTACCTAGCAATAAGTTACCTATAAGAAAGGTTCCTAGAATTGGTTTTTTAAACTGATTTTTTAAAATAATAATGTCACGATACGGAAGCCGACGATTTACGTAAGATGGGACGATATGACGTAATAGAAAACATTCTGTTCAACTCATAAATTGTTCTTGAAGATATCCAATAGCTAACTGGCAGCTAATTGCTTATTTATTATTTCATTTACGTATTTGTGCATTGCATTCGAGTTTTAAGTAATGTGTAAGTCAATTAATCCAGTTTATAAATATAAATATTAATAATGTTCATTACATATTCAGTAACTAAAATTTAAAAGAAAATCTTTTATCTGTTGCAAAAACAGCCATAATAAATTTAAATACTTTTAAATACATTCAAATTATTCATAAAATGAAATCGTATAATAATTTGAAATGATTAAAAATATATGTATATGTATATATATGAACATATATATATATATAAACAAGTATTTACCTACTCAAAAGTATGGAGACGTATTCAATCTTCTTGTTTCTATACACAATTCATAAAATTTAAGTGTTTGTTATGTCAAAATAACAGCTTTACACTAAATGCATATGAAAGTATATACGACACCTATAACAAAAAAGCCCTTTTTAAAATTTTTGTCTTTATGTCTGTCTGTTTGTTCCGGGTAATCTCCGAAACGGTTGGACCGATTTTGTTGGGGCATTCACTGGCAGATAGCTGATATTATAAAGAATAACTTAGGCTATTTTTGTTTTAGAAAAACAATTAGGATTCCTCACAATTAAAAAAAACTGGTTACAGTGAATCAGTTCGGGCGATTAAATGGCTTACGCTGAGTAAATCATAAGAGATATATCAAATTAATGTAGTACATAATTGTAGATATTAAAAGTACCTACATAAAAGTCACCAAGAGTATACGTTTATCTTCTAAGGATCGCCCACAATAAGCAAATAACTGGGAGCGGAGGTAGCACTAATAACGCGTGTGCCTGATATAGGGCATTCTGTAGTCCACATGAGCGAAGCCGCGGGAACAGCTAGTATTATTATACACAAGATTTGCTCATTTAATAGTATTAAATTAGTTTGAAACATCTGAAACAATACATAGTAGGTAATGGCGCTCTATTCTTTCTTCTTAGCACAATAAGGATGCAACATAGTTATATTATGTTTCAGTCGATTAACAAATAATTGTTTAATCTGGCAAAAGTTTTACGTTCCACGTAATATTTATGTACCGACATTGTGCGTTTTACGTGTATTTGCTTGAGCAGTTGTTTACAAATTGACTTGCTTTGTCGTTTGTATAACGTGTGACTCGAGGCTGTCGAATTTATAAGTCGACAGCGATACTTACCAATGACAGTAAATAGTTATTTTATTTAAAAAGTTCTTTTATCACATATTAATTATGTGAATTAATTCTACCAAGAATAACTATCAAAAATATATTTAGCGACGAAAATATAAAACTTATAAATATTTTTCCACATACAAAAATATACCTCGCACAAAAATAAAACTGCACGATAATTTGTTATAATGATTTTTTTCTGATGTTATTCTTAGTTTTTTCTAACAGTGTTATTACAAGGAACTATAAATCTTCATTAGTACCTATGCATTCAAAACATCTAAGTAATATTGTTTTAGGAGTATGTATATAATTAAATGTTACTTTAGAAATCGCTAAACGCTTATGAATTGATACCGAATCGTCAGATATGAGGTCTTACCGCGGCCCTGACCAGCGGCGCGAAGTATGTAGGTGACCTCAGGGGAGGACCTTCGGATTTTCGGTTTTCCAATATTGACATCTTCTCAAAATAATAACAATGTATACGCTGTGTTCTTTATAAATCCAATTATTAATTAATATAACTTACTTTTGACATAGTAGTAATTTGTTATTTAGAAATTTCTGGAAAAACAATAATTAGTATTTATTTTTAAATTAAAATATAACCAAATGTACAAAGACGTGAGTGATTCTTCGCTAACTTTCGTACTTGAACTCTCTAGTTATCTGTTTCATATGGGCAACAATACGAGGGGCCAAGTGCTCTCCTGCCCGTCTGTTTTCTGTTGCATATGACTAAATTACAATGTTTTTTTTTTATCCAATCACGCGACTAATTGTATTTTTCCTGTTTTTTGTATTTTTTTACTCACACATTTATCTGCTTATCAGTTGCGAATTGCGATAAATTAAAGTTTGTAAGAGCATTACTTTGCACATAGTATATTGAGTCATATTAATATTTAGCAACTCGATTCGTCCGGATATCATTTTTACGAATAATGGCATTCATCATTGCACTTCATATTATTGTATACGATTGCACAATAAGGCAAATGAGTTTACAATACATCTGTTGAGGTTAGTACAATACTTAATATAAGTACTATAGGGTTATTTCACGTCACGATCTACCGTACCCGATTTCCGGGAGGGGGGGGGGGGGGGAGATTGACCGCGGTGTCGAGCCAATAGCGACGCTCAATCCTGCGGCCCAAAGCGCCCCCTGCCCTCCCCCGGGAAATCGGGTACGGTAAATCGTAACGTGAAATAACCCCTTATTAACCCATAACAGCTTGACAACCGGCGACAACAAACAGGCGATTTTTTTTTGAGCATATAGCATAACAGCAACTTTTGACATAAAACTAGAAGTAAGAAATGCGATTTTTAGCCCACGTTAAGATATGACGCGCGTTAAAACGCGATAGAATTTCGAATGTGTTCCAGATGACAAGCACTTACACGCGCAAATTCTTTCGCTTACAGGCGGTTAGGACTATTTTTCTAAGCGCAGCGTTAACGCGTGTTCATATGAACGATCGGTATTAAATATTAATACTTAGAAAGTTTGGCGCGCTTTCTCATAACGCGCGTTCATATGAACGGGTCCTTACTTATGACAAGAAGTTATAGTAAAAGTAAACCTAGTTATTAAACCTAAATACTTTGGAGAAAAGTTTGTGTACATTCTAATTTTGACTCTTCTCGGATTTTATTGTGAGATTTTTTAACATTTTTTAAATTAACTATCATCTTTATTAATTCATTTGGGAACTGTGCTTGGGTCGGTTATACAATCGACTAGAGACTTGTCCCAGCTTCGGACGGGTTCAATTTACTAAGTGGTGTCATTTAAGTCAAACAAGGATGTTCGATTGATTTAGAATTTATCTATCACTTTAGTATTAATAGTTCATAATTCATAATTACGGAAACTGCGTTTAGCTCGCTACGAGCAATTCAAAGCTAATAGGTAGCATGGGCGCGGATGGATTCAAAGCGAATAGGTAGCATGGGCGCGGATGGCAGCGGCGATGGCGAGTGCCAGCCAACCGTTTCGCTGCGAGTGATTTCTTTGGTTGGGCCTATTCTTAAATCCGTGATATTTTCTACGGTATCCATTTAAATGATATAATGCCAAGGACAATTTTAATCTACATTAAATGTCATGTTAAGGAATATTTCTCATCATTTATCTAGATAAGAATTCATGTTGAATTGGAGAAAATAGCTTCGCAAATAACCTAATATTTATATTTATTACGTTGGAGATAAAAAAAATATTATTAGTGAGGTTTTTTGAAAAACTGCAATTCTTTGGAACATCATTTTAATGCATATAATAAGGTTTAGCCAATGAAAGTCATGTAAGCATCCGAAAATATTTTTTTAAATCATTAAAAAAAATCATTATTTACTATACAAAAATGTTATTTGAATGTATTGTATATGCATACCTTTCGTTAAAATTCTCTAAACGACAGTGAAAACCGTATAAAAATCCGTTGCGTAATTTAGAAGAAGTAAGTGGACATACAGACAGACGCGAATAGCGACTTTCTTTTATATTATGTATTGATAATGCTTCAACTTGTTCGTTGCAAAGGCGGCATTACTCGCACTGTTGTCTTCTAGACTAAAAGGTGTAGAACATGAGGTGTATCAGTGTGCTGCTCATACTTATCATCAGGACATACTAAAATTAAACATATACAATGTCTCTTTAATCAACCGTGAACCTTGACTCCACTAATTTAAAGTTTATTTAAAAAAAAAAAATATCATTTGATAATCTTATAAAAGCTCTAAATCAATAAAAGCTACAAAACAGACAACAACGAAAAAAATATTTTCCAATTAAAACTCAAAATAGTATAAATATCAAACTTTATCATCGACAAACTAGATTCATCAATTTATTGTCAATGCAAATATTAACAAAATTAATTTTATTACAATTTTCGGTCAGTTTTACAACAAACTATAATGTTAATTTATTAGCTATTCCAATGTTATAATTTAAAACAAGTATAATTTAATAAATAAAACAAACTGTAAAACAAATAGACGCTAAGTTTATGCGATCGTATATTTTTTTCTGTTGAAATAAAAGATCCACATTTTAGCAGTATGTATATTATGTTATTTTATTTAGTCACACAACAAACGGATGTTGCGACGTTATTTTATAGGAAACTACGTATTATTTTCGTTACTAAGAACAAAGTGACAATTATTGTAAGAGTCAATTACAATAAGTATCATGTACTGACATCTAATCTTCTAAACGATTTAATTTTTTAATAGTGTGTTTGTATATGTAATGTAATATAAAAGATAATTCGATATGAAGTTGTGTAATTATTATTTTTTGTATTTCTACATTCCACGGTATTCATGAGTAGTAGTTTATAAACACAGGAGAGCTGCCTTTAATCTTTCAGTACTAAATAATTAAATACTGTTTAAATAGAATTGTATATAGATGTTTTTTCTTCTATACTAAACACAGGAAATCTATTCGCGAATACTAAAATATACCAGGTTAATTAAAAATAAATCATTCCTATATTTTAAAAATAGATGATTGGACTACAAAGTTAGCGCTAGTCTGTAAGTGCAAATACCCCATTCTAAGGTATTTTTTTAGATCTGACTACACTGTTAGCCTTAGGGGCCCTGAAGCCGCTGCCGCTTTTACAGCTTCACCAAACTTGGGGACCCATTCTAAAGGAAGGCATGGGCAAGACCACGCTGACCCACGAGCACGACATATTGTCAATTTCAAACTCAGAGAAATCTAGTTCTTTATTTGCATTTACATAGGGTGGTGTCTACTACAAGCTTGCGTTTTTCCTCACAATGATTTAATTCACCGTCAGCCAATAGTGTTACTAAATTAATATTTATTTTTATTTGTTCACATTAACATATTATGCACAAAACAAAACAATAAAACGTTAGCAACTATTTTAGTTAAAAAACTGTGTTGTAAAAATTTTGTTCGGTTTTTCAAAACAATACAAAAGTTGGAAAATAAACGTAATTTTAAAAGTAAGATTATAACGTAATCATAAAATAATATAAAACTAAAAAAATATAATAAAAAAAGTCAAACAAAAACCAAAACTGAGTTGTGTCTATGCGTGTTATTGTGTTTTAAGATGTGTAAGTTTTGTATATGAGTTACATACATACATCCCATCACGCCTGTATCCCTGAAGGATTAGGCAGAGGAGTACTAATTTACACTCACAGTTCGCCGTGTATGTTTTAGGTCCCATGTAATAGGGGGCGAGCCTATTGGCATTAATCGGGTACATAACCCAAACTCCGAGCTGCTACTAAGAATTTCATAGAAAAACCCAATAACACTTTGCTTGACCTGGGAATTGAACCCAGGACCTCGACCATAGCAGTCGCGCTTACAACCACTAGGCAAATGAGGCAGGTACATATAAGTTAGTGTAATTATTTTTTGTATTAATAGGTAAATGTACACGCATTCTCAAAAACTCGTTGGAACATGCCAGGGCTTAAACCTCCAGATATATAGAATCCCACATATGATGGTACTGTAAGAATATTTTTAAGCGTTGAAGTTTTCTCACTATGTTTTCATTCACCATCAGCCGAAAGTGTTACTAATTCAAATTAGTAAATGTACACGATTTCCGAAAAGTTCATTGGTACATGCAGAGACTTGAACCTGCGGATATAAAATCAATATTCTGCCGACTTAAATTATTTAGTCACCTTACCAGATTCCACCACCACATGACTCTGTACTTTGTGAATTTAATTTTCTTTTTTAATAGTGGTAAATATGTTGAAAAAAAATCATTATAATTTAACACCGTGTCTTTTATCGCAACAATTAAGATACATCCCTTTAAATTTTTTAAACATTTAATTACTTTGAGCACGGTAAAGCGTAATAAATAGCAATGTGACATGCGGTGTGGCCACGTGATTTTACAGGCCACGTGTTTACGTAAATTTACCGACAGTACTTTAACGTTCTGTATTGTAATAACTCATACTTATTGTTTATCAACAACTCTTTGATGTCATATGGGGAGCAATAATATGCATTTACAACGACTTCTACGTTTAATGCGTATCGTTTTGGTCGACGCAGTTTAAACTGTTGCCAATACCGTGAAGTTGCGCCTTCAGTCTTTTATCGTCATTATTAAATTATTAGAAGTCTGGAGATGCTTATCTATATAACATTTAGTGTTACATGATATGAAAGTATAAAATAAAATATCCATGTCTGATTTAAAAAAAATGTGTAGAAACGATTTAATTCTGCATTAGAATAACACATTCAAATTTATTCGGAGATTGACTGCTAGCTTTTAAAATGAATGCTGTGAAGTCGTTGGGTGACACATAAATTTTATATATAATTATTTTTCTTTATATTTTCTTGCAATTTGTTTAATGATTGGTTTTCTAAATGATTTTTTAAAGCATGCTTTATCAATTTAAACATTTTGATAGATATGTAATTTTTTCTTATTATTTTTAACTTTTCACCATAACCTTTTTTATTAAAATTTATATGAGAATTTGTTAGATTTTTGTACTTATTATATTTTCTCTTAAAATTCGCAATTCTGTAATATTTCTTTTTTTTTTTTAAACAATCATGTCCAGTAAAAGAATCAAGCTAATTCACTAAAATTACAAATAAAGCATTCGGTACTGGCCCTAAAAGGCTAATGCATAGGAAAAATGTTCATATTTTTTAATTATTAATAAAACATTGTGTATCTGCCAGTGGCCATTCATTTGAATAAATAAATAACTAATTTGTGTCACATATTTGTGTATTTAACCATACAATGCATAAACCTATATATACGTTGAAGGTTTTGAAAACCGTAATATTGAGCTAAATAAAGTTTTTATAAGTATTTAAAATCAAAAGTGGCTAAACGTTGCTAATAGTTGTTTATAATACCAATATTAATCATCATCATCATCATCATTTCAGCCGCAGGACGTCCACTGTTGAACATAGGCCTCCCCCATAGATCTCCAGAGCGACCGATCTTGTGCGGCCTGCACCCAACGGATTTCATAAATTGTATACTTACTTGACTTCAAACAGTAAACAAATAATTAATTCACTTTAAGTTCCTACTATCGTGAATAATTACAATTTTACGAAACACCTTTTCTTATATTATCGCTATTTTTATATTTTATTACAGTCAAAAAATACGGTATATTTTTTATGGTATACTAAATTAGTTTCATGCTTTGTGGTGTAATATAAATTCAGACAAACGCGATAAAGTTCACTACATTTGTTTAACCTTTTTAATGTGTAATAATCACGAAAACATTAAAGTTATTTATTAAATGAGAAATGTTTACGTCGATGGAAATAATTGTAGATAACATAAAAATTAGCCAATATAACTAACTAGCCGTGTCCCACGGTTTCACCCGTATTAAATGTATTCGATCAACTCTTCACCACACCACGTCGCGTCGCCGCGCCTCGCCGCCGACGTAGATACGTGTTTAGCCTATGTTCGTAGTTCTCACTCCTCGAATCTGCCTAGAGGTTTCCAGATCACTTGACGTTCACGGTTGCTCCGCCGCTCCTTGTGGTCATAGCGTGAAGTTATATAGCATATAGCCTTCTTCAGTATACTGGTACAATTTTAACTGGTAGTTCCAATAACTAGCGCGTTCAAACAAAAACAAAAAAAATATCTCTGGAGCTGCTTAATATTAGTTAATTACCGTCTGTTTTACTTCATTGCTTAACTTCAAGGTAAATCTCTAATTAAGTTAAAAACATAAAGTATTTCCTAGGATTTAAACTCTCATATCTGCATGGAACACGAGGCTTATTTATAACCTACCATAATAAAAAAGTTATAAAATACAAAACAATTTTTTTAAATCGGACTGTCAGTTCCAGAGATAAACGCATTAAAAACAAAGCAGCAATCGATTGAGCTTTATAATATAAAAAAATAATATTAGTATAGCCATGTCAGAGACCTGTGTGGTACAACTAAGAAAGAAACAATTGATTAAAATCAATGAACATTATGAAAAATTCCTAATATGTGAATAATAATAGCCCATAAACGATGGTGTAAATCATTATTTATTAGATCATGAAGTATGACCATGAAAAACAAGTTTCTTTTCTTGTACATTAACTTACACTTTTGTATTGTTATCGTATTCTTTAAACGATGTATTTATATTACACACAGTTGATACTGACCGATAATAAATCGGCAGTTATTAGAAGTTACTTTTTAAAGTAACCCTAATACAAAAAATGGCTGCAAAGATTTGGTAAAAAATTTCTTACTACATACTTTTATAATTTATAACAACCATACTCTCATTTTATTTTGTTGTTTCAAATTATTCATATGCTGAAATTGATAAACTATTGATGATTGATTATATTTCAAAATACTATGACCGAGGTCCTGAGTTCGAATCCCAGGTCGAGCAAAGTGTTGTTGGGTTTTTCCTATGAAATTCTCAGTAGCAGCTCGGAGTTTGGATTCGTGCCCGATTAATGGCAATAGGCTCGCCCCCTATTACATGGGACCTAAATCAGGCGTAATACAGGCGTGATGGTATATATGTATAATATTTTAATTAAATCTTACGTTTAATTTATAATAATGACCTGCCTCCGCAGACGTAGTTCTATCCTTTGTAGTATTTAATATCTCGATCACAGCACTATCTATCGCTTTCAGAGTTAGTATAAAAACATTCTCCATTAAACACTTACTTAACTTTCATGGTGATTGGACATTTCTACATACATATTTTCAAACAATATGTAAGAAGCTAAACTCTTACTATACATACGAAGAATAAGTATACGTTTTGTAGAATAATGTGTATACCCTGATTGACTTTGTTTCCGTCAGAAAGCTGACGATATTTTTTTTTGTACTACAAAGGTGGCAAACAATCATACTGCCCGCCTGATGGTAAACGGATACAGTAGCCTATGGAGTACGCATTGCAATCCTAAAACCACCCTTCCCCAAGGAGCTCTGGAAAGTGGAAACCCTACTCACCACAGGAATACAACACAAGGTTATTTGGATTTGATCTTCTGTAGGTTGGAAGTATTCCACCAATCGGACTACCCCAAGTAGAGATAAATCTCCAAAGAAATTTCTCTGGACTCTACTTCCCTTAAAAAAATAGATCGCTAAACTAAAAAAACGACATAAAATTATATTTCTAATTTAAATTATAGAAAGTTTCATGAGTATATTAAAAAAGAGTAATCATCATAATAGCATATTCTAGAAAAAGGTTTATAAATAATCATCAGTATTTTATTGACAATATATTAAAAGTTTCAATTATCTATAATTTCTTCAATACATTTATTTTAATTTATACGTCGAAAGGTTATTAACTTCGCTATTATGTATTCGGCGACGAACTGTTGTTAAAGGCTCGAAGCTCGAATGAACACCGATATACTTGCGGAACGGTAAATATTTAGACAACAATTATCAGTAGACTGCGATCCACTAATAATAGTTGCCACCATGCAATGCGTCTTGAAACATTTAAAAGTAACAGAATCCATAGCAATATTGTAATAGTGTATAGCTTTTTAAAGTCATTCTGACCACGTAATGGTTACGTAGTTATTCGATAATACACGTTTGGTAGTAACTCGTGTGAAGATGTAGTGAGTGGTTTGATTACTACGTAATCGTCGAGTTGTGGTATGATATCATTTGTTGAGCATTGTGGTCACGCCCGCCATAAGATTTCAAACGTAGTACCAAGGCTGATCGCTCACTTCGTTTAATTGCAAGGATGCTGGTAGTTGGCCCGAAATACTATATTTGTATACAAGAATAATATAATGCATATTGTTTGCTTCGTAGATTAGACGTTATTTATGACGGAATTAGTATAATTTCGATCTTATCTTGATTTAGATCTAATAATAATAAAAGTGTTTGAATTTGAGAATATTAAGAGAAACTGACTACTTACTAATATGAATCTTTTTATTACCATTTTTGTATTTTTCTTTCTTAAATGGGTTTAATTCACTGCTCTTACTTTATTGTTATTCACCAGGTAATGAAATGACTGTTATACAATTGCGGTAAATAATTCTAAAATTTGCAGAGTTGTAATTTCTAAATGAAATAATGTAGAAAACAAATATCTAGATAAATATAATATATCAAAGAGGTAAAAAACTTGGAACAATTATTGTTATTGGAGGTTTGCGATGTGTTGTTAACACGATCAGTTTGGGAGTTCCGTCATGTTTCAAGAGCCGTAAGGTTTACAGCCCAATTCGTAGTAGGATTGTAGAGTAACTACGTTACAGTGTTTCTATTAACAATCTGAACGTAGAGTTAGAGAAAAATATCGCATTACCTGTTAGTATAGTCTATAGTATATTATATAACTTGTCTATATTTGTTATGTCAGTTATTGATGTCTATTTTTCAAATAATATGTAAAGAAGAATCTTGTTCTTTCATGTTAGGTAAAAAATTAATAACAGTAACAATTTTCTTGGCTATAGTTGAAAATTTAAGATCTGCCTATTACGTGGCTTTCTGGAGTTATATCAATACATATATGTATATGATATAATTGAAATTAGTGATGTAATAATACATTATCTTGCCGAAACAATACGATACCGATTATTGTAGTGAATAAACGGCGATACTGATTATATTTAAATTCAAAATTATTAATAAATCGGTATGAAACAAAAGTTTTAGTAAAGACGGCAATCTCGACGCTGACACCACGAACGACTCTCTCGTCTGCGATGAAAGGGTATATAATGTTTACGCGCTTTTCAAATTGTTAGATATCGGTTGATAAATATTAAAAAAAGGATTTTATCCTCACGCCCAAATAGGCTTTTGTATTAGTTGATTCACTTTACTTGTTTCATTTTCGAGGCAACGCGAAGTTCCGGGAAAGAGCTATTCTACAAATAAATAATATGTAGGCAACTCTTTCCTACCAGGATTAATATTTGTGTGCTATGTAAAAATATTTACAAAATTTTTGAGTTATTTAACTATTAATAACTTACACTATGTATATGCAAATATCTTATCAACATCCTGCCTCGTGAGCGGCATTTATAACATATTTTAGAACTAAATATAGATACTAACATAATTCTTGATACTGACGTCTGTCTTCTATACCTTCAATATTTGTTTTAAATGGTGATATATATAATATGTTGTCGGCATTTGTTTGTGATTTATGCATTTTGTTAATTTTTACAAACGAGGCTAGTGTTAAAATGTAGAAAATTTAATCAGCTTATACAACTATACTCTAGAACTCGAGTTTCTTTAATTTATTTGAATTCATTATGGTAATCATATTAAAGTTTAAAGTTTCATTTCATTAATTAAGTAGTTCAAGTAATCTTCCTCGAAGTTCTCCACTTTGCAAGTGCTCAAGTCTACCTCAAGTACCTACCTACACAATGTATTTTGCCAGATGTATTAAATACCTTGAGACCAATTCCTCACAGGGTTTATAAAACTAGCATTCGAAGCATTTTTACATAGAATGGTTGAATTTACGAGAACCCATTATGTATGCCGCATTCTGAGATTTTTTATAAATTGGACAAATTGTGCTTGTAGTTCTTTTAATTTGTATTATTTTTAATTATTATGTTAATTTTAAAAATACGATATTAACTAATCAACGAATATTCCTAAAAGTACTAATGAAATTAAATTTAACCGGTTGCCTAATTGAATTGAATTCGAATGTAGATAGTCATAATTTTTTAAAATCCAAATGTAATTCAGAATTTTAAATCATTAAGTATTTTGGTGGATAGCTGCTTGTCATTGGACCACACAGGCGTCCAGGCGGCGCGGCGCTGAGCGGCTCGAAGTCGCACATACAACCGCGACGTTTGGTGGCCGCGCAGCGCTGCCACTCGGAATACCGCCAAATAATCGATCAATTATATCAATCACTTTGTCGGAGCTTATAATTGTTTTATAGAAAAACCCTAATACACACTAAAGCGAAACTGTGTGTGAACTTGCAATGAAATGAAATAATGAATACCTACATAAGTTAAATACCTACTTCCTAATAAATAAAGAAATTTGTGATTTGTTTAATTAAAATACTTCTACTACAAAACAGATCATCGAAATAACTATGTACCTACGGTAGATTAAAGGTTTTTTTAGAACTATTTATTTAATCCGTTTGTAGCTTTAAAAATAGTACGCTAAATAAAAAATTCGCTCGCCAAATCCTACACGATAGGTACGGTGCTTAAAAAATAGTTGAATCAAATCCTATGTTCGGTATCTTTGATGAAACACAAAGAGGTCTATATAGTTTTAAGTTTTGTGTAAAAGAAGCAGGCAGGTAGGAGTTTATGGTAAAAAATTGTCTTACGAACACCGCTCGTTCGTCGGCATGCATCAAAGTACACCAACTCCCACGATACTGTTTTAAAAATATCCCGAGATTTCTTAAAAGCCTTTACAACTCTTTTTGTATCTTACGTACCTACATGTTTGTACTTATTTGTTATTGTATTCACTTGAATTGGAAAGCTAATAGAGAGAAAAATATTTTCAATATACCTACTTATGTACTGACATATTTATTTTTATTAGTCAAAATTGTCAAGGTAGGTACTATTTTATTATTTATTTATTATCTATATTTTATTACATATTCTATTATTTTTATTACCTATTTACTTCTAACTGTTAAACGTTAATTACATTCATAATAAACCATAACGAAAGTGTGTAATCTAATTCGGTAGTCGTGTCGTCATTAAAAGATCCAGAAAGGAATATAAAAAATACAAATAAATCTTGAGTGGTGCCAATATAAAATAAAATAACTATTTAACACAATAACAAAAATATTATTATTGATCATAAACTGTATATAAAGACATAAATATTAGAGGTTAAAGTAGAATAAAATGTTATACTACTATGTACATGAATGAACCAATATTCAAATGTAAAATGTCTGCCTCAAGCGAGCAGCGTCATCATAAGCCACAATAAAATAAACCACGCTTACTAATCGTTGCAGGTTAAAACCGGCTACAAATGGTAATAAAATAAAGGTATACACATATGTGAAGTGTCGAAACGCGGTCCTCTCTTTCTGATATAAATAGTAGTGCGAGGCGAGACGAGAGCGACGCGACGCGAAGCAGCGCACTGACCGACCATCGACAGCGATCCCGATAATCGGGCGAATGTTTCGAGTTTCTCTATTTACAAATCGGATGGACGCTAGTCCGGGATGAAACACAATTTTAACTTACTTGTTTATGATAGTGTATTTTGAAGCAATGATGGTTCAATCGGATCCGCTTTCTGGGAAGGACAACATCGTGATGAAACCATAGCATGGTGGTAGGGTATTTTGTAATTCCCACCTAGCTAGCTACAACCATCAAATTCATAATCTAACGCCAAGCACCTATAGGTGTTTCTCGATAGCAGCACTTAAGAGCCAGTTTCTCCATTAAGCATAGAGTGCTACTATCTTGGGCCACATCGTCCCTTAGGTGATATTGTGGCCAAATGATATACCTTAAAAGAATAAAAATAAAAAGTGGTGAGGCATGTTATCAATAACCGTGCGAGTAGAGAACGGTAATGGCTGGTTGATCTGCCGCGGCCGTGTGAACGCCGCGTTAATTGGCGTGCGAAGTGTCCGGCTGTCTTCGCGCCACGTGCCTGCTCTAGCCGTTCATCTCGTGGCTGTTTTATCTTGAAATTAGTACATAATATGTTTAATTTTAAACGTTTTATAGTTTTTTTATTACAGCGGCATTAGAAGATTTGATTCTTTATCAAAGTCTTTGTCATTTGAATCAAAATACAGATTTAGCGGCTGTCTACGTTAAGTCCACAATATTCTTTATAATGTTATAAGAAACTGTGGATATTTTATTTGTCATTTGCCAACTTTTTAAATTAATTACTTATATTAAACGGTCATATTTTATTAAACTTTTAGTGACGAGTCTTTAGTAACGATATCAAAAATTATGTTTTTAATATTCCTAACGGTGTATATAAATAAAGATTAGAGTGCTAAAGTCATTGAAAATACATATTGGCCAAAATGACATGTTACAAGTTACAGGACAGTAATTCTCAAAAAAAAATGTCTCTAATTACAGTATTTCAATAGAATGTATTTACGACGGAAAGGTTGTAAACGGTCTTCGTATTAAAAGTAGCAACTAACTAGAACCAATGCAAGGTCCAACTGCGGAAGCACCATCTTCATACTTATTTCTGCCGCAAATCAGCAGGACCGGTACGTAGGGTGTGGTTAGCAACACGCTCTGGCACACGAAACGTTCTAACTTATTACTCGGGGCTTGCAACTTTGCAACCTATTGCTTGACCTTAGTTAGGGCAGCGATCGGGTTTGAATTAGGATATAAATACCTATGTACTCCAGAGACTATTTAACATCACGTGACAAGAAAATATCTATTTCAGCCGCAAAGAAAACGTGTATACGCTCGTCACCTGAATACATAATTATGTATTTTGCAAGGACACAACGATAGCAGAAATCGCCAAACAACGGCTTCAAAATGGTAAATTCTGATTATATTTAGTAGGTATATTATAGTTGGTAGATTATTACTAATTAGCTACATATTTTGAAGTCGATATGTAGCGATTTCTGCTATTGCTTTGTTCTTGGGAAATACGTAATGTTTAGAGCAAATGATGAACCGTGGCAAAATATTACTTATTTAGATTTCGTTCGTAGATGATTAAGGGCTGTAGTGATCACTTAAAATTAAATTAAATGTAACACACAAAACTTATGGATCTATCTATACTATATTAATTTCTACCCAGATAAGATATTGTTACGGTTGATCTATAGGGAATTTGATTACTACTTTAGAGATATTTTAGAAGTTATTTTACTCTAAGGCTTTTTTTATACCTTTTCCAACTGATTCCTTGGTCGGAAAAAAATTATTTCATTGCATTCGAAGACTATCAAAACTCACAAAAGACCTCAAGATAATAAGGTCAATGTGGTTAAAAATGATATTGTGATATAAACACGCTAATTCTGGAGGCAATTAGTTCTAAAGAGAAATAATTGAGATACATAACGATAGGTGTTTGGCGACAGATTCAACTTGAGGTTAATAACATAACTACACAGTTAGACAAGACTAGAAAGTGCTAATATAATGTTACGTGTTGAGCTCGAACCTGCGTATTTCATGAATGTACGAGCGGGCTACTCTTCAACTGTGACCGCTTAAAACTAAGGTTGCTTCAAGACAGGAGACCACATAACCGATGTCCTCGTTCGACTTATGAGCTACAACGATAACACGAGCACACAGGTGATAACGTGCTACGTCCGTACTAAGTTACGAAATTTACTCCATATCCATACATAATTATACTGTTTGTATTATATTCTAATAGAGCTGTGTATACCTACTGTTTTATTTATAGATTTAAGTTTGGTTTGATATTCTTCTTGAAAAAAGAGGACATGGCAATGATAATGTCTTTATTTGTAAGATCAAGGATTAAAACAGTTGAAGGCTGTTTAGACTTAGATTTAGACATGCCACAGGAAACAATCTGCCAACCTCTAGTAGCTGAAGAAGCGTTAGAAGAAGTAGACTCTATTTTCAATAATAAAACTGCTGTACACCTGCAAGCATCATCTGTGGATGAGAGTGGCTTGGGTATATGAAATTATATTTGACATGCTTAAAGATTTATCAGATTTGTATAAAACTAGCTATGTAGGCGACATCAGAGGATGTTCTCAAACTGATCGGCGCGACGTGGGAAACAACACACGTGTCTGTTTCACTTCTGGTTCGAAAATCTAACATTCATCTTTATGCAGAGTGTATGGAACTTCCTCACACTGAGACCAGACTGAAACAAGAAAATTTATATTTATAAAAATCTCAGATCTGAGTACAATAACAACGAAAATGAAGTCGTCAATAGATCATGAAGTGGAAAATAACCAAGTAGTTGTAGCGTTTAGAATACATAGATGTACGGTGTGATGGCCAACGGCATGACGCAGCGCGTCTGGCCTGGTTGGGCGCGATCGGGATGTCTATACTTCTATATAGATATTATAGATATGAGATAGAACAATATTTTAGCTTCCTATTTAAGTATAGTGTATAACTTCTAAAGTTTATTTGCATATTTTAATTTTGTCACAAATAATTCGATCATTTGTATTACGACCATTTTAAGTAAGTTGCTCAGAACCATATCAATAAAGTTTTAATGTAAGTATATGTCTGTATATATTATCATAGAGATCTGTATGATAGTATATAAATATCGTATAAACTGTAGTTTATAATAGGTAAAACCTTATTCTTTAATGATTTCTATGTTATTTATGTTCTGTAAATTTAACAATTTAACTAATTTGTTATAAAATTATGTAAACGAACAGATGCATAGATTTTATTTCTTGTTCGATGATGCTGTAAAAACCTACAAGGCCTTTATTAAAACTGACTACGTAAATTTCATTCTTGCTAAGATTGACATAATTTATAGGTGTGGTGGTTTACTTAGTGTTTACTGAACTAGGTTACTGCGTCCGCGATTATTCACGTAATATGCAATCTACCAGCCCTATGGGGTATGGTCTGCAATTTCTTAGTAAGAGGAAAAATTACCGCAGTGTAGTGATACTATGAAAAGAGATTGTGGAATATTTTTATACAAACGACTTACTTTTATATTACCACTCTTTGAACTTAATCAAAAGTTCAATAAACTCATAAAATAACCTCTTTATAAACCCTTCGTAATAAATTACCGCATTGTAAACATTGAATTTTAATGTTTAATCGTATATTATTAACCAAGTGTAAAATAAAGAGATTAAGCAATTAGTTATCAAATAATATTTTACATATATTTATTTTGTTCACATGTTATAAATGTGGACTTGAGAATGAAACAAGATTATAGACCGGATAATCTAATTAAATATATTACAAACTACACATTTACGTTTTATAATTATCTGTTAACTGATTTTATATTAATTATTAAAGTTGTTAGTGTATTATTTTAAATATTTTTTTTTATTAATATTTAATTAATAAGCAGGATTACACAATGTTAAAATTTATCATTCCCTATAAACAATCCTTTTTTAACCGACATCAACAAAAGACGGGAGGTTATTGAGTTTCTAATGAATTTTTTTTATGGATTTTCAGCTAAAATTTCTTTGTTTTTAAACCGATTTGGATGATTCTTTTTATGTTGGCTAGGGGAGACCTCAAGGGTGTCCCTATTTTAATTTCATTGGCATTGGACCTTCGATTTTGAAGATACACTAGGGAAGTATTCAAAATCATTGAAGTTCATTTTTGTTAAAAATTGTCTTGTTTATTAATGGACAATGAGTAATGAATGGGTACACTGAAGTAGAGTCAAGTTGCCTTTTTTGCTAGGTTTTGGGGTATAAAATCAATACCGTTTTTATGGAGCAAATATTTTTGAATTTTAAAGTAAATCTTATTTAAAAATATAACATTATTAACTAGTACTAATTAATAAAGTATAATATTAATACTTCTAGATTTTATTTGTTTATATAGTAAGCTCTCTCTGTAGGTAAGCGTTTGTTACTACGCACTAGTTATTGAAATCCTGTAATTTAATTTTCACTCATATTATTGACAATTGATAGTCTATCAATTGAGAAACTACATAAGTATTATACTTCCCGAGTACAAAATTTCATTAAAATACTTTCAAATTTACTACATTTTTGACTGTGTCTAAATGTATCGTTGACGATTCATAAAGCCTATCAATTATGGAATGACGTATGCTTCCCGTCTACAAATTTACATCAGAATCGGTTGGGAAATAACAAAAAATTATTTTTAGTTATTCTTTTTTTTTGCTATTTCTAAAAGTAATATTGAAAATTGTTATAGTCTCTCAATTATGAAATAACTTAAACTTCCCGTGTACAAAATTTCATCAAAATCGGTTAAAAATATTTTTAATTTTTAGTATTTCTATATATTTTTTAACTATTTCTAAATGTATTTTTGAAAATTCTTATAGCCTATCAAATAACCAATAATATAAGCTTTCCGTGAACAAAATTTTATACGAATCGGTCAAGCAGTATTTGAATTATCCCGACATAAAAACAGACAGACAAAAAAATTTTTAAGGGCATATTCGTGATCAGTGTCATTTTGTATATTAATTACGTTATACATATGAAATTGGCGTTTTGTACGGGAGGAATATAAAGTCATTTTTTTTCATTCCAATTGTAGCTCATCTAACTTAGTGGTTCTTTGTTGTGCAGTGTGTGGTCTTGCGTTGTCGTGAAGCAGCAGTGGCCTAGAGCGATTGACCAATCTCGGTTGTTTAGCAGCTAGTTCTTCCTTCATGGTTTGCAGTTGCTGACAATAGATATATGCCGTAATCGTTTGGCCAGATTTTAGAAAGCTGTAGTGAACGACACCGGCTCTAGTCCACCAAACACTCACAAATAACTTTTTCTGAGACAAATTTCGTGTAGGGCAGGATTTGGCTTGGTCTCCAGGATTCAGCCATTGCGACGAGCGATTCCGATTATAGTACAATATCCACTTTTCATCATAAGTAATGAGTAATGATTCGATTTACAATCCCTTCATTATTGTGTCGGTTGAGCAAAGTAATACAGCAGTCGACGCGTGTTTGCAAGTTCGATTCACTCATTAATGAGGTACCCATCGTTCAAGTTTTTTTTACTTTCCTGATTTGCTTCAAGTGGATTAAAATACAGTTTTATCACTTACCCCGAAGCCTGCAGCTATCTTTGAAGTGCTTTGTGATGGATTCGCTTCCACAATAGCCTTCAATTCTTCATTTTCCACTTTGGTCTCCGGCCGTCCACGGGGTTGGTTCCGGAGGTCGAAATTTCCTTCTCGCTTAACCCACCCATCTCCACATTAACTCGTTTTATATTAAATTCTGGAAATATTTTTTTCTATTTTGTATCTTTTATTTCAATATTAAGTTTTTATTTTGAAATATTATATAATAGCTGTGCCCGTGGTTTCGCTCACGTGGACTACAGAATGCCCGCCTGAATCTTGCTCCCCACTCCCGGCTATTTTAAAGCCTATAATTATGTAGTACATTAGTTTGCTATATCTCTTATGGTTTACTCAGCATAAGCCATTTAAGCGCCCGAATTGATTCACCATGAACAGTTTCTTTTATTTGTGCGGAACTCTAATTATTTTTCTAAAATAAAAGTAGCCTTAGTTACTCCCTATATCATCAGCTATCTATCAGTGAGTCTTGTCAAAATCGGTCTAACCGTTTCGGAGATTACCCGGAACAAACAGACAGACAAAAAAAAATTAAATGTGTTTTTTGTTATAGGTATCGTATATACTTTCATATGCATTTAGTAAAAAACTGTTGTTTTGACATTACAAACAGACACTTCAATTTTATTAAATGTATAGATTTTATTCTATGAAGCTGGTATTCCAGATCAGAGCGCTCAATAAATGGCATTGGCACTTGAATTACAAATAACGGAATTAGATCCATCAGATTCAGCAAGTTGATATTCCTTAATTTTCTGATAATATCCGAATATTGCTGAGTAAAAGACAATAAACTGGTAATCTTATATTAATTGCGTCGTGGTAACAGAGAAGTAGAATTACTCCATTTTATTATTAGATTTTCTTATATTTTCTTTACAATTATTCATTATGTTACAGGAAGATAATGTTTAACTTTAATTGTGTATTTACTAGAATATATAAGATTTTAATTAATTTTATATTTCAAAGTTTTCAAACACTGTTTTATCATTTGTGACCCGCAGAATAGTGTAGTGGCGTTTTAAACGTTCATAAGCGCCCTCGAAGGGTCTAAATTGTGAGGTTTATTTCTTAGATAGAATGCACACAAACGGCAAATTAAAATCAAAATTTCGGCATTTTGCAATTACGTCATTGTAGTTCTGGATGAGCGATATATATAAAAAAATAATTAAATAAAATATTTTTTATTTTGATTTTGATATGACAGTAACTATTAATAATAATTATAACCATCAAAAATATATAGGTACACAAACTATTCTTTGGTCTGATACTCATCAGTAACTTCAACAATCAACACTTACCTAAGTAAATCCTAAATTAACGTTGCGTACAAAATTATGTTTTCAAAGATAATTATCAGTTTTATCCGTACAATGTGTCTTTAGACAATTAAAAGTCCGTAAAATGTGTGTTAATTTGTCTTTACTCGACAAGATGGGTACAATGCACCTGTTTGTACCAGATTGGGCAGTCAAAACATAATCGTTTATGTTTATTATAAAAATACGAACTTTGTTTAAAAAAAGCTTGTTTATAAATGTGTTGACCATAGAAGATTCTTTACCTTTGCTCCCGGCGATAGCAAATATGCCAATTTCATGTACATTTTTGTTATGTAAGGGAGCCAAAGGGTTAAACAAAATTTAACGTTCAACTTAAGTAGTTTTGTTTTAGTTTCATATTAGATATGTAACCTTTGATTTATTAATATTAGCGATTGCCCTAAGGTCGAATTCGACCAGAGACTCTTTAATCATAGACTATTTTCTGTTTGACATTTGCAGTATGAACCTAAACAATGAATAATGAATCACTTGCTGTTACTTTTCATTGAGCGACAATGTCAATATTTTGTGGGGTCTAAGTTCAATAGCACTGGTCGGTGTTAGGAATCGCAGTATAAATTTGTTTATTTTAGTATATTAGTAACAGATACTATAGATAAATTTTAGCGTTCTGGACTCCTTCTCCATATAAACTTTAACCATGTCAAATCTCACAGTCTTCCGTGCACGCAATACGCTTAAATAGGTGTATAAAGTTTTTACTTCACGTATTAACATGATGATAATGATGATGATGATGATAAGTATTAGACACCTTGATGTATACTGTATGCTATTCGCTGACGGCATTGTTCGTGTTGGAGAAAATCCAGACTAACGTCTACATAAAGCTGGGAAAATGACGGGAAAACTTTAGAACGTTGGACAAAGATCATCAGAATACAATAGAATATTTATTTCTCGTCCATGCAACCATAAATGGTACATTCCTAATAGTCCTTTTTTGATTTTTGGTACCTCGGTCTGTCTAAAACAACGATGACGTTGAAGGGGGGGGGGGGGGTTAAGAACACGATAAGTGCAGAATGGATGAAATGGTGACAGGTGGACACGAATGCTTCTGAATCTTTGGAGAAAACTGTATGTAACCATTATAAGATCTGTCATGATATATGAATTTCATTGCTGGGCAACGAAAGAGACGGATGAAAGAGGGGTACATGTGGCACAGATGCGAATGTTAACATTGATTTAAGGTGTAACTATAATGGATAAATTAGGAATGATTATATGGACGTATGAAAGTCACACGACTGATAGTAAGTTAAGGAATAATATAATATGCTACCGTGGTGTAGACGTACCTATCATGAGTGATGAAAGGCATATAACTAGAGTAGTGTTAATTGTGAAGGTGGAATAATATTCTAGCAGAAGTAGGCCGAAGAAGGTATAGATATATTGTGTGGATAACGATATGTATAAGCCAAAAGGTGTGAATACTGAGATGATAGCTGATAGAGGAAAGTGGTAGAAGAAAATATGTTATGACGACCCTACATAGTGTGATGAAGATACGGTTTAAAGTGGAGATATACTTTTAACACTTGATGCGACGCGACGCTACGCGGAGAGAAAGGAACAGAACTCTGTTATAAACCGATATAGCAGACGATTGCGTCGCGTCGTCGCGTTTGGTGTTAATAATGTATTTCTGGTCAAACAAATTAGTATAATGTGATTTGACTCAACACGTGTCACGTTGCTTCGAGTAACGTGGCGTGTTAAAAGTATGTTTCTGGCTTTAGAGAACGAAGACGAAAACATACTATCTAGTATTTAGTATCTTTATGAAAAATTTAAAATATCATGTAAATATAACACTTAAATATGTTTACAATATTTATTGACTTAAATAATTACATATAAGTACATAATATATCGTAATGTTACTGCAACGTACGTGCGTAATCGTGAATTGCATAATAGTAATTTTACACTATAGAAAGTAATAATTTCTAATCTCAATGCCACCGTTATCTTAATATGATGCTGGAGTAGGTATACTAATGCTATTAACTTTAAAACTTACGTTATTAAGTTTTTAAATTGTATGGTTTGTAGGGAATTCTATAATGCTCACTTGGCTATGTACGACCCTCAAGTTGAAAATTTGTGTTCAAGCACCCGGCGGCGCGGCGTGGCGGCGCGGCGTTGGGTTTCTGTAGCTGCAGTTGAAAACCAATCGAAAGTTTCAAATAAACGTGATACTATCTTCGGCTACATCATCACCACTTTAACTGTGACACAGCGTCACTGGGTATAAAATATAAAATCAACTGATTCCATTCAATACCATTTTAGTGTTTAAATACTAGCGCTAGCTTATATATAGGTAAATAACAAAAAACCAATATATATTAATTAAAATACCTTGCCATGACAGTGTACAATCGCTTCCATTCAGAGTCCGTTTTTATGCAAATAAATATAATCGAGTATGTGTAATATTTGTGTACGAGATAAAATTCATATGTATAACAAAAGTAGGCTAAGGTTTACCGCTATCAAATAGGCCTCACTATGTTTTGTAAGTAGTGCGATGCGTAACAAATATTTCAATTGCAATATTATATGTACGTATTTACTCCTGCATTCCTGTTACTAAGGGAATTAAAATGTTTTATCTGGGACCATGATATGCGCAGTCTTTGTCAGATTATAATAGCGCAGGGAAATGTAAGAGTTCTAGATTTTTTTCCATTCGATAATCAATATAATAAGTACAGATATTTTTGGTGTAAATCAATAATGCCTGTGTTCTATTCTGAAAAGTAGAGTTGGCTACAAGAATTAACACACTTGTGCCCTATTTGATTGAATTGAAATAGTCCTGTTTTAATTGCTTTATAAATAGGTATGAAGTTGAATGAAAAAACTGTAACGAATTTTTTTACAATATACAAATTTTAAAATTATATATAAATTCCACCCTGTATGCTAACTGTCTTTTAAAAATTACAAATAAATAAAAAGAGCCTACATAAATATTTGTGTAAGTAGAAATCAATATCCATTTACCTAAACAATTAATGTTCGGATGATGAAACAGTTTAATGAGAAGGCTTATTTTTTATTTCATTTAAGTGGTTATAAATGTTATAGCGGATAATATATATATATATATATATATATATATATATATATATGAAGAGGTATATGAGCGATTCCAGTATACTACATATCAATATTGTAGTATAATTTATATAAAGAAAATGATAGAGCTTTATCGCTGTGCGCGCATCACGCAAAAACTGCTGTATTTTTTTAAATGTTTTACTTCGTAGGTACTTGGTCTTATCTAAAAAATCGTGATTCGTTCTTCGTGTCTTCATTCAATAAAAAGTTATTAAAGTTTTTAGAAACTACGACTTTTATAAGCACTACAAATTCAGCGATGTGTTGCGAATGAAGTCGCGGACGGTTGCTAGTCATTTATATATGTAGGTACCTACATGTATTTCTTAATGTAATTATAGATATTTTATTTATCTTCACTCTCTTTATTCTATACAAAGATTGAAAATGATATATCATTTGGTATATATAGGTCACCAGTTATCAATTTTCTCAGTTATCATAAGCTACGCCGATACGACTGCAAAATGTTCTATATCAAGACTTTGCTGCAGTATTATTCATTGTAAATGTTATATTTCTAGTTATTTCCACATTAGATCCACGTTCAGGATTGATTTGTATCAAATTATATGAATTTTACCAACGATAATACCAAAAATGATGATTTCATATGAAATGATTATTAATTATGCAGTATCACCACCGTAATGTTAAAAGGAATAAATTGGGCTAGTTGTATTGTAGAAAAATAATGAAGGTTCCGAGAAAATAAAATAAACTAAAGTAACAGTGTCCAGTCCCTTTCGCCACCGCGTCGCGCCGCGCCGTGGCCGCTTAGAAATTATACGCAGACGATGTCACAGGTAAAAATAATAAACAAATAATGTATAAACTATCGTCAACTTGCTAATATTATTGTAACCAATTGCAACAGGGTATATGTATTAAAAACGATATTTGTTGTTTCAGAAAAAATGTTTCTGCGTTCAACTAAACCTAATCTAAATCCAAATATTATCCAACTAGCGTTTGCCCGTGACCTCGCTCGCGCCGAGTTTAAAAAACATAATTTTTATATGATTTCTTTATACTAATCTTGAACCACCGTTAAACCCCTTTAGATGTTGAATTTTTAAAAATCCTTTCTTAGCGCAGGGACGTCTTAATATCTATCTGTATACCAAATTTCAGCCCAATCCGTTTAGTGGTTTGAGCTATCTGTTTATAGATCATTTTATGTTATAATATATTTAGATTAAATGAAATAATGTATTACAACGATGTTAAGCACGAACAAACAGCTAAACACACCCAAATCAGTAGTCGTGGCAGTACATAAACATGGAAGAGCAGTGGCCGCGCGTTTCACCGTGGCGCGTGGTCGATATAACGCGATCTAATTCGAAAGCAATACGCCTTTCACATTGCGACCGACGGTACCGACGCGTACGATACGTTTGCCAGTACTGCTAGTGAATCGTATTGTCTTACTGTGGATAATCAATGATTTATTGTTAAGCTTTAGCAAGTTTGAAAGCGTTGAATGCGTAATAATAAATACTAGGCAACATTTTCAACAAATACATGGTGTTACGTTTGAAATACGAATGTGCCGATAGTTAAAATAAAAGAAGTAAACAATAATCATCTACTATTCCATTTTAAACACACATAGTATAAGTAGAGTCGCTTCCCGCCGTCTGCCACTCTGTACGCTTGATCTTTTAAACTATGAAACTGACTTTAATACAGTTTTACTGTCATTTAGTTATCTTTTTACGGAATGTTTATATATACTATATACAATACATTCCAATTCAGTTTTTGTATAGTAGAGAAAATTAAATTGTAATCAAGTCGTCAAAAAATGATATTCGGGCGCTTACATGGCTAAACTTCATGAGATACATACATCAAAATAATGTGTTAAAGACTTGTGGCTGTTCAAAAAGCCTAGAGAAAAGTCCGCGATAAGGTTGACTGACAGTAACCATTTTTATCTTCAACATAATAATTAAAAATATTTCGTTATTTGCGAAGTTACTTTCTCCAACAGTAATAATCCTTATCCGGATACAAATAAGTTGGGAATTTAATGTAGATTAAAATTGTCCTTTATATTAAAATCGTAGAAGATATCACTGATTCAAAATTACGCGCAACCAAAGAAATCATTTACAGCGTATGCTATCACTACCCGCGTCGCGGTCTACTTATGAGATATGAATTGTGCGTCGCGAGCTAAGCGTACTATTCGTAACTATTAACAATACTACAGCGATAAATTCTAAATCAAATCCGTGCGAAGGTGGGGCGGGTCGCTAGTAATAGTATAATAACTTTACATTCCTATCTCAAGTACAGTCTTTAAATTAGTTAAAATGGCTAATAGAGCTTATTTAAATCTATAAAAAATAATAATATAAACTTTCGATTTTAAAGTATTACGATAAGCGACCCTTTACGTACTAACTTCAGAGATATAAATATCGGTAGTAAGTATAGTATTATAGTTATGTAAAAATAACTATAATATATCTTTATATTAATGAACAGATAAGATCTCTAGCTGTATTAGGAGACACTCATCAACAAAAAAATAATTTATATGCCTATATTATAGACACGATCATGTATACGTTACAAATTTCTCTTTACACTAAATCTGTAATAAATAAATTTAAATACTTTATGAAATAAATAATAATTTTCCAAACATACATACATACACATCTGATGATATCAACAACACATGATATATAATTCGTCGAAAAATCGATTGTATATATATGGAAAAGCCAAAACCGCCTTGCAAGATCTAAGAAGCTCGGAACAACAAGAGGTGAAAAGGTCGGCCAATCTGCACAAGAACGTCTTTAAGGGAGAAAGTTTATATATATACTGTAGAATTAAATAAATATATGTATACGAGTATCGAAACGTGTTACAAAGTAGATCAGTCAATCTTCTTAGTGTGTAATGAAAACTAATGTTAAATTTATTCGATTTTGTAAAGGGTTTTTTAACATTGTTTTTCTATTTCAACAAGAAAGAATGAGGTGTGTTAACAAGATATCTTTATATTTATATAATTAACTCTTATAGTAGCTAGCTGAATGCTAATTCTTCTCGTTGTGAAAATAAACAATAGTAGTACTGTACACATTTATTGCAGGGGGAAGCTCTTTCGTAATTATTAATGTTTTCCAGTAGAGTTTAATTATGTTCAAGAGCAAACGTACAGACATTACAACACATATCTCCTTTATTAACAAACGCCAATAAAGGTAATATTCCATCTAATTTGAAGCGTTGATAGCTCAGTTGGTAGCATACAATGTACGGACACCACATCGATCGACGTGAATTCGAATCCCTGTAATGAACCTGAGCTTACGGTGAAAGAAAACATCGTGATGTAACCATAGTATGATGAGGGGGTATTTTCAAAAGCCCGCCAGGTTAGCTACCACCCTCAAGTTGAAAATCTGTCACCAAGCACCTCTATAGGTATGTTCCGGCAGCTGCACTAGAGAGCCAGTTTCCCCACTAGGCTTAGCGTGTCACCATCTTGGGTCACATCATCACTTAACATCAGGTGAGGTTGTAGCCATAAAGATAAAACCTATAAACTATTATTCTTAATCTCAGTTATAAACGATAAAAAATAAGAAAGTTGTTGACTTTGACGTCCAGAGCTATGTAACTATTGTTATTAGAATATGACACGATTCGTTGAAAATTCGCGTAGGCAGATCTGTGACGTGCGGAAAATCAGTTGACAAGGTCGAAACACTCAAACGTGAGGTCGCATATAACTGACATACTGTCGATACTGACGTATGCTTTTAAAGGATAAATAGGCCGTTGATGAATTTTAACAAAGGGAACGGTATAAACGACTGAGCCGGTGATACCATTCTTGGATGAATATAAAATTTAAATGTTGAATAAAAATGTCACTGTCTCAGTTTTGTTTTACGTATCAAATTCTGATATGGGAATTGTGTCATTTCGGTGAAATATAACGTTATTGTATTCATGTCTATACACGTACATGGTGGATCAAGCTGGTTTAAGCCATTAATCGGGCACGAAACCAAACTCAGAGCTGCTACTGAGCATTTCATAGGAAAAACTCAATAACACTTTGCTCGACCTGGGATTCGAACCCAGAACCTTGCTCATAGCAGTCGCGCTAACGACCTCTAGACTAACGAGGCGGTCGATGCACGTATGTAATGAGATTAATAATAGTTTTCAGGGTCTGAACATTTATATCCATAACCTTGCACTTTTACGAGTCAATATTATAGCATATGGTAACGGGTATGATTAAATTAACAAATAAATTTGTAAATGATTCTTTTAAACACTCTATGGTGTTATGCTATACAAAGTTACCAAGCCAACTAGACGAACTAATGGAATCCTTGTCCATACAAAAAGTTAAATAATCACAAAAGCCGATTACCAATCTTAAATTAGTGACAGTTGTCGAAAATTATATAATGATGATAAATAAAATATAAAGATAAATTTGTATTTTTTTGCAATCAGTAAATATAACGAGTGATATCACATTTGTCAGTTGTCTACTGGTTTGGCCAAATAATAAGTATTTATTTTTCTTATTGTACTGTTTTAACTACAATACTGAGTAAAATATCATACATCACAATAATTTAGAGTTTAATAAAATGAGGCCCTTTAGAACTAAATTATGTGTGATAGATTAAGGAGCAAGCATCAACTTACAGAGTGAAAGTTCGCTTTCTTACCGTCTTGTGTCTACTTCGACCGTGGAAAAGATATTTACTCAATAGACAAGACACCATCAATAAATTTTTAAAACTTAAAAAATACTTTTAGGTTCATAACGTCCAGCTTAGCATTTAGATCGGAACAATAAAACCACAAGTAATTATGAACAATAATAATCGATTAAAACGCGATATACTTCAATTAAAGATTCTCTAATTATACGGTTTCTGTACGGCCGATGTAGAAAGTGATCTGCCAAACGACATTCTTCAATTGATAACGACAACAGAGTCATTAATTTTTTTTCTAATAATTTGTAATAAGAATTAGTACAAATGAGTATTAAACAAATAATAGTTAATAAATATTATAGAATGTGTAAAATTTATACATAAATAGAAACATTGACTTACTGATTTATACACACTGACAGATTTATAGCTCCTGGCCCGGCAGACGTTGTTCTGTCCTTTCCCATATTCTATAGCCTGACCACAGCGCCATCTATCCCGATTTCTTCCCTTAAAACTTTTCCAGGATTTACCAACGAAACAAAACAAGATTTATGCATATCCATTTTTTGAATCGTGAGTTATGGTTTTGACGAGAGCAACATTGTTATAGCTTCCAACGCGGGAAATAGTGCACTCTATATAACACTTCTATTTAATTAGTTATATACGCATAGTTTTTTAAATATAATATCACAGTAAAGTTATACAACTGTGCCTGATGGTAAGCATAGTACAATCCAGAAACAGTGGTTGCCTTCTTCACAATTCACCGCCAGTCATTGCTGTCATGCCGACCTGTGTAAAAATAAACAGGTTTTGGACCAGCTGGTTCCGAAACGAGACACGCATAAGCGAATCACTCGGACATGTTTTAAACTGCTTTTCACTATAAGCATGGTGCTCGCAACCCAGTTGGGCATCGGCCAGCTTAGATAGGGTCCATGACGTACTACAGTTAGTCACAGATGCCGACTTAGCGATTGATTCCCTCGTCGACCACCTCCAGGTCGGCATCAGAGAGGCCTCGAGAGAGGCGAAGGTGGTGAACGATCGCCGCTTTGTGCTCGCTGCCGACCTCGAAAGAGGCCCGGGCCTCCCACTGACGTAAGGTGGAGTGTCTCGATGCTAGTTTGGAGAGCCAGTGCTTCCAAAACTGCGACAATATGGACACTGCATATGTCAACGGAATCGAAACCTCGGTACAGAAACTCAGTTCAGTTCCCCCCACGGATACCCTAACCCCAGTCACGTCTGACGAAGTCTGTTCAGTCATTAAGGGCTTTAAGTTCAAAAAATCTCCCGGTCTTGACGGGATCAGGAACGAAGTACTCAAACTTTTTCCCGATCATCTCATAGTACTCTTGGTTTGAACATTCAATGTAAACGTCGCCCACGCTATTTCCCAGCCGCCTGGAAAACGGCCATAGTCATAGGGATACATAAACCCGGCAAACAAGCATCGCTTCCCGATAGCTATCGCCGGATTAGTCTCTTGAATACCTTAGATAAAATCTATGAGCGGCTTCTTCTGAACCTTGATAGATTATAAAAATATACCCTTCGGAACCGTTCGGGTTCCGCGCTCGACACTCTTGTACGCAAAAAGTGCAACACCTCACGGAGCACATAGCGACTAATTTCGCGAAAGATAAACCTTACCGTACGCTTGCGGTGTTCTTCGACGTCGCGAAGGCATTCGATAAGGTCTGGCACGCCAGACTGATATACAAGCTAGACCACTTACAATTCATAGATAGATTAGTTCATATCATCCGCGACTACCTCACCGAACGCACCTTCCGCTACCGAGTGAAAGGTGTACTTTCCATACCCCATCCTGTACGCTCGGGCGTCCCGCAAAGCTTCCTTCTGGCGCCTTGCCTTTTCAACCTATACGTCAGTGACCTACCCCGTCTCTCCGAGATCGAAGTAGATCCACACGCTGACGATGCAGTCATTTACGCTTCTAATAGGCACAGACTTCATCTCAGAGACACCGTCCAAGTTACCATTACCACTCTCGGTAAATGGAATCGTAAATGGCGCATAGCCATCGAACCCTCCAAGAGCGCCGCGATTATCTTCGACCCTAGCAAAAAAGAGATCCCCGAGGGTATCAAACCTCTCAAGCTATTTAAAGACAAGATCCTCTGGGCCACCGAGACTACATATCTCGGTGTGACCCTCAATAAAAAGCTCACCTTCGACTCTCATGTCCGAACTGTTAGGAACAGAGCCGCAAGGGTCATAGGTCGACTACAGCCCCTGACTGTAAGCAAAAGTCTCTGAAATACAAGCTTACTCTATACAAAAAGGTGTGTCCGCCCGCTTATGACATATAGTTGCGCCGCATTCGCACATATGTCAAAATCTAATATCCATACATTCCAAGTCATCCAAATGCGATTCTTCCGTGAAATCAACAAAACCCCTTGGTAGGTTCGACAGCAAGACCTCCATAGAGATATGGAACTTGCTTCGGTCGAATCGTACATCAAATATCTCTCAAGATCGTATTTCGACACTGCGTCGAATCACGCGAATCCTTTGATCAAAGGCACCGCGACTTACACCCCAAAACTGAACGTCCCCCGCGATCATGTCATTACCGATCCCGTTGATAAGATTAAGGAAATAAACAAATACTACTCCACCGTCTCTCCAAACAGAGCGTGCTCGCGCCCACGCCCGCGAAACCACCGTTCTTTCTGCAGGGTACGGGTGACTAACTTCGGGCCCGCACACATACCGCCGCTACCTCTCTCTCGCGGCAACTCAAGCCTAGGTCCGTTCCTAGGTGTTAAACCCTTGAGTCTGGCAGCCGCCCGAGCGGTACAGGTGCCACTGCACTTGTAATCACTTAGCTACCCACACATATCATTATCATTACACACAATATGTTCATACATACGTGCACACCACATAGGTACATAGATTCTGTAACGAATTTTTTTTTTATGCTAGTTATTGTAGACTATATTTCAGATCAGGAGGGAATCCTCCTGAATAGGAGGCATTGACATGTATTTATGTATATGTTAGTTTAGCTCAAATTTTACGGATAGGAATTAGTCAGATCTCGTCTTCTTTACAATTGCGGCAACAGCCCAAACCGAGGTCCGGACACTTTGGCGACCTTACCCGCTTGTTGCCCACGTTTTCGCGGCTGAGTGCATCAAGCGCTCGCCTCCAAACCCGGTAAAGCTGTAAAAGCCATCAGCGGCTCTATTTTTGGATAGGGCCCCTCAGGCTAACAGTAAGGTCAGGTCGAAAAAAATAAATAAAAAAACCCGGTAGGGCTGAGTACAGCCTTATCACCTGGCTAACCACAAATAATATAATATTTATAAAAGAATAAACTAATATAAAAACAGTCTTTCCAGTGAATTTATGTCTACGGTGGCCACTATAATTGAGCAGAACCCGTGTGACGGTTTTCCCTACAACGCGCAATGGTGTAGGTTAATGTATTGTCACTTTCTTGGCTCTCGGCCGCTGCATCGCTAATTGTTTGATTGTTAACCTACTAATTCAATCGGTTTTAGAAAATGTTGAAACTTATTCTCATTTAAGAACTGTTTCTCTTCTATGACTTGGATGTTAATTAGCATCTAACTTTTACTGAAACTAGCTATTTGTATTCTCCTTTGTTTGTGTAAATAAAAATTAGTTTAGTTTTTTTTTCGCTTACAGATCAAATGCTTGTTAGTACCAAAGTATAATATGGAATTTTAGCTATTTGTGGTATACATTTTGTAAATCCCGACTGGGTCACAACCACTATGCTTATGGAATAAAGTTGGTCATAGTGATTAGTTATTTGAAGAAGATGTTTAGATTTATTCTTGCCAACTCGAAATATAAAAAATGAATTTTCAATGTCTTGTCACTGCTATAATTATTCCATTTCAATTAGGTACCTAATAAAATGATCTTTTAATATTTGCAGTAAGTACAATGAAATATTTGTTTGTTTGAAATTGGAATTGTTACATTTCGCAATCAATCAAGTTATAAATGGCTGTGCTGAAACGTTGAGTCGAGAAGACGCCCTTACTCGAAATAGTATCGATGCGGTAAATTCTTTAATAATAAATTAACAAAACTGAGGTCTTTCATTCGATCGAAGTCCAACAATTATTGGCAACTGTTCAAGTACGCACAATGCACTAAATATTTACCTGCTCGCCGCTATTTGATGTCAGACCACTGAATTGTGTGATCATCCACTTTTCATTTGATCAGCTACTCATTCGTTGCATCTCTATTTAGGCGGGTGTAGGTGTGAGCTATTTTTTTTTTTCAATATCCGTTTATAATTAGATTACTGATGTTTGGCAGACATTTCATTGAAAACGTCTCGTTGCTGGGCTGGCGAAGACGAATGTTTACAAGACAGATTGCCAACCGAATTATATTTTCACCTTAGAGTGAGTAATTTAAAACATTATTTTCTGATTCGTTTTCTTTGTTCTTATTGTTTGAATTTGGAAGGTCTTCAGTTAATTCTACTTCAGTGACGTGAAGGTGACGATTGTATAAATTGTGTCGTGAATTAATTGGAGAGTCATACAGTCTAATTAATGATACTGTAGACTGAATGATAATTAAAGTAATAAGAAGTTCAATAAATATATGTAAAGGCAGGAGAAAAGGATTAGCTAAGTAAACGATGGAAGCGAGTAAAACACAAACAGCTAGGAAATAAAAGAAGTAGATATGAAAAGACGGAGGACATAGATTTTAAAAATAACCCTGATCTGCGTAATGCGTAAAGTACGGCTAAAAAAACTAATGATAATGACGATAATGTAAATAAACCAGTACAATTTAAATTTTTTATATTATTTTAGAGTGGTAGAAACTATGAAAGGGTTGATAGTGAAAGCACCACAGCCACACCTATTTCTGCCGCAAAGCTAAAGTGCAGCTGTGTTCCGGTCTGAATGGTGTGGTTGGCAATATGTACTGGTACTTGAGCCATATTGTCTTATTATTATCAACCTATTAATGACTGACCTCAGTTATAATTTAGCTTATTCTGAAGTTGGCTATAAATTGCTATGGACTGCAATGACCATTTAACATAAAGGGTACTGCATACCTTTTTACTATTTCATATCATTAAAAACACTAGAAAACGTTATTATTGGATGCCTTATCCTGGTTCATTCTAAAGTAAGACTTTGCAGAACTTGGAACTAAAATTAGAAAATATTTAATTTGATATCAAATTTTAAATTAATATTAAAGATCAGGTAGACAAATTAATTGAACGGATGACTGTGGATTGAATGACTTAGAAATGAACGACGGAGTTTTAGATATGTATATAAAAGTGTAACGGCAGAAAGAATTGGAAAAAAAAGACGAGTACACGGAGTTCGATCTAAAATTGAAAATTGCTTATTTAAAACCAGAAATACAAGACGTTTTAACAAGAGTAACAGGTTTTATTAAATTAGATGATACATACATATTATTTTCTAATAAAGTAGGCTGCACACAAAATATATGGTTTTATAATTTTATTATGATTGTGACTACGATCTCAATAAATAAATACTTACTGTTGGTAGATAAAAATCATTAAAAGTTTTTTATGCATTTATGGAGGTAAATAAGCGTATGGCCCGCCTGATGGTAAGCGGTTGCCGGAGCCTAAGGACGCTTGTAACACTACTGGTATCACCAGCACATTGCTGATCTTGAACCTGCTTTTCCCAAGGTTATTTGGCTGCAATCTTCTGTATAGTAGAGGTATTTCACATTTTCACCAATCGGACTGCCTCAAGTAGTGGGAAATCTCCAAATAAATTTCTCTGTGCCCTACCTATCTTAAAACTGCAATCATGGTGTCCAATAATATTGGTAGATAAAAGTCATTAACATTATTTATTCTTCAACCATGAAAGATTATTTGGAGAAAATATGGTAAATTTATCTATTTAGCACACAGGTCATTATCACGTTTGTATTTCATAACTACACAAATAGGTGCTATATTACTGAATGTTTCCATGAAAAACTGAATATAATTTACCCGATCATAGTTTATAGCCTGTAAACGGGCCAGGAGAGGAGGATCATGGAAGGAATCGATGGACAACGAGGTTACGAGCCGTGGGCCCGAGTGCGCACAAGAAGCGTAGTAATAAGGTCGCGGACGCGGCGGAGTGGCGCCCGCCGGTCGACGCCCCACACTAACTAAAGCGAATTTTATTGTATTCATATACTATGTTCTAATTATACGTTTTCCTGTAAACACTTTTTTAATAAATATTGTAAGTTAAAGAACTCTTGTAACTGACGCGGGTATTAATAGTGTCACGAATGCAAAGAAAACTAATGAATTATCGCTGTTTACTTTGACTTCTGCTTTATTTTTGGTACTGAGATGAAAATATAATTTAATCATAATCGTAAAATAGAAGAACTCAGAAAATGGGGATGCATCCACAAATATGTAGCTATAACAATTATAGCATAAATGTACCACCCGATAGTTGGTCTTATAGTATGACAGAGGCTGATTCCGAAAGCAACTATAAAGCGCATAATTAAAACAGTCTTTTAAACATATTCATGGTTGTCACACACGTCAAATAATTATAGGTTTAGCGTTTCACAACAATCTCATCTGCTGTTAAGTAACAATGTGGTAGCACGCTAAGACTAGTGGGAATATTGGCTCCCAAGTACAGCTGTTGGAATACACCTATATATGGTTGGCGATAGGTTTTCAACTTGAGATTGGTAGCTAATCACGCGGACATTAGTAAATACCTTACCAATACGATATTTCATCACGATACTTTCCTTCACCGAAAGCTAGGGCTCATATTATAGTGATTCGAACTCACGTCGATCAACGCGGTGTCCGTACATCCTAAGTGAGTCATCACTGTTTCAAATCATGCTACTATTAAACGTTTGTATTGTTTCCTCCATTATTGTAGACGTCCTTATTTTTAAATAAGCCTACAACAAAGCATCCATACGATATTTTCGGTATATGAAGAACTGTCCCACGAGTATCACAAGCCTTGAAAAATAAAAAATAGTAATATTATAATAGTAACAATGAATTTAAGTAGCTGACATAAATTACTTAAAACTGTCACTATTTCTTACGTACATTATGACAGCGTATAATTATGAAATATTAACTAAATTTTAAGATTTAACCGAAGCATATTATATCGACGTTAGTTGCCAATCTTATATGGTATTTTCATGCTAATACTTAAGTGGTTCATAGTTATAATTATCAACATGCATAAATATAATAGTGAAAAAAAACTTTAATAAGAATCTACTATACCACGCCATACTCCAGGTGTATCATCCGCCATACTCCATAGTGCACACTTATTTTGTCGCGTTCCTGTATCAGCTGGAGTATATCCAGTAAACAAACGGGGTGGTAGGGATCTATAACCTACGGGTTCGCTTCCACAAGACACCTAGTGATGAACCTGTCACTGTTAGTTTCTTCTGGTTTGTCGTGTTTCGGGATCAACATATCCAGCAACTGAGAGTCTCGCAGATTGTAAATGTTTCGGTAGTCGCCACTGTTTTTGGATTATTATTATTATTTATATTACTATATTACTGTACTTACCATCAGGCACCAGTGTCTAACTAATTAAAGTTTGTACATATGAATCTTTGCTCACAACTGTCATGAATAAGTTGGCAGAAACATTTATGTTACGTTAACAGGTCGTTTATGAAATAATACTTATGTAATACGTTAATTTAGAATAGAAAACAATTGAAACATCTGTTTGTATATTCAACGCGTGACCGGCCGATTGTTATTCGTGGCCCAACTATTGCAACAACTTGCAAATGACGTCGCGGTTTAGAGTTCCATGACCTATGGTTTTGACTTCCGGTGAAGCGCGTGCGACGCCGCGCCGCGTCGCGTCTCGTGGCGAGATCGCTTTCGCTGTACATGTGTGACTATGATAAGGAACTGGGGCAACTAAATTTAACTTGAACCTGTGTTTTTTCTAGACATTTATTAATCTTTTTTGAGAAAATACAGTACTATTAGTATTGGAAAATTGTCAAGTATTGGAAAACCAACTTCAATGATTTGAAGAGTTCCCTTCTGTATCTTCGAAGTTCAAAGTCAAATGCCAATGAAATTAAAAGGTGATCCACCCTTGAGGTATCCCCTATCCAAAAAAACCACCCAAATCGGTTCGCTTTTAAAAAGTTACAAATTCATAAAAAAAGAAGATATGGCAAAACATGCATAAAAAAAAACGAATTGAGTAACCTCCTGTCTTTTGTTGAAATCGGTTAAAAAGTAAATTGTAAATACATATAATTGTATAACCAAACAGTATCGATCAAATATTATAAATAATTATGTATTAACGTTACGATATTTTACGATTCATATAAATTCTAATTTATTAAGGTTTCGTACATTAAAATAAGTTTATAAAAGGTAAGTACGGGCTTTATATTGATTATTTATTATTATTCGTTGAAATAGATACTTGGTATAGTACAGCGAAAACTCTTTGGAGATTTTTCTTTACCTAGGGCTGCTCGACTGGTGAAATTCCTTCACCATACAGAATATCGCAGTCATGTAGCTTCGTGTTGTGTTTCTGTGATGTGTACGGTTTTCAGAGCATGGAGAAGAGGTTTCAAAGTCGGCAATGCTCTAGTGATACCTAACTGCTTACCATCAGGGGAGCCGTACTTTCGGGATGGTGGTATATGTATCGGGGATGGGACCCACTTTTCATATAATAAAACCTGTCACATTATTTCGTTTCAACGTTTAGCGCATCAGGATCAGTCTGTTTATAATGACTGATTACGCAGTCGGTTCACAGTTGCGATGTAGTTATGTTAACTGGACCAAAACCGCATATAAACTGCAATAATGCGGCTAACTTGCAGCACAAATGCATCAAGCAATGATGGCTCAGTAGGTTTGGCAGTATATACGGACTCCGCGTAATGGGCTTAAGCTTTCGGTGAAGGAAAACAAGGGGATGAAACCATAGAAAGGGTGTTTTCTAATGGCCGCCTAGCTAGCTACCACTCTCAAGTTAAAAATCTGTCGCCAACCACCAATAGATATATTCCAACAGCCGCATTTGAGAGCCAGTCTTTCACTAGGCTTAGCATGCTACTATCTTGGGCTAACTCGTCGTTTAAGATCAGGTATAATTGTGACCACAACGCTGAACTTATAAGGAAAAAAAAGATGAGATGATACAAGTGCCCTTATGTGAGTTCTGCGTTATGATGTGCAAAGGCCGGCGTGATGACAATGATTCTCGAAACATCCTGTCCTCTCGGATGTCACCGTTGTTCTCAGAATCTATTTACATTTAAATAACGTGCAAACATTTTGCTCAGCTCTGATATAAAATTGTGAGACGCTCTACTCTTGATTTAAACGTAGCTAGAAGAATATTGACTTTTCTACACTATTAACATAAATAACAATACGAAACCCTGAAATAGGAAAAACATTATAAATAAAAGGTCTCTGAAGAAATCGTTATTTGAATGAGATTATCATCAACAATAATGTAAAACAGTATTTTTTAAATACACAGGTATTTTTGCATGACGATACTAAACGTGACAGATTATGTCCCGGAATCCGAAGGTTCGGACTAAAACAATGAATCATAAGTAGATATAAACACCTGATGAGTAATGCAATGTGACTTTGATGCACTGGATGTATTGCATAATTACGTTTGGAATAAAAGGAACAATATATTTTTTGCTATGTGTACAAAATTCCGATCAGTATTTTTTCTATAAAACTATATAAGTTCGATGTCGAAATTTGAAACATAAAATAATTTGATTTTGGAATCTCTTTTATCTAGCGTGCGTTCTACAAACTATCATACAGTATAAGTCACAGACATACATAAGTAAACTTTTACATTTTTTATTCCCTTAAAGCGGAATAATTGCATAAAATAATAAATGAAATATTCATCGTCGTTTTTTGATTCTACTGAGCGTACCTTCCAGGCACAGTGCTGTTTTTTTGACGTGCTACTATATAAAGAAAATTTTCAATTTAATGATGACATCTCGTGACCAACAGACAGACTGTTGTATAGTACTTTTCCCGTATCACTCCATTATGTTTATGTTCGACTCAGGTTACATCACAGCGAGAGATACCTACCGTATTCTCTCTATCCTATCTTGTCTTCCTCGGTGAACTTGTAATCCTAATATAATAGTTTATAAGTAATCAGAAACTGTACCCTGGTAATGATTAGATATTTTTAGTTTTATTACTTCTAACATTAAATATATTTTTTTCTATTGATAGCAATTTTTTTTATCCTTATAGGTTTAGAGTTGTGGCCACAATCTGATCTTAAGTGACGATGTGGCCGAATATGGCAGCACGCTAAGCCTAGTGGAACACTGGCTTTCAAATGCAGCTGCCAGAAAACACATAGGCGTTTGGCGACAGATTTTCAACTTGAGGGTGATAGCTAGCCAGGCGGGCATTTAGAAAATTTATAAGCGGGACTTTTTATAGTCCTATAATTCTATTTTATACTTAAGGGCTATGCTCGCAGTTTTTTTGCGTGATCTAATCAGAACTGAGGAGATTCACATAAGAACCAAGGTAGCTGACATAGCTCTAAGAGTTAAGTTAGCCTTAAGTAGTAGTGGATAGCCAATGGGGCCGAAGAGTTCTCGAGTGGCTGCCACGTAGGTATCGGAAGACACCGCGTGGGCAGACCCATCACAAGGTGGACTGACGACATGGTAAAAGTTGCGGGAACCCGCTATATGTAATCAGCGCAGGACCGCTCATTGTGACTATTGTTGGGGATGCCTATGTCTAGCAGTAATCGTATTTTGGTTAAGTTTATAATGATGATGATTTTAATACTTAAGAAAAAACAATCGCGTAATACAGCCAAAAGCGCTGCATTTTTGTAGCTCAAAACACGCCTATTGTTTTTGCTCTTATTATTCAAAAAAGATGTGTTATTACTTGGTAAATATTTTCGATTCTATCATAACGAATGTTTCTCATTTTGAAGCTTATATATAAATACTTAATAGTACTACTTCTCAAAACGAGTATAAATCTTATTGAAATTCGTGAGAATTGCTTTGTCCATATTAGTACTAGTATCTATTATTAATGAGTTTTAAAAGTAAATAAAATACATTAAATTAATTTATTTCTAAAATAACATCATTCCGAAAATAATCCAAAATTATGATAGAAATCGATCTATCGTAATTATTTAATTGTATATAAAATGTACGAATTTTTAAGCATAATAAAGCTATCGCTTGTAATTTTATGTTATACTTTCATCATTTCTGTAGACAATTTTATTTTTGTTTTTAAAAAGGTAATATATTAAGTTACGGTTTACGCATTAACGTGTAAAAAAACGGCAAGCTCAAGGTTTTCCTAATGTCACATACTTTGCACAACGGTTGACATTTAAAAGTGTGTGTATACTTCCCCGTTTAATAACAACTAAGTTTTTGTTGTTTGTCATACAGACGTGTTCATGCCATTAATTACACGAAGCCATGGGTAGGATATGTTACTTATACTTGACATTTGTGATCTCACATGATATTCGACGTATAAATCGACTAAAGATGGATATTTGTAAATGATTCATACATTTACAAGAATGTCGTTAGGCGGTATAACTATTTACATAAAATGAAAACCACTAGAATGCTTATAGGCAAAGCATTTCTGTGCCTAGCCAAAGCAAAACCTACAAAAACATTTACCTACCTACCTAGCCTAGTACAAAAGTCGATATTAAATCATAGAGGAAAACTTGAAAGTAACTGAAGTTCTGTTAATAAGTAGTTTTTCTATTGTCAATAAAGCATTTGGCTATCAATAGATCATGTAATTAAATGTAAACTTATAGAAAAACTTGACAAGAAAGCAACCCAAGACTTTAATAACAGATCATGAAATATTTATTATCATTAGCCTTTCTCTATCCAGTGGTAAACATAAGTCAATTGGGACTCCACCCGATTCTCAGCACTCCTTCGCTTCCGACTATACCATTTCCATTTCTTTATTTTCTCGATGACAGCTCCTGTGAAAACTTGAACGAGCGTCTTTTTTACATTATGTATGCATTGTTTTATTAAAATATGACGTTTACACACGTACAAGGTTATACCAGAGTCGGAGAAACTGATAGGGATGGAGATATATCGATAAACGTAACACGATAACAGACCCGATATTTTTTTACAAAATGTAAGAAACTAAACTACTGCCGGATACTTTTGTACAAATTTATTAACTAATATTATATTTCATTACAAGATATTACACGTATTAATTCTTGATTGATAATGCTAATTTCTTCAAAATTATAGAAGCTGTTGTAAAATAAGTAGGTATAGGTAGGTAAATAATTATAACGACAGGTAATCTTTATTTATTTATTTTAATCAAAATCCGACGAATCGTCACTGTCACGATATATGCGATCGATATCATTACTTATATGGTCACAACACTACAACTATCAAATTAGAACTGTCATCGAGAAAATAAAGAAATGGAAATATTATAATGGCGGTCGGTAACATTTGTCGAAGAACCGATCATCGTTAGAAGAACTCTCATGAAAATACTATCTCTCGATAGACGGAAAATAAGACATCCCCGGCTAAATAAAACGACGATCTAATGAAAAAATTATGCACATAACCTTCACTAGTCCTTTGATTTTGAACATTGTAAAATCTAGTTAAGGATAAGCTGCCATTTTACGATTAATTAGGTTCTTTGACCCTATATTATGTAATATTGGTGACATTTTGCGTGATATAGTTGGTTTATTGTGCATACCTACGTGAAGTGGATTATAAAAGAAATATAAACTGGAAACATGCATTTTGAGTTGCCACAATATCTACCTAAATATTTGAAACAAGAGAGACACCATCTTGTTAAACCCCACTTTTGAAAAAATACTGCGAAGGCTTTGGATCAATGACACAGGTGAGTCTGCATCACCAAAAAAAGAACACCATTACGTATCGTCCGTAACTTATAGCGTAAAGTGACGTCACGATAGACAAATTTTTTTACCATGCCCAAGGTAGTTTTATTTCACCAATCATTTATAGAAATAAAGTTAAAATACAATACAGTACCTACATAGTTAAAATAGGTCGTTATTTATTGATTGATTCGTTATCACAACTTGGGCTTTATCACGGTTGCTGATGTAAAACCACGGTGATGCTATGACGTCATACGGCAATCATTTCGGTGTTATTTCATCGTGTTACAAACTGCACCGCTATTTGTTTACTGTAGTACTCTCGAGTTTAAGCCAATAATTTACGTTGTAGGGGTCTTTAGAATTTTCGAGTTTATTCCAAAACAAGCGATCAGCCTGTATTAATCTACCGCTGAATGGACCGACACGAGCTGATAAGTATTTATTTTTCTTTCGAACTGACTATACTGTTAGCCTTATGGGCCCTGGAAGCATTAGAGACTTGACAGCTTCACCGGGTGTGTAGACCTGATAAAGTTTTGGTGATGATTATAGGTCATAAACAGGCTGTCATTTAATCAAATACATATTATGTTATTGTTTTAAAATATGGTAAAAATTAAAATACGGTAGGTATCAAAAATTTTTTTTAGTCATGGTTGAAGTTAAAAATATTTATGGTTTACCATATTTGTACCTACTACTCATTTTAATATTTATTTTACTTTAGGTTATTCCTTGAGTCTTTATAAAAAAGCATTGTTTAAAAGTAATTAAAAGCGCAAAGCTAAATATAAATTCGTCAAAATTATAACATAGATCTAGGATACTATATTACATAGTATTCTACGATTTATAAAGTTAATACATTTATACGTACTATTCTTTGTAAACTTTTAGTAAGCAAGAAAACAAAAAAAACTATGTAAAATAAAACGTGAAGAGTTATTTATGGAGTGTAGGATGCTGCCAGTTTATCAAAAAGCAGTCCTAATAACAGCACTTGAACATTTTTGCAGTGATGAGTTTAAATTCAAATCTGTTCACGTAAGACCTCGGAGGGATAATAGAAAAATTAAACGATTAAAGTTATTTTATTCCAACTATTTTTTTATAACATACCGTGTGAAATAGAAAGTAACTACTTTACAAAAAGATCTTTTAAAAAAAAACAAGTATCTTTGTGAAGATTTTCGTATAAATCTTATTTTGGAAATAATGTAAAAATAAAATGCAACACTAAATAAATAATTTTGTAAAAGGGAGCTACGTCTGCAACAAACTGCAATACAGTTTGGCAGAAGTAATATTAACTGTGTTATTTGAGTAACTATGACTAAATGAATTTTAATTTTAATTTATTTGTTTATTCTATCATAGTGTGACGTCCCTATTCTCCCTCTACGTGTGACGTCGTTGTTTGACGTAACGACTATTACTACGTATTGGCTGTAAAAAGGGACCTTACGTCACGTTCTAATGACGCGGTGGGCGCAGCAGCGCGACGCCATGCTGATTTCAACTACTATTTTACGGAAGTGTTTAAAAATATGTTTACATAATATTCGGAAGTTGATTTGTTACGTCATTTTGTACGTTAGGTATACGTCAAAAGAATGTAGTGATCATCAAGTTATATCTTAGATTATGTATGGAATTATGTACCTATTAGTTTTTAGCATATAGTTATTCTAAATTATCTTTTTTGAATAGTATGATGTGTAGATTATAGAAACCACAAAAAGAGAGAATTGGTTTTTTTTCCCGAAAAATGGTAAATTTTACTACGAGTTAATAGATTAGCCATTGCCTACATAGGCAGAAAGACAAAATTAAAAAAGAAATATCAAATTTTTAACAAAATATGTAGTGGTATTAAATATTTGCTGTTAAAATAATACATATCTACTTTTTTATTAATATCAAAAATACATACGTACTATAGACATATACATATATACATATAGGTTACATACTCTTTAAGGTGATATTTCATTAATAAAAATAAGAACAATATTTTCAAAAGATGATGGCTATTTAAAATTATGTCTGTTTCATCCATACTGAACAACTGCTTTGTTATTTTAAACCAAAAGACCACAAATTTTAGCGATCCTGATTACGTGGAAAATTAATGACGTTTCTACAGGCTTCACACAAACGTGAATAAATAGTAAATAAATTACCCATAGTACGCCATACTGTGTAATAAATATACTGTAATAATAAATATACATCGATCTAAATACCTACTTGTTAAACATAGTTTTTCTTACATGTATTCTTCTTTTTAATGTCATGGAAATAAAAAAGGCTTATTATATTACTATTATTATTTATGTCGTATTATGTAGGAAATCAATTTAGGTACAATGTCTGTATATTAAAGTAAAATATCGAATATATTTTGCATGTACTGATGGCCAGTTTCTTAGAAACGATATTTACTCTAAAACATTCTAATGGCATTACGGATTTTGAACTACCTTTTTAGAAAACACGTAAAAATATGTTTCAAAAATATTATGATAATTATAATATAGATAAAGGTCACTGATGGAGTAGGTACAATAGATGGGTCGCCATGTAGGGTGGAGGTATTCCACACACTGATGACACCTTCTTCCACACCAGACATTCTACGTATCTTTTCATTATTAATGCGATCTCTTATTAAAACACTACGTATGCATTAGAGAAATTGTATTTCTACTGCATTTATTTCACTTTTAACAACTTCTGACATACCAAAGCTTCGCTTCTTTAAAACAAGGTTAAAGAAACGCCCTAAAAGCTAACAGCTATTTCTTTTTAAGTAGCACGGCACAGTTACTTCACTGTACCTAATGGTAAGCACAATACAATTCAAACACCGACCAGATCGGCAATCCATGGTCGGTCGTTACTGTCATCCCGGTATACATGCCGGATTTACACTGGCTGTTTCAGATACGCGAGACTGGCTGATCCAGAAACGCTACATGCTTCGTTCCGCTGTGTTAGGTAATTACACCTAGTATAATTGGTATATGGTGGTCGCGAGCCAGTCAAACGAAAATTGTCATGCACTACTACCAGCCAGCAACTGCTTCTTTTTGTGCTTTATTACAATCTTGTATTCTTCATATTAACACCTAAACTACCATTGACTTTGTTTCCAGCGGCAATGAGTCGCTATTTTTATATCATTATTACACTTCAAATTCCTGTAAATAGTCAAGATATAGAATAGATAATGAGCAATAAAGGTTCGTCTTATACTCATTAACTTAAGAAAAGAAAATTAACTTTTAAAATAATTGAATTTTTAGTTAATTCCTTTATAGTTTTAAAACATTTTAATCGGAGCGAGAAGATATTTTACTCGGGACGAACATGTCTCATCATTTCTTACCAAGTGACTTAATTAAAAACGAGATTATGAGCTTGATATGATAAGATAAAAAATGTAATAGTAATTTAACATTAATAGTTTTTATTAAGACTTCAAGGTACATTAATTTAACAGCATGATAATATCTTCTTAGAGATCCTGCGAATAGGAAATATGCAAGGTTTATCGTGATTTTTTTCTGGTACCGTATATAATTACAATGTCGATAAATACAAGTCTATGTACGATTTTATCAAGGATGATGCTTTCGTCACGTCTGTACATCGGACGGTCGATTGAGTCATTGCCTGTGTCGAGTTCGCTTTAACCGTGTCAGTGTGACCGTCGCGGAATAGAATCAAGGCTGTACGATATGGATCGGTACGACGTAAAACCAACTCCACCATCTTTGTTAACATCCAATTCCAATTTTGAATTCTATTCGTGGATTTTGTTTTTTCGCTAACTTTTTTACATTACGTATTAAACCTCTTCTTTATACATATTAATTAAGGTTACATAAAACCAAATACATACATTTTTAGAGTTCTGTATCTTCCTCATTATAAAACAAAATGGAATCCTTATATGATCACTTTGTTGACTGTCTGTCTGTCTGTTTATATTATGTGTGGCATAAAGTTGAAATAAAATAGGTCCATGCCCTCATACAGCTATAAAAAAATTCATTTTCTAGGTAATGTAATAAAGAGATGTGTTCTTTAATACTAAAAGCCCTGCTACCTGAACGATTATCAAAGTCTATATATAGGGTATATTTCTCGGGGATCTATTGAAATTTAGAGTTGCCTTGAAATTTGGCTCTTATAAAAAAAAGGCTTTATAGCACTAATTATGGAATAAATGTGAAAGAAAAATATTTAAAATGACCTCTGAAATTAATACGCGCCTGAATATTTGGTATTAATCTCATAGTGTGTAGTAAACGAGAACCCGCAAAATAAAAGTTTATCACGTAAGCACAGCCGTCACGCGTCGGAGATTTGAATAATGTGAAGATAATAATAAACAATCAATATTTATGTAAAATATGATGTAGTATGAAACTCTCAGAGTGCAATTTCTACTCGCTACTTATCCAATTCTTTTTACCTCCTTATTATTAACTAGCTGTGATCTATTTTTTCACACGTGTTAATTTTATATGACAAACATCGCCAACGCACCCGTGTAGGCAATTTGTTATACTTTGTGTAAAACTATCGACATTTTTATGAGGAATAAATTAATTTTTCAAATTATAATATGGTCTATGTTACTTGCTGATACTGTAGCTTTATATTGGTTAAATAATTTTTGAAATCGGTTCAGTAGTCTTTGAATTTATCCATTACAAATAAAAAAAACAAACAAGAAGTCAAATCTTTCCTCTTTATAATATTGATAAAGATTTATATTTGTATTAAAAGTATATAGTGTTTAGGTTTTATATACTGATAATATTGATATTGATAATATTTCTCTGACAGTGTTGATTAATTTTTTTTCTGAAATTGTTAAAATCAAACATTTGATTGCATTTGACGACAGCCTGAGATTCTAGAAGATATATATAAGTAGGCCAATTAAATCATGACGCTGTGTACTAAATCAAAAAATAATTTTAAGATTGCAGTTCAATTAAAAAATTAAACCAAATGCAGGCAGAGTTTCTAGTAGAAGATTTTGATAAATTCTTCTTAAGAAGTTATAACTTGTACCAGACTCGTTTCGACAAACTAACTTTGCCAGTCGACTCTGATCTCGTTGTTAATATTTGAAATATGTATGTAGGAGTTGTCGGTATTTATAGATATTTTCGACTAGGAATCGGGTGGCGGTCGAGGGTCCTAAGATTTATGGCGAAGCGGGAGAGACCCATCCAACAGGGATCTTCAGGGTTGTGGTCTAAACCAAATAAAACAGCGATAGCTCTAGTTTACAAAAATTAGTAGGCATCAATCGAAAATTATTGAAAATGAGGTATAAATGATTGATACTAGCTTACGTCACCAGCTTCTTCAGCGGGAAATTAGTTCTTTGTCAATGATTTTTTTTTCTAAAATACCTAGTTACTAATAGTTTTATAATCAATCGAAGTAAATCGATCGTGCTGAATCTGTATAGATAAACTTTTGACGTAGAAGCTGAGGTTAGTATTCGCCGTTTAACTTGAAATATTATGTAAAAAAAAAAATGTTTATATTTACGTACGCACGTTAGAAGATATATTTGTTTGAAAACATTATGAAGTTAGCCATCAAATACAACAATGTTAATTAATTTTACTGACTTTGATTTTTATTTAGATGTCTAAAAATAATTTATAGTTGTTTATCTAAAACATTATTTTAATATGATTTTAATTTGTTCTATTTTTAAGTTTAATTTAATTTAAATACAATTTTAAAAAACCAGTAAAATGAATTTACATTAATGTCTAACTTCATTATGTCGCACTTCCGTCACATGACGCACGCGCAGCTCTCAATTTTACTAACAACTAACGCGCCAATAAAATATACATATATTCAAAAAGCCTATTTCCCCGCTGTAAGTTAGTTAGTTGCAGCTGCACCAATCCGGAGCACCTCACACCCTCGCGGCCTCGTCGGCTAAGGGCAACTCATTTCACCGCTAAGTTCCCTGATATCTAGAGTTCCAGATATTTTTCTTTCTAACGCTATTGTTGAAAAGAATTGAATGTAGTAGGTATCTATGGATGCTATTTTTGTATTAAACTAACGATTGCCTTGAGGTCGAAATTCGACCCGTGACTTTTTAATCATAGACAATTTTCTGTTTGACATTTGCAGTATTCATGAACCTAAAGAATGAGTATTATTTACATCACTTGCTGTCACTTTTCGTTGGGTGACAATGTCAATATTTTGGGGGGTCAAGTTCAATGGCACTTGTCGGGTTAGGACTAGCAGTATTAATTTATTTAATGTGATATATTAGTAACAAATATTATAGATAAATTTTAGCTTTCTGCACTCCTTTTCCTTATAAACTTTAAAAATGCCAAATCTCATAGTCTTCTGAGCACGCAATACGCTTAAAAAGGGGTAGAAATCTTTTTCTTCACGTATTAATATGTAGATAGAAAGAGGATATTTCTTGAAATAATATCTTAATTTCACGGTATATAAATTTACTGTTAAAAATGTAAACATATGCGCTTTATACTATTTTTCTTTTAATGATTTTATTAATATTAATAAGTGTCTGGTGCCTGCACTTGTGTTCACGTAAAGTGGTTTTAGATGTTTCAAGGGCGTATCTTATCTCGATTAAAAGTGAGCTATCTTTTATTTTCATTCAATATATCTTTAATTACTTCTTAACCCCTACTGGAAAATTTATTTAATCTATAAAAATAAAAATGAATTGTTGTTCGTTGGCAAGCGCATCACTTAAAAACAGCTGAACCTATTTGGGAAATTCTTTTCTTAAAATGTTCATGCATAATAGTCCGAATTAGATTTTTAAAGCAAGAAATGTTGGAAATGTATCCCGAAAATTTTTCATGTTCGGAAAAATCTTAACGTTCTCTTTTCTATGGGATTTTTATATGATCTCAAAATCATAGCTCACGATTCAAAAGATATATAAGCATCATTCTTTTTTTGTTTTGTTTATGGTCATGGAAAAATGATCAAGGAAAAAAACGGGATAGGTCGAGTTATTTACCTTATCGAAAAGGGAAGCTGTCGGGCCAGCTAGTACTAGTACTAGCCCGTTGAAGCCCATAACCTTCTTCCCCATGTTCAGTTCTATATTATCTAATCAAAAGAAACAGCCCATAAACTATTAGATGAAATATACTTATTTGTTGAAACGACTTTGCTTGCCACCGATTGTAGGTTAAAAACGAAACCTAAAACTAAACGAAAAACCTACATCATATATGTCATAAATTACGTAAATATTACACATACATATTTATAATGTTTGGGGTGATATCAAATATAGATCATGTAGCCCGGTAAAGCTGTAAAAGTCATCAGCGGCTCTGTTTTTGTATAGGGTAACAGTAAGGTCAGTTCGAAATAATAAAAAAAATAGATCATGTGTAGGGTTGCCATAAATGACTAAAAGCTCTCGTCGGTACACGAATAAAAAAACACATATTTAATTATTGACAAATTCTAATCTATGCAGTGTTAGACGTAGCTTGATCTTATTTTGCTGAAAACTTTACTGTAATTCTTTCTGCTGTTTTACATGTTTATAAAACTCCGTGCAATTCATATTCACTCCATATTTTCGCAAGTCAATAGCACTCAAGATATTAATTTAATTAACCTTTCCAAATTGGCGTTGTGACATGGTATTCCAACCAAACGAGCATATCAATGCATTTTCTAACAGGATTTTTTTGTTTCACTTAAAAAGTGAAAAACACATCTCTACTGCACAATTTTTGCCCTTTCACTTTGCAGAGCCAACTTTGAACCCCGGTTTTTATTGTTAAAAAAGCAACCGTTGCTCAAAATATACACAACATTTTCCTTCTTCCACAGCGCGGCCAAGTAGTTTAGTGCAAGTTTTTGAAATGCTGTGACCGAGCGGAAAATCGGGACGCAATACTGCTGTTAGATATGTATTCTATGTGTAGGGGCAATCGTTCTGGCCAGACTACTTCGTGCTTTGGCCGTGAACTCACGTTTGTTTGTTTTGTACGCGCTACGTCATTCTGGACGTTCGGCTAGCACTGAGATATATGTGATTTACGGTGGTTGAAGTTTTTGCATTGTATAACTATGAGTTGGTGTCCCAGGAGGGTTTGGATGAACAGATTGCTTGCGTGATAATGTCCTGTGGGATTTGAGGCTGCACACACACTTACACACAGTTTACTCTACACACAAATACTTCACAATCTGCAGTCCAGGTCGACGGGGCAAGGTCAAGGTCACCGCCCGCTTGACGAGGTGTGTCTCTTTTGTTTGTTATTAGAATAATTACTGTGTATCGTAGCAATAGCTTCGAGAGGGATTGATTCACGATTGATTGAATTTAGGGCCCAGCACATAATACTTGAACCTTCTCGAACAAGTGCTTTGTCAGGACGTCGATATAGATAGCGTAATAAAGGTGGCAGTCCCAATATATCGGGTCGAATAACAACCCTAGTCATATCCTCAATGAGTATAATCTTTACCACTGAAGTATTTACCTGCTAGAGTACTACTACTAGTATAGCTACAGGTAAAGATGGGCGATACGTTTCGAGATTGTCGTACATCGATACAAAGATATGCGATGTATCGATATATTTTATCGATACACTGCCATACGACGCGACGCACAGCGATACGTATCGCATTTTTCGTCGTACGTATCGTATTGTATTTTTGTTGCTAACAATATCACCAAATTTTAGTTAAGTAAGTACTGATTACAGGGTTTAAATAAACTTATGAAACTAAATATTTATGTCTTATTATATTTTTATTAAACGATACGGATTCGCGACAACACTAAGACTTTATTTCGAAAACAGTACCCCACATAAGAAACTAGCTGTGCCCCACGGTTTCACCAGTGTTAATTTTATTCGACAAACACCGCGCCGCCAACAACAACGCACCCAAGTCATAATTGTTCTTCCCGCAATTACAAATTATTTTAATTTTTCATTATCTCGATTCATTGTATCGATACAAATGGATATATTACCCATCTTTTGGTACAGGTTGCGTATGGTACGAGCGGGAAGTGCTCAGCTCTCATTTGTCATAGATTGCAAATCATCTTAAATAAATAAGTTACAATACTCATACTTTTATCCCAACAATCCCATAGGAAAAATATTTTTTTCCACTTTACATTACAAAAAAAAAATAGCAACAAATTCATTTTACAAATTACGCACTCAAATTACATTTCCAATGTTTTAACTACACCTTATATAATTTATATCTTTGTTGTAGTCATTCTGATAATTATATATGCGCGACTCCCTCACTCGCGGCAACTCATGCTTAGGTCCGTTCCTCCGTGTGAAGCCCTCGAGTTTGGTAGCCGCCCGCGCGATACAGGTGCCACTGCACTTGCAATCACTTAGCTACCCACACACATCATTACACACAATATGTTCATACATACGTGCACACCAAATAGGTACATAGGTTCTGTAAGGAACCTTTTTTTTCTTTTTTTACGCTAGTAAGTGTAGACCATATTTCAGATCACTAAATACATGTGCACATGTTCCTTCCTTCCTCCCATGTATGTATATGTTAGTTTAGCTCGAAATTTACGGATAGGAAATTAGTCAGATCGCGACTTCTTTGTAATCGCGGCAACAGCCCACGCCGAGGTCTGGCGACTTAGGCCCGCAAGTCTGGTAAAGCTGTGAAAGCCATCAACGGCTCTGTTTTTGGATAGGGCGCCTCAGGCTAACAGTAAAGTTAAATCAGATTTTGACGTGACAACGTCTTATAAATTGGTTTGCCGGGTGACACTTCAAGAAACTGCGTTACGCTCCGCTCACGTTATGCGCTCACAATGAGAGCGAGTGAGAGGCACGCGTCCCTTCCACTCGGGCATGGTTAGCCCGCCTAAGAGCGAGAGAGACAGACATAAAGTCGTTGTCACGTAAAACTTTCGCCCGTATACCGACTTTACAGGCAACCAATTTTTTTTTAAGGTATGTATGTAAGGTATATCTGTAAGGTATGTATTTTTAAGGTACTTTACCTTAATTGTGGTGTATAAAATGTTTAAAAATAAATACTAGTGGTGTGTCCGCGGCTCCGCACGCTTTTGTTACTACGCAATAGTTATTTAAATCCCTTTATTTTTACTCATATTGTTGACAATTCATATGCCGTATCAATTGAGGAGTGACATGTGTTTCCCCTGTACATTTTCATCACAATCGGAATTAAAATTACTTTTTTTTTATTCTAGAAGTAATATTGACAATTCTTATAGTCCATTAATTATGTAAATTGTTAGACTTCTCGTGTATAGAATTTCATCAAAATCGGTTAAAAATTAAAGTTAAATCCGGACATACAAACAGACAGACGGACGGACAAAAAATAAATTTAATGACATATTCCTGATCAGTATCGTTCATATAATATGCGTATCTGGAAATTTTGGAATAATATTAAAAGTACAGACATGACTGCAGATTTATTAATATAGAAAGCTTTATTTATATAATATATAAAAAAGCAAAAGAAAATCATAGATGGGATTATTACTATTTGTATGGTATTGACATTATATGCCAATATGAATCCAACACATTAACGTTTCCAATAAAACTTCAAAAATAAGTAAAATCATACCTTATTGTACCGGCCTACGGGAAGGTTTTTTGAAAAACTTGAAACCCCTTTTATTCCTTTCTTATCAAAAGCATAAATATGAATGCATTCTTCATAAAAACTTTCACCCAAGTTTTATTTTTACCACATGTGGAATAACACAATGAAATAATTCACTTGTAGCAAAACTGTATAATCCAGATGACTTACAAAAGGTATATACATATATCCTTTAGAATATATAAACTCCCGCGAGCCGCGATTGACATCGCACGTCATATTCCTATCATAAAATAAAACAGTAATTATGCCGTACTGCGTAATTAAACAGTTTATATACACTTCAGCCAATCTTAAAAAGAATACTAGACTATCATTTAATAGATAATTATTAGAAATACAATAAATTTCTTATTAAGTATAACAAAATCAATTAATCAATAAATCAGATTGACAATCAACGAACTGGTTGGTATGGCAGCCGATGGCATGTCACCATTATCGCGCATGCGCATTTGTTGTTTCCATATTTTGTTCATAGAAACTTTCATCCCCTATTTTCTACCCTTAAGGTTTATTTTCGCTACAAAAACACCCTATCTCCTTTCCCAAGGACCAATCTATCTCGATACCAAAATTCATCAAAATTGATTCAGCGGTTTAGGCGTGAAAACGTAACAGACAGACAGAGTTACTTTCGCATTTATAATATTGGTTTGGATAACAATTCTATCTTTAGTAATAATGGCAATAAAATGTTTTACCCATTAATTTACCCACAATTTATTCATGTTAGCAGCATAGACAATCCAGTTGGTGAACTCAACCATTTTCTCAGCAGTACCTGGGTTGTATTATACCAAACATGATACAATTAAATATCTAAGATATCTACAATTACATGTTTTTTTATTCCATGAAAACTCAAAAAAGTTCAATGAATTTTATTACATAAAACAATTAACACACATAAACTGTTATGGTGTACTTAAATAATTACTAAATTCCATTAAAAGGATTGTTTTAATATAATACTAGCTTGTCGTAGTAATTTTTTTTCAAGTACTTGAATGTATAAAAACGTTTAAAGTTTAACTAGTGACTGATCTATTTTAAAAAAACACTTAGCACTGTTTGACGATTTGGAGTATTAAACATAGTACCTACGTAATACAATTCTAAACAGAGCTGGTATAAAACAAAATATTTATATAGTAACCACAATATGATCTAATCTTAAATAATCGTTCCATAAACAGTTGCTGTGATAATAGAGTGTTAAGTACTCATAGCATCACAAGTAGGCTGAGGCAACACCTCCATAATTACCATGTTAGAGCCTAAACTTACAAATGTATTGTGTAAAGACAATAAATTGGGCTTGAGCACACAAAAACGTTGTTGGTACATTGTTGACGACACAAGCTGCGTTTAGGGACCGTCGCACGTGGCACCGGGTCCTTTCCGCTGTTTAACAGCAGGTAAAGGTTTTTTTGGAAGTTACCTACCTACTGTAAATTATAATTTATGGAAGATCCCAGACGCATATCGACTGAACTGATATTACTCAAAATTTCTCGGGCAATAGTTGAAATACAATTATAATATTTTTTTAATGATTTTAGGCTATGTCTAGTTTCTAAAAGAGAGTCCTATTTTAAATCAAATTGATTTTTTTAACTAAATTTTTGATTAAATGTATGACTTTTTCCTGGAGTTCCACAATTTAATTTTATTGTACTCTCACAGTTGAGGGTGTATTAATTTTTATCAAGATACTTTTTTACCTCTAGCATAGTTATTTTATACCTAAGCAAAAACGCGTTTTTAAAAGCTTTTTTTATGCTTATATTTAGCTCTGAATAGTAGAAGAAAAGCTTGAGTCAGCAATACTGTCCAGTAAAACTCTCCAAACTATCAACATGTTCGTAAATAAGGTGAAATTAGAACCTTGACTGAAATTTTCTAAAATTCTCCTAGATCTTATAATAGATAAGTAGATACCAATTCCTCTTGCCCTTCCTTATATTTTCTCTACAAAGGCGCATATTAGCTTCCTCCTTATGTACGTCTATACAATTTTTTATTTTATTTATATGAGTAGTTTTTCTATCAAATCGAATGGAAGCGTAATTTTAATCGTAATCTTCTTTGGTATCACCATGTAAGACCAAAGGATGCAGATGGAACATGAAAGCTATAATTTAATCGACTATTCAAAATGCCCATCTACACGTTACGGGTGCAACATTCCGATCCCGATTCCCTAATTTGTGGTCCTTTCTGTTTTATGTTTTTTGCTAACCGGGGTGGCGCGGTGATACCAAAAGACCTTTTTTGTTGGCCTTCACAAAAGGCGCCCTAACGGGACTTGTTGCCTGCATCTCCATCGCCGCTTACCGGTTGTCAGTTTCAGTTTGTGAAAGTTATATATTTTAGAGTATTCTATATCAAAAATTATTTATTTAATAACGCATTTGAATTTCTTGCTAGATTTTCTAAGTGAGATAATATTCCTAACTGCTGTAGAATTTGACCTTGTTGACAGGTTGTTTAATTATTAATAAAACAATAATTGATTTTGAAATATCTATATATTATGTGCAGTAGAAAAGAGTAAATTAACTATTAACATATTTTGAGTGTGTACTTTTATCCAAAAACATTGGAAATTCGCTAAAAAATAAGCTTATACTAAAATGGAAAGATGAATTTGTCATCAATTGTGGTTCAACTGCAAAACGTACGTGAAAGATCATTTCAATTTTCAACCTGTCGCGTCGCGTCGTCGGTTAGGTCACTAATATTTTATTTATTTACAATACAGAACTAACGATCTAACGTATCCTTATAATATGATACGTATACGTATATGTACGTACGTATATGTGACGTAATTTAAAGCTTAAGTTTATGTTATGGAAGGCAAATTTTTCAAAATGCAGTACCATTGGTGTGTACCTATCTATACCAATTTCGATCATCCTATAAATTTAGTGAGGCATTGATTTTGAATAGGTAGCTAAGTGCTTACAGTTTCTGAAACCGAGAAACGAGTTTCTGAACGTTACCAATATTCCAGTTCCACAGGAATAGCTTTTGAAATATTTATTATAAATATAACCAGATAAATAAAATGCGGTATCTGAAGATATTTTTAAGATCATTCTGCATCTACATAAGAATAAAAAATACAGCTATATATTTTTTAACCAATAATGTAAATCTACCGATTAAATCTACATTTATTGTTATGAATGCGGTCATAATGTTATTCAGATCGTAAATTACATTTAAGTGACAAATTGTCTTGTGCAATTTACAAAATTAAATAAAGCTTAATTTGTATTTTAGTGGAATGTATAAAAATAAACTGATCCGTGATTAATTTATTTACTTTGGAGTATTGGATCGGTTACGAAGCGATCCCTGAGGAATTGATTCGAGTCTAGACATAGAAGGACGTCTATATCTCTATAGCTATATATTTTAATTTATATTTTTTAGATATTAGAGATTTAGATACAATGTACCTATTTTAGGTAAAGTGTTTGAAGTGAAGTGAATAGCTATTTTAATAATTATGAGAAAACTAATATGTTATTTTTATCATAATTTATATTATTTTATTTTAAGATAATAAGCACTACTGGATTACAATTGTGATGATATAGTATTTATTTCTTCATATCGGCTATTGTTTGTGAATCATAATGTACTGAAGAATATCCTGATGTTAATAAGTTCGTTTTGCTGAATCAGAAATCTTTTTATATGAGTTTTTAAATATATTTGGGAAAACCCAAAATTTTATCACTACTTCTCTGGCGAAAGATTAATAATTAAGCAGTTTTGTTCTTAAGCAGCTTTAGTCTGTTTTTAAGATACTTTAAATTTATTTTTGTATATGGTGTAAATAACTTATAGACATAGTTTATGCTGTACTTGCCTATGATTGGTTTGTACATACAGCATATTTTGGTTAAAATGTATGTTAGCAATAGAATACTGGCAACCTAATAAAGAGAAAGAAAAAACTCCCACTGCCTATAACGTGTAAGATATATAAACGTCACTAAAACCATCTAGACGAACGAATGCAATTCTTTTCAATATTATAAGTAAAATAATTACAAAAATCGATTACCGAATTTTAAATTAGTGATAGTTCTCAAAAATAAAATTACATGCACTTAATAACTTGATCAATACAAGAAAATTTTGGTGTATCTTCGAAGTTGAAGGTCCGATGCCAATCAAATGAAACCACCCTTGAGGTATCCCCTTTCCAACGAAAAAAATAATCATCCAAACAAGTTCATAAACAAAGAAATAATTATGGCTGGCTGAACATCCATAAAAAAATTACATATGAGATGATAACCTCCTTCTTTTCTTGAAGTCAGTTAAAAATATAAAGATACATCTGTATTATTTTGCAAAACGTTATCAGTAAGTTGTCTACTTGACTTGGACACGTAATATAATCTAAGAACTATTAACTGAATGTCAATATATGATAATATATACATCAACAGACGTGATTATGAAAAGCTACGTGCCGCAACTAGCTAATGGTTTGGTACGGGTACACTTTTTCACACTATATGTGGTGTTTGCAGTCCAATAAGACGAGATAAAAGTAATAATCAATTAATAATAAATCAATTATTAATATCAACTAAGAAAAAATTTATGCTTACAGCGATACTCTACGTTATAATATATTATAAATTATAATACTAATAATAAATGTTAACAAGTATTTACATGAGATCTCACGACTAACATCTCACCCCGCCAGTTATAGCATATCCAAAAATATTTCTACTCTTTTTGTGTAGAGAATTCATCAAGCACACGTTGTGGTTCGACTGCCGACCCGACCGACAGGCGGTATATCGGAAGCCCTGAAATAGCTTTATTAGTTTACGAATAGACGACGAGTGATCGCCCCCTTATTACTATTTTCAGTATTCAGAATGAAATATATCTACATATATATATATTACTTAAAAGAAAACCAAAATAATTGTAATATCCTTACACGTTACTCCATAGTATTATAGACTACATTTCTTCCTCTTTTCATTGAATTACAACTATGTTAATCATCCATAATTTATAAAATAAAATAACATAAAATCTTCAAACAAAGCTCTTACAAGATGGCAGCGGTCTTACTAACATATCACCGCCCAGTCCAAACTACAAGGACCAAGACTGTGTAAATAAAGATTTCTAGAAATTCAACCCCTTAAGTGGTGATAAAGGGGATGAAAGTTTGTATGAAAATCCTGAATTTCTGAAGATACATCTATGAAAAGTAGTATTTAGCAATTCAGTTAGAAAGTTAATAAAATGGGACATAACTCAACCATGAAGCGAACGAAGCTGCGAGAAAAGAGCTAGTTATTTAATCCATTTAAGCTTAAGCAATCGAATTTACATTTGCACAATAACCAACCTACATCACGTAAAGTGACGCCGAAATTACATATTATAGGGTCAAATAACATAAGATTATCTCATTTGTTAAGTTACATGACAGTTCAAGATCCCGCCACAAACTCAGATTGCATTTAAATCCAAGAACATAATTATTATACTTCAAAACTAGTTTATATCCGCGGAACTACCCACGTAGTTACGTTTTTTACGATTAAACATATTATATTAAACAGAATGACAAAACACGTTAAGATATAATCGTAATCCGGTAGCTGGAGCACATATTATTAAAACGGCCTTTTTATATCTTTTGGGTTAATTGAAGTTATTTATGAATGAAAACTTTATCAATTCAGCAGAATTTAGTTTCAATTTAAAATAAATATCGTAACTCTATTACATAAGCATTTAAATAAATATAAAAATTTATTCATGGTGATAATACAGTTAAATTAAAAAGTTGTTTATATTATTTCATTTACACTCTATTATCGCAACAGGACACTGACCTATGTCAAGGAATACCACACACAGAGAGAATGTTTTTTTATGGTATGAAGACGGCTCAGAGGATTTGACAGATGGCAAGATTTTGCGAGTCCGAGGACACTTGCTGCTTCGAGATTTTCTTAACCTAGATAATAATTTTAGTTGTTAAAGCTTTCAGATTTTTTTTATTTATGTAACATAAATTTTAATATTACAATTTGACCGTTATGTATTTAAATCAAAATACAAAAGTTAAAGATCTGATAAAGTCTTTATCCCTTTTCAAATTTCGAATTTTACGATTCAATTTTTTGTGATAGGAAGCGCCTAAAATCAATTTTAAGTTGTCAGAAATTTTTAGACCGTTTATAAAAACGGCTTTTGCTAAATTCTAAGTTAGGTATTTAAATATTATGTTCCAAAGTGTAGTCAATAACAAACGGTACCTACCTACTGAATTTGACAGTTTTTATCTATTCTTATTAATCTTATAAGCTCTAGAATTTTTTTGTTTGTTTGTTTGTACGCGCAGAACTCAGGAAATACCAGTTAGATTAAAAAATAATTGTTTTTGAATTTTTTTGCCTATTTATTAAGAAAGGTTATAAAGCTGCATAACTTACGCTACGAACCGAAGGAGTGAAGCAGTAATCATGAACGTCACGCAACCTGGCAAACTTTAGGCAAATACGGGAAGTTAGAACAACTATAAGCTAAACGGGTATGTTGGCGGCGTCACGTCGCGTGGTGGAGAATTGCTCGACTAAATCTGACACGGGTGAAGCCGTGAGGCACAGCTAGTACATGATGTACAAATAAATACATTGTGCAACTCTTAGAAACAAATTAATTAGTAGGGCTCCAACACTGTCACCATAAGTAATTATTGACGGCGCGGCGTGGTATCTTGCATCACAACAGACTCCCCGCAGTTAGGGCGGATAAGTTTCTCGGACGTCTGTTTCAAAACTAATGGTTTTATCACTGTTTTGTGTAAATACAATGTTTATGTTCGACAAAAATTCCAAACGACACTTTCAACTATTTAATTATGGGCGTGACGACTACGTCAGTAGTACAGTACAGTGATGATTCTGAATTCTATTGAGCCGCATGAGCGGTTCCACCCATTCTTCTTCCATTATTATAGACAGGGAATAATGTAAGATAAATTTTATTACGTTTAGATGACGTTACAACATTATTTTTCAAGTTATACGCATGTTTAGTTGAGTGTAAGAGAACTGAGCGCGCATCAAGTGACGACGGAAACGTGAAATTTTAATCAATATTTTATAAATAAATAAAGAAAAGTAATAGTAATAAAAAAATGCCAGTAAAATGAATTGATATTATTATCATTGATGGCTAACTCCATCATGTTGTTTACACGCGGGATAAATACTTTACAGTTATTTTTGTTTTTTTACGTCAATAAAGTTCTTCTTGTGTTAACTTATGTACACACATTTTTTTACTTGTCGAAATACCTAGATATGTTGAAATATGTTATTTTAAGAAGACTGTTGTGCCATTTCCACTGAGCACGTCATAATAATTATATAATTTTTTTTTTTTCTAAAAGCTACCCTAACTTTGTAAATAGAAGTAAACGTTAAATATTTTAACGAAATTCATATATATAGGATTGGATAGCTTACTGATGACTGGTAGGCTAGTTTGATATAAGAATTTGATATAAAATCATTATAATTTATCTCCCATATTAAATGATGATAAATGTTATATAAATTGATTTATTGATATATGCCCTCTTTTTAAGAAAATTTTCTATAGAACTACAAAATGCTCCGTCATTTTTCATTTCAAAAATGTATGTTAAAACACGACCTTCCTCTTTTACAGGCGTTGTAGCATTTATATTTCAGCGACAACAACCATTTATTTCAATGGCCCAGATGACAATGGCGATAAGGTTCCGCGGGAGTAAATAATTTTAGCACATCTTCAGAAGATTTAAGGTGGTGTAACGTGAAAAAATAAATTTTAATTATCTACGAACAGAGTTAGCTCGACGGCCACCGGAAAAACGAGAGCTAAATAGGGCAGAGAAATGAGAAGCTACCTAATTGTAAATTAAAAAGTTCGCGGAGTTACGACACCACAGTCCACAATGACGCCCTGCTGGGGCGAGGGGGAGATCTCCTTCCCCCGACCCACCAACCCCCTACGAAGCAGATGGGTGTGAGGGTGTAGACCCGTGGAAAGCGTGTGACACTTTGTTTAAAAATATTGTCCGCGTGAATACATTCACGTGATCATTTTTTAAAAAAAACCGTGTTTTTAAAGAAAATATTTTCCATCTGTTATTTATGATTCAAATGTAAAAAAATACGTTGTTTTGCTCAGTAACAGAAAACATAAACATTAATTTTAATTTACATTCAATTTATTGATAAAAAATCTAATAAAGTACCATAAAGTACCTCTAAAACAATTCGGATCACACGCGCCTCCACGTTCTTAATTACCGTGTATCGATAAGAAGCGCTTGGTGCATCGGCCGTGAAAGCTCAATAAATGTTCACATTACCCGGTTATCACTGGTTACAGTATAAAAATATACAATATTTTTAAAATACAAATTCGACGGTTCCGAGTTTGTATTCAGAGGATGTTATCTGTCTGTCGTTAAGGCGAGCGTACCAAATATTGTTGTGTCAAGGCCGCCGGCTTTCCTCCAGCATTCCGTTCCCGCCGCCCACAGGGATATCTCACGCTCATGTTATGTAACACTTCTAAGATTCGGTTACAATTGACAAATCTACGTAGTAATATAATTTCCCTTTAAAATAACTACCGTATGTACAAGCGAAATAGAATGCAACAAATTATAATAGGTTTAAAATTATTTATATAACATTAATTTTAGTAGGATCAAGTGTTATCTATATGTGAAAGTAATTCTTCTATGATATATAATATATTAATTTTATTTTTTGTTCTGTTTCAAAGAAACTATACATGGAGTGTTGTACATATTTACTACACAAGTAAAGAACTGAATTGAATAATTTTCGTAAAAGATAACATCCATGTAAAGAAATGAATTTAAAACGAAAACCGTTCGTTGTAAAAAATGTAACCTTCTGGTTGGGTCACAGGACGTGATAACACTTCAGCATTGACGTCATTTAAAAATACCAAACGATGATTAGATCATTCAGACAGACAACCAGCCCGGATATACATATATAATTAGTTGACGTGTGAAACAAATAATTACTAATTTTTTACCAAACATAATTGTTGAAGAAACGATAAAATTTAGAAATGAATTAGCTCGTAAAGTGTTGAACCTATCAAAACTTCACCGAACTCCTTATCTTTTTAGTACCGTGCAGCTATGGAATCATATCCCGGCCATATCCTCCCTTTATATTACGGTATCTAGTTATAAATAAACAAATTAAATTTATTTAATTATAAATATTAAATCGTGTATACAAATCAAGTGCAATTATCACTGAGATATTCGTTCTCCCAACACACTAGCCTATAGAGATCAGCAGGTTCACTTGTATGTAAAAGTATTACCGGTAACTTTGTCGCGATATTTGCGAAAGATCATGATGAGCATTTCATTTTTGGCGGAAGTTTTTGTAGCGATATTGATCTGTCATGTGGTGGTTTTTATTTTAATCAATAAACATTGTTATTTGCCACTTTATTATATAATTTTGACAAAAACTTACGTGATATAGTTCGGTTATTGTGCACAAGTGGATTGGATTACATAATAACTAGGAACATAAATAAATAAATCCCCTAACTAATTAAAAACACTATTTCAATCTCTCGCGGATATGAACAATAAATACACAGCTAAAAGATCTTCGATTTTTTAAATTCTCAAGATACCAAATCATCATACAAATAACCGTGACAAATATTTCGCCGTAACAGCAGCACTACTCTGGATTCGCTTCCTATCAACATCCAACTAGCTAACTCTCGGGATTCCTTCAAGTATTCACAACGTAGGTTTTACTTGGAGCAGTTGAATATCGGCTGGATTTTTTTACTAAATATTCCTATACCTTTCTCTTGCCCCTCTTGGAAGACTGGTGGAAAATGCTGTTTAACATTAAGTTCTCCTATTCTACTTTTTTATGTGCAATAAAGAATAATACATACATTATAAGTTGTCACAAAAACTCCCTGGACAGCTTTAACAAGAGAGTCGCTATCTTGTTAGAGGTATACTTGAAGATTGTAAGAATAATAATTAGAAAAAAAAAATATACATGACTTTGGTAGAATTGTGGATAAACACAGTTGCATTAAATAATAAGAAATTAATGGATTTAATAATAAGAAGAATTAAGGGGTGTCGAATTAAATCTTCAAAGCTGAGACGCCCAAGTCAACCTCACTTGCACGTGGTGCACCCTACTGATTAACGAACGAGGAAATGGCGATAGCGGGGTAGGGTTGTAGAGTCCGACTGGCACGCGACCACCAAGTATGAAGTGAAAAGTCCGTCGTAGTGTCTCTATTTTGCGTGTCGCGTTTCGGGATCAGCCTGTGCATATCCAGTTAAATTATTGCAAGCTGGCATGACAGCGTTGACCGTCGATTGATTACAATCTCTCAGTGGTCGCCGTTGTGTTAGGATTATACTGTAAAAAAAAGAAGAAAAAAGTATACAACAAGGCTGTTAGTGTCGGAACGCGAACATAAAGTGAGAGCCACATGCGACTGTTAACATCCGTATAGTTTGTACGCGTTTTGCGCGTAAATGATAAATCTCCACACAAACTAATTGCCCGGGTTAAATATGAAATTGCCGTTTTATATAGAAATAATGATATTTTTTTTAATGAAACATATACATTTAATAAGTCGTAATTATTTCTGGCTATTATTGTTGATGCACTTTTGCATCTCAAATGCATCAAATCAACCAGTTGATCTTACTTATTCGTGCCTCACACACATCAATCCATTAAGAATCTCATCTATGTGGGTGCAGTGTGCCCACTTTTGATAAACATTTTCCTTCTTATTTAGAAGTTGTTAAAAACTTGTTCTTACCGTGAGCCTCTTTTTGAATAGGTATGGTAAATTTATATTACTAGCAATATAGTATTAATTAATTACTATCTAAATTTATTTTTAGTTACATACATATCGTATAATATATGCTTATTTGTCTGTTCTACCACACTAATATATTATGTTAAATGGGATTGCATTGAAAATAAACATTTACATTTATGTGAATCACAATTTCACATAATATGGCCATTTAATTTGAAACTAAGTGTATAAAAGATATTTATCATACAAAAATCAGCTCATTAATAGTGCTTGTTATTACTGCGTACCATCAAGTAATAAAGTAATTATTACATATTTTATGTATTTCCTCTAAATCTCTTTACAATATTTTTTTTAAAGTTATGAGATGGTATTTTGTAATTTATGTTATTTTAAACGTTGTAAAAATAACATAAATACTTTCAGAGTTTTATTATATATGTTGAATTCAGGGAGACATCAGGATAGACTTTCGGAAACACCAGGATTTTTCTTGATATCTTCATTACGGAATCGCAGATCTTGTTGGCGTCATCAGAGTTAAGTGGAAGCACTGTAGAGATGTGTACGATTCAACAATCCAAGTGAGAATGATGTCTGTTTATTTGGGGTTGCCCTCAGTGGCCTCCAACCTCCTCTAAATAGACACCCCAAGCCTCGCTTGTCTGATGTTATCGCTGTCCGTAGGTGACCTGGTAACTGTACTTGAACGTCCTCATGATCCGAAAAGCTCCAGCCAGAATGATCTTCTCGTCGGATTCCAACTCTGTGGGTTGCCTCGAACAATGTCTTCACGTTGCGATGCGGCTCCAGCAAGAATCATCCTTGAAGCCCGTCATTGTATGCTTATACAACTGCGTAGACCACAGAGCACAAGTGTTGTTGCTAGCACGCGACGTCTTTACTGTCTTTCCATTTTTTTTATTTTCCATGTATTTTGAGTACCCTTAAAAAACTATTATCTCGATGCTATGACACATGTTTTTTTTTTTAAAGTATGTGACTTTAAATCCGATCGATCGACGATCCTCTGACAATTATTATTCCCGGCCTAGCGTAATCCGTAACATAGAAGGTAACTTGGGCCTTGGCACTGGTACCTTATAGACAAGACCGACCGAAACCGATCTTTCCCGACCCATCCCGAACATAAACAACAGCAAGATTGTCACTACAAGTTACTTGAAAGCTTACTGTTGTCGTCAGACTGACTGAAGTGTAATTAATTAACGTTTATAGTTTCAAGTAACTCTGTATCTAGTTAAATGTATTTTCTTAATATAACAATAAATTGATTTCAGTCACTTAAACAATAATAATAATACGTTTATTATAAAAATTACAAATAAAAGTAAACATTGATTGTTTATCGATGTAGACAGTAATTTGACTATTCAACTATCGATAGTCTGTCTTAAATTATCTGATAGTAGGCATGGAAATGATTGCTATTTGTGATATTTGCTGTAATTAAAATGAAAGGTAGGTACACAATATGGGGATGCATTTTTCTCACTGCAACTTACATATCACAAGACATCGAGCGGATGATTTTATATTTTAAGATACTGAGCATATCTCGTTCTGCAAATTTTTAACAATTTTATTTACGGTATTTAATTTTTTCTTTCATAAAGTATGATACTAAGAACCAATTAATAGTTAATCTCGGATAATCGATTGTTGTTTTTACTATAGTATACTATCGGATTTTCAAATAATCGACGTTTAAATAACACTATAATCAAGTATATTGTATATTGAACATGATATAGTAAATAATAATAACATAAATCATAATAGAAGTAAATAATTAATCAGTTTCTTAGGAACAATTTAATATAAAGGGCTGTTTTTTAAAATTATTAATAATTATTGCTACATCAAATATAATACGTAGAATGGAATTCGACACTTTATATATTATAGTTTCCTTAATAGGTGATGGAAAATGCCATTAGTAATGTTAACACTAAAAATTTCGATGACGTCAACCAAATTCTTGTCACTAAATCAAGCAATGATACATTTACAACTCAAAAAAAAAAAAAAAACAATCAAAATATACTTTATTTTTAAATCAATAATGCCACACGTTAAATGTGATGCAGTCACACCAATCGATTTATAATTCGAGGTTCATAGCGGCTTATTCTCATAAAAAGTTGTTCCCTTGAAAATGTAGTAATTTCGCTGGGAGGGTGAGCCGCCCCCGCAACCCTCTCCAATCTACACGGGCTGGCCTTTTAACGCCGGAGATATTGTCTCTTTAGTTAGATCTGTATTTACCACAGTGTAAGTGAAATTGGAAGATAAATCATGAGTTTTCAAAGAATCATTAGTATCCAAGTGCTTTGAATTCCCAAGAACTTAAAATTTGTTCTCAACAATTATGATACTTATAAGCAGATGTGGAAATTAATTTAACGAAAATCTTCCTAAACGTAGAAGAGAGACTTCCCCGACTTGTGATTTACCGACACTTGTATACTATATCGTAACGGCCATTCTTAATTTGTCCTTAGCCTTAGACGCCAAAACATTAATTTTTAACCTTCTGGTATACTATAAGTACTAACTAAATATAACAATTATTAAAAAAATTATTTACGGTTAATCATGAATCCTACCATAGCACAAGATACGAGTAAAATTTATAAGATACAATTAAAATAATACTTTGGCTCAGTGATCCAAAAAGGGTTTTGGCATCCAAAACGACAGCAAGTAAGTTATCCAACCAGATCTTGCCCAGTTTCTTGCCAATTGTCGGCTTGAAGCTGACGCAGATCTACCTCCACAGTGTCACGTCAATTACAGTTAGGCCTACCAATGAATGTAACCAATTGGTTGTTCCAAGTTTGCTCTTTTGACTGCTCGATCTTTTCTATTCTCTGTAGGTGACTGAGTCAATGAAGTCTATGAGGTTTCGTTTCGCCGATAATGTTAAATTCAGCCACTAACTCTTCACTTTCGGCATTTGTTCAGATCCTTCAGTTGTCTCGCTTGATAGGTCCCGGGATCTTCCGATTATAAATTCAGTCGTAAATTCCATTTAGTTTAAAATGCCGATAAATTTAAAAGCTTTATTTAACCAGCTTTAGCCTATAAAAAATAAAAACAAAATGGTTTTAGCAATTTAATCAATTGATCAATCTACGATTGTCAAGAAACAAGTGCATATCAATGATCATTTTATACACATAAGAAGAAGTTGGGGTAATAATTGTTTATTAGGAGCTTGAAAAAATCTTTAGTTACTATTAATATAATAATTTTTATTGACATCACAAGTTATTAATAGTTTTTTGTTTGTCATTCATGTAAATTTCTAGCTACCAAATATATTTAAACCTTTTAAAGTTTAAAGTTCTACTTCACTAATAACGTCATAATGTTCGAGTTACGATCGTTAACTTTTAAATCTTTCCCGAGGCTGGTAATACGTTATTGATATTTGTGAACAGGCTGGATAATAATATTTGTATATATATAATCCGATATAAACTGGCCTGTATCGCTTCCCGTTAGGATATTAAAATTATGAAAACAGAGGGGTTTTATTCCGTACGACAGGGGTCAAGTTACGATGGCCGTTGACAATGGATAGAGAGGTAGGGTCGCACCACAATGAACCCTGCCGCGTAATTGTTAAACTGTACGTGGGTTGAGCACCCTGTCAACTGTTTCGTCACAGACTAAATAATTTACTATAATAAACATTTATACCTACAAGCTATATGAATTAATGAAAACTTAAGCCGGTGCGGCGTCCTCTTTAACCTTACTCGCAGAAGGTTGCATTTTGTAATAAAAGGAATGGATATTTTATTATGTAAGGTAAATTTAGTTATAATGTCTTATTACATATTAATATTATGCCTTACCAACAAAATGTTTGTAACTTATTATAGGCACTACTTAAAGAAATTCAATCTTTTTTTATTATTATTGGTTTTTCTAGTAACAGCTTATTTGATTATTTACTAGCGGTGTGCCCGCGGCACCGCACGCTTTTGTTACTGCGCAATAATTATTTAAACCCCTTTATTTTTACTCATATTTTTGACAATTCATATGCCGTATCAATTAAGGAGTGGCATGTATTTCCTGTGTACAATTTTTATCAAAATCGGTTGAAAGCTATTATTCTAATGTACAATTTCTAATGCACTATTAACAATTCTTATAGCCTCTCAATTATGGTACCCATGAATATGTTTCCCTTCTACACAATTTGATCAGAATAGGTTGAGAATTTATGAAAATTAACATTTTTTAATTACTTTTTGTTTCAATTCTAGAAGTAATATTGACAATTCTTATAGCCCATTAATTATGTAAATAGTTAAACTTCCCGTGTCTAAACTTTCATCAAAATCAGTTAAGAATTAATGAAATTTAAAATTTTTGAAAATTCATTGTTTTACGATTCACAAAAGTGTTATTGAAAATTCTCATTACTTATCATTCATGGAATGACTTATACTTCCCGTGTACATAATTGAATTAACGAATTTTTTTTTTTCTTTGTCTAAAAGTAATATTAAAATTTCTTATACACTATCAACTGACCGATGATATAAGCATCCCGTGTACAAAATTTCATAAGAATCGGTCAAGCCATTTTTGAGTTAAATCCGGACATACAAACAGACAGACGGACGGACAATTTTTTTTATAGTATATGTGCGATCAGTATCGTTCATATAATATGCGTATTGGGAAATTTTGGAAAAATATTAAAAGTACAGACAGGACTACAGATTTATTAATATAGATAGCTAGGCTATATTTATATAATACCTAAAAGAAAATCATAGATGGGCTTCTCACTATGTGTATTGTGGTCGCAATCCCTACCACCCCGCTATATTAGTGCCTATGCAACGGCTGATTACGGAACACGACAAAGCAAAAGAAAATTATAGATGAGTTTATCATTGTTTGTATGGTATTGTCATTATATGCCAATATGACTCCAACAAATTATACCTTATTGTACCGGCCTGCAGGAAGGTTTTTTGAAAAACATGAAACATCTTTTATTCCTTTCTTACCAAAAGCATAAATATGAATTGATTCTTCATACAAACTTTCACCCAAGTTTTATTTTCACCACATGTGGAATAACACGATGAAATAATTCACTTGTAGCAAAACTGTATAATCCAGATAATTTACAATAGGTATATCGCTTAGAATATACAAACTCCCGTGAGCTGCGGTTTGACAGCTTCATAAAATAAAACAGTCATTATGCCATAGTGCGTTTAAACGTGCGTACAAACAGTTCAAAAACACTTCAGCCAATCTTAAAAAGAATACTGGACTACTATTTAATAGGTAATTATTAGAAATAATTTTTTTTTATCAAGTATAACAATAAATCAACAAACTTGTTGACGCTGATAACGCTGTTATTTCATAATTACTGCACATGCGCATAATAAATCAACAAACCGGTCGTCTTGGAAGCTGATTTTTCCCTCTTACATACTTTCATCTCCTATTTTTTACCCTTAAAGTTTTATTTTTGCTACAAAAAGTATCCTATGTCCTTTCCCAAGGTCCAATCTATCTTTATACTAAAATTCATCAAAATTGGTTCAACGATATAGGCGTGAAAACGTAACAGACAGACAGACAGAGCTACTTTCGCATTTATAATATTAGTATGGATTGCCTATAATAATTCATGAATTTATACAGTATTTGGTAGGCGTTAAATAAAATATATATTACTTTAATATATAACATAATTGTAGAAGCTAAAAATTTGGTGATCTTTGACGTCACTAATCGCGTTACTCGTTGGCCAATTCATTCATGGAGTTAGTTTCGTTAGCAAATAACTCTGACAAATATATTATATTTTAAAACAAATATGGGTTTGTAACCTTTAAAGTATGTGAACTGATATTTACTTCCTATTTTAAAAGTCACCATAAGAAAAATGTAAGTATGTATGTGATGCCCTTGTTTTATTAAGCTGTTAATATCTTCTCAAGTTTGATTTGTTCAATATCATAGAATATTAATAATGAGTAAGAATCGGGTATTAACAAAAGGGTTGCTAAATTTTCTACTATATCAATGTACCTACTATAAAATTTATCATAACAATAATAAACGTTAAACAATAAACAAATAGGCTCCCTAGATTACAAACAATTCAAATTGAAAACTCAAGAGCTGTTAATAAATTTTATCGTTACCTTTTTAAAGCGTGAACGATATAAGTACCTCGATACTGATCACAAACTGCCGCCCGACAATACACTACATCCCTTATTAATTATTTTATTGTAAGCATAAAGGATGCCGTAATCGCCAGAATAATAATATCATCGCACCGCATAAAGAACCCCAAGTAGTGGCAACACAAGCGTAAAAATGACACGCCGTGCCACCAATATGTTTGTGTGTACCATTAGATTTATTCGACTGGGTCACACGTACATACGTAACTTCGACTACCCCGAAGCGGGGTGCGCTCTGGTGTGGGGGCGACACAAATACAAGCTTAGGGCTGCCACCGACCACCGAGCCGCCAGATGGCAACGCACACATGCGCACCGCGAAAGGGAAAGCTACACTGTGTAAACAAATAGCAGAATCAGACCATCTCTCTCAGTCACAAAGCTCGTGTGTGTCACATGATTGTGTGTCATCGACGCGATTCGACGTAGATTGTTCAGTGAAATTGCCAGGTAATAGGCCGAGGGACTATAGTATTACACTTATTATTGAGCTTAGACGCTCAAGGGCTTAATCGATTGAATATTTATGACATTATGACCTCTCGTATTGCTTGAATAATACATTTTAATTTTTTTTAAGAATTTTATAATAAATATTTAAAATTAAAACATGGTCGCTCAAACTTGCTGAAATGTGCTTATATAATAATTTATCTAACAAGTTTGAATATAAATTATTATCAAACCATCACGTCTGTATTCCTCGAAGGGCTAGGCAGAGGGGTATTAATGTACACCCACAGTTCGCCAAATATGTTTTTAGAACCCATATAATAGGGGGCGAGCCTATTGCCATTAATCGGGCACGAAACCAAACTCCGAGCTGCTACTGAGGATTTATCAAAATATTTAGTTATTTTAAAGTTTTTCTGTATTCATATTACTTTTCAATAAACCAATTAAGCATTAAGCTTAAATCTTCACGAAATAAGTGGGCTATATACAATATGTATTAAAAACCCCGTCGAATCCGAAGAGGGTATATAGGTACCCCAATTACATAAATAACTTGATCATATTGCATTGCATGTTTTTAAGGATTTAGTGAATAATTACTGTAAACTTTATCACCGAATATCGTATTTATTTTTTAGTCTCTTAAATTTATCCATGCATATTATAAGAGTTTAATTTTTGATAGGAATGGATTACGGGAGTACCTAGTCGCTATTCTGGGCATATCATGTTACCTTTTTGAAACATATTATAAGTTAAAAGGCATGTTACGATTGTAGTTTAAATTTACTATGTCGGCCGCAAGGCTGGCGCAGCGAGTCCGTTTGCCGTAGAAGGGCAGTAAGCATAAATGTAACAATCAACACCGGACACTATAATTTGTAACACGATATTGGCAGTGATTGTCTTCAATAAAGAGGACCAGTTGCCGAGTTAGGAAAAAGAAGAAGAAATAGATGCTCTATATTAATATTCTTAATAGTGGTAGCTTTTTTTTTGAACAGAAATTCTGATGTTAGATGTATGCTCTCTAAAGATATTTTTTAAAGGTAAATTTCTAAAAAAATGATATAACTTAAAACAATCAACTAGCGGCATTCGTTATATAACCAGACGCGACGTTAATAGGTGTCTATGGCAATATCTCAACACCTAATCGTGTATAATATGTTATTGCTGTCTGAGGATAGCAGTATCACCCCTGAATTGAGTTGAACGCTCTCCCGCTACTTGTTTGAACAGTGACGCTCCACTCTGAGTTTTATTATTCTTATCGATGTTTTTAATATTATTTAAAGGTTCTAGTAGTTTGTTAAATATTTGTTTCATTATGCTCTTGGCGGCTTACAGGCTATTTCCACAGTGTAATTCAAAATAAGGAAATACCTAAATTATGATAAGTCGGTGCGAACTAAGCTGGAAAGGACAGCTGCTTGTCTATACTACTTAATGGCTAAACCATAAACAAAAAGAAAATAGGCTTTTATGAATCAGATTACAAAATGATATTTATTGTGATTAGTAGTTAATAAATGAATAACTATAAAACATCTCGATTTTACGTGTGTATTTTGAATGTTGTAATTTTTGTCTTTAATAAAATAGTACCTTTCTGACTTGATATTTTAATAAGTAATGTTATGCAAACTCCTGATCATAAAATGTAGTACTTATTGTATTTTTTAAGTCGACGTTAATTATTGAATTACTCCATTAACTGTAGGCTTAGTATTTATTTGACGTTAATAATATTGTTAATTCATAAATCACCCCTAAATTCATTATGTTCATAGAAAGAGACAAAACGTGTTGTCAACACTTTATAAAGAAAAGGACGCGAAATGTATAAATGAGGGAGTGTCGTAAATAAATTTCTTCATATATATTATTGACACGGTATGGAATTTACTATGGATCATTTCGAAATAGGCTTTGTTTTTATCTAGATACAGTACAAATTTGTTTGTTTTGTTGGACTAGAAAACAATGTGGTTGTCTAGAGAGGAAAAGGATTACGAACGAGTGTCGGAAGTTCTCGTTGTATTTGATGTAGATTACAAAACATTTTGTTATAATTGTCTGTAATAATAATTGTGACAACACTATTGTAATTGCTCTGGATTTAATAACGTTTAGATAAAATTTACTAAGTAATTATTACAATAATCATTACCTTAAATAAAAATTATTAATAAATATTTGTTTTGTTAGTATTTTTATAAATTTATTTAATACTTTTTTCCATAGAATTACTTTAAATTAATGCTCCGTAGTTAGTCTTATGGGCCACCTTTTGCCTAAACGATACTAGATGATGTTATTAAGCTATTTTGCAAATATTTCACAGAAAAAACTAAGGCATCTAAGAAAATGAATAAATATAATATTTGTGTAGGTACTTCGATTTTTTTTTCAATTCTATATTGGGTATATAGAATAATTAAATTTTTTTTTTTTTAGAACTTACTACACTGTTAGCCTTAGGGGCCCTAAAGCCGTTGCGGCTTTTACAGCTTCACCGGACTTGAATAATTAAAATTGGTGTATTATCTACAAGATCCACTTACATACCTAATATTAAATAATATTGAAACACTATTAAGCGGCTTAAACTCAATAAAAATCAACGCAAATTATTATTATGTGAATTCAAGTGGAGCTAGTTTTTTTTTAAAATACATAAAGGCATCCTATCATAATAGGCTTAGTGTGCTAATAATTATATGATATTCTCCTTTGAGGACATCTATCGCAGAAAAAATCATACAAAAATATAACAGAAGCTAATCATAATTGAATCTCTTCTCGATTTAATTGTAATATCTGGGTGACCGAGCTTTCGGTGTTTTACAAAAAAAAAAAACACCTTTCTAGGTATACTTGGAATGTAAAACAGTATCTAAATACAAAATTGCATCCAAATCGTTCGAACTGTTTCCGAGAAACCAATTATATATACATATATACGAGAATTGCTCACTTAATATAATTAGATTAGGCAATCGATCAGAGACAGCTTTAACATGTGTTAACAGTACTATTCGTAACTACAAATAATTATTTTTAGGAGTTTTTGGCGGGATCTCGAACTGTCATGTACTGCTTGTTGTTTTTTATTGATAAATTTGTGTTTTTTGACCCTATATTGTGTAATACAGGTGGCATTTTGCACAATAAAGGTTGGTTATTGTTATTGGATTGGCAATAATAACATTGACCTTGAATTCTGAGATTACGCAAAAACTCCCTAGAAAGTCCTAACAAGAGAGCCACCATCTTGTTAGAATACTGAAATCATCATAGGACAGGACACTCTCTATATTCACTTGATAATGGCAGTAATGGTCTTTAATAATGAAGACTATTTGCCAAGTTTCGAAGAAGAACTATTTTTAAGATTATTACAATAAGTACGGATTTACTAATAATTTATTTTATAATGGTAATATAATTATTGGGAATCAAGTAGTTACCATTTATAGGTACCTACCTACCTATTTTATTTTGTAAAGACTTTTTGTGAAAGAATAATTGTCTAAAGATCAAAATGTTTATGGTTCTTTCTTCAAATATACTTTTCTCTCTGCTGTAAGTCGCCCACGTTTTCTAGGGGTTATTGTGTGAAAAATGAAAATTAAAATTTTGAATTGATCTCGGCAGATTCGTTGTTAATAGCTTTTGTGTTTTTTAATACAACTAAGGTGACAAACAAGTGTATGACCCGCATTATGGTAAGCGGTTATTGTTACGTAACGTTTGTAATATCAAATATATTAATAGAGCGTTGCCGACCTGGACCCCAAGGAGATCTGGAGACTCTACTTACCGCTTGAACATAAACCAAGTTTATTTAGCTACGATCTTATGTAGAGTGGAGGTAATTCAGCAGTCGAGCTAAGTCTACAGAGAGATTTCTACCTCTCTTTTGCGTTATTGTGCTATATATGAAAAACTATATTAAGAGAAAAATATCGTCTTTCAATAAAAATTTGGGAGGCTTTACTGCTTTTTGGCTGAAATAAATGTGGTTAATATGGTGGTCATTCTTCTGTAATCGAACCTTTCAATGATCTTACCATTGATCTGAAGGAAGCTGATAAAAATGTATCTTGAAACAGGTAATTTATCAAAAAACTTTTTATGGTAGTAATAACAAAAACTACCATAGAACATAGACTAATTGCTATGAACAAGACACCAGTTAAAAATCAATAAATGGCTGTCAATTTGTCTCTATGATATCATTTTATGTTAGCTTGGAAAAATATTGTACAAGACAATGATGGAGCGTGCAAACACAGAGAAACAGATTCCCGCAGCAGTCATCGTCCCTCATCTCGGACTGCAAATATACCTTTTCACACCTCGTTGGAAGGATCATATTGTAGCGACATCTACATAGCAACACACAGCGTCATCTATCGAGCCACATACGGCGCATCCTACATCGCGCTATAGAAATTAACTCTTCAATTGAGTATATATACAAGAACCCGACTACAACCGTTGGGCAGCTGCCCGCCAGACATAACACCCGTCTGGTCGGAGGATCCTCCCTCCCAAGCCTAGGTTCGTTCCTCGGTGTGAAGCCCTTGGGTCAGGCAGCCGCCCGCGCGATACAAAGTGACACTATACGTGCAACACTTAGCTACCCACATACAACATTACACACGTATGAACACACACACGTGCACACCACACAGGTACATAGGTTCTGTAAGGGACCTTTTTTTTCTTTTTTTTGCGCTAGTTAGACAAATGCGCTAGTTAGTGTAGAAAAACCATTCCGATTATTAAATACACATACGCATGGTCCACTCCTTCCTCCCAGGAGGAGGGGAACGTTCATATGAGTATATGTTAGTTAGTTCGAATTCTCCTAGGATTAGGGAATTAGTTAGATCGCGACCTTTTCGCACTCGCGACGACCGCCCGAGCCGAGGTTCGGCCACTCTGGCACCCTCGTGCGGGTCGTCACAAACTTTCGCGGCTGAGTGCCCTAAGTGCTCGCCCCCAAGTCCGGTGAAGCTGCAAAAGCCGCAGCGGCTCTGTTTTAGGATAAGGCTAACAGTGTAGTCAGTTCAAACACTGGTGGGCGGGCAGTTTTTTTTTTTTTTTCTACAATATCATACAAAGAAAGAAACATACTGGTTAGGAAGCCATTTCTTATGTTCACGGTCCCGAAAAGATAAGAATTTGTGTTATTACCATTACAAAAGGTGACACAACTGACTTATAATTAAAATTGATATATGTAGGAATAAGAAAAGAACTTAATGTCCATGATAATATTTATTAATTAAAATGAGATCGTATTATGCAATCTGCATTATTGTCTTTCTAATACCAGTTCATTACAAATATTACAATAGTGCCGCATTTTGAATAATCCAAGAGTTGTATTCAGAAATTCTAGTATACACTCCTGGGTATACAGAATCAGCGCAGCCTTCTCCCCAAGACACTATTCCAATTAAAACATCGTTAGCTACCAGAGGTCCTCCAGAATCACCCTGACAGGCATCTCTTTGTGGATTGGTGGCATTAGCGCAGAGCATTCCTGACGTGATCGTTGCAAGTCGAAGGTAAGCCCGTGCACAAGTATCTTGGGAGACAGTTTTGACATAAGCAGCCATTAATATTGACGAAGCGGATCCTTCATACTGAAAAACCAAGAATTTTTTATGTAAATGAAACTATCACGGTAAAAACCATAAATGGATATTTACTGGCTGGTCCAGAAACTTAGCGCGCCGAAGAGAGCTACCAACACGCGTTTTCACTTTGAGTATTATAGCGAAAACATTATATATCAGAATTGCGTAGAACACTGTGCTATGTTTAAAAAAATAATTAATAATGCTATATAGTGTATATAGTTTAATTATCATAAAAGAAAATCTAAAAAAATAATTGATTAACTATTGTCGATATGAGCAAAAGTTTGTTATTTTTGGATATTTCAAAGTGTAAAGCTGTAAACAAAATGTTAGTATTAAAAAGATGTATAGTTTAACTTACAGAAGTGGTTCCGTATCCAGATACTAGAGCTTCAGTACCAACAGGTAATGATGTAGTTGATGATGCAATGGCAATAGAGTTTACACTTGTGCTAAATGTCATTGTTCGAGCAGTTCCCACTAGACCGATGTCATTTTCCAATGTCGTTGAAGAGTACGCTGTATGGACTATGATCCTTGAGACGTCAAATGCCTGGCCACCAGTGAGGCGGTACGATGTGCCAACAATAACTCTCAGTTGAGAAGGATCAGATAGGTATCTAGAAAGAAAATAAAAATAGATTTATATTTATATTAATAATAATATCAACTTGTAATTTTTCTACTGATGGGTATTTAAAAGCCTCTTCTTCGGGGAATCCATGGGCTGAATTACCATTCTAACTACAACGTACTGGCGATTTCAAACGCCAAAAAATCTACAGTCCCATATTTTCCCACATACGATGGATCTACAAGAACATATTTTAATTGCATGTATAACAAAAAAAAATTATAAAAGGGCTTTGACAATATAGAATATGATACAAATGATTAATGTAGTAGACAATTTTTAACAAAAATGAAAATTAATTTCATGATTTTAAAGAGTTCCCTTGTGTATCTTCAAAGTTGATGGTCCGATGCAATTGAAATTACAATGGGACCACCCTTGAGGTATCACCTATCCAAAAAAAAAAGAATCATCTTAATCGGTTCATAAACAAAGAAGTTATGACTGAACATCCATAAAAAAAAATCCATTCGAATTGACGTCTTTTGTTAAAGGCGGTTAAAAAGAACGGAATATTTAGTAGTAAAACATCATCCGATTTTAACTATATTCTACCAAAAGATTATTTAAAAAAAAGAAGATAATTATGAAATAAATAACAATCCAATGAAAATCAAATAGATTCTTACGCATCAATGCAGTGTGCTGCTGTTAACAATACAGTATGACTTATAATAACAGCTCCACAAGTATGAGCCCAACCAGCTGTTACTCTTCGTCGCAGTGCAGCCTGATACGGTATCTCCGAGACATCAATAGCAAAGCCATTTACTATCCTTGCTGATGAATCAGCTGCAGTTCCTGTTGTGGGTAGTGATATACCACTGCTGGACCACGATACTTTAAATTTTGATTAAAAAGAAACAATTCATGAAATAAATTAATTAAGTATCTTTAGTAATCTTTTAATGGACAATGGTAAAATTTATATTTTTATATTATAATGTTTTATAAACAATGATTTTGTGAAAGTAATGCAAAAAATATATGACTTACCTATAAATAACAAAATTAAGAAAGACGTCTTCATATTCACTTGTATAGCTACTTACAGAACAACAGTTGGTTTTTATTTGGGAGCGAATACTTTATAATATAAGATAAAAATATTATCTCTTACAGGCAAGATCAAGAGATCATATCTTGGAATTTACCTTACATGTCTAACTTTTATCGGAAATAACGACAAGATTAATTTTTAACGTCGAGTTACAAATACTGTTCGTATTTTCTGTGATTGGCTAATTATTTGATAAGCTTTACACGACTTCTACACACACAAAAAAAGATATGTTATAAAATATACATGTCTCATTAATTTAATTATTTTCAATATTCTAAAAGGAAGGTAAAGACGAAATTATTGAAAGGCTAAGTAGTTTTTAAAATCGATTGGTTTTCGTAAAGTGATTGTTAACCGGATAACTCGTCACAGTGACTCTTTTTTGGTTTATCTCGTTTCGGGATCAGCCAGTGTTCCTGTTGCCGAGAGGCTTGCAGGACGGCACGACACCGACGACCGGTGATATCCTCTGTGGTCGCCAGTGTTTTTCAATGGTACTGTGCTCACCATGAAGCAAATATCAGTAACTTTTCAGTGTTTCTATTAAAATAAATATCGGACATATTGCGAGTAGAATTCGCACCCTGAGGGTTCCGTACTGATTATATTACTTACCGTATTATTATTGTACATTTTTTTTACATAAATATTGTTTATATGTTATCTTTAAACGTTTTAGGCTATGTTTTGTATCGTTATGTAACAAAGCATAAGAAAAAATTAGTAATGTTATTATTATACAAGATGTCCAGAAAGGGTATCGGGTATTTGTTTTCGCGCCATATTCGAAACGGGGCGTCTAAAGGGTGCGGGGAGGGGTTCGTGGCGTCCGCCATTTTGTGGAGTTTTAGTCACGATGGAACAGTACTCGGGGACGCATCGCGCATTTTGCGTACGAGCGTATTATCGTAATGGTGATTCAATAGTGACTGCTCAACGTCTCTATCGTGCGGAATATCGTACACGCCACGCGCCAAGTGACGATAGCATTAGGAAATGGATCAGGATGTTCGAGAATACAGGTGCGACAGTTAAAATTCAAAACTCTGGTCGTCCTCGTTCAGTTCGCGATGAAGAAACAATTGAAGAAGTTGAGGCGTCGGTTCGTCAAAATCCGTCTTTATCCATCCGAAAGCGAAGCCAAGCGTTGAACATCAAAAAATCGTCTTTACATTCGATTTTAAAGAAAGACTTACATCTAAAAGCCTATAAAATTCAATTGGTTCAAGAATTGAAGGATACGGACTATGCTAATCGACTGAATTTTGCGAACGAAATGCTGCAGCGATTTAACAACTTTAACAACATACTGTTCAGTGACGAAGCAAATTTTCACCTGAATGGTCATGTTAATAAGCAGAATTGTCGGTACTGGGCAGTGGAGAATCCGAGACGAAAGCATGAACGACCCCTGCATAGCCCAAAGGTCGTTGTTTGGGCCGCTATGTCTGCTAAAGTCATAATTGGTCCTTATTTTCATGAAGATCAACGAGGCCGAGCAATTAATGTGAATAGTGACCGTTATTGTGATATGTTGCGAAATTTTTTGGTCCCAGAGTTGCAGGAGTTTGCAGGTTTCAACTCAAGAACGTGGTTCCAGCAAGAGGGGGCCACTTGCCATACCTCAAATGACTCAATGGAAGTTGTTAACGAATTATTCCCTAATAAAGTCATTTCGCGAAGGGGTAACATCAACTGGCCTCCCAGAAGCCCCGACCTTAGCCCGCTTGACTATTTTGCATGGGGATACCTTAAAAGTAAGGTTTATCAAAATAATCCGACGAATCTAACCCAGTTAAAGCAAAACATCAGGTCAGAAATGGCAGCAATATCGATAGCTATGTGTCAACGTGTTATCGCCAATCTTCGTTTCCGTTTAGAAGAGTGCCAGCAACGTAACGGTCATCATTTGGATAACATCATCTTTTCCAAATAATTCTCCAATTCATATGCTAATAATAAACAATAAACTTTTTTATTGCATACAAATAATTTTTGTTTCATTGAACTTACAAATACCCGATACCCTTTCTGGACACCTTGTATAATTAAGTTGGTAAATAATCACTACCAGCACGCTTACTTGGAATACGCTGTCAAGTAGGAAAATAAAAACACAATACAACTAGGCAATTTAAAAAAACTTGTATAATATATAATAATAAACATCTGTGTAAACTAGAAATATCTAAAACCATTAAAACTAACTTTAATATTTAAACCACGATAAATAATTTAATGTTACAGAATACATGGAAAATATTCATATTATATTAGAAATATACGTGAAACGATAATAAATGAATGTTATGCTCAAAAAGGCGACCTGGATCATTGTTTATTATTAGATATATGGATAACATTATACTCATAAATTGTAGGAGGTTTTCAAAATTGTATGTAGCTCGCAAGTACCCTCTGTAGGTTTTGATAATCGGTCACTGAGTGAGACTTTTAGACTTTTTTATTGTAGAGCTGAACCGACTTTATCTTTTTATTGTATTTACCTAGAAACTTAATTTTTCTACAGCAGTTTGAGGTCTTAGTATTTGTTATTAATTTCAAGGGTATGTGTTAAGTGCTTTTCGAGAAGAAAATAAAGCTTATTTTGAGTTTGTACCAATATAATTTCACACTGGATTAGGAATTTCTTATTTTATGATAGTCCCTTAACTTTTATTAAAAAACATCTCTTAGTGCCAAATTTCAGGACACATTGATCAGCGGAAAGCAGATAATTACTCACTGAGTGCGACTTTTAAACTTTATTATGAAGGGGTGTATCTTTTTATTGTATTAAACTAGAAATTTGATTATTTTTCAATAATTTGACGTCATAGATATTAATTTCAACTGTATTTCTTAAGTCCTTATCGAGAAAAAAAAACTTAAAATAATTTTGTTACTTTATTATTTCACACGGAATTAGAAATTCTTTATTTTTGGATATATTCATAAACTTTTGTTAAAAGGCCTCTCTTAGTGCCAAATGCCAATACTGTAGGTCTGCAGGAAGTATACTATAGGATTTGATAATCGATTCGTGAACGCTATTTTAACTCTGAAGTGCCGTATATCTTTAATGCCTGAACCTAGATATTTTCTTTTTTTGCAGTAGTTGTTTTCGAGGAAAAGTGTCTTGACACTTGGGCAGACAGCCAGCTATACGGACAACAAAGTGATCCTATAAGGATTCCGTTTTTTTTCATTATGAGTTATTATGGAACCCAAAAATGTATGAATTCGAATCCGATATTTGTATTTTTTCTTAAACATTTGTTATCATCAATTATTATCTTATCAGTGCCGACTATAGTGAAATCGTTTGGGAATTACCAATTTCATTGCAGTTCTTTAAAAAATATGATTTTAGTTTAGTTCCATGTGTTATTTTGTATCTGATATTAACTATTTGGTTAGAGGAAAAGTGTGAACTATTCCATATTATCATGGTTAACAATATACTAGAAATAATTCTAAACCCAATTTGTGAGTTACCGGTCACCACTGATGTGTTATCAATATCATGATAATTTATCGATAAACATAATTATTTTGTTTGAAATAACCTATTATTCACAACAAAGGCGAAACAATTACATTGCCATGTTTTATGTGCTTGCCTTTATATTATAACCTAATCTATAACTGAGATTTTTAAGGATGGTTTAATATTGCCAAAGCTATTTAAACCGATAGTTTTATCATCTCATGAGGCTAGTTAAAGTCATAAATAGAAATGATAACTGAAAACTAAGGGGGATGAAATTTTTCTCCAGAACTGTACATTAGTATATCAAACTTTATTACGGGGTATATTATGTAATTCATGTAGGTTACACTATTTACCTATCTTATAAATTCTTAAATCATCAAATAAGACCAAAGCTACTATTCCATTGTTTTACTAATATAATACCTATAGTAATACTATGCTTCTTTCATTTTCTGTGGCATTAAAAAATACATCTTCATCGTGAAATGCATTGAAAAATTGTATTATACTTTGGATAAATTTTGCTAAAATATCTCACGATCTTATTTTAATTGACTGAGAATTTCATAAGTCAATAAAAATGTGCGGACTATATAAAAAGTGTTTAAAAATATCGTTTAACCGTTGCGGGGAAATTTTATCGGTAATCAAGCCCGGTGTCCCGGCCTGAACAAATTTATGGTAACATTAAAACCATGGAATTAATTACCTTTATTGAACAGGCAACGATTGGCAAACTTATCAAGTGACTTTGTGACAAAACCTTGTTTATATTAGTATGATATGTATGCATGTGACTTAAAGTGATTCTTAGGTCGTGCATGTAATTTTGGATTAAAAGTACATATTGCAAAGAACATAGTATTGAAAGTTAAATCCAAGTTTCTACCTGATTAAGATATGTATTAATTTATTAAATAAATTATTTGCGAAGATAGTTAAATACACGTTTGACTTCATTGATCAAAATAAACTAAATTGCGGTGGTTAATAACTAAAGCCATAAACCAAAGCAACCATATTTAGCATGTAACAGTTGTTCTTACAGTATTAAATCGTCTTGAAAAAAGTAAGTGGCGCCATATTTTGACAAATTTTACTGTACTTTAATTATACATTTTGCTTTTTCATAATTGTATTTGTGTTTGTTTTTGAAGGGTGTAAAATCAAGCCGAATCATTGAGCCGAAGTGAAAGTTAAAAGTTCGTTCATTGACATAGAATTCCGTTAAATTGGAAACGAATTAAAAGACAATTATAGGTAGTTATTGTTATAATTTTTTTTATACAAGACACACCTACTTATTATCAAAAAATAAACTGTGTTGGAATACATTTTAAATTCATTTCAGTGTATCTTCGAATTATATGTCGATAAATAAATAAATACAGATGACAAAGAATTGTAAAGAAGGGGTTTCATGATATTTACTAAGATTATGATTTGCAATGCTGAAGTCTCTGAGATAAGATTAGGAAGTATGAACACTTTGAAGAAAGCCGATCTAATTTACCTGGTGTGCGTGATATTCATGAATCCCCGATATAAACATACGTATAGTGCATGTTCGTAAAATAATAATAAAAGTTTGCTAAGCTGGTTACCTAACTTAAAAGATTTTTCATATAATTATAACTTACGTATTAGAAATGTTCTTTAAACGTTGATAGTCTAGCTTAAACTCCCTAATCCTAGTATAGGGATACTAGGCAAGAAAATGATTGCTATTTATGAATTTCTTTATCTATACCAATATTATAAAGAGAAAATATATTTTTACAGATTTTAAAAATTCCTTCACCAATATAAAACTACAGTATCAGCGAGGAATATAGGCTATATTACAATTTGAAAAAATAATTTATTTCTCATAAAAATGTCGATAGTTTGACATACTCTTTTCAGGCTCATTTAGAACTTGTGACTTCTAGAATTCGTAAACCTATGTTCGTATTTAAAAATTTGTATGTCTATGTATTTGGTATATTTATATATTTACAAATACCCAGAGACTACGCGTACGAATGACCTTAAGATATCGAGTATAGGAATCAACCGAGGGTTATGCAGTTAATCGATAGTTTTTTTTTCTAAACAATCGATTCGTACTAACGGATTTTCAAATAATCGATTTTTAAATACTACATATTTATTAGAATCTACTGATGCAAGAATATGAAATATGAGTTTTGATCACAGAAATATTAAAAATCAGGGTAGGAATGGACGAAAAATTTAATTCATTAATAATTACCAAATGCCAAAATACATGGTGATATTGATGTCTTGGATATTAGAGCACCGCTCAATATTAAACCAATTTCTAGATCACTAAATGCACACAAAGTGCTCGTAATAAGTGTTAGACAAGATTAGATAGTTTTCATTAAATCAATAGAAAGCTGTGAGTGTATGGGAGTTGGGTCATCCACCCACGCACATTCCGGCGGGAGCCAAAGACCTCTCGCTTCCTGGATTGCACACAACCAAATAGATCGATATGAATGATTTCGAAAAACAGGATTTCAAAATGTATATATTTGTCATTAATATCTTCTTTAATAACATTTGCTTTATCATTATAATAATCCTTTACATACATATCATGCATACCGCTTGACTGTTTAAAAACAGACCAAACTAACGACTAATTTAATTAATCCAAGCAGTATGTAGTTGAATCAATAATCTTAGTTGTTATAGCTACATAATTGCTTAGACCATGGAACCGGAGGTTATATGCATAAATTTATTAAAACTCATTCGATGAAAATGAATTATGTAAGTACATCTGGCCAAAATTAACACAGCTTGTGATAAGGCTTATTATTTTTAGATGCTAATAGTATTATTAGTTCTGTTATAAATTATATAATTATAACTATTAATACTATGGACGAATTATTGCAATGTATAGGTATACATTAGGCCTTAGGTATTAGGTACCTATGATACATATTAATTATATTTCTGTTTTACTGTGTTGATCAATTTGACCGGTCCAAGGATCGGACTAGAACTCATCAGCCTTGACTTAATGTTTAAGTGACATTATTAGTGATTACTAACGGGTTAGATAATTCATTAATTATTGTGGTCATCATTTTCTTGGTTACTAAAAAAAAGAGAATTATCATGGCTTAGAGTAGGTTACAAAAAAAGTTGAAAAATATAAAAACTATGACTAATAACTTATTTATTGTTAAAATATGTCTACATACACGCGGTTCATAAGTGTAACAAGGTAACAATGGAACAGAATGTATGAAATTCTAATTCTCCAACTTATAAATACCTAACTTTGCCCCGCAGTTCCACCCGCATATAAATTAAAAGAAATCACTGATTGATGATTTATATTACTTCAGTATAGACAATATTTTTATCGGGTGGCCAGTGTTAAGGTTTAATATGCCAAGCTTAAAAATAATGCTCATAAATAACTTTCTTTTTTCAGAAATCGATTTTCAACAAATGTTTGTCTCAAAATACCTTATTGTGGTTTATATATAACAGATAGGCATATAGTATTGTGAACTTTTTGTATATACTAAGGACCAATATTTTTGTAGAACATTGTATTTACGTATCACTTACCATTACGCCAGCGCACGAAGATAAAGCAGTTCTAGAACGCTTTGACTTCCAACTTACTTAACAAAAATCAATATTTAAGGCTAGCTGAGAGGCTTAGCTTAATGTTAATACTATGTCCCGTGAATTTGACTATCATATACATAAATAATTTTTCGTTTCCGACTGGTAGTTTCAGAGATTAGCGTGTTTAAACAAACATACTAAAACTCTTTTTGCTTTATTATATTATTACAATACAATTACATTATTAGTACAGAATAGCTGGCTCGGCAAACGTTGTTTTGTCCTTTCCGGTATTAAAGGTTCGACCACAGCGCCATCTATCAGATTGTAACATAGCTATGAACCATTGTCTCGATAAAACAAACATACCTAATTATTATCTGAATGAATTTTAGCTGAATTCGTCAAGTCGTTCAGAAGTTATAGAATTAATAACAGATGCACAATTTTTTTTATGTATAAGATTTTATTAATAAACAATTACATGGGAGTATAAAATAAATTTAAAAACTTTTTTATAAAACATAGATCGAGCGTTACTATCAAAAGTTACTTGGTTGCTATGTGCGTTGTGCACGTACTCGTAGCTCTACGGTGCTGAGGCGCGCGTGTATCGCGCGTTGCTTGTTCAACCGTGAAGGACGGTTGCAATGCGCTATGATTTGACGACCGACTTCTGCTCGCTTCTCGACCTAACTACTCGAGACACAAGCGAATAGCGAATACCTTATCCGAAAGTTCTTTGCTACTTTCGCCTGAAACAAAGTAAATATCGGGTCTATGCGCTCGATTGCATATCTTTTATCGTTTCAGTTACTAACATTTCTCTTTTTGATTGTTCTTCTTTTCCACGATTAGTTACAGATTTAACATTTTCAGATTAATATCAACAATTAATAATTTTAAAAAAATGTTGTAGAAAGACGAAAAAACTCTTAATCTGTTACAGGCGGAAGCAGCAAAGAAATTTCGGATAAATTAATTACGATGTATTTCTGCAAAGTGACGCCTACGTCAATCAAATATTTATTACCTTGTACTCCTCACATTACAAAGTATTTTACTAGTCCGATGACACAATTACAATTGTATATACTAGGTTTATTATAATACTTATCTACATTTTTATGACCTTATCTCCTTGCAATTCTAATAATTTAGTCCTTACAATAATAACGGTAATTTAAAAACGTCTTAGTTCTTCTTCTCTTATTTTTGGCCACCAATCCTCTTGATTGAGAATATAATTATTATCAACCAAAACACAGGATTATTTTGGGGTTATGATGTTAGTATGTTAATAGCGGCAATTCCTATAATATATTCGATATACTTTTTAGTGCAACCCGGAAAGCAAACCCAGATCATTTTATTTAATTTTGGGCTTCATAGCTAAACTATTTTAAGTAAATCATCAATACAACACAAACGATGTCTTAAAAATCCATTAGGTATCTATTTTATTTAAATTCTATTTTTCTTTTAGTTATTCGATTTCAAAGTTTTAATTTTTTATTTTATATCGGTCGTTTATGACTTGTACCGTGTAAACAGCTAAGTATCGGATGTCCAACAACTTGTTGGTAATATCATTATTGCGACTTACCAGACATTTTATTGACACTTATTGTGCTATTTTTGTTACATACAACTAGTTTCGTTTTATATATTATGCGTAGTTATGAAGTAAGACAATTAACCGGTATCATTAGTTTTTTTTATATTTTTGTTTAAGTTTGAGTTTAGTATCATACAAATAATGTAGGTACATGTAACAATTATTTTTTACTTTTCTACAAGAAATTATTTTGTTTAATTAATAAATGTAGAAACTTATATAAATTCAATACAAGTAAATTAGTTATGTGCATTTTTTTTTTTTGTCTGACCTTGCTGTTTACCTTAGGGGCCCTATCCAAAAACAGAGCTGCTGCGGCTTTTACAACTTTACCGGGCTTGGGGGCTTAAGGCACTCAGCCGCGAAAGCGTGGGCAACCAGCGCGCAAGGGTGCCAAAGTGGCCGGACCTCGGCTTGGGCTGTTGCCGCGATTGTAATGAAGTCGCGATCTGACTAATACCCTATCCGTAAAATCGAGTTAAACTAACATATACAGATATACATGTTCCTTCCTCCTGGGAGGAAGGAAGGAACATGTGTACGTGTATTTAGTGATCTGAAATATGTTCTACACTAACTAGTGCAAAAAAAGAAAAAAAAGGTTCCTTACAGAACCTATGTACCTGTGAGGTGTGCACATATGTACATATGTGTGTACGTTATGCTTGTATGTGGGTAGCTAAGTGTTGCACGTAAAGTGTCACTTGTATCGCGCGGGCGGCTGCCAGACTCAAGGGTTTCACCCCGAGGAACGGACCTAGGCTTGAGTTGCCGCGGAAGAGGGAGGTCGCGGCGGTGGATGTGCGGGAGCGGAATTAGCCGCCCGTCCCCTGCGGAGGGAACGGTGGTTACGCGGGCGTGGGCGCAAACACGCTCTGTTTAGAGAGACGGTTAAGTAATATGCGATTTGTTTCTCGATTTCGTCATCAGGATCGGTAAAGATGTTACGCGGTCGGCGCTGTAAGCGGGTGGCGTTTGGGACTGGAACGTAATTCGCGGCGGCTTTGATCAAAGGATTTGCGTGATTTGACGCGGTGTCAAAGTAAGATCGTGAGAGGTATTTGATGTAAGACTCGATCGAGGGCAGTTTCATATCTCTATGAAGGTCTACCTGTCGAACGAACCAGGGGGCGTTATTGATTTTACGTAGTACTCGAGATTGAAGGACTTGGAATTTGTGTATGTTCAATTTTGACATATGTGCGAATGCGGCGCAGCTATATGTCATAATCGGACGGATGCACATTTTGTAGAGAGTAAGCTTATGTCTCAGGGACATTTTGCTTATGATCAGGGGCTGTAATCGACTTATGACCATTGCGGCTGTTTTACAGACGGCACGGGCATGGGAATCAAAGGTAAGTTTTCTATCGAGGGTCACACCGAGATATTTAGTCTTGGTGGCCCAGGGGATATTGTCTTTGAAGAGTTTGAGAGTTTTGACTCTCTCAGGGTGCTCTTTTCCACTAAGATCAAAGATAATCGCGGCGCTCTTCGAGGGGTTGACGGCTATGCGCCATTTGGTGTACCATTCACCGAGAGTAGTGACTGCGCGTTGGACTCTGTGTCTGAGCCTAAGTCTGTTCCTATTCGACGCGTAGATGACTGTGTCGTCAGCATATAGACCTACCTGAACCCTAGGAGGACGAGGTAGGTCACTGACATACAGATTGAAGAGACAAGGCGCCAGAATGTAGCCTTGCGGGACGCCCGAGCGTATGGGGTGGGGTGTGGAGAGTACACTTTCCGCTCGGTAGCGGAAGGTGCGGTCGGTGAGGTAGTCGCGGATAATGTGAACTAACCTATCTGGGACTTGTAACTGGTGTAGCTTGTGGACTAGTCCGGCGTGCCAGACCTTGTCGAAGGCCTTGGCGACGTCGAAAAAGACCGCGAGCGTACAGTATGGAGGATCTTTCGCGAAGTTAGTCGCTATGTGCTCCGTGAGGCGTTGCACCTGGTGCGTACACGAGTGTCGAGCGCGGAACCCGAACTGTTCCGGTGGATATAGATTTTTCTCGTCTATCACGGTTTTGAGATGGTTCAGAAGGAGCCGCTCATAGATTTTACCTAAGGTATTCAAGAGACTGATCGGGCGATAGCTATCGGGAAGCGATGCTTTTTTGCCGGGTTTATGTATCCCTATGACTATGGCCGTTTTCCAAGCGGCTGGGTAATGGCAGTGGGCGATGTTTACATTGAATATGCAAACCAAGAGTGCTATGAGGTGATCAGGAAGAAGTTTTAGTACTTCGTTCCAGATCTCGTCAGGACCGGGAGATTTTTTGAGCTTAAGGCCCTTAATAACGGAACAGACTTCGTCAGGACGTGACCGTAGTTAGAGTATCCGCGGGGGGGACCGAACTGAGTTCCTGTACCGAGGATTCGATTATGTTGACATGTACGGTATCTATGTTGTCGCAGTTTGGAGAGCACTGGCTCTCCAAGCTTGCGGCAAGACACTCCGCTTTGTCTTCGCTATCGAACGCGAGTGGGAGGCCCGGGCCTCTTTCGAGGGGTGGTAGTTGGGAGGAGTGTTCTATTTTTAATGATCTGGCTAACTTCCAGTATGTGAGATGGGACAGTTTGAGACCCTCTGAGAGGTTTTCCTAGTTGTGACCTCTGTATTCAGTGATGCGAGCTTTGAACTCTCTTTGTAATGCGCGTAACCGTGCGCAGTTTTCCCTGGACGGAAATGAGTCGTGAGTGCGTGTCGCGGCGTTCTTTTCCGTCTTTAACGCTCGCAGGTCGGCAGGGAGTATAAAGCGGCGATCGCTCACCGTTTTAGCCTCTCTCGAGGCCTCTCTGATGCTGACCTGGAGGTGGTCGACGAGGGAATCGATCGCAAAGTCGGCGTCTGCGGCCGACTGCAGTACGTCAGGGACACTATCTAGGCTGTCCGAGGACGGCCTGTCCGCGAGTAAATGTTTGAGTTTCGCGTAGTCAACCGCCTGGACGGACGGAGGACTATGGTCGGAGGGATGTCCTAGTCGGAGGATGACCGGGCGGTGATCGGAGTCGAGTTCGTGTACGACTTCTAAAAGTTGTAACCGAAGCTCGATACCTTTCAATAGAGCTACATCAAGGACTGTCGGACGACAGTGATCTTGAAAGTGGGTGGGTTCGGAGGGAGCTAACATGTCAAAGTTCATGTCATTGCATAACTGATCGAGTATACTCCCGTTACGGGAGTCTCTCGAACTGTTAAAGCAAGTGTGACCGCTGTTGAGGTCGCCTGCTATGATTACGGAGGGACCGAGTGAAAAGAGTGCCTCCAGATCGGACCGGAGGAGTCTTTTCGATGGTGATAGATATGCGGATACGATTATGATTGACGGGTGGTCAGTCATACCTAGTCTACATATAGAAACTTCCAAATTGGTAAGTTCGGGAGGGTCAAATCGCATACAGTATAGTGAATGTTTGTAGTAAATGAGAGTGCCGCCTCCTTGGGTGACTCAGTCATTTCTAATAATGTTATAGTTAACGACCTTAGGGTTGCGTCTACTAGGTTTTAGAAGTGTTTCTTGTACGAGAAATACATCTAACTGACGCTCTACTAGAATGTTAGCCTCGAGATCACGCTGAGAAGCAAGGTTCCTAGCGTTAAAGAAGGAAATGTTAATTCCTTTCGGTTTTAACTTATCCATTGGAAGGCTTTCGGTTTGCGGCATCGAGGTCTAGACGGTGTATCGTCTCCGATAGCCGGGGGAATTTCCACACGGTCATTATGCAACCGTGTTCGTTGAGATAGTCGACGTATGCGCCGACTTCCGTGACGCTGTGCTCTCGGAGCAACAGGGCAATGAGGACAACGTCCGATGGAGGAGCAGAACCGCGTGGAGCGGAGGTTTGAACAACCATAAGAGGCTGTGGTTTAGGGGCCAATTCCAAGTCCATAAGGGGCTGGGGATTGTGGCGAGTGGGGGCCCACGGGGCCCGAGGGCCCAGTATGGGCTGCGGGGGCACTCTAGATGCGGGGACAACGGCCGCAGGAGCGCGGGCGGCGTTCGGGAGGTTAGTAAAAGCCTCCATTGACAGAAAGGGCTGTGGTTGGGGGTGAGGGGCATGGTCGACGGGAGCGTGAGGTGCCCTCTGATGGGCGGGTGGTCTCATCCGTCGGGGACTCGTTGCGCGCGGGGCTTTTGGGCACCCGCGATAGTTCGCTGGGTGCCCTGCTTGACCGCAAAGTACACAGCTCGGCTCACCGGGTGAGTCGCGCGTGCGGGGACACTCCCTAGTGGAGTAATTCTCGGGGCACTTGACGCACCTTGGAGTGAGATGTCAGTGGCGGGAGGAGTGCCCGTACAATTGGCAGTTGTGACACTGCGTCGGGATTCTATTTTTGTATGGGTTTTCTACTGTGATGCCTGAGAGGCCGCACACAGTAGCTACGTTATAGATAGCTTTACCCTCGGGGGTTCTATCTAGAATAACCACTACCATAGGGAATGGTTTTCTGTCTGGGCCGTACATCCGCTGTACTTCTTGCACCGGATAGTTTTGGGAGCGGAGGGATTCGAGTACTTCCTCAGGGGCGATCTTGAAGGGGATTCTGCGAATTACAACGTGGAGTTTCCGGTCTTCGTTTAGAGTGTACGTATAGTACGCTAGTTTTCTCTCCGTGAGGAGCCTAGTGAGGTCTCGGTGGGCGTCCGACGTGCTCACCGAGACTTGTATGCCCGTGGCGATACTACGGGCTTTCGTGTAGGGGATCTTTGAGAGTCTAATATCGGACTCTAACTTTGTCCAGGCGGCTTTGTCCTGGACAATAACGGGCGGGGGGCGGGCTTTCCTCCCGGGAGGGCCTGCCACGGGCGCGGGCGCGGGCGCGGACGCGGGGCGTGTGGGAGACGTGGGAATGGGGGTGCGCGTGTCGAGATTCGGTCTCGGCGCTTTCGGGGCCCTGTCTTCGTCGCTGTTAGCGGCGCGTTTAGTTTTCCTAGATACGACGGTGGTAAAACCGTCGTCATCGTTGGCAGCGGGCTGGATGTTTAGGATTGTTTGATCCATCTCATTCGGATCAGTGGATACGGGAGATTCTACAGGGAGAGCTGCGAAAGAGTTATGCACGGGAAGTGCGTTGCCTGCAGGCGTATCGGAGCGCCTTCCGCGGGGATTAGAGTTTCGCGAGTTAGAGCGGGAGGGGCGGTGCCCACCATGGCCTTTGGACAGAATGTCCTCAGGTGTAGGCACGGCGGGACCCCTGCGCGGCGCGGCGACGATGGGTGCAGCGGCGGTGGGAACGTTGGCGGTGGGTGCGTCGGCGGTTATTGACGCGACGGCGGATGTAGACGCGACGGCGGCGGGTTCGGAGTCCACTAGCTCATAAGTCGCACCGGGAGTTACTTCGAGTGTGGCTGTGTACTCGGCGTACAAGTCAGGGACTTGGAGCTTCATAAAGTTGAAGACCTTATGAAGTTCATATTCGTGCACTGTTATTTCTTTTGCCATCCCGCTGGCGGTTGGGAGGGCGCCCCCAATGAATGGCTGAACTTAAGAAACCTCCCTGCCTGGAGGGCAGGGGGCTACGCCAAATGAGTTTTACGGGCTCTTCGAGCCCGGAGCAATGAGACCTGTGTGTTACGGTGTAATGACGCACAGGAAAGGACCTATTGTTTCTCTAGGGGAGTCCCTAGCAGTCTCGTGGCAGAGGACGCAGACCGGTAAAACCGCGGCTCCGCCCAAACAACCACGAGGATGGAATGGTAAGGATAGGAAGGGTTGGGTAAGAGACACCTGGGGCAACTATGCAAAAAGGCAAAGGCTAAGATTCCCAGGCCCGTCCGAGTTATCGTTTACCTCAGAAGGAGGTAACCGGAGAGCGCTCGGGTCACGCCCTGTTCGTCTTCGTTAACACCGCTAGGTATCCGAAGAACGACCACTAAACGTGGATTTGCGTGTCTTTGAAACCAGATTCGCGCTGAAAAGCGCGTTTGTTGTCGTACTGAGAAGTACGGGTTTTCGTGTGCACCGAAGTACTACACGAAATGTGCGAGCGAGACGGCGCTATGCGTGCAACGAGTACCTAGATACTTGCTACACAACAATAACACCGTCTTCACTATAAAACGCGGTATGAAAAGGCTTAAAAAACTAGCTTTAAGCCGTGTGCTTTGAACCGGCAGGCCTAGGATCGGGTCCGTGGATCAAAGCAAACAAGTCGCAACTAGTCTAAGCAGAGCGCGAAGTTCAATGAAAATGTTCTTCCTTCCTTCCTCGTTACGTGCATGACCAAACCAACGGGACCACTGCAGAGTTGTACTCACAAATAGTATATGGAACGCGACTTAATACATAGTGAATAAATTGTTAAATTAAGGTAGACGTAGGTATTAATTTTTTCATGGTCACGTTTAGGATAAGTTATCTAGTTTAGTTACGAAATGATATTGTTATAATAAATATGTTTGTTTAGTGTTTCATTTTCCTAGACATAAGAATAGGCAAGTTGCCTTGGAAAGTTGCTGTGCCAATGGGACCCCTGCAGAGTTGTACTCGCAAATAGTACGTGGCACGCGACTTTGCACAGTATTGTAAAGAAAAAATAACGGTTTTAACGGTTTCTGAAATGTTAAATAATTTAAGGTATATGAAAATAAATAAGGGTACTTTTAGAGGTAGGGCAGTAAATACTGTGTAGGAACTCTATATAAGGCGATCCGATTGGCGACTCGCCGTCATTCCATTTTAGAACTTCACCACTCTGCTATGGAACTTGACCAATATTGTAACCACATGTCGTAGCCGCCATAAGAAAAAGTTTCTGCCTCGCCTCCAGCTGCCCCCTGCCCTGAAGATTGAACTGCATTTTTATTTTGAAGCGGATTCGAAAGGAAGACTTGAATTCCACCATAAGTTAAAAAATAGCATGCTCAATTTTAGTGAAATATTTCTTTGAACTCTATAAATAAATATTACTTTTAAATAAATATTAAAAATATTTTAGTTAAATATTAACTAATATAAAAAAATAATTTATTGTAATTGAATTACTGTTATTAATAATAAGCAAAGATTACAGATTTTTAATCAGAAAATACTATTAAATTTATCTTTATTTAATTTATGTAAGTATATATATAATTATACGGCAGTATGATTACCGAACTATCAGTTGGCAATAAGTGTACTGGCTTAAGATCCAGAACTAATTATACTTAAAAAATACTTAATAAATAAAATACTTAATTACAATGTCTTTGTTTTATTCCGCACACAATAGCTCACTCGAGCATTTAAATTCAATAACATTTAAATTTATGTACGTTGTTAAAATATTGTTTGACATCAAGCAAAAATTGTTGTAGTGAATTATATAAAATCACGAGATGTTTCTTCGCATAGACATGACTTGAATATTTATAATACAACCTTTGAGCGCTACTCAATGTTGCTGCTCGGTTGAGTCTTCCGTGTAATTAACTAAGTTATAACGACTCATGACAAATGACACGTGTTTTCATAATACGAACACAGACAATAAAATGTGATCTTAGGACACACGTACACTCTTGTACAAGGTGTCCAGAAAGGGTATCGGGTATTTGTAAGTTCAATGAAACAAAAATTATTTGTATGCAATAAAAAAGTTTATTGTTTATTATTAGCATATGAATTGGAGAATTATTTGGAAAAGATGATGTTATCCAAATGATGACCGTTACGTTGCTGGCACTCTTCTAAACGGAAACGAAGATTGGCGATAAACACGTTGACACATAGCTATCGATATTGCTGCCATTTCTGACCTGATGTTTTGCTTTAACTGGGTTAGATTCGTCGGATTGTTTTGATAAACCTTACTTTTAAGGTATCCCCATGCAAAATAGTCAAGCGGGCTAAGGTCGGGGCTTCTGGGAGGCCAGTTGATGTTACCCCTTCGCGAAATGACTTTATTAGGGAATAATTCGTTAACAACTTGCATTGAGTCATTTGAGGTATGGCAAGTGGCCCCATCTTGCTGGAACCACGTTCTTGAGTTGAAACCTGCAAACTCCTGCAACTCTGGGACCAAAAAATTTCGCAACATATCGCAATAACAGTCACTATGCACATTAATTGCTCGGCCTCGTTGATCTTCATGAAAATAAGGACCAATTATGCCTTTAGCAGACATAGCGGCCCAAACAACGACCTTTGGGCTATGCAGAGGTCGTTCATGCTTTCGTCTCGGATTCTCCACTGCCCTGTACCGACAATTCTGCTTATTAACATGACCATTCAGGTGAAAATTTGCTTCGTCACTGAACAGTATGTTGTTAAAGTTGTTAAATCGCTGCAGCATTTCGTTCGCAAAATTCAGTCGATTAGCATAGTCCGTATCCTTCAATTCTTGAACCAATTGAATTTTATAGGCTTTTAGATGTAAGTCTTTCTTTAAAATCGAATGTAAAGACGATTTTTTGATGTTCAACGCTTGGCTTCGCTTTCGGATGGATAAAGACGGATTTTGACGAACCGACGCCTCAACTTCTTCAATTGTTTCTTCATCGCGAACTGAACGAGGACGACCAGAGTTTTGAATTTTAACTGTCGCACCTGTATTCTAGAACATCCTGATCCATTTCCTAATGCTATCGTCACTTGGCGCGTGGCGTGTACGATATTCCGCACGATAGAGACGTTGAGCAGTCACTATTGAATCACCATTCCGATAATACGCTCGTACGCAAAATGCGCGATGCGTCCCCGAGTACTGTTCCATCGTGACTAAAACTCCACAAAATGGCAGACGCCACGAACCCCTCCCCGCACCCTTTAGACGCCCCGTTTCGAATATGGCGCGAAAACAAATACCCGATACCCTTTCTGGACACCTTGTAGTATTCCATTGTTGTAGGTAGTTGTTTTATTATTTTCAACTGTGACAACATAGCCGCTAACTTAGACTTTCCATCTTTAACCATCATCATCAGTTAGTTCCCTTTAGAGTGAACATCTTCCTTTTAAAGTATATCCGAATCTTTCATAATGAAATGTTATTCAGAATAATTATTTATTCAAACGTTTCATTACTACTTCCACCCGAAACTGATTGACAATTGTTACGACATTCTGCGACAAATAATAATAGTTATTTAAAAAGACACTTATGCCCGATCGTTATTAAACTATAAATTTAGATTATACGTTATATGTTAATAACGATCGAACCCACGAGAAAAAAAATACTAATAATTATGTGTTGCAGAAAGACGTAACAAGTGTTTAATTACTTCCAGACGAAAGTAGCAAATAAATTTTTTAATCAATTATTTGAGATGGATCTCCGCAAAGTTCTTTAATCAAATATCCACTGATTTTAGTTTTCAAATGCATTCATAATTTAATAGCATCTTCGTAAGTTTTTAAGATCGCTTGATAGCATTCTGTAGTGATAGGATTTGTGGAAGTTTCGGCTGTTCTGGTTGGATCCATCCATAGATGCAGCAATCCGAATTCCCGATCAAAGAACCAAACAAATACACTCTCCACTCCATAGACACCAAGAAATGTCTCTAACTACATGCCAGAAGACTTACCGTTTGAATAAGTATACAAAACAGGGGCAACGCTCACTGCGCAGAAGACGTTCAAAGTCAATCTTTAATAATAGCAACCTCTTAAAACTTGGCCTAAGTAACACTTAAGTAGGGTTGGTTATAGCTATAGGCTACAGTGCTCACTTAACATCAGGTGAAATGCATATTTGTTTGCTACTTGATAAAGTTTAGTTTGGTTCGATCGTTCAACATTTCTGATATGAAATAGGCAAAATGCAACCCAATTTTTCAAAGTCATAGGAACCAGTTGAAATAATATGAAAACGAAAAGAGAGTAAATTATTTCACTTCTATTTATATGACTTTTTCTATGTACATAAAATCATTGTAAATAAACATTTGTATGACAAGATTTCATTTTAGGTATTTTTCTAGCCATATATCTACTTCCCAAAATTGAAAGTAAGTTACCAAGCCTTATCTGTTTTCTATTTCTTGCATTTGAGAGTAAATTTATATTGTACGTTTAGCGTATTACCACATCGTCACTTAATATCAGCTATAGTTATTGCTAAACGTTGACTTTTAACATAATTAAATAAATACACAAACGGAAGAAGAAATTGTAGCAATGATTACTTAGTGAAGAAATGATGGCTCAGTTGAAGCCATTATTGATCTCAGCTAAAACATCGATGGTTCAGGTTAAGCAATGATTTCAAATTTGAAGCAATGATGACTCACTTGAAGCATTGAGAGCTAAGTTGAAGCAATAATGGTTCAGTTGAAGCAATAATGGCTCAGTTGAAGCAATGATCTCAGTTAAAACATTGATGGTTCAGGTTAAGCAATGATGTCAAAGTTGAAGCAATGATGGCTCAGTTGAAGAAATGAGGGCTAAGTTGAAGCAATAATGGCTCAATTGAAGCAATAATGGCTCAGCTGAACCAATGATGGGGCTCAGTTGAAGCAATTATGGCTCAGTAGTAGCGTGTACGGACATCGCTTCGACTAACGTGATTTCTTATCCCTGCATTGAGTCTGAGCTTATATGGTAAAGGAAAACTTTGTGATGAAACCATAATATTAAGGTATGGCTTTTTCTAATGCCCCCTTGGTCAGCTACCACTCTAGGTACAAATCTGTCCTATATGTGTGTTCTGGCGGTTACTTGAAAACCAGTCCTTCCACTAGTGTGTTACCATTTTGGACCACATCGTCACTTAACATCAGGTGAGATTATGGCCAAACGCTAAACATATAACATAACATACCATCACGCCTGTATCCCTGAAGGGTTAGGCGGAGGTGTACTGTTGTACACCCACAGTTCGCCGTGTATGTTTTTTAGGTTCCTTGTTATAGGGGGCGAGCCTATTGCCATTAATCCGGCACAAAGCCAAAACTCAGAGCTGCTAGTGAGAATTTCATAGAAAAACCCAATGCCACTTTGCTCGACCTGGGAATCGAACCCAGGACCTCGATCATAGCAGTCGCGCTTTCGACCACTAGGCTTACGATGCAGATAAGGTAACCTATATTAAAAAAAAGTTTAGTGAAAGTGACGTTGTTAATATAATTCCATCAAATTACAATAGTAAATAGAATTTGCATACAAAATTACAATTTTCATGTGAAACTGTGGTTCTTAACGAATTATTCGAATCAGTGGAGCGATGATTTCCTATTTGTACCTCTCAGCCATTGTATCTTTATATATATCACATTATTGTTCTTAATGTTTTCGTGTTGGATAAGTATGAGAATTAATCTTACATACTTTATGTTAGTAATAGTAAACAGAAGTGTATTATATAATCCCAACGCACAGTATATGCAGTGAACATTTATAGTAAGCATAAAGTAAATTTGTACAGTAACAAACATTTCGCTTTCCATCATTTCATTCACTTTACATTTACCAGTGACATTGAAATCTTATAAAACCTTTGTTTTATTGGTGTATATATATAATACTAAAACGAGCCTGTACCTAAGTATCCCACTTGTGGCTAACCAGCTCACGACGTACCTATTGGCAATTTAAAACACCGAAAATCTACTTCACCGTCAGCCGATACCCATTTGAATTAGTCCATGTTTGCGAAATCCGAAGAAATATAAAGGGTCAAATTCCATTTTAAAACTTGAGACATCCACGCTTCTGCACTGCACGCGGTGCTACTCAGCAAATGAGGAAATGGCGATAGCGGCCTGGTAAGGTATTGCAGCCCGACTAGGTCACGACTATTATGCATATGGTGAAAACTGTATCATAGTGATTCGCATATGCGTATCGCGTTTCGAGATCAGGCGGTTCATATCCAGTTTCTATTTACGCAGACCGGCATGACAACAGCGAATGGATTGTTGATCTATTGGTGGTCGCCATTCTTTTTGGATTCTAAGGTGCTTACCATTAGGTGCAGGTCTAGTTTACCGCGCTACAGTCTATAAAAAGAAAATCGTTTAACTGTATACATAGACACTGTATACTGGTCTTCCTTTCAAAGTATCAAAATAACAAATAATCCTTCGAGTTTAAATTACTCTACTTATTTATTTAATTTTTTAAGTCCTTTAATAAGCTACTTTGTGACCATAATTTCACTTGATATTGAGCCTAGAAAGAAATATTATTTATAATTGATTTTATTAAATAAATAATTTCTCTCCAAGACTTGTACGTTCGTTTACAAAGTTAAACGTTAAAGTTGTAATCAGAGTAGCGACCCGTATTTACAATAAGTATCCGCGAAAAGAGGTTTTAACAAAATATTGTTAAATTCAATTCTAAAAAAAAAATATTTGCATCGATGTACAAATACGGTTCGGTGTCATTTAATAGTTTAGATTTAGACCTTTTTTGTGGAGTGGGTAACTAGGTATTATTTACAACACATTTAATCGTACGAAATACGAAGTTTAAACTAACAGAACTAAGTTTTATAGTAAATACGTAATGAGTTGGGAACGTAGCAGTGATCGCCGACCGGCCATTGTCCGACTCCGGGCGCCTTCCGCTTCGTTATACCCACTCAATAAAGACCTCCGACATTACATTCCTCCCCGCTTCATTACCAATACAAAAGTATGAACAGAAGGGGCGGGGTGGATCTAGTTATGACGGTACAGCGTATGTATTAGCGTAGGAAAGTATCGAAAGGCGGAACGGTTCGATTGAAAAATAGAAAACGTGTGGTGCGATGCGATGGTCTTTATGTAAATAACAAGACTGCGAGCGCTTGTACCGCGGCCGCGGCCGAATAGGAAGCTAGTGACACGTTATTTAGTTTAGCAGTTTTCCATTATGAGAGAAAATTTAGAGCGAAATAACTTTATGAAAAACTTTATCATTGTATTTTTTAGTATTAATCATTACCATTTAAATGTGATTAAAATTAAGTATAATTTTAGGATCGTGCTTGTTTACACGATTAGTGTTTTCATAAAGTAAAAGGTAACAATGACTTTTCAAATACGTAATTTTTATCTAAACCCAGTTTTGTGAAAGTTAAAGGGATATGATATTACAGTGGTGAATTTTATATGTTGTTATAAATCAATACCACTATAAGATAATGTTAATACTCAAATAAGATCTGTTTTATAATTTTATAAAATCACCTTTTTTATGATAAAAAGGGGGCAAACGCGCAGGTGGCGCACATGATGGAAAGTGATCACCGCCGCCCACAAACACCCTAACACCAGAGGGCTCGCAGATGCGTTGCCGGCCTTTTAGGGAAGAATAAATTCTCTTCTTGAAGGTCAACAGGCCATAACGGCTCGGAAAGATCCCAGGCGACAGCTGGTTCCACAGAATGGATGTGCGAGGCAGAAAGTACCTTAAGAAACACACTGTTGTGGAATGCTGGACATCGAGGTGGTATGGATGGAATTTACGATTCTGTCGCGATGTCCGATGGTGAAATCCAGCAGCCGGGATCAATCCAAACAATTCTTCGGAATACTCCCCATGATAAATGCATTTTAAAACTTTGATGAACCTTTTTTGGAGTTGATGAAAAAAGGAGGTGGTTCTCAAATCGAATGTATTATTTTTAAGGATGTTCTAAAGATGGAAGTTATGTTTAGATGACTCTAGTTTCTTGGAAAGGGAATAAATACCTCAAGGGTGGTCCTACCTTAATTTCATTGGCATTGGACTTTAAACTACTAAATAACCCAGAGAACTTCTCAAAACCATTGAAGTTGGTTTTATTTTTGAAATTAAAACTTCTTTAGCCGCGATTAGTGATTTTCGATAGGGAAAAACTTATAGATTCGCGTGACCTTCGTGATGACCTCGACATGCTCGTGACGTATTGCGCTTGCGTCAGACTAGCGACGTGTAGTATAGCGGCCTGTGTACATGTGTACGCATATGTACACTAATGCATTGTATTATATATACAACACTGTATCATATGCGTGTTTGACTCTTTGGATGAGTAAAATCTTGTGATATCGCGTCACCGACATGCTCTGCCATAATTCGACTATAGTTGATTTAAAAATTCAAAATTGAGTTTTCACTTCTGTCGGCAGTCCTTATGACTACCTCTTTTTTTTTGTTATTTTAAATACACTTAAGATTATTTATAAAAACTATAATATAATAACACTAATATAGGATAATTTGCGTGGATCTACATTGTATAAAGTGTTTATACAGAAACTTTCAAAGAATACTCGCAAATATAATGCATTTATCTGCCTCGTTAGCCTAGTTGTCGTATGCACGACTGCTATAATCGAGGTCCTGGTTTCGATTCCCAGGTCGAGAAAAGTGTTATTGGGGTTTTCTATGATATTCTCAGTAACAGCTCGGAGTTTGACTTTGTGCCCGATTAATGCCAATAGGCTCGCCCTCTATTATATGGGACCTAAAAACATACTCGGCGAACTGTGAGTGTTCGTTAGAGCACCTCTGCCTAACCCTTCGGGGATTACAGGCGTGATGGTATGAATGTTCAAAGAATAATTGCCAACGAATTGGCAAATTTTTGAGTGCATCACTCCAAGGTTGACGAATGATTACTTCGCCGTATTTATTATTGAGCAGAGTACACATTACTTTTAAATCATATTAAAATATTTACAGCATTTCTTCTTTTTGCTCTTATCCCAGCTAAGTAAGGTTTTTATTTTATTGTATAGTAGCATAATAAATTGAAGGCACTGGTGTCTGTGCCTGATGGTAAGCACGGTATAATCCAAAAACAACGGCTACTACCGAGAGATTAAAAATCCATCGACGGTCGTCGTTGTGATGGGAGCGTGCAAGCTTTTCGGCTTTTCACTGGCTGATCCCGAAACGTGATAAACCAAAACAGAGTCTTTGGATGGGTTTACTATCATGTACATGGTGGTCATAACCTCTCCTATTATCGTAATATTGACTTCTATGATATTATAATTGAAAAGGTATACTATTCTTCATGGATGTGGTTTAATTTTCTAATATATACCAAGCAGTCTTACGTATTTTGTATATTCCTTTAATGAAACAAACATTTTTTGCTCAATTTTTATTCAATATATTATCATTAGAGTAACAAAATAAAACGTACTAAATATACATTTAAAAAAAATTAAAGAGGTTTTTGTTGGTGTCTATAAACTAGCCTGTGTACAGTTACTTGTTTCACTGTGTACACTGAAAAATGTACTGAATAGGTATAATAGTAGATTAAATTATACATTTCTCACCAGTTTCATTAAATATTTATTACCATAGTTAAATCAATCATATTTCGAATGAGAACATAACTTTATTTATTATGCAAGTCGGTCAGTCATCACTCGAGCTGATCTCACAATACCCTAGCTATTATTAAAAGTAAATCTAATGGCATTTAAGCAGAGTCACAGCACATCGTCAAACTATTGCACTGGCATTTCTGACTTATTGGTCAATTGATTTCGATTCATGACCCCCAAGCATTGTGCATGGTATTTAGGCCGAGCCTATTTTTTTATTACGATATTTATTTAAATAGTCTCTTTGACCTTTTCTCAATTATATGTTTACAGTAGATTCATAACTGTGTTATACAAAAGTAAACCGTAAATACAAACGTATTCACTTATACGGTCAACCTGCATTCAATTATGCAGAAAGTTGTAATGTGTGAACCTACATTGATAGCATAGTAAAATATTCTTGTTGTATTAAATAATAAATTGTTGATTTCACCGTACTCGGATATTCTATAAGTCTTGTTAAATTTACTTGTCCCTTGTTTCAACGGGCTTATACGTTAATTATAGGTAAAATATATATTGGTCGCATTCTACAAATAAATCTAAACGAATGAGTAATGGCAACAAACCTGTGGGCTTTTAAAAAGTGAGATTTGTCGCCAGTGTATTCTATTTGATACAATTTAATTAAGTATATTATTTGAGTATAACTATTTAGGATAAATTATGTTCAGTCAGAATAGAAGCAATCACCTGCACTAATTTTCATATGACAAGAAAGTTCTTCTCATTCTGAATATTATTTTCATGCCAACTCTCAAATTTTTTATTTCAATTACATTTTTTCTTCAGTTTAATTTAAAGCTTGATTAGAGAGTAACAATGTCACTCCAGTGATTGTTAAAATCTAAAAAAATAAGATATATAACACCATCTAATCTAGGTAAACAGAACACACCAAATTTTAACGATTTTGAATAGGTACCTAATATTACCTCTTTGTCAAGCATGCTTGATTCCCTAGGTCTTAGAAAAGCAAGATGTATTCTTTATAAATATAATTCGATACATATTACCTTTAAAGTCTTATTAGCATAATGATTTGCTACAAATAGGTGAATATAGGACTTAAATTTTTAGTACTCCTCTTATAGCAATATGGCTATTGTTTCTATTTCTAGGTATCAAAATAAATTCTTCAATAACACTCGGATACAAATATACGTCTTATTTGTTTATCTTGTTTATTGTATGAACTATTTTGTGTACTTGCTCGTATTGATAAATTACTGTAGTAGATGCAAGACACACATTAATATTTTTTTCTTTCTATACGCCTATTACGTTATGTTCGTTTATCTGACATTCGAAAAATCAAGCATGTCCAATGTGAGATAATTTATGTTACCGGGCCATTAGTATTAATAATTTATCAAGCGAATACGTATAGTTACTAATAGATTTTGTATCAAATAAAAAAATGAACTCGTATAGTAAGTGATACGTAGTTATATAAAAACTAGCGATAATATGCCCGCGGCCTTTTACTCATTTTATTTAGAATTCATATTTATATATCAATTGAGAAATGGCATCTTTTCAAAAATCTTTTACAAATATTTTTTTACAATGCCTAACAAAAACATAAATAAGAAAAAGTGGCCAAGTTCGTCAGAAACGAATTTCGGGGTAGTCGTTATCACCGATAAATGAGCTGATATATAACGGGTGACGAGTTACATAGCTGTTATTTTAATTATAGCCTAAGGAATGAACGTCATTCAAATCATTTACAAAATAATTTGTTACTTCATTTGATATGCGAATTGTAACTTGGAAAGTCATTTCTAAAGATGTAATTCGATACTCGTTAGGGCTTGTGTAGATGGCACCGCTGCGGATGAATATTAAAACTTTCGATAAATTATTGGATATACATATTATATGCAAACACTAACTTTTTTTTAGTTAAACTCAACATTTAATTATTCCTACACGTGTAATTTTCGTGGTACAAAGGTACAGTGGTATAGCAATCATGCGGCGGCGGCGCATCCGCGGCGACCTCTACGCGAGCCCTTACACCAGCCCCCTTACATTTTATAGCCTATTTATTGAAGGATATAGGTTATAAAAATTCAGGCTACCATCCTAAGAAGCGGAGTAGTAACTATAAACGTCAAATACTACGGGAAACTGTAAGCAGGTACAGGAAGTGGGTTAACTCGGGTGAATTCGTATGGCACAGCTAGTGTACGTATAACAAAGAAGTTACTTTATATGCATAATTGATTAACATGTTATCGTAATTAAAATAAAAAGCGTTAAACGTTATGTTGAGGCTCGACACGCGAAGGTGCTACCGAGTGGGCGGACGTAACTTAACTAATGAAGCATATTGTCTTATTACTTTAAATGGTAACGTTGGTTTTTTCGCGATCCGTACATCAGACGCATGTAAATAGCACTGTGGGCGGACTGTGTCCACTGTTCTGTCTGTATACATAAGAATTTTAATAGTCTACTAGCTCTGTCTGTATATGAAGTTTCACTCGTGTGAAATTCATTCGGCCAATTCCCCACAGCGCCGCCGCTGGTAATGCACCCGTGTAGCATATCGTTTTCACTTCCCACATTTGTCTACAGCTTGTTAGATTGCTTGACGTTCATGGCTAATGTTCCAAATTCTTAGGATCATAGCGTGAAGTTATATAGTCTACAACTGTCCTTAATAAATAGGCTATAAAATCCTAGAATTTCTGAATCTGACTGGTAGTTCCAGAGATAAGCGCATTCAAAAAACAATATGTTTGAGCTAGATTTGAATATATAATGTGGATAATAATTACATATTATGTTGAAAAACTTTGAAGGAATTTGAGAAACTTTGTATAGAGTTTTTTGTGAAGAGACTATCACGCTTCTTATCTAATTAGTTCTATCATCTAAATGTCAACTGTTTGACTATCATAGCTATATAATACTTACACTTCTGAAGCTAAGGATATAAAATCAATAATTAGTTTTGTGACGTAACCCAAAGAAGTAATAAATGATGATTTTTTGAATCGTTTTGTGCGGCCAAAACAGCTGGTAGGAAAGATTTTTTGCGTCATTTTGTACAACGCGCTGGTACGAACTAAACTCGAAAAACAAACGACAGCTACTACTATATTCTTCGATCTTAAAGATGATATTGGAAATATAAGGATGTTAATAGCTTAATCGACTTCTTGAAGAATTAAAATCTTTCCGTCACAATAAACATACTAATATAAAGTACATAGTATTCTTAAAGGAGCATTAACTAAGCAATGGATTTTTAATGTAAACATTGCGAAATATATGTTCATTACACTAAACTTAACAAAGAGTTGAGTGTGAGACACAATTTTTCCCAAAATGGCTATAGGCCTTGGTGCCCACACATACTGGATATTGGTTTGGTTGTTTTAATGTTGGTAATTGTAGTCTTATTAAGAATTGTACGACAGTCTCCTCCCACGTTTTGATGTCCGTTAATTGAGTTTTACTTTTTATGTGCGTATTTTTTGCGTTTGTCAAACGAGCGGTAACTACTTGGTAAATAACACTGAGGATAATGTTTTGATCATAAATAAGGATTTTAACAAAACCTACATCAGGCGCTTGGCTGATATTCGTGAAAACTGTTTTTTTTTGACATTTTTTAAACCTTAACGAAAGAAAAAAAAAATCTTTCTATCAAATTTGAATCTGGATTATGTGAAGAACAAAAAAAAATTATAATAGTTTCTGGTACATAATTGACTATTTTGGTTCGGTGATCTAAAAAGGGCTTAGGCCTTGAAATAAAGAGCACGCCATCTTTCCCAATCCTGCGCAGTTTCTTGCCACTTGTCGGTTTAAAACTGAGCAGGTCTGCCTCTAAAGTGTCACTTTTGTGAAACCTGAACCGAACAACCGGACAACGACTATTTAGACCACTCCAGTATACTTTTTTACCTGCTAGATCCTCCACCGTTCTTTATAGGTAGTCGAGTAATTATAGCAGCAATTGGTATATTTTTCAACATATGTTTATATTTCAAGTTATAACCAGATATAATCAAAATTAATTAACCGTATCGGGAATCAAAATCCTGTATAGTTTTAAACTAGACCTTGACTGCTGGATCATGTAGGCAGTGAATATCATATCGATATAGAATATTTTAATCAACTCGTATAATCTTTAATATCATACGTATTTATATAATCGATTAAACGTAGACGGTAAAAACAAACCAGTCGATGATGTAAGCGGTCCTTGGTACAAAATAGATTGTAAAACGCGTTGTACAAGATTACACCTTACACCCATTATTGTTAACTACACAAACACTACGTAAAGATGTAAATCAATTGACATAGGACTGAAATTTGCATAAACTCTATTGTGTGGTGATCGATAACAGTTCTGATTGACGTCATTACGTGTACCTAGAATTAGCTAACTATAAATCGTTGGGTAATAAATTATCTAATCTGAATAATTTTTATTTATATTTGGTTAGTGAAAGAGTTGCTTTGGAAAAATAGCGTTGGGTTGGTTACTTGGCTGATGAGGTAATTACAAATGGAGTAGATTCTTGACGGAATAGTAGAAGAAAGAGAGAGAGGGCAAACGGAATGTAGGAAAACCGGTGCCGAGATGGTTCTACGACATCAGACAAGACTGGCATAGGAAAGAGATGAGAGGTGTAAAAGAGACGAGACTTATGTCCTGCAGTGAGTTGAAAAAAAACTGGCCATGATGATGATTAAATGATTGCTTTTATTAATGTTCATTTTTGGCAAAAATACTAGCTAGTAGCAGCGACTTCGTCTGCGTATTAATGTATAATTCTATATACACAGAAAGATCTCGATACGACAAACCGAAAGAAAATCATAGATGGGTTTATCACTATGTGTATGGTGGTCCTCATCCCTACCACTCGCTATGTTATTGCATATACATTGGTTGTTTCGGAAAACGACAAACAAAAAAATTATAGATGGATTTATCACTATGTGTATGATGATCACGATTCCTATTACCTCACTATATTAATACATATACACCGGCTGATTTCAGAACACGACAAACCAAACAATCATACATGGGTTTATCACTAAGTGTATGGTATTGTAATTATATACCTATATGAACCCAACATATTAACCGTCCCAACAGAACTTCAAAAATAATTAAAATCATAACTTACTGTACGGCATTGCGGGAAGGTTTTTTGATAAATGTTAAACCTCTTTTATTTCTTACCAAAAACATAAATATGAATTTTCCTATCCCTAATTTGAGACATGATGAGTTCGTTATACAAATTTTCATCCTCTATTTCAGTCCTGCAATTTTTTTTGACATAAGGTACTCTATGACCTTCTCTAAGGTCTAATATATCTCTATACCAAATTTCATGAAAATTGGTTTCATGGGTCCTTCATACAAACCTTCATCCCTTACTGCATCTCTTAAAGTTTTATTATCGCTACAAAAAGTAAATAGTCTATGTAAGGAGAAGGCTCCAAGGTCCAGTATATCTATTTTCCAAAATTAATTAAAATTGGTTTAATGGGTTCTTCTAGAACTTTCATCCCCTATTTTCCTCCCTTTAAGTTTTATTTTCGTCACAATAAAGGTACTCTATGACCTTCTCTAAGGTCTAATACTATCACTATAACAAAATTCTGCCAAATTGGTTCAGCGGTTTAGGCGTCAAAACGTAACAGACAAACAGGGTTATTTTCGCATTTATAATATATATATTTATAGTCCTCCTGATCGATTTCGATGATGGCGACTCCAAAAGCATTTCATTGCTTTCGAGCGTGAGTCCTAATGTGACTAGAAAAACCGAACTTTCTTTTGAAAACCCGTATACATACAGAGTAGTAGAGCTGACCGTTAAAATTGTTTGTATCAGTGTAAGAATTTTGCATCTTATGTATGCAAACGATTTTCTTCAAATCTTTCAACACCTTTAAAGGTAGTAGAGCGCCAAGATGACCGTTTTAAAGCAAATTCCTCCCAACAACATATAGTCAAGATTCAAGGTGTCCAGAATTGGTATCAGCGTATTTAGGTCGTTCAAGAACAAACTTATTTGTACGCAGACAAAAGTTTATTGTTATTATATCGCATATGAATTGAGAATTATATGGAATAAGATAATGTTATCCAAATGATGACCGTTACGTTGCTGGCACTCGATTCTAAACGGAAGAGATTGGCGACTAACACTTGACACATAGCTATCGATATTGCTGCCATTTCTGACTGATATTTTGCTTTAACTGGGTTAGATTCGTCGGATTATTTTGATAAACTTTACTTTTAAGGTATCCCCATGCAAAATAGTCAAACGGGCTAAGGTCGGGGCTTCTGGGAGGCCAGTTGATGTTACCCCTTCGCGAAATGACTTTATTAGGGAATAATTCGTTAACAACTTCCATTGAGTCATTTGAGGTATGGCAAGTGAGCCCCATCTTGCTGGAACCACGTTCTTGAGTTGAAACCTGCAAACTCCTGCAACTCTGGTACCAAAAAATTTCGCAACATATCGCAATAACGATCACTATTCACATTAATTGCTCGGCCTCGTTGATCTTCATGAAAATAAGGACCAATTATGCCTTTAGCAGACATAGCGGCCCAAACAACGACCTTTGGGCTATGCAGGGGTCGTTCATGCTTTCGTCTCGGATTCTTCACTGCCCAGTACCGACAATTCTGCTTATTAACATGACCATTCAGGTGAAAATTTGCTTCGTCACTGAACAGTATGTTGTTAAAGTTGTTAAATCGCTGCACCATTTCGTTCGCAAAATTCAGTCGATTAGCATAGTCCGTATCCTTCAATTCTTGAACCAATTGAATTTTATAGGCTTTTAGATGTAAGTCTTTCTTTAAAATAGAATGTAAAGACGATTTTTTGATGTTCTACGCTTGGCTTCGCTTTGGGATTGATAAAGACGGATTTTGACGAACCGACGCCTCAACTTCTTCAATTGTTTCTTCATCCCGAACTGAACGAGGACGACCAGAGTTTTGAATTTTAACTGTCGCACCTGTATTCTCGAACATCCTGATCCATTTCCTAATGCTATCGTCACTTGGCGCGTGGCGTGTACGATATTCCGCACGATAGAGACATTGAGCAGTCACTATTGAATCACCATTACGATAATACGCTCGTACGCAAAATGCGCGATGCGTCCCCGAGTACTGTTCCATCGTGACCAAAACTCCACAAAATGGCGGACGCCACGAACCCCTCCCAGCACCCTTTAGACGCCCCGTTTCGAATATGGCGCGAAAACAAATACCCGATACCCTTTCTGGACACCTTGTACAATAAATACACGTAGGTTCTACTGTCCGGGAGTTGTTTCAGAACCATTACGAAAGTAGCCAAGATATTTTCATACAATATTCATATTCATTTAGCGGAGTTATAACAATTCAACAGTTCTGTACCGAATTGGATACAAGAATAATCCCAATATCTTGGTGTAGGTACTAACCTACACTAAATAAACCTCGGAAAAAAGTCATAACTACTTCTCCAAGGTCGTAATAGTGTGGAAAGTAATAGTATAGTCAGTTCGAAAAAAATCTAGTGTCTGATAAACTTCAATACAAAAAGCTTCTTAATTCTAAAGAAAACATTACCGATGGTGCCATCTAGTCGTATTAAGCATTCTAATTATTTAGTAAAAACAACAATAAATTCTTAAGACTTTATTATTTATCCGATTAGTCTAAAGCAATTAAATATGTTTAATAGCATTTATAAAATAGATAATGAAATTTTTCACAAATTGATTAATAACAATAATGATCAATATCATAAAGCTGTTTTAAAGAAATTATATAAAATTAATTAAATATTAGTTCTAGATAATTAGGTTATTTTAAAATATGTATGACTATTTATTATGTAATTAATATATTTTTCAATTATTATTTTTGAAGTAGGTATTTACTACATTTTAACGATAGATGGTGATGATATGGGCACGCAGGAAGTATTATCGAGGGCGCCCATAGACATTCCGATCGATTAAAATAGAATAAAAATCATTTCTCTAAGTAATATACATATATACTACATAATACACAATTGCCTCACACAGTAAGAATAAAATTACGGGTATATATTTATAGTTTCGGATAGCTCATAGTTATTTTTTAAAGTCCAATGATACGATATTACACTACGTGTTTATCTTTGTACTACAAATAGTTCGAATTTCTTAATTAAAGGTCATTCGGCAGATCTAATCATTCATTGGAGCGTGTATTTTACACAAAACTTGTTTATAACGGATTGGTAGATACAAAGAAATACTTTTATTTTTGTTATTTCAATCTGTGTATATTATTTATTGTAATTAAGCAATTAGTCAATGTATGGCTGTATTCTTACAGGTTAAATTTGTAGATACGTTTTGATAATTTATTTATTTCTATGTAATTGCATTAAGAGAATATGAATTAAATGTTTATACGAATTTATAGTAACTTATGAGCAAAAGATTTTTTTAACAAGTATGTAATAAGTTAGTAGTGTATGAATGAATGAATAGAAGAGCTTATTTATTTATTTTAATGAATTAAATTAACACATATATAATCATGTTTACGTCAGTAATAGTATAAACTGTGTTACAGTCGACAATAATTCATATACTAATTAGTAACACTAAAATAAGACAAAGTTGGTGAGAAATAAAAGAATAAATAATTAAAATAATGAATGAATACTTTATTTCACTTTTAGTGTGTATACTGGCGAGCTTAACAATATAAAACATTTTAGCAATTAAATTTAAAATGAAAACAAACACGAGTAAATATAAAATTAGAAAAATATAAATATAGATACGTACAAGAACATATAGATACTTATATATGTACAAATAAAAGTACAAGATTATAAATGCAAAAGTTTTGATCAAATTGTCTCTTGTTTATAAAAAAAATATCGGTACAGTTGTGATGTGAAGTTGGTGATTACCGTACTCCTCACTCTACGAATGAACACCACTGAGATCACCATACATCAGGCGATGTTTTGTATACACTCAGAGATTGCTTCGCGCGTTCAAGTTAAACTAACTTATGTATTGAATTTTTAGCTGCCAATTAAATTGCTTAGATGTTAAGAATGATGAAAATAATTTACGTTACAAAAGCAAACCGAACACAACGTGCGTGACGTTTTTCAAAAGATTGAATGTGACTGAGGTTTCTTCTATATTACAAAATAAAATAAATTATTGTACATATTTATAAATAAATATGTATTAGAAGATAATACAAAATATCAAACTAATGCGAAGAACACCTGAATCGATAAATGTTTCAGTGTTTGTTTTACAACGTTTAATTATGTAGTTGGGTTTCTTTTGTTCGCCGATTTTTAATTTTATTATTTAGGCGAATTCGTATGGTCATTGTGACCTTGTGACTGTTTTTCTAACAAAATATAGAAAGGTCTCCTCTATACTGAAGAAATATGCTTCATCATAGGTCTCACCTTAACTGAAGAAAAAAATGTGTATTTAGCTTTTTTTGGACTAAAATTAGGCTAAACGACTTTTATCTGTAAAACAAGATTATAGGTCTTAAAACTATCTTCCATAGAACCCACACCTAACCTCATTTAATCCACATGATAATAATTTATATACCTAGTTAATATTTAAATGATCAAATCCAGTTAGTATTGTCTTTAACAGCTAGTGTTTTACTTTGATTTTTTATAATGTTAACGATCTACACATCCTGCCCCGACTAACGACATTGTGTCAACAACAACAAAAAAACGCAAACATATTAATGTAATGATTCTGTTAAAACTAAATGGAATCATCGAGAACCGGACATCGAAACGCTGCTTATGTAAACGTATAAAAAAACGAAAAAAAAAAACCATCTAACAAACGCTCTTAAATTGTTATATTGAAATATTTTTGATTTGAGCTGTAGATACCTATTAGATGTTGTACCAAGTGTTTCCAAGTATTATTTTTTATAGTTACTAGTTGAGCAAAACAAAAAGACTATTAACCCGATGGCGGCCACGGGATAATCTAAATACCAGCTACCACTGCAAAACGAATTGGTGTGGCGAATTATTCACTGTGTATACGGTAGTAGCAGCAAAGTCACCCTATTAGTAGTCTACCACGACACCGCGCGGTTGCTCGTTAATTGATGTCTGATCTCAAAATGTGTCAAGTAAAACACGTAAGTTTATATTACTTCCCAGTTAATATTACTAGATTAATTTATTTTCCATATATTATAGTCCTAAGACTTAGGAACGTAATTGTCAAATGCTCAGTAATAAAAGAAAGCATAGTAAGAAAACACAAATACTATTTAAAAAGTTTAAACTTATTTCTTCGCCTTTGAACAGTGATGTTTAATATTGCTGTCGCGTTATTGCCGAATGATTGTATAGTGTGCGAGAGAGATAACTGTAGCTCGGAATACCTATGCCTATGTAAAATAGAGGAAAACATAATTTTGTATACCTTTATGTCTTCCTTCAACAGGAACATGGAAGTAGGTAGATATAGGTTTGTTTTACTGTTGTTTATTAAATACTTTTAATTACCTAAATTAAACTGTTTTACAGTTGGAAACCCAAACTGGCATCCAATCTGATCCCCGATCTTTATGATCCGTGTGTGAGTTATGTGGTCCGATACTCGCGTGGTCGTCGTTTTGAGTGATTACCTGCCGTTGCCGACAATGCCGACCCACAGGACGAACAACAACCGCCGACGCGACGCGATGTTCCGATGTCACGCACTTTAACACTGGCGTTTAAAACTGTTCTAAAAATTTTATACAAATCTCGATTATTTATTATTTAAATCTTTTTCTATCTTTTATTAAGGTGTTCTTGTTTACAATCATTAAATAAATTAAATGCGATAACTTAAGCGATTATTTTCCATAATAAGCGAAATTTGTTTAAGTACTTTTTCTTACATTCAAAAATGATGAATCTACAATACATAGTATTTTCTCATTTTTCGAAAATAAAATTAAATAAGAAAATACTTAAATTTATACGCATTTATAATGCAACTTTTAATAAGTATACATTGTTTAGCGTGCTCGCCATAAGATAAAAATGTGCGTAAAAATATTTTTATTGGTATGGCTGTAGATAACATAAATGTTAGTACTAAATATTAATAAAATGGATATAAATATTAAAATTGCGTTAGAATAATTTACAATAAATTAAAAAAGAAACAAAGCTGACAGACATCTGTCCCAATAAAATAAAACATTGATCTAATTTTTGTTCTTTTACTAAGTGTACTCTATTCGTTACTAAAAATTTTTATTGTTAAGTAAATTATCATATCGATACCGAATATCCATTTTACCATAGAGCCTCAGGATCTGCTCTGGGTTTGATATACTCTATGTACTTAGAGCTACATCGAAGTACAGAGGACGAGTTTTGTCAAGAGAAAAGATTCAATAATTAACGTACAATGTGGATAAACAAAACAAATTCTAAACTCGTAGTCCACTGAGCGTATCAAAACGCCAATGCGTTACTTTAAATTTGTCTTATTAGGCAATGAGAATGATATACAGCAACAAAAGGGTTCCGAGAAGCACCCGTCCCGACCCGACATGTCCAACCCATTGACTCATGGTAGGTACGTATTGGTTAATAATAACCACACTGCGTTTTAAATGCATTTTTGAATGTCTCGTTCTGTGTCGCTTAATATAACCTTAAATGGTAATACGCAGAATTAGATCGATCATATCTTTCTAGGGTTGGCAGTAAATAAGTAGATGTAGGATAACTTTTATCTATTCTAGAATGCTTACTTTATTCAAAATTATTTAAGCACTTCATGCATTTACTTTCATGCTTTCGGTGTAGGAAAACATCGTTATTAATTCATAAAATGACATTATTTCATATCATTATGACATAACAGTGGTTTTTTTTATTGACCTTACTGTTAGCCTTAGGGGCCCTATCTAAAAACAGTGCCGCTAATGGCTTTTACATTTTTACCGAGCTTGGGGACGAGCGGTTAAGGCACTCAGCCGCGAAAGCGCAAGGATGCCAAAGTGGCCTGACCTCGGCTTGGGCTGTTGCCGCGATTCAAGTCGCGATCTGACTAATTCCCTATCCGTAAAATTCGAGCTAAACTAACATATAGATATTATATACATGTTCCCCGCCTCCTGGGAGGAAGGGAAGGAACAAGTGTATGTGTATTTAGTAATCTGAAAAGTTTTTCTACAATATCTAGCGTAAAAAAAGAAAAAAAGGCTATGTGATGTGCACGTTTGTATATTCATATATGTGTAATATTGTATGTGGGTAGCTAAGTGATGCACGTGTAGTGTCACTTGTATCGCGCGGGCGGTTGCCAGACTCAAGGGCTTCACACCGAGGAACGGACCTATGCTTGAGCTGCCGCTATAGATGGTGGACGTGGGGGGTATATGGGATCGAAATTGACCGCCCGTCCTCCGTGGAGAGAACGGTGGTTACGCGGGCGTGGGCGCTGGCACGCTCTCTTTGGAGAGACGGTCAAGTAATAGACGTTTTTTTCCTAGATTTTGTCAACGCGATCAGTGAAGATTGATGGTAGTGTGGCGACATCTACATAACGACACATAGCGACATCTATCGAGCCACATAAGACGCATCCTACTATCCTACATTGCGCTATAGAAATTAACTCAATCGTTGAGTATATATACAAGAACCCGACTACAACCGTTGGGCAGCTGCCCGCCAGACATAACACCCGTCTGGTCGGAGGATCCTCCCTTTGCAATAGTTCTTCTACAGTAGGGTATTTTTTATTAGCTGCTTAGGGCTAGCTACCACACTGAATTTGAAAATCTATCGCCGAGTACCTATAGGTATATTCAGACAACTGCACTTGAGAGCCAGTCCCTCCGCTAGGCTTAGCGTGACACATCTTCACTTAACATCAGGTGATATTATGGTCATAACGATAACGCAAAACCTATAAACGATTTTTAAAAATTCTACACATCCAGTGCAAAAGATCTATGTAATCTCTACATGGTTAATTTAATTAGTCGCATAATTTTGATTTCAAGAGAGGGGCAGTCCGACTGGTGGAATACCTCCACCCTACAGTAGATCGCAGGCAAATGTTGCTGTTCTGAGTAAGGCTTCCAGAGCACTTTAGGGTTCAAGTTTCAAGGACGGCAACGCACTAGTGATTTCTAGGACAAGCGTTCATAGGCTACGGTAGCCGCTTACCATCAGGCGGACCGTATGCTTATTTGCCACCTTTATTGTATAAAAAAATTCGTGTATATTTGAGTGAGTAAATATTAAACACTGAAAGATTCAGGCTGTGGATTACGTTATTATTAATTTCCGGTGTATTATTACATACTTAACACGTCAAAGTTAATAAATATCGTAATTGTTGGTGCGTAGTTTGATTTCACTTAGTTCCCTATCACGCTAAGAAGGATAATAGCTACAATTTGAACCGTCATTATGTTACTGATATTTCCTTTAATGTATACGTTTCTGACTACCGCAATATACCAGAGCTCTATCTAATAACTTGTTGTCTTAATATCTTGGTTAGAGATTCTAATATTGAATGAGAATAGTTACACTTTATTGACAGCTGAGTGATATATACCAAATAATAGCACTGATGTATAAATAGCTGAAGAAAATGAGTCCTAAAATGAAATCAATAACGTGTTGTTACAACCAATTTTAGTTATACATTCCTTTTGGTATTTCAAATAAGGCTAAAAATTCACCGTAGTTGCCACCGCCAGAATGAACTATTTCTGAGGCGAGAAACAGTGAGAAGTACGTGTACTTATGTACGCGCGTTAGAAGTTATTATACTTGTTTGACGTGATCAGAATGATTTTGACTACACGAAATTAATGTATTGAAATAAAATAATAAACGGTTTGAAAAAGAAAACTATTTTTACATAACTTATATTTATTTATTTCAACATTTGTAATTTATTTCTAGGTGACAATGATAAAAAACATTTCAAAAAATTATATCTAGTGTGATTTTCTACACCACAATAAATTAAGAGGCTTAGTAAGAAACGACTATAATTTTATATAAGACTGACCATCAGATTAGTCAGCAGCACTATTCTCACTAGTATAATTTGAAATTTCCACCACATTCTATACTGGCGAATAATATTGAGTGTGACTATCTTCACCACAATAATACAAAAGGCTTAGAATGCAACGACTATCATTTATATAAGACTGACTATCAGATTAGTCAGCAGCACTATTCTCACTAGTATAATTTGAAATTTCCACCACATTCTATACTGGCGAATAATATTGAGTGTGACTATCTTCACCACAATAATACAAAAGGCTTAGAATGCAACGACTATCATTTATATAAGACTGACTATCAGATTAGTCAGCAGCACTATTCTCACTAGTATAATTTGAAATTTCCACCACATTCTATACTGGCGAATAATATTGAGTGTGACTATCTTCACCACAATAATACAAAAGGCTTAGAATGCAACGACTATCATTTATATAAGACTGACTATCAGATTAGTCAGCAGCACTATTCTCACTAGTATAATTTGAAATTTCCACCACATTCTATACTGGCGAATAATATTGAGTGTGACTATCTTCACCACAATAATACAAAAGGCTTAGAATGCAACGACTATCATTTATATAAGACTGACTATCAGATTAGTCAGCAGCACTATTCTCACTAGTATAATTTGAAATTTCCACCACATTCTATACTGGCGAATAATATTGAGTGTGACTATCTTCACCACAATAATACAAAAGGCTTAGAATGCAACGACTATCATTTATATAAGACTGACTATCAGATTAGTCAGCAGCACTATTCTCACTAGTATAATTTGAAATTTCCACCACATTCTATACTGGCGAATAATATTGAGTGTGACTATCTTCACCACAATAATACAAAGGCTTAGAATGCAACGACTATCATTTATATAAGACTGACTATCAGATTAGTCAGCAGCACTATTCTCACTAGTATAATTTGAAATTTCCACCACATTCTATACTGGCGAATAATATTGAGTGTGACTATCTTCACCACAATAATACAAAAGGCTTAGAATGCAACGACTATCATTTATATAAGACTGACTATCAGATTAGTCAGCAGCACTATTCTCACTAGTATAATTTGAAATTTCCACCACATTCTATACTGGCGAATAATATTGAGTGTGACTATCTTCACCACAATAATACAAAAGGCTTAGAATGCAACGACTTTCATTTATATAAGACTGACTATCAGATTAGTCAGCAGCACTATTCTCATTAGTATAATTTGAAATTTCCACCACATTCTATACTGGCGAATAATATTGAGTGTGACTATCTTCACCACAATAATAAAAAGGCTTAAAATGCAACGACTATCATTTATATAAGACTGACTATCAGATTAGTCAGCAGCACTATTCTCACTAGTATAATTTGAAATTTCCACCACATTCTATACTGGCGAATAATATTGAGTGTGACTATCTTCACCACAATAATAACAAAAGGCTTAGAATGCAACGACTATCATTTATATAAGACTGACTAGCAGATTAGTCAGCAGCACTATTCTCACTAGTATAATTTGAAATTTCCACCACATTCTATACTGGCGAATAATATTGAGTGTGACTATCTTCACCACAATAATACAAAAGGCTTAAAATGCAACGACTATCATTTATATAAGACTGACTATCAGATTAGTCAGCAGCACTATTCTCACTAGTATAATTTGAAATTTCCACCACATTCTATACTGGCGAATAATATTGAGTGTGACTATCTTCACCACAATAATACAAAAGGCTTAGAATGCAACGACTATCATTTATATAAGACTGACTATCAGATTAGTCAGCAGCACTATTCTCACTAGTATAATTTGAAATTTCCACCACATTCTATACTGGCGAATAATATTGAGTGTGACTATCTTCACCACAATAATACAAAAGGCTTAGAATGCAACGACTATCAATTTATATAAGACTGACTATCAGATTAGTCAGCAGCACTATTCTCACTAGTATAATTTGAAATTTCCACCACATTCTATACTGGCGAATAATATTGAGTGTGACTATCTTCACCACAATAATACAAAAGGCTTAGAATGCAACGACTATCATTTATATAAGACTGACTAGCAGATTAGTCAGCAGCACTATTCTCACTAGTATAATTTGAAATTTCCACCGCATTCTATACTGGCGAATAATATTGAGTGTGACTATCTTCACCACAATAATACAAAAGGCTTAAAATGCAACGACTATCATTTATATAAGACTGACTATCAGATTAGTCAGCAGCACTATTCTCACTAGTATAATTTGAAATTTCCACCACATTCTATACTGGCGAATAATATTGAGTGTGACTATCTTCACCACAATAATACAAAAGGCTTAGAATGCAACGACTATCATTTATATAAGACTGACTATCAGATTAGTCAGCAGCACTATTCTCACTAGTATAATTTGAAATTTCCACCACATTCTATACTGGCGAATAATATTGAGTGTGACTATCTTCACCACAATAATACAAAAGGCTTAGAATGCAACGACTTTCATTTATATAAAACTGACTATCAGATTAGTCAGCAGCACTATTCTCACTAGTATAATTTGAAATTTCCACCACATTCTATACTGGCGAATAATATTGAGTGTGACTATCTTCACCACAATAATAAAAAGGCTTAAATGCAACGACTATCATTTATATAAGACTGACTATCAGATTAGTCAGCAGCACTATTCTCACTAGTATAATTTGAAATTTCCACCACATTCTATACTGGCGAATAATATTGAGTGTGACTATCTTCACCACAATATAAAAAGGCTTAGAATGCAACGACTATCATTTATATAAGACTGACTAGCAGATTAGTCAGCAGCACTATTCTCACTAGTATAATTTGAAATTTCCACACATTCTATACTGGCGAATAATATTGAGTGTGACTATCTTCACCACAATAATACAAAAGGCTTAAAATGCAACGACTATCATTTATATAAGACTGACTATCAGATTAGTCAGCAGCACTATTCTCACTAGTATAATTTGAAATTTCCACCACATTCTATACTGGCGAATAATATTGAGTGTGACTATCTTCACCACAATAATACAAAAGGCTTAGAATGCAACGACTATCATTTATATAAGACTGACTATCAGATTAGTCAGCAGCACTATTCTCACTAGTATAATTTGAAATTTCCACCACATTCTATACTGGCGAATAATATTGAGTGTGACTATCTTCACCACAATAATACAAAAGGCTTAGAATGCAACGACTATCATTATATAAGACTGACTATCAGATTAGTCAGCAGCACTATTCTCACTAGTATAATTGAAATTCCACCACATTCTATACTGGCGAATAATATTGAGTGTGACTATCTTCACCACAATAATACAAAAGGCTTAGAATGCAACGACTATCATTTATATAAGACTTGAATTTCACGTGGGGGGTATATGGGATCGAAATTGACCGCCCGTCCTCCGTGGAGAGAACGGTGGTTACGCGGGCGTGGGCGCTGGCACGCTCTCTTTGGAGAGACGGTCAAGTAATAGACGTTTTTTTCCTAGATTTTGTCAACGCGATCAGTGAAGATTGATGGTAGTGTGGCGACATCTACATAACGACACATAGCGACATCTATCGAGCCACATAAGACGCATCCTACTATCCTACATTGCGCTATAGAAATTAACTCAATCGTTGAGTATATATACAAGAACCCGACTACAACCGTTGGGCAGCTGCCCGCCAGACATAACACCCGTCTGGTCGGAGGATCCTCCCTTTGCAATAGTTCTTCTACAGTAGGGTATTTTTTATTAGCTGCTTGGGGCTAGCTACCACACTGAATTTGAAAATTTATCGCCGAGTACCTATAGGTATATTCAGACAACTGCACTTGAGAGCCAGTCCCTCCGCTAGGCTTAGCGTGACACATCTTCACTTAACATCAGGTGATATTATGGTCATAACGATAACGCAAAACCTATAAACGATTTTTAAAAATTCTACACATCCAGTGCAAAAGATCTATGTAATCTCTACATGGTTAATTTAATTAGTCGCATAATTTTGATTTCAAGAGAGGGGCAGTCCGACTGGTGGAATACCTCCACCCTACAGTAGATCGCAGGCAAATGTTGCTGTTCTGAGTAAGGCTTCCAGAGCACTTTAGGGTTCAAGTTTCAAGGACGGCAACGCACTAGTGATTTCTAGGACAAGCGTCCATAGGCTACGGTAGCCGCTTACCATCAGGCGGACCGTATGCTTATTTGCCACCTTTATTGTATAAAAAAATTCGTGTATATTTGAGTGAGTAAATATTAAACACTGAAAGATTCAGGCTGTGGATTACGTTATTATTAATTTCCGGTGTATTATTACATACTTAACACGTCAAAGTTAATAAATATCGTAATTGTTGGTGCGTAGTTTGATTTCACTTAGTTCCCTATCACGCTAAGAAGGATAATAGCTACAATTTGAACCGTCATTATGTTACTGATATTTCCTTTAATGTATACGTTTCAGACTACCGCAATATACCAGAGCTCTATCTAATAACTTGTTGTCTTAATATCTTGGTTAGAGATTCTAATATTGAATGAGAATAGTTATACTTTATTGACAGCTGAGTGATAAGTAATGAAACCAGAAGTTCTAATAGCACTGATGTATAAATAGCTGAAGAAAATGAGTCCTAAAATGAAATCAATAACGTGTTGTTACAACCAATTTTAGTTATACATTCCTTTTGGTATTTCAAATAAGGCTAAAAATTCACCGTAGTTGCCACCGCCAGGTGAACTATTTCTGAGGCGAGAAACAGTGAGAAGTACGTGTACTTATGTACGCGCGTTAGAAGTTATTATACTTGTTTGACGTGATCAGAATGATTTTGACTACACGAAATTAATCTATTGAAATAAAATAATAAACGGTTTGAAAAAGAAAACTATTTTTACATAACTATATTTATTTATTTCAACATTTGTAATTTATTTCTAGGTGACAATGATAAAAAACATTTCAAAAAATTATATCTAGTGTGATTTTCTACACCACAATAAATTAAGAGGCTTAGTAAGAAACGACTATCATTTTATATAAGACTGACCATCAGATTAGTCAGCAGCACTATTCTCACTAGTATAATTTGAAATTTCCACCACATTCTATACTGGCGAATAATATTGAGTGTGACTATCTTCACCACAATAATACAAAAGGCTTAGAATGCAACGACTTTCATTTATATAAGACTGACTATCAGATTAGTCAGCAGCACTATTCTCACTAGTATAATTTGAAATTTCCACCACATTCTATACTGGCGAATAATATTGAGTGTGACTATCTTCACCACAATAATACAAAAGGCTTAGAATGCAACGACTATCATTTATATAAGACTGACTATCAGATTAGTCAGCAGCACTATTCTCACTAGTATAATTTGAAATTTCCACCACATTCTATACTGGCGAATAATATTGAGTGTGACTATCTTCACCACAATAATACAAAAGGCTTAGAATGCAACGACTATCATTTATATAAGACTGACTATCAGATTAGTCAGCAGCACTATTCTCACTAGTATAATTTAAATTTCCACCACATTCTATACTGGCGAATAATATTGAGTGTGACTATCTTCACCACAATAATACAAAAGGCTTAGAATGCAACGACTATCATTTATATAAGACTGACTATCAGATTAGTCAGCAGCACTATTCTCACTAGTATAATTTGAAATTTCCACCACATTCTATACTGGCGAATAATATTGAGTGTGACTATCTTCACCACAATAATACAAAAGGCTTAGAATGCAACGACTTTCATTTATATAAGACTGACTATCAGATTAGTCAGCAGCACTATTCTCATTAGTATAATTTGAAATTTCCACCACATTCTATACTGGCGAATAATATTGAGTGTGACTATCTTCACCACAATAATAAAAAAGGCTTAAAATGCAACGACTATCATTTATATAAGACTGACTATCAGATTAGTCAGCAGCACTATTCTCACTAGTATAATTTGAAATTTCCACCACATTCTATACTGGCGAATAATATTGAGTGTGACTATCTTCACCACAATAATAAAAAAGGCTTAGAATGCAACGACTATCATTTATATAAGACTGACTAGCAGATTAGTCAGCAGCACTATTCTCACTAGTATAATTTGAAATTTCCACCACATTCTATACTGGCGAATAATATTGAGTGTGACTATCTTCACCACAATAATACAAAAGGCTTAAAATGCAACGACTATCATTTATATAAGACTGACTATCAGATTAGTCAGCAGCACTATTCTCACTAGTATAATTTGAAATTTCCACCACATTCTATACTGGCGAATAATATTGAGTGTGACTATCTTCACCACAATAATACAAAAGGCTTAGAATGCAACGACTATCATTTATATAAGACTGACTATCAGATTAGTCAGCAGCACTATTCTCACTAGTATAATTTGAAATTTCCACCACATTCTATACTGGCGAATAATATTGAGTGTGACTATCTTCACCACAATAATACAAAAGGCTTAGAATGCAACGACTATCAATTATATAAGACTGACTATCAGATTAGTCAGCAGCACTATTCTCACTAGTATAATTTGAAATTTCCACCACATTCTATACTGGCGAATAATATTGAGTGTGACTATCTTCACCACAATAATACAAAAGGCTTAGAATGCAACGACTATCATTTATATAAGACTGACTAGCAGATTAGTCAGCAGCACTATTCTCACTAGTATAATTTGAAATTTCCACCGCATTCTATACTGGCGAATAATATTGAGTGTGACTATCTTCACCACAATAATACAAAAGGCTTAAAATGCAACGACTATCATTTATATAAGACTGACTATCAGATTAGTCAGCAGCACTATTCTCACTAGTATAATTTGAAATTTCCACCACATTCTATACTGGCGAATAATATTGAGTGTGACTATCTTCACCACAATAATACAAAAGGCTTAGAATGCAACGACTATCATTTATATAAGACTGACTATCAGATTAGTCAGCAGCACTATTCTCACTAGTATAATTTGAAATTTCCACCACATTCTATACTGGCGAATAATATTGAGTGTGACTATCTTCACCACAATAATACAAAAGGCTTAGAATGCAACGATTTCATTTATATAAAACTGACTATCAGATTAGTCAGCAGCACTATTCTCACTAGTATAATTTGAAATTTCCACCACATTCTATACTGGCGAATAATATTGAGTGTGACTATCTTCACCACAATAATACAAAAGGCTTAGAATGCAACGACTATCATTTATATAAGACTGACTATCAGATTAGTCAGCAGCACTATTCTCACTAGTATAATTTGAAATTTCCACCACATTCTATACTGGCGAATAATATTGAGTGTGACTATCTTCACCACAATAATACAAAAGGCTTAGAATGCAACGACTATCATTTATATAAGACTGACTAGCAGATTAGTCAGCAGCACTATTCTCACTAGTATAATTTGAAATTTCCACCACATTCTATACTGGCGAATAATATTGAGTGTGACTATCTTCACCACAATAATACAAAAGGCTTAAAATGCAACGACTATCATTTATATAAGACTGACTATCAGATTAGTCAGCAGCACTATTCTCACTAGTATAATTTGAAATTTCCACCACTTCTATACTGGCGAATAATATTGAGTGTGACTATCTTCACCACAATAATACAAAAGGCTTAGAATGCAACGACTATCATTTATATAAGACTGACTATCAGATTAGTCAGCAGCACTATTCTCACTAGTATAATTTGAAATTTCCACCACATTCTATACTGGCGAATAATATTGAGTGTGACTATCTTCACCACAATAATACAAAAGGCTTAGAATGCAACGACTATCATTTATATAAGACTGACTATCAGATTAGTCAGCAGCACTATTCTCACTAGTATAAGTTGAAAATTCCACCACATTCTATACTGGCGAATAATATTGAGTGTGACTATCTTCACCACAATAATACAAAAGGCTTAGAATGCAACGACTATCATTTATATAAGACTGACTAGCAGATTAGTCAGCAGCACTATTCTCACTAGTATAATTTGAAATTTCCACCACATTCTATACTGGCGAATAATATTGAGTGTGACTATCTTCGCCACAATAATACAAAAGGCTTAGAATGCAACGACTATCATTTATATAAGACTGACTATCAGATTAGTCAGCAGCACTATTCTCACTAGTATAATTTGAAATTTCCACCACATTCTATACTGGCGAATAATATTGAGTGTGACTATCTTCACCACAATAATACAAAAGGCTTAGAATGCAACGACTATCATTTATATAAGACTGACTATCAGATTAGTCAGCAGCACTATTCTCACTAGTATAATTTGAAATTTCCACCACATTCTATACTGGCGAATAATATTGAGTGTGACTATCTTCACCACAATAATACAAGAGGCTTAGAATGCAACGACTGTTATTTATATAAGACTGACCAGCAGACTAGTCAACAGCACTATTCTCACTAGTATTATTCGAAATGTCTACTGGAACCTTTCCTGACAAATAATATTAAGTGTGACTATCTTCACCACACTAAGACAAGAGGCTTAGGAAGCAACGACTGTCATTTATATAAAACTGACTATCAGATTAGTCAGCAGCACTATTCTCACTAGTATAATTTGAAATTTCCACCACATTCTATACTGGCGAATAATATTGAGTGTGACTATCTTCACCACAATAATACAAAAGGCTTAGAATGCAACGACTATCATTTATATAAGACTGACTATCAGATTAGTCAGCAGCACTATTCTCACTAGTATAATTTGAAATTTCCACCACATTCTATACTGGCGAATAATATTGAGTGTGACTATCTTCACCACAATAATACAAAAGGCTTAGAATGCAACGACTTTCATTTATATAAAGACTGACTATCAGATTAGTCAGCAGCACTATTCTCACTAGTATAATTTGAAATTTCCACCACATTCTATACTGGCGAATAATATTGAGTGTGACTATCTTCACCACAATAATACAAAAGGCTTAGAATGCAACGACTTTCATTTATATAAAACTGACTATCAGATTAGTCAGCAGCACTATTCTCACTAGTATAATTTGAAATTTCCACCACATTCTATACTGGCGAATAATATTGAGTGTGACTATCTTCACCACAATAATACAAAAGGCTTAGAATGCAACGACTTTCATTTATATAAAACTGACTATCAGATTAGTCAGCAGCACTATTCTCACTAGTATAATTTGAAATTTCCACCACATTCTATACTGGCGAATAATATTGAGTGTGACTATCTTCACCACAATAATACAAAAGGCTTAGAATGCAACGACTATCATTTATATAAGACTGACTATCAGATTAGTCAGCAGCACTATTCTCACTAGTATAATTTGAAATTTCCACCACATTCTATACTGGCGAATAATATTGAGTGTGACTATCTTCACCACAATAATACAAAAGGCTTAGAATGCAACGACTTTCATTTATATAAACTGACTATCAGATTAGTCAGCAGCACTATTCTCACTAGTATAATTTGAAATTTCCACCACATTCTATACTGGCGAATAATATTGAGTGTGACTATCTTCACCACAATAATACAAAAGGCTTAGAATGCAACGACTATCATTTATATAAGACTGACTATCAGATTAGTCAGCAGCACTATTCTCACTAGTATAATTTGAAATTTCCACCACATTCTATACTGGCGAATAATATTGAGTGTGACTATCTTCACCACAATAATACAAAAGGCTTAGAATGCAACGACTATCATTTATATAAGACTGACTATCAGATTAGTCAGCAGCACTATTCTCACTAGTATAATTTGAAATTTCCACCACATTCTATACTGGCGAATAATATTGAGTGTGACTATCTTCACCACAATAATACAAGAGGCTTAGAATGCAACGACTGTTATTTATATAAGACTGACCAGCAGACTAGTCAACAGCACTATTCTCACTAGTATTATTCGAAATGTCTACTGGAACCTTTCCTGACAAATAATATTAAGTGTGACTATCTTCACCACACTAAGACAAGAGGCTTAGGAAGCAACGACTATCATTTATATAAGACTGACTATCAGATTAGTCAGCAGCACTATTCTCACTAGTATAATTTGAAATTTCCACCACATTCTATACTGGCGAATAATATTGAGTGTGACTATCTTCACCACAATAATACAAAAGGCTTAGAATGCAACGACTTTCATTTATATAAAACTGACTATCAGATTAGTCAGCAGCACTATTCTCACTAGTATAATTTGAAATTTCCACCACATTCTATACTGGCGAATAATATTGAGTGTGACTATCTTCACCACAATAATACAAAAGGCTTAGAATGCAACGACTTTCATTTATATAAAACTGACTATCAGATTAGTCAGCAGCACTATTCTCACTAGTATAATTTGAAATTTCCACCACATTCTATACTGGCGAATAATATTGAGTGTGACTATCTTCACCACAATAATACAAAAGGCTTAGAATGCAACGACTTTCATTTATATAAAACTGACTATCAGATTAGTCAGCAGCACTATTCTCACTAGTATAATTTGAAATTTCCACCACATTCTATACTGGCGAATAATATTGAGTGTGACTATCTTCACCACAATAATACAAAAGGCTTAGAATGCAACGACTATCATTTATATAAGACTGACTATCAGATTAGTCAGCAGCACTATTCTCACTAGTATAATTTGAAATTTCCACCACATTCTATACTGGCGAATAATATTGAGTGTGACTATCTTCACCACAATAATACAAAAGGCTTAGAATGCAACGACTATCATTTATATAAGACTGACTATCAGATTAGTCAGCAGCACTATTCTCACTAGTATAATTTGAAATTTCCACCACATTCTATACTGGCGAATAATATTGAGTGTGACTATCTTCACCACAATAATACAAAAGGCTTAGAATGCAACGACTATCATTTATATAAGACTGACTATCAGATTAGTCAGCAGCACTATTCTCACTAGTATAATTTGAAATTTCCACCACATTCTATACTGGCGAATAATATTGAGTGTGACTATCTTCACCACAATAATACAAGAGGCTTAGAATGCAACGACTGTTATTTATATAAGACTGACCAGCAGACTAGTCAACAGCACTATTCTCACTAGTATTATTCGAAATGTCTACTGGAACCTTTCCTGGCAAATAATATTAAGTGTGACTATCTTCACCACACTAAGACAAGAGGCTTAGGAAGCAACGACTGTCATTTATTTAGATTTTTTGTTGTAATTTGTAAAACTGCATTCTAATCGTTTTTCCATAAAGAATTATAACTGAAAAATTCTAGTAAATACACCCACTAAACAGTTTCCCACGCTTGATTCACTTCATTTAAATATAGTACTAACACAAATAAGTATAACACACATACAATGTGAGCCAAATCTAAATAATTAATTTATCGCAATCAAAAATCCACTTTGTAGATAGAACACATAGATTCTGTGATTTGCGGTATAAATCTGGGCCCTTATGCAATTCACTTTCACCGTACGTTAAAGAGAGAGTCCCTAAGATTACCTATTACTAGATTACCTTGTGAAGTCGGAGAAATAAGAAAGTGTGTAATATGTCCCACTATTTGTATAGGACGTAAATGCGGTGGATTTCACTACGCTAAACAAGCAACGAGCCCCAAGTACCGTTGTTCGATGAAACGAATAGATACTCAGTTATAAAGTTTTACTTGATTTAATTTTAAACTTGGTAAAAGGCGTCACCAGTTAAAAATGTGTAAAATATTTTTATTTTTAAATGACAAGACGAGAACTTCAAAAAGTACGTTTATTTAGGTGGCGACCTCTGGTGCGATGCGCACAACGCAAGGCTGTTCCGCTCAAACTATAGGAAGAAGGAAAAATTATTCGCGTAATCGTTACCATACGAGATAGCCTTGGTGCAATGCCCGTGACAATGGTCGTCGAGATTCTTCTTTGTATAATATAGGACACACGATTATAGAGGCCACTTTATAATTTTTACGCTCACTTTTATAATTATATAAGTAATAATTGTAATAATGCATTTACTATTTATTTGAGCAGTTTCTGATGTTTAATTGTGTTTAGATTATTTAAATATAAAAATAAATAAATGTACATGTAATTTCTGTGAGACATTATTTAGCAGAATATGGAAAATTATTCAAAATAATTATTTACTATATGTAAGTATATTTATTCAAATTTAAGAATATGGTGAGATGAGTGGGAATCGATTCACGGAAACAATTACACATCAAACACATTTTTCGTCCGAGCGTTTTTAACGAAATATATTTAAGTCTGTTTAAGGTCCTTGACCTAACAATAATTTATCATCGTAACTTTTAAAGAAACTTATAAAATTTAATTTGTTTCACTTTTAAAATTATACAGAAAGTAGTAAAGTAATAATATATGACAATGGTCAATACAAGATTTAAATAATGGAAACGATCACTTTGTACCCTTATATCGTGCCCAAAATATAAATTGACATGGGTTATCGACATTCGTACCTATTGTAAAGTTACGTCCCGTGTGAATTTCGTCCCGATGTTTTCAATCACTACTGAGTTCGTGATAAGTCCGGACATTTTTATTATAACTTCAATTCGAGAATTCTACATATTTATAAACTCGGACATAGCTAACGTCGATATTAAGAAACAGTATGTAAACAAGCTTGGCACCGAAGCCAAGTTACAGCCCAATGTATATTATAGTTGGTCATTTTGAATTCTCTAATGTATATAAACATGGATGTTGAGATATATAAGAGATTGGTAAACTCCAACGTTGTTTGACCAATCATCATGAAAGTTAGTAGATTTTTTTTTTAATTTAGCGTTTATATTTATAAGTGTTTGACGAAAGATTTTCAGTTTGCCTACCACAGTAATGTGCTTTTATACGATATTCTTTTTCATCGAAAGCTTAGACTCATTTATGTTTTTTTATAGCGAAGGTTTTGATATTAGGTGTGCTTTAGTCGAGTAATGAACTACGGGAAAGTGCAGAAGAAGTCTGCAGCACCAGACAGTAATTTATAAAATTCAAGTTTCCGTGTAACCTGTCGTCCAAGGTTTCGTTCAAAATTAGAACTTTCTTTTTATTTTGACGTAAATATAGGTTATTAAAAATTACTAACCGAATTTATTGAGTTAAATATTTCTATTTCGTTATTCTGAAAATATAATTTAACATTATTGTAAAAAATAAATTCTCTGTACATAAAAATGTACTTACTACATATCTTATCATAAAAAAATCGAGAAGCTTTAGTCAGGAAAATTCGTTTTAAAGTGACATCGAGAAAAAACATAGTCACTTTGCCGAGTGAGCACCCATTGATAAAGATTAATTTAGTTTGAAGTACTATAATAGAAGTTTATCTTAACATAAAAATTACGTAGTTCGTGAAAGTTGCTTATAATCTTAGATAATAATAGACATAATATTTCAACCGGAACAGCTACCGTAATATTTACTTTTTGCTCAAAAGAACAGTATTTATGCGTTTACATGTTTTTTAAATCTACTGAGAAAGTTTTATCACTGTTACATATTTATGGATGTCAGTTTGTCAGATGTCATGTTCAAAACTACCTAAAAATTACGAATTTAAATCTTATTTAAAGAGCTAATTAATTTTTATCAGCCATTATTTAACTTGCAATTTTTGTATGTACCTATGTATGTTCGGGACAAATCTTGTAACTTAATTTTAAAGCAGTTGTTCTCATCTGATTGACATGAAATTTTGCATGACAATGCATGGGTAGCTAAGTGACGTTATTTTTAATGTAATAATAAGGTGGACGGACGACCCAATATGGCGGACTAGTTTATCTAGTGTGCACTCCCATGATATGGGTATCAAATGATAGGGTTTGCTGTGAAGGATACGAAAATTAAAATGCCTTCACTCTAAATCCAATTTGGCGGACGGCTCAGGATATATTTATTTATTTATTTTACATTGTTAGGATTACTTACAGCTAATAGAAAGAGTAGTAAAAATAATAAAAATAGAAGGCCAATTATAAGTTTACACATATAGAAAAGATAAATATAAACAAAGAAAGAAAGAGAGTCAGCCACAAAGAGAAACAAAAATTAACACAAACAAAAATTATTCTTCAAAAGTCTTTGCATAAACTGCGCATTGGGAAGACACACTTCTATTGTCTTTATGTTATACTTACAAATGGTACATATATTAATTGGATATGAAGATGGTGGACTTGTTATTTCCTGTGCACTCCCGTGATATGGATGTCAAATTAAAGGGTTTGCTGAAAACAATAGCAAAAAAATGTAGGTATAGTAAAAAAACATTTTTAAGAACATGATTCTATTTTAAGATAAAGAAAGCTTTAAATGAAATCAAACCCATCAATTTATTACATTGCATAATTTATAAGATATTAAGCGTGTCGTGCAATTAACTCATGTAGATAAACAAGAATACAATAATTATTTAACTTGATCTAGACATAAAGTAAATCTAAGAAAAAAGTATGTATTTTATAAAATATTTGGTCGGGGAAAAAGTGTTTTGGCATAACCTAGTTATAAACTTCTCATCAAATTTTATTGGTTGTACTATTTGCATCTGGCGGTTTTTTGTAACATTAAAAAATTTACATAAAAAAAAGTTGTTTACCGCTATTTTTCATTTGTTTTTCTTTATATAAAAATGAGTGACTCTAATGAAGAAGTTCCATACATTTTAAAACATTATTACAAAAAAGGCAAAAATGCAAGTCAAGCAGCGAAAAAAATTTATGATGTTAATGGACCTAATGCAGTGTCAGTAAGAGTAGCACAAAGTTGGTTCAAACGTTTTCAGTCCATGCACCTCGCTCTGGTCGCCCTGTTGCGAATAAAATGGACGCCAGTTTTGAAAAAGTGGAGCAAGATCGGCACATCAGTAGTTACGATGTAGTTGATGAACTGGAAATTGACCACAAAGCAGGTCTAACCCATTTGAAGAAAGTTGGCTATACCAAAAAGCTCGATATTTGGGAGCCACACGAGTTCACTGAAAGAAACCTAATGAACCGTGTACTCATTTGCGATTCATTATTGAGACGTAATGAAACCGAGCCGTTTTTGAAGAGATTGATAACTGGCGATGAAAGTGGATCACGTACGATAAGAACGTGCGAAAAAGGTCGGCCAGGCTTCAAAGACTGTAATTAAACCTTGAAATAAGGTGATGCTGTGTGTATGATAGGACTGGAAGGCATTGTTCATTATGAACTTTTACCGCCTGGTAAAACCATCGATTCGTATCTCTGCTGCCAACAACTGATGAGATTAAAGGAAGCAGTTGAGAGAAAGCAGCCGAAATTGATCAACAGGAAGGGTGCGGTCTTTCATCACGATAACGATAGACAACACACATGTTTAGCCACTCAGAAAAAATTAAGAGAGTTTGGCTGGGAGGTGTTAGTGCATCCACCATATAGCCCTGACCTTGCACCTTTAGATTTTCACCTGTTTCGTTCTCTTCAGAATTCTTTAGGTTCTGTAAGGTTAACATTAAGAGAGGACTGGCAAAACTATTTGTCATGTTTATTTGATCTGAAGTCCCAAAGTTTCTACAAAAACGGGATCATGTCTCCACCTACAAAATGGCAGAAAGTCATCAAATAAAACGGTATATCTATATACTGTAAATAAATGTAAATAAACTTTAAAAAAATGTTGAGTTCATATAAAAATGTGAAGAAACTTTTTCCACGACCTATTAGGTAAATACATTTAACGCAAGTAAATCTCGCGACAAGCTTTTATATCATATAAATTTTGTAATGTAATAAATTGATGGGTTTGATTTAATTTAAAGTAATTTTTCATTTTTTAGTGCTTTAAATAAAAGTTTGTTCTTAAAAATGTTTCTTTTTGTATTAATTTTATTTCTTCTTCGTTGTTAAGTACCTTTGATAATTCCATCAAAATAAATTATGCCGTATGATCTTTGTCATCGTATCACGAATATTTGTAGATTTTAAGTAAGTCACTGTGTTTCTAACGTGTAGTGGTAGGTGGTTTATTTTTTAGCTAATATAAAAAATACCAATATATTGAATAATATGAAAACCAGATTAACTAAAAATCTAAATAGTCTTAATATCAATTTTAATTCAAAATCGTGATTATAATCAATCTGTTCAATCGATAGAATATGATGGTGGACCAAAGGTCTCTAATTGTATAAGTTTCTATTATAAATATGAAATATATATTTTGTATTGTTCTGCCCTCTTTGTAAAGTATATACATAAAGATGTATATAACACAATGTACAAAATACCAAAGAAAGTTATTTTATTAAGATTAAACGGTACACCGTTTGTTACAGCCCGTTCACAACGAACCAATCATTACATAAATAGATCTGTAGACGAAAAAAATATAATTATATTTTAAACCGACTTCAAAAAGAGGAGGTTATCAATTCGACACGTATATATGTAAATTATTGAAACTGCAATATCTTTACATGTGATAATCTATTAGGGCTTCGAAATAAATATGTAAAATTTTACGGTGTATGTATGTTTGTACAAGTATTTCTCCGAAACTATTAATGGCATTGGGTCCATTTCTTATAATGGCTTGCATTTATTTTAACTTGGGGAACAGTATAAGTTCCAACAAAATCGGTTCATTAGTTTTCGAAATATGGACTAATACGTGTAACGGGCTGTCTCATTGATACGAGCTACGGGTGTGGTGTCAAAAGGAAAACAACTCAAAACTTTGGTAAAATTCTAACGCATGTAAAAAAACTAAAAATAACAAATAAAAAAGTTTTTTTTAAAGTCGATTTATTTTTTAAGTTACTTTTTTTATTTCCGATTTCATAAATAATATGTTTAACCTCTACATTCGATACTCAACATTTTACCAATAGCTTTTATTCTTATTTTTTAATAATTATATCTGTACAAGAGATCTAGACGATATAAAAAAAATACGATTATATTTTACTTGAGCGACAAAAGGTATCTAATAAATTTGACGAGTCATTGAAATATTTGAATTCTAGTTTTTAAACATTATCACGAGTACCTACTACGTTAATTATAGTATTTAACACCAAAAAATATTTATCCGTAATTTTATAAATGCGAAATTTACCTTATTTTAAATTAATACCAAAAGCGATGAAATACGAAGACCGACCTTAATACACAATATGTAGCAATCGAAAAACAATATAAAGTAATAAATTGTAACAAACAATAAATAAAATAATACAGCGGCAATATTTTGCAGGTCCGTGTATGTAAGAAGGGGTATCGGATTCTCACGGCCGCTAACGATATTCGCGGCCGCTTCTCCAAGAATTGTGCATTGAATACATTTTCCGGATGTGGCATTTGTATGTGATATTTTGTTTTTAAATAATTGATTTTTTTTTCTTATATTCTATTTTAATAATACATTTAGTCCAAGCAGTATCCGATTAATTGTTAATAACATGTTAATTCCATTTTTAGTATTTCTATGTACTATTAAAAAAAGGGCACAGAGAAATCTCTTTACCTAGGAAAGCCGGACTAGTGAAATACTTCCACCCTACAGAAGATCGTTGTCAAATAACCTTGTGTTCCTGCGGTGAGTATAGTTTCTAGAGAAGCTAGCTTTATAGCTTTTTAGAGAATGTGATGTCAAGGTCGGAACGGAACGCGCTAGTGATGATACTTATGGTTTTATAAGCGTTCATTTGCTACGGTAACCGTTTAATCAGGTGAGGTGTACACTTGTAGCTTTACCTTATTTATTATTTTTTTTATCGTATAATGAACTAACACTTGCAAATAATAACCATATCTGGTGAATAATGATAAATATAATATGTACATGTTTAAACAATAGTACATTGAAACAAAAGAAAAAAACTAACATAATAACAATAATACGTAGGAAGTAAAAAGCGATTTGATAATTAAAAAAATATTTCCCGTTTTTTGAACATTTATAGCGACAAAACTGCATAACTGGTTAATCTTTCACCTATACTTAAATATATTATTTTATTATGCCGCATCCTTGAATGTTGTTAGTTCTTTGTGTAAGCTGCGTATACGCTTCACAATGTTCTAGGTGTGTTTATTTATTTAAATATGCGTGAACAGCGCTTGCCACAGCTCTTTTGTCTCGGCACCTTGTGTTATTAAACTTATTAATATAGCTTCTTTTTAGCCACCTTACATTATATGATTACAAAATTATCAAATAATTATTTGTATTAATATTTCATTAATAATTAATAAAAGGTTAAGGGAATTTATTATCCTCGATGTAATAAAAAGCATAAACTGAACCATTACTCATTTGTAGAAATCTGTTGGTCTCACTTGTTCAATGTTGTGTCACTTTTAGGTTGCAGTTTCGTTACTCCGAATGAAATCAATTATACTTAATTCTGTTTAGGCCCTGACTAGGCATTCACTAGTGTAAACCACCACCACTGATTGGGAAAGCATCGAAAAATATTCATTTGAATTTTTGGAGTCATTACATTGATAAATTATTGGACAAAACAAGGATATAGGATCAAAACCAAACCAAAGAAAGGACAAACCCCATAGTACTAAATTTGTAAAGGCTTCAATAGCTGTATCTGCTTTACAAGGTACATATGTTCGGCCTTGTATGGAATAGGTACTGATCACCCTTTGATTGACTCTTTTGGACGAATCCGCAATATACCTCTTTGAAACCCTGGACAAGTTTGCAGAGACGGGCTGTCCGCATGGTCAATGAGGCAGACGTTACTAAGTTCATCGAGCCGCTTCAGCTGTAGAAGGACATTACTTCGCTGATCGTGTTCCACCGTCTGTATCATGCATGGCAAACGTTCTGAATATCTGTTCAAGCTAATTCCCTCTTCTATCTTTCATAACACAACCACACGCGCTGAGCTCCGGTGCCATAGTTTTACGGTAAACTCCATCTCCGCACGAACAAAGAAATTTGCTACTTATCTTTGCTGTACTGTGAAGCTGTGAAACTATCTCCCGGCCTAAGGTTTCTCTTCTTCCTACAACAATGGAGTCCTTCAATCATAATGTGAAGAGACATTTGAAGAGGCTAAAATACAATATAATATCTTTAAAATAGACACAGCAATTTGTAAGCAAATCCAGTTACGTATTTAGCTAATTAATGGTGACCGTGTTAATAATATAAAAAAAAAAAAGTTTTTTAAAGCGGGGAACTTTCACATAACTTTATTAAACGATCTCATCATTATTAATTTATGGAACTAATTACGGCATACACTCACGGTAATCAAAGAAAATACACCGAACCTACAATATGGTATGCAATGAATGATTCCAAATAAACAAAACGAACACGCAAGGCTCACACAGTCGAATCGTAAAATACTTTGCATGCCTTAAATAAAATAAGACGCTGCTTGACTCGAAGGACCAATATTATGAACACGGAATAAACAGACAAAGGTTGAAACCTGTGTCATGAAGACGTCTTTAAGACACTACCTTAAGTTATATAATCCAATAATATTACACATAATATGCAAAAAGTTTTTAAATTGTTAAAACAGAATTATTGTTATGTCGTACTTTCTTAAAAACGTTAAGTACTCATCTCACAAGTATGCTCTCATCGGTTTCCACAGAACCGTCACGTAAATTTTGAATATTCAGCTTTGAAATAACTCGAATGATGTAATCCTAAAGTCGAATACGATATCCAATTCATACATCATTGTAAAAGTAAATATTTTTAAATATGTGCTGTTCGAAAGATCAGTAGATATCTATATTAATAGTATAAAGCTCCAAAGATTATTTTTTTGTTTGATCGTGCTAATCTCTGGAACTACCAGTCAGACTATTTTTGTGCAATTTATAGCTTATTTATTAAAAAAGGTTATCTGCTGTATAAATTCACACTAAGCCTTAAGGAGCTGAGCAGTAAATATGAATGTCAAACATTCTGGTAAGCTGTAAGCAAGTACGGGAAGGGAGAACAACGATTTGCTACACGGATGCACTGTCGGCGGCGCGCGGTGGAGAGTTGGTAGAACAATTTTAACACCGTAATATAATTAGTACTGAAATAAATTGAAACTGAGTATAATTCTCTGTAACAAAAGAACACAGTAACAATATTAATAGTCGAATATAAAGATAGTTGAAATAAATACATGTAGGTAAAATACGTGAATTTTTCAGTGATCACTGATCAGGCATCAGGCCATAGTCTTCCAGAAATATAGTTTACGTGATTTAAGTAATATTCATATTATAATATAATAAAATGGAATTATATACAAATATATACTACCATAGATAGCTTTCTATTTGGATGTCGCTAGTGACTTGAGAACATTCCAGGATTTCATTGCGTCATAATTTATGCTCGCTTGTTAGTAGTATCTTCACCTATTCTCGTGTCTCCTGTATGTATAAGCATAAAATCGGCTACGATTATTGCATCCAAGTAAATGTGTGGGTGAATATTATTGGCAGGTCTCTAACACAACAAACAAATAAGAACACCATTCACGGAACGACTATTTTATGAACGTTATTTCCTTATAACAACTCAGCTCATCCGAGTTAAAAGCAAACTAGGCGTTCTCGATCGTTCTGTTTATAGAAACCTTTAGTCTCCTCTGGATGCAGGAAAGCTTCACAAATAAAATATGTGACTCGAAGGCGACGGCGAGGTGCCGCCGTCGAGATGAGGCTGCGCAGGCCGGGGAGAAGAAGACAGCTTATAGTATATAATGGAGTGCGAGTGAGATGAAAACATACACTTGGCTATCTAGAGAAACGCGAGCACCTCATTTAATCGGTACGCGCTTGATGTTATAGTATAAAGGAAATTTTGCGATGTTGATATTATGTTTACAGTTTTTTTATATGGTTCTTCGCCGGTCGTGTTCCATTTATTATTAGCTTTGTTGGGTTAATCTCGACATATGGCCCAAGTAAAATTTACATCATTTTGAAAAAAAAATTAATTACAAAACAAATCTATTTTTTCTGTATAAACACTCGAAAGATGTTATAGTTTGGAATTTTAACTAAATTTATTATAGAAACTACGATATTAATTTGTTACTAATTTTTTTTATTATAGGTCGATATTGACTTACATATTTTTATACTTAAGTTACAAATTTTATAATTACTACAAATGACTTTGAATTATTATAATTATAATAATTATTCAAGATCATATTTTTTATTTAATATTTTTATTAAAGTTATAGAAGCTAAAATTGTCAAGAATCATAATATGTTATAAATTATATTGCTAAAGTAAATTATTTATAAGATGATTAATGGTAATATTTTCAATGTTCTTTAGTTTTAAACTCTTACAAGCAAAAGTAACTTATTACCAGATGCCAACGGCTAAACACAAGTTACATTATTGTCATAAACCCACACTCGGATGGACGGTGTGCATAAACTGACCGAATCAACACCAAGAAATCGAAACAAAATCGCAACTAAACATATTCTGCCATCCCGTTTCGGTCACATTATATATATTTTAATGATGTGTACCGAGAAAACTGTTCATATAATCGATACCTAGTGGACGTGTTCGGTTTTTAAAATGTTTTAGAGCTTCCGGATCGAAATTGTTGAGGAAATAGAAATGTTGTTTGATAGCATTCAAACTATGAAGACAATTTTATTATAAAGAAAATAAAGGTTATAACTACTAATATTTTTGTGAAATAGGTTTATAAGTTAATGTTAGTTTGCGTTTCAAGATGCAGTGATTACAGCAAAATACAATTATTTATCTATTTATCATCACGTAGTCTTTAGTAGGGTAGGCAAAAAGGCTGCAGCACTACCTATCTTTTCCTTTCAGATTTTAAATCTTTTGTTTACCATGTATATAATATTCCAACTTTACGTACAATTACGAACGTATTATTATTATTTTAGATATAAAACACTTCATGCATAATATTTATTTATTTTAAACACAGCGCAAGACATATACTCTCTGGGCTTTGAGTGAAAATCAGCGCTCGAGGACTCATCTCCTCCAGCATATATCCTGACTCGAGGCCCATTTGCTACACACACATGTATTTCATTAATTATTAAGTTTTTTTATTATTTTTTTCTTTCTACTATTTATTTCTTTTTTGTAATTTTCTTTCGTTTTGTTTGTGTAACAAATAAATGTCTTTTCTTTATTTCAATCAGTACTTTTCCAATACATTCCACATACTTGACCCCCGTTTCTACTTCTATAAATACTTTTTGTCATTCGTTCATTATTTTTATGTACTAACTAATATTTAAAAAAAATTATAATTATAAATTAGCTTAAGGTACAACCCTGTTTATTTTGCCAAAAAATATTGCTATCCAATTATTATGTTTATTTATTAGTGGTAAATAAAGTTATTTTAATCACTGTTTTCGGCTATCCTGTCAAATAAAGGGCTTGGTTAGTGAACAAAGAGGTCGGATCAATGGTACGGATGCATGCTAATGTGGGATAAATACCGGCACATCGCGCGGTGGCCGACCCACGCACACAAGTCCCGTAGAATATTCTGCAATGTATGCGTGTCCCTGTGTAATCACATTCACACAAGGACAAATTTCGATAGGGTTGCTATTAGCTTAGTAAAATATTTACAAATGTTATCAGTAGTGTCTCAAATTAGAGTGGGTGATTTCGTGTTTGTAATTTTAATGATAATGAAACTATGGTAAGGCCCTGCTAAATAATTACAATCGTATTGTTAAGTGCACTATCATAATGCAGTGGAATTATAGTTTTCATACCTGTCTCAGTATGATAAGGCTCATGCATAATAATGTGGAAAATGCGGAAAAATGCTGTTAGCTTTTTAAGTTAAATACGACGTCGGGTCTATGAACAAATATTGTATAGTTTTTGGCTGTCCTGATGAGTCAATGATGAGCTATAATTTCTAAATATATGAGTTTTATACATATTTTGTACAATATTTCTAACAGTATTCTATTCTCTATTTATATTTATGAATTTAACAAATCATCTATTTGAAATTAAAAGCTTGCAGTTATGCAAACCATAGTTAATTAAATTTACTCATGATTGTTAAAAAATGTTTCAAATTATTTATTGTTACTTTCTTATTTCTTAGTTGCTCTTGGAATTTCAGTCTTAGTAAAACGTGAAATTTGTCTTGTAGATTCTTTATTATCAAAAATTTGACCGTCGTATAATCGTTTGATTTATACATTTCTTATTTAAAACATTTGCCTTGTTACTCATACGTTATAGGTCATTCGTTTTTTAGCTTAGTTAAGGCGAAAGAATATAAATATGAATATTATATGGCTTTGTAAACAACAAATCAATCAAAAGGTTTACCGGAACTTTCAATAATTTGACATTGGTATAATAGCTCAATGCGTTCGTCAAAGGTCTTAGAACGTAATTACTTTGAAGTATGCTCGTTGGCAGTATTGTTTACTACAACGCAGGTATTTAAATTGTCCTTCATAATTATATTTTCCTCGACTGCAGTTTATATTTACAAGTATATATGCTTTATAGACATCCTGAACCCACGTTTCTTACTGTACATTACACGAACCTCTTTCTCATTCCCATACTAGTTTAATATAATATAAATGAAATTATAAATGTTATAAATTCCATATCTCCACGTTAAATGACATTAATTAGAGTGGTATACTTACAGTAGCTTTGTTACCCTAGATATTTCAGTGGTTTTAGTTCAATGTTGGATCCAATGGTAACGAACGTAAGAGTAAACACATTTTTTTCTAAATTGTCTCCTCATATGTTTTTCGTTGAAATGTTGAAATTTTCATGTAAATATCAATTTTAATATTCATACTTTATAAAAACATTATTAATTGGATATAGTTTATGCGTAATCTATTCTGAAAAAATGTTTGTAATACTTTTTAGAAGTATTTGTTACTTCATTTAAATGCATTTAATACTAATATATCGAATTTAACTATTTATAATAATTTATTTAAAAGTATAACTATAAAATGACATTTTTCCTATTTTTTTGAAATATATTATATAAACTTGTGTTTTTTCAATGTATTTATTTTCCATAATATATATCTATTAATATTATATTCTAATAATTATTTTTAACTTATGTAATTTGATGAACCTGTTACCGTAAATTATGAATTAACTATATCTTATTGTCTTAGGGGCATTAGAGATAAATAATCTAATTATTACCTGTGAAACTGCTTTACTTGAAGTATAATAATTGTTTCACCACCAAATCCTACAAGCAATATATTTAATCTCTCTGTATAGTATATTTTTAATTAATTACTTTATTATTTAATATATTTTTAATTATGCATAAAATCATGTTAATGAGAATTTATGATGTTGACAACCATAATAATGTGTAAATTGGATTATTCGAATACAACCGTTTCGGGCAAAGAAAATGTATATACCTACAACTTTATAAATAAAATATTCCATTAAAAGCATGGTATAATTTAATAATTTGGACACCATGTTTGATGCCTCAAATAAACCCGGACATGTTTTATACGAAAGTTTTGTGGCATATGGCTTTCGGTACATGACCGCAAATTTCAAGTAGACTTGATGTTATTTCTTATAGTATAAGCATCCGTCACCTCACGTAAACCGTTTTTGTTATTACAGTATTTAACAAAACCGGCATTGTACTTAGTTATACAAGTTAAAATCAGTTAATATGTTTACGTTACAGATTGCCGTGACACGTAGCCAACCTTGCGACAGCTTAACTTTTTTATCCATTTTTAAGGACACACGTTGCCTTTTAACATCAATAGCTTTGTTTTATTTTTAATTTATTTAAGATTGAAGAGGATTTTGTTGAGATTGCAATGAGTGCATTTACATTGTGTCACTGTAACCTTCATGCATAATTGATATAAAGAGTCTCTAAACTGATGATTATTACTGTGAATTATGTATTTTAAGTTTTAAGCATTCGGTTTTATACGTTTCATCGTTTCCTCAATGGTTTATTTTCATTTTCTTTCACCCAATTTCAATTAAAGTTTTTGAGATATTGTGTGCTAGCCCGTGACAGACTCTTAATTATTACAACCACTTTATAATAGATCGATTATTAAGTGTATGGTAAATAGATAGGCGTTGTATATATGATAAAAAAAATTGGTTGCCTGTAAAGTCGGTATACGGGCGAAAGTTTTACGTGACAAATGCCCGAGTGGAAGGGACGCGTGCCTCTCACTCGCTCTCATTGTGAGCGCATAACGTGAGCGGAGCGTAACGCAGTTTCTTGAAGTGTCACCCGGCAAACCAATTTATAAGACGTTGTCACGTCAAAAGTAATTTTAGTTGTAAATAATTCAGATTCGTGTTTTGATAATTGGCTTCACTATAAGTGATGTGTAATAAATTTTACACATACATTTTTTTAGCATATTAACAGTGTAATGATTTTCATCTTTATCGTTTTACAATTATCTTATTATATTAAGTAAGCAATTCTTGGATATGAATATATATATATATATATATATATATATATATATATGTAATTAGTTTCTCGGAAACGGCTCTAACGATTTCGATGAAACTTTGCATTTAGATAATATTTTACATTCTAAGTTTATCTAGATAGGCGTTTTTCTTTTTTTATTTATAAAACACCGAGCACAGCTCGGTCTCCCAAATATTATTAATTATATCACAGTAGATTACTTTTATTTAAAAAAAAATAGTATCATTCTCAATATCTATGTGAATTATTATTTGAGGGTACCTAAAGACGCCACTGTACATGATATGCAGGAAGGTCAAACAAGAATTATTTATTTTTAATTCTAGTTTCATAAAAGAAAAATACTATAAAGATAAGTCAGATAATATAATATTAATTCTAACATTGCTTTTAATTAATTCAAATATGTTTAAAGTATCGATGGTAATTTTTTTTTAAAGTTGCCCTTGGCAGTTTTAGATTTCTATCCCTCATAGTGGGTATATCAAGGGAAATTGTATAATCCAGTATAATCAATATTATTATGCACGTATGAAGTTATTATTATCTAGGAAGCCGAGCTGCGCTCGGTGTCTTACAAAAAAAAACACCTATCTTGGTAAACTTGAAATGTAAAACATTATCTAAATATAAAGTTTCATCTGAATCGTTATAGTCGTTTCCGAGACACCAATTACATATATGTATATGTATGTATGTACATATGTACACGAATTGCTCACTTAATAGTATTAGATACAGGAAATAATTATACCAAGTCAAGCATTGTCTATCGTTTCGTGATGGATTAGGATAATCATATAATACATATTATGGATAAGATAGTTTTGACATGTCCTCCAAAGATATAATAAATATTCAATTTGGCGCCACTTCCAATTCGTTATGCTTACAAAGACGCATTCTGCAAGTGTCGCTATTACTACTTGTTCACGAATAAAAAACACTTCTGTGTGAAGGGCTATTGATCCGCCTTTTAAGTTATGGCGAAAATATAAATGTTGGAATTCGAAATTAATACTTGGAGTATATACAAATATGAGTATATTTATTAGTGTTTAGAAAACTGATGACCTCAATTTAAAAAACTCCCAATAATTTATATATCTACGAGTAATACAATATTTTATTTTCAGACATAATTTTGAACTTTCTCAAGTTTTAGTAAAAGGTGAAAAGGAAAGTGTATAGTAATTATACACAATAATATTCACAAAATATATTTATTGAATAAGTAAGTAATCAATAAATATATATCTATAATGTTAATGCAAATATTAAAATAAAACACAAATTAGATTTTACTTAGCAGTCAAACAAGTAGTAGCGACCGAGATGCCAAGACTCGATTCAGTATTCTCAGGGAGTCCGACCGGGGTCACAGCGTTCCCTGGCCAGCCCGGGATACAAACCAGTTCCAACATTTCAATATTACATCGGCTAACCATATATATTCAACTGTATATTAGTACCTTATCACACCTCAACACGGTTTCAGATATAATCAAACGAAGCGTTGTACCTATAAGACTGAACTGATAACTTTATTTTGTTTCATTTTAACGAACATTTCGTTGAGAGTTTTGCTGCATTCTTAGTTTATTACTTCATATTACTTAGCTTTGATAATAATTATTTATCATGAAGCTTAATGCAAGTAAATACATTCTAAATATTATGTAGTTAATTTTATTTAACTACACCTACACTATGCTAATGATAAATAATATATAACTATAGTAAGTATATTAAGAAAATGAAGTTTTAAAAATGGTAAGTAATGAGGAAGCAGAAGGTCGTTTGCTTTTGTCTCGCTGAGCGTCGCTGGCGTTTTATCATCTGTATCATGGGTAATGTCCTCACTACAGAACCACGCGGTCTGGTCCACGGAGTCACAGCTACACGGTAGCGCTCATCATGGAACGAGCAAAGAAGTTCTCTAATTCTTACCTTTGCCGTACTGTGCAGATGTGGAATAGTCTCCCAACTAACATGTTTCCTCTTTTCTATGATATTGGGTTCTTCAAATGATGAGTAAAGAGGAATTTTGTATCAATGACAGTCGGCGTTGTTTGTGGAGTGTACCGAACTAGCCATTGGGTGCTGTACAGTCATTTGCAGGGGACGGGTGGTTAACTTGGCTCCTGCACACACACCACGTTCACCCTTCCTGCGGCAACTGAAGCCTAGGTCCGTTCCCACATTGTGGAGCCCTTGAGTCTAGCAGGCGCTCGCGCGATACAGTGACACTGCACTTGCATTCACTAGCAACCAATAGACACCATTACAATGCACCTCACGCTCGTGTACACAACACAGATACATAGGTTCTGTAAGGGACCTTTTTTGTACTAGTTAGCTTAGAATTTTTTTACAAATCACTAAATACATAAATAATATACCTACACATGTTCTTTCCTTCCTCCCAGGAAGCATGAACATGTATATGTATATTTTACTTTAGATCGAATTTCTACGGTTAGGGAATTAGCCAGTTCGCGACTTAATTACAACTACGGCAATGGCCAAGCCGAGGTTCGGTCACTTGGACACCCTTGAGCATGTTGCCACGCTATCGCGGCTGAGTGACTTAAGAGATCACCCTCAAGCCACGGTGAAGCTGTAAAAGCAGTCTAACGCTTCAGGGCCCGTATGACTAATAGTATAGTCAGTTCTAAAAAAAACATTTTGTCGAGCTATTATAAAAAGAAGTGAGAGAAAAGGAAGAAGAGAATCAGGGGCAGGAGAGAGTAGACTTCACTAATAGATTGTGTATAAATTCACAAACCAAGAAAAGTTCGTAGATCATTTTATAAAACTCAGTTATATATTTACTCTTACACGAGTGTTAATGTTTATAACTGCATTGTCGTAATTTGGAGCTTCATTTGGTATAATTATAATTTGTTTATTACTTGATATTATCGAATAATTTGTTATTGTTGTGTTTTTTTACTATTTTTCAGTACTTTTGCGTCAGTACACTGTGTGCAGGCTGTACTTAGATCATATATTTTTTATATAGATGGTCTTGTAATATTAGAGTCACGTTTAAACGAATGGCCTTTATCGTCAGATGGTAAATTAAAAACTATTTTTAAAAATAAACTTGTCTATTTCCCACGAGATTCTAAAAATTAGTATGTCGGTTGGACATTACCAAAGATTTTTTTTTTTTTTTGATAATGTTATCAATAGAGTAAACGTAACATGATAAGAATATTTGTAAAAGAAAAGAAAATACTTAAACTTAATCCAGGTGTTTAAATAATTAAGATCAATATTAAAAATAATCATACATTTGGAAACACCTGACATCCTGTTAACACGATACGCGTGAACAAAACAGTTTAAGCCTTTCGAATCCCACAAATTAATTTGGCTTAAGCTAATTGAACAGAACGCGCCACTTTTAATTACTTTTTAAGTAATCAAGTCATTTCGGTCATTCCCTTGCGCTTTCCATTTAAAAATTTGTGATTTGTAGATTTGTGATAGTGTGATGTAGAAGATTTTGAATCAGTATGAACTAACTAACAGCATTGATTCGTTGATTAAAATTTAATGTATTTAGGTTATACTAATCGACCACGAAATAGATATAGAAAGCTCACGCATTACTTCCTACAGTTTAAGTTCGTTCATGCATACTAATGATTTGAAACTGCACATGCGTAAATCTATATAAAAAACATTCTGATTACAACAAGAAAATATATGATTTATGTTTTTGTAATAAACTAGCTGGCCCAACAGACGTTATTCTGCCCTTTCCTGTAGATAATGTCTAGACATCAGCGCCATCTATCCAACCCTAACTGAAACCACCGTTTTGTTAGACAAATAAATTATGTTTAGTTGAGCTCAATCGGTAAAGTTGTTCAGAAGTTACATGATTACTGAAAGACATACACAAGATATTTATATTTATGTAAGATTTACCATATTAAAACATGAAATAAGATTAAAAGTTATCAAAAAGCAAATAACGCTTACCTGAAATTAATGAGTTTAATTATTAGCTATTAACATACTACTGTTCGTCTGGTCTTTGTTTCCCTTCATTATTTTCTCCTTGGTCGCGATCTTTTTGCAAACTTCGGTCAACTTTCCAAAAGTAGTCCAGCTATCTAACTTTTTCTTGTGAGCTCATTGCGATGTCGTTTTGTCGAGTCAGGGATCCGAGTAGTGGCAAGTTACGTTTAAATAGATTGCACTGTTTTATATTTTAGGATAAGCTAGGTCTCAAAATTTTAATTTTATACTGTTCTGAGAGTTTTCATTTCACAGTGTAAATGAAAACATTTTTTGTATTACCTATTTTGAACAACTTTAACATCTTTGTCTACGTCACATTAAATAGTTTGAGAATCTGATTTTTTAATAACTTTCGTCAATACGTAATCAGATATAGATATATTTTTCATTAGTCAATAATTAATTAATGTAAGTGGGCACTTTTGTCATCGAGACAAAACATTTTACGCTGGTAACCATAAATTTGCGAATGTAAAGAAATTGGCAAATATTAAAATATAATGTAAAAAAATTAAAGCATTAAAATGAAGTTATTAATTAATAGCCTATGTTAAAAACATATATCACTAACGATGATAATAATTACAAATGATTAAAATGTATAAATAAGTAGTATGTTGAATTTACATAAATAGTATTACATAATTATCTAGAACCGAATTACAATGTGATCTGTCACTTAACATACTTATAGAAAAATAAAAAAAAGTATATATTTTTTTATTCAATTTTTATATAATTTGAAAAGCTTGTAACGCGTAAGAAATTTATTTAGTTTAAAATTCCTCTTTCACCCTTCTTTATTTGTATTGCAATATTTTAGAAATATTAGACAAAAGCGTGTTTATAAAAAGTTTTTATTAATAATATACTTTTTTCAGATTTTTCTCAGCGAACATTTTCATTTGATACCCATACCATGGAGGTGCATAAAAATAAATGGTACGCCATCTTTGGGAGTCCGCCATATTCGATTTCGAATGACGTCACTTAGCTAACCGTGCATTGTCATACAAACTAAACTTGTATGCGAAATTTCAGCTCAATGGGTTGGAGATAAATGTTTTAGAATTCAGTTGCAAGATTTGACCCATACTAACTAAACATTTCATGTCAAGAGATATTTGTCGATGTCTTAATTGATACATAAAACATCTGTATAAATGTACATAAACCTACATAAACACAGATATAATATTATAACTTACTTAAATGTTTGAAGTTTATGGTTACGTTGTGTTCATCTTGAATTCAACACAATCTGTCACCCCCGTTTTCACGTACCTCGATGTATTTGTCTTCAATATGCGCCTTGTAAGTTGTCATATGGTGTTTGATACTTTACCATTTGTTACATAGAGATCTGTACACTGAACAAAATTACTACATCACAATATTCAAAATACCCTGTGTAATATAATTATATTAATTTTGCTTACTTATAAAACCATAAATATATTTTCATGTAAGTATTTATAATTTTCAGCACATTCTGTTCGATTACAACTCAATAAATATTTTCATGTTGATATCAGGCATAAAGATAATTGTTTATTATAAAATATTGCATAATATAATTATCGTTGCATTCTAAAGAAAAACCTTTGGGTTTTGTATTTTTTTTGTTTTATAATTCATTGGTCACTGAAAACAAGTTCTTATTTTATTTTATTTTTCGATCTGACTTTACTATTAGCCTGAGAGGCCCTATCCAAAAACAGAGCCGCTGATTGCTTTTACAGCTTTACCGGGCTTGGGGGCGAGCGCATAAGGACACTCAGCCGCGAAAGCGTGGGCAACAAGCGCGCAAGGGTGCCAAAGTGGATGGACCACGGCTTAAGCTGTCGCTGCGATTGCAAAGAAGTCGCGATCTGACTAATTCCCTATCTGTAAAATTCGAGCTAAACTAACTTATCTCAAATGCATCTTGGGAGGAAGGAAGGAGCAAGTTTTTAAGGCCTGACTAACAAAATGGTGCCCCCCTTGTTAGAATTTTCTAGAGAGTTTTTGTGATATCTCAGACTTCATGTTCCGTGTTATTATTTCTTGTCCATAATAACCAAACTATATTTACACAAAATGCCACTAATAACTTAAGTAAAATAACTAAAATTAAGAATTAAAAAAACGACTACTGATTTTGGTCTAAGTTTAATTATCGCCTAACCAAACTATCCGTATATTTAATTGCATCTATGTTTTATGTTTATATAAAAATATGTATCCTGATGTGGTAAGCATACCATTAAAAACAGAACATAAGAAAACAAAAATTTCAATTTTCACATAAACAGAAAGCTTCTGTTGAACTTTATTTTATTTATATCTATGCAGCTCTCTTTGTAACAGATGTGAACCGATTTAAGGAATGTTTGAGGTTATAACATATTTAATTCCATTTCAAACCTGTTTATTTTGAAGCGTCTCGTCGCGTCTTTACAATCGATGGGATGATTTAGATAAAGTTTAAGAGTTTTCCACGGTCATAATTATTATGAAAAACATTAAGTTGTGATAGAAATTGTATCTTAATTACGTTGATACTTAGATTTACGCTAGTGTGATTGTTTGATTCTTTTATCAACTGTAACATAATTCGATGGATAACTCAGTCGTATCGTTATCCATACACAGTAATCACAAAAACCTATAGATTCCTTTTCCTGCATGAACTACTAAACTTAAAAGAATAAAGTTTTATTAATAAATTGGACTAGGTACACATCTGTTTATAATTATTTATTAGTTAATTTATTTTTATCTATATATAATGTGAAACTGGATGTTCAATCGAACGTTTGTCCAAACATTATGAAAATTGGTAGATGGTATAATAAACAGTGTTTTTCATGAATAAGATTTTTGTGTTATCCAGTGAATACGATAGATATGTGGCAGCACTGTGGTCGAGCTATTGATGAATGACGACTGGAAGGGGTAGTAGAATGACGTCTGTGGAGTCAGCTAGTTCTTTTTGAAATACAAAGTGGAAAACAAGGTTGACAACTTACATCCAAAAGACGTTAACAAAAGTTTTTAAACTAGTTATATAAATTTGCCTTTACTTTTTTTCTACTTTTAGCTACAATTACAGTTCGATAATAGTGAATAAACACGGCGATGAGTTATCGACGATGATCTCGGGTCGTCGGCCGAAGTGCCGTTCCGCTTGCCCCTGAACGCGACCAAACTGACGCACAGGATGTCGGAAATGACTGTGTATTTTGGATGTGGCTTTACTTTGTTCGGTTTAAAATTGACTGATAATTGAAATAATCATTTGTGAATAGAAATAATATGCCAAAATTATTATAGTCAACGACAAAAATGGATATTTCTAAGAATATTGTTTTTTAATATTGTAAAGTCTGACGCTTTCATTAGGAAAAGAAACTTTAAGATACCAATAAGTACCTATCTAATTATCGCTTAAGCCCTATTTCCAAAATCTGCCTTATTGTGGCGATTCTTGGTATCAAACTCATTTTCTCGATGTTCTGACATTTTGGTATAAACTATTTTTATTTTTATATAATGTTTTATGAATAAATTAGTTTTATTTTATTTATCCATTTAATAGTTAGCGTTTAACCGTAATTTTAACTAATGTTAAGTAAGGATTTGGCCGAAGATGATAATGCGCTAAGTCTAGATGATTTGGCTATCATCAATTACAGCTGCCGAGACACACCTAGGTATTGGTGTTTGGTGACTAATTTTAAATTCGTAGGTAGTGGCCAAAGCTATCCAGGCAGGTACTACAAATTTCCATACCACGTTCCTAGCCTATATTTTCCTTCAGGTTTATTGCAATACTCGAATCAATGTTTATCGACGCCGTGTGTCATGCGTCAGACCTTGTCATGCAAAACATATCAGAAAAATATTTATTAAAGTACGATTAATTGGTTTATCTTGGGTAATTGGAAATTTCTGTGTGATAATTTCTGATATATTTCTTATATTATTGTAAACAATGTAATGTGGATATCACAATTTACTCACTTTAGAAGGACTTGTGATGGCTGTCATGATGTCATGGATAGGTGAACTTTTGTAATTTATAAAAAAAAAAACTTCAATAAGCACAAAAGCACTCCGTGCTAAGGGAATTCAAAATATTACTGACGATCACATTGCTAAGAATTATACCTACAAAGTTAACAGAGTAAATCAAATTACCGACCGGTGCGCAAAAGTTTTATATAAAACAACAACAACACTATCAGTAGGTAACAATAAAATCGACCCCATATTATTAGGAGCTTCAATATGAACATTATCTGATGGATGGATACTGCTGTAATTAACGATTCTGGGCTTACGACAACCACAAGAAAGAAACAAAAAGAATTATTTGATTAAAATTGTACACGGGAAATAGACACCATTCCTCAATTGATATGGCATATGAATTGTCAATAATATGGGTAAAAATAATGTTATGGGATGTAAATAACTACTGCGTAACTATATACACGTGCGAAGCTGCGGGCACACCGCTAGTACTTTATATTTGTATTTCATGTTTACAATTAATATTAGATTTATTTAGCCGTGTTGCTTCCGGCTTAGAATAGGACCCCACCAGCTTTCTTCATGGAAGGCAATTAAGGGTCTTTTTTTGGAGACCAATTTATGCCAAACATAGCATTCCCAAGTAGGGTTGACGTCAGGCAAGCGGCCGGTCGTAAAACTTAAACCAAATCTATTACAGCACGATGTATGAAGGTGTGCTGTGCCGACCCCATCTAGTGTGGGATAAGGGCATGAAGAAGAAGTTTATCGACGCCGTGTCCGAACATGCTACCACTGAGTAAATATTATTAGCTTTAGGTGTTCTACGAAATATTGTTCATAATATTATTCCATTTGTGTAAGAATTTCAATTGCAAAATAATACCACGACGGCAAAGTGTTTCGAAGTCCGTAGTTATAAATGCCGCATCTATTAAAATATTATTTTCATTCATCGATCAATTTTGTAGTAAGATTCCGACTAGAATATTCCGCTAATCAAATTTTGTAACTGTGGTATTGTAACCGATGCTTTTTAGACGATACCATCAATTATTTATTACCGTTAAAAAGATACCGAATTAGCGATACATTACTAGAAATAAGTTTTTATGTCACTATATCGATTGTTTGTAAAAAAACGCAACTTTTTCCTCATAAAAATATAAGCTCAATTCATAAATTCATAACAGCAAGAGGTTCCACCTCATTACTAAATCAATTTGGCTATATTTGTTTTGATATAAAATATCTTAGGTCACTTTAAAGTCACAAGCAAATTCAATGCTTTAGAAAATGAATTAAACTATGAATTATTTATCACATCTTCTCCGTGAGAAAGTAAATGAATGATTTAGCAAAGTGTTATGCAGTTAAGAAAACATTTCGCTATCTATACGTTTTTATGTTACAATATAGCATAAATAGACTACTAATTATTACTAGGTCTAGAAGGTTTGATGTAAAAATCTGTTAGGCATTTCATATACAAGCTCTCAATTTCATTAAATTCTGAAATGGCTAGTACGTTCAGTTACCGTTAGTGTAATAGATTACGGACTATAAAAGTTTATATTTAAGGTAGCTAGTTTGGTACTTATGCAAGTAGTTATGGTTTTATTATTATATAATTTACGGTCCTTGATCAAATCTGTATAATAAAATTATCTTTATTAGTGTGTAGAGATAACATTTATAGTTTTACCTAGTCCCAAACTAGCCTGTAATAAGGGTGCCTAAGACACAATTCAAAATAAAATAGTTGGTGGCGCCTGTTAATTTAAAAACATTACAATTAAAAAGTAAGTGTGTACATGTACGTGTAAATTTATGTGTGAAGGTGTATGTAAGAGTCTATGTGTAAGTTTATATATAACTGTATTTGGGTGTGTTAGTCACATATGTACCAAACCTTGAGCTGATAAAGTATCTTGAGTCATCATTCTGTGTGTTCTTCTGTTCTGTAAACTTCAGCAAAAATTTAGTTAACAACTTAGATGCACACTGACGACCTGATCAATACAGAGGTTCAACGTCGTGTTTGGCCCCAAGCGCTCGCGCGGCTTGTCCACGAGGATAATATATTTTATTTCAATTGTAACGTGTATATTTATTACAATGGGTTGTGTACTGTTAATTTTTCTTATTTCAAAAATGGCTTCAAAGCTAATAATTTTTTTAAATCTTACTCACTTGACCAATCTTTATATTTCTCCATAATAATGGATTTAAAGTTTTCGATAACATAAACAAAAATCAAGTATATCTGTCCTGCAAATTGTGTTTATTTAATTTTTAAAATCTCAAATCTAACTTCTATCAGTATATATAAAGGAGAGAAATATTATTTTAAATGGTTTACATTTTTACATTGACTTCCGGTACAGTTATGTAATTGACATTAGAAATGACATAAATGACATTAGAAGAACATGGCAACCTTGACCTGATGCTGCAGCATTATCTGGAATCTGCAGGATACCTGACTTATGACCAACTTGAGCCGAGTTGTCGTATTTGGGTTCATTGAAATGGTTTCAACGAATTAGTCACTTGTGTCGGTAGTATTTAAAATTTAAAATTTACCTTGTTGGACATTGGCAGTAAAATAATAAAGTTCTGATTTATTATTTTGTGATGGTAAATATATTTTCATATTTTGTTACTGTTTTGTTACATAATACCATATCAAAATCTAGTCTTAAAATCAATATAATTCATATTCATAAATTTATTGCTAAAACAGTTAAAGATGACGTTGGCGATCACAATGCGGATATAAATTAGAATTCCCTGTGAGATCGAAGACTCTTGGGCGCCACGATTTCCTTAGAACATTATTGCAATAAAACTAAACTGGTTTACAATCTATTTTTACTACGTATTAAAACTAAAACTAGTAGATACTCATAACTGGATTGGAGCGATTTTCAGTTTTTTTTAAATCGTATCTAATTAAAATTCAGGAAAGGTTATTTATATAAATACCTAGTTCTAATTATAAATTCATCTTTTTGAATAAATGTGAAAATGTAAAAAGGTAAAAATGTTACCACTAAAGTTAAGTTTATTTTATTGAGGGTAAATTTATCTCTACTTGGGTCAGCCCGACAGTTGATGAAATACCTCCACTCTACAGAAGATCGCAACCAAATAACCTTATGTTGTGTCCTGCGGTGACTAGGGTTTACAGAGCTTCTTGGGGAAGGGCGTTTCAAGTTCGGCATCGCACTAGTGATAACATAGTGGTAGCTAGTGGTATTACAAGTTTCCATATGCTAAGGTGACCGCTTACCTTTAGGCGGGCCTAAATGATGACATCCAAAACATTTTTTTTTCTGACGCAAACTTTCTACTTTTCTTGTACTTCACTACAAACCGCTGATACGCAATAACTCACTCATTTTAACGCTGCTCTTACATCAAAATAAATTAATGACCAATTACGTGTAAGGCACCGGTATATCCCAACAATGGCTATAATAAAAGCCGTAAACGTCACTTTGTTTGGCGTCCCACGGTGCCACCACGGTGCGCGGCCAGATCTGTTAACGAGAACGAAACACATCCTAATGCCGCTACCATAGAGCAAATATCTTATCTAAGACGAATGATTCGAAAAATTGTTTGTACCTCAATTAACAAATAAATATAGGGGCGTAAAATATATATCATATTTATCGTGAAAAAATATGCTATATTATCTACTACTATATTTATTGTGTTCGTCTCAAAATGGTAAATAATATTATAAATTTTGTCTAAGTTTAAAAAAAAAATTTGTAAGTACATGCTTTTTTTGTATTTTCAAATATTTACTTACTAATTGAAACTAAGTAAAGTCTAAGTTACAATATTTACTGGCACGTATAACATATTGTACATAAATAATTTATTATTCCTTTATACATACGAGTAAACATCTAGATTACGACTTACTTCAAATAAAATGCTTGAAAACAATTAGATTGTTGTCAGTTGTTATTATACAATAATTATTAATTGGAATTTGGAAGAATTGTAAGAGCCAAAAGGGAATATGAAATGAAATTAGGGTAAATTTAAAATAATATATATTTCAAGAACATTTACAGTGATTGTATATATTACTTTATACGTTATGATATTAATTCTCTAATGTTCTTCCAATAAGATAAAAAAAAAAATAATAGGCCACCTTACTAAATAATTTTTATAAAACAAAAGTCCTTAATAGTTCTCCTATATGACACTTCAATATTTCACGAGATTATGTTTGGTTTAATGGGTATAAATCAAGATCCACCGCTTAGCTACGACGTCCAGGTTGAACAGCGCATAAAGTCAGGAACCGTAGCCTTGGCCGCGTCAACTCGGGTGATCGTCGTAGTGGAGAATAGAGACGGAACTGTCTCTTTATCTGTGTTGGCCTGGATCTTCAGTAGAGTGCAGGCTCGAAGCAGGAACAATAATTCTCTCAAGGTGTTATTGTTTTCATGAAAATAGAATATAAAATTTAAATTATTATAAAGCTCGGAATGCGACTTCCGACCTTTATACTCGATACTTTTATCTTGATTTTGTTGGTATTCACTTTACCAAAAGAAATACGTAAAAACCAATAATTTACATATTAATTTCTCAATCTTCTAAAAAAAATTAGTCTTTACTATTAAAAGTCAGTCGTCCAATATTGTTTTTTTTTCTCTCATCAACATTTAAATTTTAAGTAAAATCTGTTCTAAAAATAATTTTAATTATAACAGAAAAAGAAGTATAGGTTGTATAAGCTGTCATACAACCTATTTTATTAAAATTATACATTTTTTATAAAATACATAAACGTAATTTATGTTCTTAAATGTATATTTTTAATAGATAAAAGAATAATATAAGAAATAAATATAATAATAAAATGATTGCTTGACAAATCATAACAGGGTTAACAGTTAATATATCAGTTTTATTTATTTTTTGTCAAAACTATGAAAATATGTATTTACACGTCTACGAACTGTTATACTCTATGAATGAAGTCGGTCGAGCAGGGCGACGATAGGCGCTCGCGCAGGTCGTCGCGGGGTCAACGATCGGCCCGTTACGCGGTTACGTAACACTACGTAGCTTACGGGCACCGCAGCCTTCGAGGCCGAATCCACCCCTTGCCGGGCGCGACCGTGAGGCCCCGAGCTCTCAGCGCGCCGCGCCGCGACGCCGCGCCGCCGTAGTGCGCGATACGCTAGTTTTGCAATTGCAAACGTTATTATGCATTACGCCATCCTAACTGTAGTTTAATTATTAGATTGACACATAATACATATATTACATTTTAAATAATACTCCAATAAAATCTATTTACAGCCAAGATGATAAATACATAAAAAAAAAACTTATGTACTTATAAATCTAAAGTAAAAATGTACAATTATATATTTTTCCAGCGATTCAGCGTCACGAACTTCAAATTATTCTTGTACATTATAAAAGGTAATGACAAAAATAATTTCAAAAACCGGAATAACTCAAACAAGATTCCGGTAGAGCCACCTATAAAAATAGTATTTTAGGATATTTATAACAATGGTTACTAATAAAAGTACTAAACATTTAAAAATGAATTATTTTTGCAAAAAACTTGTTCCGCCAGTAGCATAATTACATGCATTCTTAATAACGTATCATGATTGTATAAAAAAATAATTTATTTATCAAATTGTTCAAAAATATAATTTGATAATGTCACACTGTCGCCATCTATCCGCCTTGAATGAATTCAAAATCAAGTAAAACTTACTTGCCGCATTCCACGGATGGGTAAAGCAATGAATTTATTACGTAAGTATTTTATTTGAACTAATGGACGTGACTTTAACTGCATCTCGTTAATGATAGACTAGATTGTTATTGTTTATTTAGGTAAATAACATAACATTATTGTGGTTTACGCATTTTTCGAGTTATTGGGTACAATACGAAACTTGTTATTAAGTATAAAAGTAATAACGATGTTATTAATTTTTTATGAAGTACATATTCTGTTTTTTTTTTTTTCAGTCAAAATTTTTGTGACGTAATTCTATGTGAGATTTTAACGTTATACGGCGGTCAAATTTAATAATATTTGTTAGTAAAAGTAAACAATTTCAATAAACTACCACCAATTGTAGTTTAATAATGTCTGCAGTAATTTCTACTTACATAAATCTGATGGTAATTATCTATAAGCTGACACTTATAAGAGAAACTCGGAACCACCGAGTCATTGAGCGGTAAGGCTCGACAGTTGTGTCTGACTGGATTGCAACTACCATACACTAGGTGAAACCCCACTATGAAGGCACACTCAGGCTTGTCGCATTCCGACATCAGTCAGTATGAATTCAGTAATCAAGCAGGGTGGTAGAGATCTGTACTCGAACTGATCGCGACCACCATACACATGGTGAAAAACTCTCTAGAGTGACATATTGTTTGGCCAGACGATCGGCGATGGATTGTACTGCGCTTGTAATGCGTTATTTGGCATTCCAGGTCGTGCATAGTTCTTATCGGCGGTTCATAAGAAAAACTGTCCATATGTTTAACCCTCAATCAACTAAAGAGTCTATAAAAACATCAAATAGCCAAACATTCATCACCTCATCCCTCAGTATTGAGACACCATGGACCAGCCAACTCAAACTATTATGGGGATCAATATCGGATACAATGGGATTGTAAAAGGGGGCTCATATTTTTCATATTCACAAAAAAAACTAACTCTTCCGCGGTCCCTTTGGGATGACGTGACGCTGTTGTACTCTAAACCGTTAGTTTAAGAACGAATATTGTACGACAAGGTATTTGTTGTTCACAACGTTATGAGAAAAAATCTCAGTATCTGTTGAATGAATTTAGACTTTATATGTTGATGCATAAAGTTATATTTCGATTTATATAGATAAGAAAAGCTTTTACATCATCTAGTAACGCGTATTGATTGAAGAGAGTCGCGTTAGGTTTTTACATAATATCTGTCTTCCATAGAGGGTGGCTGCACATGGCGGCTTAGGTACACTTTATATATGCGAAGTTGTGCTTCTTTTATTGATGTATTACACTTGCATTCCATTAATAAAACGTAAGCCTTTATGGACAATAAAAAAACATTCATAGCTTTAGTTTTTTTAATGCATATTAAATTAAATTAACTTTATTTTTATTGTAAACTAGTCGTGTCCGCGGACCACAGAATGCCATCGATCGGGAACACGCAGGAATCTTTCTTCCCGCTTCCGGTTATTTTGAAGACAAAAATACTTATTAAGGGTATTCCTTAAAAGATATACTCTTGCTGAATTTTTTCTGCCTACCTGCTTTTGTAGGTTTTTTTAAATCTCTACAATAATGTTAAGTACATTAATTTATCATATCTCAGGTTTATTCAACGTAAGCCATTTAACCGCCCGAATTGGTTAACCATGACTAGCTTTTTTTTTTATTTGTGTGGAACCCTAATTCTTTTTCTAAAACAAATGTAGCCTAAGTTACTCCTTATAACATCAGCTATCTGTTGGAAATCTATCTATGAAAATCGGTGTAACCGTTTCGGAGATTTCCCGGAACCAACTGGCAGACAAACATTTTAAAAATTGTCTTTTTTGTTACATGTATGGTATATACTTTCATATCAATTTAGTAAAAAGCTATTATTTTGACATTACAAGCCAAAAGTTCAATTTTATTAATTATATCGATTCCAATTTACGTTAAAACCATGTAATAGCAATGAAAGTATTTGTACTCACTTTTTTGTACAGATTCTCTGGTTAATCGACCTATTCCTGTTAGGAAGTTTTAGATAGAATTAGACCGTATGAGTCTCTGAGCGAAAGTGAACCATTTATGAGAAAAATTAAGTTTTAGATTTTTTTTATCGAGGTAAGGTGTTTTAAAAATTAATAAAAAAGTACTGGCTTTAATATAATTTTTATTATTTTCTCACTTAGACGACACAACAAGCATTCATTCAATTTACGAATACTAGATCTATCTGTCCAAATTAGAAAATATCAGACGGAAACGTAATACATTTTAATAGTATCGTTTAAATCATGAAGGTAATAACGATTGATAATTATTAGTTACAAGAGTTGTTCTAACATATCACTAAAACGAACATCTAAACCGGTGATATATTAGACACTGCGTCGAATTATATGGCTTCGAATCCAGGGAAGGAACACACATTGTATTGTAGAACTCGGTTATAGGATATTTTCTAACTAGCTACCAACAAGTTAAAAATTCTCCCTAAGCATTTAGGTTTCCTTAGCTACATTTGAGAGCCTGCCCTCTTCCTTAGTTTATCAATTTTAAGCCATGTCGACACAACATGAGTTATCCAAGAAGACAATAAAAATACTCAACTCTTAATAATTTAATACTGTGAAAGAAATTTATTTGTTATTATTATTAACTATTCAGTTCAATATAAAATAGAAATAAAACAAAAAATATAAATTATGTACTTCATATATGGTTTCTAAAATTTTGTTTCTTAACTCCAAAACCTAAACATATTTATTACTTGGTAATTTTTTTTTAGAAAAGCACATACTTTCAGTTTACTTAACATAAAAATCTCGTGTCACGGTGTTTGTGGTCGCACTCCTCCGAAACGGCTGTACCGATTTTTATAATTTTTTAAAATGTATATTTGTTACGAGGTATGACAATAGGCCGTGAAGTATATTTCATACCGCTAGAACCTATCCAGATTTTTTTTTCTATTTAACGAGTGAAACCGTGGGGCACAGCCAGTATCTTATTATAAATTCGAAAGTTTGTATGTTTAGATGTTTGTTACTCAACCACGCAAAAACGGCTGAACAGATTTGAATGCAATTTGGCACACAGATATAAATATTATAATCTGGATTAACACATAAGATAATTTTTATCCGGGTAAAACCCAATTCTGAAGTCCACGTAGACAAAGTCACTGGTCAAGGCTAGTGTTAATTAAAGTAAACATTTAAAAAGTGTTTAATAGTTATTGATTCATAATAAGACAAGAAATGTCTAATATTATTATCTAAATAATCGCAAACGGAAAGGAAGATGGCATCTCATAACAAACAACGCAGAAAATACTCCACAATGATGTTGATTATAGGTTAGAATCGTGAGGGCGCCACCGCTGGCTGTTCCTCCTCGTATTTTTTATTGCCCCTTTTATTTATTATACTGAAGATTGAAAGGGGACCGTATTATGAACACGAGATGATTGTGACAATCCCTGCACACTGCTTGCTGTTTTAGCATACGTATATTTATTTCTCAACAAAGGCCCATAATTTGTCACAAAATTTGAGTCATTCATTTTGGTACCACTTTTCTCTTAAATTATCCTTTCAAGTGTTTTTTCTTAATAGAACTAATATGTGTAGTCAAAATCCATTTGGTCATTTTTGACGTGACAACGTCTTATAAATTGGTTTGCCGGGTGACACTTCAAGAAACTGCGTTACGCTCCGCTCACGTTATGCGCTCACAATGAGAGCGAGTGAGAGGCACGCGTCCCTTCCACTCGGGCATGGTTAGCCCGCCTAAGAGCGAGAGAGACAGACATAAAGTCGTTGTCACGTAAAACTTTCGCCCGTATACCGACTTTACAGGCAACCAATTTTTTCTCTTTTTAGTTAAGCGGTGTAGTAGTGTATAATAAGCCAATCAGGCAGTGTATTCGATTTTTACCAGGTATAACAGAAATTTAGGCTGGTTCTGTTTCATCGTCGAGTTTTTTTTGTCTTATTGCGGTATTCTCTTAAGTGGATATTCATAACTACCCTCCTATTCGGACTGAGTGGAAAGGTGTTTATATGGTGTACATAGTGCACAAGCAGCAGGAGAATTCTCGCTTAGACGGTCAGACCGTTCACACAGTCTAATCGCTCGGCATAAAGGCCCGATAAGATACCGAGTAAAAGCCATATGAAATTTTAAGAAGCTGCAAGGAACGTCTACGCTTTACGCACTCCTCACTTCACGTAGTGCTCATTTATTAATGTTTTCCACTTGATATTGGCAAAATTGCCTATATTGGCAGCAGCCATAATTATAAAAAAAATGTTTATTTTGTTTTTATTGTACACTGTAAGTTTACATATTTTTTAGGAACGTAAAATTAAATGTATTAATTTAATTATAATGCCCAAAAATATTATTTAATTTATTCTCGCGATATTTGCCACGAGAAAACCAATGTAATCTTTTTACGATACGAAACAGTTTGTTTTTTTGTGTGCGTGTATAGACGCTGCGTTGATCGACGTGCGTTCGAATTTCAGCAATGATTCTGAGATTTCGGTAACGGAAAACATCGCAATGAAACCATATCATGATGGTAGAACATTTGCTAATGCCTGCCTGGCTAACTACCACCCTCAAGTTGTAAATATTTCGTCAAGCACTTATGTGTTCCGGCAGCTGCACAGTTTCACCACTATGCATGTTACGATCTTGACCCACACCATCACCTAATATGAAGAAGAATATTAATAATATCAAAAAACATAACTAAAAAGTGAGTCGACGTAGCTTTTTAATCTGTAATTAATATATTACACATTCATGTAAGCGAACCGGGAATCTGCAAAATCAATACATTGTGTCGAAACACATTTTACCTATTCATAAAAGCGGTGCACTTTCGCGAAATTTATGTACAGGGGGTTAGTCCCCATAAAGTTCACATGTGCAATAACGACTCGGCCAGTTTAAACCGCCGATATTGAGCGACCCTATGAAATATTGATGCTTTATAGTGCAGTACTTACCACCATGATGTTAACTAAGCGCGTTATAGTTTTAATTCGTGACTTATATTTTTGGAGGGCGTCCTACCAAATGGGAACTAGTATATTAATAAATTCAACAAAATATTATTTTTACTATTGCGCTATGTTAATCAGTAAAGGGAGTTAGGATAATAAATATTTTTCAATTATATTTTTTAAGTCACAATTATTAGTATAAGGCTTACTAATTTCTACTGTAAATACAATAAAATACATACCTACATTACTTATGAACATATTATTAACTAGCTGTGCCCCACGGTTTCACTTGTGTTAATTTTATAAGACAAACACGGACAAATCTTTCCTCTTTATAATATTGGTATAGATAGACATTACTTACAAAAGAGTGGGATCATACAGATTTTGAATACTATAACAACAGAACTACATTCCTGCAAACAGACTTCTAATTATTTCTAAATAGCTAGTACCCGCGATTTCGTTTTCATATTATTGGATATACACAGATAGATCTCGGAACACGGAACACGACATACGAAAAGAAAATCATGCATGGGTTTATCACTGTTTGTATGGTATTTTCATTATATGCCAATATGAATCCAACACATTAACCGTCCCTATAAAACTTACAACCATACAAACAACAAACATACAAACTTTACATTTATTATATTTGTAGGATAATACTGGTTAAACTATGACTTTTACCGGGATAAAAAGTACCCTATGTGTTATCCCAGGTCATAGACTATCTGTCTGCCGAAAATTGCGTGATTGAGTAATAAACATCAAAACATACACACTTTCACATTTATTATATTAGTAGGATTAATGACATTAAAATAAACAATATAATAAACAAGACAATTTTTAACAAAAAAGGAAAACTAGCTTCAATGATTTTGAGAAGTTTTGTAGTGTATCTTCGAAGTTCGCATTCCAATGCCAATGAAATTCAAATGTAATCAATCACCTTTGTGGTATCCTCTACCTAATAAAAAAAGAATCATCCAAATCAGTTCATAGACTAAGAAGTTATGGCTGAACATCCATAAAAAATATACACTAGAATTGAGTAACCTCAGTTTTTTTTTGAAGACGGTTAAAAATAACTGAAATAAAAAATAAAATGAAATATTTTAACATTTGTAGTTTATTTTAAGATTACACATAAGCAGTATTTTAAAACATGACCTCGACTGTGACTATTTTCAACATAATAAAACAAGAGGTTTAGCAAGCAAAGACTGTCACTGTATGTATTGTCACCGTCTTGACTGTCATTTACCTACATCACACTATTCGTACAAGTAGTATCCGAACTGCTACCGCAGCTAGCTTTACTATCGAATAACACCGAGCGACTATCTTCACCACAATAAAACAAGATGTTTATTTAACAAGCAACTTCGTTACAATATGTAAAATTTAACTCTCATAATTTTGTGATTAGCGTCTGAAAAAGGATCACTTTATATTCGTCACAGAATAGTGTGAACAGAGAATTGCACGGAGTATATAAAATGCACACTCATCTATGTATAACTGGATTAGCGGCCGCCACGGAGCAGTGCGTCGCGACGCGGCTCATATTGGCGTAATACATCGTTTCGATTGAGCTTTTGGTGTATCATACGTGAAATGATTCCCTGTCCGACCCTCTCTACTCTCCGCTTTGCACTTAGGGTGACACACGTTGGTCTCTTTGTAATCTTTGCGTATGTTTGCGTTGTTTTACTCACATAACTGTATTCAACATTTTAAGCTTGTAAAAGTTACATATGTCTTGATTCAGAGTAGGAGTGAAATTTATTATTTTATCTTCATAGTAGGAAAATGATACGTATTAATTGGATTTATTTAGATTCAATTATTGGTCAATGTTACATGGTCTGTAAGTTTCAAAATTTACTTATTACTCGAAATAGTTAAAATTAATCTTATTATATTAAGTGAGCAATTCTTGTACTATGTTATTGGTTTCTCGGAAACGGCTCCAACGATTTCAATGAAACTTTGCATTTAGATAATGTTTTACATTCTAAGTATACCTAGATACGTGTCTTTTTAAGACACCGAGCAAAGCTCGGTCGCCCAGAAATTGTAATATTATGATTTAATAATAATCATCAATCTATATCTATACAATAATTAAAATTGAAGTGTCTGTTTGTAATGTCAAAATAAAAGTTTTTTACTAAATGCATATGAAAGTATATACGATACATATAACAAAAAGCCCATTTTTCAAATGTTTTTCTGTCTGTCTGTCTGTTTGTTCCGGGTAATCTCCGAAACGGTTGGACCAATTTTGACGGGACTTTCACTGATAGATAACTGATGATATAGGGAGTAACTTAGTAACTTTTATTTTAGAAAAAGAATTAGTGTTCCGCACAAATAAAAAAAACTGGTCATGGTGAATCAATTCGGGTGCTTAAATGGCTTAAGCTGAGTAAACCAAAAAATATATAGCAAATTAATGTACTACATCATTGTAGGCATTAAAAAGACCTACAAAAAAGTCTGAGAGAGTCTATCTTCTAAGAAACACCCACAATAAGCATTTTTGTCTTTAAAAAAGCCGGGTGCGGGGTATCAAAATTCGCGCGAGCATTTTATAGTCCACGTGAGCGAAGCCAGTCACATATGTCATTCCTCTAATGATAGGCTTTAAGATTGTTAATAGTATTAGTAAAAATAAAATTGCCAGATGCAAATAACTACTGCGTAATAAACACAATATCTCTTTATTCACCTCTGATATAAAGTGTGAAATTAAATGATGAGTATAAGAAACAAAGAATAGAATAACACTAAGTCGCTTACTTCGTATGTATACAAAGAGACAGCGATTTAAAGCGAACAGTCCGTCAATAAGTCTCGCCTCGGATCGGTCAGGGATGGTAATTGACGGGGGTGGCGGGCACGAGCTCTGTTATGGTTGTCACTTATTACGAGCTTTCATTATTACCTATCTCATTAGATTGACTGTATAGAATTTGACAGCATGGATATATTTAGGTTATTAATTACTTACTATAGCCAGAAACTACACCAAGCAAAATAGATGACTCGGTATTAAAAAAAATTGGTTGCCTGTAAAGTCGGTATACGGGCGAAAGTTTTACGTGACAACGACTTTATGTCTGTCTCTCTCGCTCTTAGGCGGGCTAACCATGCCCGAGTGGAAGGGACGCGTGCCTCTCACTCGCTCTCATTGTGAGCGCATAACGTGAGCGGAGCGTAACGCAGTTTCTTGAAGTGTCACCCGGCAAACCAATTTATAAGACGTTGTCACGTCAAAAGCCTCTGCACAATTGAAGCCCTGAATATTATTCATTTTTTTCTTACATAAGAGATTCAGGAAGGCAAACAGAAGCAAGATAACTTTTATAGTGTGTCATGAATTGTTTTAATATTGATTTTTCAATCTTTTTACGTAAAATTATCGTGATAAAATCGATTCATTGTTACATACGTCTAACAAAACACAATTACAGTAGATACAATTTTCTTCAAGTTCAATTTTTTCCTATACCGAACTCATTCTCCATTTACAGCTCAAGACAACGCTAAACAAATTGATAAGTAGCTTTCTCCATGGATCTTTTAAAATGAACTCAGTAAATCGTACATATTAATTAAAACATTGATAAGGCACACATAAGGCAATCTAAAGTCGTTTTAAATATTTCTTTGTTTTCATTTAATGTATTTTTGAAGTTATGAGTGCAACTATTCAAAGAAGTATAACTTCTGTAGCGAGTATATTATATAAGTACACGCATCCATATTTTTAAATTATTATTATTATCTACTTATTGATTAAATAATGTTTCTGTTGAAATTGGACAGCCCTAATACGGGACGTAGGGCAGTTACACAGCGCCTTCCCCTAAAACATTGTCATCTGAATTTGTGCCCGAAGTAAATAAGAGTCCCGGGGAGTTCTTGGTTCTAATGGCGGCAGATTTATAGATTTTCCCTGGATGTCCCGCCGCGCCGGGATTAAATTACGCCTGCCGTATTGGCCGGGAGGAATATTAGCACTACCATTTGTTTCCGTAGCTCGGTTTCAACTGATTCACTTCGTCTTGGATATCTAAGATGAAAGCTTGATCGACTGATTTAGTGCCGATGCACTGATTACTTGGAGTAGTTTTGTCCAATATATTTTTCAAGTGAAAACCTCTTTTAGTTTTGATTTGAAACGTATTGAAAAGAAAAAGTTGAACTATAACGAGAGTAACACATACATATAAAAGATTTAGCCTGCAAGTAAATGAGATAGAATACGTTTATACATGGTTAATGTAAGTCCTGATTTTCACAACTATGATAGTCGTCGAATTGGCCTAGTGGTGTGACGAACGGACTTTTACGCATTATTTTATGTACAATACAAGTGATCGATTGTTCGACACCCTCTTATGTACAATTTTTAAAAGAGAAGAAAAATGTACGATTGCCGTTTAAATTTATCTTAGTTTTTTTAAGTAAAAGGCAATGCCATTTCATTGCTAATACTTCAATCACTTGACGTACAAAATGTATTGTTATAATTTCAATTAATTTCTTCGTAATTGCTGAAGTTTGAACGAAATAAACTTTTTAACAAAAGTACACAGGTAACTTTTTTGTTAACAAATATACTTATTTCCCTCTTTTCAGGTGAAAAACAAATCGCCCGCAGCCTTAGAAATGCATGGAAACTTATAAAACCCAAATAATATTTAATAAAAAAAACAAAGATCTTGTAGCTAACCTCTTGTACTTTAATAACCGTTTTCTTCTGTTTTGTCCCCTCGGACCCAACCCTTGGGTGGACGACGACACGGGTAAAGGACTCCCCAACCCAGCCACCCTTCTGTTTTTTAAAGTCGCAGACGAGTTAAATCACGAGGCCCTTACAAATGTTAGGATCTTTATTTTATAACAATATTTACTTATTAATATTTTAATGTTCAAAGTTAATGCGTAAATATGTGTTTACAGTAATGCGAGGATAGGCAGAAATAATGGAAAACAGTTTAATTTACGTATTATAGTCTAGTGAAGAATTATAGAACTTGTCCAAGGTTCGATTTCGGAAGCATCACCGCCACACATATTTCTACCGCTAGTTGGTAGCAGTACTTGAGCTACTGTATTCTGGTCCAAAGGGTTTGATTGGCAGCACGCACTGGCAAACTAGGCATTTCATCTCAATCCTCAGAACTAGGAATCTATTACTGACAGACATCAGTTAGGCTTACGGTCCTTTTAAAGGTCGGCTATAAATAGGTTTAGGCTTCAGTGATAAGTAACATAAGGTGACATACACGCCTATTTGCTACTTCATAACAAAACAATACAATTTTTAACAAAAAAAGAAAACCATCTTCAATGATTTTGAGGAATTTTTTTGGTGTATCTTCGAAGTTCAAGGTGCAATGCCAATGAAATTAAAATAAGACCATCCTTGAGGTATCCCCTTTCCAAAAAAAGAATAATCATCTAAATCGGTTCATAATCAAAGAAGGTATAGTTGAAAATCCATAAAAAATAATATATAATTTAGAAAGGAAAACCTACTCTTTGAAGTCTGTTAGAAATAAAATAATTATTATGCTTGTACGTCATAATAATATTGCAAGTAAGTTTTTGTTTTCACTAAGTTATAATTAACACCCTCAACACAACTTAAGGATGGTGGTTTTATTTTATTTTCATTGGCATTGGCATTGAAGGAAAACATTGTGATGTAACCATAGCACAACAACAAAACACCACGGTTGTTGTGATGCCTTTTCCCAACTAATAACTAAACAAAGTGTGATCTTCTGACAAGATTTTCGCTCTCTTGTCAGAACTATCTAGGGAGTTTGTTTGACATCTCAAAATTCTCACTTTTCAATGTTCGTACCTACTTTTGTAGTTTTGGAATTTGCAACTTACAAATATTTATTTTAGCGCCGTCTAGGGAGTATTTGTGACAAAATGCAAAATTGTACTTTGGTAACGTAATTTTATTTTATTAGAGTTCTCATTTTAGCGCCCTCTGTTGTTACTTCTGTACGTACTGGAAATGATGTAATTTCTCATCATTGATCATTCAGTTATTACCATACTGTATAAAGAGAGGCCACTAACCGAAATAATTTCATTTCTACGACTAAAGTAACCTAACACAATATCAATCAGTAAAAGAATATCATAAGTGTTGTCTAAAAAGTTTTTGTATCGTGCCTTTTTGGTGAGGTAATAAAATTCATTATTGCGTGGAAACAAACCTCTTTTGTACCATTTTACCATTGCCTAAAACTTTCCATCTCATTTTCTCCCACGTTAAATCTTATTAATTTATGTGTTTGTCTCTTTTTATTGTCGCTTTTTCGTTTCATTGACTTTCGAATTACAACGATGCTAAAGAAGTTTTCACTTAAAAAAAGAATCATCCAAATCGGTTCATAAACAAAGAAGTAATGGCTGAACATTCATAAAAAAAAAACAAATATACATTCGAATTGAGTAACCTTCTTTTTTGAAATCGTTTAATCAATGAAAACTTACAAATACTACGACTGTCAAAATATACAATAAAATCTATTATAATGGTAGGTACTAATATTACAATAACAAGAAATAATTGTATTATTAATTTACCTCTAAAAATATAATGATGATATCGTTCTATCACTATTTATTGCTTTTTACCATTTACTTCAATGAATATAAAACGTATTTTTAAATCAGTTAACTAAATGATATTTCGATTAAAAATATATTAAGGGGTATTTTATTTATTTTTAAAGAGGCTGAAATTTATGCTTTTATTCACAAAACACAAAGATAGGTTGATAGGTTAAGGATTTCCCTGTCGTACAATAAGGCAGTTGATACAACTGCCTGAAACCCGCCAAGCGACTATGTAGTAACTTGCAGTTCTATCGCAGTCGGCGTGCAGTTTTATTGCAGTCTGTGTGCAGTTTTAACTTCATGTATTCGTTAGAACTGCTGCACGTTGATTGCAGGCGGACTGCGCAGCTGGTTGGCGGTTTCGATGCAGTTGTATCATCTGCACTGTATCCGCATTCAAACTGCAATTATGCAGCTAGCTTCCAGTCTGATCGTCTATAATAACCCCTCATCATCATACGAAATATTGAATATGCCGTTCAATTAAAAGTATTTTACTTAATGAATTTAAAATTATATAATACACAAACATTAAATAAGTAAGAAGCTAAGCAGATTAACCTCAAATGAATGATAGAGACGTAATAAAGAATTTAGAATCGCTTCAGCTGTGAATTCGCATGTGAAGCTGCATTTATAAGCGTTTTTTATCGTCTGTATCATGGTGAACCTTCTGGACAGTTTATTTAACCTTATCTTATAATCGCCCTTGCAATAGAGGACAGTGCGGACTGATCTTAGCTACGGAGCCACAGGTACATAGTAGCGCCCATTACAGCATAAGCAAAGAAATTCATGCCATGCATACCATGCGCATGTTAAATGAAAACTTGTCGTCATGATATCGACGACTACCGAAGAAATCTGTGTCACCGAGAGTTACCACGTCATAAGCCTTGGGACCGGCGGATACAGACCGTGGGATCGCTGACCATGCAGATTGCGATCGTGGGAAACGACGGCGTGACTCCAACTTGATTATTACTTTAATTAATTTTAAGTTAGTCTTGTTTAAGAACCATAAGTGTAAACACCTATTATAATTCTTTTAAAATAAATCTTTTTTTAATTTAAACTCGTACCGCCTATCATAACTGGCGCAGTCGGTAGGATCGCGGCACTTTTCGTCGGATAAAATTTTCGGCAAAGTGAACGGTTTCTAAGTCGTTACTACCGCGATCATAATAAGAACTTAAAGTGCGTGTACGAACTCTTTGAAAGGACTTTCTGAAAATTGAAGATCCTGTGTGGGTGAATTGGCGTACCTACAACAAGACTCGGCAGGAGAGGCAGAATGCTGGCTTGGTGAGTACTCTCGTTTATCCAAGTTCCTTTTGTCATATTTCCTGTCTATATTGTGTATTTTTTTTTTTTTTATATATATCATATTGTGTTAAAGTGTTTCTGTCGTAAGCTAAAATTGCTATAGACGTACACCGTACAGTGAATCATAACAGATAAGCGCGGTCATCCGATATCCGAGCTATTGTCTTTTGATTCTTGTAAAATATAAAACTTCACGCTATGTCGCTTACGGAGTCGGCACAATTGATTAAAGTAGTTGGGGAACTACTACCCAAATACGATGGCAATCCCCGATTATTAAACTATTATATTAGGCAAGTAGATAATATATTAACACTTTTCGATGTTAATGTGCAAGCACATCCCACGTTAGTATGTTTAATAAAATCCAGACTAGCTGGAGCTGCAACTGACGCAATTGCATATGAGGACTCCTTGACCTCGTGGGCTGCTATTAAAGATACTTTAAAAAAACGATTAGGGGAACCTAGAAATGAAATTCAAGTAATGCAAGAACTGACTCGAACGTTTCGTTTTAAAAATGAGGACGCGGAAACATTTGGTAGGAGACTTCGGGCGTTGCTCGATACTTTAAACTCAGTAGGTAAACACACTGATAAAACTTATTATGAAGAGATGGTGATAGAACAATATACGAACCATTTAGACTTTCCGGTATCTTTAGGCGTTAGAATAATGAAACCGGAGACACTTGAGTCGGCCATAGTAATAGCACGGCAAGAAGAAGCCAAAATAAATTATAAAAAACAAAATCAGTTTTATTCGCAAGCAAAGTCAAAGATAAATCAGCCTAATATTAGACCACAACTATACCAAACAACTCCGACACATTTTAATACAAACCCGCATAATTTTGGACCACAGCTATATCAACCAATTCCAACACATTTTAATACACAACCACAATATAACACACCAGGAAAACAAGTATCACCCGGCAATAGTCAGCCGAATTCTAGACCTAGTGGTTCAGGAAACTTTAGGACTTCTAGAAACTTTAGACGCCAACAACAGAATATACCACATCAACAGGTAAACTTTCCAAAAGACACATCTGACGTCACTATGAGGTCAGTGAATAAGCCGGAAAAGCCGCAGTATGCACAACAACTGTTTTATTCGTCTAGCGAGCAACCCTACTACACGCAAGGTGAGTATTATGAAAACAATAGCACAGAGGAACACGAAGTGTCACTCCCAGCCTTGGTGGACGAAGAAACGTACCAGGAGGATTTTACCCAGGACGTCGAAGACGACCAACAGACTTAGCTAAAACAATCAACGTAAACCATTACGGTAAGGACCATCTGCCCTATATAATTTTAAATGAATTTGGAGGCAAATTTTTGTTGGATACAGGTGCCTCTCGGTGCATGATCTCACCAGCTGTTATAAAAAACACGGAATTTGAAAATTACATTGAACATGAACCATTTCAGGTAAGGAGCGCTCATGCAGTCACTCAACACGACCTTGTAGCGTCACTTCCCCTTCCGGTGGAATTTAACATTAATAAAACACACACATTTTTATTATTCGATTTCGATCCTAAATATAGGGGCTTAATAGGTATGGATTTATTAAAAGAGCTTAACTGCACAATTAATTTAAGCGACAGATTATTACATACACCAAATGCAAATATACCAATTTACTTAAACTACCCAGTTAGAAACATTAGAATAGAACCAAAGTGTGAAAAGGTTATTGTGGTTAAAACTAACTACGCTGATGGACAGTATTTATGTGATGATCACTATTGGTCTGAGGGGTTAAGATCTCCAGCAGCAATAGTGGACGTGATGAATGGGGCATTTAAGACAACTGTTATAAATTTTACTGATGAAAAGAAAATAATTTTAAATAAATATCCGAATAAGCTTAAACCATTTTTTGAAAATATGATTAATCAGCATAGCGAAGTAAATTTTTTAAGGACAGATTTAGATTTAGATAAGGAACTTTGTGAAAATTTAAAAAATATTCATAATGATCACATGAATGAAGAAGAAAGGCGAGAAATAATGAGGATTTGTTATCAATACAGAGAGATATTTTTTTCTGATAATATTCCATTGTCATTTACACATTCTGTAAAGCATGAATTAAGACTTAATGATGAAACACCAATTTTTGTAAGAAGTTATAGGCAACCACCCAAACAACGCAAAGAAATTCAAAATCAAGTAGAAAATCTGTTAAAGCAGGGAATTATTAGGGAAAGTATTTCACCTTGGGCGTGCCCAGTGCATATAGTACCAAAGAAACCTGATACATCTGGTAACGTAACGTGGAGACTTGTTATTGACTTCAGAAGATTAAATGACAGGATTATTGAGGACAAATACCCTTTACCGAATATCCATGACATACTCGACAGACTAGGAAGGGCACAATACTTTACGACCCTTGACTTAGCTAGTGGTTACCACCAACTAGAGATGCACCCTAACGATATCGAAAAAACGGCGTTTACAACGGAACGCGGGCATTACGAATTTTTGAGAATGCCATTTGGCCTCAAAAATGCCCCCAGTACATTTCAAAGGTTAATGGATCACATCTTAAGAGGAATTGAAAATGTTTTCACATATTTAGATGACGTCATCGTGATTTCTACGTCACTACAAGAGCACGTTGAGAAATTAAAACAAGTATTTGAAAGATTTAAAACCCACAATTTAAAAATTAAACTAGAAAAGTCTCGATTTTTACAAAAACAAGTTGAGTTTCTAGGACACGAACTAACGGACCAAGGACTAAAACCGAATAAGGACAAAATTAAAGCCGTACTTAACTATCCCTTACCGTGTACTCACAAAGACGTAAAATCCTTTTTAGGCCTAATCGGATACTATAGAAAATTTATAAAAGACTTTGCAAAACTGACTAAACCTTTGACACTTTGTCTTAAAAAGAATCGTAAAGTAGTACATTCACCGGAATTTTTAGACGCTTTTAATAAATGTAAAGAAATATTAACAAATTCCCCGATATTACAGTACCCCGACTTTGATAAGCCTTTTGTTCTGACAACCGACGCCTCAGACGTTGCTCTCGGTGCAGTTCTTTCTCAAGGAGACATCGGTTCAGATAAACCTGTAGCTTACGCTTCTAGGACTTTGTCGGATACCGAAAGCCGATACTCTACGATTGAGAAAGAGTTATTGGCAATTGTATGGGCTATAAAATACTTTCGACCCTATTTGTATGGACAGAAATTCACTATTTACACCGACCACAGACCTTTAACATGGCTTATGTCATTAAAAGATCCGAACTCGAAATTAACGCGTTGGAGACTTAGGCTCGCGGAATATGATTATAAGATAATTTATAAAAAAGGCAAACAAAATACCAACGCTGACGCCCTTTCAAGAGCAAAAATTTTTCATAATAGTATAGATTCTTTAGCTGTTAACCTTGACGATAATGAAGATGACGAGATGATAAATAGGATATTTGACAATACACGTACGGCAACGAATACTGACAACAGACCTGAGACGGACAAGATCTCGTGCAGTGATATGGACATAGACAGTGAAATTATATCAGGACTAATCCTCTCACCCCAACGAGATGAGGTATCAGAAAACGCCACTATAAATGACCCCGAGCTATTAACTTCCACAAACCACACACAAGCAGATAATGAGAATAAAGGTATACCAATCGTAAATGATGCCATAGATAGACAACTAAAACAATTTCACATAAGGTCTAGCCCCGGCACAAAATACAGAGTAGATGATAGGTCAACAAATACAAGAACAGTCATAAAAGATGTATTTATTCCTATTAATAACACAGAATCAGAAATAGTTCAGTTCTTAAAGGAACACACTATTGCTGATCGTACTTTTCACTGCTACTTTTACGATGAAAATCTGTATCTCGCTTTCTCTCGAGTATATACAACTATTTTTAATGAAAGAGGTCCAAAATTATTCAGATGTACATCGCGTATTACAGTTATCGAAAATAAAGTAGAGCAACAGGAATTAATTAAGAAGTATCATGAAGGTAAGACTATGCATCGCGGCATTCAGGAAACATACAAGCAAATACATAGAAATTACCACTGGCCTAATATGCTGCTTACAATACAACGATTTATTAACCAATGTGATACCTGTCTTAAAAGTAAATACGAGAGAAATCCATTAAAACCCCCGTTAGCTCTTACTGAAACACCTACAAAACCTATGCAACATATGTTTATGGATCTATATTCCACAGGTGGTGCCACATTTTTGACCATTATAGATAATTTTTCTAAATACGTTCAAGTAATACCTTTAAATGCCTCTAGTAGTATTCATGTAGCAGATGCATTAATTCAAGCTTTCTCTACACTAGGATTACCTACAAAAATTACGACAGATTCTGATAGCAAATTTGATAATGATGTCATAAAAGACATATGCGCATTACATGACATCAACATACACTTTACAACGCCCTACAACCCAAATTCTAACTCTCCTATAGAACGATTCCATTCCACTATAGGTGAAATTATACGAATACAAAGGATAACCAATAAAGAAGACCCTATACAAACCATCATGAAATATTCCGTTATAGCATACAATAATACAATACATACTACAACAGGATATACACCACACGAGCTATTATTTGGCCATACAGCGTCTAGAAATCCTTTAGAACTTATTTATCCTAAAGAATTTTATCAAGATTATGTTATAAGACATCGTAGGAACGCTGAGGCTGTACAAGAATGTGTTGCCGCACATATGTCCAAAAATAAGGAGCAGATTATAGCCAAGCGAAACCAGGAAGCACAGGACATAATGTTTAAAATAGGTGAAGTTGTTTATAAACAGGTGGCGAAAACGGCGCGCAGCGATAAAACGAAGCCAGTATTTAAAGGTCCGTATAAGATAATTCATTTACACCCCAATAGTGTTGCTGAAATAATAGGAAATCATCCAAATTCCAAATCTATTAGAGTGCATTTTAAACTACTACGTAGGCCTCATCTTGTTCCAGGATCATCATCGCAGGAGCCCTCGTGCTCAACGCAACCGCAGACATAATAATTCAACCCATTGATAAAAATAACGGCATCCTTTTGCTCAAACAAGGAGAAATTCTCAAAATGATAGATTACTTTAACCTTGCTTGCATTTACAACATCACTGATTTATATACAACTTCGGTAAGACTTATGGATTTATACGCAAATACTAAGGTCGTCGAAAGTAGCACCGCTTCCGTAGAACTACATAAAACTTACAAAGAGCAAATTGAATTGTCACTATCAAAAATTAGTAGGAAAATAATGACTATCATACCGAAAACTAGAATTAGGCGTGGTATAATTAATGGCTTAGGATCTATAGTTAAGGCAATTACCGGGAATTTAGACTACGAGGACTCAATAGAGTTTGAGAAACAAATCTCTGATATTAGAAATAAAGTAGATAACACACAAAGCGCACAAAGACAAAGCCTCGTGTTAGCACGTAGTTCAATTAACGAGTTTAGTCGTCATTTAGATAAAATTAACAAGAATCAAAAGAATTTAGAACAATTTTTGCAAAACATTACTCGTAGTACAAATTCGATAATCAATAAGTTACATTTCTTAGAGTTATACGTACAGATAAATTTTAGTTTACAGTTAGTTTTAGATCGATTAATGATTTTGGAAGACGCAATGACATTCTCTCAATTAGGAGTAATGCATCCTTCTATTATCAACCCGCAAAGTCTCCTAGAAGAAATTAGAAATTTACAGAAATTATACTCTTTTGCACCAGTAGCCAAAATAGACATAGGTAACATACATTTGATCCAAAAGTCAATTAAGGTTAGAGCTTACAGTACAGAACACACTTTAACATTTATATTAGAAATACCCGCTATTGATAAAAACATATATGATCTTATACACCTCTATTCCATTCCCGACCAAAATAATTTAACCATTGTTCCGAAATCCAAATACCTGATACTTGGAAACGATGAGTATACCTACCTAGACGAGGAATGCTCGCTGATATCCGACAATTTACATATCTGTAAAACGCTGGAGATGAGAAGATTTCAAGATGCGGAAGACTGCGTCACATCGCTTATACATCATAGGAAAGCGAATTGTACCCAGGTCAAAATGAATATTAACATAGGAAAAATACAAAAGATCAACGAAAACAGCTGGCTGCTTATACTTCAGGATGAAGAAATCCTGCGAAGTAACTGCAAATCTAAAAACGAATATAGAAAAATCTCCGGCACATTTCTACTCACACTACCTGAGGGATGCGAGGTCACCGTTATGAATAGGACACTCCAAGCTCACACACGTACTATTATCACCAATGAAATTATTCCGCTGCTCAAAGAACCAGTTATACCCGAGGAAGCTGTGAAGTATAGACTGAACATCGAAGATATTCAATTAGACGGTATCCATGAATTACTCAACAAAGCTGACAACTTGTATCTCAGAGAAACCCCTAGTTGGCATATTATGATGGCGGTCCCTAGTTGGACAACACTGTTACTGTACATCATACTGGTCAGCGTTGGTGCATGGAAAGTATATACGTGGAAACAGGCGAAGAAAATGCAGATGAAAATTAAAGGTAGTGAGGACACTACCGGAAGCTGCTCCAGGATACGCTTCCCTTTTAAGGAGGGAGGAGTTACCACGTCATAAGCCTTGGGACCGGCGGATACAGACCGTGGGATCGCTGACCATGCAGATTGCGATCGTGGGAAACGACGGCGTGACTCCAACTTGATTATTACTTTAATTAATTTTAAGTTAGTCTTGTTTAAGAACCATAAGTGTAAACACCTATTATAATTCTTTTAAAATAAATCTTTTTTTAATTTAAACTCGTACCGCCTATCATAACTCGAGGTTTGTGGATTTCCGTATTTAACATTCGATGCTGTACAGTCACTTTGCTGAGCTAGTATAAAAAAACATATTAATTTGTAGCGAAACCTCAAGGTGACAAAGTAAGCACGTACTATTAATTAATATATTTACACTATGTACATACAACTAAAGTACAATTAAAGTGACAATAATTATACGTTTTGTATGACATGGCAATATCGATGTCCAACAACCTTGAAATAGGGTTGAATAGAAAACAGAAGCGATTGTTACGTGATGAATTAATTATTATTTTTCATGGTATACATTTTCTCATCGTGAAATTTTTATTCCGCTATACAGTGTACGTCATGTTTCTAGTGTAAATTAATTGTAAACTACATTTAATTTTTCGTGTGAAGAAAGCATAATCTTTGTCGTTTTAAGTAGTATCTTAAAATTTTTATTGAATAAAGATATCGTGGTATTTTTTTTTATAAGAACATATCTAAGGAGTAAAGCAACAAAATTATCAAGTTCTATCCAGTAGATTTTGCGTGATGCGCGCTCATAGGCAAACCTTAATCATTTTATTTATATAGATTTTACAAAATGTTAGTTTTTTATATAGTTTGCGATAAATCAAGTATTTTTATTTATAAGAACATAATATCCAGCTGTATTTGTGTTGTAAATGTTGTAATAAGTTGACATTTTAAATGTAGCAATACTACGTGACACAAGTATTGAAGGTTGATTGCCAGTGAATAAGTTATTTAATGATACTTAAGTTTTCTATGATATATAAAATTTTTGGTATAGACTATATGATTTTAAACAATAAAAAATAGACGTAAAATTTGATATTCCATCAACTGGATACTTTTTAAATTTCCTTACTAATATTTTACCCCGCAATTATTACCGTTAACATTTCATGGGAAGATTTTAGTTAGAAAAGAAAAGGACATAAATCAAGGCAAGAACATCGGTTCCCAATCTCTTGTTGCTATTACATCGAAGTAGAGACGCATTAATCATTTACAATTACGCTAAACGGCCCAAGGATCCAGCGGAGCAGACTCCGGCCGCATTGTGAATAGGTACTCAACTGACAGTCACAGTGGACAAATAACAAAACTGGGTTAATCTTTTACCTCCCGCGACGATCGGAGTTGGAGGCTCACCCCTCCCGTCCTCTCTTTCATCCCCGACGGAATCAGAAAAGGACAGACATCTAACATCCATTTCCAAAAGGCTTAACGGACAGAAATCCGACTAGCTCTTGGCTTTTACTAACAAATAAATTAGGTCTCTATTGGATTGCATGCTACATTTTTTACCTTAGGAATTCAAAAAAGATTTATTAGATCAATACAATTGAAACTCTGTTGTGTCGCATATTGAGTCCATTTTAACTATACACTTGAAGAAATTCTAGATTTTTAGTATTATATTCATACATTTGTTTCATCGCGTCTGTGCTGAGAAATGAAAATGCCATGAAAATTCCATCCCGTTTTCACTTACCAAATAGAATAGAGATGGTAAGATATTACATTAAGTCACAATGGAGAGTACGTATTGCTACCATTTACTTTGTTTGCCGTGGGGGGTCTTAGCACTACAATTTTCGTATGAATCTAAACTGAATTTTTGTTCACCTTCAAGAGTCCAGACGATCGTTGCCTCAATTGTAATGACTTTCAAACTTATTTTGATATTTTAAATATTATTGCGCCTTTTTAATAACAACTACATTATTCAGATCTTTTCACGTTACGCTTGAAGGAACTGATGTCGTAAGAAAAAGGAAACAAGTTGGCTAGGAGATGATTTCACAGTTTCACGGTACGACAAAGATAAGATATACCTATAATTTGTAAATATTTGAAATTAATTCAAAGTAGAAACCGAATAATAGTAAAACAATACTGTAATTAAGGAAATCATTAAAAAAACTTCCAATAAATATAATTATTGGATCGCAACCACCATACATAACGTTAACGAAAATGAAAAACATGTCTGAAATTGACTTATTTCATCACGAGATTAAACGTTGAAATATGTCAATTCCATACATTTTTTTGTGTTTTCGTTAGCGTTAACGACCATAGAAAGGAAACTTGACTAGTAGTCCTAAGTAGTAAACTAAGTCTGTCATTGTGATACGCTTAAACGTGTCGTGTTCTGAGATCAATGTATATCCAGTAATCAAGCCGATAATCACCCCGATAGAGGTATGTACCCGACTAGATCGCGACCAACGTGCACATAGTGATAAACCAGTCACAGTGCCTTTCTTTTAGTTTGTCGCGTTTGGAATCAGCCAGTGTATATCCAGCTCTCGAGAGACTTGCAGACCTACTGGTGATAGATTGTTAATTTATCGGTGGTCGCCCTTGTTTGGATCGTCTTGTTAGGTACAGTACTACCAAATTGACGTGCTACTATTAAAAAAAAAACGTAAACTTCGTTAAAAAATTACACAGTTTTTAAATCGATTAATTTAACAATCATTTAAAATACAAAAAAACTAACTAACTACTAAAAATTCTGTTCAGTCTAGACCCTTAAAATTACCCAAAACGAATCGAACAATAAATAAAAAGGTTAAATTCCACAAACGGTATCGGCTGAGATGTATTGAAATATTATAATACACTTCAACCTATAATTTGATTAAATTCGAGGCGAAAAAGAAAATGAGTGGAATCAAATGGGTCATTAGAATTCGGGTCGGTAATAATCGGGCGCACGGCTTTAGTTTTGTTTGATATAAGTATTACTATTTTTTAAATGTTCTTATACAAAATTATTGTAGTCAGTCGTCATCACCCGGAGCTCCTGCTATCACAGTAATTGATTAGGTATTTAACTTTTTTCCTACTTACTCGGGTTTTACGTTAGCAGGGAAGTATTACTACTACAAGTCATTTACTTTTATAAAAAAGTTATTCATTGTTATAAAGTACATTTAAAAAAAAAATTGTTCACACGCGGAATAAGTGATACATTCAGAAATGTAAAAAATCTTCTTAAAAAGTCACATTTAAAAAATCATATATCCAACTATAGACCACTTGTACTGTAAATATAACAATGCAAACAAGTTTGGTCGTCACACCGCTAGGCAAATTGGACGACGATCACAGTCGTGAAAATCAGGACTTTTATTAACCATATATAATGTTATCTCATTCTCTCGCAGATTAAATCCTAAAGATGTATGTGTTTGTCTCTTTTCAGTGTCGCTTTTTCGTTTCATAGCGTTTTAAATCACAACGGTACTATAGAAATTTTCACCTCAATTAAAAAATACCTAACATTAAACTCCTAACTTATTCATTGACACTATTCCAATGAGCCCAAACGCGATATCTCTGAAGTAAGTTTGGTGAGGAGTTGGACATCGTGCAGATTCCAGATCATGCTGCAGCATCAGGTCAAGGTTGCAATATTCTTGCAATATTATTGAAGTTACAGGACACCAAATTTCCTGATGATTTGCAAACGACTAAACAGATTGTTTTTATAATAAGTACCTAAAACACTCTCCATTAAGAATACTTTGAATCAAAAACATATTATCAAAATTTGTTCATCCGTTTGGAATCTACGATGCCACAGACAGACTCACAGGTACACATGGTAAACTTATAACATCCCTCTTGTTATCGTCGGGGGTTAAAAAGTATTTATTTGTTTTATTGATCTCGTCCTCTATGTGTTATACCACTAATAAAAATTACCATCCATTAAACCAGACACACACAATAATATACAGTTATATAGAGGCTTTTACCTATAACTTAGGCAAGCCGGCGAGACGTCGTAGACCAGCGAAAGATTTTGTTCTTGGTATATATTAAGGAGCCGTAAAAAATTGCGTGAGGTATACGTACTATAGAAAATGCCGTTTTTACAATTGTAGATTGGAATGTACGTATTCGTAATAAAATTAGCTTTACTTAAGATATAACGGAATATATTTACAAAGAAGAAATACGTTAGTACTTACCATCCTCTGAAACACGGTTGTGTTGCCGATTCAGCTTAAAAAAAACGATAGAAAATAATTTTAACTTAATGAATTAATTTTTTTTTAATCTTTTGAAGCTTTGATGGTTTTCCGGTAAAGATTTTAAAAGATGTACAGTAAAGTTTTAATTTATTAAAATAATTGTGTTTAAAATATTAAAGGACATTAAATGTTTTTTTTTAGACATTCAATTTCTGCGCAAAGCGCCATCTACTAATAAGATGACAAGTATGTTTCGTATTCAAAAATATCCACAAAAATTTCAACAAAGTGTTAAAACACTACAATAATTGTTAACGGTATGTATGCATATCGTATCTGATCGCGTCCGAGTATTATATGCAGTGGTACAATATCATTGCTACATTTTACGGTATAAGCAATTTCGAGCAGAGACTGCTGGCAAGTGGCCAGTAGAAATAAGCTTTCTGCGACACCCGGAGACTACCAGTACACCCAACCTTTGAACAATAACATAATTCGTTTAAATTTACAACTTTATGAAATTCAATATTTTTTCTCTAAAATCTCAAACTTTTATAATATAAACCACAACATCGTAATATAAATTTCTAAATTACAACAACCTATCTTCTTAGTACTAATATTGAACATGCACTTTATTTTCTTTTTCGGAAACTAAAATAAATAATATTAATTTACTTTCTTTAATAAAAAATCCAGCATCGTTATATTTATCACCATAATAATTATAGCTTATTAGTGACTTATCTCTCGTGAAATTAAGGTTCATGACTCGTAACAACCCACCAAATACACATTTAATAATATTTATTTTCCTCTCCTGTTAATCAATACATATTGATTTTCTATTTCACTATGCCAAATCATCATAATAATAGCCTACTGTTAAATTTTCATTCTTGTAGCTTCAGTGGTTTGACTCTGCTTTAATCTCTCGTTATTTTTTTATTCGACAGATGTTCTTTTACAGATACATAGATTGTTGAGTTCATTCATAGATATTTTTCTTTTATCCCTGTTTAGTGAGGTAGTTGAGAAAACTTAGAAGAGTTCTGTTAATATTATGATTTTCAAAAATTTTCCTTTGCAATGCATATAAATTTTCGACTAACTTCTCAATTTACTACTCATGTAATTTCATCCATTAGTAAGTTTTTCTAAGCTTATTCTCGAAAAATATATATACTTAAAGGGGGGTGGGAACAATTTAAAGCACAGGAACCTGGCGACAAGCCAGACATACAACGGATCTGAAGACGCGTCCACATGAGTATAGAATGACTTCGCGCACAATATGTTGCACATTTCTCTTCGTCAAAACACAACAAATACGACAATCTGGAAGTTTCGAAGCGCACTATTTTAATTTTAAGTGCAAATACCATTCCATCGCATCGTTGTAGAATATTTCACTAACGTAAAAAAATTGTACCCTATCATTGTTTCATGTGAACGCTCTTTCGCTCAGTGTAAATACCATAGATTTATTAATCTAAGCTTTACTGGTGGGTCGCAGCGAATATTGGATGAGCGCTGAAAAATAGGACGACACAACAATCGTACGACTATAATGTTAAAACAGCAAATGAAGAATTCAAACTAACAAACTACTTTCAATTTCAAGCAGTTAATGAAATTCTGGCTCTCAATTACTGAGATCTATACTTGTCTGTTTGATGAAGCTATGAATCTTCTTCCTTCAGTATCTCATACATATTTGACGTGTGATTTTTAACTATGATGAACTAAATACCGAAATAAATTGGTCGTATCATTTTTATTGCTATTAAAATTGACTAAAATTGTAGTCGATGCCAAAGCTGTAATGAAAAATAATAGGAAACAAACGCATGTATCCTTAGAATTGAAATAGCATTCCTTGAAATTAATTAAAGTATTAACATTAATTCGATTCTGAGTTTAATAAATTTAAACAGTCTTTTATTCAGATAGTTATGTCCCTTTTTTCTTCATAGAGAGCCAAGAGGTGAGTCCCGCATTTGGAGGTTTTTGTTAGATGGGTCGCGGTCCTGTCAACTTTGGGAACGACTAATCTAAAGGTTTCTCTTAAATAAATGTATGGTGTGTGGTAACACAGATAAAATTGTACTTTACAATAATGGATCACAACTAATACTAAATAGTTTTTTTTCAACACGCTACAATGATAGCACTGTCGTCAGGATAAGCACATTAGGTACATTCCAAAAAAGGGGCAATCACTGATATACCGATAATCCAAGCCTCTCGGCAGCTTGATTTATAACTGGCTGATCCCGAAGAGCGATAAACCAAAAGAAAGTGAACGCGACATGCATAAGCGTAGGTACCACTATGGAGAATTTTACACCAGGTGAATGATGTTTGCTACCCAGACGGACACAACTGTTGTGGCTAGACATCAGTGCTCGTGGCCTACCACATAACGACTTTAAAAAACAATTTCGAGCCTTATAATTAAAAAAAATGTGGACGCGTCTTTACGTCATAACAACGCTAGGTATCGCAGATATGGGGACCAACTACATATATGATTTCATAGCTTTAAACATGCTTTTCTGCTTGATTTTTGATAGCATCTTGCTAAGTTTATCTGTTAGATTAATTATAATTACATATTATTATAATTTATATACGAACAGTAATCTTTTTTTTAAATCTCACTAGAAATACAGCTTTTTTCGTGTTACTTCTGTGTCTAAATTTTAGTATACTTAATAGTTATAATTTTTATCTTATGCTTGAACTTGAGAATAAAATCAAGTTCATTGTACAAACAATTCTTTATATGCGTCTGTTTACGTGTTTGTCAGTTTTTAGTTATATGTATTTAAATTAACGTCTTCTTAAAGAACATTAATACAGTTTCCCATTAAATCTCCATGATACTTTTATTCGTTCAGTATTTATTGAATACCCATTTAAAACATGACGAATATCTTTAGATAAAAGAAATATTTGCAAAGTTTTATCAATCTAATTTTTATCAATCTAATAATAATGACAAAATATTTAAGTTTTTTTGTTGTCATAGTAATATTTTATTTTTAATTTCTATGTTTTGTCTTCCTATAATCAGAGACTTTCTTATAAAATTTAGCGCTAAATATATGAATTTCGAATACACTTATTTATATTTAATATAGAAAAATACAGTATAAGTTAGCCTTAATTATCACAAAAAAGAAAAACATATTTTTATAGAGTAATGTAGCAGTAGTAACAGTTATTCGTGACCGCAAAACAAAAAAGGTCACTGTCAATATAATGTTTGTTCTATATACTTTTATGTAATACGCATGCGTCAAAATTAATTAACACTACTAATGCATGCAACGGAAGCGAAGAGTTTTGGTACAGCAGCGGCAAAATCAATTTGAGGCCAGAGAATTGGCGAGTGGCCAGAGCCGTCCGCTGTTAAACTACCACAAACCTGCATATCACACTTAATATAACTACAATGCGAATATCAATCAAAGAACATTTATACCTTCACTGAGATCGCTTTATTTTTGCTAATACAACTGCTATTTCATTAATAACTGACCTCACAAATATGTCAGGTGTGTTTCTCTTACCATAATAATGATTGTAATAATATTATCTTTATTATTATGGCTTAGAAGTATTAACATCTTTATCTGGTGTAAATCTACTATTCTTCTACTTATTATTAGAAGTAATTTGAAGTTTGCAATTATATTTATTATTTATGTAAATAAAACGATTTAATATATCAATACATTTTAACTTATAAAGACAGAAGGAAGGATTTATAAAAATCAACATTTAAGAAGAAAGATATTTAGAATAGAGGGAGATGAAAGGCGTGAAAATAAATATGTATGTATGAATATATATAATAAATATGTATGTATTTAAGTGTGTGTTTAGGCCTTGAGTTATTTGTTATTCCATAAAATAGGACTTCAGATGAAATGCTTTATTTTACATGATATAAAAAATAGTCCACAAAGTTTGCTAGAATTTACCAGTCTGTTGTTATTATATTCTGGAATGCAATAAAATAGATAAATATACATATATTGACTATGCAGTGGTATTTGCATATAATATATGTATAATTAGTTCGACAAAGTGATGAAACTGTGCCTAATGGTGATCAGAGTACAATCTAAGAACAGTGGCGACCACCGACGACAGTTGAACAATTCATATAAATCCAAATGGAAACTTAATATGTCGATACTCAACGCACTTATGCAAATCACTATGTCGGGCTTTTCACCAGGTCTTGCCTATACAGCCTTTCCATCCCCACACACGTAATAAAGTGAAGACAATATCTTAGAAATAATATTCTGAAACTCAAAACACCTACTTACCTTAAATTATGTTATTTAAACTTGAAAATTATTAAGTTAAATAAATATTATATCAATCGGCGAAACGGTGTTTATTTATGAGTATGATTGTCAACATTTTTGTTCAATAAGTTAACCATAATTTGATAGTATTAGTATTTACGACAAGAAACTTAAATGTTGATTTTAATTATAACATTGAATAAACAATACAAGATGTGATTATTTATTATCTTGAATGTGTTGTAAAATATATAATAATCTGCATTATTACTGCGCAAGTCAAACAAAGACGTGAATATTTGCATACGTATATCGGCCAAAAAAAAAACTGAATTAATATCAAATTTGTATTCAAAATAAGTAAAACAAAATAATTGCTACTAACGTCTATCTGATTTAACCTAATATATTCTTGAAAAACAAATGAATTATATAAATGCCATTGAAATTAAAATAACTTTGTTGTTTCAGGAGAACAGCACCAACAACAACCATGTCAGCATTGGCATTAAAATCGTCAAGGAAAATGCGGCCTGAAATACAAGGGCTGACCTTAGTTAAGATGTCTGTCTGCTGACGTCAGGAAGAGGAAACAAATTGCGATGGATCTCTAATGTTTCTCAATTAATCGTGTTGTCCAATAAATAGCTAACATAATTTATACAGTTAAATACCTGGTTTTAGTACGCTAGCAGCGATATAGTACTAAAGGCACTCGATCCTTTTGTATCTCTATCACTTGGTGGAAAACAAAGCTGCTGGCTTTCTTTTGTTATATTTTAAAAGCCAGTATGTATATTACCTAATCACGGCGCAGCTTTTGTCATCGTATTATGCATCCCAGCATGATGACTTCCTTCATAAAGTTTCTTGTTTCTCGGCGATCTGTTGTACTGTATAAGATACAGAAAGTTTTGGTTCATCTTTACTTATTACCCGACTGCGAAAAAGGAGGGTTATGTTTTTCGAGCATATATATGTATGTATATTTCTTTGGTACGCTCTGTAGCCTAAACGGCACGATAGATTTTAGCATACGAGGTGTCGTTAGATTCGTCGTAACTGTGGGAGTGACATAGGCTATATAATATTTAAGTATAACGTCTGGGAATCAAATAAAAAGCAAAATATTTTATTTTTTAGGGTCGTGTTTTTGTTAAAGTCGGGGTTTTTGTTTCCTTTTTAATAGTTTAACTTGTTTTAGGAGCGCTGTAAAAAGATATATGAAACAAGCGATACCTTCTCTTCATATATTACAACATAGACATTCTGAAGTATTAGTTTGATGGTAGGTATATTTTCTAGCAACCGAAGTTAAGTTATATAAGCACAAAACGATATATTTCGCCAGCTATGTACTGTGTACACTGGGGTTTCGGTACTTTTAGTATGTTACCATTTTCGCCCATTATTATTCCCCAAACCGTTTCCAACCACACAAAGCAACTGCTGATATCTTGATTTTTCTAGTGCCTGTCTGTTTTGCGAAGGATATATTATATAGTGCGTAGATATGTGCATTAACAAAAACGCATACTCTCATTCTTGTTTTTTTGTTTCTGTCTAACTATACTGTTAGCCTTAAGGGCCCTAGAAATTAGTCTCTGACGGCTTTTACAGCTTCACCGTGGCTTAAGCTTTAAGGGCAAGCGCTTAAGGCACACAGCCGCAAAAGCGTGATAAACATACGCGCAAGGGTGCCAAAGTGGCTGGTAGCATAAAAAAGGAAAAAAAGGTCCCTTAGAGAACCTATGCACTTATGTGGTGTGCACGTATGTATGAACAATGAACATAGTGTGTAATGATGGATGTGGGTATCTAGTGATTGCAAGTACAGTGTCACCTGTATCGCGCGAGCGTCTAAAAGACTCAAGGGTTCCGCACCGAGGGAGCAGACCTAGGCTTGAGTTGCCGCAAGAAAGGGAGAACGTGATGGGTGTGCGGAAGTAAAGTTAGCCGCTATTCCCCTGCGAAGGGAACGGTGGTTTCGAGGGCGGGGGCGCGGGCACGCTCTGTTTAGAGAGACGTTGGAGTAAAACTTGTTTATTGCTTCGATTTTATCGTCGGGATCGGTAAAGATATTACGCGGCCGGCGTTTTATACGGGGGGCGTTCGGTTCCAGAGTGCAAGTTGCGGTGACTATCACTAACGGATTCGCGTTTCAGCAGCTAGTAGATTATTTCAAAACGCAGGAGATTTTTGATGGTAGGCAGTATGGTTTTACGAAAGCAAAATCAACTACTGACGCTGGTACTAATATATGAGGACACAATTTCACACACGGCCATTTAATTCCAAACTAAGCAAAGCTTGTAATATGGTAACTAAACAGCTGATATAAATACATATATAGATATTTAACACCCAGACACACACATCTGACATTTATGCTCATCACACAAAGTCAGTCATGGGCGGGGATCGAACCCGCGACCTCTCGGCTCAATAGTAGCGTTTACTACAACTGCGCCACGAGGAGTATTAATGACAATTACTTTGTCAAGTTCTTTGCGCGTTATGGGTTTACTGACGATTACTTGAAAAGTGCTACTGCTAAATTTCTTAACACACAAACATCTTTGGCCAAATCGTCAATTAAATCAATTAATCTTTCAGCGTTAACGCTGGCCTTTAATGTAATACAAAAAGATAACTGGAATTAAAAAAATGTTAAATACAAATAGGAACAAAGTAGCAGCTAATTTATTAGAGTTCTAAAAGTGTTACAAATCATTTTAAAATAAAACTCATATTACCCGATACAAAACCGAATACTAATTGGTAAAGAATTTCTGCTTCCCAAAAGGCATGTCTGCCATTCGCAATACAAATCTACGCACGCGTGTATGTGTGATATTCGTGCCAGCGCTTTGCTTCTGCGGAAGCCGACGGCGATAAATCTTCTTATTAAAATAATAGTTACCATTAAGATGATTATGTAGATATTAAATTCAAATTTAGTAATCACTATGTATCTGAATTAATAAACTGAATCAATAATAAGTGAAAGTTACCTATTTTGAGAATTCGAATTATTCCACTTCAATAAATGATACAAAATTTATCATAATGGAATAAATCATTATCAGAATATGAATGTGATGGTAATGAATATGAGGATATTAATAGTGTAATTTCTACCGATCACCAATACTGTTAACTAAATATACAGAGAAATAAAAGCTAGATGCTCACCCTCGCAGACAGGCAATGTTCTGTAAATGCCACTTTGTTGAAGATACGTGTTCAGTCAACTGATTGGGTTTAAGTTTTTCGTCGATCTATCTTATTTATATATTAAGTTTCTGTCTATCAATCTATAAACGTTGTTAATAATTATATGTAATTTAATTTTAAAATTCTCGTAATACACCTTTGATTCTTGTTTTTCTAAAAATTAATTTATGAAAATTTAAAATAGATTTATGATTTTTTTTAATTATATTATTTATATGTAAAACTTTGAACCAGTTCGCACAGAAATAACTTTGACTTAAATGTCTAATTTTTTTTCTATTTTAGTGAAAGTTATTAAAATACGAGTTACATTAAAATCAATACACAGTATAAAGTAAAGTCGCTATCTGCGTCTGTCTTAATTCTTCTGATATTCCGGTCAATTTAGACATTCGAAGTTACATAAAGTCACAACAAGCTGAATTTCTGTGAAGTTGTTCAAAACATAATTATAAACAAGGTCTAGAAGTTCCCCATCATTCCCCTGTAAGGAAAAAATTTAATTCAAGGTCAAAAGTAAAAAAAATGAGTTTTTCGCGATTTTCAGCAAAACGGTAAGTTTTATCATAAAAGTACCTCAGACAAAAATTGTAGATCATAAAATTATCTATAAAAAATGTATCAATACTTTTTTCTTACGAGCCACCGTTTCTGAGATATAACGATTCAAAAAGTTATAAAAGTTGTTATCGTCATAATATGCACACGTTTCCACGCCACCTATGAGGTAGTGTACTTAGCGCGTTTTTTTTAACGTGGTTTCCCCAGTAGGCCTACTCCACGGGTCAGTTGTGATCCTATTTAATGTAAAACTATTGCAAAATAACGGAAATTTTCAAAGATTGGGAAAGATAAAAGCGAACTAAATGAAAAAAAAGTGTTGAAGTTTATTCGTAAACTTATGTATATTTTATATTGTAAGTATAAGTTACAATGACCGATAGAAAAATATTTAAACATTTAATATATATATATATACATATATATATTATATAAAAATATTACAACTCTAGATGTATATACGTGGCGTACTCATGCATATTATGACGATAACAACTTTTATAACTTTTTGAATCATTATATCTCAGAAACGGTGGCTCGTAAGAAAAAAAGTATTGATAAATTTTTTATATATAATTTTATGATCTACAATTTTTGTCTGAGGTACTTTTATGATAAAACTTACCATTTTGCTGAAAATCGCGAAAATCTCATTTTTTTGCCCTTTGACCGTGAATTAATTTTTTTCCTTACAGGGGAATGATGGGGAACTTCTAGAAATTGTTTATAATTATATTTTGAACAATTTCACTGAAATTCAGCTTGTTGGGACTTTATGTAACTTCACTCTCATTTTTTGGTCTAAATTGACCGGACTATGAACTACGCAATGGATTTCTATACGGTTTTCACTGTCATTTAGAGATTTTTTACGGAAGGTTCGCATAAATAATACATTCTAATTAAGTTTTCATATAGTAGAGAAAAATCTAAGGTTTATAATAATCAATTCGTAAAAATATTATTTTCGGGTGCTTGCATAGCTTACGCTGTCTAAACCTTATGGGATACATGAAAGTAATGTTATAAAGAATTTAATATTATCAAAAGCCTAGAGAAAAGTCCCCGATGGCATATGTCTATCAACCACAGTGAACATGTTTATCTTCAACATAAAAATTAAAAACATTAGGTTATTTGCGAAGCTATTTTCTCCAGTTCAATATTAATCTCTATCCAAATAAAAATGTTAGTTAACATGGGCATTTAATTTAGATTAAAATTGACCATTACATTATATAATTTAGATAAATACCGTAGAAGATATCACGGATTCAAAATTATGCGCAAGCAAAGAAATCACTCGTAGCGAAACGGTTGGCCGGCACTCCGCACCTATGATGAATTGCGCATCACGAGCTAAGCACTCATTTTCTTAAGTATGAAGTTATGAACTATAAATACTAAAGCGATAATCTCTAAACCATACTTTTTTAAACATAAAACACACCACTTTGTAAATTGCACCTGTGCTAAGCTAGGGCGGGTTGCTAGTAAATAATAGTAGTAAACTATTATTATATTATATGTTTTTATCATTTTCCTTAGATATTACGATTTAAGCAACATTACATCAATGTACATATTATTATGTATTAATGATAATTCTGCTCCCGTGGAGTGCATATATGCCAATTTTTACGAACATTTGTGTAAATGGTAGGTATATATATGATTATGTAAAAATTTCATTGTATTGATATGACGTAACGGTCCACGTGCGTTTTAAAAATCCACCGACACTATCGACAACGGCCCATAAACGGTCAACATTTTCCTCAATCGGATACTTCATCGGTACTTTCTGCGCATTTATAACCCGATATACACACTGAGAACATCGATTGAAATCGTTCCGGTACTTTACGACTTTATTTTGAGCGGGCGTGTTTTCTTTGACTGCGTCAGTTAGCTTGGGACCGGAGCATTCGTGTATCGGATAAATATTAATAAAGCTTGCCCGGCCTCGTTTCTGAGAAGTTGGGAGAATCTTATTATAACCGCAATAGCACCTATAATTAGTAACATCCAAATTACTCTTGGTGTGTACGTGTTGCGCCAGTTCTGTTACGTACGTCTACTCAATCTGGAAGCGTTTTGATGGTGGAAACGGTCTGGCTATTTATTTACATAATGCGATTATACTAGTCGGTGTTCCTGTAAGTTTCTTAATGTAAAAAAGTCTTGATGATTCGATTATAACAAAGAGTAAATACTTTTCGTTTCTATGATTTCATATTTTCTCAATACGCTGCTTATTTGTGCAAAGACATAAAATTTATTTTGTATTTTAAAATCTATAATTTGTGTTTTAAATCCCATAAAGCTGAATAAAGGCAGAAGAACGCATAATTTTAAAGCATAAGAAATAAACGTCTGCACTTTCTCCGCATTAAAGCTCAAGGATCAAAAGTGATATGAATTTATACAGTTAACTTATCAAGAAAATAACACCGGATCAAAATTATAATGAAATCAATGCAAGATTTACTTTATCCTTAAAGTGAGTAAAAACAAAAGAATGAGTCAGCGATGCCAACGACCGGCGCTCCAGGGTGATCTTCTGAAATTCCCAAATAATTGTCGACTCGTAAGGTAGCGACGAAAATAACATGTGAGACGCCACGCTCCCCCACGCCCTGTTACAAATTAATTTTATTTATATATTGATGAATTAGTTTATTTATTTCTTATTTCATCAGATGACGCCGGTGTTACTGTTTACAGTAAGCCAATCATTTATCGGCTTTGTGAAGTCTATATTTGATAACAGTATAATTGACTGATGATTCATTATTTACATACATACATACTTTACATTATTACCATTCTCCACTAGTGAAGCAAGTCTGCAAAGCTGTCTCGACACTTTTAGATGAATCTTGACGCAAATTCTAGTTGGCAAAAAGGTATCAAAATTCCAGATTATGACCCAAACCTTGCAAGAAAAAAATATGCGAATGAGAAAAAATTCTGTTTGCATAAATAGAAAACCTTTTGACAAAGGTAAGGGACCAAGGGAAACGTAACGTGGAAAGAGTACATCTCAACTCCGAGATTTTTTCTTGGGATGTGAGAACCTTGCCTTTAGGCAACTGAGTCTGAAAACTCCCATTGGCATACAAAACACGCCGTGCCTTTTCTTCAATATGCCTCGAAAACATATTCCTTGTGTAATATGTATGTCATAAGACACGTTTTGTCTTGACACGGTTCACCTAAATTAGGTTCTTTGAGATATTTTTTTGGTTATATAGCTGGATAATATTCACAACTCGAAGGTGCTTCATCTGACCAAAATATCTGAAAGGTAAAGCTTGCTGATGAAAAGTCAACTATGCTGGCGTGGGCACATTACGCACCTCCCAATTGCCAAGTGACATTTTTTCAGAATACAGCTTAGGTAAACGCAAGCCTAGAGGACAATGCTGAGTCAGCTGGAGGTTCTGATTATTGTTGTGTTTCGACAGTAATTCTTGAAAGTTAATTTTCGTGATTAGTTGAGTTTCTTTTAAGACTCTCAACAGAATGTCTTTGTGTGAGAATGTGGTCTACGCTAGCCTATAATTTAACGTCACCTATCGTGTGGAGAGTATTAAAAAAATATTTCCATGTTTGAATTTCTCAATATCTTTACCTAAGCGGTTAAAATCTAGTTTACAGATATTAATTCAGAACAAAATTTTCGGTTGGACAACTAGGTATATTTTAGATATGCTAGGTATATTTTCGCGGAATCCAGTCGTGTTTTATGCATTGCTTGTGTGATACGCAATGCTTCCTCCATTATTTAGGATTTAACGCTTGGTACTTGGATAAAATTTATATGTAATAACTTTATTGCAATGCACAAACGGAATAGAAATTCAATAGTAAATAAAAATTGACACAAAGAAAAAAATGGTGTTGGTAGTTTTAGGTTTTACAAATTGTACTAAAATGTGCTTAATATTTACGTTACATAATTTTTGAATTCTTCGTATAATAATTTCATTTCTATTATATGCTATATAATACCGTGTTATGTTACAGTTCTCTCAATAAAGTAAAATATAATTCACAGCTTTCAAAATTTCATCTAAAGTAAAGAATTTAAACACACATTTAAGGAGTTGATACTTATTGTCCACACTCTCTGACGTGTTTAACAGCTATACCGGATGAATTGGGCGTCTATCGAAATACGGAAGGCAGATTTCATCGTCCGCATCGTGAAGGTTGATGTTTGTTTACAACAACACAAGTGTGAAGGTCGGGTTGGAAATTTGTTTCGTCGTCACCTCATGTGCACGCTATGTTAATAATAAGATAAGTAAAACTTTTTGCAAATGTGGATTTTTGTTGCCATGTCATTACTCAATAGCATCGTTGGCTTTAGGGGGTTGCGAACCGGGTGGTCGCCTGGGGCGTCAGGACCAAAGGAGCGTCGCCGGCTAGTGAGGCGCCTTGACTCAAGAATTAATCGGTTTAAAATGAACAACTTTGCTCAAAAATTAGTGAATAGCTAAAATAATTAGAAAAGGGCTCCTTCTATGTAGTTTGATAATTATTGAAGCCATACGTTTAAAAGTAAGTGAAGTTGCACTTCTTATGGTTCGTTTAGTAGTGGGCCTATTTCGTCAAATGATGCGCGCGCGGCTCTTAATTTTACCCTATAGACCTTCAAATTATGTAATTGAATTTGAATTTTATTTAATCAATTTATAAAACGTTAAATTATTTTATCTACAATAAAAAATAGTAAAATGAATTCACATTATTTATTAATGATGGCTAACTTTATCAAGCTGTTGGCATGCTGGATTTTTTTTTGGAATTGACCTATTTATTATAAGTATTTACTAACTTACTTTTCTTTTGTTACACCAAAGAAGTAAGTAAACTTACGTATACATAAGTGTACACAATTTTCAAGTAATAGAAGAATTTGATGATCACTTCTTTTACTTGAGAAAAGATTTTGCCTGCGAGTTACTGACAGAATACTAACGAATAGAAACAAATTAAGGTCGCTACAAGATATTCAGTCCAGGGCACTGAAATACCTTATGATGCCCTGTAGGCATCTTATCTAACTTGGTTAAGTTTATGGTTTTTGATACCTGTGACAATTATAAAATAAACAAAAATTGGACTACCATAAATAAAGACATATGAAAATTATAGGATACAAATACATACTCAAACAAATATTATTCTGTAGATAGGTACCTTCTAGTTTTTTGAACATTATGAAGCCGAAATATTTGCGCTACTTGCCTGATTATTTCGAGTACATATAGCATAATATTATTCCTTTGTATATTTTGTACGTACACACGGAGGCGTTTTAGCAATAAATATGAAAGTATAATGACGCAGGAACATGATACCGCTTTGAATGCTAAACGAGGACTAAAGTAAAACTCAACCAATTCAGAACGCGAGTTGCATGTGTGCGACGGCAGTGCACACATCAACTACCGTGGGAAAAAGCCTGGATACTTAACAACCCGTAATTTATCATAAAACGCATTCGTTTGTCATAAAAGGAACTCCTTAAGTTTTTAATGTAAGCATACTAGACAACAATAAAACCAAAGCAAAATCTATTTCAAAATTAAATAATCCATTTTTGTCTAATTTTTGATATTTTTATAATTCAGAACGGCTCCAATAAGGCGTCGTAGCAGGTAACAATTAAATAAAAAATCAAAATGATATTACTGGCCGTTGATCTTGAGAATATTCTTTCGGTTAACAATATTCTGCGAATTACTCTGTGTTTTTAACCATAATGCCTAGTATCGTTGTGTTTGAATTGAGGTTACACACAAACTTACAGTAAATACAGTATGCCTCACGTGGCAACAACGAACACATAGTTACATTACAAAACGACCAGCTCAGTTGGATCTTTAATATTTTGGGTCAGCCTGCGTCTCGCGTAATAACAAGATGGCGAGCCGGGCGGAGAGGTAGGTTTTCTAAAACTGGCTCTTATAGCATGCGGCAGACGTCACTCGCACACATCAACAGTTCACTCTCACAAGCAACATGACCGTGGCATTCCATCGGTATCCACACATACATGTAAACAGCGCACCTTATTAAAACGAGAAGCGAATCGACGACTTATCGGGCAATTAGTCGTGGCCCACGCCAAGCATGGCAGCGGATGAAAATCTTATTCGGCGTACATTGACTTTTGACTTTAAACGTCAAAACATAACTTCTTTTTCTTGTCTGACTTTACCTTCGATCTAATTTTATATCTAATGGATTTTAATGTATACATGACGATATCATTAAAATGTCGTTTTAGATTATATTCCGTGGTCGCATGAACAAGCGTAATTATACAATATCACAAAAACAAATTTTTAAATACTACACATACGTTTCTTTAAAGTTTGAGTATAACAAATTAAAAGCGGTAATGTAAAATGTGTACATCGAAACGTCAACCATTGCTGTGCTAGAACGAGTTGTTGTGGTAAGAGTCACAGTTCGAGTCGGCACGCGCGAACAAGGGACGGATCATACTGCGCAAGTGCCGCTGATAACAACCTCGCGTCGCGAATTATTCACGTGCTGTCAACTTATGAATTATTATTCTGTTAACAGCATTGCGTTTATGTTAGAACGTCGTATGCCCCGCGTTAATTGGGCTTGGTCGAGCAGATTTGTCTTTAAATTGAATGTTTGTTATAATCTTTGTTAAACATGACAACTATGAATAAATTATTTCATATTTATTTATATTAAGCATAATATATTCAAAAGTTATATTGATAATAATGTATTCATAAAATCATAATAATATTTCATCTAAGGCAAACTGGTTGCAGTTTTCGGAAAATATACGAGTCTTCGTGTTAATAGAAACATAAGATTATGTATATTGACAATAGTAACACCCACGTGGAGGCCCCCGGTGGCGAATGAAGCTATTAAATTGATAAATGTACAAAAAACTAACACTTAATATCCAAGTCAACGGTTATATTCTATTTAATCTAAATTTAAACATTTTAATAGTTCGATAAGAACGAATAGGGACTTATAATGATATTATTAAGCACTAATCTACTATAATAAACACATGATGAATAAGAAATTGAAAAAGAGATTTGAGAAAAATTTCCCCTTGTTTCACTTTAATATACAATACTTTTAATTAAAACGAGTAATATACTATTTATAAAATTATTAATTAATGATGTTTAAATAGACCCCATGTATGAAGTACCAGAACACTGATTAAAATATTACCTAATAAAGTTTGATCTACATTCATTTAAAATACAAACTAACTGTAATGTATTGATAAAAGTGCAATCATACTGTTAGTACGAATCAAAATGATCAACTATAAATTGATAAAGACTAATTGCTTTATTCATTCAATACGATCAGTAAATAAATAAATCAAATTTATTCAAATAGTTGCAAATTTTACACATTAATTTACTGAATAGTAAACAAGCTGATAGAAATATAATGTTTAGCAATATTTTTGAAACCCGTTGAAAGTTATCTAATAAATTAAATAATAATATCTACTCAGAAACATTTATCTTTTGGCTAATTCGAAAAACATATAACTTGTCAACGATAATTTAATATTGGGAATGAATGGTGAAAGCATTAAAGTATCCGCTGATAGGTTTAAATAAAATCTTTTTGGCTCTTATATTAATGTAACTTATGCCATCTGTTGGTACGATAAAATAATACTATGTTAATATGAATGAATTTAACCTATAGTTCTGTCTGTAGTATGTTTGTTTTTATTTTCTTCAAGTTCCTTGATGATCTATACGAAGGACACTGATCACGAAAATAACATTAAATAAATGTTTGCCTGTCTTTTTGTATGTTCGGAATAAACTTAAAAACGGATTAACCTATTTTTGTAAATTACGTACAGAGGAAATTTATGTCATTCCACAAATGATAACACAGCTCTACAAAAAAAAAAAAGTTTTGTTTTGTTGCCCTGGATATCATCTCAAATTTTTAAGTTTTCAAGTGCCCAGATTACGAATATATTCATGAAAGTTCTCAATGTGCTGGTATTTTCATGATTTTTGCATATTTTGTATTTTGAACAATTATCGGTTTCTTAAAAATAAAATTTAATTTTCCAGTCATGATTAGGCTTCTGCGCAACTTTTTCGCGCATACAAACATCACGTGATGATCCCCACTCTCAGACCCCTTGCTCCACAGGACAGCTGAGATCTCAGTTATTTGACAATATTGAAGTACGTACACGTGAATCTGGATAAGTTGTCATGGATCAATATTTTGTTTCAATTACTGAATGTCCATTCTAATATATTTGAAAAAAAAAAACAGAGCAAATCTAACAAAATCATTGATAGTTTCATGAATTGTGTACATAAATGGACCCAAAATCATTTTCATATCTAGGGCAACAAAACCACTGTAGACCAGTGTAATATATTCTAGAATTATCAATACTAAAAAATACATAGGTATTTATATTAATTCTTAACCGATTTTCCTAAAATGTTGTTAACAGGAATTACATGTCATTCTATTAATTGATAGACCTTAAAAATACCAATAATACGTTTAGAAAAAGTATATTAATTCTCAAACCGATTTTCCTGAAAATTTGTGCACTGTAAGGTTATGTCATTCCGCAATTGATAAGAATAGGCTTTAAGAATTGTTATTAATGTGAATTAAAATAAAATTACGAAACGAAACTAATTACTGAATAATAAACGCGTCGGTACAGTCGCTGAGCACAGCCGCGGAGCACAGGTAGTTTATTTAATATACAATTGTATTACTTGTTCTTGTCTATAGTGAATGATCCTTTTCTTGCCGAGCAGGGATCGATAGGATGTACTTAAAATATGTTTTTGTGTTTAATAAGTTCTTGAAGAAATAGTGACTCAATCACAAAGGTATAGTGGCAGGGCATTTTCTAATAAAATTTTTTTTTAGAGAAGTTTCTACTTGTCCTGTCATCTACTTGTGGTATGTGCTGAGTACAACATATAAGTACAACTATAACCAATAACAAATACGTTTGCAATCTTGAAATCAATCACAAAAAGGTTTGTACTTTGGATTTTGGACAAAGTTTTAGCTATTCTAGTGTCAATGCGTGTTACGCTATACAGTGTTTTTTGCTAACTCGAACAGTATGGGGAAAATTCGAAACCATAGGAGATACAGGAAATATGTCTTGGGAAGCATTAAGTACCCCTTTTTAAAAAAAAACAATCCTGTATCGCCTATGGTTTTGGATTTTAAAAATGTTTATAAATATTTAAAAATCTGCTCTTTATAAAGCACTTCTACTGAGCTAAATGTTTTAAAAGTATTTAAATAATTAATAAATATATTAAAGTGTATAATTAAATAACAATATGTGTATATAATTTGCTCATTGCATAATATTTACAAGTGAAGTGAATAATAGATAACAGTATTTTATTACTAAGGAACTCACGTCTTCGAGATTATAAAGTAGCTCGCAGCCGACGAGAGTCGAGTAGGAAATATCCAGTGAATCTAGAATCTTCGCTGGCTGCAGCGCTCACGATAGGACATCGCTCGTAAACTCTCTGTAGACTCGCAGAGACACAGCACACAAATGACTTCACTGCATTTATAATCTAATAGACCCGTTTTCTTAATTTCATTGTCTTTTTCTTTCATTTATTTATTCACTATCTGGGGATGGGCGAGATAAGTGAATAAGCGTGAGTTTTTTTTCTATATACAACTAAGGTGTCAAACAAGCATACGGCCCGTCTAATGGTAAGCGGCTACCGTAGCCTATACGCTTGTAATAAACACATGTATCACTAGCGTTTTGTCTACCTTGAAGCCCCCTTTCCCCAAGAGCTCTGAAAACCCTACTTACCGCAGAATACAACACTAGGTTATTTGACTGCGATCTTTTGTAGGGTAATGGTATTTCAAAAGTCAAACTGTCCCAAGTAGAGACAAATCTTTAAAGAAATTTGTCTATGCCCTTACATCTCTACCGTAAAAATATAATAAACAATTTAAAAATATCAGCCTGTAAGTGTCTAATGCTGGGCAAAGGTTTCTTAACAAGGGAAGGTGCATGGGAATAATCACCACGCCAGGTCAGGACGTATTGGTGATTTGAAATACCGAGAAATCAATATTTCTATATTTTTCCCACATACAGTTGTACTGTAATGAAATTTCTCAAACGTTCAGATATCCTGACGATGTTTTCCTCACCGTCCGCCGATAGTGTTACCAATATGAATGAGTAAATGTACGCGATTTCTAAGAAATTTGTTTGGTACATGCCGGGGTTCAAACCTGCGGAGATCGCATCGTTATTCCGCCGGTCTAAACCACTCAACCACGTGTGAGTAGTAATGTATTATCACGGCAGCATAACAATGAACGGTTACCGTTTGTAAAGCATGCAGGTGACTAATCTATAAATAGACACGACTACACAACTACAAAATTTGTAATCGATGAAAATTGAAATTACGACCCCCATGTTGTTTCACTTAGTAACCTTGACCGCTAACTTACAAACACGCTATTTAAAATTTTACAGTGTTGTTTAACTAGGGGTATGTACTTGTTTTATAGGGTTAAAATTTCGGAAGGGCTGACATATTTCTATAAATCTTGAATATGATTAATAATATAATAAAGTGGCAAAGTTTTTTTGTTTGTTTGTTTATTTAAACACACTAATCTCTGGAATTACCACTCGAATTTAAAAAAAATATTTTTGTATATGATAGCCAGGCTCTCGAGTAATAGTATAGGCTATGTAAGATTAGGCTACAACTCTCAGATAGCCATATATATTGGAAGTCGAGGGCCTCCCGAAATGCTACAACATTATTCATTATTCAGCGCACGAGGCTGGCCTAATCATTAATGATACGGAAATATAATGTTCTGCAATAATATTGGTCATTAATATATCTAAAAAAAATTGGCAATAGCATATGCCTATCTTTTCTGCATAAGCCACAATAAAGTATTTAGTGACAAAGATTTGCTGAAAATTAAAATGTGATTTATAAGCATTAATTTTAGACATGACATATTAATTATTACCAACAAAAGTTACTTCATCATAAATACAACTTTATGAAGTAAAATTTTGCTCTTTAGAGTATGCAATTTGGACACAGTTTAGGAGATAATGAACATTTAAAATAATTTGTAACTGCGGGAAGAACAATTATGATAGACTTACATAGGTACCTTGGCGGCGCGGTGTTTGTCGGATATAATGAACACGGGTGAAACCGTGGGGCACAGCTAGTATATAACAATCTGACTTCTTTTTTATACAACTAAAGCGCCTGCGTAGCCTGACTGATAGTAACTACGCTTGTAATAACTAGGTATCAGTAGCGCTTTGCCGACCTTGAAACCCATTCCCCGAGAAGTTCTGGAAACCGTACTCACCACAGGAATCCAATACAATGTTATTTGGATGCGATCTTCTGTTGAAGAAATTTCCCAATGCTCTATCTCTCTTCTTAACTTCGTGCTATTATATAAATCATTGCATGATTACCAAAATATAAAAGTAAGTTTTTGTTTCGTGATTTAAGACAAAACCTATTTTAATATTTTATGTTTACTAGATCTGTGGTTATTCGCAGGCCACGGCCGCCTCGGTCACCTAGTACTGCGCTGTAAGCTAGCCGGTTAGCTGTTAGTCCCGCTAAATATACATATATTTTCATAATCCACATACATAATATAAGTCTATCTCAGTCGAATGTGTATCTGTTCGCTTTAAGGGCCAATTCCCGTTAGCTGTTGAGTTGTAAATAATAAACAAGGAGGTAATTTATTTGTATAATATTGTCTCAGCACACTACGTTGACATTAAGTAGATCCAGTTGGTAAGTAAGTACATGCTTGAAGTAAGTTTATTTTGTCACTTTATCTATATTTATACAATTCATAAAATTGAAGTGTCTGTTTGTAATGTCCAAATAACATATTTTACTGAATGTATATGAAAGTATATAAGGTGTTTATAACAACAAACCAATTTTCAAAATTTTTGCTGTTCTATCTGTCTGTTTGTTCCGGGCAATCTTCGAAACGGTTGGACTGATTTTGATGGGACTTTCACTGGCGGATAGCTGTTATTATAAGGAGTAACCTAGGTTACTATTATTTTAGAAAAAGAAGAGTTCTGCGCATAAAAAAATAAAACGCATCTTTATCTTCAAAATAATCGGCGGGCGACCTCCGTGCGTGGAAGCAGAGTCACCACAATACAACTTCCGCGGCTCCGCACGCATTTGTTACGCAGTGATTATTTTCATCCAGGAATTTAATTTTTACGCATATTATTGACAATTCATATAATTATCCTATCAATTAAAGAATGGCATAAGCTTCTCGTGTACAAAATTTTATAAAATTCCGGGTCAAGTGGTTTTCGTGTTAAATACGGAGATACAACAGATAGACAGACAAAAAATAATTAAAGTCATATTCGTGATCAGTATCTTTTATTATAGATGCCAATCAGAATATTTTAAATAAAGTACAGACAGAACTACAGATATATTAATATACATAATCAATTATTAAATGAAGTAATATAAAATTCTAAACATATTTGCCTACGTAACTTTTTACTGCCTTTTATTCTTCTTAGAAGTTGACACGAAAAAGTGTAGATAATTTTATGCATTTTAAATTTTGTTCTTTGCGATAGAAGATTGGTTCTTGTGGGGCATTAAGAACACTAAGAAACTCCTTAGCTCGAACAGGTTGAGTCATAAGTATATTTCAAATTTATTTTTTCTCTGCAGTATCGAACTAAGTTATGCCCATATTTGAAAAATATATACATATATGTCTTTTCGCTTACCATACTTGTAATGTCGATATAATAAATCAACAAGTTAAACCACGGCACCAAATATATAACTACTGTTGTTAATACAAAAATAACTATCGGCACATAGCAAACACAATTCATAACGGTACAAACCCACGCTACTATTTTTTTTTTTGTCATTTCAACATAAAAACGGGAAAATGAAGACTTACAGAAATAATAAAAAATGAGAGAAAAGTTATACAAAATTAAAAATATCAGTAATAAATAATATAATATGTATGATCTATGAAAACTTGATTAGTAACAAGACAATTTTCAACAACAAAAAAAACAACTTAAATAACTTTGTGGATTTCCCCATTGTATCATCGAAGTCGAAGGTCCAAATTCCAATGAAATTAAAATGGGACTTCCCATGAGAATCATCTAAATAGATTCAATATGCCTATACATTCATAATATATTCTGGTGGGCAGCTGCCGCGAAGTCCCCGATAGATTAGTTAAAATCATCCGCGATTACCTCAAAGACCGCACCTTTCGCTACAGAGTGGAAGGTGAACTATCCACACCCCACCTCATACGCTCAGGCGTCCCCAAAGATTCCATCCTGGCTCCTAGCCTCTTCAATCTGTACGTCAGTGACCTACCAAAACTTCCTGCGAAAGTTGAGGTAGAGTTTTACGCGGACGATACATTCATATATACTCCTCTCAAAGGCAAAAACCCAACCTCAAATGTAGAATCCAAAGAGCCGTGACCACTCTCGGGGAGTGGTTTAACGACTGGCGAAAAGCCATCAACCCCACGAAGAGCGCAGCTTCGCAGCGCTTCGACCAAACCGCCTCACAGATACCGAAAAAACTCAAGGATCATCCCCTTGAATTCTTCGGTAATCCTATCCCCTGGGTAAAGGAGACCAAATATCTAGGTGTAACCCTAGATAGTAGACTCTCCTTTATACGCCACATCACTCTGGTTAGGAAAAGGGCCGCCTGGACCCTCGCCCGATTGCAACCTCTGTTATGTGCTGCAAGCAAAATGTCTACGAGACACAAGCTTACGCTCTACAAGATGTGTATACGACCGATTATAACATATAGCTGCGTTGTGTTCGCACATATGCTAAGATATAATTGAGATCATTTACAAACCATCCAGAATAGGTTTCTTCACCGCCTTACCGGCGCCCCTTGGTATGTTCGTATGGAAGATCTCCATAGAGATATGGACCTTCCTTCAATACATGCTTATGCCAAACACCTTTCTCGCTCCTTTTTCGACACCGCGTCGAACCACGCGAATCCTTTAATCAAAGCGGCAGCTTTATATGTTTACGACCCCAATGCCTGCCGGAGTAAACGCCGGCCGCGTAATATCTTCACTGACCCGCTCGACCAAATCGAAACAGCAAATGCGTTCTATTCCACCGCCTCTCCATACAGAGCGTGCCACCGCCCACGCCCGCGTAACCGCCGTTCTCTCCGCAGAGGACGGGCGGTCAACTTCGCTCCCGTACACCCGACCCTCTCTAGCTGCAACCCAAGCCTAGATCTGTTCCTCGGTGTGAAGCCCTTGGGTCAGGCAGCCGCCCGCGCGATACAAGTGACACTATACGTGCAACACTTAGCTACCCACATACAACATTACACACCACACAGGTACATAGGTTCTGTAAGGGACCTTTTTTTATTTTTTTGCGTTAGTTAGACTTAGTGTAGAAAAACCATTCCGATTACTAAATACACATACGCATGGTCCCCTCCTTCCTCCCAGGAGGAGGGGAGCGTGCATATGAGTATATGTTAGTTAGTTCGAATTCTCTTAGGATTAGGGAATTAGATAGATCGCGACCTTTTCGCATTCGCGACGACCGCCCGAGCCGAGGTTTGGCCACTCTGGCACCCTCGTGCGGGTCGTCACAAACTTTCGCGGCTGAGTGCCCTAAGCGCTCGCCGCCAAGTCCGGTGAAGCTGTAAAAGCCGCATCGGCTCTGTTTTTGGATAGGGCCCCTTAGGCTAACAGTGTAGCCAGTTAAAAAAAAAAAAAAAAACAACCGTTGGGCAGCTGCCCGCCAGACATAACACTAGTCTGGTCGGAGGATCCTCCCTTTGCAATAGTTCTTCTACAATATAATCGAATTAAGAACACCTCCTCCTTTTTTAAAGTTGGTTAAAAAGAAAAAAAATTGAATTAAAATTGAATATTTCTTTTTCAAACTCAACTATTATTTCCATTCAATTTTTTTTTACAATTGTATGATGTAACAATCTCGCCTCGATTTAACAATTCCATTTACATGTAATTCTGAACTATGAAAACATTATCCTTTATGAGTTTTATACTTAAACTAGCTGTGTATCGCGGCTTCGCGCGCGTTTGTTACACAGTAGATAATTGGTTTCGTCTCGTAATTTTATTTTTACTAATATTAATATTAATGACAATTCTTATAACATATCAATTGAGCAATGATATTTATAAGTTTCCTATGTACAAAATTTCATAAAAATGGGTCAAAGAGCTGTTGAGTTAAATCCGGACATACAAGACAAAAAAAATGTAAAGGCATATATTTTGTGATCAGTAGACGCGCATCAAAACTTTAAAAAAAATACATGTACACACAAAACTGAAGATTTAGTAATAAGGATATAACTTAAGCGAATTCAAGAAATTCGTACTATTATATTAAAGCTTAATGTATATCAAGTTAGTGGCCAGCGAAGAACAATAAACGGGACCTCGACCAACTTAGTACATAACGCCCACACCGACCGAGATATATTTCCTTCTTGTTTCTACGTCTCCTTGCATTTGAATACTTATACTCAGTGCGCTCTCGGTTAAGGAACTGTGGTCCAAAGCACAATCGGTTAAGTATTTGTACTATATCATTAAGCACTTTAAAATACAGGCTTGGTCTAGTTCAAGTGCTAGGATTCATTAGTATGAAACAAATAATTGTATGCCAAACAAATAAGGATCAGATTCTTGTAATTTGTTACTATTAAATAAAGTTATTGTTATTATTATTATTAATGTAATAGGTAATCTCTTTGCAGCTAATTTCCGTCTCGATGATCGCAACGCACAACCGCCTATAATTCCCAGCTGCGGTGTCACAATGTCCGAGTTACGATTCAAGCAATGTGACGTGCTTAGGGAATTGCAATCGCTCGATGTTCGGAAGTCCAGTGGTCCGGACGGTATTCCAGCGGTGGTTCTTAATAAATGTGCAGCTGAATACTCTTCAGTGTTGACGCGCTTTTACCGCCAACCCTATCTCTCTGGTGTTGTGCCTCGAGTTTGGAAAGAGGCTATGTGCAATCGATTCACAAGAAGAGAGATCGATCAGATCCTGTCATTTTCCATCCAATTTCCGTAATCTCGGTGTTGTGAAAGATTATGGAGCGTACCATCAACACCCAGCCTATCCGTTACCTAGAAGATCACTCTTTGATTGATGATCGTCAATATGGTTTTCGCTACAATCGATCACTAGATGGTCTTCTGGCGTATGTACTGTACCGCTGGGGCGAGGTAATTGCAATGCTCTGGCGATCAGTCGTGACATAGCGAGAGCTTTTCCCTTACAGAACCCATTTACCTGTGTGGTATTCTAGTATTTTGGTAAGTAAATAAAAACAGGTGACTTTACAATATACTTTTTACTGCAATAATTAAACTTTACAAATACAAAAGAAGGGCAAATGCTGCGAGAGGCAACGTGCGGTCGTTCATGTTTATGTTCACACACTGGTCGTACGGTTTGTACCTACCTCGTACGGCACCCGTTATCTCTTTGCGTCGTTCTGTGATTACGGGTAAGTTACATGGCGCACAACTAACTAACGGAATATTATTATAAACTTTATTTTTGTGTATAGAAATTCTAGAGTACACCACAGTGTGCACGTATGTATGAACATAGTGTGTAATTTCTGTGGGTAGCTAGCGATTGTAAGTGCAGTGACACATGTATCACGCAAGTGGCTGCCAAACTTAAGGGCTCCAAACCGAGGGAATGGACCTAGGCTTGAGTTGTCGCAAGAGAGGGAGGACGTGATGGGTGTGCGAGAGCGAAGTTAGCCGCCCGTCGTCTGTGGAGGAAACGGTAGTTTCGCGGGCGTGGCCGGAGACACTCTGTTTAGACAGTCGGTGGATATTATACGCGTTTATTTCCTCGATTTTAATAACGGGATCGCTAAAGAGTCTTCTGACGTGGCTGTCGGTTGTAATTATATAGATTTCTCCCACTGTAGTCGAGTATATCCAAACCACGCCGAACAGGTTATTTCAACATGTTTTGACTACAACAAAGTCATTTAGCAGAAGTTGTGGTATTTTGACCGTAGATGCCCCGATATATATATAATATTTCTTATTAAAGTTGTATTTTGAGGCATAGCCATATCTCAATTAATTCTTCATCAAAATTAAAGATTCTAACAACATTTTAAAGCTGATGTACCCTACAAAACCCCACCGAAGCAAATAGTTTAAAATTAATATTATATTCCTCGACATAATCGACTTCTGTGCTAAATTTCATTAGAATCCGTCCAGCCCTTTAACCATGATTGATCTACAAACGTACTTTCACAACTATATTTTCTTATTATTTTCTTTGTCCTCTATGCAGATATGCATGCCATTCATCATTCTGCTATGAATCTTTAGCGTGTTATTGTGTGCGCACCTGTGAAGATTTGTGATTGACTACAAACACTGTACAAAAGATGGCGCGCGAGTTGATTTAATTCGAAGACAACGCGGACGTAGTCGCTGGTAAAAACTAGTTTATAATATATGTAGGATGTATGATAGAATGACCTTTGCTTACAAAACATAAAATGTCTATGGTATGTTTTATTGGTTATTATAGAGTGAAAGACGATGTAAAAGAGATGACGTTATGAATGATTCAAGCGTGTGAGTGAACAATATGATATGAATGAAAGGGGTAAGAAATAGGAGGAGGGACGACGGGGAGTTGTGTGACGACGTTAGCGGTGTTATGATGTCGTTTAATAAGATTTGTATATTTAAGATTAAGAGTGTGATTATGAGTAATCTACTAGAGTACCGAAAAAGAATATTTTATACCACACCTATAACCCCACATATACATTACTGGTATATTAGATTAAATTTCATTAGAATATCAGAAAATCGCTATCGTTCACAGCTTGTACTACAGATTAAGCTAGACGTGCGTACATCTATGCAGACCGCAGTCAATGAACTGGCAGAGGTCAGGTGAAATTATCTCGTACGGTGTGTCTTACGCGACATCTGAATCACAATGGCCGGATACTGTTTTATCTCTCGAACTGATGCTCGAGAATTTTTGGGATATCTTGGTGCCATTAGATAAAAATAAGTAGAAAACGAAATATTATAAATTAAAAATAATTTTATTAATTCTAGAATTTACTTTTAGCTTTATCACTTTCACATGTTATATTAAACACGTTTTGAGTCGATAAGCATATAAACAACATATATCTATGAGATCTAAATTATACTATAGTGACCAATACACATTACAAAATGAGATGAAATATTTATATAAATAAATACATTCTCACGTGCATTCATAATAAATAACTGGGCCGACAGACGTTCTCTGCTTTCCGGTAGTTAATGGGTCGACCACAGCGCCACCTGTCGGATTCTAACAAAGCTATGAACCATCATCTCGACAAAACAAATATTTAAGTCGTTTAGAAATTATAGAATCACTAACATAAACACTACAAACACGTAAACTAATAAGTAAGTAGTAGTAGGTACCCAACATCAAAATCCAGCCTGAGACAGTATTATGTAAATACTAATACATATGAAGATAAGTTTCAAATAAAACAATATTTTAAAAAAAATCTCATAAATGAAGATATTTATTTAAAAGTGTGGCAATAAATATCAAGTTTAATTCGTTAAAAGAAATGACAAAGGCATCGGGACGCCCTTAGTTTCACATTGTGTTTTGCATTCGTTAAGATTGCTATGAGCCACACACTCAAGACGTTCAATGACACTCGAGGATGGAGAGGGGGGGAGGGTTAGAGGCTGCGACAGTGCAGACGACATCTCGCCCGCTATCGGACTGAGATCTGTCCACATGACCAGGGTATATATCGTGAGATGTTCCACTGTGATGCGCGTTATATCGGTGTGTTCAAATATTATTCGATATTTTATATCAGCCTAATATTTCAACTATTTTAAAATACTAATGACTTTATTACACAGACTTGTATAAGCATTTCGCGAAAACTATTCAAAAGGCATTCTATACTAATACTGATGTATATAAAACTCAAGAGTTTGTTTGAAGGCGTTAATCTCTGAAACTACCAAGCAGATTAGAAAATTTATGTTTTCATTTTATAGCCTGTTTATTGAGAAAGGTTATACATTGTATAACTTCACGCTAAACTTCTAAGAAGCGAAGCAGTAACCATGAACGTCAAGTAATTTGGAAAGCTTCAGCAAGTACGGGGAGTGAGAACAACAAAAAGCAGCGTGCTGGAGAGTTGGTCGCACAAATTTAACACGAGTGAAACCGTGGGGTACAGCTATTAGTTTGATAAAAATAATAAGTACTGAAAATAGGTAATGAGCTACTTACTCTATATAAGTATGAGTTAATCGTTGTAAAGACCGAGGCTCGGCGCGACTGTATCCGAAAAACGAACAACCGCGACGTCGACTAGCCGCGCGACCGCCCGCCTTACGCGACTTTACACACACACATACAGTCGTAGACATATATTTTTAAAATGTAGTCATATGATTCATTGAGAATCATCTATACAATTAATAAAATAACAGCTTTTTACTAAATGCATATGAACTACGATACCTAAACCTACCTACATGATTACATTGTGTTAATGTGGTTATGTTTATGTCTACCTTCTAAGGAATACCCACAATAAGCATTTTGTCTTTAAAATAATCAGGAGCGGTGGTAGCAAGATTCGCGCGGGCATTCTACAGAATCGGGACAGTCCACGTGAGCGAAGTCACGGGCACGTCTATTTTGCAATAAAATTATCTGTAACAAAGGACTCAATGTCGTTACTACTTCATACTTGAATTAAATCAATCTTTTTGTCTTTTGTTTAGCTTTTAGTTCTCTACGTTTTGTTAAAAACTAGCGGTGTGCTCGCGGCTCCGCATACGTTTAATATTACGCAGTAGTTATGTATATACCGTAATTATATATTTAATACATATTATTGAGGAATGCCATGCACTTACCGTGTACAAAATTTCATCAAAATCGGTTAAGACTTAACGAAAATATATTTTTGGAAATTCATATTTTTTCATTTTATAAAAGTAATATTGAAAATTCTTATACCCTATCAATTGACTAATGACACAAGCATCCCGTGTACAAAATATCATAACTATCGGTCAAGCCCTTTTTTAATAAAATCCGGACATACAGATAGACTGACAGACAAAAAGAATTTTCATGTCATATTCATATCAGTATCGTTCATGTGTCAGTGTCCATCGGGACATTTAGGAAAAATATTAAATTTACAGACAGAACTACAAATTTATTCATATAGATAATTTCGGTTCGAACTATGGACGCAAAAGACACAAGTTTTATTTTACCTTAAACAAATAATTTGATGTTTGGCTGTATTTATAAAAAAAAAAAAAAAAAAAAAACTAATTATTTAGATTTTCACTTTTACACTATTTCGATAGTATTTTACAGGTTTCTTCAGGAAGAGCAACATGGTATACTTCGAATTTAAAATATCTTTTAAGGTACGGGTAATTATTACCAGGCATAAAGTCTATCTTTTTTTAAATATTTACTAGTAAGGTGGCAAACAAGCATAGTGCCCAGCTAATGGTAAGCGCTACCTTAGCCAATGAGCGCTTGTAATACTATAGATACCTATCACAAGCGCCCGACCTTGAACATAACACAAGAATCTGATGTTAAGTAGTCAATTATAGGGCATGATTAGGTGCTCCGCGTTCCGGGATCTGCCGGTGTATAACCAGTAAACAGCAGGGAGGCGAAGGGGAAAAGGTTTATATCCGACTGGGTTACGACCATCATGCCGTCAGAGTAACTCTCTTTTGTTTTGTAGCGTTTAGGGATCAGCCATTGTATATCCAGTTCCCGAGAGGCGTGTGGGTCGCCGCGACGGCCTGTATGACAGTGGTGACCGTCGTTGGTTTATCGATCTCTGTCGTCGTCGTGGTTTTTTAATTGTATTGCGCTTATCATCAGGCATTGTGACGTCACTCTTGTACTCGTTATAATTTTTAGTTCCGCCACTATCTTGATGACGTCACGTGACAATGTGGCCCGAAATGGTAAAATGCTATGCCTAAAGGGAGGACTAGCTCTCAAATGCAGCTACCGAAACACATATATAGTATAGCTTAGAAGTGGGAGCAAGCCAGGCAACACCGTTTTTTTTTATACTTTTAAAATGTAAAGTCAGTAAAATGAATTTACTTTATTAAGAATAACATCACTATGTAGTCGGTAACAGAATTTCCAGCTTCTAGAAAGAGTACTTTTTTTCTTTCGATCTATTTATATTGTTAGTCTTAAGGGCCCTGAAGTCATTAGAGGCCTTGACAGCCTCACAAGACTTGGGTACGAGCGCGAAAGGCACTCGGCTGCGAAAGCGATGCAACAAGCTCTCATGGAAAGTCGCCGAACCTCGGCTTGTGCTTTTGCCGTACATGGAAATAAGACGCCATTTGATCATCTGATCAATTCGCGATCCATAAAATTCAACTGACTAATTCTGCTTTCTGGTAGGAAGGGAGACACATATGTATTATATACGCATTCAGTAATTCTGCAATTTAGTCTAACTGGCCAAAAAGGAAAAAAAACTTGCAGAACTTATGTACCTGAGTGGTGTGCATGTGTGAAGTGCAGTGTCATGTAGAAAAAGGAGGTCTAGTCAAATCAATCCAAATCAATCCAGTCATTAGAATGTGCATGGTTGTGGTTCATGGTATTTTGTTTCCGACGATAGTGTTTTATAGATTTTTTTTATCGAAACTCTATTATTTTTTATTATAATGCACTCGTGTTTTCTTGTTTTAACTGTCTAATATCAAATATAATTTGCCAAGAAAAATTAAGAATAATTTGGTTTATATTATTTATAATGTGGCGTTATTATATATATTTCTTTATTATGTAATTAGTAAATTCAATAATAAAAACCTATAACTACTAACGCTACAATTACAGAGAGTTCTTGTGAATATAAATGTTATAATATGTATTCTTAACAAATGTTATGTATTTGTCAAGAAAACAAAAGCTAGCTAAAATGTCAAGCATAATAGATTTATTAAAAGAAATAATACATGAGCTTTCACTTTACATAATGACTACCGGCTGACATTTACTCAGTTGACGAAATCAGTGCAACTATAGACATCTTGTCTTACGTAATGTCTGACTTGAATACGCAGGCGTGTAGACATTGTTAACATGTAGAAATGCTCTTTGAGGATTTCAATACTTTGTTAAAACATATTGTACTACAAGATCCGACTAGCTTTAAGCTCTGGCTGTCTTGCTAATATCATGAAAAGTTTTTGAAGTGAAAACTTCTTTAGCCGCGTTGAGTTATTTTTGATAGGGGAAAAACTTATGGGTCATTGTCACCGACGACCTCGACATGCTCGTGACTTATTGCGCTTGCGCGACTATCAACGCGTAGTATAGCGGCCTGTATAAATGTATATGCATATGTACATATGCGTGTTTGACTTTTTGAAAGGTTAAAACCTTGTGATTTCGTGTTACCGGAGTCACCGATATGCTCTACAATAATCAATAATTCAGACTATAATTTATTTAAAAATTCAAAGAAAAACACAGTCATTTCATTGTTTTGAGTTTTCACTTCTGTCGGCAAACCTTATGACTACCTCTTTACTGAAGACCCAAAATACTAATGATTAATTTTTCTCTGGTGTCTTGTCTTTAGTATCAATTGAATGTCCAATATGTAGAACTGCAGTCAATTGCATTCCCGGGAGTAGCACCTTATCAGTATCATCCACCCTACAGAAGATTGCAAGCCAAATATCCTTGTGCTGTGTTCCTGTGATGAGTAGGGTTTCTAGTTCCTTGGGGTAGGGGTGTTCAAATTTGGCAACGCACTAGTGATACCTGATATTACAAGAGTCCATAGGCTACGGTAGTCGCTTATCATCAGGCAAGCCGTAAGCTTGTTTGCCACCTTTGTATTAAATTAAAAAAACTGATAAATAACTATAGTAGGAGTTGAACACAGATTAATTAAAATCCTTTTCGTTCCTTTTCATCTTAGAAGCTACTCCCGACCTGAAACTCACGATACTTCTAAGAATCTGTATGTGATACGCCGAAATTATTGTACATAGTATCCTTACTATGCGGCAACCAAATATGTATATAAAGATAAACGGCAAAGGTTTTACGGAGTGAAATCTACGTGGAAATATCAACGCAGCTCGTGCTCTGATGACGAGTGGCTAGGGACGCGACAATTCAGTCATAATAAAACGATGTCGACAGTTTACTAACTTTTACTTGCAACAAACCCATTCATTAAAAATTAATTTTAACTAGTTAAAACGCGTTCTAACTAAAACCATGTTTAACTTGTATATATAATTATATTTTTCAATTCTTTATAGGTTTCTTTAGCCACAATCTCATCTATTATTGTTATGTGTCGATGAGACCCAATATAGTAGTAACACGCTAATGGCTTGACTGACACTCAAAAGCAACTGCCGGAACACACCTATGATGTCATGGCATATAGTGAAAGCTTTTCAACTTGAGGATATCTAATCAAGTAGATATTATATAATCTGTGAATCACCAGAGTATTTTACCAGAATCTTACTGAATGTTAATTGACTTTTATCTGAAAGTAAAAAATGTATCTAAAATTAGATAGAAAAGTATGTCTTTTATCTATACAACTACTGAAATACGAGGAAAAGATTACAAATACAGTGTTATAAAATGTGAAGGTTCATTATTTATATTCTAATTTTCTAGAAACAGTGACATAACTCTATAATACAAATAAATTGTATAGTGACGTCATAGGTCAGTCTTGTTCGATTCCTACAATAAATAGTTCGAAATAATTACATACTATTGTTCTTTAACTTATCGAATGTACTTGACAATGGCATGTCATTGTGAGGGATATAATTCTTACCTCACCCGTGTGACTGAGCAGACGTGATTTGATTAATTAATAATTGTTTTTCATTATTCAACCTTCACACATACAAACACTTAGAGCAATGGCCAGGTAGGTATTGTTGTGATATTTTATATTTCAAGTGATTGCGCATGGAATCCTATTAATAAATCACAAATGCCACATTGTGTCAAAGTCACTTGGTAGATTAATAAAGTATATTGAAGGCAAAGTAAATACTTTAGAAAAATCACAAGATTATTTTTTAACTTTTGAAACTTACCCGTGTTCACATTATAAATTCCGAATATCACTGTTTCGATTATTGATTCAGAAACTGGTGTTTGTAACCAAGGTAATATGTCTTTATTCTTTAACCTTTTTTGAAGTGCAGGTACTCAAGACCACGAATGTTTACACGCGTGAGGAGTAAAAAAAGTATTAAAACCAATTGTTTGTCCCTACAAGAATTTAAAATACCACTATAAATTTGAACACTTAAGGGACTCGAGCAAAATATCTTTGAAATATATATTTCAATAATCTCTTCACTTTTATTACCTTAATAGCATTGTCAAACCGTTTTAAATGGAAAGTAATCTGGAATGTGGTATGTGGTATCGACATAAAATCTGATTTCACTTCACTAGAGACGGTTAAGTTCTCCGTTGTTGCTTTTTTCCCATTTACGAGTTTCACGGCGACCGTTGCCTGAAACTTACACGTATCCAGAATATAAATGCAGAATATCACTGTCTCTATTCCTCCTGTAAAAACTTACATACTCGAGCTCGCTCTTCCCACAAATAAAAATGTGGAGCCACCTCAATGTAGAAATAGAAATTGCAATATCCATTTTCACTGACATATTGAAATTTCAACTTTATTACCAAAACTTAGAACATACTTTTGCTCAAGAATCTGTGAAAATTTAAGGCTGTTTAAGTATGCGAAAGGAAATTGTTGTCTTTTTCAAACCAGTTGCAGTTTAAATCCTCTATCCCTGTTGTTAGTTCGTTGTGGCCCCGGTATATCTAAAATCTGGATCAAGTAGAGTGATTGTTTCAGTCCAGAGATAATTTTATGAAAATGTATATAAAATTGTTTATTATTTCATTAAGATGGCAAATTCTATCTGCAGAAAATTCCGAACTTGGATCATGAATTATTAATCAAATGGTTTTCTTTGTTGATTACAAAGCTAATTTTCACATGAACATAGAAATTTAAAAATGTAATTTTTTTTTCCATTATACTATATTCTAAGATGTTACTAAATACTAAATAGATGAATACTAATCTATATACAAAAGTACTCTGTGTACTAAAGTTAGGTAATTGCCTCACATTCTCTTAGTTCAGTTAGACAGGGTCAGTGTCGCGGTTGCACGTCATTACAACTCAAAATATATATTTAATAGCTGTGCCCCGCGGTTTCACCCGCATATAATTTGGAAGAAATCACTGATTGATGATTTATAATACTTCAGTATAGACAATATTTTTATCGGGTGGCCAGATGGTCACATCGCGGCATCGTACGCACGGCTTGTTTGCGCCGCTAACTACTATAGACACTTAGAACCGAGCCGAGTGTTGAATTATTTTAATTTTGTATTATCTCTCAAACTATGCGTTCAAATAACATGCTGTAAAAGTCGAAGCATATTTTCATTTTAAATTGTCTTTATGATAAAGTAACTTTTGTTCGTAAGGATTAATATGCCATGCTTAAAAATAATGCTGGTAAATTTATTTTTAATCTTCAACAAAAACATTTTTGCAAAATACCTTATTGTGGCTCATGTATAAGAGATAGGTATATGCTATCGCTGACTTTTTTATATATACTACTGGCCAATATTGACGTATCATTAACCATTAAGCCAGCACATGCGGCTAAAGCAGTTCGCGAGGGTTGCCACTTCCAACTTAAGTAACAAAAATAAATATTTAAGGCTAGCTAGAGAGTGTAGCCTAATGATATAAAACCTAACTATTCCTCGTGAGTCTGGCTATCATATAAAACAAGATTTTTTTTAATCCGACTGGTAGTTCCAGAGATTAGAGTGTCCAAACAAACAGAAAACTTTTACGCTTTATTATATTATTGGTATTAGTATAAATTTTACATGTTTTTTTTAATATGGAATGATTCGTATATTTTATCACCAAAATGCTCTAGTCCTTACCATTTCAAATTTCGAACTCTACGTCCCTATGAAGCCGTGTCCTAAAAGTGCATAACCTCTTTTAGCTTAGAAACCTTTAAATGAGGTCCTAATATAGTACGGTGCTTTTCGAGACAATCCCTTTTTAAAGAGTATTTACTTATGTTTTTAAGTAAGTTCAGCCTTTTTTGAATAAAATCGGATTGAGTTTTCAAAACTTATGTTAAAATAAAATGTAATTTAAATCAAAAGCACCAAGGAATATTGATATGAACTTCGAAGCAAATCACCACCAAAATAATTTTCTATTCCTTTTTAATCCCGTTAGGGGATGAATTTCTATAAAATACGAAACATATCTTACATCAATCCTGTTAAAAAAGGTTTATGCAAAATTTTAAATAGATTAGGGGTAGAATTTCGCAAAACCTTTCTTATCGGATGCCTACGTCATACAAAGAACACACCCTGCAAGTTTCAGGTCTCTACGATCAGCGGTTTAAGCTGTGCGTTGATCCGTCAGTCAGTCATTCAGGACAACGCATTTTATACGTATAGATTACGTTCTAACAACAAAAATAACATATAATATCTTTCATATGCTTTCCCTTTTCTATGTACTATATAACTGGAAATATTATTTATAGTTTGTATCTATAGTTTAATTACGCTGTTTTTAGTGCAATGATGTTAGCGTATGCCGCGTCTATAAAAATGTAATTGATGATATTATGTAAAATATGGTGTTTGCAAATTAGATAAAACATATTTTGATTAAATATAACGCCTATTAAATGTTACTATTATTGCTGGGTGGCAAGATGCGATAATTGTGTCCGACGAAATCGCAACTACCATATACCATAGTGGCACGCTTAGGTGTGTCGCGTTCCTCGATGAGCCGGTGTATATCCAGTAATCAAGCAAGGTGGTAGGATCTACATCCGACTGGGTTGCGACCACCATGCATATGGTAATAACGCTTTTAGATCATCACGTTTCGAGATCAGCGAGTGTTATCCATTTGCCGAAGGGCTTGTAGGCATGACAATTATAACCGGTGATGGATTTCCAATCACTCGGTGGTCGCCGTTGTCTTTTTATTGTACAAGGTGTCCAGAAAGGGTATCGGGTATTTGTTTTCGCGCCATATTCGAAACGGGGCGTCTAAAGGGTGCGGGGAGGGGTTCGTGGCGTCCGCCATTTTGTAGAGTTTTAGTCATGATGGAACAGTACTCGAGGACGCATCGCGCATTTTGCGTACGAGCGTATTATCGTAATGGTGATTCAATAGTGACTGCTCAACGTCTCTATCGTGCGGAATATCGTACACGCCACGCGCCAAGTGACGATAGCATTAGGAAATGGATCAGGATGTTCGAGAATACAGGTGCGACAGTTAAAATTCAAAACTCTGGTCGTCCTCGTACAGTTCGCGATGAAGAAACAATTGAAGAAGTTGAGGCGTCGGTTCGTCAAAATCCGTCTTTATCCATCCGAAAGCGAAGCCAAGCGTTGAACATAAAAAAATCGTCTTTACATTCGATTTTAAAGAAAGACTTACATCTAAAAGCCTATAAAATTCAATTGGTTCAAGAATTGAAGGATACGGACTATGCTAATCGACTGAATTTTGCGAACGAAATGCTGCAGCGATTTAACAACATACTGTTCAGTGACGAAGCAAATTTTCACCTGAATGGTCATGTTAATAAGCAGAATTGTCGGTACTGGGCAGTGGAGAATCCGAGACGAAAGCATGAACGACCTCTGCATAGCCCAAAGGTCGTTGTTTGGGCCGCTATGTCTCCTAAAGGCATAATTGGTCCTTATTTTCATGAAGATCAACGAGGCCGAGCAATTAATGTGAATAGTGACCGTTATTGCGATATGTTGCGAAATTTTTTGGTCCCAGAGTTGCAGTAGTTCGCAGGTTTCAACTCAAGAACGTGGTTCCAGCAAGATGGGGCCACTTGCCATACCTCAAATGACTCAATGGAAGTCGTTAACGAATTATTCCCTAATAAAGTCATTTCGCGAAGGGATAACATCAACTGGCCTCCCAGAAGCCCCGACCTTAGCCCGCTTGACTATTTTGCATGGGGATACCTTAAAAGTAAGGTTTATCAAAACAATCCGACGAATCTAACCCAGTTAAAGCAAAACATCAGGTCAGAAATGGCAGCAATATCGATAGCTATGTGTCAACGTGTTATCGCTAATCTTCGTTTCCGTTTAGAAGAGTGCCAGCAACGTAACGGTCATCATTTGGATAACATCATCTTTTCCAAATAATTCTCCAATTCATATGCTAATAATAAACAATAAACTTTTTTATTGCATACAAATAATTTTTGTTTCATTGAACTTACAAATACCCGATACCCTTTCTGGACACCTTGTATTGTGCTTACTTACCATCAAGCAGTCAAATCGCCAACTTACTATAAAAAAAACTTGCCAACGTTTTCACAGTGATACTTATTAATTATCTTTGATTTCTTTAACAAACTAAAAAAATACCCTTATTTTCTTATAAAGCAAGATTTATCTATAACAACCTTTACAATTCTAAAGGAGCTGAGCTGAAACATCCTTTATTTTGCGGCGGAGTGATATCTCCTAAGATATTTATTTAAATCAATTGATGTAAGGGGCAATTTTGTTGAAAATTAAATACTTGTGATGAATAACGTATTTATTTCAAAGAGGATTAATACCATGTTTATAAAAACACCTTAGCAAATATTTTAGAACTAGATTCCGCGAAGGTGCAGTGTAATTCCAAAAATAAAAATTGTTTGTCTCACGAAAAATGCCCAACAACAAATTTCCTACTATCAATATATTCCAATATAGCCTACCTCTGGATTCGCATTTTGGATTGTTTTGTTAATTTAACGCGTAATATTCGAAAAAGGTTATAATGCCTAATTCTATGTATGTAGGTACTTAAAATCTTGAAGTTTATTAGGGAACTCCTGTGCAAAACTTCATGCTTCTAAACGCACTATTTGCGGTTCGTTGTCTGTTAGTCAGTCTACAGAATTACATTAAGTAGATTTTACACAGAAAAGGACACAGAGAAATTTCTTTGGGGATTCCCGACTGGTGTAATACCTCTATCCTACAGAAGATCGCAGCCACATAATCATCTGTTGTTGTGTTCTTGAGGTGAGTAGGGCTACCACTGTTCTTTGGGGTATGAGGGTTCAAGGTCGAGGACGCGCTAGTGATACCTATGGTATTACATTGGTTCATAGACCACGGTAGCCGCTTTGTATAAAAACAATATTCTAAATACTTATATTGTCGTTATCTCTAGTGTAGTTAGTGTCTTATTATCAAATTCTAAAGTCTACTTGGAAAACTCTTTGCTAAATTTTATTTCGACGATAAGAGGAACCCAGGTTACCTTACCTGTTTAAGAAAAACTGTTACAAATTTTAAGATCATTATAAATTATATCATATTTAAATGAAATTACCATAAATAATAAGAGTTTCCATTCCTTTTTCCCACGCTAGTTTTCCATTTTATTATTAACTGTTATACCCTTAATGAATACGAACTAATACTACAGTAAATTAATTTTTTTTTAATTCAATTTGATTAATATCTAAAGAGTTATGCGAATTTAGCAAAAACATATCGAAAAGGCCAAAGTAAAATAATAGCGTATTTAACTGTGCGCGCGCATTCAGGAATGCCGGGACATCGTCCTGGGACCGGTTTCATACTTTGCTGCTGCCTGCATTACTATTTACATTGCTAAACATTTAGTAGATACAATAAGACTATTTTGTTTAATTTATTTCACGATATACCCACTGAATGATACGCTAAACTAAAACATTAATAATAATAAATCGTAGTTGCCGAATGGTTAAGGTCAATGAATATAGGTATATAGGATTCGATGTCCGCTAGTTCGAGTCTGCGAATTTTTTTTTGGAATTCGCGTAGTTTTAATAATTTTAATTTATAACACTATTGGCTGACGGTGAACCTGAACGCTTGATAAATGCTCTTATACTATCACTGGATTTCTCTGCGCTTGAAATCGACACTATGTCGTGAGCTGGCGGGGTAATTAAGCTTGTACCTTCCCTTAGGAAGAGGCCTTTGTAAATGAGTGGGAAATAACAGGCTGATATTATTATAATATTAATAATACTATATCCTGATGGTAAAGGATGACATCTTAAAGAAACGTAAGAGATTGAAAAACATTTTCCTAATACAACCAACTTAAATTGACGCTGAAATATTAATTACACGGAGTGGGTATCGACTAAACCCATGCCTTTTCTTAAGTTGCCATTGCCCAGCAGTCGTATTTTTATAGTCTGATATTTTTATGAATTTAGCTGGTACTCTTGATATTTTTACATGAAAATGTTTTGATGTTTTACAGTCCGAACCGCGTATCTTATTTATATAAAAAGTGGGCTTACTTTTTTTAGTTGTAATATTCTCATCACTGATTAGTCTCTATGGAAAAGCATAATTATTATAATTATATAGCCTAGCGAAGCCTATAACTTATTCATATATTAATCTGAAAATAGCATTGAAAGAGGTTTAGTCGTTTTGAAGTAGGTAAAGCGCGCTATAACACGGAAATTCTACGATTTTATTATTACTGGTCTAAACAGATAACATTAATAAAACATTTAGAATAGGTGGTACCGTTCGGTTCGACGTTTGATCTTTGATCAAGAAAACTATCAATAGATCTGTTACGTCCTTCGTGATCTCATCTAAATCTGATCATTACTGAGCCAAAATTACTTCCAATCCAAGCAATAATTAAACTGTTTGAAGGATAATATGAAAACATGCTATGTTATTATTACTAAAATTGTACGTATTAGATTAGATGTAGGTACCTACCATTATATATTACAGAACTTGGATGAACACTACCTTGGACAATCGAATGGAATAGGCATAGCGTACAATAAAAGAGGTCTATACTCGACTTTTGTTAGAAAAAAGGTTAAAGAAGAAGATATTATTTATTTCGCAAAAGGAAAAGTCTGAAAATACAAATAAGAACAGAAGTTATAGGATCTATATTTTCTTGTATCTCCAGAAAAATAACATAATATTCTATTCAAATTAGACAATGAAACGTGCTACCAGAATAAGCTATTTCAGACGAAATACCGCGTTTAGCCGGATAATTAACATACTAACTGCATCCCGTCAGAGCGTAGTAGGCATTGCTAATTCGATTACAGGTATTGCAGAGTACTGTATATATGTATGGTCTATAATTCACCTACACTCGACAAAGATCAATACAGGATAATTAATGTAGGTACCGAAACCAGATTTGGGAACTAGTGAAATTTCTAAAGTTTGATATTGTGTGTGTGGAAAAAAGGGAATATGATTGGCTTTTGGTCATTTGAGTAAATCCCATGGACTAAATTTAATTGTTATAATGCATGCACCAGAAATTGTAAAGTACAATATTGAAATAAAAAATGTGAAAGTTTTGTTTGAAGAAGGTAAAATTTAACGAATATCTTTTTCGATACTATTGATAATCAAGAATTGCTTTATCTACCTTGTAACCCTGATTTAGTTACAGTCCATTTCTTCCTCTTCACAACAATGCTTTGCAAATTTGATGTTTGACAGTATCAAGGATACTTGGTATGATTTATTGTAGCTATTGAGGATCTCACTATAGAAAAATTTACAGTACATACAAAATATGGTTAACGCGAATAAATCGTTGTTTAAGAGTATTTAGTAAAAGATACGTAATAATTATTGTTTCCGCTAACAAAACGTTAAAACTGTTGATGATCAGGAAGTATTAGTACATTTAAGAAAACCAATAAACGAAGCTTTGGGTGGATGGTACAAAATATACGGTATAAAGCAAAGAAAGAGTGCTTTTTGAAATTTCAAAATTTTGCTACTTATTTATCAACATTGTATCTATATTACCTACTAAAAGTAGTTAAAGATTGTATGTTTCTAAAAAATAATCTCTGGACCTACTGATCTGATTTCTTAAATCCATTCCCTAATAGATAGCTACATGATCCATGAATGTTAGAGACTATGTGTTAAAAAAAAAACATTGTATTAACGCGAAACGAAGTTACAGGAAGTTGATAGTCAATAGTAAAATAATTTAAATAAAGTCAAAATTGAAAATTTTATTTATCTCTAGTAAAATGTTTCATTTGTATAAGAGAAAAACTATACGAAACGAGGGTTACGTTTTAACCTCCCGCTGTGGTTAGTTAAAAACGCGCACAATGTTCTTATTTCCGTATAAGTTTTAAAATAATTATATTTGATATATTCTTGGTACCATAGTTCCGTCTTTAGTACATGAACATACAAGTAGTACCGTAAGCAGTACTATTCTTGGGTTGCCCCAGTGATTGGTACTTTCGTCTTTTGGTGGTAATATTTTTTAGACTAAATTTATTATTGGACCTGCAATATTAGAATAAATTTAACAGAGAATTTATAAGACTATACCTGGCAACATTTAGCTTTACGTGTAAGTGACATCGTTTTTTGATGATTTATTTTTAAACGGCCCAAGTGGTTAATGGTACGTCTCAATATTGGCCAGTAGTATATATAAAAACAGTCAACGATAGCATATATCTATCTCTTATACATGCGCTACAATAAGGTATTTTGCAAAATTTTTTAGTTGAAGATTAAAAATGAATTTATGAGCATTATTTTTAAGCATGGCATAATAATCCTTATGAACAAAAGTTACTTCATCATAAAGACAATTTATAATGAAGATAAACTTCATCTTTTACAGCATGAATCTGGACGCATAGTTTGAGGGATTATACAAAATTAAAATAATTCAACACTCGGCTCGAAGTGTCTATAGTAGTTAGCGGCGCGAACAAGCCGTGCGTACGATGCCACGATGTGACCATCTGGCCGCCCGATAAAAATATTGTCTCTATTGCAGTATTATAAATCATCAATCAGTGATTTCTTCTAAATTATATGCGGATGAAACCGCGGAGCACAGCTGGTTCTTAATATAGAAGATGGTACTTTAATAATCTGATACTGCTAAGATACTCAATAATAAAAATAATAAATAAATAGGCTATTTCAATTGAAATTTTAAGAGTTTAGACGTAAAGTGCCAATCATAGTATAGTTTACGGTAGTTAGCTGACATCTGAACATTTTTTACTTGTGATTGAAGTCTACATGGGAGCAATAAGATGGATAAAATCCAAGAAATTTACGTCTTGTTAAAAAAAATACGCTGGGTTTTGTCTTGTGTGGCGCAAACTTTTGCAACAAAACAAAAATTTTATAATATATAATTGGCATTTTATCTATACAATGATTAAAATTGTATACATACAATTAATAAAATTGAAGTGTCTGTTTGTAATATCAAAATAACAGCTTTTTACTAAATGCATATTATGAAAGTATATACGGTACCTACTTGTAACAAAATACAAAATTTTAATGTTTGTCCGTCTATCTGTTTGTTCTAGGTAATCTCAGAAACTGTTGGACTGATATTGACGGGACTTTCACTGACAGATAGCTGATGTTGAGTAACTCAAGCTAATTTTATTTTAGAAAAAAATAATTACGGTTCCGCACTAATAAAAAAGCTGGTCATGGAGAATCAATTAAGATATCAAATTAATGTACCTACTACATAACTGTAGATATTAAAATTACCCACAAAAAAGTCAGCGAGAGCATATATCTATCTTCTGAGGAATCTAAGGATAACCCACAATAAGAATTTTTATCTTTAAAATAACCAGGAGTGAGTACGATTTGTGCGTGTGTCCTATCGACGGCATTCTTTAGTCCACGCTAGTGCAGCCGCGGGCATAGCTAGTATATTTATATAAATCCATTATTCGACCTTAGTAAGTACCTACGCAACACAAAAATTAATATAGAATAATAACTACATATAATAAGAAATATACTTACATATTATATATGGAAGTATGTATCAACATACATCCAGCCTTTGTCTAATGAGAATTCTAGTTCGTTATCACGTACAGTAAACTATGGAGCTGCTTTATGACTGTATCAATTATGCCTAAGCATATCCTAATTACAGTAATGGTATTAGCTCGGAACCGGGAGATGCCGGGAAGGGTCAAGGGGGTGGGTCTGTGTTCACGTGCTCTGAAACACTGATGCGGACGTAGTACGTAATTATCTGTTAGGTAAACACCAAAATGGTGTTATATATAACATCAAATGTAATGTGTCTGCTGCAAAGCCAATATACTAGTAATAGCTATCAGGTACTACTTATACGCTTTATTGTAGAGTTCATAGTAACAATATGTTCTTACAATATGTTGATTGTTGGGAAGTTTCTAAAGAATTCTAAATAATGTTAAATTTACCTTTAAGTCTAAGGAGATACTTCGCCTCCTTGTGCATGTTCTACCGTTTGTATAATAGGTTGTCTTCCGAGGAATTGTTCGACATGTTGCCAACAGCTACCTTCCTCCATCACACCGCTCGCCATCAGCATCCTCACACCTTGGAACCTAAATGGTCATGGGTAGTCCGGTTTCAGAGAATGTTTCTTCCGCAAGCGCTCCGGATGTGGAATGAACTCTCTGCTTAAGTTTTCCCAGGGGACTACAGTATGGGATTCCTCAAAATGAGAGTAAATACGTTTTTAAAGGGTCGGCAACGTGCATGTGATGCTTCTAGTGTTGCAGGCGTCCATAGCCTGCGGTAACCGATTACGGCGTTTAATCACCGATTAACGACCGCATGATTGTTTGGTACCATATTGGTATTAAAAAAATTACACCATCTAAAAACATCCTTTAATTGGAATTGACTGTGAGCTTCAAAAATCATTAAAATGGTCTCTGCTATGATTTTCATTTTTTATGGTAAGCTATTTGCATTTTTTTATATTAGCACGGCAAAGTGAAGACATCGCGCCTGGTGGTAAGTACAGTTGAATTTAAAAATAGCAACGATCATTGAGATATTAGCAACATTGCCGTCCTGCAAGCCTCTCAGTAGCTGGACATGGGCTGGTTGATCCCAAAACGCGACAAACCAAAACGCACTCACTGTGACGGTTTTTTCACTATGTGTGTATATTGGTCACGACCCAGTATTAACAATGAATATTCCTCTACCAACACTTCATTTGAATAAGATATTATTTAATATACTATGTCGGAGTATCATGTCGATGTGAATATGGAATCTATACTAAAGACCTCAGTTAATAAGTCGACTACAATAAACACCGTTTCTTAGTTCAGTCTTACTGCATATTACACCAGTCGGGTACAGAAGTACAGACCCCTACCACCTCGCTTGATTACTGTATATAATATACTGGTTGATCCTGAAACATGACCACAATCCAATAGTACCTACACAATTTTCGTGTCCAAAAAAATTACGTAAATTTCTTTTTTCTTAGTTAAATATTTTTCTTATGAACAACTATTATTTATCTTGATACACGCACACTTTTAAATTTTGCAATGAAAACGTGCAATTTCCTGATCATAACATTTATAAAGTCTTCATAATACAGACCAAAATTTAGTAAGCAAAATGAGGTAATCACGACATTTCACACAAAAATGTGAAATAAACATGTACTTACCAGTGTTTCAATGTAATTAGATGGATGACAACGTAAATTTCATAGACTTATTAGCAAAATGGCCATTCGATGTACAACAATAACCAGTGTTTATTGCTTATAACTATTTTATGCTTTTGTAGTTACCATTTTTATGTATATGGCTAATGATTACATATACTAATTTATAGCCATGAATAAAGCAAAAAATACAGAGCCAAAAGCTGCATCGTTGACCTAACAGAGATATTATCATTAAATGAGACACATCATGAAGAAAATATTTATATCTAAGAAGGAAAAGTTAATTGATTTAATGTGTAAAGATTTCCAAATGACCGTTAGATAATTATTAGCCTTTCCACCGTCGATGTTATGTTGGTTTTAATTTTCTTTAATACTATCACAATGACCAAAACTTTTATGCAACGTGGTCAATGTAAGTTTTTTTCGGGATCACTGAGAAAATGAGAACGGTGTAGGTAAATCATATTTTGTATATAATATAACAGTGGAAGTATTTCTTATTTCAATGTAGATACTAATAATATTTTTATTACTAATTCTTAATAAATAGTAGTAAGTTAACCATAACGAACTAATCGTAAAGAAATATACACCGATATGTTTACAGAAACAACAGGAGTTGTATAAGATAACTCATATCATTGCATCATCAGAACTACAGACTTAATTAAGCAAGGATCATACATGTAAGATACATATATGATAGTATATATAGTATATACATATATTTACATATACATACATACATATTCATATAATACATATACATACATACATATACATATATCCATACATCATACTGGAAGATCTTGGCACAATGCTCGATGGCCTCGACAAAGTTTCTCAACAGGTGGGCCTTAAAATGAACATGGACAAGACGAAAATCATGTCGAATGTTCATGTGGTGCCCACCCCAGTATCAGTTGGGAACTCTTGTCTAGAAGTTGTTGAAGAATATGTCGGGCAAACAGTCCAGTTAGGTATGTTCAACTTTGAAAAAGAGGTCAGTCGACGAATCCAACTCGGCTGGGTAGCGTCCGGGAAACTGCGCGACGTCTTCTCGTCCAAAATACCTCAGTGCTTCAAGACGAAAGTCTTTGACCAGTGTGTGTTGCCATTGATGACATACGGCACAGAGACGTGGTTGCTCACTGTGGGCCTCATAAGAAAGCTCAAGGTCGCTCAGCGAGCTATGGAGAGGGCTATGCTTGGTGTATTTCTACGAGATAGAATCAGAAATGAGGAGATCCGTTGACAAACTAAGGTAACCGACATAGCCAAAAGGATTAGCAAGTTGAAGTGGCAGTGGGCGGGGTACATAGTTCGAAGAACTGACGGCCGTTGGGGCAGAAAGGTTCTCGAGTGGAGACCACGCACCGGAAAGCGCAGCGTAGGACGGCCCCCCACTAGATGGAAAGATGACATAATAAAGGTCGTTGGGAGCCGTTGGGTGCAGGCCGCGCAAGATCGGTTGCTCTGGAGATCTATGGGGGAGGCCTATGTTCAGCAGTGGACGTCCTGCGGCTGAAATTATGATGAATGATGGCACATATAATACTCTATAGTACCGCACGACCTTTATCTTGGGAAGATAAAAACAAAGATGCGGTAATTATAATAAATCGGTTTGAATTTGTTAGGTTTATTACATAAATCTAAAAAAATATTAAAAAACACGTAAGACATTCACTAGCAATTTTATCTTTTAAAATGTGCTGTGAGCAAAATCACAGTATGTCGTCATTGTAATTAAGCAAAGAAGGCGTCACAAGACGGAGGGTAGCGTCGACGAGAATGTTCTCGGATCTCATTTCCATGCAAATGAGCAGAGTACTTGTTATACATCCGATGACAGTACATATGCACGCATATACGAGTACTTAATATGATGTAAGCCACACGTACTAATAATTATTATGATCTTTATCTTTATCTTATATTTACCGCATCTACATTTTATAAATACTATAGCATATTTTGATCAAATCGCAAATGCATTTAAATTTAATAAATAACACTATTAACTGACGGTGAATTATAACGTCGTGAAGAAATCTGAACGCTTGATACATGTTTTCAGAAGAGTACCTTGATATTATCAGAAATATAGTACTATTGGTCTTTGAAATCGCGAATATTTCTGCTGTGTGATGGTGTGTAGATATCGCAGATACGAGCATGGGCTGGTGTGAAAAATAAGTCCATGTCTATCCTCGAGAAGAGGCGAGAAGGAAATGAACGTGAAGTGAACACAACTTGTAAAGAAGACCTTAATCTCAAATACGATTAATTTAAGGTCATAATAATTAACGTAAATAGTATTTAAGTATATTAGGGATGGATCACTTACTGCTTTGAGAATAAGAGTAAAATTGATCATTATACTGTTTTTCATAATTATATAATATTATCATTATTAATCCTTCTTTTTTAGAAGTACAATTACTGATTTAAACTTCTAAAATGAAGTGATTATTCTACATTAAATAAATTAAAAAAATAGTAACGTACATATAAATTGTTAAAAAAAAAACATTTTTTCTTTAAATAAAATCTAGCTCACTAATTCAACCTTTGTCGTTTTCGCTCATTTTCAACGTCATCAATTAATTGTAATATTCCCATTTTTAGTTTCCTTTTCTCTTTAGTAGTGAAATTTTTGATATCAGATAGAATACTTTTGAAAAACTGTAAGTCTTCATTAATGTCATTAGTAATTTCTTCTGTACTTACAATATTTTTGGTATTGATGTTACGTTTAGAACTATTTCTTGCAGTTGGAACTTCTATAGTATGTTTTTTATGTTCCATTTCTCCTTTTTGGGAGACACTTGGTTTAACATCAGAATCCCAGTCATCTGAAGTATTAAACTGGGTTAAAGACTCACTCTGGTTGCCAGTTCCGGTATTACAACAACCAGCAATTTTTATGCTTTTGGTACCATTAACATTTTTAATATTATTTATTTCACTCGGAATTTCCAGGATATCTATTTTAAATTTGGTTTCTACATCTTGAGTGAAATTATCTTTGACATCAACTTCCCAATGATCTAAAGGATCACTTTCATTTAAATACTCATTTTCATCACCGTCTCCATAACTAATGCAAATTTCGCGTTTTTTGTTGGTTTGTTCCTGATTAGTTAGTCTGAAATATTATAAAGCAATTAATTACTATTAACAAAATGTTGAAAGAACCATTTCAAATTGAAATCGAATGAATGTTTTAGCTTACCCTCTAGGTTTTATAAATGGATCCAAAAATTGTAGATAATCATATAAGTAATATTTCTTGCACACTACCGTATTCATATTTAATTTGTTCTTGTAACGGTTATACGAGGATCTTATACCTTTCCATTTAGCCTTTAATTCTTCAACTGCAATCAGAATTAACAGAGATACAATCTGGTATTCATTAAAAAATATTCGTGACTACGCTTAGAATGAAAATATGCCACGTTAAAATAATTAACATTTAAAGTAATGATTAAAACAATAATGTCAAGGTCATTTTTTCATATTCATCCAATTGTTATTAGTATTTTTAAGTCGTTGTACATAATTTATCAATGTGCATGAATTCTTCGATTTTAGTCTTTGAATGTATTATTTTTTCGTTAATTATAATAAAAACGGTCGTTTTGTTCTTTGAAACAAAACTTGAAATACCGCACATTAGAAACAGAAAAAATATTATTTATATATTATTATAAAATATTCCAAAATTAATTATGTATCCTATCTATTATGGACCATATTTGTATATTTGGTATTTTTTAGTAACACCAGTTTATTCCTGTAAATTTGACTAATGCCCGGTTTCTGATGTTCCTAATTGTAACTGTTCATTAGCTATTGATTCCATAAAGATAACTGCAGCTTAAACTAAGTTTATCTCATCGTGTGTTTCTGAAATACATTTGTGATTGTTCGACAACTATCTATTCATTAAGTAGATCAATAAACGGCCACTAGATGGAACCTTTACTAATCTCATACTAAAAGTCATCGAAGTATAATTTACTTTAATATATATTCATGGTAAATGTATATACTTGTTTTTATTAATGAACAAAATAAATCGTACGTAGTATAAATATAATTTAATTGTTTACTTAAAATAGTTAAAAGTAAAATATATTAAAATTAATATGCGTATCAAATAAATTTAACTGCAACCGATTTTAATTTTACGGAAAAAAAAAATCGATAATTGTTGTTAATGTGTCAGTCCGATATATCGGGTGTTTAATGTCTGTTTTTGTCAGATCACAACATTTGGTTAGTTAACTGTTTAACTGAACTGAACCAAGTTTAACTGAATTTATCGTATGACGGTGTGTTCAGAAACGTAATTTGATGAGTTATTGAACCGATAGCGCTATGGAACAGAAAAGTAACTACCTCAGAAACCGGCCATTAGTGGTTGAGTGCTTTAATCTTGAGTTTATGTACTATATAATATTATGCAATCAGATATAATCAACATAGGTACATCCACTGCAACACGATGTAAATCTACAATGATTAACTGTGGGTTTCCAGTCAGTAAAATGTTTGGATAAAAAAGGGTTTCTAAACGTTTTTCTGATAATATATTGAACCGTGTTTCCATTGTTATCGACATATTTAACTGAAATTGACCACGGTTCGATATACTATCAGAAAATAGACTTTGAAATATATCTTTGCGAATATTTCGTCAGCGAAACCCTTAAGGTAGCGATATCGCTTGTCATCTCTTGTTCAAATGTAACATTAAAAGTCGGTTATCTAGAAAGCTATGAATAGATCTAGATGTTTTCGAATCGAATCACTCGTATTTGCGTAGCCTCGACAATTTTCATTGTAAATAGATAAACGATATTTCTTGTGTATTTTGGCACAATATTATAATGAAAAAGTTTTTGCAATACACTACTGACTACTTAAAGGGGACCATCATAGGTACTTATGCGTCCTTTTGAATCATCTTTACCTGTGCATTCTTCCCTTAAATCGTCTTTTACTTTTTCCACTATTTTAACCCACGCCCATTCAGCTTGTTGTGATCTGTATCCGTCTAAACTATTATCGTATACCTCTGGATAGGTTTCTACAATTTGGACAAACTTTTTCATTAGATCTTGAAGGTCTCTCATTGTAATTGCACCTGTTAATTTTAAAGTATTATAAATAATTGCATTGTTTATGTTTGTCCATAAATCAAGTTAAAATGGTTGTACACATTGTAACGAAATTTAACACAGAAGTCAATTATGTCGTGGTCTTATATACATGGGAAACGTTTTATCGGTTTGCGAATTGGGCGAGTAAAAGCTAGTAGACAAATGCATAATGTAAATATAAAAGTAATAGTAAATGTATTCTACTAGATACCTAATTGCGAGCTGGAAAAATAATTGTAAAGTCATACGCAACAAGAATGGTTCCCTACGTTATCAAGTTATGACAATATTTTTGCTGCAATCAAGAAAATACTGATAATTTCGTTAAATTTCATAATTATATATCCAACAATATAATAAAAAAATATGTTTGGTTTAACTACCTTGTTTAAATTTATTTTAGGTAAATAAAAATATTTTCTTAATGTTGTATGTAATTGGTCTAAACTAACATGTCATTGTTGTAAACCAGTTTTTGCCTGCGACATCGTTTCCGCCATGTTTTTAATGAAACGACTCGCGTATAATCACTATTATAATATGTTATTTTGTTATATCTAAGTATTAAGTAGACTGATATTTTCATAAAAATAATATGTACAACATGCCTTAAGTTCTATGCCGTCTGCAAGAATAATACGCGGGATTTTATGAAATTAGTAATAATATCGTAGTTATGACAAACCGAACCGAATCAAATTGTATAAAATTTGTACCTATTCATATTGAAAATGAATCAGGTTCCTTTTATTTCCATTTTTGATCAGAAATAGTATGGACTTTCAAATTTGTCCACGAGACGTCATTATCGTTCTGTACCAAAGCACAGATAAGTAAAACAAGGTTCTGTACAGTCTCTTCCACTTCTGTTTTTTCTTTTCACAAGCTATTTTTACAAGGTTGCTTCCGTTAGGTGGATGGCGCGAATTAAAATCATATCTAGCTCATACGAAACGTAGTTTCTTGCTAGACGGTTGTCAAATGCAATTTTACGAGTAAAATATGAGCTCAACGTGTTGACAATGCAGTTTGATTGTATACCTAATTAAAGAGTATTATTATAAAGAAAGTTGTGTTTTACATACCTAATTAATGATGTCAGCATAAGCTAATAACAATTACTATAAATATAAATTCCTGTAGGTATTAGGAAATATGACTTTAGGTGAAAAACACTGTGACCTCACTTACACTCAACTCGTTGAATACTGACACGTGATACGCCACGGCCACGCCGCGCCGCGCTGCGGTATACCTCTCTCACCTTAACTAGGATATAGAAACGAGACGAAACGATGCGGTCTTGCGGCGCCACAGCAACGCGCTGTTGCCAACCCGATATCTGCGTCACGTTGCCTCTTTTGTTATTATTCGCATTAAATACGTTGGCTTGTAGAACAATAAGAAAATATAATCTTTAAGTTCTTAACATTAACGTTTATATTTCATGTACCTGAATATCTGTTGTATTCACTGTATTGACATAAAAATGTTGAACGTTCGGCGCAAAATTGTTAGTGACTGGAACCGTATTGCCCACAGAGTTTAGTAATTATTAGATAACATTTTGCTGTTATTATAATAATTTAATAATAATTTCAAGTAGGACTACTATTTTTATTTTATTTGATTACGTTATAATCCTATCTGATGTTAAATGCTGATGTGGCCGATTATGGTTACACGCTGAACCTAGAATGGAACTGGTTGTTTAATGAATTTTTCCAAAACACTCCATGAGTTAATGATGGTAAAAGATTTTCAAATTGAAGGTGATGATTAGAAAACCCAACTTCGATTGAAAGACTCAGTGTCTGAACCCGCACACCTCTGTCTGAACCACAGTTTCGCTGGTGTAAATTAAAATATAAAAATTTCATAGGTACCTATTTATTTAAATTTTATTAATAACTTTTTTTTTCATGAATGAATGTATACTACATTGCAATTTTAGTTTGTACACTGGCGAGCTCAATGCCCTATGGCATTTTCTTCCAGCTAACCAGCGCGACGATTAGTATTTCATTATTAGCGTTGGTAGTGCTGTAAGAAAATAAATAAATAAAAATGAGCAAATACAAAATATAAAAAGTAGAAAAGTAATAGTTATAGTAAAAAGTAATAGCTTTTGCATATTGAAATGGATGTGACAATAATGATTATGTTTGTGTGTGTTTTGATAAATGCTTTGGTTGAGTAAATTTTAGATAGACATTAATTACCTTCAAAATGCATATTATAACACCTATATTATATGTATACATTTTATAATACTCAAATTAATAAATACATACATTAAAAATCAAATCTAAGCTTCATTAAACATTCTTTAGTCATTCTTACGTTGTAAAATTAGTTTTATTAACAAGATTAGTACTTTGTCTGTTTTAAATTCAAATTAAAAGATATTTTTCTCCATCACTTGATGTTTTAGTTAAATTTTGACTTAACAATTATAAAATTCCCATAACTTAAAAATTAAATGTACTTACTATTAAAACATGACATACATAACAGTTCATATTGTATAAAGTTCCTGCTTCTTAAAGTGGACAAAAAATGAAGTTCCTTTGTTGATTTAATAAGTTTTTTCATTGTTTTTATTATTCGAGAATTGTAAATTTAAAATCAGGTTCCTTTAGTATTTGACGTACATTTTAGTATCAACTTAAATGCAGGTCTCATGCATGGCACACCAGTATCGTTAATGACGTGACATCTGCCGGCGACGCACGTGGCGTGAACACCTTTTGTTTACCGGCCGCTGTCGAACGTTTGCACCCATTTTTTTATTAATATAAGTATTTATTAACTAACACAGTTTTAAGGCATTTTTGTAGTATTGTAATATTGGTGACAAAATACGTTTAATCCAATTAAGTATTCCTTAATATTTTACTCCTAATTCATAGCAATAAACCATGTTCTTATGTCAAGAGAAATAGGGATACGATCGTACAGCAGCTTTCTGCAAATTCGTAGTTTAACTCCTTTTTGTCAGCATATAGAAGATTTATCTGAAAACGCTAAATATGTATTAAAGCGAACACAAATGTAGGTGGCTCTGAAATTTGACTTGCAACATTTAAAGTTCACAAATTTTCATCGGTTTAGTTTTCATTTAGATTCATTAAGTTTACACTTCAGTGATGGAATTATACTTTACAATACTACACATTTTGTACTGTATATATCAACATATTTCAAATTATAAACTTTTTAAACTGTTGTTACGCCCATGTTAATTACTGTAAAAATGGCTGTATTATTGTTCTTTCTTAAAAGCTATTGCTGCCAACAGGATCGCTTCCTCCATACACAAGGTGAAGGTAACACCCGTTATAGCGGAACTCTTCGACGTATCGCATTTCGGGATTAGCCGATGTATATCCACTAAACAAACAGAGTAGTACAGAAATGTATCGGATTGAATAGCGATCACCATAGTTGATAAACCCTTTTCAGTGACACTTCTTTGTTTAGTCGGTTATAAGAATCAACCGGCTGACGTGAGGCTTGCACGACAGCGACAACAATAACCGACAACCGGCAATGGATAAATGGTTTCTCGGTGATCGTCGTTATCTTGGATTGTACTGTCCTAGCCATCAGGTGCACTTTGTTAAGTTACTATAAAAAAACAACAATGTCCACTACCATCATGTGATCATAATGATGTAATCGTTTACATTAAATTAATAATACATGCGTAATATCTAATATCATACTATTAGTATCATGACAACCTAAAGTTCTATAATTATACGTAGGAGACAAAAGAAACTATGTAGGTATATTAAAAGCATCGAATGAGAGCAAGCTTGTAACTCGTCTTAGCAATTGGTCGACAGGTGAACACAAGACAGGTGGACTAAACAAAATTATTAAACTATAAACAACAACTTACATTGCAATATTTGACGCAAGTTTTGTTTTATTATAAATAAAAGAAGTATAACGCACATTTAGAAAAGGTCAGTCCTAAAATAATTTTAATTACATGTTTGCGATACCTAACTAATGGGACTATCTAATGATCAAAATTAGACTCGTTTGACTCGTCCGTTTATTAAACAAATATATCTAAATTATTCTTCAGACTTGGTTATGTTTAAGTAATTAAATAAATATTAACGAGTTACAGATTGTTCGGAAGACCTCTTCGCTCATAATAGTGACATAAAACATGAAGCTAAAGAACAAAATATGCTACATTAGAACATAGAAGTGATAAAATGATTACTCTACAAATTAATCATAGAACAAGTAAACTCCTGTATTCAAAACACACGATCTTCAGTGACAACTTTTCCAAGTCAAATCATTTTAAATTTATATTAAAATATCCATCTAATCGACGTTATATTCACTTCGAAAACAATACAGACATATGTTCAACACCTTTCATAAACCAGTCGTATGAAGGACATCCGCTTTTTGGTGGAATAAAAAAAATCGAGTTCGACATTCTCACAGGAACCACCGCGTATCCGGTGCGCGGGCGCAGAATGAAAACGATCATTTGTTAATGTCGGCCTATTGGCCCACCAGGTAACCAAAGTTTGATTTTGTGCAAACCTAAATCTGTCAATGTCATTCACAATGAAACATTTAGAAATGTAGACAATTACAAGTTATTAAAATTGTGCCATTGTGTCAGAGATCTCTAACAAAAGTACTAATATTCCATTCTTGTTTATTCTGATGTTAATTTAGACTTTGTTTCCTTTTAATCTAACTAATATTATAAAGCTCAAAAGGCAAAAGACTTGTATGTTTAAACAAGCTAATCTCTGTTTAATCAAAATAATAACTACCAGTCAGATTTAAAAAAAAAATTGTGAATTTTATAGCCTACTTATTGGAGATGGTTATATGTTATATAACTTCACACAGCGACTCGAAAGACCGGAGCAGTACCTAACCATGAAAGTCAAACTACGTAGAAAGCTGTTTTTTTAATTGATATAGGTTTAGCATTATGGCTACAATGTCGTGACCTTAAATTACGATGCAGCCCAAGATAGAAACACGCTAAGCCTAGTGGAAGACTGGCTCTCAAGTGCGACTGCCGGAACACACCTATTAGTGTTTGATGACAAATGTTCAACTTGAGTGTGGTATATACCAGACAGGCATTAGAAAAACCCTACCACCATGCTATGGTTTCATCACCGAAAGCTCAGGCTCATTGCAGGGATTCGAACTCACGTCGATCGACGCGATATCCGTCCATAATACCAATGGGCCATCATTGCTTCAGGCAAGTTCGAGAAGTGAGAACAATGATACGCTACACGGACGAATTGGAGAGTTGGTCGAATAAATTTAACAAGGGTGAAACCGAGGAGTACAGTTAGTTTGAACATAAAAAAGATTTATAGATATATTGTATTATTTTGCAAGTCTTTTAAAACAATTTACGTTAATAATTTATGTTCTTATGAACATTGATTTATCTTACATTTCATTACCACTGAACTCATGAATAGCTTTCATCTTCAAAAGTAGTGCAACCGTATTCATGTGTCAACTGTCTACCAAAAATAATGTAAGAACTCTCTATAGAACGGTATGATGACCTCTAATCTACATACATACAAATGACTTCCACGCATGGACAACAACAATAATTTGAATGTTTTTTACAAACGTACCACTGCGTACCTTAATATAACAAACCTCACCTATCCTCAAGTCACAAGGTTTTAAATTGTACGATGTGAAGTCGAAGTCGGGCTTGAAATATGGCGGTATGACGTTTGGTAATAGTTTAGTGAAAGGCTGGATACGTGAGAAAACCAACGCCTATTCTAACAATGCCATATTTTGCCGTCACGTGGGCTAGTGATCGATCTGAGTAAATATTTTATTCACACCAGAGCGGTGCCAGAGTATGTTATAGTAATCACACGCTAGACAGATTTCGGTTTGTTTGAAATTATAAATTAGTAGAAACAAAATATTGTTACCGTTAAGTTCGAGTAAGCATTTGCTTTTAAATGTTTTTCTTTTATACTACAAAGTTGGCAAACAAGCATTCGACCCGCCTGATGGTAAGCGGCTACCGTAGCCCATAGGCCCTTGTAATAACATAGTTCATCATCACTAGCGCATTCGTGACCTTGAGCCCCCTATCCCAAGAAGATCTGGAAACCGTACTCACCACAGGAACAACACAAGGTTATTTGGCTACGATCTTTTGTATGGTGCAGTTATTCCACCACTCGGGCTGCCAAAAGTAGAGAGAAATCTCCAAATAAATTTCTCTGTGCCCTGCCTATCTTTAATCTTAATATAATCATAATTCTTAGAATGAAAAATATTTAAGTACTTCACTAATTCCCACTTCAAACTAATTTGCTTGGAGGTGACCGACTGGATTGCGATCACCGTACACCAGGTGTAATAACACCCGTCATAGTGACACAAATAAGCGTGTCGCGTTCCGAGATCAGCCGGTGTATATATTTATTATCCAGTGAGCCAACCAAGGTGGTAGGCTGTACGCAACTGGGTCACGACCACCATGCACGTGGTGATTAATACGTCACTGACTCTCTTTTGGTTTGTCGCATTTTGGTATCAGTCAGACTCATTCGACGACCGACAAGATGAATTACCAATATCTCTTAGGACGCCGTATTGTGTAAGCATATTACGTATAGCGTCGCCTCTCCGTCGTAGTACAATAAAAAAATTAGTTTACTGTTATATATTAAGGCCTTAACTCACACGAAATCTATCGTATAAAGTTATTCTTATAGACAAATGTAACATCAATCAACCAACTAAAACAGAATAGTTTCGGAAAATAACAGTTTACCCTGTCAGTTTATGAATTTGTAAGTTCAAGTCTGACATGCTTTCAAACGGAAGGAAAGTTTGCATTTTGACGTCATTGGTAGTAGACATGCGATCCTATATTTAACATTTCATTGTGACCCGCCCTAACTTGACCTTTCAGGCTCGAGGACTGTCTTTTTATTTATTATATTCTTTGAAGGACGTTTTGTCTTCGTGTATTTCCGATATGGCAATGTCAGCTAGAACTACTTAGAGTGGTTATGATTAATTTAAAAAAATGTATTTACTTAAATACGCACATAAGAAATTATATTCCTTTCATGTAATAACTCTAAAAATTTTATCCCGCGAGCCAAAATCAAGACGAAGTTCTATAAATAAATATTATGTAATTTTAAATAAACCGTTAAATACATGTTGCTTTGATCATATAACAAGACAATTTTTAACCAAAGGAAACCAACTTCAATGATTTTGTGGAGTTCCCTGGTGTATCTTCGAAGTTGAAGGTCCAATGCCAATTAAATTAAAATAGGACCTGACCACCCTTGAGGTATTATTCGCTTTCAAACGAAAAACGAATCATCCAAATAGGTTCTAAACAAAGAAGTTAGGGCTAAACATTCATTAAAAAAAAACATTCGTATTGAGTGACCAGACGGAAGGACGGATCCTTTTTAGTCTGTTTTAAAAGTGAGTAAAATGAATTTACATATTTGCAATGATGGCTAACTTGGTCATGTCACACTTCGCACATAATGCGCGCCCAGCTCTCAATTTTACCCATTATAAGCACGCCAAAAAAATTATCTCAAAAATCTCTAGTGAAAGAAGTAAGTTAGTCAGTCTTCTGCATAATTTAGTAATCAAGAATTTATTTTCTAATTATATGGCTAAACGAAACATTGAGGTCTTGTACAAAGTTTAAAAAACAAACCACCCTACCTTTCGCACGGTAAGTTATTCGGGATAAGAAACGAAGAATAAGGAATATTGGCGTGGTAGGACTAGATAACGGGGTCGCTATGAAGACCATCACGCACAAGGTCTATCTACACTAAACACAACCAATGATATCTACTTTGTCACACAGCTCTGAGAACTGCAATTCTTATTCAGCAAACTAAAGAATAGTGGTTTCCATTTTAATATTTGTAGCCATGACTGCGACCGGTGATTATTAAGATGCTCATCTCTCAACGGTATACTTCGACTATATTTTACTTAGATAGATAGATAAAGCTTTTATTCGCTGACCATAGGCATCAACATACATAGTATTAATAAATGACTTATAAACTAAAGTAAATAATTAGTACATATATTTTCAACAACCAGTTTGTTTTTCATAATTTCTCTCCAACATAGGCCTCCCTTAGTTCCTTTCACGCACTTCTATCTTGAGCTAACCTTCTCCATCCCATTGATAGATCGTCTTCCCATCTCTTTATTTGACATCCTCTTTGTATTTTCCCGTTTCTTAAGTACCATTCCATGATGTCTTTCGTCCATTTACCTCTGTTTGTTTCATGATGTGTCCAGTCCAATTCCACTTCAATTTATTAATTTTTTTGGAGACATCGTTTACCTTCAAATTCTTTTCCTTATTCTTGAATTGGTCCACCGGTCTTTTAACCTTATATTTAGCATACTTCGCTCCATGTGATATTGGCAGTATGCAAGTTTTTGGTTGTGTTTTTTCGTAGCATGCCAAGTTTGACTTATAATCAGATAAATGAATTTAATAATGTTGAGGCCATATAAAAAAGACGGTTTTTTAGTTATTTTATCATTTTTTTCGAAATGCACTAGTTAGTGGTTTTAGGCATATTTAAGAGGACTACACAAAATTTACAAATTAAAACAAAAACGGCAAGTAACAACAATTATTTATAACGTAGTTTTTAACTAAAAAACTTTCAATGTAATTTGAATATTAGTTTTTATTTTTCAAATTATCCACATGCAAGTTCTTTAGAATTTATATAGTCATTCATTCTTATTTGCAATAGCTTTATAAATAAATCTTGTAGATACTTTACACTAAATAATTAGGTGTTTATATGTATAATAATTCCATCAAAGTACTGTGATATATCCATGGGTAATAAAATTCCGTTTGCAGTAAAAAAAATATATGCACTCAAAAACAAAATTTTAAAAAGTCATTATTAGCCCAGGATATGTAATTAGACTTTTCACAGCTGTTCTTCAGTCGCAGTTCGCAGAAGACTTTTCATCGCTTTATTTCGTATAGATCGGAAGTGGTGTGTGTGGTAAAAATATTAATGTGGATTTGCGTCTTTGGAATTCCAAAGAACATTGAAGCAAAGCATTTAAACAAAATTTACAACAGTGCAGCTACAATTTTTTTTTACATATACATACTTCTTTAAATACGTTAAAAATTGCGTACACATTCTAGAAAAAAGTCTATACAATATTCAGTAGCTTGCTAAGTTTCTTGCTTTATTGTAGTAAAGTTAGCCACACTGGATGTTATGCTTCTCATAAAATAATATTTATTCTAAGCATAAGTATACGCATAACAATTATTTTAATTATTTCACAATTTATTATATATAGGTTTACAGTTTGCAAAAACTTAAGCTAGATTTTGTAAATGACCGGGGCATAGTTTTAATACTAGAAATAAACACAAGTTTGTCATCCTTTCTTTTACATTTAGTAGGATCACTAATATTTTGTTAGGTAATAGTGCAAGGTTCCATAACATATTACCAATTTGTCAGACAATAAGTTCAATGTCTATGTCAAGCAGGTTTTACTGTCGGAGATAATTTATTATAGGGTGGATTATTATGTGAATGATAGTGATGTCTACAGTTGACTCATATCTGTACATCCACTAAAAATAATAATAATTTAATGTATATATTATTTACAAAATAAAAAAAAAGATAAACCCTGTCGAATTTCTTGCCAGTTCTTCGCGATGACCGGAATGTTTCCAAACCGGTGTTGTTAGTATTTTAACTTTCAGAAGTCTTAATTGAAAGTAATTTGAGTCGTCAAAACAGAATCAAAAATTTAGCAAATCTTCAACAGTTTGTTTGCGCTACGGACATCACTTAAATAAATTCACAAAACATAGAAATAATATACAGTTTTTACAGAAAATAAATTAGACCGATGGTCAAACCTTTTAGAATACTTAAAAAACTATATTAGTATATTTCTCGCTTACTTTGTAATACTCAAAGTATGTACGCAATTTATAAAACATTGTAACAATAAAACATCCTTTCAGATATAATGTAGCCACAGCCATAAATATGAAGTTTACCTCTTTGTAATATTAGTATATAAGTTGAAAATCCTGTTAGTAACCATTACAGTACACATTTGATCCCTCTTGTAGTATTTGAATATTTTATACAAGGCTACTAACTCACCTAAGAATATTCAGAGATTGTTATTATAACTTTTTGCGTCAACCCTTAATGCACGTAAGCGGCACGTATGTCCGCGCGGGGTGAACGAAGTAGATCGAAAATAAAAACCCCCCTCGAGTGGGTCTGCGCGTCTCATCCCCAAACATATTACGGGAATGTTGGTAGGTCGGGGTTCCGGACCTTTCTTTTTTATTATAAACAACCGCAGACGTTTTCTATATTTTGACTAATATAGCATACCATCACTAAGAATTAAATAATATTGTCTTAGATTTATTTTTGTATTGTTTAAGTAGTTTAGTATAGATATTTATTATCCCCCTACTTGCCGAAAGAGGGTGCTCTGCTCCGTTTTGTCAGCCAGTGCACCTTCATCTATACCTACTTTAAAATCTATTTGACATTATTCTAATTAAACGTTTTTTTAAATTTTTCTTATCATTCCAGAAGTGTTGTATGATATGACACTAAATTTTAAAAAATATGTCCAGTAAAGCTAGTTATGAAAGCAGAGGTGACTCTCAGTAGTATTTCCATAACAGCTTTTGAAGGCGAAAGAGTAAATGTAATCTAGTTTAAAAATAATCTTTTATTTTTAAACGAACTTTCACGCTATACGACCATAACAGTGAAGTTAAAGAAATAGGGTTGCGATACTGTAGCAACCAATAAAGAGCACCTCTATGAGGTTAAAACTTTGACTCTAATTTCTGCCTGTATAGGAAGCATAGGTTAAATGTAATACATTATTGTAACGCTTTCGTTACAACAGAAATATCACTGCTACTAGCAACTACTCTGACATGTTAATTTTTTTTATAAAAGCTGAACAGGTAAAATAATGCTTAAAATAAAATTTAAACAATATAAATATGGTATGGTATGGTTATTGTATGAATAAAATTAAGTTATAAACAAAAAGCTTTATAATTAATAGAAAAAAAAGCATTCAATATAACATAGTTTACATATGACCAACAATAATGACGTTACTCCAAAAAAGTAATATCGGAATACGCAATAAAAAGAGAAAGAAGATTTATTTCAACAGTGCTTGCACAATGATATTTGACCTCGTTTTATTAACAGTTAACGAGATGATATTAAAAAAAAAATCTAGATATAATATAAACTTTTTTTTTAGAACTGACTATACTGCTAGCCATAAGGGTCCTAGAGCCTCGGACGGCTTTTAAAGCTTCACCGTGACTTGGGAGCGAGCGCTTAAGGCACTCAGCTGCCAAAGCGTTGCAACATGCTCAAGGGTGTCAAAGTAGCCGAATCTAGGCTTGGGCTGTTACCGTAGTTCAATTAAGTTGCGAACTAATATATATATGTATATGTTAGTTTAGGTCGAATTTTCTACGGATAGAGAATTAGCCAGTTCGCAACTTATTTGAACTACGGCAATATATATGCTCCAGCCTCTTGGGAGGAAGTAAGGAATATATGTCTATATATTTAGTGATTTGTCAATTTTTGTCTAAACTAACTAGTACAAAAATAATAATAAAATGTTTCTCACATAACCTATGTACCTGTGTGGTGTTCACTAGTGTGATTATATGAACATATATCATCGGTAATATTACTCACTTTGGACTGACTTTACAGGACAGAGAAAACGAAAATGATTAGCTAGGTATATGACATGTATATCATGCTGTTATATCAGTAGTAAAATATATATAATGTTATACAAATTAATTCTAAATGTGGATCTAAGGTGAAAATAAGTAGACATAATTTGAGCTTTTGCCATGAATGATCCAGACCAAGTTTTTAAGATAGAACATTTGCAGTATCTCCGACGATATTACTTTTATAATTGTTTAAATAAAAATGAAATACGTAAGTGGAATCTAATTAAATTATTAGAAAAGAAACAGTACTTCTTACTATTTTCTTATAATGTCTTGGAATTTTTACATAGAAAAGGTAAATAAAATGAAGATAGCCGTGAAAACGAATGTGAACCGTATCAACAGTTTTCGTTCACGGCAGCCTCCGAAATGGCTTTTCTATTCAATTTTCGATAGAGATTTTTTACCTACCCGCAGTTTTGCGTACGGCGGAACCAATAAATCTTTCGAGGTAAGGGGCGAATTAATCAGTTGACTAGTTCGAAGACTAGTCACACAACAAGCATATGTTTTCAACGTGATATGTGCTCAAACCACTACTAGACTGAGTTTATATTAGACTGAACGTTCCCTTTTATTTACAATTCGCTAGGTAAAAATAAGAAGTGGAAATAAATAGTAGGGCCTTCGCTGATACACTTCGAGGAGATTAAAGCGTTCTGGCGGTTTGGAATCAACGGTGAGATATAAATTAGAAAAGTACATGTTACCTTTCATTACTCAAACATTCAATAAAAACCGTAAAAAACTATTACATACTGTTGATTTCATACAACATTTATTAAATAATACCAACTTCCGTTATCAGACCGTTATCAGTATTATATTGTAGCGGAAGTTATTTGGGCACGCTGTATGTGCATAGTTTTGATAAACAGGAATTGTAACATAAAGCATTGTTGAATCATGTTGGGGGCCAAGCCCGGCTAAGCTGTAAAAGCAGTCTAAGACTACAGGGCCATTATGACTAACAGTATAGTCAGTTTGAAAAAATAAAAAAATGGGGACAATATTGTTTAAGGAATAGAAGTGTACAAGTGTAAAGATTTTACGCTGTTGCTCTGAAACTAAGCCTTACGCTTACGCTGAATATAGTACCTAAGTCTAAAATATTCGTCAGTCATTCCACTCGTATATGTATATTTAAAGTAATTCATGTTAAGAATAGATATTTTTTGAAAAGTAATATATTTATCAATCGTCAACTTCATATCTACTCTTGACTAGGTTTAATCTAAATCAAACGTGAGCCTGTGTATAATAAAATAATAATCCTAAGTTATAAAGCGAAAAAATACTTGATTAAAAAGCCGAAATTTAAAAGCTGTGTTACTCGTCCCATTAGGGTTAGGGCGGGTGGTCTGGGGCGGGCGGCGATCGGACGCAAATTAATAAACAATCCACCCAAGGACGTAAACCACGAGACATTTAAGGCATATCGTTACACTTATTCTCCATCAGTATATACTAGAGTTCGTTAACAAACTAATAAAAAACAAGTGAACAGTTCACTCGCGGTAAAAGTAAAAAAATCTTCTTTGAAATCTCCATTTAAAAATCTTAAATCAACGAGATTCGGACTATCGACCGCTCGTACTGTACATACAACAGTGTGTACAAGTCTGGTCGTCACACCGCTAGGCCAATTCGATAACGATCATTGTCGTGAAAATCAGGACTAGCATTAACCGTATATAATGAAATCTATCTCATTCCCGGGAAGGCTAAATCCTACAGATGTATGTCTTTGTCTCTTTTTTGTGGCGCTTTTTCTTTTTATCTGATTACAGCGGTACTAAAAAAGTTTTAACTTCAAAAAGTACATTATAGAACATGATCGTCGTGAACAAATCCTCAATTCGCTATAAAATGACGTCGAGTGTTCCCCGTGCGGCCGAAGAAACGTTGTCATTCAAAATCAGACCACGTGTACAATATTTCATCATCAGGAAGGGTGGAAGAGTCGAGGCCCGCACCCTGTCTTCTCCCGTCCCACCTTGCTCGCACTCCCCGTCCGACCCAAAAAGTCTATCTGCACTTGACACGGGAGGAAACGGGACAGATTAACCGTAGTGAAGGGAACAAAGCTAAATATGTTTCAAGCTGATACTTACCCCCGTACAGTACACCGAGAATTTTTAGAAGTATCACTTGAATTCTATAGTGCCTAAATAAAATCGCTGCGAATATAGTGGTAATTTTGAAATATTATTAATTTAGACAATTATGAGCTTGCCAATAAATAAAGTATATTATCAGATTTTTTAAATTTTTGTTGCTTTTTAACATTCCATAAAGCTTTTATTAATTTTTACTGTATACTTATAACTATAACGTATTTTAGAGAGCCTACCTCTCACAGATACATTCCTTTGAAGATTTCCCATTAATTGGGACAACCTAACTGATGGAATAACTCCTCCACCTTACATATATTATTGCAGCCAAATAACTTTGTGTTGTATTCCTGCAGTGAGTAGGGTTTCCTGAGCTCCTTGTGGTAGGGGGTTCAAGGTCGGCAACGTGCTTATTATACCCATGAAGCGGTTCGTAAGGTTGTTTGTCACCTTAGTTGTATCAAAAAATAAGGTACTAGCTGTACCTGCAGACATAGCTCTGCTCTCACCGGTATAGCTCGACCACAGTACCAGCTAACGTAAATATAAACTATCATCTCGGTAAGACAAACATAATAAGTGAATATTAGCTCAATCAGTCAAGTCGTTCAGATATTATAGCATCACGAAAAACACCCACAAGATTTTTATTTATAGATTATAGTATATTTCATTGAATAATTAATTTATAAATAATTAGTTTCTGTATTTCCATATTATTATTATTTTAAACATTTTCAATTACCAAAAACAGTAAAACTTAATATAAACTGAAATTATTTTACATATTTTAAAATTAATTATCATTGTTTGCCTTAAAAGGAAGATAAAGATATAAACATTCAAATTAAGTTACCTCGAATCAATTTCGCTCACAGAATAATCTGTTTTTCTGCATATACTATGTTCGGTATAAAAGTTATACAATGCTGAAAAAGGATGGAGGAATGAAATGATGGAACCATTTTCAGTCTACGGTGAGATACCCACGCAAACTTACGCAGCTGAACCCGTGTTCACAGGCCGTTTTCACACACACACCATCAGAGGGCCGGTGGCGTGAAAAGTTTGAGCAGTAATTTATATGACGGTTTTAAATAATTACTACGCGTTTTCGACTCAATTTGCAGATGAGCCTACGCGGTATCGTTGTTGGTGACGTTTATTCACATTACCCTCTCGATACGATTTATGTTTGGTGATGTCACTGTATTCTTTTCAGTGATTGTCATATTGGTGTCGATACATAACAAACGAGCTTAAGTCCACTATAACGCATTTTTGAAAATTTATTTTTGAGTCTTATTACGTTTGCCATAAACAACATCTTAATATTGATAACATTAAAGACCATCAGTTCACATAGAAATATGGGTCAAAATATTCAATTTTATTTCAATACTGCCTAAGTTTCAACACCAGTGTAAATCAAATTTACTAAAATCCAATCCGGCCAATCATAAACAGTTCTGCGCAGTGTCATGGCTGCCATTACTGTCACTAGCTCACGGTGTTTGAATTTTTTTTTAGATCTGACTATACTGTTAGCTTTAGGATACCTGGAGCCTATGAGTCAACATAATTATATTTTGCATACTTAATATAGTTTTGAAATCTATTATACAGAAATGACCAAGAAACAATACTAGAAGGGAGCAAGCTTTTTCAAAGCATTATTTTGTCACAAGTTATAAAACTAAAGAATAATAATTTCTTTGTGTGTCACTGCTTTTTGCAATATTAAAAATGAAACTGGGTCGAATCAAAAGCGTCACAAATCCATCAGAAAATTGTGAAGGAAATCGATAAGGAATTTCAATGTCTAAAAATTTACTGATGTCAAAAAACTTGGACAAGCTTCAAAGCATTTTGGTTAAGCTCGGAGCTCGTAAGGATGTTGTGTAGTAAAAGACATAAAAGTTCATAAAAGTTATGCATTTTTTATTTTTAAGTAATACCTTTATTGTTCTTTTTTATTATTTCACTAGTAGGTATATACAAGATTTTCCAAATCTATAAAAATATTTTAATTTAGGTAATGTCTCATAAATTACCTTAATGACGAAATTTCAGTGATGAAATAAAAGTTGATTTCTATTAAATATTTTGTTTTCATGAATATTATTTTTTTCCTACCTGAGTACATCCCTTGTTTAGTGTGTTATTTCAAACTAACCAAAGTCCGTTTGTGTTATTTCATAATTGCTTATGTACGATTAATGTTTTTTTTTTTCAAAGTAACCCAATTTCTGATAGTAGTCATCAAACATGCCTAAGTCCGTAAAATATACCAGTTTTTCGTAAATTCTTCCTGTTTTTTTTTTACTTTTTTATACATAGTATCGCCCTTGGTATACATTACGAAAGTTTAGAAATACTACCATCCATTTATGTTAAAATAATGAGTCGTAAAGCAGTAACATAATTTTTTCTAAAATAGTTTATCTGTGACTTAGGGGTATTTGTAATGATTCCTACATTTTAAAACGTTGTTTATTAATATCATAAGTATTTATAGCAGTATTGTGGATACAGATTTATTTAGTCCGTCCCGGTTATTGACCCTTAATATTAATGGAATGTCCGTTAGGTTAGACTACGTATCTATACATAACTACATTTAGTACGTTACTAGAGACGGTTGGCACACGCCCGACTATTTTATGCGACGTAAATCTATAAGCGAAGCGTATTTGGAAAATCGGTTTCCATGAAAAATGTTTTTAATGATAAACAATTTTATAATAATACGACAAAGTTACTACACTGTACATGATAGTAAGTACATCAAGCCTAGGTCCGTTCCTCGGAGTAAAACCCTTGAGTCTGGGAGCCGCCCGAGAGATACAGGTGCCACTACACTTGCAAGGCACTCTGTAAGAAGCCTTTTTTAATGCTAGTTAGTGTAGATTATATTTTCAGATCACTAAATACATATCACATGTTCTTTCCTTCCTCCCAGGAGGCCGGGACATGTATATATGTATACGCTAGTTTAGCTCGAATTTTACGGATAGGGAATTAGTCAGATCGCGACTTATTTGCAATCGCGACAACCGCCCAAGCCGAGGTCCGGCCACTTTGGCACCCTTGTGCGCGAGTTGTCCAAAAAAACTTTCACAGCCGAGTGCCTTAAACGCTCGCCACCAAGTCCGGTGAAGCTGTAAAAGCCGTCAGAGGATCCAGGACCCCTAAGGCTAACAGTATAGTCAGTTCTAAAAAAAGTACAATCCAAAAACAACAGCCACCATTGAGAGATCAGTAATCTATCGACGGTAATCACTATCATGGCGGCCTTAAAGCCTGGTGGCAACTGGATATATACTGGCTGATCGCAAAACGCGACAAACAAAGAGTCAATGTGCATAGTGTCCGAACTCAGTCAGGTACGCGATCCCATCGGACACAATTGTCATATCCTACAAAGCACAGGTAGAAATAAAATAGCCAATTTCAAAGTGCCTTTTTTCATACTACAAAGGTGACAAAGAAGCATACGGCCCATCTGATGGTAAGTGGCTACCATAATACCATAGCTATCAACCAGCGCGTTGCCGACCTTGAACCCCCTACCCCCAAGGAGCTCTGAAACCCCAACTCACTGCAGGAATAGGTACAACAACGTATAAATAATACTTCGAAATAATAAAAATAATAAGAACACACTTATTAAAAACATTTCAGTTGGTAACTTAAAAAATTAACATATAAATATTATTCATTTAAAAGACTATAAATTTTGTTGTAAATTATCCTCAAATCATTAAATCACACAATAATTAAATCACCTCAAATAATCATTATTTTTTAAACAGGAATGTCAATTTATATTTTAATCACTGTAATGTGAAACTTGAACCCTTTATAGTATTTTATACAACAGGTAATTTAAAATGACCCCGTATTTTCAGCTACACAAAAGATTCTTTACTTGAATTGCCATCTGCTTGAGAATAGATTGCTTGTCAATAAAAATGTAAATTCGCCGCTTCAGCTCCCAGCTAATTCATTTCCCAGTGGAAAATCCGGGAGCGCGTCACCGGAGATCGATCGGCCGTTCACTTCGATGTTATTTTTTTCCTTTTTTTCCCATATATTGACCAGACATACGTTTATTTTGCATACAACGTTTGACTACGACAATAGTAAAAATGCTCCCATTTTCCTCCAGCTTTTTACCGAGTTTCATACTCTTTTTTATACATTCCAAATGTTAACGTCTTTTACGATGATTTATAGAGGTCCAACCCCATGAAAGGGATGAAGAGGCTTTCACTGGACTCGATAAGAATTCTAATACGGCTTTGTTACAACGACTATTGTGTTGATTTGCGATGGCATTTCGCAAAAAAATCCTAAAAAATTATACCATAAACAAATCGACATCAATTTACAAAGCTGCACGTAAGCAAAAAATCGAAATACGCAAATTTGATCCAAAACCTCGGGCTTGGCGCTCACACTCTCGCGGTGATACGCTTGACACCCTAATCAAATAAGTACCTTACACTGGGACTATTTTAAAAACACTCTAAATTGACTCTTATCCTTTTGTATTAAAGTTCACATTGCAGTTTATAGATGGAGTCTGACTAGCTTCCGCATAAAACGTATTTGTAGGAAGGACGACCCAGAAAATGGGTATAATATACTCACACTACCGCCGCTTCCTCGCCTTATTCTCCCGGCGCGTCCCCCAGGAGTCTGCAGAAATTTATATAACAAGCTATCTCGTCCGGGCTCGGTTATTGTCGAGGAAACACAGCCTCAGACATTATTTTTAATTAAACACAAGTACTGTCCGCTAACGCCCCTCGAATCGGACTGAGATGTCCCTCCCACTCAATTCAGAATTTCTTTTTGCATGAAAATCGTCAAACTGACAGATTTAAACATTTTAGTATAACAACATGTGAGTATGCTCTACCTTATTAGCATAAGGACGTAAGTTAGAACTTGTTTATACTGATTTAAGTCCATCAGATAAGACATCAGTCTTAGGTGCAGTATTATTGTTAATTACTTTTCTATCATTTATATGATACAGACGAAGCTATAGAAAACCGCAGCCAAATAACCTAGTGTTGTATTTTTGCGATGAGTAGGGTTTCCAGAGCTCTTTCAGGTAAGGGGATTGAAGGTCGGCAACGTGCTTGTGATACCTGTGGTATAAGCGTCCATAGGTTACGGTAGCCGCTTACCATCAGGCGAGCCGAGCTTGTTTACCACCTTCGTTGTTTAAAAAAAAAACAAACAATTTTTGAAGAAATACTTTTAGACGCGTTTTTAAAGTGTAAAATTGAAAGTTGCCCGCGTATCATTTAACGAAAAAGCGACATGATAATAATGTGAATTCATGTTACTGTTTTCTTTTCAGTGTCTAAACATAACTTTTACGCTGTTGTATATACATTATGTTAATTTGATTGAAATAATGTTAATTGTACAATGTTATTGTTCAATTAATAAAATATACGCGCGTACATGGTACACATGGTTTTTTTTTTAAATAATATAATGCACAGTTCTGGCAGACAAAACATTACCAGTTATTTATCCATTACCTTAATTTTTGGATAGTTTTAAGCTAAATTAGGGTAAGCATTAACTTTCGATGATACATATTGCAATGATTTAATTAAACACAAGCTGCGATCGATTAATAAACATTAAAAAATCTTTAAAAAATAACTATATTACTAAAAAACAAATAACAAATTTATATTATTTACTCGTTAATTAACATGAAACTCTTCCTGGAATAGTATTACTGTTTCATGTATTTAAAAATCGGGTCTTTTAAACAATTTCTCATTCAATCACGTAAAACGAGTGGGGTGAGCCTCCCTCCGTCCGATATTCATGTCGGTCGACGTAACCCGCCGCTACTACGAGTTCAATGTTTATTTATACGAACTTTACTCGAAAATAGCTGTTTAACCTTCCAAGTTGACTCGACGACACCGGGACGCCCGCGCCGCGCCGGCCGTTCGGTTTCAATGTGAAAAGTGATATGAAAAATCTTTTTGACGTATTTCTTCATATGAAATGTATAAATAAAAAAACGAGCCAGTAAATCTAAATTATAATAAGTATTTGGGAAAAATGCTTTGATAATAAAAGAAAAATAGCCATTCCACTACATAAAAAAAAATGTTACAAAACTATATTATATTATGATGAATGGGCGGTGTTATATCAGCCAATAGTTAATCATTGGTTTGTATTATATTTAGCGAAATTTGTAACGGCCTGTTCTTCGGTTGTTAATCTGTTAACTATTATATATATATTATAAATCTGTAGTTCTGCCTGTACGTGTAATATTTATCAAAATTTCCTAATAGACTTTCTGTATAAATATACTCTGAATGCCATTACAAAAAAAAATCTGTATGTATGTTTGTATTACCGGATTTAACTCAAAAACGCCTCGATCGATTCTTATGAAATTTAGTACACGGGAACCTTATGTCATTAGTCAATTAATACGCTATAAAGGTTTTCAATAATACCTTAAAAAATCGTAATTTTTTTATTAATTCCTAACCGATTTTGTTAAAATTCCATACACTGGCTGTATATGTCATTCAATAATCTTGACTACAAGAATTGTCAATAATAATTTTTGAAATCGTAAAAAAAAGTTACGTGTTTATTATTTTTAACCGAATTTCATGAAATTTGTACACGAAAAGTACATGTCATTTCCCAGTTGATAGGATAAATAAATTGATAAATCAATCAATCAATCATTATATCAATAAATCAATCAATAGCTAAAGTGTCAATAATATGAGTAAAAATAAAATCACGGGATTCAAATAGTTACCACATAACCAACGCGTACGGATTCATGGGGACATCGCTAGTAGTAATATAAAGTCGTAACTAAAACAAATCCTATAGAGCAATGATTTAAAGAAAAGACAGCAAACGCTACTGCGCGCGAGTTTTCGTTACACGCAGAAATCGATCTCGAAACCCTTGTCGTGAATGTTAAGTATAACTGTATCTGCAGCTATAAACCAATCAAATCGTTGAATAAAACTATAAAGTTCTAAAGTATCAATTAAAAATACTCTTTCAGACAATCTCGTTATCTAAAATAATTTGTAATACTTTTACACTAAGTAGTTATATTATAAACGTCGATAATGATGACATTAAATTATGAAAGGGTTTTCAAAATTATTATAAGTCTTCTTCTTCTTATCTTTATCCCTCCTAAATAGAGTTGGCACAACATTATTTTTATCTTCCATTCTTCTATAGTAATTATCATCTCAACATTCACACTCTTTCTTAAATCATAGCTAAGAAAATTCGCGATCAAGTTACCTATAAAACAAAAAGAAAACTAAATTAAAATTGGTTCAGCCGTTTGGAAGCTAAAATTCCACAGGCAGACACAAGGATAATCTCTTTGTTTTCTTTGGGGTTTAAAAAGAAGTAGAGATTTTTGAATTATAGATTGTTATAAGTATTCATACGTAATTCCACAGTCACTCGAGGCGACAACTTGTGAATAGTTAGATAAAATACATTTTTCTTTAACTATGTAGATAATGATAAAGATTCTCGACACAATTAATAACACACTTAAATAATCAGAACAGCGCACCCGTTGTCGTAGCTTAGGGGTGCGGAGAGGCCGCTAAACCGCCTACTCATCTTCATCTACGCCGCACTTATTTTTATTATCCATAAACTTATTTACCGGTTACGATATCTAACTACATAGACAAATGCTGAATACTTCTGAATTTTTTATTCATTAATACAGAATTTTCATTATCAGCCCTACTTAAAAGATAATGAGTTTAAAACTAATCCGCAATCCTAAACAACACAATATACATTTAACAAATATATTGAAATACTAGCGATGCGCCTGCGCGGCGGTTCCGCATCTGTTAGCCACTACGCAGTAATTATTTTCATCTCATAGTTTTATTTTTACTCATAAAATATTATTGACAATTCTATTGAGAAATAATATATTATACTTCCTGTGTACAAAATTTCATCAAAATCTTTTGACTATTTTTTTGTACGTTGCGTTGATGCCTAAATGTATTGTTCACGAATCTTATAACCTATCAATTACGGAATGACGTATGCTTCTCGTCTACTTTAGATCAGAATTAGTTGAGAATAGGTGATAATTATTATTTTTAAGAAATCTTTATTTTTTGCGATTTCTAAAAGTAATATTGCATCAGTTATGGAATATCTTAGTTACACTTTCCGTGTTCAAAATCTCATCAAATTCTACTAAGATTTTTTTTTTATATTCGTTTTACGATTTTTAAAAGTAATGTTGAAATTTCTTATACCCTATCAAGTGACCAATGACATAAGCATTCCGTGTACAAAATTTCATAAGAATCGGTTAAATCCGGACACATACAAACAAACAGACAGACACATTTTTTTTTTTAATGGCATATTTCTTATCAGTATCGTTCATAAAGTATGCTTAATGGGAAATTTGGACAAAAAATTAACTGTACAAACAGAACAATAGGTTTATTAATATAGATTATATAGATTTTTGCATTTTTATACTTACTCCTAAAACTGTTTTGATATTATGATCGTTAAAAATAATTTAACAAAATTCACACACATCTGTAAAAAATTAAATTTATTATTATTAAATATGTTTTATATTGGAAATATATATATTTTTAATGGAAATAACAACATTGCTACGAACACTCATTATATATTATGTCATGAAAACGAAATATTAGTTCCTAAGAAAACTTTAAAATCTTAAAGTTTAGGCCTAATTGCTTTCATCGTGTTTGCACTAGAATGTAACCTTTTTTCACAGCATCTAATAACTCAAGTTTGTGTGTCCTTACTCGACCTGCAGACGTTCTCAGAACGAAATGTCATACAGATTATCGACTGACTGCGACCCTAAACTCTGTGTGGGGAATGTTAAATAATTATTTTTCTACATACCATGGTACATTTCTTAAATTTTTTTTTTATAACAATTCAGTTATAGTATTGTGGTAATTACATTTACATAAAATTCTTAAAGGTTTACTGGTGGACGACGCACGCCTTAAAGTGGTACAAAAATGTTGTAAAGAATTTCCCCTAATGTAGATGAATGCAATATTTTTACATTATTTTTTCCGAAAGGAAATCCTAGTCAATATTAATTATTTCGTAGTTTATATGAGGTAGATATTTAAAAGCAGATCCAGATAGCACGAATATGACTTTAAAAACTTTTTTGTCTGACTGTTAGTACACCTGGATTTAACTCAAAAACTTTTGATTTTAATGAAACTTTGTACGCGGGAAGTTGATGGCCTGTTAAGATTTAATTTTTTTTTAATACTTTCAAATACTGTTAAAAATTGTAAAATAAATAATTATACGTTGTGTTATTAGTAATTTTTAGTCAATTTTGATGTAATTATGTACACAAGAAGATTATTGAAAGAAAATTGTACTAATATCAGAGTGAATCAGAATTTATGTGAGTTTTATATTTTTTATGTATAAAATAACTTTAACCTGTGGACATAATACCCTAATTCACGTGCGTTACAATATTAAAAGCTTTTAAATAAATTAAATAATAATTTCAGGCGTGTCTGCGGCCACGACAAAATGGCCAAGGTGAGTACTCCAATATTGCAATAGAACTAAGAATGCTAAGAATAATAATTCAAAATTAAGCCATACAATAAATATGCTTTATAGGTATTTCTTAGGTATGTATTTGTAAATATACTTAGCCATGGGTTTTGTAATTGTTTTGAATTTTGTATGAAATGTACTTTCATTAAATTCAATTTTATTTATTTTCAAATTCATAACAAACTAAACTTAGAAACTAGTGTTAGTTTTTCCTCTTTTATTCCAAGGTACTCTAAGCATTGTAAAACACAAGGATTCTTTATAACCTTATAGGTATACTACAGAAGTCAGGGTGTCGATGATATTATATGAAATAATATTGTGAACATTGTTTAAGGGGAATTTCCAGCTTACTTAGAAGCTGTCAAAACATACGATACTAAACTATATCTTGAAAAGTTTGTTATTTACTATTATCTCAATATTTGATAAGTCGTAGTACTGGCGACATCTGAAACCAATCGAACGTTACTGAATATTCATAATCTAAGATCGGATGGTACATCTTCAAAGAAGCCTAATTGATAAAAACAAAATGGTGGTAATGATGATTATACATTTTGAATTTTGTGTACAGATTCCATTTTTACTTAGTAGCTTGATATTCTTTACTTCGTTTTTACCGACAGAGAGAGTGTTCTGAGACAAAATAAATGTTTGTTAGAATTAGCTTGGTTGTTTACATTTAGAAATCTGATTTGTAGAGCCGTTTAAATATATTGGTCCTTGCGTAATTATGAAATTGGCGTTTTGTTGAACTGGTCACTTTGATCTCAAATATCTGGCGTCTGGTTAGAAATTCCAAATTCAAATTTATTCTAAATATAGGCTTATGTATTTGTGTTTCGAATTTAGTGATTCATTTGTATTCGCACCATTTTATTTTTCTTTGACATCGTTCATTTCACAAAATAGAAAATTTAAAATATCGCCTTATTTATGAATATAAGTTCCATTGTGGCATCAGCGCTGCAGAATCAGCTAGATGGATTAATCATGTGTATGGGAAAGCTACTGTAAAAGATAACACGGTACGTTTTTGGTTCCAACGTTTTCGTTCTGGAAATTGTGACCTACGAAACAAACCCCGTGGACGGCCGGAGACCCTAGTTGAAAATGAAGAATCAAAGGTGATCGTTGAAGCTGATCATTTGCAAACAACATCAGAGTTAGCGGCAGGCTTCGTGATAAAAAAAAATTCACTTGAAACAAACAGGAAAAGTGAAAAAGCTCGAGAAATTGGTACCGCATAAATTGACTGAAGCACGCTAACAAACACCTATTGAGTTCTGTATTACGTTACTCAACCGTCACAATAACGAGGGAATTTTAAATCGTAATGTTACTTGTAACGAAAAATGAATCCTTTACGACAATCGGAAACGCTCATCGCAGTGGTTGAACCCAGGAGAACTGGCCAAATCCTGTCCTAAGCGAAAGTCGTCTTAGAAAAAGGTACAGGTGAGTGTTTGGTGGACCAGTGCTGGTGTCATACACTACAGCTTCGTAAGATTTGTCCAGACGATAACGGCAGATCTGTATTGTCAACAATTGCAAACCATGATGGAAAAGCTAGCCGTTAAACAACCAAGACTGGTCAATATCTCAAGCCCACTGCTGCTTCAGAACAACGCTAGACCCCATACTTTACGACTGACGGTCGCTAAATTAGAGGAACTGTGATTGGAATGTTTCCGAAACTCACCATATTCCCCAGATATTGCTCCAACAGATTACCACTTTATTTGGAATTTGGACAATTTCTTGCAAAGAAAATAAATTCAATTCCGATGAGGTTGTCCAAACTGCCTTCAAAGATTTTATTGATTCTTGCTCCCACAATTTTTTCAGCAATGGAATCAATGAACTACCTTTAAAATGTCGAAAGTGCATAGATAATAATGCTACATACTTCGATTGATTAAATGTATGATTTCATAATATTTTTTTCATTTTACTTATACCATATGAAACGCTAATTTCATATGTAAGGACCTAATATTTCAAGTCAATTGATTAAATCAAGAGATTGTTTATTTGTTTATACGTGCTAATCTCTAGAACTACCACTCAGATATGAAAAACTATTTTTGCATTGTATATCCTAGATATTGAGGAAGATTATAGGCTATAGAACTTCACACTACGACTCTAAGGAGCGAAGCAGTTACCATAAAGATCAAGCAGTCTGGAAATCTGTAGGCATGTGCGGGAAGTTAGAACAACGGTAGACTACACGGGTGCGTCGGTAGCGCGGTGCGGCGATGCTATGAAGAACTCTCCAACCAACTCGTCGATTAAATTTAATTCGGGTGAAACATAGCTAGTTCTATTATATAAACATTTTGTATTATAAAAAAATTATATAAAATTAGGGGCTATCTACTTATGTAGTTGCTCTCTTCTAAAAGTTTCTTACACTATGATATGAATGTAGGAAAACCGATGTTATTTTTTAACAAAACTGATAAAGCATCGATAGTATGAACAATTATACATACATGCCATAAAAACACTTATGATTGATTAGAAACTATATTTAGGTAGTACTAACTTATTTTAATTGTTAATTTATGTATCTCTCTTACATTAATAGTTATTAACATATTATTTCATTGAATGGTAGCACTAAATACTCTGCATATTACTTGCCTAAAACATGTGTGTATATTAAAAATGATTATAAAGGTTTTTAAAAAGATTATTGAAACAGTAAGTTATAAACATAGAAATTAAAAATAATCCTTTACAGTTTACAGTGATAATAATGATGATTTTGTTACTTTGATAAAATATAAGTTTGGATACTTTATATTTAGTTTTTTATTAATATATATTAAAACGACTCACCACGTTTTTTTACGCAAAGACCTACTTACTATAGCAGATACAAATTCTCAAGGCTTTTTAACCAAAATAAAATCTAAGAAATTATATGACACGACAGGCACATTTAAATTTTCTAAATCTGAAATAATATTTTTATTAAAAGCAATTTAATTCATATTTTCTTCTAAAAATGAAAGTTTTTAAAAACAACCCAGATATCGCAAATGAATTCATAAACTTAGCTGATCTACCTTATGGACATTTCGAAACAAATATAAACCAAGTTATTATTCTAATTTAAAAAAAAAAAAAAAGAATTTATAAAGTTATTTATTGTTATAAAAATATAATAACAATAAGTGTGTCCAAGTGGATCGCCACCACCATACACCAGGTGTAATACCCACCATAGTGGCACGCTTAGACGTGTCACTTTCTGAGATAAGCCAGTGTAATGTAGTAATCAAGTAGGTACGCGACCACCATGCATATGGTGATAAACTCGTAACAGCTCGTCTTTATTGGTTTGTCGCATTTGTGCATGCTTTATAATTGTTTTTTTTTTTAATCAAAACATGTACGGTAAAAAAAAATGTCAGAGAGTACATACAGGGCTTGATAACTCGAACAGAGTTCAATAACGGGGCTAGAGGTGAAACGTCCACAAAAAGGTCGGCTAACGGCGACCTAAATACTCTCCGGGTAATCCAATTATCACGAATGCAGAGTGTATGTAGTAGGTACGTACGTATGTACGTTTATTTCAGAAACAGTAGATATGTTTTTTATTACTTCTTTTTCATATCTTTGTTAACTTACCTTATAATATTTACTTAGTAGCATAATATTTAATTCAGCTAGCGCTAATACTTTGCATACAGTACAAAACAAAAACAATGGAGACTACCGAAAGATTGACAATTATCGATGGTCACTGACGCGACGTCATTCAAGCCGCATTCCTCTCGGCATCTAGATATATGCTGACCATGACTGATCTCTACACGCGTAAGTGTATCACTAAAATGGGTATTACACCTGGTGTATGACGGTCGCGATCCAGTCTGTGTCTTACCACTCGAATAGGTTTTGTGAAATTACTTGCCTAGATTTTCACTGTAAACCAATGAAAATATGTTTACGTCTGTGTACGAAATATAATATGTATGTATATAACCGAGCGAAATTATAAGATCCATATTGGTACAATATAAAATTTATACCTAACCTAAGTATTAAAATCCCTCAAATTAAAAAAAAATATGATTTTCTAAACAAATATACTGAAATAAAGTTAGTTACAGCAACAACTTCAAATAACACTACAGTCCTATGAAATCTTGAACGCTTTGTATGACAATGCTATCCTTTACAGTCGAGTACAGCGCTAGTAGGTACTGCGATTTAGCGATGAAAATAGTTGCGGCGATAGATCTTTCCAATCGGTAATTTTATTTAACCGCCGTGAGCGAAATTTATTAAGTTGGTATTCTGCAGTTTGCAGATATAATAATTTTATGCTCATATATGTATTCATCTGACAGATTCACTAGCTCGAATCGTTTAAAAAACCTTTCATCTCTGATTAATTATTTCTCACAGCTACGTGCGACCCGCTCACTCTCGGTTTACTGAATCCGTATATTTTGAATTAGGATATAAAAACGATTAAGTCATAAAAACGAAGCCCTAAAACATTTTTTTATATCTTATAATGTAAATAATTTACTGCTATGAACTTTACAGTATAACTAAACGATTAAAAAAACAGTTTCGGAAAACTAAAATACATAGGTACATTATTTGGTACGTAGGTACTTATTTATTGTTATTTTATAATATTTAATATACCACGGATACCCCTTATCTTATCTTTTCAAACATTGGGTTCTAATCTGAAACGTGTGAAAGTAGAAAATTTACAAGAGGATTATGTGAAAGATGATTATGTTAAAATATTGATATGAAAGAGAAGAGACACAAATACAAGCACCTCCTCTTGAACGTAAATGAACCTCTAAGCGATATCAGTATGGAAAAAATTATGAAAGCATTAAAATATATGTATGAAATTAGGTAAGGCTGCGGGATAATTATAGGGTGTCTATCGAAATACCAAAGGTTGAAGAGGGTGTGGTAACAATTCAGATGTACTACCTTTTCAACTTATGCTGGAGAAACTGTCGGATACTGGGAGTCCGGGAGACTGGTGCAAGTCTGTGATCGTGCTGTTCTACAAAGGAAAAGGGTCTCAACAAGACTGTAGAAATTACCACGGAACCAGCTTTCTCAGTGTTTTCAGCAAACTGTATGCTAAAGCAATAATTGAAAGAGTTATGTTAGGAACATATGAGAAAATATGGGATGTAAAAGCGGGATTTAGAAAGGGAATGGGAAATACGGATTAGGTTTTTTCTTTGCGGTGCATTACTGGAAAGTAGATAGATAAAGCCTTTATTCGCTGACCATAGGTATCATAACATAAATAATCTTAATAAATAAAATAAAACTAAACTAAAGTAAATAGACCAAACTAAACTAAAGTAAATAATTAGTGCATATATTTTCAACAACCAGTTTATTTGTCAGGATGTCTCTACGACATAGGCCTCCCCTAGTTCCTTACACGCATTTCTATCTTGAGCTATCCTTCTCCATCCCATTCGTAAATCATCTTCCCATATCTTTATTTGACGTCCTCTGACGTGAATATGATCAATGGTGGAATAATCAGAGCGAAACCCTGCTTGTTCCCTAGGTTGATTTACTTTGAGTTGTTTGGTTAGGCATATTGGTCTGTAGTTGTTAATATCAGTTCTATCTCCTTTTTTATATAACAGGCTTATGGTAGACTTTGTCCATTGTGTCGGTATTTCATCAGTGTTCAATATCTCATTGAACAAATAAGTTAAGGGCTTGGATATTACCGTTATTGTTTCTTTCAATAGCTCATTTGTGACTTTATCGTCTCCAGGTGCTTTGCCACTTTTTTGAGTTTAGATAGCTCTTACAACTTCTGCTTCTAGTATGCGTGGTATTTCTTCCTCACTGACGTCGCTGTTTGCTTCTGTACATATTGTTATAAAACAATAAAACAAAAAAAAAAAATCTCTTAGTATAAAGTTCTTTATAGAATTCTGTCGCCTCTTTAGCTATCGAAGATCTTTTTGTACTCGGCGGTTTAGTATTTTTATTTTTTGTTTTTATGTTAGGTATCCATTGTGTATATTTCTTAAGTTGTTTAGACCCCTTTTCATTCCGCCTGTTTTCTCTATTTGTTCCTTTGATATATTCATTCTTTCTTCCTTTCTGTGTCTTCTTATTGATACCTGAATCTTCTTACTGATGTCCGCTATGTTTTCACGATTATCTTTTCGTCTGTCTAACAATTTATTTCTATGTTCCATTAATTTTATTGTTTCATCTCCTAACTTATTTCTTTTTTTTTTGTCCATGATTTGTTTACATGCTCCAGTGCCTGCTCCAGGAAGTCAAACTTTCCATGTAGCGTCTTTCGTTTTTCGATTTCTAGTACTGTTTTCTGTAATTTATTTAAGATAGATATTTGTGGTAGAGGCAGTGCTATGATATTTATATTTCATAATAATATATGTTTTCTTGAGTGTTTATTTTCGCATATTATAGAACATCTAACTATTCTGTGATCGGTATTGATATTTAACTTGTTTACTACGGTCACGTCACTGAATATTTGTTTTTTCTCTTGTCAGAGTTACCATTTTTTTGACTTTCCCTTTTTAAAGAAACTGTTCATTATTTTTAGGTTAAAAGAAAAAGAGAAGTCTATAAGCCGTTGTCCGTTATCATTTCTTTCACCGCTACTGTATTTTCCTAAGAAAACTTTTCCTTGTTTGATTTGTTACCTATATTTGCATTAAAATCTCCTTTTACTGTTACATTTTTATACGTTCTTTGCATAACTTCTGTCAATTTTTTGTAGAATTTGTCCTTCACTATTTCCGTATCCGGTTTTGTAGGTGTATGGACTTGAATAATTAATGACAGTTGTTTAGATCCAGGTAGCTGAATATTGAGAACTGCAATACTGTCTGATATTCCTTCAAAGCTTACTATTTTGTCTTTTACGTATTTTTTAATCAAAAATCCTACTCCATGCATCCCATTTTTCTCGCCTTTGCAATAGAATATATATTTTTTGTACTCTCGTATCTCTTCTCCTGGTCTTCCGACTTCGCAAAGTCCAATTGTGTCCCATTTTTTTTTGTTCTATAGTCTTCCATTAGTGTTCTGACGTTTAAAGTTGCAAGGTATATTCTATTTTTCCTGTTTTTGCTTAGAGGTGTATTTCTAGGGGGTGGTGGTCTAACAACCCCATGGGTTTGAGTGAGTTTGATCTTGATCTCATAATATCGAATACATTCTTTCTGTTATCTTATACTGACAAAATGTTGCTCACTGGCTTCTTAGCATAGCTTAGATTTTCTGGTGACGTCGACTCTTTCGAAAAAAAAGTCTATTACGAATTCATAGATTTGGAAAAGGCCTATGTCAACGTGGTGAGGAATGAGTTGTGGTCGGTATTGTCTATGCATGAGGTGAGTGGTGATCTGATATAAAAATAAAATTCTTTCTATGAGGATTCCAGTCCTTGTGTCTGAATTTACGGAGCATATACTAAATAGTTTAATATCCAAAGACGAAAGTTATGGTGTTTGAAAAAGAAGATAGAATGAATGAAGTATGTATTGGATTGGTGGCAACGAACTGGAGTAAGTGAATGAGTTTTTTTACTTGAAAATACTACACTACTAAACTACTCCACCTCAACCAAAACAATCGTTTAAGTATTTTAAATTTTATCGCTGTTCCGAATTTTTTACAAGATACTAAATTTCCACTTATACGGTTTCATATTATGGAGATTCGTGGTAAGTACAATCACATATTACTACGATATGAGCACAGTAATTGGATTGAATTAAATTGGTACAGCGCGACGCCCGTTCTTTATTTGGGTCATAGCGACAGTTGCCTTGTTATTATTTATTTCTGATCCCTACTACTATAGTTTAGTTGTTATTTGCCTATTATTCAAGTGGGACCTCTATGTCTTTTAATATAATATAAATATACATAATGTAAATGTAAAAATCTTTACTAACTTGTTTGTTTCTTATTGCAGAATTATATAAATTTCTTTAGAAACATTTTACACTTTTCAAAATCTTATAAATGATACATTATTTTAACGATAATATTTTTATGGTTTACTATCATACATATAATGCAGCTTCTTTAGCGTCATTGTGTTCGTTAAATAGAGGAATTAAAAATATACATTGGTTTAGTTTTACACTCACTTATTGTAGTTTAACAGCAGGTTATTTTGCTTAGTTCATAGTATTGCAGAATAATACAAAAGTGTATAAAGTGAAAAAAAAAGAATTTAGTGTCCTGGACATTGTGGACTTGCCTTAATTATTGAAAATATGTACTGTTTGTATTTCGTAAACCAACTCAGGACGGGTGGCAACGGATTTTTTTTCTGATTTTAAAAATTCATAATACCAATAATCAATAGTTTAGTAGTCCTTTACGGGCGTTTGAAGTAAAACTTCTTTAACCTTGTATCTGGGTGGCTATCTGACGAAGGCAAGGCACGGTCGTAACATTCTTTTCTCGAAGTGACTTACGGCACTTTTGACCACACTTCGTTGTGTATAAAGCAAGAAGTTTAAATTTTTAGAGATCCAGAAGACATACTATAACTGGCTATATTACCAATATACGTAATAATTATATAGTTTACGAATTATACTCAAAGTTCTTTAATTTTGTGACTGACAAGTGACGGTAAGTGTACCGATCATAAAAATTCTAAGGTACTTCTAGCAGTCTTATAAACTTCAAACTTTGAATTTTAATTAGTGTTTAGCCTATAAAGGAAGGAAAAAATCGGAAACCGAAATCGAATCCCACCTCAAGTCGATTGCAAGGCACGGCCGTGCCATCTTTACTGGAAGAATTTCGGTGTATTTTCACGCCTCTGGCTATCAGCACTGGGTTATTGTAGAAGGCTGTAATTATATTTCCTGAGAATACTTATGGAATCCTACAATGTCAAGGTTTTTCAAATTTACAGCTTTATCCGTTTAGAAGTTATAAGGATACAACTTTACGACACTGACTCACTCATGATTATTAAAATAGAAGTAGTACTTCCCCAATACCTAGAGAGCTGAAATTTGGCACAGAGATAGGGTTTTATATCAGTATATAAGCAAAGTTATTAAAACTTGGATTTATCCTTGTCGTGAAACCCAAGAACCCAGCCAAATTATTAGATATATCGAAATATCGCCTTAGAAAAACTATTTAGTAATCTGTTCTCTGATGTCTTGTTCTCATCTGTTGTCGTTTTCTGGTGGCTTATAAAAATCTAAAGTCTGGAGTACCTGATGTCAAATCCTAAGGACCCTGTCAAACTATTACAGCTATCGAAATGCCGCCTTAGTAAAATCTATTTAATATTATGATGAGCATTTCCTAATGACACATAAAAATCGAAAGTCCGGAGTACCTGATGTCGAAGCTTAAGAACACCGACAAACTGTTAGAGCTATCGAAATGCCGCCTTAGTAAGAATTATTTAATAATATGTTGAGCGTTTTCTAATGACACATAAAAATCGTAAGTCTGGAGTACTTGATGTGGAAGCTTAAGAACACCGACAAACTGTTAGAGCTATCGAAATGCCGCTTTAGTAAGAATTATTTCATAATATGTTGAGCGTTTCCTAATGACACATAAAAATCGAAAGTCCGGAGTACCTGAAGTCGAATCCTAAGAACCCTGTCAAACTATAAGAGCTATCGAAATGCCGCCTTAGTAAAAATTATTTAATCATATGATGAGCGTTTCCTAATGACACATAAAAATCGAAAGTCTCGAGTACCTGATGTCGAATCCTAAGAACACCGACAAACTGTTAGAGCTATCGAAATGCCGCCTTAGTAAAATTTATTTAATAATATGATGAGCGTTTCCTAATGACACATAAAAATAGGTCTGGATTTCACTACTTTTTATAGACAAACCATCTCAATCGAGACTTGGCCCCTATTTTACAGGATGTTTTTCTAGGGATAGATTTACTGAAAGTTATTTCCGTCCAAATATGATTTAAGTTATTCTCAATGCGCACCTAAATTAGTGTTACTTCAACAAATACATTTATTTAACTAGAAAAGTCCTTGTGCACGTGTTGGAATTTTCCGTCTCTTATTGACGTTATGTTGCAACTATTAGATTTTACTAAAATGATAAATTATTAACTTAATTAAGTGCTTTTAATCTTGAAGTCAGTTCATAAACAATGAAAAAGACTTGACACATCGCACTGGTAACCGAAACGTTTACTATTTTACCGGTGAAACACTATCATTGGCTTCCATGCCCTTTTAAGATTTATAAAAATAAAATAATGATGTTTCCTTTATATTCCATCATGATGTGACCCTGAAGTCAGTCATCACTGATAAATGATTTTTAACACGTTCAGTGCAGTTAAGGTCGAAAATGTCTAAAAGTAGAACTTACGCCGATGCAGAACGCAAAACTCGTGTTCTCCCTTACAAAATTTATATACAAAATACAAAATAATTACGAATTAAGAAAATAAAAATTACAGTGAATCAAAGTATTTTAATGATTTATTTAATACCACTTGCTAGAAATTTAAAGTCTAGAGCAGCATGCAAGGACTGGGCTTAAAATATTCATACCATGATCAATATAAGTTACTGCGGCAGTATGCGCTAGTCAAGTCCCGAGATCGGACTGCAATAATCGAAACGTAATTTCAAGCTGATATTGTATATGATAGATGAGATAATATAAATTATGCCATACCATACATTCTTACGATTAATTTAATTAGATTATTTATATATAAATGTCAATATTAGGCGGAAAATAAAATCTAGAAATTAAGTTAACAAAAAAAATGTATGGAATCAAATGTTAGTAAAATATTATGCAACATAAGTATATTATGTATTAGAAGATTTGACAGAATTACTGTTAATGCTAATTAAAAATCCCATCAAAATTGATTTTCTGAAAAACTTAAATAATTATTCTAGAAAATTCTTGAATTTTTCTTATTCTTGAATAAATGACCGTAAAGAATTAGGTTGATTTTACTTTGAGTTTCCATTTAGAGTTTGAAATACAGAATTACTAAAGGTTTCCAACAAGAAATAAATATACCAAATCATAACAATCCTTTTTCTTTTCCAAATTCTTATAAAACAAACTCAATGTTTGAGAAATTAAGATCCTCACACGCTCGTCTAATAGATTGCAGGCTAAAATATTACAGAATTCTAAATTATTGTAATCACATTCTTCTAAAAGCTATCTTATAAATTTAAACATTTGTATGTTCTTTCAATTACTAATTTTCTCAACCTCAATACAACAACAAAGATCTTTGTAATATAATATCCTCTGAATTTTCCTTAGCATGTGACCTTCATATTTATTATTCCACGTCTATAGGTATTACCCGAATTTAGTTCTACGGAAAGATAAATATTCTTTTCTTGCAAATATATTTTTCTTTGTCTTTGTTATTTTGTTTTTGATAACAAGTCTACTTCAATAAGTATTGTAATATGTACTTACAAATACTATATCTATAGACACCATTTAAAACATGAAAATTAAAATATTTTAACGTTTATATCATCGTAAATTTACAGGAGAGTTTTCTACTTTATCCCATAGTTCCCTTAAATTACAGAATCACGCAGGCTGGTTTACGATGCAATAGATATCCAGTAGCCTCCATCTCGGTACGAACAAAGAAACAGACTCTTCGTACTACGAAGACGTAGAATCGTCTCCCGGTCAGCACATGCCCTTCTCTATAAGTTATAGAGTCTATTAAACAAGACTTGAACAAATATCTTAGAATGCTGGCAACACAGCGTTGACTGTAGAATAAATATAGAAGAAATCAGTGCCTGTACCCATCATCAAATAATATGCAAGTAATTTTTCCGTGCTAGGATAAAAAATACGTCATAAAGTCAAGTAAATTATATAGTGCAAATATATATAAAATGTTTTTATACTATTTAGCAAAACATTAACAAATTATTTGAAGAGAATATTAACAAATTATGTGCGGTACTAATATCAGTAGAACATTAAGCAACTCTAAGGTAAGCCTCCACTCTGTTGCAGTCGGGACCCGTAGGCTGTGGCGCCTCTCGCTTCCAGAATTAATAACTTTCTCACCCCCTCCTTCTATCCCGGGCCCGTACCCTCTTTTCCCCTCGTCTCATCCCACGTTGTACGCTACCTCTGGCAATTTTCTCGACAATAAAGGTTTTTTTTCTCAATAATGGCAAATGCCTATACTGGTGGACCTTTATTCACGTCTACACTATGTTTACCTAAATCTTCTACTTTATAATATATTGTTAAACACGCTGTTCCCTACGATTTCAACCGTGTAAAATTTATTCGACCAACTGTCCACCCCGCTGCCACCAACGCACCCGTGTAGCCTATCATTGTTCTCCTGTCCTGTACTTGCCTACAATTTGGCAGATTACTAATTGATATCCATAATTACTGCTCTACTCCTTAGAATCGTAGCGTGAAGCTATAAAAGCTATAACCTTCCTCAGTAATTAAATAGTCTATAAAATGCAAAAAGATTTTTTCAAATCTGGCTAGTTCTTCTAAATATTTGCGAATTCAAAAACAATCTCTTGAGTTTTAATATTAGTATAGATAGATATAAATTCACCATTTCTTTAAAAACAGGTATAGGTATAATGTCAATGGGGAATATACCTATTAATTAATCGTGACATTTTAGGAAACTCATTAACTATTACTTTTATTAACGTCAAATCTACACGAGTTTGTCCCATAATCTTTTGTAATGTACATTGACATTATATTTGGGAAATTCTACTTTTATTTTAGGTCTTAATATGAATATAATGAATGCAGAATAGTAGAAACCTGTGCAACAAAATTAGGTACATTAGTCAGTACAATTCGCGAGTTGACTGCATGTTTAATAATTAAAATAAATTATTGAGTAATATTGGTCTATTGATAAAAAGCCTAAAACAATACAAATCTAGAAAAAGTAATTGTTTATTTATTCTATTTTCTCTTTAGAAAATTAATGTCTTTTGGCTGTGAGTCACGTCACGTGAATTGAAACGCCGATTAGAAAACGTGACGTTATCATTCAGGAAATATGAACGTTAGACTCGTTGCGTTAGTTGACAAACTTGTCAATGTTATCATACAAAACTACATATAACATGAATGTTGACATCACGGGAACATAATGCATCGTTTTTATTACGTACTTTTTATTTACATTAAAAATATATTTTAATTACTTTTTATGATGTATTAATAAAAAAATATTATTCATATGTATTATTTTCGACATATGAATTTTCTTTCACCGAAAGTTCAGGCTAAATGTAGAGTTTCGAACTCGAGCCATTATTTTTAATACAATAAATTAGAAAACAATTTGTATCGAAAACCTTTAGTACAATCTAGTCCTCCATCTCTCTCTAGCGACCGGAAAACCTTCGGAAGTTTCAGGAGTGTTTCGGTTTGCCTCTTTGACTCTGTTTGGGTGTGTAATGATTTGGCGCGCGTGTAATTTGCTGAAAAAAATGTCGCCTCCTTTCTTTCAGTCTGCTACATCATGTTCATGATCCGCTCGTTTTGATTATTGTTATTATTATGTGTTTTTTTATCATGCTTTGTCAAATTATTTCATATAGTTTCATATGGGTAAATGTAATAGCTGTTTTGTTATTTATTACATTAAATACAAGCAAATTCTTAAGTAAGCATAAGACCGGTATTGTGTATAAACCCAGTCTAAAGAATTAACATTTATTAAGTAAAGCTTATGTCATGACGTAATAAACGAGAGAAAAAATTAGCCTATAAGTGTACTGAAAACGCAATTTTTAAAATTAAATACTACGAAAATTATATATTTTGGTAAGTTTAGTTGAAAATGTACAAATCTCATGTAGGCAACTATAAAAAATAGCTGTGTCTTTAAAATTCACTTAGTCCGTGGCACAAGAGGAATTTATTAACCTTTTTGGTAAATTTTATTCACATTACTCATAATTCATTGTTATTGTAATTATATCATTTTTAATAAATTAGTTATGCCTCATAAATCATCTGTCATTCATATACTTGCAATTTATTTTCGATTGTATAAGCTAAATAAAATTATTATTTTACTGTAATCACGAATCAAAATTTCAGAAACAAATTAAAATAAATTATATTTACAAATTTTTCAATACCATAGTATTATTACCATAATTTGTTTATATCGAACGACGTATGTAAGTTTCGGAGAAAACCTAAAATGCAAAATGTAGCATCAAACATAACGCACCGACTTGGATTTCGAGATGATCCTTAGTTTTTTTTAAATGTCATAAAATTTCATGACTGTATTTTTTGTAAGACATTTTCTGTTCTTTCGTGATATAAGAAATATTTTTTTAATAAATATGATGTTACTAGAACTTTTCAAGTACAAAGGAGTATCTCGAAGTAACAATGACGTTGCAAAGCCCTCTTGCAAGCACCTTTCTCTATTCTTAAACTTTATATTTTGTAGACCGAACTGGTTTTAACTTTGCACAAGTCGCATTAAGATTTCATATAACAGTTATCAAGAATATAATAGAATTGTTTATCTCAGTCTGTCTTTTTATGTCCCATTTTAACTCAAAAACGGCTTAATCGATTCTTATGAAAATTTGTACACGGGAAGCATATATTATTCCTCAATAACTTTAAGATAAAAATTGTCGATAACACATAGGCCGAAATCTATAGAGCGTACTCAGTCTTAGCTCAGACTTAACTCAACCTGTTCCGAAATTCAAATTTATAGTCGCAAGCTTAGCATTAGCTCAGCTCTGCCTCAGTAAAGTTCAAGTCATCGAATTCGAGGACTTGCGGAAAACTTGGGTATTATACGACTAAAAAAATAGTATAGCATAATAGTGACCTAACAGTGAATTTATACACTTTTTAAATTATCTGTATAGCTTGATTCTTATTCGCTACGACATAGAAATGACTTTTTTTTACGTACCGTTAAGTTATTCCTGTTGTTTGTAGTTGTTTATTTTTATTGGTTTGACACTTTAATGTTATTATTTTTACTGTAAAGCAAGTTGAATATTATACAATTACACAATTGAAATTCTATTTTAAATAGCTTTATAATTTTCTATACATAATTCGTGATTAATTTAACAGTCCAGATGCTGTATCGAAACGTTAATTGACATCACAAGCTTAGCGTAACTTGACTATAAATTTGAAATCTAACATTGCGCTGAGTAAATACTTAGCGAAGTTTGAGCTGAGCTAAGGGCGGGCTAAGACTGAGTACGCTCTATAGATTTCAGCCTTAGTAATTGTAAGATATTGTTTTTATTTCAACCGATTTTCATGTTATTTTTTATACGGAAAGTATACGATAATCCTCAATTGATAAGTAATATAAATTGTTGTTGTAATTGTAATAAAATTACAAGACAAAAATAATTACTGATTAATAACCACGTGTGGAGCCGTGGGGCAACGCTAGAAATTCATAAATTACAGGTATATCGAATTAGTTGAATATCGAGCATGAGTACGCTCTATAGATTTCAGCCTTAGTAATTGTAAGATATTGTTTTTATTTCAACCGATTTTCATGTTATTTTTTATACGGAAAGTATACGATAATCCTCAATTGATAAGTAATATAAATTGTTGTTGTAATTGTAATAAAATTACAAGACAAAAATAATTACTGATTAATAACCACGTGTGGAGCCGTGGGGCAACGCTAGAAATTCATAAATTACAGGTATATCGAATTAGTTGAATATCGAGCATTAGCGAATAACCGAACTTCAAGTTTAGCGGAATAAGTAAAAATACTTTTCCACGGGATAACTGAGTGTCAAGATTCCCTCGCCCTAATAAATATACCCGATAGTTTCCCGCTCGTATCCAATATTTGGAAACGGCGGATCAATGTTTCCTGTGATTCTATTGAAGATAACCCCCGGCAATAGTAATTTGGTTTTAGATAAATTAACACCAATTCATAATAAGCTGAAGATGCTATTAAGGACCGTGATGTATCATTGAAATAGAGCTGCAGATTTTCTAGGTGTTAAATCATAAAGATAATTTTAATGTGCAATTACATTCATTAAATTGGAGAATAGATTGAACTTTGACCTACAATTAACTATATTAATTTATATCGAATCTTTTAAAATGAATTAATATTAGGAAATAAATATTTTCTATCACTATTGTGATATATGGTTCAGTAACATGTTTAATAAATATACACATTATGTTTTATTATAATATAATATTATTACTCAGGAAGATCAAAATTGTCATGTCTAGAAACTAAAATTGGTAAAATTTTATACGTAAATTGAAAACTTCGTGTTCAAGCTAATTTAATCCTTTATTGCACATAAGTGTACAATTGGAGAACTTAATGCTAAAAATAATTCTATAACAGTATTCCAGGAATGCATGAAAAATATGTATTGACAGTTTTTTTTTTTTTAAATCGACCAAAACTCAGTTAATATTTAGGATAAAGCACAATTAGTATCCTTTTAAATCACTAATAATTAAATGTTAAACAAATAATAGTTTGATATACATAATATAAAAGTGTCTTCATTAGATTTCTAAAGAAACATTTTTCCAATCTGCAAGATAGAAAAATAGTGCCACAATTATATACATGCAAAAACAAACTTTGTGAATAACAAAATAAGATTGAAATTAAAGTGTAAGAAAAAAACAACTTAAATGCTATGAGATTGTATACAGAGTGTTGTGTGAGTAAAATTAAAGGGCGTTTTTCTATTTGAGGGAAAACGTATCAGGTAATAATATAGCTTGGTTAGATGAACATTTCAGGGGAGATGGGATTTATGTTTACTGTAGCCGTATTCGTACGTATTCGTGTGATTTGCTAATGCACCTCTTTGTTTTCAAACAACGTACGCATTGTCTGGAATAAGGGAGTGGGCGACTGTTTGAAAATAAATATATTTTTCATTTCTGTAGATAAAGTTTAATTATAAGATTTAGTTATTTTACCTGTAGACATACAGACTAGACAATCTTTTTTTAGAAATATTATTAACCTTTCCTAAAATTCCAGTAAACATGAACAATTAAACACTCAGCTTCATGACATGATCCATAGAACCAACGATTTACATGATAAGTTTCAGAGAGAGAGAGAGAGAGTGTTTGAGTTTATTTCAGAAACATTTTCTTTTTAGTCCGGTCATTTTAGACAATTGAAATAAAGAAAATTCCGACAGAGCCCAATCTTCGTAGAGATCTTAGGTTTACCACAAGGAACAAAGTGTCAAAAGTCCCCATCAGTCCCGTGTGAGCTTAGGGACTTATTTGGGGCCCAAGGTCAAAATTTTAGGTTTTTTGGATTTTTCTCGAAAATGGTAAGTTTTATCGAAAAAGTATCTCAGAGCAAAGTTGTAGATCTTAAAATTCGCTATAAAAATGATCCCTATGATTTATTCTCTAAGACCCACTATTTCCCAGATATTGCGCTTGTAAGAATCATGTTCTACATAGTATGCACACATATGCCACGTATATACATATTTAGGTACTCAAGCAAAACATTATACTATTCTAAGAAAATTTACTCTAAAATAACCGCCGGTCCCTTACCGAATCCCCTCTACTTGAATAACATCTGGCCTTGAAAAACATCTACCTATTCTTTTGTCCATGTGGTGTCGTTCACGTATACCTGCTTCTTTTAGTGTTGAACGAGCAGTTCGAGTGACTATACGTATTTATTACAAGCGTCTACTATTGAAGTTAGTTCTGATTAATATTTTAAAAAAAATGTCACAATTTTGCTTTATTTGTAATAAACTTTTGACTGAAGATGAAACTGTTGTGGTCAGTCGTGGAATGCCAACTTTAATCGATGCAAGTGTCGCGAGAAGTGATGAGTTTGCTGATTATTTAAGAAGCCAAAAGTCCGTTACAATTCACGTGGATTGCAGAAAATCATACACCCGGAAAACTTCAATCTCTGCATCAAAAAGACAACGTGAGGAAGAACAGGCCAGTACTTCAAAAGTAAGTCCACCTCATACTAGAGCGCGAATAAGTGAATCCAGCTTTTGTTTTAAAAACCACTGCATATTTTGTGGCGATGAAGCGGATGAAGAAGCAGAAAAGAAGAAAGTGAAGATTTTAAATTAATTCTTCACCTCAAGTACTAATTACTAAAGGAATTCGGTTTCTGCTTGCGATTTATGGAGCTCCAAAAAAAATTGATTGCCTAGATACGTACAGATATTTAACATTTGTAAAAAATACACGAAACAAAAAGCAAGTACAGCTATCTTGTCTTCCTCCAACATCGGCATCTGCTACTCAACATTTGTTTCGAGTATACTATCAAGTTCAGACATGGCAAGGCAATGAACTGAACCCTGAAGACTGGGGTTGGAAATTGATAAATAATACTTTGGAACCGATTCGAACTTTACTGCCCCCTGCTCCAGAAAAACTTCTTAACACTATTTTTTGCAATTGCAAGAAAGGTTGTAGTGCCAAATGTGGCTGTAAAAAAGTAGGGTTGCAGTGTTCTCCAGCGTGTACCAATTGCCAAGGTGTCTCTTGCTCAAATGTTCAATTAAATACAAGAGAGAAAGATTCATGTGATTTTGATGAAGAGACAACTGATTCATCTTCATTTGAACAATTTCTAAGCGTTCATCAACAGGAAGGAGAAGAAGAAGAACAAGAAGAAATTGAAGAAAACATGATTGTTGAAGTTGAATATGAAGAGTATGAGTCAGATTAAAGTAATAAAAAAAAGTTAGAACGACAGTTAAACTCAGTAACCCATATCAATAATTTTCATACTATTAAAAAATTATTGTTCCTGAAAATAACGTCATAAAGGTTCGTGGAATAGGCTTACCGGGGATACCACGTTAAAAAAAACGCGCCGAGTACACTACCTCATAGGTGGTGTGGAAATGTGTGCATATTATGTAGATCTACAACTTTGCACTGAAGTACTTTTTCGATAAAACTTACCGTTTTCAAGAAAAATCCAAAAAACCTAAAATTTTGACCTTGGGCCCCGAATAAGTCCCTAAGCTCACATGGGACTGATGGGGACTTTTGACACTTTATTCCTTGTGGTAAACCTAAGGTCTCTACGAAGATTTGGCTCTGTCGGAATTTTCTTTATTTGATCACTATTTTTATGTCTAAAATGACCGGACTATTTTCAGAGTTTAATAACTCGCATCACATGAATAAAAAATATTTTATTTTATTTTAGATTATTTATGTCTGAAGTGTATAAAACCACTTTAAAAGCATAATATGAGTATCGATTAGCTTTGAAAATTAATAAATACCTATAAAAGATTAATTTCTAAATAAAACAAAAAATAGTAAAATGGTAAATCCAAAAATAGTTCATTTTTAATTTTTATTAACTACTTAACATATAATAGATATGTTATACTTTACTGCATAATGAATGATAATTTTTTTTGTGTAAGATTCTGCGATAATATGCTTGCACGTTAAATAGATTATAGATATATATTATACCTATGATTTTATATGTGCTTTAATGGAATTGTATAACAATAAATTACAAAAATTACATTTTTTTTTTACATTAGACCAAAAGTTGTTTTTTTTATGTACAATAAAATCATAAAGGACACAAATTAAAGAAAACATTGCATGTTAAACAACAGTAGAAAATTTTAGTCTTCATACTAGTAGTGGGTTGAAATTTAAAAAGTGTGAATACAACGTATAAAGGAAGCCTGATTACACGTCACGAGCCTTATGAGCCTTTGTTTCTTGAGCTTTTCTTTTAATTTTGCATACAAGCCTTTGTATGCGTTTTTAATATTACAAAAATATCTAAAACAACGTTACTGTAATAAGTCCCTATTTCAGATGTAATTTTCGACATTTTGCTCTTGACTTACAGGAATCGTAAATTAAAATGACAGCAATGAATAATCGAAGTGAATAGAAAATTGGAATTGTTATACGGATATTTTTAATATTGTTTATTGAATACAATTTCTAATGTATTTTTCCAGCTTATATATGTTCCATTGCCTAAAGTTTAAATAAATTAAAAGAGTAAGTTCAGAGATCTGTAACTTATCATTCAGTATGACTATGACTAATCGCATATTTTCTGTAACATCAAAAGTTATTTACTTTTATCATATTTCATTTATTCCGTATTTGACTTTATTGTATTCAATACCCGACCACTCGTTACTGTGCTGTATTTAAATCCATAGGTAACATGGATGTGAATCGCGACCAAACTTTACAAGATAACCCGCTGCGCTAATATGAAGATTGTCTGAAAATTTCATCAAATTTGCTCCAGCCCGTTTAGAGTTCATAGGGAATATACATACAAACGCTTATTTTTATATATAAGAAGAAGAAATAGAAGAAAGATGAACACAATAACATAATTATAGCCTAGAAACATCATCCTGAAAGTAGCTTTCTATTAGTGAAAGAATTTTTAGAATCAACCCAGTAGATCCAGAGATAATAACCTCTTATAAACTTTACATCTTTGTAATAATAGTAAAAATAAATAAAATATGGATAATATAACTAGTTATATAATGTTTAAATAAAATTAATACAACCCAGGAAACATTCTTAAATAACAAAATATGCATCGAAAACTGCTAATTTTAAAGTATTACAAAAGTACATAATATAATATGTATTTTGTTTAGGTTCTCTATGGGTTTTACGCCTTATTACCGAGATCTCATTTATGAAAATTCTACAAAAATTTTACCGCGCGTTGAACTCTTTTTATCGAGAATTGACGAAATGGACGAAAATAATATATTTTCTAACCCTGAATCACCATCGACTCTTCATTTTGAAGTCATAATTACACATACATTACATTCAATTATAAAAATTTACATTGTTAAACGAAACTATTTATTGGATTATTTATTATATAGCTGTGCTTGCGGTTGCACTCGCGTGGACTATACTTACAGAATGCCGTCGATCGAGCATACGTGCGAATTATACTACTCCCGCTCCCAGTTATTTTAAAGACAAAAATGTTTATTGTAGGTGATCTTTAGAAGATAGACAAATGCTCTCACTGACTTTTTTGTATCTTTTTTAGGATCTACAATTATGTACTACATTAATTTGATATATCTCTCATAGTTTATCTAGCTTAAGTCATTTAAGCGCCCGAAATCATCGCTTTTGCACATTGATTTTTATTTGCGCGGAATCGTAATTATTTTTCTAAAATAAAAGTAGCCTAAGTAACTAATTATAATATCAGCTATCTCCTACTGAAAGTCCCGTCAAAATCGGTCCAACCGATTTTGAGATTACTCGGAACAAACAGACAGACAGACAAAAACTTTAATAATTGGTGTTTTGTTATATGTACTGTATATACTTTCATATGCATTTAATAAAAAGTTGATATTTTAATAATAATCAAAACATTAGAGATAATTGTGAACTTTGATAAAAGCATAATGAATAAAGACAAAGAGGTCAGGTAGCTTTAGGGGGAGGAGGAAGGGGGTGAAGAGAGACTTGTATGCACCATACGTACAACGATATGCATCACTGCAGTCGCAGAGCTGCATTCCTGTTACTGGCGAACGTGAGCATATTGTGGATAACTCTACAAATGTTTTAATATAGAACGCAAAAATTATATAGAAATTAAAAGTTTGTTTATGTTTCACACAACACATACACATAAAATTACAAGTATAAAGAGAGATACACATATATAACAAATAAAACTAAAATAAATAACAAAACAATAAGTAAAGTAAGTTGTGCAGGAATAAACAGGTCCCTGTCTCAACACAATTACTACACTGAATTGGTGTCCGATCTGATATCACTGAATCGGAAATAAATAAAAGAAAAAAATATACTTACAACATTTATACAAAGAAAGGTAAAAAAACTGGATAGGAGTTTAAATAAGAAGAAGAGCAAGGTATAAGGTAAGAGAGTATGGATACTATTTTTAAACTTTGAGAGTCACGCTGTGTTATAACTCTATTTCTATATCAAAAGGTTTTTAAAGCGTTATTCTGAAGTCGTTCTGTTCAAATACCATCGTATATTCTAATAAATGTAAGGAAATTTTAGTAGATTAGATGCAAATAAATAATTTAATATAAACATATTTAGATCAGAAGAACTCCTCAATAAAAATTACAAAATTAAATTAAATATATTATTATATAATTTTAGGACGTAAGAACGAACTTGTAGATGTCAAAACTACAATAATGCTGTATGTCTATACTGGATCATAAACAATTTCAACTGACTTAAACAAATTACTGCTAATAATATTAGTCTACTTTTAGGATATAATTACCACACTTTTGCTTTTGATAATTCTACGACAATTTGCGATTAAAAGAATAAAATAAAGATTATAAATCAATTTCCTCTGACCTCATTTGTGGTCAAACGGTCAGTATAGCAATAGCTAGCAATAGCAAGGATAGAACCGGACTGAATCCCACTGCTACTAAATATGTTATTGTTCTCCTGCAAGGTGACAAAAATTAAACAATTACCACCGTAAACAATATTATGGCCTAAGTACGACAAAGGTATATCGATCTAACGTTTAATAATAGAATACAATAAAGATTACCAAAAAGAAATTACATTTCTCCACAACCATATCCACACAAAACCTTTCCCCAGGAGTCACTTCAACTCTTAGTTATAGTCCGGTTGGTCTCTAATTTACTTGGCCGATGGTTGTGGACTCGATGGCACACAATACCAACCGCTGCGCACTTTAAACATCGTATTAACTTTTACGCCTTTCTATACACGGGTTTATGAAAAAGTAATAGCCCATTACTGATTCCTAGAAAATGGTAATTTAGATCAATTACTACCTTTACGGTGAGTTGTATAAATTTAAACTTTTAAATTAACTACAAATTCATATATTATATAAGTCAATATCGCCCTGGATGTCGCTTAATAAAAATAGCCTTTCACCCGTCGATATGATAATCATTATTAATCATGTTAGTGTTGGACAAAACTGAAGTAAATATTTTTTTTTAAGATAAGATATAATCATTCCTCTGAAAGTATTTAATTATAGCCTGAAATTATTGAATAAAGAGCACCATACATCTCGCCATAATATTATTCTGAATATTGTTTCTGAAATTAAAGTTTTAATGGTATTGCTGCAAACTATTGGTAGTTTAAGCTCATGTGGGTTAACTAGATCTTGCTAAATAGTTAAGTTAAACAATTAAAGTTGAAAGTTAAAATTTATATTATAGTTCAGTTTTACTTACTGCTTTTTCTCACCTCACTTATACTAAAGAGTATGTGTAAGAGAAAATTAACAAAGATGCGTCAGATCCAACTTAGTACATTTGGATATAGAAAACATATGCTATCTTATGCTAGCAGTCGAAGACCGCTTATTCACCTAATCAGTGCCTATTCTAATTCATGTTCAGATAGAGCGTACAAAAGGATAATTCGTATTAACTACTCTAGAGATTTTGGAACGAAAAATTAAAAAAGTAGCATTTAAGTTCCATACATGTTATTAATATGCTATGTTTAAAAAACATATATTTTTCTATTAAACATCCCGAATATAATATATTAAAACTATATCTGTTGAGCATAAACAAATTAAATTAAGCGTTATTATCAAGAGTCATTCGTTAGTCGGAAAGCCATATCGCGACCCACTCCAAATTGTGATTAAACTAACATAATACACACAATAACAGGTCACGCGTTTACCAATATAATTCACAAACAAAAAGTAACAAATTTATTTTTATTATAAGTAAAACTCAACTCTAAGCCGTGTACGTAAAACACAAACTTATTGGACGAGTTCAAATAAAACAAAGCGCTACATTTGTGTGCCTCGTGAAAGGTACACATTTCATAAATAATAGTAGATACAATACGAAACGTCATATTGTATACAACATGTCTACTACCGTGGTCATAAATGTTTCGTGTGTGTGAATCTAATCCGGGAAAGATCTTATACTATTGCATGTTTAAATTTAAACCTTATGTCAATAGCATAATGTCGATAATAATTGATTTCAGCGATATGGTAAATAAAAGTGTGCGCCGCTCAAGCGGAGTATCGAAGAATGCAGACCGTGAATTGAGTTAATTATAGATATCAATTTGACAATTTTGCTCATTTAATTCTTTAGCTGTACCTAATTTTTACGAATATTTAGAAACTGTAATTATAAATGGTATTTTGAGTAACAGATCTTTTCGAGAGCTTATAAGTCAATATTATTATCGGTATTTTAATAAAAGTACTAGTTAAGTTGTTAAAACAATTATGATTCAAAATAAATAGGTAAACATAAGAATATATTATATAGTATTTGACTAGAAATACCAAAGAACAGTATGATATTAATTCATGTACCAACCCAACGTGTGCAGATTAATTACTAAATCTATTTATTATGAAAGATTTGAATATTCCCATAAAATAATAATGTCACAGGACAAACGTATCAGTTACTAAATTGAATTAAACGCTATAAACCGCGCGCGCGGCCGCACATCGCCACAATAAGCGATCAAAGCGCATCGTATTAGCTACTGACAGCTCACGTACGTGTATACCACGCTCGTTACGTTTACGTGACTCTCACACACAAATGCTATGTTATCTTTGCTGAGGACGTAAGCAAAAATAGCCTTTAAACACCATAAATTTAAAGATCTTGAACTTACTTTATTAAAATGTTGTTTTCAACTAGCGTTTGCCGCCACACCGGGTGGCGAAGTCCGGCAACGTCGCGCCGAAATTATTGTGACATTTATTTCACCCGACTCAGAGGACGAACTTCTAGCGACATCTATCCACATTCTCAGAACCACTTGCTCGGCTCGTGGAAAGAGATGGACACACTTGAAAATATCACTTTCACGGTCTCGTACTTAAAGCTAAGCGGTTTGCTGTACTGTTTGTTTGTGTCTGTAAACAGCGAGCCGGCGCGGCGAGGTGTACCGCGCTTGAATGAAATGGATGAATGTGGGAGCGTGACAGAGCATTACAAATTTATGTAGACAGACAGAGAGGGCTAAGATGCGCGAAGCGTGCAGAACACCATCGTTTATCAGATTACATGCGAAGTATCGCGAGCGTGGCGATGTTTTGACACGCGATAATCACGAGATAATGCGGGCGATCTCAGCGGCATTTAGGTTTATATTGGCTTTTTATAGCGAAAAGTTGAGTGTGGTTGGATATAATACTGGACCGATGATATTGGCAAACGCTCTAGAAATAATTATGAATATGACGCATGTGACCGCTAGCCGCAGGTGACGGTGCATACATTAAACGATCAACTTTAGTTTTTTCACTCCTGTCAAAAGCAGCTGACTGGCATTTTTGCATTGTGTACAGGCGTCCTAATTTTCTTGATATTATATCCATACATATGATTATATAATAGTACATCATACAAATGCAAAAAAAAAACCTATGATGTTAAGGTTTTTAATGATAAAGATAACATGATAATTGGAATATTTTCTTTGATCTTCATTTTGAAAATAAAAAATAATTAATATGAAAACATGTTTTAATCAAACACGTACCTACAGGTAGCCTAATACTTTAGTACCTAGGAGACGTTTTGATTTTTTCAGGTATTAGGATATATATATCATGTACCATTTTAAGCACTTAATAAATTAGTATACAATAAAATAATTTACCCATATATTAACAATATCCAGCCGCGATAAATAAATATTATGTAACCATTATCGCCATCTATTGGCGAGTAGCAAGAAAACTCTACATACTGAATATAGGTACTTATGCTATTATCTAATAATTTATTATGTCGTATAATATTAAATATAATGAACATAGTAATTCAATAAACAACATTGTTTATTTTCTCTAATAATGATTTTCAAGTATATTATAGCAAATTAACTGGCATTATGTAGGAAATGGTGTAATTATTTGATGTATGTACACATTGTATACAGCAGTAATCGTAAATAGTAGACAAGGTGTGTGCATTCTAAATTCCTTGACCAAGCGTTATTTCTGGAAGAACGATGTTTATCTTATAGCGAGCGGCGTTAACGCAGTGTGTTATTCCAGTGTCCGATTTGCTTTCTTTTATTTGGTAATTTTATACATCGGCGAGAATTCTAATCGATTTCAATCGAAATAAAACGCACATAGCGTAGACCCACTGCGTTCGGTGAAATAATTTGCGCTTATTTTTATAACAGCCGCGTATGCGTTATCTAACTTTCTTTTTGATGTTTTGGTAGATAATGTGTTATTCTTGACAGAGTATCGACTTCATGATTGCAAATATTTAATTCTTTTTGATAATACTTTTCGTAATTTTACATCATTGTATTAGATACCATCATAGTCCTGCCATCTATTGAGCTGAAAAAAAACCTTTATTATTCAAAAGTATTTTGTTAACATTACATCATGAACATCTTAAGAAATTCAAACATAGAGCACTAAAGCGTAAGATGATGAATTATCGATTCTAAATACATGAACATGTAACTATTCTTGACTTTCAACGCGAGTAGCAACGCAAGGAGAATACTTAGAAGTAGGAAAAGTTGAACGGTATGAAAACTTTCAAATATTTTATAACAATTGTATTGAATTTTGAAAAGTTGTATTTTTATGTTGATTAGTTATAGGTCTGATAATATATTATGTAGGTACATAGATATTGTACTAATTTCCAATTACCAAAAATATTTATACCAAATTTCTGAATTGATAAAATCAAAAATTATTCTAATTTACCAATTCTACGGTGAAGTTAAAAAAACGACAGCATTAGGTCAATTGTTATAAGTATGGTTTTAAAACCTTGTTTTTATTCTATCGGTTTTATGAAGTCCCCATGGAAGCTTACCTACCATTGGCTCTGCTATTGGAAATTTTCTTCTATTATATCGACGTTAGTTGTTACGTAGTAAGTTGTACATAGCAGTAATGAAAGTCAACAATCACTAGAAAGCGTAAGACTGTTCATTTAATGTTAATGAGATTTAATGGTCTATTAATTTGTCATCGTAATTTAATTTCATGTAAATAAATAAAAAGAAGATCTATTGGCAAAAATTAAAATGACCGTATGATGTACAATTATAATGGTCTACGGTACTTCTAATGGCGTTGTATTTTTAATTGTTTTTTGTTGATTTTTTTAATTAGCTTCTGTAGAAATTTCGCCATACAATTGGCAGTTAAATATGTCATGTTGCTTGTTATGTTAGCTTGAATTAACTTTATCTTATTGAGATCTAGAAACGTTTGATAATAAACAAGTTATCGCAACAAGAAGACGGTCACGTTTTCCATACGGTTCAATTTACATATTCTTCTTTCACACGCGTAAACCGGCTTTGATTTACGCGCGAACACGTATGTAGACATTTAATTTACAACTACACAGATTTAGACTAGTTTTATTGTCGTAAAAGCATTCATGTTGGTGCTTTCGGCCGATAATCTGGTAGGTCTTTAGTTTGCTTGGAATTTTGTAGTATACATAAAACATGTTAAGGACGATAAGAAACGTTTGTTTCCCCTTTGCAAACTGAAATGTAAGAAAATAATTTACAGTGAAACCCTGAAAATATTCCATTAGTCAGAAGTCTTAGTTATTCAAATTTATTGGAGACAAAGATTTGAAAAAATTATCCTGCGTATCAACAACAAGATGAATTTATACTAAAGTAAATTCTTTTACTACTTTTTTATGTCAAGAGGTATAACTTCAAATATCCAAAAGTGACAAAAACCTATATTGAATAAATAAAAAGCAAAAGTTTTACGAGATAAAACAAAATTATCAGTACACCCTGCACTAATACAGTGATCATTGAACCACCCACATCTATGAATTCCGAAAAAATCTGTAAAGTAGTAAAATGAAACGAGGTGAGAACCAATGTTATTATTACGCAGAAAAGACGCGCCGCTGCGACCTAGATAGACACTTCGTTACTGTTCGATATTCAACTGTGATTTATTATACATATAAAATCTAACAGATGCCAGATCATTGTGCCCACTATCCACAAACTGATAGTGCAACACTTGGGTGGTCTTATTGACGAATACTGATTATGAATCCAGATCTAAAGAGTTTTCTTTAGATCTTCTCAAATTAATACATATATACACTCTCATAGTATATTTTGATGATCCTAGCCTTCTGATACTGTTCTTTGATTTTTCTGCACCTATAACATCAACTTTATTGAGATATAAATACAATAAAAGGTAATTTTTTTCTTATGTAATAAATGGTCCTTGTCAAACCAAGAATTAGTCATTGACACAAAATTTCTCGTCATAATTTTTTCTTGAATTAACCAGAAGGCAAACACACTTTAAACATATTTCATATAATATATATAATAATGATAATCCTAATCAATGAAGCCTTTGAAGCTACTGAATAGCTCAGCTTGACCGTGGCAATTAATTTAACCCCAATTTGTTTTGTAACTACAAACAATACGACTTTTATTTATACAACCAAAACCAACCTTTTTTTTTTAAAGCAATGATGGCTCAGTAGGTAGCGTGTACGGTCTTCGAATCCTTGCAAAGAGCCTGAGCTTTCGGTGAAGGAAATCATCGTGATGCCCTAATGCTCTCCTGGCTAGCTACCTCAAGTTGAAAATCCGTTGTCAAACACCAATAGGTGTATTCCGGCAGCTGCGCTTGAGAGCCAGTCTTTCACTAGGCCACATCGTCACTTAAGATCAGGTGAGATTATAATGGGTCAAAAACTCTGTTAATATAAGACAAAGAGTTGTAAACATAAAAAGGTATTAGAGATTTAAATATTTCCTACGCGTTAAAGTTTATTCCTATAAGATTTTCAGAAACGTAACTGCTTAACTATTTAACAAAACTATTAAACAACGCGAATGTAGAGGTTAATCTGGTGAATCTGGAAGAATACAATTTTGTAAAACAATTCCGTATGTAACGTAGATTTATACTAAGAAAAGGTTTTTGAACATTCATCCCGTAAGGGACCAAATAAGTTTTTAAAAATAGAACGATTTCTGAGGTTGCTGAAGGCAAATTTCTTTGAGCACATGGCTAGTTTTAAGAAAGAAATAGTCACACATTTATATATCTACTGTTAGGATTTATATTGAATTCACTTCGAAATAAATTTCTTTGAACCTTTTGGTTAAAACAAAACAAGGTCACAAACTCCATAATTATTACTCAAATGGACATTATAGAACACTCAAATAATAGATCAATTGTAATCGGGTTTTAACGTGACTATAAACCTCTTTTTTTCTTTTACATTACCGAAAACGACATTCTCTGAGGTCAACACCCGCGCTAGGGGAATTGAAAAATTGTAAAACACATACAGGCATTGTAGTCTGAATAAATAATAAGTGAACGCAGGCCATCTAAGTCCAGTCAACGTGTGAACGTGACAGATCCACCCCACCTGTCAAAAAATATAGAATTCATCCGAAAGTGAGGTAAATCGGGGATTTACTTGAGGCCAGTTTATGCTGGTTGACGATCGACCCACTTACCACCTCTACCTTACCTTACCTTACCACCTCTAGTGTCCATACTGTTATACTAGGTCTGTACTAGGTTAGTAGATTTAATGAACCCGAATTTTAAATTATATTGATATTAACTTTATAAAGACTTAACTCTCGGGTATTGTACTTTTTTGGTATTGATTACTATTAAAAAACATTTCTATACTTAATATATTAATAAACAATGTTTTTAGATAACCATAATCTAAATTAACCATTTGAATATTATTAACTATTGCAGTAACATTTCTAAATATTCTAATTCATGATATTCCAATCTTACTAACATAATAAATGTGAAAGTGTGTATGTTTAGATGTTTGTTACTCAATCACGCAAAAACGGCTGAACAGATATCAATGAAATTTGGCACATAGATAGTGTATGACCTGGAATAACATATAGGTTACTTTTTATCCCGGTAAAATTCATAGTTTAACCAGTGTTATCCTACAAATATAATAAATGGAAAGTTTGTAGCTTTGTTACTCAATCACGCAAAAACGGCTAAACGGATTTAGATGAAACTTCGCACACAGATAGTCTATGACCTAGAATAATAGACAGGGTACATTTATCCTAGTAAAAGTCATAGCTTAACCAGTGTTATACTAAAAATATAATAAATGGAAAGTTTCTATGTTTGTTACTCAATCACGCAAAAACAGCTGAATGGATTTAGATAAAATTTGGCACACAGATAGTGATATCCAATAATACGCAAACGAAGTCGCGGGTACCAGCTAGTACTTAATAAATAATAGAATTAAAGGAGTAGACTAGACGTAAAAAACCTCTAAAATAATACATTTCCATTTTTCTTTACACCGCAAGTTTCGAGAATGATTATAGTAACCGCTACCCCAATGGATATATACCTTTAACATGAAGATTATGCCCGGCAAGTGCCCATCGGCCGGTTAACCGGAAGTTTACGGCTTGTAACGTCTCTCGTGGGTGCTACTTCTATGTTGGACAAATTTGCCGACCCCGTCGTCCAAAAGCCATGATCCCTCTCAAATGTTAACTAAAATTTAACCATTTAGATGTAATATTTAAACATAGTAGTTTTTCGCAACTTGTTTACACTCTGTAATTTAACGATGCTGACCATTCCAATATTATTGAATTCATTATTATGTAAATATAATTATGTAAATAATTTGATTGAACGCTATATAATTAAACCCGAGAATAATCACAATTCAGGCTTGTTTTAGCTATTTAAATAATGAAAAATTCTAGTTATTTTTGTTAAATTAGATAAATTTTAACCCCGTCCATTCTCCAAGAGATGGCGCAACAGATAGAAAACGTCTATTGCAATTTGTTCTTTCATAATTGCAATAATTTTCGTAAATGTAAAAAACATTGAAATATGTGATATATATGTTGTTTACTATAAAATATTTCTGTAATTACATATATTAAATATATAAGTTTTTTTATTAAAACTTTAAAATCAGAATTAAAACACTTACACACTTTACACAGTCAATCAAATGATGTAAAAGTACATTGCAATACAATAATTTATATAACACCAATCTGTATATGTCCCCCACCCTGTAAAAGCTTCTGCTGAATCTTTTCTAAGAATGAAAAGAACACAAGAAAATTTTGAACATAAAAGAAAACCAACTTCAATGATTTTGAAGAGTTCCCTGGTGTATATTTGAAGTTTCAATTCCAATGCCAACACTTGAGGTATCCCTTATCCAACAAAAAAAGAATCATCCACATCGGTTCATAAACAAAGAAGTTATGAAAGGCTGAACATCGATAAAAAAAAGACAAAGTAGTCATGAGGACTGCCGACAGAACTGAAAACTTGAAACTATAAAGAAACAGTTGTTAATTTTGGAAATCTAAATTAATTGATTAGTTTTTTTTATTTTTTTATTTTTAGTTTATATTGCTACAAAGACTCCATTTATGGTTAACACGTCATGAAACCATGTCGATGACGACTTACATGAATTTACTCCCTATCAAAACATCCTTAGAAGATTTCACTTCAAAAATACATTCGAAGTGAGTAATCTGCAGTCTTTTGTTGAAGGTGGTTGAAAAATCATCTGATCAGCGCACTCAAACTTTGCCCAAAAATCGAAAATTCTGTTTTTCTTTAGATATCATTTTTTTTTCGTTTAGGTTCCTTCGCGATACCTTTCCATCATCGAGCAAAGTAAGGGTTGATAATTACCTAAATACATTTTACTAAAGGCACGCAAAAAATGGAAAATTTATTAGCATATGCTACGTCGATATCCAAATGGTCGTATTGCGTAGACTGTTCTACTTCATTTGGCGTGTTAAGTTGAAGGTAAAATTGAGAGCTGCGCGCGCATCATGTGACAGAAGTATGATGATATGATGAAGTTAGTCATGACCTCATGAGTGACAATAATGTCGAATGTTTGAAATACCTCCACCCCACAGAAGATTCCAGTTAAATAAGGTTATTTGTGTCATGTAATGGTGTGTTCAAGCGGTGAGTAGGGTTTCCGAAGCGCCTTGAGGAAGGCAGGGTGTTCAAAGTTGGTAACGCGCTGGTGATGATACCAAGCGTTCATAAGCTAAGGTAGCCACTTTCTAACAGGCGGGCTGTATGCTTACCACGTTAATTGTAAAGAAATCGACCATAGACCAGCAATTTATGACCAGTTTTTTGTAATAAATTCGTGCCTAAAATTTTCTGTGTAAAATCGGCTTTAGTTCATTTTTAGTATTAGTAGGATTTGTATTATTTACATTTGAAGTATATAGATACAGAGCTTAGCAATTATATTTTTTAACTAGACAAAACATTGACGCTCTTTACGTGCCATCCTGAATAGTGGGCAATTGCCCTCTGTTCACTTTCGACTTGACACCGGTGTGAGCGAGAAGAAACTTTTATCCTTTTTTGACATCAGAGTTTCCACCTTACACTGTGATTTCCTATGTCTTTTGTTTCTAGATGCTGATAACAAAATTTGTAACGTTTTCAAATCGCTTTTAGTGATAGTATAACGCGTCTGTTTATAAAATGTCATTGTAGCATAGGCGTATTTTCAACAGCTATCTTATCTTGTATAGAATTTTTTATCGGTTCTTTTTAATACCTTTGGCGAGTTTGCCATCACACTGATACTAATTTTATTATATATAGATAAAAATTCCACTTTCAATCGAAGTATCCAAGATATTCAGTCTACTTTCATTTTAATCTCCAGTTCGATGACCACTGTCTTCAATTTCTTTTTTATTTTACCTTGGGTTATTCTATCGTCATTCTTGATTTAGCAAAGTATAATTAATTATGAATGTACGTGTGGACGTTTATTTTGGTTTAGTTTCCTCGAAGATGTGTCGACCGCCAAAAATATCAAAAGCACATGTCTAGTTAAGGTAAAGAAGGGAAGTTAGTTATTTATAGGGCACTTAACCTCTTTGTTTATGACAACGCTGGGCTAATTCTGTGTTCAGACAACGCGGTTCGGATCTGGATGTTTTAAACAAACAAATAGACACCGTCGACACGGAAACTGTAATTATTTTTATGTAAACTACAGATGTACGGACATTTGAGTGCTCTATTAAGGGAGATATTAATTATTATATTCATTAAAAATTTATGCAAAAATCCAATATCCATAGGCGTGCTCTTTATTACAACAAAATAAAAATTTACCTTATCGAATTTATACAAGTGAAGGTAAAAACAATTATTGCCCGAAAAACTTAACTGTCGTCGAAATAAACTAGTATTTAATTATGTTTAAAGAAATAATATCTTCAAAAGACTACGTAACTGCTTTACATCGTCTGCCTCGACGACTAATGACTGATTCGACTTTAAAATCTGTTGTTATTCATATAATGTTCGAATTCAAACATTACAAATACGACCTCAGTAAAATACAAATTTCAATCTGTATGAATCTAATTATATTATACTATCTGTGCCCGCAACTTCGTTCGCGTGTAATTTCGTGTATAATAAACAGCAATAAAAAAAGATATGTAGGTGTTCTGAAATTTAATACCGGCCACTTAACCGTATTTCATGCATTGTGAATGTCTCGGATCTCTGAGACGCCCCGTAGTACTCACGGTTAGCTGCCAGCCTTGGCTCACATTCACTACTTTAAATCGATCGATATATTTGCATACGTCCACGCTATGAATATATCCTAATAGGTACGTAACGACGAATTATATGTTCCTGGGCCATTCGTTTCTGGGGCGCTTAAATTATTTTATAATATCTCGTTCAGCAGGAAGACTCACTTTGACGGTAGGAGCAGGTAATATCGCTTTTACAGCATATCAAATCTAATCTATACGCTGATTTTTGATATCGGATTTAAAAATTATATATTTTCTGAATCTATGCATTTGACAGATGCGCAACGATTTTTTTCAATCTCGGTCTTTGAGACTAATTATTAGTATGTAAATACGTATACATTTCATGCTTTTCATATTATGATAATTATCACTATACGGTCTATAATGTTACAACTTTAATAAAATATCTACATCAAATAACTTTTCTTCATTCATACTTTTATAAGGTTACATTATTTTTGTTTTGTGACTTACAGGTATTTCAAATTAATTCATTGAGTTGATTATATTAGATAAAACTATATTTGAGATATTATAGAGGTAATTTCTAAATAAATTTTTCTCAATATTATGAAGTCGACTTGTATTTATTTATTTTATTTTATTCTTTATCCTGCTATTTAAATTTGTATAGAATGTCCAGAAAGTATTGCATATGTAACCACTATGCCAATATTATAAAGAGGAAAGATTTGATTGTTTGTTTGTTTTTATAGAATAGCGAGCGGTACCGTGTGTAATATTACACGAACCTTTAGATCCCCTCATAACTCAAAAACTATTTCACATAAATATGTCAAATTTGGCTCAATTATTGAGACTTGCAAGATACATATGTGCTCGAAATTTCATAAATACACCTCTAACAGATATTTAGATATTAACGTCCAAAAATCGTCATTTTTATCACTACCTGACCTATAGACAAAACTTTAACCCAGTTCCAGATGACCTAGAAAGTTCAAATTTGACATCCAGATAGGTAGTTGGATGAATACAAAGGAATAAATCAGGAACTAGTAAATTTTTGTCATTTTATTATAATTTTTCAATTCATTGATTCAATCAGGAATAGGAAATTTATGACAGCCGGTCTTTATGTCGATTTTAAGGTTTTCACGTGAGTATATAAAGAGTGGAATACCACCCTTAATTTCTTTTTAATCCTTTGTTTGTAATGGATAAACTCAAAAACCACAGAACCGATTTTAAAAATTCTTTCTCCAATATAAAGCTACAGTATCAGAGAGGAACATAGGCTATATTATAACTTGAAAAATTAATTTATTCTTCATAAAAATGTTGATAGTTTTACACAAGATATATAAAATTGCCTAAAATACACTTTTAACATGGGTGATTCCGTAGGGCACAGCTAGTTGTCGGTATTTGGAAACTATCAAACTTCATATCACTTGATCAAAATACGTACTTCAAGGCCAAAGCTCAACCTGCGCTAAACCAAATGAACCGAGCATAAAGATTATGTATCTATTATTTTAAAACTAAGGTTGAATTGTTGAATTTTTGTTATTCATATTATTATTAAATTCCTGCCAAAAATCCCGTCCACTTTCTGTCAGGCATTTTAATTTAATATTAATACAAATTAATTATAAATATTAAATATTATAATTATCCAGAAGACATATGGGCCAAGTAGTTCAATATAAAAATTGTAGGTTTTGCTATCCATAAAGGCTGAGTTTATTTCAATAATTTTTATTAACTGTTATTATCCATTGAATAATGAAGCATTATAGTATGTATTTTCAGTATAATTTCGATATCACAAAAAAAAAGACATATGTATAGTAGATATGTAGAATGAAATAAGCTAATAGTTTTACAAATTTACAAACAATATTAAAATCTACAAAATGAAAAAAACCAGCCTAAGTTTTTTAATAAGAGCCCTTGCAGAAAATATACCTAAGTATAACAATAACAATCAAACCAAATTCGTGATAGTTTTAATGCATGATAAACGTAAAATATAGTGTGTAGCGCCATCTATGAATACCTAATGAAAAATACATGGGTATTTGTTTATTATTTCTAAGATAAAAGACTTCAATTAAGAAAATCATGTTAAAATAATTGGTATTATTTCTTATAATTACACTTAATTTCACTGTATACTTAAAATATATTACAGTATTACTTATACATACATTACTTTTTATGTGTATATACATAAATGGAAATTTATATATCATAAAATGTTCATATGCGTAAAAACTCATCCTACAACTATACAAAATTTCATTAAATTCGGTGCAGTAGTTATGCGTGATTGGGATTCAAACATACCGACAGACAGAAAAACAGACAAACAGACGGACAGACAAAAATTTCAAAAACTATCGAAATCCATGATTCTAAACCCCTTCCATTATTTTTTCTTAAATATCTTCAATGTACCGGTTTCGACTCTTTACTCTTTTATTATAAGTATAGATTGCGACAGTTAGTACTAATCGAATTATGTATACAAACAAGTAAAAATAACCAACTATGTATTTCAGATAAGCTTCCTTACCATCGCATGATACAACGCGATTGTTTACTAAATGAATATTTTACTGAAAGCCGTAGGTAAAAAATGCTAATGACGTCACCGAATTACGCATAATATTGTAAACGGCACTCCATAGGGGTGTCTCATGTGTAATTAATGTGCTTAAAATGTACAATAATATTTTTTATATAAACCTGTCGCCTTTCATTACATTAATGAATAAATACAAATGTATAATCATGTAAAGAAGTAATAATATAAATTGTAAAGACCGTGACATTACGACCTTGACCTCCCATAGTCGATAAATTATACAGAAATACTAAACAGACTCTTTATTGCTTTACAGTTTACATAATGGCCACGGATGTTTGCCAAGCAATCACTTGGTACCTTAACGTCACAATACAATACTAGAAGTAGAATGTGCTGCAGCACTCATCTTCCCGAGTTTTATATGGGCATCGCCGCCGCACCATCGCAGGACCGCGCATGCTGTCACGTACTATAGAGTTAGTTGTCAGTCTTCTAATGTGTGATATTACAATAAATATATTTAAATTTCGACAAAAACTCCGATCTAAATATTTGGTGATTGAATTTCAACACTGCACTTTTAACTTAAAGAATTTATATAATATAATATTCAATCGATCGATTCATCAATCGATGTTAAGTGATGATGTGGCCCAAGATAATGTTACTCTATGTGGCTCAAGACACACTAAGCCTAATGGGAGGGATGGTTTTCAATTGCAGCTGCCGGAACATACCTATAGGTACTTGGCGACAGATTTTTAATTTGAGGATGGTAGATAGCCAGGCGAGCATTAGAAAATGCCTTACCACCATGCTATGGTTTTATTACAATGTTTTATTTCACCAAAAGCTCGGGCTCAATGCAAGAATTCGAACGCAGGTCGATCGAGGCTGCGTCCGTACCCGCTACCACCGAGTCATCATTATTTCAACCTCAATCATATTTTATATTCATTTTTAATGAGATAGTTGACCGTGCCAACCCTATAAATTGTAACAGTATGAGGCGTTACGAAGCGCGCAGTTCGCCGTCTCACACCCTCGTGTCATTTCTGTAATAGAAAATATAGCTCAGTAGCTACGATTCCTTATTTAAATCGATAATGATTTTTGGTCGTGTTTGTGCATTACAAAGTGTTCTAACTATAGGCATGTTTCTAGGCCGTGTAAAGTTGTTCGAGAAACAGATGGCATACGAAAACGTAAAAACAGACACGTTATACTGTAATTAAAAATGTAATGTTTTATCTTGATTTTTCATTACACAGTTTAAATTTGAACTGCGGTTGTTAAACAAAGACCTAAATGAAAACAAATTCACAATAACTCGTTATACGAAATTTTGGGTTTTAATTGAAAATGTTTTCGAAGAGCTCTTTATCTCTTTAACAGCATCCTGAGAGCTGTAGCAAACAGGTGGGACAGTCCCATATTGGATCATTGCGTACACCTACATGCCACACTGTGGCTTTCCGTAAATAATTATTTTCTATTTTTCTGGTAGATGTTAGTACTAACACTAGTTTCTAAATTTTCTGTATACTAACCAAATGGACTTATAGTCTGAAATAAAAGATTTTTTTTTTTTATAATAATTTTATTTAGGTTCGAACTTAGTATTATATATTCAAAGGCCAATAACTATGATTTTAATAATGATGAATTATATAATACTATGTTGAAGATAGTAATAGACTAACAGTCGCGAGACTTGCTCTCATACAATTGAAGGTTGGCAACAAGTTGTCAAGCATTACAAAATACCGCTAGATTACATTTCTTTTGGCCAAATCTCAATCTTATCTATTTTTATTAGGATACTAATGATTTTGTAATTTCAGTTTTACATACTGCTATAAAAATAACATACAAACGACCCTTTCTTAGTAAGTTAGGGTAATCTAACGTTCAAAAACTCATTAGTGATCGATAACTTTGAGATTTGACCAAAAGAAATGTAGTTAGTGTGGATGTAAAGGTTAAATTACAATAAATATAATCTCATTGTTCAGTAAAAGTGTACGGGATTAAAAACAATGAGTTATTAGTTATGAAAATCGTAACGTAATCTAGTGGTGTTTTGTGAATCCAGTGAACATCCTAGTGAGCACACAACCTATATCCGATATTACCTAGACACCATATGTGTAAATTTTATGTAAATATGATACATATTATGTAAATTTGATGTCAAACTAAGGTAACGTGTCCATTCGTTGAAACTAATTCTAATGAACTACACACCTGAAAGTTATTTTTTGGTAATCACATCAATGTAAAATCTCCGCGAGAGCGGAGCATACTTCAATTACCCGTCTTTATTTACACATAGAGCAATTTGTTACCGCGCCGTCGAGACTGCGTATGCAAATCGGTTGCTTATGCCATATTCGCACGACGGGGGACGCCCTCTTTCGAATAACAATTAAAATATGCAAATGAAAGATATTACCCACTACTTTTCATTCCGGCTCGATGGACTACGAATCAATGGGGAAGCGAAACAGCTCTCACCCTAACAATGATGACAGTGTCAAAAATGTAAAGTGAGCGAATATAGCGTGCTAAGGGATGCGTATATTGTTTGTTTTCATAATTATTTACACATAATGCAAGTGATATAAATGATGCATTAGAGTATTACTTTTTTATTAAGGATCTATTAAAACAGTATTCGTTTTAGATAATTATTCCAATTCGAAAAGTCATGGCTATCAACACTGTAAATTTTTCGAAGCGTTAATTAATGTTAAACCAATTTTTTTTCCTTGTTCCTACTCTTGGTATAGACTTTTTCTTTTGCCCAATAACGGCCTTTTATATAGCTTACGGTCTGTGGTATACTTATTGCAGAAATATTATTAGAAATTATAATTATTTTGGCCCGCTTAGTAGGGATAAAATTGAGATCAGCGTGCGCATCATGTGACGGAAGTGCAACAAGATGAAGTTAGCCATTAATGATAATGTTGTGTGTATTCATTTCACTGACTTTTTATTATGTAAAAATAATAGAACGTTGTTGAAATAAACATTATTTTAATTTCATTTAAATGAATTTATATTATTATGAGAGATGGCTAACTCCATGACGTTGTTGTTTGTGTACTTATGTTCACGCAATTTTATTTTTTGTTACATATGTTTTTTTTACACTAATATAAAATTATATTAGATCAACATAAAGTTATATTATCCCAATACCAAATATTATAAATAGGTAGGATCCGTATGTTAAAGGATCAAAGAACTTGACCAATAGATAACAAAGGGCCAAACAAAATATAATCTAAAATATTCTAATAATTTCCTAAAAAATATAATTTATTAATTGATTATTACGAATGTATTGTATGTAATGTATGTAGCAACTGTGAACAGGTAAGCTATATGACTAAATAGAGTTATGACATCGCCATAGGTGGCGCAACTACTCGCTACAGACAACTACTAAACACCCAAATTACACAGATTTCATCCCGCGGGGGGTCGTGTGCCCTGTAAATTAATAATATGTAAATTTCCACGCGCGCCTATACACCAAAACTACCACAACACTTGAAAGTATACAGAAAGCTTAAACGGCTGATATTACTTATTTTTAGTTATATGCACAATATCGTGCTATGTTATCCACTATTATATACACTATTTTATCCAAGAAAATGAAAATGAAAGTGTGAACATTTCAAATCAAAATAATTAAAATCGTAATTTTCTTTTAATTTTAGACACAGAGTATCCTAGCAAATGTTATTCTTTACAACCTACACTATCAATTATTATAATAAAATGTCATACTTTTCTTTCTTGACCTTGATGCTGCAGCATCATTCTGAAATCTGCGCAACTCCTCGCCAACTTACAGTAAAGATATTCGTGTTGGGGCTCATAGGAATGGTCTCAATGAATGGGTTATTGGTGTGGGTTTTTTTTTAATTTGTAAATATTATCTAATAACTGGCTTAGGTCTTCATTCATTTTTTAAAGCGAATGTTTTACCTTTGTATTTTTAAAAGATAATTTTCATTAGCACACTTTAGAATATTTTTCACTGCCATAAATTACGAGTTATTTTATTAGTAAATAAAATAAATATAATTTTAAACAAAATCTCAAAACTATACAACAATTTGGTGCTTAGAAGAGTGACCGACCTTTCTGAACTGAATTTAATGTTGTGAATTGAGCCAAAGCCAGCATTTATGCGTTACTTTAGTACGCAGAGTATAGATTAATTTAAGAGCTTGTTGCCTTTTTAATTGAACTCGCACGGTAAACACAATTTTAAGAATATCTTGACAAATTAATGTCAGTTTCTTAAGATATCCTATTAGTTACAAGAACATAAGTGAGTAAATTCATAAATTATATACTCCACGATATTTTAAAATATAATTCCTTGCGAAATCTCATGGTTGCGTGTAGTTACAATACGGAATAAAACAATACAAATTACAAAATTTATTAAAATAAGGCCCAAAACATAATAAAGAAGTCTAAAATCTGGCGACGAATATAATACTTCTCGGTTCACTAATCAATGTGAATGGTTCGACATCATCATCATTATCATATCTTCATTGGTGATCACATGTCCACAGGTCTCGTGGGCGTCATGTCCAATTGCACAGAAATGAGTGGAAAAATATAATGAAAAAGAACACACACTTACGGGGATTCCTCTAATATACATTTTGGAAGACGAAAATGTGAATATTCTATCACTTGAGTTTCAATCAAGATGTACAAGAGAAGATCTGAAAAGAGATAGGAAACTAGGCTCTTGAAAACACAATAAAATATTATAATTATAATAACAAAATATTCAGCCTGCATAGAGAAGAATATATTTTCAAAGTGGGAGACAGAGTCTACGTGAAAAACAAAAATCTATTAAATAGGAAGAAAATGGATGAATTGAGGATTGGTCCATACGAGGTTTGAAGAAAATTTCCAATTCAATTTATGAAGTTGATACTGGGCACAAGAAAGCGTAATCAAACATCTACCACATTACAAAACTAACTCCGGTGTTTCTAAGTAAGTATACAGTGTCGCTTAAATTGTTTCTTAAAGAGGATTATTGTAATTGTTTCTTTCTTTGGGGAGAAGTAAAGAGCGTTTTCATTAAGTTTGTCTCTTCCGCGTTATCTATGAAAAAGTTAGTAGATTTCAAAAGTTACGTCGAACGGGACGTCATATATTTTAAAACAAAATGATATGTTATGACTGTGAACAGAAAACTCTCCTTATAAATAATTTATTTTGTAAATTTGTAAGAATATAAAAATACTTGAAATAATGGTTTTAAATATTGTTTCTTATGTTTACAGAGAAACGCAATTACGTTAATTCAAGAGTATAATAACATTATATATTTGTATGGAAATAATAATTATTTATTTACTGAACAGTTGTCACCAATTGTGCTATAATTTTTATCACAATAATAAGATATAATTTATTTTTTTAGACAATTACACCACTCTTTTAGACCACTAGACAACATACAGAGATAACATAGCAATGCAATTAATTACAATTGAATGTTGAAACAAGTAAAAATATAAGCACTTCAGTCTAGGACCAAACAAATACTAACTAATACATACAAATACATATATACTGCATTATAATACGAAACAGAATTAATTTTGACAAAATATGAACACAAACAAACCCTTCCAGGGCGTACCAATTTAGTCGGAGACAACGCTTAATTACTCTCGCCTGATACGGACAGGAAAGGGTTACCAGTTATTATAAATAATTTACTAAATAGGACGCTTGCTCGACTCGAGATGATTACTACAAAATATTTAGTAGAATCTTAATAATAGAACAAGATTGATGTAGTTAAATCTATATTATAGGTACAAATTAATGTTGTTGTTTATATTTTAAAAAACTGTTTAGGTAATTTTGAGATATAATTATAAAGTAGGACATATTCAACATATGGATTCAATTAAAATTGATAAAGAAAGATATGCATCATACTTCATGACGGAGTCATAAAAGTGGTGGTGTGGACTACCATAAAAATGGTTTGGCGAATGAATTCCTGGCCTTGGTTATGGCCACACCTTCACAATCAATCAAATTATTAGCAACTTTTTTATACATAAAACTTACCGCATTAGAATTAACGGAATGATTCAAGGATTTTTTTCAAGGCCCACTACATCCATTGGCGTAGCTAGCGAATTTTTCAAAGGATGATCAGCCATTATAAACCAATATTTTTTTAAGGTAAAAGGAACTGAAACAGTATATTCCTTTAATACTGTCGATTTTTCTATGGTGGACAATGAGTTTTGTAGGATTGGCCTTAATAACTAAACCCATGACTGCATCACACTTTTTTTAATGTGGAAAGTTTCTGATTCTTTCGCTTTACACAACGTGATGAGTTTTTTTAATACAGAATATAAAACAGTATGTATCGAAGTACGATAGTTACATGATTCATACATGTTTTTAATTACATTAAATTATTCATATTAATAATAGAATTAAGATTACATGAGCTCTTAAAGAAGTTTTCACTTAAAAAAAAAAACATTAAAACTTCAAACCGAATGAACTGTTAATAAAAGTTATAAAACTTATTATTCATTTGAAATGTAGGTACAATTCACAAATTGATCGGTAGTACATCCCTCAGAGGTCAGTACTCAGCTGAGGGTCAGATGCAATATGTCTCGGGAGGGATCGCCCACGTGTCGAAGGGCCATAATCCGACGAAAAAATACAGAGTGTCGTGTGTCAAACTTAATTGAAAAAACTTGGTTTGAAAAGACGTATTTATACGGTAGAATTTATTACAATGTAGCTATGTAGCTTAACATTTCTTTTTACTTTGTTTTTATCATTTGAAATACCAGGGCTATAGTTGAATCTATGATTACTAAAACCACTTAAGTAACAAAAAGAAAATTTACAGGAGAGGTAAAAAACTGTATACTTTGAGCTATATAAATACTTAATTATTGCCTAGTACTCTATATTATGTAGTAGAGAAAGAATACAGTATTTTTAAAATAATTTTTAGCTGTCATTTAATTATATATAATTTTTATAAACTTATCTAAGTATGTTGTTTTAACACTCATTCTGTTACTTGTTTTATTTTGACTCTCATTTAAAATTTGTATATGTTTATTATATGAATAAAACAAAGGTATTGATAGAATATTAGTTATTTGTTTTATTATATTTTAAACTATTAAAAAGGTACACATATTTAGTTAATAGTATAGGGATGAATCCATTACCAAGTAGTTGTTTATAAGTTTTAAAAACTAGCGTAATCCGACAGTAATATTGTGAATTTTTTGTTGGAAACTATTTTTTGAAGTTATTTTTTTTATTCCTTATAGACCACAATCTCCTCTAATGATAAGTAGTTCTATGTGGCTGAAAATAGTAACAAGCTAAACCTAGAGGAGGATTGGATCACGAGTGCAGCTGTCCCATTTCAATTTGACGGTGTAACTAGGCAGATAGATATTATAAAACTTACTACCAATATGCTGTGGAAAAAAAGTATTATTATGACTATGACATATAAATATATTATAACATAGTTATTGTTTGTCTGTAAAAACAATATATAAATCTACTCTTCGCGTAAAATGTAGCGACATCTCTCGACATCAAAGGTAAATAACAATTAGGTATTTAAAAATTTAAAAGCATATCTTTATTAATTTAAACTATATTTAGCTCTTTACGTTCAAATTATACCTAAATTTCTGTTTCGAAGTGCCCAGTTGAATTTTTTAGATCACTTTAAATATTAGGTCAAAATTATTTAGTGTAACATTGAGCTCCTCTTTACCATCTTCAAAATTAAATGTCCTTTAATAATAAAGTATTTACTATCTACCTATCATAATTATAGCCAAATTATTTATTATCATTTATGGCTGATTACACCAAGCCTACTACAATCTGTACATAAATTATATCAAAATATTATCTAAACCTGTTCTTTAAGATACACGTGTTATTTAAAAGTATTAAATACATGTGATGCGAATCAACGGTCCCATAACTATCGCTTATTTAGGCACACGCATAGGTATAAATCTATTGTACTATTATTCACAAGTTTGTCATCTATAAACATCAGTGAAGACAAAATATCAAAACATATCTAAGAACATGTTTCATTATAAAATATCGTCACTAAAAGCTATTGTGCAAAGAGGACTTCGTAAAATTACAAAAATAGTTAATTATAATTTTGTTCTTTGGAAAGTATTATCATGTGACAACAAATTATTATTTCTGGTCAATAACTCTCTCAAGTATGTTCCCTGTTACATAACATAAATACTTTACAAATCTTTTTTTATTTATTATACCTACTGCGTTTTTATTCCCATAAAGTGAATTGCCAATCACTAATGTCAAATTTGAAAATAATGTTGTCACATTTAATTTTGTTTGATTTAGCTGCCGTATGTTTTACGGTACAATTATTTATATTGTAAGATTTTAAATGCCGAATTGAGGGTTTTTATTTATTTATTTAAATATTTTAATGTATTCAACTTTCCCGATCATTTACTATTATCACTACTTAATTCAAGAAACTATAAAATTAATGTATTATTACGAACAGATACAAAAAAAGAAGAATGTTTTCGTTAACCCACGAGAGATGCGAATTTGTCTCCCATATTCGGGTTTCACATGTGTATAGTTCAATGTCTTCTGAAAAAGAAAATGAATCAATTGTGTATTTGTTTTGGTTTCTTAAATATAATATAAATTTATATTTTAATCCACCTATTTCAATTCTGGTGGGGTATATTTTGTATCTGTTGATATAAGAACCTACTCAAGAGATGGCGCCACATGTTCTTATTAGAAATTCGTAATGTTTACTCGTATCCAGCTAAATGAGCATTATCTCACTGAGTATTATTATGTTTTCATCATCATTATCATTATCAACGTCGTTTTTCAACAAAAATTAAAAAAAATACTTGAAAAACTTAATATGTAAAGCCCTTTGTAATATTAGAGAAGCGCTTAAATGTAGTAATATATTAAATCTATAGATAAGTGTAAATCCTTATTGACACATATAAAAAATAATGGTTATTTATTAAATAATACTTTTATATTAAATGTTAAAATGAGCAATCAAACTTGTTAATGAATCTTCATAATTAGATATCTCCAGTAACTTTCGGAATAAACACCGAAAAATATTAATATACTTGACAACCTTTTTTACTTTTAAAAAGTTTATTTATACATAGGTTTGTCATTTATTGTACTAGCTGGACCGGCAGATGACGTTATTCTGCCTTTTCCGGTAGTTAATAGTTGGATGACAGCGCCACCTATCGGATCCTGACATAACTATAAACCATCCTCTCGATAATACAAATACAATATCATATTATAAATATGAGCTCAATTGTTTAAATCATTTAAATCCTTCAGAAGTTATAGACAATCTCTAAGAGACGCACACGAGATTTTTATAAATAGATAATATATATTTAATTCTGAGATATACCTACTAGAACCGCTGATATGTACTGAAAATAGGCACGGTCGAATTCGCCTTACGGCGATGGGGGCCGGAGAGACAAGCTGCGAGGTGCGGCAAATCACACTTTTGGTCTACAGCAGAAAAAAAAATCTATGTGGCATTTCAGTTGAACGACCTTTTTTAGTGTGTTCTGTATGCGTATTGTATGTGCGTAAAATAAAATGTAGGCCTCCAGGTGAACGACGTTTTTTAGCAACTATTTGCTACATAATAAAAACCTTAACTTTAAATTATATTTCATATACGGGGTGGCAAAACCTATAGTCCCATGGCACCCAAGCCTAAAATACCCTACTGAAAATAGGTGTACCTACCAAGTTATTACTTGCTGTAAAATTGTCAAAATCTCAAATAGACGTAAGTATGCTAAAGGAGAAATTTCTGTATTCTGGCAATGACGACAATGCAAAAAGAACTATACTTTTTTTTAACTTGAATTTTAGTCCTCTGTTTAATTTAAAATTAAACACTTAAAAATAACTAATTATTTTCGTAATTTCTTATAAACTATTAATTATCTTAAAAAATATTGCACAGGCATCTTAGTATATCAATCACGTCTACTGTTAACTAGAACTCTATTAGAGGGAATAGTGCCGCCAATAACTATATAGTGTGAGCGTCAGTCAGCGCTTTCTGCGACCAGTCCTTATCCAAGAAGGTTTTGGTTTTGTGCTGAGCTACTAATCCAGTAGAACACATAGATTTTTTGCATATAAATAAGTTTTTTGAAGAAGATAATTTTTTGTCATTATAAATAATATTTTCTTCTTATAATAATTCAAAATTAAAGTAAAATTCTAAAATAATTTATTAACTTAGAGTACCAGCCCCGGGCGGTTTTATTGAAGACATATCCAGCCAAATAGTATGCAATTTCTTTATATCAATGATTTATTCGGTTTGTCGACAGACGGAGGCCAATCGAATTACGTTCCCATTATTATTTGGGGACGGTTTGTACCGTCAAAACAGGGGTGACATGTGTAGCAAAGCCTACGATCTATTTGCGAATTGATTTCAAAATCAATTACTAATAGTCGAACTACTTCCTAAAATATTTTAATCTAACATTGACTGGGATGACGCATTCATAATTGTCATAACTTCATAATTTCATAACTATACTTACGCGTTGCAATGTTTTCGGTATTAAATGTGGATTGCAAATAATTTTAAATTAAGCACTAGGTTTCTCAATTATTTATCACTTATAGCAGAAACATAAATAACGTAACCGCAAACTTATTTGTATATTCAAGAAAATGTGATATTTATTTTAATCAAAAAAATCACACCATTAAGGCTACGTTAATTTCAACTAGATATATAGAATTAGTATTGTTCCTTTATATATTAAAATTTACTTTGGATATCTATTCATTAATATTTTAGAACATGTTTTATTAAACCCAGCATCGCTAGTACTAACCAATATTATTACTTACAGTAAAAGAACAAAATTAATTCAAAAATTAATTCGACTTAAGAAAGGCAAAATATTTTTGAATTGTACAGCAGTTTAATCATTTCAAATGGAATCCTCACAAACGTTCTTGTTAAATAAATCATTAACAGCAAAACCTCAGTTTCACGAAAAGAAAACTTTTTACGAACTTTACAAAAGAAAGTGTATATACACTTATTGTGAATTTTTCCCATTGATTAAGTTACGAAGGATTTTTTTAACAAAGCATATTGTAAATATTATATACAAATACTCGTATGTTCAAAACATTTAGGAAACACCTATTGTAACTATATTTTTTATGACCAGTGACTAAAAATCATTACATTTTTTTTTTTATAGTAGCTCCGCAAATTGACGCTACTGTTCTTGATGGTAAGCACAATACAATCCAAACGCAACGGTGACCACCGAAACATCGAAATCTATCGGCAGTCGCCGTTGTCATACCGGCCTGCATCAATGTATGTTCACGTCTATTGTGGAGAGGAGAGGAGGGAATTAGGATGAACCGCTCTTCGCAACACTCACCATGATTCAGATGGTAGAACATATTCAGCGAGGCAATCTTCCTGTGCAACTCAAGCGCGGGTCGATGTATTTGGTAACATCTACATCATTAACTATGCGAACAGACCATCGAGGTGGTATTTTGCGGATCCATCTCAGAGATGCAAACAGTAATCCATACATGGTCGAACTTGTACCTTGTAAAGAAGTTACAGTTGAGCGGGTGTAAAAACCATCGTACCCTATTCAGGATTTCGATTCTCCGAGATGTAGTGAAGTTGACACTCCCGTTGTAATCGCAGTAGTTGAGGTCGCCGCGGATATTCAGACCTAGCATCCTGTCACACATTGCTAGCGAGACGTTCTGAAGAGTGGGGAGAGGAGAAAACGGGGATTTTTATGAAAAAAACGCGCACACAAGAGTTTTTTTAGCATTAAACTCAACCAAGTTACGTACGCCCCATGCAGATGTGCGCTGCAAGGATTTGTTAAGTTCAATGACAAGTCCCCGAGTGCATGAAGGCTTGCATATAATAGCACCCATGAATGGTGGTATCATCTGCATAGCAATGAGTATGGCCTAAAAGTGACATATCATTGATATGCAGAAGACACAGGGTCGGCGAAAACACGGAGCCTTGAGTAACTCCTGTGTTTATCGACATGCACTGCGGATCCTACATTCCGTCCCAATATGCTGATGATTTGTGCCAAACTTTAGGCTTCATTCTTTCGCAGGGTGACGGCGGAGCGCATGGCATAGATGTCACTACTAGGTAATGGTCTAATATACCAAAAAGGCGCATCAACTGACACAACGTACCCAGTTGGACGGCTTGTCTACAGAAGATCCAGCAAAGAGGACGCATGACTATCAAAATCGGCAATCCAGGTGGTCTGGATTACCAATTGAGTCCAATCATGAGTTAGAGCGAATTCATGGGCAGTTCGTCCTGCATGGTCTGTCTTGGAGGAGCCCAACAACGATTCGTAGTGTTCATTAAAGTCCCCAAAAGGCTACCAACTCCGCAGTAGAAAGCTGCTCCTGTGCGTCGTCTGTAGCCCTGCTCAAGTGCTCAAACACCCAAGTCCATCATCCCCGTTATGGGATCTATAGTGACACACGTAGAATTCAGCTTTAAGTACCCAGAACCACGTGTACCCAGAGGACGGAGAAGGAAGAATAGAATAGAATAGAAAATACTTTATTGTTTCAAACATACACTGTACAATAAAAATCAAAAGTAGAAAAAATAACAGAACAGAAACAACAGGCGGCCTTATTTCTTAAAGCAATTTCTTACAGGTAACCTTACAAAGGATTGGAAGAAAGAAAGAACGAGATAGTTAAAATATAAAGATAGGCTAGTTAATATCGTACATATACAAATACAAGAACAAATATATACAATAATATTAATAATAAAAATAAAAGCTACAATTCTATATACATCTATAAACATACAAACACATACACACATAAATACAAGTACCAGCAGAACTGATTAAAGCGACAAATAATGATCCTTAACTAAGTTCTTAAATATATTAAGTGATTGCGCACGTGTTATTGGTAAGGGTAATGCATTCCATAACCGAGCTGTCTGAGTTTGAAAAAGACTTGTTAAAAAACTAGTCGTATGTTTAGGTATTTCTAAAGTTAGGTCTTCAGACGATCTCAAATTACATGTATGTAAATCACCAAGATATTTAAACCGTTTTTTAAGATAAAAAGGGGTCATCGGATTAAACAGAATATTATAAAGTAAAACCACAATATGTGTATCCCTGCGTAACCTATTGGTAGCCATTTGAGTTTAGTACGGAATTCAGATATATGGTCAAATTTCCGTAACCCATAAACGAACCGTATGCCAAAATTTTGAAATCGCTCAAGTTTATCAAGTTGTGCTTTTGTCAGATCTAGATAGCTTGGTATCAGCATAGTCAAGGATTAGAAGAAGGATAGATTGAGCAAGAGTAATTTTTGTGGCAGTTGGGAGAAAGTTACGCAATCTTCTCAGTGATCCAGCAGATGCATACATTTTTCGGCTGACTTCTTTTAACTGAGGATCCCAAGACAATTTTTTATCTATATAGATCCCTAATTTTTTTACTTTGTCACTTATAGGAATTATAGTATCATTAAATATGACAGGAGGAATTTGTTGGTAGTCAACTTTTGCAATCAATCTGGAACTCCCAATAATAATGACTTAAGTTTTGGTTGGATTAACTCTTAGACCGTATGGATTGCTCCAATCGCAAATATGCTCTAAATCGTTATTAATAATGCCTATACCTTGCATCAATTTATCAGGAGAAGCCTGTGAATATATTTACAGATCATCTGCGTAAAGATGCTAGGACGAAAGTAAATTATTAGATATTGAATTCATAAAAATGCCAAAAAGTAATGTAGACAAAACACCACTCTGTGGAACGCCAGTAGACAGAGCACACCAAGAGGAAAAAGTATCATCAATGCGAATACGCTGTCTGCGGCAAATAACTACGAAACCAGTCGATAATAACTGAAGGAATATTAAGAGAACAGAGTATGCCGAGCAAGACATCATAATCTACAGTACTGAAAGCATTACTAAAGTCAAGCAGCGCAAGCACCGTAAGTTTACCATGCTCCATGCCTAACCGGAAGTCATCGGTAATGTGTGTTAGAGCATCAACAGTATTGTGACCGGGACGAAAACCAGATTGAAATGAATTAAAGAGGGAGTTTTTACAGAAAAAGGAATTTAGTTGCGCATAAACTAGACGTTCTAAGACTTTAGATAGAAAAGGCAGTATAGAGATAGGACGATATTCGGAGAAAGAAGCAGGATTGGGATTTTTAGGTAACGGTATAATCTGAGCATCCTTCCAGGCTATTGGAGATAGGCCGCTTGTTAGAGAATAGTTAAGAATATGACAAATTGCAAGAAGTATTTTTTCTAGAACAAGAAGGATCATTTTACGACTAATATCATCTGTCCCTACAGCATTTAACGATATTTTCATAATGCATTTCTCAACATCAGAGGCTGATAATTGTTCAAAGATAAATTAGGAATGATTAAGGATAGGAAGTGACGATAAATATTGTAATGTACTAAATTTTACTGTACCATTAATATTCGGTGAAGTAGAAAAATGTGAATTCAATAAATCAATATCCAAATTTTTAGAACATGTGCCCTGTCGAGATTTCGCAATGCCTACTGATTTAAGAAATCTCTAGACTTTAGTCGAATCGCCCGATTCTACGGATTTATGTATATATTGACGTTGGGCATCCCTTCACAATTTATTGCAATATTTACGTATGGTCACATATTTATTCCAGTTTGAAGGATTTGATCGATGTTTAAACCTAGTTTTAGCTATAATTTTTTTGTGCATAACTGCTCTGATATCGTCATTAAGCCATGGTGATGGAAAATGTTTAATTTTTATAGCACGAATTGGAGCGTGAAGGAAGGGTCCCCCTTGCAGCGCAATTGGCCATAACACACGTCTAACCGTACGGTTTTTGCTTGAAAGTTCTCCTCAAGCCGGTAACCGAGGTAGCGTAGGTAGGACGTATCAGCCGGACGGCGAATCTGTGTCTCAGTCAAGAAGAGTTTAGGAGGCTGAACCATCTTGCTTGTCAGGTGGTGGACAGTATTTATGTTGGAGTGGAATCCACGGTTGTTAGCGAACTTCACCGTAAAAGTGGCGTGGGGGTTGAACACCGCTGTCGAACCTGCTCTCATTATTTGCGCTGTAATGATTTTCTTGTGAAGAAGAAAGAAAACATGAAGAGAAAATGACCTTTGTCCAAGCTATGAGTTAACCTACGTGAATCGCCGAATCATTACATGAGAGATTTAAATTGATCCGGTGGATGGAAGGAGCCCCGCCCCGTACGCTCTCGGAGTAGATCGCTGAAACCCCAATCCGTTCACCAACCGATACCGTTTCTACAGGTCTCCCTGGCTGCTAATTAAGGCAATTTGCCTTAATTAAATTGAAGACATTATTAATGTCTTCTTCTTCTTATCCTTACCACACCTAAGTAGGGTTTGCATAACATGTTCTTTTCTTTTTTTCAACTCTCCTCAGGACTTTGCCCATATTACCTTCACTTCTTTGTGACTGGTGATATTTCTAAACTTCCTTGATATACTCATTTCTAACCATACCCGTTCTAGTTACACCACTCATCCACCTTAAGAGTCTCATCTCTGCTATATGTAATATTTTCTCATTTTGTTGCCCAGCACTCAAATCCATACATCACTATAGGTCTTATACCATGGTTTTATACACCTTCACTTAAGTTTCAGGGACATTCAACGCCGAAAGCTGTCGCCATTTGATCCACCTTGCATTTATCGTATTCTTCACATCCCGGTCAATATCACCTTTGTATTGGTTCAATGACGAGTTACCAAAAATCTGTGCGGTCTAATATTTTAAATAATGTATCCATTTAAGACTATATGAAAAAAACTGGATGGCCTACCAAAGTCGCAAAACAAAATAATGTTAAAATCATATATTTTGAAATCATGTATCTTGAAAAACGAAACGTATATACTTTATAATTATGTGTATCCAGGAAGTCATCAGCATTTTGTAATGGTGAGATTATGTCTAAACGGTAAACCTATAAAAAATAATTTTTACATTTGAAACCCACAGTAGGTATAGTTTTGGAACTTACATTAGTTGAAAAAGTACGACTAAACAGGTTACAACCTTGTTTTTAAAAGGCATAGCTATACTGATTGTTTGCAAAAAGATTTTAAAAATATTTAACCTATCACAATTTTATTATATTGTGACGTAGCTGTGCCTGCGACTTCATACGCGTAGAAAACAACGATAAATTAAATGTGAAACTTAACATGTTCATGCTTTGTGAATATCTTGGATTCCTGAGACGCAGTATGATATTCACGGTTAACAGTCAGCCTTGCCTCACGTTCACTACTTTCGATCGATCGATATTCAGCTATACGTCTATGGTGTGAATTTAACCTATTACTTTGTTCTCTACATGTTTCTGAGGTGCGTAAAATGTCTTAGTATCTCGTTCAACAGCAAGTCTCACTTGACGGTAAATCAAAGGTGTTGTAAACAACGAATGCTTATATTCGCGCATTGCTTAATTTATCATCTATATTGCCAACTGCGAAGTGAGATTTCAAAATATGTCGAATCAAGTTTTTAGTATATTTAAGGTTTTCTCAATTTTTCAAAGTATATCACCTAAATAAGAAAACATAGGTTCAAGCTCAAGACAAGCCTCATACTGGACAAATGGATAATTGGTTACGGCCAGTAGAATATTCATCCATTGTCTCTAGGTTTTCAGCCCTGAAATGTTATAATAAAAATTTCAGAGCCTGCCTAAATTTACTAATTGGAAAAAACAATATTGGATAACGGTAAAGAAAAGTTAAACTCTTGGTATATTATGTTCAAATAGTATATTGATACTGAAATGAGAAGTCTGGAAGCGAATTACTGTGAAGTGGTTTTACTCGTCAATTATATTTTTAAGTGGGTAAGGCATTGACGCTATATATGTATATGCAATCGTGAATGGTGGGTAATTGCTAACAGTTCACTTTCGACTTGATACCGGCGTGAGCGAGAAGAAACTTTTGTCCTTTCTTAGCAACGAGTTTCCGCCTTATGCTGTGATTTCTAATCTCTTTTGTTTCAACATGGTGATAACAAAATTTGTACTGAGTTCAAATTACTTTTAGTGACAGTATAATACGTCTAGTTATGAAATGTCATTGTTCCTCGTGTATAATATGATGTGTGTCAAACTAGTTGGGCAGGAGTGGCAGGAATTCCTGCCCATCCTGCTGTCAATATTTCTTCATATTTTTTTCAGCAGGATGCAGATAATATCGACGTGAGTGAAATGACAAATGAGATATTATTTACCCTTAAAGTACATGTTATTTAGCCTCTGCGCTTTTTTTATTACTATCTAAATACAGTTCGCATTACAGGGCCAAACGTAGTGTCATCAAAACGTTTTACTTTACAAAGTAAAAACTTTAGACAACATAATTTTAAATTATTTGTTTATTTTTCGAATTATCCTTATCTTATACCTATTTGGACTTTGATATGATTAAGTTTATTCTTATAGAAATTTACCTAATACTATGATGGTAATAAATATTATTATAATACAAATTACTCCGAAAAGGAGTTAAAAAATAATTTCTAAGCCTTGGGCATTCAAATCACAGTCACATTAACTGTGAAATAAGTGGGGCGCCCTCAATTAGATTAGTCAATGGCTCGCGTTGTGGGCGACTAATTTCTATGCGAGTAATGAAGAAGTAGAGCCCGCATCGCGTGCCACCATACACCAACCTCGATACCGTCAATAAAAACAAATATATCACTAAACAACCCACGTAACCCCCCCACCCCCCCTCCCCATATCACCAGTATACCCTAAATAGGTTATATAATTACATATCACGCTTCATTGTACTGATAAATACTTTCTCACAGTTATCATTTACCAAATCTACGCCACTGTCCATTTTAGATAATGGTGCGAGAGAGATGGTGCTTTCGTTGAATACCTTTGTGAAAACAGAGTGGATATAAAATAACGTATATTATTATAGTGTCCACAAGCCAAGCGGATATTGATTATCTGCCACAGTTGAGAGCTACCGAACCCCGGCCCCCGCAAGACTTTGCGTGCCTTGTAAACGTATGTCGATGATACAATGTTCAAAATTTTACCTCTATTCTAACTAGTAAGGTTCATTTTCTATATTATATACATCTTAAGTTAATACCTTTTGATTATGAATACGATATTCAATATTTGATCTCTGTCTAACCGACTGAGCGGCGTGTGACTGCAATATCCCCGTCTCATTCGAGCACATTCCATAATCATTTTCGATGCATTCCCTTGCCATGATTTTCCAGCGGCACTTGCGAATACGACTGTACAATTCTGTTTGTACGGTATGCAAAATACTACTCGATTTTTTCTCTTTGCTGGACAATACTGTTTAAAGCCGGTAATTAAAATCAGCTTACAGGGATATTATAAAAGTACAAAGAATATGCACTGACACACTGTAATTTATTAATGACTCATATATAACAATTTCATTTTTATTACAATTTTCATATTAAAAGCAGTGTTGATTTACAATATAATAATAATAATAAAATGACCTTAAAATCTAAAAAGTTTATACAATTCTATTATTAAAGTTGTTATTTCGTATTCTGAAATAACTGCATTCGGTCCAATAACACAACGAATATTAAAAATTGAATATTTAAACGTATCATGTTCATGAAACAATTCTCCAAGGATTCAACCTCTAACTTAAAAGCCATGGCATGTCTAGACACAACTAGCAAACAAATTTCTGTACTACAAAACTTTTCTTGGGGCAAGGGACTTACTACATTCATCTTTCTTATCTGTGTGTGTATGTGTGACTTGTGAAAAATTGCTTTTGTCGATGTGTGCTGCTCCAATACAGAAGCAGGCTGTGGGTGGCGGTGGAGCGCGACAGCGTTGTGTGCGTGGGGAGGTAGGGGTAAAGGGGTCCGAGTTGTGAACTAAATAGCTTAGTGTTAACACATATTGACATCAAATTCACCGCGATGCTATCATTTATTCAGGTAGCAATAAACCCATTGTGGTTTTAGTTAACTTTTAAATTTTACAATAACACTAGTCGAGAGCTTTTTTGGAGATCGTGTCGAGGATAAATTTTCGTAGGTTTAGTTTAACTTACGTTTACATTGCTTTTAGTCTTATTGTGAATATTAATTACCCGGCGAGCTTCATCACTTTTATTAAACATTTTTGTGTATTGATCTTTTTGTTATTGCATATCGCATAGATTTAATATAGATACTAGGTACTATATACTAGTCAATACTATTTAAGTTATTTATATTTTAAAAGATATTGTTGAATTTATCGTATTAAGTTACTATCTACACTTCTTTATACTAATTTTTTGTATTACAGATATGTAAAATATTTCTCTGTTTGTTTTTGTTTGTTGTTAGAAAAATATTTAGCTTTGTATTACAAAGATTACATAAACACATACAAGTTATAAAATAAGATTAAAATTAAATGCGTCGCTTAGCACAACAAGGTGGAACAGAATGTGCCAAACAGGTCGTTTCGTATGTAACTGTAGCTAGCAAATCCTGTAAACAGTGTGTAAAAGTATTACGTAGAGAGTATCCATATTTATTGATCCTTAGAATAATTGTAATTTTGATATGTTGCATAGTCGAACCATTTCTTTAATTGAATTTTATTATAAATAATATTATAAATATATAGATGGTCATTTGACAACAATAATTGCATGCTACGTTATGTACCAAAAATTTTGACCCCTTTTACAGACGATAGGTATATATGTCTATAAATTTTTATTTTCTTTTTAGGAAGATAATTTCACATGTGGTCATTTTATTTCAAAATCCAAAACAAATTTAATCTCGAACTACAGGAGTTTAAATAATAATATAAAAGTAAACATATAATAATACATAGTACTAAATAGTATGCATCCAGAAAGACTGTAATATACGCCGCAGATATGTCATATGGGAAACGCACTATAACCCAGCAAGAGCTGTTTATTGTAGTCGACTTATTAACTGAGGTGTTCACTATCCTAGAGCTCCAACGAGAAGGTTACTATGCCACGGTTCAAGCGAGAATGTCTCCAAGCCGGTCGCTGCCTGCTTATAAAACGCGTGCGATCACAGAGCATACCTGTAGCTATCACGCTCAAACAATTATGCGGGTCATTAGTACGTATACTGAATTATTAGTACGGATTCCATAATCACCATCGACAATGCTCCGACATTATATTATTACATTACCTTATTTAATATGACATGTTGGTATAGGAAGCCAGTGGACTTTGTAACAAGACATCTAAAAAGAATTTTATTCATCTCAGAAAAAATTGTTTTACACGTAAATTTAACACAAATCCTCCTTAACTAAACAGTACAGCCACTATTACTGCGTCACGATACCTTTTTATTTGTTAGTTTGTTTCAAATAAATCATTTTTAACCGAGTAGATAGCTACGTATCTCATTAATATCACCTGATTTAACCGAAACAATGTCTTTAAAAGTTTCGGTCTAATTTCTGACTGATATTCTGTTGCAAAATATCTTAAAAAGAATTATTAACGAAATGTAACAAAGTCACGAAACGTGAGGTTTGGTACTCAACCTTTGTCTCATGTCCAGACATTGCAAATCGTCGCAATGCGGCGTCACTGTATAAAACAAAACATCGCATGTTTGTATCTTTTACCAGTACTTACGACACTACCTACCAAATAATATCGTCTTCATTGTTAATATCGATTACCAGTTTTAATGAGACATATTACTAGACTGAGGAAGAAATCTTAGCAAGTACTTCTTAAATTTATTATGAATTGTGAATTTATTTTTTATTTAATTTTATTCTGAATAAATATTCTTAATCTGTTTCGTATGATGACTACAGTCAAAGATCGATTTACGTTTTGATTAAATATATTTTGTAGTTAACACAAATGTACTGGTCTAAGCAAAATAGTAATCTTCAATTTAGTGTCATAAATCAAAAACAAACACGTAAATAATTGAGGAATGAAGAATCGACTGCCGTTATAGACGTCTTCATGAACTTATAATACAATTATTGGCCACACATAGGGCAGTTCAGGCAACGCCTAAGTGACTACGAGTTAACCTGCCTAGTGATGTTATATTATTGTGGAATATCGAGATCGACTTTTTTATTGAAATGTTAATTTCTCAAGAGAACTGGTATTGAATCGATGATGATGCAGTGGCGGTATGGCTACTAATCATACAAATAAGTTTTAACTTACAATAAAGAAATACATCATGACGCAACCATATCATTGTGTAGCGCTATGTATACTCGCCTAGTTAGTTACAACTTGAAGTTATATTTGTTGTTAAACTTCTTGGTTCAGTTTGGACTCTTTAGATACGAACTGCATTTAATCTGCAAGCTAACTGCAAAATTACAGTTCATATAACTGTAATGAAACTGTTCACTGACCACGAAGTGAGCTCTAACTCAGTTTCATCGACTGCGTGATTTTCTTAAAGTCAACTAAATTTAATTCTATTGCATTCGGTTAAACTGCGTTAGGACTGCATCACAAACGTACAACTATCATGCAGTCAGCGTGCAGTCCTTAGAACTTCACGCAGGCTGCAAGCAAACTGCCCACTTGGTTGACAGTTTCTATGATGTTACATGAACGGCAATAAATCTGTATCTAAACTGGAATTATGTGACTATCTTGCAGCCGAAATGCAGATCGTCTGAAATAAACTAATAACCCATATTTACGTCCCTCGCATTTCATAATTAATATTACATTTGATTATAATGAAACGCTAACTTGTAATACAATACTTAATACATATATATCTATAAACTCTAATATTAAGTTTCTCAAGATAACACTTTATTAACTATACATCTTTTGCATTTAGCGTTTGTAAAATAATGTAATCCCAACAATAGAATAAAGATTTATAAATTGGTTTATAAGCATGGCAATATCAAAAGTAACCATTTAAAGCGGAAACGTTATGTATAACAATAAAGAATTATACTATCCAATCCACGCATACAAGAAAAATAACAACGTCATTCGTTTTATAAACATCGATAAAACGGGCCAACACTCTTCAGTAGTATCTAGAGAGGCGAGCTACAATAAAATGTACCGAGCTGGCTACAAACCTGAGCAGTTACTTCGCTCACACCCGCCAGCCCGCGCCACCCTTCTCCATACTGTCCCCACACTCCGACACACCATATGCGCACCGAGTCACCGACATGCACACATACACCTGAAAATCCTGTGACCACACATTTAAGTAAATAGTGATGTGAATTTATCGATATGTATCAGTGTTAGATTCGAAACTGACTTTGACATATATTATACATAGCAGTTTTGCAATCAGACTATTTCATTATGATTATGAAATGATTTACTTAATATAGATTTAAAAATATCTAAATTACTAGCTAACCTTGTAGACGTTTTTGTACCCTTGTTAGTTAATTGTGCGCGTCACCTATCAGCTTCAGATTTTTTGATTTTCCTTCATGAGACCCAACCACTTTATATTGAGAATACAAATCATGTTGGTTTATTACATATAGAATTTGTTAACTACTAAAGTGCCACCTGGCGGATCTTAATATAGACATACCAGTAAATATATTATGTGATTAAGAGTCAGTCAGAATTCAGTCAGTGAGTCAGAATAAGAATCAGTCATTCACAAGTTACACGGTTGCTATACTAGCTGATACCCGCGACTTTGTCTGCTGTGTTTGTTATAGTTATATCATGTTTATGAAAATCGTAGTTGCTTAAAACTGTAATAACTTTTTATTGAATTATGATATCGTTTTTTTTTATGAGGATCAAGTATGTAATGAGTAATAAAAAAATGATCAAATTATATCCAGTAGTTTTAGCGTGATGCGAGCACAACGGCAAACCTCTATCATTTTTTTTATATAGAATAGGTATATAAAGATAAATTTAACATTAAAATAGCAATAGAGACTTTGGGACCAGATTATAGCAGCATGAGTAGTAGTACTGCTTATGTAAATATGACATACAGGATGTGAAAGTGATGTCAAACTAGAGTCACGTGTTCAATGTACTATCTATTTAGCAATTTTAACTATTTAAATTGACTAGCTGTGTCCGCAGCTTCGCTCACGTGGACTATAGAATGCCATCCATCGGGCACACGTGCAAATCTTGCTCCCCACTCCCGGTTATTTTAAAGATAAAAATGCTTATTGTGCGTGTTCCTTAGAAAAAAGACATATACTCTCACTAATTTTTTGTAGGTCTTTTTAATGTCTACAATTATGTAGTACATTAAATTGATATATCTTTTATGGTTTACTCAGAGTAATTCATTAAAGCGCCCGAATTGATTCATCATGACCATATTTTTTTATTTGCGCGGAACCCTAACTATTTTTATAAAATAAGAGTAGCCTAAGTTACTTCTTATAACATCATCTATCTACCACCATTTGGGAGACAAACAGACAAACAAAATAATTTAGAATAATGTTTTTCATATAGGTGTACTTTCATATGCATTTAGTAAAAAAAATGTTATTTTGCCATTACAAACAGATAATTCAAGTTTATTAATTGTACAGATTAAAGTTAGATAAAAAGAATACTAAGATTAGTTTTTAGTAAATATAAAAATAAAGACCCTCATATATCCCCACTTTCCACTTAAATAAACAACGCACTATCCACCCTAACATATCTAATCAACGTTCATAGAAAATCAATAGGAGATAGAGATAACACAAAAAGTTACAAGTTTTCGCCTTTTCTTATTAATATTAAATAGACATAAATATATATTTTTAATGTAAGGTTATTACGACAATTTATTGTCCGCTGATTACTGAGAAAAGGTCACGCCTCCAGTTATTTCTTCGCTCGGCGGGGGCGTGTGACGTCATATACTGTGTGACGTCACGTCGGTACCGGCCTTTCGATACCGTCTCAAGTGGACACTTCATTCATCCTCTTTATATATAATTTAACTCTAAATTAAATCATTTAACGAGTATAGCACAAGTAATTGTGATAATGGACAAGGTTGTTTTTGACAATTCACTCTCTATTCGCTTAGAGGTATGAAGTTTGAGCTTCAAATCACCCAGTCGAAAATGTTTCGTCTAACTTTAGGTACATAATTAACTAATATCTAACATCTAACTTACAATGATATTGTGTGTGCAGATCGCGTTCTTTCTGTCTCGAGGTACGGACCTTTTCGAGTGCAGCCACCTCTGGCAGACGTTACGGCAGTCTTCGGACGAATAACACGAATACATGAAAGCGAATTGAACTTGGATGTGGTATTAAAAACTAAAGAAACTCTTTATATTATAAAACTTCAAAGAAATAATTATTCACTAATATTTCGCTTTTTCTTATAAGTTTCAAGTTCAACTTTTTCAGTTACACACCAACTATTAACAAATTAATAAACGCTGTTTTTTACAGGAACACGTAATAGCTATCAATAAAATTAAATAAATTATTTATGATGGATTTCTTCAAAACATCATCTGCAATCAAATTGACAATTCTTACAACCTATTAATTGAACAATGAGATAAATCACCCGTGTAAAAATTTCATAAAAATCAGCCAAGCTGCGCCCGTTTCGAACAGACAAAAATATTTAATGCCATATTCGTGATCAGTGTATTTTTTTATTGTATACTGAATACTTTTTTAATGTCATGCTACTCATCTATTGTAAGTGTAAACACATGTACAGACAGAACTATATATTTTTGAATATAGAAAATGCAAGATGGTGTTGATATTTTTTTTTTTTTTAACTGACTACACTGTTAGCCTTAGGGGCCCTATGCAAAAACAGAGCCGCTGCGGCTTTTACAGCTTCACCGGACTTGGGGGCGAGCGCTTAGGGCACTCAGCCGCGAAAGTTTATGACGACCCGAACGAGGGTGCCAGAGTGGCCGAACCTCGGCTCGGGCGGTCGTCGTGAATGCGAAAAGGTCGCGATCTAACTAATTCCCTAATCCTAAGAGAATTCGAACTAACTAACATATACTCATATGCACGTTCCCCTCCTCCTGGGAGGAACGAGTGGACCATGCGTATGTGTATTTAGTAATCGGAATGGTTTTTCTACACTAACTAGCGCATTAGTCTAACTAGCGCAAAAAAAAAAGAAAAAAAAAGGTCCCTTATAGAACCTATGTACCTGTGTGGTGTGCACGTGTGTGTGTTCATACGTGTGTAATGTTGTATGTGGGTAGCTAAGTGTTGCACGTATAGTGTCACTTGTATCGCGCGGGTGGCTGCCTGACCCAAGGGCTTCACACCGAGGAACGGACCTAGGCTTGGGTTGCCGCTAGAGAGTGTGCGGGAGCAAAGTTAACCGCCCATCCTCTGCGGAGAGAACGGTGGTTACGCGGGCGTGGGCGGTAGCACGCTCTGTTTGGAGATACGGTGGCATAGAACGCGTTAGCTGTTTCGATTTGGTCGAGCGGGTCAGGGAAGATATTACGCGGCCGGCGTTTACTCCGGCAGGCATTGGGTTCGGGAAGATGGTGTTGAAAATTAATTGTGGATTTATCTGTTGAGACACACGAGTTCGAAATTTTGTACTTTGTATAATTTGGAACTCCTTAAGCTTTAAGCCATTCGACTTTGCGATCGATCGATAGTGCAAAAAAATTTTAGGTTAAAGTTCCACGGACAAAATTTCTTTGTTTGCGCACTTATATATGCATTGAAGTTCAGAAATTGACCGACGGATTTGTGAATATATGACCCTCCTATGTATAGTTTTAAAAAATTCAATACAATTTCTAACCAGTAATTTAATTCCATTCAATAAAAATTCAAAATACTTCTATCTACGCTGTGAATTCAACCTAATAAGTAGTTCTCTACAGTTTTTTAAGGCGTATAATTTTTTTTCTTAATATCTCGTTCAGCAGTATGTCTCACTTATACCGTCAAGTATAAATGAGCGAATGGATCTCACTCATTTTTACTGAGAAAATCCCTTTCACTCTCTACCAGGTATTTTACAATGCAAATTACAATACAATACAGTCTGATGTGATAGTCAACTGGTCTAAACCGACGGAATGTCGATTCGATGTCTGCAGGTTCGAACCTTGAACCAACGAATTTTTCTAAATTCGCGTACATGTACTAATTTAAATTTTTAACACTATCAGCTGATGGTTAAGGGAAACATTTACCACTATACCATCCCCACTATGTGTGTGAAAAATATAGAACTTTTGATTTCCCGGTATTTGGAATCGCCAATACGTCGTGGGGTAATGTGGTGATTAATATTTACAGGCTGATATTATTATTCAAAATCAAAATATCATTTATTCAATTTAGGACCTAAGAAGGCACGGCACTTATGAATGTCAAAACACTACCACCAGTTCGGAAAACATCCCAGCCATCGTGAAGAACCGACAAGAAACTCGATCGTGTTTATCATTATATTATTATCTTTTCTTTTTTTTTTAAATTGGTTTTAAAGTATTTAATTATATACAGTTATTATCATTTACAGTACATTTACAGAGAGGACATCACATCCAGACATCACCGTCATTCACATAGTCAGCTACCCTATAATACCCTTTCGACAATAAAACCGGCTTAACATGATTCGGTAAATCGGTAATGTGCTTAGGAAGTTTATTATAGAACCTAACACAATTATCTAAAAAACTTTTATTTGTTTTACTAAGTCTAAAAGACGGAATGAATATTTTATATTTATTTCTAATATTTATATTGTGCGTGTTAGTTAAGATACTAAATTCTTGAAATATATTCCTCAATGATACGCGTGGTCCCATATCATAAATTGCTCGAACTGCCCATTTTTGTAATATAAATATGGTATCTACCTCAACTGCTGAACCGCACAGTAAAATACCATAGGACATTCAACTGTGGAAGTAAGCGAAGTAGACCAGCCTAGCAGTAGCAATATCAGTTAACTGGCGAATCTTACGCACTGCGTATGCAGCGGAGCTTAATTTCCCTGCCAAAGTTTTAATGTGAGGACCCCATTGTAATTTTGCATCTAGTGTGATGCCCAAGAATAGAATACAGTAAGAATACAGTATTATCAACCATGCCTACTATGTTCTCTTCTATCTTAATGTTAATTTCAACACGTTGTACATTAGGTAAGGCAAATGTATTACATGTTGTTTTGTTTGCATTTAGCAATAGATTATTTAAAGCAAACTATTCTGATATTTTAAATAAAGTATTAGTTACATGCCTAACCTCTAAACATTTCTTTTCACTTGAAATATAAATGAATTATCGTCAGCCAAAAGAACAATGTTAGCACAGTTCTCAACTATTAGGGATAGATTATTTATATATACTAAAAACAAAAACGGTCCCAATATCGAACTTTGTGATGCGCCGATTCTAGCCAAGGATGCCGAAGAGGTTGCCCAATTTACCCTTACTTCGAGACAGCGATCTGTTAAATATGATTCTATAAAATCAAGAGATGGTCCACAGACACCATAATGTTCCATCTTAAGTATGAGCGTAGTGTGATCAACGCAGTCGAAAGCTTTTGAAAGATCACAGAATACACCGATTGCATCCTGCGACTTCTCCCATGTCTCAAATATTTGACTTAATAGCGTTGCACCAGCATCAGTCGTAGATTTTGATTTCGTGAAACCAAACTGCCGACCATCCAATATTTTATGATTATTTAAGTACTCTACTAATTGTTTAAGCATAATTTTCTCAAAAATTATACTAATCGAAAGAAGCACAGAAATTGGTCTATAATTTCCAATATTACACCTACAGTCTGATTTAAACAATGGAACTATTTTACTTATTTTCATCATATTGGGGAAAATTCCTTTATCAATACACTGATTAAATATATGAGCCAGATATGGTGAAATATTTATAATTAAAGACTGAACTACCATTACTGACATTCCCCAAATGTCTTCAGTATGTTTTAAGTTTCATTGCTTTCATTCATGCATTGCATTCACTTCATGACGCAATGAATTAAACGCCGTTTTAGCCCTTGTGACTTTCTATCAGAGAAAGAATATTTAGAATCGGAGTAATTGTTGAGGAAATAACCTTCAACAAACTCACCAAGTTTACCGCTTTATAATAGTTAGGTACTACTGTTATAAAAAGATATATATCTAAATGATAATTAAATTATTTCAACAACTTAAAATCTTTTTTAGAATAGCGCATCCATACTAATTGTATTCATACGTTCTTGTTACAGCTGTTCGCAAGTCTGCAAGTGGTCATCCCAAGGTGACATTACAGGATTAAAAGATGTGAATACCCTTGAGGTGATCGCATATAGACAATATAAATGAATATCCGTTAAAATATACGATTTTATGATAGAAAGAAAACTTAAAATTATGAAAAAGTAGAAATATTTATAGCTTTATTAACAGTTGGGCTCCCTAATAAAAATGTACGTGAAATTGGCATATATTCCATTCAAACTGGTTGTACATCTATTTTCAAAATTTCCTGATAGATAGATATGTATTATAAAGGACAATAATAAAAAATATGTCATAATTTTTTTTTTGTTTATCTGTTTATTATTTCACTTAAAAACGTCTGGACTGATTTTTTATGATTTTTTTTACACTTATGTCGTTCCATAATTGATAGGCTATAAGAATTGTACAATTTTGAAAATTTCAAATTGTAATAACCATCGGTAATATTAAATTATTGATTCATAACCGATTTTAATGACATTTTGTAGATGGGAAGAATATTTCAATCCTCATTTGAGATCGGTTATAAGAATTGTCAATTGTATGAGCAAAAATAAAATTATGAGACGAAACTAATTACTGCGTAATAAACGCGTCTAGAGTCGCGGGGCACAGCTAGTTTTATATAAGTATGACACATAAAAATACAGCTACTTGTGTTTAAAAGGGCCAGTCTACAAAACCTTAACAGTAAAACCTAAAGTTGTACATTAGAGTAATAATGTTTCCGATATTTAATGAAGTCATCAATGTTTATAAAGTATCAGCCTTTATCCAATTAATAAAATCATCTATCTATAAATAGAGATAAAATAGTTAGTATAAAGGTTGTAAAAAAAAAGTTGTGTGTAACGTAACAAAACAAAAATAACTCCAAAAATATTATCCTGCTTGCCAACAAAATGATGAAATATTTTTACATAAATAAAAATATAAAAAACAGTAAAACTAATCCACATTGTTTTCATTGACGGCTAACTTCATCATGTAGATACTCGTAACACTTCCGTCACAATATATGGAGCGCGCGCAACTCTTAATTATATAAACCATCTACAAAACCCGCAAACAAAGTATAATTTCATAAAATAAGTTAGGTATGGCTATAGTATCAATTATCGATGAATCTCTAGATGATTTGAATAATTAATTTACTGTATTTATTATCGTGTTCAGTTAGTTTAGATTATGTACAAGGGTTTCATTATTATATAAATGATAAAATTTAACTTCGACCTCATCTCTGCGGCCGAAATTGTAGGGCAAATTTAAAGGACTCCTAGTAGCTGCTATACCGTGAATAAATTATAATGATAAGTCTCATGCCTTCGCAATATTGAAGGCGTTTTGATCATTAAGCGGCACCACCCCGTCCGCCTGCTCTGTTTCGAGAAATTTTTCCGGGATGGGTCCACGAAATTCCCCCTTTCCCTTTTCATCTCACCCTCCAAGGACGTGGCCTTTATGAGAACACTTGAACTTCTTTCATCTTTTGGTTTTTCGAGTGATGTAAAACGCAAAACGGCGGTTGAAACACTCGGATTACAAGTTGAAGAAGCGATTCATGTTCACTAGTCAGTTAAAGGATGCGTTATAGAATTATATCAAATGTAAGAAAATACCTAAATTTCGTTTTTATTTTTATAGAGAGTACTTGATATAAACAACATATTAGTTTTGTAGTTTATTGTATATTTTTGCAAATTAATATCATAAAGTGAAATCTTCATACAACTCTACACGTATTATTAAAAGGATTCGAACTTATAGGAAAGAGAAATAACGACATTTGAAAAACAGTTGCACAAATTCAAAGTACTACAACAACCTGACTTTCTTTGAAAACTACAACTTAGATCTGTCTTAATGTCTTAATAAAGTGAAAACTTCGTTAGTACCGTTATGATTTGAAACGGAATGAAACAAAAAAGCGACACTAACAAGACAATTTTTAACGAAAAACAAAACCAACTTGACAATTGATTTTGAAGGGTTTCCTTGGGTGTCTTCGAAGATGAAGGTTCAACGCCAATGAAATTAAAATGCGACCACCATTGAGGTATACTCTATGCAACAAAAAAAGAATCATAAAAATCGGTTCATTTAAAAAGAAATTGTGGCTGAACATCCATAAAATATATACATTAGAATTGAGTAACCTCCCGTCTTTTGTTTAAGTCGGTTATAAAGAGACAAATACATACATCTATAGGATTTAGCCTGCGAAAGGATAAAATAGAATACGCTGAACCAGGTTAATGCGAGTCCTTATTTTGACGCCTATGATCGTAGTCGAATTGGTCTAGCGGTGTAACGACCTGACTTGTACGCAATGTTGTATGTACAGTACGAGTAGTCAATAGTTCGAGTCCCGTTTATTTACCATTTTAAAAAGAGATTTTAGAGAAGATAATTATTTTTATGTTTTCTGAAGGTTTCACTTCTACCGCCTGTGAACTGAACACATGTTTTTTGTATTTTCGAATTGCCGAAAAAGTTTACTTACAATGTAACTTTATTGATAACCAATTTTACCCTACGGTTTCTTCTATGATAAATTTATTCAACCAACAACTGTTTACAACGCTGCGCCGCCAGTGCACACTTACTTGCCGTACATGTCTACAGTTTGCGAGATTGTAGAGTCGTAGGATTGTAAGATCTTATGGTAATATTGTAAAGTTATACAACATAAACTTGTAAATCTTTAAATTTTTCAAGTCTGATCCCCAGAGATTACCGCGCTCAATCACAAATAAAAACCAATCTTTTCAGCATTATTATTAGTATACTGTTGCGGACAGCGAGCAGGGCGAGCGAATAACGATAGTCTAATAGTATAAAATGAACAAGTAAATGAAATAATACGTGTTAGGAATAAGGTTTATAAATACGTGTTAGGAATAGATATAATAATATGAACTGAATATGTGTGAATATGTGTATTTTAAAACGATTAGAATAAGAATATAGCTAGTTGTAAGTTTAAATGTATAAATTTCACTAGTTGTAAGGATGAACCATGCCAGACTCGGAACATCTGGCATGGTGACTCATGGTACTGCCGAGAGCGCGCACACAGGGCGTGCGCGCTCATTGGTTGAGCGACGCCCCGCACGGAATCCATCACACTACCGGTTGCGAGGCAAAGGGCGAGGTTAAATATAGCGGAGAGGGCGGCAGTACTGCGCCCTCCTACAGTCACAATGGTTGACTATGCAAAATTAAAACACTACCTCGCGGATAGGCAGTCCTCGCCCAGTCTCGTTAGGGTCCCGGACGTGTTGGAGTCAGTTGCGCACGTAGATCTCGCAATCGACTCCCTAGTTGACCACCTCCAAGTCGGCATCGGAGAGGCCTCGAGAGAGGTCGAAGCGGCGAACGATCGCCGCTTTGTACTCCCTGCCGACGTGCGAGCGTTGTTGACGGAGAAGAACGCTGCGACTCGTGCGCATGACTCTTATCCGACCGATGCAAACCGCGCACGATTACGCGCACTTCAGAGAGCGGTTAAAGCCCGTATAACCGAGCTCAAAAGTCACAGATGGGACACCTTAGTCGAAGGGCTAAGGCCGTCACATCTGACTTATTGGAAAGTAGCCCACGCCCTTAAAATAGACACCCAACCTCGCATGCCCCCCCTCGAAAGGGGTCCCGGCACTACACCCGCTTTCGATACCATCGACAAGGCGGAGTGCCTTGCCGCTTGTTTGGAGAGCCAGTGCTCCCCGAACAGCGTCAAGAACACCGACCGAGTCAGAGACATCGAAGCCCGCGTGGAGGAGCTGAATAAGCCCCCGGCATCAGAATCCCTGTCCCCAGTCACTTCTGAGGAAATCTCTGCCATTCTCAAAAGCCTTAAGCTCAGAAAGTCACCAGGTCCCGACGGTATCAGGAACGAAGTACTCAAACTTCTTCCCGATCACCTCATAGCTCTATTGGTCTGCATATTCAATGTAGCCATAGCCAACTGCCATTTTCCAGCCGTCTGGAAAACGGCCATTGTCATAGGTATTCACAAGCCCGGCAAGAGCACGTCGCTTCCCGACAGCTACCGCCCTATCAGTCTCCTCAATACCCTAGGTAAAATCTATGAGCGGATCCTCCTGAACCGTCTCAAATCCGTAATAGAGGAGAAAAACCTCTACCCGCCTGAGCAATTCGGTTTTCGTGCTAGACATTCTTGCACTCATCAAGTGCACCGCCTCACGGAGCACATTCTGTTTAACTTTTCCGAGTTATCCAAACCCCGTCGCACGCTGGCAGTCTTTTTCGACGTAGCCAAGGCCTTTGATAAGGTCTGGCACGAAGGATTAGTCTATAAGCTGTACTCCCACGAAGTCCCCGATAGATTAGTTAAAATCATCCGCGATTACCTCAAAGACCGCACCTTTCGCTACAGAGTGGAAGGTGAACTATCCACACCCCATCCCATACGCTCAGGCGTCCCCCAAGGTTCCATCCTGGCACCTAGCCTCTTCAATCTGTACGTCAGTGACCTACCAAAACTTCAAGAGAAAGTTGAAGTAGGTCTATACGCTGACGATACAGTCATATACTCCTCTCAAAGGCAAACGAGAAACCTCAAATGTAGGATCCAAAGAGCCGTGACCACTCTCGGGAAGTGGTTTAACGACTGGCGAATAGCCATAAACCCCACGAAGAGCGCAGCGGTGCTCTTCGACCAAACCGCCACAAAGATACCGCAAAAACTCAAGGACAATCCCCTTGAACTCTTCGGTAATCCGATCCCCTGGGAAAAGGCGACCAAATATCTAGGTGTAACCCTAGACAGTAGACTCTCCTTTATACGCCACATCAATCTGGTTAGGAAAAGGGCCTCCTGGACCCTCGCCCGACTACATCCTCTGTTATGTGCTGCAAGCAAAATGTCCACGAGACACAAGCTTACGCTCTACAAGATGTGTATCCGTCCGATCATGACATATAGCTGCGTTGCGTTCGCACATATGCCAAGTTATAACTGGGAACGCTTACAAGCCATCCAGAACAAGTTTCTTCACCGCCTTACCGGTGCCCCCTGGTTTGTTCGTATGGAGGATCTCCATAGAGATATGGACCTTCCCTCGATACATGCATACGCCAAACACCTTTCTCGCTCGTATTTCGACACCGCGTCGAACCACGCGAACCCCTTAATAAAAGCGGCAGCTCCTTATGTTCCCGACCCCAACGCCTGCCGGAGAAAACGCCGGCCGCGTAATATATTCACTGACCCGCCCGACCAAACCGAAAAAGCTAACGCGTTCTACGCCGACACCGTCTCTCCAAACAGAGCGTGCCACCGCCCACGCCCGCGTAACCACCGTTCTCTCCGCAGAGGACGGGCGGTCAACTTCGCTCCCGCACACCCGTCACTGGACCCTCTCTATCGGCAACCCAAGCCTAGGTCCGTTCCTCGGTGTGAAGCCCTTGGGTCAGGCAGCCGCCCGCGCGATACAAAGTGACACTATACGTGCAACACTTAGTTACCCACACACAACATTACACACGTATGAACACACACACGTGCACACCACACAGGTACATAGGTTCTGTAAGGGACCTTTTTTTTTTCTTTTTTTGCGCTAGTTAGACTATTGCGCTAGTTAGTGTAGAAAAACCATTCCGATTATTAAATACACATACGCATGGTCCACTCCTTCCTCCCAGGAGGAGGGGAACGTGCATATGAGTATATATTAGGTAGCTCGAATTCTCATAAGATTAGGGAATTAGTTAGATCGCGACTTTTTCGCATTCGCGACGACCGCCCGAGCCGAGGTTCGGCCACTCTGGCACCCTCGTGCGGGTCGTCACAAACTTTCGCGGCTGAGTGCCCTAAGCGCTCGCCCCCAAGTCCGGTGAAGCTGTAAAAGCCGCAGCGGCTCTGTTTGACGATAGGGCCCCTAAGGCTAACAGTGTAGTCAGTTCTAAAAAAAAAAAAAAAAGAAAAAAAAAAAATAGGCAGTACTGCGATCAGTTCGAGAAACACCACAACACCAGCAACAGCAAGCAGCGAATCTACAAGCAAACTACAGTCAAGAACGTTATTAAGAAACCACATTGTTACTACAAACTACTGTAACTTTGTAAGAAACAATAATAAAACAAGCGCTATTAATTTAGCACACATTAAAATATTGTGGACGTATTTTATTCACAATATATACATTAATTAAACGTTGTAAATTAAAGGGAGATGAGTGTAGGAGTATTAATTTATGTAAGTTATTTTTACAAACATATCAGTTTTGTTTTATTTTTAATAAAGCAATAATTATATACAAAGAGAACAATTGATTCTTGATATACATTTGTCGGTGGTTACGCCTAAAGCCTGCCGTTGTCTGTAGGCTGCTTTGTCTACGTCATCTCATCGGTCCAAAACTTTTCTTTCAGTCAAACTTAGATCAGGCTGAGTAAATTTTAATTATTAAGACGGTAAGAGACTGTATACAGTATACTTTTTGTTTATCGTTGTGGCCACAATCTGACCTGATTTTAAGTGACGATGTGGCCCAAGATGGTAGCACGGTAAGCCTAGTGAAGGACTGGCTCTCAAGTGCAGTTGCCGGAACACACCTATTGGTGTTTGGCGATAGATTTTGAACTTGAGGATAGTAGCTAGCCAGGCGGACATTAGAAAATGCTCTACCACCATGCTATGGTTTTATCACGATGTTATCCTTCACCGAAAACTCAGACTCATTGCAGGGATTCGAACTCACGTCGATAGACGCAGAGTCCGTATACGATACCAACTGAGCCATCATTGCTTCATGTATCATTTTCAGTATGGTTAAATTTAAGTTTTACAATATAGATGACTTCTTCGCCCATAGTATTCACACATAAATATATTTTACAAACAAGTTTTTCGTATGTTTGCCAAAGTGTTTTATATTTTATACCATTAAACAAAACTGTAGGTACATAGAATATAAGATAAAATTTCATTTATTTTAGTTGTAATAATTATACTAATCATTATGTTGACGACAGTACTAGTGTAGACTGTGTTACAGTCAATTTTACAGTCATTATCTTCTCCCATATTAAATGGATACACTACGAGAAAATTTTTACCAGAAAAGAAAACCATCTTCAATGATTTTGAAAAGTTTCTTCCTATGTCGTTGAAGATGTAGTTCCAATACCAATGAAACTAAAATGGCCTTGAGGTATCCCCTATCTAACAAAAAAAGAATTATTCAAATCGGTTCATAAACAAAGAAGTTATGTCTGAACATCCATAAAAAATATTTATATATACATTAGAATTGAGTAACCTCCGTCTTTTTTTGAAGTCTGTAAAAAAATAAGGAAATGACACATAAATAAAAAGAAATATGACGTATATAATTAAATTATTGATATGATATTCATATGATGATGAATAGTTAATACGAATAAATATGTGATGTATGTAAATATAAAAATTGTAATTAGCAAATTAAAAAAAAATCTCTAGAGCTGTCGTAGGACACCCGGCAGGAAAGAAGTTCCTTTAGCTATATATTATATATTTTTAAAAAACAAGCACAATGAAGGAATGGTAATAAAATTGTATTCCATTAAAGAAATGGAGTTATAAAAATAAAAAAAAATTATATATAAAATAAGTTTATATAAAAAATCCTAAATCAGCGGGACTCAAACTATCGACCACTTACTGTTGTGTAAGTCTGGTCAACACACAGCTAGGTCAATCTGACGACGATTATAGCCTTAAAAATCAGGACTTCTATCTCATTCTCTCGCAAGCTAAATCCTATAGATGTATGTTTTTGTTTCTTTTTAGTGTTGGTCGGGTCGGACACTTTCCCCTTATAGCTTCCAAAGGCGCGATAAGGAATTTCGTTCCAAAAAATTTCTAATATTCACCGGTCATCGTGAATCGTGAACTGACAGAGCTGAATGACATTTTGTATGCTTTAAACTTCATAATGACGTAATTACATGGAACAAATTCTGAGTTACAATGAATTATTCGATCCTCATAAACAATGCATGCTAACAGTATGGCGTCTTAATTAAAGTTACTCTATATACTTAGATACTCAATCTCACTTGTAGAAGTTAAGGAAAGGTTAAGGCAGTGGGTCTGAGGGCGGGGGCGGTCGCCGCCCAACACCCGTCTAACATTCCCGAATTTTCCCAAAGTATCGCTTAATGCAAGTTTATTATCTCTCAGTGATAAACGTTAATTATTTCTTTATTTTTCCAAACTGTTTTTTTATATTTATTTGCTTTGACTTCATGTGACTTATGAATTCGAAAAAAAAAACGTTCAAAGTAATGTGATTCGTATAGTACGATTACTATATTGATAAATTAATCTAAAAAAAATAAACTAACTACAATGACGCAGTGACCCAAAGTGGATCTTGGACTCCGACGCTAAAAGACGACATCTCTATCTAAACTGCGCCGTTTCCCGCTATTCATCCGCTTGGAGTCCTCGAAGGTTTTTAACTACACCGTCTAACCATCTATACCTCCGTCCGACGGGTCTTCGTCTACTTATTTGGTCCAGATACGCTTTTTTGGTCGCTGGGTCCTCTCCCATTCCCTCAATATTATGAAAGGCGGTGCTTTATAATCACGACGAAAACGTCCATATTTTAAAATTTATATGCGACTCCAATACTTTAATATGTAGTAATAATTCCTTTAATGTTTATTTTCATTATCCATACCATTATCACCTAACGTTATTTTTATACTGATATAATATTTAATAAAATACCAATTAAAGTTTATAAAAAAACCAAAAATTAACTATTGTATTTACTCATACATAATAAAATATGTAAAATCTTTCATTGGACATAATGTACATATGTAAAAAAAAAACAACGTAATAATAAAATTGTAAATTATAAATATTCAATCACACGCTTCCGCGTTCGCCTCCGCTTATAACTCGTTGCAGAGATATAGCCGACCCCTATTAATAACGGACGTCGATCCTAATTATTAAACGACATCTATCGGTGTCTACAATCAATTTGTATACAACGCTGTCTGACGCGGTAATAATAGGATTCCAATAAAACAAATATACATAATATAATTATAAGTTTTGATTATGATTATTCATGGTTTATTGTTTATTTTTATTGTTAGTGTTAGTATCACAATCCCTCCTCATGTTAAGTGACGATGTGGCTCAAAACAGTAAAATGATAAGCCAAATGAAGCTGCCGGAACACAACTATAGGTGTTTGGTAACAAATAATCAACTTAAAAATGGTATATAGCCAGGTGGGCATTAGAAAATGGCCTACCACCATGTTAATTTCACCACAATGCTCAAGCTCATTGTAGGCTCGATCGACATCGTGTCCCTAAACGCTACCTCTAAGCCATCATTATTCATCATTGCAATCGCATTGAATTGACATGAAATGAGCGCATTAAATCGCAATGTAATTATATTGTGTGAATAATTCAGTTGTAAAAAAAGTAAATAAAAATGCAGTACAAATGCTATTCACGAGATATTCAATACAATGATCGTAGTTCATTAGGCAAATGCTAGAAAATTATTTAGCACTAAACTAAATGCACTTCAAAAAATTCTCTTCTACGCTTTTGTTCTATCTCTAACGTAACGTATCAACGCACGGTGGATCGTTCCCATACAAGCGGTTTGACATAGGCGACTTAAAAATTCAAAGTTATAATTTAACAAAACTTAATCCACCATTCGATTGCTGTATTAATTGCTGTGTATGGACACAGTCGTGAAGCATATTGTATTGGTCTAATCTTTAATCACCACGACTCATTTTTTTTTCATAGCAATAAATATAATATGTAGTTATGAATAATGTATTAACCCCATTTTTATCCGTTAAAATCTCTTTAACTCACATGAATTAATTAATACACTTAACTAATTTCATTTTCGTAACATCAGTTCCCGAACTTGTGAAGAAATTTCCAATTAAAAACTAACAACAAAAACCCGTTTGCTACCCAAGTTCAGGTTATCCTAAACACAAGTCAACTAATCAAATTAATCGTAAGACGGACCGATATCAACATTATTAATGCAAAACTCGAACATCCCACACCCACCCCCGTCTAACCACTTCACCTTCTGACCCTTACTTCGACCCACAACATCTTGTATCTCAGAAAGAGGATGATTCTGAAATTCATTCGACGTTACAATGTTTACTTATTTCCACGAGTTTTTATATAATACTAATACGGTCTTGGTCTTTCTTTATCTTGTTGTAAAGCGTGCAATAATGCAAAAAACCATTCAATAAGGTCTAAAAATATCAAAGAAGTAGTTGTTGAATGAAACCAATGCTTTGCTCTACCCAATTGACAATTCCACCTCCATGTTCTTCCGGTATTGTCATGGCAACTATTTGATTCTTGGTAATTAATTCCTTGTAAACCGAAAAGTCAGTTATAGGAAGCGTTAGTAAAATATAAATAATTAAACAGAAAAATCTATTGCATCTAATTTCCATATTTGCTCAATCACAATTCGATAGTATTCTAAAAAGAGAGAGAGGCACTGACAGAAGAAGAAGAAGAAATATACCAGAATCTGATTCTAACTATCATGAATGAAAGGAAAATATTACCCTTCAATTTATTGAAACAACAACTTATAATACCCATAATAAAATTAGATAGATCTTCACCAAAATCCAATAAAAATAATTTCTTGACAAATTAACCAAAAACTAAAACATAAAGATTAACAAACTGTGACATAAGTTTACTCCTGGAGCGTGTTCGACGAAATCCATTCTTACGCTGTCTTCAAGTATTACGTACTTTACATCAGCTCATAACTTATATAACTGTAATATTAAGGGCTAAGTTTGTTTGGAAAATAATATAGGGACTACTTAAATAACTTGGCAGAGGTGTTTTGCGACACGATGAAGTTTTGCTAGCAGTGGTAATAATCGCCGTCTTATTGCAGTGTGCGAAGGTTTGTATTTCCTCTAACTGTTGTTGTTAGTAGCAAAACCGGGAGTTTCTCGGCACCGCGCCGGTTTCGAGGTCTCTCACACCCCCGACCCCCAACTCTACATGTTATTTACGTGTGAACACAACGCGGTGGAGGGTTCAATTTATCTGACCTACTGGGCCTCCCACTAATACAACGCTCGAAATTGCCCGTACCCTTTTTGGGTGGTCATTTTTTTCCCTGTTTGTATTTTTAAGTGGAAAATGGTTAATATTTTCTATTTTTGCTTACCTGAAACCTTTTTAATATAATGTCAAATTGTCATATTAAACAGAATTTAGGCGTTGATTATCACATAAATAATATCCACATAAAATATTAAACAAAATTTATGACCATTTAAAAATATACAAAAATAATAAAATACAATATTAATATATGGATTGAAATATATTAAATTATCGCCCCTATAAAACCACCTTAGGAGAATGTTCAATTTATCTATTAAATTCTTTTTATACAAGAATATATTTTATCTATTTCTATTTAAATAAAATGATAAAGGTTTGCTTTTGTGCGCACATCACGAAAAAACTACTGGATAGAATTTGATGAATTTTTTTTATTTCACTCCTTAGAGAGGCGTAGTCCTTATCTAAAGAAAACTATCACGATATCTTCATTCAATAAAAGGTTATATTATAAAAGATTTTTTTTAATCACTACCCGTTCTTCTGTCATCACGCGAGTGGAGCCGCAGGTACAGATAGTATCTATATTATTTTATTAACGAACACATATTTACTGCGAAATAATATCTCACAAGATATAGACTGTACCAAACCAAGAGTAAGTTATGTAAACTGAAATGACGCGTTAAGCCTGTAATCAAACCTTACAGGTGACAAAGGAAACTCATGAAAAATAAAATCATAAAAGTAAAAATATTGAGTTGGAACCGAAAGTGCAGGGGAGAAAGCCCTATCCAGAGTTATACAAGCGGCCAAGTGGCGGACAGATTCACGATTACAGCCCATTTTAGGGGACTCTCCCCGAGCTGTATGATGGACTGGAAATATTCCATAATATCTGTAGCGTCGTTACAATGCCTTAGCAGAATATTTTTCTTGGGCAGAAAGCCGATATTCCCCCAAGAGTTACGACATTTCAATTTGCCAAGGCGGGCGGAAAATGGAATTACGATTGAAGCGAGAACGCCCGAATGCCGACGAGGGCGTCCTGCTTCAAGCCGATGATAGCCGAACGTCGCCGAGTTCGTACGAGCGAACGACGCGCCTGCCGCGGCCACGCCGAGCCCGTGTATTGATTAGATGCGGAACGCCCGATGCCATATAAATTAGGCCGCAACAGGAAAACAGACTAAGTATTTACAGTAAATAATGCACTTTACATCTTTACACGAAACACACAAGATTGTTCATTTTCTACCTCCTTTACAGAAACAATGAAATTCCAAAATTTTTCTTTATTATTTTTTGTTTATTTTCTAAAGAAAAAAGATATTGAAATACCAAATTTCCAACTAAAATTTCACAAAGCTGGTTTTTCATATTTTTAAATTACTTTTTTGTAGTTTTATTTACTTTTTAATTTAAACTAAGCGAACTATCATTCTCTTCTCTGCTCGGTCGTTATTAAAATGAGGGGGTCAGAAATCATAAAATTATTGTTTCATTAAATAAAAGTGGTTTTATTCGACGCAGGTCGACATCGACTACGAAATAATGTAAACGAATAAATATACATTACATTATTAACGAATGTTGGCCTCGTTTCTCGCTCTCTTTGTTCGTTTCAACATTTTTCGTAAGGTTTAATTGAAAATAAGTTTTCCTTGCTGTGGTTTCAAGGTTCAAAATAATTTGCGGACAACACAATTTGTTGCTGGAGTAGAGTTTAATGCTGATGAACAAAATTGAACCATATGATCAATATCTAAAAGTATAGAGTTATGTGCGGTTTAAACGATGATACTTTCATGATTTGTGAGTTTATAGCAACGGTGAAGTGTCGGTGGTTAATGGTGGCAGCGCGTGGCTTTCGCCGGCCGCCATATTGAAAAAGTTTGGCGGGAAAAAGGGCGGTTATATTATAAAATGATAACGGTTGAGCAGTGTTAATCTTTGATGCGACTGATTGTATGTTTTAATACATACAATATTGTTTATTCAGGTATTACTTTGAGTGGAATTCGTACAATTGTCCAGACTTTTTTATCTCATTATGAAATATTGTCAAATACGTCGTATTTTTTTTTTTCAAATACATATGTGTGTAATTTTTACTAGGTTGAAGTGAAAATTCTTTGTATTTTAATACTATACATTTTACATAACAGCGTATCGTCCGTAACGTAACGCGTAACATATTGTCACCTTAAACAAATTTTCCCGTACCATGAAAGAAGTTTCACTTGAGTAATAAAAATAAATAAAATATGGCACTAGTCTTACCCGTAATATATTTTCTGTAATTCTACTCACAATCCCTCGTTCAGAAGATTTAAATGGAATATCACCCTCCCCCGGGTGACCCAAGGAAAACCCGTTGTTTCTTAGAGAATCTCCACCTCTGCTAAAATTATGTAGTTTTATCTTTATCTTCAATTTATTCTAATATCATTCTTATAACTAACTGGCAAAAGGTTTATTTTATGTGCTATTTGAAGAGGCTATACTACCGTTGGAAATGGTTAGTTAGTTGGCACCTTTTCAGGTACTTAAGGTCGGATCGTAGTAAGGGAAACGCCGAAGATTCGGGTTCGCATATTCGTCAAATTGGACCCTACTATTTGCTCAATTTTATATTTATTACGTACAGATTTTTTACTTAATGTTTGTTTACTTACTCTTCTTCAAGTACTACTCGAAGATGCTCATCAATAATGCTCATGAAAAGAAAACTAAGATAACTTTAGAGCATAGCTTAGATATTTTAAAAATTAAATTTAAAATTTGGATTTTCTTTATTTAGAACATAGAATACAAGTCTATTCTTAGAATACATTAACTCCTAACTGGATACGAAAGATTTATGAAAATCAAGAAAAATGTTTTATTCCCTTTATGCACTTATGAATGTTACAACCAATTACAACACTACTACCGGTTCGGAAAACATCCCAATTATCGAGAAGAGCCAGCAAGGAACACAGTATTATCAACATTTTTGAAGTGAAACTTCTTGGACAGCGATTTGGTAATTAGACGAGAATTAAAAGTTAAATTTCATGGTCTCGTCACGTTTAGATACATTTCGTTACATGAGAGATAAGAAAGATATAACGTAGAGACAAGAAGAAAGACATCCATACATTGTAAATCTAATACACAATTTAGGCTATCCGCGTCTCCCTTTTTAAGAAATTTTACTTCTTAAATAACGTGTACGGTGCTGCACGCGCAATTTTGTTTTACATTTTTTTTATTGTCAACTAGTGAGTTAATACCGAGATCCAATGTTAGAGGCGTCGTCGATCGAGCAGTGAAGGTATCCGTCTGCGTAACAAGTTAACAAACCACCCAAGTACACTAACGGAGTCGAACTTTGTTCAAATGATATGTTTCATATTTTGAAAAGAAATTGTAATTTATGATATCTCCAGTTCTATTTAATTTTCTTATTCAGTTTGTAAGAAAATTAAGTTTCAAATATATAATCGAGGAGACAGCCCTTCTGGGTCTGGTGGAATGGCTCGCAACCTCGCAACCATCGCAAACGAGATGTGACTCTCGAAAGAATGGTACGCTTAGGTATATATCCAGTTACCAAGCGTGGTTGTAGAACACTATATCCAACTGGGTCTTGACCACCATACACTTTGCGATAAATATCTAAGTGAGCAATTTTTATATATATGTAGATGGATATATATAATTGGTTTCTCGAACAAGGTTCCAGCGATTTGGATGAAATATTGTATTTAAATTATGTTTTACATTCCAAGTTTATCTAGATAGGTGTTTTTCTTTTTTTGTAGACACCGAGCCCAGCTCGGTCGCCATGATATATCATTTAAATAATAAAAAATAAAAACTTAAGTCATTAATTACTTACTATTATACTATAAAAGTAAAAGAATCACTTTTGTATTCACTACGTTATTAGCGTTCTATCAACAATCACATATCCTCTTTTTCGTTGTTAATGAGCAATCTATTTTTAATGTCGTGATTTCTTATTCGCTTTCATATTGTGCTAAAAATAACACTCCGTCCTGTTTACTGCCATCTGTCGTTTACCATTTATGTGCATTTTCTAAAGGTATCAATAGATGTCACTATAAAATTTTGCTGTTCAATATAGATAATTCTGGTTCATGCTGTATGCTGTATGTTCATGTATGCTGTTCATGGTAAGTCGATACTCCAAGACGATTTATTAAGATGAAAATCTAAGAAAACAAGAATGTATTTTATCAATTAAATGCCTTATTGTTAACAATTATTTTAAGAATCGTAAGATACAAAGAATTTTCTTTTGAGATTTCTCTCTACTTTGGGCAGCCCGACTTGTGGACTTGTGGACAAAAGTTCGTAGCCAAATGACATAACGTTGTTCTTGTTGTGAGTATGGTTTTCGGAGCTCCTCGGGGTAATAGGTTCAATGTCGGCAAAACATTTGTGATACTTGGTATTACAAGCATCTATAGGCTACGGTAGTCGCTTACAATCAGGCGGGCCGTATGTTTATTTTCCACCTTTACTGTATTAAAAAATTATATAATTATACAGATAGCGAGACAATAATATTATATTTGCATTTATTTCTAGTTTATAGATCCATTACTTATAATCTGAAATATATAGATAAAACTAGTATTTGTGCACCTTATTGACACAAGGCGAGATACATTCTATATAACTCAGAAAAAGCCGTTGATATAAACCATTATAAAAATATAGAATGTAAGGAAAAGATCATCCTTACGCGAAGCAGGGGCGGCGAGGGTGGCGCCCCCTTCTGATTTATAACATGTCGTGAGGCGCAACCACTCGCGTACGGTAAACTCGCATTTTGTCATTAAATGATTTTTATTCTACTTTATCTTTTGTACTTTATGCTCAATATACAATATTTAAATCGTATTTATTTTACAGTTCATTATGTTAGCAAGTTTAAAGGACTCCAAGGCTTTGCATTTTTAAAGTTTGCTTTGCTTTTAAAATAAAGTCACATAGGATATATTTATTAATCACGTGTACAATCAGTCTATGTCTAATAACATAACTTATTGTAATAACATAGTATAGATAACCAAATATACAATCGGACATTGTTATTTTAAAAAATTGTGCGACTCTAGCTACATCTATTATCGAATAGTAAAAACTATAAACTTGCAGTTATATTTTATTTATTTAATTACATGTATGTTATTAATTTATTTATATATATTATACTCCGTACCACAATTATGTGAAACCTGGGATATGATATTGATGGCTCAGTAAAAGTGTGCTCAGACGTAATATTAGAAGATGTCGCGTCGTTGCAAATCCTCAAGAAACATGAGCTTTCATTTCAAAAGAACATGGTGATAATATACCTATTGGATTGTGATAAGGTTTTAGGATACTTTCCAATGCTCATGTTGCTAGTTACCGGTAGATAGCAATAGAATTCGATTGAAGGGAATTGAGTGGGCTAAAAATATAAGTAGAAAGCTCACTCAATTTACGATTGTTTTTAAATGTCTAACTAACACAATGGGAAGGTTCCCTTGTGAATGTTTGGCACTTATCAGCAGTAAGTTAAAAATCTAAGGAGTCTTAGGCTATCGCTAGATAAATGTTGTAAATGTGTCCAGGCCATTTATTATGATTGCAAACTTTATAGACTATAAAATAATAAAAATTTAAATTTATTTAAATTGTGTGTTCTATTTAAACTATATTAAATAAATTGACGTTGACATAAAAATTGACAAATAATAATAAATTACATAATCAAAATTTAAAACTTATTGTAAAAAACTTCTATACTAACATTTAGGTTGTAACACCATCTATGGGAATATTATTTAAACTAATATATCAGTATCATCACGCACTTTCTATTTCCTGTCTGTTAGTCATGTACTATTTCACTGGATGGCGCTGCCAGACAGTGCAAACAGTAAATTAAAATAGATGGTATCAAGTTATTTCAATGTTCACAAAATTTTAATTGTACCAAAGTGAGAGGTGAGATGTTCACTAGTATTACGTGTCGTGTTTTTCCCTTTCGCTCAAATACAGTAGTTATTAAATACCTTATTAAATTTATTTCCCTTAAAAAATATCGTAATCTTAAATAGGTAGGAACCCACGATAAATTTGACTACGCTTGTTGAAATTACGTTTTTTTTATAATCAGAATCAGAAATAACAAGTATAGTTTTTGTTGAGCCAAATCTTTTAGGTTGTCAGCTAAGAGTTAAAGACTAATATAGTAACAATATAACGAGGAGATAGAACATTTCATATTTTTGAAACATAAATTGGTCTAGTCCAATAAAATAGTAAAACCATAATAATTATTTTTATGCAACGTGTCTTAAAATCAGTGCCTTTACTGATTGTATTTTAAAAATATGTTTATGGTCGCCTACTGTGAAAACTTATTTATTATAAATCAACGATATGATAGTATTGTGTTAAAGAAACAATCAATATTGCTGGGCCTTTATTTGTGTAAAAATGATATGTCAACTATGCCTCTCCATTCCATAGAATTAAAACTATCATTAAAATTAGAGAGTTAATACGACTAGCACAATTGTGTTGCAGTTAATTTACCATTGGAATTCAAGCAATAAATTATTACACTTACATGTAAATAAAGTTATTTATTTAATTTTTACATTCGTGTGTTAGTTTGACGTCCTCCATACCTAGCGTCTCACATAGAACTTAAATTGAAAATACATTTGGAAATAGGTTCTCTTGGAAATAGAAGGAAAAATATTCTATCAATAGGTATATCCAGTTGAAATGAAATTGTGGAAACCCCAAAATTAATTATATGCACGTTTTTCTATGTATAGGGCATGAAATTAACACTTTAGCTTACATACACTTTTTGACATTTTTCGCAGTTATACGGAACTTATTGTCTGTGGAATGTACGTTAAGATAGTTCTAGGACCACAACAGACGCTCGCCGCTAGATATGATGTACCTATCGGCTGCTGCTGTTGCTTGCCAACCAGCAAGTCAGTTGAACGCGCCAACACGGCGCACGCGATCCACAATTCAAAAAACGTGAATACTAAATTTTAACACTGTTACAACAATCATAATAAAAGAGTTATTCAAAATGTAAGTGTACCGTTTATTATTTTGAGCGTATTTAACGTGACGATTAAGAGAAAGGCGTGTTAATTATTTGGGTCTGTAGGTAAGCCGGCACACAAGCCTAGATTTCACTTAGAGAAACCTACTGTTTGTTTATATAGTATAACCTTAGTTGATATCACTGTGTAATTCCAGATTTTATTACATTTATTTATTTTATTTTATGTACAATCTAGTAAATCACTATTTTATACCAAACTAAGCATTGCATATAGTAGTGACCAAATAGTTGATATATCTTCATAAATGGTTATTCTTTAACAGAACCAGCAATCATGTTCATCATTTAAAAATTCATTCTTTGTGACTTACTACAGGTTTGTTTAAAAAATGTGATATTATACGGTAAGTATGTATATCATCAATATATAGATACCTACTTTGTGCTAACGATACCTTCTATCACTAATATGAAGCCATTTTCCATTAAGTGACGTGTTACAGTGAAAAACAGATTTATAGCTTTTACATATTGAATAACGCTAATAGTCGTAATTATTTAAATATAATTAAATCGCTTATTATCATTATGTTCAGCGCTACAATTTATTACGTTAAGGTAAAGGCATTTTCGATTATAACTTTAAATTTCTCTCTCCCAGTTTAATTACAGGCAACTGTTCTTTAATTGGAATTAATGTATGAAAAAACTGGATCCCGGAATAAATGTAAGACAAAACATAATTACTATTTACACACACTCTTTTAAAATAATTAAAAAAAAATTTTTTTAATTTTACAACTAAGTCGTTTATTTAATCATTTATATAAACATTGATAGCAAAATGCTAATAATTATGAGATAATATGTTGCCAGTAAAACATAATAACATCCACCGTACAAAGTAGAAAGTTCATCCAGTTGAAATAATGAATCGTCGTTTGTATTCGCATGTCAGGAGGTTTCACTTTTGCGTATAACGCGAGGCGACGCGCAACGCGACGCTGCTCCTCGCCAGTATTATTATTCGAAAAATACCGTGTCCGAATCCAAAACAGCGCTCCATGGATGGATGGACGGGAAATCTAAAAACACTGCAACTGCAATTGTTCTGTAGCGTTGTAAAAAAGTTAACTTTTCATGCACGTTACAATAATTAATTAATTATTATTAGTGATTGATTTTTGACAAGATATAGAGTTATAAATTATTCGAATTGTAGTGCCTAAAATAAATAGTTGGAAAAAGTTTGATTAAGCAAGTTTGTTTTTTTTTTGAAAGTACATAATTACAATACGACCTTTCATGATGTATGTAAAGGAGTGCTAGTCAACGAAAGACGGATGAAAGAAGATTACATGTGGTAGGGATGCGAATGTTAAGATGAATGTGTGGTAACTAGAATAGATAAGATCAGGACTGAGTATATCATTGGAAGCATCAAAATTGCATCAGTGACAGTGAAGTTGAGGAGTACCTATTAGGTTGACTTGGTATGGACATGTCCCGAGGAGGGGTAAACTATAAGAATATTAAGTAAGTATGATGATGAACGGATATAGGAGGAAAGGAAGACTGAAGAAAGTATAAATGAATTGTTTAAAGAATGATATGTATATAAAAGGTTTGAATACTGATATGACAGCTGACAGTTGACAGCACAAACATGTTGTGCCGACCCTACTTGGGACGAGAAGAAGAAGAATACGAATTTATATTATGTTATACAGGGACATTAAAAATTGTCGCCTCGAGTATACCTAAACATGAAATAATATATTTCGAATTTATGAATAAAACAGTCACAAGATGACGATAATAATATATTCGATCACACTATTTTAGTATTTGTATTGAATAGAAGTTATTAAAATTTGAAGTTCGTCCACTAAATGCCACAGTCACTAATGTTAACGATAGTTACAAATTTCACTTCTCACAGAGTAATAACCGTGAAAAAGTTTCGCGAAATGCCGCTTCCGTTTACAAATTATTACCGCACGGATTGTCACACATTTTTTTTTTTTTTTACTTTGTTTGTTGAATGTCCCTTTGCTAGTTCAAAGGCTCTTCAGATTACAACATTATCACCCTATTGGTATTGATAATATTTATTAAAAATAAAATTCATCTCATACATCGTTTTATAGTATTGTGGTGGATGTCAGGAATATAATTATTGCTAAAAACATTTATTTTGCTTATTGTTTTACAATAAACAAAAATAGTACATAATAAAGAAGATATGAACAAACGCGCGATCGTAGTCGCGGTCTTTGAGAATTTTATTCAAAATAAAAATATGATATGCATTGTGAATTGAAAATCTACTGAAAAAAAACATCACTCCTATAGACTTGGAAATATTATTGAAAATATAATGGATATAATATATTCGTATAATAAGTGTAGGTGCAAAAAATTGTACATTATGAGATTTATTAATCTGATTTTAAGTCTAATAAAATTAAAACAAGTTGGTAAATTTCGGTTTTTACCTATGAAATTACCGATTTTAAATATTGAGTAGTGTGAGGATCGATATCTTTCACTGTACTTAAAATTCCAAAATAAATTTAATTTTAGAATATAGCAATGACTTTCCTTTTAAAATCATTTGTTTTTTTGCCGTTCAATTTTTTTTTGATATCGCTGTTCTGTGACCATGGAAAAATCGAAATTGCGCGTTATTTCATATACAAGTTCCGTTATGGCACCAATGCGACGGAGCACAGATGGCACATAATATCAACAATACTGCAAGTTACCTCACGGTATGTTCTTGGTTTAATCGCTTCGGTTCTGGAAATTTTTAGCTTATCAATGAGCCTCGTGGCCGACTGGAATCGAAAGTCAGTAACGATGAACTGAAAGCCGTTAAATGAAATTATCAGTAGCCTTCAACGTAAGTGATAAAACGGTAATGATTCATTTAAGTCAAATTGAAAAGATAGAAAAACTCGGAAACTGGATGTCGTATGAATTCACATTCTCAAAATCGCATTGAAGCTTGCCTTAACTTGTTAAATAGGAAAACAATTGAGAGTATTCTAGATCGGATGATCAGAGTCACTTGTGATGAAAAGTGGATCCTTTATGACAATTAATCGAAATTTGGACAAAGGGAAAGCAACCGAGCCAAATCATGTCATAAACGCAAATTGAGTCAAAAGAAGCTGGTTGTGAGTTTATGAGTGTGAGCCCTTGTGTGTAGACCTGTGCTGACAGTATTCATTACAGTTTCTTGAAACCTGGCACAACAATTACTCCAGAGGTGTACTGTGTAGGGTTACAAATGTTGATCTTGCTGTCAAACAACTGAAACTTCTCAATTGTTCTTGTTGGAAATGTACATTAGCTCGCATCGTGAGATAGTGAAATTGCGGGCAGGCCTGTGATAGACGGGCTAACGGCAGGTGCAACGTTCGGCGCAAGCCTCCTTGCCCCCTCTAGCTCGGCGGGACGGCTGGTGCAGGCACGCGCACTAGTCGTCTTCGTGCTTTTGAGTACCGCGCTTCTGCTTGTGGTTTGGAGAGCGCTACGTCCCAAGTAATTTTCGGTAGTGTCTTAGTTAGATTTTGCCTTGTATTGTATATCGCTGAGTTGGTGTCCCAGGAGTTTTGTTGAACTGATTGCTTGCGGTGCTAGTGTCCGGCGATTTGAGGCGGTTATTCTCACGTACATACAATTCACTCCACACACACACATACTTCACAATTGGCCGTACAGGTCGCCGGGGTTCGGTCAGGGATACCGCCCGCGCCTGACGAGGTGAGTCTTCTTTTGTTTGTAATCAATTACTGTGAATCGCAGCAATAGGTTCGAGAGGGATCGTGATTCCCGAAGATCGTTTCTTGGGCCCAGCGTACGTCAAGCGAATAGTACGTCGCAAACCTTCTCGAACAGTTCTAGTCCACTCCATCTACACGAAAACACTTATCCACACATCGCACAACGGACTATCTCAAAACTACAGGAATTACGACTGGAAACTCTCAGTCGCCCACTATACTCATTAGATCTTGCTCCAACTGATTTTCATTTCTTTTTTTGGAATTTCTATAACTTTTTATAAAGAAAATATTCAAATCCAATGAGGTGGTGAAAATTCCTTTAAAGAGTTAATCAAAATGGTTAAAGTGCATCGACAATAATGGCTACTACTTCGACTTATTACTTAATTATATACTTTTCATTAAAACATAATCATTTAGTAACCGTATAGAAAATTTAACCGCTACTTTTAGTAGCCGATGGGAAATTATATATAGAACACGGCTAGTAGACGTATAAAATTTAATTGTATTTGTAACATGCAAATAATTAAACATTCTGATGTATATGAAACCGAGCAGTATTGAAAACAGGTTTTTATGTCAATACACCGCTATGAAACCTAACTTCTCAACGAGTTATGAGGCTCATAATGGTGGTTTATTTAAGTTACGCTAATACATAAGTAGTTCATAATATGGCAATTTACGTAGTTTTCAATAAAAGAGTACCTAAATCAGCGACAACGTAAACTGTAAGTCAAACAGAATATCCTGAAGTATATGAATATAAGCAGCCAAGTCTAGGACGTGGATATAGAAAACCAGTAATTTTGGCTAAAATCTGATCTCGTTCCTCGTTAAATTCCATTCTTTAGAATCTATTGTGCCTAATCATATGAGCCTAAAACATTTTAATTAATGACAAGACATTAAGGTAAACATATTATTTTTACATGTCGTAGAATTTTATATGACTTGTGCCGTTGAAAATATTGTAGGAGTCATTGTTACTATTAGGTACGTACTTGTACGTACTGTTTTCTTGAGCTTGAGTTTATAGCAACAACGTCCAATTGATATAATATTCCACAAAATATATTAAGAATATATTGATTTTATTGTCATGTCACTATTTAAAATGTATTAGGCTCTAAGGCACGGTAAATTCTAAAGAGTGAAATTTAAGGGGTAAAAGAAGGTCAGATTTTATTCAATATTATTAATTTTTTTATATCCACCTTCTAAACATGGCTGGTTATGAGATTTCATTACTTTGTATATACAAATCATCTCAATCGAGACTTTGCCCGTTTTTTACAGCATGTTTTTGTTGGGATTTCACTTCTTTTTGTATTTTATTATGAAATTTCTAAATCAGATACTGGAATTTCATATAATTAATATGCTGAAAAGGTCTATCATTTTGATTGAATTTATTGCTCTTATTGTTTGCTCCTAGGCCTTGTTCAGATGAATGCGCTTCAGAGCCCGTTTTAACAACGCGTGCCTATACTAATTTGTAACACATATTAACACAGACCGTTCACATGGCATGAACGCGCGTTAACGCTGCGCTTAGAAATCAATATATATCTGAACGGGGGATTCACACAGAACTTCAAAGAAGTAATTTTCACTAAAGCGGCATTTTTCCAACATCTTTTACACTTTGGTTGTGCTCTTTTGGTTTCATATCAGTTACTCTAGATCTTAGAGTTTTATGAACCCTTGGAAAACGCACATCAAATTGAATAACTTTTAGTAAAGCGGCATTTTGATAGTTCTTATAGTTTGGCGGGGTTCTTAGGGTTCCACATCAGGTACTCCAGACATTTTATTTTTATGTACCTTTAGAAAACGATCATCACATTAAAAATATTTTTTATTAAGGTGGTGTTTCAATATCTCTAATAATTTGCCTGGGCTCTTATTAGGCTTCACGTCAGGGACAGATCGTCGAAACTCCAAGTTTTCGTAAATTTCCTTTATGTTTGTATTAACATCTATCTCATTGACAATACTCAGCTATTTGGGCATTGGGAAAGTACTAGTTCTATTTTAATTATCATGGATCAGTCAGTGTCGAATTTTCGTAATTTTGCATCCCTATAACTTTTAAACGGATGAAGCTATAAACTTGAAAAACTTGAGATTGTAGGATTTCATAAATACTCTTAGTAAACAGAATGTGAGCCTTCCATAAATAACACAGTGCTGCTAAGATAGAGACGTGAAAATACGCCGAAATGCTTCAAGTAAAGATGGCAGGGCCGTGCCTTGCACTCGAATTAGCGCGTGGCGGGGGCAATGCCTTTCCTCCAGATTAGTACCTAAGTAATACTTTAAAAAATTCCATTATCGACAAAATAGTTTTTCTACTTTAATATATCTCTAAATTAATCTCTAAATTAGATTAGATTTAGATTTTATCAAAGATCAGCACAATGTTAATACTAGAAATAGACATAAATTAGTCGTACCGTGTTTTAGACTAAGTAAGTCCAATAAAAGTTTTTTAGGTAATAGTGTCAGGTTTTATAATAAGATCCCGACGCATATTGCTGATTTACCGGACAACAAGTTCAAGGACCACGTGAAGCAAGTTTTACTGTCAAAAGGTTATTTATTATAGGGTGAATCATTATGTGAATGATAGTGATGTCTGGAAGTGACTCCCTCTCTGTGCATCCACTAAATTATTATTATTGTACCTGATAAATTAACATTAGTACAGTTGATAAAAAAACCCTGATCGAGTTTCTTACCGGTTCTTCTCGATGTCTGGGACGTTTTCCGAACCGGCAGTAGAGTTTTGACGTTCATAAGTACCATCTTAGGGCCTAAATTGAATAAAGATTATTTTAATTTTAATTTTGACCGAAGATCCCGGCAGACGTTGTTCTGCCCTTTCTGGTAGTTAATGACTCGACCACAGCTCCACCTATCGGATCACAGCAAATCTAAAAAACATCGTTTCAAAAAAAAATTAAGTGAATATGAGCTCAATCTATCAAGTCGTTCAGAAGTTATAGAGTTACAAACAGACGCAAACAAGATTTTTAAACATAAAACAGTTCACGTCGTTACTAGATACATAAAAATGATAATATTTAGCTAACCTGAATGTAGATAAATCGAGAAAAGGCTACTCATTTCGCAAGTAGCTATGGCTTAACCGGTGCTTGTTTAAAGCAATCGCAGTGTTGCCTCATTTCGATCTTACCTGCTCGATTTGTAACTATTAATTTGCTATGAGAATCTATATGGAAAGGGATTGTATGAGAAAACATAATTTTTGATCACTATTTAATATAATTTGAATAATATAATACTATGCTCTTTGTTGTACAGAAATTTAAATTCATTTGAATTACTTAAAACTCTTTATTCAAAATTACTTCTCAAATTATGTTCTATTTAGAGATAATTACTCTAAAGTGAGACTTTTTAGTAGCAATTTGCAGATATATGTTTCTAGTTTGTTTTTATTACTGCTAACTTATGTTATGTTGTGGCATTTGACTGAAAATAGTTTGGCCAACAAAAAAGAAAGGAAGACTGTCGTGAATGAATAAAAACCCATAACTTATTCTGTCCTCTAATCATTTGTTTCACGAGAGCAAAGCGATAACAGAAACCGCAAAACATCGGTTTCAAAAATGCCTCAAAAATTCAGACTACGATTAAGTGAAATTATCATCATTTTACTAAGATATAGTCATATACTCTGTACTCTTATGATCTCTAATAAACGAACAGAACCCCAAAATGATAAAAATATCGGTATCAGTCCTTAGTGGAACCAAACATGACCAAACCAAAAATATAACATGACATGTATATTTAACATGTCTCATATCGTAATGGCTTTATTAATATTTACGTACATATGTGACACTACGAAAAAAATCGGCTATAAAAACTTTAGTCAGCTTTATGAACTCCTTTATAGTATAAGTACATATTGGTGCGTAGAACCTCTGCTAGGACTATAGTTCAATCTCTAATCTATATTATAAGTCTGTAGTTCTGTCTGTACATTTAATAATTATAAATTTCCGGATGGGATCACTATATGAAAGATACAGATCACGAATCTGCCATTAAAAAAATTGTTGTTTGTCTGTCTTTTTGTATGTCCGGATTTAACTCAAAAACGTCTTGACCGATTCTTATAAAATTTACTGACGTTTTTGACATTTCATATAACTATCAATTGAGAATTGATATGTATTTCCCTTGTAAAATTTTCATCAAAATTGGTTGAGTAATAATCAAAAATGTTTTTTTACATAATCTGTTCTGAAATTATTGTTGACAGTTTTTCTAGCCTATCAATTATGAAATCACGGTATGTATCCCTTCTACGAAATGTTTTTAAAAGCGGTTAATAATATAATTTTTATTTTGTTTTAAATATTAAAAGTACAGACAGAACTATAGATTTATTAATATAGATATATACTGACTGACTTAACAATTTACTGGGGCTAAGACCGTGAAAATTTTGCAAGCGGGTACCCACATGTCCTGGTACACTTGTTGTACATTTACTTTGTTGGTGACTATTAAGGATTTTTGGAAATCAAACCCCTGGTGATGGTGGATGGTGAAAAAGGCAATGAAACTCTCTCATTTTTGAAGATAGATCTATGAAAATTGGTATTTAGAAATTCAGTTAGAAAATTAAAAAGATAGCACATAAGTTAAATATGATGCGAGCGAAGCCGCCGACGTAGCTCTAGCTATTTATAAATTATCATTTTAATCAAAATCTTACATATACACAAGTCGTGATATTATTCAAAACAGATATATTACAAACAGTAATGATTTTTTTCGAATATTCAACATGACACTGGTATACGTAACTTTATTATTTACTAAAGCTTACTTACACATACAAATTAAACAATATAATTTTACATTGTTAAATAATAAGTTATAGGTACTAACTACAATGATAAACCTTATCATAGCCTACACAATACGAACACAGTTCTGGGTCCTTCACAGTCGGCAGTAGTTCTCTGTCCGATACACGGTCAACTCTAACATTTATCTTAACGTTAGATAAATACTATCAATTAGATCCATATTAGAACAACAGTTTATCTCCTGCACGTATATTTCATCATAAAAATGATAGTGAGAGTAATTAACGTGTGCATTTCGTGTGTTACCGCCAGCTTGAATGTATTTACACGTATACTGCTTATAATGATAAGTGCGTTATTGTATCACAGTTTTGTTTTGGTTGAAGTGTTTTTGAATAGTTACAATTTGCTTTATCCTCCGTATTTAGCCAAACCCGTAGACAAAGTTCAACGCAATGTATCATGTGTGCTTAATTATTTTATAAGAATAATAGCATTCAAGGTAATCTTCATTTATAATATTTTATAGTTTATTAGATAGGTAATTAAATAATAAATAATAAACATTATTTTAACTCAATAACATTAACATAAAAATGTCATTACGAAACGGTAAAATGTAATATATTAAATAAAAACATATAATACTAATTATCACTAAACAAGTATGTATCTTATTATAATTTTAAAATAAACTAATTACCTTCAAACTGATTGAACTCGACGTGTAAAAGTACATACTTACACTTTATTTATGTAGGTAGGTAGGTAGTCAAACTCTATATAATTGAAGTATACCGTCGATTATTTCAGATTTTGCTTAGTTAAAAAAATTGTACGTTTAAGATGATTATTATAATTCATTTAATCAGAACGATTAAATGTTTTTTCTTCTATATCGCATTAGTCCGCTCCATGTTATTTTTGATTTTGTAATCTTTTGTTTGCATTCTTTAGAGGTAAATTGTGGAAGATGATATCTTACATAATTATATAAGTATGATTTATATGAAGATATCCTTTTTGTTTTAAAATGAATTTTTTTGATAAATAAAAATGTATCTAATAATCGTACAGATAAATAAGGCTGTAAAACTCAAATATACTTAACAGTTTTTTTTAATATATTTTGTTAGCGTATAGTTGTATTTTATTTTAATCAAAGATACGATATTATTTATATTGGTTGTCTATATTATGATAATCTATACTAATATTATAAAGCTGAAGAGTTTGTTTGTTTGGTTGAACACACTAATCTGAGGACCTATTCGTTCGCATGAAAAAAATATTTCAGTGTTGGATAGCTATATGCTATATAACATCACGCTATGATCAATAGGAGCGGAGCATCAATGAAAAATGTTGGGAAAACGGGCAAATTTTATTTCTTTTGAGAGTTTCCTTTGCGTTCGTTGCGTAAATGGCTAAAGTTACAACAAATAAACAATCGTGTGTGATGGGATTGTTTCGCTTAAAAAGTTCTAAAAAATTCCGCGATAGCATGTGGCTATCTTTTAAGGTTTACTCAATATAACCTTTTTATGGTAATAAAATTTGTTCTAAAATAATTAATTATTTGCGAAGGTGTTTTTATATTCATGGTATTAAATCCTTATCGAAATAAATACGTTATTCATCACAAGCATTTAATTTTGAATAAAATTGCCCTATACAGTAATTGATTTAAATGAATATCTTAGGAGATAAAACAGTTTTAAAATAACTCGGCAACAAAATAATGATCAAATACCGCGAGCGCATTTTTATTATGCAGAATAATGTGGGAGGCGGGCGGTCTTGTTGGGAGGGGAGGGCGGATGTTGTTCAGGGTTCCTTTAAAAAACAAAGAAAGCCACAACCAACTCTCTCTAACCCTCTCTCTCTCTCTCTTATGTGACGCAGACGAAGTTGCACGGGTCAGCTAGTAAGCAATAATTCTAAAATACTCGCAAGACACTTGTAATAAATTAATTACAAAAAAAAACCTAAATTAGTGTCTAATAACCTTTCAATATTCGATTCGCGAGTTTTGGTTTCGATTGTGGTAAATTACACTTAACCAGCTTCGGTCACCTTAGATAACCTTTTAACAGAATTTTAATAAAAAGAAGCAATAAAAGAAGTTTATTATTTCGTTTAATTATATTAAATCAGGCAGGGCAATTAAGCGAGGTTGTAAATAGATTTTAACAAAAAGGTATTTTATCTATACATATATTTTAAATATATGATAAACTAGCTGTGCCCCACGGTTTCATCCGTGTTAATTTTATACAATAAGCACCGCACCGCCAACGCACCCGTGTATTATTGTTCTTGTAGCAAGTACAAATTATTTGAATTTTTTATTATCTCCTAAACTATGTGTCAATATAACATACCATAATGAGCAAAACTTAACTTTATAAAATTTTCTTCATGACGAAGAAACTTTTATTCGTAAGAATTAATATGCCATGCCTAAAAATAATATTCATAAATCATTTTTTAATTTTTAACAATTGTTTTTTACAAAATAACTTTTTGAGTCTTATGTGTAGGAGATAGTCATATGCTATCGCGAACTAAGGATCAGTATTTTTGTAGCAAATTCTATTTATGTATTATTAACCATTACGACAGCGCAAGCGGATAAAGCAGCTCGGAAGCGCTTCCACCTCCGACTTTACAAAAATCAATATTTAAGGATTGCTGAAAGTTGTAGCCTAATATAAGATAGCCTATACTATTCGTCGTGAGTCTGGCTATCATATACAAAGAGATTTTTTAGAATCCGACTGGGGTAGTTCCAGAGAAAAGAAGCGTGTTTAAGCAAACAAAAAAAACTCTCCCGCTTTATTATATTAGTATAGATAGAATAGAAGCTATGTGTGCTCAGTAAGGCGAGACGGTACTTCACGTCGGCTCCTCGCCTAAATTTTTATAAGGCGCAAATTCGACCCCACATGAAGTATTGTTCTCATCTCCATTACCAGTAGTACCAGCTACTTCCTTTTGACCACATTCAGCTTAGGGCGGCTCGAGTTATTGACGATCAAGCTCTTTCCGATCGGTTTGATCCATTGGCTCTGCGTAGAGATGTTGGTTTACTCTGCATCTTCTACCGCTTTTATCATGGGGAGTGTTCCAAGGGAATTGTTCCAGGCTGTTCGCGTCTATGATGGCGAATCAGATTGGTGTGCTCTAGAAGCTGGTGTTCCCCAAGGCGGCATTTTTTCCCGGTACTTTTTTCTATTTTTATAAACTTACTTACACCTATTTTACAATCCCACTACCATCTCTATGCTGATGACCTGCAATTGTATCTGCATTGCGAAATAAAGAATCTTCCTTCTATAATCAATAATTTAAACAAGGATCTCTCAAGTTTACTTTCCTGGTCTGAATCTTACGGGGTTTATGTCAATCCAACTAAGTGTCAATCCATTATAATTGGGAGCTCAAAACAGCTTGCTAAAATTGACTTTAATTTATTGACTCCTCTTCAATACAATAAATGTACCATTCCTTACTCAACTACGGTGAAAAATCTTGGTATCATCTTCGATACTAAATTATACTGGGCAGACCAAGTCAAGGAAGTTAGTAGAAAATTTTATGCTTCTCTTCATTCTCTCATGCGTTTGAAAAACTTTCTTCCTGTTAATACTAAGATTTCCCTAGTGAATACTCTTCTTCTACCACTTCTGGATTATGCAGACGTTACTTACTTGGACCTCTCAGAAGATCTCTTAAATAAATTTGATCGTCTACTTAATAACTGTATCCGTTTCATCTTCCGTCTTCGGAAGTTTGATCATGTTTCTGAATACCGAGCCAGGTTGAAATGGCTACCTATTCGGCAACGTAGGAATATAAGAATACTTTGTCTTCTTTTCTCCGTACTTAATAATCCCAAATCCCCTAAATATTTAAAGACACTTTTTCAATTTCTCACGGATACGCATAATAGACAGCTAAGGTCTTCTGATTCTTTAATTCTCAGTATACCAAGTCATCATACTAATTTCCGCGACCAATCCTTCGCCGTTACAGCAGCACGACTGTGGAATTCGCTTCCTATCAATATCCAACTGGCCAACTCTCGAAATTCCTTCAAGTATTCGCTACGTAGGTTTTACTTGGAGCAATTGAATATTGGCTAGGTTTTTTTCTCTTTTTTTTGCTTAACATTGTGCACACCTTGCATATACCTTTCCCTTGCTCCCTTGGAAGACTGGCAGAGAATGCTTTTTAGCATTAAGTCCTCCATTTGTACTTTTTTTGTGCAATAAAGAATATAATAATAATAATAATTGTTGTTAGAATTGATCCCGGCTGCTGAATTTCACCATCGGACATACCGTCAGAATCGTAAATTTCATCCACACCTCCTCGATGTCCAGCTACCCACAATAGTGCGTTCCTTAAGGCACTTTCTGCCTTGCACAGCCACTCTGTGTAACCAGCTGTTGCATGAAATCTTTCCGAGCCGTTATGACCTGGTGACCTTCAAGAAGAGAGCTTATTCTTCCCTAAAAGGCCGGCAACGCATCTGCGAGCCCTCGGGTGTTTCGGATGTTTGTGGGCGGCGGTGATCACTTTCCATCAGTTGCGCCTCCTGCCCTATTGCCTTCTATTTACCATTTAAAAAAAAAATAGTATAGAAATACACCGACTGATCTCGGAACACGACATACCAAAAGGAAATCATACATGTGTTTAACACTATGTGTATCGTGCTCGCGATCCCTATCACCCCGTTATATTCCTGTATATAAAATGAATCATCTTGGAACACGACATACCAAAAGAAAATCATACATGTGTTTAACACTATGTGTATTGTGGCCGCGATCCCTAACACCCCGTTATAATACTGTATTTAAATGAATAATCTCGGAACACGACATACCAAAAGAAAATTATACATGGGTTTATTATTATATGTAGATATGGTGGTCGCGATCCCTACTACCCCTCTATATTATTGCATAAACACTGACTGATCTCTAAACACGACAAAGCAATAGAAAATCATAGATGGATTTATTATTCTATGTGTATGGTATTGTAAATCATCCCTTATTGTACCACCTTGCAGATTAATTTTTCAAAAACGCGAAGCCCTTTTATTTTTTTCTAAAAATATAAATATGAATTTTCATATCCCTAAATTGAAAAATAGTGGGTTCTTCATACAAAATTTCATCTCCTATTTGACCCCTTCATGTTTTATCTTTGCGCCATAAGGTACCCTATGTCCGTCTCCAAGGTCCAATATATCTCTATTCATCAAAATTGGTTTGATGGGTTCTACGTACAAACCTTCATCCCCTATTTCACCCATTAAAGTTTTATTTTCACCACCTAATAAGGTAGCCAAAGTCTTTTTCCAAAGTTCAACATATCTCTATACAAAAATTAATCAAAATTGGGTTCTTCCATTTTATTGGCATACGAAATATCACCCTCTATTTCACCCCTTCCAATTTTATTTCCAAAAGTAGCCTATGTCCTTTCTCAATCAAAATTCTTCAAAATTGGTTCAGCGGTCTAGGCGTGAAAATGCAACAGACGGGACAGACAGAATTACTTTCGTATTTATAATATTAGTAGGTATGGATTATTCAATTCATTATGCAGTCATTTTCTATATCTATATTTTCTATTACCCAACAGCAAAATAACGACAACAGTTTATAATAATAAATTTTTGAAATTAATTCTCTCTCTCTATACCTTTCTATGTTTCTCTATAATAAGTTAGTAACTGATACTTTAGTAAGGTAAAAATTACAAAAGATCGATTGCTGTGGTGTCCTTTTAATTTTCTATTTTAGGGATTTTTATATTGTTAATACAAATGCGAAAGTGAATCGAAAAAAGGTCGATTTTTGATAGATCAATCTTTTAGACATCGATTTTTTTACGAATCGATTCATAAGAGTTCGATTCGAATCTATCTTTTTCGAAATGAATTGCCATATCTAGCAGCGGCGCAGCTCTATTCAACTGATAAATTTCCAGCCTATGCTGACCCCCTTTTAAAATGATTTATCACATAGATCCGAGGTCAACTTATATTGGAATTTTAAATTTTTTGAAACTTTCCATTTTTATCTTTATGAAAGGATTAAATCATCATTGTTTTACAAACCATAATATACAGATAACTAAAATTTCAGTAAATTTAACTGAAGAGCTATTTTATAGCATTTTTATCGAACAAATGTTCGACGTGATTTTTTAAATTGATATAACTTTTTTATTTATGAACTTATTGAAGTAAATCAAACACTAAATGTTAAGTGAACCACAATATATTAGTGAAAACCGTTCCCAAATCTGTTAAGCCGTTTCTGATATTAGCGCGCACAAACGTTGGCAAACAGACAAACAAACAAACCGACAAACAGACAAAAATTCTAACAATCATTGTTTTGGGTTCTGCTGCGTTGATAAAGGCCCCCAATAATAGTTTTTCTCATATATTTTCTATGTACAGACATCGATACGTTACGTTTTTATTATATGTATAGATATAGATTAATATATTGTAAATGATTTTAACTTTGTTTATTTGCTCTCACGGCACGCCGCTGCGAGTACAAAGGCTGCCCCCACGGATACCAATTGGTATCCGCGGATCGCCCTGAGCTTCACGGTGCGTTGCGCAAAACGCAGTTCGTGTTTGTTATGGGTGCAAAGGGCGTCCATTCATATCGGTGCTCCGCAGACGGCCATACTCCGCACGACCTCTGCATAAAGGCGCCGCCGGCAACTTGCGCCTGGCACACTCAAATTCGGGAGATGCCTACCAAGCGCCGAGTTCCGACGCAACCCCCGGAAGTTGAGTTCAAACCCTCACCTCACCTCTAGGGAGATACCTCATTTGGGCTCCCACCTTAACCCTATGTCCCTTTACTATTATACTGGCCCCAGGAGGCGGTCCACGCCGAGGCCCGTAACAGAGAAGCTCCTCAGTCTTGTTTGCCGCCACTTTGAGACCAAGCATCTTTATGCGCCTGACCACTAAATCACCACCTCCATAACCTTTTTTTTTTAACGTGGAGAAACCCGTCATGGGTACACACCCGCCCGGGGGGACGAGTGGTTATGTGAGACTCCTACTCACTAAAACTCCACGGTGTACCATCCGCGGCCGGCCCGGCAATTTCGGCCCCGGCCTAAATAGGAGACACCCCAGTACACCCTAGCTGTCTCCTCCGTCCGCCGAACCTGTGCAATGGGAAGACGGGCACTCCGACCCGTCTCCTCTAATTCGGCTAGGGTGGCGGGAGTTGGCGTATATAACGCCTCCTCCGACCACCCATTCGTCTTTGGCGGAGAGGGCCGCTCAGGGGATCCCCCTCGCGAACCCTCTCCGCGGCCTCCTTCTGCGAGACCACCTCCATAACCTAACCTAACCAATTTTATCGCCACAAGGGAAAAAATATTCGTAAAACTCAAAAAATTTAAATGCTCTAGTCAGTCACAACTAAATTCACATTACTTACTTCATTTAATAAAATCTAAATATTAAATAAAAAAATAAAAATTCCTTAAATATGTTGTAATATTATTATAAATTTTCGGCGAATTGTCTTTTCGGTGAATTGTGCTTAGGTGAACTTTCTTTTCGGTGAATTGTCCTTTCGGTGAATTGTTTTCGATGAATTGACCAGATACCACTAATTTTGCGTAAACCTACGATATAATGTATCGACTTTTCACTATTAATAAGTGCCTATAAAAATATAATTAAATAAACAGGTATTTTGAAAATTAAAACGGTTTTAATAGGTACCCATTTTTATGTGTAATAAACCAAAAACAGCTGGCATGTCCTTAGTGACAAAAGTCGCTAAATAAATTTGAGATTAAAAAAAAAAAAAAGACTTAAAAACTTACTTTCATGTCTCCACTCATATATTATTATAACAAAAGTCATTTCAATATAATGTAAAAAAATCCTACCTTTAACAACAAATATACTTTAGATTCTCAAATGAACGGTGGCAGCCCTAGTCCAAACACTACATTTATCCAACCGTATTGATATGTAATTGAAGCAATAAGGGTTAATTAAAATACTATAATTAAAATAAATTTTAATCACATAAGTATTAATGAAACTATTTTTATTTTCAGACAGCCATCATGAACGGGTTCATGAGAAGATTTCTAAGATTTTTGGTGTCACTGCTGGCCATCGTTGTGGTACCATTAACCTATTTAATAAATATCAAGCGAAAAAGAAGATGTCCACCGCCTGCCAATCCCATTCTATTTAAATCTGCTACTACTTTGGCTAAAATGATAAGGAATAGACAGGTATAACTATGTTACATTACCTCAATTTAAAAGAAACTGTTAAAGGAACAGGTTGGTATTGCAAAATCAATTAAACAATTATCAATCACAATTAGTAATGACGATGATTTGATTGGTAATTTAATTAGTTGCTCAATTTTGTAGATGTTTAAGCATAAATGGTAGACTTGATCGTAACGCCAATTGTACTAAGTTCAAAATAAGTATATTTAAATGTTCTAGTATCGTAAATAAATATAGTAATTAGTTATCTTTAAGCATGGGCGCTAGCAGCAGGGTGTGAGGACCTCCCTGTCGGAAAAGAAAACATTAAGACATTTTTATATTAAGTTACTGTTTGAATAAACACCTCAAGGCGTCTAGCTTGCTGTCAAAATTTGTACATGTATATAAATTATATTTTATTACTTGGAAGTATAGTGTGCATGCATATACTGATGCACTACCCTGAGATTTCTCCTGGCAGCACCCATGTCTTTAAGTATTATAGACTACATTTATCACTTGGATATACATCTTACGTAAAGTATCAAGTACTGATGCTGTGACTGATACATATTTAAATACCTAACCTTATCATAGTAACTACAATATATTATAATAATATAGTAACTTATTTTTTTATGTGAGAAAGCTTTATAATGGTTCAACATACATTCATATAGACTGACTATCGTTACAACATCATCTACTAATCGACTACGTAGTACCTACTTCGTAAAATTTAATGTACCCAAATAATTAATGTCAACTCTTCACCCATATTGAAACAAACGGTATAGTTTCATAGTCTTCTAAAAAAATATTTTAGTAAGTAGTAGTGTCTGCCTGTCAAATAAGAATTTACAGGTCTTAAGCAATTTTATCGTAGCTTCGTTATTCCTTTAAAAACCACCTAACAAACCACTATATTATGTATATAATTTAAAAACTAAGTAACACATCATAATTAAGTGTTATCAAACCCCAAATTAATTATGATCTCATAAAATTGCATTTTTTTAAAAACACAAACATATTTCTTTCGAAATCAAAGTTGACGTCTTTATAATTATTAATAAACCCATTAAAACTTTTTGCTTACAATTAAACAACACAATATTTTCAGATCACATCTGAAGAAGTGATAGCTGCGTATATAGACAGATGCAAAGAAGTGAATCCATATGTTAATGCTATTGTAGAACCGCGATACGATATGGCTTTGAAAGAAGCAAGGGGCATAGATAAAATGATAGCATCTAGTAATCATAGCCCAGAGGAACTCGAGAATTCGTTTCCGTTATTGGGTGTACCCATTACTATCAAAGAAAGTATTGCTGTAGAAGGTAAGCATTTTTTTTATAATTCTAAAGTAACTTAGGCCACTTTAATTTTAGAAAAAGAATTAGGTTTCCGCACAAATAAAAAAATTAGTCATCGTGAATCAATTCAGGTGCATAAATGGCTTATGCTGGTAAACCATAAGAGATATAGCAATTTAATGTACTACATAAACATAGGCATTAAAAAAACCTACAAAAAAGTCCGGGAAAGTATACATCTATCTTCTAAGGAACACTCACAATAAGCATTTTTGTCTTTAAAATAGCCGGGAGCTGGGGAGCAAGATTCGCGCGGGCATTTTGTAGTCCACGTGAGCGAAGCCACGGGCACAGCTACTAGAGTAATATAAATAGAATTTGAATCCTTAGAAGACGAAGAATTGGAAGTTCGGTATAATTATCAATTTCATTGGTTCAAGAACTGTTCAACGGGTACTAAAAATCCTGTGATAACTTTTCAGATGTTCTAGTAATGATCGCCACATTAGCAGAAAAAGTAATGAATACTGAATAAAACTCTGAAGAATTGCTTGTTTTCGTTCATGTTGAGCATTAATCCATATAAATAAAATAATTGAGGTTTGCCGTTGTGCGCGCATCATGCAAAAACTACTCCAATAGATTTTGATGTATACTTTTCCTTTTACTCTTTAGATACTTGGTCCTTATCAAAAAGAAAAATTACCACGATGTCTTCATAAATAATTATTCGTAGCCCACGTGAGTGTTGCCGCGGGCACAGCTAGTAATTTAATAATCTACCAAAGGTAGATTTAGAAACGATTTTGTAAATTTTCACAAATATTACAGAAAACATTAAAATACGTTAAATAAAAAGCGAGTATTTCAATAATAAATATAATCACTTTTTTCTCAAGCTCATAAATAAAATGTAAACTGTTGCATTATTGCTGGGAGTAGTTTATAGTATTGGAAAACAATTTAATGGCTGAATTTAGTAGTACATAGTTGGTTTGATATTTCTTTGCAACTTCTACTAGGACAATTTACGATGAATTTTTGAAAATAAACATTCATCACTTTCATTCGCCATTTATCCCTTTCAATGTTTAAATGACGTATATTTCCTCAATCCTTTTTCCAGCACTATACGCCAAGACAAGCAGGTGTAGCTGCATGTGGTCAACGTTACATATGAGCATACGAACCAATTTGCATTCGTATAAATTTTATTAAGCGAGTGTAGCGTGACCACAACATACGTAACAATTTCACGTTTCAGTGCGTACAGCCACCGGATATTGAACAATATACACCGTTCTATAATTCCTTGAACCACTTTTTTATAATGGCGTAGAGTCATAGACCGGTATTATAAGTTTCAAAATTTTTCATTTACCTAAATCCCTTTTCTAGGAATTCGCTGATCATATAAATCTATCATGTTTGTAATATAAGATAGACTAACAACAATGTTCTTTGCTTATTACTAACTTAAGATGATTTGCATTGTTATTCCGAGATTCACACATACACCATCACGCCTGTATTCCCCGAAGGGTTAGGCAGAGGTGTACTAATGTACACCCACAGTTCGCCGAGTATGTTTTTAGATCCCATATAAAAGGGGCGAGCCTATTGCCATTAATCGGGCACAAAGCCAAACTCCGAGCTACTACTGAGAATTTCATAGGAAAAATCCAATAAAACTTTGTTCGACCTGGGAATCGAACTCAGGACCTCAAACATAACATTCGCGATTGGGACCACTAGGCTAATGAGGCAGTTCACCGAGGTTCACGGTTCTGCTATTCTCCTATTAAACTAACCAATTTCTGTTTTAAACTAATTAACAATATTATTATATTAGTCAGTGTAGATAAATGAATGATAATTATGTTTTATTGAAACTGCCAGTACATTATTGATAAAACAAACGTGTAGGTGTACTTACCGAAATAAATAAATTAATGACAGACTGTTGTTACTGATAATTTATACACATCTGCCGTTTCTTACAGCTTAATAGGCTATATAATAAGGATCTCGTGGTCATAAGAACTGAATAGTTCATAGTGCATAGTAGTTGCTTACATAAATCATAAATTAATGCATTAACAAGCCGTGAACATAATTATTTCAATATTGAATGCATTTATTTAACATTCTAGGTATGAGCAACGATTGCGGAACAGTGTATCCTTACAGAAACCCTGCGAAGAAGGATGCCGCCATAATAACACAGGCGAGATCAGCTGGCGCGATTCCTATAGCTGTTACGAACACACCACAACTGTGTATGAACTGGGAGACTTATAATAACGTTGTTGGTGTCACTATGAATCCTTATGACCAGAAAAGGACTACTGGTGGTTCATCAGGCGGCGAGGTATCATTATCACTTATTTAATCTTTTTTTTTGTATTAGGTACGTTTTTCATATAGTGTCTGCACTGTGCCTGATGGTACAATCCAAAAAAAACGGCGGCCACCGAGAGATCGACAATTTATCACCGGTCGTCGCAGTTATCTGTACAAGCCTATCGGCAGTTGGTGGCTATTCCGAAACGCATCAAACAAAAAGAGTTACCATGATGGGCTTATTACTATGTGTATGTTGGTCGCGACCCCAGTCGGGTACAAATACTTACCATCCTGTTTGATTATTGGATTACAGCTGCTGATCTCGAAACATAACTTACCTAAGCGGTTTATTACGGTGGATGTGTTTTTATCGTTTATAGGTTTAATGCTATGACCACAATTTCACCTGATATTAAATTGTGGTCCAAGATAGTGACACGCTAAGGCGAAGGCTACCCTAGAGCGACTGCGGTGAGCGGCGCGGCGGTGACCTGCAGGAACGGGATGCGGAAAGACTCTGCGTTTGCCGCTATAGTATGCCACGTTGAGACGACGGTGGATCGCGTAACACCTGGATACCTCCTATTATTTGCGCGGGCTAGAAGCTACAATTAGCTTTTCTCAATTTTAAATTTCGTATTTAGAATGAAGTAGTTTTTTGCGCAGGACATAATATTACAAATTAAAATGGGCGGAGTTCATGATTTAAACAAAAACCGGCATTAGTTTGGTCAATACCCACAAAAGTTTAGAGAATTGTAAGAAACATAAAACCACAGGCTTTTAGTATCACACTTTTATTCCTTGTACGATAAGGCTCATAAGATGATTCAACTAATCCTTTTATAACACAATTTGTGTTTAGCAAAACTAGGCATAGATGGCGTGCTGAAACTACTTCCGCTACAATATAATTCAAACCGGATTCACCGATTGATAACTGAAGTCGTTTTATGTTTAATAACTTTTGTATGAAGCCTGCGCGTTAGTTTGCCCTCAAACTAACATTTAAAAACATTAAATTTTTGTCAATAGCGATCTATTAAATGTCGTTTTTTTCTCTCTTGTATAGACATCAATGTCTTCAATGTCTTGCATATCGATTCGGCCTTCTTGCACTTCAGTCTTCCATCAAACTAAAATATTTAAAACATAAACTTCTCCATCAATCCAGTCTCCATCAGTCTGTACCAATCCAATCTCCATCAATCTGCATCACTCCAATCTTCATCATTATGAATTACTCCAATTTTCATCAGTCTGCACCACTCCAATCTCCTTCATTCTTCATCACTCCAATCTCCATCAATCTTCAGTGTCTTTGATCTCCATCAATCTCCAATCTTCTATCGACATTCATCACTTCATTTTCTTGTTTGGACATCAATCACTCCATTGTCTTGTATGGACATCAATCACTTCACGAGTCCTGGAACATCACGTAAAATATTATGGCTCAGAATTCTTACGCTTCTTGCGGTTTCTTCAATACTCCATACGCTAGTTTCATCTTTACCGATGTAATAACCTTTTCGTAAAATCGTTAATGGAACACCATCTAAATACACAAAACGAAGATCATGTGATGGTCGACGGATGCCTGACCTTGGCTGTGAGGTTATTTCACGCTCAGATTGTATATTTACTTTACCGTCATCGTCTTCTTATTCGGAATCCGATTCATGCTCACTTATTTCTATGTAGTCTTCAGTGTCAGAACAGTCTTCATTTTCTATTTCTTCATTGAGATATATTCCTCTATTTCATTAGGTCACAAAAGCCTATTAGTAGCTATTTTCTATGAAATAAATTTAAAAAAGGTAAATAAATAGTAATAATATTTTGGACAAATCACTTACCTATTTAGTCACTACCGGGTCCAGCGGACTCATACACACCTTTTACGTCCTTAACACTCATATATACGCAGTGCTCTAACTGACGACAAAGTGCCGTGCTACACCCTATGTATTACTGTACTCTATGTGCTACACTATCGTTCAAAGGTACTAAGAACAGCAATATCGCAAACGTCAAAATTTAAAAATTATTAAATAAAATACGAAGGATGGGTCTGTTAGACACATTAGCCAGTCCTTAAGTGTTAAATATTTATTCTTATAGTATTAATTCTACCTACACGAGATTGCAGGTCAAGACATTATTTTAAGTCTCCGTATTCATATTTTACATTTTAATATCGCGCGGAAAAATCAACGCAATTTATGTGCATGACGCTCGAACACGTTATATCTTACAGCTGCTCTGGTCGCGGCTCTAAACGTGGCGCCCCACATTCGTCTCATAGTATTGTTTTCAAATACAGCTACCGATACTCGCCTATAGGTGCTTGGCGACTGATTTTCCACTTGATGGTGGTAACTAACTCCAAGCTATAGTTTCATCACGATGTTTTCCTTCACCGAAAGCTCAATCTCATTGCAGGGATTCTAATTCACGTAGATCGATACGACGTCCGTACATTACTATACCGTCCGTACTATTGAGCCATCATTGCTTTAAACCTTATACCTGATGTATGGTGGTTGCGATCCAGTCAGATAAAACTGTTGTGTTCTACCAACCAGTCAGTACTGGTTAACCGACTAAACTTTTATTGCATAATCGATCTTGCTTAACATAATAAAAGCTAAAAGATTTTGTTGAACACCAAATTGTTGCTAAATGACGTTGTATTAGCCTGTATTAGTTCATGTTTTATATACCTGTTTTTAAACATATTTTTCAGTGTGCATTAATCTCATCGGCTGCTTCGATCATAGGCATTGGATCTGATATCGCTGGGTCTCTTCGCCTCCCTCCCATGTTTACTGGTATTTTTGGTCACAAACCCACGCCTAGACTGCTGTCAGTTGAAGGTAATTTGGAGTGAAATTTTATAAATACCTATTTAAAGTATTATAATATATCATTCATCAAAACTGGCGCAAGACCAGCGGATGCTAGCGCTGGTGGTAGCTATACAACATTCAAGTTGAATTTTTTTGCAAAGCGCCTATTGGTGAGTTCTAGCAACTGTACTTGACAGCAGCTCCTTATCTAGGTTTAGGGAATCACTATCTTCGACCAGATCAGAGTGGGAAATGTAATCATAAAAAACTATGTTTTCAGTAATATGAAAACTATAAATAAAATTAAACAATGTAATAATTTTCTTGCTTTTTAAGTACATTCAAAATAATAAAGAATTATGGAATTGTTATAATTTTAATAAATATAATTTTTAGGTCACGTTCCAGACTGTCTAGATCCTGATTTCGAAGAATACTTCGCATTAGGGCCCATCGCAAGATATTCAGAGGATTTAACATTGCTTTTGAAGGTTTTGAAACAGCCTAACTGTCTAGATACACAATTAGAAAAACCAGTAAGTGTAAACATTTTTTTTTTAAATATTCATTATTTTAAAATAAATTAATTACCTACCGATATTTTTCCTATCCAGGTTGACTTATCAAAATTGAAATATTACTATATGGAAGGTGATGGAAGTAATGTATCTGATTCAATCGGTACTGAAGTCAAAAGAGCTATGGAAAAAGCTAGAGAGCATATCAAACAAACATACAACATAGAAGTAAAACCGGTAGGTAAAAAGACAATTACAAATTTCTCTGAAATTATAACGTTAGAAAAGAAACCCTAATTGTGTGACTTATTTGACTAATTTCATCTTAAATTCATACATAGTATAATTTATATCTTGAAATCAATACTAAGTATACACAAACTCTCTTGCTTATTCGAATGAAGTAAGTAATATGAGCGAATCATCTATTTGCTAAAATTTTGAGTAGACAGAACTTACTTTTCAGAATTTATTTATAAGAGCACTACGGCATATCCTATTTCAATGAATTAACAAATATTTTACTCAGATTACTTAAACTTTATTTCAAGTTAAAAGTGGTAGCCTGCCCAGTGAGAATTAGAAAATGTCCGCGATGTTTTCCTTCACTGAAAATATCGACGCGGTGTCCAGAGAATATCTTTAAAATATAATTATAATAATTATCATTACTTAAGTGATGGAAAACAGATTAAAAAAATAAAACCTGTCCGAGTCACAAGTGCAATCATCATGTTTTCTGTATATTGGTAATATTAATTTATTTTTTAGCTTAAAATAAAGAATATAGAGCACATGTGGGAAATAAGCATCAGAATTCTCATTAATATACAACACGTCCAAAACATTTATACAGACCCAAATAAACGGGATCAGTGGATATCAGTTTGGCCCGAGATTTTAAAGAAATTATTGGGGCTGTCAAATCACAGCTTCCTTTGTATTTGCTACGGCCCTTTGAAGAAATTTTTTGATGCTCTGCCAAAAAGTTATTACAAAAAATTACTTTCTAAATTTGAAGAAATCAAAGCTGAATTTGAGGTAAGTTTTCATAAATATATAATTTTAAACATAATCACCACATTATCTTTTTAATTTTGCGTATTCTTCATCATGCGACCGCATATTTTTACTCAGTTACAGTGACCGCTAGGCCACTAGTTGTATTTGATAATCAAATAGTTGATGCCGGCGAAAAATTAAAACTGACATCTTAAACTACAACAAGAAATGTTCCATCTATTAGAAAGCTGCTAAAGTATTCAACAAATACGTTCTATAGTTAAAATACTAATTTAGTCTGTTACTTTTTTTATACAACAAAGGTGACAAACAAGCCTACGGCCCGCCTGAAGGTAAGCGGCTACCGTAGCCTAAGGACGCTTGTCACCATACCATACCATACCAATCGTACCATAAGCCAAGCTTGATCCCCTTTCCCCAAAGACCTCAAAAAACCCTACTCACCGCAGGATTACAACAATGGGTTATTGGCTGCGATCTTCTGTAGGGGGCAGGTATTCTACCAGTCGGGCTGCCTCAAGTAAAGAGAAATCTCCAAATAAATTTCTCTGAGCCCTATCTCTCATTGAACCCCCTTCCCCAAGGAGCTCTGGATACCATACTCACCGCAGGAACACAACACTAGGTTATGTGACTGCGTTCTCCTGTAGGGTGACAATATTTCACCAGTCGGGCTGTCCTAAGTAAAGAGAAATCTGCAAAAAAAAATTTTTGAACCCTATCTGTCATTGACTTTTTGCCTGTGACATTCTGTAGGGTGGAGGTTACTTCTTTGTATAATTATATTAATACCTATAAGTATCCAATTTCATGAAATCTTTCATTAAACATAAGAGATATCATATTTTCTTTTATTCCCCGCCTACTTTCACCTCTTAAGGGTTGAACTAATGTCGGTTTGTTTATGCCCTTCGATGTGCGCAACCCTCGAATTTTCACGTAGTCTCCCATACATTAATGAGTCAGTGAACATAGCAAATTCAAGTAGTAGAACAACATAGGAAGTCTTCAGAAATCTAGAAATAGTACAGATACACAGCTCGTTATATTTTATGTAAGTTTTAAGATAAGAATTATTTCATTACAGGAAGCTCTTTCAGATGATGCAGTATTGTTCTTCCCAACATTTCCATATCCAGCACATCTACATTATAGGATATATTACAAACTTTTAAATTGCGGATATTTAACAATATTCTCCGCTTTAGGCTTACCCGTAACAGCATGTCCGATTGGATTATCTAGTAAAGGTTTACCTGTTGGAATACAAATTGCAGCTAACAAATGTAACGACCATTTAACAATAGCTGTTGCTAAAGAATTTGAAAAAGCTTTCGGAGGATGGGTAGTTCCCAATAAAGATTTAGATAACATAAAGACTGCATAGCATTACCATGAAATCAAATAAAACAAGTAAGACTTTATTACCTGTATATATATACAAAATAAAATAAATTTGTAACTACTTTATCATTAACTGTAATGAATTACTGTATTTTTTTAATCTTCGTAGTCAAGAGTGGTGCAAAAGCTAGAATTCGTTTGACCTTGAATAAACAATCTGAGATCACATTATTAGAGAAGTTACAAATAAAAATACACAAAACTTACTATATAATACTTTACACTGCTGCAGTCTTACCTGAATGGTTGGTATATTGCTTTTGACGTGATAAAAAATAAACCACTGGTTCACTAACAAATTAACGGTGGGTCTAATAACCTAGTAAGTAATTCAGCGATCTAATGTCATTAAGAGAAACAGTATTAGGTACTAACAATGCATCGTGGCTCTACGTCTATTCTAAGATCGCAGATTTATCTTGAGCGGAAATTTGGTAATATTTTAGGTAACCAGGACCAAAGATGACAATATGGTATTATAGAGATCGAGACGCCAAATTGTAATAAGATTATTTCTATTATTTTTTTCAAAAATTCAATTTCGGTTATACAGTTTCTAATAGAGATAAAAACCTTTAAAAAAAACAACAAAATAAGCAGGTTATTAATGAACAGGTAATAAGCAGGTTATTAGTACTTATTATAGGTAATAATAAATAGATAGGTTATTTATATGAAAATTGTAACAGTTAATTTTTAAAAAATATAGGCACCTACATAAAAATACTTTGGCCCTTTATAAATAATTATTTACCAAAACATATTTACAAATCAAATTTTACCTAACTACATACTTATTAATATTTCGAATACTCATTCCGTATTTATGTTGGATGGAGAGTATTTTGAAAATTTCTATTTGTTATGTTTCATGTACATTTTTTTAACGTAATTTAAAAAAGTTTTCTATTTTATTACATATTTCCATTGCGTTTATTTATTTAATGTGTTTAATTCCTCTACTACAATAATAAACAGATATAATATTATGCATGAGGTTTTATGTTTGAAAGCGATAATCTGATTAGGGAAGGTTCTAAGTCCATGTAACTTCATGCTATGACTCTAGGGTGCTAATCAGAAGGTAAACTCGAACTAAAATGACAGTCACAAGTTGTTTTCAAACATATGCCAACTTCAGTGTCATATTTTATAATCTTGTATGAAGTATTTTAGTAATTGTAAATAAATAAATAGAACTTTATTGAAAAATCTATTCATTTGTTTTATTTGTAAATTTAATTTATAAATCCATTTTCTAAAAATGGCCATGCATTTATCTAAAATCAAGATGGATAATAAAATATGAAAATCTCTTTATTCATATAAATTCATAAAGGTAATTATACCTACTAGTATTCTTATTTATGGTACGTGGAATCTTTAAGATCTAAAAATATAAATGCAATATTGAGTTAAGATGTTTCCAATAATACTTTTTTTGCAATGTAAGTAGTGATTTCCCACAAAATTATGGCTAATAGTTTATCTTTAATCATTTTCTATACCCGATTTTTATAAAAATAAATAAATGAATATTTCGCACATAAAGAATGTAAACAATTTAACTAACAGCTCTCTGTGAGTTAAAGAAACTGATAATAGATGGCGCGTCGCGTCGTAGGTACTATATATTAGTTGATTATAATATATTTTCATCAACAAGCATTCAAACACTAGACACCTTTGAGAAATAATACAAAGAGACAGGAATGCAAAGCAACTAATTTTTTATACAATTTAACGAAAACATTAATTTTTAGACCTTTTGTTTGATCGAAGCCTTTTGTAGTTTTATTCGTCATTGTCGAGGAACATAAACATTAAAATGATGTTTGAATTATTAATTTTATTAAAGAATGCACGACAAGAATGAATGGAGATATTGGCGTTGCCAGGAATAACACCATAAAGTAATAATGTACCTGATATCTGTGCAGCTTTTTTATTATTGATTTTATTATCATCAGATCTTTTGACTCTGCTAAGATACAGAATACCAGATATAAACTATCTAATAGGTACTACCCAGTGAATGCATTTATGTCAATATGACATCTGAATGACATCGAGCAATATCATGCGTTATTTGAAAAATGTCTCAGTAATAAGTTCGAAATGACTCATTATTTCGCGCTTGTTTAGGTAATATGCTGATGTAACAAGTATGATATACCTGTGACGTACATTTGATATCCGTTTAATATATTAATGTTGTGGGAAATGACAACCCTGACATCATTTTGATAAAAATATTGGCGGTAAAGGGTCGATAACGTCAATATTATTATATTTGATATCAAGTTCAAGTTATTGGTGAAGTAAGATGCTAAGGTAGGTACTGAAGTAACTATGAATAAGATTTGCACTTGCCAGTCAACACTGGAGGTAATTCGGAAGTTAAACAAATTAATATTCGTGTCAGCCGTGTTACAATATAGGAGATAATAAATGGTTCATAAACACAAACTCTTTCTTATATTTAATGTATAAAACAAAACGATACCTGGAACAAAATCGTGGAAGTACCATCTTGAATCAATATAAGTAAAAGGTACCTAAATATGAAAATAGTTAACTATATTAATATATCAACTGTACGTAAAAAACTGGCTTTCCAGATATATAACAACAAGATTCACTGTTGACTTCACGTAATAAATTGACTTAATTAATAAATTTCTGATTTTATTATTATGTCTACGGTACGTAAAATGTGACTTAACATTTGTGTTATTGTAGGATATTATTGTTATGTCAGTTGTACGGAAAAATATGAACTCTGATATTACGTATCAGCATACCTATTAAATCAGTTGGACGTAAGATAAAATTAATGCTAAGAAAGACATTACAGTAAAATCATATTTTTACATCAGTATGATGCTACATTAAAAATGGCATCATAATAATAAATAATCATATCCATTTTCTGTCATGTGTATATCAAAACGCTGTGACCCCTGTATGCCTTGTGTGTTATGGTCTACCACTTAAGTATTTGCTATACGATTTTACTAACCTTACGAATGAACGTGTTTCACTTGAACCTTAGAAAAGATCTTCTGTTGTGTACCAAGGTTAAAACCATGTCTAGGACAAGCGCACGACATTGTAACGTTACTACTACGTCCTTTGTAAGGCTTCCTCGTACAATGTTACGGAGCCATTATATATAGAAACTTTATAGGAATCTTTGCAATAAAAGCGACCAATAAAGAACAACAATAATTTATTTCTACGAATTATTGTTATTTTAAAAATTTGGAAATATTTTCGCCCAATAGCACCGAATGCTTCGTTATAGGTACATGATGCCCAGAAATGGGACAGATTGATGTGAACCCACTAGAACGTAACGATAATTATTTACGACAAGGACAACCAAGGAGTTGCGTGCGTTTCACGGGCGAACTTCTAGTGAGTGCACGTATGTATTTAGAAAAATGGAGCGACAAAATTTCGATACAAAAATATTTATAGATGTAATATAAAAATGATCAGCAATATGGGTTATGAACTCTTCTGCATACGGGAATATAATTTTAAAATGAAGAGCTTGGGAAGAACTTGTTTAATATTTTCAACGGTTTCCACGCGAACTAGGTTGTTGATTTATTTGACTTTGATATACCAATTGTAAATCAACTTTATGCAAGACCAATAATGATTGTGTAAATTTTGTTACGGGGTCATCACATGTGGGTTAACACAATTAAAGAATTTATACGGTGTAATCCAAATTATTTATCAAGAATTAGAAGAATTGGATATCCTGAGTACTTTCTGCTCTCTTTTCGTTTTCGTCTTTTTCAGTTACAGTAAGCTAGCCATAACTCGACAGACACGTCTTACTTTATGTTAAATATTGCCTGCAATGGCCTAAATCCATCCTCAAGTGCTCATACGTTAAACGCTCCTTCTAAATGCAACGTACGCACAATTAAGCGCGAAATGATTCGTGGCGAAATCGCTCCTTCTGGACTGTGTCTTAGTAGTGCGAACTACCACCAATAATTAATCTATTACTTAGGCTTTAAAATATTAGTATTGATCATAGATTAATTATTAGTCGTAGCTCGAGCTATTGATATTAAATTATAATTTTATTTAACTGGTCTGGCAATATATCAATATTGTTACGACTAAATATTTCTATCTTTGAATTTTTCAGTAGGTATTCTAATTTGGGGTGTTTTTATTATGTTAGAAACTTTGATCGATGCCCTGCTATCTCACACCAAATTGGACATTAACTGTACAGGTAGAAGTATAGATTTATTAATATAGATAGAACATGCCCTAAATTAATACCTATACAGTTAAAAAGAAAGAGTGAATCGATCAAACCGCTTGCTGACCCCATAAGCGAATGAAAGGCACAGAAATATTCTCTTTACTGTTGAAAAATTTTTATGATTGAAGAGCACTACAACAAGCAAAAGAACAAAGCGTACTCTAACAGCTCCAAAGAAGCTTCGCAAGTGTTCTTAAAGGTGCAACGTGGTCATCATTATGGTTTGGTGGAGGATGTCTTATCAAGGAGAGTAACACAGCTTCATTTTCGTGAAAAAGGAGTGAAGACTTAAACTAAAGTGTATCGGAATACACTTTTTTAAATGTATCGTGAACTTTCCAACAAGACTCGGTACCTGGTCACAAGACACGAACTATTCCAACCTGGCTGGACATCAACGTTCCTGACATAATAAGAGCTGAAGACTGGATCTCGTCTAGCCCAAATCTGAAACCCTATTTCTACTTTCCAAGTAAATTGCTAAATACCAATTTTTCATGAATCTATTTTCCAAAAAGACTGATTTTCATACAAACTTTCATATCCTCTTTCACTATCTTAGGGATTGACACGGTCCTAACCCCAATAATTTGAACTGTGGGTTGTTATGTCAGTCAGTTATTTTTTTATATTACCTCTAATAATCTGTAGTTCTGTCTGTACAGTTAAAAAAAATTCCCGAAAGGTATTATATGAACAAAAGTGATCATGAGTATGCCATTAAATTTTTTTTTCTGTCTGTCGCTTTGTATATCCGGATTTAACTCAAAAAAGTCTCCACCGATTCTTATTAAATTTTGTACTCGGGATGCGAATTTCAAGGGTGAATTGATAGGGAACGAAATTTTAATATTGCTTTTAAACATCGTAAAAAATATCTAAAAATGATAATTTTCGTTAATTCTTGACCGATTTGATGGGCTATAACAATAGTCTATATTACTTCTAGGAACCGTAAAAAAGAAGTAAAAAAAAAATCAATATTCACTGATTCTCAACTGATTCTGAGCCGAATTAAGTAGACGGAACATCAATTGACCAATGGCATAAACATCCCGTTTACAGAATTTCATAAGAATCGATCAAGTTAAATCCGGACATACAAACAGAGAGACAAAAATTTTTTTAATGGCATTCGTGATCGGGATCGTTCATAGAGTGTACTTATAGGGAAATTTTTGAAAAATATTAAATGCACAGACACGACTTCAGACTAGATTATCATGCCGGTGGCACTCTCATAGAATGATAAAAAAGTTGCAGTGTTGAGTGTTAAAACATATTATATATGTAAGAGAAAACTAGATGGCGATTCACTTACGAAACAACAGTATCTAGTATATAATGAGACTTTTAAATAGAGGTTTAAATAATAACGCCATCTATAGAGAAAGGCTGAACAAAATATTTATGAATCAAACGAGAGTGGCAGTGGCTCATCCATACAATACTATTGTTTATGATCTATTAACTATGGATATTATTTATATTTAATCTGTGGTTTACACTTTACAGGCTAATAATCTCTCTAAATCAAAACTATAAATAATTTATTTTATTTATAAGACTGAAATATAAATCTACGATTTTTTACTATGAAACGAAAACTTATTTTACTTTTAATATTACGTAAGACTATGATTGATAATCAAATGACTGAATGAATGACAATTGACCGATCTGTCATTTAAAAATTTGATGAGTATGAAAAGTAGACTCAATTTTCTTTTTGGACTCATAAAAAATTTATGCTTTTGATTAAAAATCACAATTGAATCAAGTATTTTAATGCTCAACCTAATTTCCGTTCATCTTTTTTTATTCGCTAATACTCAAATAACGCACGCGCAGAACGCCCATCGTCCAAAATCTCCCACCGCCATATTGAGAGGCAGACGTTGTATGACTTGAGTGATTAATCGTGGTTAGTGCAATAATTTGAAGTGGAACATTGATCGTGCCCTATGGATATACATTCGGGTACGTAAAGTGAACAAAAGTGTGTCTACAAAGCATCTATGTTTCTGCATCGGACTGTAGGAATATGATCGTAACCTAGACATAGGCCGTTCTAGTTATCAGTAGATTACCTATCAATCCGCTATTTGCTCACAGTTTTAATCTTATTAGAACACACGTGTGAGGTATAGCCATAGGTTTCTCGAATCTAGTTACATTAACAAGATTATAAGATCGGTCCACAAGGTTCCACACTCGTATATAAACGGATATCGAAGTGTTTATGTCGGCAGTTGACAGAAGCGTTTATGTATTTGAGCGATCATAAGTCACCACACCCAGTGACCGGATTGTGGAGTTTAGTATTTGATAGTTTTTAGTTCGGATGGTTGTTCGCGTGTCGCGTCGGTATGTGATGCTTACTGGCGATTTTGTGCAGGAGCTCGATACAGTGAGTGTAATGTAAATATAACTTCTAGGAGTGGTGTGCCTCGGTTGAAAGGCCTGCCGAAAGGACAGGGCTCCGCACGCGAGGACAATTTGCGGTCCTCCGCTTTGGGGAATCATGGAGTGCTGCATGTCAGAAGAAGCCAAAGAACAAAAAAGAATCAATCAAGAGATAGAGAGGCAACTCAGAAAGGACAAACGAGATGCCAGGAGAGAACTCAAACTTCTTCTGCTTGGTGAGTGAAATTAAATGCTTATAATTATCTACACTACAATTAGACTACATTTTATAAACAAACTGTTTGTATCAGAGTTGTTTGTTATCTTAGCTTTTATTTATGTACATAAATATTTTATGAACTGAAAATTTGTAGATTAACAAAAAAATTATTTCAAGTTAATTTGAAAGTATATAAAATGTGTTACCTACATTTAACTGGTAGTGAATATTATAAAATAAATTGAAAAAAAGCTATGAAATTTGATTTGATTATGTACAGAATTTAACTTAAAAAAGTAACAATAAATAAGTAAATTCAGTAAGTAAAGGAACTAATAAATTTATTTAACTGTGCTTTAATGAAACTTATGTCTTTTATAGAACTTCTAATTAACACTTTAAATATTATAATTATTATTGTATTAAAATATTTATACTATTGCTATAATCAGTAATCTAATTATATAAGAGATTAGGTATAGTGGCCTTTCAATCTCTAGATGAATATGTAATCACCACTTCTCACTGGTATAGCTTTATTTATGTTTCTTCATTACTATTAGACTTGTATAAGTCAGTCTACCAGTTATATCCAATAATAATTAAATATAAATTACTATAACACCACTTTTAGAAATAACAGTTAATGCATCAAATATATTAAAATTATGTTGCAATAATTAAATTATATAAAATATATGATGAATCACTTTTTCACTTATAATGAAATTAAGTCATTGAATATTTTTAGTAAGGTTTGTTTGTTGGGATGTTATATAGACTAGAGAATAATGTCTGCTAATATTTTTGGAATGAAGAGCCTTATCGCAGGATGGGTGCTACATGGGAAAACTCAACAAACAATATACCAACATTAAAAAGAGACAAACAAATAATACATGTATAGTATTTACCCTGTGAGAGAATGAGATCCAGTGATTTGGATGAAACTTGGTATTTAGGTAATGTTTTACATTCCAAGTATACCTAGATAGGTGTTTTTTTTTTGTAAGACACCGAGAGCTAAGCTTGGTCGCCCAGATATTTAAAATTAATATGCATACCAAAGAAATTTAACTAAAACCTTATTTTAATTTTACAGAAATAAAAACTGTGATCATATTTGTTGATCTGTCAGTCAGATATATTGGGTGTCTACTGCCTGTTTTTGTCAGATCAGATGTCAAATAACTATTAAATAAATGAACACTCCATTTTGGTTAGTTCAGTTGAACCAAGTTTTACTGAAGTTTATCATATAATGCTGTTTCAGAAAGTCAATATGATGAGTTATTGAAACAATACCTCATATTATCAATTAAGAAATGACAAAAGCTTCCCCTTTACAAAATTTCATTAAATCCTTCAAGCAGTTTTTTTAATTAAATCCAGATAGTCAAACATGTTTTTATTGTCATATTTGTGATCAGTATTCTTTATAATATATATGTATATCTATTATAAAAAACAGATAATACTACAGATTTATTAATATAGATATTGTTAAGTAAGTATTTAAGCAAACGTTAATATTATTACATTTCATTACATGGTTGTAAATCATGTATATAATTTATCACAGGTTAACTGAAGTAAATACTATGAGGCATTTTAAGTAAGGCAGCATTAAATGTATAATAAAGTGTTAGATGTATACTTTGATCTATTCATTGTCAAAATAAAGCAAATGGATTTCTTTTTGTCTGTTTCATGAAGATGTAACTTTCTGAAAACTAAGTTAAATGCTAGCTTACAAAAAAATAATTACTTTTTCTAACCCTGGATATAGGGTACTGTTATCTAAATAGGATGTTGAAATTTTGTACATAATATTTACATGTATTGATAAATTTATTTTTAATTATATTTTTATATAGCATGATATACATATTTAGCTATTAATAACCTCATCTGTAATTAAGGCACTAAAGATTGTAACATGCTAAACATAAAGTAATTGAATCTCATGTGCAACAGCCAGAATATACTTATAGGTGCTTGGCACCAGATTTCCAATTGTATCTAAACAGGCGAAAATTACAAAGTTCTCCATCACCCATCATCATCACATGTTATATATTTTTGGACTAACAATATCAGTGATTAAACAGATTGTGGCAGTATTATATGGCAAGCAAATTAAACATCATATTCATTAGTAAACATAAAGTTCCAATTAAGTATGTATTTAAATCAGTCAGTTTTGCACAATACAATCCCAGTCAAATCACACCAGTGACCACCAGAGTTTAAAATCCATCAGCGATCACCGCTATCATGCCGGCATGTATAAATATCTGTTCACATTATGATTGAAGGACCTGATGTCGTAAGAAGGAGGAAGCACATTGTCCGGTAGATTTTTCCACAGCTCCACGGTATGACAAAGATAAGTCATTGACAACTTTTTAGTTCATGCTGAGATGGAGGTTAACATAAAACTGTGACTCTAAACCCCCAGCGTGTGTGGTTCTGCTGTGGAAAGGAAAGGAGGGATTAGATTGAACAACTCTTCAGAGCACTCACCATGATACAGATGGTAGAACATGCTCAGCAAGACAATATTCCTAAGCATCTGAAGTGGCTCAATGTATTTGGTAACTTCTGCATCATTAACAATGCGGAAAGCCCGTCCCTGTCTTTATGCAGTTATAAAGATACAGCTGACCAAGCATGATAAACCGTCGCACCCTGTTCAGGATTCCGAGTCTTCGAGATGTAGTGGAGATGACATTCCAGATGTAATCTCTCTTTCTAGGGGCCATAGGCTTTTTCTTATGTATGCTGCTTTACCTAATCTTCAGCATTCTACTCCCCAATTCCAGCTGTCTTATGGGATTTCATTTAAATAAGTAAAATGTTTACATATTTAATATTAATACACATAATAATAACAACAACTAAATACTCATAAATAAACATACTTTACCAAAAGTATAATGTACCTATAGACAAACACTGACCTATATCAATGTATACACGACTAATACATAATATTAAATTACATGCATATAGTACAAAGTAAACCTTGTCCTAGACTACTTTATAATCAAACCAGCAGTGCCCGTGGCTTCGCTCACGTGGACTACATAATGCCGGCGCGAATCTTGCTCCCCCGCTCCTGGCTGTTTTAAAAACAAAAATGTTTATTGTGGGTGTTCCTTAAAATACAGACATATACTCTCCCTAACGTTTTGTAGGTCTTTTTAATGCCGACAATTATGTAGTACATTAATTTGCTCTATATCTTATGGTTTACTCAGCGTAAGCCATTTAAGCGTCCGAATTGATTCACCATGACCAGTTTTTATTTTTATTTATTTATTTAAATTACCCTAAATTACTCCTTATAACATCAGTTATCTATCAGTGAAAGTCGATCCAACCGTTTCGAAGATTACGCGGAACAAACAACCAGACAGACAGACAAACAAAAATTAAAAAAATTGGTTTTTTGTTATAGGTATCGTATATACTTTCAAATGCATTTAGTAAAAAGTTGTTATTTGGACATTACAAACAGACACTTCAATTTTATTAATTGTATAGAAGATTATTGCAATGTAATTATAACACTATACCGGACAGTGTTACTATAAATTAAACATACAAATTACCTCGAAAAAGTGGTAAATTGATAGTAATTTGTTCAAACACAATTTATTTATCTAATTCATTATAATATTATTAATGTTATAATGAATACATAATAAATTATTACTAAAGTATTTATCAATACCACATGTTCACAGTTTAATTATTACATTTTTCGTCTAAAGATATTTAATAATTGTGTTACACATAATATTATGTTGCCTTTGCCTTATGGTAATTAGAAAGCTTTTAAAACATAATATAAAATATATATAACGAAAGTTATTTATGAATAGTATTTAGTAATAGTATTTGAGCACCCATTTACTGAAACAGAACACAAAACTAGTCTTTGTTAAATACGTTGCCGAAAAAAATTTAAATACATATTTGTTTTCACCACATAACAAAATTGGAAAGGGTTCCTCTAGAAATTCGAAATTATTAAATTAATTAGCATCTTAATTCAAAAATCTATCATTTGAAAGTAAAAGACAAGTATATAAAATGATAGAGGTTTGCCATTGATAGATACTTGGTCATTATTTAAAAAAAAACAAATTATCACAATATCTTCATAAACAATAATTCTGTAGTCCACGCGAGCGTAGCCGAGGGCACAGCTAGTTAATAAATGAGATTGTCATTTGATTATTCTTTAATGTAAAAATTTACCTCTGCACTAATTCACAAAAAAGATCTTTCTTTACATGCATCTATCTATACATCCCTCTGTGCGCACACTGAAATATGGCCGCGCAAACGAAATTTGTTACGATAAAATCCTTTTATTTTCTAGAGTTTAAATGTGTCCTCTGTCTATAATATTGTCTTCCTCTAGGTCTCAAAAACTCTTGTGTAATTTTATTTTTTTAAATGGGGAAATTTTCTTCTCATGTCAGTACTCTAACAAACTCATACATTTGCGTAAATTATACGCGAGTGAAACAGCGGGGCACAGCTATTAATTTACAAGATTGAGGTATTATTTAGAAATTTTATTAAATATTATTTTCGGTAGTCGTCAATAATGTATTTTAAGCAATAATAGCGCATGTATTACTAAAAGAAGCACTATCAGTACTAAATGTTGTAAATGGCAGTTTGTTGAACACCAATGTGATAATGGTTTGATCAACTATAACATTACAGGCTAATTTTTTATGTAACCTTTATTGCTTAATCTAAATTTTCAAGCTATCTCGCATGTCTAGAAGCTATGAAGCTAATGCTGCATTGAAACATTAAGTGAGTAAAGAATTTGCCTATTTTGTCATAAAGATGAGCGCCGTGTATGACGCTGTGGCCTTAGTAAATTTCAGGACTGAGTTTTAAATTAGTTTAAAGGACGTGTGCATATTTTATACTATATAATTCATCGAAAAATGTGAAACTTTAAAAATCTAAAATAATTTAATTAAGCACCTAAATCTTAAAAAAAAAAACAATTATTTTTGGCTTTCATTTCTTTAATGGTGACTAATTTTATTGTCAGTCTTGTTAAAAAACATATTTACTTAGTTTATTTAACTTAATTTAAAGTAACATTAGTAAACTTGTACTTAATGTGCAACTAAAAACTCTAATCCGCACCAAGGAAGTACGAACGGTGCTACGCAATCTGGATATGAACTGAGTCAGTCATCAAAAGTACTCATACGTGTTGCATCTGAGTTGGCTCCTATCCTGACATGTCTATTATGCCTCTCTCTGGATTTCGGTATCGTTCCAATTTTTTTTAAAACTAATGAACTTTCAACCGGTTCCGAAAAAGGGGGAACCGTGCCGACTCTTCTAAGTATCGTCCAATCGCCATTACCTCATTTTTCTGTAAAGTAGTGGAACGGAAAATAAACAAGCGGCTTTTGGCATACCTAGATTTTAACAATATTCTTAATATCATCAGTACGGCTTTCGAATAAAAACATCTACTGGGGAACGATCTTCTAGTGTATGCTTTTGATTGGTGGCTATCGAGAAACACGGAGAGGCACTTGCTGTCTATGTCGATATTTCTAAGGTATTTGATCGGGTCTGGCACGCATGTCGTTATGCAAATTACGGGCTTACGGAATTCCTGAATAACTGCGGACCTGAATCAAAGATTTGCTGAGTGAATGGTCTATAAGAGTAATTGTTGATGACTGCTCGTGTGTTCCCAAAGCTATATATACCAGAGTTCCTTACGGATCTGTAGTCTCGGCATCACTATTCTTGCTGCATATCAACAATCTGCTGAAACCCAGTATCTTTGGGTACTTAGATGACAGCACTGTCACTGAGCGATACTTCTCCAGTCCGCAAGCTGACTTACAAGAAATCTGTAAGGAAAGAGAGAAGAAAGTCGAGCGTTTGAATGGGAGCCTTAGGTTGTTATAAGCCCTCTATACGTTCATATTTGTCTCTATTCGCTAAATACCGGCGAACGTGACGAGAGCTACGGATAGCTGACGAGTAAAGGCGAATACCTACGTATGCAGGCAATTAAGCCCTCTAAACGTTCGTTTTCGTTTCTATTCACCTAATACCGGCGAACGTGAAGAGGGACCTTTAGCCGATTGAGGGGGTTTGAACCTGGTCCGGTTTAAGTTGTATTACTTCACGCTATGACCCTAAGTACCGTAGCAATAATCATGAATGTCAAGTAATCTGGCAAGCTGTAGACAAGTACAGGACGAGAGAACAACGATAGGCTACACGGGTACGTTGGCAGAGGCGTTGTAGAGTTGATCGAATAAATTTAACACGGGGAAACCCGCGTGAGACGTAGGTAGTGTTGTCATCAAGGCAATATGCAATTACATAATTAATTTTAAACTGAACAATATTAACTGTAAAGGTACTTGTTAAAATATAGTAACTCAAAAATATTAATAATAGGTCTTTTACATATGAAATTAGCGTTTTATATGAAAAGAGGAAAACGAAAAAAATATTATGAAATTATTAGACTTTTAATCAATTGAAGAATGTACTATTATTATCTATGCATTTTCGCCATTTTATAGGTAGTTCATTGATGCCATTGCTAAAAAAATTGTGGTTGCGAGAATCAATAAAATCATTGAAGGCGGTTTGGGCAGCCTCATTGGAATTGAATTTTTTCCCTTGCAAGAAATTGTCTAAATTTCGGAAAAAGTGGTAGTCTGTTGGAGCAAGGTCCGGGGAATATAATGGGTGTCGTAACGTTCCAACCGCAGTTCCTCTAATTTAGCGACCGTCTGTCGTTAAGTAAAGGGTTGAGCGTTGTCCTGACGCAGCAGTGGGCTAGAGATATTGACCACTCTCGGTTGTTTATTGGCTAGCTTTTCCATCATGGTTTACAATTGTTGACAATACAGATCTGCCGTTATCGTCTGGACAAATCTTAAGAAGCTGTAGTGTATTACACCAGCACTGGTCCACCAAACACTCACCAGTACCTTTTTCTGAGTCAACTTTCGCTTGGGACAGGATTTGGCCGGTCCTCCTGGATTCAACCACTGTGATGAGCGTTTTAAAGAATCCATTTTTCAATAATGGTACATACTTCGATTGATTAAATGTATAATTTCATAATATGTATTTCATTTTACTTTTTCTTTATAAAACTAATTTCATATGTGAGTACTTACTATATAGGGCACAATAATTGCGTCCAATTGATTTGGGAATTAATTGGGACCACCATAAACCAGGTGTAAAACCCGCCATAGTGGCACGCTTAGGAGTTTCGTGTTCCGAGATCAACCGGTGTGTATCCATTAATCGAACGGAGCGGTAGTGATCTGTATCGTTTGTCGCGTTTTAAGATCAGCTTGTGACGAGCCAACTGACGAGAGGCTTGCAGGCCAGCATGACACCCACGACTGTCTGACTGACCATCGATTGCCGATCTCGGTGATTTTTGCTGTATTTGGATTAAACTGTGCTTACCATCAGGCATAATTCTGTTATTTTGCCGCATTATTAAATGAGTTTTTGTTAATAAAATTTACCACACAAACGACATTTCACAAACCACATTAGAAAAAAAGAAAAAGAAAAAAAATTTAATTCTCTCGGAAAAATTGCAATTTATATTTACATGAATAAGCCAATGAATTTGTAGCAACATTTCTTAATGCTTAGTTTGTGTAATGTGTTGTTTTAAATAGGTACCGGCGAGTCTGGGAAGTCGACATTCATCAAGCAGATGAGAATCATACATGGGTCGGGCTACAGCGACGATGACAAGCGCGGTTTTATCAAGCTCGTCTACCAGAACATCTTCATGGCGATGCAGAGTATGATACGCGCCATGGAGCTTCTTACAATACAATATGGAAATCCGTCCAACGCAGTTAGTATATCTTTAATATTACAGTATAATATAAATCGGATCTTAAAAATGAAAGGTATTTTTACTCTGCAAAAAAGCACAAAATTTGTTTTCTTTTAAGTTTTGATCTTTTGGAATGTAGGTATAAATCGCTGTTGAAATATTGATTAAATTTCGTAACATTATAGATCAAAATCATTTGTATTTATTAAAATATTAAATATTGTATAATTATCCTCAAATGCAATTCCTTAGAGAATTCCGACATAAGCAAATTGATTTACAATGATTTTTTTTTTAGAAACGTTACTAATGTAATATAATAATAGCGACAGATTTTCAACTAGAAGCTGTTAGCTAGCTAGCCAAAAATTTTTACAAAATCAAAGTAGAGCATTCTTAATTGCATTTTATTTATCTACTCGACTTTATTTTGATTTCCTAACTATGCGTCAAAATTTAGATTAAATGTACCCTAAAAAATAGTTCTTACCTAAAAGCCAAGAATGAAAATTACAGGAAAAGGCGGACTTGATATCATCGATCGACTTTGAGAGTGTAACAACGTTTGAGAGCCCGTACGTAGAGGCAATCAAGGCTCTGTGGTCTGACTCTGGTATACAGGAGTGCTACGACCGCAGGCGAGAGTACCAACTCACAGACTCTGCTAAGTAGTAAGTATACTTAGTACATATATTACATTTTGACATCAAATTCTAGATCCATTAATTTAGTATAACACTAATAAAGCAATATGGTAAAAAAAATTACGGATGTATTTTTATAGTTGTTGATTAATCTACTCGAAGGCGATTTCTGCTGGATTTGTTTTTAATTCACACGGAAACAAAGGCAAATGTCTCGTTAGCCTAGTGGTCGTAAGCGCGACTGCTATGAGCGAGGTCCTGGGTTTGAATTCCAAGTCGAGCAAATTGTTTTTGGGTTTTTCCTATGAAATTCTCAGTAGCAGCTCGGAGTTTGGTTTCGTGCCCGATTAATGGCAATAGGCTCGCCCCCTATTACATGGGACCTAAAAAACATACTCGGCGAACTGTGGGTGTACATTGGTACACCTCTGCCTAACCCTTCGGGGAATACAGGCGTGATGGTATGTGGAAACAAAGTACCTGACTCGCTGTCTGCCGACAACCTAACAATAGTTAAATTAAATATTTTTATTGAAAGTATTGTCAATTGTTGCTTTATAATAAATATCATAAACACGACTACCGCTAGATCAATAAATGGCTTACTAACAATGATATTATGATGAGGAAATAAGACAGAACTATGGCTTACAAAATTACGAGTAACGTAAGCATTAAATATCTTTATTGTTTTACATGAGTTAAAAATTAAATTCTAACTCATTACTAATCTCCCTAAATTTATCATAACAGGAAACATCATTAAAACCTTATAATATAAATGATTCATACCTATAATATCTAATTGTTCTGCCCACCACATTCGCATTGAATTAATAAATTTAGTGTACAATTTAAAATCCGGCTATAAACATTTATTTTTGGATGTTAATCTCTGAAACTTCTTTGTTCCTTTTGTTCTTTGTTTCTTTTTTGTTTCTTTGTTCAAATTGGGACCTATACCCACGAAGGTTTGAGTCTTACTAAAATCAATAATATTTTCATATCAGACTAGCTGTGCCCGTGGCTTCGCTCACGTGGAGTACAAAATGCCCGTACGAATCTTGCTCCCCGCTCCCGGCTATTTTAAAGACAAAAATGCTTATGGTTGGTGTTCCTTAGAAGATAGATGTGTACTCTCCCTAACTTTTTTGTAGGTCTTTTTAATGCCTACAATTATATAGTACATTAATTTGCTATATCTCTTAAGGTTTACTCAGCATAAGCCATTTAAGCGCCCGTATTGTTTCACCATGACCAGTTTTTTTTTATTTGTGCTGAACCCTAATTCTTTTTCTAAAATAAAAGTTGCCTAAATTACTCCCTATATCAACAGCTATCTATTAGTGAAAGTCCCGTCGTTTCGGAGATTACCCGGAACAAACAGGCAGATGTCATTTAGTAAAAAAACTATTTTGACATTACAAACAGACACTTCAATTTTATTATTGTATAGATGTAAGAAATCTGCTCAGAAGTTAAATATACTACGAGATGATAATAGCACAAATAACTACATCTTATAATCCTTCATATTACCATGAAATAATGAAGACATTCAAGCCATCATCAAACCTTGAACAAAAAATAAAAATAACGGTTGATTTATTGTGAAAAAAGGGTCAATAAAAGAAGAAAAGATATAGTAATATCAAGTGCTAAAGAAATAAGATAACAGTAATAATAATTGACAGTTTCGGACAGCAGCATATATTTCATTTCTTAGAACGAGTGCATTGACAGAAATCTCTTGTTATTAGTAGTCAATCTGGAATAATGACCCATGATAAAAGGCACTTACTAAAACAATGCAATGCTACGAATTCAGGCTATAGTTACTATGATAAAATGGTTACAAGACCACGGGCTATCCGTACATTATTTTCATTGGCTCCCTATTTATATTTTATTCTAATAGTCGTTAAGAAAACAATTTTCCGTAGCTACTTGCAGGAGATTGACCGCGTGGCGGCACCAAATTACTTACCAACCGAACAGGACATCCTTCGTGTTAGAGTTCCCACAACTGGCATTATAGAATACCCGTTTGACTTGGAGGAAATACGATTTCGGTAAAACATGGCGTATATTTTAGCATGTTTTGCTTTCAGTGTTGCATGTATGGGTATAATAACATTGTTACAGAATTCTTTATCGCAGTTCAAGGACAAAACGAAATCATTTATCATTTTTGCGCATACTTTGTTTATGTTTGGTTACTGGCATTGCATGAACTTTTCAGCTATTTGAGTGATTTGGCGAGAATTGAAAAGGCTGATTATTTGCCAACCGAACAGGATATTCTACGAGCCCGTCAACCTACCACGGGTATACTTGAATATCCTTTCGATCTTGATGGAATCATATTTAGGTATGCCTCTGAGACATTGTGCTACATACATTTGCACTGTATGTTTAATACGCCTTAAATAATGGATCAGTTTCATAGTGATCGCTAGTTAAGTTCCAAATAATTATAAGCACTTAATCGAAATCGTTTCTGCACAAAATGTAAAAAAATTCGAGCTGAGCGTAGGTACGACTTGAATTGTTGTGTCCCTGATATTGAGAAGAAAATTACCTATATAATAGTAGTGTAATTTTGCTTTAGTATTTTTGTTACCTATATTATTTTCTTTTCAAATTTAATCAGTTGTTCCCATGTATGAATACAATAATGTTTTTGTATTGTTATTACTATGTTTGTGTTTAATACCTATACATTATCTTTCTATTTATATAAATAGCAAAACGTTGATAGTAATTTTAGTTTGTGTTTTTCACTTAAAACTTCCCGCCCACTATGAGTCATGTTAAACTTTATATTTATTTCCTTATTACAATACTAACCTTTTTTAGATACACATATTTACATAATTTTTCCGTCAACATCTACTTCATGACGCTGAGGATATTTTTCAATAGTACGAATTACAAATAGTTGGAATGCTCCTCATTATATTAAATGCATACCTACCAATCTCTTTAGTCAACTAGTTAAGTTAGTTAAACTAGTTAGTTTCCACCTCATAAAGCTCAATTTCAAGTGTTTGCTATATCTGTTATGGTTTACTCAGCATAAGCCTTTAAGCACCCGAATTGATTCAACATGACCAGTTTTTTTTTTAAATTTTTGCGGAATCCTAATTATTTTTCTAAAATAAAAGTAGCCTAAGTTACTCCTTATATCATCTGTTGTATATCACTGAAAGTCCCGTCAAAATCGGTCCAACCGTTTCGGAGACTACCCGGAACAAAAAGACAAACAAAAATTTTAAAAATGGGTTTTTGTTATTGGTTTCGTATATACTTTTCATATGAATTTAGTAAACAACTGTTATTTTGACATTACAAACAGACACTTCAATTTTATTAATTGTATAAATGTTAAATTATCACTTAAACAAAAAAAAATTCATTACAAATAAACGACAAAAGCCATGTAATTTTTTTAATTAATACCATGAATAATAATTCCTTTATTCATATTTTGCAGTTAAATACGGATCATGTAAATAATTTAGGTGTTATATGAATTGGGTCAGACATGTTAAAATTTTAAGTATATTCATCTTAAAAATCTACAACAACTCTGTAAACTCTTAATCTGATATGCAATCTTATCATGCATCAATGTGATATGACAGGATAAAATGAACGAATTTAGCAATTTTATTTTATTGACTAGCTGTGCCCGTGGCTTCGCTCACGTGGAGTACAAAATGCCCGCACGAATCTGGCTCTCCGCTCCCGGCTATTTTAAAGACAAAAATGCTTATTGTCTGTGTTCCTTAGAAGGTAGATGTATACTCTCCCGGACTTTTTTTATAGGTCTTTTTAATGCCTATAATTATGTCGTACATTAATTTGCTATATCTCTTATGGTTTACCCAGCATATGCCATTTTAGCGCCCGAATCGATTCACCATGACCAGTTTTTTTTTTATTTGTGCGGAACCCTAATACTTTTTCTAAAATAAAAGTAGCCTAAGTTACTCCCTATCAGAGTTATCAGTTATCAACTATCTATTAGTGAAAGTCCCGTAAAAATCGGTCCAACCGTTTCGGAGATTACCCGGAACAAACAGAGAGACAGACAAAAAAATTTAAAATGGACTTTTTGTTATAGGTTTCATATATACTTTCATATGCATTTAATAAAAAAAACTGTTATTTTGATATTACAAACAGACACTTCAATTTTATTAATTGTATAGATAATAGTGATCATGATGTATGTAATGGACCTGCATCGGATGTAGCTCAGTGCCTGTGACCACATTCTGTACAAAACTATTTATAATCATGGGTTCAATGCATTGCTAACAAAATCTTGCTTATTGCTACTCTAAATATTTGCTTATTCACTGGTTTGCTAACAAAAATTTCGTTGAATATTAAAAGTCTATATTTTTGCCAAAAGTTATTTAAAAAATTTAAAGTTTATTTTATTTATCTTATGTTTTCAAAAAGCGCTAAGATTATCTTTATTAACTTAAATTTTGAGGTTATAATGAAACTATTATTTACCCTGAATACCTCATCAATCTTTCTCGATTTCTGTTAGTGTAAATCTCCATCTAAATTATCTTTAATTAATGTAAGTTTTAACTAATATCAATATGCAGTATAGATTAAAAATGTTTTCTTCTACACTTGTTTCAATCAAATTTTGATTTATTAATGTCTCCTACAGAATGGTAGACGTCGGGGGCCAAAGATCCGAGAGAAGGAAGTGGATTCATTGTTTTGAAAACGTCACATCTATCATATTCTTAGTAGCACTTAGCGAATATGATCAAATTTTATTCGAATCTGAAAATGAGGTAAGACCTTATTCGTGACTATTTTAATTTTAAAAACTTGTTAAAAAAGATCCTTGCTATTGTAAAAAATCAGAAAGTACTATGTTTATTATTTTTATATATGTATTGACAATGGAAGGATAATTGACTAAGTAATTGGACTTTTAAGTTTGTGGAGAGGCCTTACCCCTTGTGTGGTGTGTTCTACAGTTTGCTTAATGGGTTGTGTTCTGAGCAATTTTTCGAAATGATGCCAACAGCTACTTTCCCCTATTGTACCGCTCGCCCTCGGTAAGGAGTTTATCTTCACACCTTGGAACCTTAATAGTCGCGAACAGTCCGGCTTCAGAGGAGCTTCCTTCTGCGAACGCTTTGGACGTGGAATGAGCTCCCTTCTGAGATTTTCCTAGGGGACTACAGTATGAGGTTCTTCAAAAGGAGAGTAAACAGCTTTTTAAAGGGTCAGCAACGCGCATTTGATGCTTGTGATGTTGCAAGCGTCCATAGGCTTAAGTGATCGCTTACTATCAGGTTGACCGCATGCTTGTTTATCACATACTTGTTAAAAAATTCAAAAAAATTGTCCTTACCACGTTAGTCAATAAGCGTTTCCACTTTAAATTAGAAAAAAAAAATCACAATTATTAAACCTATGAAAAGAGAATGTTTCTTCTATGCTTATTATAGTAGGTAAGTTAGTAATGTCGTGTGTGGGGAGAATTGTTGTGACGGGCTAATAGTTAAAACTGGGGATGTAACGGTACATAATTTTTCCGATACGATGCCGATTATTGTAGTGAATAATCGACGATAACGATATCGAAAGTTAAGTAATATATCAAATAAATAATGAAGTATGCGAGCTCTTACACAATTCTACCCGCTTAGCAGAAGATAAAGTTTTTTAGGTAATTTTATGCGTCTTTATTATGCATAAAACTAGTGAAAATCTTTTTTAATGATAACTTGATATTTAATTTCAAAATTAATAATAAATAGGCGCGAAACAATACAACGCTTAATAAAGGCGGCAATATCGGCGCTGCGCTAGCACCACGTGCGGCTCTGTCGCCTGCAGCGAAAGAGAAATATCGTCGCTTCGCGCGTTTTTAAATTGTTAAATATCGGTTGATAAATAATCGGCAATTCCAATAACTATATCGATAAAAATTCCGATAAAGATATCGTATCGGTATTGTTACATTTATAGTTGAAACCAGTGGAATATTTATCTGATGTCCGCAAATTCTTAACATGTAGTAAAGAATATTTCGAAATTAGCGTTTTTTTATCGTTATAGATTTTCAGCATTGTGGCCACAATCTCACCTGATCGTGAGTGACGATGTGGCCCAAAATGGTATAGCACGCTAAACCCAGTGAAAGACTGACTCAAGTGCAGTTGCCAGAACACCTATTGATGCTTGGCGACAAATTTTCAACTTAAAGAGTGATAGCTAGCCAGGCGGGCATTAGAAAAAAATGCATCAATGCAAAAATTCCAATTTATAAATGATTACAGCGATTGTTTGACGTTGATGGAAAATATCCCTAGGATACCTGAAAAATGTTACCACTGTTTAATATGAAATACAAATAAATGTCGTTTATTACTCGGTACTCGGCATACTCGACCATTTTTGTAGTAATCGTTATCGGCCGAATAAATCGTCTTGACATTCGAGGTACTCGAAAATAAATCAGACGTAAATAAAAGGAGCATATTTAAATAAATAAATAATCACTCTTTATTTTTATGATTCAGGTAATACAAACAACCAACTTAATAAATAAAATCTTTTATACTAATAAACTTAATAAAATATTGGTACTTTAGCAATGGTAAATAATGATGCAAGAAAACCAAACACTGCCCTATCTTGTAGCAGTCTGTTATTTTTCTCTTCATATAGGTAACTTATAAGTTACCCGCTTCTGAAAAGAAGCACTTTTGCTACAAATTATGACAAGTGTTTGGATCTTGTTTTATTTTTTGCTCGCCAATCGAACGGACTTTTATCTCGTGGTAATAAATTTTCTTGATCCAATTCTAGTTTAAACATTTTAAAGCAAGCTTAAACCTGTTTTCGCACCCAACACCTGCGTAAACTAAACCGAGTTACTCGGCAAGGTATTCGGTTCGGTAAACATAATACCGAGTAATACTCGGTACTCGGTTACTCGGCGCATTTCTAGTATCAACCATTTGTGTCACCTATTTTTTACTATTTATATGCAAATTTCCGATCGCTTCTCAGTATAGAAATCCAAGAATCAACAACCTCAAGAAATAAAAATCGACAAACTCTCGAAAGTTATTCTTAGGGTATTATTTTATTTCCGTAAGAAACATTGGAGTTAATAAACTTAAAAACAAAAGCCCATTTTATAATTAATCAAAATTATCTAATTTATTCTAGAACCGAATGGAAGAGTCAAAGGCATTATTCAAGACCATTATCACGTATCCGTGGTTCCAGCACTCGTCGGTGATTTTGTTCCTGAACAAGAAAGATTTACTTGAAGAGAAAATCATGTATTCCCATCTCGTCGATTACTTCCCAGAATACGACGGTATGTAAAATAATTGTCTTTTGTATTATAAAACATTGACATATATTAGTGATTTATTTATATCTTGTGTAATAAGTAGGTATATTATTTTATTGACGCTCGAAAAATTAATTCAGTAATGGGCAAATCGTAAACTATACACACTAGTTAATTAGCATGCCCATCTTCGATATAAATCTGAGATAACGCAGTTTTGACCATAGTAAAATATTTATCTTGATTAATGCGCTGATATAAACATTATGACACATTGACACGTTAGTCAACTAGCCTTTCCACCATCTATATTAAGGTAAGGGTCACCATTACATACTTGTCTTGAAGTTCGATTTAGGAATTTTAGAGTAAAGGGAAACTTCTTTGAGCGCAATGTGAATAAAATTCTAAGGTAGAATTTTAGCACAAAGTTTTATGTCCAATGTTTTGGAACGTAACGTTTCTGCACAAAAGTACGAAAAATGAGGCACTTGATCAGAAAGAGGAAAATATAGAATTATCCTTTGTCACGTGTACTGGGTAACACACCGATTTTTTATATTATTGCAAATAAATGTAAATATGTAGACTTATTTTGTTAGAGATGAAATACCGATACAAAATAAAGTGATTTAATCAATAGGTCCAAAACTCGATCCGATACCAGCAAGAGAATTCATTCTCCAGAAGTATCTAAAGGAGAATCCAGATCCAGACAGGTCATGTTACTCGCATTTCACAACGGCCACAGGTTGAACACAGATGATGTGTTTTTTAATACAATGTGTGAATTGTAAAAATATGCTATATTGTGTAGATGATAAGTCATTATGCTATGCATCACGCTAGTCTTAAGTGATTTTCATTGGATATCGTAGTAAAAACTGAGAATGTAAATATATATAATATTGCCGATACGATATCGATATCGAAAGTTGGGTAATGAATAAAATAAACAATGAAGTATGTAATTCTACACATTTATACCCGATTAGCGAAGGGTAAAGTTTTTCGGGTGATTGTATGTGACTCTATAAAGTACATAACTGGCGATAATCGTCTAGTAATAAAAGAGTATGTAAGCGCGCGAGTTGAATTAAGAAATTCGGTAGTGCTGTAACTTAATGAGAATTATTGATGTCGATAAATTCCAGCGTTTTAAATTTATTATTTATATCTTATTTAACATAATGAAAAAACAAGCTAATAATTTATCAAACATTTTTTTAACAATTATTTCACGCACAGTAATCAAACTGAATAAATAAATCTCTGGAATTTAATCATCATCAAATTCATTTATCGCCATTTCCCGTGATTGACGATAAATAAGGTTTTATTGAGTTAATTTTCTCAAGTTAATGGACTCGAGTCAGTCATAATTAAGAACAAAAAATAACACGGGGTCACAACTTGAATATTAACGCGATCAGTAATCGTACGATTATTGTCAAAGATATCACTCACATCACTACAGTAGGGGCGCGTGTGGCGTTGCGTGCGGACGGCGAGAGCAGATGCTCCCGCTATTCAACGCAGATCCCGACTGCATTCAACTCGCACACTTACTATATTATATTTCAAAAAGAGTATTCATAAAATTAATGATAAAATAAGCGCGAACATATACAACGCTTAGTAAAGACGGCAATGTCGCTGCTAATAGTAAGAATCATGTACGGTTCCCTCGCCTGCGACGAAAGGGCAAGATCGTTTCTTCTCGTGTTTTTCAAATCGGTTGATAAACTTTCGGCGATCCCGATATATGTTATCTATCGGTGTCGTTACATCCCTGGTAAAAATATATGTAACCAGCTGTATCCGCGACTCCTTATGCGCAAATACCTTTTCCAATAGTCATTAACTCGAACATAGCGACATCTAGCACATAAGTGCCTTCTAAAGGCCTAAATTGAATAAAGAATTTTTGAATTTCATTTTGGTCTATCCTGATATTTTCCCTGAAAACTTTTTCAGGGCCATAACGAAAATCCATTCATCGTTCGAAATCCAGTAGAAAAATCAATTTCAGTTTTATCAAAAAAATTTTGATTATTTTTTTCTCTCTAAAACACTCATTCGGACTATTACTAACATTTAAAAATATATTTAATTAAACTGTTCAGCCATTGTTAAGTGATGCGCTTACCAACAAACATCATATAATTTTTGTTTCTGTAGAGTAAACTGTTTCATGTCTAGTTATTTCATTATCACAACTTTTCAATGAAGATCATTTATTTATAGGAAGCCATTAAGTAGATATTACATCTGTGTAGCAATGCTAGATTTGTGAGTTTTTACGCAACAGGTCCACAACGGGACGCAAATGCAGCGCGTGAGTTCATCCTACGGATGTTTGTCGATCTCAACCCTGATGCAGAGAAAATCATCTACTCTCACTTTACCTGTGCGACAGGTAAGCTTTTTTAAGTATACATCTATATTATAATAAAACTCAAAAAGTATTGATTAACAATCGAAATGTCTTTTAGGCACAATATAATAAAAACAAGGCACTTATATTAACTAAGCACAGAAGTCTTAGCTTCCACGAAATTATGAAAACTAACTGTGAGAGACCATATTATAAAATTAAACCTTTCATTATACCATAATGAATTATAATGACAATACCAATTTTAGAAAGAAAAAAAACAATTCTTAAATAATAGGTCGGGGAAAAAGTTTTGTGGTCAATTTCCAGTTTTTCTGCTACATCGTAACTACTGATATGCCGATCTTGCTCCACTTTTTCAACAATGGCGTCCATTTTATTCGTAACAGGGCGACCAGAGTGAGGTGCATCTTTAACATCAAAATTTCCGGACTGAAAACATTTGAATCAACTTTGTGCTACTCTTACTGACACTGCATTACACAACATCACAAATTTTTTTAACTGCTTGAGTTGCATTTTTGCCTTTTCTGTAATAATATTTTAAAATGTATCGAATTTCTTCATTAGATTCACTCATTTTTACAGAACGAAAAACAAATGAAAAATAGTGGGAAAAAACTTTTTTTATTAATTTTATTTTATTTTTAATGTAACCTTTTTAATGTTACCAAAACCAGCCAGATACAAATAGTATAGCCAAAGAAATTTTATAAAAAGTTTATACCTACGATATGCCAAAACACTTTTTCCCCGACCTAATTAATATATTTCTGTATGATGAGAAGGCCTACGTCTTACAGTACGACACAAAAAAATTGAAAGCCATTAATAATTTTAAATCTTGATACAAACATTTTGTAATATACATTTTGTTTATATTAAAAAATGAACAAAATTACTGCACCAAGCCTTTTTACTTGTATTACATTATTATATTATCCGTTTCGGTTATTTTTTACATCAACATATATTTATATTGATTACTTCTTGATACTTGTAATATAACATTTTATCTAACGTTAAATTTACACGAATTAAGTTTATTTTAAGATTATCCAAGCTTCAGCTTTCTACGTATCGACATTATTTTATGGCCGAGGTAATGTATTGTGGTTTTATTATTTTACTTGCTGTTGTGATGTTGCTTAAAATATTTTTTATTGCGTTATTTATATTAATTAGTAGTACACTTCATTATTATTTTTAGCACATTTCCAAAGGGTTTAGTTTTGATTTTTCTGGGCTAGATAATAAAATATTGTTTGATCTTGTTACTTATTAATATAATTATATGCACAAGTATAGTTTATAAGTATGCATAGTTGATTCTAACTTTAAAGTTATAATCTGCCAATGACTGAGCCAATCATTAAAAACAATTTGTTTAATAAGAAGAATGATAATTTGCGAGGTTTATAATTTAGTTATTATAATTTCACTTCACATACAGCACTAAATACACTGAATTAAAAGGCGATTGGAAGTACCACATTAAAAGTGAATTATCAAATGTTACTTACAGAATAATGTACATTTATGTTTATAAATTCCGGAGAATGTGAGCTGTAAGCAGAAATGATTAACAGTTGCAATTTAGTGTTATCGTCATATAAGTTCGTGCGCAACCGTCCTATGTGGCTGACAGACGTTGACGGTGGCAAGGTACTTCGGGTGGGTTGTGTTGTGAGGAAGGGAAACGCGTGCGATTTCGTGACATAGGCGCTCAGTCACAGTACACTAAAGCAAACAAACTCTGCACACACGTCTTCATACAAACGGCCGAAACGACGTACTTCGATATCTAGGTAAACTTCGGTACACAATAGTCGCGAGTGCGCCGCAGTTACGTAATTTTTAAGTAATGACGAAATATTACCTATATATAGTGGTGGTCGTTTAATTAGAAACACTACCAACAGTCCTTGACATTATGTAAAATACTTCACCGCAAACGTTTTTATTTTGAAATTAAACAATAAATAGGGCAACCATATGTTCAACGATTTATCATTTACTAGAAAAACAATATAAATCCCATTACACAAGTGCAGTTTCAATATTACATCACGGGCAAACATTTAAATCAGTTTTAAGGTATGAAAAATAATGGTCAACTAATTAGAAACAACAACAAAAAGTATAAAAAACAATATTTCCTTTAAGTATTAGTAATTAGAGTGTTATTTACGAAATAGCTACTATCCTCAGCCTACCAATAGTTATAATTAATATTTAGTGGCATATCCCTTATCTTCAATAAAAGCACTGCAACGACGTGGCATTGATTCAATCAATTTCATGCATTTTTCTAGGGGGATTGAATTCCATGCTTCAACAAATGTTTCATATAGTTTCTTTTGACTGGTGTTACGTTTCTTTGAGACTTTCTTTTTAACAATATACCAGATATTTTGAATCGGGCTTCAATCCGGACTATTTGGTGGCCAGTCTAAAATGGTATACGCTGTTCGCTAAGGAAACGTTTGACGCTATTGGCCGTGTGTTTAGGGTCATTGTCATGCTGAAAGATTCAGGTTACAGGCAAATGATCGTCCGAGTAGAGAATCATTGTGTGCTCTAAGATATTTTTGTATTGCCATTGATCCATTGTACCTTCAATCTTCCGAACGGGTCCAACTCCACATCCGGAAAAACACCCCCAAACTTTAATGTTACCGCCACCGTGCTTGAGTATACATACTCCTTGTGTATTTATAATTAAAAGCATTGTTTACAGGACGTCTAACATAGCGCTTTCTATCGGAATTTACCATATTTATTTTTGTTTCATCTGAAAATAATACTTTTTTCCATTCTCGTACCGTCCATATTACATATTTTTTAGCGAATAATAATCGCTTCCCTCGGTGTTGCTTGGTAAGAAGCGGTACCTTTCGAGAGATTCCTCCAAACAATGTAGCTTCCACTGATTTTCGGCGTATCAGTCTTGACGAGATGTTTCTCGGGTCATCAGGCGAAAAAACTTCATTTTGAATCTGGTTGGAGCCTTTACTTGGGTCTTTTTTAGCAACACGAACGATTAGGAAGAGGTGTTTCTTGGCTGAGCCTTTCTAATAACATTTTCAACAGTTCCATGTGTTTTATAATGATCAATTGCATTAAAAATTCTCTTAACAGAACAATTTAAATGCTCAGCTATTCTTCTGTACGCCCACTTATGATCTATATGTAAATTAACAATTATTTGCCTAGTTGACGCGACACCACTTTTATTTTTGCCCATTTTCAACAAAATAAAATTCAGATTAAATTTTGAATTAGCGCCAAATTAATAGAAAAAGCCGAGAAAGAAATGTTATTCTCCAATTTCAAAAAAAGAACGAGCTATGGATACTTTTTTAAAATGTTTCTAATTAGGTGTCCAAGCGGCCAGTAGGTAACAGAAAATAAACTCCTTCATGTGTAAGACTCATTTTGTAATTATAAGTAAGATATGTTTTATATTTTATGCATTTAATGAGTTTTTTATTTTAGTGGCCATATTATTGCATGATTATTAATCATTAAATGTGTATATTTTTTACGAACATTTGTACGTTGAAGTTATACTTTCTTTATTCATAAGAAGTGTTTTTAATTATATGACCACCACTATATATATATATATACACTGTATATATAATTACAGTCTTAATTTAAATGAAAAATTACAAAATTAGCAATATCAAATACGTAAGTAGGTATTCCAAGAAAAAAAGTCAGAGGGAAGCTAGCGAGCGGCCGTAGGTAAATTTTTCAACAACCTGTCGAGACAACATACTGTATATTTTTGGGTACTGTGTAGTGTCGTAATGACGTGCTACTTTGTCCCCGCCATAGATGTAGTATATTTATAGATTGGCTGTACGACAGAGAAAGATCATAGTAAGGCATATGTCAGAGCGAGATAAGGACTCATCACTAGTTTTTGAAAGCTAAGGCGCCGCGGGGCTATATGTCAATCATGACGAAAATAAATGGCGCTTATTTTCGTAAAATATATGGTTATACAGTATAATTTAGTGTTTGGTAGACGTATTACAATTGTGGTTACCTGTGCAGTGCCTTTTTGTAACTCATCCATAAAGAAAATCGACAAAATATCCATTTCTCGTGTAAGGCTGATTGAAATGTTTTACTCACAAACTAATTTTTTTTACAAAATTCATAAAAGTTGTATACAATGAATGTAAAAAATATCGTATTTAGACACATTCATTCTCCAAAAGTATACAAATTAAAAATATTTTTTTTTTAAATACGTGAATATTTGCTAATTTTATTCTAGATTTAAAAGAGATTGACATATGTCGATAACAGTCTTTTGAAAGGAGTGTGTGTGTGTTCCTTCAAGATAGTTTTTAATCTTAGTCATTTTTTAGATTTCCTCAAAATATTCATGTGCGACAATATGGCTAACAATGATTAAACAAAGGGAAATAGGTTCCCAAAATATTCAAAGATTTGCTGCATGCATTTTGAAAAATAATATTTTTATCATACGTAAAACGAATATAGCTGTGTTCTGGTTATTTTATTTAGTTATATGTGTCTTACATTATTGCATTCATACACTTTCATCGAAATGGGCATCGCTCAAAAGCATAGATTTCGTTAATACTAGCAATACCCGCAACTTCTCACGCGTTTATTATGCAATAATTTCTTCATATCTTAATTATTATTTTTACTCATAAGATTTCTAAAAGTATTGTTAAAAATTCATTTAACCTATCAATTGAACAATGACAAAAGCTTCCCGTGTACAAAATTTTATAAGAATCTGTCAAGTCGTTTTGAGTGAAATCTGGACATACAGTCAGGCAATTTTTTTGTACGAATTTTACGAATACATGATTTCCTGAGTATACGTGAGTATTCTTTATAAAGGACATCTATCGAGAAATTTAGAATAAAATTCTTGTACAGTTTATATAATAAAATAAAAAGATATTATAATGTAGGTTATATGAACTATGAATACTAGAAAATAAACCAAATTTATAAACACTTTAAGATTTAATAAATGTAATTAATGTACTAGAATTTTGAGTGATTTTTTAAATTTAGATTTTTATACTTGAACCGCTTTTTAGACAGTTTTTCAAAATCTGTAGTTCATTTTGGGCATGTAATTTTTTTTTTCAAAATCCTCTTATAGACGGATGTATGTTATGTATATATAGGATATATAAAGGATACTGATTACGAACATGTCTGCTTGTATGTCAAGATTTAACTCAAAAATGGCTTGACCGGTTTTTATGAAATTTTACACACGGGAAATTTATGCCATTCCTAAATTAATAGAATACAAAAGTTTTAATAATACATATGGAAATTTTAAAAAAATATTCCTATTTTGATGAAGTTTTGTTTGTACGCGGGAGTATAAGTCAATCCATAAATGTTGAGCAATAAAAATTGTTAATAATAGTTTTATTAATCTTAAAAATATATATTTCATTAATTCTCAACCGTTTCTTATAAAATTATGCACATAGGAATTATAAGTCGTTCTATAATTGACAGGCTATAAGAATCATTGATAACGTCTAGAAATCGTAAACAAAAAATATTTGTATTCATTCAAAACTGATTTTCGTGAAATGATAAGCTTATGAATCGTCAATAATAAGAGTGAAATACAATTATGGCATGAAAATAATTATTGCTTAATAAACGCGTGTGGGGCCGCGGGGCACCGCTAGTATTATATAGATTTGTAGTATGTATTATAAGAATTGCGAGTTTGTTGAATTAGGCGACATGAATACACCGATATGTGTATCGATATCGACTGTAAGGCCGAGTCAGTTCTTGGTGCAGCACTTTTACACGCACACTAACGTATTTTAATTTTCGGCTCGCCCATACCTAATCATTGCCGATCTATCTAAACTACATCTATGGTCCCCGCCAACGTCTGTCTCACATGTAGGACGGTCGCGGACGAACTTGTATGAGCCCTTGTTTATTTCATGTCCAATTATTTGAAGAAAAAAATCTATCTAATTAAGACATTCATATTTTGTAATGTGTATGTAGACTATTACTATGGGAATGCATGTAGTTTTTGCTTTGTTTGTCAAATTTTCTTTTACTTTTATTTGTTTAATTTTGCATGCTGCATTGGATATCTATACAGACACTGAAAACATAAAACTAGTGTTTCTGTGCGGTAAAGGATACTATCATGCAGTCGGCTCTCAAAGAGTTCAACTTGGCGTAATTATTGTACCTTTATATTATTATGTATTTTTATTAAATGATATGACATTAAAGCTTATTTTCGTAAAATATTTTCCAATTTATTTTGTCTCATTTGTAATTTATGCCCTTGTGTTAATTGGAGAACACGTTAAGCCAAAATTTTAGTTTTTATGTTACGAGTTACAATGGTAGAACCTGTACAAATTTCGAGTGCAGAAGCACCGCCGCTACGGCTCGCGTATTTCTGCCGCAAAGTAGCAGAGCTTGTGCTGCTGCGATCCAGTTTGAAGGGTGTGGATGGCGCAACACGCACTAGCACACGAGGTGTTCCAAGTCCTCAACAATAGAAATATTTTATTGACTGCACTCAAGACTACGGTCCTATTTGAAGTTGATTATATGACTACTTAACATCAGAGGAATATCATACGATATGCTAGTTCATTAAAAAAAAAAATTAGCACATATATGAGAAAGCTAACGGATTCAGTTCTCATTATACCGTCTTAAATTGATTCTAGATGGTTGCGGTTTAACGATTCGTCTCCTGTATGCTTGCCTTTTAAGGCTTAAAGTAAATGTGGACTTATCCTCAATTTCATGTTCATTTATATTATAAGAAGCCCGGTAAAGCTGTAAAAGCCGTTTGAGGCTTATGGCCCTTATGGCTAACTGTATAGTCAGATCGATAAAAATTGTATCAAACTGAATTTAATAATATTTTTACCATCGTCGCTCGAAAAAGAGCATTTTATTCATCGCTAACAGTGAATAAAACACTCTTTTACTCACAAGAGAATAAAAACTTTTAAACTGAGATGTGGCAGGTTCGGTGTGTCAAAATAATGAGACGCATACTAGATGGTGGTTACCTTTTAATAACTTAATACAGTACATGACTTACGAATACATGGTACATACGGATACATTTGTTAAGCGCAACGTCAGCACACTACAGTGTACTAATTTGCGATTCATTATTGAGACGTAATGAAACCGAGCTGTTTTTGAAGAGATTGATAACTGGCGATGAAAAGTGAATCACGTACGACAAGAACGTGTGAAAAAGGTCGTTGTCTAAGATCGGCCAGGCTACGCAGACTGTGGCTAAACCTGGGCTAATTCGAAATAGGGTGATGTGCTGTGTGTGCGTGTGTGGACTAGAAGGGCATTGTTCATTATGAGCTTTTACCGCCCGGCAAAACCATAACACTGCACATATAGTATACTGTAAATAAATGTAAATAAACTTTGAAAAAAATGTCTTGAGTTTTCATATAAAAATGCGAAGAAACTTTTCCCCGACCAATTATATATATCAAATTGATGTACTACATAATTGTAGACATTAAAAAGATCTACAAAAAAGTCAACGACAGTATATGTCTATCTTCTAAGTGACACCCACAATCGGCATTATTGTCTTTAAAATAACCTAGAGCGGGTGGTAGCAATCGATGCTGGATCGACGGTATTCTATAGTCCACGTGAACGAAGACTCGAGCAAAGCTAGTATGTTATAAAAAATTATTGTAATTATTTTTATTTGCCTTTAAGTATATTTATTAATCAAGAAAACTGATAACATGGTATATAATATATCTGACAATCTCTACCACGATTGTAAGTAATACCAGCGGTAAATGTAATGTAAAGTGTGCAGTAATTTTGGATTTGTATCTATAATAGTTAGTAAATAATTGTAAAAAACTGAATATTAACAAATAGTTAATTTATTACAGACACTGAAAACATCCGGTTCGTGTTCGCCGCTGTGAAAGACACAATCCTACAGTCCAACCTAAAAGAGTACAACCTCGTCTAAGAGATATCAACATGGTCCCTGACACAAATCTGTGATTGTGTAGAACACATAATTCAAACATCATCACTTCACGACAGAATGTGTATGTAAACTCACGAACTGAGATCGGATGGACAAACTTATTTCATTTTAAAATGTTTAATGAGAACGTAAGTAGGATTAAGTCATTTAACCCAAGAACTCTAGCATGAACACGGACGCCGTCACTGCGTCCGCGGACAATATTCATTCTCGATCCGGACGGATGGATCGCTTCACGGCGACTGGTTTTTTGACATGTTTTTTTATGATGAAGTTATTCACAATTTACGTATGTGTCTGTATCAGTGAATATTAAATTGTGCATTTTAAAAGTAATGGCGGGCCACAGAACAGCCACGCTGCTTTTAGTCATTGTTTTAGGATTTTTGTAAAGTTTGTTGCCATAATATCTTTCTACATTTATAGTATACATTTAATTATGTCCAGATGGATGGATTTGAACAAACTAGTCCAATGAACTAAACGCGTTTTACTACGTCATCCTTGTGGGTCGAGACGGGACATGATATACTGAAAGTGATGTATCGATCGCGATGCTTCCGTGTAACTATTATGTACGTACGTATTTATTTAAGTTATGGTTATAATATTGGTCTCGAGAGGTCACGGTCGGCCCAGCGCTTGAGTGAGGCGTGTTGAGAGACAGTCGTCCCGCTCGTCGGTCGCGTTCTAGCGCTATATACCTTGCCGACGTATCTACATACATATACTTGACATCAACGACTATCTCTCTATCGCTATTACAATACAATATATGTGATTACCGTTTGTTCTGTTAACGTGGAAATTTTTAAAACTTTATTATTATTGTATTAAAAAATAAAGATTTCGTTACTTTTGTACATTGGATTTTTTGTTACTTGAATATATGTTATTATTTAAGCTGTTTATATTTAAATATGGTGTTTTTCTACACGAATTGACTTCACGCAAAATGTTTTTACGTTAACTTAGGCTTTGTGTACGCAGCGGTCTGATGTATTTGGAAACTTCTAACGTTAACCGTATATGGGAATTCCATTCAGCTAGCGGTATGTCATGAATAGGAGGTTACTACATTAGTTGTTTAAGGACATTTTTGATGCATTTGATATATACTTTTTTTACTAGAAATTCAAGGAATACAGTAAAGCAAAATGTGAATTGTAAAAACCGACACCGAAGTTTTTTGCACGAAAGCTTTTATTTACTACATGAATGTAATATATTGTACATTTGGGTTTAAATGTGCTGAGTGAATTGAGCTGACAGTTCAGTGCCAAGTTTTGCTATTGGCATACATTATTATATTGTATTCGTATATCATTGTGTATCACGGAATAGAACCATGTACCTACATTTTTATTTTATTTTCCATATTTTAAAGTATTTTCTTATGCTATGCTTAATTTAGTGTGTTGCTTCGTGTTAATATTTAGTTCTCTTTTATGTACCCAGCAAGGAGTAAGGTTTCTGTTTGAAGGCTTATAACTTATTAACTTATTTGTTGTTGTGTCTATTATTTCTTTATTGTATAATAAGAGTTCAACTTTCCTATTTCATCGACTGCTACATGTGACAATTGACTCTGTCAATAGCAAAACTCTATGCTTTAATTAAGATACAGCTGTCCGAAGTGCTCAAAATAATGTGAAGTTGAAACTTAGCGCACAATATTGATTGAATCTTTCTATTGATGTTACCCACTGATGTGCAATCTCTGTGTATGCCTTGTACATAGAAAATGTTTCTTTTGTGCAATTGTACAGCAATATTGTGTATTGATTTAGGGCCCGACGTGGTTCGCTTATGTCCACGTGATATTGCGTCTCGGAGCGCTATGTACAACAAATTTATATCATATCTTTAATATATATTTTTTTAATTTATATTAAAGAAAGTAATCTTGACAAATTATCTAAAATCACCGTAAATATAATCTTTGTATTAGCTATTTGATGATCATAAGAGTTAATTTATGACACATTATTATCAAGACTGAAACAATTCATGATTCACTTAGCAATTATCATTAAATTAATTTAATTTTTATCTAAAATCATGTTAAGAAGAATGTAGTAATCAGTATTTTTACTATATTTCGGTTTAATTGAAAATTTATTAGTATGAAAGTAACCAAAATCGAAATATGTTTGAGCAATCGAAAAATTAAATTATATTATTATGAGATATTCAACTTCTACTGAATATTTATTTGTATTAAGTGATTTTTTGGCATTTGACGAAGACGCGTAACGCGCCGGTGCGCACACGTGGCCATTGGCGTAGCCGAGTGCCGAGTATTCGTATCTTCCTAACGAATGGACTGAAATTCGTGTACTGGCGTGTGGGTCTTACCTCTTTGTTTTATGGTTGGGCGAAGACTACCCAAAATATTGCTAAAACTATATTATAGTCTAACGTTGCTTTACCTTTTGCGTGAGAGTGTAAGAATTTTAGCTTAAGTTCCGACTGAAGATGGATGCGCGTGTATGAAATATTGTAAATTATGATTTCTCATAAAATATAATTTTTTTCAGCTATGTGAGTTGTTTTTTTTTGTCTTATCATATGACTTCGATATCCGGTAAACACCCACAAAAGCTACCTAGGCCCCTAACTACTACAGAAAAATACAGGTACTGTATAGAATGCTAACAAAAACCTTTGGTATTGTGTTTGTGCTTCTAAGTATCTAAATACCTATAATATATACTCATAGGTACCTATAAAGTAAAGATTACTAATAAAATAAAAGAGAAAAATAATACTAATTGTTATCCACTAACCTACAAAGAACCCGTACCTATAATAAATTCAGCTAGTGCGGCTGTTCCTATTTTGTAGTATGTATGGGAACATCCGTACGTACAGCTCAATAACATGGTAGGTACGTACCTATTACAATTTTTACAAAGCAGCCTAACGCTAGGACGTTAAAGTAAGTTATGTTTAATTATTTTGGATTAGAATATATTATAAAATACCTTTTTATATCTAAGCACGGTTAAATGTCTACACTGTGTCTGATAGTGAGCACAGTTCAATTCAATAAATGTATTTTCACGTTATCTTTGAAGAAATCCATGTTGTAGGAAGGGGGAACACACTGGCCGGAAGACAGTTCCACAGCTTTACAGCACGGCAAACAAGACGTAGCAAATTTCTTTGTTAGTGCCGAGATGGAGGTTACCATAATTCTGTGGCTCCGAAGCTCAGCACCTGTGGTTCTGTTATGAAAAGGGAGAAGAGGAAATTATGTTGAACAGCTCTTCAGAACACTCTCCATGAATACAGACGCGACGGTATAAGATGAGCGAGGCAATGTCCCTGCGCAGTTGAAGCGGCTCGATAAAATTAGTAACGTCTGCATCATTTATAATGTGGACAGTCCGTCACTGCAACCTGTCCAAGGCTTCGATGAGGTATTTTGCAGATTCGTCCCAAAAATGCGAACAGTATTCCATACATGAGCAAACTTGTGCCTTGTAAAGCGGATACAGCTGTTCAGGCGTGAAAAGCCGTCGCACCCAAGTCTCCGAGATGTGGCAGAGATTACCCTCCCGATGTAGTCTCTAGAGTTAAGGTCGCTACTAATATCCATACCTAGGATATAGAGGCCAGACCCTATCAATAGCTTTAGCTACGTTAAGACTAATAGCCAAGGCCTCGCCACGATTATCAATCGCCTCCTCCCAGCGGTGAAACAAGTATACTAGAAGATCACCCGTAGTTCGATTCTGGCGAAAGCCATATTGAAGACCGCTAAACAAAGGGTGATAACACCGAACAAGCTGGGTGTTGATCCGCTCTATGATTTTACACAACACTGAAGTTACGGCGATCGGGCGGTAATTTTTAAGGTACGAACGATCCCTCTCCTTGGGAATCGGTTGCAAATTAGCCTCCCTTCAAATCCGAGGCACGACCTCAGTGAGGTAGGATAACCGGTATAGGCGCGTTAATACTGGAGACAGCTTCACATTTTTTAAGAATTACCGCTGGAATGCCGTCCAGACCACTACCCTTTCGGACATCGAGCAATCGAAATTCTCTAAGCACGTCACAATGCCTAAACCGTATGTGAGACATATGACACCACAGTTGGGGCAAAACAGGTTCTCGTGCGTTGCGATTGTCGAGACGAGAGTTAGCCGCAAAGAGATTAGCAAGTACCTAGTGTCGCCTTCTCCTGCGACTCGTGGTAATGCAGGACGAAAGAAATTAGTGTACACGACTTTAACCAGACTCCAGTGATTCGACTATGACTTACGAGATCACCACCTATTCGCGCAATGTGCTAGGCATCCGCTTTAGGATAGGCCCTCTTGTGCAGGCTGTGTCGGCAGAGTTTAACAAATACACTTTATATTGATCCTTCTCATTGGACGTTTCATTTATACCAGAGAGTAGTATATTCTTTGATTTATACTAACCCAAAATCTCAGAGTGGCGCAGTAGTCCCCAAAATAGTCATAGAGGATTTTCAGCCTCTCGTAAGAGAGTATTATATTCCTTGATTTTCAGTGAAGAACCGCGGACATAGCAATATCGTAAACTTTAACATAGACAAATAAATATAGGCTACCAGTACCAATAATTTAGAGGTTTACTCGGAATTCCTCTAAATCTCCGACAAAATGAGAAAATCTCTAAGATCTACTCTGAATTGCTCGTATCGCCCTAGAAATAAAAGTAAATGTCTGCAGTAAAAGGGAAAAATCCAGAAAACAAAAATATTCACATAAACAATACACCGCGCTGGCAATGATGGCTTTGCCCAAGGCTGCGTAATAGGCAGGCCCACACAAGCCTACAAAGAGGAGACCGATATAATAGGAAACACTTGATAATGTATTCTGTCACAGGTTAAACCCTAAGGTATATTATGTGCTAGGCATTTTTGTTTTGTTTGCCGCTTGTTTGCAAAAGTTTAGGTTGGCAACACTGAAACTGTCAATCTGTGAACTCTGAGGTAACAGAGCAAAAATTTCTTGCGCCAACTCACTAACTCAAGGCAACATAGGTAGGGTAGATACTGCGCTGGTGCATTGAGGTAACTCAAATTTGCGCCATGACTGCATGGCGCAGTAAAATGGTACGCGAGGCAAGCAAGAACAAGTCTAATGTCTAGTCAACTGAGTTTGCGCAATTGCGCAGCGAAGCGCAGTGCTACCAATGTCTACATGTCTACTGAACACTCAACTTCAGTGTCCCCAGAAATGGGAGTTTTAAAAATATAGCTGGGGAATTTTTGGGAAAATGAAAATAATTGGGAAATTTTTGAGGAGGAAAATGGAGTTTTGGGATGTTGAAGTGACATGTTGTGGTTGTTATTTTTAATTCATTTACTTAGGTTTTTGACCCTATATTATGTAATATTTGTGGCGTTTTGCGTGATATAGTTTGGTTTTTGTGCATAACTGAAGTGGATTATAAATATAAGCTGAAAGCATTCATTCCGAGATCACACAAAAATTCCCTAGAAAGTTCTAACAAGGGAGCCACCATCTTGTTAGGATACTGAATCGTCATAACACTTGACAATATAATTCACTCGATAATGGCAGTAATGGTCTTCATTAAAGAGGACCGGTTGCCAAGTTAGGAAGAAGAAGAAGAAGAAGAGGAGGAAAATTTTGGCACCAAGAAATTTGTCTTTTAGAAGGCTATATGGTGGAGAATCAGGACTTTATTCTTCCCCGTTTTGGGGAATTTAGACTTTTGACATTAACAACTCTGGAATATAGTAATCTGTGATGTGACTATTTGGCAAAATTTTAAACAAATAAAAATGGTTTGTCCAGGTATTTTGCTTGTAGAAGTCAATGCAGAACTGATATTATAATCAACGTCATATTATTCGAGGGACTTCCTGTTATTATAGTTGGTGTTTGTTTCCGTAAACAAAATCAGGTGAGATTTGTATCCATAGATTTTATATAAATTAGATCCATTCTTGGGTTATAATTTACAAACGTTTGGCACACGTTAGAGGGAGGGAGCTGCCCGAACCCTCAGGTACTACTCCCATTACAAGATAATCCACCTGGTCTAAGATATTAGTAGGTAATTAAAGTTTCAAAGTCCAATTCGAAATTTTGTATTGATTTTAAATACAGAAAGGATGGGGGAAGCAATGTCTTATCTTATGATACCATTCCCATTGAAAAGTAAGGCCCCTGGTCAGAGTTATAGACTATGTATTCAGTGTTTCAAACACAAATTTAAGAAAAAGGCAGATGGAGCCTTCAGAATAACAAAATGTGGGACATACACTAATACTAATAAATATGATACACTTATCTTAATTCTAAATCCTAAATTATAACAAGACTTTATAGCTAATAAATTACTACCTACTTAAATTGAATTACATTATTTTCCTTTAAAAAGTATCATTTAAGTATATTTTTAATTTGGCTTGTACTTTTGTTTTCAAGCTTGTTGACTATATCTTTTGGTAATTAGTGTTCTAGAAATAATGCATCTCCAAACCCTCTCACTGTACTCGTTGTTTACATTTGGGAATATCAAAGTTTGGAAGATACACAAGATTATGTAAGGTTGCAGGTCTTGATATATTAAGTAAGTTCCACTCATCGCTTTTACTATGTTGAGATACAATTGCTAAATCCGCCTTATTGAACATTCTCAGAATTTACTATAATGAAACAGATTATAACAATTATTCTTGTTTGTATACTTAATCTATAATGGGCCATGATTTTCAATAATCTTATTTGTAAATTATATAATATATCCCTCAGGTTTTTTAAATATGTACATCCATAGCTAGCCAGTCCATACTTAATCACAGGTATGACATTACAGGAATCTAATATCAAATATTAATTTTAATTACTTAATTAAATTATTAATGTATTTAATTAATTTAATTTATTGTAGGAAACTTTCACCACCTCAAGGTGCAAGCATGAGTTTCAGGTATTGTTTAAGTGCATGCAGTTGTTCTCATGAGCTATGATCTTAGGGTGGCAGTTTATTTTTTTATAAGGTGATTATATAAACATTGTACACACACTTGAAATGAAGGGCCTAAGGACCTTTACATATCAATTTTCAACTAAACATAATAGGTCAGGGAAAAAGTTTCTTTGCATTTTTATATGAAAACTCAAGACTTTTTTTCAAAGCTTTTTACATTTATTTACAGTATATATGTGCCGTTTTGTTCGATTACTTTCTACCATTTTGTAGGTAGAGACATGATCCTGTTGCTGTAGAAACTTTGAGACTTCTGATCAAAAAAACGTGACAAATAGTTTTGGTAGTCCTCTCTTGATGTTAACCTTACAGAACCTAAAGAATTCTGAAGAGTCTGAAACAGGTGAAAATCTGAAGTGCAAGGTCAGGGCTATATGGTGGATGTACTAACACCTCTCAGCCAAACTCTCTTAATTTTTGCTGAGTGGCTAAAGTTGTGTGTGGTCTAGCGTTATCGTGATAAAAGACTAGTCTCTTCCTGTTGATCAATTCCAGCCGCTTTCTCTCAACTGCTTTCTTTAAACTCATCAGTTGTTGGCAGTAGAGATCCGTTTCGATGGTTTTGCCGGGCGGTAAAATCTCATAATGAACAATGCCCTTCCAGTCCCACCATACACACAGCATCACCTTATTTCGAGTTAGCCTAGGTTTAACCACAGTCTGTGAAGCCTGGCCGACCTTAGACCACGACCCTTTTCGCACGTTCTTGTCGTACGAGATTCACTTAAAATCGCACATTATCAATCTCTTCAAAAATGGATCGGTTTCATTATGTCTCAATAATTAATTGCAAATGAGTAAAACATGGTTCATTATGTTTCTTTCAGTGAGCTCGTGTGGCACCCAAATATTGAGCTTTGTGGTATAGCCAGTTTTCTTAAAATGGGTTAAACTGTTTTGTGATCAATTTCCAGTTCTTCAGCTACATCGTAACTATTAATATGCTGATCTTGCTCCACTTTTTAAAAAATGGCGTCCATTTTATTCCTAAGAGGACAAACAGAGCGAGGTGCATCTTTAACATCAAAATTTCTGGACTGAAAACGTTTGAACCAATTTTGTGCTACTCTTACTGACACTGCATTAGGTCCATACACATCACAAATTTTTTTCGCTGCTTGAGTTGCATTTTTGGCTTTTTTGTAATAATATTTTAAAATGTATCGAATTTTTTTATTAAATTTACTTATTTTTACAGAAAGAAAAACAAATGAAAAATAGCGGGAAACACCTTTTTTATTTTTAATGTTACCAATACCAGCCAGATACAAATAATACAGCCAAATAAATTTTATAACAAATTTATACCTACGCTATGCGAAAACACTTTTTCCCCGACCTAATATATATCTGCCATCTTGATTTTTTTATTATCAATGAATATTTCTTGCTTCTCCTTATGTCTTTTGTTATAACTTACTATACCTATCCCTAATGACTCCAGTGTCGTAAATATTTTAAATTTTTTCCTAAGACACTAAATTGCTCTCTATAATTTTACTTTGAAACCATATTGCTATCTCTTTCAGTGTTTGCAGATCGTTATTAAACAAATAAACTACAGTGTAAACTCTTTATAACGAAAGTCAAGGTACTGAGCATTTTTTATCGTTATATAGAGTTATCGTTATATGGAGTGAACAAAAAAACAACCAAATTAACAAGAATTTTTAATATGTATGTCTTAGATAGTAAATGCTTATAAATTATTGTTTACACATATAGTCTGATAACTTTGTCTGACGTTTTTTGCTATGCCAGTACTTGTTTTGTATTATTTTATGTATTGTATTCATATCTTCTTCTATGAAACTTTTTCGTCAACACTAATCGCTTTCCGTTTATTGGCCATGTTAACAGTTTCAAAGTAGGTTTACGACTGATAATACGATAGGTACCCAGTATGCTTGGTCGAAGACCATCACTTCCGAGAAAACAATGCGTCATACTGCACGTGTTCAAGGCAATTAAGGATAACAAAAGCTAGACCGACCTCGGATGTTTCGGAGCTTCAAAGTCTTTTGTTACCTGATAAGTTGATAACATAACATAAACAATAATACCGATAATAAATATTTACTGTCTAAAAATAAGAACACATTTCTTCGTAATAGAGAATGGCGTATCGCTATAAAGAGTGTTTCAATATGTCGGTTTTAACGCAAACAAACCAAATTGGGCTCACTTCAACGTTATAGGGAGTTTATCGTTATAAAGGATAACGTTATAAAGAGTTTACACTGATTTGGTAAAAAAATTTACTCTCCTTTTGGTTTCTTGGTAGTTAGGTTTTAAATAAAATTATCTTTCAATGCTTTAATTACACATATTATATTTATAAATTTCAGGAAAATATTTCATTGTAACCTAGCAACATTTTCGTAATTTTATTTTCAAATAACAAAATAAATCAGAAAATAATATCAAAATATGCTTTGTTATCTGAGGAAATGAAATTCCGTCTTCCTTTTTTTGTTTTTGTGAAGAATTTTTAGAATGAAATTGCATACAAGACGGCATATTCTTTTAAATATCTGGGCGACCGAGTTTTAATAGGTGTCTTACAAAAAAAAAAAAAAATACACCTGTCTATTACACCTGGAATGTAAAACATTATCTCAGTACAAAGTTTCATCCAAATCGTTGGAGCCGTTTATATATATATATATATATGTATATGTATATATATATATACAAGAATTGCTCACTTAATATAATAAGATAAAATACTAAAGCACACGGGGTGCTGATATTGCATTACATAACCTTTCAAAATTGACACAATTGAATACTAATATGGGACATTTTCGTGTTTTCACTGACTCCATCTGCCTTTTTCTTATGTCTGTGGTTTCAAAGACGAGATTTTGGTACTTGAACTTAGAATACCAGGGCCGTCTTTACCCGGAGGTGCAAGGGGTGCGAGGCACCCAAGCGCACAGTTCTAGGGGACGTAAGCCGACCGCCATAAGTCTTGATAGGTATCTACTAGCCTACTACAACAACAACCCTGACTAACAACATAGTCCACGCAAGCGGAGCCGCGAGCACAGCTAGTTAATTAAATAAAAATATAGGCACCAATAACAATATATCAAAGGTATCGTTTTAGTAAAGACACCGCATGTTGCTTTTGGTACGTGTCATACCGCTCGCGCTCGCAATGCGCAAGTCAATTTTATTCAGCTCTTTATTACTATTAAACTTAAATAGAAAAGTATATCTCTCTAATTACTCCCTGAATGTTGATACAGTTTTGCCATTTTTGTGGAAGTTCATTGAATTTATTATTTATTATTTTCAAAAATATAAAAAGTATGTAATAAGCCATAAAATAATAAAATATTCGATTGTGTCCAAAATTCTTCATAGTAACCAAAATATCAATAAAAAAGGACGTGTAAAAAAATTGGACAATGACTGTTGGCGCGTGTTAATTTTAAGGCATTAAATATTTCCCGCTAAAGGGGTTCCTGGATCCTGCGGCCATCGAGCGTCACTATTGGCTCGATTCCGTAGCATCTCCCCCCCGGAATTCGTGTATGGTAGATCGTGCCGTGAAATAACCCCTTTAACCTACTACCTCATAAAATACATGGATATTTTTAAATATATTAATATCGGGTTTCGATATGTAGCGACATCTCTCGCCACAACTGACGCATCAACGCATCGACACAACTACATAGCGACATCTATCGAGCCACATAAGACTCATCCTACTATCCTAAATCGCGCTATAGAAATTAACTCTATCGTTGAGTATATGTACAAGAACCCAACTACAACAGTCGGTCAAGTCCGGTGAAGCTGTAAAAGCCGCAGCGGCTCTGTTTTTGCATAGGGCCCCTAAGGCTAAAAGTGTAGTCAGTTCTAAAAAAAAAAAAAAAAAACAACAGTCGGGGCAGCTGCCCGCCAGACATAGCACCCGTCTGGCCGGAGGATCCTCCCTTTTCTATGGCGGATGAGGAACTTTACTCTCTGTTCCTCACCTCCGCTAAAGATATATCGAGAAAAAATAATCGATATATTGATAAATCGACTTTATTTAAAAAAAATCGTAAGTTAACTCAAAAATGATTACACAGTTTATAGTCCAGTATATTTAATAAACAAATAAAAAATAAAAAAAAATTTATATATATATGTATATAATAACACTTATGTGTTAGGTTATAGGTCTTACTAATTATTTAAAAAATTTAAATAATACAATTATGTATACCAATATTTTTCAGTAAGAGTTTTTAAAAATACTATTTGTTTTATATGTACGATTATGAGGCAATAAAAGATTGATTGTTTGTTTGTTTGTTCAGATGCTACAGATGTAGTAGAAGAAACTAAATATTTAACAGCTATTTCTGATAGCACAGGAGTAAAATGCCTACCTATCAATCCAAAATTTCAGGGAATTTGAAAACCTTGAAATATTTGGCTGATCTAAATACTGCTTTAATTCAGCAGGTATAAGGCTATGAGTTAAATATCAATTAATTAATACATTTACATTATTTTAAAATTTGTACAAGCATATAATTAATGTAACTAAGTAGAATCTAATGGGTGTGGTACGGTAACTTTATTTGATATGAGATTTCTTTCTTGGTAAGTTTTAATTGTCAGTAAATATTTACGTTAATCTATTATTTATTAAAAGTACCTCATTAGCCTAGTGGTCCTAAGTGCGACTGCTATTTTAGAGATCCTGGGTTCTATTCCCAGGTTGAGCAAAGTGTAAAATGTAAATATAATTTACGTAAATTACTAATTAAGGAAGTCCAATTTTTTAATAGTTTTTATTGACAACATGAAGACTCCAATTTATAAATCCAAATCAAAGAAAGTAACAAATTGCTGTGTTAATAATTTGTAAAACGTATGTAGATTACTACAGCTATAATTAAAGAAAGTGTTATGGAAGTTGGCACCCGTTAGATCTCCACTCTTTTATTGGTAACGTAGTTTTTACTTAACTTGGCTCCTGTTTCACATTTATGTTTTTGTTGGGATATGGTTTACAGGTTCGGTTGATACAGGAATTCTAACGGTGGCGTGTCTGCTTCGCAGTCAACTTACGACGTCTCTGCAAACGCCCCCGGTGGAATGGCGTTGAGACGCGCGCCCAGTCCCTTCCACGACGGGAGTATACCCGTCGGAGAAAACTGGTGCATTACACATGTAATTATCTCCTTTTTTTACTTTACCTGAAAAAACAATTACTATACTTGGGCCAATTTAATAGATCACATTTGAAATTTGAACGTTATTATGGTTCTTATGTCAAAGAGTATATACATATATATATACTTCTTTCTATAATCATTACTGACAAACACAAAAAAACTCTTCAGAGTGATGCCGACTATTGTAGTAAATAATTAAGGACATCGATATCGAAAGTTTAGTAATAAATATGATAAATAAAATAGTTAAAAAGTTCACATTTATATCCGACTGGCGGAACGTACACTTTTTGGGTCATTGTATCTATTATGCACAAAACTGGCTATAGTATTTTTAAAGATAAGTAGTTATTTGATATTTAATCTCAACAGGAGTATTTATAAAAATAATATCAAATCAATTTTAATATTATAATAGGGGCAAAATACAGTGTAAACTCTTTATAACGAAACTCAAGGGACTGAGCATTTTTTGTCGTTATAGAGAGTTATCGTTATATGGAGTGGAGTTTCAATATGTGGGTTTTAACGCAAACCAACCAAGTTGGGCTCACTTCAACGTTATAGGGAGTTTATCGTTATAAAGGATAACGTTATAAAGAGTTTACACTGTAATACAATTGCAAAAACAGCAATGTCGCCGCCTCGCATCACCTGCAGCTCTCGCGCTTTTTTAAATGTTAGGTATAGGTTGATAAATAATCGGCGATCCCAATATATCGGCCTACCGATTATGTCGGCCGATATATCATATCGGTATCATTAGATCCCTTTATTATTTTTTGTAATAGTCTTTAAAATATTCGTGTGTCTATAGGAAATAAACACATGGTAATTTTTTATTTAGTTTAATTGCCAAATCTCTTAAGTGAATCGAAATGAAAATTATCATCGTAATCGATGTCGTTACCAAAACTATTGTCACTGTTTTCTGTGACTGAACTGATTGCAGTTCAGACGTTTTTTTAAATTTAAATCATATAAATTAGAGACGTTTACTGATTCACTGCAGCTTGTATTTGCTTGGCTTTTTCTTGATTTATATTTAAAATTTCGTCTTATGCTCGTCGTTTCTGGGAAAACTTAAAATCAACAGAACCACTCAAAATATAACTATTATGGCTCGCGCTTGACTCACACAATGATAGTATAATAAAAATGCGCTCGCGATACTTGATCATTATTTTACTGTCAAATTATTTTAAAACTGTGATATCTCCTAAGATATTCATTGGCAAATAAAGGGCAATTTTGTTCAAAATTAAATGCTTGTGATGAATTGCGTATTTATTTCAATATGGATTAATACCATATATATAAAAACCCTTTCGCAAATAACTCATTATTTTAGGACAATTTTGTTACCATAGAAAAGGTTATATCGAGTAAACCTTAAAAGATAGAAATATGCGGTCGTGAACTTTTTTTTAGAACTTTTTAAGAGAAACAATTCCGTCACACACTATTGTTACATAACTTTAACCATTCACGCAGCGCACGCAGTAGAAACTCTCAAAAGGAATAAATTTCCTCCGCTCTTATTGGTCGTAGCGTGATGTTATATGCCTATAGCCTTCCTCGATAAATGGGCTATCCAACACTAAAGCATTTTTTCCATTCAAACAAGTAGATACTGAGATTAACGTGTTCAACCAAAAAACCAAACTTGAGCTTTATAATATTAGTATAGATTTCTAGTACTGAAATTGTGCCTCTTGGTTACAAGCATAGAATATGTAGTTATACTACATCTATGATTACAAGTTCAAAATTATCTTCATTTTTCCGAACATACATATTATTTTCCAAGGTAGAGTGCATCTCATGACAATTCCATTATAGCTTGTCCACCAGGTTAACCACTTTTTGACAGCTGCTTTAGAACGTAACTGTTCCAAATTTCGTAAAAGTTAACTTTAAAATGAGTTTAAAAATAAATATTCTAACTGCGTTATGTTCTTACATTATCTTAATTATGACTTCTTACAAACATTATAATACCGTAAATGTAACAGGTTTTCCATAAAAATGATAATTGTTAATCGTATTAAATTTAGTTACATTCTATCGCAACTAGTGGTGGGATCGAATGTATTCGCTGTAATAATTTTATACATGATATATAAATCAGTATCGGTAAATCGAATTCACTGAAATATCAATAAAATATTATAAATTAAACAGAATCTTTTTCAAAATAAATCAATGGCTATATTAAGGGGTTTTTATACGAAAATTAAAACAACCAGATGAATATTTGTACATATTTGTTTATTATTAGTCGTCTTCCGACATGGAACTTTCGTCTGAAGACTCGCCGTCTTCACCTAAATTTATTGTGATTGGTTCTTGCTCTATAATGGTGTCGAAGGCCACATCTCTTTCCCAATCCGATAATCCGATAATATTAGTCGTACAGTCCTTTCCACTACACTAGACCAATTTTCAGGCGTCACTTGATTACAAGAACCCTTTAGTAATTCAAACATCTTATTAGCTGTAAATGGCGGACCAGTGTTATTTCTGGCAACATATCCTTTGACTTGTGCCCATATCATTTCTATAGCATTATATTGGCAGTGGTATGGTGCAAGTCTGAGAACTGTAAGGCCATGTTCTGCTGCCATTTCGTCCGCCACGTATCTGGGTTTTTGTTTTTAAAATACTTATCAGCTCACACTTCAACATAGATTCGTCTATGCTTTCGCAATTATTGCGAAGCCAGTTTATATCTGACTTTTTATTGGCCTGCGTTTGCATTTTATCCAATTGGCGAGAGTGATACGGTGCGTTATCCATGACGATAACAGACGGTTCTTCTAGTGTCAACAGTAATTCTTGAAACCAACCTTCAAAGACTTCAGCATTCATTTCTTCGTGGTATTCGACTGTTATTTTTTCAATTTAACACGGAGGAATATATAATGTACTCAACTTGTCGTATTAAAAAAGGGAAAACAGCATACAGAAAAGTCACTAGCACGTAAGTACGGACCTTTCGTTGCGACTGTTGCTGAGTGTTAACCACAGAACACTATAACTCCTAGTGGAGAATGTTAACACTTCAGGTATCACAAGTTTTATTCTAAAAATATAGGGCACAAAAGAGGTTTATTGCCACGGAAGAATAAACTTTATCACCTTGGTATTAAGATACAAAATAAAAACTTTTTTATACAACAGTTATGACGTTCTGTGACTGTTAGGTTACTTTAGTCTCGGAAATTAAATTATTTCATTTAGTGGCCTCTGTACAAACAGTATGGAAATAATTTTGAATGATCAATTACGACAAATTACGTTTCCAGTTCGTACAGAAAAATCAATAGAGGGCGCTAAAATGAGAACTCAAAAAAAATTATGGATGTTGTAAATTACGTTATCAAACTACCAAATTGCATATTGTCATAAAAACTTCCTGAGAACTCGTAATAAAATAAAAATAATTATGTAGAGTGAGACAAACTTAGCTGGCCCGGTGCGAGAGATTGACATTTCAAAATGGCGTCGTGTGGCAAAAGTATGATGAACATTCAAAAAAAGTACGAATCTATAAATTTTATTTTTTATTAGTGATAAGGGTTTATTCCGTATAAATGTCGATAAATTATAAATACGATAAAATTAATTTATTTCATACAATAAATAAATTTGTTTTATTTACGAGTAATCTATGTTTTTTTGTAATCATAAAATTGTCTCTATTAGGTAGGGGCTCGTGATGAAGAAAAAATTAAATTCTTTGTACATTGAAGTGGATTATATTGATTCATGAGAATATTTTCATATATCCGAAACGGTTGGACCGATTTCGATGGGACTTTCACTGGTAGTTAGCTGAATTTATAGGAAGTAACTTAGGCTACCTTTATTTTACAAAAAGAATTAGGGTTCCGCACAATTAAAAAAACTGGTTATGATGATTCAATTCTGGTGCTCAAATGGCTTATGCTGAGTAAACTATAAGAGATATAGCAAATTAATGTACCACATAATTATAGGCACTAAAAAGACCTACAAAAAACTTAGGGAGAGTATACATCTATCGTCTAGGGAACACCCAAAATAAGCATTTTTGTCTTCAAAATAGTCGGGAGCGGGGGAGCAAGATTCGCGCGAGCATTCTGTAGTCCACGTGAGCGAAACCATGGGCACAGTTAGTTTAAAATATAAAATTGTATTAAATAATATTGTTTGAAGTATATATGTATAATATTGTATAGCTAGAGGAGTGAATAAAATACAAACTTTTATTATTATGTATTTTTATTAAAAAACAGTACTGTTATTATAAAAAAAATATCTATAGACTGTATTTTGGATATAAACAGAGACGCCTTATTCGTAGATTTAGAGATCGTATTGAGACGAGTATTTAGGATTCGAATAACACTTTCTGAAAATACACCTCAATAATAATATATCACCAGATGGAATGTGGTATATTTGAAAATAGTTCTGTAGTGGCATATCACAGAGAAAGTCATAGTGTTTTGACTGAACAGCCAAGATTAGTCCTATGAATGAAGTCTAATTAGAGAAAAATTCATGAACATATCTGCACTAAATAAACGGGACTTCTACCAAAAAATAAATAACATAAAACATAGTATTTAGAACTTTAGTGATACGTTAGAAACTGAATCGAGAAAGAGACGTACGTAATTGCTATCAAACCCTTTGTAAAAATAAATCTAATAAAATGTGTGTGTGTGTGTGTGTTATATGGAAGTTGGAATCAATCAGAGTGTTTATTTGTTTACAGTTAGGACTTTCTTTTTGACTAGCGATGAATTTATTTTTTAATTAATTTATACTGATTATATCATTTCCCTTTATTCCATTTAAAACAACCTATTATTTTTACAATTGTATTACGCTTATATACATAATTAGAATATAAACAACAGTCATGGGTTAAATGACCCTGGATTGCCTTTTTAAGTTAGCAATTTTTCCAGACTTTCTAGTGTTATATAGTATATCTATCTGGAAATTAAAAAAAATATTACAATTACCTACTGATAGAGAACAACTAATTTATTATTATAGATTATTCTAGCACATCAACGGCTTACCTATAACTAAAGCTACTTATTATCTTACATGGCAGCAAAAATAAAAGTTGTTAAAAATATAGCATAATATGCCACCTATTATTGATTATCATTGTTGTCTGCTATAAAAGTTCTTATATATTTATAAAGACTCACAACTACATATATTTATACGCAAGTTTCATTTAGGGATTACAATTTAAGTATACTACGTATTTATTGAAGTAAGTGTTCAAAGTAAAATAAATTATCTATTAGAAAAGTAGGAGTATATATATGCATAAACAGTTATAAAGAGAATATTATTCAGTATCGAGTCCATAATAATATTAATACTTAGACGACTAAAATACAAAGGGCTCCTTTGAATAGTTCTATGCTTCGAGTACAGGTCGTGACCTCTTGACTGAACCCGACCTTTTTTTATGTTGTAGAATATTTCAGGTATACAAAAATTAGTGTCTGCTCAAGTCGATACATCGACATCGAACCCACTTTTGTAGGAATGGTGATCAATGTATATAATGGAGTTGTTACAATCCCAGGGTATATTTCGATGCATGATAACGCGCCCTTAGGGCAACCTTGAACTAGAGCGGTTTAAGCTAGGGCGCCTCGTCTAGAACTTGTGACTCTCCGCCGCCCTCTAGTAAGGGTTTCTTCAAACTCCAAAAAATAACAATAATTGCAGTTTATTAACATGTATTGAAGACAAATCTATAATTGTAAATGTGCAACATAAACTAAATAATTATTAGCGTTCCGGCCGGATTGTGTGGAGGCGGCGTGGGGAGATCTGACATTTGAGTTCTACAATAAAATAATGATATTTCTTTATCGTTATAGGTTTAGCCTTATGGCCACAATCTCACCTGGTGTTATGTTACGATCTGCCCTAAGATGGTAATACGCTAAGCCTAGTGGAAGACTGGTTCTCACTCAAGTAAATAAGATGAAAATTCGAAAATACATAGTTTCAGGGCGACCATTATAAAATTTTCAAGTGCGGTGTATCAATAATAAGTAAGTCTATCGGCTTACTCAGTTATTCATCATATAAATTATAAAACGCAGTTGTCAGTTTTGATGTAAGTCGACTTGTAATACTATACCCTATACACTATGATACTACACACTATACTACATGACTATACACGCCTTGAACGGATATATATATTATACTTACAAATTATGTAATACACCTGCTTCATCGTACTCGACGAGCGGTATATGAAGGTTTCAGGTAGCACGTCATATGCTATAGGATCGGTCGAGCTGCTAGGATCTGTGCTGAACACAATCTCGGAAACCTATATAAAAAAAAAATGTATATACATGAAGTTTAGAGTATTTATAAATATTCTTTTATTCATGTCAATTTTATTTCGCCTATATATATTTATATTTATTTATTTAACATATATATATATATTTAACATAAATATGGGGTAAACACACCGTTTTTGTGCATAATATTTTATGATAGTTTTAAAATATCGAAATAAAACATTGACATTCTTTTTATGGAGGCAAATTCATGTCCTGGCAATACTAGCATAATGCTGCCGCCGCCATTTTGTTTGCTGACGGTTAACCCCTTAAGTATCAATTCGGCCAAACAGTCGAATGTTCTTAATTTCTTGACGAAGAATATAACCTCATTCTTCTATCCGGCCAGTATTTTGTACAGGCGACCAGCCGCGGAGCTCGAACAGGCGCAACTAACGCGAGCGCAACGAAGAGGTCGCTAGTGTGTAGTTCCCCACTCACGGCAACATCTCGCATAGACCGCGTTATTTGACAGTTGGACCAACTTAGCTACTTAGAATAGTGAAAAAGTGATATTATATTATATATCTTGACAGAAATGGTAAGTTTTTCTTTGTAAATCCTATCAATATATGTTTATGTGTTTATTCCTTTGAAATCGAAACTAGTTTTCCCTTATATTACTTGAATCTGTTTTTGACAATGATATTTGTTTTTGATAATAAAAAGTGAAAGATAAATAGAAAATGTAAATTTCTGATGAAAATGTTGAGAAACTATGATGTACAGAAGTATCTTGTGTCATTTTTACATCAATAAGAATTCTATATAAACAAACAAAAGATTTGTTTACATCATAAATAACCTAGTTTTGTTTTTGTTAGTAGAATGACGTAATACGTTGCGAAGAAAGATTGATGTACTTCGATGAGGTACTGTCGATAAAATTATCGATGTTTTAGATTGTACTCGTACAGGTTGGACATATTGTAATAATGAATAAAAGAATATTTATAAATACTCTAAACTTCATGTATATACATTATTTTTTATAGGATTCCGAGATTGTGTTCAGCACAGATCCTAGCAGCTCAACCGATCCTATAGCATATGACGTGCTACCTGAAACCTTGATATACCGCTCGTCGAGTACGATGAAGCAGGTGTATTACATAATTTGTAAGTATAATATATATATCCGTTCAAGGCGTGTATAGTCATGTAGTATAGTGTGTAGTATCATAGTGTATAGGGTATAGTATTAGAAGTCGACTTACATCAAAACTGACAACTGGGTTTTATAATTTATATGGTGAATAACTGAGTAAGCCGATAGACTTACTTATTATTGATACACCGCACTTGAAAATTTTATAATGGTCGCCCTGAAACTATGTATTTTCGAATTTTCATCTTATTTACTTGAGTGAGAACCAGTCTTCCACTAGGCTTAGCGTATTACCATCTTAGGGCAGATCGTAACATAACACCAGGTGAGATTGTGGCCATAAGGCTAAACCTATAACGATAAAGAAATATCATTATTTTATTGTAGAACTCAAATGTCAGATCTCCCCACGCCGCCTCCACACAATCCGGCCGGAACGCTAATAATTATTTAGTTTATGTTGCACATTTACAATTATAGATTTGTCTTCAATACATGTTAATAAACTACAATTATTGTTATTTTTTAGAGTTTGAAGAAACCCTTACTAGAGGGCGGCGGAGAGTCACAAGTGCTAGACGAGGCGCCCTAGCTTAAACCGCTCTAGTTCAAGGTTGCCCTAAGGGCGCGTTATCATGCATCGAAATATACCCTGGGATTGTAACAACTCCATTATATACATTGATCACCATTCCTACAAAAGTGGGTTCGATGTCGATGTATCGACTTGAGCAGACACTAATTTTTGTATACCTGTAATATTCTAAACATAAAAAAAGGTCGAGTTCAGTCAAGAGGTCACGACCTGTACTCGAAGCATAGAACTATTCAAAGGAGCCCTTTGTATTTTAGTCGTCTAAGTATTAATATTATTATGGTACTCGATATTGAATAATATTCTCTTTATAACTGTTTATGCATATATATACTCCTTCTTTTCTAATAGATAATTTATTTTACTTTGAACACTTACTTTAATAAATACGTAGTATACTTAAATTGTAATCCTTATATGAAACTTGCGTATCAGGGTCATTTAACCCATGACTGTTGTTTACATTCTAATTATGTATATAAGCGTAATACAATTGTAAAAATAATAGGTTGTTTTAAATGGAATAAAGGGAAATGATATAATCAGTATAAATTAATTAAAAAATAAATTCATCACTAGTCAAAAAGAAAGTCCTAACTGTAAACAAATAAACACTCTGATTGATTCCAACTTCCATATACACACACACACACACACACACACACACACATTTTATTAGATTTATTTTTACAAAGGGTTTGATAGCAATTACGTACGTCTCTTTCTCGATTCAGTTTCTAACATATCAATAAAGTTCTAAATACTATGTTTTATGTTATTTATTTTTTGGTAGAAGTTCCGTTTATTTAGTGCAGATATGTTCATGAATTTTTCTCTAATTAGACTTCATGCATAGGACAGTAATCTTGGCTGTTCAGTCAAAACACTATGACTTTCTCTGTGATATGCCACTACAGAACTATTTTCAAATATACCACATTCCATCTGGTGATATATTATTATTGAGGTGTATTTTCAGAAAGTGTTATTCGAATCCTAAATACTCGTCTCAATACGATCTTCCTTTAGTTTGTTCATTTTTTTTTTTCGATGCTGTATCCGTAGACTTTACCACTAAGCCATAACTGCTCTAATGGTAGCTAATGGAACATTGCTGTCTGAAGCGTCACTAGAACTTGACTATGGAACAAGAGTATACATAATACGTAAAACTATATTCAAATTCTGATAGTAATAGCACAGTTTCAACTTATTTCACTTTTAACTTATGTTTTTTTTAATTTATGTTTGTGTGATCATATTACCATGTAGATACTTTTGTTGTTATAACAATTATAATTAATTAAATGTCACGAAGTAATCAGTAATGCAAGTTCAAATTTGGGACCTATGACCCCTGCTGCCGTGCTAGTGATAAAGGATAGTGATATGAATATACCTTCAAAAATATTTAAAAGTAATTCTAAAAAAAAAACTTCTATTAATTATCAAATGAGTCTGATCTGATTTTGTAGACGGGAAGCATACGACATTTCATAATTGGTAGGCTATAAACAGCAATCGTAAAAAATAGTTCTCAATCTATTTTGATGAAATTTTGTACATGGGAAGTATATCGTTTCTCAATTGTGGGTTAGTTCCCAGTTTCCTAGGTCCAACCCTTAAAAGTAATAAGTATAAAATGAATACTAGTGAAATAGAAATGAAATATCTTCGAACAGATACAAATAATATGACAGTACAATGATTATAAATATGGAAATTATGTGCACCGATAACGTATTGCGCTGCCGTTAATCGATGCGGTTCCGCGTGATTAAACCGTTTATAGGTCTTGTCCCAATCCTATAAGAGGCAGCGATTAATTCGGAATTGTAAGTGGTGGTACAATTTATGTAGTACAAGCGATTATGTAATGTGTATTGATACGCCTCAGAATGATTGAATTGTCAATAAAATGAGTAAAATTGTAATACGGCAACATGTACTAGTTCTAAGTATTATATGGTTGAAAGGAAGTTTCAAAATGTACGAAAGACACTCTTATCATTCGCAATCTACGAATAAGGCGTCTCTGTTTATATCCAAAATACAGTCTATAGATATTTTTTTTATAATAACAGTACTGTTTTTTAATAAAAATACATAATAATAAAAGTTTGTATTTTATTCACTCCTCTAGCTATACAATATTATACATATATACTTCAAACAATATTATTTAATACAATTTTATATTTTAAACTAACTGTGCCCATGGTTTCGCTCACGTGGACTACAGAATGCTCGCGCGAATCTTGCTCCCCCGCTCCCGACTATTTTGAAGACAAAAATGCTTATTTTGGGTGTTCCCTAGACGATAGATGTATACTCTCCCTAAGTTTTTTGTAGGTCTTTTTAGTGCCTATAATTATGTGGTACATTAATTTGCTATATCTCTTATAGTTTACTCAGCATAAGCCATTTGAGCACCAGAATTGAATCATCATAACCAGTTTTTTTAATTGTGCGGAACCCTAATTCTTTTTGTAAAATAAAGGTAGCCTAAGTTACTTCCTATAAATTCAGCTAACTACCAGTGAAAGTCCCATCGAAATCGGTCCAACCGTTTCGGATATATGAAAATATTCTCATGAATCAATATAATCCACTTCAATGTACAAAGAATTTAATTTTTTCTTCATCACGAGCCCCTACCTAATAGAGACAATTTTATGATTACAAAAAAACATAGATTACTCGTAAATAAAACAAATTTATTTATTGTATGAAATAAATTAATTTTATCGTATTTATAATTTATCGACATTTATACGGAATAAACCCTTATCACTAATAAAAAATAAAATTTATAGATTCGTACTTTTTTTGAATGTTCATCATACTTTTGCCACACGACGCCATTTTGAAATGTCAATCTCTCGCACCGGGCCAGCTAAGTTTGTCTCACTCTACATAATTATTTTTATTTTATTACGAGTTCTCAGGAAGTTTTTATGACAATATGCAATTTGGTAGTTTGATAACGTAATTTACAACATCCAAATTTTTTTAGAGTTCTCATTTTAGCGCCCTCTATTGATTTTTCTGTACGAACTGGAAACGTAATTTGTCGTAATTGATCATTCAAAATTATTTCCATACAGTTTGTACAGAGGCCACTAAACGAAATAGTTTAATTTCCGAGACTAAAGTAACCTAACAGTCACAGAACGTCATAACTGTTGTATAAAAAAGTTTTTATTTTGTATCTTAATACCAAGGTGATAAAGTTTATTCTTCCGTGGCAATGAACCTCTTTTGTGCCCTATATTTTTAGAATAAAACTTGTGATACCTGAAGTGTTAACCACATATGTAAAAATAAACTATACACTTGAATAGGAATAGAAACCGCACCATTTCCAATTCGACAATAAAAAATCGTTAATCGATACTAATTAAAATATCAATAATCGAATTAATAATGGGATTGTCACGTTGCTGCAATCACTATTTCCATCTTTCAATAAATGTCAAAAAGTGGTTAACCTGGTGGACAAGGTATAAACCCAAACTCTGCTAGTTTACGTTGTTTTATTACGGAGTTCCGGTGCCTTTTTCTAAAACAAAGGTGGGAAAACAAGCATAGAGCCCGCCTGATTGTTAGCCTATGGTGCATGTAATAAATACCATAGGTATTATTAGCGCGTTGCGGTACCTTGAATCCCCTTACCTGAAAGAGCTCTGGAAATCCTACTCACCGCAGGAACACAACACTAGGTTATTTTGCTGTGATCTTCTGTAGGGTGGACATACTCCACCAGTCGGAATACCCCAAGTAGAGAGACATCTCCAAAGAAAGTTATCTCTGGCCTACCTTTCTTTACCTTCCACATTCGTTCTGTTTGTCTTTAAAGAGTTCCGTTGTGCATCCGCAATCGAAGTTAGTTCAGAAAGCCCTCAGTTAGGCACCTACCTAGTCTTGGATTATCATAAACCTACTAATATATCAATCACTATACATTTCCTATTCGACTTTAAAAAATTTCTTGGTGTTTTTTTGAAATCCAAGGTCCAATGCTAATGGAATTAAAATGGAAACCACTTAAAAGTATACCCTTTCCAACAAACAAAGAATATAAATGAAGGAGTTCTTCTACAAACATTTAAAAAATAAAACCGAATTGATAACCTCCTTGTTTTGAAGTTTGTTAAAATAGTATATTACCCACCGAGGGAGAAAAGTAGAACATTCACGTCCGCGCGTATGGTTGTCACCCGAGCCGAAGGCGAGGGTGACAATCGCTGGTGGGGATGTCCTACTTTTCTTTCTAGGTGCGTTTACAATTTTTTTCTCCTCCGGGGTGAAAAGTTTATATATAAACACGCAGTTGCTAGGTTACCGGGAGATAAAGTAAAGTACGCGCATGCGAACATTTGCCATCTCACCGGGAGAGAATCGGGTACTTTTCTCCCGCGTGGCAGGGACTAAAAGTGAACTTTTCATCCCGGAGGAGAAAAAATTATATTAATTAGTTAAATAATTTCACTGAAAATCTCATTCGAGAGGTCAGAAACCGAAAAATTCATTATTAACTAAATTATACTGACTACAAAAGTGACTAATTCTAAAATATGTGCAAAACGATCTTCGTGTAACTCAAATTCTTTACTTCTTGCTTTTTTCATTAATTTCGTGCACCGATATTCTACGTTTTTAAAGACCATGACCACAATAATATTTCTTCCCTGACTCCGAAAGCGACGACATTTTTCTTCAACTGCCAATAAACAACTGCGCTTCTTGCGTGATGTTCCGCTACCAGATCGGGACGCAGTGTAGTGACGTTTCGCTAAGCGGAACGTGTAGCGGTTTCGCTTTATTTATTTCGCTGCGGAGGTGTGCTTAAGGCCAGAGAGGTCACGCAAACCGCTTATCCGAGAAGACCTTACCAAAGCGGCCCTGACCTCCTCCATTATTTTATTACCTTTGTATTATTTTCATAATTTTTTTTTCTACCAATGGTTGTTTATTGAATGTTGTTTTACAATGAACTTTTATTGTCTCATGTAATATTGTTCTGTTTGTTTCAGATTAATGTTGTTAAATTCAGTTACATGTGGACAATAAACAATTATAGCTTTTGCAGAGAAGAAATGGGTGAAGTGTTAAAATCATCGAGTTTTTCAACAGATGCTAGTCATAAGTTAAAATGGTGTCTTAGGGCTAATCCTAAAGGCCTCGATGAAGAAAGCAAAGACTTTTTATCATTATATCTATTATTAATGTCATGTAATAAATCAGAAGAAGTACATGCAAAATTCAAATTCTCAATATTAAACGCAAAACAGGAAAAAACGAAATCAATGGAATCACAAAAGGCATACAAATTCGTGCCAGGCAAAGATTGGGGTTTCAAAAAATTTATAAGGAGGTATGTGTCCAATTTTTTAACTTTATTTTTTTTATTTTGGATAATATGAAGAATCTTTGAGACACTAATTTGAATATTTCACTATTTTATGGCCTATTTCATGTGTTTTTAAAAAAAGCAGACATTATTTTTATGATGATGTAATCACCGTCATAAATATTTAATGACTTGAGCTTTTTCTTTATGTTAATGTTATCTGTCGATTGTCATACTCTGTGCTGGTGGTCATACCGCAGTGTGTGTACCTAGTTACATTTTTCGTAGCTTTTGACCCTTGCGTTTGTTACACGAGTGGTAAGTAATTTTTGAAATTAACGCGATATTCGTAACTTCTAAAGGTATTGAGTTTACCTTACTTTTTTTCAATAACCTATCAATGGATCGTTTTTCGTATCTACATTATTTATATATCCATATCCCATATCTTGAATAGATAAGAGGGAAGCCGATATCTTTCTTAAGTTAAAGACAGTACTCATTACGAATATGTACTAATCGGGAATAGTAAACTCAGATATGTTATTGAAAACGGCCGTAAGTACATCAGGCTTATTAGATTCACGGTTCAGTTTTGATTTTTATGTGAGAACAAACCCTGTTTTATTTGTATAAAATTATTCCTTACTAGCTGAGCCCACCGCTCCGCTAGCATGGACTACAGCATGACATCGGAATTTTGGTAACACGACGATCATGCGCCGGTTATTTTAAAGATAATAATGCTTATTATCTTACTTGTGCTGAACCCTAATTCTTTTTGGAAAATAAAAGTAGCTAAGTTACTTCTTATAACATCAACTATTTGCCAATGAAATCCCGTCAAAATCGGCACAAACATTTTCGAGATTAGCTGCCAGACAGCCAGACAAAAATTTAAAAAAAATGTTTTTTTTTGTTATAAGTATCGTATATACTTGCATATTATGTACTTATTTAGTAAAAAGTTGTTATTTTGACATTAGAAACAGACTTTTCAATTTTATTTATTGGTATTTATAGATTGTCGGTAAGTAATTCATAAATTTTATATGAGGTCGGTCTAAACTCTAAACAATACCTTGGCTGCCTTCCTGGTATACTTATGAAGCCTCGTTGGATTTTCATGACAATGTATTTATATCTATTTAATCTTTATTTATTTTTATTCCGAGTTCTATAATAACCTACACATGACACTTTTTTATGTGACTTTAAAAACTGAAAGTGAATTGTAGTAAAACATACTATACAAATTCTGCATTAATAGCACAACATACTATAACACAGATTTGAGAAAAACAGATTAAGGCTTTTTGGGCGAGGCTTTTAAGACTTTTGATTAAGGTTATGCTAAAATGCCATTTCGAAAATCTGAACGGTAACTGAGCTACCTACATGATTATTTAATCGGCAAGACGATGAACCAAAACCAAAATTAAATTATTTTTGGTAAATTAATAGCTTCTAAAATTTTCTGCCTACCCTGTTTAAAAACTCTGAGCTCGCCGATGCTACCAATTATTTTTGTGAATGTGGCTGAACAATTACGGAAGCCTCGGTGCGCGAGTCCCACTCGCGCTTGGCCTGTTTTTTTATCTGTCTGTCTGTTTCTTCCGGGTAATCTCCGAAACGGTTGGACCGATTTTGACGAAACTTCCCTGGTAGATAGCTGATGTTATAAGGGGTAACTTTTATTTTAGAAAAAAAATAGGGTTCCGAGCAATAAAGAAAAAAACTGTTCATGGTGAATCAATTCGGACGCTGAGTAAACCATAAAATATAATTATATCAAATGAAATGTAAAACATAATAGCATATATTAAAAATACCTACAAAAAAGTTACCGAGAGTATAATTATGTCTATCTTCTAAGGATCACCCGCGATAAGCATTTTTATCTTTAAAATAACCGGGAGAGGGGGCCAGATCGACAGCATTCTGAAGTTCACGCGAGCGCAACCGCGGGCACAGCTAGTCTATCTATAAAAATATGTATTTACTCAAAATATAACGACAACAAAGAATTAAAAAATATATTATTCAAAACTCATGAATGAAACGTTTACTTTTCTATTGTAAAATGAACTTATTAACTAGTTGTGCCCGCGGTTACGTACGCGTTGGTTACGCAGTAATTTCTTCGGTGCCGTGCTTTTCTCGGGGCTATCGGATCCGGTCACCGACAATCCGGTCTTTGTAAAAAAATATTTTTCCTCACTTTTTCAGCGACTTTTTACTAGATGTAGCAAACGGCCTCTTACCCGAAGACAAGTTAACGATATTGTGTGAAGTGTCCTTGGTCGCAGACAGCACGAACATCACCGGGCAGAGCAACGTGGTTCAATTCGAAGTGCCTGAGTGCAGGCTATCGGACGAACTAGGAGCTCTGTTGGACAACGAAATGTTTTCCGACGTTACATTAGCAGTCGATGGCAGGGAAATTCAGGCACATAAAGCTATATTAGCAGGTAAATATTACCGTAATCTGTTGTGTGATTTTTGCTTAATACTGTATAATTAACAAAAACATCTAAAAACTTAATATAAATAAGTACTACACCAAAATTAAAAAAAAAAACCTATTCCTTAAAGTGACGAGTGCGTTTACTAAGCAGCAACTCGAAAAATGTAATTGCCATGCATCAGAAAAATTGTTCATTAGTCAATTCCGTCGACAGTAGATATTCTCATTTTTGCTATCCATTGCGTGCAGATGTGTGATAGCACTTGTGTCATATGTCAGCATGGTGCTTTTTTATTTTGATTAATTTTCTCCCAGGGTTTGCATGAGAATCGAAATAGATAAGTAAATATATTCTCAAAGTTTGAAGTGGTACTGAATAATTAATTTTTAATTCCAGAAAAAATTTGAACCTTGGCAGACTTCAACCCTAGAGTAGTAGTTGTTCCTTAGATTTCGATCCAGTCTATAAAATAATAATTAGCAAACATACGTTTTTTTAATGAAAATATGTCTTATTAAGTACTACGTGATCAGAAATGATTTCCTTTTGTTGTGACCATTATCGTCTTTTTTAAACAATAGTTTATAGATTAAGATAAATTTATACTATAATGACGTTTATTAAATTAAGTTTCTTTTTATATTTTTATTTAGCGCGAAGTCCAGTGTTTGCAGCGATGTTCGAACATGAAATGGAAGAAAGAAAACAAAACAGAGTGGACATAACAGACGTAAACCATGAAGTAATGCGAGAATTGTTGCGTTTTATATACACTGGTCGAGTGCCGAACCTACACAAGATGGCAGATGTTTTATTACCTGCCGCTGACAAAGTAATACTGATTATTGTCCTAAGCAGAATATTTATATAGTCCGAATCGTATTTATAACGCCGAAACGAATCGTAATAATTGAGACAAACGATCAGTCCGTTTTGCTTACGCTCGGTTTTGATCAATACAGTTCTGTAGTGAGTGTATGATTGTAGAATTAATATGATTCGGCTTTATATTCGTTTAATCGTTAATAGTCTCTCTTTTATTTTGAAACATCTTTTGGAAAAAAGATTATAATATAAATGAGCGTTCACTTGCTCATCACAGGTTCACTATATTATTTTGTTTCACGTTTGGTCTTATATCATTAGTTCATCGAAGTTTAGCATAGATTGATAAAGTTAAATCTCTGATAACAAGATGACCATGAAGCAAGTAACAGATAAATATGTCTGGTAACGTTGAAAGAAAATTGATAGCTTATTACGGTTAGTACTACGTTTGTTTGTTTGGTTAACCAGCTGCTCATACAATAAAATGACATTTTAATCTATTACAATTATATTTTAATGTACCTGACCCTCGCAACTTCGTCTGCGACACATAATGTGAGCTCGCAAAAGGAATAAATTTCTCCGTTTTTGTAACATTTTTGATTGATGCTCCGCTACTATTGGTCGTAGCGCGATATTATATAGCCTATGGCCTTCCTCTATAAATGTGCTATCTAACACTAAAATAATTTTTCCATTCGAACCAGTAGTTCCTGAGAGTAGCGCGTTCAACCAAGCTTTATAATACTAGATAGATTATATAAGTATTGTGAGAGTATAAATAATTAATATTTATAAAATTATATGTTAAAATCATAACAATTATTATTATAGATACTATTTGAATTGTTTCTTTTCAGTACGTCGTAACACTTATAATATAACATGGAAGTCATTATATTGAAATTACATAAATTGTCTAAATACTATTTTTGATTTCGATACAATTATCGAATCAAATACAAATTTAAAATGTTTATATTGATGTGAGTGACGGGTTTGATATCTGTTATTTATAGTATGCGCTGGAACGATTAAAAGTGATGTGCGAAGAGGCGTTGTGCTTAAGTTTATCTGTGGAAACGGCGGCGGACACACTGATCCTGGCGGATCTGCATTCTGCGGATCAGCTCAAGACACGAACCATCGATTTTATAAACACGTAAGTCTTATTTAATTACTATAAGCGCTATTTATATATAATTCTTGACGATTTAACTTTCTCATTCTAATGCTATGAAAAGTAATAAACATATTTGAAATAACGTAACAATCATATTTGGTAAAAAAGTACACTTACCTATGTCGATACTACTCATTTAGAGCCCTATGCTCTCACCAAGACAGAAAATTTCTCATAGAATTAAGTGATAAGAAGTATTTTATTAAACTATAGTTGTACAAGTTCATGCCCAACCATCCTATGTGACAGACGTTGGCGGGGACGAGATAGCACGTCATTACGTCACTACACTACACATTACATTAAAGTAACAGTATGATAAATCGGCACTTGGCAGTGTTCTTGAAATAATTATTTACCTACAGCCGCTCGGTAGATAGATAAACACGCACTAGGGCTGCCCTCTGTCTGTGTGTCGTGGGTTACCTACTTACGTATTTTATAATGTTATATCCCATCAAAACGATAAATTGAAGAAAAAAATGCCAAGTCTTGCAACGCAGTTCTTTCACTACAAAAAGTTTTGTGATCTCATGTAAAACCAAATCAGTTATTACCTGACTGCGAAAACGGAGGGTTATGTTTTTCGAGCCTATATAATATGGTCGGGGAAAAAGTGTCTTCGCATTTTTATATGAAAACTCAAGACATTTTTTTCAAAGTTTATTTACAGTATATATGTACCATTTTGTTCGATGACTTTCTGCTATTTTGTATATAGAGACATGATCCCGTTGCTGTAGAAACTTTGAGACTTCTGATAAAAAAATGCGACAAATAGTTTTGGCAGTCCTCTTTTGATGTTAACCTTACAGAACCTGTTGGCGACAGAACTGTTATTTTTGTGTCTTGTGTTAGGATTATTATGTTATATTATTGTGTGTATGTGTTATGTACTATGTGTTATTATAAAATAGATTGATATGGATGATATTATAGAGAAATGTTAGCGACTACGCTACATTATAAGTTGCATGTTATGTATTAAGTTGTATATAAATGCTTATGTATTGTGTGTCACATATATGGAAATAGAATTATTATAGAATATATAAATGCACAGAATAAGTCAATAGAGTAAGAACATCCAATGTTATAGGAACTTTACGAACAGAAAGCGGTGATGCCGTAAATTGCATTGTTTTTGGCTTATGTACGGAATATATACTTGATGTATATAATATGTGAATGTGTAATGGATAGGTAATACGACAAGGAATATTTTAACATATAACATGTATACACAAGATATATAATAAAAGAAATATAGAGCAATTAACAGGGCGACCAAAGTGAAAACTAAAATTAAAACACGAAATAAAGCAGGGCTCTCTTTACGGTCACTCTCCGAACTACTTAAGCTCGAAGAGGCGCCGTATGGGGCACGGCGCAATTCAACGAGAACAAGTAACTACGAGTAACAACAAGAAGAAAGCTTTGGTCGTCCTGCAAGCAATATTGAAGAATTCGACTTTTATTGAAGACCCGGCACCTCAAGCGGTCGTGCATTATTGCACCCCCGGATCCCCTCACTAACATCACGTCCCACTGGCATCCGTACGGCGTCTACGAGACGGGCATCCGGCGCAACAAAACGCCCGTCCAAACCGGGAAGCGTCACCCCCCTTACGCAGAGGGGAAGTGACGCGTACCCAACAGAACCTAAAGAATTCTAAAGAGACCGAAACAGGTGAAAATCTGATGGTGCAAGGTCAGGGCTATATGGTGGATGTCCTAACACCTCCCAGCCAAACTCTCTTAATTTTTGCTGAGTGGCTAAAGATGTGTGTGGTCTAGCGTTATCGTGATGATCCTACTCTCTTTCTGTTGACCAATTCCGGCCGTTTTCTCTCAACTGCTTCCTTTAATCTCATTAGTTGTTGGTAGTAGAGATCCGAATCGATGGTTTTGCCGGGCGGTAAAAGCTCATAATGAACAATGTCCTTCCAGATCCACCATATACACAGCATCACCTTATTTCGAGTTAGCCCAGGTTTAGCCACAGTCTGTGAAGCCTGGCCGACTTTAGACCTCGACCTTTTTCGCACGTTCTTGTCGTACGTGTTCCGCTTTTCATCGCCAGTTATCAATCTCTTCATAAACGGCTAGATTTCATTACGTTTCAATAATGAGTCGCGAATAAGTACACGGTTCATTAGGTTTCTTTCAGTGAGCTCGTTTGGCACCCAAATATCGAGCTTTTTGGTATACCCAGCTTTCTTAACTTCTTCACTTTTTCAAAGATGGCGTCCATTTTATTCGTTACAGGGCGACCAGAACGAGGTGCATCTTTAACAACATAATTTCCGGACTGAAAACGTTTGAACAAACTTTGTGCTACTCTTACTGACACTGCATTAGGTCCATACATATCACAAATTTTTTTCGCTGCTTGAGTTGCATTTTTGGCTTTTTTGTAATAATATTTTAAAATGTATCGAATTTCTTCATTAGATTCACTCATTTTTACAGAAAAAAAAAAAACAAATGAAAAATAGCGGGAAACAACTTTTTTTCGTTTAATTTTTTCTTTTTAATGTAACCTTTTTACTGATACCAAAACCAGCCAGATACAAATAGTACAGCTTAAGAATTTTTATGACAAGTTTATACCTACGTTATGCAAAAAGACTTTTTCCGCGGCCTAATATATATGTATGCATGTATGTCTATTTCTTTGGCACGCTCAGTAAATTAAATGACTTGATGGAATTTAGCATACGAGATGTCGTTAGATTTGTCTTAATTGTGGGAGTGACATAAGTATAATATTTAAGTAAGACGTCTAAGAAAATAAAAAGCAAACATAGGTTTTTTTTTTCATTCTTGTGTTTTTATTGCATTCGGGTTTTTATCATCTTTACTATCGTTCGCACTAGGTATGGACTGTGGATATAGAAAAAATATCGACAGCTATCACATCTCTAATTCATGGACGAATCTATTGTCTTATAGAAAGTATCGTTACGACTGCGATCATTCATCCATTGCGCCATTAGTTCAACTTACTCATTAACCGATTTCTACTAAGCAAGCAATGGTTACTGTTTATATTGAAAAAAATTGACTTTATATACCATTTCCATTTCTTTATTTTTTCGATGACAGCTCCTGTGAAAACTTGAACGAGTGTCTTTTTTACATCATGTATGCATTATTTTATAAAATATGACGTTTACACACGTACAAGGTTATACCAGAGTCGGAGAAACTGATAGGGATGGAGCTATAACGATAAACGCAACACGATAACAGACCCGATATTTTTTTTAACAAAATGTAAGAAACTAAACTACTTCCGGACACTTTTGAGCAAATTTATTAACTAATATTATATTTCATTAAAAGATGTTACACGTATTAATTCTTAATTGATAGGGCCGGGCCAACTTCTTCAAAATTTTCGAAGCTGTTGTAAAATAAGTAGGTCGGTAGGTACTCGACAATGAAACGGAATAATTATAACGACAGGTAATCTTTATTTATTTATTTTATTCAAAATCTGATGAATCGTCATTACTTATTTCATATCGATATTCATTCAGATTGATATCATCACTTATTTGGTCACAACACTACAACTATCAAATTAGAACTGTCATCGAGAAAATAAAGAAATGGAAATAGTATAGTTATAAATTACGTACTCGACACTATTGTGTACTTTTGTGCTCCTACGTCACGCAATAGCAAACGTTTCCCTTTCCCGCTACATAACCCGCCAACGTCTGTCGGGTACAGGGCGGTCGCGCACATACTCATAAGACTATAGGTATAGTTTGAATAGTTAATTATATTATTGTTACAGAAATCACGCATCAAACGTGATGGACACGGCTGGATGGAAGAACATGATCTCCTCGCATCCGCATCTAATTGCGGAGGCGTTCCGAGCGCTCGCCACGCAGCAGCAACAGATACCACCGAACTGTATACGACGAGTAAACAGTTTGTCTCTTTATTCATCACTTCCTGTGCCCCGCGGTTTGGGGGCGTTAAAGTATTACGTAAAATACTCTTATTGTGTCAATTTTTTTCTTACTTTTGCAGACAAAGGCAACGGGGTAATTTTATAAATCTTAAGTAAGATGAAAATTTATAATATAATTGTTTTTTTTTTTTTTTCAAAACAACTTTTATTATTATATACTACCGTTCAAAAGTTTAGAAATAGTCAGAAAAACCAGATTAACGCACTGAAATGTTAATCAAACCTCAGAGTAATATTTAGTTAGCTAAAATATGCTTTGATGAATGCTTAGGGTTATTGTATTGTTGGAAAACAAAACTTCGGCCAATTAGATTCACTCCTGAAGGAATTCAATTTCAGTTGATTGTAATCATATGGGAAAGCAGTTTATTACCAAAGCATCCCCAAAGCATTACGCTACCACCCCCGTGCTTAAAAGTCTGCACGGTGCCCGCTTCTGAAGCCTTTTGATTGGCGCTTTTTTTTTTTTAGAACTGACTACACTGTTAGCCTTAGGGGCCCTATCGTCAAACAGAGCCGCTGCGGCTTTTACAGCTTCACCGGACTTGGGGGCGAGCGCTTAGGGCACTCAGCCGCGAAAGTTTGTGACGACCCGCACGAGGGTGCCAGAGTGGCCGAACCTCGGCTCGGGCGGTCGTCGCGAATGCGACAAAGTCGCGATCTAACTAATTCCCTAATCTTAGGAGAATTCGAGCTAACTAATATATACCCATATGCACGTTCCCCTCCTCCTGGGAGGAAGGAGTGGACCATGCGTATGTGTATTTGTTAATCGGAATGGTTTTTCTACACTAACTAGCGCATTAGTCTAACTAGCGCAAAAAAAGAAAAGAAAAGGTCCCTTACAGAACCTATGTACCTGTGTGGTGTGCACGTGTGTGTGTTCATACGTGTGTAATGTTGTGTGTGGGTAACTAAGTGTTGCACGTATAGTGTCACTTTGTATCGCGCGGGCGGCTGCCTGACCCAAGGGCTTCACACCGAGGAACGGACCTAGGCTTGGGTTGCCGCTAGAGAGGGTGGACGTGACGGGTGTGCGGGAGCGAAGTTGACCGCCCGTCCTCTGCGGAGAGAACGGTGGTTACGCGGGCGTGGGCGGTGGCACGCTCTGTTTGGAGAGACGGTGTCGGCGTAGAACGCGTTAGCTTTTTCGGTTTGGTCGGGCGGGTCAGTGAATATATTACGCGGCCGGCGTTTTCTCCGGCAGGCGTTGGGGTCGGGAACATAAGAAGCTGCCGCTTTTATTAAGGGGTTCGCGTGGTTCGACGCGGTGTCGAAATACGAGCGAGAAAGGTGTTTGGCGTATGCATGTATCGAGGGAAGGTCCATATCTCTATGGAGATCCTCCATACGAACAAACCAGGGGGCACCGGTAAGGCGGTGAAGAAACTTGTTCTGGATGGCTTGTAAGCGTTCCCAGTTATAACTTGGCATATGTGCGAACGCAACGCAGCTATATGTCATGATCGGACGGATACACATCTTGTAGAGCGTAAGCTTGTGTCTCGTGGACATTTTGCTTGCAGCACATAACAGAGGATGCAGTCGGGCGAGGGTCCAGGAAGCCCTTTTCCTAACCAGATTGATGTGGCGTATAAAGGAGAGTCTACTGTCTAGGGTTACACCTAGATATTTGGTCGCCTTTTCCCAGGGGATCGGATTACCGAAGAGTTCAAGGGGATTGTCCTTGAGTTTTTGCGGTATCTGTGTGGCGGTTTGGTCGAAGAGCACCGCTGCGCTCTTCGTGGGGTTTATGGCTATTCGCCAGTCGTTAAACCACTTCCCGAGAGTGGTCACGGCTCTTTGGATCCTACATTTGAGGTTTCTCGTTTGCCTTTGAGAGGAGTATATGACTGTATCGTCAGCGTATAGACCTACTTCAACTTTCTCTTGAAGTTTTGGTAGGTCACTGACGTACAGATTGAAGAGGCTAGGTGCCAGGATGGAACCTTGGGGGACGCCTGAGCGTATGGGATGGGGTGTGGATAGTTCACCTTCCACTCTGTAGCGAAAGGTGCGGTCTTTGAGGTAATCGCGGATGATTTTAACTAATCTATCGGGGACTTCGTGGGAGTACAGCTTATAGACTAATCCTTCGTGCCAGACCTTATCAAAGGCCTTGGCTACGTCGAAAAAGACTGCCAGCGTGCGACGGGGTTTGGATAACTCGGAAAAGTTAAACAGAATGTGCTCCGTGAGGCGGTGCACTTGATGAGTGCAAGAATGTCTAGCACGAAAACCGAATTGCTCAGGCGGGTAGAGGTTTTTCTCCTCTATTACGGATTTGAGACGGTTCAGGAGGATCCGCTCATAGATTTTACCTAGGGTATTGAGGAGACTGATAGGGCGGTAGCTGTCGGGAAGCGACGTGCTCTTGCCGGGCTTGTGAATACCTATGACAATGGCCGTTTTCCAGACGGCTGGAAAATGGCAGTTGGCTATGGCTACATTGAATATGCAGACCAATAGAGCTATGAGGTGATCGGGAAGAAGTTTGAGTACTTCGTTCCTGATACCGTCGGGACCTGGTGACTTTCTGAGCTTAAGGCTTTTGAGAATGGCAGAGATTTCCTCAGAAGTGACTGGGGACAGGGATTCTGATGCCGGGGGCTTATTCAGCTCCTCCACGCGGGCTTCGATGTCTCTGACTCGGTCGGTGTTCTTGACGCTGTTCGGGGAGCACTGGCTCTCCAAACAAGCGGCAAGGCACTCCGCCTTGTCGATGGTATCGAAAGCGGGTGTAGTGCCGGGACCCCTTTCGAGGGGGGGCATGCGAGGTTGGGTGTCTATTTTAAGGGCGTGGGCTACTTTCCAATAAGTCAGATGTGACGGCCTTAGCCCTTCGACTAAGGTGTCCCATCTGTGACTTTTGAGCTCGGTTATACGGGCTTTAACCGCTCTCTGAAGTGCGCGTAATCGTGCGCGGTTTGCATCGGTCGGATAAGAGTCATGCGCACGAGTCGCAGCGTTCTTCTCCGTCAACAACGCTCGCACGTCGGCAGGGAGTACAAAGCGGCGATCGTTCGCCGCTTCGACCTCTCTCGAGGCCTCTCCGATGCCGACTTGGAGGTGGTCAACTAGGGAGTCGATTGCGAGATCTACGTGCGCAACTGACTCCAACACGTCCGGGACCCTAACGAGACTGGGCGAGGACTGCCTATCCGCGAGGTAGTGTTTTAATTTTGCATAGTCAACCATTGTGACTGTAGGAGGGCTGGAGTCATCTAGTTGTCCTAGCTGTAGGATGACCGGGCGATGGTCGGAGTCGAGTTCGTGTACAACCCGAATGAGTCGTACCTGAAGCGCGATATTTTTCAGGAGGGCTATGTCAAGCACTGTCGGTGTACAGTGATCTTGAAAGTGGGTGGGAGTGGGAGGCGCTATGACGTCAAAGTTTAACTCGTCCGACAACCCTTCGAGAATAACCCCATTGCTGGTGTCTCTCCAATTGTTGAAGGACGTGTGTCCACTGTTGAGGTCACCTGCGATAATGACCGATGTGCCGAGCGAGAGTAGCTTCTCTAGGTCAGACCTGAGAGGTACTTTCGTCGGTGAGAGGTACACAGATACGATCGTTATGGACGGATGATCGGTCATTCCTAGTCTACACACGGATACTTCCATATTGGTAAGTATCGGAGGATCTATCGGCATGCAATACAACGAGCGCTTGTAGTAAATGAGAGTGCCGCCCCCTCGGCCGTCGCGGTCATTTCTAACGATGTTATAGTTTGCGATACTCGGATTGCGTTTACCACGCTTTAAGAGCGTTTCCTGTACTAAGAGAATGTCTATTTGGTGATCTTTAAGATAAGTCGCGACGAGATCACGCTGCGGATATAAGTTCCGCGCATTAAAGAAAGAGATGTTTAAACCTCTCGGCTTGAGTTTAGCCATTGAGAGGCCTGAGGTTGGCGGCTTCGCGATCGAGACGCTGTAACGTCTCTACGAGCCGGGGAAAGGCAGCTATGGTTTCGACGAAACCGTACTGCTCCATATGAGCCTTGTATGCGAGGATTTCGCGTATCTCATGCTCACGAGTGAGCGATAACATAAGGTCATCCATTGTGGTGGCGCGGGACGCTGGAGCGCGTGGTGCTGGGGCGCGAACCGCTGGAGCGCGGGGCGCGGGGATGTCCATAGCCATAAGGGGCTGTGGTTTGGGGGCCCATGCGTTCTGAGTCGAACGCACGGGTTTGGGCTGCACCTGGGGTGCGGGGGGGCCTACGGTCGCCTGAGTGCGGCGGAGGGCAGGGAGGGACGGAAAGACCTCTGGATTGAGCAGAGGTTGCTGCGCCCGGGACCCTGAGGCGGGGGGTGCCCGCTGAGGGGCAGCCTGCCCAGGGCGGCGGGGGTGCATGGTGTGCGGGGCCTTGGGGCATCCGCGATAGTTCGCAGGATGTCCCTCCTCCCTGCATAGTACGCAGCTCGGGGGGGTGTTAGAGTCACGCTGACGCGTGCACTCCCTGGTTGGGTGGTCTTCGAGGCACTTAACGCACCTCGGACGAAGGAAGCAGTTGCGGGCAGAGTGTCCGTACAACTGGCAGTTGTGGCATTGGGAGGGCTTCGAATTTTTGTATGGAGGCTCTACGGTTATTCCGGAGAGCTCGCATACAATTTCCAAATTGAATATTTTTTTGCCCTCAGGCGTTTTATCTAAAATTAACACGAGCATTGGAATGGCTCGTTTCTCTTTATTGTACATCCGATGTACCTCTCGGATGGGGAATTTTTGGGCTTCTATGGAGGCAAAGACTTCCTCTGGTGATATCTCGACGGGGATACGCCGAAGCACAACCCGTAAGACACGCTCCTCTTCGAGGGCGTAAGTGTAGTAGGGAATGTTCCTACTACGGAGGAGGGTGGTCAATCTGCGATGGCAGTTTGACGTGCTCATCGTCAGGGAGATACCTGTCGCGGTATTACGGGCTTTGGTGTAGCCTATTTTTAGTGTTTTGAGCTCATTGGTGAGCTTTGTCCAGACAGTTTTGTCGTGGATAATTATCGGAGGGGGTTTTTGCTTTTTCCCGACGATCGGTTCGTCGGTATTGGAGGAGGGTGCGGGGGCGGCGGAGCCGTTCGTCGTTTTGGTTGTTTTAGCCGCGTTTTCCTCAACGGGGCTATCACGGGGCGCGCGTTTGCGGGATTTGACGACCGTGAATTCGTCATTTTCCGCGGTAGGTTCGGTCGGGATTAGGACCGGTTCTTGGAAGTGGAGCGAGAGTTCCATTTCCGAGGAGGGGGTTGGACTTAATGGGGCATCCATATCTGTTTCGGCTGGAAGGGCCGAAAAAGAGTTGGACACCGGTGTTGATTTTGTTGCCGCGGGGGCAACGGGTTTAGCGGGGCGGCCATAGGGACCGGGGGTAAAAGATCGCTGTTGCGATTTTGCTCGGGACTTAGGGGCGTGGCTCGCGCTTGCGAGGTTAGTGGGGTGGGGGTACTCGGTCGCAGGGACCGAGGCGGGTCGCGTGAAGCCGGGTGGCGCGGCGGCGGGTGAGATCGCGGCGGAGGTGGAGGGGATGGCGTGCGCGGTAACGGCGCTCTGGTTGGCTGACGGCGGACGTAGCGAGTCCGCCATCTGTGACCTACTTCTATACTCATTGCTGAGCTCGGGCATGTGGAGGGACATAAAATTAACTAGGCGCTGGTTTTCGGCTTCCAGCTGCCTAAAACGCGCTTCTAACTCGGCGTATTTTAATTCGGCCATCGCGGTGGCGGTTTGGAGGTCGGGGGAGTGAATTTTATTCACCTCCCTGCCTGGAGGGCAGGGGGGTACGCCGAATGAATTTAACGGGCTATCCGAGCCCGGAGCAATGAGACCTGTGTGTCACGGTGTAATGAAACACAGGAAAGGACCTATCGTTTCCCTAGGGGAGTCCCTAGCAGTCTTGTGGCAGAGGACGCAGGCCGGTATATACCGTGGCTCCGCCCAAACAACCACAAGGATGGATGGTAAGGATAGGAAGGGTTGGGTAGGAGACACCTGGGGCTTAACTATGCAAAAAGGCAAAGGCTAAGATTCCCAGGCCCGTCCGAGTTATCGTTTACCTCAGAAGGAAGTAACCGGAGAGCGCTCGGGTCACGCCCCGTTCGTCTTCGTTAGCACCGTTAGGTATCCGACGAACGACCACTAAACCGTGGATTTGCGTGTCTTTTGAAACAGGATTTCGCGCTGAAAAGCGCGTTTATTATCGTACTGAAAAGTACGGTTTTTTCGTGTGCACCGAAGTGCTACACGAAATGTGCGAGCGAGACGGCGCTATGCGCGCAACGAGTACCTAGATACTCGCTACACAACAATACACCGACCTCGCTATAAGACGCGGTATGAAAAGCTTAAAAAACTAGCTTAGAACTGTGTACTCTGAACCGGCAGGCCTAGGACCGGGTCCGTGGATCAGGGTAAACAAGTTTGTACACTAGTTTAAGCAGAGCGCGAAATTCAGAGAGCGATCGAGAGCGCGAGCGGACACGTCCGTTCACGTCAGCGGTCGAAATCGGAATCGCCTTTGATTGGCGCACAAAAACACGTCTATTATACAGTCGTAAAGGATCGTGCGCTACCGTCCTATATTTCGGACAGACGTTGGGTGGGGACGAGGTACTAATAACGGTAACGGGGGTGGGTAACGTAGCGGGGAAAGGGAACGTCACGTAGGTGCGCAGTCACAGTATACTAAAGTTAACAGTATAACGCATCGATTTATATGCTTGTATTATTTACGTGAGTAGATTTTACATGGGTTTAGTGGTAACGTGGTAATCAAATAAAAAATGCGTCGTTGTATCACTACTGATACATACTGATGCATAACATTTTTCACACAGACCTTTTAGTTTTTTTTTTTATAATAAAAGAGGATTGTCATGTGTTCAAAATTATTTTATATTTACGCTGTCAGATACATTAAACATACGTTTTAGTTGCGATATACTTAACAATATAAATGATCTAGCGCTGCATGTTAGTAACTCCAGAAGTTATAGGATTTGATGCATACGCGGTTACAATCTGAAGATGAGCAAGCCCATTACACGTCAGACTAAGTATGTTCTGTACAAAGTGTACAAGTATTTTCTAGAGCGTATAAATGACCCTTTTATTAATTTGGCGAAAACCGTGTCCAAAGTGACTGGCTTTTCGGAAACCAGTTTTAAAAAAATAGTTAAAGACGGAAGACCTATGGAAGCACAAGGAAGCGAAGTGAGTTTCAATTCACAGGTGTTGTACGAAGAAAAATTGGCCAATGGTATGCCGTAAAAAATGTATCCTTTATTGTGTTAATTAGACAGTAACCCAAATAAACTGTTTGCCTATTTTCATTATATTTCTTAAAACTCGATTAATATTTTAAATAAATAAATATTTTCTTAGTAATTCATAATCACTTTTGAAATAAAACCAAAGTAGAAATTAAATTAAAACTTACAAGATTATATATTTAATAATGTATTTAGGTGAAAAGATAATAATGACAATTTAATATAGCATTATAAAATACGTAAGTAGGTAGCCCAAGAAACAGTCAGAGGGCAGCCCTAGTGCGTGTTTATCTACCGAGCGGCTGCAGGTAATTTTATTTCAAGATAACATACTGTTTACTTTAGTGTACTGTGTAATGCAGTGTCGTATTACCTAGTCCCCGTCAACGTCTAAAACAGGACCGTCAAGTACGAACTTGTACGACTATAGATTCAAAATTTGCACTCATCCGTCCGTAGGACGTCTTCTCTTGTCCAGTTTTTATAGCTCACTCAAATTTATTTCTCTTATAAGACTAGTTAGTTTAATCTGGCTTTTCTCGTGTTTAATTTAAAGAGTAATTAAATTGCTCGTAATTTAATCTGAGGCACTCAGAGGCACTCTGAGGCATCTAATTAAATGTCGATTCCGTTTCGATAACATTCAAACAAACTTATCTTCCTGCTTTGTTGTAAATTAAATATTAACTAAAATCACTAATTCTAAGAAATTAACAATTGGCGGTGTATTTACCTTTAAGGCATCAGTACGTTTTTTTTTTTTTTTTAATAAAGGACAATTGATAAACTAGTAATTTTGTTGATTATTATTATAAACAAGATCGTAAAAATAATAAACTCCAATTACAACATGTTTATTTCAAGATTTATTGCAGCGTCATTTTCATGTGAAATAAAAATTGGGTGTTTCCAAACATTTGAACGATAGTGTATATTGAATTTATTTTCATATTTTTTACTGGCCTCTAAATGTTAGCTTAAAATCATTAAAAGTTTTCTTACGTAATGGTTGAAACGCTCCCGTTTCACTAGTATTTAAATGTTTAGAATTTCGTCGGGCGGCCGACCTATTCGTTCATTTTGTTCTCACTTAGCGTATTATCTCTCCTACACTTTGTATGGCGCTTGCTCTGCACTTAAGGTTCGTAGCGTGATGATAGATAGACGAACATCTTCAATAAATAGTTTATAAAATGCAAAAATATGTTTCCTACTAGTTCCAGAGATTAGCGTGTACAGACAAATAAAAAACCAAACAATCTCTTAAACTGTATTATCTTATATGTATACATATAAAATCATAACAGCACCCAATGACCTCTACCATCCGATGTCATTGGGTTTTGATACATTTTCTATACATATACTCAGAACTGTACTGATATTTTAATGGAACATTCATAATAACAAAGTTGGAACATACGTATAATAATTTTCTTCATTTAATGTCTTTGGTTTGTCTTAAAAGATGTAAATATTAAACAAATTGCAATATTCTTTTAATAACTGACATAGTAAGGAATATAAATTTATTGCTTCACAAGATACTTAGTTTAAAAAAGGTTTCATTGAAATGATGCATCATGCGTAAACTAATAACTTCCTTTAAATGAAATAAAAACAAACTCTTACGTCATGTATTAATTTTATCATATTTCTATCAGTATATATGTATAATAATAATTTTATGAGAACTCTAAGAAAATATTTAATTTATAAACATAATGTACTCTTTTTAATTTGGTTATGCTCCTGTAATGTCTCTTTTAGAGTAAGTAATTTTAAAGATATTTTTAGACTCATATTCAGACAGTACGCTCAATTTTTACGACATTTTATGTACCTATAGTTTACATAACGTATATCATACTTATATAATCATTTTTCAAAATCATCATTTCAGCCGAAAGACATCCATTATTAGACGTAAACCAACCCCAAAAATCGTCTCAACGACCGGTCCTGCACTGCTCGCATCCAGCGGATTCCCGCGACCTTCACAAGGTAGCTGGTCCACCATGTGGCGCGTCTAACCGCACTGCGTCTTCCGGTACGAATTTACGATTTTCTGATGAATTATACGCCCATCACACTTTTGAGCCATGTTTACAAGCTGTGGTTATTCGAGGGTTATTATGAACTGCCTCACGCGCAGGTTTAACAAATCCAGCCATCCGAATAAGTTAGTTTTCGATAGGGCTTCAGTATTATAAGTAGACCACATACATGCGTTACGGCAGGCTATACAGAAGATCTGCGTTCCCATGTCTGCCCCTTTGCTTAGCGTTTGTGGACTACGAGAAAGCCTATACGATCGAGACCTGGGTAGTACTGTTACCTCTGTACCTGTAAATCAAAATTGTAAGTAGGTATTTTTATGAAAAAACTACTATGTCAGTCTGACTACAGGATTCGATCTCAAAACCTATCCTGTAAGACAGGGGTGACCAAACAGTCGATCGGGATCGATCTGTTGATCATGAGAGCTTTTCAAGTCGATCGATGGAATTTTCGAAAAGTATAAAATACCTACCTTAAAAGTTTTGCGGCAGCGAACTATATTCAACCTACATCCAAAATTAGGTATTATTATCGATAATTCCGGATATACATCTCAAAACTATAGTATCTGATACCAAATTTTATAAACATTTGGCAGTTAATCACTTCCTAGCAAAATATTTTGCGGTAGATCGCCGACGTTTTAAGTTTGAGCACACCTGCGGTAAGATATAGTGATTTTTTATTTTTATTTGTGGACCAAGTATCTAATGAGTAAAATTTTAAAATATATCCAGTAGGTAGTTTCTGGGTTATGCGCGTACAACGGCAACCCTCCAATCATTTTAATTATCAAGAAAAAAAATGATTACTTAAATAAGTACATACAAATAATTTCTATTATTAAACAGATGAATTTATAGTACCATTTCTAATGCTTACAAAGTTTGTGTAATAGACTCCTCCAGGAATTCGACATCAGTCATTCGGTTCATAAAATGGTCGGGCTACAGCGACGATATCAAGCGCGGTTTCATTAAGCTCGTCTACCAGGACATCTTCATGGCGATGCAGAGTATGATACGTGCCATGGAGCTTCTTTCAATACAATATGGAAATCCGTCCAACGCTGTTAGTATATCTTCAACATTACGATCTATAACGAGCTTGTTAACAATATATATGAGAATTTAAAAAAAAAAGAAACTCGCGTCGATAATAAGATAGGTGGCGACACGAGAGATTGAAGGATGACGTTTGGGTGAAGACGGTGTGTTTTGTAACTGTTGTAAGATTGTGATTTGATTAAGAATTGTTTGTGTATTCCTGTAGTAAAAACGTTTCTCAGTTAATTAGTGTTTTTCTTTGTCTACGTCCCACAACATTTTGGGGGCTCGTCCGGGATGTGATAAAGAAAACGCAAAAACAAGCCAGAACAATACGTTGTACATGTGAAAACGTGACGTGTAAAAAAAACGATTGTAAAAACTTTGTTTCGAATTGATACGAGTGTTGAAGTACGTCGTGTATTTAATCAAACAAAAAAGGACCTGATTAAAGATTTAAAGAGGTGTTTTTGTTAATTTACGACAATAAAATATTTATCGACCATAAACCAAAAAGATGGAAATAGAGATAAGACACAGTAGAAGTTCGAAAGTTTTCTAATCGATTAATCGACTATTTTATCAATAGTAAATTTGTAACATAAAAAAATACACCCCACCCCTGAAAAAAAAAACTGAAGACGCTATGTATTGAACGACGCAATAAGCCAAGAGAAAATAAAAGACGAACGGAAAAATTAAAACAAATATTTTTACAAATACAACATCAGAATGCCGAGAGTAAGACCAGAGAAAACAGAGGAACCTAAAGAAGCTATTGCTTTAGAAGAAGACAGCAGCGTGCCCCGAGATCCGCCACGCCATTACGTGTCGTTTCAAGACGTCGAAAAATCGATAAATTCATTTAACGGTGAAGATACATTCCCTGTCGAAACATGGATCGACGAATTCGAAGACACCGCAGAAGTTATGGGTTGGACGGATGTCGAGATGCTCATCTACGGCAAGAGGCTACTGACTGGTACTGCACGTTTATTCCTTCGTTCTTTAGGCTGTACCAAATCATGGTTAGAATTGAAAAATGCTTTAGTAGAAGAATTTGGCCCTAAAGTAACAAGTGCTACAGTCCACAAACAGCTTGCTTCAAGAAAGTTGAAACTGAATGAGACTTACCAACAGTATTTTCTTCATATGAAAGAGATAGCCCTTCATAGCAAAGTTGAAGATGAAGCTTTGATGGAATATGTGATAGATGGCATTGACGGCCCAGAATTTTCAAAATCAATACTGTATGGAGCAACAAATCTAGAAGATTTCAGGAGAAAATTGGATATTTATAGCCATATGAAAACAAAGAATAAAGAAACAACAATGAGAATACCCACAACACCTCAAAAATTTACTAATAAAATTAAAAATAAAGTTAACAGATGCTATAATTGCGGAGACACCAACCACCGATCATCAACATGCACTAAAGGCCTGAAATGTTTTAAGTGTAACAATTATGGACATAAGTCAAGTGAATGTAGCTCTACTGATATGAAGAAGACCATGAGTGTCACACAAAAATATGAATCGGCAATGGCACCTTATAAAAAAATTAAGATTAACAGTAAAGAAATGGAAGTATTCATAGACACCGGAAGCGATGTAAATTTGATTAATGAAACTCAATTTAATGAACTTAATAAACTTAAAAGAATAGAATTGAACCAAAAAACCACCTGCCTCTCCGGTTTAGGAAAAAGTGAAGTAAATACTCTAGGAAATTTTACTGCTGAAGTACAAATAGATGACTGATATTCTCGGAAACCCAATACTCAATGAGGTGGATCTAAATGTGACCTCTGGAGGGATCACAGCTACAAATAAATTAAATTACTTATTATCTGTGGATATAAAACAAGAGATTGAGTATGAGAATGAAAACCCGATATACGCTGAAAAGATTAAATCATTTATTGAAAACTACACCCCAGAAGTCAAAAAAGATAGCAAAGTAGAGATGAGATTGCAACTCATAGATGAGATTCCTATATTTCAAAACCCAAGACGCCTCTCACCTTTGGAATCTGAAATAGTTGAAAAACAAATCGATGAGTGGTTGAAACAAAAGATTATTAAGTATTCGCTACGTAGGTTTTACTTGGAGCAATTGAATACTTCTTAATAATATATAATCTTAATAATCGTTATAATCTTTTTTTTTTACTTAACATTATGCACACCTTGCATATACCTTTCCTTTGCTCCCTTGGAAGACTGGCAGAGAATGCTTTTTAGCATCAAGTCCTCCATTTGTACTTTTTTTTTGTGCAATAAAGAATATAATAATAATTATACAACCAAGTAGCTCTGAGTGTGCCAGCCTTATTGTATTAGCACAGAAAAAAGATCTTAGCTATAGATTATGCATTGATTATAGAAGACTTAATAAAAAAATGATTATAGAACATTTTCCATTACCACTAATCGAAGATGAAAAGGAAGGCTTAATTAAATTAGAAATTGTACTTAAAAGATGTGCAGATTATGGGTTACAAATTAATTGGAATAAGTGCAAATTCCTGAAACAGGTAGTAGAATACCTAGGCTGTATTATTGGAAGAAATGAGGTTCGCCCATCCAGACATAAAACTACTGCCGTATCAAAATTTAAAGTACCTAAAAATATTAAAGAAATTCAATCATTTCTAGGCTTAACAGGATATTTTCGAAATTTTATTAAAAATTACTCGTTGATCGCAAAACCATTGACAGATTTGTTGAAGAAAGATACTACATTTAATTTTGATTATAACTGTCAGATCGCCTTTGAAAATTTGAAATATGCTCTATGTAACTCACCAGTACTTCACATTTATAGCCCACATCTGGAAACAGAATTACACACGGATGCAAGTGCTGCGGGATTTGGTTCTGTATTGTTACAAAGATGTCCAGAAAGTAATAAGATGCACCCAGTTTCATATATGAGTAAAAAGACAACACCAGCTGAGAAAAAATATCATAGCTACTACTTAAAGATTTTAGCTATCACATAATCTATTAAGAAATTTAGAGTGTACCTACTGGGTATAAGATTTAAGATTGTCACAGACTGTTCTGCATTGACCATGACCTTGAAGAAAAAAGATTTGCCACCAAGAGTTGCACGTTGGGCGTTACTCCTGGAAGAGTTTGAGTATGAAATAGAACACAGCGCAGGCAACAGAATGAAACATGTAGATGCTTTAAGCCGCCACCCTGTTAGTTTCATAATAAATGACATTAGCGCTAAAATCAGAAATTCCCAAGATAATGATGATAAGATAAAACTAATAAAGAGGATGTTAGAGAATGAACCTTATGAAAACTATATTATTCAAGATGGACTATTATACAAAGAAGTTAGTAATGGTCATAAAAGACTTGTAATTCCCAAAAAGATGCAATATGAAATTATTAGAAAAACACATGAAAGAGGACATTTTGGAGTTGTGAAGATAGAAGAAATGATAAATAGAGAGTAGAGAGTATTTTAAAGATAAGATTAAGAATGTCATTGATAATTGTATAGAATGCATTCTAATTTCTCATAAGAAAGGGAAAAAAGAAGGATACCTACACCCATTAGATAAAGGTGAAGTCCCACTGTCCACTTACCACATAGACCACTTAGGTCCTTTGACTTCAACAAATAAAAATTACAAATACCTACTGACTGTAGTCAACGGATTCACAAAGTATGTTTGGATTTACCCAACAAAGAGCTTGAGAACTGAAGAAGTACTTGACAAACTTAGAATTCAACAACAAGTTTTCGGATCGCCAGCTAAGATTATTACTGGTCAGCCAAGAGGCAATGGACAAGTTGAACGATTGCATCAAGTTATCATTGATGTACTGAGTAAATTAAGTATCTCCAAGATCCTACAAAATGGTACAAACATATCAGCAAGATGCAAAGATGCATAAATTCTACATTCCAGAGAAGTATTTCTATGAGCCCATTTGAATTGTTAATCGGAGTCAGGATGAAGGACACAGAAGATAAAGAAATAATAAAATAAATAGAAGAAAAAAATATTGAAAAGTTTATATATGAAAGATCTCAATTAAGAAATGAAGCCAAAGAGTCTATTCTAAAAGTACAGTCAGAAAATAGGAAAAGTTATAATAAAAGAAGAAAAGAGGCATTTAAGTACAAGGAAGGTGATTTAGTTGCCATAAAACGCACACAGTTTGTCCAAGGACACAAGTTACACCCGAAATACATAGGACCCTATAAATAACAAAAGTAAATTTGAATGACCGTTATGAGATGATTAAAGTTGGAAACTGTGATGGACCATATAAAACGAGTTCATCGGCGGATATGATGAAGCTTTGGTCCGGGATTAATTCAGAAACATCTGAAGATGATTCATCTGAGGCAGATGAATAGTAGGATGATCGTGTGGAATGATGGCAAAAGTTTAGATGCCGAATTTAAAAAAAAAAAGAAACTCGCGTCGATAATAAGATGGGTGGCGACAACAGAGATTGAAGGATGACGTTTGGGTGAAGACGGTGTGTTTTGTAACTGTTGTAAGATTGTGATTTGATTAAGAATTGTTTGTGTATTCCTGTAGTAAAGACGTTTTCCAGTTAATTAGTGTTTTTCTTTGTCTACGTCCCACATATATGTATATATATTTCACTAATTTTCAAATAATTGTATCTCAGGTTCTATATAACTTAATGACTCCTGCCCAGCGGCATTTTTCCCATTAAGACTTCTACTTTCATGAAGAAGAAAAAAATATTAGGTCTAAACTTATATCGGACTTAGCTAATAGCTTTCAACTAAACAACTGTTTTGGTTAAATTTTACCTATTTATAAAACACTATTATATGTACCGTATTTGAAGTTGAGAGTCGACCAGCAGCTAATATTAAAAAATTTATACCTCAAATACAAGCTCGAGTCCCTAGTTCAAATTTTCAGGACTTCTTCGGGACAGAATAAAGTAACTTTCCTGAAAGTTTGAAACAAATCGAAGTTCGGAGAAAAAAGTTCTAGCTTTTTAAAAACAGTGATTTTCTAAAATTTAATTGAATTTCAATTTGATATAACTTTACAAAATCGGAGCAATTAAGCAAAAGCTGGGTAGACTCCATTAAAATATATCTCGACAAAAGATATTAGCTGCTGGTCGACTGTCAACTTTAAATACGGTACATAATATAATAATGTTTTATAACTAGGTAAAATTTAACCAAAACAGTTGTTTTGTTGAAAGCTATTAGCTAAGCCCGATACAAGTTTAGACCTAATATCTATTTTTTTCATAAAAGTAGAAGTCTTACTGAGAAAAATGCATCTGGGCAGGAGTCTTTAAGTTATATAGAACCTGAGATAAAAATATTTGAAAATTAGTGAAAAATAGACTTTTGAAAAAATTCATAAAATTCTCCAGCGGCCTGATTTGCACATATAGGGCTCAAATTTTCAGGATCGTGTACTTTCGACGAAAAAATCAGCATCAAAATCGCCGACCCTAGTGCGCACACTTTCGTCGAGAATTAATGGATCTGCCCATATATATACTTATATAATGTCTTTCGCGTATATTAACCATTATAGGAATACTGATCTAAGTGTATAACATTTTACATCGAAAGCATGTTTATTTCAAATCGTAATTATAAACTCATTCCTATTACTATGAAATGCAGTCCTTATTAGGGATTTCTATCATAAGTAAATCACTTTTATTCACTGCCCAGTTAAATACATTTAATTATCCTTGAGAATAGTTAGTTGTTAATCTAAAACAAAAAATTATTATGGTTTTTAGAAAATCATAATATCCTTTATGATGAATATATTTTATGAACTCAACTTTATTTTAGTTTTCTAACTATGCGTCAAAATTTAGATAAATGTACCCTAAAAAATTGTACTTACCTAAAAGACGATAATGGAAATTACAGGAAAAGGCGGACTTGATATCATCGATCGACTTTGAGAGTGTAACAACGTTTGAGAGCCCGTACGTAGAGGCAATCAAGGCTCTGTGGTCTGACTCTGGTATACAGGAGTGCTACGGCCGCAGGCGAGAGTATCAACTCACAGACTCTGCTAAGTAGTAAGAGGAGTTATTATTATATTTTTACTTCAAATTGTAGATATTTTTTTATAATTATTATTGGTTAATTTAGTTGGGGGCAATCCGCGAATTGTCAGTATGTTTAAAAATTATTTATTGAATAATGACGTCACACGTGGTTACGTGACCATAGTCCCAGTTATGTCGCATATTGTTTGATTAAATTAAAACATATTTTCATACTATTTTGAAAGATGTAATAACGAATATATATTAATTCACCGATTTCATATTCAACAGTCTTATACCTGTATAATTATGTCCTCGGCCCAGATACAAAATATTTGTACAGTATAAAGTCTGGTTAACGAGCTATACTACATTGAATGAACTTTTTAACTGCATTTTTAGATATTAAGAGAATATGAAGAAAAATGATTTTTTAAATGTTGAAATTGGATTTCTCAAACTCTACCTGCATGGGCGTCTGTGTAAAACTAAGCCATCACGTCACCCTAGCGTTTGTACCGTGTACGCATGGGCTAGAGCATGCTTCAAACAAATATTTATTATGTTCGGAAAAAGGAGTTTGAAAGAAAACAGATTTTGACTTTTCATTGACATTATCAGGCACAAAAATATCATGACTTCATTTTGACTATTATTATACTACATCTATGTTCAAGGTATTATGATAAAACGCCCAAGTAACACAGTTGTGAAGCTTATAAAATTATTTGAAAATGTATATAAACCTATAAATCATCATAAAATAATCATTTTGTCTTGTTGTCAAAATACGATGAAATTATTTAACAAAAATAGGTAAGGTTAATCTAATTGATTGAGTGTCTGTAAGCTCGTGTTAGCGCTGACCGCCGCGCTTCGTTAATGTAACCGGTCTTGCTCCTAAAATATTTTCCACGCCCGTGATAAAGCTTGGCAATGGTTATCTACATACTATTGGCTATTTTGAGAAAAAAGAATTAAAAACACCTGAATTTGTGAAATTCTAATTATAAAAATTAAAATATATTTTTCTCTTAAAAAAAAAATTTTTTTCTTAATATCCAAAAATCCAGTTAAAAAAGCTCATTAAATGGAGTATAAATTCCATTGCATAATTTATTTTATTGTAACTTTTTAAAAGTAATTCATGGGATTCTTCTTTTGAAGCACATATCTGCTGGATAGTCAAAACTTCAAAGTCGTTTAACTCGTTAACCAGATTTTGTACTGTTAAAATAAAAATGTTTTGTATCTGGGCAGAGGATATACACAGGTATAACAATCAAAAATTCCTAAAATCAGAAACGTCAACATTTTTCACCTCCGCATCACGTGGAAAGGGGTAAAAATTTATAAATACCTCTGTAGGTAAGTGTCGAAATGTGTACATTGCGAAGAACTTTAAGAAAAAATACTACGAGGGTTTAGAATCATGGACAAAACACATTTCGATAGTTTTTGGAATTATTGTCTGTGTGTCTGCATGTTTCAACACCAATTACGCAAAAACTACTGGACCAAATTTAATTAAATTTGGTAGAATTTTAGTTTATAGTCTGAAGGTACATTTAGGATTCATCTTTACACGTATTGATATTTGTATGGTGTATAAATTGCGTTTAGGTTATGTGCATATAAAAAAAAAGTATGTAACTCTGTAATATATTTAAAATATTTAGTGAAATAAATTGAAAATATACCAAATTAATCTAAATTAGATGGTGTTGTAAGGCTTAGTTTTAAACTAAATTGGTTTGACATTTATTGTCACACTTATGTATATTTTCTGTAAGCACGTGTATTAATAATTTAAGGCTGTGCTAATATTATTATTTTTAAATCGATTTTAATGTTATTTTTAAATACTCATATATGCAAGAATATCTATTCTATCTATATATCTACGGTATACATGTCGTTGTTTGGTGTTTTTGTGCAATTAAGATTGTTAAAAAATTACACTAAACATACATGCTGAATGATATATACTTCTGGTGTACAAAATTTAACTAAATTAAGTGTAGCCAATGATTGAAGCCAATTAGTTACAATGATCAAACGCTTACATGGTTTGGCTACGCGACGCCCCTAAATTGTAGCGCACGTTCTTGATTTATCGAAACATTTACTAAGAAATAATTTTCCATAGCTTCTTGCAGGAGATTGACCGCGTGACGGCACCAAATTACTTACCAACAGAACAGGACATCTATCGTGTAAGATATCTTACAATTAACCTTATACGGTGAGTACCCATTTGACTACTATTTCACTTTAAGATAATACGATTTCGGTAAAATATGGCATAAGTTTCTTCATGTTTTGTTTTTAGTATTGCATGTACAAGTTTAACATTCCTACAAAAGTCTATATCACAGTTCAAGAACAAAACGGGATTATCTATATAAATAAAAATTAAATGCTGTTCGTTGGTAAGCGCAACACTTGAGAAGAGCTTGACCGATTTGGCAAATTTTCTTTTTAAATGTCAGTGATGGTCCATATATTGTTTTTAGTGACAGAAAAATTACCCTGAAAATTAGAAAGTTTTGTATACGAACGATAGATATAGTAATTCTTTTTTGTTTTATTCTTTACGGCACTACAAAAGATTCAAAAAAAAAATCGGGTTAGGTGGGGCGCTGTGGTTGATTTATTGACTATTAGAAAGGGCAGAACATCGTCTGCCGGGTCAGCTAGTTTTTCATAATTGCGTATGCTTTGATTATGTTTGGTTACTGGATTGCATGAACTTTTCAGCTATTTGAGTGATTTGGCGAGAATTGAAAATGCTGATTATTTTTGCCATTCGAACAGAGTTTTCTACGGCCCATCATCCTACCATTTGTATAATTACATGCCTCTGAGGTATTGTGCTGTACATGTTTATACTCCCTGTAGTGTTTAATACGCCTTAAGAATAATAAAATCCTTTCTTAGTAATTGCTAGTGAAATTCTAAACTATTACAACAAGTAATGTCTGTTTCTACAGTGTTGTCGAGCAGGTCCCATAGTTGTTGTTCCGAATTCTCCATTTGTCTTTTTCTTAAATCTGCAATTATATGACAAGCTAGATTTTGTCAAAGACCAACACAGTTTTAATACTAGCAATAGAAATAAATTAGTCGTACAATGTTTTAAACTTAGTAAGACTAATAAAAGTTGTTTAGGTAATAGTATATGATTCTATAATAAAATTCCGAATCACATTACTGATTTACCAGACAATGAGTTTAAGGACCATGTTAAGAAGGGTTTACTGTCAAAAGGTTATTTATTATAGTGTGCATCATTATGTGAATGATAGTGTTAAGTGACTCACTCTCTGTGCTTCCATAAAATTATTAATGTGATTAATAACTGTAAATATTATCTGTACACTTGAAAAAACAAACGATAATAAGCGCGATCGAGTTTCTTGCCGGTTCTTCTCAATGACAGATGTTTTCCGAACCGGTAGTAGTGTTCGGACGTTCATAAGTGCCTTCTTGGGGTCTAAATTGAATAAACAATTTTTTGAGTTTGACATCTATACTAATATTATAAAGCTGAAGATTTTTTTTGTTTGGTTGATCGCGCTAATCTCGGGAACTACAGGTTCTAATTGTAAAAATGTTTTAGCGTTGGAGAGCCCATTTATCGAGGAAGGCTATATAGGCTATATAATATCACGCTACGACCAATAGAAGCGGAGCGTCAATGAAAAATATTGCAAAAACTGAGAAAATTATTACTTTTAAAAATTTCCATTGTATGCGCTGTGTAAATGGTTAAAGTTACGTAACAATGATATGTGACGGAATTGTTTCTCTTAAAAACTTCTAAAAAAGTTGCAATAGCATTTATGTCTATCGGTTAAGGTTGACTAACCTTAACCATAACCTTTTTTATAGCAATTTATTTTTTTCTGATATAATACATTATTTGCGAAGGTGTTATGAAATTATGATATTCATAACAAGTATTTAATTTTGAACACAATTGTCCTTCCATCATTTGATTTAAATTAATGTCATAAGAAATATCACAGGTTTAAAATAACTTCGCAGCAAAATAATGCTGAAGTATCGCGCGCGCATTTTCATGTGGGGAGAGAGGGCGAATGCTGCGGTGCTCAAATGGTTCGTAAATAAAACAAGAAAGTTTCAGCTCCTTCAGAATTGTATTATAGGTGCCTGCGACCCACTCTTTCTCTTGTTACGCAGACGTAGTTACGCGGGTCAGCTAGTCTCTCTAAACTATCTTTCACAAAATTTGTAAGTAAACTAGTACTGAGTAATATCAATAAGCATTATAGATTTTAAAAAGTCTATACTTGAGTTGTTTACAGGATAACCACTTCACGTTTGTTTAATCCATAAATTAACTTTGTTTTCTACAGAAGAGTAGACGCTGAGAACGAAAAATCCGAGAGAAGGAAGTGGATTCGTTACTTTGAACACGTGACATCTATCATATACTTAGTAGACTTGAAAGAATATAATCAAATTTTAATTGAAACCAAAGATGAGGTAAGACATTAATTTGTATTTTAATTTACCCAATTATAAATAAATATGGTTAAGTACTACCGTGGTAATACATAGACCATTAAAATAATAATTATTAATAGAAATGAAATTACTCTTGATCTTTTTTAAGCAGAAAAAAATTAGTATTGTTGTGATGGCCAAATGTTAATTCGATGTCCGGAGGTTCTAGCTTGTACCAAAGAATTTTTCTAATTTCGCGAACGTTTACTCATTTGAATTTAATTTGTCAAACAGCTAACCGTCAAGGAAAACAGTTAGTATTAGTAAAAAATATTCTCGTAATAACACCATTTATTGCATAAAACATACAACAGGTTAATATTTCGATGTTTGAAATTGCGAATTCGTTGAGGACTGGCGTGGTGAATAGTGAATGAAGCTTTCACCCAGCAGTGTATCATGTAGATGAATAAACACATTTAATATTTTTCCAAAATTTCCCGATTGGCATACTACATAATGACAGTATGTCATTAAAAAAAATTTATTTGTCTGTCTGTCTGTTTGAATGTCCGGATTTAACTCAAAAACAGATTGACCGGTTTTTATGAAATTTAGTACACGGGATGCGTATTTCATCGGTCAATTGATAGGGTATAAAAAATTTCAATATTACTTTTAGAAATACAGTGTAAACTCTTTATAACGAAACTCAAGGGACTGAGCATTTTTTGTCGTTATAGAGAGTTATCGTTATATGGAGTGGAGTTTCAATATGTGGGTTTTAACGCAAACCAACCAAGTTGGGCTCACTTCAACGTTATAGGGAGTTTATCGTTATAAAGGATAACGTTATAAAGAGTTTACACTGTAATTAAAAAAAAAAATCCTTAATTCTTGACCGATTGTGATGAAATTTTCTAAATAGAAAGTATAAGCCATTGAAAGCTATGAGCTATGAAAGTTATCAATAACACTTTTAGGAATAGTAAAAAGATAAAAATTTACAAAAAAAAAAAATTCAATAATTTCAAAAATTCTATTCTCAACCGATTCTGATATTTTGTAGACGCGGAGCATACATCATACCATAATTGAGAAGCTATAAGAATCGTTAATAATGCTTTACAAATTGTAGATTAGAATAATAATTTTCAACCGATTTTGAAGAAATTGTAGATGGGAAATACACGCCATTCCTCAATTGATACGGCATGTGAATTGTAAATAATATGTGTAAAAATAAAGTTACGGATGTAAATAACTACTGCGTAGTTAGTAACAAACGCGTGCGGAGCTGCAGACACACCGATAGTTTTATTATAAGCATAATCCGTGTTACATTCAAACGTTGATTAAGTATATCCAATTCTTATCTTTAGCTTTATTTTTAACCCCCGTCCCAAAAAGAGGGATGAAATAAGTTTAACATGTGTATCTGTGTGTCTGTCTGTGGCATCGTAGCTCCCAGACGGTTACACTGATTTAGGTTTAGTTCTTTTTTGTTTAAACGGTAAATTAATCAAGAGTTACGATTAGCTATGATTCAAGAAAATCTGTTCATTCGTTTGAAGATTATCAGCTCTTTTTTAGTTTATTAATGTAATTATCTTCATTGTAATTACATTATGAATGTAAGGTAGGATGAAATCGAATAAAACAAAGGAAAAAAACTAAAGAGTACCTTGTGTTTCTCATATAAAATTATAGTTTTGTGATAATGTTAATAAGATACAGCAGTGTAAGTACCATGTATGTCGCTTGTAGGTACCTACTATGTAATAATATAAATAATATATAACGGGAAGAGACTAGCGTTTGAGATACAGGTTGGGCCTAGTTCAGGCGCCAGGTTTCATTAATTAACAAAAATATTGTATTTCCTAGAAATAAATAAGCCTCATACTTTTGTATCTTATTATGGTGATATAAAGTTATAATTAAACTTATTTTATATCTTGCTGTGAGGCGACATCTAATCATCTGTTTTCAATAATATTTGAAGTATAAATTATTATTAGTACCGGCCTCTTTTGCTATTTATTTTCAAATTTCATTTTGCTTCTCAGAGTTTGATTGATCAGATTCTGTTTGCAAGTCATGAAATCTAGAAGCGGCAAGCTTTAGAAAAACACTTTCAGGGCATTATCATAATTGCACGAGATATATTGTGACTTTAAAATAAAATTATGTTAATATTACTCAATATTATCCTGTTTATTTCAGAACCTAATGGAAAAGTCAAGGGCATTATTAAGGACAATTATGACGTATCCGTGGATCAAGCACTCATCGGTGATTTTGTTCCTGAACAAGAAAGATTTATTTGAAGAAAGAAAGTGTTACCATGCCGTCGTTAACTTTCCAGAATTCGACGGTATATACTATGATTATATATGTATTTTATTATAAAATACTTATAAATATTATTAATTTATTTATATCATGATTTTTAAGTTCATCTGGTATTAAAGAAAAACATACGTAAATTATGATATTATATTGAAGTAGCAGTCAGCGGCAAGATAATCACTCAATATTTGAAAAGCATAGAAATTTTATTTGGACATATATTTTTCTAAGATGAAGTTTTATTACAATATATAAAGCGATTTAACCAATGGGCCAAAATACGATACTAGCACTAGAATTCATGCCCAAGAAGTGTCGAAAGGAGAATCGAGATCATGTATTTTTTTAACAGAATGAGTCACCATATAAAATTATTATAATAAAAACTAGATAAGGTAGGTGATAATTAATTATGACATGCGCTAGAGTCCTCAGTGATCTCTTCATTAGATATCGTAGTGAATATATTATAATTATATAAATCCGTATACAACAGAACTTTGAACAGTAAACAAGGTAACTTGTAAATAAAAAAGCCCCCGATACAAATACTTTGCGTCTTCATTTAGACCATTCCAATGAGCTCAGATACGATACTTTTGCTGGAAGTTGACGAGGAGTTAGGTATCTCGCAGATTCCAGATGGTTCTGCAGCATCAGGTCAAGATTGTCATGTTCTAATATTATTAAAGTAACAGAACACCAAATTTCGAAGATGCTCACATCCATTCATCTACCAAAAAGGGGCTAATAATATTCTTTAATCATAGCTAAGAAAACCCGCGATCAAGTCACTTTCCAAACGAAAAAAAAAACTAAATCAAAATCGGTTTAGCCGTTTGGAAGCTACGATGCCACAGACAGACACAGATACACACGTGAAATATACGTATAGTACAGTGATTAACAAGTACGTTTTAACTATGTTAATTATTATATACATCTTATTGTAATTCTGATCAATTGACAAAATTAGCTTTATTTCTTTTTTGAACCGATATCATTTTAGTGATTTTATGAATCAAACATCATTTTGGTCTTATCGTCGAATGATTTGATGTGATGTGAATTTCGCTAAATGAAGTATATCCTATACTTTGTTCTTCAGAATAAGGCTTGCGTGACACATGTAAATACTTATTTTAGAAATGTAATATAACTGAAGTTGGAAGTTAATTTTACGACAATCGATTCTTTTTTAGAACTAAGCATCGATAAGATCAATTAGAAAAAATCGATAATTATATAATTGATAAATCGACGCCATTCAATAAGATTATTTCTTCCTGTCAATATTCTTCGTTGCATGTTGCTGCAGTAAAAATGTAGGAATATAACGTAATTTTTTTTTTTTCGAAATAAAATCTGATAATTTCAATATACTGTTACGACCTGTTACAACCCGATTAAAAATATAGATAAAATCCTGTTCCCGAAATATCTCGAAGCAATTAGAAATTTCTTAGGACATCGAAATTATGTTCGCGTCGTAAAGAACCGCGGCGCATGTTTGTTTGAACATCGCAGTTTACACACACATGTATAAGGCTTATCGCCTAGATTACGTCATCGAGTAGGCATTGAAAGTATACATCAAGAAAAGTCGCGACGCTTTACTATTTTTCTGCGGTCGTTTAGTGTAGGTATATAAGCGACTCAGGCGCGGCGCCGGAGTAGTTCAGTTTTGAATAACAAAGCGATAAAAGGAAGCGAAACCACAGTGTAATAAATAACAGTGTTGTGTGTTCGTGTAATTTGTAACAGTGTGGAATTCGAATAAAACTTCTTCACGTCATTCAACGGCATTTTTAATACCCACGGGTGTGACAATACAATGGTGTTCGATTAATCCGATTCATACGTTTAATTGATTTTATTATTTTGTTCAACTCTAGTTTTAAGTAACATAAAAAGTAACACTGCACTTAGTAAGAAAAAAAATACGAATATTCACACAAATCATTAATTTATTTAGTATTTTGTCATCCAAAATGTTTTATAACGTTTATCAGTATTGTATTTTTTTATAATTATAATTGATAGCCGAAATGCTTGTTTTTAGATTATGGGGTATTTTGCATGACCTAACAATTTACCTTTTAGGAATACTTATGATGAATAATGCATTTTTGATCATGCATCAATGCATGCATTTGCCATCATTGATTTAAATGTAACTGAAACTCTTACATTACAGTATTTTTAAAATGGCGGTTACTTCGTCGTTAAGCCTTTCAAGAATTTACAATTATTGGTAAAATGTAAAAGATATCCCCAGACTTAATAGGCCAATTTCAGATGTACTATTTATTTCTATTCTCTGTTTATAACAATCGTTAGATTAATTATTATATTCGTTAAATTATGAGCTTTGTCAATTGATGTTATGAGTAAAATACCATACACTTTATAATATGTATTGTAGTATAAATACCAGTAAAATGCAAAAATAATGTAGAACAAATTAACAATGGAAGTTGTTTCTTTAGTTTAGGTAGTTAACATCAAATATCATTATGTGACAACAGGGCATCACGGCGTCAAATGCAAAATAATCATAATAATTTGATCCAATACTATGTCCGACAAGTTAACTGCAAAGAAGCTTAATAAAACTTATAATTTTAGTATCTAAAATAATGAGGTTTGTTAAGCCATTACAGTTTTGTGGGTAATTCAATATCCCTTATCCTTGCCTACTCCAATAAAAGTGTTACCTTATTTTACTTTTATTTATTTAATGTATTATAATTTGAGCTTTATTACTTTCCAATGAAGATCATTAATTATATTATGAATTAAGTAAGTAGAAATACCTATACGTATATATATATGTATAAATGCTAGATTTCTGAGTGTTTACGCAACAGGTGCGCAACAGGGCGCGAATGCAGCGCGTAAGTCTATCCTGCGGATGCTTGTAAAACTCGACCCGCGTGACGAGAAAACCATCTACTGTCACTTTACCGCGACAGGTAAGCTTTTTTAAATTATATATCTTTTTTTATCGTTATAAGTTTTGGCGTTGTTGCCACAATCTCGCCTGAACTAAAATACCGATGTAGCCCAAGATGGTAGCAAGCTAAGAGTTAGCCAGGCGCGCATTGGAAAAAGCCCTACCACCATGATATGGTTTTATTACGATGTTTTTCTTCACCGAAAGCTTAGGCTCGTTGCAGGGATTCGAACTCGCGTCTATTGACGCGGAGTCTGTACACGCTTGTCAACTGAGCCATCTTTGCTTCATAAATATGATTTGCATCTATAAAATATATGACAAAAGATCTGAAAAAGTATTTGTTATTATTAGTTAATACAATACGCCTCAAATGACCGTTACTGCATAATTAAATTATAGTTATTTATTACGTTTTTACAATATTAGTTATCAATATTGTGCTACATGATGTCTCTGGAAAGTTGTGGTTTGTACGGGCCGAAAACTTAGGATACATTGCAGTAATTGGTAATTGCTAAATTATGTAAGTTGTCTTTTCACTACACGTGTGTAAATGTGAGCGAAGCTGAATGACAACTTTCGACATCGGTATCGATAACGTATCGACAAAATTATGTATCGTTACATTGCATTCCTAAATGCCTGTATGCTTTTTTAACGATCAAGGTTACTATGGTGTCTGTTTGCAATTTGACGTCATTTTTCATTTAAATCCCATCAAAATTTAAAGACGAAATTGGCAAAAATTACTCTCTGCTTACTAATTTAAAAGATCGCGACGATACAGCCTATGGAGAATAATAATATTAAGTGAAGGTGCCAATGAAGCCGTTTTTAAAAATAAAATGGTCTTGTTTATCTAAGAACCTGCCACGATTACAATTAAAGTATACAAATAATTAATAAATAATTAATTTATTACAGACATTGAAAACCGAGGATCATTGATCCGGAGGATCGTGATTCGCACACTAAGAAACTTAATCCTACAGTCCAACCTAAAAAAGTACAACCTCGTCTAAGAGATATCAACATGGTCCCTGACACAAATCTGTGATTGTGTAGAACATAATTCAAACATCATCACTTCACGACAGAATGTGTATGTAAACTCACGAACTGAGATCGGATGGACAAACTTATTTCATTTTAAAATGTTTAATGATAACGTAAGTAGGATTAAGTCGTTTAACCCAAGAACTCTAGCATGAACACAGACGCCGTCACTGCGTCCTCGGACAATATTCATTCTCGATCCGGACGGATGGATCGCTTCACGGCGACTGGTTTTTTGACATGTTTTTTTATGATGAAGTTATTAACAATTCACGTATGTGTCTGTATCAGTGAATATTAAATTGTTCATTTTAAAAGTAATGGCGGGCCTCAGAACAGCCACGCTGCTTTTAGTATTATTTTAGGATTTTTGTAAAGTTTGTTGCCATAATATCTTTCTACATTTATAGTATACCTACGTAAGTTATGTTTATATTGTCTGGAGAGCAGAGATTTTATGCATTGGGATTTTTATTATTTTTACGAATATAAAATTATTTCCGATATCTGACAGTTTCGTATAATTTCAGTCATAAGACTGGATATTAGATTTTTCTTAGAATTGTATTTAGAATTATTTTATATATCGTGATATATTTTTTAAATAAGGACAAAGTATCTAAAATCCATTAGTTTTTGCGTTATGCGCGCACAACGGCAAGCCTTTATCGTTTTGTTTAAATAGATAATTATATAGTCGTACAGGTTCGTGCTCGACCGTCTTATGTTTTAGATGTTGGCGGGGACGAGGTAGCGCGCTACTACACTACACATTATACTAAAGCAAACAGTATGTTATCTCAGCAGTGTTCTTGAAATAATAACCTGCAGCCGCTCGGTAGACAAACACGCACTATGGTTGCACTTTGAATGTGGTTCTTATGTTACATAATTAGGTATCTGATAATACTATATTAAATTGTCATGATAATCTTTTCACTAAAATATATTAATACGAAATTATTAAGTTTTATATTAACTACTAGCTGTGCCCGCGGCTCCACTCGCATAGACTACAGAATGCCGTCGGTATTGTGGTGGCCCCGCTTCCTTCCACGACGGTCGCCCGCCGGTTATTTTAAAGTTTATCTTTATTATTATTTGAGCTGTACCTAATTATTTTTTTTTTTTTACCCTAAGCCTTATAAAATCAGCTATCTGCCAGTGAAAGTTCCGTCAAATTTAAAAAATTGTTTTTGGTATAATTACCGTATATATTCTAATATGCATTTTGAAAAAAGCTTTTGATTTTCACATTACAAACAGACTACAGACTTCAATTTTAATATTTTTTATAGATTTCTACATGGGTTTAATTTTTAGTTTCAAAAACGATTGTAAATTAGTAAGCAGAGAAAGTACTTAAAAAAATAATTGTTTCCTTAAAGTTTAGTAAATCAAAAACAAGTTTAAATTCTAGGAAGTAGTTAATATTACATTGCGTCATTAGTTACAAATTGCGTACTCGCGACTATTATGTTCTGAAGTTTACCTAGATTTCGTTTCGCCCGTTTGTATGAAGACGTCATACTGTTTACTTTAGTGTACTGTGACTGCGCGCCTACGTCACACAATTGCACTCGTTTCCCTTCCCCGCCCCCGTTATCATCAGTAGTACCTAGCTAGCCCTCGCCAACGTCTGTAAGAAACATAAGACGGTCGCGCACGAACTTGTACGACTACAGATAAATTAAATTGATTTTTAATAATCAAGAATGTCTCACTCGACTGTCTCTATCCAAAATCATTCGAACATATACACATACACTCGCATACATTAAACTCACACACGTGCGCACGCAGGCACTCACACAAACGTGGACAAATTTATTCTCACAAACTCATACAACATGAAAACATAGTTGACGTAGTTCAATAAGTTTTACTAGTACTTGTTTAACTTTAAACTATGTTTATACTTTATATTTTACAAATATGATTTTATATAAGGGCACTGGAATTCGACACGAAATTCTTTGTATACGGATCCAATGAACCTGCATCGCTAAACCTTTAATTTGTTTAATAAACATTATTATTATTCATATACTCGGTATCAATGACAATGTATCTCTTTTTATATACAATATACAACATAATATTTTGTGATTTTATTTGTTTTTGTCAATTTGGAATTGTTTAAATTCTATTAAATTGAAAATAAATATTTTGTTAACTTTTGTACATTGGAATTTTATTAGCTTAGTTGTGGGAGACGCTATATAATACTTATGTACGACGTCTGGAAATCAAATCAAAAGTAAAAATAAAATGTTTATTTTTTTTCAATTGTTTTTATTGCAGTCGGGTTTTTACATTTCTTTTTAAAAATTACTACATTTCGGTTTGAGTTCGGTTTACTTGTATGGAACTTACAAAAATCCAAATATTTTTGATCAATGAAAAAGTTAACATTATAAGTATATTTACGTGTAAGAATTTTAGCTTTATTTCCGACTGAAGATAGGATGAACGTGTATGAAATATTATAAATTGTGATTTTCATAAAATATATATCTTTTTCAGCTATGTGCGTAGTTTTCTTTTCTTTTTCTTGTGGTAAAAATGTATCTTATCGGCAAAATGTACTAATGGTAAAATTCTTTGGTAAAATATTTAATGTACAAAAAGTTGACGTCACAATATCGAAATAAATAACGGTGGGTTCTCTTTTTGGCTGACGGTGAAGCAAAACATCGTGAAGAAACCTGAATGCTTGAGAAATGTTCTTGTAGTATGGGTACTAACAATAGGCTACAGTGGGCTGTATGTGGGAAAATTATAGAACTGTTGATTTCTGGGCGTTTGGATTCGCCGAGTGGGGATTAGAAAATACCCTATCACTTTGCTATGTTTTCCTTCACCAAAAGCGGTGCGTTGCAGGTATTCGAACTGTCATCGATCGACGCAGTGTCTACACGCTACCACTGAACCATGATTAGGTAGGTAATTATGCAGTAAAAAGAATTGATACACTTTCGAATTTCTAGCCGACTCTACTCGATTACTCGGATGTTTTCCGCACAGGTAGTGCCTACAGTACGTACCTATTGTGACGTTCATATGTGCATTCTTAAAGCCTACATCGAATAAAGTAATTTTTATTTTGATTTAATAAGATATATATCTGGGCGACTGAGTTTTACTCGATATCCATACTAAGAGCATCTTAACACTGGATTATTGTTTGAATTTTTAGAGTAACGCTTTTGTGTTCTACATGCAGATTTGAGTTAAAAATCTACAACTTAATCATTTTCATTATTCTTAACATCCTATAAAATACTTTTATAGTTTTGTTAAAATCATAGTCACCATATTGCGAATAGAAAGGGTTAATAGTCACATTAACGTACTTATTGACTCAAGTCCCATTATAATGTAACAAAATATACCTAATATAGACATTCAGTTTTGTGCGAGATTTAGTCAAAATCGTTTACAGCGAATCTAGTGCGTTACTTTCATTGAGGGTGAAACATAGAGCAGCTACGCTTTTTGGACGCAGTATTTTGAAAAAATGCATCCGATATAATGTTCAATTATTATTATTGTGATTTTTATTGGTAAGTAGTTGTTGCAAATTGTAATAAGATAATAATGACGTAATCTACGTGGATTTGTTAAATATCATTAGTGCTCTGTGTTTCATTCATTTTACAGGAATGAACATATTGAAGAAAATATTTCCTTCATTTGAAACTGCCTAACGGAAAACTTCCCTGCGTGAATTAGTTTGTAAAGTGATATGTCGAACACAAAACATTGATACGTCATACAGTCAGAATAAGGGGACTGACTTATGTGATTTAAGTTGTTTAAGTGCCATTTCATTAATAAGATGTATATCTACTATTTCAGTAGGTAAGTTCATTACAAAAAAAAAAAAAAATTTACCCTTTAGGTATATGGAAGCTATGCCTAAATCACTAAGTTTTTGGCTATTACCTATGTATAATCTTGACTACGTTAATTTATTCTAAGGATATTAATGTCCTAGTTATTTTTAAATTGATTAGTGAATCCACACAGTTCTATATCTCAACTAGACTCAAATTAAACGCACTAAAATTGACATGGAGTCGCTATCATACTTATACATTTTCTAACGAAGTTATTATTACATTAGAATATGCCATATAATCTGAAATAGCAAATAATTGTATTAATTAATACAATGTTTCCACATTATACCTAATACTTTCACGAAACCATCGGACTACTAGTGACGCGTGATGACTTAGTACGGATAAATAGAACTTAGTTAATCTTTGCTAAGCTCTTTTAGTTGAAATACTTGGTAATCTGTAGTTAAGTGAAACCCAAAAAGCTCGCTTTTGCTAATACATACTTCTAGACATAAATTTAGTATATCCTATAGATGGATCATGTACATATATGATATAAAATTAGAAAATAATGTCAAAGGTATTTATGTAATTTTAGGAAAATAAAATAAAATTTAATAATATGCTTAGTAAATGACGACTTTAATCAATAAAATTGCTTTCTTTTTGGTTAAATATAAATTCATTTAATACGATCTACGTAGGGTTGATTCCCTAAAATGAGCCGGAGCTTTCGGTAAAGGAAAACATAGTTTTGAAATCATAGTGGAGCATTTACTTAGCTAGCTACTGCCTTTAAGTTGAATCTGTTACCAAGTAACTGTAGATGCGTTACGGCAGTGAATGAACCAGTCCTCCCGCTAGGATTTGCGCGTCACCATCTTGGGTTAGGTACATCAGATGAGATGGTCAAATGCTAACTAAACCTATAAAGAATAAAAAACATTAAAGAATTATTAAAGTTTTAAAAATGTACATCTTTAGTCATAGGTAATATCTTAAAACAAGTAAATGAGTAATGAATATGCAACATTTAAAGTGCGAAATGTCTTATTGTTAGAACAAACCTATCATTAATTATTTTTAATATCATATCGTGTTTCTCATTTCAAATTATAGTTTTGTGACAATGTTAATAAGATACAACAATGTAATACTAGGTATGTCATATGTAGATAGGTACCTACTATGTGATAATATATCACAGGAAGAGACTAGTGTTTGAGATACAGACTCGGCCTAGTTCTTTATGGTAAAAAGGGGGCAAACGGCAGGTGCCGCACCTGATGGAAAGTGATCACCACCAGCCACAAACGTCCGTAACACCCGAGGGCTCGCAGATGCGTTGCCGGCCTTTTAGGGAATAATAAGCTCTCTTATACGGCACAGAGACGTGGTCGCTCACTGTGGGCTTTCTTATGAAGCGAGCGATGGAGAGGGCTATGCTTGGTGTTTCTCTATGAGATCGAATCAGAAATGAGGAGCTCCGTAGACAAACTAAGGTAACCGACATCGCCAAAAGGATTAGCAAGTTGAAATGGCAGTGGGCGGGGCACATAGTTCGGAGAACTGACGGCCGTTGGGGCAGAAAGGTTCTCCAGTGGAGACCACGCACCGGAAAGCGCAGCATAGGACGGCCCCCCACTAGATGGAAAGACGACATAATAAAGGTCGCTGGGAGCCGTTGGGTGCAGGCCGCACAAGATCGGTCGCTCTGGAGATCTATGGGAGAGGCCTATGTTCAGCAGTGGACGTCCTGCGGCTGAAATGATGATGATGATGAAGCTCTCTTATTGAAAGTCACCAGGTCATAACGACTCTGAAAGATCTCAGGCGACAGCTGGTTCCACAGAGTGGTTGTGCGAGGCAGAAAGTGCCTTAAGAAACGCATTGTTGTGGAACGCTAGACATCGAGGTGGTGTGGATGAAATTTACGATTCTGACGCGATGTCCGATGGTGAAATACAGCAGCCGGGATCAATCCAAAGAATTTCTCAGAACACTCCTCATGATAAATGCGGTAGAAGATGCAGAGTGAACCAACATCTCTATGAAGAGCCAATGGATCAAGCCGATCGATCGGAAAGAGCTTGATCGTCAAAAACTCGAGCCGCCCTACGCTGAAAGGAAGTAGCTGGTACTGGAGGGCTCCCGCCCAGAGATGAGAACAATACTCCATGTTGGGTCGAATTTGCGCCTTATAAAGATATAGGCGATGAGCCGACGTGAAGTACCGTCTCGCCTTACTGAAACACCAAGCTTATTTGAGGCCAATTTGGCCTTACTTTCCATCTCACCGCGGTACAGGACGTCACTCGAAATGACGACGCCAAATATTCCGATACTGGCTGTGTCAGACAGGGGAGTGTTCTCAAAAAGAGGAGTTGTGACAAATGGTGACTTTTTTAGGGTTGAACTGGACTAAGTTTAGTCGACCCCAGTCCGAGATTTCAGTTAATAAAGACTCGACTTCAGACACAAGTTTGTACCGGCTCTCATAGAAGTATTCCCAAGAAATATTAGTATGGCCAGTGTACAAGACGTCCACAGTGCTATCATTTGCATAGCAATGAATGTTGCTGATTTGCAACAAGTTATTGACATGCAGAAGAAACAGAGTTGGAGACGGTACACAGCCTTGTGGGACCCCAGTATTGAGAAATTTAGGATCAGAACATGCACCGTCGACGACGACCTTGATGCTCCGATCGGCCAAAAAGCCTGTGATCCAGTTGCATAAATTCTCGTGAAGCCTAAAGCCTAAAGGAAGGTACCTTTGAAAGAAGTTCAGGCGTTAGGTTTCATTAATAAGGAATAAAAATATAATATTTCCTAGAAATTCTTTGTATCTTATTATGGTCAAAATAACGTTATTATTATTATTAAATTATTATATATATCTGATAGTATTTCTTATATAACTATTTAAAATAAATTAGTTGTTATAAAATATTTAACTATTATAATATAGTATATCCACTTATTTCTTACCTAATATTTATTAAAGGAAACAGATGTTTATATGTATGTATACATAAGAAGTTAGCGCAAGCGCGCCTCTTGCAAAGCCTTTACTTCTCTGCGTTATACTCCTGTGAAGACTCAGTCGAGTCCGCGCGCTGTTTGTTAACATTCGTCTCTCTACTCAGTACAGTTACGACAAAAACTTGAAAGTTGTGAAGTGAAGCACTCCAATTTATTGACACAATGTATTGGAATAATATGAAATCATATACTCTTTTTAATACGAACTTAATCAGGTTACTTCTAGTTGGCTTTATGTTTTATCTAAGTTATGCTAAAGGTAATTTCTCATGATATTATTTTTTAAAGATTCCCTTTCTCCGTGATTAGAGTGTACTTAAACTTATTAAAATATAATTTCTTCAGTAGGTAAGTTTGCAACTCTGTAAGTGGTCATAGATTTATAAGTACTAAATAACTACCAATATTAATGTTATACATCAGATATTATTCATATCATACCTAAATATAATTTATTTTTAATAGGTACTATAAGAAAACTTTGACTCTTAAATAAAATGTCTAAAGCTCTCAACTTAAACACTTAAATTAGTTAACATTTTTAAGTTACTTTGCTGCACAAAAAAAATGTGTAGGACACGAGAACTGTGTCAGACTGAATCGCAATTACCATACACCAGGTGTAACACTAGCTCTAGTGGTACGCTTAGGTATGTTCCGTACGTTCTAGGGTCAGCCGGTGTACGTCTATTGATCAAGCGGGGTGGTAGGGTCTCTGTACCCATCTGGGTCGCAACTACAATGCACATGGTGATAAATCCGTCACCACTTCTCTCTTTTAATTTGTAGCATTTTGAGACCAGTCATTGTATATCCAGGTTCCGAAAAGCTCGCAGGCCGGTATAACAGCGACAATCGGCAATAGATTGTTTTACCGTCCTCACCATTAGGTCATGTCGTTACAACTTACGTAAACAGAAACTGGATATGCACCGACCGATCCCGAAATGCGTCGCACATAAGCGAATCACTAAAACTGGCTTTCGTCCTATCATCATTTCTTTGTTCGATACTCAGCACAGTTTACCACATGCCGATGAGATTGGCTTCGGTGTCTCACTTCTCAGGATTTTATTCGACACCCCTTATTAGTATTTTTATTGAGATATTTTTAGTTACATAAAAATATGTCAAAAGAGTGTACCACAGCATTAAACTTACCGACTTTGTACTTTTTTAGTGTTAAGTAGTAAAAAAGATGCTCAATCAAAAATGCTTCATGTGTAAACAAGTTTATTGAATGAAAACTGTAACATGCACGTTATTTATTTTAGATCCATTACATTTCAAAACTAGTTGCTATATAATTTAATTTGCTAGTTAAATAAGTCGTCTACAGAGAAGCTGAGTCATGTACTTAATATCTTGCAAGTCACTGAATAATTGAAACGTCAGAAGAAAATCTAACGTTATACGTAGCTTGCTACGCCGAGATTCGTAGCTCGTAGCTTCTAGCAAATTTGAGTGGGATTTTATTAAATTTAAATGTACAAGATACAAGGTCGCCTGGTAACATTTATTCCTTACAACTTACTATATCAATTGTAGTAAAAAACGACATACTCTTCTTTCTAAAAACGATTAGGTTCGATCCCGACTCGTGTATATATACATTTTTTAATTTATGAATGCTGTTATCTTATCTTTAAAGTTGATGTGATGATTTTTTAGAACATATTTTTCTATCTCTTACAGTTTCAGAGTTCCTCTCACTGACCCATTTCAATGTTTATATATCCTTTATTGCACATAAAAAGTACAATAGGAGGACTTAATGCTAAAAAGCATTCTCTACCAGTTGTCCAGGGGAGCAAGAGAAAGGTATATGCAAGGTGTGCATAATATTTAGTAAAAAAAAACCTAGCCGATGTTTAACCGTTCCAAGTAAAACCTACGTAGCGAATACATTGAGTAGACGATTATTTAAGAGATTTTCTGAGAGGTCCAAGTAAGACACGTCTGCTTAATCCAGAAGTGGGAGAGAAAATGTTGTTACTAGGGAAATCTTTGTGTTAATAAGAAGAAAGTTTTTCAAATGCATGAGCAATAAAAAGAAGCCTAAAATTTCCTACTAACTCCCTTGACTTGGTCTGCCCAGCGTAATATTGTATCGAAGATAATACCAAGATTTTCAACCGTAGTTGAGTAGGAAAGGTCCATTTATTGTATTGAAGAGGAACCAAAGAATTAAAGTCAATTTTAGCAAGGTGTTTTGAGCTATAACTTATAATGGATTGACACTTCGTGGGATTAACATGAATCCCATAAGATACAGACCAGGAAAGCAAACTTGAGATGTCCTTGTTTAAATTATTAATTATAGATGGTAGATTCTTTACTTTGCAGTGTCGCATTCTTCAGATTCATTAATTCCTTCATACGCTTGTACCCGGTTTATAAAACGCTTTTATTAATAGCTTCATACGTATGTTAGTATGTATATATGTATGTAATGGAAACTTTGAACATGATTTTGACCCCTTTCAAAACGTCGGATTAACTCGAAATTTGGCATACTTATCAAGGACCGATGACAATTAAATATTTCAAACAGTTAGACCTCTTATCCTTACTAGAATAATCAGGATTAGCAATTTTTTGTTTTCCTAAACTGGTGTTGTCTTTGGGCTAAGACCAAGAAGGGAATCTACCAGGCGCGCCGATCACATATTTCTCGGATAAGTTGGGTACTTTGAATAAGATGAAATTTTCGGAGAGGGAACCTGAGAACCAGTTATCTCATCCAAGGGTGGCAGCAGGCGCCCAAATAGCTCATTTCTCGGAAAAGTTAGTGACTTAGAATAAACATCAATGACTTCCCGATATCACTGAAAACACCCTTTTATAGAAAATCCAACTAAAAAATAGAAAAAATTTGAATTAAATAGTGTAAATAAATTTAAAAAATGTGTGCGTGTACTAGCGTACACTCGTAAGAAGTGAAACTTCTTTATGACGTTATTTTTCAAAAAATAATTTACTATATGCAACTTTACAGAAATTGGTTAAATAAAGTTAAATTAGATAAAGTTTAATAAAAGGCTTTTATTATCATAGACAAAAATACAAATTCTACAATTATTTCTTTTTAGCTTATTACTACAAAGATTATTATTGAATTTCATTAATTGTAATAGAATTATTACTATCATTGATGTCGTTATTATATATTTGTGTTATTAATGGCTTATGGTAACTGAAATACGAAATATATTGTTTACATTCCACAAAATTTAGTAACCGAGCGACTTTATCGGGGTTGGAAAAAAATGTAGTGTAACATTTTTTCGTTACGCGTCACATTTTTCCGTTACGCGCCATCTTTTTCTTATCCCTACCACGCGTGATTCGAAGTATACTTTCTCCAGCGGAGTAGGGATTGGTAAATGTCTCCAATGTATTTTGCGGCCCGTTTTGAGTAGTTACATTTTTGAAATCCAGGTGGCGATTGCATCGACTTCCATAAGAGCCCATGACCCGCTTTGAGTAGTGATGACTTTGACCACTAGGTGGTGTCGTGCAATTGCCATTTACCAATAGCATATCGTTTTAACGGACTTACTCCTACCACTATACTAGACCGTTTTTCTATTGCACGCTTATTGCGGGTGGTTCCTTTGATCGTGCCACGCTAGCCGCGTTTTTGTTCATAACCTCCTTAAGCATGGAGCTCTCCGTGTCGCTGGCTCTGCGTCTGGCGCCCACCTCACTCTGGCGCAACCTTCTATGTGTTGCCTCACTGTCACTCTTAGGTTTAAGCGTCTTGATTCCAGTATGTTGACGTGATGTAGACATCCTGGTTTTGTATATATTTTAAAAAGTAGTGTAAATATAAAGAAATAGAAGAAATAAATAATAATTGTCAGTTATAAATTGTAAATAGAAATTCAAATAATTCAAAACATACACGTTAATAAAATTCTAAATTAAATTACTAATCATTAAATTTGTCAATATTTTATAAAATAGTCCTGTTGTAAAATTAAATCTACCTAATAATAGTCAGTCTCAGCGTCGAATACTTATATATATATTTAATTATACCTAATACATGTAATCAATGGGGTTTAGCTCTTTTTACAATTTTTATTTTAAAATATTTGTTAAAATGTTATCAATAATATATAATTTGGGAAATGTATTTGGGTCAGTTTGTAGGCCTTTTTCCCCCGATTACAATGACACCAAGCACGGGTCTGTAGGAGCGAAGATGACAAAGTTAGACCTCGCGGGGGAGAAGTATCCCTGAGGGGTGAGGGGGCCGATCCTCAGAGGGGGGAAAGAGGGGGGGGGGGTAAAATTTTTGAGGGTGGGTCCTTGACCCGACACCCAACCTTAGACTCCTCCACTCACCACCAGCTATCCGTCCTCCAAGATGGTGACTAAAATTCTTTTAGCGGGGACTGAGGCATCCGAAAGACGGGGGGGAAGCAACCGCAGGGAAGAAGAAAATGTGAGGGGCGGGATAGGGGTCACCCACAATTGGTGATGGTTTCGTCTAGTATGACGAAAGATGGCGCGTAACGGAAAAATGTGACGCGTAACGAAAAAATGTTACACTACATTTTTTTCCAACCCCGATAAAGAAGTTTCACTTCAAAAAATATTTTATTTAAAAAAAAGCTTAGTAGGATTTTATATAAAAGCGTGTTTTTTAATGCTTGTTACTTATCTTGAGGTCAGAACTTTTCTTTTTGACTCAAATCAATCAATTCGTCAGTATTAGTGGCCCCAATTTCAACTTTTACACTCATTCTTATAGTACACTAGCGATGCCCTGCGGCTTCGCACCCGATTGTTACGTAGTAATTATTTTTATCCAGTAATTTTATTTCTACTCACATTATTGACAATTCATATCTATAGTCTATCAATTAAGGCATTTTTATTCGCTACTTATACTGACTTATGCTTCCCGTGTACAAAATTTAATCGTAATCGGTACTTAGATTTTTTTTAAACGATTATATATAATTCATAAATAATAAATTAAGGCATTACATATACTTCCCATATACAAAATTTTATCGAAATCGGTTGAAAATTAATCAAAATGTTTTTTACAATATCGACAACTATTATTGACAATTCTTATAACCTATCAATTGTGAAATAACGTATGCATGCTTCCAGTCAACAAAACTGCATCAAAATCGGTTGAGGTGTTTTTTTTTTTACGATTTCTAAATGTATTATTGACTATTCTTATAGGCTATCAAAAAACCCATGATACACTTAAGCTTCATAAAAATCTTTCAAGCCACTTGTGAGTTAAATCTGGACATAAAACACAGACAAATAGTATGGCATATTTATTTACTTAGAGATACAGGCTCTTAAAGCTAACAAAATAACACATAAGGGAATAACATAAAAAAGGCCATATAAAAGTTCACACAGATATACAGTAAATATAGGTATAGGTTTATATATTTGGTTAGTAAATTTAGCCAAAAAAATACGTGGTTAGAGTTTTCATAAGTTTCAGAGAACTGGTTTGTAAGAGACCGATGTCTATTTTTGGAAATGGTATTAATTTGATTGCTAACTCAGACTAAACAAGAGTTTTTTCTATATGAAGATTTCACTAACGGCACGTTTAAAGAGAACTCGTTTCTTGCAGATACAGTAGGTACTCGTAGGTTAATATTACTTGGCAGTTCTGCGCAGTCTACCATATCGTTAGTGATTTTTAAAAGATTTGTGATATCTATTATTCGTCTGCGTTCATGGAAAGGAAGAATATGATTGAATTTACAACCAAGGAAATAGTTAGAATGGTAACGTTTTTGTACTGTAACTCTATGAATATAAGAAACCTCTTTTGTATCAGTTCTATATGATTAACATAGGTTTTGTAATTCAAAATCCATACTTGAGAGGCGTATTCAAGGTGACTGCGGATAAGTGAATAATACAGAATCTTTAAAGTTTTAAGACATATATATTCATATGATAAACACATGACCCATCTTCGATGCTTTGTTGACAATAGCATCAATGATGACAAGTAAATCAAATATAATACCTTAGTCTTTTATATTATCAACTCGAGTTAGTATAGTGCATTATCTATTTGGAAATATTTAAATCAAGCTTATTAAGTACACAATGTATTGAAAACCTATCCAGATTAACCTGAAGAGAAAGCGCATCATTTGGTTCCGTGATCGGACTAAGGATTTTTTAATTGTCAATGTATAAAAGTATTTTACTATACCTATTTAAAACAATTTCCGATGTCATTAATAAAAATATTGAATAACTAGCTGTGCCCGTGCTTCGCTCACGTGGACTACAGAATGCCCGCACGAATCTTGCTCCCCCGCTCCCGGCTATTTTAAGGACAAAAATGCTTATTGTAGGTGTTCCTTAGAAGATAGATGTATACTCTCCCGGACTTTTTGTAGGTCTTTTTAATGCCTATGATTGTAGTTTACATTAATTTGTTTTATCTCTTATAGTTTACTCAGCATAAGCCATTTAAGCGCCCGAATTGATTCACCATGGCCAGTTTATTTATATTTGTGCGGAACCCTAATTCTTTTTATAAAATAAAAGTTACCTAAGTTACTTCCTATAACATTAGCTATCTATCAGTGAAAGTCCCGTCAAAATCGGTCCTACCGTTTCGGAGATTACCCGGAACAAACAGACAGACAGACAAAAATTTTAAAAATTGGCTTTTTGTTATAGTTATCGTGAATACTTTCATATGCATTTAGTAAAAACTGTTATTTTGACATTAAAAACAGACACTTCAATTTTAGTAATTATATAGATAAATAGTCCTAGCAGAGAACCTTGAGAAAACCCTGAGGAAATTCGTGATCAGTGTCCTTATTAAATGACGACTATCGGGAAATTCGGAAAAAATATTTGTACACACAGAACTGCAGATTTATTACTAAATATAATAGATGTATCTTAATTTTATTGGCATTCTTACTTCACTCATACAAACCGCGTGTACAAACCGACGAAGCATAATTATGTTAAACATTGTATAGCTCATAAGTCTCTTGTATTAATTAGCTTTTCTACGTATCTTCACTAATGCGTTCTGGTACTGTAACTCTACACAACACGGATGAGGCGGGCTGCATTTCTATTCCATTTATCTTACTTTCACACTTCTTCTGACTTAATATATATTTAATGTGGGTCTAAACGCTTTTTCGTTTTTTTTAACTACTCGACATTTCAACTTGGTTATACGGTTATCCGTATTAAATATTATATATTATTATGTATACATAACGTGAATAGTTTAACAAGTGTTCTTCTGACATAATAAAATAAAAATAATAAATCGATCTTTCAGTACCTATCTCTTGTTAATACTTTACTTACGATATAACAATAACATTATTTTCCAGACATGCCGAAATTAATCGGTTCAGAAAGTAACATCACTGTTGTTATTGGAAGAGACGCTATACTGACTTGCAACGTTGAAAATCTCCAAAGTTATAAGGTAGGTAATTTTCTTTTTATTTATCTAAATCAAGTAAAAATTATTTGCCTCTCAGTCGATTACCGAAGTGGTAAAAATCTAGAAGTATTGTATAGATAATTAATATCTACCATATTTTATGTCTTAAAGTTATTTAATCTTAGTTTATTTTAATTTGTACAAGTTTTTATTTGAGGTTTTTAAAACATAAAACGTCAATCCACTTAAATTGAAACCTCATCTTTTAAAGAAAAATGATTCTTTTTTAATTCTAAGTTTATTTAAATTTTATTTAGTATATATTGGTCCTTATATATGAAATTGGCGTTTTATATGAAAAAAAAAAAAAACAAAACGAAAAAATACTATTAAATTATACATTTAATCAATAGAAGTATGTTCCATTAATCTATGCACTTTCTCTATTTTATAGGTAAGTTCATTAATTTAATTGCTGAAAAAATTGTAGAATCGAGAATCAATAAAATTTTAGAAGGCGGTTTGGAAAGCCACATCGGAATTGAATTTTTTCCTTGCAAGAAATTGTCCAAATTCCGAAAAAAGTGGTAATCTGTTGAAGCAAGGTCCGGGGAGTATGGTGGATGTCGGAGATACTCCAACTGCAGTTCCTCCAATTTAGCGACCGTCTGTCGTGAAGTATGAGGTCTAGCGTTGTCCTGAAACAGTAGTGGGCTAGAGAGATTTACCAGTCTCGGTTGTTTAACGGCTAGCTTTTCCATCATGACTTGCAATTGTTGACAATTCAAATCGGCCGTTATCGTCTGGCCTCCCAAGTCTCGGCTTTAGTGTCTAGGGCTCCCTAAGGCTAACGGTATAGTCAGTCAGAAAAAAAAACGTCTGCTCAGATCTTAGGAAGCTGTAGTGTATGACAGCAACACTGGTCCCCGAAACACTCACCAGTACCTTTTTCTGAGTCAACTTTAGCTCGGGACACGATTTGGCCACCACTGTGATGAGCGTTTCCAATTTTCGTAAAGGATCAATTTTTCGTTACAAGTAACAATACGATTCAAAATTCCCTCTCGTTATTGTGACGGTTGAGTAATATAACTCAGCACTCAATGCGTGTTTGTTTGTGTGCTTTAGTCAATTCATGCAGTAGCCATTTCTCGAGCTTTTTCACTTTTCCAATTTATTTCAAGAGAATTAAAATTGTTTTATCACTCACATCGAAGCCTGCTGCTAACTTTGACGTGGTTTGCGATGGATCCGCATCCACGATCACCTTTAATTCTTCATTATCAACTAAGGTCTCCCACCGACCACGGGGTTTGTTTCGTAGGTCAAAATTTCTTTGAATAATTTGGAACGAAAAACGTACCTTGCTTTCATTTACAGTAGCTCCCCTATATACATCATTATCCTTACAGCTGCTTCAGCAGCGCTGATGCCACGGTGGAACTCATATTCGTTAATAACGCGATATTTTAAGTTTTCCATTTTGTGAAAAAGGTGTCAAAGAAAAATCAAATGGTGCAAAAATAAATGAATCACTAAATTCGAAACAAATACACAAGCCTAAATTTCAATTTGGAATTTCTAACCAAACGCCAGATATTTGAGATCAAAGTGGCCAGTTCAACAAAACGTCAATTTCATATGAAAGGACATAATAGTTATGTACTGCCTGCGCCTTTGAACAAAGATGGGAGCGTTCTCAGTTAACTTTATTCACTTAAAATTACTATTTACTTTTTAGTTCAATAAAAGCTTGTTTAAAAAGATATATATTTTATACTATTTTATTTTTACATATTATTTATTCTTTCATGTATATCTGTGATACAAGCATTTACTTGAACTCATAGCTAATCACCTGGACCACAAGGGATCCATCCCTGTACATTTTCGTGAATTACCTGCGAGAGTTGAGCTGCCTGCCTACACTTCCCATTAGTTAGGCTAATAGTCACCATTAGTCATTCACTCCGTGGTAATGCATTTCTATTCATAACATAAGGGCTTGTGTAGACGGCACCGCGGACGCTCCGCATCCGCGCCGCCGCGCCGCTGCCGCTTGATTTTCCTTATCACTGTACATTTATAGCAATACATTGCAAGCCACGAACATCATACGTGTAGGCATAATGAATATGATGAATTTAACTAAAAAAAGAGGTAGTGTTTGCATACTTTATGTAAAGAAATGGCTAAATAAAAGTACAACATGTAGAACAACATGGTGGATTCCATATACTTTATAAAGATCGATGAAAATATTAGTGCAAGTTTTTTGATTATCTTCGGATAAATATCAAAACATTCACAAATTATTAGATATACATAGCTATTATATGCAAACACTAACTTCAACAAGTTCATTATTTCTACACGTATAATTTTCGTGGCTAGCAATGTATTACATAATAAGATACAGTGATATAGCAATCATGCGGCTGCGGAGCGCCGTCTACACGAGCCCTAACGCGTTTATTCCCAAAACGCTTTATACGCAACTTGTGAAACATCGAGTGCTTTGTGGCGGGGCCGTATGACGCCCATACTCCATTCAACATAATGAAAATAATTTGAAATTTTATTTTACATTACAATTTACTTTCAATTTTAGGTTTATTATTACCTAATTTTTTTTTCTAACTGACTATACTGTTAGCCTAAGGGGCCCTGGAGCCTCTGACGGCTTTTACAGCTTAACCGGACTTGTTACATATATTTAAATTAAATTTCATTGAATTTAAAAAATTACAACAAAAATAACTGAAACTAGAAAAACTAGAAATGCATTTAAGGGTTAAAAGCTGCTGAAAGAAAATTGTGTCTATAATATATATCGTTATTCTTTATTATCGTTATTGTTTCGTTATTTTACCAAAAATAAAATCTTTTTTGTGTTCTGTCACGATGAATCTTTGTAGCTAAGTTCAAAGCTAACGTAGACATTTGTTATGAAAAAACTGTTTAGTACAAGGGCAATGTACTCTTACTTATGAGGTAAACGTACCGTGCTTGTTTATATATTAAAATAATCACATTTACTGTGGAATAATTTTTCCATTTAAAATCATTGATCTCTTCAAAATTCTACGAGCGCTGTAAAAAATGTGTATTTTTCTTGTTCAATGACCTGATTAAAGGAAAAAATGTAAATGAAGCAACGATATATGTAAACAAAATGAATTTTGATTTTTTGAAACAAAAAGGTTTAAAATATTTATAAAAGTAAAATCAATACATACAATACACTCACGGAGAAATATTCTACAGATACATAAATATAATGAGAAGGTTTTTATTGTAGAATCATCGTATTTAGTAGATACGAGTTCGCTTTGATTACATTAAAATTGTAAAAAAAATTATATATACCTGAGTAGGTATTGGATACGGCTTCGAATACGTAAACTCCAGAATGCCGTCGATCGAGCAAACGCCACCCCACTCCTGATTATATGCTTATTATGAGTGATCCTTAGAAGATAGACATACTCTCCCGCTGATTTTTTTGTATGTTTTTTTAACATCTACAATTATGTAGTATATTAATTCAGCAACGGAATTGATTTACCAAGACCATTATTTTGTTATTTGCGCGGAACCCTAACATTTTTGTAAAATAAAAGTAGCATAACTTACTCCTTATAATATCTATCTGCGAGTGAAAGTCCGTCAAAATCGGTTCAACAAAAATGTTGACATTACAAACATACGCTTCAATGTTATTATTTGTTTAGAAGATGTATAAAGGAGTGATATTGTTAATCATATTCAAAATCTGATAAACCTCACAGTGAGTAATCGAATTTGCCTTTTAATAAAACTCGGTTGTCTATTAAGATACACTTTTCTGTTTTTGTTTTGAACGTACACGGAAGTACTTCGAACAACGACCTTTATTGGTGTGTTATAGTGTTCCTCCCTATGGACTGTAAAGCGCTTATATGAAAAGGATAGATAGCTTTAGAGCTTGGTCATGCGACGCATATTCGCAACATCAAGATCAATATTTACTCATGCTCTACCAAATATTACCAAGAAATTTTGTAAAGTGAAGAAGAATACCTCTCATAAAGCAAGACAAGAGATAGTAAGAGAAAATGTCTAAAATTCGCATGCTATCAAATACAATTCAAACATTCATCTAACAAAATGGCTGCTCCAAAGTTCAATATTTATTTATTCATTCATATGAAACTTAGCAAATGTCAAGGTTGGATGATGCAAGGTGTAATGTCATTCCATACTGAAAATTAAATATATATAAACTGTCGATGTTCTATTGGTGTGTGAGCTTGAGAGGTTATGGGCGGAACGCTGAATTTAAATACCATACTTATCACAATTTTGCTACGGGATCAAAATGCACCAAGTCGTACAAAATCACCCATTAGAATGTACGACGATGTACATCTTACATTTACTCGATTTAATTAGTAAAATATATAATTATTAACGAATACAGATAAAAGTTTAGTGCCTGTAGTAAAATTGTATTATCTATGAAAAAGTTTTCGACTACGTGCTTGGCGTTTACTCGTAAATATTAAGGGCAAAGTGTCATCACCGCAATAATTGTCCTTCGAAAGAGCAATTATGGAGGTAAAGTTGCACCATTTAGGACAACAGGCTACTGTGAAATATGCCGCTTGCTGGAGTTTATTACGCGTGTAACGTCTACATTTAATGTTGGATAATTATGTCCTAGATAGAGTTGTAGGAACCAAGAAAAATATATAAAATGTACTCTGCTGTTTGTGCTCTTATGCTAATTTGGCTAAATACTTTCTAGCACTGTACCTGATGTTAAGAACAGTGGAACCCAAGAACAACGAGGACGAGATATCAGCATACCATCGCCAACCGTCACTGTTTTGCCAGCCTATGTTAATAGAAACTCACCTGTGATCTTAATTAGTGATGATGTGGCCCAAGATGGTAGCACGCTAAGCCTAGTAGAAAACTTGCTCTCAAGTGCAGCTGTTAGAATACACCTATTGGTGTTTGGTGACAGATTTTCAACTTGAGGATGATATAGCCAGTCAGGTGGGCATAAGAATAAGCCCTACAACCATGTAATGGTATCATTACGATATTTTCCTTCAAGGAAAGCTCAGGCTCACTATAGGAATTCGAACTCACATCGATCGACGCGATGTCCATACACGCTACCACTGAGCTCTCATTGATTCAGACTGGATATGCGCCGACTAATCCCGAAACGCGACGCTCATAAGAGCGAATCACTGTGAGAAGCATTGCACCGTATGTATGGTGGTCGTGATCCAGTCGGGTAGCGGCCTGTACTGTCTGTACTGCTATTTTGTATTATTTTCAACTTCACATGAACTTCATTCAATATGAAAGTCAAGTAGTGCAATAATTAAGTTCATCAGTGTAATGTTGATGTGTTGACCTTGGGTCGTAACGTGAATCGTCATGTATGAAAATTCTATTCGGAATTCCATTACTTTATTTATTATTATTAATTAATTAGTAAAACTGTCACAAAAGTAAAACATCTTGGAGAATCCTTTCACGCTCAAGAAATATTCCCAAGAAAATACATAAATATAGATTATATCGTTGTTTTGAATTGCTAAAGTGCGTCACACACGTGGAAGATGCTATAATATTTAATCTTAAGATAAAACATCATTCGTGACAGAATCCAATGGACTATCACATACGGTGAAGATAATATATTTTTGCATCTTACGTCAGCGATATGGTTGTTTTATTTTACGATCAGATCATGAATTGCGATAAATGTCTGTTTCGATTCTTCAATATTATATGAAATTATTTCTATGAGAGATATACGTATAGATCAAATTCTCCGCGGTCGTTTCTATGTTTTATATGGTTTCCACCCAAATTGATCGCCTTTTAGAATATGCTAATGCAATTTACTTAACAAATTCAAAATCAAGAAATAGAATGTGAACAAAAAATATGTGCAATACCTAAGCAGAAGGCCTGAACTATAAGTTTCTTTTCTACAATAGTTAACGCACATAGAAAATGATAAATTTTATATGGAATAGACATTATATCTAATCACGTGATTAAATATTAAGATAGATGTCAATTCCACACATTTTTTTTGTTTTTTGTTAGTGTTAACGATAGTAGAAAGGCAACTTTATTCAACAAATCAACATTCAAAAGACTGAAATGATTTCATATATTAACATATTTTACTCATTTGTAATACTTGATATTTTAATTTAAGATATTGTATCATAACCACCAGTGACCAGTGTGTATTGAAAGTGATTACCTACATAAGACATGCCATATGGTGCTGAGATGTGGTCGTTAACTATGAGCTTCATAAGAAAGCTCGGGCCACTCAAAGGGCAATGAAGAGGGCCATGGTCGAAGTTTCTCTGCGTGGTCGAATCAGAAATGAGGAGATTCGCAGAACAACCAAAGTCACCGACATAGCCCTAAGGATAGCTAGACTTAAGAGACAGTGAGCGGGTCACGTAGTTCGTAGAACGGATGGCCGATTGGGTGGAAGAGTTCTCGAGTGGCGGCCACGTACCGGAAGACGCAACGTGGACAGACCCGCCACAAGGTGGAACGACGACTTGGTAAAGGTTGCGTGTCATGTCGTTGTAGCGATTGGGGTAGGCCAATGTCCAACAGTGGACATCTTTCGTCTGAAATGATGATGATGATGATGAACATAAAATATTATAATAACTTTATCGTATATAACGTGCTTAATACGTCACTGGCGGACATAGTGATTAAGTTTATGCCATCCATAGGGAATTATTAAGTAAAAAGTAGGTATATATTATTGTAGTATATTTATATAAGTTAATAATTTGTCAAAAGACAGATATCATAAACAAAAGGAAATGAAGTTACGTCATATTTCTTATTACATAAAATGATTAACGGTTACTTTAGTCCAACGATCCAAAATCCGATCAATTAAATTAAAAAAATATTATTATAATTAAGTACAAATCATCCTACAATACTTATTCAAATTATTTTATCTTTAGAAATTGCATAACGCGTCAGCGTATAAATACAATTTGCCGAAACTCTTATCGCATTTTTACGTAGCTACCGTTACGTACAAAGTCCCAGAATCTGTGAAATATAAATAATTGCTGCCGAATCATAAAACATGGTGCTGTTCAACGCTAAGGGGAGCAATTTTCGACGAACAAGCCTCTTTGTCAGAATACTTGATTTCGATTCTTATACCAGCTATTGTGTAATTTTTTTACTTCAATTACACGTTTTTATATAAATGGCTTACAGATTAACTCGCTAAAATATAGAATCTAAAGTAAAATAAGAATAATACTTAATTAAGAAAATAAGTATATCAGTAGGTACCTCATTAAAAACAAGGCGAAATCCTAAATTGAATTATGGACTTAGTAAATCTGAAAATGCAATAAATTCAATACCACACTGGGTTGAAAAGGATAAAAAAAAAGTATATGCTGGTTTGTTGCTTTTCAAAATAACTATAAACTACTAGCGACTAGATGTGATTTATCGGCACACTATGTATGTATGTAGTAGGGCTGCCTTCACCCAAATTGATGAAACTTGAAAATTATCAGACATTTCGGTGTAATAGAGTTTTCCCCGGACTTCTTAAAAATAAATAAATAATCATCTTTATTTCTCTTTTTACACATTTAAACAGTTTGTTTTCGATTTGTTTCATAATTTTTGACAACATCGACGTATAAACATATGAAATGGGTATCTAATTTACGATAAATTAATAATTATACAGTGCTCTGTGTAAGTAAGAGAAATAATTAGAGGAAAGTCACTAAATATGGAATAGTATCCTAATATGGAATACCTTAATTTCTCCAAAAATATAAGTTTGAAACGCAACACACGACCATCTTCTATTTCATTCGATCGCTTTACTACCGCACTCACACCATCGTGTCAGTTGCGCGAATGCTACACGTGTGGCAGACATATTTGGTTTTGTTGTCACGCAGAAAATTTTAAAGGTATGTGATAATTGAGTATTACCAGTTATTACGTATGTATACATAAGTGTTCTACTATTGAGTATATCGATATTATGTTTATCTTAACATTTTGTGACCTTCTGTAATTAAAATGTTGTGACTTGAAAAAATATTAATACAAGTTTGAACTGGTATAAAAATCCAAATATGGACGTTCGTTCGTGCCTAAATATGGAATATTCCTTAATTAGGTCTTTATATTTCACATGATATAAACATGCTACTATTTCTTTTAAATTATGTTTGTTTCTAGAATGTCGGCTTCACTATCAACCAAGAAACGAAAACCTGGGATGAAGAAAAAAAATGGCAGAAGCCATAAAATTTGTCCGGGGAAAGAAAATGGGATATTTAAAAGCGGCACAGCATTTTCAAGTGCCTAGGACGACTTTATTTCGCCTATGCCAAAAAGATAAACTGTCTCCGGAAGTGGCAGCAGCTACTACATTAGGACGAAATACAATATTGGGTTCCGAACTTGAGCCTCAGCTAGTAGAATACATATTAATGATAGAGAGCAAGTTTCACGGTTTAACAAGAACTGATCTTCGCCGTATGGCGTATATGTTAGCAAAGCGAAACAATTTGCAGAATCATCCCTTCAATTAATCAGGTATGGCTGGAAAAAAGTGGTTAAAATTATTTTTAAATCGTCATAAAGAGAAGCTTTCTATAAGAAGACCAACTGGTACATCTTTTGCCAGAGCATTTGGGTTTGATAAGGAAAAAGTGGATGCTTTTTTCAACCTTCTTGAAGAGCTTCACACTAAAAATAACTATCCACCAAATCGTATTTAAAACGTGGATGAATCTGGCCTTACAATAGTACAAAGTAAGATACCACAAATAATCAGTCACAAAGGGAAACGCCAGATAGCTGCACTGACATCAGTAGAAAGAGGATCTCTTATGACGATAGTTGTTTGCATGAATGTTACTGGTCATTTTGTGCCACGTTCATTATTTTTCCCAGAAAAAATATGAGTGCCCAGCTAATGAGAGGATGTCCACCAGGATGTCGGAGTTGCACACCCGTCAGGGTGGATTCAAATGAACATTTTTACAGACTGGTTCAAGCACTTTATTCAACACACCAACCCGACTCCTGAATCAAAGGTTTTACTGATACTAGCTGGACACGGACACTATAGTCATACTCACAATATCGATATAATAGACATTGCTAAGGAAAATAACGTAGACATCGTTTCGTTACCTCCACATACGACTCACAAAATGCAGCCGTTAGACAAGACTATCATGGGGCCGTTAAAAGCATACTACAGTGAGGAAATACGCATGTGGATAAGAAACAACAACATACCTCTAAGTCCATATGACATTGTGGAGCTGTTTGGCAAATCCTATTTGAAAGTACAAACAGGCGAGATTGCAGCCAACGGTTCACTGGATTATGGCCTTTAAAAAAAAATGTGTTCAGTGATGTGGAATTTATTGCTGCGCAACAAAATGCTGTTAGAGACGGTTGCACAACCAATATCACTACACTGGAATCAAGATCTGAGTCTGATCTGATCTGATCTGAGACTGGTCAAGTTCTGACAGAAATACCTGTACCACAAACAAGTGCTAATGTATAACCTGAACGGGAACCTTCGACTTCCGGGCTTAATCGCAGCAGTTTAGGTCTGGTGTCTCCACATGCCATAAGTCCAGCGCCAGAGAAACAAAGAAAAACATCTAACAGAGGAAGAAAAGCTGCTGTAGCAGCAGTCATAACATCTTCACCCTACAAAAATGAAATAGTAAATAAAAATATGAAGAGACAAGAAACAGAAAATAAATTAGCCAAGACAAAGAATAAGAAGAAACCTGCGAAGAGAAACAAAAGAACAAATAAAAATAAGAGTGATTGTGCGGAAGAAGACTCTGAGGAACAAGACGTTATCCTGTTTGATGAAGGCAGTGAACATGATGAGTTGATGGACCAAGTATCTCCTGACTCTGCTGATGCAAAATTTATGTTCTGTCTAAGACTTTTTTCCATGGATAAAAGTGCAGAAAGCTGGATTAAGTGCATAAATGTGTGAGCTCTGGGCACATTATGATTATGCTGGTGCAGAGTTTGATACTTGGATCTGTGACTTTTGCAAGTGAATTAAGCAACTTTTTTCATTTATCACAATATTTTATTCAAATTTATTTGATCTCATAGATATTTATGTCTATTTTTGTCATTGGTATGATGATTTATGCTTATATTCCATATATGGGTACCTATTCCATATTTGGTTACTCATTTGTGATTTTGTTTTTTGTGTTATATTTTAATTTGTTAATTAATATATTTGATATACAGCTGTTAATTACTACATATAAATTTATGACTGATTAGTAAAATAACATTAAACTATTTTCATTTCTATGAAGTTCTTTTTTTATATCCCTAAAACAAAATGGTATTCCATATTTAGTGACTTTCCTCTATTACTAACGCTTCTTGGTGTCAAATTAATTAACAAGCTACATTATTAAAAAGGAAACAAAAAACCCGAGTACAACAAAAACACGACTAAAAAAAAAATATTTTTGCTTTTTTATCTAAATCCTAGACGTCTTACTTAAATATTTTAATAATATAGCCCATGTCACTTCCACAATTAAGGCCAATCAAACGACATCTCGTATGCTAAAATCCATCCCGCGGTTTATGCTACAGAGTTAGCCAAAGAAGTGGACATAAATACATACGTTTGAAAAAACCCCTCCTTTTAAGCAGTCGGGTCATAATAACAATTGCCTACGTAGGCTAAGTAATACTAAGTACATGAAATATAAATCATACAAACAATCACAATCTTACAAAAAATAAGTGGTCTAATTAGGTTAGCCTACATTTTAAATAAAGTTTGTTTGCTAATCTATTAATCCGATATTCACTGGACGCAAAATTGTCCGGGCTTTATCCGGACACTTTTTAAACTACAAATAAAAGGTAGGTAGGTTTCTGAGGAAACCAGGACGGACAGTAGCCCTGTGTATAAAGCATAATATGTGCAAATATGAAATGTAGAAACATAAACGCACGTTGTGTCAAATGAAATTGTAGTATGTAATTTGTATGGTTAGAAACATATTATTAACACCTGAGATGTCGCCCGCTCATCTGTCTATCTCCGTTTATAGTATAGATCTGTCGTGTTCCCTTCGCATCACGTCGCGTTTTAAAAGTATGCCCATAAGCAACCAAAATGTAACTCATTATTTGGGTCTCCGGCTACACGCTTACAGATCACAGATGAAAAAGACACTCAAATCGTAAGTTTGATCTTGACAGAGCAAGAACAAGCTTTACACCTAACCGGTTCCCTTCCCCATGATGGGATTATTTACTGGATAACAATATTATTATCGATTAAGTTATTTTATTAAATGTTAGATGGACTTACTTGGAAGTCTTGACTATTGCTTGCTGCTGACGTCACGACAATTTAATGTGTAATTATAGGAATAAGTAGTGAGAATACAGAGGGACTGACATCACATATTTTAACAGAAAGAAGTTATCGAAAAACAATGTAATATCCATATTAAATAATCGGTTATTTTTTCACGAAACAATTTTGCATTTCTAAGCTTCCAAAATAATAGCTTCTTCTTTTGCTTTTCCAACTAGCATTTGCTGTTTATAAAAGCGTTTACCAAATTAGTCTGAGACAATATGTTATAAATTGAACAGATAGCCTGGCTACGTGTCGATACTCAAACAATACTTACTATCGGTCCTCATGTCATCACTAAAAATCATCGTGTAGGAGTAAAATATGGGGGCCAGACATGGTCACTCACGCTGCACGACGTGCGCCTTACGGACGATGGACAATATATGTGCCAGGTCAATACAGAACCAATGATCACACTGACGCACCATTTACTCGTTTCAGGTAAAGAAAAATTATCTTTTAAAACCTTAGTTTCTAGGTTTGTAGTAAATTATTATAATTTCTGATACTTTATATTTATTTAAGTAAAAATCAGATTAAATAAAATCAAAAGTATAGAGTGTTTCTGAAGATAACGATAATATAAGATCAATGTAGATGAGTTTTAGTATAATAACAAATGTAAATCTACTTAAATTGCTTTAAAAATAGTGGATTTCGAATTCCGATTTAAATTAGCATCGAAAGACACGATAATTAAACCAATCTAAAATAAACCGTTTCCAAATTTATTAGTTCCACCAGACATCATTAATTCAAGCAGCAGCGGTGAAGTTATAATACATGAAGGTGATAATGTGGCTCTTCATTGCACTGCCTCCGGCACTCCAGCACCTACAATCACTTGGCGACGTGAGGATTCCTCTTTGATGAAAATTGAAACTGAAATGGGCAAGTTTAACTATGTCATCATGGAATCATTTGATTTATTACAAAATACCTTTTCAATCAATTAAAGCACAATTTTTTGTGAATATTTAAATAGCCAATGTAATGAAAATTGTAGTGTATTGATAATTATAAGATCATTAGTTTCTTCAGCGCTCTTATTATTCATAGGCATCATTTACGACTTACGAAGTCATGGGACTTACCTAATCCCTGGGAACAAGTAGCGTCAAATACTTTGTCATAAAATAATTCTCTCTATAATGCATCATACAAAAGTTGTCTAGTTGGCACACCATTTTGCATTGTGAACTTACATTTTTTCTTGTCGCCTTTGTTCATATCCGACAATAGGCCCATATAATTTCATATTGTAGTCGTCAGTTCTGATTCAGATCGTCACAAAAAGCGTGAAATTAATTCAACTGCTAGATTTGATATTGAAAAAATGCAGATTTTTTTTCAAAAGTATGCATTTTCCTTGCATCCTAACCATAAGAGATCTAGGGCACAGATAATTTCTTTGGAGATTTCTCTCTACTTGGGGCAGCCCGATTGTTAAATTACCTCCACCCTACAGAAGATCACAGCCAAGTAACATTGTGTTGTGTTCTTGCGGTGAGTAGGTTTTCAGAGCTCCTTGGGGTAGGAGGCTTCAAAGTCGGCAGCGTGCTATACCTTTATCAATGTTAATACAAGCGTCTATAGACTACGATAGCCGTTTACCATCAGTCGGGCCGTAAGCTTTTTTGCTACCATTGTAATACATTTTTTTCTAATTAGTTTGTTCATAAGATCAGATGACTTTTCATGCAAGATATCTTATTTTGAATAAAGACTGCATATAATATTTTAAAGGAGAATACCGTAATGATTGGAATATTTCAGTGGGCAAATGGAGTGGTGAGTGGCTGAATCTAACCACTGTCAGTCGGAATATGAACGGTGCTTTCCTTTGCATCGCTACGAATGGAGTGCCCCCCTCTGTTAGCAAGCGCATACTTCTGCGTGTTTTGTGTAAGTTAATGCGCCTTAAATTTCATAAAATATTCTTTACTTACGGCCTTAGATAAAAGTACATATTCTTCATGGTTTACGAGTACATAATTTGTGTGCCTTATTTTTTTAGTTTTATATATTTAAATATATATATACACATGTTTTTAAATATTATTACTTAAGTTGACTACATGTGTTCTATATTGTTACGTACAAACTTTATATAAATAAATATTTTAGTTTAAGCTAAGAGCTACAGTATACAGAGTTTCATATTTTACAGGTAGGCCGTTGGTAAGAGTGAAACAAAAAATGAGGGGTGCCTATTTAGGAGAGTCAGCAGTAATAAAATGTAAAATTGAAGCATTTCCACCACCTGTCGTACACTGGACGCAAATCGGCGGACACAACTTGCAAAATGGTTGCTATTTCTATTCTATCAATATATACTATCAATTGTGATATTTTTAAACAATTTTTTTTTTAATATATGGAATATATATATTCCTATATCCCGATATAGGATTGCGATATCAAAATCATAGGATACTAAAAATTTCGGGTATTCCCCGAAATGTTTACAACATCTATATTAGTAACATTCCAGAAGGCTTAACCGAAAAAGCCAATATATCTGCAACCCTGACTTTAGAGTTAGAATTAAATTAGTCTGATTAAATATTTTATGGAAAGTTTTAAATGAAAATATAATTTAAACTTACTTAACAGGTTCGAAATACCAGGTGCTCATAAAATCACATAGCTACCTGCACATCGCAGAGTTTAAAGTTAACAATATATCGAGGAAAGATATCGGCTCGTACCTTTGTCATGCAGAAAACACCTTAGGCTCCTCATATGATGATATAACGCTTTACAGTAAGTATTATTTTAATATTTTTTCTTGCAAAACCTTCAACTAAACCATTTCTTTCACAAGGATGGTTGATTTTCAAGTTACAGATAGAAGAAATTCGTGTCCAAAAGGTTAATGAAATATCGAGAACCATGGCCATTCATTTTGGCATTTGAAATTTCGGTCTAAAAACTCAGTTGTGATGTAAATGTTCCACAAGATTAATAGTAAATAGTAATTTTAAGCTTTTCAAAGACAAATCGATTACATTTGTTAAAAGTGATTGGGCATTAATTTGCTGAAATTAATTATAAGGTTAAATTGGAAATTCTTGTTCCAAACAAGTTAGCTATCACGTAAAACGAAATTAATTCTCTTCAAAAATAAACCGTGAACCCTGTTACCTAAATATAACCAATTAATTGTGGCTTAATTAATTAACGTGTCGGTTATCGGTACAACAATGTTAATTAAAATATTTATATGTTAAAATTATATCAAAAATATATGAATATCAAATGGTTACATAATTATCTACTAAAAGGAAAGATATTTTTAAAATACTTCTTTCTCTCCATCCATAAGCAATAATTTAATTAATTAATTTTCGTGTGAAATTAAAATCGAGAATTTCTACCTGTAGCTACAAGTGTTAAGTATATTGTTCAAAACATTAATTTTAACAACTGAGTTTATTAAAAAGTAGCTGATACCCCGCAACTATGTCTGCGGTGTTTAACACAACGGTAATAAAACACATCGTTGAACGCGTAGTGCTTATAAAAATCATAGTTTGTTAAAATTTTTATGACTTTTTATGTAATGAAGATATCGTGATATTTGAAGTTTATTTCTTATTAATCGATTTACATAATAAGAACCACGGTATGGAAATTTTATGAGGAGTATCTTGCTTTTTGATAGACCACTTAATCAGTGAGTCTGTCCCTCAGTATGCCAAATGATCATTAAATCAATAATTAAGTCAGTCAATCAATCAATCACGTCTTTGCCTGTTGCATACTCAAAGACAACCGTACTTATGAAGTAAACAGTGGTGCGTCGTAGCTGACACACACTTATTTAAAAAAAATTTTGTTCCCGAGTATGGCATTTATGCCAATTTTACGTACATTTTTGTGACGTCGGGTGCCAAACGGTTAAAGGACCAAGTATCTAAGGAAAATTGATCAAAATATATCCAGTAGTTTTTACGTGATGCGCACACAACGGCAAACCTCTATCATTTTATTTATATAGATAGATGAAATAAATATAATTTATTTACCTATGTATTAAAAATACAGTCCTGACTTAGACCGAGACAAGAGGACAATGATTTATAACTATAATCACTGTATAGGTTTAAACAGGGTGTCTCAAAACGATCCGACTATTTCTAGAGAGAACGAGACGAAAACAAAGCGGAGGGGAGGGCTGAGAGAGGTGTCACTTGTAGACTCATTCCTTACATTTTTATTTGCCATCATGCCTTACACAGGAGAGCAACGTTCGTTTTGTTTGCGCGCGTATTTCGAAAACAATCATTCGCTTATTCGCGTTCGTCGGTTGTTTCGATTACTTTATGGATTGCGCAATATTGGATAAACTCCCAGCAATGCCACCATTCTTGCTTGGATCCAGACATTCAACGCTACTGGAAACACACTAGGCGATATTCATCATGTTCGCCCAAGAACAGCAAGAACACCTGGAAAGATCGAGTTGGTTGCGACTTCTGTGAGTCGACAATCTCGTGTTAGCAGTAGGAAGCGGGAGTCGCAATTGGGACTGTTCAGAGCGACGATTCACCGGACGATGCAATCTGATTTGTATCTTAAGCCATACAAAATTTAGATTTTCAGACTCTGAAAGAAATTGATCATGTTTTAAGACTCAATTTCGTAAAAATAATGTTACAGAAATTTAACGATTTTGAAAACATGTTTTCGCGACGAGGCCATTTTCATTTAAATTGGTATGTAAATCGTCAAAATTGTCGATTTCGAGAATAGAGCAGCCCTGTAGAGCTACATTAACGTCCTTTGCATAGCCCCAAAGTAACAGTTTGGGCCGCAATGTCCGCAAATGACATTATTGGACCTTATTATTTTGAGGACAATAGAGGCAGAGTGAGTACAGTGAATTCGGCCCGCTATATGGATATAATAAGTATTTTTGTGGCCCAAGACTTCGAGAGTGTAGGCATTATAATCACCTCTCATGGTTCCAGCAAGATGGAGCCACGACGCATACCACCAAGAACTCATTGGCAGCACTGAACGAGTTGTTCCCCAAAAAGGTGATTTCGAGAAGGGGTAATATTGAGTGGCCTCCACAGAGTTCTGTTTTAACCCCACTGGATTTTTTCTTGTGGGGGTATATCAAGCAAATTGTTTATCAGAACAATCCAGGAAGTTTGGTAGATTAAAAAAATATCGAAGAAAAAATAAGGTTGATCCCTCAGCAACTTAAAAAAAATGTGTTTGTAGAATGTTACCATAATAATGGCCGTTATTTATCCAATGTGATATTTAAAAAGTAAATTTTCTTTCATTGTGAACGTTTTAGAATTAATAATTAAATATCAAAATAAATAAATTTTATTTTATTATCATTTGAAATAGTTGGATTGTTCTGAGACAACCTGTATTTAACTAAAATCTAAAATAATTTACGGTTCGTGTATTTCATTGCGTCAACTTAAATTTCAATAGCCTTTGCATTATTTAACATTTGTTTACAATAAGCAACAGAATCAAGAGACGAATAAATAACATTATGCAAAGCATAAACACTTTTATTATTCATGATAGTAAATAATTTATAATACCTAATACTTAACAATTTTATTATTGATTTAATACGAACTTGTTAATATGTGTGTTGAACACTTACAAAGAATTGGATATATTGTTAAAAATTAAAAATGACTACATATCGCTTTTATAATTTAACAAACTACAAAAATTTTGTAAAGCTCTAGAGAATAATCAGCGATAGTTTCAAAGGAAGTGAGCTCGTGTATATTATAATTTAAGTACCTATGAAACCAGAAATAATTTTTAAAACATGTTAAGAAACGGTATACCTACGTCGTCTTACAAAACTACATGCATCACAGTTAGGTAGCGCACTGGTCTACACTATCTCTGCGATATCTTATGTAGTTATGTTCATCTCTTATGGAATATTAATGACATTTACCAGAACTAGAAATTAAAAGATAACTAAAATACCTTCAGCGGCAATGAAGAAATCTTATAATCGACCTAATTCCGCATTTTAGTTCACTAGTATCAGATATTAACGTGAAGACATTATTATTAGTTTAGTTTACAGGGTTAATATTTTAGTAGGCAATCTCTGCTTCAAAGCGCTGAATATAACATGGTATATGCAGCAATAGGCATTCGTCAATCAAATATAATAGGCATAACGTATACATCGCTGTTACATAGAGGTACAAGTTGTAAACGTTTATAATCTCCTGAACTACTGATCTGATTCAAAATAACTCGTTCACTAAGAGTAACCAATAGCAATAGTTGTATATTTTATTGTTACTAAGGTTTATAATAGTTCGGGGAAAAAGTTTCTTCGCATTTTTATGTGAAATCTCAAGACATTTTTTCAAAGTTTATTTACATTTATTTACAGTATATACGTGCCATTTTGTTCGATGACTTTCTGCCATTTTGTAGGTAAAGACTCATGTCTTTATACCCATGTCTTTAACGGGATCATTCCCGTTGCTGTAGAAACTTTGGGACTTCTGATCAAAAAAACGCGACAAATAGTTTTGGTAGTACTCTCTTGATATTGAACTTTACAGACCCTAAATAATTCTGAAGAGACCGAAACATGTAAAAATCTGAAGGTGCAAGGTTAGGGCTGTATGGTGGATGCACTAACACCTCCCAGCCAAACTGTCTTAATTTTTGCTGAGTGGCTAAAGATGTGTGTGGTCTAGCGTTATGGTGATGAAGACCACACCCTTCCTGTTGGTCAATTCCAGCTGCTTTCTCTCAACTGCTTCTTTTAATCTCATCACTTGTTGGCAGTAGAGATCCAAATCGATGATTTTGCCGAGCGGTAAAAATTCATGTTCAAGTGCCCTTCCAATCCCACCATACACCATAACTTTATTTCGAGTTAGCCCAGGTTTAGCCACAGTCTATGAAGCCTGGCCTACCTTAGACCACGACCTTTTTCGCACGTTCTTGTTGTACGTGATTCACTTTTCATCGCCAGTTTATAAATCTGTTCAAAAATGGTTCGATTTCATTATGTCTCAAAAATGAATCGCAAATGAGTACACGGTTCATTTGGTTTCTTTCAGTGAGCTCATGTGGCACCCAAATATCGAGCTTTTTGGTATAGCCAGCTTTCTTCAAATGGGTTAAAACTGTTTTGTGGTCAATTTCCAGTTCTTCAACTACATCGTAACTACTGAAATGCCAATCTTGCCCCACTTTTTCAAAAATGGCGTCCATCTTATTCTTAACAGGGCGACCAGAGCGAGGTGCATCTTTAACATCAAAATTTCCCGACTGAAACGTTTTATCCAACTTTGTGCTACTCTTACTGACACTGCATTACTTCCATACAAACATCACAAAGCAAAAATTACATTAAAGCATACAAACATCACAAATCTTTTTCACTGCTTTAGTTGTATTTTTGCCATTTTGTAATAATATTTTAAAATGTATCGAATTTCTTCATAAGATTCACTCATTTTTACAGAAAGAAAAACAAATGAAAAATAGCGGGAAAAAACTTTTTTTTTAAATTTAACTTTTTTAATGTTACCGAAACCAGCCAGATACAAATAGTACAGCTAAAGAAATTGTATAACAAGTTTATACCTACTTTATGCGAAAACACTTTTTCCCCGACGCCGACCTAATATTATAATTAAGGTGTAAAAGTCGCGTGCGTGCCAGTTGGTTTTATAATGATTTGGTTTGTTATATTATATTACCTATATGAAATGGGCTATTCTTGTATAGTGTTGGCTACAACAACAATATCGTCAACGACGACAGAGACAACGATTACAACGATGATCCCATCAACGACCGAAGCGATGCAAGCTTGTAAGTATATCTTACTAATTCTAAACCTCATACCAACGATTTATGTATTACGGCCCGTTCACACTTTCATCCCGTTAATAACTAGACGTTCACATATTTTATAAACTGCATCGTAAAAAAATACGATCCGTCAAAAACGAATATTCTTTCAGACGATTCATAGTGACGGATTCGTATTTTTAGGACGTATTCGTAGTTTTTCATGATTCGTGAGCGTGTCAATACAATCATAAAAGGCTATGTACTGCTAAACAAAAAAAAAGAGTCGTCACATATCACGATCCGGCAAAAATAACGATTCGACCATGTACGAATAAGCCCTTACCCTTTTCATACACTTTTAAAACCTGTCCGAAGATATTCTATAATTGTTATTCGTCCTGCTTAAGGTTACACAGTAATATTAGTAGTAAATAGGATACCATTAACCAGAAAATTTCAATCAAATTAACTTAAAAGTTTAGCTATGTTAAATAAACCATGGTGAACATGATAGTACTTGAATGGTTAGATTTAATGTTATTTTCCCAAGTTTGATCTTATTATATTGCTACGTATTTTATTTTGTTAAGTAAGGTTTAATTTGATAATTATTAATAAGGCAATTTTTATGATAAATATTACCACATATTATCTACCACATTTTTTAACAGATGTCGAACTTCAAGTCAGTTTTCATGATGAAAATCAACGGTTACCGGAGGAAGATAATTTTGTTGTCGTCTTGAGCCAACATCAAATGCAAAATTTTGGTATAATAACATATTTTAGTGTAACAATTCCATTTGTTTAATTATCGATGGGTAGCTTTACAATGTACAATTTATCACATAGTTCGTACCACATAAAGTGTGAAAAGAAATATATAGACAAGGTGATGTTTCACAATTAGGTAATTAAGCAATTTTTTTTCTTTATCCTTTATAGGTTTAGCCATAAACTCACCTGATGTTAAGTGACGATGTGGCCCGAGATGGTGACACGCTAAGCCTAGTAAATAAACTGGTTCTCAAGTGCAGCTGCGGGAACACACCTGTAGGTAATTGCTGACAGATTTTCAACTTGAGGGTGGTAGATGACCAGGTGGGCAATGCCCTTCCACCATGCTATAGTTTCATCACGATGTTTTCCTTCACCGAAAAGTTAGGCTCATTGAAGGGATTCAAATTCACGTCGATCGACTCGGTGTCCACACACGCTATCACTGAATCATTATTGCTTCAATTTGCACTTTGCACAATCTTCTTATTTAATTTAAGAGCTCAGCTCTTGTCGGTGAAGTAGTTGCCATTGTTTCCTATCCTCAAATTTTTTTTTGATCTCTTGATATGACATGCGTACCACTTTATCATTCACTTGTTGAAAAAAGCTTCGTCTAGGTCTTCCTCTTCCTATCCGTAGCCGTATCACCTTTCCTCTTCTATTATCTATGTTTCTCAACAACTGTTTTTCCTCGTCAACCATTCTTAACACTTTCTTGTTTGTTATCCTGTTTTTCCAACTGATGTTTTCCATCCTCCTCCAACACTTTATCTGTCCCTTTAATTCATAGTCCATTATTCACAGCCATACAATGCTATGCTCAAGATGTAGGTCAGATATTTATTAAAAATGGATAATGTACCTATTAGCTCTAAGTATTCTTTAATTTTTGTTTCCAGATTTGTCTCCGAGTTCGTGACCTGAACTCGACCCAAGCCACTGGTCGATGTGGTCTACGGGTGTAGCTCACAAACCTTCATCCTTTCTTATTATCGTAATGTATTTTTCTTGTATACGACGATAAAACAAAATGGATGGCAGAACAAATTGAGCAGCATCTTTTAAACTTTCTCAATTCTTTTTATGCTATCTATCATTAACCGACTGGTCTTGGAACAAAAATAATATAATACAACATTAAGTTTATTGTTTTTATTAAATAAATGTGATTTATTTTTAGATAAAATTAGTCGATATTTATTGTTAGCATATTAAAAATACGAATATAAACGTACACTCCAAAACGATATATTTGAACAAACCTTACATTACGTAGCTTTAGATCTGTATTTAAGAGATTAGGGTTATCTTAGTAACTCCATAGAAAGAAATTCACCAACAATTAATCAATGAAATCGTTCGAAACGACTTTCTGTAAAGCTTTTTCTCTTAGAAATTGGATTTACTTGAAATTCTCTAACGAAATGTCTAGAGTGTCTAGATTATGGTCATTGAGGCCCTGAATATTTCTTCGGTGAAATATTTTATTCGTTGAAACTAAATCTAAATTTGGTTAATTACCTGTACTTATTTATACTCGTTGTATTTTTGCCATTTTGTAATAATATTTTAAAATGTATCGAATTTCTTCATAAGATTCACTCATTTTTACAGAAAGAAAAAGAAATGAAAAATAGCGGGAAAAAACTTTTTTTTTAAATTTAACTTTTTTAATGTTACCGAAACCAGCCAGATACAAATAGTACAGCTAAAGAAATTGTATAACAAGTTTATACCTACTTTATGCGAAAACACTTTTTCCCCGACGCCGACCTAATATTATAATTAAGGTGTAAAAGTCGCGTGCGTGCCAGTTGGTTTTATAATGATTTGGTTTGTTATATTATATTACCTATATGAAATGGGCTATTCTTGTATAGTGTTGGCTACAACAACAATATCGTCAACGACGACAGAGACAACGATTACAACGATGATCCCATCAACGACCGAAGCGATGCAAGCTTGTAAGTATATCTTACTAATTCTAAACCTCATACCAACGATTTATGTATTACGGCCCGTTCACACTTTCATCCCGTTAATAACTAGACGTTCACATATTTTATAAACTGCATCGTAAAAAAATACGATCCGTCAAAAACGAATATTCTTTCAGACGATTCATAGTGACGGATTCGTATTTTTAGGACGTATTCGTAGTTTTTCATGATTCGTGAGCGTGTCAATACAATCATAAAAGGCTATGTACTGCTAAACAAAAAAAAAGAGTCGTCACATATCACGATCCGGCAAAAATAACGATTCGACCATGTACGAATAAGCCCTTACCCTTTTCATACACTTTTAAAACCTGTCCGAAGATATTCTATAATTGTTATTCGTCCTGCTTAAGGTTACACAGTAATATTAGTAGTAAATAGGATACCATTAACCAGAAAATTTCAATCAAATTAACTTAAAAGTTTAGCTATGTTAAATAAACCATGGTGAACATGATAGTACTTGAATGGTTAGATTTAATGTTATTTTCCCAAGTTTGATCTTATTATATTGCTACGTATTTTATTTTGTTAAGTAAGGTTTAATTGATAATTATTAATAAGGCAATTTTTATGATAAATATTACCACATATTATCTACCACATTTTTTAACAGATGTCGAACTTCAAGTCAGTTTTCATGATGAAAATCAACGGTTACCGGAGGAAGATAATTTTGTTGTCGTCTTGAGCCAACATCAAATGCAAAATTTTGGTATAATAACATATTTTAGTGTAACAATTCCATTTGTTTAATTATCGATGGGTAGCTTTACAATGTACAATTTATCACATAGTTCGTACCACATAAAGTGTGAAAAGAATTATATAGACAAGGTGATGTTTCACAATTAGGTAATTAAGCAATTTTTTTTCTTTATCCTTTATAGGTTTAGCCATAAACTCACCTGATGTTAAGTGACGATGTGGCCCGAGATGGTGACACGCTAAGCCTAGTAAATAAACTGGTTCTCAAGTGCAGCTGCGGGAACACACCTGTAGGTAATTGCTGACAGATTTTCAACTTGAGGGTGGTAGATGACAAGGTGGGCAATGCCCTTCCGCCATACTATAGTTTCATCGCGATGTTTTCCTTCACCGAAAAGTTAGGCTCATTGAAGGGATTCAAATTCACGTCGATCGACTCGGTGTCCACACACGCTATCACTGAATCATTATTGCTTCAATTTGCACTTTGCACAATCTTCTTATTTAATTTAAGAGCTCAGCTCTTGTCGGTGAAGTAGTTGCCATTGTTTCCTATCCTCAAAATTTTTTTTGATCTCTTGATATGACATGCGTACCACTTTATCATTCACTTGTTGAAAAAAGCTTCGTCTAGGTCTTCCTCTTCCTATCCGTAGCCGTATCACCTTTCCTCTTCTATTATCTATGTTTCTCAACAACTGTTTTTCCTCGTCAACCATTCTTAACACTTTCTTGTTTGTTATCCTGTTTTTCCAACTGATGTTTTCCATCCTCCTCCAACACTTTATCTGTCCCTTTAATTCATAGTCCATTATTCACAGCCATACAATGCTATGCTCAAGATGTAGGTCAGATATTTATTAAAAATGGATAATGTACCTATTCGCTCTAAGTATTCTTTAATTTTTGTTTCCAGATTTGTCTCCGAGTTCGTGACCTGAACTCGACCCAAGCCACTGGTCGATGTGGTCTACGGGTGTAGCTCACAAACCTTCATCCTTTCTTATTATCGTAATGTATTTTTCTTGTATACGACGATAAAACAAAATGGATGGCAGAACAGATTGAGCAGCATCTTTTAAACTTTCTCAATTCTTTTTATGCTATCTATCATTAACCGACTGGTCTTGGAACAAAAATAATATAATACAACATTAAGTTTATTGTTTTTATTAAATAAATGTGATTTATTTTTAGATAAAATTAGTCGATATTTATTGTTAGCATATTAAAAATACGAATATAAACGTACACTCCAAAACGATATATTTGAACAAACCTTACATTACGTAGCTTTAGATCTGTATTTAAGAGATTAGGGTTATCTTAGTAACTCCATAGAAAGAAATTCACCAACAATTAATCAATGAAATCGTTCGAAACGACTTTCTGTAAAGCTTTTTCTCTTAGAAATTGGATTTACTTGAAATTCTCTAACGAAATGTCTAGAGTGTCTAGATTATGGTCATTGAGGCCCTGAATATTTCTTCGGTGAAATATTTTATTCGTTGAAACTAAATCTAAATTTGGTTAATTACCTGTACTTATTTATACTCGTTGTAATTTCAATTGTAATGAATACATTAATTGTAAATATTATTCATGGCCTTTCATTTGATTGTAATGGGTATACGAGTACAACCATACACTGTAATATAGTTTTGATACCTACTTAAAAATAATGTGTAGCATTTTGTATAGTAAATGTAATTTTACGATCACTTTTAGATTGAACATTGAACCTTCTAATCAATTGACATTGTAAATATGTTATTTTTAATTTTTGTTTAATAAACAAATAAATAGTAAACAATGAATAGTTTTATTTCCTTAAGAGCCTAAAATACTACGTGAAATTATACAAAGTAGTAAATTAAGTTATCCAAGTAATTTTATTAAAAGATTTGAAATAATCGTAATATAGCCGTGAATTTTATAAATTAACTCTTCACGAATTAAACAAGACTTGAAAAGTTAAGAAAAAAAAACAGCTCTATTCTTCTCTTTCATAATAATAATCTTTTTTGCTTTTTAATGTAGGTATGAGAAGAAACTAAGTCAACTACAACAAGAAATATTTGTACAATACTATAGCAAGAAAAGTGTGTAAATGCATACATGTGGGTATATGTAGTTTAAATAAAATACCTAGCTTTTGTTCCCTCAGCTTGGGAAGTCACTTTCCCAAATTAGATTTAAAATGAAAATTACTCATTCACTGATGATATATTCTCTTATTTTTAACTATACAAAAAATAATCTGAGCAAGCAGAAATAAAGTAATTTAATAGATTATTAAGCAAATTACAATAACAGAGGAATTTCCCGGGGACTACAGTATAGGTAAATAGGTTTTCAAAGGGTCGACTACGCGAATGTTATACTTTTGGCGTTGCTAGTAGCCATAGGCTGCAGTGACCGCTTACCACCAGGCGGACCGCATGCTTGTTGGCCACTATCGAGAAAATATTTTCATTAATAATGTTAATATTTTTTATTTCATGGGTTAATTTAAAACGGAAGACATTCTGATATAAATATAATCACAGAGTAGGTACAGTTATTATTCTATAGCCAACAAGATGCGTGGATCAGTGTGTAGCCTGTGTGTAGCTGTGGCTTTAGTTAATCGCCCAAGACGAAACATGAGCAAGTTTCGTGACAGTACTCATTTATCACTACTGCACGTAACTAATTCAGTATCAAGGTAACGTGACATTTCGACAGTTCCTCTTGACCTATATAAATCATATTTGTATTTATATTTGTGTTTTTTTAACTGGAACTGTTGGAGAAGTCCGAAATTTATAAGATACAGGAAAACTATCTTAGACACCAGTATATCTTTATATATAAGATTTTTTTGGTATATTCAACTATTTTTAAAATCAAAGTTGAAATTTTCATTAAATTTAAAAAAAATTATACTTAATTGAATCGACTAAGTTACACGTAACAATAATTTGAACACATCACAGAAAAAATGTGAAAGGAAGCAACCGTTCGTTTTTGTATAAAACTTTTATATTAGGTAATATTAAAACACTTTGAAGCTATGTTTTTATAGTTTATTTTAATAGTGGCAAACGGTGGAACTGTAATTGATTGTAGTTACAGTACAATCTAATAACAGTGGTGTCCATCAAGAAATCAGTAATCCATCGGCTCAAGCGCTATAAACGACGTCCACGTCATTTGATATGATGATTGTCTACAATGTAATAAGAATCATAATAAGCTTGCAATGTAATAGTTTGATTCTTATTATATTATGTATGATTTTGTTTAAAGTAATTAAGAAAGTTATGATAAAAAACTAAATATGAAAAAATAAAAAATTTCGCAAATAAGTCAACAAAAGTTATCAGTGTGTCGTGTCAAGTAATTAGGGTCACGGTACTTAGATGAGGTCGAGAACGAAAATAATAACTTAATTGAAGAAGTGTGTCAGTTGTCTCCACGTTTAATAACAATATTTATCTGGGGACCCTCCTGAGTTTATTATCGACTTGTACCTTTCCGATCTGGGCTTTATTCAATATAGCAAGATATTACATCTTTTTACCCGACTGCGCGACGCCATTCAAGTTATTTGGGTATGATAATTTCAAACTTAAGCCTAATTTCAATTAATACAAAAATTTACTCTCTTTATTATGAATTCAATTTACAGTATTACAACATTGTTATAAAAATTCATGCTGTTCAAACTATATGAATGAGAAACAGTATAAAAAATATCATAACTGCTTTGCGTTGAGTTTTATCTAATACATATGTATTGTACTAATTGCTTTTTTTATTTATAAAACGCTTTTACAGCCCATATTAATTTGAGTGATAAAGCCTGTGTAATGTGTGATTACGGAAGCGTAATCGCCATGACTCCGAGAGTTTTGCCGCAAATCTGCAGCGCTCGCGTTGATTTTCCGGAATAATGGGTATAGTTGACAAAATAAACTGAAACACGAGGCATTTCAACTTTGCCTTCAGGAGTGACAACCTGCTTTTTAGTCACTGTTAGAGCCGCACTCCTTTTTCAAGTTCATTATACATAGTTGTAGGCTTACTGGTTACTTCTGTATACTTATTAAAAATAAAAAGCACAAATTACAAAATAATATTTTCTTATTTATATACAGGAAACTTGTTTGGTAGGTATATGTACATATATTGTATATAATATATACCTTAATCATCAAACCGTCACGTCATGATTTTTACCTATCGCTATAATGGCACTCCCTGAAGTAGCGGTACTGCACTGAGCTAATAAATCTCATTCTAATTTGATAAATATAACTGTAAATTGTTATAATTATTATAAATATACATTACAAATCATTCTTGAGTATGTAGGCCACAGCACAAATAAACAATACGTACCCATAATTACTCGTCTGGTAAGCAATGACCTTTAACCCTGTTGTTATTTTTAGTTTACAGTTATTATATTGTGGCTTCCTGGCATCTATCTCCATTCCCATATCAACTCAGTTACTATGTGCACTGAAAATGTGTTTTATCTATGACATAGACTTAATAATTCGAAGATGTTAATAATACATTTTTATATTTTATAATAATGAAGCATCGCCAAACTATAAAAGAGACAGGTTCGATTCTCGCTGAGTCCAATTAAATTTGGGCGGACCGGACTGGTTAATGTTTTAATAATTGTCTCTCAGCAAGCCAGCCAATCGATAAATAATCGGGCAATGAGATCGACGAACGCAAGGAAGAATTTGGCCAATATTCTTTCCGACAAAATCTCTACCAAAATTCGTGTCTATAGGGGTAGTGCGTTTCCACCACAGAATTGTCTGGTGTTCAGCACAGGATCTTGGGTTATCAACCTAAATTTGGGCCTCGGTTTATCAGCCATCGGAGCCTGGATAATATCCCTATATACGTCATTGCTTACTAGACAATAAAAAAAAAATATAAAACATTAGAATGGACAAGCCTTGTAGTGCAGTGGTAATAAGCCCTACTACTGAGCCTTTGCCGGGTTTGACCCGAGAACCGTGGCCGAGGCCCGTCTGGTCAAACAACTAAAGTAACCGACATAGCTTGAAAAGTAAGCAGACCAAAGTGGTAGTGGGCCTGACATATTTGTAGAAGAACCGAAAACCGATGGACTATAAGAGTTCTTAAGTGTATACTGTAGACCACGACTTGGCAAATCTAGTGTAGGACGCGCTCATACCAGATGGAGGGACGACTTGCGGAAGGCTGCTGAAAGTGAGTGGACGCGAAAAGCCGCAGATTGTAACCGATGGCCAACCTTGGGAAAGACCTATGTCCAGCAGGGGACTTCTATAACCTGATAATGTATGCATGGTCAAAACAATAATATTCATTCTGAGGAGCCAAGATAAAAATATAGGTACAGGTATAATATTAAATACAATGAATTTGTTGTTTAACAGGGCAGTCTGATCGATTGTTAAGACCAATAACTATAATCACGTGTCATCATGTTGTTCAGAACAATCCGTTATCTCGCAACAACGACAATGTTTTGTAAACGCTTTTATCGATGTAAACAAGTTTTAAGTAATTCAGTACTATGAACCATTCGGAGTTATTTTTAGACATCGAGTGTAGTGACATTTTCATTCATCAGGTAACTTTGACACGGAGCGACCATTTACTGCGCTACTTGTAGAGATCTGTATTTCAAGGGAAAATGTACTTACAATACGTTGTATGTTACCTTAACTTAATAAACAATATTATAATACAGTACCTATATTATGAAACGAGCAGTTTCTCTCAAAAACAATTAAAAACAAAGTTAAATAAAAGTGTTAAAAATGTGTTTTTTAATTTAACAATATCACAGTGTACTTAAATAAATAAATGTAAAGACTGCAATGAAATATGATAATTATACAATAAAGAGGAGACTTGTGCTTTAATCTTACAAAATAAGCCCGTACGGATGAACTTTAAAAAAGCAGTGTTACCAAACTTTTAATTTTTTAAAATATATGTAAATGTTACAATAAATATTTATCTATTTCTTACAGCTCTACATCGTCATGATATCATTTGGAACCTATAATATGGTATATGCTGACCGTTTTAACAGGATATATAGTATAAATGATAGATTGACCAGCTGCAGTGGATGGTTGTCTACAATTATATTTAATTTTTGTAATAACACATACAAAATTGTCAAAAGAGATACGTCGCTTATGATAGGTGAGAAACCTATGTAATATTTTTGTACTATTAATTATTTAATTTAAAAAGATTATATCACGAACGCTGATACTATGACCAAAATGCGCGGACCAAGCGAGCGCCAAAGTCAAATGAAACCATTTTTTTTTCTTTTTACAGAGAAAATGGCGCCAGAAGATCTCCAAAAAGGTAAAAATAAGCTTCGATTAGTCGATGAAAGAAAATGGAATCGCGTAAAGAGACAGGTAGCGAATGAATGCTGCTTAAGATCCTGCTCTGTTGGAGATATTATTATGTACTGTCCAAATGACGCAAAAATATTAATAGAAAATCCTGACATATTCGAATAACTCAAAATTGTAAAATATGTAAGTACCATGTACTATTTAGAAAAGTATTATTATTCATAAAGGAAGTAAGTGTAAATAAAGATTTTTGTAAAAAAAATGTTTTAATTTTATTTGAACCTTCGTAGCTAAAATTTAAATATTGTAAAGGTAATATTTAAAATACAATATTTCTGAATAAAGGAATTATAATAAATAGTCATATTTTTATTAATATTAAAAAGTGTGAGATAAAATAAAAAAACAAGACATAATATGCCATTGAGCTACATGGGTTATCGAAACCTTCCTTTCCATTTTTATAGCTACCGAATGAAATTTAAATTTTTTAATAAATTTATTTAAATATTAATAATTAAAAAACAAATTTATGTTTCTTTAATTTTCACCAACCTAACGCCTTTCTCTTTAAAGTTCTTGGAGTATGAACCATCAATTCTCGCTTAAAATTATCTCCTTCACAAAATTTTCCTGTTCTATAAATGTTTATTTAAAGCGCTCACAATGAACCATAAATAATATGAAAATTGTGCTATAATTCATTTGCAGACCTCTAAATAAATGGGGTATGAATGAATTACTGACTGTTACAAATTAACCTTAGGAATCAGTGAAGCGACTTATTTTACGGGTTGCCAATTGCCACATTATAAGGTATATATTATGACAAATGAAATAACAAATGCATGTGTCGTTAACTTGTCTGTAATAAGTATGACAAAACAATGCTTCTATAATTGAGTACAGAACAGGCCTGGAAGTTTGCACTTTTATTTAAAGTTCAGTAGATAAGTACAAAGTTTTTGCTTTGTTTAAGTTTTACCCTACCACTTAAAAAAACTACAAGCACAGAAAACAATGTTTATAATATAAAAAAGCGATTATATGCGTTAACTACCTATTACAGGAATTGTACAATTCTACGTAATTTTTTAAAATAATTGTAATTTATATTTATTGTCGCTCCTATTGAAATACTAAAAGTATTTTCGTCACCTTTACAATAACTATTTTGGTCAATTAAGTTGGTATATTTTGTGTTTCCAGAAATATTAGCAAATAAAGTACGGACTAGATGTCATTATTTTATCTGTCGGCGACAAACTATAGCCTGACAATAAAAATAGTTATAGCAAACATTTCATAACTTCACAAAGTAGCGAAGTGATTATGGATGCTTAAAATCTATTTCATTTCTAATCATCTCATCAAAACTAACTTACAGCATAATCAGATTACTTAAATTCTCAGCATAAGATTCGTTTAAAATGTTTTAAACTCAGAAATCTATACAATATATAAGCGAAATACTGAACATCACGAGATTTCCGAAACTATAGGTGCGATTGACTTGAAATTTGGTATACTCACTAAAAACGGAATTTATTTAAATCCTATTAAAAAAAATTACACGGGGAAAACCGTCGAGCACAGCTAATATATATATATTGTTAGATATTCATCGCTACCCTCGTCGATAAGAGCTGACCTGCGAAACTTCGTCTGCGTCACATAATGGAAGCTCTGAAAGGAATAAATTTTCCCTGTTTTTGCAACATTTTTCAATGGTGCTCCGCTCTTATTGGCCGTAGCGTGATGTTATATAGCCTATATAGCCTTCCTCGATAAATGGGCTATCCAAGACTAAAATAATTTTTCCATTCGAAGTAGATTACCGCGTTCAACTAATCAAACAAACAAATTCTTCAGCTTCACAATATTAGTATAGATTGGATATTCACAATTACCCTACTGCTCGGAGCGAGTGGAAGGGTATATAAAGCGTAGCGCACAAGGAGCGACACATCCGACAGCTATCGCCCGATCAGTCTCCTAAATACTTTAGGGAAAATGTACGAGCGGATCCTTCTGAACCGTCTCAAGTCAGTAATAGAGGAGAAAGACCTCTATCCGCCTGAGCAATTCGGTTTCCGTGCTAGATATTCTTGCACTCATCAAGTGCACCGCCTCACGGAGCACGTTGCATTTAATTTTGCTGAACTTTATAAACCCCGCCGTACACTTGCGGTCTTTTTCGACGTTGCCAAGGCCTTCGATAAGGTCTGGCACGAGGGATTGATCTACAAGTTGTATCACTTTGAAGTCCCCGATAGGCTAATTAAAATAATTCGCGACTATCTAACAGATCGCACCTTTCGCTATAGAGTGGAAGGTGAATTGTCCACGCCCCGTCCAATACGCTCAGGCGTTCCCCAAGGTTCGATCCTGGCTCCTAGCCTATTTAACCTGTACGTCAGTGACCTACCTCGACTCCCGGAGGTCGAGGTAGGGCTATACGCTGACGATACAGTCTTATATGCCTCAGATAGGAATAGATCCCACCTCAGACACAAAGTCCAACGCTCCGTGACCACTCTCGGGAAGTGGTTTAACGAGTGGCGTATAGCCGTTAATCCCTCGAAGAGCGCCGCGATGCTCTTCGATGCGGATTCGTCACAGATACCGTGGAAGCTTAAACCTGTTAAGCTCTACGATAATCCGATTCCGTATGTAAGAGAGACCAAATATCTAGGGGTAACCCTAGATAGTAGGCTCTCTTTTAGACCCCACATCCGTAAGGTTAGGAACAGGGCCGCGTGGGTCCTGGGCCGGTTGCATCCTCTGTTGTGTTCGGTGAGTAAAATGTCCACGCGACATAAGCTCACGCTCTACAAGACGTGTATTCAACCAATTTTGACATACAGTTGCGCCGTGTTCGCACATATGTCCGAGTCGAGTTTCAAACGGTTACAATCGATACAGAATAGGTTCCTCTATCGTCTCACCGGGGCCCCGTGGTATGTTCGAAGCGTAGATCTCCATAGAGATATGGAGCTTCCTTCGATACATGCCTACGTTAAACAGCTCTCCCGTTCGTATTTCGACACCGCGTCGAACCACGCGAATCCGTTAATAAAAACAGCCGCCACTTATGTTCCGGCACCCACAGACATCCGGTGCAAACGCCGGCCGCGCAATATTTTTATTGATCCCGACGATCACATCGAAAATTCGAATAAATATTACACATCCGTCTCTCCAAACAAAGCGTGCCAGCGCCCACGCCCGCGTAACCACCGTTCTCTCCGCAGAGGGCGGGCGGTCAATTTCGCTCCAGCACACCCGTCACGTCCACCCTCTCTAGCGGTAACCCAAGCCTAGGTCCGTTCCTCGGTGTGAAACCCTTGGGTCAGGCAACCGCCCGCGCGATACAAGTGACACTGTACGTGCATCACTTAGCTACCTACATACAACACTACACACGTATGAACATACACACGTGCACACCACACAGGTACATAGGTTCTGTGAGGGACCTTTTTTTTTTCTTTTTTTACGCTAGTTAGTTAGCGCTAGTTAGTGTAGAAACATTCCGATTATTGAATACACATACGCACGGTTCCTTCCTTCCTCCCAGGAGGAAGGGAACGTGCCTATGTGTATATTTAGTTAGCTCGAATCGTAGGTGTAGGGATTCGAATAGATCGCGACCTATTTGCGAACGCGACGACCGCCCGAGCCGAGGTCCGGCCACTTTGGCACCCTCGTGCGAGTCGTCCACAAAACTTTCGCGGCTGAGTGCCCTCTGCGCTCGCCCCCAAGTCCGGTGAAGCTGTAAAAGCCGCAGTGGCTTTAGGGCCCCTAAGGCTAACAGTGTAGTCAGTTCTAAAAAAAAAAAAAAAAAAAAAAAAAAAGGAGCGACACATGCCAAGTTCGGTGAAGCTGTAAAAGCCGCAGCGGCTTAAGGGGCCCCTAAGGCTAACGGTATAGTCAGATCTAAAAAAAAAGAGCGATACATCCTTGCGGCTGAGTGCCCTAAGCGCTCGCCTCCAAGTCTTGTGAAGCTGTAAAAGCCGTCAGGCCCTTAAGGCTCTCTAAGGAACCTTTTTTTCCTTTTTTACGCTAGTTAGTGTAGAAAAACTTTTTAGATCACAAATACACATACGCTTGTTTCCTTCCTTCCTCACAGGAGGAGAAGAACATGCATATGTGTATATGTTAGTTAGCTTGAATTTACGGATAGGGAATTAGTCAGATCGCGACTTATTTGCAATCGCGACAACCGCCCAAGCCGATGTCCGGCCAGTTTGGTACCCTTGTGCGCGAGTTATCAAAAACTTTCGCGACTGAGTGCACTAAGCGCTCGCCTCTAAGTCCGGTGAAGCTGTAAAAGCCGTCAGAGGCTCCAGGGCCCCTAAGGTGATAGTCAGACGAAGAAAAAAAAAAAGAAGCAACACATTCATACATTAAATTCCCCTCGAGATCGTACTTCGACACCGCGTCGTATCACGCGCCACGACTTACACCCCAGTCCCAAACGCCCCCCGCATAGAACGCCGGCCGCGTTACATCTTTACCGATCCCGATGAGAAAATCGAAGCAAAAACGCGCATTACTCCTCCGTTTCTCAAAACAGAGCGTGTCCGCGTCCACGCCCGCAAAACCACCGTTCCCTGCGCAGAGGACGGGCGGCTAATTTCACTACCGCACACCCGTCATGTCTCTGTCTTGCGGCAAACTCAACCCTCGGTGAGGAGCCCTTGAGTCTTGCAGCCGCTCGTGCGATACATGTGACACTGCATTTGCAATCACTAGCTACCCACAGACATCATTACACACTATGTTCATACATACGTGCACACCACCACACCACACAGGTACATAGGTTCTGTAAGGGACCTTTTTTCTTTCTTTTTTTATGTTAGTTATTGTACACCATTTTTGACAGATTACTAAAAAAATATACACATGTTCCTTCCTTCCTCCCAGGAGGCAGGGACATGTATATATGGTATATGTTAGTTTATCTCGAATTTCTGTGGATAGGCAATTAGTCAGATCTCAACTTCTTTTTCAATCGCGGCAACAGCCCAAGCCGAGGTCCGGCCACTTTAGCACCCTTGCGCGCATTTTATCCACGCTTCCTTCATAAATTCCTTCATAAGCACTCGCCTCCAAGCCACGGTGAAGCTGTAAAAGCCGTCAGAGGCTCTAGTTTTAAGGCCCTTCAAGCCATCAGTATAGTCAGACAGAACATTCACATTATTTATACGTAGTCCTTGTATTATATTCATAGTACATGATTCGTTAGTCTGGGATTTGTAGCTAGGACGCTGATTATCTTCTATGGAAAATAGCATGAAGATAGAATAATTTGGATTAACTTCGTATAATTTCACTGTATATTTCCAGTATTATGTACATGTACATACATTCTCTTTTATATGTACATGACTTGAATGCAAATTTATTCAAATGTTCATTTATGTGTAAAAATACATCTTAAAGGTACCTACAGACTATAATATTCAATCATCCAAATTTCATGAAATATATTCTGCTGGATTGGCGTACAAACTAAGAGGCAGACAGACAAAAATTCCAAAGTTAATTGAACATACATTTATTTAGTGATAGTTAAAATCCCTGTGGTTTTTATTAAATAATGCTGACCCAAATATTTTCAACTTAAAACATTATTCACATGATATTTTTCCTGTTTATTTATCCTGTTTAAGTACTGTAATATTGTATAAACCGAAAGGACTATTAAAATATTGTTCACAATCAACATTACATTCTATTTAGGTACTGAAAAGATACGAACACCAAGAATAGATAAGTAAGCACTAAACCAATACCACCATTACGAAAAATACACTTCTTTAGCACTAGTCGAGCTATGATCGAGGCGCGCTGTCGCGGGTTCAGTACCTCCACATGATGGATTTTAGTAAAAAAACACTGATGAACATGATTAGTTAAATAGTTCTATATTATTTGTGGGTATTCAATATCTATGTACGCATATTTTGATTGATGATAGCTGTTTAGTTGTTTAGAAGTTTTTCGTAGTTTGTCATGAAATTGCTATGCGTGTTATATTCTAAATATTATATTCAATATTATATTATGTATTTAAGAAAATACTACATACAAATATACAACTTTAAGATACATAAAATGGAAATTCTTGTTTTATGCTTTTCATTAGGGCTGACCTGGTTAATATTTCACAATGTTCCCCGTCACAATATCGACACCGAATTTTACCTCGGCGCTTCGCCTAGCCTCTCTGTATTTGATATAATAAATAAACCATTTCGTTAAATAGAAATTTATAGGTTAGGAAGCAATTTAACTTAATTGAATTAGGATGGAAAAGAAAACAAAATTTATCTACTCGATTTTTTCCCCATTTTAACAACTATGGATTAAAACACCATATTATTCGGAAAGTTGGCAATGTACCATCAAGAGTTATGAATGAATACCTAATAGAAATAATATGTATCTACTCACAAAGTACCACTAACATGATGCTTAAATAAAGCTTCATTGCATTGATCAAGTACAATGTATGTGTGAAAGTAAATGCTCGGAATGAGCTAGGTATTATAACCTATACGGGATAAATTAACTAAATACTAGGTATATATTGACCGTAAGAAAAGAAAAACTACTCAGAACTTTTGCGAACTCTACGTATAATAAGTACGTTTAATCACTGAAATGTTGCCAAAGAGAACTCACAAAAACATCGTTCAAATGGCTGCCACCGCGCCGCCTACGCACCCATGTTGCCTATCATAATTGTACTCACTTCCAGCGAGTACAAATTATTTCAATTCTACAAGGTGTCCAGAAAGGGTATCGGGTATTTGTTTTCGCGCCATATTCGAAACGGGGCATCTAAAGGGTGCGGGGAGGGGTTCGTGGCGTCCGCCATTTTGTGGAGTTTTAGTCACGATGGAACAGTACTCGGGGACGCATCGCGCATTTTGCGTACGAGCGTATTATCGTAATGGTGATTCAATAGTGACTGCTCAACGTCTCTATCGTGCGGAATATCGTACACGCCACGCGCCAAGTGACGATAGCATTAGGAAATGGATCAGGATGTTCGAGAATACAAGTGCGACAGTTAAAATTCAAAACTTTGGTCGTCCTCGTTCAGTTCGCGATGAAGAAACAATTGAAGAAGTAGAGGCGTCGGTTCTTCAAAATCCGTCTTTATCCATCCGAAAGCGAAGCCAAGCGTTGAACATCAAAAAATCGTCTTTACATTCGATTTTAAAGAAAGACTTACATCTAAAAGCCTATAAAATTCAATTGGTTCACGAATTGAAGGATACGGACTATGCTAATCGACTGAATTTTGCGAACGAAATGCTGCAGCGATTTAACAACTTTAACAACATACTGTTCAGTGATGAAGCAAATTTTCACCTGAATGGTCATGTTAATAAGCAGAATTGTCGGTACTGGGCAGTGGAGAATCCGAGACGAAAGCATGAACGACCCCTGCATAGCCCAAAGGTCGTTGTTTGGGCCGCTATGTCTGCTAAAGGCATAATTGGTCCTTATTTTCATGAAGATCAACGAGGCCGAGCAATTAATGTGAATAGTGACCGTTATTGCGATATGTTGCGAAATTTTTTGGTCCCAAAGTTGCAGGAGTTTGCACGTTTCAACTCAAGAACGTGGTTCCAGCAAGATGGGGCCACTTGCCATACCTCAAATGACTCAATGGAAGTTGTTAACGAATTATTCCCTAATAAAATCATTTCGCGAAGGGGTAACATCAACTGGCCTCCCAGAAGCCCCGACCTTAGCCCGCTTGACTATTTTGCATGGGGATACCTTAAAAGTAAGGTTTATCAAAACAATCCGACGAATCTAACCCAGTTAAAGCAAAACATCAGGTCAGAAATGGCAGCAATATCGATAGCTATGTGTCAACGTGTTATCGCCAATCTTCGTTTCCGTTTAGAAGAGTACCAGCAACGTAACGGTCATCATTTGGATAACATCATCTTTTCCAAATAGTTCTCCAATTCATATGCTAATAATAAACAATAAACTTTTTTATTGCATACAAATAATTTTTGTTTCATTGAACTTACAAATACCCGATACCCTTTCTGGACACCTTGTATTATCTCCTAAGCGATGTGTCCAAATAACATGCTAGGGCAAAATTTAACTTATAAAATTGTCTTTATAATGAAGTAACTTTTGTTCGTAAGGATTAATATGGCAAGCCTAAAAATAATGCTCATAAATCGTTTTTTTAATATTCGACAAAGTTTTGTCACTAAGTACCTTATTGTGGCTTATGTATAAGAGATAGGCATGTGATATCTCAGACTTTTTTAGATATACTAAGGACTAACATTTTTGCAAAACATTGTATTTACGTTTCATAAGCCATTCCTCCAGCGCACGTGGGTAAATTAGTTGGGGAATCATCATATTAAAAAAGTTTTTTTTTATCCAACTGATAGTTCCAGAGATTAGAGAGTTTAAACCAACAAACAAAAAAACTCTTCCTCTTTATTATATTATATAATATAAATAAATAAGCTCTACAAACGATTTCGCGGTAATTAATTTTAGTAACAAATGAACCGTTATTTATTACACTTTAAATAAAATTATATTATAATTATAGTGTACTAGCAGTGTGCCCGCGTGTTTTTGTTTCGCACTAATTATTGTCATCCCGTAATGATATTGTTACTCATATTAAACAAATCGTACAGCTTATCAATTGAGGAATTGTATTTTATTATGTCATATTTCTCGTGTACAAAATCCCATCAAAATAGGTTGAAAATTGAAAACGATTTCTGAACGTATTTTTGACGATACTTATAAACCTATAAATTAAGGAATGACATATTATGCTCTCGTCTACAAAATTTCATCAAAATCGCTTCAGATTTATCGCTTTTTAATTTAATTTTATACTATTTCTAAAATTACCTATATTATTATTAACCTAATAGTACTGTTATTATTATATTAACCTATATATAATCAGATAAAAAACAAACGCGCAACATGCACAGAGCGTACTATACGTACACAGAGCAAATTAAAATATAATCTGAAAAACTACCGATTATGTTTATTTATTATCTTGCATTTAAAATAACTACACACATTAAAGAAACCCTAAATAATAAATACTATATAATATAAAAAACGATGACAGAGTCATGAGGATTTATTTCGTATAACGTTAGAATTAAATAGTATACCAAAGTAACTTTTTCGATGAAGGTTTATTATCCGTAATGAGCTTTTTGTAACTCATAAGGGGCCATCCATAAATTACGTCACACGAATTTCATGATTTTTTGACCCCTCCCCCGTCCTTGTCACAGCTGGTACATTTGTGAGACCCCCCCCCCCCCCCACCTAGTGTGATGTCACATAATTTGCAATTTTATAAATAGAAATTTATGAAATTAAAATAGCAGTGTTCGGAAATTATTTTAATTTCCATTTAAATTATTTTTCAATAAAATCGACATCAAATCAAACAAAGGTATAAAAATTAACAAAACAAAAAAAATCACTTTAATGAAAGATAAAAACTTAATCCTCTTCAGTCCATACACTTCGAACCCATTCCTTTATATTATTTATAACTGGCATAGTAGTCACATCGTTCTCATTTGAACAGTTAACATCAGAAACATTCATTGTGTCAACATCTTCTTCATCTAACCATAATGCTCCATTGTCATCATTCAAACAAAGAATTTCCCTGGCACGTCTAGCAGCAATTCTTTGAGGCCGAATTTTCGCGATGGGCAATACTTCTTCTTGCGTTTTATGTGATTTCTTGTGTGGGTTAGTGGCCTTGTATGATGCAAAATATAGACCACAGATGCCACACGATCATACGGAACTTGCTTCAAATATGATGAAGCTTGGAGATCCAAAGATAGCTGAAGTAACAGTGGAGCGAATTTTCTTTCACAGTCATCTTTTTCTATGGTAACATACCCGTTACACGTCTGTTTCATCAAAACAGGTAGTGGTAAAAACCCCTCTCGTAATAGTCGCCAAAGGCTAGATCGTCGCACACCACAACATAGAACATCCTCGCATTTTACTATTTGTAATAAATATTGTGATTCACGTACATGATGTGCGTACCAAATCGCATCATTTTTCAATACCTTAGCCTGTTCGATATCCAGTCTAGTATCTGTTGGCGCAATGAATTCGGCAACCACAGGAAAATCATCAATCACCATTTGGCTCCAAATATTAGCCAGAACAATGCCTGCACTCTCAAAGTTTCGTTTTTCTAACACCAAGTCAGTAGTTCGATTACTGGAATCGAGATGTGAACCGAAATTGTCATGCTTTAATATAACACCAGTAAGTTCACGACTAAGAGGCGCCATTCGTCATTCCACCCTGTTAAAAGCACTTCTTCCTGGAGCATTTGTGGCAATGTAAATAGTATCCAAGTCGAAATCTTTAAAATGTTGTAAAGCTGAAACTATAACTCGCTCCTATCTTGGATTTCCGTCGGGACCACCTTCGCAAGTAAAAATAAATACAGGTTTTATAAAACCTTCTCGAGTTCTTATAAAGTTTTTGAAAGCAGGTATTTCAGAAAGGTTATGTATGTCTGTGGCATGACTTTCTGCATTAGAAGAAGAATGCTTTCCACTACGAATTGCTACGCATGTAGGCCCAGAGTACGTTACAGCGTCAGGTTTTCCCTCACCATCTTTCTTTATAACAATACCTGCATAAACAGAGGGAATAAGTTTATGTTTTTCAGAAACTACAAAATCATAATCCGGTAATTTTACACGATAATCAAAGTGCATTAATATTGGTACTTGAGGGTTTGCTGCTGTAACACCCAATGGCACGCGTGCTTTGTCATCCATTGATAAAAAGAAAACTTGATCAGGGCCCAAAATTGAAGCTAACGATTCAAGGCTTCTTATCGTAGCAGTACAGAATGTGCCATCTTTATGTTTCAAATGTAGAGTAGAATCTGGTTTGCATCGTTTTTAAGAACAGTTTCTAAGAAACAACGGTGTACTTACATTGTCGATAATATTCTTAAAGTCGGTAACTTATTTTTCTTCGAACTATAAAGGTTTGAATATAGGAATAAGTTTCAAATAATAAAGTTGTAAAATTTGTTAAATAAAACATTGATATGTTCGAGATACAGAAATCCAATTTAATTTTTTCTCTGATTATTTTGGTTGAGATTTAGTGCAACGGAGGTTTTGGGGCTTGAATGGAAGGGAACACATTCTTTAGAGTTTGGGAGGTTTTCGACTTAAAGAAGTTCTAATGTACTTAGATATAAAATATTATATTTTGAAAAAATGTGATGTCACAAAATTTGGGACGAAGATCATTCTGGCTGGAGCTTGTCGGATTATGAGGATGATCAAGATCAGTTAGCAGGTCACTTACGGGCAGCTATAACATTAGACATGCGAGACTTGGGGTGGCTATATAGGGGAAGTTGGAGGGCACTGGGGGCAACCCCAAATAAACAGACATAATTCTTACATGGATTGTCGGACCGTGCACATACAGTGCCCTGACTACGCCCACAAGCTTTGTGATTCCGTAATGAAGATATCAAGGAAAATCCTGGAGTCTCCTATAGTCTATTCCGATGTCTCTCTCTTTGACACACGTATAATAGGTATTTTGCGCTCTATAAATAAATATATATAAAACTTCAATATTTATATAAAAAAGACATTTATGAGCAAAAAATTTTACTTTGCGTAAACCTTTAATAATTTTAAATTAAGTAAAACTCGGTCACAGCGAGTTCCAGGTAGAAATCACTTTACATAAAAGGAACGGACCTCGCTTTGTTCTTCGATTTCATTATTAGGTCAAGACTGAGCATATGACTATTTATATTTGTCGCTATTCTTCTAAAACTTTTTCATATCATGAAAATGTATCTTAAATTACTGATCTAATTGACATTATTCTTGAGTGGTATAGACTATTTTTATTGTCATTGAACTTTATATATTAATGAACGCGATTGAAATCGCTGACAGTTTCTAGTATACTATATGATACATATCCTTAATTAATTTTTAAAAAGTCAACTTTGATGTGCCTTATTGAGTACACTTTACTACGTTTTGAGTGCTTTACTGTAATGAGCTTAATTCCTTCATTTCCAAAATACAGGATGTTAGATTAGACATGTGCTAATGACGAATCCTTAACTAATGATATGCAAATGTTGTTTGTGTTGTTTAACTTGATCAAAGAAAACAGAACTCAAAGGGAGATTAGTGTCGAGTTAAACAAACGGTCATCAGTATTCTAAATCGAATTTAGAATCCACGTAATGATATAATTAATATAAGCCTTCGCTAATATATTGCATTACAAATCCTGTGCATAAAACATGACAATAAATTATTTATTAACAGTGAGGAAGTTATAGTGCACTATATACCATTTTTGTCAACATGAATATATCTCCAACTCAACCTGTTTTCCGAATTCGAAGTTCTGTTGACTATTTAATAAAATTATCTCCCAAACTAGATAATTAAGTAATTGTAAAGATAATAATAATAGGATGGGAAAGAAAGAAAGAACATTTATTTGACACTGGAATTACAGACATAATTAATACAAAACACATTAAACAAGAGACTACAATAAAAATATTATTAATTAAATTTCTACATTTATACATACAAAAGCCGTACTTAAGATCAAAAGGGACCTCAGCTCAGCATATGCTATGGTAAAAATACTAATAGCGCTGGTTTTCAGCCGGGCCTATACTACATACTAAAGCCTCAGATTAGACCAGACCATGATCACTATTGCATAGAGAAAGGGGTAGGTCGCGAATAGAAAGGAAGAACATGAGAAAAGTTTTTTACACCAAAAAGTAAATACATTTACTTCTTATATATACCATACCTACGAACAACCAATATTGGTATATGTAAGATTAAAAAGTTAAAAAAGATGCTCTATGCTGAAATTAACCTGTAAATTTAAAATCTATTCATTCATTTTATACTTAAATGTACGTACAGATCTGGCAAACTGTAAAGCTGGAGGAATATTGTTCCAGATCTTAGCAGCAGCATATTTAAAACTACCTCTAGCTGCTGTATTTCTATATTTTGGAATGATGAGGAGAGACAATCTAGTACGACTTGACCAGGTTAACTTTTCCAAAAGGTACACAGTTTGCCCATTTTGATAACACCAAAAAGAAGTGCAGCTAGGTGAACATATCGTCTATTTTCTATGCGCATTATTTTTTCCTTATTAAAAAATGATGTTACATGACTTCTGCGAGGAACATTAAAGCAGAATCTAGCGCCCGTATTCTGAACCCGCTGAACTAAGTTGCTCGTTCTAGCCAGAAGCCGCGGCCCATAAACGACATCCATAAAATTTAACTTCGAGAAAACAAGAAAGTCTATCAGAGCTATACGAAGTTTTTGGCTTAAATATTGTCGCGTCTTATATAGATAGTATTTTAAGACGAAATAAACAATTCCTTGCAACGTTTTTAATATGAGACTCGAAACGCAGCTCTGAACCCATTAAAAGACCTAAGTTGCGTGCTTCTTGTGTGCACTCTACAGTGTTACCTCCTATAAGAATATTCGGTTTTTTAGAAGTTATTTTTGCTATCTGATATTTTGTACCAAGAACCATAAACTTACATTTATGTGGGTTTAATATAAGCGAATTACAAGATGACAACTCCAAAATCCTTTGCAAATCTTCATTTAGTTTAGTCGGCGCATCGATAGTATCCCCTGGCCTAATCGAAAAATATAACTGTAAATCGTCAGCATATAAATGGCACTTACAATTCTGTATGGGTTTAACTAGGTCTACACTATATAGGATAAACAGAATTGGCCCTAAAATAGACACTTCAGGAACACCTCGAGTAATTTCTGATTTAGATGAAGTAGATTGCTGCACCATCCCGACCATGAAGTTGAACGTACAGCGATTACACAAGTAACTCTCAAACCACTTCACTGTTTAAAGATGGTTAAGTAAGAAGGTTGGAATATAAAGTGTTTGAAACAAAACAATAAAAAGAAGTCATTTTTATGGGGTCTGCCTTGACAAATTTCACAGAATAAAATTAAATTCTTAACTACATATTATTGGCGACAGTCAAAATTCAAAGGCTTTCAAAGATTTCAATTTTTCACACACATTCTTTTCACATTTACTTACAACACTGTTCAGTTATTTACTTTTACATTTGCGTCGTTACCTGAATTACACGTATGTCCTCTTTTCCGGTCGTGGCTTGTCCCTCCATCGATCGCCATTGTTGATCGTTCACTTACGTTGAGGCGGAAGTGCATCAAAATACAAACCGGTAGCAGATATTTTTAAGAAATATATACAATTATACATCTTAAATATTTGGAACTCGTAAAAACTAAGATGTATTAATTATCAAAGCTATTTCCAATTTTATCCAATCGATAATATTTTTAAAGCATAATTATATTAGAACCAAAACAACAACTTTTAACATTCCAATAATATAACTAACATCGAAACTCAATACATATAATTAAAATTTGTTAATAAAACATCTACATTACATAAGTAGATGTATGCTATATTTAAATACCCCTAAGAATATTATTAGATGATGATTAGTAAAGATATCAGATCTAGGAAATAGTAGATTTATACTAGCGAATCTGCTGATGCATGCTAATAATATAAATAAATCATTGTCGTCTTAGTATTTGATACGATACGATAACTATTTCATACTAATACTAGCTGTGTGTCATGGTTTCACCCGTGTTGATGCGACTAGACAACGCCAACGCACACGTGTAGCATATGATCTTTGTTCTCACTTTCCGTATATACCTACAGCCTTTGATGATATTGAAAGCCCACAGTTTTCTAGTTTGCTTTCCGTTCATGGTTACTACTCCGCCTCCTTAGAGTCGTAGGATGAAGTTTTAAAGCTTATAATGGTTAAAAGGGTTCAATAAACCACTAACTTCTACTTCTAAACAACGCAACGGATATTTATACGGTTTACACTGTCATTTAGAGAATTTTTACGGAAGGTTTGTGTATACAATACATTCGAATTATGTTTTTGTATAGCAGATAAAATCCAGCGTCTTGTAATCAAGTCGTCAATAAATAGATTTTCGTGTGCTTACACGACTTACGCTCGCTAAATCCTAAGAGATACATGAAAATAATATACATAAGAATTGTAGTTCTTCAAAAAGCTTAGAGAAAAGTTCGCGATGGGATAAGCGTATCTCCTAAGATTGACCATATTTAAACCATTTTTATCTTCAACATAATAATTAAAAATATTAGGTTATTTGCGAAGCTATTTTCTCCAATTTAGTATTAATTCTTATCCCGATAAATATCTTACTTAACTTGAGCATTTAATGTAGACTAATCCTTTACATTTTATCAATTAAATGAATATTGTAGAAGATATCCCGGATTCAAAGTTACGCGCAACCAAAGAAATCACTCGCAGCAAAGTGGTTGACCGGCACTCCGCACTTACGATGAATTGCGCGTCGCAAGCTAAGCGCACTTTTCGTAAGTATGAACTATCAATACTAAAGCGATAAACTCTATATCATGTTTTCGATGTTTTGAATGTCGCTAGTAGACTATAAAATGCAAAAACAATGTTTCAAATTTAACTGGTACCTAGTACCAGACATTACCTTTTACAAACAAAATTCGCACTCTCTAGTTAAGTATAACATTATCAGTATTGGTAGATCTACTTATATAGAATAAGTAGGTATTTCATAGCTGTTGGATGTGAGAAGATAACAAATTTGAGTAATACCGCTTTTCGATACTATTGCTATACCTTCTAAATTTCTGGCAAATAATTTGTTCAAAACACGTACAAGGATAACGAACATTATACCTCCAAATCCTTCTCTACATCTCGTAACAATCTCTTCATCACTTTCCATTGCGAGTCACGTTCTAGTTCAAATGAGAGAAAATGTAATCTTTTTTCTACCCCCTCTGAAGTGATTGGGTCGAAGTGTAAAGTATCTTTCGGGTGGACGTTTCCACAATGCTATTTGACTGCGAGGCTTTATACAAAGCTGGATTAGAACTCGTTTGCATAATCAGATTTGATTCGGTATGAAATGATGAGCTTATCCTTTGCGCCTGCCTATTATAAATTCATATATAATAATTATCCACATAAGTAGATATGTACATTCTAACATTGAACTTTTTAAATGTTATAAGAACCGACCTGTAGAGAAAATATTATGTAACTACATATATTTAAGTAGATTGTAGATATAAATTGAGGGCACGAGAACAAGAGTAGCCTATCTATTTTTTTCGATAAATTCTCTTATGAACTTATTCATAATCTAAAAATGTGCTATTATAAATAGTCCGGTCATTTTAGACAATTGAAATAAAGAAAATTCCGACAGAGCCAAATCTTCGTAGAGACCTTAGGTTTAAAACCACAAGGAATAAAGTGTCAAAAGTCCCCATCAGTCCCATGTGAGCTTAGGAACTTATTCGGGGCCCAAGGTCAAAATTTTAGGTTTTTTGGATTTTTCTCGAAAACGGTAAGTTTTATCGAAAAAGTACCTCAGAGCAAAGTTGTAGATCTTAAAATTCTCTATAAAAATGGTCTCTATGATTTTTTCTCTAAGACCCACTATTTCCCAGATATTGCGCTTGTAAGAATCACGTTCTACATAATATGCACACATTTCCACACCACCTGTGAGGTAAGATTTGGCTCTGTCGGAATTTTCTTTATTTGATCACTATTTTTATGTCTAAAATGACCGGACTACAGTGTTCAAAAGTTATTAAATTCATGCTTCCATCTATGTTCATATCACGTAAATAATTTTAGGCCGTTGTAATTTTGTAAAAGCATATTTTTATACTAGATCCTTACATATGAAATTAGCGTTTTGTCGTACTGACCACTTTGATCTGACATATCTCCTCTTTGGTTAAGAATTCCAAATTCAAATTTATAAATTCATTTAGCTAGTACATTTGAGTTTTGAAAACAGTCGTTCATTTGTTTTTTCCTTATTTTTTTTTTCTTTGGTGTCGCTTATTACCGCACAATGGAAAACATGAAATATCGGTATATTTACGAGTACGAGTTCTACCGTGGCACCAGTGCTACAGAAACAGCTCGAAGGATTAATGATGTATACGGCGCTAGTGTCGCAAAAGAAAGCACGGTACGTTTTTGGTTTCAACGTTTTCGTTCTGGAAATTTCAACCTTCAGAACCAACCCCGTGGACGGCCAGAGACCAAAGTGGAAAATGAAAAATTAAAGGCGGATCCATCACAAAACACTTCAGAGATAGCTGCAGGCTTCGGGGTAAGTGACAAAACTGTATTAATCCTCTTGAAGCAAATCGGGAAAGTAAAAAAACTTGAACGATGGGTACCTCATGAATTGAGTGAATCGAACTTGCATACACGCATCGACTACTGTGTTACTTTGCTCAACCGACTTAATAATGAAGGGATTTTAAATCGAATCATTACTTGTGATGAAAAGTGGAGACTGTACGATAATCGGAAGCGCTCGTCGCAATGGCTGATCCCTGGAGACCCAGCCAAATCCTGCCCTAAACGAAAATTGACTCAGAAAAAGTTACTTGTGAGTGTTTGATGGACTAGCGCCGGTCTCGTTCACTACAGCTTTCTAAAATCTGGCTAAACTATTACGGCAGATATATATTGTCAGTAAATGCAAACCATGAAGGAAGAACTAGCTGCTAAACAACCGAGATTGGTCAATCGCTGTAGGCCACTGCTGCTTCACGACAACGCAAGACCACACATTGCACAACAAACAACCACTAAGTTAGATGAGCTACAATTGGAATGTCTGCGTCATCCACCGTACTCCCCAAACCTTGCTCCAACAGCAACTTCTTACAAGGAAAGTAATTCAACTCCGATGCGGTAGTCCAAGCCGCCTTCAAAGAGTTTATTGATTCTCGCCCCATGGTTTTTTTACTAAAGGGATCAATGAACTACCTATGAGATGGCAAAGTGCATAGATAACAACGGTGCATACTTTGATTAATGAAATATATTTTCCAAAAAAAAATTGACTTTATATTCCTCCTATACAAAACGCCAATTTCATATGTAAGGACCTAATATTATGAATATATTCATTGATGAATTTATCGAAAAAAGCAGATAGGCCACTCTGGTTCTTGTGGCATCAATTGTAAACTCAATCAAAAAGATCAACGCATGGGGGAGAATATTGGGAAAGTTTGTCTCGTAAATAGTTGCCGACATAATTTCCGCCCCTAAGACACAGATCTTACCTTTATTCTTTGGCACATTATTATTATGTAGGTAAAGTAAAAAGGATATTAGTAAAAGTTATTTACAGACCAAATATAGATGGAAGTACTTCTATAAAATACAAATCAAGAAAAGAATTTTTTGATCAGACAGTTTATTGCGATAAATCATTTTAAATTGTTTAATAATGTACCCTGTTTGTACAACAATTAACTTGCAAGATTATTTGACAATTTCTATAGAATATCTCATCTTTCGATCTACAAAACTTCATAAAAATCTGTCAAGCCGTTTATGAGATAATTCCGGACATCATTTGAACAAACAAACAGATAAAAACAGCCATATTCGTGATTTGTTCTTTATGATAGAGGACCATCGGGGAATTTAAAAAAATACATTTACACACAGAACTATAGGTAGTACACGTATTAATATAGATATAATATAATTGCATATATCTACAAAATAATAATGGTATTGAATTAACAATTCTTTTATATATGTTGTATCCATACTAATATTATAAAAGCTAAAGTAACTCTGTCCGTCTGCTACGTTTTCACGCCTAAACCGCTGAACCAATTTTGATGAATTGTGTTTTGGAAAACAAATCGGTTGACACAGTTTTCAACCAGAATGAGTTACTTAACTCATACTGAAATATACTGAAATAACACCTTCGATTCGGAGCGGATGTGATGAATTCGCTTGAGTAGTCAACTGCAATTTTCTCATTAACACTGCCCTACAATTGCTTCGTAAACATATTCTGCGTTTCGATCCTTTTGCAAAACACTCGGACGTTAGTCGTACATCGGAGTGACTTCACATGCTCCAGAAATTTGATGATTTTAAGCTCGCGTTTAGTTCCTCATCTACAGTTGATCACAGAATATCTGTAAGAGTTTATAGATTTAATAGATTCCACTATCTATTAAAACCATCTATTATATCTATTGAACGCGATCTACTGAAAGATGATATCATCTCAAGGGGATTCAGGCGTTTACGTTTTGAGCTGCGCAACTGCAAGGACAAAAATTTTGCTGGTAATGCGCTGGCACGTAGTGACCAGGAATATTGTAGTAAAACATAGAATCCTTACTACGTTGTAAATATTTGTATTTGTACGATTGTTAATAATTGCAATTATTATTTATAAAATTATATTCTCATCTAACAATCACCCGCGTTTTCGTTTAAGTTAATAATAATAAAAAAATTAATAAGAATAAAAAATTACCTAAAGCACCCAGGGATAATATAGTTTCCTATTGGTAAAAGATTTTTTTGAATCGCTTCAGTAGTTTCAGAAACTATCGCTTACAAACATGATCATAAACTTGACCTCTTTTATAGTATTGGTATACAAGTTTAGATAAACTAGTATAATATAATTAGAATAATGATGCTATAAATCTCCAAAGTCTGTAACCGATAGATATCAAAGGTAATATTCAAATAATATTCAAACTGAGGCACATTGTTAATAAGTTAGAGGCTTAGCTGGGGATTTGCATAAATTCAGGTGGCATCTGCAAGTACAATTCGGGTGTGATCTCTGAACTGATGTGGAAACTTTGTGTAGCAATACGCTTTCTTACAAACAGATTATGGATTTAACTCTACATGTACGTAATGCTCAAATACATTTAAATCATCCAAATTATGTAAGATGAATCTAATTTGCGTATTTATTTACTATAAAAAAGCTAGAAATAATAAATTTCTAATACTATACTGTACTTTCATGTATTACAATTTTTAATTTTTTTATAAATATGTTTTGGCCAACAATATTCTAATTCGAATGTTGTATTTTTTATAACTAATCAAGAAAAACTATCTTCTAAATGAATTTAGAATATCCACTTAAGTTACCGGTAAGTATTTAAAACAAAACAGCATCACAGTTTTATCTACTGCGATCAAGATAAAATTCTTACAAATTGTACACGATTCGCCTCGTTTAATTTAGTCTAAGCTGGGAACTCACCAGACGCACCTGTGCACGTCGGCCTAATCTTCCAATGCGTGCAAGCCGTGCGATACTACCGTATGATATATTATGACTTTTACTCTTAATTTTAAAGATTACAATTTATTTAATTTGAAAAGAAAAAGAATAAATTATCAACAAAAGATAATCTATAATATGATGTCTATAAGTTCATAATATTAAATAATTAAAAATAATGCAGATTCCTAATATTAGTCTACCTACCTCTCATTTATGTCGTGTAAATGAGACTGCAAACTAGCCCTTATAATTATTTATTTTTATAATTTTTCCAAAATCTAATAATGGATGCCTCTTTACATTGTTAAAAAACTCCATATAAATTTAAATTAATTACTCTCCTAAAACCTATAAACTTAGTTTTCTGTAAATGTTGTAACACTAATTTTAAATGGGGAGGGGGAGGGGCTTATGAGGCTTTATTAATGTTGACATTTTTTGGTTAGATAAATGGAAGATAAATATAACTCGGAGACACTGAAAGTCCAGAGAAAGCAGTTGCTTTAGTCATTACTTATTTACTTACTTACTGTGTCATTACTTATTTATTTATTTATCCTGACTCAACAACAGAAAACAAATTAATTATACACAAAATTCACATTAATAATAATAACTCTCAGAACTAAATATGTCTTCCTATTATAGTTGGGCACATTTTACAAATATTATAGAAATAATTAAAAAACAAAAATAAATAATGGAAGTTACTAAATACAAAACAATTCAATTCATTATATTATAAAAAGTACATAATGTTTTTGCGTGCAAATAGCATTTTTATATCATATAAAAACATTATTCAGATAATTGAAAGTTCCTGCTCATATTTCCGTAAAATATGTCCAAATCCCTTACGTTATCATTGTATGCTCCGCACATTCTGTTTAACGGATTATTATAGTAACAGACATTATTTGAACAATATGGAACCTGGTAGATTCTTTGATTCCGGTTGACTATCGTGATTATTGATATTTGGCTTAACAACTCTATTGTATCCCATTTGGCATTGATTATTTGATGTAGAATAAAATAAAAGCTAAAGCTTCGCCTGGAAGACAGTGTTTTGATCCCAAAGTGTTTAGCCTGGTATCATATGAAGGTAGTTTACGCCTCGGTCCAAATTTTGATGCTAAATAACGTACAAAACGTCTTTGGATAGTTTCGATCCTGTCAGTATGCATGTGATAGTATGATTTCCATACCACCGAACAATACTCCAATATGCTTCTAACCAATCTCATAAACAAAGTCATTAATGTAGCAGGATTTTGAAATGGTGTTGACATTCTGAATATAAAACCCATAACTTTATTAGCTTTTGATCTGATGTAATCATAGTGGCACTTATATGCTAGTTTTGTATTATATATGGAGGTAGAAGAAACTGGCCAAGCTCTAATAGTGAACTTAAAAGCATCCCAGGACTAAAACAGAGGCGGGCAGGTCCACCCCTTCTGACGTTCACCTTCCCCATAATATAGATTAAGGGAACCAGAACTCCGTCAAGCTCTAATCTATTACTTAGAGTATTTATATCATTCTCTGTTTACAGTAGGTTAGCGCTAAAATGTATGTTTACCCATATTACGATTATTTAGATAATTGAAGTATTTTTATCTAATTTTACACACTTCACTGAAAGAATAAACTAACCAATTTCCAACTATGTCTAGATATTTCCTTGTAAGTAGCCCTACAAAAAATTAATTGCTGACGCGGGCTCGGGTATCTTCCTCTTTATTTATCTATTGTGCTATTCGGTGCGTCTTTATATTATATAAAGTAGAAACAATTACTTTACTTTTATTAGTTTTATTAAGCAGCGACATAGAACAGAGCACTCCTGCGAAACTAGATTACTATCTATTTAAAACAATCGAAAACTATAGAAAATTAACGGTTAAACTTAATAAAAATTACAAGAGGTCTTGTTGTTATTGTTAAGACATGAGAAAGTATATTTTAGTTACTCTTAGTAGGTACCTACCATTTATAACTTATATATTTTTATGTGTAACATCTTTCCTCTCGTTTTCCTGCAATTTGTGTGAGTGATTTCGTGGAAAGGGACGGAAGTGTGTAACAGGAAGCCGGGTTAAGTACAGTGCTATGTATAAAGTGTGCTGATAGATAACTAATTTATATTTTGTAAACTATAATAAGTCAGTTGTTACACATCATAATTATGCGACTACTGTAAGGCTCGCTTGTTTTTTTGAAGAGATTATACAAAAGTAATATTCGTATTACAGTAATCCCTCCACTTATGAACTCTATATTACTATCAGTTTTATTATTCATTTGACAAGTTTACTATAGGATTAGGTGAATATCAATCATAAGCCAATATTATCTGAAGCTATCGATTTCTGAAATTGCGATTCATGTATTTACCTAACCCTGTCATTGCACAAAAGAAATCTATACTATCTATATAATTAATAAAATTGAAATGTCTGTTTGTAATGTTAAAATAACAGTTTTTACTAAATGCATATGAAAGTATATACGATAGCTATAACAAAAAGCCCAATTTTTTTATTTTTGTCTGTGTGTCTGTTTGTTCCGGGTAATCTCCGAAACGGTTGGACCGATTTTGATGGGACTTTCACTGAGAGATAACTGATAGTATAGGGAGTAACTTAGGCTACTTTTATTTTAGAAAAAGAATTAGGGTTCCGCACAAATAAAAAAAATGGTCATGGTGAATCAATTTGGGCGCTTAAATGGCTTATGCTGAGTAAACCATAAGACATATAGCAAATTAATGTATAACATAATCATAAGCTTTAAAAAGACCTACAAAAAAGTCCGGGAGAGTATACATCTATCTTCTAAGGAACACCCACAATAAGCATTTTTGTCTTTAAAATAGCCGGGAGCGGGGGAGCGAGATTCGCGCGGGCATTCTGTAGTCCACGTGAGCGAAGCCACGGGCACAGCTAGTAATATTGTAAAGCTCAAAAGTTTGTATGTTTGTTTAAACGCGCTAATCACTATAGCTATGTACAACTCAAATTTGATCGACTAAATTTACGATGAAACTGTGAGGCACGGCCAGTAACGATAACAGATAATTGAGAAGTTGCTTTTAAAGAACAAGATTTGGGATACAATATTGTATTTTTAAATTAAATAGAGAATGCATGTGGCACAAAACACTTCAGAGATAGCTGCAGGCTTCGGGGTAAGTGACAAAACTGTATTAATCCTCTTGAAGCAAATCGGGAAAGTAAAAAAACTTGAACGATGGGTACCTCATGAATTGAGTGAATCGAACTTGCATACACGCATCGACTACTGTGTTACTTTGCTCAACCGACTTAATAATGAAGGGATTTTAAATCGAATCATTACTTGTGATGAAAAGTGGAGACTGTACGATAATCGGAAGCGCTCGTCGCAATGGCTGATCCCTGGAGACCCAGCCAAATCCTGCCCTAAACGAAAATTGACTCAGAAAAAGTTACTTGTGAGTGTTTGATGGACTAGCGCCGGTCTCGTTCACTACAGCTTTCTAAATGCTGCTAACAATTCCTGCTCATATTTCCGTAAAATATGTCCAAATCCCTTACGTTATCATTGTATGCTCCGCACATTCTGTTTAACGGATTATTATAGTAACAGACATTATTTGAACAATATGGAACCTGGTAGATTCTTTGATTCCGGTTGACTATCGTGATTATTGATATTTGGCTTAACAACTCTATTGTATCCCATTTGGCATTGATTATTTGATGTAGAATAAAATAAAAGCTAAAGCTTCGCCTGGAAGACAGTGTTTTGATCCCAAAGTGTTTAGCCTGGTATCATATGAAGGTAGTTTACGCCTCGGTCCAAATTTTGATGCTAAATAACGTACAAAACGTCTTTGGATAGTTTCGATCCTGTCAGTATGCATGTGATAGTATGATTTCCATACCACCGAACAATACTCCAATATGCTTCTAACCAATCTCATAAACAAAGTCATTAATGTAGCAGGATTTTGAAATGGTGTTGACATTCTGAATATAAAACCCATAACTTTATTAGCTTTTGATCTGATGTAATCATAGTGGCACTTATATGCTAGTTTTGTATTATATATGGAGGTAGAAGAAACTGGCCAAGCTCTAATAGTGAACTTAAAAGCATCCCAGGACTAAAACAGAGGCGGGCAGGTCCACCCCTTCTGACGTTCACCTTCCCCATAATATAGAACCAAGGGAACCATAAGGGAACCAGAACTCCGTCAAGCTCTAATCTATTACTTAGAGTATTTATATCATTCTCTGTTTACAGAAGGTTAGCGCTAAAATGTATGTTTACCCATATTACGATTATTTAGATAATTGAAGTATTTTTATCTAATTTTACACACTTCACTGAAAGAATAAACTAACCAATTTCCAACTATGTCTAGATATTTCCTTGTAAGTAGCCCTACAAAAAATTAATTGCTGACGCGGGCTCGGGTATCTTCCTCTTTATTTATCTATTGTGCTATTCGGTGCGTCTTTATATTATATAAAGTAGAAACAATTACTTTACTTTTATTAAGCAGCGACATAGAACAGAGCACTCCTGCGAAACTAGATTACTATCTATTTAAAACAATCGAAAACTATAGAAAATTAACGGTTAAACTTAATAAAAATTACAAGAGGTCTTGTTGTTATTGTTAAGACATGAGAAAGTATATTTTAGTTACTCTTAGTAGGTACCTACCATTTATAACTTATATATTTTTATGTGTAACATCTTTCCTCTCGTTTTCCTGCAATTTGTGTGAGTGATTTCGTGGAAAGGGACGGAAGTGTGTAACAGGAAGCCGGGTTAAGTACAGTGCTAAGTATAAAGTGTGCTGATAGATAACTAATTTATATTTTGTAAACTATAATAAGTCAGTTGTTACACATCATAATTATGCGACTACTGTAAGGCTCGCTTGTTTTTTTGAAGAGATTATACAAAAGTAATATTCGTATTACAGTAATCCCTCCACTTATGAACTCTATATTACTATCAGTTTTATTATTCATTTGACAAGTTTACTATAGGATTAGGTGAATATCAATCACAAGCCAATATTATCTGAAGCTATCGATTTCTGAAATTACGATTCATGTATTTACCTAACCCTGTCATTACACAAAAGAAATCTATACTATCTATATAATTAATAAAATTGAAATGTCTGTTTGTAATGTTAAAATAACAGTTTTTACTAAATGCATATGAAAGTATATACGATAGCCATAACAAAAAGCCCAATTTTTTTATTTTTGTCTGTGTGTCTGTTTGTTCCGGGTAATCTCCGAAACGGTTGGACCGATTTTGATGGGACTTTCACTGAGAGATAACTGATAGTATAGGGAGTAACTTAGGCTACTTTTATTTTAGAAAAAGAATTAGGGTTCCGCACAAATAATAAAAAACTGGTCACGGTGAATCAATTCGGGCGCTTAAATGGCTTATGCTGAGTAAACCATAAGAGATATCGCAAATTAATGTACTACATAATCATGGCATTAAAAATACCTACAAAAAAGTCCGGGAGAGTATACATCTATCTTCTAAGGAACACCCACAATAAGCATTTTTGTCTTTAAAATAGCCGGGAGCGGGGGAGCGAGATTCGCGCGGGCATTCTGTAGTCCACGTGAGCGAAGCCACGGGCACAGCTAGTAATATTGTAAAGCTCAAAAGTTTGTATGTTTGTTTAAACGCGCTAATCACTATAGCTATGTACAACTCAAATTTGATCGACTAAATTTACGATGAAACTGTGAGGCACGGCCAGTAACGATAACAGATAATTGAGAAGTTGCTTTTAAAGAACAAGATTTGGGATACAATATTGTATTTTTAAATTAAATAGAGAATGCATGTGGCACAAATTAACAGAGCGTTGTGTCTTATAAATCCGACGCAAGGCTTGCATGTTACGATTACGTACACTGGAATATTTTCTACTAAAATTATACTATAAATTAAGTTAACATAATTATACGTGACACTGTGCAAGGTTAACATAAATCACCATGGTTGTGCTACTAATCATTTCAACACACTGTAATGAGTGACGTTTCTACCGATAAGCACATGTTACTATCTATCAGAACAACACACATCTCTGATAACATATCATGTGCCTTACTTTAGTGTCTAATTTACCCAGTGGTCTTATTTTATTATGACTAAACGCGTATGTGGTATAGTGATGATTTTGAAATAATGTGACTGTATATAGCTTGGATTTCAATACTAAAATGCTAAAGTGCATCACAGTTTTATGTTTATTTGCGTATGTCTGCTCTCAAGTTAGCGACGACGAAGGTAAAGTCCTTTTAGATAAAAATTGTTTACAAACATTAAATATACATCTGAGAAGAAAATTAAAATATACACTATCGTTCTTTGATATCTATTTTAAGAAATATAATAATCAGGCTTAATAACGCTTGTTTTTTTTTCTTTATTTACTATAATACTGTTAACCTTAGGGGCCCTGAAGCCTCTGATGGCTTTTACAGCCTTACCATGGCTTGGGGGCGAGTGCTTAAAAGCACTCAGCCGCGAAAGCGGGGCAACAAGCACGAGGGTGCCAAAGTAATCCAACCTCGGCTTGGGCTGTTGCCTATACGTGTACAAATGTATACATGTTCCTGCCTCCTAGGAGTTGCTGTTGTTGCAGTTGTTGTTGTTGTGTATGACTGTAGGTATATGAGAATAATAATATAACATTATAAAGCAAAGTACGTAAACCATTCCATTAGGTACCTTAAAACATAAGGTACCGATAAAATTGCCGATTTGTACAAAAATATTTTATTTTTATTTGTTTTTCTTATTTTATTTAACCCAAGTAGGTTTTCGTCCACACTTTCATTGCATTGCCAGCGTAGTAGCGATTTATTAATGATCCTCTTTTAGTTTGAACACAATTAAAAATGTGATCACACTTTATATTATGCGACACTGCTTCCGAAGATGGCAACACGCTAAACATAAAGGATTCTTCAGAGACACAAATAAACGCTCAACACTGAGCCAACATCTCTTTAAAATTACGTTTATCGCAGCAATAAGATGTGATGGGCGGCAAGACACGACAGTTATGTCCGACTGCATCGCGACCACCATATACCAAGTGTAAGCATAGTGACATGCTTAGGCGTGTCGCATTCCGGGATCAGCCGGTGCATAACCGTAACCAGTAATCAAGCGGGGAGGTAGGGACTGAGTCACGACTACAATGCACATGGTAATAAACTTATCACATTGACTCTCTTTGCGGTTTATTGCGTTTCGTGATCAGCCAGTGTATATCCTGCTGCTGAGCGCCTTGCAGACAGCTTAAAGCAACAACCGCCAAAATCACCATCATCTTAATAACTTTACAAATGCTTTTCGAATATCTTTTAATAATATAAATCGTTTTCAGAGAAGTGCGCATCAATAAACTGCATCGGTAAAGAATACGTTTGCACAAATGGACAATGTCTCTGTGCAGATGGATACATTCCCAATCAATTTTATAATCGCTGTGTTCGATGTCCAGGTAGGTACCAAAAATTATTTATTAAACTGCTTCTTGTTTTTTGGAGCTTACCGAAATTAATAATAATAATTCACTATTAGAAGGTATCTACGATAAAAAAATAAAAAACCTGTGGAAACATGAAAATAACAAAAATAAAATCTGAATTCAGAAAACATAAAAAATATTCACTTATACGATACACGTAAACAATAAAACTACGCTGGCTACGAAGCCTTTTGCCAAGGCGAGATAGTAGGAAACACTGTATAATGTATTCTATCTCATTCTCTCGAATATATCGTATCTATAGGATTTACCTATAGATATGTGTTCGTCTCATTTTAATATCGTTTTTTCGTTACATCGAGTTTCAAATTACAGCGGTGCTAAAGTAATTTTGAACACACGAGATAAATTTAATAAGAAACTAATTATCAATTACCTACACCTATATCGTTTTGAACTTACTGTGGCTGTGCTCCAAATATTATGCTACACTATATGACTGTCGAAACGTAGTACAAGTCAGTTTTATACCTTTGATTTTTATTACCACAAATACCAACATAACATTAGTTAAAAACTTGCGACATAAAAACAGCCATTATGACTTCACATTCCACTTGTAGCTTGTACGATGTAGCCTAAGATGGAAACACATTAATCTTGGAGGGGGATTGGCTCTCAATGCATCTGCCGAAAGACGAAACACACTCTAGTTGTAAGCAGGTAGCTCTAGCTAAAGACGCTTGGCGACAGACTTATGGGTGATATCCAACCAGACGGTCACTATAAAATGCCCTACCTAAATACCTACCATCATGTTATTATAAGCTGCAACACAATGTTTTTCTCATTGTAAAGTTCGAATAAGCGAATAGTGGCTTTCCACCTTAATGTTATGTTTAGACCCCTTTAGAACTGAAAGGCACTGGTTAAACAAGTCGATAACTTTAAAACTTAACGGTAGATCATACGTTGATATGTTTTCATATAAAGGTTAATTACTGTACATACTTACCGTTCTCTAAACCAGTCATGGTTGTATCGTATTTATTTTAAAGTGTTCCATTTTTCTCGATATTCAGTTTAAATATTTCCATATTAATTCACCGCAAATAAGTTACCTACGTAAATAACACGTATAATTGATTATTTTTAATGTGACAATCTATAATTTGCACAGGGTTTGGCGACAAATGTTTCGGTCCATGCTGCAACAGAAACGGAAACAGTAGCCTTCATTGTTGGCAAGGGGTTTGTCAACCTTGCTATGATAACTATGGTAATTGGATATGCAGGTAAGATAGGTACATTAAGAATATATAACTCTTAAAAACAATGATATTTTATAAATAGACGCGTTTTGCTCACTAAAAGCAATTTGAAAATGGTACAAGTTTTGTTATCAGCATGTTGAAACAAAAGAGATAGAAAATCACAGCGTAAGGTGGAAGCTCTGTTGTCAAAAAAAGGATAAAAATTTCTTCTTGCTCACGCCGGTATCAAGTCGAAAACGAACTGAAGGCAAATTGCCCACCATTCACGGCTGCACGTAAAGAGCGTCAATTTCGTATCTACTTATAAATTATCATTGCTTATAAATTAGGATGTAATTTTTTTTTTTAATAAACCATTTGATTATTTGATAATATTGGACGCATTAAACACTACATCCGCATATTACTAATTCCACAATTAAATTTTTTTTTAGAACTTTCTATACTGTTAGTCATAAGGGCCTAATTACTCGAGCTTCAGACGGCTTTTACAGCTTCGCCGGGCTTGACAACTCAAGTAGAAGTATCTATTAGTATACCTACCTACGTACGTATATGTATACATAATATAATATGCATATTGTATGTATAGTCAGTAAAAAAGTAAGTATATTTATTGAGCTACAAGACAATTTTTAACAAAAAAGAAAACCAACATCAATGATTTTGAGGAGTTTTGTAGTATATCTTCGAATTGGAATGTCTAATGACAATGAAATTAAAATGGGGCCACCCTTGAGGTACCCCCTTTTCAACGAAAAAGGAATCATCTAAATCGGTTCAAGAAAAAAGAAGTTATGGCTGAGCATCCATAACAAAAATATACATTCGAATTGAGTAACCTCCTTTTTTGAAGTCAGTTAAAAAATACACTGTTTGTGCAATACACATTTGAAGGTAAAATAAATATCTACGCATGTGGAAACATTTGCGACTGTATTCTATACAAAAATTTAATTCCTTTAATTTTTATTGTAAGTAATTGTCATCAAATGTTAATCAAATCTCTTCAGTAAACCAAACCAGAGCACTTTAGTAACAACTTAATGATGATCTTCTCAATTATCAGTGCTGATTTGATATTAGCCGTTAATGTAGAACACTAACAGCTCAAATTACCACAACTAATTTTTGCTTTTAGTCGCAAAATGTATATTATATAATATAGTCCAAAATTTTCAGAACCTAATGGAGTCGCTGATGAACAGTATGAATTTAAACTATCAAACTATAGGTGTTTTTCACAGCATTTTGACATAACCTTGTTCGGATGAGGTCAAGATGTTGTGTGACCTGGTAGTGCTGTCTCATCAGCGATTCTCCTGATTTGCTGCTAGTACGGAATGGGTACAATGGACTAATACGACAATAGATACTTAGAACAGATAAATGGTGTACAATTAATGAATATTTCGTATCCATTTATAATTTAAACACTGTATGTTTTCCAAATAAAATAAAATAGTTACGACATGTTGCAGACTCTACTTTATAGAGAAACTACTGAATATAGGTGTTGTAACTCAAAAGAGAAAATATAGGAAAGTGCTGTCTCACTTGTACAAAACATAAAAAGAGTAAGAAAAATTGTTGAAGTTTTTTACATCTGCTTAACATTCAAGAATTTTCATTCAAATACAGAAGGATGATCCTACTAGTAAGTTAAAGTAGATCATGAAACTAGAATAACGATCAAAGTTATAATATTTTCGTTTCAGAGATGCGATAGATCAGATTTTGTTAATATCTACAACTCAGATAATAATGGGTGCTACGCTCATCCTTGGAATTATTGCTACCTTCATACTCCTGTATAAGCTATGTTCCGTTACTAATTTAAGGTAAATAAACACCATATTAATCTTTAAAAAGTAGCATTAAAAAATTAAAAATTACAGAAAATTTACTATTAATTTCAACATTATTTATTTGTCAAGGTTTTGAATTTTTATCCTACTAAATCTACATTGTGCCACTTATTATATACTTTTTATATATTTATCACTACTATATTTTTTATAGTGTTTTAACCATTAATTACCTTAAGCTGGTATATGTATATACCGTGTAGGTAGTTAAACAAAGGGTTTTGGCGCCACTTGTGATATAGTTGATTACAACTTTAAAATTATGCTTGATGAACTCAAATGTCAACTTGGCGATAACTTTTCTTGGATACACCAAGAATCTGAAATTTTATGTTGCAACTATACCAATTTCAATTACTATACCAAATACCTCAATAATAATAACCAAAAATTAATCCAGTTTTATCCAACACGCATCATATTCACCAAATATGACCATAGAACTATCCTGTTTCTTAGACGCAAAGTATAAAATACATGATAAATTATTTAAGTTCATTAATAAATTGAAAAAAAAATCTATATATAAATTTATGATGATATAAAAAATATCTATTTGGATATTTCTACAATCAAATTACACACTATTCAACAAATTCCAATGCAGCATTATCAATGGTACTAATTCACAGTGGTACTAATTCCATGTATTGGTTAACTCGAGTTATTTGGACATAGCAATAAAAAGAATTAGACCTTAGTAAAAAAATAATTACATTTATAATTTCAAAAACATTTAGTTAAATTGATTTTTCTCTTATAATTGCGATCTACAGCTTCATTTCTTAACGACCAACAATAAACTGTTAGCATAGCTTGGCATCACTTATCGTGATAACACCGTACCATATCCGCTATATTTTGGTGGGAAGCGCTCACCGTGCTCGTCGCTATCTCACTCAAATTTTGAGGATGTGTAATTTGAGGGACATTTTACAGCCAATATTGTGTAAGTTTTAATAATTTCTTTTACAAAAGTTATATAGCCAAGGCTTACTTTCTTATTTATTCAATGTACTATTAAAATATTGTCCTTAATCAACTCTCGTATTTAAGATCTTATAATAGTTTCCTTCTTTTAACTTTGCATACGAGATTTTTGGGAACTTTTCTTTGAGATATTGAAAAGCTTCACTTTCGCGGTTAAAAGATTTCGCAAAGTTTGTAATTGTTCTTAGTTTCAAATGCAAATGTAGAACAATGATATTTTGTTGTTGCACTAATGGTGGAAGAAGAATGTTTTCTGATCTTGGAGTGAAATTTTTTTGACCTATTGTTTTTTTATTGCGACTATTTCAAAGGCTCAAAAAGCAACAGTATTTAGTATAGCACTATTGCATACCCAAAAGTACCTATAGCAATAACTTTGAAATCTTCGCAGATCTCATGTTTTATCTATTCAAGTAGAAGCTTCAGATTTTTAGTTTTTTTTTGTCAAGGATACTGCATGCCCACAGGAATGTAAGCATATATATTACCGGTTAAAATATACTCAACATACTATTTAAGCCATTGTTTAACTACAGATGTAACAATATACTCGTTTAAGAAGGCTTTTTGTGTTTTCGTCATCACACTTGTTAGAGATAGGCCGCTCTACAAGCAATGACATAAAATTGTTCGAAAATATACCCGCGCGCTAAAAACATGTTTCTTCGGTACAGTCGAGCTAAGCCATTTGTGAAACGTATATTGTTGATGAGTAATTACCACGTACTTCTCGATAATACAACTCATTATCGTTGGAAAAAAAACCTTGTTGACCAGTGGATATTATTAGGTAACTAGTAAACTTTTACTATCGCACCAGCTATTCTGAAAACAACAAGAAAAATTGGAGTTAAATACCATTTTTTTTATTTTATTACTAGCTGTGCTGCGGCTTCGCTCACACTTGGACTACAGAATGCCGTCGATTGGGCACACGCGCGAATCTTGCTGACCCCCTCCTGGTATTGTGGGTGATCCTTAGAAGATGAACTTTTGCTTTCGCTGACTCTTTTGTGGTTCTTTTAAATGTTTACAGTTATGTAGTATATTGATTTGATATACATATCTGTTACGCTTTACTCATCGTAAGCTATTTAAGCGCCCGAATTGATTCACCATGGTCAGTATTTTTTATTTGCGCGGAACCCGTATTCTTTTTCAAAATAAAAGTAGCCCAAATTACTCCTTAAAACATCAGCTATATACCAGTGAAAGTCCTGTCAAAATCGGTCCAATCGTTTCGGAGTTTACCCGGAGCAAACTATCTGTTTAATAGACAAAAATTAAAAAAATTATTTTTATGTTATCGTATATACTTTCATATGCATTTAACAAAAAGCTGTTATTTTGACATTACAAGCAGACACTTCAATTTTATTATTTAGGTAAAATTGAAGATATTTATTTCACAGGCTGGTTTATCATTAATTCATTTATCACAGATACTAAAATTCAAAGAGACCTAAAGAACTGATATCTTCATATGGGTTTATTACTCAGAGCTAACAAAAAAATATTTTTAAAATAAAATTATCTATTTTGACGTTTACGAATATGAACAATATTCATAATGAAAATCTCTACACAGATGAAATTATTGGGTAATATAGTAAGGAAAATTGGTTAGCTAAATATAATTTACTGGACCAAGTCGACAGTGTACTGGTGCTTTATTGAGATAATATTGATATAGCAATAAAAACGTCGTAAATCACAATTAATCCGGGCTTAGTATTATATTTTTATACTCAACGAATATGTAGTGGAAATTTCTATAAATATTGTAACTGATAGATTGTGTCATTCTATGGTTTATCATATAACAATAAAAAAATACCTACTTAAAGTGATTAACACAATACTTAAAAAATAACATGTTCCACAACTAAACCAATGAACCGATCGAAGGTTCGGTTTTAGCCAAGAAAACTTTTTTTGATCGCAGTTTTGTTTCGTCCAATTCGGCCGAACCGAAACTCAGTATTCGTGAATTGCCGCGCGTTCGTGGCTTGTGTGTATTTCTACATTATCGTGTGCATCTCATTTATTGTGCACACAACTAAAATTTTAAATAGGTACTCAATGAGGTAATAAGGGAGTCTGTGCTTTAGTGTGTGTTAGAGTGTAGGATACAGAGAAATTTAATTGGAAATTTCTGTCTACTTGAGGCAGCCCGACTGGTGGAATACCTCCCGCCCTGCAGATCGTAGCCAAATAACCTTGTGTTGTGTTCCTGCGGTGAGTTAGGTTTCCAGAGCTCCTTGGGGAAGGGCGTTCAAGGAGAGGTAGGGCACAGAGGAATTTATTTGGAGATTTCCCTCTGCTTGGGGCAGCCTGACTGGTGGAATGCTTCCACTGTACAGAAGATCGCGGCTAAATAACCTTGTCTTATTTTTCTGCGGTGATTAGGGTTTCCGGAGCTCCTTGGGGTAAGGGGGTTCAAGGTCGGCAACGCGCTAGTGAACCTATAGTATTTCAAGCGTCCATAGGGTACGGTAGCCGCTTACCATCAGGCGGGCCATATGCTTGTTTACCACCTTTGTACTATTTTTCTTTTATCTAAGCGTCGTTTTCTCACAAAGTTTTCTTACAAGAGTAAATGTTATGATTGGCAATCATTTTTAGTATGCATATATAATATTATATTATTGGGGATATTGGAGTAACAGGATATAAAGTTTCCTCGTCCACTCTAGAAAAGGGAGGGTCCTTCGACCAGACGGGCGTTGTCTGGCGGGCTGTTGCCCAACGGTTGTTGTCGGATTCTTGTATATAGTTCAATTGTTGAGTTAATTTGAATATCTCGCTGTAGGATGCTTCAGTTCTTAGTTCGTATGTGGCGAGATAGATGTCGCTACATCACTCCCCTCCGAGACCGGAGATTGATAGCAGATTGAGTCGTCCATATACATGTACATCTTATCATGCTTGCCGGGCCAGTGGAAAGATTATGGTACGATAGAGACTTTGTGAGTCAAAAGACTCGTAATTTTAAAAAATAAGTAATATATTTTTAAAACTAATTCATGTTATAACGTAAATTTACATTCCGAGTTTTGTAATAATTAAATAATATGTATATATTTTACATGAAATAATCATAATCTCAACTAATGAGATTAAACTGAAGACGCTTCCTGTCTCGAACTTGGTCTGTGACGATCTTCGAAATTCTAGAATATAATTGTCGGAATACGACACAAGTCATTGCTATGTTTATTACTTTTGTTCATGTTAAATTGTTAATATAACATGAATGAAGAATTATTTTTGTTATATACTTCAATTATCGTTTCTTATTTCATTTACCACGAGTTCACTGTATTTAAGTAGTGTTATTTGAGAATCTATACCAACAACAGAAATTTTAAAATGTCTAAATATGACTTTTTTCCCAGTAAATCAGTATACCATATGGTTATTCAATTCAACGAAAAATAAATATGTACAGGCCAAGCCCACCATTATGGAGACCTCTTCTTACCAATAACAGCAATTTGTTAAAGGGTGCCAGTTTACTAAAAAAAATATTTATCACAGGCCTCTGGGAGATCGATATAACAGCGACGGTCGCCTATCGATTGGAAGTCTGCAATTATACGTCGACGAAAGATTACGGGATGCACCCCCAAGGTAAATAATATTTACTCACATTATTATACTACAACTAAAAAGAAAACCAACTTGAAAGATTTTGAGGAGCTCGCCGGTGTATCTTCGAAGTCGAATATTGTCCAATGCCAATGAATTTAAAATGAAACCAACCTTGGTGGGGTATCCTCTTTAAAAAAAAAAAAGAATCATCTAAACCGGTTCGTAAACAAAGAAGCTATGCTTGAACAATCCATAAAAAAATATACAGTCGAATTGAAGACCTCCTCCTTTTTTGAAGTCAGTTAATAAAATATAGAAAACTTTAAATAGATACATGGGCACAGTTTTGTTGATAACATAAGTATGATAGTGGTAAATTTAAGTCTTCATTCTACATATATCAGTTATTTAACATTAGGAGTGATTGAACAGATTTTTTTGATTTCTTAGATTGATTGAAATTTCTGGCCTTTCTAAAATCGGACACTTAATAGAATTTATCGTTTTTTATTGCTAGAATATTGATTTTAGACTTAATATAAAAATAAGTAAGGTACCTATTTAAACTACAAAAAGAACAGAAACGGTAATTATCAGTAATAAGTAACATAGAAATATATGTAGGTATGTATATCACATTCACAATTTATATGTATACATTTATTAAAGAACCTAAAATGTAGTTTAGTCGGCTACCGGTGAAATCTAAAACGATAGATTTCTTGCCATTCAAAATCGACAATACGTCATGGTCTGGCATGCTGATTAGGCTCGAGAAACGGTCTTGACCCAGCAGTGGACTTTAAACGTCTGGTATTTTTATTATATATGAACATATCATCCAAAAATCATCTACAAGCTCCCATGTTATAAGTGCAAGAATTATATTATACCCCAGATTCGAAAATGCAGCAGAGATGAGAGTTAAATCATTATAACCCTCTAACGAAGCGGTAATCAATATCTCCAATTGAGTGAACCTCCTAAGGTCAGTCGTAAGCAAACATAAAGGGAAAATGGCAGCAGAATTTTCGATAAAAAATATTAGTACCTAATGCTCAATAGATACTCTGTAGATAAAAATGTATGTCCTTACTGTATATATTATGTTGTATTAATTCTTAACACCTAAATTAAGTTTGAGGAGCTTTTCATGCATCATAAAAATGCAACCTACAAATTCTCTGAGTAGGCATCGAACAAAAAACTGTTAGTTGTTACTTTAAACAGATAGCTATTCTCGATTCTCTATAGGTCGAATAAGGCAGGATTGAAGGTTGTAAGTTTTATTATTACCGATAAAGAACAATGCCATACCTACTAAAACACTTATGTAATGTTTTTATTTCTATAGTTATTAAACAAATATAGTAAACCAATACCTATATAAATGACTTTTATTTATAGATATTTTAATAAAGTTTGGTTTTGTAGGGTTTTATATCTGAAATGTTTTGATGACTTTTAATTTTACACAGATACTCCCGAGCCGCTGCTTCTGGTTCTGCTATATACCCAGCTGTGGCATATCTTAATTCAGGTTTTGTAAGTATTTTTTAAATACATATTTTTTAGACATTTATCATGGGCGCCGCGCCACCAGGATCACTTTCAGAGAATTATCATCATCTACATACCTGTTGGCGACAGAACTGTTATTTTCGTGTCTTGTGTTAGGTTATTACGTTATATTATTGTGTTTATGTGTTATGTACTATGTGTCATGATAGAATAGATCGATATAGATATATAAAATATAAAATTATAGAGAAATGTTAGCGACTAAGCTACATTATAAGTTGCATGTTATGTATTAAGTTGTATATAAATGCTTATGTATTGTGTGTTACATATATGGAAATAAATAGAATTATTATAAAATAAGTAAATGCATAGAATAAGTCAATACAGTAGGAATATTCAATGTTATAGTAACTATACGAAAGGAAGCGGCGATGCCTCCCGTAAATTGCATTGTTTTTGGCTTATGTACGGAATATGTACTTAATATATATAATATATGAATGTTTAATGAATAGGTAATACAACAAGGAATATTTTGATATATAAAATCTATACACAATGTATATAAAGAAAGAAATATAAAGCGATTAACAGGGCGACCAAAGTGAAAACTAAACTTAAAATAGGAATTAAAGCGGGGCTCTCCTTACGGTCACTCTCCGAACTACTTAAGCTCGAAAATCGCGGTATGGGACACGGCGCAAATCATCGAATACAAGTAACTACAAGCAACTACAGGGAGAAAGCTTTGGTCGTCCTGCGAGCAGTAAACAAGAGTTCGAGTTTCATTGGAGACCCGGCACCTCAAGCGGTCTTGCATTATTGCACTCCCCGGACCCCCTCACTACCATCGCGTCCCACTGGCATCCGTACGGCGTCTACGAGACGGGCATCCGTACATATTTGGAGAGCAACATAAACGATTTATTATATTCGAACACAAATTAATTAAAAAAAAAAAATTACGGGTTGCACTCCGGGAATGCCGACAGAAGTGAAAACTTATTTTGGCGTGTTAGACATTTTTTTAGATGGGTAATAGGGTTAATAGGTTATGAATTGCATTTTATTTATGAATTGTATTTTATTAATCATTAGAAATTTTAAAATACATTAAATATTATTTTATGAAAGACGCGTTCGCGGTCTGCTATATATACAGGCATATATGCACACACTATAGCTGCGTCTTGTAACGGTGTCGCGATTCCAGAGATTTTAGATTAAGAAGTTTTCACTTCAAAAAAATCTTTTGTACTATATTTACTTTTAATTTTTACCAACAACTTTACCTGAGTAAAATTACTATTTCTTAGAAATATCTATTACTCTAGAGGGTTGATTTTTTAAATCGTTGTATAGGTGTTATTGTTATTAATTACTAAATAAACGAAAATAATGTATGTATAATTTCCTACTTCAACTACTTACACTGTAACTAAATTTATTTAATACTAGGCGGGTCGGCAGACGTTATTCTGCCCTTTACGGTAATTAATGGCTCGCCCACAGCGCCATCTATCGAATATCAACATATCTATAAACTATCGTCGCGATAAAATAAAGACGTATATTATGTGATTAAGAGTTCAATTGGTCCAGTCGTTGAGAAGTCACAGAATCACTAAGATTTTTATTTAAAAGATAACGTGACAAAGCAGTAAATGTTCATTTTAAGGTCTTATTAATCTAAAACTATGATTGTATTACAGATCCACGATAGCAGTATACCGCCTCCGCCATATACAGAAAGAAAAAGTGAAGATAACACCTCAAATACTTTGCACATATGAAATTCTTAACTAAAATAATTCTTTTCTAAATTTTAACCTTTTTTTGTTAATATCTGATCTGGTACTAAAATAAATAGTAAACATTATTAGTGTTTATTTTTGAAGAATGCCTAAAACCATATTTATGTATAACATTTATATTGATACAACTCAATAATAATGTAAACATAAAACTACCATACTTAACTTAAACTACCAACTTCTGTTAAAATTTCAACTACATTCCATAAATTCCTTCATGAGGTTTTAGTGCATTTTCACAATTAGGTAAAATGCATATTTTTTAAACTAATTAAAATTCAGGTATCCAATGATTTCAATACAGACGTCTGCCATATTTTTTTACCTTTATGTTTTAAGTCCAGCTGTTTAACTTGTGTAAAGCTTGTATTTACAACAGTAGTTACTCGTGAAAATTTTTAATGAGTGTTCACTAAAAAAAAAGCTTACTTTCTACTCAAGTGCCAGAAATGAAAAATAGGTAGTACATAGGTATAATTTTCTAAAGTTTCATGAAACAGATTCTAAAGCATAGTTTGTAAAATATTGTGTATCAATGCTGTAATAATTTTCTGTTAGAACTAACTAATAGCTTATTTTTAACTAAATAAGTAATTATCTAAACACAAACTATACACACAAATCACAAACATAGTTAAATACAAGCCAACCATACGATTCGCGTGTAAAATATAGCGCAGGAGCGTCGCTCCAGATTAGGTTCATTTCAAAAACAAAATCTTTTATTTTCACGCGTTGGGCCGTGTAGAATGCTCTCTTTCGCACTCATTTCATTTCTTGCTTATCGTTGTACTGAACTTCTATTCTATTCTTATCGTTATCTAACTAAAATACATAAACACGAATAAGAAAAAAAAAACACATTTTGTTCAGTATTTTTTGTGAGAGTGCACTGTCACCAGAGCCTTAGTACGAGCCGCCACTGATTTACAAGCTTTATGTATTGTTACACCCTTGGATATTAAAAATGGCGATGATTGACGTGAAGAACTTTTATTCGAATTCCACACAGTTACAAATTTCACGAACTCACAACACTGTTATTTATTTCACTGTGGTTTCGCTTCTTTTATCGCTTTATAATTCATAATTGAACTGCTTCGGCGCCGCGCCTGAGTCGCTTAAATACCTACACTAAACGATCGCAGAAAAACCGTGAAGTGTGTAAACTGCGATGTTTACATAAACATGCGCCGCGGTTGTATACGACGCGAACATTATTTCGAAGTCCTGAGAAGTTTGTAAATGCTTCGAGATATTTCGGGAACATGATTTTCTCTATCTTTTTAATCAGGTTGTAACATGTCGTAGCAGTATGTATAAATATTATACAAAAACCGAAAATTTTAAAGAAATAAATTGTCCTTATACTTCACATGTGAATTTTATTCGGTCATAATATGACGTAGGTAAATAAGTAGGATTCGAAAAACTACGACAATGTAGTAGAATCTTATCAATAAGTCGTATTTTTAAAATTTTAGTAATTATAACTATTTATTTTTAACCATTCGCTGTTTAAAAATGGTCTAAGTATAAGGACTTTGCAAGTGTTAAGCACTGTTAATTGACACATTGAAGATATTGCTCTTGAACTAGTGCAAAAAGTCATTTAGAGTGATTTGGTCTTGGCTTTTTCTTTGTAAACCGATTCCTAACTTAGGACCTAAATACAAAATTATAGTGTATAGCTATGCTCATGTCTCCGCATATGTTTATTATATTAATCACTTAATTTTACTTTTAATCATATTTTATGATTTCTGAAAGTATTACTGATAATCTTTATGGCCCATCAATTTCAGAAAGAGGTATCTTCCTGTATACAAAATCCAACCAAAATCGGTAAAAAAATCATTTCAATATCAATCTTTCAATATTAGGTAAATTACACACAAAATTTATCTTTATTTCACTAATTCGTTAGTCATATTGGAAAATGACCTACTGCCTAAATTTCATGAATCTGGATTTGACTCTGCTTCCGCATCAGATTTCCATTGAGGCAGCATTGGTGAGTCAGTAAACAATAATAGTCATATTAGACTATTTAAAATCTAAAAAGATAATATTTGGATATATAATATTTGTTACATGGATATCATTTAAATATTCTTTATTATAATATACTGCAACAGATTCTTATTGTCTGGCAAAGACATTAATTACCCAGAACATTCTATAAGTGAGTTAATTAATTTCCAATATACAACAACATTTTGATAAGCTAATGGTGAATGTAAAAAAGGAAGAATTATGATGATTAATTTTTTTCTATTTATTATTTAGCACATACTTATCTCTCAGTGAGAAAGCATATTATAAATCACCTTAACCCAAAAATATTGGCAGAGTACCACAAAATAGGCCGAGATAGAAAAATATATATAAATAAAATTATAGAGGTTTGTACCTTGTGCACACACATCATGCAAAATCCACTGCATAGATTTTAATCATTTTTTTTTGTTTTATTCCCTAAATACTTTGTCCTTGTCTAAAAAAATTTACCACAATATCTTCATTCAACTAAAGGTTATTAGTTTTAAGAAAGTATGATTTATATAAATGCACTATGCATTCTACTGTCATCCAGGAGAGCAGAGCCACTAACACAGCTAGTTTTGAATAAAGTAGTTTAATACGAATAAAAAACCTTTTGTTTGATATAAAAGTCTATTCAATAAAAATAAAATTAAAACACTTTTACAGTGTTAACATACCAACAATTTTCACATTAGTTTGTAAGTGTTATTAATGCTGCAACAACATCACCTCTGTGCTCCCTTAAAGTTCTTTCTGCTAAAGTTCTTGATATCTCCAATTCCTTTACCTGGAAACCACGAATGAAATGATTAATTTTATAACTCAACTGATTTTGAAGCAATGATGGCTCATTTGTAGGGTGTCCACACACCACATTGAATTATGTGAGTTTGAATCACTGCAACCAACCCAAACTTTCAGAGATAGAAAACGTCGCGATATAACTATAGCATGATGCTAGGCTATTTTCTAATATCCACCTGACTAGCTACCACTCTCAAGTTGTAAATCTATCACCAAGCACTTATAAGATCTGTTTCAGCAGCTGCGCTTGAGAACCAGTTTCACCAATAGGCTAAGTGTATCACTATCTTGGGCCACATTGTCACTTAACATCAGTTGAGAATTTGGCCATTATGCCAAAACCTATAAACAATTTTAAAAAACTGTGATAAAATGAATTCAAGAGAATACATAAAAAAAATGTGCCTAGCCATTAATAGACTACTTGATGTCAAAATGCCTAGGTAAGAAGAATTAGGAACATTCAATGTCCACCGGCTAGCTTATAAAATATGAAAAATAATAATTATCAAGAAATCCAATAAGTTTAGAAAAAATGTGAATAAAAATCTTGTGATACAAAGGAAATATTGTATAAAGATTTATCCTTAATATTTATACTGCATTTATGTGTATTTACTCACAATTAACTCTATGTCATCTTTTTTGACTGATACTTTTTGTAGCTCTTTTTCCTTTTCAAGACGTTCGGCAGCTTCTTTGTTTCTTCTATCACCGATCAGTGAAAGTGCCTAAAAATTGTACAACAATGTTCATTAAAAAAATTATAATATAGTATGAATATACATAATAAAAAATATGGATACCTTCTTTACCTGTGATTCAAAAACAGTACAATCAACAAATTGAAAAAAATGCATATATTAAAGTTAGTCTCCAATTATATTACTTGAATGTAAAGTTGCTGAATATGATTTTTTTTTTCCAATTTAACTATACCATATGACATTTAATGGTAAGTATAATAAAATAAGGCTACAGTTGTATAAAACAATCCATTATCCATCAACATTGGCCTTTAATTAACTCTTTAGGTTAGTTGGTCTAGTTGATTTAACACATTTTATACAAAGTGGCAATCATAATTATACAAACTACTTTAAAGCATCTTGACAGTGTTTAAATTTACCTACATTTGAAGGACTAATGACACTGCTTTAAACTAATTGATACTATTTTGAAATCAAAACAATGGAACAATGATTAGGGCAGATAAAATGTAGACAAATATTAAACACAGGGACTGAATAAATTGAAAACCATCAACTTCTATTAAATTAAATGATAGGAAAACAACAGAGGGAGTTGATAATAATTAGATGTAAAATATATGTAGTACATCACTATATTGCGTTATTTTACTTGTCAACATAATAGATATGAATACTCATAGGTGTATTTTGATACCCTGCTCTTAACATGTTACCATCTAAGGGAAGATTATCATCAAATATCTAGAATAATTGTGATTACCTTATAGTATATATTTTGTGAGTTACACACTTTCTACTGAATCAGATTCAATGAACTAAGCTGTAGGGTGAAATGCAGGTCATATAAATTTCATAAGACTTGACAGGACAGCACTACTGTCAGTAAAATAATTCTGCAAGTCAGAATCATGCAAAAGAGAGTGACATCCATTCTAAGTAGACTTCATATAATAGTCCCAACTCAATAATGAGGACAATAAATATATTTTGATTTGTATGAAGGAATGGATATTACTGGTCGTAAGATTATATGAAGTCATCATTGAATGACTATTGATCAGTGTAGTATATTTTAATATAATTTTAATTTATTTTATTTTGATTCAATGTTACTATTTATTCAAAATTTTTTTCTCTGTAAATTGTAATGGGACTTTGTTACCTTATAAATAAATATAATGTTAATATTCTCTTACACAGTTACCACTTTTTCAATGCGAAACTATTTTCCTAACAGAGCACATGTAAATTAATGCCTATATTTTTTATAACAAGAAAAACATAACCTTAAAATTATGACAGCAACTTTAAAAAAAGAAATATTTACACCAGATATATCCTGAGAGGAAATTTCCTTTTCTTCTGCATAGTCCGTGACCTTCTCTAAGTCTGCTACACCGCTATCGTGTTTTGCGGTTTTCTTCTGTGTTTTATCCTTGTCGTGCTGAATATCATCTGTATCTCCGTTAATTTCTTCGTCTGCCATTTTTGTCTTCCACAATAAAAAAATGGAAATTTGTACAATACTCTAAATTAGTTCAATTTTCCTTTAAGCATTTTAAATTTACAACATTAGATTCGATGAGAATACATTATGAAAGAGTTGATTTAAGGATAAAACGCTTACCCTATAGAAGACACACTGCATATACCAATACACTGGTTCGAACTTAGAGGTTGGAAGTAGAACTAGGGATGAACCGATATGATTAAATACGAGTACATACTCAATGTATTTTTTTCAATACTAAGTATGTTTGGCATCGATACTTTGTAACTAAGTACCAAGTAGGTATGGGTGAAAACATATAACTAATGATAGTATTTTGGTTTTATTGGTCTTTAAACTATAGAAAAAAAACCAACAAGAGTAACTACCGATACTTTTAATACCAATACCAAGTAGGCATCGATACTGTATCGAGTAAAAGTATAGATTCTTGACTGGAAACGTTCATCTCTAATTACAACTTAGAACTCACTACTCAGATGTCTCTGCTGTCTACAATTGTTATTTATCTCTGCTGTCTACTGTCAAACAGGGCTGGGCTGCTAGTACCTACGTCCAATTTATTTCATACCGCTAAATTCCTTCTTTTTTTTTTAACTTAGCAACTACCAGTCCGCTTTATTGAAGACCAGGGTTGGTAGGTCAAGTTTCTCAATTTTCCCCTTATTCATATATACATACATACAAACCATCAAGCCTGTATCCCCGAAGGGTAAGGTAGGGGTGTACTAATTTACACTTCTTCCTAACTTGGCAACCGATCCTCTTTAATGAAGACCATTACTGCCATTATCGAGTGAATTATAGTGTCATGTTTTATGACGATTTAGTATAAAGAACTTTCTAGGAAGATTTTGTGACATCTCAAAATTCATGGGCCATATTATTATTTTCAATCCACTTCACTTGTGCAAAACAACTAAGCATTATTGCACAATGCCACCCTTTACATGATATATAGTCAAACGACACCAACTTATGAATAAAAATTAAAAACCTCTAATGACAGTATGAGATCCCTCCCAAGACTCGGATAAATTCCTAAAATTATACAATATCAACTCGTATTAATCGTAAACAAACCACAACTACGCTTATGTCATGAACGAATGAGAAACAAAGAAACGTTTAATTGTTCAAATTTTTATATTAACATAACGAGCAAACCGATATTTGGCAATATTATAGCGATGTTTTAATTTTTATAATGTGTACTTTTAATTTGGATTCTCATTTTTGTATTCAATTATTATTATCTGATACCAAGCAGTGCAGTTTTACTTCCCCACATGATGACTTAATACATACAGTAAATACATAATAATATGTTAACCTTTTTGGAACGAAATAATTAAATAAAGATTTTTTAATTTTATATCAATTTCAAAGTGTAAATATCGATTTGAAGTGAGACATCGTTTCGATCTCGTTCCCATCTCCAATGAGTCCGAGCTGTGAAATGTGAATTTCTGCTTCTTTTGTTTTTACTGTGGTTTTTGCTGCCTGGGTTCGGTTTACTTAAATGTAATTTATTTCTTATTTTCTTGTGTTTATCAAATTTCAATAGTGCGGTGTTGTAAAGAACAGAAGTGATCCAAAATATTTGGTGAGTAAAATCACATTCCGATTTTGAACCTAGTATACATGTACAAATGTATGTTCATAAATGTCAATGTATTTTTTTTTCAATTCATCCACACTTGATTTTTGCTATTCTTATTCTTTTAAAGATAAACATTAAATTACTTGACAGTGTCCTTATTAGTATAATTAGTTACCTACGTATTCTGTGATGGAATACTCACATTCAAAATTAATATATTCGATAACAATACCAAACATGCAGGCAGTTCTTCTATATAAAATGATATATGTATGCTATGCCAATGTATCACAGTGAAGTTATATTTCCCATATTGACCATTTTACTTCACAATGGTTAGTGACCTTGTCATGTGTCCATATTATATAAAAAGGTGGTACTCTATATATTTTTAGATGCTTATATCCGATACTTCTGGTGTGACCTAACGCCAACCTATTACCTGATGTGCTAATATATGCGATATGTACATATTGTAATTTCTAACATCATGTTATAAATATAAAATAAGGTACTTAAATGATATTGGTTGTATTTGAATAATTTTACTACCTCACTAAATACCTAAAGCATTATTACTATTATCTAAGATTTTAATAAGGTTCATTCTAAGATTCAAATTAAATGGAATATTTATCTCTGTCTAGTATTTTTAATTTACTGGAAGAAATCTTGTTAATTATTTAAAAAAATATAAAAAGGAATAACAATTTTAGCAAATATTAATGCAAATATATAATAAAATTTATAAATATCTCAAAATAATATATATAATAAATGTATATTTTTTCACATTCATAACAAGGATCAGAGAACAAAATTTTCTTAGTAAGTTTATTTATAGATTCTCTGAATTATTTATGAATAGAGGAGAACTAATACTGGGTTAGCCAATATTTTAATGTTATTATTGGATACTTACTGTCATTTATCAAATACTATGGGTATATGTTTGTGTTCCTATAATATAAAATATATCATATTATTTCCCATAAACAATTGAAGGTATTTATGAGAATTCTAAACTCCTTTACTCAGTTACATTTTGTAAACTTTTCATTGTTTAAGTTGTACTTTTTAGAAGTCAAATGTATGCACTTGGTTGATATTGTGAGTCATGATCAAAAGCGGCAAAGTAGGTCTGTCTAATTTTTGTTTATTTCTAATGTAAAAATGTATGATGCTTACAAGATCTAGCTAATCTAAATTTTTGTGTATATATATTTTCATTAATAAGAGAAAGTAAAGAAACTAATATGATCAAATAAATTAAATACAAACAAATAACAGAAGCCATAAACTATTTGCTTGCCAAATTTCATTGAAATCTTTTCAGCCATTTTTTAATGGTTGAGTAACAAACATCGAAACATAGAAATAGGCAATATGTAAATGATTTCTCAGAAACTGTTTACAAGATTTGGATGAAATTTTGTATTTGTATAAGATTTTACATTCTAAGTTTAACTGGATGGTGTTTTTTTTAAATAACAAGCAAAGCTAGATCTCCCTTAAATTAATATTACATATTAGTAGGATGACTTTCTTTCTAAATGTATAAAAACTTTTTTAATTTTTAAGCTTTAGGATAGATATATTCTTATTTTTAGTAAAAAATTAGAAAATATAAAATATATTAAGAGTTAAATAAAGTAGTAGAAATAAGTAAAGAAAATTTAAATTGTACATTGTGATTTACAACTCAAATAATTTGAAAAGTACTGTTTACTTGATTGCACTAGACCTAACACCTGTCTGGTCAGAGGATCCTCCACTTTCAGTGGTGGATGAGGAACTAAACAACCCTGTTCATCACTTACCACAGTAGTATCATTGGTAATATTGGTAGCATTCATTGGTATATGTTATTAGCAGTGGGCGATTATGAAATATACAAATGTAGTCATTCGATTATGAAGATATCTCGATTATAGTTACTGCTAATATTAGTAGTTCCTAATTTCATAAGATTAGGTATATATGTTCTTGTATAAAACTGTCTTTACGACTGAGAGACTTTCTTCTTTAGCTTCCCACTCTACATTTTTAATAAGTACATATATCAATTCAGTCATCATTCTTAATCTTAATCATCCACCTCTAAGTATATGTAAATGGTTCAATTACGAATGATCATTCATAATCACCCACTTCTAGTATATATATACCAATTGCGAAATATACTTTAACAAAACTGTGTGTCTAATTAATATATCTGAGTTTTATATAGTAATTATAATATTACATTCATTCTTACTTTTAATAAGCCACTGTGATAATGCTTCACTTAAAAAAATATCACAAGGCTATTTATTTAGACTCACATGATTTTTTGTCGAGATATTGCTGATGATATTTTATGATTTTAATACATATGAATAGATTTTATATAAATCTTCATTTTGGTATTATTTTTTTTTTTGTATTAGCAACCTAAGTAGCATAGCTGTTCATTACAGTTTCAAATAAAACGAGAATGTCTAAAGATTTGGGAAAAAAATAAAAATAAGTAAATTTTTTGTTAAATATAAAAAAAGCATCAACACTACTGTGGCAAGTTATTATAAAAGGTAGCAAAACAAATCAAGATTCTATAATGGTATAATACATTAGTGACAGATTTTTTACAATCAGATGAATATTTCCAGAGTTTTCTCCTACAAACATCCAAACTTTTTACCTCTTTGTAATGATAATACTTATCACGTTATGAACATATAAAAAGGAATGTATGTGTATGTAACTCTGTAATATTGATATATTATATACACATATATATATTGTATAGATATACAAATAAATAAAATTGCAATTAGTTTATAAAAACAAACCCATATACATGATGTAAAAAATCAAACAATCCACAGTACAAAAGTCGTGACAGCGCCATCTCTTATCAATACAAAAAGTAACCATGAAAATATTTGATTTATTGATATATCAACTGATCTATACAATAAATTAAAATTTAAGTGTCTGTTTGTAAAGTCAAAACAACAGTTTTTTTAGTAAATGCATAAAAAAAAAACTATTTTTAAATTTTTGTCTGTCTGTCTGTCTGTTTGTTCCGGGTAATCTCCGAAACGGTTGGACCGATTTTGACGGGACTTTACCTGATAAATAGCTGATGTTATAGGGAGTAACTTAGGTTACTTTTATTAGAGTTAGGGTTCCGCACAAAACCATAAGAGATATAGCAAATTAATGTACTACATAATTGTAGACATTAAAAAGACCTACAAAAATGTCACAAAGACTACGTATATATTTTAAGGCACACCCACAATAAGCACTAGACAAAGACAAAATCTTTAAAATAACCGGGAGCGAGGGAGTAAAATTCTCGCGGGCATTCTTTAGTCCACGCGAGCGAAGCCACGGGCACAGCAAGTTTAAAATATTTACTGATATTAAATTAATCCAAATTATTTTATCTTTACATAATTCTCAGTATATGGAAAGTTATGTATTTTTATTTTCCAACAGTATAAATAGATGGCGTTGTACGGCTTTCTTTAAATTATCAAAATTGCTTTTTTGTTTATTGTGACACTTAAGTATATTTTCTGTAAGCACGTAGATTAATAATTGAAGGCTGGGCTTTTATTAATATGTTTAAATGTTTTTAGATATATTTTAATGTTATTTTTAAATAATTAAGAATATATATTTTATCTACATTTCTACGACAGATGTCATTGTTTGGTGTTTTGACGCTACCAAGATTTTTATTAAATTACACGAAACACACACATACATGCTATAAAGTGTTACTATTTACTGGAAAATAACGGTTTATACAAATAGAGATTTAAATAAACTTAGCTTTTCGTAAAGGATTGCAAAACTGAACATTTTTTTATGCTCTTATGTCTTAGATAATATCGGTATGATTATTTAATATAATTTAAAATGATATCGCGTAACATTATTCAATATTTAAAATGATTTTAGTTGGGTAATACCATAGCTTATACCAGTCAAATACCGTAGGGTGAGATTGAAGTGAGGTGAGGTGAAGTTTTTATTTAGTTGCTGTTTTTCATAGACGACCACATACATATTACCACGCAGACGAAGTCGCGGATTCAGCTAGTTTATTATAAAGATTTTCTTAAATATGTGTAACCATTTTAGCATACCTAACTGAAACACCCAACCGGGACGTTTGGACTTACTAAGTTACTACATGGACCGGTGTACCCCGGGACATATGGCAGTCCAAACACTAAATAAGATTTAAATTATCAACAATAAAATAATAGCAAACTTTCAAAGTGTTTTTAATTTTATTAACTAGCTGGGCCCGCATACGTTGTTTTGTCCTTTCCAGTAGTCAATATCTCAACTACAGCTCCATCTACCACGTGTTTTTGCTGAAAACTCTTCCAGGGCCATTTAAAAAAAAAAGAATTACGCATATCCATCTTTCGAATCGTGAGTTATGGTGGGAGTTCATAAAAGAATCCAATAACAAAACATTTTCAGTTTTTCTAAACTTCTCTAATTTTCCGGGTAGTTTTTCAAATGTTTCTTTCCCTAAAAACCTGATTTGGCCTATTACTAATATTCTGCTAAATCTGTCCAGCTATTGTCAATTAATGCGCTTACAAACGAACAGCATTTCATTTTTATTTATATAGATTTCCGTATTCCAATTAAGTGATTAAATTGTATTTATAATGATCATTAATTTTTTATTCTTCAAATATTTATTGAAACTGTTTGTGTCCCATGTCGATGCGTGTGAGATTAATCTGTGTTTATATATTTCTACTTAATATCATTGTACTACTCTTTCACTACATTTATTTATATAGCTAAGTCGTCTGACGCATAATTCTTGTAAAATTTACTAAAATGCTTCGAAAAGGCAAAATTATAAGTATTTTTAAATATCATACCTGTGTTATAATCTGCATATTCAGTATTCACCAATATGAGGTCTGCGGCTTCGTCAATTCGCACTTGGTACTTACCGAAACTATTTTAGTATCTAGACCACGGGTCCCTAAACTTTAAGAATAACGGAACACCAAACAAATACTTTTTATTTTATGGAACCCCATATTAAATGATTACAAATCAACACTGAAAGTTATATAAGAAATGTGTAATATAATTGAAACATTATTCTTAACTTAAAGTTTTAACGTGAAGAATGAAATTGTTTTACAGTTTTATGAATAATTGTTTTATAGTTCGGTATTATATCCGACAATTGTATGCGTATATCTGGGGTAGCATCTAATCTTAACCTGTATTTGTTTTTTGTGCTATTTGTAAGTAATATTTGTAACCATGGTATTATATAATAGCGAATAATAAATAATTTTGGCGGAACCCTGATGACTATTCTACGGAACCCAGTTTGGGAATCCTTGATCTAGACTATTAAACTAACTGAAAACATGTATGTCACATCACAGGTAACTTTACTTTTCGTTAAAAGTTTTTCGATAAAATATAATGCTGGTTTAAAATATGTTGAATATCATTGTTTGAGCAATGAGAAGTTATAGTTTAGCCGAATAGGTACTTTATAGCAACTATTCTATGTTTGCAGGCTCGCTTCTCGGTATATGACAACTAATTTATCTGAACGAATGAAAATGTAATGAGGAATGAGGATTTATAAGAGTAACAATTAATAGGTCGGGAAAAAGTGTTTTCGCTTAACGAAGGTATAAACTTGATATAAAATTTGTTTGGCTGTACTACTTGTATCTGGCTGGTATTGATAACATTAAAAAGGCTACATTAAAAATAAAATAAAATAAATTAAAAAAGTACTTTCCCGCTATTTTTCATTTGTTTTTCATTCTGTAAAAATGAGTGAATCCAATGAAGAAATTCCATACAATTTAAAATATTATTACAAAAAGGCAAAAAAAATGCAACTCAAGCAGCGAAAAAAATTTGTGATGTTTATGGACCGAATTCAGTGTCAGTAAGAGTAGCACAAAGTTGGTTCAAACGTTTTCAGTCGAGAAATTTTGATGTTTAAGATGCACCTCGCTCTGGTCGCCCTGTTACGAATAAAATGGACGCCAATTTTGAAAAAGTGGAGCAAGGTCGGCATGTTAGCAGTTACGATGTAGCTGAAGAACTGAAAATTGACCGCAAAACAGTTTTAACCCATTTTAAGAAAGCTGGCTATATCAAAAAGCTTGATATTTGGGTCTCACACGAGCTCACTAAAAGAAACCTAATGAACCGTGTACTCATTTGCGATTCATTAATCAGACGTAATGAAACCGAGCCGTTTTTGAAGAGATTGATAACTGGCGATGAAAAGTGGATCACATACGACAAGAACGTGCGAAAAAGGTCGTGGTCTAAGATCAGCCAGGCTTCACAGACTGTGGCTAAACCTGGGGTAACTCTAAATAAGGTGATGCTGTGTGTATGGTGGGACTGGAAGGCCATTGTTCTTTATGAGCTTTTACCGCCCGGAAAAACCATCGATTCGGATCTCTACTGCCAACAACTGATGAGATTAAAGGATGTAGTTGAGAGAAAGCGGCCGGAATTGATCAACAGGAAGGGTGTGGTCTTTCATCACGGTAACGCTAGACCATCTTTAGCCACTCAGCAAAAATTAAGAGAGTTTGGCTGGGAGGTGTTAGTACATCTTCTATACTACATATTAATAAAATTGAAGTATCTGTTTGTAATGTCAAAATAACAGATTTTTACTAAATGCATATGAAAGTATATTATACGATAGCTATAATAAAACACCCATTTTTTTAATTTTTGTCTGTCTGTCTGTCTGTTTTTTCCGAGTAATCTTCGAAACGGTTGGACCGATTAATTGATAGATAGCTGATGATATAGGGAGTAACTTAGGCTACTTTTATTTTAGAAAAAGAATTAGGGTTCCGCATAAATAATAAAAAACTGGTCACGGTGAATCAATTCGGGCGCTTAAATGGCTTATGCTGAGTAAACCATAAGAGATATCGCAAATTAATGTACTACATAATCATAGGCATTAAAAATACCTATTAAAAAAGTCCGGGAGAGTATACATCTATCTTCTAAGGAACACCTACAATAAGAATTTTTGTCTTTAAAATAGCCGGGAGCGGGGGAGCAAGATTCGCGCGTGCATTCTGTAGTCCACGTGAGCGAAGCCACGGGTACAGCTAGTCCACCATATAGCCCTGAGCTTGCACCTTCTGATTTTCACCTGTTTCGGTCTCTTCAGAATTCTTTAGGTTCTGTAAGGTTAACATCAAGAGAGGACTGCAAAAACTATTTATCGCGTTTTTTTGATCAGAAGTCCCAAAGTTTTTACAGCAACGGGATCATGTCTCTACCTACAAAATGGCAAAGTAGTTATAACCCAGCAATGGGACGTTTAAAGACTGGTAGATATTATAAGTATTGAGAACAAACAATTGAAAGTACGTGTTGTAATATGGCTTCAAATTTTCCAGTAGGTTAGCCTCATTTGTATATGAAAATTATGTAGCGATATAATCTTCAATACAAATAAAATAATTGAGGTTTGCTGTTGTGCGCGCACCATGCAAAAACTACTGGATAGATTTTGTTATAAAAATTTGTGTTACTTCTTAGATATTTGGTCCTTATATTAAAAAAAAAACAATCTTCATAAACAACAATTCTGAAGTTAACTCGTGCGGAGCCGCGGACACAGCTAGTAACAAATATAATTAATCGCCTATAGATTATCATCACAGCAAAGTGTTTATACCGGCAGAGCAAGGTTCATCCTTGTATTGTGCTAGTTACCCTGTGTAATACATACATAAAAGTTATTTATAAAACCAATTAAATTATAATTTTTCTAATCTTGGTGGACGAACACTAAACCCGGTCTTAAAGTTACTGACGAATAAGCAGAAGTTGGAGTGTTTATATAAAAATAAAAACTTACAGATTTCACTTCATGACAGATTTCAAATTTCATGATAAGTTTTTTACTGTAATATAGATAAGAGCACGTTACATGATACAGTTTAATAAATTTATATAAAGCTGACAATAAAATTACACCTTTGGGATTGTCCACCGATATTTTTAAACTCGCTAATGTTACGCGTTAATAACAAATTATGAGCATCTATATGAGAATGGTCATTATCAAAAACGATTATGACAAACTACATATATAAAAAAAGTAAAAAAACCTTTTAATTTGGTTAACAATATGTTTTAGTATAAAAATGTGTTGTCAGTTATTTGAGAATGGTCACGGATTATGGACCTTATTTCTCATGAATATTCTTTTCTTGTTAATATATTATACACTGCATCTTAATATTGATAAAATGCATTTGCATAAAATTTAATTTGATGTTATACTTTCTCAGAATAAAAATTTCAATCTGTTATTGACTTGTAACAATGCGATTCAAAAGAAGTTTTTTTTTTAAATAAAATTTGAAATCGAGTTGATTGAAGCAAGTGTGATCTATGAATCTAAGTCAAGTAGTTTGGCCGTAATCTGCCTGCAACAATAAATAATAACCTTGTATTTAATACCTTTTTGAAGATGTATTTTCGTAACTATAATAATTTTACTATGACTGCTAATAGTTACCACAAAGCGAAAACCGTTTGGGTTGTTACAATAGCAAACTTATAAAAAAAATAAAAAAACTGGACAATAAACCGCATTATAAGAAGTAGGTTTTGTCCTAAAAATATTGTATAGGCTTGCCTACATATGTAACTAATTTATACCTGACCTTGTGAACCGAATCTGTGAACCAATTTCTAGATTCGTCGTCTATAACTTACTAAACAAGGTCGGAGAGACCTTGTATTACTTAGCTATACCAAGGTCTGTTCTCCTTGGTTGAAAGATATTTCCGGGACGTGCAGAGCCTTGAATAATAAGTTGCTTTTCAAAGACTTGCTAAAAGATAAGTGAAGATCATTTTGTTTTAAGGTCCTGTCTTTTAACCCACTGAATAGGAAATTATATTTAAAATAATAATGACTTTAAAAAACATTTAAAGTACTTTCCTTTAATAATATTATCATACTGTTAAAATATCAAGAATGTATCATTTAGCTTTTATAGAAATTAAATGTAACGATTAAAATAGAAATAAACATAAATAAATTCTTTGCAAATAGTCATGTTATTAATTATATTTGAAAGACAAACCGCAAGCTGGTTTAATAACTATGCGATAATTAAAATAATTATGTGACCAGTGTAATTAGGAAAAAATATGATTTTCCACAGTCGTATCAAAACTGTATACCGTCGCACGACATATAACAAAAGATAACGCGTAATGGAAAAATACTTCCTTATTGAGGTAACAGGTACTTTGGTTAGTATAATATCTAGTTTGTATGTGCAATGTGCCTTAGAGTGATTTGTAGAGAACTGTTACACATAGAATACTTCAATAGATACGTTATCATGTTTATTATCGGATTTGTCATCGCTTTACCTCGATCTAATTCGGTACAACGGTTTTTGTACTATCTAACAGTCAGTTTCAGTTTTTAGGGTCATTTATCGGATGTGGTTAACAGTTTCGTTTACCGGTTTGAAATGCGAGCAGTAATGTATAAGCATTATGTTCCTTATAACACAACATTCATGGTCATCAGGTTCCTACAAATCCTTTACTTGAATAAATTTATCTCTAATATATTTAGTATAAAGTACAAAGACTTTTTTTTAAATATTCAAATTAATGTTATGTTATGTTCTGAATATAAAAAAGTTACAAAACATTTTCTTACTAATAATTAAATAAACAATCAATTATTTATTTCTCTTTAGTAATCGTTTTGTTTCCTACTCTATACTTATCATCATAATCTTTGTTTAGGTATTACTTATTTCATACATGATGATTAATTGTCATTAATATCACAATGTTAAGAGCTGGTAAAAACATTGGTTTTCCACTTATAAGGACCGATTTTTCAATCAACAAATAATTTTATTTTAACAATAATTTTGAAATTTTAATTGGTTTTCTGTCATTATTCGTCAAACCGTCAAAGTGATTTCTCAGATTTTTTTATAACTTAGGTTATATTTGTGCTGACTATATGTCGATTAAATAATCGGCCCTAAGTGATGTATTTATATCGATATAAATTAAATGATATTTGGTCCTTATCTAAAAAAATATATCATGAAATCTTAAACAGTAATTCTATATTCCACGTGGGCATAGTTAGTTTGATTATAATATTGAGTATTAACGACTAACCATATTTCTGAATTATATTAAAAATGCGTGTATGGTCAATTGTATTAAGTAAACGTAATTTGAGAGCGAGAAGCTGAAAATTTTCTTTTAGAAGTTTGTTGAAGCTTTATGTTTCTTTCTGTACGATTGGCCAAGTGTGCAAGCTTTATATTTTGCATAAACTTTTAAAATTACTGGTTAATCTCTTAATAACAGTACAATATAAACTCTAATTTATAGTAATTTAGGTTGAAAGTGCATTATTAAGAGTCCAGTTCGAGACAGGTCAGTATTCTGCGGGTAACTCGTCCGCCAAAGGGCGTCGACCCCGGTTTGAATGAAGACATTGCTCGCCAGGACGTTTGGATTGTCGCATCATAAATGACATTGCATTCATTGCTGCCAATAGTGTCAGTGTCCTCGGAAATCAAATACTAATAAAATAACATTAATTTGAAAGTTCAAATAAAACGTGATATAATCAGACATACAAACTACTAGACAAACTAATCAGAGCATTTGTGTGTCAGTGCGCGCTGCCAACTGACTGCCTTTAGACTGAGACACACCGGCACAAGTACTGCTGCTTTTTAGCAGAAGAGATCGTAGTGGTTGGTTACCGAAACCAATACTTGCACTGATTACTTTGCCGCTAGTTAGTTATTGACTTAAACTTGTCCCCTTTTACGCCAATCACGCAGAAACTACTAGACCAAATTTAATGAAATTTGCTATGATTGTAGTTTGTAGTGTGAATATACATTTGGGATGCATCTTTACACGTATGAAAATTTGTATGGATGTTGGTTATATACATATAAAAAAGTAAGTATGTATATGTATGTAATTTTGTCATCATCATCATCATCATCATTTCAGCCGCAGGACGTCCACTGCTGAACTTAGGCCTCCCCCATAGATCTCCAGAGCGACCGATCTTGTGCGGCCTGCACCCAACGGCTCCCAGCGACCTTTATTATGTCGTCTTTCCATCTAGTGGGGGGTCGTCCTACGCTGCGCTTTCCGGAGCGTGGTCTCCACTCGAGAACCTTTCTGCCCCAACGGCCGTCAGTTCTCCGAACTATGTGCCCCGCCCACTGCCACTTCAACTTGCTAATCCTTTTGGCTATGTCGGTTACCTTAGTTTGTCTACGGATCTTCTCATCTCTGATTCGATCTCGTAGAGAAACACCAAGCATAGCCCTCTCCATAGCTCGCTGAGCGACCTTGAGCTTTCTTATGAGGCCCACAGTGAGCGACCACGTCTCTGTGCCGTATGTCATCACTGGCAACACACACTGGTCAAAGACTTTCGTCTTGAGGCACTGAGTAATTTTGTAATATATTTAAAATATTAGGTCCGTACATATGAAAATAGCGTTTTGTTGATCTGGCCACTTTGATCTCAAATATCTGGACCAAACGGTCAGTAATTCCAAAGTCAAATTTATTTCAAATAGTTTCTAATTTAGTGATTCTTTTGTATTCGCACAATTTTTCTTTGACATCGTTCTTTTCAAAAAATGGAAAACTTAAAAAATCCCGTTATTTACGAATATGAGTTTAACCGTGGCGTCAGCGCTGCAGAAACAGCTCGAAGGATTCATTAATCCTACACATCATTATGTGTATGAGGAAGTTACTGTGAAAGAAAGTACTTCTGGAAATTTTGACCTACGGAACAAACCCCGCGGACGGCCGGAGATCCTAGTTAATAATGAAGAATTAAAGGTGATCGTGAAAGCGAATCCATCGCAAAACACGTCAGAGTTAACGGCAGGCTTCGGTGTGAGTGATAAATCAATTTTAATTTACTTGAAACAAATTGGAAAAGTGATAACCCTCGAGAAATGAGTACTGCATGAATTAAATGAAGTACACCAACAAACACGTATTGAGTGCTACGTTACATTACACAACCGTCACAATAATGAGGGAATTTTTAATCGTATTGTAATTTGTGACGAAAAATGGATCCTTTAAGGCAATCGAAAAGACGCATCACAGAGGTTGGACTCAGGAGAACCAGCCAAATCCTGTCCCAAGTCCAAGTTGATTCAGAAAAAGGTACTGGTGAGTGTTTGGTGGACCAGTGCTGGTGTCATACACTACAGCTTCCTAAGATCTGGCCAGACGATAACGGCAGATCTGTATTCTCAACAATTGCAAACTATGATGGAAAAGCTAGCCGTTAAACAACGAAGACTGGACAATCTCTCTAGCCCACTTCTGCTTCAGGACAACGCTAGACCCCGTACTTCACGACAGACGGTCGCTAAATTAGAGGAACTGCGGTTGGAATGTGTCCAAAACCTATCATACTTTCCGGACCTTCTTGCAACAGATTACCACATTTTTTGAATTTGGACAATTTCTTGCAAGAAAAAAATGTCAATTCCGTTGAGACAGTCCAAACCGCCTTCAAAGATTTTATTGATTCTCGCTCCCACAATTTTTTCAGCAATGAAATCAATGAACTACCTATAAAATGGGGAAAGCGCATAGATAATAATGGTACCTACTTCGATTAATTAAATATATAATTTCATAATATTTTTTCTTTTTACTTTTCCCATAAAACGTTAATTTCATATGTAAGGACCTAATATTTAGTGAAAGATAGTGAGAATTTATACTAAACAGGCATACTATAAAGCATTATTATTTATTGAGTATGAACGGTTTATAAAATTAAAGTTATTAAGTAAAATTAGCTTTTCGTAAAGGACGGTTAATATGTATAATGATTTTAGTTGGGTGTTCTCCAAGCTTATACTGGTCAAATACCGTAAGGTGAGATTTAGGTGAGAGGAGGTTTTTATTTAGTTGCTGTTTTTCTTACACGAAATGTACCAAGAGGGCGAAGTCGCCGGCACAACTAATAATATATAAAATCAACTATCTTAAAAAAATATATATTGAGGTGTCAAATGTTATTAATTACGATTAAAACTGATTTGAATAGTTTAACGTTTGATACTGATATATGTATTCAAAAAGCTCGAAAACGGCCCATTGCTGTTAACGTATTGTATTGTCATAGGGCTTTTAAAAAGTTTCTTTGGTAATTATTATTACACGAAAGCTATAAGTTTTAACATTCTATTAAATAATGAAGCACTTAATTCCTTATAAGTGATATAGATTCAAAAAAGCTTTGTATTATTATATATATGAGTTTTTCTGGAAATAATGCAGGCGTCCATCTATCTGTCTTAACACAAAGTTTATCCAAAGATATTTATTAAAAATGTTACTTGGCGTTGTATAGTAAAATAGTAAACAGTTTGTATAAAGTGGTAAATCTTGTGCTGGTTAATTAATAGGAAATTACACTTGCCAATACATAATATGTAAATATACTCACTCGAATATTTTTCTTGTTGCTCCATACTATATAACAAATAAAATTGTTATAACTTTATTATAATCGTATAAAATCTTTCTTTTTCTATTACAGATAAGATTAACCAAACTATGTAAAAGTAAACTTGTGTAGTAATAGGATATACCTTTGAGATATATTATACCTTTGGGTATGTAATAATTAATGTGTTATTTGTTATTGTACCGATGTAATAGAATAAAAATTCGTGCTTATATCTTATTAAACAATTTACAATTGAAGTAATACATTGTAATAAAGAATAAACATTAGTAACGAGTTGTTCACAATCAAAACAGCAGGAGGTACCGATTGCCCAACTCCTAGTCCGTTATAGCGGCCTAAACGATACCGTACATATTATACCGTGTCAATAACCAGGCGGGTTCGGGTCATCGTGAAAATACCGAGATAGGTTTAGCAATTAAACATTAGTTAATTCGGTTATGTATCGAGTGAATCATAACCAGTGACATAGTGCAAATCAGGTTATCGATTGGTGGAAGTTAGTTACATGGGCCGGACGTCGACCTTTGGCGGAATCATGTACAGCAAGCATATCGCATATACCACTACTAATTTTTAAAGAATCTATCAAAGTTAACTGGACGCGTAAATTTTGAAAAGCATCATTTGATTTGTAATAATCGGTATTCCGACGACTGTGTAAATTACTAGGTAATTCTTAAATACTGCAAGGAAAAGTTATAACGTGTAATATTAATCACCAAACCTACACTGTGTTTACCGTGCCAAGCACTTACGTTTTCTACAAAAGAGATAATGTGAATTAAATGAATTTATATATCTCAAACTCAATTTGATAATTAAAAAAAAAACGTTTGAAAAGTTTAGAGATGATGATATTTTAAGTAAATTTTATGAAATATTCACGGGCCAGTGTTGAATGTATACACAAAATAAAGAGCACTTGAGGTATCACTTTCACAACTATAGCCATGATTTTTATACTGCCATATAATGCTAAAATTATCCTTTTTTTATCTGAAATCATTAAGAACGTGTAAAATAAAAATACATGATTTATGCACGTTACTCATTTAAATTGTCTGAACAATAGAACTTTTTAGTGTTCAAAAATTATTTTTAACATTATTTATACCTGACTGCGAAAAAGGAGGGTTATCTTTTCGAACGTATGATGTATGTATGTCTATTTCTTTGGCACGCTCTGCAGTCTAATAAACGTTTTTATAGATTTTACCATACGAGGTGTCGTTAGATTCGTCTTAACTGTGGGAGTGTCATAGGTTATATAATATTTAAGTTCAACGTCTGGGAATCAAAGAAAAAGCAAAAATAGTTTTTTTTCAGGCAAGTATTTTTTTTGCAGTCGGGTTTTTTTATTTCCTATTTAATAATTTAGCTTGTTTATGTGTTTTGACATTCACATGAAAACATACGGCACTATAATAATTTTGATGCTAGAATATTTAATACTTTATGATAAAGTGTTAGAGGTCACAAAAAATAAATTCATTATACTATATCGTCTTTGTGTTGTACAAGTCAACACAAACTGACTGCCTCGTTAGCCTAGTGGTCGTTAACGCGACTGCTATGAGTGAGGTCCTGGGTTCCAATCCCAGGTCGAGCAAAGTGTTATTGGGTTTTTCCTATGAAATTCTCAGTAGGAGCTCGGAGTTTGGTTTCGTGCCCGATTAATGGCAATAGGCTCGCCCCCTATTTATTACATGGGACCTAAAAACATACTCGGCGAATTGTGGGTGTACATTAGTACACCTCTGCCTAACCCTTCGGGGAATACAGGCGTGAAGGTATGATGGCATGTTGTACAAATCGTATACTTTTTATTGATGGAATTTCGTAGACCTAATCAAAAAAATTTTTTTTTTAATGACGGATTTTATTTTTTTCAAACCTAATTTATAAGTTAGTAAGTAAAGTTATCAGTTACTTATTTCATTATTATTCCTTGTTGTAGCCGAAATTTATGATTTTTTTTCTTTATTTTAGGCTTGGTCACATGAGCTACTATGTTGCTTATGTAATAAAAGCTTCACAAGAAAACTTTTAGACAACATAAGAACAACTATTAACAATTACTTAACTTAATTTTAAACAGCTTCCTTACAAAAGAAGACGTTGAGTCGGTAAAATATAAATATATAATAGGTCGGGGACTTCTGATCAAAAAAAGGCGACAATTTTGGCAGTCCTCTCTTGATGTTAACCTTACAGAACCTAAAGAATTCTGAAGAGACCGAAACAGGTGAAAATCTGAAGGTGCAAGATCAGGGCTATATGGTGGATGTACTAACACCTCCCAGTCAAACTCTCTTAATTTTTGCTGAGTGGCTAAAGATGTGTGGTCTAGCGTTATCGTGACGAAAGACCACACCCTTCCTGTTGATCAATTCCGGCCGCTTTCTCTCAACTACATCCTTTATTCTCATCAGTTGTTGGCAGTAGAGATCCGAATCGATGGTTTTTCCGGGCGGTAAAAGCTCATAAAGAACAATGGCCTTCCAGTCCCACCATACACACAGCATCACCTTATTTAGAGTTACCCCAGGTTTAGCCACAGTCTGTGAAGCCTGGCTGATCTTAGACCACGACCTTTTTCGCACGTTCTTGTCGTACGTTATCCACTTTTCATCGCCAGTTATCAATCTCTTCAAAAACGTCTCAATAATGAATCGCAAATGAGTACACGGTTCATTAGGTTTCTTTCAGTGAGCTCGTGTGAGACGCAAATATCAAGCTTTTTGGCATAGCCAGCTTTCTTCAAATGGGTAAAACTGTTTTGCGGTCAATTATCAGTTCTTCAGCTACATCGTAACTGCTAACATGCCGACCTTGCTCCACTTTTTCAAAATTGGCGTCCATTTTATTCGTAACAGGGCGACCAGAGCGAGGTGCATCTTAAACATCAAAATTTCCTGACTGAAAACGTTTGAACCAACTTTGTGCTACTCTTACTGACACTGAATTCGGTCCATAAACATCACAATTTTTTTTGGCTGTTTGAGTTCTATTTTTGCCTTTTTGTAATAATATTTTAAATTGTATGGAATTTCTTCATTAAATTCACTAATTTTTACAGAAAGAAAAACAAATGAAAAATAGCGGGAAACAACATATTTTTTAAAATTTTATTTCTATTTTTAATATAACCTTTTCAATGTTACCAAAACCAGCCAAATAGAAATAGTACAGCCAAAGAAATTTTATAACAAGTTTATACCTACGTTATGCGAAAACACTTTTTCCCCGACCTAATATATCGATGTGGAAAGAACCAGAAACACTAAGCTTAGACCTAGTAGATTCAATCGAACACACTCCACCAGAATGTGCTGCACTTCTTCTTCCCGCCCTTATTCCACACTAGGTGGAGTCAGCACAGCACGTCTTGATTACTATTGATTTCCATGCAGTAATAGTTTTGGCTTAAGTTTTACGACCGGCTGCCTGCCTGACGTCAACCCTACTTGGGAATGCAATTTGGACATAAGGTGGTCTCCAAAAAGTACCTTATTTGCCTTCCGTGTAAAAAGGGGGCGGTCCTATTCTAAGCCATAACCATACGACTAAATAAATATAATATTTACAAAATTAAAATATAAAGTATGAAAGTAATACATAACACCTAATAAATAAATTAATACGTTAATACAAAATATCCAAACAATATAGCAAGGTAACTGTGGTTGTCGTAAGCCCAGAATCATATTTAGAGCACTATCCATCCATCAGGCAATATGTTCATACCGAAGCTGGGCAAAAATGGGCGTCGACTTTATTGTTACTGGTAGTAAATCTTCTTGTATTATATAAATCTTTTGCGCACCAGCTGATAATTTGACCGGTCCTGTGGTGCACATTATCTATAAATCCGCAAATCGGACACATTGGAGATGGCGCTTTACGCATCATAAGTGCGAACTTGTTCGTTAGGATGTGCCCTGAGCGTAATTTCATTCCAGTTGTGGCGGGGCTCCTTGATGTTTAATTGTGATATTATCTATCCAAGGTGACTTTAGAGGATGCGGCTGTATCGTTTTGTACCATATTCCTTTGGATCTAGAACGTTGAGACTTTCTTCCCTCGAGATTACCATCTTCAAGTAACAACACTATAAAATCCTTGCGTTTTTCTATTACAATGGATCTATGTAATCATATGTATAATAATAGGTAGAGTTCTAACAAACTGTTGTACTTTATAACTATCAGCATTGCATTATCATAAAATTGATGTAAAACATTTATTTTATTGCTGCATATTTTGTTACCATAATTATGTTTTAACGACATCTCACTACTACGGTAATATAATAAAATTTTGAAGGTAATATGGTTACATTTTTGTTCTTCCAAATGTAACACTACGTGACTAGCGTTATCATTTCTGCTAGCGTTATCATTTTTGCTATCGTTATACGTATGCTAGATTACATTTTGGCATAAGAACGTTATCAGTGTAACCATATTGTTGTTTCTAACACATGTAGACAAGCGCTTTACGAGTTAATTACACTCGGTTAAATATTACGTAAAGTAAATATTTAACCTACAAACAAACTCTAATCGTCATAGTTAAAAGTTAACTTTTACGTGTTGTAATGTAATCTTTAACCAAGTGTGCTCTTATTATATAGATCGAAAGTAAGATAGTTAAGTTTAGTAACAGAGCTTTACATGAAATATTATATTATGTACTTACTATACGTGCCCAAGGCTCCGCTAGCTTGTCTAAAAAAATGTTTTACCGTGATAAAAAGTATCCTATAAGTTAATCCAGGTTATAAACTATCTTTATGCCAAATTTCATAAAATCCGTTCATCTTGTTTTGGCGTGATTGAGTAACAAACATAAAAATTTGGTCAATTAGAAGTTTAAGATTAGTAGTATATTCAAATTCGTAATTATGTGTCGCCCATCCATAGCCATGAAACAATTGATCAGTGGTAACACTGGCTTACCAAAGTGTGGACCTGTTACAGCACCGGTTAATTTAAATGTAACAGTATTAAACAAGTCACAATTAGTTAATGCCTCTATGTCTCTTCAAGTGTCCTTTTTAATTTATATTCTTAATGGAGGATCTATTACAAAATTCAAACTGTTCATCTTTAATTCTAATCGTGGCCGCCTAGCTGCCTACGGTCTTGCACGACTGAAGGTTATACGGGCTCTCTGATTTCAATGAAAATATTTTTAAAAAATCATGCAAATTTTTCTGAAATTATATGCGGTACGTGTTTGATATAAATATTAGGGATGTTACGAATATGAGATTTCTAAACTATATATTTTAAGAGTTTATATGATATATGGTATATACTATATATGTTAATGTTTTTATGTTAATCGGTTTCGGTTATGGATACAGATACGAAATTATTTTATAAATCCGATAAATTAGGACAATTTCTGTTACATATTTCATATAATTGTATTTAGAAGGAAAATATGCATTATTTATATATTTGTACGTAAGCAATATCAACGGGATACGTTTACGGTTTGGAATATCTTTTATTGCGGATATCCGATTCTTTCCGAGTTTCATAACACCCCTAGGAAATAGTTGTTATCAATATTATATATACACGTGTCCTATAAAACTCACTCTACCTGTATACATAAATTAATAGTATATTACATACATAATATGTATATTTATACTATTAATGATCTAATAATATCATTCTTTGTTGTTTTTAGTATTGTTCTCAATAATAAAGTTACATTTTGTTTTTCTGACTAAACTACCAAGTACCATTACTACTAACTAAACTACTCATATTAAATTAATTAGACAGCACAGGTTTTAGAAAAGGGTGATCAGATCTAATTATAATAATGTGATAATGAAACATATTTATTATTTATATAATAAAGCGTGTAACTAACTGTATAATTTCTCAATATTAAAACTCATTTATCCTTTCGTATTCAAAAAGGCCAGCTCATGCAAGTCTTACTACGCAATCTCTTATCTAATATAATTGAAAGCAGGCCTCAAAACTGTGAGAGGTCGCCAGGGAGAGGGGATCGGGTCACGAATTTTACGGGTACGAGTGCTCTCGACCCCAACTGTGCTGGTAAGTGTGCCACTGATGTATGTAGGTTAAAATCGGACGCGCTCGATACGCCACCGCCACCGCCACCGCTGCCGTTGTCGACCACCTAACCTAGATCAGGGTACGGAGAGATCGCTTATGAAATCTGGCGCACGCTGACTGCATAAACGAAATGCCACTTTATATACCTATTTGATTGAATTCGATACCGTACTAGTGCGTCGCCAGCTTGGTTTCACTTAATTGGTAACACAGTTTCTAAACTCATTTCATTAAAATCTTATAATAAGCCTATTGTGATGTGTATAGCGTGCTTACTGCATAACACAAAATTTTCAATAACTTCATGATGTATCCAAAGCAACGTGCAAATTTGACGCTGTAACAAAAATTTCCAAGTCGCAATGTATGTATAACGTGAGATGACACGTGCTATGTTTCAAAATAATGTAAGTTCTGTAAAAAAAAAGTAAAATTATACCTATTTATACTAGTAAACCTACTCATGGAATATACCTAAAAGGGTTCACAAGTAGTATAAAATCCTTACAGAATATTTTATTTGCAAATAAAAATTATTTATGTAGGTAGCTGTCTGGCAGATTATAATATCAAATATGGCCACCAGTGACAATAAACTATTCCAACATCAAATTCACATAATAACCATTTTCGTATTGATAAAGTACATCATATATAGGTAGGTATATTTAAAGTTTTGTTAAATAACACGCTAAGGCTAGTGGGACGACTGGCTCTCAAGTGCAACTGCCGGAACACACCTATATAGGTGCTTGGCGACAGATTTCCAACTTTGGGTGGTAGCTAGCCAGGCGAGCATTAGAAAAAGCCCTACTACCAGGCTATGGTTCCATCACAAAGTGGTCCTTCACCGAAATCTCAGGCTCATTGCAGGGATTCGAACTCACTTCTATCGACGCAATATCCATGCACAATATCACTGAGCTATCATTGCTTCAATGAGAACTTAAATAGTAAAACTAAAATTAGGTATACTTGAGCTTATTTAAATTTTCAAGAAAATCTCAAGTAGGCTAATCGGAATTTTAGATAATTGGTAACTCGAACGAGTCAAAAAAAACTCATGGTAAATTGTAAACCATAGTCATTAAAACGGTAAACCATGGACGAGTAACACTAATCAAATACCTATTTGAGTACACTGTTTAAATCACATAACGTTTTATTCGCCAATAAGCTTTTTATTTGTAAAGTTGTCAGTTTAATTTTGATTTTTCAAACAATATTATAAATTAATTTTACCAAAAGTCAATTTAATTTAATTCATCTAAATTGATAATTTTTTCAAAACTATTTTAATCGTCTAATCTAATCTTTCCAAAATGAAATAAATAAATTATTGATATTTTAAACCGATCTATCAATCAGCTAATGTCTCGCAAACACGTGTCTCGAGAAAAGTGTGGTTAGGTTTGTGAATTAGCAAGATAGAATTCATTTTGAAACACCTTTCAGTGCTATTCAGGGCTAATGTAAAGGTATACTGACAGTTACAATATCATTCTGTCAAGTATTCACAGGCGTATTATCGTAGTAGTATAATATACGAGATGTAGGGTACTGAGAAATTTCTTTGGAGATTTCTCTCTACTTGAGGTAGTCTGACTGGTATAATACCTCCAGTCTACAGAAGATCTTATCCAAATTAATAATCTTATGTTGTATTCCTAGAGTTTCCAGGACTTGTTGAGAAAGGAGAGTTTAAGGTCTGCAATGTGCTAGAGATACCTAGATATAGTGTTACTGGTTTGCAGTTTCGATTCCCGTGTAGGACTGTTTTTGTTTTTTAACATAATTTTCCTTTCATTTACCGCTACCGCTACCGCAGCATTAATGGAGTGAAGAGGTTTGTCTTAACCCATTGTCGCCGATCGGCCGTTCCAATGTAAGGGTATAGTGACAGAAATATTACAAAAAAAAATGGTTCTTAACAAGGGCCTCATATGTCGACAGCAATATCCCAACATTGTTTCCAAATATTGATTCCTGAGATAACTGATTACGGGACGAACTGGCATAGATCATTCAGTCAATAATGAAATCAATATTTTTATATACGGTATAGTTTTCTAAATTGACAAAAAGTAAGTAGGTGGTAGGTATACCGTATTATTATTTGCATATTAACGTTCATTATTAAGTAAATCAAGATCTTGCAATAGGTACTCATTAAGCATTTAAAAGCGAATGAATTAATATTATTATAGCTTCAAATATAACTACTGAAACATTACACAACAGAACTGTAGCCGGCTCAGTTCGCACTATTCTGTCATAACTCGAAATCTGTTGAGACTTTTTTAAATTATTTAATACCTTGTTGCACAATTCGGTAATAAAGAAGTCTTTACAGAAACTGAAAGTCTTAAAGAATCTGCTTATAATGTCTACCATACCTTATAAAGTTAAAATATATGAATTAAAATAAATATAGGTATACTTTTTGAATTTGGTAACAAATGTCTGAAGCAGTGTACGGACACCGCGTTGATTGACGTAAATTCGAATCCATGCAATAAGCCTGAGCTTTCGGCATTCCCTAAAGCCCGTCTGGCTAGCTACCACCCTCAAGCTGAAAATCTGTCGACTAGCACCTTTAGGTGTGTTCCGGCAGCTGCACTTGAGAGCCAGTACTCCCACTAGGCTTTAAGCTAGGTTACCATTTTCAGTTACATCATCATTTTCTTTAATGTATAACAATGTTGAAGTTATTGTGTGTAGACTGGGAGAGAGTTCTTCAACCGCAGTTACGCAAAGAGCAAGAAATTGCATCATGCTAATTACTCATCATAAAGTTATCGAAATGAGATCACAACCATCATACATCAAGTGTAACACAGTCACGTAGGACGCTTAGGCATGTCGCATTTTGGAGCCACCCGTGTGTGTACTCAAGCGGGGTGGTAGGGTTTTGTACCTGATTCGATCGCCACCACCATACCACAGAGATATAATACATGTGGTAACAAAACCGCCATAGTGACTCTCTTAGTTTGTCGCATTTTGGGATCAGCCAGTGTATATCCAGCTGGCGATGGATTGCCGATCTCTCGACGTTCGCCGTTATTGTTGGATTCTACTGTAGTTACCATCAAGTTCAATGCAGTCACTTTGCCGTGCTATATAAAAAAAAAGTTGTGCGGGCAGTACCGTACACGTAAAACTTCTTAAAAAGGGAGACGCGGATAGCTTAAATTGTGTATTACTTATACAATCTATAGCTTTCTCCTTTTCTCTACGTTATTTATCTTTCTTTTCCCTTGTGTAACGAAATGTGCTTAAACGTGACGCTGCTTTAATATTTCACCCTCAATTCTCGTCCCTAAAAAAATATCGAAACGTCGCGCCGCGCCGCCTATGAAGTTTCTAAAAAATACGTATGTTTTAGATAAAACTTTATTATATGAAAGTAACATGTTGATGAAAATTTAACTTTTTGAAAACATTTATAATATATTTTTTGATGATTTCTCTATACTTGGAGCAGTCCGGCTGGTGCAATACCTCTACCCTACAGAAGATCGCAGCCAAATAACCGTCGCGTCGCGTCGTAATTTGAGTTGTGTTCCTGCGGTGAGTAACGCTTCCAGAGCTCCTTGGGGTACGCAACGCGCCATTGATATGCTGCATGCTTAATTGCCACCTTATTTGTATTAAAAAATGTGTCTGACAATGGCTATGTTTCCAATGGCAAAGCCTCTGTTGCAATCTAAAATATAACAAAATATTAGAGGAAACGCCATTAGAAACGAATTAACACGTTTATCAAATAGTGCGTCAGTAATGTCAGTATGTAACACGATTCACGAACAACTCTGTTTCTATGCCGTGCTGCTGACGAAATTATGTCACATTCTCTATGTAACGGTTAATGTAACACGAATTGCAAAAGTCGTTATTTACGTATCATAATAGTTATTATTATTCATGCATTCAAGATTCTCATTATCAAAACTCTAAAAATATGTAGAATAATAGTCTCAGGGAAAAATCGCTATGTAAATTCATAGCAGGTATTTTTAAACATAGGTGAAGTTTCTATGTCATGTTTCAATACTAAAGTTTAATATATTCAAAGAGGTGCATAATTATTTTATTTTATTAATTTATTTATCCCTCACATCAGCACCATATTTGTATATTAACATCTTATTATCTGACACAAGGAAAGTGTAATAATTTCTTATAGATGAACATATTATTGTTCCTTCCTTGTTTAATAATAATGATTATTGCTGGGCTAGCACATAAAAAAATTGCAAAAAAAAGAAATGGTAATAGCTAAAGGAAATAATATATACTAACCTCTACTGGTTATAAAATAATGTGTATTTGGAGTAAGAAGGATAAAAAGTACCCTGTCCTTATCCGGGTTATAAGCTGCCTGTGTGCCGAATTTCATCCAAATCTGTTTTGCCTTTTTTTTGCATGATTGAGTAGCAAACAAATAAACAAACTCACTTTCGCATTTATTATATTAGTTACGATATTATATGTATTAGGTTTATCTATAATTATTTTTTATGTAATTATATACAGCTTTAGCTGTATATTCTAGACAGACAATAATATTTTAAAAAGAAGCTTCCACATTTATAATTATTTTTAACCAAAAAAAATGGAAAAACCAAACGTTACACTGACTCATTTTATGTACAGTTGACAATAGCTTGAAACAAATTGTAACACGTGTTAACTGTACTATCTATACAATTAATAAAATTGAAGTCTGTTTGTAATGTCAGATTAACAGTTTTTTTACTTAATGCATAAGAAAGTATATACGATACCTATAACAAAATACCCATGTTTAAAATTTTTGTTTGTTTGTCTGTCTGTTTGTTCGTTCCAGGTAATCACCGAAACGGTTAGATCGGTTTTGACGGGACTTTCACTGACAGATAGCTGATGATATAAGGAGTAACTTAGACTACTTTTATTTTAGAAAAAGAATTAGTGTTCCGCGTAAATAAATAAAACTGGCCATGGTGAATCAATTCGGACCCAAATGGCTTACGCTGAGTAAACCATAAGAGATATATCAAATAAATGTACTACATTATTTTAGATATTAAAAAAGACCTACAAAGAAGTCTAAGGATCACCCACAAGAAGCATATAATCGGGAGCGGGATTAGCTCGATTTGCGCGTATGCCCGATCGACGTCATTTTATAGCCCATGCGAACGAAGTCGCGGGATCACCTAGTTTAAAATAATACTCACCTTTTTGTTTTCCGGCTTAAAGAATGTGGCTGGCAACACACACACATTGGCATACAAGTGACGTATTAATGTTTTTTAATTTATTTAAAGCGTTTGTGTTTGGCTTACTTTTTTTCCATACTATGTCTTCTTGCCTATGTAGGCAATTTCGCCAACGTCAAGTGTCAAAATTTAGAAGTTTATTTGCCAATTGTTCAGTGTGTCGTTTGACTTCACATTCACCTGATTTTAAGTGATGATGGAGCAGGAGACAGTAACACGCTAAGCCTAGAAATGCGGCTAGCTTTCGAGTACAGTTGGCGGATAATATTGAATATGTGCTTTGGCAACAGAATTTCATCTTGAGTATGGTAGCTTGGTTGGTAGTCAAGTTACCACCAGAAAATGCCCTACCTTACTATAGTTTCAGTACGATGTTTTCTTTCACCGAAAGCTCTGGTCGACGCGTTAATCCGAACACTGAGCCTGATATTATTAATGGCCATGTTGTACTAAAAACTCGATAATATAGGATTTTAATATTTTCATATAGTTATTACACGGCAAGGCAACTTTCATACGGATACCGTTCAGTATTTTACTTCTACACCATACTATTATTATATGGAGGTAAAGTTTGTGAATAGGTGGTAGGAGGTAATCTCCGGCACTACTGAGCTGATTATGAAAATTGAACTAATAGGAAGACACATTATCCCTGAGCGATAAGGCTACTTTTTAACCAACTTCAAACTACAATACAATTTAAAAAAACAGAAGTAATGATTTTGAAGAGTTCCCTGGTGAAATGGGGCCATCCTTGAGGTACGTACCCCCTTTCCAACAAAAAAGAATCATCTAATTCTGTTCATAAACAAAGAAGTTGCGCCTAGAACATCGATAAAAAAATACAATCGAATTGAGAATCTCCTCCATTTTTTAACAGACTCCAAAAAAATACGAGGTTTAGTCAATTCGAAGTTATATATTTTTTTATGGATGTTCATTGTTCAGCCATCACTTTTTTGGATGATCCTTTTTTTGTTGGATAGGGGATAATACTTCAAGGGTTGTCCCATTTTATTTTATTGACATTTGACTTTGAACTTCGAAGATACACCAAGGAACTCTTCAAAATCATTGAAATGGGCTTTCTTTTTTGTTAAAAATTGTTTTGTTGTAATTAACGCGAAAGAAGTCTTCTGCGATTGCTAGTTATAAATAATTTGAAAACGGTGTATATAATTATGAAATTGGTACATAGAGTATTGCGTCCAGCAAATATTCGTTGTTACTGGTTGCAGCAGCTGGTTCGCTTTTGCTCGACACGGCCAATTGTGTTCGCCGCCGATTTCAAAACGAAAGTACCGCGCATCTAGGACGGTGAACGTATTTCTCGCTGAGATCTCTTGCCGTTTATCAGCTTAGTAGGTAGGCGCTTTATAGAGAATGCGGCACAGCTAGATTCTTAGATATTCATATAAATTGCAAAATATTATAAGCGATTCACCGCACTAGAAAACTTGCAAAACTATCAAGTTTCTAAATGTAACTTAAATGCCATAGTGTTCATGTATTGTTTTATGAAAATTCATAAGAATCTGAAGTTTTCTGAATTATATCAGTACAAAATAATGACAATCATTAATAACAAAATATCTAGTTTTGTGTATAGAGGTAATAAAAAATTGGGCTACCGGATTGTAATTCTGTTTTTATCACATAATTGCCCGACATTCTAGGAGTGACATAGTTGTATGCTATTTCTTATAGAGGCTGAGCAATAACGATACTAATTATAATATGAAAAAAAAATCGGACATGTAGCGAGTAGAACTCGCTCCCAGAGGGTTCTGAACTGATTACATTACTTACCGTGCATTATTGTACAGTATTTTACATAAATATTGTTTATATAGTATCTTTACATATCTATCTCAGTCTGTCCGTGTATCTGTCTGATAGTGCGCTTATAACTCAAGCACCACTCGGTGAATATTGATGATTAATTTAGAGATGTTTTTACCAAACAGTCTTTAATCTATGTTTTGTAACGTTATTTCCAAAAGATAAGGAAAAACAAGTAATTATAATATAAAATCAATTCGGAAAAAATCATTACCAGCACGCTTTCTTGGAATATCTACGATGCCAAAACCGTTATACATAAGTAAATAGAAACACAATACAAATAGGTAATAAAAATCTTCTTGTACAATATACTAGACATTTGTGTCAACTAGAAAGATCTAAAACCACTATAACTAACTTTAATATTTATACCACGATAAGAAATTCCCTTAATATTACAGAAGAAATCAAAAATATTTGTTATGTTAGAAACATTTGTAACAATAAATGAATTTCATGTTTATAAAGACCACCCATATCATTGTTTACTATTAATTATAATATATGGATAACATTTTATATATAACTTGAAGGAGGGCTTTCAAAATTGTATGTAGCTTGGAAGTACCCTGTGTAGGTTTTGATAATCGGTCACTGAGTGTGACTTCTAGGCTTTTTTATGAAGGGCTGAACCGGCTGTTTTTTTTTATTGTATAAACCTAGAAACATGATTTTTTGAATTATAATTATACACGGGATTTTACAAATTCCTTATTCTTGTATTTATTCCTAAACTTTTGATAAGAGATTTCTCTTAGTGCCAAATTTTAAGTCTGTAGGTCTGCGGGAAGTACCCTATAGGTTTTGATAATATTCGGTTCGTGAGCGTTATTTTAACTATGAAGTGCCGTATCTCTTTAATTTGTTAACCTACAATATTTTGTTTATAGCAGCGTGAAGCCATAAGTGTAGTATATGATATTAATATCAACTTTATAGCTCAAGTCGTATTCGAGAAAATGTGTGTTGGCACTCGGACAGACAGCCAGACAGACAGACGGACAATAAAGTGATCCTATAAGCGTACCGTTTTTTTTTCATTATGAGTTACGAAACCCTAAAAATTACAATTTCGTGTTTCAAATTAGCTCAAACTGTTGTTGACACCTTCCTTGGGAGAAAGTACGATGTAGCTCTAAAAGCATTTCAGGTTAGAAGCATTAGCCAGGTTTATTGTAAGGAAGGCCATTTACTGTAAGGATAATTGTCTATTTCCTGATATCGGACTGAAAGTACTTTTTTAAATGTATAATATCTAGGCGACCGGGCTGTGCTCGGTGTTCTTATAAACAAAAAAGAAAAGCACCTATCTAGGTAAACCTGGAATGTAAAACATTATCTTAATGCAAAGTTTCATCGAAATCGTTGGAGCCGTTTCCGATAAACCAATTTCATATTATATATATACAGTGGTGGTCATATAATTATAAACACTTCTTATGAATAAAGAAAGAATAACTTCAACGTACAAATGTTCGTAAAAAATATACACATTCAATAATTAATAATCAAGCAATAATATAGCCACTCAAATAAAAAAACTCAATAAATGCATAAAATATAAAACATATCTTACTTTTAATTACAAAATAAGTCTTATACATGTAGAAGTTTTTTTTCTGTTACTGGCCGCCTTGGACGCCCAATTAGAAACAATTTAAAAAGCATCCAGAGCTCATTCTTTTTTTGAAATTGGAGAATAACATTTCTTTCTTGGCTTTTTCGTCACACACGTCAACTAGGCAAATAATTTTTAATTAACATATAAATCATAAGTGGGCATACAGAAGAATAGCTGAGCATTTAAATTGTTCTGTTAAGAAAGTTTTGAATGCAATTGATCATTATAAAACACATGGAACTGTTGAAAATGTTCTAAGAAAGACTCGGCCAAGAAAAACCTCTCCCAGAGAAGATAGGCTAATCATTCGTGTTGCTAAAAAAGACCCAAGTAAAGGCTCCCACCAGATTAAAAATGAAGTTTTTTCGCCTGATGACCCGAGAAACATCTCGTCAAGACTGATACGCCGAAGATTAGTGGAAGCTAAATTATTTGGAATTTGAAATTTGTGGTATGTTGTTAAAAAGAGAGTCTCAAACAAACGTAACACCATCCAAAACGAACTATATGAAGTATTTGTTGAAGCATGGAATTCAATCCCCCTAGAAAAATGTATGAAATTGATTGAATCAATGCCATGTCGTTGCAGTGCTGTTATTGAAAATAAGGGATACGCCACTAAATATTAATTAAAACTATTGGTAGGCTGTGGATAGTAGCTATTTCGTAAATAACAATACTAATTACAAATTCTTAAAAATTATTTGTTTTATATACTTTTTTGTTGTTGTTTCTAATTAGTTGACCATTATTGTTCATACCTTAAAACTGGTTTAAATGTTTGTCCGTAATGTAATATTGAAACTGCACTTGTATAATGGGATTTATATTGTTTTTCTAGTAAATGATAACTCGTTGAACATATTGTTGTCCTATTTATTGTTTAATTTCAAAATAAAAACGATTGCGGTGAAGTATTTTACATAATGTCAAGGACCGTTGGTAGTGTTTCTAACTATACGACCACCACTGTATGTATATATATACAAAAATTGCTCACTTAATATAATAAGAATGATATACTCTTTTATGGGAACACAATTTCACACACGGCCATTTAATTCGAAACTAATCAAAGCTCCCTTACATAACAGAAATGTACGTTAAATTGGCGAATTCGCCATCAAAGGGAGCTGAGGGGTTAAACAATTGAAATACATACATATACATATAGTTAATTAACACCCAGATATACTACTGTCAATTATTCTCATCGCACAATTGTCAGTCATATGCGGGGATCGAACCTGCGACCTCTCGGCTCAATAGTGGGGCTCTCTACCACTCCACCACGAGGTCTGTAATTTTTTATTCAGGTGTTCACACGCCTTTCATTTATTCATATAATTTTTTAAAATATAAATTGTGCAGTTAATTTTCATTCGATATATGTATTCAAGTATCCTTGATATAAAAATGAGAATAATGTTTTGTTTACTTAATAAGTTTTTTCATGCATGTACCTATCGAGCTAATCATGTTTTGCAGAAGTTAGTTATATGTAAAAGCTTACGTTTTAGTAGTAAAATTATATGTTTAAGCTCAGGACAACTAGGTAGTAAGTTTTAGAAGGGTGTTACGAAAGGCGAATGGGGCGTGAAATCGTTGGACCGCTCGGTTATATTGCAACGAGCGGTCGCGGTGGCGGTGCCGAGCGCCGCGTCGGCCCGCGGCTGCGGCCGCGGTGATTATATCACATAAGATATCGTAACTTTTGCTCGTTACTTTTGTTCGGTGTTCCTAATAGAAAGTCCACAAGCCTCCTCGCCTTTCTGATACTATTTATTGCTTAAGATCTCGTTTCCGAGTAGTGCTTACAAATAACGTTTCCCTTAATTTTGTTTAACTTTCTTTTATGATGTTTGAATATGAAGTTTCTCTGTAACGTATAATAATCTCTTTTAGTAATGTAATTGTCGTTTTTGGAATATTCATTGGATTCAATGATATATTTGTGCATATTCAGTTATTAGTTCCAGTTAGATTTTTTTAAATGTTCAAATGACGTATTAATAAATAACACACTTAAATTTACCAGGAAAAGTATCGAATGGATATTTGACAGAGATTAGATATTAATATTGTTATATTTCCTATATGTAGACGAATATTCGGGAACAATAATATTTGCTACTATTAAATATAATTATGGATATTTTTTTTTAATATGCTTCTTGTATTTGTATCTATAAGACAAATGTTGTCGTGAGTACCTAATGAATTTATTACAGAATTGATTATTTACATTAACGTAATCTTGATAAAACACATTACGTTTAACAATAATAAAAGAAAATTTCCATTTAATGGCGAAGAAGAGCTAATGAGTCTTTGTGAAGTACGGGTGTATATCTTGACGTGCGTTCTCTCAACCTACTTCTTCAATATAATTCTCTTTCATACATAAATCGACATTATTTTCAAGTGTATAACGTTTAAAATGTTCAGATCCGTGCTCAATCCTACATTTAGGAAACGCGCTTGATGTGTTATTTCATTGTGCTCTTTATGTTACACAGCTGAAAGATTATATTAAAGTGGTGCTGATATTTGAACACTACAAGTTCCTTTCAACCATGAACTCCTTTGAGGAGCGTCCCGCGTCGAGACCTCAATTTTAAACTCTCTTACATATTGGTCAATCAGTGTGACATTTGTATGGTAACGCTTTTATATATTATCAAGTATACCTTTACAATAGTTAAATAATTGAAATAAGACGCCATTGAGGATTTGCTCTGCTACAAAGAAATTATTATAATTTGAATTGAAATTATTTAATCTTCAGATATTATGTTTGACTTAATTAGAATAAATAGTTTAAAAAAAAGTAAAATTACAGAACATTTGAACTTGGTATTGTATTTTTTTACTGTTATTTTTAGAGCATATTGACAAATTGATATAAAGGTGTTAGGAATTAGGATGTAATTGACGCAGATAACGACATATATTGGCCCGCGTTATTATTGTGTCAAATATCGTAGCAAAAATATTTATCGCGTTTTTTCCGTCAATAGAATCCATTTTCGCTATTATTATTATTATCATCATCGTTGTAACACATTTTATACACTGACACACGCATCCGTCGGTCTGTAAAAGCAAACAGTGTCAAGGCGGCTTATATTGATTTCAAACTTGTAATGAGTACAAAATGGCAGCAAACTGATTTTGTTTTATTATTATATTATTTATTGTATGAACAACTTTTAATTGCCCATTGTAATATAGATCTAGGTACTTGGTGCGTCGTTTTAATTTCCAATTTATGCATAAGACATGTAGTTTTTATTCTCTTTATTATATACATCTATATTTTAAGTCTAAAAATATTTAAGAAATAAATTAAAAACCAAAACCCAAGTTTATTTAAAGTTAAAAAGTTTCCCTAAAACTGTACCTATAATATTAACTTGAAATATCTACTCACAAAATTACAAAATCTTTATTGGATTAAGCGTATATGACTTAGTATTTTTTTATTAATTTATCGTGTTGGTATTATTAATTAATTAATTAATATTTTTTATTGTTTCAGGAAACTTTATAAAGCTCTCAGCGCGTCAGAAAAGTGTAAGTAATTATTGAAAGTCGGCATCAAAATTTGCCAAATCTAATTAAGGTAAAATTTTGTAATTAACCAAAAACTAATATTATTTAACATCCACAAAATTGAACGATTTTATGGCAGATGTAACTGGTTCACGAATCTCTGGTGACGTTTAATCCACTTTAGGATTCAAAGATATAAGCTATAATTTTAGTACATTTAGAAAGTAAAATTGGAATTTAGATTTGCACCATCTTTAAATGTAATCTGTGTGGATTTAAAGGACTTTCTCACAGTAACTAGGATACAATACTTACGAGCTCTGAAATTATAGTTGCAAAAGTTCAAAGTTATTGATTAAATTGTATATTATGTACTATTAAAAGATTGTATTATGTTAAATATTGTACTATGTAATATCTATATCGAAATATTATTCAAATCAAATTACATGATTAAACTAGACCGCTCTTCGATCGAAATGTGGTTTGGTTCAAAACCTGTGTATAAATAATATTGAAGTTATTTATGTGCATCGCAATTTTCATCATAATATCTATTAATAATTTTATAATATCGTCTACTTTACCTTTTATTAAAAACAGCTTACAAGTAGTCAACAACATCAGGCTGTTCTTTTTCTTTTTTTTAATTTTTTTTAATAGTCCTCTTCTGTTTTATGTTATGATTGTTCGGCACGGACCAAAATATTATCCATTGAGAAACTACGCGTACGATTTCAAAAAGTGAATAGTATGTAGCAATGTAGTAGAATGAAAAACCTCAGATACTAATAACCTATTCATTGAGACCATTCCTATGATCCCCAATACGATATCTTTGCTCTAAGTTGGTGAGGAGGTAGGTGTCCTGCAGATTCATTAAGTTTGCCATGTTTTTTAATATAATTTGAATTAACAGATTACCAAATTTCGATTCGAACAGACCTGTGGAATATGATCCACATCCATTCATCAACTAAAAAGAGCTGATAATTTTAAAATGACTGAACAGATTTTCTTAATTCATAGCTAAGAACACTCTCGATCCAATCGCCTTTCATACAACAAAAAACATTAAATCAACTCCGGTTCAGCCATTTGGGAGCTACGAACCCACACATACATCTAAACGGATAAACTTATAACACCTCCGTCTGTTTGCGGCGGAGATATAATGAACATCACCGAAAAAGAAGTATCTACACTAAGATACACGCACTATATTACACACAGTATATTCACGCAAAAACCACTGATTTATTTTCAGTACAATAATACAAATCAACATTGTAATAGATATATAATTTAAGTACCAACATTTTTATATTATGTATTCTACTAGACGTGCGTACTGTACTGAAAAGTTTACACAAAGTAACAGCTAACTGCCTTATTTTAATTTTAATGGTCATTAGCATATATGTTACAAAAGCTATTTTATATGTTATGACAATGCTTTAGCTGTAAGCAAGAAAATACTACCTATTTGATATAATATTATAATCAACATATCAGTGTAAACTTTGATTATAACGTGTAAACTCTATAAAGTGAACTTCTATTTACGTTAATAACTCCCTAAAACGTAGAAATTATTTGACGTGTATTGGTAATTATTACATGTATATTGATTGATACACTCTATGTAGCATTTTAACATTCACTCACAATAGTGAAAGAATACTCGTAACATTGAGACGGCAAAAACCACTGATTTATTATCTCTAGTAACGAAGATTCCAAGTAATGTGTTCTTTTGTTTGTTTTAATTTGTCTAGCACGTGCTTATTTACCTCGACTGTCCTCAGATCATTCATTATGCGTTGTCTTTACGTTATCATGTTTATGTACTTAGCTGCGTATATCATTATGTTATGTAAAAGAAAAAGTGAATATGATGGTTGACGAATAAGCGTTATTAAGAGGCGCAATAGAGACGAAAGAAATAAAAGGGCATTGGAAAATATTTCGAATTCACTCATTCTAATGTGTCTACCACCATTTAAAAAGCCCGGGGAAAATGAGTTGAGTGGAAAATAAGGCGTAATTGGTAAAATACACTATATTTCTAAAATCATCTTATTTTCTCTACTCTCTTTTTTACCAGACTCAATAAAGCTATACTCAATTCCTAAGTTTCACTTTGTAGAGCTTGCTAATTAAAGGAATAATTACAATTATTAACAATTAATTATTAACAATTAATTAAATAAATTATTAACTAATTAATTAATCACAATCAATGAAATAATTCATTACAATCAATTAAATAATTAACTGATTAATTACAATTAATCATTACGGCCTTACAAATGCATTTCGTATTTTTGAAGTTATACTTCTTTAGGCGCGTTATATAAAAAAATGATGAGAGTGAAATTTTAAGATGCGCGCGCATCTGTGACACAAAATTAACAGTATGAAGTTGTCTGCTTAACCGCTCATTAAGTCTCGAAAAAAAAGCTACCAACAAAATAGAAATTGAACCTCGATATTAGTCGCGCATGTTGGTACGCTCGTCACCTCTGATCACTGTTTTCATATTTATAATATTTATCAACATGTTTCTAGTTTATACATTCCCAACACGTGTTTTAGTTTCATACAAGTGCGAATTATTTATGTGCTAATAAATTATATTCAGTAGTGATTTAAATTGAATATTTTGATTGATATTACTTACTATTTGTGAATATTAGTGAAAAAAATTGTGCTTATATACTTTTTCAAGTGCTCCAATATAATTGAGGTTAACTATCCGTATGTATTATTTATTGATATAAATTAAAATACTTTTATTTAATATAATTAACACTAAATATTATTAAATTATTAATGTTAAATACTTATTATTGGTTATTTAATATTTACAAAATAAAGAAATAAATTTCATAAAACATTTAATAAAAAGTTTGTGATAAAAATTAAAATTGAACATCAAATTATAATATTAATTTTTAATATTTGCTATTAAATTGAATAAATAATAAATATTTATAAAAATAACTAAATAAATTTAATGAATTTTTTTTGATTAAAATGAAAAGTGAATATTAAATTAAGAAATCAATAAAAATATTTAAAAAATGACCAACCTTAAATTCAATTTTTGAATTTATTATTAAATTTAGTTTTAAAATATTAAATAATCAATAATAAACATTTAAAATTAAGAATCTGATAATATTTAGTACAAATTATGTCTTATATATTTATTATTCTCTAAATTTGGTTTTTAATAATTATATATATGTATATATATTATATATATTAATTATATAAGTTCCGATTCAGACATTACCGGAAGATACTATGGAAGTGGACATCATTTAATTAAAAATACAATTCGAATAATAAGACAATTTATGTTAGACTTAATGTAAGAAAATAAATATTTATTTATTTAATTTTTCAAATTTAAAATGAACTTTGTTGATTATCCTTTTCCAATCCTTCTATTATTTTATTGTAATTAATTATTTGTATGCAATTAAAAACTATTTTTTAATGATGCCAAAGAAGTATAACTTCTCACGCGCGTACATAAGTACACGCACCCATTTTTTTTCTTAATACGAATATCATGTACACAAATAAATAAAATTGTGGCAAACAAGCATACAGCCCGCCTGATGGTAAGCGGCTACAGTAGCCTATGGTTGCCATACCATAGGTAACACAAGCGCGTTGCCGACTTTGAACCCACCCCACCCCAAAGAGCTCTGAAAACCCTACTCACCGCAGGAACACAGCCCAAGGTCATTTGGCTGTGATCTTCTGTAGGATGGAGCTATTCCATCAGTCGGACTACCTCAAGTTGAGAAAAATCTCCGAAGGAATTTCTCTGTGCCCTACCTTTCACTATATTGTACAATTTTATATAAATCTAAGTTACTGTTATTGCCCCACGGTTTTAGAAGTTGTATAGAATCGATAGATCTTGCCTAGAAATTATATTTCTGTTTCAGTTTTATTACTATGCGATATGTAAACATATTTTCTTTCTTTCCAAATTTTTTTATACATAAATATTATACTGGTTTTGTTGATAAATCGGTTTTCAGTCCTTTAATAATTATACAAGATGATGATAATATTTTAATTAAGAATATGCGGCAAGCAAATAACGCAACAAAAAAATTGAAGGAAGAAAAAAGAACCGCAAAGAATCATTTTATAAAATTATCTGCGCTAATCAGTCGATGCGAATTTGATTATATTTAATACCAAGGGAGTTTTTGGCGTGGTCTTAAAGTGACATGTTGTGGTTTTTATTTTTAATTCATTAACTTAGGGTTTTTGACTCTATATTATGTAATATTTGTGGCATTTTGCGTGATATAGTTTGGTTGTTGTGCGTAAGTGAAGTGGATTATGAATATAAAGCAGAAAAAACATGCATTTCGAGATATCACTAAAACCTCCTAGATAGTTCTGTCAAGAGAGTCACCATCTTGTCGGAAGACCTCACTTTGTATGTGGGAAGGATTTGTGAAGGCTTCAAAACATTCACAGTGAAACCCACTTTGTATATTTGAAACTTTTACGAAGGTTTAAAAGATCATTGGCACTAGAGTATTGAATGTAACCAATTCTGATACCAAAGTTTTTTATCCGGTTTTTCTTTAAAACTCTATGGATTTTTCTTGTTATGATTTTATTTAATTGACTATTGTTCAAAATATTCCTTTGACCACAATTGATTTTAATAAAAATAATTTATATGATACTAAATTGGTATATAATAAATTGTTCTGTTAAGTTAGTATTTATCAAACTTTTATTTATTGTATTTGTTTCTATTACACTTTACTGTATTTATTGCGTATCAATAGTTGAGAAAACGCATTTAAGGGTGATTACCCAATCAAATGCATCTCGTTTAGAAATCACAAGTGAGAGTCCAATATTTCAATGCCTATCATAGAGATATGAAGTGGTAGATTCGGCGGTTTCCCAATAGAAAGTCCTCTGAGGCAGGAAGCGCAGTTGTGCAGTGCACGATCCACGTGCAGCTGTCCGCGATGCCGGAGGGCAGTGGGGGCACCGGGCGATGCACTTTCATGCCGATGACGTCACAACTTACCTTTCGTCAGCGTCATAGCAGCCCGTAAGAGCTATTACGCAATGGACGTACGCCACTCAACTTTCCAATTTCAACAACGCGCTATTGTATAGCGCTTTCAAATTTTACTATGCCTCTTTGCCCGCCTGTTTGGCGCTTTCTTGCATTTCTCTCTCGTTCTGATCACGACTGAAAAATGCTCTGAATGCGGTGCGCAGACGCAACGCTCGAGATGCACTTTCACTGCTGCGTTCTGCCTTTCATCTAAAAAATTGCTTATGATGTTTATTAATTTTTGCAACGTTTACATTACTTATAATTTAATTCGACGTTAGTACTTAATATTCAAGTTTTACTTAATAATTATTGTGCATTTAATGTTGGTATTTTGCAATTACTGTTTATAATGTTGGTTTATATTCGTTTGAAACTTTCACAGTTGCGTGCATTTCGCGAAGGTTTTGAAAGTTATCGTTATACCTAAAAACATGCGTGACTATCGTAGACGCAGCGACGGTTTAGAATTTTCACTTCGTGATATCGAGCTTTCCCAGCGCTCGAAAGAGATGAAAATAACAGATTTATGCTCTCTCCTTAATGCGTAAAAAGGGCTACGATAAATAACAGTTTATAAACTTTATATGATTTTCTAATTACATCTGTGTTGGAATTTGCCTAGATTTTAATTTAATCTCATTTATAATAATTACCGGTCATCTAGCTTGTAAAAACCTTAGAACTACGAAACTGGATAAAACTTGGAAGCCAATTTATATGATTAAGGAGACATATAATAAAGATTTTTAACAAATCTCGTGAATTCATTTATAATAATAAATAGGTCGGGGAATAACTTTCTTCGCATGACGTGGTATAAACTTGTTATAAAATTTCTTTGGCTGTACTATTTGTATCTGGCTGGTTTTGGAAACATTAACAAGGTTACATTAAAAATTAAAAAAATAAAAGTTGTTTCCCGCTATTTTCATTTGTTTTTCTTTCTGTAAAAATGAGTGAATCTAATGAAGAAATTCGATACATTTTAAATATTATTACACAAAAATGCAAAAGTACAACTCAAGCAGCGAAAAAAATTTCCGATGTTTATGGACCTAATTCAGTGTCAGTAAGAGTAGCACAAAGTTGGTTTAAACTTTTTCAGTCCGTAAATTTTGATGTTAAAGATGCATCTCGCCCTGGTCGCCCTGTTACGAATAAAATGGACGCCATTTTCGAAAAGGTGGAGCAAGATCAATAGTTACGATATAGTGAAGAACTGGAAATTGACCACAAAACAGTTTTATCTCATTTGAAGAAAGCTTGCTATACCAAAAAGCTAGATATTTGGGTGCCACACGAGCTATCTGATAGAAAACTAATGAACCGTGTACTCATTTGCGATTCATTATTGAGACGTAATGAAACCGAGCCGTTTTTGAAGAGATTGATCACTGGCGATGAAAAGTGGATCACGTACGACAAGAACGTGCGAAAAAGGTCGTGGTCTAAGGTTGGCCAGGCTTCACAGACTGTGGCTAAACCTGGGCTAACTCGAAATAAGGTGATGCTGTGTGTATGGTGGGACTGGAAGGGCATTGTTCATTAGGAGTTTTTACCGCCCGGCAAAACCATCGATTCGGATCTTCTACTGCCAACAAGTAATGAGATTAACGGAAGCAGTTGAGAGAAAGCGGCCAGAATTGGTTTTTCATCACGATAACGCTAGAGCACAAACATCTTTAGCCACTCAGCAAAAATTAAGAGAGTTTGGCTGGGAGGTGTTAGTGCATCCACTATATAGCCTTGACCTTGCACCTTCATATTTTTACCTGTTTCGGTTTCTTTAGAATCCTTTAGGTTCTGTAATGTTAACATCAAGAGAGGACTGCCAAAACTATTTGTCGCGTTTTTTTGATCAGAAATCCCAAGGTTTCTACAGCAACGGGATCATGTCTTTGCCTACAAAATGGCAGAAAGTCACTGAACAAAACGGCACATATATACTGTACATAAATTTAAAAAAAATGTCTTGAGTTTTCATATAAAAATGCGAAGAAATTTTTTCCCCAACTATTATTATGCATGTTGTACATAAATAAAGTAACTTTATAGGTAAAAAACATTATTTACACGTTACTAAAAATATTACCAAGCAATCATCGTGTAAATCAATTAATCTAAATGAATGAATTGACAAATGCTCCGCACTAATCTTTGAATATTTTAAGTACATAATATTTGATATTTATTGAAATTTCGTTAACAGGCCTAGAAAAAGAACCATTGATGGAAATCGTAATTGTTGTAAGTTTAGAAATATGATTTTATAATATTGTTGTGACAGACCGTGTTTAAACAGTAATATTTTGTACCTACTGATCTTTAAATCAAATATATACTTAAAATATTTTAACACCATGATTATCTATCTTTTCTGGCTTCCCCAATAAGTAGATTACGTGATGATCTAGAATTATCAGTGAAATTTACAAAATAATGAAGTAAAAAGTTACAAATACATTAATTTTTTCTTTCCCTCCCGATCGGTAACTTCAATGCTTCCTTCCATACATCGGTTTTGTGAGTTTTCCCTATTGATCTCGATCTTCGGTTTGAGGAAGATCATTGTTGCGGGGTTGTTCGAATTGTTTATTGATTTGGTCTGATCACTGTTTTATACACCTTCCTCGCTACAGTTTTCCTTTTAACAGCTGCTTTTCCAGATTATCTGACCTTCTTTATTCTATTCTCCACCTATTTTTTTTTTGTATCGTTTTTGGTTTAGCGTTATGGCCTCAATCTCACTTGATCTTAAGTGACAATGTGACCGAAAATGGTAGCATGCTAAGCATAGTGGAAGACTGGCTGTCAAGTGCAGATGCCGGAACACACCTATTGGTGCTAGGAGACAGATTTTCAACTTGAGGGCTAAAGCCTTTAGCTAAAGCATTAGAATAAGCCCTTCCACCCATGCTATGGTTTCATCACGATGTTTTTCTTCACCGAAAGCTCGGGCTCAGTGCAGGGCTTCGAACTCACGTCGATCGACGCGATGTCCTTACACACTACCAACCAATATTAAAATAATATGCCCAAAACCCAATAGGGCTTAAAATTATTTTTTATTTAATTAAGAAATATATTCTTTAGTAACTCTGGTAAATATCCCTTACAATAAACATTCTTTCTGAATAGAGTCGGTAAAATTGAAATCTTTATTTTTTAATTATTTTTTTTAATAATTGATAGCTATGGTTGTTGTACAATAGACTAAACGTGATGATATTATGTTCATAGACTTAAACCTCTACCTTTTATCCTAGAAAAAAACTGTTTCGTTCGTGAACGTGATAGAAGGTTGAACACAAGTTCGATTTTAAGAATATTCGAGTACATACTCAGCCTTTATTCGATCCTTTTTTTCAGCTTATCTCAATTACTTCGAAACGAAAGGTCAACTTGTATTGTAAAACGAGAAAGTTAATAGTGGAAAGTGTGAGTAAGCGGATCTGTCGCACTCGGTGCAATTTCTAAAAATAACAAAATCTATGGAACCTTTCGATTTTCAATTTCCTTTAAAATTTAAATCCATTATAGGTTTGACATAATTTTTTTCCTATATTTTTGTTCCTATAGTTTTGTTCCTATATTCACGCCTTTATCACCTATAAGGAATTCAAATTTGACTTTGTTTTTTAAATTATTATGATCATCCATAGTAACAAAAATATTTGCGTTAAATAAAAAGGAACCAATTTATGCAAACCTAGAAGCAAACAAAAAATTAATCGTTTATACACTAGATGTATCAATTCGCCTGTTTCTACTTGAGTAGGTGGACATAATGGAAACAGAGTTATAACGCTAAGAGTGATAGTTTCATTCAACGTCCCGCTCAAAGTTAAAGCCAAAACTAAGTCCATGTTGCGTAAGCGACACGTAATTACACTTGCCAACACTAACGCAAGAACGATATTGTATGTGATTGAAAATTTCCACAAAAATGGGGGAATTAAAGTATACAGTGACTGTTGGTCTCATTCATTCTATGATCTTTCAGATATAATAATAACGGCAATAATTCATTCAATCAATCAATTTGAAATATCTCTTGTAGTCTATTTAGCGTAAGCCATTTGAGCGCCCGTATTGATTGACCATGACCAGTTTTTTTTTTTGCATGGAACTCTAGTTATTTTTCTAAAAGTTACTTACTCCTTATAACATTAGCTATTTTCCAGTAAAAATCCTGTCAAAATCGGTTCAACCGTGTTTGAGATTACCCGCAACAAACAGACAGAAAGATAAAATTAAAAAAATTGTATTTTGTTATAAGTATATAAGTGTTATAAGTACCGTAATCAAAATAATCTTTATTCAATTTAGGCCTTAAGAAGGCACTTATGAACGTCAAAACACTACCTCCGGTTCGGAAAATATACCGGACATCGAGAAGAACCGGTAAGAAACTCGATCGGGTTTATCTTTTTTTCAACTGTACAAGTGTTAATATACCAGGTACAATAATAATACCTAATTTAGTGGATGCACTGAGAGGGAGTCACTTCCAGACATCACTATCATTCACATTATGACCCACTCTCTATTAAATAACCTTTTGACAGTAAAACCCGCTTGATATGGTCCTAGGACTGGTTATCCGGCAAATCAGTAATGTGCTTCAGAATCTTATTATAGAACCTAACACTATTACCTAAAAAACTTTTATTAGTTTTACTAAGTCTAAAACACAGTACGACTAATCTATCTCTATTTTTAGAATTAATATTGTGCTAAAATCTAGCTTGACTAAGGTTTTGCGAATAAACATTAGGTTATCAAGGATATATTGGGAGGCAAAGTTAATATACCATATTCCTGGAATTTGTTCTTTAGTGACTCGCGAGGTCTCATGCTGTATATTGCTCTAACTGCCCGAATTCGTTGTATAGATATATATATTTGGATGTATGTATTTTATGGCGGGTATTGATAAGGGATCTTAGGCTGAAATCTATAGAGCGTACTCAGACTATGCTCTTGAATTGAAATTTATAGTCGCATGCTTAGCATTTGCTCAGCTTTACCTGAGTAAAGTTCAAGTTATCGAATTCGACGCCTTACAGAAAACTTAGGTATTAAACGAATAATAAAATGGTATGGCATAACAGTGACGTGACAGCCATTTTATATACTTTATAATTTATCTGTATTGCTTAATTCTTATTGCCTACTACATAAAAATGACTGTTTTTATTACGTACACGTTTCGTTATTCCTGTTTGCAGTTTTTTCTTGTTATTGGCTTCAAACTTTAATCTTTTTATTTTATTTACGAATAATCTGTCATTTTTACTTTAAAGCAAGATGAATATTATACAACTACACAATTTGAATTCTATTTTAAATAGTTTTTTATTTTCTATAAATAAATCGTGATTAATTTATTTGTTTGAGTTGAAGAAATTTAACAGTCCCGATGCGGTATCGAAATGGTAATTGACATTTACCAGACACTTCCTCAGTTAAAGCTAAGCATAAGCTTAGCCTAACTCGACTATAAATTCGAAACCTAAGATTGCGCTTAGTAAATACTTAGTGTAGTTTGAGCTAAGGCAGAGTACGCTCTATAGATTTCAGCCTTAGGGACAAAACTGGAATCGTGGATTATATGCGGGAGATCAAGGTTTTCAGATAGTTTCCTATTACTCATTTATTTATTTAGTATTTATATAAAAATGAATGTTTCTTTGTAGGTTTGTTTGTCTTCTATTCGTTTATAAACCATTCACAAAATCACAATGAAAGTACTATGTTGAGTTATTGTGTGCAGAGTGCACACTTGCGAAGGTTATGTATTAATACAACCAGTTTACAATAGGAAGCGCAAGAATCGCTTAGCTACGAAGACAAATGGAACGAACTCACAGGCAAACGGTAGTTTTATAGATAAAAAGTACCCCTTAGACAAGCTTCGCATTTACATTTATTTAGTCTCATAAAACACGAGTAGGTACAGTTCGTTAATAATGTGAATATTATGTGAAAGATAATGTATTCATTGGTATAATAATAACAGAATTTTTGTGTTTTTCTGTCATTAGTCAATGCTCTGCTGATATTAAAGCACAGTCACGTTTTACGTCATGTTTATTGTAGTTTTATATTTTATTTTATTAGAATTATTACACATTATATCTAATATTGAGGTTAGGCGAGAAAATATTGTTATTACGACTGTCAACTCATGACGTTAAGCGTCGCACGAAAACGTAGGTTGGTGAATATGCGCAAAATGTATTTTTTTATAATGGACTAATTTGCATTCGACTCCAGATAATGATTCTCTTATTTTGAATAATAAGAATAAATTTATTCTATCATAAATTACATTGAAAAGTATTGGTGAACAAAAATATAGCTTGTTATTTTACCAACATAATGCTCGCAATCACCAAAACTAGGTGGTAATCCTCTATATCAGGTGGCACAATAGAGTGACACACAGTGATTCGCATTCGTTTTTATCCATAGTTATGTTTTCAATACAAAACCTATAAAATAACGAGGTTCACCGTTTTAAGTATTTGTTGACAATGTTACAGCTTGTTGATTTTCCAACATAATGTCCGCTGCCACCTAATCTTGTGTCTCAGATGGTAGAATTAGAGTGACAGAATAATTCACATTCGTTCTTATCCAAGGTTATGTTTTCAATATGAGACCGATAGAATAAAATAATAACGATGTTCATATTATTGTGAATAAAAGACGTCCACAATATTTTAATGTGTGCTAAATTAATAGCTCTTGTTTTATTCTTGTTTCTTACAAAGTTACAGTAGTTCGTAGTAACAATGTGGTTTCTTAATAACGTTCTTGACTGTAGTTTGCTTGTAGATTCGCTGCTTGCTGTTGCTGGTGTTGTGGTGTTTCTCGAACTGATCGCAGTACTGCCGCCCTCTCCGCTATATTTAACCTCGCCCTTTGCCTCGCAACCGGTAGTGCGATGGATTCCGTGCGGGGCGTCGCTCAGCCAATGAGCGCGCACGCCCTGTGTGCGCGCTCTCGGCAGTACCATGAGTCACCATGCCAGATGTTCCGAGTCTGGCATGGTTCATCCTTACAACTAGTGAAATTTATACATTTAAACTTACAACTAGCTATATTCTTATTCTAATCGTTTTAAAATACACATATTCACACATATTCAGTTCATATTATTATATCTATTCCTAACACGTATTTATAAACCTTATTCCTAACACGTATTATTTCATTTATTTGTTCATTCTATACTATTAGACTATCGTTATTCGCTCGCCCCGCTCGCTGTCCGCAACAGTTCTCCCCCCGGCGTAGCCTGCGCAGCCTCACTCTCCTCTCAGGACTGCGAGCTTCGTCGTCGGGCGCCGGAACACACCGCTTCACGTCGGCGCTCCGCACTCCTCCATCTGGTCCGGTGTAGGTTCTCGTGACGATTCCGCTCGGCCAGGTGTTACGCGGCAAGGCAGAGTCGACAACCACGACCAAGTCCTCGACGTTCAGAGGGCGCGTGCTGTCGGCTGAGTTCCCGCGTGGCACCAGTGTAGGGAGGTACTCCTTAACCCAGCGCTGCCAGAAATGATCGGCGAGCGCCTGGGTTGCTCGCCAGGTACGCCGGTCCGCCGTGTCGCAGGTCCCCGTCGTAGGCATACCCGTCGAACTCCCAAGCAGAAAATGGTTGGGAGTGATCGCCTCTGGGTCCCGCGGGTCGACGCTCACGTGCGTTAGAGGCCGCGCGTTAATCGAATGCTTGGCCTCCGCGAGCACGGTTTGGAGCACCTCTTCTTTAGGCGCACGCTCGTTCAAAGTGGCGGCGAGCGCGGTTTTTACCGACCGCACCAGCCGCTCCCATGCACCTCCCTGGTTAGGCGCGCCGGGCGGGATGTAGCGCCACTCGACGCTGTGCCGTAGCCCCTCCCCCCGTAGCGCAGGTGCCCATTCGGCGTAGGCGGCGCGTAGCTCGGTGTCCGCCCCACGGAAGTTGGTCGCGTTATCGCTGTGGCTGAGTAAGCCGAGCGGGTCATAGATTGACATAACCGCACTCAGAGCTTCTCGCTTTGTAGGTGCCCGCTTGCGTGCGCATACATCGGCTGGTACCCGATGCATGGACGTGTTAAACCCTAGTTCATCCGTAGCTGCATTCCAGTATAGGCCCAGGATCTTTTCTTGTTCATGCCCGCCAAGTTGTGCGGGCGATCGTGCGCGTAGCTCGTCCGGTGTTCCACTGAGTACGCTCGCTCGGTTGCTGCTACATCCGCGTAACGTAAAGCCGGCTACTGCGTGGACTTCTTGTATTTCCCTTATAGTGTGGATAGCTGTTTCTTCATCGTCGTAGCTATCCACCAGGTCGTCCATGTAGTGGCTCTGCGTTATTGCCTTGAACGCGTCTGGATGCGTTCGTGCATGCTTTTCAGCGTTGCGGTCGCGTACACTGTGTGCTATGAACGGTGAGTTTGCTACGCCGAATATCAACGATCTCATTTTATATTTCTGTGGCGGCTTGTTCCGGTCGTTGCCTCGCCACAGAAATTGTTGTGCCGGCTGGTCCGCTTCGCGTATTCGTATTCTCAGAAACATTTCCTCTATGTCAGCAGTGACGGCGACGGGCTTCTCTCTGAACCGGAATAAAATCCCCTGCAGCGATCGTAGCAGGTCCGGTCCCTCTAATAACTCGTCGTTTAAACTCGTAATTCCACTGCGTGCCGCGGCATCGAATACTACTCGTAGCTTGCCGGGTTTGTTCGGGTTGAATACAGCGAAGTGAGGTAAAAACCAGCTGATGTTGCTAGTCTGTTCGTGTCCCTCGCAGCGTATGGCGTAGCCCTTCTTAAACAAGTTTTTGATCTGACTTGTATACGCCGCCGCAAACTCTGTGGAACGATCCATTTTCTTTTCTATCGAGTGAAGTCGTCGTAGCGCCATATTGTAGCTATCAGGTAGTACTACGTCGTCGCGGCGCCACGGTAGACCTACTTCGTAGCCTTCACTGCGTTGTTGGATCGTTCCGTCGAGTATTCGCGTCGCGCGCTTGTCGGCGTCGCTGATTCTCGGTTCGCGGGCTACGCTGAGCGCGTCTATTTTGAAGTGCCGTTCTACGAGCTCGTGTAGACTTTCGTTCCGGATCTCGCTGCCAGTGTTGCGTTCAGGTTCGTATATGTGTAGCAGGTCTTCGCTGTGGCCGATGATCACGTGTGGTGCGGTTCCGTGCACCACCCAACCCAGTTGAGTTTTCGACGCCGCCGGCTGGTTCGGTTTGCCGACGCGTAGCTCTCTGGATACGATCATCTCCCAGTGGTCCGTACCTATCAATATACGCGGCCTCGCCTTCTCATAGCACACCTGCTTCACTTTCAAATTGAGCAAGTGAGCGTGTTGGAGTGTGCTTAGAGACACTGTTTGTTCGCGCAGTCGGAGTCCTTTTATCGTTCGAGCTCGGAACTCGTGCTTCTTGTTGCCGCCCGGTTCGTACAACTTCGCTTGTACAATTTGGCTATCCGTGTACTCTTTGCCCATATTGACGCCTTGTAGTTGCAGTGGATGTAACGGTCCATGTGCTCCGATGTCCTTGGCCAAGTCCTCGTCGATTAGCGATATAGTCGAGCCCTCGTCCAACAGAGCGTACGTGTTCACCGCTCCTTTGGGGCCCGATATAGTCACCGGACAGATTTTTAGTATAATCTGTCTCGGTTCTATAGTTGTTGCGATAGCCATTACCGTCTTGCTCGTTGACGGTGTCACGTTGTTCTGAGCTTGCTCTTCGCTATCGCTTGGTCTGTCGTTGTGAAGCGACGAGTGATGCGGACGACGACAGGAGTTAATACCGCACGGCTTTCCTTTGCAGTACACACGACGATGGCGTTTGTCAATACATTTGAAACAGACGCCTTTGCTCTTCACTAGCTCCCACCGTTGCTCGACGTTCAGTGCCTTGTATTGCGGGCACCGAGACAACGGATGGGGCTTATCGCAGCTAGGACACAGATGTTCGGTTTCTGTGTCCACCGTAGCAAAGACGTTCTGTCTCTTTCTGGCGGCGACTTGCGGTGCGGCAGGCTTCAATACTTCGCGTCTAGAGGTCGCTGTCGAAGCTGTGTCGGGCGCATATGTGTGTTTTAACGCACAGCTCGCTTCACGCATTAGGAAGCGTGATAATACAACGACCTCTGGATCCGTTGTTCCCTCGTTCTCTTCCGCATAGTCGCACCACCGGGACTTCAGGTGTGGGCTAAGTTTTTCTAATACTTCCCGAGCCAGCATCGGGTTGTACAGGTAGCTCCGCTTGTCGAGATTTTGTAAAACACAGACTATGTTTTTAGTTTTACTGCGAACGCGTTCAGTTCGCTTGCGGTAGCTCCCGGTCGTGGTAATTTCCGCATATCATCCAGCGCCTTGTCTATAATTACTTCCGGCCTGCCAAAACATTGTTCCAGTGTCCGCATGATTTCATCTGGATTGTTCGCGGTGTGCAGTAGCGCTGCCACTGCGTCGCGGGCGTCCCCACGCAGGCTGTTACGTAGGCGCGCTATGTTTTCTATCGGCGAGAAACGATACAGCTGCGTGGAGTCCCTCATAGCTGCTTTGAATGGCAGCCACTCGTTGATCGCTCCAGTGAATGCAGGTAAGTCGGTGGCTTGGCGTGGCGGTGGATGAGTATGCGTCATCTTTTCTAGTATCCCGGCGAGCTGTTTAATATCACTGCTCGATTGCGAACGGGCACGTCGTTCAGGCCTACGTTCGTCTTGTTGCCGCGCGTCGTTACGGGTACACGGTAATTGCTCCCCCCGTGTAGCTTCGGGCTGTGAGCGGAGCCAGTCATCCACTCGGTGAATACGTTCATCTGGCTCCTCGTTCGTTTGCTCACGTACGTCCTCTGCTTCATCCCGTATCGACGTTAACTCCACGGCGAGGCGTTTCTTTATTAATTCCGCCTCCATACGGAGTTCTTCACAGCGAATTGCGGCTAGTTTCTCTTCCGCTTGTAGCTCGGCGAGGCGTGATCGCATAGTCGCACTCGTCGTCGATCTGTGTGAGCGTGGCGGGGAAACGTGGCCTGTTCTGACGTCAGTGCGAGTAACAGGTACAGAGGGTGTTCCCTCCGGTCGGGGTGTGCCCTCAGCCCTCTGTGTGTCTGGCGATAGCGGCGATTCTTCGAATACTCGGACTGTGTTATTTCTGTTTTGTGATTCCATTGCGCCTCCCTGGCTTCTCGTAACAACCATTGATCTGGGTACGCCGTTCGTGGATACAGATGTCTTGATAACACGTCGTTTCTTCTTCAAGCGTTGTTGTAGATCGGCGAAATGTTATGTTCTTTTTTTTTTCTTCCGATCCGGCTTCCGAAGGACCAGATAATATTGTGAATAAAAGACGTCCACAATATTTTAATGTGTGCTAAATTAATAGCTCTTGTTTTATTCTTGTTTCTTACAAAGTTACAGTAGTTCGTAGTAACAATGTGGTTTCTTAATAACGTTCTTGACTGTAGTTTGCTTGTAGATTCGCTGCTTGCTGTTGCTGGTGTTGTGGTGTTTCTCGAACTGATCGCAGTACTGCCGCCCTCTCCGCTATATTTAACCTCGCCCTTTGCCTCGCAACCGGTAGTGCGATGGATTCCGTGCGGGGCGTCGCTCAGCCAATGAGCGCGCACGCCCTGTGTGCGCGCTCTCAGCAGTACCATGAGTCACCATGCCAGATGTTCCGAGTCTGGCATGGTTCATCCTTACAACTAGTGAAATTTATACATTTAAACTTACAACTAGCTATATTCTTATTCTAATCGTTTTAAAATACACATATTCACACATATTCAGTTCATATTATTATATCTATTCCTAACACGTATTTATAAACCTTATTCCTAACACGTATTATTTCATTTATTTGTTCATTCTATACTATTAGACTATCGTTATTCGCTCGCCCCGCTCGCTGTCCGCAACACATATGTTAATACATTTACTAGCGAAGGCGTTATTCTTAAATAGATTGTGAACAAAGAGCTTCAGCTAAGCAGGTAAGATGACTTGTGGAATCCAAGGCCGAGGACTTTTCCCTTGGCGAGGTTAACCATGAAGGATCGTGCCAAGGGCGTCCAGCCTGTTTAACGTGTCTTTGACAAGATATGACTCGTGCCCTGAAAGAGATTTGTGGATATTTTTATAGAAACCAATTTAATAAACAAACAAACAAACCAACCAACTAACTACTTATATTAATTACTTTATTTTTACTTACATTTTGTTAATAATAACAAATCCACAAAAATATTTATCTACTTTGTATCCAATTAAAAAATTTAGTACTCTCTACTTACATACTTTTAGAAAAACGACTGAGCTGACATATGCGAGTACTACATATGTTTTATAAAACATATAGATTCAATAGAAATATAATAATAATATTTACGTAGAAATAGGTATATATAATGGTATTATTTTATTTACAAAGGAAAAAAGTTGGGATGAAAATCGTTTTTAAGGTTTAAAAAAAAAAAAAAAATTCGGTAGCGAAAAAAAAATTTAGTACTCTCTACTCGTACAACATGGCTCTGTTTTATTGCCATATGAACTTTCAATTTAATGATAGGTAATAATAATACGATGCGATATAATATGCCAATTTAATCTTCGAAAAATTCCCACGAGTCATAAAACAATTATTATTTGTTTAGTTTTTGATTTCTCCTAGCATAATATACTTTCATTCGACTGCTTACCTTCGTTTACGATATTAACGTTTCAAGTGTAAATAGCGATCCCACGATTATATTATTAATTATTTTAACCATATCAACAACATATAATAAAATAAAAAAATTCAGTTAAGAATTTAGAATTGGTTGTAAATTCAATTCAATACGTGTTATGTCTGTAAAGCTTGGTCAAACAGAGCGTCTCAAGGCTTTTTAACCTGGGGGCAACAACATCTGCTTTCGTGCACTGAACTAAGCTGCAACTGAATATTCTTGACTTAATAACAACACAATCTCTGTGTGTGATTTATTTTATCTTTAGGTATTATATTTTTATTAATAGGATAATTGAAATAAGAGTTATTAGGTGAAATTATTTAGGTATACATACTAACGCTTTTTCCGTGGTTTAATGGCTAAATACCAATTTTCATAGAATTTATCTTCAGAATTACAAACTTTCATACATACGTTCATCCCCTTTTTACCACTTTAAGTGTTCACGAACAGTATAAATGGAACGCACATGCATATTTTCACTGTCCTAGCCCCCCAGTAGTTTGGACTGTGCGTTAATATTATGTCAGTCAATCAGTCAGTTATCCTTTTACATATTATATAGATAGTCCTAGATTTACAGTATTACATAAAGATAAGAATTTTTTTGGAGAATAAGACATCTATACATAAGAATAATGCTCGAGAGGGAAAGAGAATGTTTTTAACATTTTCAAAGTTTTTACATGATAAGGATACAGGATAAGGAACAGCTTCTTTTTATGTATACTTTTTTATATTTAGTAACTAAATAGGTGAAATAAACAAAGTACAAACAATTAAATTTTTTATACTTTGTTCTATTTTAAAATTTTGGAATGAAAACTGTTTTACTAAAAATTTCGTAACTCCTTAATAAGCTACACACTAGTAACACTTTTATTAATTAAAAAAATGGTAATATCTCAGTGTACTCCTTTCTATGTTGTATGTTGTATATCTATTCATATGTATGTAGTTATATGACATTCAAAAATACCTACAAAAAATCATATAGGTTCACTTATAATATACCTACATTAAGAAGGAAATACTTAAAGTTAGTCTTTAAATTGTAATAAATTTATTGACAATGATTAGACAAAAAAATTGGTTTGGCCCTTTGTATGTGGTTCTCAACTCGGGCTTAGGCGGAGAATTTTCCCTTAAAGAAATAAACCTATATAAAAGTAATATTGCGTTTAGAAATCTATATTAGAGTAAGTATTTGTAGTGAACAATCCAGTAATTATAATTTCCTTATGTAATAGTAATTTAGTTTTGTTATGACTGCATTCAAGAAGCTTTACAAGTAGAGTGGAGACAGAGAGGAGAAAGGGTCCGTGATGCGCAGCTGTCCCGCTGGCTCCGGTTTTCGGGCGCTCCGCCCTCATTGACCCCGCGCGCTCGCACCCACTCCGCTCTCCGCGAGGGACGAGTGAAGCGCCCACATGTACATCACGAGTCGACTCTTCGAAGCGGCTGTTCATGCTCTGCATTCTGTTATACATAATAACAGTCGGCGGCAGTCGGCCGCTAAGCGTCGAGCGTATTGTACGTGTGACGTTATCGCGCAGAACCTTACAACCATGTGGTGAAGTGAAACTGTCAAACGTAATATATAAATATACTTTCGCATACCGGTGTGTCTCAGTTACGCAGTGGACTTTTATACATTATTCAGCTTGACTTGTGTTTGTTTTATGTAAACGGAGTGGTGCAAATAATTTGGAAAATTGGATTATTCGAACAAATAATGGCCTTAGCCAGGTGAGCTATTTTGGTTGTTCAATTCAACGAAGTAACTCTCCTCTCTCTTATTATTATTATTATTATTATCATCATCATCATCATCATGATCGTGTTCGTCGTTGGACGTTTTGTTCATAGGGTTGGTATTTGATTAGGTAAACAAAAAAAAAAAACAGGTGTAACTTGTACAACACTGTCAACTTTATATTATGAAAATTCGTTTATTTCTTATAAATTTTAATGTAATAACAATTATTGTCACGGTAATTGATTTCATTTAGTAATAATTCCACAATGGGCGAAAGTTGCTTCGCCCCGCAAGCGCATTTAACTTTCCTTGTTGTGTAAGCTAATCGTCAAATAACAGGTAGAGGGAGCAACATAGAAATCGAGTCACTTTTACTACAACCATTATCATTAACTGTAATGGTAATGACAATTACTAATTTAATAAACTAATTATCATATTTTTGTTTTGTGTTAAGTACTATGTTTTCCGAATCGAGTTCTACTGATGCAAGTTCCAGTAACTCCGTTGTACACATTTTGCACCCTCGTTCGATCGCTTGTTACGTCTACCCCAAGCATTTATAACCCTCAGTATAGCTTTATTATAATAGGGTATTTTATTTGAAATGTCGCTAGTTTTGGTCGTTACGTTTTTGTAGTCTGTTTTTATTTTGAATTTGTGTTTTACTTACATAGTTAATTGTTTTTGATAAACTGGCGTGTTTTGAAAGATATTCAACAACGTGTTAACTTTTCGCTATACAAAATTTATTTAATCTATATTAAATCGTTTTAAATCACTTTAGAATGTCAATATATTATTACCTATGTTGAAAATATATTAATATCATAAACTTAAAATTCAAGGTTCCTATACCATGTTTTACACAAATAATAATGATACTCGAGAGATCGCCTGTTCGTTTCTTTGTCTAAGCAGGTAGTCGACTGAAGCCGGAAAGATGCTTCTTTTGGAAAGCGTTCTAAAGCTCCAATATATGTATTCACATTCTTGTTTTTACAACAAAAACATGCAACGTACAACAACACTATTTAGGATGTTTCCGTGATGAGAACGGCTAATATTTCATCAATTGAAAATTTATTTCTGTAATTAAAGAAATTTTACTTGTAGTTGCATTTTTATAAATGGTTTCACTCTCGTTTAATTCTTTAAGTTTAAATCATTTTGTATGTTGATTACTCCTCTTTTTAAGGCTCGTAGGGCGCTGCCGTGCTGTTTAGTATAAGATATAAACTTTCCCCGATAAACAACCTAATTCAAATTGTTTTTTTCTGTCTGGTACTTTTCTTCAATAAACGACGTAACTAATTCAAATTTTTTTTTTTTTTCAAATCTGACTGGTACTTCAGTAATGAACGTGTTCCAACAAACAAACTCTTGAGCTTTAATATCAGTATAGATGTTCCATACCCTATTCAGAACACATGTATAAGGATAAATAGCGCATTGACTGCAAATAGATAAACCAATAAATATTTTGCCAATAACACGTAGTTGACGTAGTTGTAATTTTATAGTATACCTAGGTGTGCCCGCGGCTACGCTCGCGTGGACTACAGAATGTCATCGATCGGGCACACGCGCGAATTGTGCTAACCCTGCTCCCGGTTATTTTAAAGACAAATGCTTATTGTAGGTGATTCGTAGAAGATAGACATGCTCCCGCTGACTTTTTTGTAGGTCTTTTAAAGATCTACAAATCTCTTATGGTTTAGTCAGCGTAAGCCATTTATATAAGTGTCCCAAAATCGTCGTTTTTCCGCATTGATTTTTATTTGTGCGGCACCCTTATATCTTATTTGTAAATAAAAGTAGACTAAGTTACTCCTTATAACATCAGCTATCCGGCAGTGAAACCCCCGTCAAAATCGATCTAACCGTATCGGAGGTTTCTCGTAACAAATAAATAGACAGACATAGTAAAACAATTTTTTTTATTAGTTCCCGTATTATAAAATTTCTTATGCATTTAGTAAAAAGCTGTTATTTTGACATTACAACCAGACTTTTTTTTATTTATTTGTATAAATTAATAGTAACTCCGTAACACGTATTTTAATACTCGTGATAAAAGGAATATTATTGTTCATTTTTCCTGTCGCTATAATAGTTTTCTGTTCATCTGACTTCATATTCGACATACGCTCCCATTCTGTGGTAGAGTTAAATCAATTTAGTTAGTATTCATTTAGTAACAGTATGTATTTCGGTCAGGCATCGTTTTTTTATAGCCTGAAAATTACTTAAAATAATTTCAGCCTTCGCATACGAAATACTAAATAAAAATTAAACTGTTATAATTTAATTGTGCCATTTTTAAGACCCAATATAACTTCCACGTGTCGATTACACACACCAAGGTTGAAAAACATTGTTACTTGTTTTTCTATAAAAACTTTGTGGTTTACTTTGAAAATATGATAAAATTAGTCACAGTATTCTTATTGGCGGGTGTCGATATAAACCCTTTGCGCACTGTTATAAAGCATTCGCGGCTGAGTGCCCTAAGCGCTCGCCCCCAAGTCCGGTGAAGCTGTAAAAGCCGCAGCGGCTCTGTTTTAGGATAGGACCTCTAAGGCTAACAGTGTAGTGAGTTCGAAAAAAAAAAAAAAAAAAAAAAAAAAGTTATAAAGCAACGTCTCCTACCAGTCAAACCGGTCGAATCCTAGTCCGAGCATAAAAAGGAGGGGGGGGGGGGAGTGTGAATATTGCTGAAATATATCGTTTTTCAAATCGTTTAAACTAGTGTTGCAATTACGAATTCTATTAAGATAAAACATGTGATACACCTACTCTGTGTCAAAAGTTATAAAAAAATATGTTTCCAAATAAATAATACTAACAAAATCTAAATTAAGTTGCGAATATATTATATACTTTTTGATTGAGTATTTATTTATGGTTATTATATTTATAATAGTGTTCAATCACGAAATATAGATTTACGTCAAAAAACGTGCTGGATTTAAGTCAAAAAAGTTGCACAAATTATAATGAATAGCCGTCCGGATATGCATGCAGGTTTAGGTAGAAGATACCTCTGTCCCTTATACGGCCAACCCTCTTTACTTTATGCTTCTTATTTTATTTGTATCCCTGCGAACCAAAGTATCAAAGAGATTTTTGTAAGAATAATATTACCGTAATATTTTGTATTGTAATAATTTGTAATAATAAAAATTTTACCGTATTAAAGTGTCTGTTTTTAATGTCAAAATAAGTTTTTTACTAAATGCATATGAAAGTATATAGGATACCTATAACAAAAAGCCCATTTTTAAATTTTTTGTCTGTCTGTTTGTTCCGAGTAATCTCCGAAACGGTTGGACTGATTTTGACGGGAATTTCACTGATAGATAGCTGATGATATAGGGAGTAACTTAGTCTACTTTTATTTACAAATAAGAAATAAGAGTACCGCACAAATAAAAAACTGGTCATGGTGAATCAATTCGGGCGCTTAAATGGCTTATGCTGAGTAAACCATAAGAGATATAGCAAATTAATGTACTACATAATCATAGGCATCAAAAATACCTACAAAAAAGTCCGGGAGAGTATACATCTATCTTCTAAGGAACACCCACAATAATCATTTTTGTCTTTAAAATAGCCGGGAGTGGGGGAGCAAGATTCGCGCGGGCATTCTGTAGTACACGTGAGCGAAGCCACGGGCACGGCTAGTAGTATAAATAAAATTAAAATACCATTCATCATTAAAAAAATACATAATATAAAATATCCTTTTTATACGTAGATACATTTATTATACGATCGTTTAATTCTTTGATTATTGGTCCCTACAACCATCCTTATTATCTCAACTAGATACCGCAACCAACTGTAAATAATATAAAAAACAGCTGACTTTTAAATAGAAAGTTAATATAAGGGCACTGTGTCACAAAGTAACGTATATTAAACATTACTACTTGATTTCTGAAGAATTGTAAATATCCAAATAAGGAACCATAAAAGCGAGGTAACCTGGACTTTTGCTATGAATAGAAGCGTGTTTTTTTTTCCTTTTTGTAAATGTGACTTGAATTGAACCAAAGAAGAAGTACAAACGCTCCAGAAGATCAAACTACGCAAATAACTACAAAACATCAAACGATATAATTCCTGAAAGATGAAAAACTGAAGTGTGATTATTGATATCCCACAAATTGTGCGAAATATGTTTACATTGAGCATGAGCACGTCTTCTATTCAGTTGCATCCATTCGACATGAAAATCGAACTCGCTGAAATATATGGTCGAAGGAAAAGCTTAATATGAATACAAGATTATGGAGATAATATCTTATATTAATTATGGTCCATTTCTAATTGGTTTTATGCCTGGACATAAAAAGTGTTAAAGATTGATGACGTACCAGAGTTGAAAGGCCTCGTGGCGCAGTAGAAGTAAGTCCTACCGTTGAGCCGTGAGGTCACGGGTTCGATCCCCACACATGACTGACTTTTGTTGATGAGCATCATAAAATTGTCAGTTTGTGTCTCTGGGTGTGAAATATCTATATATGTATGTATATCAGCTGTTTAGTTATTATATATCAAGTTTTGATTAATATGGAGTTAAATAGCCGTGTGTGAAAAAGAATACCTACTAAAGGTCAGTGTTCTCCTTACAGTGTTTTTACATTAATAATTTATACAGAAATATTTAATAAAATCAACATAGATGCTGAGTGATACATAGAAACCGATAAAAACCTTACGGTCTTATATTTTTACACAACCTTGTCTTGAATATTATATACACGTTTTCGATAAACCAGAAGTACCTAAGAATTGTGGTTGATACTGAATGATATCCGGATACTACTATGTACAGGTCAATTGGCGGACCTGCATCAATAAATTTTTATTATCGTGTTTCTATTTCAATATTTTTTTTTGAGCAAACATTTTTTTTTAATTTATATTTATTTACTAGTTGTTTATAACTATTTCATACCCTTATAAGATTTTTTACAATCCTTTATTATATCTGAAATAAAATTGTCATATTTTTAAAATATTAATTTTCAAATACTGAATGAATAATTTTTCAATTAATTTTTAAGCAAGATACTATGACATTTTCATGTTCTACATGGTTAAACGTTTTTTTTTTTTACATAACAGTATTCTGGATAATAAGTTTATTGAAACGAATATTTAGGCAAGCGTGGTGTTCCCATAGTTGAGCTGCCCAGAGGATATTAATTTCTTTTAGCTAAACCATCGCCTTCACAATCCTGTCTATGATTGCTTAAGTTGGGCGAGGTTATTTCGCAAGAATGTATCAATTTAGCCGAGGGCCGGTGAACGTTCTGTGTGTTCACAGTAAACGATTGCGCCGCGCAGTGTGGCCTGGCCGCCTGACTGTCGGTGCTCCTGTTTTACTCACACCGGAATGCGATAACAAAGTGGGTTTTGGCGGCTGCGACGTATTTCGGTAATGATAATGCGCTCGACTAACCAACAGACTCGTGTTTTTTTTTTTTTTCAAATATACTTATAATTATTGTTACTCATTTATATTTAAACGTTTGTTGCCTACTTTAGGCACCTACCTGCTTGTTAATTATAAAGCTCAAAAGTTTGTTTGTGTTTTTTTTTTTTACTTGAAGACGCAATTCTCTAGACCACTCAAATTTTTTAAACTCCTTTTACCTTGTATAGCCTATTTATAAAGAAAAGTTAGCTATCTTACTTCAAGCTACGACCCTAAGGAGCGAAGCAGTAACTATGAAAGTAAATTTGGCAAGCTTTACGTAAGCAAGAACGGGAAGTGAAAATAACGACAAGCATGGGAAATGGTGAGGCTAAGCTAGGCACTGCTAGTTTTATAGTAAAATTTTATATTATATTCGAATAACATAAAAATAAACAAAAACGTTTATTTCAACTTCCAATATTACTACTTTCAATTCGTAAATGTCATGTGTTTTTTAAATTATATAGATATCTGCATATTTTAATAATAAAATCGCATTTCGCAATCAAGTTTTTCTTTAAAACGCAACATGAAAGTCGAGTCTGAAATTAATCAGCTTCCACGTGAGAGCACTCGTTGTACGCCAACTCCCGTAAGCGTTACATAACATTACTTACATAATAGTAAATTTTATTCATACATATATTATATATGTATTAACTATTATATATTTTTCTAAGTCTTCCTTATTATCTTGCCGAGTACGTCCTACAAGGCCAAGGCTAAAACCACGACTTGCTTGTATTTATAAAACCAAATTTATTCTTTTCCGACCTCAAACCATTTGTGTGTTGAACGAATCAATAATAGGTATATCAGCTTAATTCAAACAATTAATTAGTTCTTTTTTTGTAATGTGTAATTCTTATAAGATTTATTGAGAGTATAAAAAAAATCTAATATTTATGCCAAGAGAAAGCGATTTTGAATTTCAAAACTACCGTCTTTTCGGGAAACACCGCTGTCACCGATACGTCAAATATATTTTTTTTGGATTACTGTCTGCCTATGTATGCAATTTTGTCAGTATCAGGCGTAACAAATATACGTTATAGAATATAGTTGCCAAATGTTCGGTGTACTTTAACGGTCGTTTTCAATAACATATCTCAGTTTACTATCCCCGATAAGTACATATTTGTAATGAGTATTATCTTTAACGTAATACAGATATTAGCTTCTCTCTTATCTATTCAAGTTATAGGATATGGATATATATTATGTAGATACGAAAAACTATCCATTGATAGATTCTTGAAAAAAAAAGTATGGACAAGAGGTTATATTTGTCTATATCTAGTAACTGGAACAACGGGTAGATAGGTTATTGAAAACGGACGTAGAATAACCTTGAGAAAAGGATAGATTGACAAAACAAAAACAGTCACAAATTTATACATAATACTTGATAAGGGAACTGCAGGGTTAATATAAAACTACATATATTTAAACATAACATATAAATAAAAAACATAACTATAATCAATATATACATGAATAAAGGACACATTACAATTTTATATTATTACGATAAATAAAAACACTAAATATTTCAATAAAAGTAGAATACACATATGTAAGTAATGTAATTGACATTAATAGGACGAGGAAATATTACAAGGAATAAGATCATATAAGGAACAATATACTTTGGGACAATAAAAAAAATGTGATCTACGGATTCCTCGTCAAGACTGCACTCAAACAGAGAGTGGTCACGGACATGTATTTTCGCGAGGAAAACATGAGATCATACATGGCTTAAACGAAAGCGAATAATAGTAGAAGTAACCTCCTTATGAGCATCTTTAAATTTTTAAAAAACAGGCCTTAACAGGGATGGTATGTTGGATATTTTTATAATATTTGGCCTTCAATGGCTCAGAGTTCATTCAAAGATCTTGCCATGACTGGAAAAGTTGTGGTTTCGCAAGAGTACGCAAGTCTAGAGAGAATGTCTTGGAGTGAGTGTCACATCCATAACTTGCAGCATTTTTGGCACAAATATCAGCAGTTTCTTGTCTTGAAAAATCCCACAATGGCCAAGGAACCAAGCTAAAACTACTTCTTAACCAAGGTTGTGACATTTAAACAATAGTTCTCTGGTTTTTAAAATCAAGGGAAAATTTAATTTGGAGTGAAGGAAATTTAGAGATATCCTGCAGACTGCTTATAGAGTCCGAAAAAAATATTGTTTTTCTTAACATGTGAGACTCAACATATGCCATTGTCTCAAAAAGAGATATAGACTCAGCTGAAAATATAGATGTTAGTGAAGGGCATTTAAAACTAGAATAATTTTAAATTTTGGGATTCATACAGCAGCACCAACGTTATGGGGTAAATTGGAACCATCAGTGGACATGGATAACCAATCACTCCATTCGCTCTATAATATAGTATTAAATAATTGATTTGCAGAAAATATAATTTTTGGGGAACAAAATAATGCATTAAAATTTGTACTAAAAATAGTGCTTTAAGGATATTGAAAAGTATTGTTCATTGATATAGGAATCTTATGAAGATTTTATATAAGACAAGGAGAATTTTTATGGGTCCAGTATTTAGAAGAATGAATTTTACTAGAAAAGGAGATTAATTTAAGAATTAAATGGTGTTTAGACACAGGAAAAACTTTACTAAAGAACTGATCAGAAAGGAATTGTCTACGTAGAGATAATGGAGGATCAATATATTCTATTTGAAGAGCATTTAAAGGGGATGATTTCATAGCACCAGTAATTACTTTTAAACATCTGAATTATAATTTGTCTAATTTTGCAAGGAAAATTTTGCTACATGGTTCCAAAAGAAATGTTCCACAGTCAAAATAACTTCGGATGATGGCAATATAACAGTTTTTGGCAATATGGGTGAGCACCTCACTATACCCCTGAGAGAGCCCGCATTATATTTATATTTTTTTCCACTTTATTTTTAACATAGTTATAAAATATTAGTAAGATGGGGGGAAGGCTCTGAAAAATCTTGCTATACTTGTGGTGAGGCAATAGGTACATCCAGGCACTTATTAGTAGGATGCAAGGTGCTTCTTGATAGGGGTCACTATTCACGTCGCCATGATAGAGTACTTCAATTCATATGTGAAGCAGTAAGTCTTTCAGTAGCTAGAGCTCAAAAAGGATTGACCACTATCTGGAGACAAATTAACTTTATAAAAGAAGGCTCATCAGTAAATGCTAAAAGTAAGCCCTTCTCAATCTTAGGTTCTGCACCTGATTGGACTATTTTAGTGGACACGTATGAAAAACATTATAAAATCCCAGAGGCAGTGGGTGTTTCGTCATATAGACCGGACATATTTCTTTATTCTCGAGAAATCAAACGTATAGTACTTGTAGAGCTTACTGTACCGTGGGAAACTAATATACCTAAAGACCATGCAATAAAAATGAATAAATATTACGATCTATGAAATGAGCTAACTAAAAGCGGCTATGTGGTTAACTTGTATGCGGTGGAAGTGGGAGCGAGAGTTATTCCAGAGAAATCTCTTTATAACTTGCTATAAGACCTCTATAAGATATAGTAATTACTATTGGAATATATAATGCCAATATGAATTTGAAACATTTACCTTTCCAATAAAACTGTCGGTCCGACCCAGTGTGAACCAGCAGTAAGATAATATTATATAGCTAGCTGTCTTTCTTCTTCTTTCTTGTCTCTTATTTAATAAAAGGTGCCTAAACGTGACACGTCCTTGAAAGTTCACTCTCAATTCTCATCCAATTACCGTAGCACCGCTTAAGAAGATTTCTTGCTGCCAATGGAAAATAAAATAGTACATAACTCGTGAAATATTTTGTTATCTCGATCCTTGTATCCCTCCAATTAAATTCCCTCTTTTTTCATTTGTTGTGTAATCTACTATTTTATTCATAGTAAATTATGGTTGATATAATAGTACTTCAAATTTTGATCTGGCATGTTGTGATAATACCAACATCCTACATGCTTTTTTAATTTTATATGTCGGCGTATTTTGTTACGATTGATATTATAATCTGGTATGATAGTATCTGGTAAAAGTATAAGTAGTTTACTTGGTCGTAACATTCTATTGTTCGCTATTTAGCTTAGTATAGGTATGTAGTAATAATGTGTAGTTGCATTAAAGATATAATTCAAGAAAATGATTCAGTGAAATTGGTTCTGTTTTTGTTTTTCTGGTGAAACTTCTTAATTTGAATATTATCGCGTCTCTCGCGATGGAAAGTGCGTCAATTTGCTTTCTTTGGCATGATGCGCATCGACTTTTTGTTTTGGTGTTATCACTTTAGTGTCTTTATTTTATGACATAGAAATGTCATCACCTATGTAGGTTTCACCAAACATTCGGAACCCCTCAGCTTATTTTTTGTATTGCATTTTCACAATTAATTAAAATTTAATTAGAATTTTTTATATAAAATTGGATGTTACTTATAGCCGACATTTCTAATCGAAACGAAGGCGAAGAGTGTCGTAAAGTTGCAGCAACGCGCGCCCGATGTCTCTATCTTACTACTCAACTAAAAGTGGCTCTTGAAATAGTGTCAAGACTCAGTCACGTTCGTTTTTTGAACCATGTACTAATCATGTACGCTAGAACTACCTTTGTATATTTTAACTTAATGAATGGTTGATGGAATGAATTGCTACAATATGCTTGATGATGTGATCTACAGATGCACCAGAAAAACTAATTGTGAATTATTAGTATTTATGTAGTAGGATAATTTTTGTTTAATAATTGTCTTATAACTTTTTGGTTAGTCTTAAAAATTGCCGATTTGTACAAAAAGTTTGAATCAAGTTTTCTTATTTACTTTAATTTCAAAATCGAAATATTCTCCCAAAAGGTTAATTAATGCACCTTTGCCTGCTTAGTAGCGTTTTACTAATCTCGGCTAGACTGGGTGGCAAGAAATTCGTGAGATAATTTTGTACTGCCTCTTGGATATTTATTGTTTTTCTGGCTATTATAACGTTATTGAAATACTTGAATAAGTAGAATGATATATTTAAATATGTCGATGGTCGCCGTTGTGTTTAGACTGTGTTATGCTTACCATCAGGGACGGTACCGTTAATGTGCCGAACTATTATAAAAAAGCACTACCACCATACTTCTGCAGCAAAGGAGCAGTGTTTTCGCGCTGCAGGGCTTGTGTTAAAAGGGTGATGATGTTGGCACAAAAGGCATTATAGCTCAGTCCTCTCGAGTGGAGTGGAGTGGAGAACCTTTATGGCCTTAGGATTGCGGTCTTTTTTTAACTTTAGTTATTAATTACTATTTTATAGCGAGAGAATAATCAGCTTCCACAATCTCCATTCATTCGCTATTGTTGACCATTATCTCTCTCTGGGAAGATCACGGGGTTCATTTTCCAAACCAAAGTTTCCGGAACAGAAGCATAAAATAAAAAAAAGTATTTTGTTCGTTTGTAGTACGTTTGTTTATGTCGTTGATTTTGTATTTTCTTTAAGCAGTATTGCTACCGCGACGGAATTCTTTTTAAAAATTACTCATAAAAATCGCGTCTATGCTGACGAAAATAATTAAATTATGATAAAGACAAAATGCTAATCAACCAACAAATAAATGTATTCGAAAATATAATTCCCTGATTTTAAATCAAAGTTCTTAGTTAAATCTAAAATGAATCAATTTTAAATAGCTAATACTATTAAACTGCATTTTCATAGATATTTTACCGAAAGAACAATTCGTAATAGGTACACCGTAAGCACTTCAGCAAGCAAAGGCAAACGCGTTGACCCATTTTGTGTGTAAGCGGTACTACCGTGCGTTGAGGAATCGATGATATTATAGCAACTGGATTTCGAGGCCTTCTCTCCGCCGTACTGATGAGTTTGGATCTGTGTCAGGGTTCACCCCCTCGCGGTCCCTTTTCGCCTATATACCTACCTCCCACTGGTGGTTGGCTTACGAAAGTCGGACAAAACTGGAGAATATTTAGTATTTCACGAATTATATAATACTTTATTTATATTAGGTGTTTTAGTTAATTATCATATGTCTTAAATAAATAAATAAAAAAATTATATGACATTACTAAAATAAGTATTCAATAGATATCATCATTAATAAATACATATAAGCCAACTCTTATTGGGTTTGTTGTGCTACAATAAAATCATTTAGATTATGACAGAAAATCTACAAATTTTATGTACACACGTAAGGTTTCCATGACACTTCGTTTCATGAAAGCGGTATAAATAAAAAAATAATTAATCTCTAACCAGTTCACAGCTTTCTTAATAAAATGATTAAACGTCATAAGTAATAACAAACACGAAAGGACCAGATGTATTCATAATTAAAATTAAATATCAATGGAAAATCTTTATGGTGTTTGTTCTATTTTCCTGTTTTAATTTAATTCTTACTGTGTGATGATATTGATTAATGGTGATGATATTGGTTATTGATATTGATCTAATGATATTTAATCACTTGGTACAGGAACTGTATTATCATCAAAGCTGTATCAATTTTTATCTCGTGACTTAAAATAATTGAGCATACTGAATAAGACTGAGCTTTTCAGGTTAGCGATCGAGTGACCGACCTTTACAGCTGCGTCACCTTCGCAGTAAGCAGTAAGACAGCAAAGTTGGCATTGTCGCCTCGATGCCAATAGGAAGCGGCCGCAGATCGCTATTGGGCTTAAGGCCGTTTTCAATGCACCATCTTTTACCTTGTGCCCCTTATTCTATACTACATGACCCCAAACCTACGTCGCCAATCATCGTAGTAAAACAAGAGCGCGTTTCAAATTAATATTTATTTTTATAACAATAACCCGATTTCAATTTATAAATACTTCACGCGCAGTGTTAACTCTTGTATATTCTTCTAGGAGCAAAAATGTCAAGGTGAAAAGATGAATCGTGCGATGAATACTTAATCCGCATTAAAGTTACAAGTTTGATGAAAATGATTATTTTAAATACTATCTAATCTTTGTCTTGACACTATAAACCATTTTTTTCAAACGCCACGCATTTGGCATGTAGGTCAAATGCATTACAATGTCCAATTCGACCTGGATTTTTTTTACATTATTCTCAAGACAACGCAAAATGTTATACTCTGTCAGGTATGAACAAATTTCTTAAAACTTGTTAACAGGCTTAACAATAGGAAAACTTGAGTTGCCTGTAAAGTGTAAATCTATAATATGAAAATAAGTAAACGACAATTAATTGGTGCTACACTTTTTCTGAGGCATAAAATAAAATATAAGTACCTACGGATGATATAATTTAGCTTTATGTGAAACGATATCATTTGCAGACGCGGCATTTTGTTATTTCCTGGCAGATGGTGATTAACGCATTGTTAAGATGTAGGAAAGTAGAACGGGGGCGTCAAATTCAAGGTTACGGACGTAGCTGAACAAATTTATTTTAAACGGTCAAATTTAGCGTTAACTTAAATATTGAATTACCTTGAAAACCACATATGAGTATCTTATGTGAGGAATAAATAAATTATTCCAAGCGAACTAGAACTAAGTCTCAACATACGTTTCAAACATTAATACTAAGCATTCTAATCTTCTTTAATCGTTTTATCAGCCTCCTTCCTTCCTTTATTCTATAGTTAATTTATTTGAAATTACACCGTGTAGGTAGATTATGATATTAAATTTCCGAATTTAGTGTAAGTGCCTAGAAACTGACTTCAACAGAAACTTTTCTTTGTCTGATAAAAAATTTGATTTTTAGACTTCTAAGTAGATAAGTCACGTAAATATATAACTTTTTAAAATAAAGATAACAAAACACTTTGAATAGCCATTTTTTTATATATACTACACATTCATATGCTACCGGTCTGCGGCATATTTTTTAATTTATACGTATACCGTTAACCATATTATATCTAGGTACCTACTTTACAGTTAGCAACATCAAATGTAATCGGTAACGGACTGTAAGTACAGTTTATTCACATGTTTATATCACGCTTACGAGTACTAATACTGTACGTCCACTTTTCAAAATGCACGACCTCAACCGAGTTTTATCGATGCTTTCTCGAGCAGCTAACCGGGTCGCGCTCTCGATGCCTCATGCTGTGCTGGTTGGCTGGTGCTACTGAGCGTGGTTATATACCCAATAGTCTCGCAAGTCGCAGAGCTTGCTTGACACACGAATACATGCGAGAATGTTGTATGTCCACCCACACAATCTAAGACATATCGTGTCAGGGCTAGTAAATAATTTGACTAGCCGACTGCTCGCAATCTCGAAAACGCTTTACTATTTATTCATAATTCATCGTATCAGAATATTTTCAAGTTCTACTGTGTCCATTGTTAAGTTAGGATAAACTTATTTTTCTAAAATTTAAATTATACCAGAATATTTTACAGCCATTAGTAATACTCAATAAGTATCAAATACGTTTTTGTCATACATAATGTTGGAATAATAAATTTAATTACAGCAGGATATCCACGTGTTTAATGATTGTTAAATAACGTTTAAGGCAGTCGACAATGACGACCCTCACTCACCACTGTAGGAAGTGGGGTCACACAATGTATATTAGACTGAAGTCAAGGTCTTGCCAATCATTTTGGCCATCTAGTAATTCATAGGATAATAAAAGTTGAGGCCGTACCGGTTCGGCCTTTTTCGTTACTGTTTTATCAAGGAGCGTTACTAACTTCCTGTAAACTATTTGCTCGAAAAATGTTAACTTCGTAATCAGACGGATTTTTGTATTTTGTTGGACTAGCAACAAATTGGAATCATAAATTTGTTTGCATATTCATAATGGAACAATGTAAAACGTATTGTAGTAGGGCCGAGGTGGCACAGTTTTTAGTTTATGTTATAAATCAATCTGTCCTAGTTAGATTAACATCTTGCTATGGTTTATGGCTAATAGACTCTAGTTAAGCGACATCTATCATTGAAAGTTTTAATCTCACAATGTGAAAATATTAAAAATGATATGACATATCATTACACTTCTTCTACTGTAAATATAGGTAAGCGTATAGAGAGATATTTAATTGTCATTTTGTTATTTTAATTTTTATAGAAGTTAATATTTACTGAAATCAGACCAATACATCGTGTGATCTTATTAGTGGCATGCCACATGAACATAAAGTCGGCGCAATTCAAACTTGGTTCCTGATGCCTAGTGAATAAATGAAAACGTGATTTCCAGATTTATGGTAGCTTTAATGCAATACTAAATTCGCAGCAGAACTGTACAAGCATATTGAAAATGACTACGAGATAGCTAGCCAAACTTAGAGATGCAACTAGTGCAAAGGTTACTATGGTGGAGTACTAGCTACTGGTATGCGCCAAATAATTGACAAGGTCCATTAATTCGGTTTTCCTGATTACATACCGTTACATGTTCCAACTCTTCAACGTATGCATTTATTTAATCAACTTTTTGGGCTTCAGAACTTTTACTGAAAGACTGACCATCAATGCTCATACGTATTTTCCGTTAGTGAATGTCTATTATTTTTTCCCAAACTTGCGATAAATACGTATCTGAAGAATTCTAGACTGGTTCCATCTTGTCCAATATTCAAAATTTAAATAATCATATTGTTGTAATTAACATGACAATACAAAGATACCATGAAGAAGTTACTGAAAATTTCAACGTCCCATATAGAAATTTCAGCGTATATACTACAAAAGTGTTTCGTCCCATCCGGCACGGCTGGTGTCAGCCGCCTTGCTAGGTCATGATATCAGACCTTTGGAATGCCCTGATTCAATGACCTTCGACCATTTGAAAAGTTGGGATAGTAACAAATTACCATTAAATATGTTTTATGTTTATTGATATGTTGAAGTATTTATTAAATTTTTCTTATCTCTAGACAAACAAGCCCATTTCACGTTGTTACGTCAACTTACTTTATGGTCTCTAGTGTAACGTCCTTAAGACAAATGCGTGTGTCTGTTTAACGGTTAAAATTATTTACCGCTTATGATGTCCCTGTGCACAATTTGTGAATTGGCCGTCCGATCCGTCCTCGGCCTCGCTCGTTTACTTCCGCCTCGCAGTTTATCCTCGCTGAGCGGTGCCCATGATAATCTTTTGTGGTACGAACCTTGATCCTAGACCTTCCCGTCGAAGTCACTTGTGTATTTATCAATATAACGATATTCTGGTTTCCTTTCTAGGTATAATCAGCAAACCGCGCGCTCCTCTTGGTTAAAGTACGTAGAATTTTTATTTATTTATTTAAGTTAGACACTTTAGTTTTTCAATTTATATCTCATTATTATGTTGAATCATTTAGGGTCTTGAATTAATTAAAACTAAAACAAAAGCAGGTAGTTCTCCAATTATAATATATAATAACAGGTAAAAATGTAGATTGCTGTTGAAGAGTTTCACGTGAGCAATTTCATTATAAAATCGGCTTTATTGGCCACGTGCAAACAGGTAGGCGTGAATGCTTCTACGTCACAGCCCCGGCCTATGAAGGTCGTGACGTAACGATGTTGTCTCACCATTATTCAGTTTGTCGATCCGTCGCTCGATTCTTCACGAGGCCAAACGTTCTATTGCTCGACAGCTGAGGTTATATGCGATTTTATAGTTCTGTCTTGTTACTTTAACCTCAAGACCATCGACGAACGACACCGCTACTGTAAAGTCTAACTTTAATCTCGGTTACGACCAGGAAGTAATATACTTACAGACAAGGCGCAGCGTCGTCGTCATACGAATGCTCGACCTTAACATTTTGCAACATACTTCTTATTTAAATTTACTTTATTTTTGTAATGATTCCCACGTAACACAGAAAAATATTATTAGAACGTTAAGTGTAGGTACTGTGGTTTACAAATTTCGTAATAACATTATTTTAGAAGCTTTCGTTTAATACATATTGAATATAGTCACGGCTCTCACAACACTGGAATATGAAATGTTCATCGGGAATTCAGGAACCAAATAGAGTAGAACAACAAAATTTGTTAAATGTTTACTATAAGCTATAAGTGGTTTACTTGATATACTATGTTGGATATTCAATTAAAAACATTCTATGTTCACTTTATTTTAAACAAATAGTACAGTCTATTTCGGCATTTTTCAATGAATACTTTATACCAGGGGCGAGCAACCCGCGGCACGTTGGCCACATGTGGCCCGCCAAGCTTTTCTAAAATTGAATTTATTTTATCGACTTTCTTTCATCAATATATTGTTATTAAATTAATTATAATCAAATGGTAGTACATACTAAACCGAAATAATTTTTATGGCGAATACTTGTCGAAGACGTTTTTAAACATGCAATACAAACGCGCAACGTCTGCGCGACTTTTTTGTGACGAGATACACACTTGTCGGTGACTTGTTCGTACATCCAAACGGACGCGATGCGTCTGATGTATATAAAATCTTTACTATTTTTTTATTGTAATATTTATTATAAACAAAGTTTCGTAAATTATTAATAAGAGCAAATATATGAGCGGCCCGCCAAAAAAAAAAATTGGCCCTTTGATCAAAAAGGTTGCTCGCCCCTGCTTTATACTATCTATACCAGGGGTAGCCAAATAGTCGATCTCGATCGACCTGTTGATCGGGAGAGTTTTCCAGTCGATCAGTGCAATTTCCGAAAAGTATAAAATATCTTAAAATTTATGCGGTGACTAACAATATTCAAGCCACATATCCAAAATGAGGTATTATTATAGATAAATATCTGGGCGACCGAGCTGTGTTCGGTGTCTTATAAACAAAAAAGAAAAACACCTGTCTAGGTAAACTGGGAATGTAAAACATTATCTAAATGCAAAGTTTCATCAAAATCGTTGGAGCTGTTTCCTAGAAACCAATTACATATACATATATATACAAGAATTGGCCACTTAATATAATAAGATATTCGATATACATTACATAAACATTATATGTTTTTGCAGTTATATACAAGAAAAGGTTGTCAGTTGATCACTTGCTAGCTAAATATTTTGTGATAGATCGCCGACGCTCTAAGTTTGAATACCCCTGATCTATACTAATATAATAAAACGGAAAGTTTTTTGTTTGTTTGTTTAAACATGCTAATCTCTGGAACTACCAGTCGGATTCGAAAAATTCCTTTTTTATATGATAGCCATACTCACAAGGAATAGTATACAGGCTATTTATCATTAGGCTATAATTCCTAGCTAGCCTTAAATTTTGGTTTTTGTTACGTAAGTTGGAAGTCGAAGCCCTCGCGAACTGCTTTATGCGCGTGCGCTGTCTTAATGGTTAACGATACGTAAATACAATGTTCTAAAAAATATTGTTCATTAGTATATCCAAAAAAAGTCGCGATAGCATATATCTATCTCATATATAAGCCACAGTAAGGTAATTTGCATAAAATTTTTGTTGAAAATTAAAGTGATTTAAGAGCATTATTTTCAGGCATGGCATATTAATCGTTACGAATAAAAGTTACTTCATTATAAAGACATTTTTATGAAGTTAAATTTTGCTCTTTATAGGATATTATTTAGACACATATTTTGATGAATTTTGGTATAGAGATAGATTGGACCTTGGGAAAGGACATAGGGTAGCGAAAATAAATCTTTAAGGGTAGAAAATAGGGGAGGAAAGTTTCTATGAACAAAATATAGGAACACCAAATGCGAATGCGCGATAATGGTGCCATGAGCCCATGTCTGCCTGCCATACAAACCAGTTTGTTGATTGTCAATCTGGTTTGTTGATTTATTGGCATTGTTATACTTAATAAGAAATGTATTGTTTTCTAATAATTACCTATTAAAATGATAGTCCAGTATTATATACTGTTTAACTACGCAGTACGGCATAATTACTGTTTTATTTTATGATAGAAATAAAACTTGCGCTGTCAATCGCGGCTTGCGTGTGTTTATATGTTCTAAACGATATACCTATTGTAAATTATCTGGATTATACAGTTTTGCTACAAGTGAATTATTTCATTGTGTTGTTCCACATATGGTGAAAACAAAACTTGGGTGAAAGTTTGTATGAAGAACCCGTCATGTATTAAATTAGGGATATTCATATTTATGCTTTTGGTAAGAAAGAAATAAAAAGAATTATTTGATGAAAATTGTATACGGGAAATACACGCCATTCCTCAATTGATACGGCATATGAATTGAAACAATATCGGTAAATATAAAGTTACGGGATGTAAATAACTACTGCGAAACTCTAAACGCGTGCGGAGCCGCGGGCACACCGCTAGTAGTCTATATTTTCATTTCATATAGCGTATTCATCCTTGTTATAAAATACAATGCTTATCAATGCTTATATCATTATTTCCTAAAGATAAATTTGATAATTATGTGAAAACGTGACCAGCCGATGCTGTTCAATGCTGGACGTTATATTAAGTTTAAATTTCTAACATAAATATCACCTTCAGTAAACTTTTTAGAAAATAGCTGGATTGACTTTAGCAACTAGAAAATATTCCATCTGCAAACTACGCAATTTATAATGCATACAGTGTAACCACTGAAACTCACTCTTGTTAGTACTTATTCCATTATGTAGTATAGCTTTAATAATGAGCAACGTCTAAGTCGTAGATATTTAGATTATACAATCCAGTTTTAGATTCATGGTAAGGACATTAGTTATGTTGAATATCCGTACGTCATGCGTAAGGTGTGATTTAAGAACGATTGGATGTGTAGATCTGAGGAACAAAATTAATGTACGGTGTTGGTATAGGATTTGTTTAGCTATGCACACATACAAACTGAATAATATAATCTGAAACATTGGAATAAGGGACTTCTTTGGTTGTCACATCACGTGGCGCTTACGTAGCTTTTCTATTGACGCAGTGCGGTCACACCTTTGCGTCCTCGCACATCTCGGTCATATAGAGGTTGTATAGTTCAGTTCCGTATTCACTCTCATAACCTTACTGGAAATATAGTATAATTCGGTTACCGTGTTACAATTATAAAGTATAATATAACGTTCAATGCACCAATGTTCAACGTTTGTCCCCGTCAACATTAAAAGTAGGTAGTTTCATGCATGCTATAGTTACCTTCTCACTTGTTCAATACTCCTTGACATCCGAAAAGTCCTCAATGTTGTTCATTTAATAATACAATTTATATTTAATTCTGCATTTAAAATATCCATTCTGTTCGTTGATATCAGACTGCCAGGTTCGTCCGCATTTCAGATGAAATTTTCCAATGTGATGCCTTATCACTCTAAAAAAATGTTTTTTACTGAACTTTAAATAGAATAAAACATAACCAGCACGAGCACGATGTAATTAAGTTGTCTACTTTTTTGTTTTATTGAATACTTAAAAAATATTGATATTAATATAATGTAATAGGAACTGTTTTATATAATATGCAGTAACTACTTTATGTTGGTTCTAGTTAAGCGTAACATACATTATATATAGGTAGTTAGTTATTGTGAAGATAAGAGAGTCTGAGAATATCATATTACATAATTACTTATATATTTTTCTTTGAAGTTCTTGCCTTTGACATTGAGTAGTTATTGTTATATTTACAACTGTGTATGAAATGATGACGACTACCGCAACCTTGAATACATCATGTGTTTGATTATTCCAGACGTCACACCTACAATTTGCGCTGTTTGCACGATACCAATCTCACATGATTGCTATTTTTGTAACTACTTACAACATTCTACATTATATTACATACATTTCAAATACATATCTATAATAGCGATTTTTTTTTCATTTTTATCCGACTTCAAAAAATACGGAGGTGATATGATTCGAATGTATTTATTTTTTATGGAAGTTCAGCCATAACTTATTTGTTTATGAACCGATTTTAATCATTCTTTTTTGTTGGAAAGGGGATACCTCAAGGGTGGTTCCATTTTAATTTCTTTGGTATTGGACCTTGAACTTCAAAGATACACTACAAAACTTCTCAAAATCAATGAAGTCGGTTTTCTTTTTATGTTAAAAAAGTGGCTTGTAATTCATGAATTCTACCGTAAGTCATTTGACGGCGCTATGTTAATATTCTTTCTTGCTTTGGTGATATTTAAATCTAATAAATCGATATATTCATCCTTATAATGACTTATGACATGAAAATTTATTAAAATTACACTTAATTGCAGAATCTCACACCTGTGTTCTGATTTCTTATGTGGTGGTGGTATGAATAAATATTTTATTTTTGGGTAGTAAATATGAACATCATTAGACAAACTTATGATAAATTAATTAGAAACTAGCAGTGTGCCCGATGATATTTTTTCTATCGGTAACATCAGGGAAAAACCGTCCTATTTTGAGCCCCCTTTAAGAGGAATAAATTTTCAAAATATTTTTATATGCTTACTTACCCACATTATATATGGAACTCACATGCAAAACCTCGTGTTTCTAATTCTAAACCCACGGTTTTAAGCTATCCGTTGTTTACGACTCAATCCCAAATATTTTATTCACTACAACTTTTATGACATTATTATTGTGATTTACGATCAATGTAATATTACTGTATCTTTTGGTAATCTGTTAAATTATAATAATATCTTTTTACAAGGTTTTATTTAACTTGCTTTGTTAGACTGCCCATCCACTGCAGCGGAGCGAGGAAGCGGAGCGGAGCTGTGTCGATCAATAATATTGCGTAAAAATCTAAGCTCCACATCAATGGACATCATAGGTTTGGGAGGTTTATTCAAATTTCATACATTTTGTATGCGGGGCGGGGAATCGGAGCGAGGAAGCAGAGCTAGAAACCGGAGCAGAGAAACGGAGTTCGTACAACTAAAATGCCCGCCCGCCGCGCAGCTACGCCGCGCGCGCCGCGCCGTCGCGCAGTGGTTCTAGATTTGAAAAATAGGGACATATGCATCGAAAGTTGGAATTTCTATCTGATTTTTATTAATTGGATTACTAATCTTGAATATAACAACTTTAATTCAAATACAAATTCCTAATATTTAAGAAAAAAAAATGGTTTTCATAACATCAAATAAAACTTTTGATTTTGCTATAATTTAGCAACTTTTAGTTGATCTACTTGCTTCTGCAGATTAGGCCACTGTGACCCGCAAATAAAAATCATCTGATTAGTAGACATGTGTATTTGTAGCTAGGATTCATAATACCTCGTATACTAATATATTCATTGTACATCTTAGACTGCTCAATTGAAACCGTTTTATGAGAATAAAATAAAAAGTGCAGTTTGACCAACTGAAGATAAATAAACGTTTTTTTTTTTACTTTATCTAAATTTATCCAAGAACAATATTATTTAGTTATTCTTTAAAAATACACCTCGGAAATATTAGCCACTTTACATCTAAGGTACTCGCGCGGCGACGGACATGTTTGTTATTATTTGACATTCAAAATACCTTAACCTATAATAAAATATAAACTAGAAGCTGCTCCACTGATAACTTTTCGAACAATACAATAAAATTTGAATTTTCCATAGAAGAATAAATTTAATTATTTTTTCTTAAAAACTATTGATTTCTCAATGGACATACACAGTTCGCACAGCTCCGCAGCCTCGCTCCGCATCAGTGGACAGGCAACCTTAGTATGGGTCAAATCTTCTAGTTGAATTTTAAAACAGTTATCCGTTACCGATTGAGCTGAAATTTTGCATACACGGTTAATTTCGGTAACAATGTATAGTAAGCTAAGTGACGTCATTCTATATTAAATATGGCGGAATCAGTTATATTTTATGGACCTCCATGATATGGATATCAAATTAAAGGAATACATTTCATAGTTTAATAATTTTACCAATACTAAGATAAGTAAAATAGAAAGATAGAAATGGAAATTTATAGTAAATTTCTTGTGCGTTACAAGCTTTTAAAATTATTGAAATAGTGAAATGATATTTGCCGAATGTTCTTTGATATTTTTATATTAAAATATTCTTCTGAAATAAAAATATTCTACTAGTGCTTTTCGTATGCTTCATAGCCCATAATATACTTGAAACACAATTACATACAATTTGAATTTGTGGAGTACATTTTTTAGACATTTTGTGGTGACTAGGTTTATCATTGAGGTAACCTCGCCCCGTATACGATTGTTGCGTCATCACCGGACATGATACAATAAGTCTATTATTAAAATGTCCACTGAACAGAACGTCGGTCTTTACTCGTATTGTGCTATAAGACATGACCTCGTATCAAACGAATCATCAGTTCTATAGTAAGTCCAAAATGTTTGCGGGAAATTTGGTTCAAAGAAGTCATAATGAATATTCGAACCACCTGCCGCAATTTGTCCCTATGTGTAAGATTTTCAATTTCTTTACAATTTATGTATCGCAAGAGTGAATATTTATACGAGTCGCTAAAAAGTTTTCTGTAATGCACTGGAACAAAATGAGTGAATCATGTTACATTGCCCTATCCACACTGTGCCCAAGTTGGTGTATCAAAAGCAAAAAATGGTTTTCACACTGTAAATGAAATTAGGTATAGAAAAAACTTATAACTGCTATGTCAAACAATTATTATTGCAATAAAGTCTTATTTTCTAGACTAACAAAGATATATATTTATAGAAAGTTATATTACTTTAGATTATTTGTACATAAAATTTAACATTTTGTTTTAAATTAATTTTACGTATGCGTAAAAGTTATTTACATTGAAAAAATATCCATAATAACACGGGGGCGACAGTAGGTATAGGATTATTTGTTCGTGATAAACAAGCTGTCCTTCAGGTCCCAGTCGAGGACCCTATAATGTCGGGTCGTCCTCAGGGCGTCTGAGTCACAGCACGCAGTCATCGTTAAGAGGGCAATGCTCACTTGGTTACTCCCCCCGTAGCATTGGTGCATCAACGAATCGTACTTTGTAAAATAAAACCACTCGTATTATGCGTACCAGGACGCTCATTGTTCTAACGTCCTTAATACGACTTCATTGTCTTGCCAAGTGTTCACGGCTTATTATTATATTGATTGCAAATTTATGATCGCAACAATAAATAATTATTCGAACCTTTTCAGGATTTCATATTCTATAGAACAATATACCTACTGAATGAAGAAATCGTACACATTAGTTTTTTTTTTAAATAAAATTCCCAATGTTTCGTTGATAATACAATGCTGCTATAAATAGGTACACACAGCAGACATGAATATTCAGATTTTTAATTAAAAAAAAAGATTATTAATACGATAAATGACATAAATATCTGTTTATGGAATCATTATTTCATAACGCTACGCTAATATTAATTGTCTTATTACGGCTTAAAATTTTGTTTCGAATCTTTCAATTCGATTATTCGTGTGGTGAGACGAGACGAGAGGACTTAAATATAGATGAGGATGCGAGTAGGTCGGATGACATCTATAATAAGATCACGGCAGAAGACTGAGTGATGCGTAATTACGTACTATTGAGAATTTTGCCAGTCTTACAGACTGCCTAGTACATTTATATACATATTTATTGGGAATTTCCTTTGATAATTAATGGAAAAAAATATATCGATAAGGTTGATAATTTCATTCCATTTATTTACTAGCTGTGCCCGCGGCTTCGCTCACGTGGACTACAGAATTTCCGCGTGAAACTTGCTCTCCCGCTCTCGGCTATTTTAAAAACAAAAATGCTTACTGTGAGAGTTCTTTAGAAGATAGACGTATACTCTCGCTGACTTTCTTGAAGGTATTTTTAATGTCTACAATTATTTAGTACATTAATTTGCTATATCTCTTATGGTTTACTCAGCGTAAGCCATTTAAGCGCCCGAATTGGTTCATCATGATCAGTTTTTTTATTTGTGCGGAACCCTAATGCATTTTCTAAAATAAAAGTAGCCTAAGTTACTCCCTATAAAATCAGCTATCTTACAAGTGAAAGTCTCGTCAAAATCGGTCGCACCGTTTCGGATATTACCCGGAACAAACAGACAGACAGACAGACAGATAATTTAAAAATTGGTGTTTTGTTATATGTATCGTATAAACATTCATATGCATTTAATAAAAAAATCTGTTATTTTGACATTACAAACAGACACTTCAATATTATTAATTACTAGCTGTGCCTGTGGCTTCGCTCAAGTGGACTACAGAATGCCCGCGCGAATTTTACTCCCCCGCTCCCGGCTATTTTAAAGACAAAAGTGCTTATTGTGGGTTTTCTTTAAAAGATAGACGTTATAATCTCTCTGACATTTTTGTAGGTAATTTTAATGTCTACAATTGTGTAGCACATTAATTTGCTATATCTCTTATGGTTTACTCAGCGTAAGCTATTTAAGCGCCCGAATTGATTCACCATGACCAGTTTTTTTTTATTTGTGCAAAACCCTAATTATTTTTCTAAAATAAAAGTAGCCTAAGTTACTCCCTATAACATCAGCTATTTATCAGTGAAAATCCCATCGAAATCGGTCCAACCGTTTCGGAGATTACCCGGAACAAACAGACAGACAGACAGACAAAAATTTAAAAATTGTTTTTTTTTTGTTTAAGTATTGTATATACTGTCAAATGCATTTACTAAAAAAACTGTTGTTTTGACATTACAAACAGACACTTCAATTTTATTTAATTGTATAGATCAGTTGATATATCATTAAATCAATTATTTTCATGGTTACTTTTAGTATTGTTAAGCGATGGCGCTGTCACGATTTTGTAGTGGGTATCGTTTGATTTTTTACATCGTGTATAAGGGTTTGTGTTTTTATAAACGAATTGTATTTGTAATTTCATTTATTTGTATAAATATAGATTTAATAAAGGTAGCATCAACAGCGTGCATATTATACATTAATTTTATGTTATATTTTTTTATAATTATTAAATTTAATGAAAAGATATGCGGACCTACTTATGCGCCGACTATATTTATAAAATTTAAAATCATAATATAATAATTAAATGCAGTCTAGATGTACTTATGTATGAAATATTATTTATATATTAATTAATCAATAGTTCTGTCTGTACATTTTATATTTTCTCCAAAACTTCCTGATAGGCACACTATATGAACGAAGCTGATCACGAATATGGTAATCAAAAAAATGTTGTCTGTCTGTTTGTATGTCCGGATTTAACATTTTGACCGATTTTGATGAAATTTTGTACATAGGAAGTATTATATAAGTCATTCCATGAATTATGGTGCTATGAGAATTTTCATTAAAAACTTTTAGGAAACGTAAATTTAAAAATTAATTAATTGTTAACCGATTTTAATGAAATTTTGTACACGGGGAGCATAATTAATTACATAACTGATGGGCTACAACCTTTGTCAGTATTCTTCTAGAATTCGTTAAAAAAGAAGTTCAAATCAATTCAAATACATTTTCATCAATTTTCGACCGATTCTAAACAAATTTTGTAGACTATAAGAATTGTCAGTAATACATTAGAAATCGTAGAACAGAATAATAATTTTCTACCGATTTTGATGAAAATTGTATATGGGAAATCCATGCCGTTCGACAATTGATACGGCATATGAATGAGTAATAATAAAATTATGAGATGTAAACAACCACTGCGTAGCTAAAAACTCGTGCGGAGCCGCGGACACACCGCTAGTAATATATAATATGTAATATATAAATAACAAATTACACCAAATGAATAAAAACTATAACATTCAAATAATATAATAAATTGGAGTTTTTAATTAAGAATAAGAAAAAGAGCCAGGCACTATAGTGATTCTGAATTACAATTGGAAATGGTAGATCTGCATCCTACAGCTACAGCCTTCTGTTGTTCCTCTAATAATTTTCGTTCTTTATTCCCATCACATATTAATGGTATGGCGGACAAATGAACATTCTGATAAAAACAGTAGGGGAGATTTAACTATATTTTTTGCTGTAGATTCGGCGCGGCGTAGCGTGCGCGGCGTTTCTACCTGTGGGTGGGTGGTCTACCGCAAGGGCCGTCCGGCTCAACTGTGAGACTTTAACTTACGTTAGAACTATATTAATGAGTGTTAATGTCTTTTGTTTTACTAATTCTGTATGAAAAAAATTTACTATTTACCGAAATTTCACATTGAGTAATATTAAATGTAAGTAAGTAATCATTGACATATATGAAAGATAAATTGAGTGTAAAATAAATACAAAAAAAAAAGAAAACCACCTATCTAGGTAAACTTAAAATGTAAAACATAACTAAATACAAAATTTCATTCATATCGTTGGAGCCGTTTCCGAGAAACCAGTTATATACTTATAATAAAAGAATATAGAGTGGAAATCTGTACATTGTAGTTATTTGAGAAAAATACTACAGGGGGTTGTAGAATCATGGACAGAACACATTACACACACACATTTTTAAATGTTTTTCGATCGATTTTAACGTTATTTTTAATTGTTTTAAATTATTAAGAATATCTATTGGATCTAAATTTTCTACGATAGATGTCTTTGTTTGGCGTTATTGCTCTCTCAAGATTTTTATTAAATTACACTAAACAGACATACTATAAAGTGTTATTATTTACTGCATATTGACGACGGTTTACAAAAATTAAATTATTAAATAAATTTAGCTTTTTGTAAAGGATTGCAAAACTTAACAATTTTTGTATGCCTTTATGTATTTTAGATAATCGGTTAACATTTAAAATGGTTTTAGTTGGGTATTCTCAATGCTTATTTGGTCGAATACCGTAAGATGAGTCGTAAGTCGCGGACACAGCTAGTATATTTGTATATAATACAGTCACAAGAATTGCTCACGATTCGCTCGGTGTGAAACCCTTGGGTCAGGCAACCGCCCGCGCGATACAAGTGACACTGTACGTGCATCACTTAGCTACCTACATACAACACTACACACGTATGAACATACACACGTGCACACCACACAGGTACATAGGTTCTGTGAGGGACCTTTTTTTTTCTTTTTTTACGCTAGTTAGTTAGCGCTAGTTAGTGTAGAAACATTCCGATTACTGAATACACATACGCACGGTTCCTTCCTTCCTCCCAGGAGGAAGGGAACGTGCCTATGTGTATATTTAGTTAGCTCGAATCGTAGGTGTAGGGATTCGAATAGATCGCGACCTATTTGCGAACGCAACGACCGCCCGAGCCGAGGTCCGGCCACTTTGGCACCCTCGTGCGAGTCGTCCACAAAACTTTCGCGGCTGAGTGCCCTCTGCGCTCGCCCCCAAGTCCGGTGAAGCTGTAAAAGCCGCAGCGGCTTTAGGGCCCCTAAGGCTAACAGTGTAGTCAGTTCTAAAAAAAAAAAAAAAAAAAAAAAATGCTCACGATTCGATTGTAAACTACAGTTTTAAAACAATTACTTACTATTATTGCACTTGAACACATTTTTTACTTATTATTTTAAAATAATTTAATTTAATGGATCTGTAGGCAGGGAAAGAAGATATTTGCAGATCGATTAATGCCGTGTTCATATTTTCTGCATACATATTATTTATAACGAACTTAATAGTATCAGATCTTCTTAAAATAAACAATATTAAATAAAGTATTATCTCTATACTATCATATAAACCAAATTTTGTTTGTTCACCTACAGTTAAACTATTTAATCGTCAATAGGAACATTGGCAAAAATGATGTAAAATTCAATATATTTAACTTTTTGCTTATTAATATGCCTATTGAAGTCAAAAGTTGTGTTTGTAAATTCATGTGATTCACCTATTTATTAATCGTCAAACAAGCGGTTTACTGAAGCAAAATGTAGGTCGATCGGGTCGCTCCATTTGCCGCGGTGGTAAATTGTTGGTTGACCTCGGGCAAATCGCTGTACGTACGTATGTATATTCTTATCTATTTTACAAAGGACATGAAAATTTATCCTTAATAAAATTGACCCTCATCCAACATGTTCATGAGAAATAATCATAATCCATATTCCCAAATACATACCAGTTTATTTAATTGAATATTAGATTTGAAAACTTTGGTTTCTATGAATGGTAAAATATAATTACTTTTCTGTTACCTTCACTTCATTCGAGAAGTTAAGACTCGTCTTCGTTGAGGCAGTCATTGAATGTCAGTTTCTGGGTCGTGCCGATTAATTCACTTAGCCTACTTTTATTTAGTGCTGTGACACTTTTTTGTTTGACATACATAATTTCATTGCTCGATTGCAGTTCCAGTGGCCTCTTTCTTCTATTCCAGACTATTTCTATGTTCCTTTTAATTTATTTTTTGTGTCCCGGTTCACTTTATTTTACTTTGTTTTGTGTCTAATTTATATTAAATGTACTTTTACTTTCAAATTTATTTTTGTGGCTGTGAATCTCAATGGAAAGGAAACGTATGTATGATCGTAATCAATAAAAATCTTGGATCCAAATCCAGACTCTAGCAAAAATAAATAATTTTATTTTCAATATAAGACAAACATTCTCGTGGTAGCATTGAATGAATCTCTACGAACGTAGGTAAATTATCGTTTCTAATTCTAACATTTCAATTACCGCTTATCATCGTCTATTCTTGATATTTAAATGAATCGAATAATCAAAGGTGAATTGTTTATAATGAATATGATATAATGGTAATAAGCATATTATGTTATATTTATTCTCAACCATGTTGCCAAATATAATTATAGATATTTATTTAACTTATTAATGTTAACATTTATTATGAACGCCTACTTGTTAAACTAATGAAATTTACCTGAATCACAAGATGGAAAATATTTTTAAACGGGTAAATATACATCTAAATACTGGATTTTAAAGCACAAATTTATCGCACGACCTCATCAAGACATCATAAAAGTGCTAGTGTTCACTGAACTGTGTCCAACAATAACAACCGTTGTGGGCGAGAGACGACCCGTGAGCCTCTACCTAACGTGGTAAGTTACGAAGTGACTTGGAAAACTATTAAATAAAATCACATAGTTATTTTATAAGTTTCATGTTTTAATAGTTCTAATCATTAGTACTTATTGAAAACTACCAAAATTCTACCAATAATAAGATTGGTGAGTCCTTGTTTTTACGGCTACCGGATACAGGGAACTCTCACCTTACTGAAAAGTTTTAATTGATCGCGCCACATGACTTTCGTAGTCTAATTACACATATGTATAAATGTACGTACCTACGTTCACAAAAAGTGACCGCACACGGACCATGAGCGGATACAGTGTTGTGATGAAACTGACACAGATTCTAACGCATATTTGGTAATCGAAATACAGTTCGTGAAAGTCTCGCAGGACAACCAGATCTCGCTCATTGTACATGTTCCACTTCTTAGATACTCTCGACATTTTGACAGCGCAGAAGCCTAAAAACTGAAATATTTATGTATTATTCTTATTTCGCGGATTCGTCATTGTACACTAACATACGAACTGTGGCACGTAAATGTGTGTGTATTGTATGTTCACGTCCCAGATTTGGGAAGCGAAACTGCGATCGTTGATTGGCCTATTACGATGTTGCTACATTTTCGCCTTGCATTCAATTCCATGAGAAATTACAGGTATTGCCTAGCGAACAGTGGGTCAAGCGTTAACATAGCATTGTCTTTTATTATTACTTCATACGTATTGGTTTTTAGCATTTGATGAAATTTATTTTGTATTAATCAATCGTTATTATCGTTTTAGATTTTACGAAGCACGGGTACATTTAAATTATACATACTTCTAGTACTTATATGAAAAAATACCGTTGACTTACACAATCGATTATCATATTATTTGAGTTTATAACTCGTCCTTAACTTTATTTTGTGATGACTTATGAGATGAAGGTTTCTCAAAATGTTTTTCTTCTCCATCAACCGATAGTGTGCTAATATCATTTAACTCATATTATTAAATGTATACGAAGGCCGAAAAATTTGTTGGTATATCCTAAGAAGCCAACCACTTCCACTAACTAGTCTTAACCATTTCACCACCATGACATTTTTAAAATAAAAAATATGATAAAATAATTTTCATTTTAGTGTCAAAATAAGTGAACAACATTATAATGAACATTGTGCCAAAATGAAAGCAAATTACTGCAAGGGAAATATTTCTTTGTCTAATTTGTACGATTCAGCTTTGTACTTGCGTGATGAATATATTAAAATAACTTTTATAAATTAATTACATAAAGTAACAGCATAAGTAAATATTAGTAAATTTTATATTTGTTATTAATAGCTTAAGAACTACGTCGGAACACTTCATGATGGTTTTAACTATTATTATATCTTCGGTTAATTATTACCAATACCGTTAATGTAATAAAGACTAATTAACTAGTACCTATATTTGTAGGTCTAATGCAGTGGTGTTTGTCTGTTCATTCTATTTACTCTTGTAACCAAGCAAGTTTGGCGTGTTTACATAATTTAAAATAATGATCACATAATGAAATTATAATAATAATAATACTAGTCTATAAATGTCTCACTGCTGAGCAAAGAGGCCCCTTCCCGAGGGAATTCACCACGCCAGCCCATGACGACTTGGCGATTTCAAACGTCGAGTAATCCAGCTTTAAATATTTTTCCCACAAATGGTGGTACTACCAAGAACATTTCTCAAGGGTTCAGGTTTCCTAACGATGTTTATATTCACCGTCATGCAATAGTATTTCAAATTTGTTAATGTACGCGAATTCCAAAAATACCTCGATTCGACATTCCGCCATCCTAAATCACGCGGCCACTACAACTTTTCGATTCGCAGATATGATAAACCGCCTCCAATGATGATAATATCTGTGTTAAACAAGAAGCTTACTGCGTCCGCTCGTGTATCATGAACAACTCTAGGTTAAGAAACATTGTACTTGAGTTAGGTAGTAAGCGTGTGCATGTATGGTTTACAGGCTCGGTTCAGGCAGCGAGTGTGCTGGTGGCGGGTCGGGCGGCGGCGCGCCCGCTCCGCAATCGGCGCGCGTCTCTTCGAACGGCGCCGGCGGGATGGCGGTGAGCCGCGTGCCCAGCCCCTTACACGACGGGAATACGCCCGTCGCAGAGAACTGGTGCTTCACACAAGTAATTATCACATGTTTTTTTACTTTACCTGAAATCATTAATAACACGACACACATCTCGTTATTTATGTGAATGTTCTATTGTTGATATGAAACATCTAATGGCTCGTACCATTAGGTTGGCGCGGCGCGGCGTCTTGTCTGATCGACATTTTCTGACTCAGCGCTCCCCTATCAACATTTATACTGAAAACCTCTCTACTACACACACCCACTCACTACTTTATGTGCGTGTTAAGCGCTCTACACACCAAACCCGCCGACCAGCTGAGACATAACGAATTAGGCGGCGGTTTCACGTCGTTGCAAGTCGGAAAACTTTGTCGGCAATGTGTCGATGATACGATATGAGTAACTTTGTCTCCTCAGTTAGTCACAGACGAGTGTGGAGATACATTATATCATTTGAATAATTCAGTAATGAATCTTCAAAATTTAATCATGAACAATAATATAATAGTGATCTAATAATAGCAGCTTGTGGAGTTTTATCGGTGTCCGTTTCGAGGACACGAAACTGTTGACTTATTATTGTAGTTTATTGAGTCGCAGTTGTTATATTAATACATAGTGAAAGATTTGAAGGTAGAAGACGTTATTGTACATTAATACATAACATAACATTTATCACGTGGCCTAGGTACAAGTTGGTGATGTGTTTCTAAAAATAATGTCGCCAACAATAAACCGCCGGGCTATGTCGGCGGTTTCAATGTGTAGAGCACAGTGTATCAGCGTGCGGCTCCTTCTGAACCACTTTAATTCGTTATAAACGACAAAACCTGAGCAGTTCGGTACAAACCAAATGCACCGCCTCACGCAGCTAATAACGTTCAACTTCACCGAACACGACAAAGCACGTCGTACACTTACGATGTTTTTCGACGTTGCTTTGATTTGACGCCGGATTAGTCCACAAACTACACCAGTTAGATATCTCAAATAGATTTGTACCTACATATAATTCTCACACATAAGCTTACACTCTAGAAGACTTGTACCCGTCCGATCCTAACGTACAGTTGCGTAGTATATGGCGAAATTAAACTAGCCCCTTGCAAAGATTGCAAAATCGTTTTTTACGCAAAATAGTTAATTCCCCATGGTTCGTTTGAAGACCTCCATAAAGATATGAAACTTCCTTCGATCTATTCCTAAACCAAAACTCTCGCGAGGAGCTATTTCGACAGAGCGTCAAACCATCCGAACCCGTTAGTGGTATCTGCCGTAACATACACCCCAGTCCCAGACTTTCCGAAGGCCAAATGTAGGCCGCGGAACATTTTTACCGACCTCGATGACAAAACCACGTTAGCTAACGCGTCATAATCGTCCGTCTTTTCAAACCAAGCGTGCTAGTGTCCATTCCCGCGAAACCACCTTTCCCTCCGCAGGGGAGGGACGGTAACTTCGTTCCTGCAAATCCATCACGACCACCCTGTGCAGCGGCAACTCAGTCCTAGATCCGTTCATCCGACATGCAGCCCTCGGGCCAGCAGCCGATCGCGCGATATAGTGACATTGCATTCACTAGCTATTGACATACATACATGAAACTGCACTTCGCACATGCACACCACTCAGGTACATAGGTTCTGTAAGGGAGGGACCTTTGTTTTTCTTTTTTGGCTTATTAGATTTAAACTCAATTGCAAGATTACTAAATAAATATAAGCATGTGTCTTCCTTACTCCCAAAAGTCAGAAACCATGTACCTATGTATGTATAGTTATTTAGATCGAATTTTATGGATAGGAAAATTAGTCAGATCGCGACTCATTTGCAAGTAGGTACGGCAACAGCCCAAGCCGAGGTTCGGTTACTTTAGCAGCCTTGAGCTTGTTGCCTCGCTTTCGTAGTTGAATGCCTTTCGCGCTCGCCCCTAAGCCCGGTGAAGCTGTCAAAGCTTCTAATGGTTCCAGGGCTCTTTTATCTAACAATATAATCAGTTCGAAGAAAAAAATGTATCAGTGTGGTTGCTTATCTATATATTAATAAGTGAAGCAAAACCTTTCTACCCCTTTTTAAGAGTATTGCGTGCACGAAGGACTTAGCATGGTTAAAGTTTATATGCAGAAGGAGGGCAGAAAGGTAAAATTTATCTATAATATCCGTTACTAATATATTAAATAAAATAAATTATTACTGCGACTCCTAACCCGACGAGTGCCATTGAACTTAGACCCGCCAAAATATTGACATTTGTCACTCAACGAATAGTGACAGCGAGTGATGTAGATAATACTCGTTGTTTTAGGTTCATGAATACTGCAAATGTCAAACAGAAATTAGTCTATGATCAAAAAGTCGCTGGTCGAATTTCGACCTTAGGGCGATCGCTAGTCCTTAATATTACTTATATCAAAATATATTTCTTTAGTAAATAATTTCACAAAATACAATAATTTGATATTTTATTTTATTAATAGTTTTCTTTTTCGTTTTTATTTATTAATATGTATTTCTAAATAAAAAATATAATTAAATTTTGATGTTTCACTTCTTGGCCCTGCGTTCCATGACGCCTCACTTTTTTTAGGATAATTCCCAAAATGTTTTAGCTACATGGTAGTTACAAATAACATAAAACGACAGTTGTACTTATAACCTAGAAAACAAATAGGCTGTTTACATTATTAGTGTTATTACACAGTAGACATTAATGATTTCATGTTTTCTTACAAATATTTTATGCTACAAAGGCAAATTAGTCATACCTATATAGGTTACAAATATATGGAATCACAGTAGGTAGGTAAATGAATAAAATCACGAAAGGATCACGCGTTTTTTGCTCAGTTATACAATAGCGATATTGATGGTCAACATAATGACGCGTACTCACGGAAGAAATATTCTAAATATCAAGTAATCACGTTCTGACATACCTAGTGACAATTTTATCGCTAACAAATTAACGACAAAATTGTAAAACAACGTGGCTCGAAGATACTGCTCTGTTTGTTTTTTTATATCATAATATATACGTAAATTAATAGTTCGGAATCATATAGTAACAATTTAGTGGTTAATTTTAAAATTTTACTTGTAAAACTTGGTGTTATTCCTACCACTCATGCTCAGTTGCACGCTATATAAATGTCAGACTCTTTCCAATATTTTATCATTCTTGTTTTAGTTATACACATGTATATTTAAAATTACTTTATTTTCATTTAAGTATGTATTTTAAATGTGTAAATTAAATATTCAGTTACAACTTAAAAACTAAAACAAACCTTTTAATGTACTATTTCAGTTATTTAATAAAGGTACGTAGTTCCATTGGTAATTCAATCTAAAGACTGTTTTATTTTTTAATAAACCATGGGAACATTACATATTTAAAGTAATGCATTTTATATCTTTATAAAAATTACACAGCTGTGTTCATAAAGAACGTCCTAATAGTCATTAAACACATCATAAAATAAAATCAATATTGTTATCGTAAATATATATGAGTTCTTGTGGTGTATCAACTAATTTCTGATAACGGTTATTATCCTTAACCTCGACAAACCTCCGTAAATAATCGTCTAAATTAATTATCGATAAGCTGATCACATTTAAAGGTCATAAAACTCGTCTATTCTGTCATTAATAAATATTTATACGCTAAACGTTCCCTTTATTATCAACTTAGAGTTGATGGAAATAACGAATAAATTACAATATTGTTTGGTGAGGATGTTATCGGTGAACTTGAAATGTGCTCGCAGATAATGATTGTGTTAACCCGCACGTATGTGCACAAGTATATTTAAACCAACTAGGAAGTACAGTATCCATATATATACGTCTGGTGTTCAAACACTTGGAGGTGACTCGTGCGTCACGATGCGAATGCGAAGATTTCTTGTAACTCGTACACGTATGCGGTCATCGGTATCTACGCAACGTGACGGCCAATCATTTAGCGAGTTTTGATAAAGCAGTTTGAAAACTATCTTATAAAGTTTTAGAACGTGATAAAACCACTTTTTCCAATGACGAAATTTCTGTATAAATAAATCGAAATTTTTAGTTGGAAATAAATAATATTAAAACAATTTTGATGTTATTATACGTAGCTTTTCAGATTGCTTCGTATAAAAGTCAAGTATCCTATATTGATAGTTCAGTCGGCATTTTGAGAACGTCGATCGCTTGGCGTTTTTAAATAAGAAAACTTGAAGAAAACCTTGCTTAGATTTGGAATTCGTTTTGATAAAGAAAAATATAACAGACGTGGAAAGCGAAAATGAAAAGAATTCAAGGAACTGCTTAAAATATCTCAATAACTATGATACGTCAATGGAAAAAAATGTATTTATCGTTAAATCGAAAATATTATTTTGTGCCAGATGATAAACTATGTCTATTTATGTAGCAATAATCTTTTGTGTTAGTGAAAATTTAAAATGACTAATTTATTATTCTGATTATGAAACGCGTTGCGATGCGAGCAGCTCACATATTTATTGGGACGACCGTTGTGCGACTTAGCCACCGACCCGGTATTACCTTTTTGATGCTTTTTGTCTAAAAATCTATTTAGTTTGCGAGCAATAACGGTATTTTTTGCTTAAAGCGCGGCGCGGCGTAGCGGCACATTCGTTTATTAAGGTCTCGTTCATTTTGACAATACCCTAGAATTCGCTTAATATGAGTTATTTAATAAGTTCTCTACTTGTATAAATACGTTCGTACATGGCGATTATTGTTTCCGTGTTGACTCTGAGGTTATGATTATTAGCACATGTCAATGGCGCTACTCTAGCATTATGTCTTCCTGGTCATCATTGCCACAAAATGTTCTAAAAACCATTGCCTCTGTCTGTGTGAAATTATTTTTCATATTTCAATAATTTGTGTGCAATGTTTGGCAATACTTTTATTACCTCGATAAGTGTAATTGCTACTTACGAAATAGCTACCAATTTCAACGGTTTATGTAAAATGTCCCTGCAGTTTTAGTGAACGTAAGTAAACTTAAAGCTTGTAGGTGCTTTTTCCGTTCGTACAGGTAAATTTTGAAGGTGAAGTATGTCATGATTAAAAGTTCGTGTTCCATTTGCAAACGGATGGTATCTGTATGTCCGCCAATACGCGGGGATGATGATAGCGGCCTTGGGTCGGGTCGGCGACCGGACGAAGACCCCAGCAGCACCGCAAGCCAACCAACGGTCGGGGGCAACGACCAGCAGCGCCCAGGCTACGTTCGACACTATGCCTATTCCTCCCGACCTTCGACGCATTACACGTGACCATCCCGACACTTCATTAATACACGCTCACATACCTTGTCCAAATTTGCGATATGCGATAATATTGATTAAATGCTTATCTCAGATAAACACTTACATGTTGTCGAGTTAGATAAACTCAATGTCAAACTATATTACTTCAAGTACTCGTAAGTAATAATAACTGTCCCATAAAATATTGCTGACGACATCCTAACCTTGAAATGAGGATGGAATAATGGATAATTACTATTTTGTACTATTACTTAAGTACAGAATGATTTTATTTGCCATAAATAAGTTATTAAACTTGGATCTGAGTGGCAAGCTTGTTTGTTTTCTATTGTTCCTGTCAGCAAAGCGATTAAAAACAAAACACAAAGGACTAACCAAGTGAATGGGTAGTTTTGGATATTTGTGGAAGATTTATTGTCTCTGAGAGGTCACGCGAACCGCTTACCCGAGAACACCTTACCAAAGCGGCTCTGACGTCCTCCATTGATTTATCTCTACCCATTATTTATAACCTTTGTGCATCTGCCTGATGAATACCAACCCTGTTTATTTTTACTAAATTTTTTTAACTAACAAAAATGCTTCGAGATTAATATTTTGTAGTGTATTTATAGAGACATGTAATATTTTTTTCTTTTGTTTCAGGTCAAAGTGGTTAAATTCAGTTACATGTGGACAATAAACAATTTTAGTTTTTGTAGAGAAGAAATGGGTGAAGTGTTAAAATCATCGACTTTTTCAGCAGGTGCTAGTGATAAGTTAAAATGGTGTCTGCGGGTTAATCCCAAAGGCCTCGATGAAGAAAGCAAAGACTATTTATCATTATATCTATTATTAGTGTCGTGTAATAAATCAGAAGTACGTGCAAAGTTCAAGTTCTCAATATTAAACGCAAAACGAGAAGAAACTAAAGCAATGGAGTCACAAAGAGCTTACAGATTTGTGCAGGGCAAAGATTGGGGTTTCAAAAAATTTATAAGGAGGTACGTATCATTATTCAAATTACACGTATTAGTATTAGTGTGTCATGTCACGCAAGTCTTCGGTTGAATTTATTAAATTTAAATTTGTTTATACATGTACCTACATCAGGTTCATTTGACCCACGCTTTGAATTTGATTTCTCTATTATGAAGACAAACCCCGTTTATTTGTATAATCTTATTCCCTAATGTCTTTAAATTGTAATCATTGTATTTTTTAATTTAACTTTAAAAACTGAAAGTGAATTATTATATATTCTCGAAAATATTATCTTCATTTATTAAAGCTAAACTTGACAGCGGTGGTTACGACGAATGTTAAGTACATAGTATAAAATGAAGTCGCTTCCTGCTGTCTGTCCCCTATGTACGCTTAGAAGATCTTTAAACTAAGCAACGGATTTTATTGCGGTTTTCACTGACATTTAGAGATTTTTTTAAGTAAGGTTTATATATACAATCCTTTTCAATTAAGTTTTTGTACAGTAGATAAATTTTAAGTATTAGTAATCAAGTCGACAAAAAAAATATTTTCGGCCGAATACATGGCTTACGCTGGCTAAACCTTATGAGATTGGCTAGTTTGCATATACAAACAAGCATAACAAAATCTTATTTTGTCGTTAAAATCATTATTGGAACGTGAAAAACCATTTTAATAGACATGGTTCTTTTTTCAAGCAAAAACTACAGAGTAGATTTTGACCATATTTTTTTTTGTTTTATTCCTTCGGTACATGGTCCTTTGATATCTTCATTCAATAAAAAGTTATAAAAGTTTTAAGAAACTACGATTTTCATAAGCACTGTGCTGGGCTGGCATATGTTCATTGATGTTGTTTCCTTGCCGTGGTGTTAATATAATAAACACCGCAAACGTAGTCTCGGGTATCAGCTAGTATGTAAAATAAAATCAAATATATTTTGTTAATTTTATGCCCTGAGAAGGCACTTACGATCGTCAAAATTTATCATCGGATAGAGAAATTTACCTGTCATCCCTCAAACCGAACAAGAAACTTGATTAGGCTTATAAACATATAATTATTTTTCTCATATTCATTTCTGTAGTATAAAGTATTAATTACAGTTAAAATTTATAGTGCATTTGTAGGAAGGTTCACTTCCAGATATCACTATTCACATAAGTGTCAAGTTTGACAGTAATTATTTGTATCCTTGACAGTAGTTCAGTAATTTATCTATAATATTATATTTGCGAGCATAAATTTAATTTTCTAAGAAGTATATTAAGGGTGTGGATGGAATTTACGATTCTGACGCAATGCCCGGTGGTGAAATTCAGCAGCCGGGATCAATCTAAACAATTCCTCGGAACACTCCCCATGATATATGCGGTAGAAGATGCAGAGTGAACCAACATCTCTACGCTGAGCCAATGGATCAAGCCGATCGGAAAGAGCTGTGATCGTCAATAACTCGAGCCCTACGCTGAATGTGGTCAAAAGGAAGTAGCTGGTACTGGAGGGCTCCCGTCCAGAGATGAGAACAATACTCCATGTGGGGTCGAATTCGCGCCTTATAAAGATTTAGGCGAGGAGCCGACTTGAAGTACCGTTGTCTCGTACCAACCGTACGGTTGGAGTTACACCGATACAATTATTTTTAAAATTCTTCACAAACATCTTCAATTCATTCATTCTCTAAATTGTAGTGAAATTATTATAAACATCAGTAGTGTGGTTTAGAAGAAGTAAACGGATAAACAGACAGACGCGGATAGCGACTTTACTTTATATTATGAATTAATTAAACCAACTGAATTCTCATCTTTCTTTTCAATAGTATCACGGTAGTACTGCACCTGATGGTAAGCACAGTTCAATTCGAAAATAGCAGCGACCTCTGAGGGATCTGAAATATATCGTCGGTCGTCGCTGTCATACAAACGTGCAAGTCTCTCGGCATCTGGCTTATTCCGAAACGTAACAAACCAAACGAGAGTCACTGTAGCGGGTTTATTACCATTTACATAGTGATCGCGATTCAGTCGGGTATGCTTGATTACTAAATATGTACCGGCTGAGGGAATGTGTTATATTTAATACACCTAGTTAGTGTATGGTGGTCGTTTGGTCGGTCGGTATGGTGGTTGCATATGTATGTATCCAAATCGCTAAAGCCATTTCCGAGAAACTAATTAAATATTTATGTATATAAAAACCAAAATGCTCTCGAAAGTTGAGCCCTTCTCTACGGTGATTTTAGCTAATGCCGTTAGCCTAATGGTACCGAAAAGTTGCCTCGTCTACACATCTTTACAGCGTGGCGCTGCGGTGTCGTAAATAGATTTTATAAAGACGAGAAAAGTCTCATAACACGATAGTGTTTTAGCTTTCAAATACGTACGCAGTAATCAACGCATATATAGTCCTTGGAGAAATCAAAGAGCAGGCTTTTTGACTACTATCATAGATTTAATGGCTACCTACCACTCTTAAGTTGAAAACTTGTTGCCAAGGGGCTTTCGGTGTGCTTGAGAACTTTTCCTAATTCGTCTTCGACCACATCGTCAGCAAATATCAAATGTCATTATGATTATGCCAAATGCCACACGAGCCAAACAATATTAGTACCTACAAAATAAAAATATTTTTGTTACAAACCCATGCTACTATTAGGTACACATATAAGATACAATTGGGTTTAATGACCTGAAAATAGAAACCAGTATTTTAGGAGCACCTAGTCGTTGAAACTCTAATTTGAATATTATTATTATTATTCCTGTAAGCACACTAAAGTTTTTATTATGTAACTTAAAACTAGATTTGCCCGCGGCTTCACTCACGTGGTCTAAAGAATGCTCGCGCGAATCTTGTTCCCCCGCTCCCAGCTATTTTAAAGACAAATGCTTATCGTAGTCGTTCCTTAGAAGATAGACGACGTATACTCTCGCCGACTTTTTTGTATGTCTTTTTATTGTCTACAATTGTTTAGTACATTAATTTGCTATATCTCTTATGGTTTACTCAGCGTAAGCCATTTAAGCGCCCGAATTGATTCACAATGACCAGTTTTTATTTTATTTGTGCGGAACCATGAATCTTTTTCTAAAATAAAAGTAGCCTAAGTTACTTCCTATAAAATCTCCGCAGAGGACGGGCGGTCAACTTCGCTCCCGCACACCCGTCACGTCCACCCTCTCTAGCGGCAACCCAAGCCTAGGTCCGTTCCTCGGTGTGAAGCCCTTGGGTCAGGCAGCCGCCCGCGCGATACAAAGTGACACTATACGTGCAACACTTAGTTACCCACACACAACATTACACACGTATGAACACACACACGTGCACACCACACAGGTACATAGGTTCTGTAAGGGACCTTTTTTTTTTCTTTTTTTGCGCTAGTTAGACTAATGCGCTAGTTAGTGTAGAAAAACCATTCCGATTAACAAATACACATACGCATGGTCCACTCCTTCCTCCCAGGAGGAGGGGAACGTGCATATGAGTATATATTAGTTAGCTCGAATTCTCATAAGATTAGGGAATTAGCTAGATCGCGACTTTTTCGCATTCGCGACGACCGCCCGAGCCGAGGTTCGGCCACTCTGGCACCCTCGTGCGGGTCGTCACAAACTTTCGCGGCTGAGTGCCCTAAGCGCTCGCCCCCATGTCCGGTGAAGCTGTAAAAGCCGCAGCGGCTCTGTTTGACGATAGGGCCCCTAAGGCTAACAGTGTAGTCAGTTCAAAAAAAAAAAAAAAAAAAAAACTTCCTATAAAATCAGCTATCTACCAGTGAAAGTCCCGTCAAAATCGGTCCAACTGTTTCGGAGATTACCCGGAACAAACAGACAGCCAGACACACAAAAATTAAAAAAATGGGTTTTTTGTTTGATGTGTCGTATATACTTACATATGCATTTAGTAAAAAGCTGTTATTTTGAAATTACAAACAGACACTTCAATTTTATTAAAAGTATAGATGTTTTCACTCAAATGAACAATTCAAGGTAAATAATGGCTTAACAAGTTTTGGCACTATGTATGTAATTTTTACGACTTACAAGATAGGACGTATTTGTCAGGGTGAAGGACCTCGATTCAAGCGAGTTCGAGTCGTTTTATAGTCAAGCCTTTTATTTAAATATATTTCATTAAGGCATCCTTCGATTATTGAATGGTCATGGAAAATGTGTAGATTTTTATTTTAGCTAAAACATTTAATGTAGCTCAAATATTGAAGTTAATATATTTGAATAATTCATTCATAACCATATTTACTATTATATTAAAACATATATCATGTGACTAAATTAACGAATATAGGTACTTGTTGAACTAAAATGAAAAATTAAAGTTAATAAGGGATAATAATAACGTACGCAATAATGGGAACTCCCATTTAGGACAAACTCCATAAACATTAATTTTCCTTAAACACATCCAGCATAAATATATTAATTCAACTTAAATATGTACTTATATATGATGTGAAAGAAACTAAATAAATTATGTTATTTAATTAATCATTTTTTGAATTTATGTAATGCTGATCCCAAGAATTTTGTTCGAATATCTAGTTCTGTATATAGTACATACTTTTAAACAATATTTAAAATTTTGGAGGACCTTTGATTATCAGAATCTTTTTCTCACTATTTCAGAGACTTTTTACTAGATGAAGCGAATGGGCTCTTACCCGAAGACAAGTTAACGATATTCTGCGAAGTGTCAGTGGTTGCAGACAGTATCAACATCAGTGGGCAGAGCAACGTGGTTCAATTCAAAGTGCCAGAGTGCAGGCTATCGGACGACTTAGGAGCTCTGTTTGACAACGAAAGGTTTTCTGACGTCACATTAGCAGTGGGTGGCAGGGAGTTTCAAGCACATAAAGCTATATTAGCAGGTAAACATTACCTTAATTTATTCCCATCGTTGTATAACTGAGGCCACGGGAACCAGAGTGACCTATCTGCTTTTTTTTATAAATTCACCTATTAACATAATATTCATAATCTAAAATGTGCTTTTACTTAACTGCAATGGCTTAAACCTGTTTACGTGATAGTAAAATAGGTGGCAGCATGTTATTATTGAAACTTATTAAACTTTTGGCCACTCTGCTTCTCGTGGCCTCAATTTTTGTGTGCCTACGTAAAAAGTAATTTAAAAAAACTTCCTTAAATTGCTGAGTACGTCTACCATCTGGTAACGTGGATAATGTCATAAGTAACGTCAGGAAAATTGTTCATTAGAAAGCTCCATCTGGAAACACCCACAATTCTATTTTTAGTTATAACTATCATTACAAACAAAATTAAAATAAATTTATTAAGTAAAATATGAATTTAAAGTCTCTATCTAATCTTAAAAGTTATAACGGCACAGAAAGCACATTCTTTTGTAAAATTTCCAATTATTAAATTCTAACCAAATGACAAAGAATCCACAGTCCGTCCCCCCCACACAGGCTTTGTTCAGGCGTCATTCATTATGTACAGACAAACTTTAAAAAAAGATATATAGATATATTTAATAAATCTTGCGACCTTCTGTGTGCACTTGAGCAAATAATTAGTGCCATTATAATATACGTATTATGTGGTCATATTGCTTGTAAAATATTATGTTTTGGTTTTATTTCTTTATGATAACAAGTCAGCGTGTTTTGATATTCATTTCGATTATAAGGTCATGTTAGAAGATACATCGGCAATTGTTTTGTTAACTTTGCCATTTTATATTTGTTTTGATTAATGGTGAAATCATTATCATCTTCTATGGCGAAGTAATATTTTCTAATTATTTAAAATATTAATTCACAGTTTTTGATGCAATGTATAGCTCCTATATTGCATTATAATGCTAAACTCTACAATCTATATTAATAAAAATAAAATTATCCGATTAAGGTATCTATTAAGGTTTATGAAAACGGGCATCGGTAATAAATTACGTAAACGTAGTTACGTAACAAAATGCAACTGATAGTTGCGCCTTGTTTCTTCTTATCTTTGTTTCTTTTTAATTATTGTTAAACATGCACACATTTCAATTATTTATTTAAATTTTTTTTTGGTAATTGGTTCACGTCATAGTGCATGCAAAACAAAATGTCATACATTTCATTTGTTTTTTATTTTTACAAAAATCCAAACATTAAGTTAAGTGCATCGGAAAATGTTTAGATATATTAATTAAAGGAGCAAATCTTCCGATGTTAAATGGTTTACGTAGCTGCATAGGCATTCTTACTTTTATAAACTCACCTCTATACGCTGATATAGTGTAAATTGCTCCATCCTGATACAGTTTGGTGTAAATGCTGAAAGGATAAAACGTATTTCGTAAATGAAAAATGAGTTGTTTACACTTTTAATCATACGGTCTTAATAGTCACTCACTATAAAGTATTTTTAAGTCAATAAAATACATAATTATAGCACATTTTATGAAAAAAAAATGTAATGTTATTCGTTACTTAGGAACTCCATGGTTAGAAATAATTTCTTTTCGTTTTGACCATTATCGTTTTAACTTTATGCGATATTCTGTACCTTAAGATATTTTTTTATGATGACGTTTAATTTTTTTTTTCTTAATTTCAGCCCGAAGTCCAGTGTTTGCAGCTATGTTCGAACATGAAATGGAAGAAAGAAAACGAAACAGAGTGGACATTACAGACGTAGATCATGAAGTACTACGGGAAATGTTGCGTTTTATATACACCGGTCGAGCGCCCAACCTAGACAAGATGGCTGACGATTTATTAGCTGCCGCTGACAAAGTAATACTGATTATTATTCTAAGTAGACTATTTATATAATCCGAATCTCATTTATTAAGGTAGCCGAAATTAATTGCATAATTGAGACAATCGATCGATTTGACTTGGTTACGCTCGGTTTTTATCGACAGAGGTCCTAGGTAAGTGTATGTTTGTGTACAACTAGTACTCAACTCGGTAAACCTGATAGACGATAAACTTTATCTTTTTCAGTTTCTGATCTCCTTATTATCTTAGTTGAAACTTTTATCGTTTCTCTTTTATTTTGAAAGGTGTTTTGGAAAAAAGAGCTCAATGGAAGACCCTACGGATAGTTCTCCTTATTTGAGGATCTCTTTGCGCTCTATCTTGAAAATGGTTAATGAAAAATGCCTAACACCAAATTTGTAGGGAACTTTAAAATCTACAACTATAACTTAAGAAATGTAATTTCAAGTAAATAAAACAAGATATTTCCAATAATCAGTGTTTAGCGACCTTTGATATTGAGTATTTTGATATTACTCGTAAAAGAAAAAAAAGTTTGGACTTATCAAATGTAATTTCAAGCAAATAAAACAAGATAGTTCCAATAATGAGTTTTAGCGACCTTTTGATATTGAGCATTTTGATATTACTCGTAAAAGAAAAAAAAGTTTGGACTTAAATATAATTTCAAGCAAATAAAACAAGATAGTTCCAATAATGAGTTTTTAGCGACCTTTGATATTGAGCATTTTGATATTACTCGTAAAAGAAAAAAAGTTTGGACTTAACAAATGTAATTTGAAGCAAATAAAACAAGATATTTCCAATAAATAGTTTTTAGCGACCTTTGATATTGAACGTTTTGATACTATTCGTAAAAGAAAAAAAAAGTTTGGAATTTCGTAAGAAAACGTGTCCGTCATTTTATTAACTTTGAAAATAAAAATCAACATACTTTTTGTTGCTTGTGACTTCTGACTTTCTTAGACAATAATTACCTCAAACTTAGTAAGTTTAGACTTACTAGAAGCTTAATTTAAATAATAAAAACACGACAGCTGCTTTAGAGTGGTATAGGATCACCTACCCAATGCGACTAGTGTCAACTTTGAAAGAATCTTGAAGTGTTTTTATTTTTAAAGTTTTTAAAATAATTTGTTTGTTCGAAATTAGAAGTTAATTTTTAATTCTTTATTTTAGTCCAGTCTTCTTTGTAGCGCCCAAACTAACTAACCATAAATAAAAAGTTATGTTAAGGATAAAAATGAGTTGGGAGTCTCTTTTCTTGTAAAAACTTATCGAAACCATGATGATTTCCTATGAAATATATGGGAAAAGTTTTTTTGAGACTTCTGACTTTTTTTTTCTCTAACCTCATTTGGTCCCTTAGAGTGTATCAATCCTTATACGAAACAGGATCGATTAGCATGAAAAAAGTTTTTGTGTAAATTGCTCATTTCCTTGCTGATTGTAGACTTTTTGAAAAATCTGTAAATGCCGGTCAAAATATCTCGAAAAGTTAAGGACAGTTTCCTTAGAAAGTTTTCGTGTAACTACAATGGATAAGGTACCTACCCTTACTGTCCCATCTCAAAAATCCATCCCTGTATAAATCTATTTTCATAAATTAGTATCCTATTGCACGCATAGCTGTTCAATATTTACTATGTCTAGCAATATAATATATGAATACTCAAATGGTATTGAGTAGTATTTTATATGATAAAGTGTTTCATATGTCTAACTAGTTTCTATTATATCGATTAACGTCTCAATAACATTGATAAGAGAGAGCAGTATATTTGACCTAAGTATTAGTAACTTAAGTGAAGAAACACTTGTGTTTTAATCTAAAATATAATTGCACAATTTTAATACAGTAATCATGTTATTGTAATTCAAGTAAGTTTCTTAAGCATTAGTTATTAATATAGGAATAAAATATTATCATAGTAGTATTCACAAGAACTAGTGTCTCAAGTACCTACGACAGAGATAAGCGCCTATGACTGAGGCAGTTGAAAGTCGACCGTAGTTCAGAGCGGACGTATACTGGTGTGGTTTTGGTGATTTGATATAGATAATACATTTGGCGACGAGGAGAAAAGTGAGCGTATTTAACTATTTTATTACACATAAAATAGAAAAAAAAGGCGAGGTCGATATCGAATTTCTTTTTGGAAAAGAACTAGTTGTTGAGAACACAATGGGACAACTTCCCAATCTCCAATATTGCCTTAATTTGAAACCTTTTTAAACCTTGAAACCTTTTCATTGAAACCTTGCTTACAATTTGTTATAGGTCGATTTGTTTACTGCTGGTATCAAACCGTCTCGCCTTACATTTTGTTTAAATCATCCATGTACCTAGAATGGATCGACATGTAAAAAAAGACACCTGTATGAGGACTTACTTGTTTTTGTACGGTTACAAATAAAATAATTAAAGCCGCAAAATAACTCTCAAGGTCACTGTTACGTACTTTATACATAACATGAACACATAAGAGACATAAAACAACAGTAAGAATATGTAGTATTTGCACTATAGTATAACACATACCAAAACGAACTCTTCAATGTGTTTACTAGTAAGTAACCGTATGTGTAATATCAAGAAATGCATTATTGTTACCGTAATAAAGATACAGACAAACATTAAACATACAATGTATATATTCAATTAAAAACTATTCTTAGTTCTAAAAGGTTAAGTACGATAACACTTTCGAAAAAATCGAAAAATCGATCGAATTGTATAGATATTAAATAGTATTTTATAGGGCACTGCCTGATCGTTAAATCTATATTAAAAGAGGCATTGCCTGATCGTTAAATCAATATTAAAAGGGATTTTTTAGCCCGTTCATTGAATCGAAATTAATATGATATTTATCATAAATCAGCAGTGATGCAATTGATCGTTAAATTGTTAAATAAATATTTAGGAAGTTTTGTTCAACTATGAAATCAACTAGCAGAAATTGAATCTGATCATTTGATTTATAAACTGTTTCGATGAAATACATACGGGAAAAAACTGAAGCAGATTTGGTGCCCGCCCATGACTGACTTTTGTGTAATAAGCCTATTTTGTCAAGTTGGGTGTCGGTTTTAAATATCTATGTACATATGTTTAGTATATCAGCCGTATCAGCTTGATTTAGAATTAAATGACTTTGTATGAAATTAGGTAGTTAAATAAGGAAAGACGAGTATTGTAAATACTAACCACGACTAAATAAGTATTTGGTTATTTAATACCAGCCCCAATTTGGGAATAACGAATTAAATAATCAGAAAATAGAAATAGCATCCATGCCTATCAGTTGAATGCTTATTATATAATAGAAGACCTCATCGTAAATCAAATTACCGAGAAGTGTGACTTCACAGTATTCACAGCAATCACACTAGAAATACTGAATCATAAGAAACTTAAACAAACCCCAAGGCCATCAAAACCAGTAACAACAAAAAGGAAAATACACATATCTATTGTGATAACAGTGGCAGTAATGAACACGTATCAAATTATAAAGTTCATGAGTAAAGGTTATGAGGTTAATCTTTGTGAATGGTCTACTTCTATAGCCATATAACTCACCATAAACCACGGTAAAACTAAAATGATGGCGGTGCATCGAAAGACTAACAATCAACCTGACTTAAGGGAAGTAGCTAACTGCAAAGTTGTCGAGAGTTACAACTACGGAACTACCTGAGATCCACAATAACAATGACTGGAAGTTGTGAAGAATAAATTAAAAGGTGTAAGGTGTACCGTGACTAGATCAGCCGTGGAAAGCTAATGAAGATATGGAAAGATCGCCGCATAACTAAAACACCCTGGTTCGTTTAAGATGCATAATATTTCCTATTTTCCTGTATGGAGCTGAAACATAGACGATCCATCAACAATATCGTAAAAAAATTGATGCCCTTGAGATGTGATACTGGAGGCGATTGCTGAGAATAAAATGAATTGCTCACCACATTAACGTTTCCATCTTGAAAGAGCTTCGCATCAAACAGACTTTTGTCGATTGTGCTAATGCGAATCCTTAAGCTATTTGGACATATCATTCGCAACGAAAGCACATTAGAACAATTAATGGTACAAGGAAGAGTAGTGTAGGTCAACGTTCTCGCGGCCGATCACCCACAAGATGGACAGACTTCATTAAATCATCTACGAAGTGTGCTCCCTCACTGAATGTACACCCAGTGCCACGACTAGAGAGATATAGAGAAGTCTCGCAAAAGCCGCAACCAATCTATTAGACGATCCATGACCACGGCCATTCTGCCAGGAGTGTACGACTAAGAAGAAAAAGAAGAACTACTATAGCTGACTACAGGCTGTGACAGGTTATCCGCCAAATCTGATATTATGCTGGTTTGATTAGCACACTGTTTACGCCTATTAGTTTAGCGTATCGGTGATGACTTAGTTTCATCGTGTCAAAATAATACCGCATTCTGTCCCAATTTGCTGACGAGTAGTGCCAAACTTTACGCTTCCCTTACACAGGGTGGAGGCGGAGCGCGCGGCACAGATGCCACTACCAGGCAGTGGTCCGATGGCCCAAAGGCGCATCAACTGAACATGTTAAAACCATTTGGATGATGCTAACATTGATTGGGCAGCGGTAGAATCTCTGTCTACAGTAGATGAGAAGCTACATTTCCTGAACACTACTGTTGTTGATCTTTTTGACCGTCATGCCCCAGTTCGTCCCATAAAAATCAAGCATCGTCCTGCTCCTTGGTTTTCAGATCCAATACGTAGGGCAATGTCAAAGCGTGATCGTGCATTTCGTAAGTTCAAATGTCACAGGTCTGATGAAAATTTGGTGCTGTACAAGGCCTTAAGGAACAGATGTAATCTTCTGTGCCGGAACGCCAAACGTCGCTATATTTATAAGCAACTTGAAGTATCCACACCTGCTTGCTTATTTATGGAAATTTTTAAAGTCGATCGGACTATCCAAACCCTTGAATAGGGACGATAAAATTCCTATTGACCTGAACTTGTTAAATAAACATTTTGCAAGTGCTACTAAGCTCACACTGAATGTTAAAAATCTTACTCTTAAATTTCTTGCTTGTTTACCCCGTCCTCAGATTGATCAGTTTGAGTTTTCCTCTACTAGTGAAGATGAAATTACAAAAATATTGCTAACTCTCAATTCCAAAGCTGTGGGTTGTGATAATATTGGTCGTGTCATGCTACAATATATTTATAAGCTTATTCTCCCATGTGTGACTTCTATCATAAACTTTTCTTTAACCACGGGGATTTATCCTGCTTCTTGGAAGAATGCTTATATTGTTCCGCTTTCTAAAGTTACCAATCCCACAGCTCCTAATCATTTTCGACCTATCTCTATTCTTTCCTCACTGACAACGAACTATTAAATCAATTTCAGTCTGGCTTTCGAACCGCCCACAGTACTACTACTGCTCTGCTTAAGATCACGGAAGATGTTAGATCTAATATGGAAAAAGTTATGGTCACAGTATTGGTCCTTATAGATTTTAGCAATGCATTTAATGCTGTTGACCACGATCTTCTGATTGCCGCTCTTTCTTGTCTTCAGTTTTCACCCTTAGCACTGGAATGGTTTTCTTCTTATCTCCGAGATCGTCACCAGGCTGTTCGCGTCTATGATGGCGAATCAGATTGGTGTGCTCTAGAAGCTGGTGTTCCCCAAGGCGGCATTCTATCTCCGTTACTTTTTTCTATTTTTATAAACTTACTTACGTCTATTTTACAATCCCACTACCATCTCTATGCTGATGACCTGCAATTGTATCTGCATTGCGAAATAAAGAATCTTCCTTCTATAATAAATAATTTAAACAAGGACCTCTCAAGTTTACTTTCCTGGTCTGAATCTTACGGGATTTATGTTAATCCAACTAAGTGTCAATCCATTATAATTGGTAGCTCAAAACAGCTTGCTAAAATAGACTTTAATTCATTGACTCCTCTTCAATACAATAAATGTACCATTCCTTACTCAACTACGGTGAAAAATCTTGGTATCATCTTCGATACTAAATTATACTGGGCAGACCAAGTCAAGGAAGTTAGTAGAAAATTTTATGCTTCTCTTCATTCTCTCATGCGTTTGAAAAACTTTCTTCCTGTTAATACTAAGATTTCCCTAGTGAATACTCTTCTACCACTTCTGGATTATGCAGACGTTGCTTACTTGGACCTCTCAGAAGATCTCTTAAATAAATTTGATCGTCTACTCAATAACTGTATCCGTTTCATCTTCCGTCTTCGGAAGTTTGATCATGTTTCTGAATACCGAGCCAGGTTGAAATGGCTACCTATTCGGCAACGTAGGAATATAAGAATACTTTGTCTTCTTTTCTCCGTACTTAATAATCCCAAATCCTCTAAATATTTAAAAACACTATTTCAATCTCTCGCGGATACGCATAATAGACAGCTAAGGTCTTCTGATTCTTTAGTTCTCAGTATACCAAGTCATCATACTAATTTCCGCGACCAATCCTTCGCCGTTACAGCAGCACGACTGTGGAATTCGCTTCCTATCAATATCCAACTGGCCAACTCTCGAAATTCCTTCAAGTATTCGCTACGTAGGTTTTACTTGGAGCAATTGAATATTGGCTAGGTTTTTTCTCTTTTTTTTTTACTTAACATTATGCACACCTTGCATATACCTTTCCATTGCTCCCTTGGAAGACTGGCAGAGAATGCTTTTTAGCATTAAGTCCTCCATTTGTACTTTTTTTTTGTGCAATAAAGAATATAATAATATAGGGAGTAACTTAGGCTACTTTTATTTTAGAAAAAGAATTAGAGTTCCGCACAAATAAATAAAAACTGGTCATCGTGAATCAATTCGGGCGCTTAAATGCTGAGTAAACCATAAGAGATATAGCGAATTAATGTAGTACATAATCATAGGCATTAAAAAGATCCACAAAAAAGTTCGCGAGAGTATACATCTATCTTCTAAGGAACATCCACAATAAGCATTTTTATAGCCGGGAGCGGGGAGCAAGATTCGCGTGGGCATTCTGTAGACCACGTGAGCGAAGCCACGGGCACAGCTAGTTTCAAATAAATTTGAATTTGGAATTCCTAATCATACGCCAGATATTTGACATCAAAGTGGTCAGTTCAACAAAACACTAATTTCATATTATGTAAGGACCTTAATTGGTTTCTCGGAAACGGCTCCAATTATTTGAATGAAACTTTGTATTTAGATAATGTTTTACATTCCAAGTATACCTAGATAGGTGTTTTTTTTTTGTCTCCGAGATGTTAAATATAAATAGGAATTTAAAATGTGTATATTTATTTTAGTAACGGATTTGATATCTGTTGTTTATAGTATGCGCTGGAACGGCTAAAAGTGATGTGCGAAGAGGCGTTGTGCTTAAGTTTATCTGTGGAAACGGCGGCGGACACACTGATCCTGGCAGATCTGCATTCTGCGGATCAGCTCAAGGCACAAACCATCGATTTTATAAACACGTAAGTTTTATTTATTACTTTAAGCACTCTTAACATAACATACACCTGCCAACTATTTCGTTCACTTGAGCCCTATGCTTTGACCGAGATAGAAAATTCATTTCAGAATTAAGTGATAGTAGTGGTTTTGACTAGTTACAGTTTGAATATAACGTTTGCATTGTTGTTACAGAAGTCACGCAACAGACGTAATGGACACGGCGGGATGGAAGAACATGATCTCATCGCATCCGCATCTCATCGCGGAGGCGTTCCGAGCGCTCGCCACGCAGCAGCAACAGATACCGCCGATCGGTCCGCCGCGCAAACGTGTTAAACAGGCCTAATGTCTGCCGCCGAACGTCTCTCACGCCACTCCCCCTTCTATACCAAAGACACGTCGCACGGGACCGCACACGTTCGAGTTCTACGCCGGCTGAGTTCGCCTGACGCCGGACTGAGTCCCGACCCGTGCACTATCTATGAATTATCGATATTAATATTCAACAAATTTGAAAGAATTTTTTTCAATGTACAATGAAAAAAATAATTTTGTTCATTTATTTGTATTTTATTCTTTGAAACGATTGATTATCGTTTTTGATATTTTAATTTTTATTTTAATTGGATACATCGATAATAAGTTGTCGATATTGACATAATATGTCCATGAAGACATTTCCTCAGTATAGTATGTCATCGCTAGCCTGAAGTTGGTGTGTGTGCGTCTGCATCACTTAAAGAATTTAAGCCGTGGACTGTGAGATTCTGGTCGGTGTATTGTGTGATTAGCTGTTGATCTTCGGATTCAGCCCCTCGTTTACTATAATTGATCTCAGGACGATATTCGATCCTAATGTTTTTAATATTTTGTTCGTCTCGTTGCGGTCGCTTATTGTGCCGCTTTTTAAATAATTACTTCTAATGTGTACGTTGCGAATATAGCTGAACGGTTTTTGCGCGTTAATATAGATAGTTTCGAATGTAGGTTTGAATTTCAATATTTTGTGTACGTCGTTTCGTGAACGTTCTTTTGCAAATATGTTTAATGTAAATTATTACTATGTGTTAAATATGATGCTTGTGTGCAAATATGAACTTATCCATGTCATATTCTAATCAACACCTCGATTGTAACGTTATAGGCTGCTTTTGTAGCGGCATGGAATGGTCAAGTATAGTCATGTACAGTTAACAATAATTTGTCGAATGATTTGGATTGCTTTATAAGAGCTGACTGATGCAAGTGTTTTTGCATTATAATAAAATCTTGGTGTTCGCGTTCCCATAAGAAAATAACAAAACAATTAATTCTCTTTAGACGTAAATTAGTAGGCATTTTGAAAATATTTTGATGTAGCGAGGTAATTATTGAATGCAATAAATTTGTGTGAGAGTTTGTCACACAACTGTGTATAGAATAAACAGTGGTTGGCATATTTGATGTGACCAGTTCGCAGTGCGATGCAGCATTATAATATAATAACCACAAGATTATTTATATACAGATATGTGTGAATGTAAGAAAAAGTAGGACACTCGAGTGATTGTGTAAGTCTATTTAAATTGTTGGTGTTGTATATAGATGAGCTACGATCCCACCATTAAAATATTTCTAAGTACTAACTAGTAAGTGGTAGGTATCACTGGTGACACCATATGATTTTATATTATAATTATCTGTAGGATGTTATTCCAATGACATATTGTGATTTTCTTCTTGCATATTTCCATAGGTTTAAACGCTTTTGTTTTATATTTCATTTAGATCGCCGGATTTATTCAAAGATTGATTTTTATTATATTATTGTTGTTTTATGCCTCGATAGTAAAACTTGGTCGCGATCCGATGCGACTCAATATCCACTATTATTCAATTTGCTCACTACATACAATTCACTTATATGTAATAATATATTATAATTGAAGCTAAATTACATAATGTGTATAAAATTTGTCTATTTATTAGTATTATTTTTTTGTTTATTTTGAATGACAATTTAGGCAACTTTTGTAAGTGCTTATGATTAAAGTGTGTCTACCCATGTAATAAGAGAATTACGCAATAGTAATATTAATTAATTAATTAATGTACTGTGGCCAATAAATATTTAGTACCATTTTATACCCGTTTCCCATATAAATAGCTAATAGCTGTTATGTAATTAAATAGTTATTTAAACAAGCAATTGTCAAATAAACTGTGATTTTCGAAATTGTCAGTCAGTAAGTTGAGCAAATAAATGAAATGATGAAATAATATTTTTATATTTTTTTTACATCCGATATTTGTGACTTTTAGCGAGATACTCGACAACCGTCGACACTAGAGTTTTTGACCCGTTCTTGATCTGTCATCTAAATATTTTGATTTTTATTCGTTAATTCAAGATATATCGCCCTATATCTACTGTGTAAAATTGCTAGCATTTACTATGATATAGTTATCGACGCATAAAAAAGGCGAACGTAGTTCCGCTAAGACAAAAGCAAAGCACAGCAATGGCGGACGCGTAAGTGTGTGAGTATTTAGAGTATTGCCATGAGAATAAAATTTCCTCATTTAAAAAAATAAAATTATACAAAAGTTTTTGATATCTGGGAGACCTAGAAAAAGACTACATTACTTCATTGTCAGTAAACTCTCGCACATCAAAGGATTTTATCACAATGAACATCGCTTGCGCGGCCATATTTCAGTCGGCGTACTGTGGTATGAGTAAAAGAAAGATATTTTTGTGCAGAGGTAAAAAAATATAATAAAAAATCAATTTAATGATCATTTTATTTGTCTGTTAATCCAACATATGGAATAACTTTTTATATACATACTTGTCTTTTACTTTCAAAGGATAGATTTATTCTCTAGTGAAACCCCTGCGATTGTATGTGATGAAAACGAATATTGCAAACGCGCGGTGCAGTGCATCGACTCGGGCGTAAGCCAATCTGCACCCCTTTCCCCTCTTTCCTGACAGAGTAACCTTGAATCGCTACCAGTTTCTCTTAGAAATCGACGAATTAACTCTATACAACTGCAGCAGCAGCTCTGTGTGATTTGAGGATTGATTGTGAGCGCTTCTACCATTAGAAGAAGATTGGCGAAGCATGGTTTGAAACCACATAAACCAGCTAATGGCCCAAAATTGACAGTAGACCACCAAAGAGCGCACCTTAATTTTGCACGTGAGCACTTAAATTGGTCATACATTCAATGGAGCAAAGTTCTCTTTTCTGACGAATGTAAGATCATACTGTATGGTAATGACGGAAGAAAGAAAGTGTATCGAAGAGAGGGAGAGCGTCTTGCACACTGCTGCACTGGAAAAAGAGTCAGTTACGGTAGCGGTTCAATGACGGTTTGGAGAGGCCTAAGCGCCGATGGAAAAACCGAACTTGCTTTTGTATCTGGATCTCGCTTCAGGCATTTAAAATTAATAACTGACCGACGTCGCTATTACGGTTATGGGCTGGCCAGCAAAAAGCCCAGATATTAATTCTATATAACACCAATGGGATGAGTTGAACGAGACGAGTAAGAGCGACGATCCTGCTCCGGAGACGCTTGGCCAGCTTAAAACAGTTAGGTATACGAGAAAAATGGGATAACATCCCACAACACAAGATTGTGTCGCTCATCCGTTCCATGGGGAACCGCATGGAACCAGTCATTAGAGCCCGGGGAGGAAATACGAGATACTGAATAATCATTTTTTGTCTTATGTCTTTGTTTCTAACATTTTACAAATTATTCTCAAAGGGTAAAAACATTCCTTTTGAACAAAACACGCTAACTAAAGAATTTTAATTTGAAACATCAATGTTTGTCAAACGATACCTTATAATATCCGCAATTAACTGGCATTATTTCTTCTTTTTGTTTCAGCGTAAAACAATCACAAGACTCATTCAAAACCAAACTTCAGGGGTGGTTCATTTTTTTTGATGAGAAGTATTAAAACTCTATCATTTCATATTTTTTTGTAGAATTTAGTTACCATACTTAATTATACTTGTCTTATCTTTCGTTATATATATTGTTACATTATCTTTTAAAAGCTTTCTAAATACCATCTCGCGAATATAACATAATTACTACTCTGAGAAAAAAGTACGGGGAAAAGATCAATAATACACAAAATGTTAGTTATTCATCCAAATTTATTTTATCACCTTCAAAATATGCTCCTTCAGAAACGATACACTTACGCTTACTTTTTAAACGTTTTTTCCGGAATTGAGTTTACTTCTCGTCGCGAATTCTTCTTTTTGTCTTCTATGGAATGAAAACGATTGCCACGAAATGGTAATTTGAGTTTAGGAAAAAGAAAGAAGTCGGCTGGAGCCATGTCTGGTGAATAGGGTTGTTGCTCGACGGTATTTGTTGAGATTTTGGTCAAAAATTCGTTCACGAGGATATATGACCTTATGAGGAAGCGCATTATCGTGGTGCAAAATCCAAGAATTTTCTTTCCACAAATCTGGCCTTTTTCGTCGAATTTGCTCTTTTAAACGCCGCATAACGCTCAAATAATATACTTTATTTACTGTTTGAATTCTGGTAAGAATTCCGAGTCACAACACCGCGATAGTCAAAGAAAACAGTCAACATGACTGACTTTTAATCGAGTTTGGCGTATATTTTTCGATTTCGGTTCGATTGGAAGGCGCCACTCCGAAGCTTGTTGACTAGTTTGCATGTAAAACTCTTAAACCCACGACACGACACCAGTAACAATGCGTTTCATGAATTTTGGGCCAGAATTGACTCGTTCTAGAATGTCCTCAGCGACTCCTATGAGATTGAGTTTTTGGAGAAAATTCAGGACTAGCCGAGCGGCAACATGTTTCATACTCAAGTGCCTATGTATTACTGTACTCTATGCTCAAGTGATTATTTAAAATGATACGGATCGACTCGTGAGACACAGAAAGTCCCAGCGGCTATCTCTCTCAAACTTGATTGAAGATTTTCAGTCGCTATTTCCTTCACTTTCGCGATTGTAGGTATACACTCTATCCAACTCTATCAATACCTATCTATGTTCGGATTTAGGAGCTGCTGCGATTTGATTTAATAAATCTTTAACTCTACGTTTTTTATTATTATTTAGCTACATCTTTTGAGTATATTTATTGATATATCTACGTTATTATATCTAAGATAGATTTTCATTAGATTGTTATCAGTACCTAGTAAAAAGTGTTCATAATATTATCAGTACAAACCACGAACCTATTAGTTACTACTTTATTAATAGAATTTTAGAAACCTTAGAAGAAACTTTAGAACCTTAGAAAAGTTAATAAGTTATCTTAGAAATAGTAAAATTACAACAACTCAAGCCACGCTCACCACGGTAACGTTTTAATTTTCAAACAATGTCACAAAATACCTTATTGTGGCTTATGTATAATATATATGCATATGCTATCGCGAATTTTTTTTAGATATACTAAGGGCCAATATTTTTGTAAACCATTGTACTTACGTATCACTAACCATTACGGCAGCACACGTGAATAAATCAGTTCGGGATCGCTTTGTGTTCCGACTTACTTAACAAAAATCAATATTTAAGGTTAGTTGAGAGGTGTAGCTTAGTTTCAGATAGCCTATACTATTCTTCGTGAATCTGGCTATCATATATTTAAAAACAATTCGAATCCGACTGCTACCACTTGTCCAGATTTTACCGTGTTTAAACAAACTCACAAAACAACTCGTCCGCTTTACTAAATTATGAATAGTATAGATATACACGGACTGATCTCGAAACACGACAAACCAAAAGAAAATCATACATGTGTTTATCACTATGTTTATGGTGGTCGCGATCCCTACCACGCCGCTATATTACTGCATATACACCGACTAATCTCTGACAACGACAAACTGAAAGAAAACCATACATGGGTTTATCACTATATGTATGGTGGCCGTGATCCCTACCACTCCGCTATATTACTGTATATACACTGACTAATCTCTGAACATGACAAACCAAAAGAAAATCATAGATGGTATTTTTTTTTCTGACTGACTATAACTGTTAGCCTAAGGGGCCCTAAACAAATAGAGCCACTGATGGCTTTGACAGCTTCACCAGGCTTGGGGGCGACCGCTTAAGGCATTTAACCGCGAAAGCGTGGGCAACATGCTCACAAGATTGCCAAAGTGGCCAGACCTCGGCTTGGGCTGTTACCGCGATTGTGAAAAGTTTGCGAACTGACTAATTCCCTATCCGTAGAAAATTCGAGCTAAACTAACGCCTCCTGGGAGAAAGGAATGAACATGTGTTTGTATTTAGTATTCTGTAAACATGGTCGAAACTAACTATCGTAAAAAAGAACCTATGTATATTACTTATGTGGTATGCACGTATGTATGTACATATTGTGTGTAGCTATGTAATGATGTTTGTGGGTAGCTACGTGATTGGAAGTGCAATGGCACCTGTATCGCGCGAGCGGCTGCATGACTCAAGGGTTTTACACCGAGGGAACGGACCTAGACTTGAGTTGCCGCAAGAGAGGGATGACGTGACGGGTGTTCGGGAGCGAAATTAGCCGCCCGTCCTCGGCGGAGGGAACGGTGGTATCACGGGTGCGGGCGCGAGTACGCTTTCTTTCGAGAGACGGTGGAGTAGTATTTGTTTATTTCCTCGATCTTATCAACGGGATCAGTAAAGATATTCGCGGCCGGAGTTCTTCGCGGGGGATGTTCGGTTTTGGGGTGTAAGTCGCGGCGGCTTTTACCAACAAATTCGCGTGATTCGACGAAGTGTCGAAGTACGATCGCGTAAGGTATCTAATATACAATTCGACCGAGGGAAGTTCCATATCTTTATGGAGGTCTTCCTGTCGAACGTACCAAGGGGCTTTGTTAATTTTACGTAAGAGTCGGGTTTTGGTGGATATGGAATTTGTTAATATTGATCTTTGACGTATGTGCGAATGTGGTGCAGCTATATGTCATGATAGGACGGACACATGTCTTGTATAATGTAAGATTATGTCTCAGGGACATTTTGCTTAGTATAAGGGGATGCAGTCTATGTGTATGGTATTGTAATTCATCCCTTATTTTTTAAAACGCGAAACACTGTTATTTCTTCCTAAAAGCATAAATATGAATTTTCTTATGCCTAAATTTAGAAATAGTCGTGTAGCGACATCTCTCGCCACAACTGACGCATCAACGCATCGACACAACTACGTAGCGACACTTAGCGACATCTATCGAGCCACATAGGACGCATTCCTACTATCCTTCATCGCGCTATAGAAATTCACTCTATCGTTGAGTATATACAGGGTATTAGTAGACCGCTCCCGAAAATGAAGACAGACGATAGTACTAATGACACCTTTGATGATGGGACAGAAAAAAAATTGATCCTGATAAAAAAAAAATCATATTATTTAAACTTTTTATTAGCATTATTTACGCTCCATCGTGTTAGTACAGCTAAATGAAATGATAATTTCATAAAAAATACATTACTTTACTAAAAAAAAAAACCAGCAATGAAACACAAAATCAAAAATAGCTGATGCTCGGATCAACGAACGCCCGGGCGCAGCGTCAATCTTGCGCTGCACGCAACTAACAATCAAATAAATACTTATTTACAACATTTGTCTAAATAACTAACTTATCTACTTTGCCACTGTGCTAGTCTTTACCTAGCTACTTTCTTTCGAATTCACCGGTTGAATAAGCTAAGTACCGGGTTCGATTCCCCGCTTATGAAAAAAATACATGAATGAAATTTTAAAAAGGATAGATTCATGCTTTTTAATTCGTCATGTAATTATGTTTATTACTCTGATGTATTCAGTTATGTACGATCTACTCATATCAGTTCAAAAATAAGTTATAAAAAAAAAATTGGTATGAAACAGCTTACCGATCTAAATCCTCCGTGGCCTTATGAGATGCGGCTCAAATTGTGCCCCATTCATTTCGAGGCAGATTTGAGCTCGGCGTTGCGTCTCCTTATGCAGTCGGGGCATCATCGTGGGGTCTTCGACACAGTCCGCACGTAGTTTGTCGAAAACATTCACGATCCTTTGGCGCATTTGGTTAGCACTATCACACTCACGATTAAAAACCCTTTCTTTCACATACCCCCACAGAAAGAAGTCTAACGGGGTCAGATCGGGTGACCGAGGTGGCCAAGCGTGTGGTCCTAGTCTGCCGATCTCGCGATCATCAAACAGCTCGGATAGGCGCTCACGGACGAACCTTGCCACATGTGGAGGTGCACCATCATGCTGAAACCATGTGCGGCGATATTCAGTCAATGATAGGTCGTCTAAAATGTCCACTATTTGTTCATTTATAATGTTTAAATATCGCTGTCCGTCAAGTCGCTGTGGCAGAAATACTGGCCCTAGTATGCGATCCTTAAATAAACCTGCCCATACATTAACCGACCATCGGGTTTGGTGCCCGGTTTGTAGAACTGCGTGCGGGTTCACCTCGGAATACACGTGTGTATTTCTTCGGTTCCACAACCCGTTTCTGGTAAATGTTGACTCGTCCGTCCAGATGACGTGTTCAATGAAATCAGGGACACGTTGTTGCTGGTATAATAACCAACGGCAGAAAACTCGCCGGCGGTCGTGATCGCCGGGTACCAAAGCTTGCACTTTGTGCACTTTGTATGGCCGCATTCGGTTACGCTTTAACACCTTATGAACTGTCCAGTACGACACACTTGTTCCATTCCGACACCTTAACAATTTAGCAATACTTCGTGTACCTAAGTTCGGATACCGGCTAACGACATCTAAAATGCGCTCCTCGGCCTGAACTGCCACTTGACTTCCACTTCGACTGGAGCAATGGGTCGATTTTCCAACATTCGCTGAAATGCTGCTGTTATCAGACGAGAGTCAGCCGGATGTCGAGCTGTCAGGAATCTCTCTCGGTAAATTCGCAATGCACGCGAAGCATTCCCGCGAGCTTCTCCAAGGTACATTAACATGTTACCGTATTCACGAGCACTATAAACGTACGCGTTAGGCATTATTAAAACAGAACAATAATAAAAACAACACAAACTTAACAAGATACACAAAAAGTAACAATAAAATATTAACAAGAATTTAAATATCAATACGATTGAACGAATATCTGTCGCTCATGCGCGCATGAAAGTCTAAATGAAACTGTCTCAAAAACTAAAAATACTAAATTTAATAATCAATCCCGCCAAAACAAACCGCTCCTTTGGCGGTGAGCCGCGGCCGCCGTTGACGGCACTTTGTACATTTCCACAGATCGATAAAGCGTTAGACATTCCCAACTTTTATTTTATAAGCTTAGCTGTTATTTATAAAAACTATTTAATCTTTTTATCTTTGATTTTATACAAGAAAATAAAAATGAAATGGTACAGAATAATTTAATAGTTGAAAGTTAATTGCAATTACGATAGTCAATTAATCTATCAGAATGAATTTAAAATAGAATTCTTATACTTTATGTTAACACACTTCCGTTTTTAGTCCGGCCAATACTTTAATTTGAAAACAGGTAGGTACTTACAAAAATTACTTGCAAGTTTTATCGTGAACGCCGGCGCCGCCTCTAATTATTTTATGTCGCTTGCAAATTTAGTACCTACACCAGCAGGCCGCGGCCGCGGCCGCGTGCCAGTGCTGTGTTGGCGCGCTGGCACGGGGAGAGCGCGGTGACGCGGTGTCACCGCCGGTGTGTGTGTAAAATGAACGACTAAAATGAGCGAAAGTACGAAAAACCTAAAGTGTAGTGCTGTAATAATTCATAATGCATTGTTTTGTACAGAGTTAGATAGAAAAAATGAGGAAAATTTTACGGTGTGTATTTCTGAATCTTACAAAACAAAACACAGTAGTGACAATAATTAATTTAGTATGTGCAGATTCTACGTCACAAGGTTCCTTTAGAATTGACATTCCAACTTCGTCATTGCATACTTTGGAGGAGAATCGAACCCGGCACTTAGCTATCTCAACGCCTGGCCCAAATCAGTACTGAACTGATCTGATACATAACTGAATACATCAGAATACTACTAAACATAGACGATGGATTAAAAATCTTGACTCTACCCTTGCTAAAATTTAATTGAAGTATTTTTTTAATTAGTGGGATATCGAACCCGGTACTTTGATCGGATTGAAAGCGGCTAGGTAGAGACTAGCATAGTGGCAAAGTAGGTATTTAGACAAATGTTGTAAATAAGTACTTGTGCGATCGCCAGCTGCCGGCGATTTTCGATAGATGTGACGTACCTACCTGTTTTCAAATTAAAGTATTGGCCGGACTAAAAACAGAAAGTCTGTTAACATAAAGTACAAGAATTCTATTTTAAATTCATTCTGATAGATTAATTAATTGTCGATCATAATTGCAAATAGTTTCTTCAACTATTACATTATTCTGTACCATTTCATTTTTAATTTCTTGTACAAAATTGTAAATTTTTTAATTGTGTACGTGATAATCCAATTAGGTTAATTTAATATTCTAATATCATTTTTGTAGTAGCGAGCTTCTTGTTACGTCAGGGTACAATTGATTGTATATATGTATAAAAAAAAAATTGAATTATAACTTCTAAATTCCATATGAAGACTAGTCAGTAGGGATAACTAAACTTATGGAATAATAGTCGTGAATGTAGGTATAACGGTTTATCGATCTGCGGAAAAGATCAAAGTGCCGCTTTCGACGCTAACGAGGGGCTACTGCAAGGAGGCGGCCCGCGGCGCTTTATTTCTTTTGGCGGGGTTGATTATTAAGTTTAGTATTTTTAGTTCTTGAGACAGTTACACTTCGACTTTCATTTCATGTGCGCGTGCGTGGGCGACAGATATTCGTTCAATCGTATTGTTACCTAAGTTCTTGTCATTATTTTATTGTTACGTTTTTTGTTTCTTTTTAAGATTGTGTTGATTTTATGAGAGTTTTGTTTTAATAATGCCTAACGCATACGTTTATAGTGTTCGTGAATACGGTAGCATGTTAATGAATAATGTGCCTTGGAGAAGCTCGCGGGAATGCTTCGCGTGCATTACGAATTTACCGAGAGAGATTCCCGACAGCTGGACATCCGACTGACTCTCGCCTGATAACAGCAGCTATTCAGCGAGTGTTGAAAAATCGGCCCACTGCCCCAGTAGCGACAGGAGGTGGAAGTCAAGTGGCTATTCAGTTCGAGGAGAGCATTTTTGATGTCGTTCACTGAAATCCGAACTTAGTTAAACGAGGTATTGCTAAATTGTTAAGGCTTCGAGATGTAACAAGTGTGTTATACTGGACAGTTTCCAAGGTGTTAAAGCGTAAACGAATGTGCCCATAAAAAGTGCACAAAGTGCAAGCTTGGTATCCGGTGAGAACGATCACTGGCGAGTTTTTTACCATTGGATAAGACCCGCAACAACGTGTGCCTGGTTTCATTGAACACGTGATCTGGACGGACGAGTAGACATTTACGGGAAACGGGCTGTGGAACCGAAGAAATACACACGTTTATTCCGAGGTGAACCCGCACGCTGTTCTACAAACCAGGCACCAAACCCGATGGTCGGTTAACGTATGGGCAGGTTTATTTAAGGATCGCATACTAGAACCAATGATTCTGCCATAGCAACTTGACGGACAGCGATATTTAAACCTCATAAATGAACAGTCGGAGGACATTTTAGACGATTTATCATTAGCTGAATATCGCCGAAAATGGTTTCAGCATGATGGTGCACCCCCACATCCTCAGATTCATCCGTGAGCGCCTCACTGAGCTATTTGATGATCGCTGGATCGGCAGACTAGGACCATACTCTTGGCCACCTCTGTCACCCGATCTGACCCCGTTAGTCTTCTTTCTGTAGGGGTATGTGAGAGAATGTGCTTTTAATCGTAAGTGTGTTAGTGCCAACGAAATGCACCAAAGGACCATGGATGTTTTCGACAAACTACGTGCGGACTGGGTCGAGGACTCCACGATGATGCCTGCATGAGGATACGCAACGCCGAGCCCAAATCTGCTTCGAAATGAATGGGGCACAATTTGAGCCGCATCTCATAAGGCCACGGAGGATTTAGATCGGTAAGCTGTTTCATACCAATTTTTTTTTTATAACTTATTTTTGAACTGATCTGAGTAGATCGTACATAACTGAATACATCAGAGTAATAAACATAATTATATGACGGATTAAAAAGCATGAATCTATCCTTTTTTAAATTTTATTTAAGTATTTTTTTCATTCGCGGGGAACCGAACCCGTTACTTTTTTAATTCTACCGGAGAATTCGAATGAAAGTGGCCAGGTAGACACTAGCACAGTGGCAAAGTAGATAAGTTAGGTATTTAGACAATATTGTAAATAAGTATTTGTGCGATCGCCAGCTGCGGGCCGCGCGAGAATGGCACCGCGCCGCGCTCACGCTGGACTGGCGCCGCGACGCGCCGCGCCTGCACGTTATTTGACCCGAGCAATCAGCTGTATTTAATTTGGTGTTCATTGCTGTTTTTTTTTTTAGTAAAGTATTGTATTTTTTTGTAAAATTCTCGTTTCATTAAGTTGTACTAACATGATGGAGCGTAAATAATGCTAATAAAAAGATTAAATAATATGATTTTTTTTTAATCAGGATCAATTTTTTTTCCATCCCATCATCAAAGGTGTCATTAGTACTATCGTCTGTCTTCATTTTCGGGAGCGGTCTACTAATACCCTGTATACAAGAACCCGACTACAACAGTCGGGGCAGCTGCCCGCTGGACATAGCACCCGTCTGGCCGGAGGATCCTCCATTTTCTATGGCGGATGAGGAACTTTACTCTCTGTTCCTCACTTCCGCTAAAGTCGTTTCTTCATACAACCTTTCATCCCCTATTTCACCTCTTAAAGTTTTATTTTCACGACATAAGGTAAGCCAATGTTTTTCTTCACGGTCCAATATCTCTCTATACCAAAATTCATCAAATTTGGTTTGATGCGTTCTTCGTACAAAACTTCATCGCCTATTTCATCATATTTCATGGCGTGAAATGCAACAGACAGGACAGACAGAGCAACTTTCGCATTTATAATATTAGTATGGATTATCCATTTCATTATGCTGTCATTCTCTATGGTGTCATTTACCAATTAAAATACGATTCATAACAGTAAATTACCCAGCAGCAGAATAACGACAACAGTTTATAATAAACAATTTTTGAAATGAATTCTCTCTCTATATACCTTTCTCTTTTTCTCTTTAACTGATACTTTAGCATGGTAAAAATAACAAAAGATCGATTGTTGTGGTGTCCTTTTTGTTTTCTATAATAGGGATTTTTATATTGTTAACACAAATCTGAAAAGTGAATTAAAAAAAGGTTGATTTTTGAGAGATCGATCTTTTTCGGAATGAATTGTCATCCCTAGCATCTTCTTCTTCTTCTGTTTTCAATCTTGGCAACCCAGTCAACTTTAGAGACTAATACTGCCATTTTCAAGTTATGCGAATTCGATACTTTAGGCGGATGGAGGGAATAGGCGGGTAAATGAAGAAGTGGCAATAAATAGATACAATTAAAAATAATATTAGAAACCTACAATGACAATTTATGATGATTAAGAAATTTTACTAATGATTTAATATATATATTATTATTGAGAGATAAGATAGATGACAGGTCGCAAGGAAGAATAGCCTTATAATTACACAAAATATCATACAGTGGTAAAGAGTTATAAAAAGAACAGTTGAAGAGAATATGCATAATGTTACCCTCTTCCAGACCACACTCACAGATAGATGTATCTCTAATCCTTAATTTGTTCAGGTGGACCGGCGAACAACAGTGGCCAAACCTTAGCCTCGAAATAATAGTTGTAATTTTCTTACTAAATCTCCATTTGGAGAACCACGGTTTTAGAGCAATTGAAGATTGAAATCTTTTATAAAATTTACCTTTGCTTGAATGACCCCAGTGCATATTCCACCTTTCAACCAAGTCTTGACGAGGTAGAAAAGAAAGTAAATCCTGGCTATATAAATAATTATCAGGAGCACCTTGAAAAGCTGCCAATTTAGCCAAACCATCAGCATTTTCATTACCATGGATACCTGAATGACCAGGAATCCATATCAAGGAAACTTTTAAACCTAGTTGCACACAGTATTTCAGTTTGTTTTTAATTACAAGAGAAATCGGTGACCAATTATTTTTTTTAAAGGATTATGTAAAAGAGATTGTAAACAACTTAAAGAATCCGTAAAGATCACAGCCCTAGTAATTTTTTCCGTTATGATATAGCTGATACATTCCAAAATAGCTAAGCATTCCCCAGAAAAGTTAGATATTAGAGAAGAGTATTTAAAAAGCTTAAAATATCCAGACGAAATTTGATAAAAAGCAGCACCTACTCCTTGTTTATTATTTTGAATGGTCGAAACATTTCCAAAAAAATCTGAAAAATTTCCTTTAAGTGGTTCAACAGATTTAGATACATCAGTAAAATAATCTTCCGCATTAGGAGCGTTCTTTTTAATAAAATTCAAAAGTTTGGAATCAGTATTTGACATATTTTTTCCTATACCTATGGATAATCTTACATCAGGTTGGAAAATAAGCACACTGTAATCAAAAAAGAAGAGAGGATTACATGGAAAATTTGTGATTGTACATTCCTGTTTATGTAAATTCCTGAGACTATGAATTAAATGCGGCAGAGGCCTTCGATGCCAGTAGATATTATTTTTAACAATAAGGCTATCAAGATACGTTATTTTTTTATGAAGAGGATGGTCAAAAAGTTGAAAGGATTTGTATAGATACCGATCTGATAAAAACTATCTTCTTATGTGCAGGGGTGGATCAGCGCATTCTATTTGCAGAGCATCAATGGGAGTGCTTTTCATGGCCCCAATGACAATACGCAGGCTCTTAGATTGAATAAGGTTAAGTTTATGAATTACAGATTTATTAACAGGACAAAGAGTGAAAGAACCATAGTCTAAAAGACTTCTTATCAATGCATTATATATTAACTTTAAAGAAAAAGGATGTGCGCCCCACCAAACTCCAGAAAGTGCTCTCATCATATTAATGTTTCTTTCACACTTAGCAACTATGTAATTAACATGCGGAATGCCTGTACATTTGCTATCAAATATTCTACCAAGGAAAATAATTTCGTTACTTAACGGTAAGCTCGCCTGATTTAAAGAAACACTTATATGAGGATTAGTTTTTCTTCGAGAAAAAACGACTACTTTGCTTTTAGAAACAGAAAAGGAAAGACGATGATCAGACATCCAATGCGATAATCTATCCAATGACTGTTCTACAATTTTAGCAGCCAAACCTATCGAACTGTTCGAGGAATAAATTAGTAAATCATCAGCATACTGAAGAACAGAACACTGAGGGAAAACTACAGAATCTAGATCATTTATATAAACATAATACAATATAGGACTAAGAACAGACCCCTGCGGTACACCTTTCCAAAGTACTCGGCTGTGATTGTTCATTCCCAGAGTCCTCAAGATAATAGTTCTACCACTAAAAAGATTAAAAATGAAATCTATAAACTTTGAAGGAATATTAAGTTTCTGCAGCTTGTTTTTTAGTACTATCAAGTCAACATTATCATAAGCAGCTTCAATATCAAGAAATGCAGCCACCAATGATTCATTCCTGGTTAAGGCAATTTGAATATCTGTCGAAAAAATTGAATGACTATCAGAAACACTACGTCCCTTCCTAAACCCAAACTGAGAAGAACTTAAAAGATTGTGCTGCTCTAAAAACCATTCTAACCTGTTTTTGATTAGATGTTCTGTCAATTTAGAGAGAACCGATGACAAAGCCACAGGCCTGAAAGAATACGCATCAAATGGATCTTTATTAGGTTTTAAAATAGGAATTACTATTTGTTGTTTCCACGAGTTTGGAATGCGACCAGTTTCAACAATAATATTTATTAAATTCAAAATAAATGATAAAGTTAAAGGTTTTGCATTAACCACAAAAGAATACGGAATACCGTCAATCCCAGGTGACGTATCAGAAACACGGTTCAAGACTAATTTCAATTCCTGTAATGAAAAAGGAGCATCTAAGGACTCCAAGGTGTTACTATAATCAGAAATGTAATTATAAGGCATTTCATCTAAATTAGGAACATAACTTGGGGCCAGTTTATTTAAAAAGGGTTCAACCCACTCAAGCGAGAAGGAAGAAAAATTATGATTAGTTTTTGTGGAAGATCTATAACGACGTATATTTCGCCATACTATAGAGGGAGAAGTTTCAGGCGACAGTGACAAACAAAAACGTTGCCAACCATCTCGCTTCTTCTTTTTTAAAATCCTTTTAGTTGCCGCTAAAGTATTTTTGTATTGAAGAAAAGAATTTAAATCAAGCACCAAGTCACAACTTTTTTCAGAAATATTTCGTCTATGAATAGCCTGAGTATTTGGCGTGTTCAATAATAACGCTAGTCAGTAGGGCTTTAGCACATGTACTTTATAATATTATAATACAAGTTTTTAGTACAAAACGTGTCGTGAAACAAACCGTCTGATTTTCATAAGTCTATCTGATATATCATCACTTAAGTACTTTTTAATATTAACGATTAGAAACAGCCAGTACAAAAATAGTGGCGAATGAGGTGCCACATCACCCCCCTAAGGAGAGCATTGCGTTAATCATCAAAAATTTTGAATTTAACTCGTCTGCCTGATCGTGTGGTATATGGCTGAGGTTGACATGTAGGAACAGCGACAGGCAGTGGGACAGTAGTCGATTGCAGGTGAGACGTAGGTACAGGCACAGTCGGTGTGATAGTTGTAGGTTGCCGGTAAGACGTTGGCGACAACTGAGGTATCCTCGGTGTCGTAGAAACAGGACTTGAATCTGATTCCTCAATGAAAGCCGGTTTCACGCGGTCTACGCTTACAACCACATGTTTCCCTTTGTAGTCAATAGTTAGGGTCTTTCCATCACTTGCCCTCTGAATAACCTGGTATGGACCAGAATAGGGAGGCTGCAAAGGACGCCGGACTGCGTCATCCCGCAAGAACACACGAGAACACGTATTTAAATCTTTGAAAATAAAAGAACCGGTCTTCGTATGACGTGATGCTGGTACTGGTCGAATTTTCGACATATGTTGACGTAGTTTCACAACAAAATCAAACACTTCTCCAGAAGTACCCACTCCAGGAAAATCAGCTAGCAACTCACCAGGAAGCCGAAGAGTTTCTCCATAAAGCATTTCTGCACAAGTAGCTTTAATATCTTCTTTAAAAGCTGAACGCATTCCCAAAAGTACAAATGGAAGGGCTTTTGTCCAGGAGCTCCCATGGCACATTAATGATGCTTTAAGTTGACGATGGATGCGTTCAATCATTCCGTTCGCTGCTGGGTGGTAAGCTGTAGTTCTATTTCTTTTAGTGGCGAAACTGCACATAAGTCTTCGAAAAAGGTCGGATTCAAATTGTGTACCGCGGTCGGTTGTAATAATAGAGGGAACACCAAATCGTGGTATCCATTCTCTCGTGAAAGTATCCGCTACTTCCTCGGCGGTAGTAGTGCGCATCGGCCAAACTTCTGGCCATCTGGTGACTCTATCAATGGCTGTGAGACAATAGCGGTAGTCGTCACAGACAGGCAAGGGTCCTATTATATCAATATGGACGTGAAGAAAACGACCAGATGGTGTGTCAAAAGTTCCAAGTGGAGCATAATTGTGTCTTGAAACTTTACTCTTCTGGCAAGCCTCACACGTACGAGGCAACTGACGGCAATCTTTATTTATTGAAGGCCAAACGTAACGTTCCGCAACTATACGTAAAGTAGCATTCGGACCAGGATGGCTAAGACTGTGTAACTTATTAAAAATAACACGACGTAACTTAGGAGGGACATATGGACGTGGTTTGTCAGTAGTAGTATCACATATTAAGGAAATACTAGTGCCAGGAACTGCAATCGTGATTAGCTTCAAACTAGACGAACCAGATCTTATAAGTTCTGCTAGCTGTTCGTCAGCTTCCTGCAACTTGGCAAGGGTTTCGTACTCTTGCTCAAGAGTGATGGCACTGATTCGAGACATAGCGTCGGCTACGACATTGTCTTCTCCTCTAATATCTTGTATATCAGTAGTAAACTGGCTTATAAAAGACAATTGGTTCAGTTGGGATGGAGGTAATTTATCTCTCCGTTGTACAAAAGCATACAACAGTGGTTTATGATCAGTAAAAATCGTACAATGCTGAATCTCCAAAATATGTCGAAAGTGCTGTACACTTTCGTACACCGCTAAAAGTTCCCTGTAATAGGCCGGCCATTGAGACTGTTTTGGGGTAAGCTTCTTACTGAAGAAAGCAAGCGGGACCCATTCTCCCTTACTTCGCTGCTGCAAGCAAGAACCAATGTGAACGCTAGAGGCATCGGTAAAAAGGCCTAGTTCAGCACCGTATATTGGATGTTGAAGAAGCGTGGCATCACTAAGGCTCCTTTTGCAGGCTTCAAACTGTTCCCGCAGCTTAAGTGTCCAGGGGTATGGTTTAGCACCCTTGCTGTGCGTGGAAACAAGAACTTCAATCAATGGCGCTTGAAACTGTGCAGCTTTGGGTATGAAACGGCGATAAAAATTTATCATTCCCAAAAACTTTCTCATCCCTTGCACGGTTTCAGGTGGAGGGAAATCTAGGAGATTTTGGACACGATCCTTAGGAGGACTTGTACCTTCAGCATTGATCAGGTAACCTAGAAATTTTACTTCGCTAACACCAATAATACACTTAGACAGATTGAGAACAACACCATATTCTTGAAAACGCTTAAAAAGGGTGCGTAAATGTCTTGCATGACTGGCTTCGTCTGGAGAAAAGACGAGTACATCATCTATGTATGGAAAACAAAAATCGAGACCCCGTGTGACCTCATCGATAAAGCGCTGGAAAGTTTGACCAGCATTACGAAGACCAAAGGTCATGAAGGGAAATTCGAAGAGGCCAAACGGAGTAATAATGGCGGTCTTCAAAATATCCTCATCAAAAACGGGAATCTGATGGTATGCTTTTACCAGGTCACACGTACTAAACACGGTAGCACCAGCGAGACTATTAGCAAAGTCATGAATGTGACGAACAGGGTATCGGTCAGGTACTGTTCTGGCGTTCAAAGCGCGATAATCGCCGCATGGACGCCAGGTGTTATGTTTTTTGGTGGTCATATGTAACGGAGATGACCAAGCACTTTTAGATGGTCGGGCTGTTCCGCAACGCACCATGGCTTCAAACTCCTGCTTGGCTGCATGGAGTTTCTGAGGAGCCAACCGACGGGGCCGGCATGAAACCGGGGGTCCGTCAGTGGTTTTTATAAAATGCACCGTGTTGTGCTTTACAATCCTGGGCACACCAGGAGGTCGAGTTATCTCTGGAAACTCTGCTAAAATAGTAGCAAAACTTGAACTACCAGAAAACACAGCTTTGACACTATCTTGTTTGGATTGTGCAATTGAAGCACAGACCGACAACTTGGTAAGGCCGTCAATTAGACACTTGTGTCGGCAATCTGGTAATAAGTTATAAAAACTAAGAAAATCAGAGCCTATTATAGCTGTACTAACATCTGCGATGACAAAATTCCAATCAAAAATCCTTCTTAAACCTAGATCTAAACGAAGTTGAATGCAACCATAAGTTTTAATTGAACTACCATTGGCAGCGCCAAGATGGTAGTCATCTGGTTGCACATGATTTCTTAAATATTTTTTAGGAAAACAACATAAGTCTGAGCCGGTGTCAATTAAATACTGCCGCTTGGAAACCCGATCAGTAACAAATAAACGGCGGCCGGGAGATAAACAATCAGTTGCCGCCTCTACTAATTGTTGATCCGGTTTTCCGGAGGAATCCAATTGCATGGTTTGGTACACTTAGTTGCTTTAGTGTTGAATTTTTGGTGATACCAACAAATCTTATTCTGCACAGAGTTAGCCCTACGCCACCGCTGTCTTTCTATAGATCGGCTACGAGAACGACTACGCAAGCGAGTTGAGAGACTAGCAACTTGTTGAGTAAGCTCATCAAGTCTTCGTTCCATTGTTTCATTGAAAGAAGAGCTGGACGATGTCGGAGCTGAACAAACCATTACATTATAATTATATGTTTCTAAAATTTTATCTGCTATATCGGTCATCTTGTCAATTGGCAGCTCAGCATGAGATGCCAAAATAGCCTGAAAATGTTGTGGGAGACGGCGCAACCATAACTGACGAAGAAAGTTTTCATCTAAAGGTGATGATCCTGTCAGAGAACGGAGATGTCTCCAAAACTGTGAAGGTTTTCGGTCACCAATCTCTTCACCATCTAATAATTTACGCATACGTGTCTCCTCAGATACCGATAATCGTTTAATCAACTCATGCTTAAGCTTACTGTACCGTTGTCCAGTAGGTGGAGGATTAATCACAACATCTTCAATTTCTTGAGCATATTTTTCATCAAGATGAGCGACTATATAGTTAAATTTAGTGGAATCAGTGGTTATACCTGCTATATCGAATTGAGCCTCCGCTACAGCAAACCAATACTCAGGTCGATGAGACCAAAATCCAGGTATTTTCTTTAAAAATTTGAGATTCATTATCCCTGGAAAGGCGCGCTTGTAAAATAGCATTCTCCTCTTTCAGCTTATCAATTTCCACTTTAAACTTCTCATCAGCCATATCCCGTGATTAAACCAAAATGACCAAAAATATAAAAAGTTTCTCGTGGGGGAGAATGTGACACCTCAACCGCTTTACAGAAAAAAAAAATATAAAAGAAAGAGAAAAAAAAAATTAATATTAGACACAAAAATTAAGCTATTATGTCTTATTCTATTTGTAACAATGTTAAATACAAAATACAGTATTTAATTTAAAATTGAACGACCTATTAAAATATTAATTTAAAAATGACAATTCCAAAATTGTCGTATACAAATGGAAACGCACTCCCTTAAAATTATAGTTATTGATGACATGTAAACCATTATACAGTCATGACAAAATATTTTTTTTTTTTTGATTAAACTGACGTTCAATATTATTTATAAAAACATATTAATTGGTAGTACACAGAATTATTAAGGAGATTAAAAATAAGGTTAAAGATTGTTGATATGCACTCTCAGAATATTGGAAACACGCACCAATGCACTTACACTGCACTATGATTTACCAAAGCGATGCCACATGGAGGCCTGTCCTCCGCAAATTTGGCCGCTGTTGTCATGGCCAGCCCTTGACAATTAGTTGCGACTGTGACAGTTCGACAATATATATTATTTTGAATATAATTGTTGTTATTGTGTTCGAGCATCGGTCACAAACGTCGGGGTCACCAGTTTGGCGTGTTCAATAATAACGCTAGTCAGTAGGGCTTTAGCACATGTACTTTATAATATTATAATACAAGTTTTTAGTACAAAACGTGTCGTGAAACAAACCGTCTGATTTTCATAAGTCTATCTGATATGTCATCACATAAGTACTTTTTAATATTAACGATTAGAAACAGCCAGTATAAAAATAGTGGCGAATGAGGCGCCACAAGTACATTCCTTGTCCCACCAAGGTGGAGACTGAATATTTCTACTAGCAACATTTTTACAAGGAAAGCATTGATCAGCCGCTAACTTCAAACTAGTAATAAGGTTATCATATGATTGTTCTATGTTAGCTATACAAACTTCAGGTTGTGATGTAATTTTATTATCCAGAACTGAACTAAATAACTCCCAGTTACAGTTTGTTAGATTATACTTCAGTAACGGTGGTAGAGGAGTTAGGCGGGAAACTGATGTAGGCTTCGAAATGATGATTGGAAAGTGATCACTACCATATGATAACTCATGACACCTCCACATTAAACAGGAAGAGAGGGACGAAGAACAAAGAGAAATGTCTAAAAAACTCAAAGATTGACCCGGAATACCACGACGAGTCACTGAGCCATCATTTAAGACATATAGGTTCAAATCATCTATTATACCAGCAAGTTCAATTCCTAACCTATCATCGTTAGGAGCGCCCCACAGGGAATGATGAGCGAGTCACCTAAAATAATAACTGGAGAAGGGATAGAATCAATAATACACTTAAGTACAGGAATTACTGAAGTATCTTTATGGGGAATATAAAGAGAGAGAAATGAAATATTATCTATTATAGCTGCAACTGCATTTAATTTCCCCTTATTAAATAAAGGCAGTGATAAAGATTTGAAAAAAACATTTTTTTTAATAAGAAGGGCTGAGCCCCCAAAACCATCCTCTCTGTCATCTCTCAGAATAAAATAGCCTGGTACTTTAAATATGGTACCTGGTTTCAACCAAGTCTCGCATAAAGCTAAAATAGGTGGTTTAAATCTATTAATCAAGTAATATAAATCAGTCCGTTTTGATATTACACTTCTACAGTTCCACTGAAGAATGTAATCCATGTTTGAAGGAATTAAAAAGTGTGACTGATATATTTTGAATCAAGTTGATTGCAACGTGGTCAGGTAAACAAGAATTAGAAATAATATTCATCAAGGAAATAATCAAGGCATTTATATCTACATTTTCTTCATTGGTATCTTTATTGTTGTTCAAGGCACAACCATTATTTGAAGGAGGAATTTCATAATTTTTAATCAAGTCCTTATGTGCTTTAATATCATAGCCCTTAGCTAAAGGAGCATGTGTTTTTGGTTTCAATAAAAATGTTTTTTTATATGAAAAAGTGTTTCTTTCTGAATCATCTGCCTGTGTGTGTATTAATGGTTTATCCCTATTAGGATTGGAGGTTAAAACCTCAACAAATGATTTTTTTGCTGGTGAGAATTTTTGTCAGCCTCTTGGTAAGAGACTGAATGATTAGACATATAATGTTTTATGTCTTTTTGACGCACAAACTCTGAACAAGTTTTATCTATGGCTTTGTGAAGTCCAGAACAATTAATACATCTGTAGTCCCCATCTACATCACATGATGAACCATCATGATTCTCACCACATTTAAAGCAACGAGGTTTGCTTCTACACTGAATCCGTGTGTGCCCAAAACGGCAGCAATTAAAACATTGTATTACTGGGTAAATATATTGTTCCACTGGCAGATATAAATAAAAACAAAATACCCGAGAAGGAAGAGCTTGACCATCAAAAGTTATGACTACTGTTTGTGTAGGGATCCAAGTAGAGCCCTGTGGGCTACTGGCCTTCCTACTAAGCCTACGGGAACGTATGATTGACCCAAATCCATCAGGAATTCTTAAATTATTAATAATGTCATTATGCGACCATTCAATTGGAATCTCACGAATTATTCCTAATTTACATACATTATAAGTTGGAATTGATGTTTTATAATTATTACTACCTAATATGGAATTGCTTAAAAATTTATTGGCAGCTGTTGACGACTTAAATGATACTGACAGACGATTTCTACCAATTTTTTTTATTCCGTCTTCTAAAACATCTGTCATTTGATTTTTTTGTAAAAAGTAGCCAAATTTTAGTGGATGCAGAGTTGTACCTGCTTTTGGATCCTCCGTTACTAATTCCACTGTAACAATATATGGACCGGGGTCTGAGTCTTTATAAAATTGTCTGTTAACATTATTTGAAAATTTCTCATCTGAAGTATTACTGTCAGTATTATGAGAACTTAGAGCACTCCCTACCTCGGAAGACTTGGTGGAAACAGGAAGATTTGTTAAAGAAGTGTTTGTAATTAATGGCTTCTTATTAAACCGAACAGATTTATCTTTTATTGGTTTAAAAGTCTGAGTCAATTTACGTCTATACTTTTTCATATCCTCAACAGATACTGAGTGCAACATTTTAGGATCGGAAGAAATATATCTATCTGCATCTAATAGTGTTAACAAAGGGTGTTTGTCAGGAGGAGGGTCAGGCTCAGGATCCAGATCCATGATTAAAATAAAATAAAAAACTTACCACTGAATGTTCTCGAAGCTACACAAAATTACAGATATAAAAGTTGAAAAGAAAGACAAACTATAAGAATAAACAATAACAATGAAAATATAACGCCACAATTAATTAAAATCAAAAAATGTCGACCGCCAAATTTGAAGATTGCCCGCCCTTTTTATCCCTAGCATCGGTGCGGCACTCGACTCGCTTGCGTGGTAATATCCAACCTAGGGTGACCCCTTTTTAATATGAGTTATTATATAAATCTAAGGTGAACTCATATTGGACACACAAAATTCTCTGAAACCGTACATTTTTAACTTTATGTAAACTTTCAATCATCATTATATTACAAACCAGTTTCAAAGTTTCAGCCAATTTAACTGAACAGTAATTTTATAGCATTTTTATCGAACAAATGTTCGACTTGATTTTTAAAATTGTTATAACTTTTTTTATTTATGAACTGATTGTTATTGTAAGAACTCTCTAGACTTATCTACCAAATTTAAAATTGAAAAAAAAAAGTGTGGTAATCTAGTAACAGTCAGACAGTCAAATATAAAATGTGCGACAAGGAATATCATAAAAAAAGAGAAGTGTTGTGAATAATTATTAAACTATAAATCGTTAAACTTTCTCAAATGTAAATTTTAAGTGAAGCTTACTACAATATATTAGTGAAAACTGCATTCAAATCGGTTAAGCCGTTTCTGAGATTAGCGCGCACAAACGTTGGCAAACAGACAAACAGATAAACAGACAAAAATTCTAACAATCATTGTTTTGCGTTGATAAAGGCCTCCAATAATAGTTGTTCTCATATATCTTCTATGTACAGACGTCGCTCAGTTACGTTTTTATTATATTACGTATTGTTATAGCACAAATGTGCCAACGATATATAAAACTTTGTGCTTGTTTCTACAACTTTGATAAGTAATTTGAAGTCTTACCATTCTTTTGTATACGTTCAATTATAATGTACAAACGTGACATGACGTCATGACGTATCATACTGTACTATAAAATTTATGGTTAGATAAATTTCTTCAATCAAACATAGATTGTTCAAACAAATTGTTATTTATCTCTGGTTCAAACGTTAAATCATGTGTGTATATCGCACGCCTAATGAGTTTAAAGGTGCCACTGCATAATAGAAAAAGAATCGCAAGTTTTAAAAGAAAATTTAAAATTAATTTAATGTTTAAATTTTAAGAAAATGGAATCAGTTACGAGTAAGTACCAATACGAGTAATTTTCACTGATATCTACCTGATACTCGGATATAAAGTATCGATACTAAAAGTACTTGGTATTGAAAGAAAAGTATTGAGTATATACTCGAATCTAATTCTATTCATCCCTAACTTTACAAAACATAGAGATTGAAATTTGGCGGAAAAATAATATTATCTATTGTGAAAATAAATAAAATACAATTCTTTCTGTGATTTATTTATTGTAATGTCTAGCAATATACGACTTCAGTTTTACGGAAGCAATTCAGGTAACTATATTTATAGGATTTGCAGAAATAACCGCAAAGGTTTTAATGACAAAAAACATATAAAAAGTAAAACAAAACATATCATGAACAAATATCAAGTATTAGTGTTTGATATATTGTGCCATTTTATTTATTATCCACCGAAAATTAATATATTTTTCCAGGTTTAATAGTAACTTCCATTACCTACCTACCTACCCACCTATCTTGTTAATCACTTATTTTATTCAAATAATTATATGAATTTTAATAATTTTGAAGCTGGTAATGGTTACAAATGTTTGAATTTTCACTGTCTTTCATATTATCAAAGTTATTTCTGCAGTTACCAGCATGGGCTTGTGGCGTTCATACTTTTCAATCATGAACTTTTTTATGAGTTTGACAAAATATTTTTAAGATAAAACATGTAATGTCAATAAAAAAGTAGAACTCTTGTCAGAGACACAATACATTTTATTATTTGGATCTCGGCAGGGAGGTTATCGCGTGCAGTCAAGGTGAGCACTGATGTGCATCATAAGGGGGCCCCTAAAACATACACCTGGGGTGCAAATCCCGGGGATGCTTGTGTTCACTCTGTCTGCCAAACGATGGATCCATCACCCGTACGGTGAATCCATGGAATGCTAAGATGTTTGTCTCTATTTTAAAACAGATTTACAATTTTGATATGGGGCTAATCACCCTTAGGTTTAAACATGTTAACATGTTTTTGATATATGAGACACACTATGTGTACATGAGATACACTAGATATTTACAGAGCCCTTTAAAAATATACTTTATGCTATTGATTTAGCAAGTTCCATAATAAATTACTTACAATTTAGATAAAATTCATGAGAGTGCTGACTCACAACCTAATAGAAACAAAAGGACAAGAAAACCTCCAAAGAGATATGATGACTTCTTAAAACTATCTCCATCAAAGAGGCAAATTCAGAAACTTAGTTCTTCAGATGATGAATCCAGTAATGATCAAAATGATGAATCAACCCCTGAAAAACCTACAGGTTAGTAATAAATACCTTGCCATTATAAAACATTTATATTTAAAATTAAAATACTTTGATAGATTTTGGAAAAAAGTTATTGGCCAGTAAATTTCTATACTAATTGTATATGTCTGTGATCTTTCATACAATATTTATATTAATTTAGCAGAGTTACAGTAAGTAATTCACCATTTCTGTACTGAGTTGCAAGAATGATCGCAGTATCAATATGCTGAAAAATATTACCTCTATAGGCAGTCATAACTATGTCTAATAAAAATCTATGCTCCTTACTAGCCTAGTGGTCATAAGAGCGACTGCTATGATCGAGGTCCTGGGTTTGATTCCCAGGTTGAGCAAAGTGTTATTGGGTTTTCTATGAAATTCTCAGTAGCAGCTTGGAGTTTGGCTTTGTGTCTGATTAATGGCAATAGGCTCACCCCCTATTACACGGGACCTAAAAAACACAGGGCGAACTGTGGATGTATGTTAGTACTCCTCAGCCTAACCCTTTGGGGCTACAGGTGTGATGGTATGCTTATGCTTAATTTTAATGGGGACATTACTGATGGTGCCATCTAGACAGATTTCTGTTAATATTTATGTTTTTATGGATCTTAAATACCTCGACCAGGCAACATTACTAACCCTAAAAAGCTTTGGAACCATTGGCTTTTTGTGTAACAATTAAAGTAGTAAATATGTTTTTTTTTTCATTTCAGCTTTGTTTGGTAATGATGACGTCGAAGGCCAAGATATTTTCAAGTTCAAGTTGCACCACACCAAATATGATCTCCAGAAAAAGGCACAAACAGTAATCAGCAGTTCACCAAAACTGACAGATTCTCCACTGATGACTCGAAAGAAATTATCACTTATTAATTCAGCAAATATTGGATGTGAGGTGACACCTAAACATGTTAAAGATGTTATTAAAAAACGTAAGTGATAGATTATCGTAAAATGTACTTGTGATTCTAAAATATACATAGACACTATAACTATGTCAATTTTTTTCAGGTATTGTACAAGAAGTAGCAAGTGATGATGGAGTGAGTGATTTTTCTGACAGTAGCAGTGATTTTGTACCAGAAAATAGTGACAATGAGGTAGGTATCGTGAAACAAACCGTCTGATTTTCATAAGTCTATCTGATATGTCATCACATAAGTACTTTTTAATATTAACGATTAGAAACAGCCAGTATAAAAATAGTGGCGAATGAGGCGCCACAAGTACATTCCTTGTCCCACCAAGGTGGAGACTGAATATTTCTACTAGCAACATTTTTACAAGGAAAGCATTGATCAGCCGCTAACTTCAAACTAGTAATAAGGTTATCATATGATTGTTCTATGTTAGCTATACAAACTTCAGGTTGTGATGTAATTTTATTATCCAGAACTGAACTAAATAACTCCCAGTTACAGTTTGTTAGATTATACTTCAGTAACGGTGGTAGAGGAGTTAGGCGGGAAACTGATGTAGGCTTCGAAATGATGATTGGAAAGTGATCACTACCATATGATAACTCATGACACCTCCACATTAAACAGGAAGAGAGGGACGAAGAACAAAGAGAAATGTCTAAAAAACTCAAAGATTGACCCGGAATACCACGACGAGTCACTGAGCCATCATTTAAGACATATAGGTTCAAATCATCTATTATACCAGCAAGTTCAATTCCTAACCTATCATCGTTAGGAGCGCCCCACAGGGAATGATGAGCGAGTCACCTAAAATAATAACTGGAGAAGGGATAGAATCAATAATACACTTAAGTACAGGAATTACTGAAGTATCTTTATGGGGAATATAAAGAGAGAGAAATGAAATATTATCTATTATAGCTGCAACTGCATTTAATTTCCCCTTATTAAATAAAGGCAGTGATAAAGATTTGAAAAAAACATTTTTTTTAATAAGAAGGGCTGAGCCCCCAAAACCATCCTCTCTGTCATCTCTCAGAATAAAATAGCCTGGTACTTTAAATATGGTACCTGGTTTCAACCAAGTCTCGCATAAAGCTAAAATAGGTGGTTTAAATCTATTAATCAAGTAATATAAATCAGTCCGTTTTGATATTACACTTCTACAGTTCCACTGAAGAATGTAATCCATGTTTGAAGGAATTAAAAAGTGTGACTGATATATTTTGAATCAAGTTGATTGCAACGTGGTCAGGTAAACAAGAATTAGAAATAATATTCATCAAGGAAATAATCAAGGCATTTATATCTACATTTTCTTCATTGGTATCTTTATTGTTGTTCAAGGCACAACCATTATTTGAAGGAGGAATTTCATAATTTTTAATCAAGTCCTTATGTGCTTTAATATCATAGCCCTTAGCTAAAGGAGCATGTGTTTTTGGTTTCAATAAAAATGTTTTTTTATATGAAAAAGTGTTTCTTTCTGAATCATCTGCCTGTGTGTGTATTAATGGTTTATCCCTATTAGGATTGGAGGTTAAAACCTCAACAAATGATTTTTTTGCTGGTGAGAATTTTTGTCAGCCTCTTGGTAAGAGACTGAATGATTAGACATATAATGTTTTATGTCTTTTTGACGCACAAACTCTGAACAAGTTTTATCTATGGCTTTGTGAAGTCCAGAACAATTAATACATCTGTAGTCCCCATCTACATCACATGATGAACCATCATGATTCTCACCACATTTAAAGCAACGAGGTTTGCTTCTACACTGAATCCGTGTGTGCCCAAAACGGCAGCAATTAAAACATTGTATTACTGGGTAAATATATTGTTCCACTGGCAGATATAAATAAAAACAAAATACCCGAGAAGGAAGAGCTTGACCATCAAAAGTTATGACTACTGTTTGTGTAGGGATCCAAGTAGAGCCCTGTGGGCTACTGGCCTTCCTACTAAGCCTACGGGAACGTATGATTGACCCAAATCCATCAGGAATTCTTAAATTATTAATAATGTCATTATGCGACCATTCAATTGGAATCTCACGAATTATTCCTAATTTACATACATTATAAGTTGGAATTGATGTTTTATAATTATTACTACCTAATATGGAATTGCTTAAAAATTTATTGGCAGCTGTTGACGACTTAAATGATACTGACAGACGATTTCTACCAATTTTTTTTATTCCGTCTTCTAAAACATCTGTCATTTGATTTTTTTGTAAAAAGTAGCCAAATTTTAGTGGATGCAGAGTTGTACCTGCTTTTGGATCCTCCGTTACTAATTCCACTGTAACAATATATGGACCGGGGTCTGAGTCTTTATAAAATTGTCTGTTAACATTATTTGAAAATTTCTCATCTGAAGTATTACTGTCAGTATTATGAGAACTTAGAGCACTCCCTACCTCGGAAGACTTGGTGGAAACAGGAAGATTTGTTAAAGAAGTGTTTGTAATTAATGGCTTCTTATTAAACCGAACAGATTTATCTTTTATTGGTTTAAAAGTCTGAGTCAATTTACGTCTATACTTTTTCATATCCTCAACAGATACTGAGTGCAACATTTTAGGATCGGAAGAAATATATCTATCTGCATCTAATAGTGTTAACAAAGGGTGTTTGTCAGGAGGAGGGTCAGGCTCAGGATCCAGATCCATGATTAAAATAAAATAAAAAACTTACCACTGAATGTTCTCGAAGCTACACAAAATTACAGATATAAAAGTTGAAAAGAAAGACAAACTATAAGAATAAACAATAACAATGAAAATATAACGCCACAATTAATTAAAATCAAAAAATGTCGACCGCCAAATTTGAAGATTGCCCGCCCTTTTTATCCCTAGCATCGGTGCGGCACTCGACTCGCTTGCGTGGTAATATCCAACCTAGGGTGACCCCTTTTTAATATGAGTTATTATATAAATCTAAGGTGAACTCATATTGGACACACAAAATTCTCTGAAACCGTACATTTTTAACTTTATGTAAACTTTCAATCATCATTATATTACAAACCAGTTTCAAAGTTTCAGCCAATTTAACTGAACAGTAATTTTATAGCATTTTTATCGAACAAATGTTCGACTTGATTTTTAAAATTGTTATAACTTTTTTTATTTATGAACTGATTGTTATTGTAAGAACTCTCTAGACTTATCTACCAAATTTAAAATTGAAAAAAAAAAGTGTGGTAATCTAGTAACAGTCAGACAGTCAAATATAAAATGTGCGACAAGGAATATCATAAAAAAAGAGAAGTGTTGTGAATAATTATTAAACTATAAATCGTTAAACTTTCTCAAATGTAAATTTTAAGTGAAGCTTACTACAATATATTAGTGAAAACTGCATTCAAATCGGTTAAGCCGTTTCTGAGATTAGCGCGCACAAACGTTGGCAAACAGACAAACAGATAAACAGACAAAAATTCTAACAATCATTGTTTTGCGTTGATAAAGGCCTCCAATAATAGTTGTTCTCATATATCTTCTATGTACAGACGTCGCTCAGTTACGTTTTTATTATATTACGTATTGTTATAGCACAAATGTGCCAACGATATATAAAACTTTGTGCTTGTTTCTACAACTTTGATAAGTAATTTGAAGTCTTACCATTCTTTTGTATACGTTCAATTATAATGTACAAACGTGACATGACGTCATGACGTATCATACTGTACTATAAAATTTATGGTTAGATAAATTTCTTCAATCAAACATAGATTGTTCAAACAAATTGTTATTTATCTCTGGTTCAAACGTTAAATCATGTGTGTATATCGCACGCCTAATGAGTTTAAAGGTGCCACTGCATAATAGAAAAAGAATCGCAAGTTTTAAAAGAAAATTTAAAATTAATTTAATGTTTAAATTTTAAGAAAATGGAATCAGTTACGAGTAAGTACCAATACGAGTAATTTTCACTGATATCTACCTGATACTCGGATATAAAGTATCGATACTAAAAGTACTTGGTATTGAAAGAAAAGTATTGAGTATATACTCGAATCTAATTCTATTCATCCCTAACTTTACAAAACATAGAGATTGAAATTTGGCGGAAAAATAATATTATCTATTGTGAAAATAAATAAAATACAATTCTTTCTGTGATTTATTTATTGTAATGTCTAGCAATATACGACTTCAGTTTTACGGAAGCAATTCAGGTAACTATATTTATAGGATTTGCAGAAATAACCGCAAAGGTTTTAATGACAAAAAACATATAAAAAGTAAAACAAAACATATCATGAACAAATATCAAGTATTAGTGTTTGATATATTGTGCCATTTTATTTATTATCCACCGAAAATTAATATATTTTTCCAGGTTTAATAGTAACTTCCATTACCTACCTACCTACCCACCTATCTTGTTAATCACTTATTTTATTCAAATAATTATATGAATTTTAATAATTTTGAAGCTGGTAATGGTTACAAATGTTTGAATTTTCACTGTCTTTCATATTATCAAAGTTATTTCTGCAGTTACCAGCATGGGCTTGTGGCGTTCATACTTTTCAAGCATGAACTTTTTTATGAGTTTGACAAAATATTTTTAAGATAAAACATATAATGTCAATAAAAAAGTAGAACTCTTGTCAGAGACACAATACATTTTATTATTTGGATCTCGGCAGGGAGGTTATCGCGTGCAGTCAAGGTGAGCACTGATGTGCATCATAAGGGGGCCCCTAAAACATACACCTGGGGTGCAAATCCCGGGGATGCTTGTGTTCACTCTGTCTGCCAAACGATGGATCCATCACCCGTACGGTGAATCCATGGAATGCTAAGATGTTTGTCTCTATTTTAAAACAGATTTACAATTTTGATATGGGGATAATCACCCTTAGGTTTAAACATGTTAACATGTTTTTGATATATGAGACACACTATGTGTACATGAGATACACTAGATATTTACAGAGCCCTTTAAAAATATACTTTATGCTATCGATTTAGCAAGTTCCATAATAAATTACTTACAATTCAGATAAAATTCATGAGAGTGCTGACTCACAACCTAATAGAAACAAAAGGACAAGAAAACCTCCAAAGAGATATGATGACTTCTTAAAACTATCTCCATCAAAGAGGCAAATTCAGAAACTTAGTTCTTCAGATGATGAATCCAGTAATGATCAAAATGATGAATCAACCCCTGAAAAACCTACAGGTTAGTAATAAATACCTTGCCATTATAAAACATTTATATTTAAAATTAAAATACTTTGATAGATTTTGGAAAAAAGTTATTGGCCAGTAAATTTCTATACTAATTGTATATGTCTGTGATCTTTCATACAATATTTATATTAATTTAGCAGAGTTACAGTAAGTAATTCACCATTTCTGTACTGAGTTGCAAGAATGATCGCAGTATCAATATGCTGAAAAATATTACCTCTAAAGGCAGTCATAACTATGTCTAATAAAAATCTATGCTCCTTACTAGCCTAGTGGTCATAAGAGCGACTGCTATGATCGAGGTCCTGGGTTTGATTCCCAGGTTGAGCAAAGTGTTATTGGGTTTTCTATGAAATTCTCAGTAGCAGCTTGGAGTTTGGCTTTGTGTCTGATTAATGGCAATAGGCTCACCCCCTATTACACGGGACCTAAAAAACACAGGGCGAACTGTGGATGTATGTTAGTACTCCTCAGCCTAACCCTTTGGGGCTACAGGTGTGATGGTATGCTTATGCTTAATTTTAATGGGGACATTACTGATGGTGCCATCTAGACAGATTTCTGTTAATATATATATATATATATATATATATATTTTTTTTTTTTTTTACACTGGTAGCCTTAGGGGCCCTAAAGCCGCTGCGGCTTTTACAGCTTCACCGGACTTGGGGGCGAGCGCAGAGGGCACTCAGCCGCGAAAGTTTTGTGGACGACTCGCACGAGGGTGCCAAGGTGGCCGGACCTCGGCTCGGGCGGTCGCCGCGTTCGCAATTAGGTCGCGATCTAATCGAATCCCTACACCTACGATTCGAGCTAACTAATTTATACACATAGGCACGTTCCCTTCCTCCTGGGAGGAAGGAAGGAACCGTGCGTATGTGTATTCAGTAATCGGAATGTTTCTACACTAACTAGCGCTAACTAACTAGCGTAAAAAAAGAAAAAAAAAGATCCCTCACAGAACCTATGTACCTGTGTGGTGTGCACGTGTGTATGTTCATACGTGTGTAGTGTTGTATGTAGGTAGCTAAGTGATGCACGTACAGTGTCACTTGTATCGCGCGGGCGGTTGCCTGACCCAAGGGTTTCACTCCGAGGAACGGACCTAGGCTTGGGTTACCGCTAGAGAGGGTGGACGTGACGGGTGTGCGGGAGCGAAGTTGACCGCCCGCCCTCTGCGGAGAGAGCGGTGGTTACGCGGGCGTGGGCGCTGGCACGCTCTGTTTGGAGAGACGGATGTGTAATATTTATTCGCATTTTCGATGTGGTCGTCGGGATCAATAAAATTGTTGCGCGGCCGGCGTTTGCACCGGATGTCCGTGGGTGCCGGAACATAAGTGGCGGCTGTTTTTATCAACGGATTCGCGTGGTTCGACGCGGTGTCGAAATACGAACGGGAGAGCTGTTTAACGTTTAATATTTATGTTTTTATGGATCTTAAATACCTCGACCAGGCAACATTACTAACCCTAAAAAGCTTTGGAACCATTGGCTTTTTGTGTAACAATTAAAGTAGTAAATATGTTTTTTTTTCATTTCAGCTTTGTTTGGTAATGATGACGTCGAAGGCCAAGATATTTTCAAGTTCAAGTTGCACCACACCAAATATGATCTCCAGAAAAAGGCACAAACAGTAATCAGCAGTTCACCAAAACTGACAGATTCTCCACTGATGACTCGAAAGAAATTATCACTTATTAATTCAGCAAATATTGGATGTGAGGTGACACCTAAACATGTTAAAGATGTTATTAAAAAACGTAAGTGATAGATTATCGTAAAATGTACTTGTGATTCTAAAATATACATAGACACTATAACTATGTCAATTTTTTTCAGGTATTGTACAAGAAGTAGCAAGTGATGATGGAGTGAGTGATTTTTCTGACAGTAGCAGTGATTTTGTACCAGAAAATAGTGACAATGAGGTAGGTACAAATTTTAGAATTATCACACTTTTCTTTATGCATGTATTGTAAAAGTCCAATCAAAACTATTAATTTAACTGTGCTTAGACATAAAGCTACTTCTGGTTCATTTAATTCACTAAAATCTAGATTAACTATGACAACAGAGGGTGTTGTCTATATAGATGGTTGGATGGCTGGCTGCCCCCTGTAGAAAAATTCGCTAGCTATGCATTGGCTAGCTTTTGTTTGTGATTTGTCTGCATAGACTTCAAAATTAGGTCCTGAGAGAAATTAAAAATATGTAATTTAGCAGGATAAAAAGTGTCCTATGTGTTACGATTACCTGTTAATCCAAGTTATAAACTATCTGACTGCCAAATTTCATACAAATCTGTTTAGTCGTTTTTGTGTGATTGAATAAAAAACATACAAACTTTAACATTTATTATTTTAGTAGGATTACTGGCAATAAGTACTCAGAAAGCCTTAATATTTTATTTTTTATTAATGTTTTGATAACTGTCATTTGTATTACAGTCTGAATCTTCATCATCATCTATGTCTACAGAAGAAGAAACCAAATCATCAAAGAAATCATCTGTTGATGGTCCAGTTGCTAGTAAGCTTAATAGTAGAACAAAACCAAAGGATTCTGAGTATTATGTAGCTCCTGATAATTATTTTATGATGAATTCTGGTAAAAAGGTATGTTATAATTATTTCAATAAAGAGTTGTTAGTTCACAATCTCACCTGGTGTTAAGTTACGATTTTGCCTAATATGGTAACACATGAAGCCTGAAGGAACTGGCTCTCAAGTGCAGCTACTTGGTGATAGATTTTCAACTTGAAAGTAGTAGCTAGCCGGTATTTCATCACCAAAAGCTCAGGCTCATAGTTGGAATCCAAACTCACGTACATTAATACGGTGTTCACCACCACTGAGCCATCGTTGTTTCAAAGTTTATATTGAACAACTAGCTGTGTCTGCGGCTGCGCTCGCGTGGCTTACAGAATGCCGTCGATCGGGCCCACGCGCGAATCATGCTACTCCCGCTCCTGGTTCCTTTAAAGACAAAAATGCTTTTGTTGTTGTGGCTGATCCTTTGGAAACACACATATGCTGTTGCTGACTTTTTTGTAGGTCTTTTTAAAATTACAATTATGTAGTACATTAATTTGAAATATCTCTTATGGTTTACTCAGCGTAAGCTAAATAAGTGCCGGAATTAATTCACCATATCCATTTTTTTTATTTGCGCGCAACCCTAATTCTCTTTCTAAAACAAAAGTAAGTTAGCCTAAATTACTCCTTATATCATCGGATCATCAGCCAGTAAAAGTTCCGCCCAAATCGGTCCAACCGCTTCGGAGGTTACCCTCAACAAACGGAAAGACAGACAAAAAATGTAAATATTATTATTTTGTTCTATGTACTGTAATATATACTTTCATATACATTTAGTAAAAACTGTAATTTTGACATTACAAACAAACTTCAATTTTATAAATTGTTATTATTGAGAAAATTAACACTGAATAATAATTATATATTTAAATAATTACAGATAGCAACATCGGATCACACTTTGACGAGATTAAAAAGTCTAAGTATAGAGTCTAGTGAATCAGAAGATTTTCACCTATCAACTGAACATAGACGCAAAATTGCCGAGCTTAATAATAGTCATCATCATCTTTTTGACCGTTGGCTTTATGTTCTAAGTCAAAATTTCAATATAATTCTATATGGTATAGGTTCCAAACGATCAATACTGCAACATTTCCAAACTGAAAAGTTAAGAAAGATACCGTGTATTCTCGTGAACGGATTCTTTCCAAGTCTATCAATAAAGAATATTTTGGACACCATAGTAATTGGTCTTCTGCAAAATACTCAAGTGCCATCAAATGTGAGCGAAGTCATTACCTTAATAAGCACACAACTGATTGAGAATGATTTAGAGTTGTTTCTTATTATTCATAATATCGATGGCGTTATGCTCCGCAATGCTAAAGTGCAGGCAACGTTAGCTAGTTTATCGCAGATCAAGAATATTCATATGATTGCTACAATCGATCATATTAACGCCCCTTTACGTAAGTAAAACCTTATTAATTTTTAATTTATAAGCAAAGTAGCCATTGATAACTGTGGTTTTTTAAAACAGTATTCAAATAGTCTAACTTTTGTACCTATGGAAACAAAAAATAACTTATCTCAATAATTTCCTATTGAATAACCTTAATCAGTAACCATAGATTCAATACATTATGTAGCTCGGGCAAAGAGAAAGAGGCATACCTACACCTAAAATGTGCTTTTCCGAGATCACATAAAATAACAATCGTTTCAATATCTGAACTTTCTTTGTTTATCTATATTATTCAATATGTTATAAATGAATTGAGGGTGCAAAATTATACATATGACATTACTAGCTGTGCCCTGCGGTTTCACTTGTGTTAAACCAACACACCCATGTAGCCTATCGATGTTCTTACTCCCTTACTTGCCTACAAAATGGCAGATTGCTTGACGTTCATGGTTACTGGTCCGATCCTTAGATTCGTAGCGTGAACTTTTATAGCTTATAACTATCCTCAATAAGAATCTTGAAGGTCTGTCGCCAAGCACCAATTGGTATGTTTCGGCAGCTGCACTTGAGAGCTAGTCTTCCACTAGGCTTGGCGTGCTATTAACTTGCATTAAGAGAAAAAAAGGCAATTAAATCTTATAACAGTTTTTCAAAACTGAATTTTACTTTCATAGATTAGCATGTTGAAACAAAGTCTTCAGTTTTATGATATTAGTATAGATCTATAATTATTATAATTTTTATGTAGAAATCTTCTTCTTCCTAACTTGGCAACTAGTCCTCTTTAATGGAGACCATTACTGCCATTATCAAGTGAATATAGAGTGTCCTGTGTTATTACTATTTCAGTATCCTAACAAGATGGGGGGCCTTTGTTAGAACTTTCTAGTGAGTATTTATGGGGTCCCAGAAAGCATGCTTTCAGTTTATATTTATAATCCACTTCACTTATGTACAAAAACCTAATTATATCACGCAAAACGCCGCCACTATGACATATTATAGGGTCAATAACCTAAGTAAATGAATTAAAAATAAAAACCACAACATGTCACTTCAAGATCCCGCCAAAAACTCCAGAAATGTATTTGTTTCCATGTTGATATGTGATACTGATAAAAAAACCACGTGCGAGTCAGACTTGCGCACCGCGGGTTCCATAATTATACAGCTACATTCACAAAAATAGGTAAGATTGGTGTACACAGAGTTTTTAGACAGGGTAGGCAGACAATTTTAAAAGTTATTAATTTGCCAAAAATAGTTCATTTTGGTTTTGGATCGTCTTCTTGTCGATTAATTAACGATGTAGGTAATTCAATTACCGTAAGCCACCTCAAATATCCACAGGCCGTACATTGACAGATTTTATAGACATATCAATTTACAGATATTTGAAATGGCTTTTCGGCACTGATTTAAAAAGTGGTAATTTATGTAATATAAAAGTCAATGCTTGATTGTTGATTGATGTTGATGTTTTGTATTTGCGAAATTAAATAATAGCAATCAAAAGAAGGCCGTAAATGTGTATGCGGACCTACATAATATAATAAATACATTTTGGGATTTTTATTTTATTTTATACTAGCGCTATGCCCGCGGCTCCGCACGCGTTTATAGTTATGCAGGAGTTATTTTCATCCCGTAATTTTATTTTTACCTATATTGTTGTCAATTCGTATGCTGCCGTATCAATTGAGGAATGGCGTGTATTTCCCTTCTACAATTTCCATCAAAATCGGTTGAACATTATTATTCCATTCTACGACTTCTAATGTATTTCTTATAACCTCCCACATTATATGTATGCTTCCCCGTCTACAAAATTCGATCAGAATCAGTTGAGAATTCATGAAAATGAACTTTTTTTACGATTTATAGAAATAATATTGACAATTCTTGAAGCCCATCAACTAAGTAATTACTTATACTTCTTGAGTACAAAATTTCATCAAAATCAATTAAGATAAAAAAAAATGGAAAATTAATATCGTCATCAGTATCTTTCATATAGTATGCCTATCAGGAAATTTTGGGAAAATATTAAATGTTCAGAGAGACCTACAGATTTATTGAAATAGTTTTTATCAAAATCAGTTAAGAATAAACGAAAATATTCTTACTGAATTTTTTTACTATTTCTAAAATTATTATTGAAATTTTTTATAGTCTAATCAATTGACCAATGATCACCTATGCTTCCCTTGTAGAAAGTTTCATGAAAGTTAGTCAAGCTATTTTTGAGTTAAATCTGAACATACAGACAAAAAAAATTGTTATGCTATATTCAACATCAGTTTCCTTCACATATCAGTGGGTATATCGAGAAAATTGGGAAAAAATATTACATATATTAATTAATATAGATAACTTAGCTTTAAATATTATTGTTTAGTAAAAATGTTTTTTGCAAGGACCCCACAGGTTCGAGGCCGTCGCCTAGCGCCACCACTGTTACTGCATATACACCTACTGTTGCCGTAACCCGACAAACCAAAAAAATCATATATGGGTTTATCACTATGTATATTGTGGTCATGATCCCCACCACCCCGCTATATTACTGAATTTGTACCGGCTGATTTCGGAACACGACAAACTAAAAGAAAATCATATATGGGTTTATTAGTGTGTATGGTATTGTCATTATATGCCAATATGAATCCAACGCATTAACTGTCCCAATAAAATAATTAAATTCATCCCTTATTGTACAGACCTGCGGCAAGGTTTTTATGAAAAACGTAAAACCACTTTTATTTCTTTCTTACCAAAAGCATAAAAATATGAATTTTATATACCTAATCTGAGACATGATGGGTTCTTCATACAAGCAATCACTCCAGTTTTATAATAGTTTCACCACATGTGGAATAACACAATGAAATAATTCACTTGTAGCAAAACTGTATAATCCAGATAATTTACAATAGGTATATCGCTTACAATATAAATATAAACTCCCGCGAGCCGCGGTCTACAGAACACACACGTCGCTTTTCAATAAAACAGTAATTATGCCGTACTATGTAGTTAAAGAGTTTAAAAACACTTCAGCCAATCTTAAAAAGAATACTGGACTATCATTTCATAGGTAAGTATTAGAAATACAATACATACATTTCATAAATAACAATGTCAATATATCAACAACCAGTTGCCGTGGCAACTGACATTACCGCACATGCGCGTTGATTTTCCCATTTCCTTATTCCTTTGTACATGTACAAACTTTCATCCCCTATTTTCTATTCTTAAAGTTTTATTTTCGCTACAAAAAGTATCCTATGTCCTTTCCCAAGGTCCAATCTATCTCTATACCAAAATGTATCATAATTGGTTCAGCGATTTAGGCGTGAAAACGTAACAGAGTTACTTTCACGTTTAAATATAATAGTATGTATATTAAATCTTTGTCTTTACCTTTAGTTTGTATTAATTACAAATTCGATGTAAAAATGCGTCATTTTTCTATTTTATCTTTCTAGACACACGGTAGTGTGTCAGCCAAGTTAAAACGGGTGTGATAACGGCCAGTGCATATTTTTTAGACGAACCATTTCGAGCTTCTTTTGGCTCCATCCATAAGTTAAAAGCAATTAGACCTTACAAATTTTGAATGTTTAATACGCCACCCTTGAATACAGAATCCCAAATTTCACAAATAAAACTATTATAGTTTTTGAGTTATTAAGGTTTGGAAAGTAGCATTTTATCACTTACTGACTGACTTCTAGGTGTCAAAATTTGAAATATGGCATCCACCCATATACCAAGCATCCAAAGGAAATATCAAAAAGCTTCAAAAAATACAATTTTACTTGAATAAACATTTTATTGTAAATACTATGTACTAAATGTAATAAAATTAATAATCAATTGTATTAAATTAAAAGTTTTTCTAGGAGGGTTAAGCAAAGGTGTATTAATGTACTCCCCACAGTTCACTGGGTATGTTTTTAGACCCCATGTACCTAATAGGGGGCGATCTTATTGCCATTAATCGGGCACACCAAACTACTGAGAGTTATTAACCAAAAAGAACCAACTTCAATGTTTCTAAGGAGTTTCATTTTGTATCTTTGAACTCAAAAGGCCCAATGTCAATGAAATTAAAATGGGTCCACCCTTGAGGTATCACCTATCCAACAAAACAAGAATCATAAAAATGGGTTCATAAATAAAGAAGTTATGGCTGAATATCCATAAAAAAAACATTAGTTACATTCGAATTGTGTCTCAAAACCCAATAACACTTTGCTCGACCCAGGGATTCGAGAACCCGTTCGAGCATAGCACAGTCGCGCTCACAACCACTAGACTGAGGTAGTTGAATAACTGTTTTAAAATATGGTTCTATCCTCCCAGTTTTGTAACAAATAATGCAGCATAACGAAAAGAACTTTATCTCCATAAAAATCGAACAAAATCTAAATACTGTTGTAATGAAACAATATGATTTTATCTCTCGATGTATTTTGAGATTTTAAATAATATTACATGAAAGTATAATGCTTAAGAATTGTCTACTAAAACCCATATTAAACTGTATTTTAATTTAAATTGTTTGTTAAATCTATGAAATTATTATTATTATATTTATTAAACATGAGTGACTCAGCAAAATTTCTTGCGCCAGCTTAATAACTCAAGCGCAGCTTTTTACGCCGATGCATTGAGTTAAGTCAAATTTGCGCCATGGCACACAAAAATGGTACGCGAAGCAAACGATTTAGAGAAATGAATGAGTCAGCTGATCGGTGTGAGTGGCGAGGCGGGAGTCACAAGGTCACAACGCTATCCCATACCTCTCTCGCGGCGCTGAAGTGCACTATGCGCTAACACATTTGGAATAAGTGTGTTAACATACTCGGCGCAGTAAACTGAATTGGCGCAATTGCGCGGCGTAGCCCAGTGTTACCCATGTCTATTACCTATTTATAGACGGCGTTTTCGTCATGTCACCAATAGAAAGCGTTGTGCCAAAAAATGAGTATCAAATACAGCTATGTGTTGAATTACTCTCCTTATTTAACTTTGTGCATTTTACCAAAATAATAATATCCAAACAAAAACATAAAGGGGTCAAGCTAGGGAGAACCAACGTTTGGGATAGTCGTAGTCGCGTTGAATATGCGTTGTTTATTTCATTTGCAAAACAATTATTTGTTACTTTGTGTCAATTTGCACGATCGAGAAGAGTAGGCATACTCTGTATCGATGAAGATGATATCTTGTTTTACCTTATCTCTGATGACACTAATAATGATATCACCTGTACTCGACAGGTGGAGCTGTTTTATATATATATATTTTTTTTTACAAAAAGATATACTGGACAAATTTAATATACCGCGATCAGTGTACCGATTATTGCAAATAAGTCTTTTTTACGATTAAACTACAAATTTAGTTTTCGGATTTTTTCCTTTACTTGTGCCACAACTGGAAAATACCTTTGAAATTGTTAAAAAATGCGACATAAACAGCCGTATCTTTTGATAGCGTTGATTTAAAAGTTTGGTTTTTCACAGCTTCAAGGGATTGCAGACCAGAGTTTTTGATATTAATTTCAACTTGATACTTGCGTACACCTGAGAAAAAGGGTCTTGGCAGACAGACAGACGGACAACGAAGTGATCCTATAAGGGTTCCTTTTGACGTACGGAACCTTTAAAATGCCATGAATCAACGAATGTATAAATAATACTACTAAGCTTTTATTTCAGATAAGCCTTTGTAAATTTCGTACGTAATTGTACATGTTTTTTTTGTAGTCTGGGATCACTCCAAGCTCAGTAAATTTAACTTCACATGGTGGGATGTGACGACATTTATGCCGTACACTGAAGAAACATCCTATGAAAACTCAATTATGGCTCATCAAAGCGGCGCCTTGCAACTGTCTTCACTTAGAAGTGTTTATCAGTCACTCACTAGTAATGCTAGAGGAATATTCAAAATAATCATTGAATTTCAACTAGAGAAAAAAAAGCAAGCATACTATCAAGGTAACACAGTAATATTTCATATAATTATATGCATGAAGCAATGATTGCTCAGTGATAGCATGTTCGGACACCGCGTCAATCTATGTGGGTTCGAGTCCCACAATGATCATGAGGTTTCCATGAAACCTCAAACTATAGCATGGTGGCAGGTCATTTTCTAATGTCCGCCTCGATATCTTTCTCCCTCATTTTTAAAGTTTGCACATACGAAAATGGTGGTTTTGTTTCCCTAGCTCGTCTAACACAAACGTATACTATGCTCTTTCTCATTCGAGATGTCTTTTTGTTTAATTGTATTTTAAATCTATGCTTTATAGCCGATATAAAGCTATGCAAAATACAAGCTTTTATAAAAAAAAATATCTTGCTTTATATTAATAACTCATACACATCTGCATCTCGTGATCTATATCGGATCCCAGAATGCATGCTTTCAGTTTATATTTATAATCAACTTCACCTAAGCACAAAAACCCAACTATATTACGCAAAACTCTACCAATATTACCTAATATCATTAAATTCTGTAAGTAGTTTGTTACTGAACAATATTTGTGACTTAAGTTTAAATGGGATAGTTTTGTACTTTTATATTATACCATGTGTAGTTCGTTGTACCGTATTAGGTCGAGCATATGATACATAAGTTGTATTTATAGAAATAAAATGGTTTTAAGGCCTTTATAGAAATTAAACAACGTTAATAAACAACGTACTGCAATCTTTTTCATACATAAAAATGTTATCAGTACGTACAGAGAACTTGATTCTAGTAAATATTGAATTCATAGCTTGTGTAACCATAAAACTGCTTTATAAAATATGCTAAATGTTTTGATTTGCAGGTATCCCTTTCAAAGAATTGTACTTAAAATGTCGAGAACAATTCCTCGTGAGCTCGGATTCGGTGCTAAGAGCTCAACTGACTGAGTTTTTAGATCACAAGTTAGTCAAAATGAAACGAACTTATGATGGCAGCGAAAATTTAGTTATACCAATAGATAATAGTTTATTGCAACAATTTTTAGAACAACAAGACCAATGACAATTATGTTTCTTTAACAGAAGATAGCAGTTGAATGTTCAATTAAAAATATGAACTAATAAAATTAAATTTATTAAGATTGTTTCTTGTTTGGAATGAAACAATAAATTACATTTAATTTTTATTTTACAATCCCAGAAATAAAGACTTAATAAGGATTATATAATATAATATACATAACAGGCCAAATTGTAAATTACTTAAACTTAATGACTTACATAATATAATAAAATTATTAACTAAAATTCTCTTCAACATATCTGGCACATACACCATGATGCATCAACTCTTCATTGATATATAAGTGCATAAATCACTCGTTTAAGATTTAATTAAAAATATTGTAGAAAAATACTCTCTAAACTCATGAGGCATTAAAGATTTGACCTATTTAATAATCATTAATCAGATATTTACTCATACTAAGCCCATATATAATTAAATTTTGAAAATACTATTTTTTCAGTTATCATTGGTGAGATTAAAATAATTGTTTACGGAAAAGTCATACTTTATTTGATGATGACATTTAGCAAATAACTGTTTATAAAACAAGATTTTGTTATCTTTAAACTAAATACATGTGGAGCATATAGTAGACAGTGAGCGTTGAAGTAATTTAATTCCTTTCTATAAAATGTTATGATATCGTTATTCCATAAACTCTTCATGTCAAAATTGACTTTCTTCAATGTCCGTGATTAAAGTATGTCTTTATCAGTCTAATTTGGTCATCTAAACAGGCGGTGACTACGTAGTTAAAGTTTAATGAATTCCAAAATACTTATATATAATTTTAATTATCCTTGCACTTACATCTACTTAAAACAAATAATTAATATCTCATCTAATCGAATGAGAGCTATTTTAATTATAAAACCATGCACTTCCATTTCAATGATAGATAAACTTAATCATGTCAGAAGAATAAAAAAATATTATTATATAAACAATTTAATTAGAATATTTATAACTTCGGACAACAAACTACTACAGATTCCACACAATATACATTAACATGAATCAAATTGAAAATACATATTTAAAATTTTATTTTATTTTAAAATTAAATTTATATCAGAACATCATTCATTGACACTAGAATGAAAGCGGTTGAGCCTAGCCTCATTGGGATGATGGACCAATCTCACGAATGATAACTAGAGTGTATGGGGATGACTGCAATGTAATGTGATTGTGATCATGTTTATTGTCCGATGCATCGGAGCGCTGTACACTTACAAACTAGTAAGATAACTCTCCGCGTAAGGCAACTCAATTTTCGTCGTCGTCCTCATGTTTTCGCTTTTTACCCCGAGTGCTTTCTTCAGGCACACCGTCGGCAGCATCTGGAAATATATCTATGTATATACTTTGCCTTGTAAAACAAAAGAACATACTTCAGTTTTTTACACTTGGTTCATACTAAAAATGCTATATCAAATGTGTATTTTAGAGATGTAGCATAACTTAAATTGGAAGTTGATTTTCGATTATCGATTCTTTTTTAGAGCTAAATATAATCGATAATACGATTATTCTTTAAATCAGTTGAAGGGTGTGTAAACTGTGGAACTGGAATAACAAAAACAAAGTAAAATAACAATTCAGATAGCAACTTGGAACACTTTAATACAGTAAGAAAAAGAAACGAAAATTCAGTTGTTCAGAACATTAAGTTAACAAAAAATAAAAGCATTTCAAATAATATTTTAGAACTGACCTTGCGCTTTTGGGTTGTGGTCACCATCAGCGTCATTTTCGCCTTCACCGTCTTCCTCATCTACGTCATCTTCATCTTCAACTTCACTGCCCTCATACAAAGAACTGCCAGAGGTCTCTTCCTCTACACGAAAATTATAAGAATTATTATTAAGTTTTATGGGGTTTGCGCGAAACCTTGAAACAGTTAAATAACCTAGTGTTGTGTTCCTGCAGTGAGTAAAACGGTTTCCAGAGCTCCATAGGTTAAGGTAAGGAGGATAAATAAAGGTTGGCAACGCGCTAGTGATACCTATGGAATTACAAGTGTCCATAGGCTATGGTAGTCGTGATGTAATAATAAATAAATATCAGTAAAGGATTACATTAAATACATTTACTTGTTTCATTTTTTAATACATAATAAATCCGATATGATATAGTATTTTTTTGTAATGCTTTTAAAGTAAGGTCAAATGTCTAATGATTGTTGAAAAAGTGACATTAGCACTCTGATATCCCTCGGACGTTAACGGCAGTCTTTCTTTCCCATTATTACCTGCCCGCCGTACAGGAAGCTAGACGCCTCCCTCGCTCCGATCCGCATCTATTATATTTGTATCATGGTGTTTATTATATTTATTGTGCAAATACCCTGAGGGTCAATAAAGGGTGATTATACCCTTACACATACTATATACACAAAACACTTCTACAGAAATGTTCTAGTGTGGTGCATTGCTAACCGGTACTCTTTGACTGCGAGTGGTATCATCCATAAAATCATGCACCATGGGTATATCCACCTTAAGAATACTAACATACCGGAAGATAAGATTTTGACAATAAATGTATATACATGTTTACCTAGTCGATCTTTATATACTGCACTTAATGAAATATCTTCATCATCATCATCATCTTCCTCTTCATCTATATCAGATCCTGAAATAAAAATTCACTTAATAAACAATTAGATCCAAATATTTTGGAAGTTTTCTTTGCGTATAACAAATAATCTAAAAGGACATCACACCAGGCAACTCATAAATCTTTTTTTTAATTATTTTGCTTTAACATAATTATAAACTTCATATAAGCATCATTGGGAGAGTAAATAATGATGCTTACTCTTCAAAAGGTAACCCATGTGGAAAAGGAGACCATACACTGTGTATAATACCAGCGGTAGAGAAGTTTGTTCTTCTTTAGGTCTGTCTGATACACTATCATCTATCATCAATGGACCCAAATCTAAGTTCAAATCTGTAACGCACATAACAATTTAAAAACCGACTGAAAAAAACTGCGAAAAGCTTTATTTATGGAAAATAAATAAAGATCGTGATAAAGAGAAGAAAACAAAAGCAAAATAATTTCGTGATATTATTAATTGATACTTATCTAACAAAATTTACAATGTAATAAACTTGAAAAAGATAGATAAATCTTATTGAAATTTTATCATGAAATGGAATTTATGAATTCGAAAGTCATACCACCTCTGCAATTTAAGACTTTTTCCACTCCAATACTATCCCCATTATCCTGAATATATATAGCGAAATATCACTCATCACGAGATCTCAGAAATTATACGTTATATCTGACTACTAGCGACCCACCTTAGCTTCGCACGGGTGCAATTTACAAAACGGTGTATGTATTTTATGTTTAAAAAAAGCCTGATTTAGAGTTTATCACTTTAATATTGATAGATCCATAACTTCATAACTGTCTCTAGAGACAGTGGCTAGCCTAGTGGTCCTAAACGCGACTGCTATGCTCGAGGTCGTAGGTTCGATTCCCTGGTCGAGCAAAGTGTTGTTGGGTTTTTCAATGAAATTATCAGTAGAAGCGCTCAGAGTTTGGTTTTGTTACCGACTAATGGCCATAATAGACTCGCTCCCTATTACACGAGATCTAAAACTACCCGGCGAACTGTGGGTTCTCCTCTGCCTAACAGTTCGTGGAAACAGGCGTGATGGTTATGTTATGTAATTTCATATTTACGAATAGTGCGCTTAGCTTCCGACGCGCAATTATCATAGGGGGGTGCCGGCCAACAGACCGCGACGGTTTTGCTGAGGGATTTCTTAGATCGCACGTAATTAAAATTTGAGATATCTTCTACTGTATTCATATAAATGGAAACTGTAAAGTACAACTTGTCCACATTAAATGCCCAAGTTAACTAACAAAACTTATCTGAATAAAGATTAATAGTAAATTGGAGAAAATAGCTTCGCAAATAACGTAATATTTTTAATTATTATGTTGAAGATAAAAATGGTAACTGAGAGTCAACCTTAGGAGATAAGACATAAATGCCATCGCGAATTTTTCTCTAGGCTTTATGAAGAACTACAATTCTTTAGAATATTACTTTGATTTATCTTAAAAAGTTTAGCCAGCGTAAGCCACGTGAGTGCCCGAAAATCATTTTGTGACAAACTTGATTACAAATAATTGAATTTTCTCTTCCTTACAAAATTCTCTAAATTACCGCATTAAAATCCGTTACGTAATTTAATAGATCTAAGATTGATCGAAGGATCTAAGCGTACACAGGGACAGACAGCGGGAAGCAACTTTATATTAGGTCCTTACTTTATGAAATTGGCGTTTTGTTAAACAGGCCACTTTGATATAAATTATCTTCTGGCGTTTGGTTAAAAGTTCAAATTTAGTGATTCATTTGTTTTCGCACCATTTGATTTTTCTTCGACATCGTTCTTTTCACAAAATGGAAATCTAAAATATCGCGTTATTTACGAATATAAGTTCCACCGTGGCATCAGCGCTGCAGAAACAGCTCGAAGGATTAATGATGTGTATGGAGAAGCTACTGTAAAAGAAAGTCCGGTACGTTTTTGCTTTCAACGTTTTTGTTCTGGAAATTTTGACCTACGAAACAAATCGCATGGACAGTCCGGAGACCCTAGTTGATAATCAAGAATTAAAGGTGATCGTGGAAGCGTCAGAGTTAAGCTGCAGGCTTGGGTGTGAGTGATAAAACAATTTTAATTCACTTCAAACAAATTGGAAAAGTTATAAAGCACGAGAAATGGGTGACTCATGAATTGACTGAATCATATCAACAAACACGTATTGAGTGCTGTGTTACATTATTCAATTGTCACAATAACGAGGGAATTTTGAATCGTATTGTTACTTGTCGACGAAAAATAGATCCTTTACGACAATCGGAAATGCTCATCAGTGGTCGAACTCAGGAGAACCAGCCAAACCTTGTCCCAAGCGAAAGTTGACTCGGAAAAAGGTACTAGTGAGTGTTTGGTGGACCAATGCTGGTGTCATACACTACAGCTTCTTAAGATCTGGCCTGATGATAACGGCAGATTTGTATTGTCAACAATTGCAAACCATGATGGAAAAGCTAACCGTTACACAACCAAGACTGGTCAATCTCTCTAAGCCACTGCTGCTTCAGAAAAACGCTAGTCCTCATACTTCACGACAGCCGGTCGCTAAATTAGAGGAACTGCTGTTGGAATGTCTCGACACCCATCATGCTCCGCGCACCTTGCTCCAACAGATTAAAACTTTTTTTGGAATTTGAATAATTTCTTGCAAGGAAAAAAATTCCATTCCGATTAGGTTGTTGAAACTACTTTTAAAGTTTTTATTGATTCTCTCTCCCACAATTTTTTCAGCAATGGAATCAATGAACTACCTATAAAATGAAAGTGCATGGATAATAATAGCACATACTTCGATTGATTAAATTTATAATTTCATAATATTTTAATGGAAAAAGTACCATATAAAAACGTTAAATCCATATGTAAGGAATGATCTAATACTATTATGTATAGATAAATATAGATACTTGTTAGCCATAAGGGCATAAGCTGACATCACTGGGTCCGCCGATAGACTTGAAATTTATCATAGTTACTTCTTTCGCGATGTAGACACTCACTAAGAGAATGGCTTTTACAAAAATACTGTCAAAAATTTTAACACGGGTTAAACTGTGCGGCATAGCCGGTCCTAAATATCTTTAACAAGACCTAGTTTTCCAGTACATATTCATATACGCTAGATAACTATGAACGCGAATGATGTCTAATATGTAAAAAATTGCAGTCAGTTATAGCTTTTTATTCATACTTATAAATAAAATAATTGAGGTTTGCGCCATTGTGCGCGCATCAAGCAAGTAGTACTGGACAGATTCTGATTGAAAAAAAAATTGAGGTTTGCGATTGTGCGCTCATCAAGCAAAAACTACTGGATAGATTTTGATTAAAAAAAACTTTACACCATTAACACTGGGTTCTTATAAAAATATATTTATCACAATATCTTTATAAGTATTACGGGTTCTTCTGACGTCCACATGAGCGAAGCAGCAGGCGCAGCTAGTAAATTATACACTTGTGATGCTAAGTGATAGTGTCGCCACTGTGGAATACTGTAACATGCTTAACTTAGAGGGGCTGGCTCTCAAGTGCAACTGCCAGAACACACCTATAGGTATGTGATTAAAAAATGTCCCACTACCATTTTGACTTCAGGATAAACATAAGTATTGATCATAAATGAAATGATAGCAAGCAGAATAAAAACCCCTACATTGTTGACAAGCAACAAACCATTTTTTTTTAATTTAAACACCATATAGAACTAACCATCCTCATCACTATCATTATTTCCGTTCATCTCATCTTCATCCTCAGCATCACTGTCATCAGCTTCTCTATCATCTTTATCAAATCTGAAATGTACGAAAATATAATTGTGTTTATTATATAATATTGTTATTTTATTAATATATTAGCTTAATAAGTAACATAAAATATATTTACAACCAATTTGGGTAAACAGATGGTGATGTCACTTGAAGAGTGTATCAATAGGGATACTAAAATACAAATTAGCAAATTTTTATGTATTTGAGATGTATTAAAAAACTGTTCTGCAATACTCAAAGGCAAAAATATGTAATCTGTTTTTTTTTTCTTTTTTTCTAAAGATAAATAATCACATTATTGTTAGTAATTGTTACACTATTCTAAATTGTTCTCAAGGGCCACAACAATTAATGATGTTCAATAATTAATTTATTAATACAAAAAATTATATCATGTATGTCCAATATAATTAACATACATACCCATCCAAATATTTTAATGATGGTTGAAGAGCGAACACCTTACTTCTATAATCTTCAATACTAGTAGTGACTTCATTGTTAAATAAGTCCAAATTCTTTAAATTTTCAAATTCCGCCAGTGGCTTCAGCTCTTCTAAAGTCTTAATCTTATTTCCAGATAAGTTTAAATGTGTCAGTTTCTTACAGCCATTAAGAAAGTTTAGACCACTTGATATTCTGTTGTCAGATAGCTCTAATTTTCTGAGCTTTGGTAATGCTGGAAAACCTTTTAGTGTGGTAAGGCCAGCATTATTTAAGCTGAGAATTTCAAGATTGATATATTGATCTGAAAGCCCTACAATAGTAGTACTCCGACAGTTATCTAGGTTCAATTCTTTGACCTGTAAATAAAAAATATTATAAATTTATTGACATCCTCATTCTAGGCAGAAATTATTCTAATTAGGTCACCACTATCGGACTTAACTCTGGATTAACTCGCGCGCTTACCTATAACTGAGATATTGGAAGAATATGTAGTGCCATTTGGCCTTTCATAGGAAATGAACTAGTTTTTATGCATGATAATGCACCCCATACTGCGGCCGTAGTTGTCGAATACCTTTTGGAATGTCGAAATCAATGTTGTGAGGGTGGCCAGTGCGCTCGCCGGCTTAAAACACCCCTTTACAGCATGTATAGAATAAAGCTTGGAAGACAAATCGAGAAAAAAAATCTTGCCCCCTCTAATTTCAGATCTTAAAAATGCATTACAGGAAGAACGGAACATAAGCCCTGCTTAACTTTAGATTATATACTGTCGCGTCTAATTGAAACTTCAAATTCCAGTTACACCGCTTTTTAATTAGGCTAAATATAAACTTTCACTTCGCGGAAATAAATAGATATTGAATAATTTTATTATAGGGCATATGCTTCAAATAAATGATTATATTGATTATACATTGTTTAATCTATGCAAATAATAAAATTATAGTGTCTCTTTGTAATGTCAATAGCTTTTTACTATATTACTATATACTTATTATGAATTATTTTTTTGTCTGTCTGTTTGTTCCGGTTAATCTAAGAAACGGTTACACCTATTTCGACGGGACTTTCCCCGGCAGATGAGCTAATATTATAATCAAAGTATTAGGGTTCCGCGTAAATAAAATAAACTAAAATAACATTGTCCATTACCGCGCGCACCCTACACGCACAAGTTCCCCTTAGCCGACGTCACCGCATATTAAAATTTCACGCAGACGTAGTCGCAGGCACAACTAGTATAAATATATAAAAATGAATCCTAATACTAATAGAAATCTGGTGTAACAATGTTTATTTAGGTTTGGTTTGGGTTGCATCGCTTCATCAGTGTATTCCTAATTTTAAAGTGCTACTTAATTAGGATAACACTAATAAATTGCAAGGATATATTGTTTATCTAAACAAATATATAAAATTCAAGTGTCTGTTTGTAATGTCAAAATAATAGGATTTTACTAAATGCATTAAGGAAGTACATACGTTACTCATAACAAAACACTAATTTTTGTTTGTCTGTTTGTTCCGGGTAATCTCCGAAACGGTTGGACCGATTTTGATGGGGCTTCCACTAGCAGATAACTGATGTTATAATGTATAGTAGAGTAACTTAAGGTTCTGTGCAAATAAAAATCAATTCGTAAAACGATGATTTTAGGAGACCTTAAATGACTTACGCTGAGTATAAAACAAAGTAACAGATATATAATTTTATATCCTGAAAAGACCTACAAAAAAGGCAGGGAGAGCATGTTTACCTTCTAAGGATAACACACAATAAGCATTGTCTATAAAAAAAAGGGAAGTGGAGTAGCGCAGTTCGCGCGTTTTCCCGATTAATGCATTCTGTACTCCACGCGAGCGCAGTCGCGGGCACAGCTAGTATCAGATAAAAACAACAAGTCCAGGAGTAATTCACAGTCGCATATCGCATAGATAATACCTACTTTAGTTTTAGTACAGAAAGACAAAGTACTGTGATGTAAATAATGTAGCTCAATCCCTCATGTCAACTTTAGAACTTATATACCTACCTACAATCACTATTAAATCCACACAAGATATGAGCGGTATAAGCTTTTGGGTTTAAAAGAGATCTCTATAAAAAATATGTACCCTACCATATATACATGTATATCCTTTATAAATCAGCAGAGAAACGAATTACCGCTTATTCATCTACACTACGTGAACACTAAATACGGGGGAAACCATATGTGTGCCTAGTGCGAGTTTTTAACTATCAATATCACGTTTGCGTTAACGTGACATTTGTATGGAGAAACGAACAACGCATTTGGGGATAGTTTACGAAAAATAATATGCGAGTGCAAGATTTGTTGTTTACTAGATAGCGACGAACGAAACACTTGCTACGCAGTTGACGTTTGCATATTTATGGCAATGATATTGCGAGTGTGAGTTACAAGTTGGACACATTTTGACAGTTTGAATAATAAACAGACGTTGACGTGATAGTAGTCATTCACTTGGGATTTTGTAGTGAGAGACCAAAAGTTGTTATACTGATTAATTAAAATGTATGGCAAAGGTCATTCGGAGACTTTATTTTTCTTGGAGGCTTCTTTCTTTTGCCCGTGCTCAAGAGGAACGCATTAAATATTTTAAAAAATACGAGAATATTTTCGTGCGATATTTGATCCAATTAATGAACTCGGATACATGGTTTAGGAATTAATATATTTGCACAATGTGTTCTATACTATATTATATTATTTGTGATTACAGTTCAAAATGTAAACAATTTTGACGTAAACCAAACAATAATTGTTCAAAAATTAACAACAACACGTAAAGAAAAATCAAACGACATTTTAAATTAAAATTTATGCAATGGTTTATCTATTAATAATACAAAATAATTTATGAAAATAACATACATAAACATCTTTACCTATATTCATTTTATTACAACACTTTAGAACTGATTTAATTATGTATTGTCATATTTAAAAAAAAAACCTATTAAAAAATAATTCAAAAACTATTTGTTTCCATATCACGAAATTTAATATTTAGCCTAATTATAAAGTTATCCAAATAAAAAAATACTCCATAAAAGTCATCATTATATCAAATTGCGATATGCTTGTCTTCATTGTTTAAAATTTTATCTCCACGAAACACATCAACAAAGTAAAAAAAAATTAGACACGCTATCTAACACCGAAAAACTCAACCAAATTCAGTATTCATCTACCCAATACGTGAATACTGTTGAAGTCTGTTTTTCAACTTGGTTGTATATTCATACTGCAGACTGCATACTTTGGCTGCAGAGTAGCCAACATAAGAATTGAAATAATAACTCATGTTTAGGTGTTTAAACGCGTTTCTGACAGTATGAAGTAAAGGAACTCGCACTCGCGAATTTAACCTTGCCGGACCGTTTGGCGTTTCTAACGCTGACGAAAAAGTTACGTAAACTACAATTAGTTGTAAAACTCACACTAAGCACACTGGAGTAGCAGGTTCACTCGAAAATAAAAGGCCTTGAGTAACTTATAGTGTTATCAAATTCTCCCTAACTGTCCCAATGCACCACTACGATTCATTAGTCTAGTGAATAATAACAACAAATATAAAATTACAGCAGTCTGTTATTATCTTATATCGCGTGGTTGCTGGACATGAATTTATTGCGGTTTTAACAAATTGTTGGCGTCTTTATTATTGTGTTCATTTCCCTCATTATTATAATTTTCTATAAATTATTTTAAACTTTTTATTGGTATTTTCAATGACCTGTTGAAATATTATTAAAATTCTAAACAAAATAAATTATTTAATTTTATTAAGTACTTAGTATCAGTAAATTTTGCTTTTACAATCATCAAATTATGTTTATTTCATTTTCTGAATGCGAGCTTTGAGAAATGCGGTGGCGTGCGGTGTTAAGAAACAAGGTAGAAAAAATAAAATAATTAAGTAATTATACTAATTATTAATATTCATCAATGTTCATCTTTATGAATAAATTAAATTTCTGAAGTCAATGTGAGAAGGGTTACGGGCGCAGCTATGGTACAAATAAAAGAAAACATGAAAAACCAAGTTCGCACCAAAACTGAAGTACAATTTTATTGTTACAGTCATCATGGAGAATAGAGGTAAGGAGTAGCCCATCGCTGTAATGTATATGAATAGTGTCCGTCGAAAAACGTCAATTTAGGGTGGCGCTGCGGCGTATCTTTTTATAGTTAATGCTAAAAGTTATTATTATTGATAATATATAATTCATCTTGGTGGGTTTTCGAATTATAATTTAATTTGCTGCTTACAGCTGGGCACTTTTCAACTTGTCCTCCTTAAAATATGGATCTCCTTACCTCTATTCTCCATGACAGTCATAAACTTATAGGTAATGACATCAATAGTGACGTCAATTTGCAGTGTTGCCAAATTAATGATTATTAAAGATGAAGGAAAACGAGGCAATTTAAATTATATTACCTATAGTGAGTAACCAACTGATGTAAAAATAATAATAAAACGATAAGTAAAATAAAATTAGAAATATCTGTATTACAAGTTTACTAACTCTAGAGTGATCTTGTGAAACCAACACGATTGGCCAGATGAAAGTGACGTTTTCAGTCCATTTATCCCATAAACAAACATAAAAGATGATTATCGAAAATGCAAACACTACATAAAAAATAAAATTATTTTTTAATAATAAGTTTAAATACGAAACTACGAATTATTTGAAGAATAAACTATTAGGAAATATAACTGGCTTGTTTGTTGAGTATAAAGTTCCGAGTGTAACCATGCAAAACGTCAAAATTGTGTTGTCAAAAATAGAAGCGTAGTTCGTAAAATTCGACAAATTTGTGATTGATTCGAGGAAATATCAACAGGAACTTGAAAGGGTAGTGCACTTATAATAATTTACACCACGAAATGTAAATGTCGTATTTTATTACGGAAATATATAACATAGTTTTCACTTTGCAATGGCGGATGACACGAATCATCGCGACGCAATAAAAATGGCCGCTGTATTGGTAAGGCGTGCGTCATTAGATGCGACTGCGGCTAGTTTGCACTTGGATTGAAATAACTACAGTATTATATCTATGAAATGATATGCCTGTTACTCTGCAATAACAAAAAAACTAACCGACATCACGTTTTTTACGTTATTGTCTAAAGGGAGAAAGGGCGCCAAATTATACAATGCTGTGCACTGTGCCATAAAGTTTACTTTCCTGGATAACAATTCCGCGATTATTGTAAATATTATATCGTTAAATGTGAAACGATGTGCTTATGTTCTTTTTTTTATTAGTAGAGAAAATTTTAATTTATTAATCTATAGTGAATATTCAATAAATTGGTCTTTCCAAATATAATAATTTTAATGTTCAGCGTATTTACCCCGTAAATTACTAATAACTACACGTGTGTATATTTATACAACGTACATTCGACTTTCAGTCACGTAATTAACTCATTAAAATGGTATACCAGCAGTCTGACATCCATAAGTTTCGACACTTAACCTCAATATGCGAATATTTACAAGATTCATTTTATCAGCTTACGTGCCAAAGAAGATGTAAGGTCATATTCTTTAAACGGGCGGATGTATGTAAAATATCACTATTAACGAAATACTTTATCAAGATTTATGTGTATGTGCACATGAATGAAACGTAACAATCGGTAATGGCTTATTTCTATACATAATAGTGCCACATCTCTAACCGGGTTGTAAAGCCATACTTTACATTAATAAAGCCGAAAGTAAACCTATACTATCAACGTTTTTAGACAATGGTAATTATACCGCATTACAACAAAGTATCTAAAGAAATACGTATCGACAAAACATTCCAATATACTGAAAAATGAGTAAACTTACCTGTGAAGGATTCCTCCCTCGTAATTCCAAGACGACTCTCTTTTCCATTTCTGTAATTCTGCGGAATTCACACTTTGTGTATCTTCGATTCGTCTATAAAATATTAGTCAAGGAACTAAATCACCAAGCTTGGGTTTCAAAACAGAAGGAAACTATAGATACACGAGTGACGTCGTACTAGAGGCGCCGCCTGGTGGGAAAATAACGCAACCGGATATAATACTACTGAGCTACTTATTATTATTTTCATTGTTAAATAAATATTATTTACCCTTAAATTTGCATATAAAGTTATACTGTAAAGTATAAAAATAATTTAGATTTGTTATTTTGTATGAAAATCAAGTTAATTGTTTTTACAGACACATGTAAAGCATTTTTTTCACGTGAATGTTGGTAAAGTTATGTAGTTGCCAACTTGACCTACTAATGGCGGCATTTATGAATTATGTTATGGTGAGAATCCGTGAGGCAGCATGGTTTATGAATTTAGATTGGTATGTTTAATCATTCTCCAAAAATATGAAGTATGTAAAATCTCCTCATTATAAATAAATAAATGACAATAAATTGAATATGTTGTTTTTATTGCTCAATTAATTATTTTTTTCATTATAATTATTTATCTTCTTTTAAAACAAGGCGCGAGTTTTTATTTATTATGACGAAATATACAGACAGCGTTATTAGCTAAGCCACTTCAGTTATGTAGTATTTAAATATCTAAATTGTACTAAAAAGGTGATCTTTATATTACAGGAATTACCTGTATTAGTATCTGTAGAATTAATTACCTGTATTGTAACTTAATTTGTATATGATTAAAATTCCATTTACATTTCAAAATTACAGTTAAATATGTTTATAGGTTAGTTTGTTAGTCAGTAAAACATCATTGCCATTCAATTTAATTATTGAGAATAAGTTATAATAAGTTTTTTTAAATATTTACGGTATTTCTAAACAGCTCTCTTGGTTACCAAAATCTGAAAATTTCGCCAAGTAACAGTAAGGTAATATGTAGATACTACGCCAAGTAATCCGTGTTGTTGCAACTACGTTTGCGGACTAGACCAAAAGTCACTAAAAGTAACATACATATGAAGCAATAAGTTATAAAACTACTTTTAATAACTGTTAAAACATCTTTATTATTTTATAAAAATTTTGCTTGACGAAAACTTATAAAAGCGCCATCTAGTATTACAGCAAATAAATTAATCCATGGAATAGAACCGAAGTCACGTAGCGATAGCGTTATTTAACGTTATGTTTGTAAAAATACATAAATGGTTCTTCAGTTTAATAACACAGGTCTGCGATGAAAAAGTTTTTTGTATAATTTATGGTCAAACGTGTTGGTTATTAAGTAATAACCTATATGATGCAAATATAAGCTTTATTTTATTGTATATCACGTCGCATTTTTTTTCACTTAATTTGAACAATTATAGCTCGTTTATTTTAGTAAATTCGTTTGTTTTTTTAGCAACATCAGTTACATAGTCTGAATTTAGTCTTTTATCTTTGAATAACCATCCTATACTTTGTGGCTGATCATTCTATAGACTATGGCCAACAGTTTTATAGTCTGATCCATTGCCATGCCTATGTATTACTCTATTTTATGGTCTGAGAAAAAAAAGTGCGGGAAGAGAAAAGGCGGTGTTCAATTGTTAAATTTTTATTAATTAACTTTAAAATAACATTTTATCTCAGAAGTACAGTATATACAATCTATAAGTAGAGGAGTAATCCAAGTTATATAAAATTGATAATGGGGAAGGGCAGTGCAGCGAGAAAACGGAAAAAAGGTGACACGGTTGCTCCTGCTGTGGATAAGACGGACACACGGAGAATTTTTATCCTCCGAGAGTGAAGATGATCCTGGGGTAGATAAATTCGAATCTTATTTTGTCACTGACTATACACAACGCTACCTGGAAGATTCTGCTGCCACGGAATTTGTAGTCTTTGTGGAATCTGCTGACAGTCAGAGACCTATTGGATCCAGGGACTTGTTATCTTTATAAAGCTGTTTAAAACGATTTAATAAGGGTGTAAAATATTTGATAAGTTTCAACAAATTTAAAATCGGGGTTTACTTTGAAAAATCTGGCCTCGCCAACGTTTTATTAAATAATCAAACATGCCTTAAAGAAAATCATTTTAAAGGCAGTATTCCTGCCAACTTCACTGAAGTTACAGGTGTTATATGAAATGTTCCAATAAAACTTACAAACGAGAAAATCTATACACTGTTATCCAGCCACTAAAAAATCATTTGTATTAGAAAATTTTTGCGAAAAACTAATAAAGATAATGGTTTTGTTCGAGAGCCAGCCCAAACTGTAGCTATAACATTTGCTGCCTCTGTTCTGCCTCACTATGTTGAGTTAGAGAGATGGAGACATGACATCTCAATCTATGTACCACTGGTAAAAAAATGTTACTGCTGCCTAAGGTATGGACGTTTATTTAAATATTGTAAAATTTCTGAATGTTCCTCCATATGCACTGAAAATCACAATTACAAGAAATGTACCAGGTCAGTACAAGAAGCTGTCTGTATACACTGCAAGGGCAATCACATCAGTATCTCTGGTGCTTGTCCAATCAAGAATAAAAATAGAAGAAAATAAAAATAAACAAATGCCCAAATCATTTATTGATATTTTTGACAAAAAACATTTTCCTTCCCTTGGAGTGAACAAGAAAACTGATATAGGCTTGATTTCAATTCTCTGATCTGGTACTAAATCATTAAATGTTTTAGTTGAATCAATAGTAAAACTTATAACATTAAACAAAACTAGTGACACACTTATATGTTCCAAAAATATGTTGCAAATTGTTAATGAAACTTTCAAGGCCAAAAATATTATGCATTCAAATTCACCCTTAACCAATTGAATATTGTTCAGTGGAATGCACAGTCTTAGTAATCGACACATTTTTACTGTTTCTTTATGAACATTTTTTATTCATATTGCTATTATATGCGAGACCTGGCTCAAACCACATCATCACTGCAATTTTAGAGGATACTCTGTTTAACGCAATGAGTGTGGTAATATTCATAATGGTGTTGCCATAGTCATTCACAACAGCATAGACCAATAACCAGAGGACACAACAGTGTCTTCTATGAAAGAATACACACACATTTTGATGATTCTCTACAAAACACAGTAGTTAAATTAACATTAAATAATAAGTCTTTGTCAGTAGCTAGTTTTTATTGCCCATCTAATTGCACACCTGCTTTTTCTAAATCTAAATTTATTGACTTAATTAAAAGTATCTCTAAACCAGCTTTTATATCTGGTGATTTCAACGCGCATCATGTTATGTGGGGATGTAATTCAACTGATTCACGTGGCAGAGATATTATTGATTCCCTTGACGATTGCAATTTGGTTCTGCTTAATGATGGCCAAGCTACCACTGTTGGTACTAACACATGGAGGCCGAATGCTCTGGACCTCTCTTTGTTAAGTTCATCTTTAGCATTGAATTGTGAATGTTAGGTTCATGACGATCCTTTATGTAGCTATCATTTGCCAACAATGACAAAACTCTTGTTAAATAGATTTATCCCTGACGACTTAAGCGCGTCTAAAGTAGCACAGTTTTTACCTAAATACAACATGAGAATGGTTAACTGGGATTATTTTGCCGACTCAGCTAATAAAATGCTTGATGAAATCTCTTTTCAAACAAATGAACGACTTGTATTGTATTGTATTGTTCTGTCATATAATTTTGACAGCGCTTGAAAAATCAATTCCACAGATTACTAATAATTCAAGTTCCTAAGTCTGTCCTAAAAAATTTAGACATTCAGCAGTTCCTTGGTGGAATGAGAGATGTGCTTTAGCTGTTAAAGATTGTAAAGAGGCTTATTTAAATTTCAAATGTAATCTTACACATGAAAATTTTACAGAATTGAAAAAGATTCAAGCTTTAAAAAATTAATTATCAAACGAGAAAAAAATAATATTTGGCAAGAATTCTGTTCAAAGTTAACTCGTATAACTTCTGTTTCTAAAATTTGGCAAACTATGCGTAAATTCAATAAAACTTTCTCTTCATCTTCTAAATCTAATAGAGCTGTCGCTCCTTGGAATAACGATTTCTTGAGAAAATACACTCCTGATTTCGTCGAAGTTCCTCTTTGTTTACAATTTCGTGACTCTAATAATAGCAGTAACTTTTTTCTCGTTAATCCATTCACACTCGAAGAATTAAATTCGGCTATTAAATCTAGAAAAGATACAGCCTGTGGATTAGATGGTTTTTCATACAAAATGTTTAAATTAAATTTAAATGAGATATTTTCATAAAAAATGTCCTCACTAAACTTGTCAAAATTTTTGTGTGTTTTAAACTTCTTATGGTACACCTCTCTTATCCCAAAAGAATGGAAAACGGATTTGTTAGTACCTGCACTTATGCTCGATAAAGATCCCAACAGTCCTGACTCATATCGTCCAATAACGTTAACGTCTTGTATTGGCAAAATATTTGAACAGCTTTTAAAATTACGTCTCAAATTTTATATCGAACATAATCATTTGTTACCTAACAATCAATACCGATTTCGGCGCGGATTTTCAGCTCGCGAAAGTATAGCTCATCTTTTTACAGATATTAATTCAGCTTTTAATGAAAACAAAGACGTTGCATGTGTCTTCTTCGATCTTGTGGGAGCTTTTAATAATGTGAACATTAGTGTGTTATCTGCTTCTCTACTGAATATTGGCATTCCCGTGAAAATGGTCCGATGGATCTATAGTTTTTTTAACCGTAGAGAAGTCTTTGTTAAATATGATAATAGAGTTTATGGACCCCGACTTTCTTTCAAAGGTGTGTGTCAAGGAGGCATCATTAGCTTTCTATTGTATATTCTTTACTATATAAACTTAACATAATTCTGGGTTTTGATGTGGTTAATTTGCAATTTGCTGATGATTTAGTCATATACTGTAGCGGTGATGATTTGATGCAAACTGTAACTAAGTTAAATGGTGTTTTACAACGCCTGTATAATTATTTTTGCTGTTTGGATTTAGAAATTAATCCACATAACAGTAAAATTGTAATATTTTCTAAAAAAAGATAGTAACTCCTGAATTATCGGTATTTTATCATACAATTAAAATTCCTATTGAGACCACGGTTAAATTCTTAGGTGTGTTATTTCAGCAAAATTTTACATGGTCAAAATATGTCGATTACTTGATTATTAGGGCTATGAAAGCAACAAATATTCTCATATCTTTGGCTGGCTCTACGTGGGGAGCTGATCCAAGGATTCTCTTAATTTTATACAAATCACTAGTTAGAAGTCATTTTGAATACGCTTTTTTGTTATGCCTCTTATGGCAAATTGATAGAAAAGATTGAGAAAGTTCAAAATAAAAACATGCGATTGGTTTTGGGTGCCATGAATACATCTCACATTAATTCTATGCAAATTGAATGCAATTTACCCCCTATGTCAGTTCGCTTTCTTTTTTTGTTGTATAAATTCATCCACAGTTTAGTAAAAATTTCAAACAATAACTTTGCTTTCTAAACTTAGACTCAGTTCTGGTACTTATCTTACCAATCGTATATATTATGTGTTGAATATTTTAAATGGCTACGATATTTATAAAAACATTACCTTACCCTGCTATGATGGAGAGTATGAAAGCAAGTTTAATAAAATTAAAATAGATATTGATAGAACATTGTGTACGAAACATGATGTCTACAGCAAGCTTTCTGAGTGGCGAGAATACAAACAGGTATACGCTGATGGAGCGAAGTCTGAAAATAAAGTGTCTATGCCTATGTATGATTTAACAGCTTGAGTCGGACATGGCTTGAAATTGCCGGATGTACTGCAGAGGCGTGTGCAATTCTTGCTGAATTGGATTATGTAGAACATAAGGTTCAAACTAAACCTAACTGGATGAGTTGGATCATACTTATGAGCATGAGTGTGTTATTGACTTTACTAAATCCATCATACTCATCTGGTACTCATTATATTCATGATATTCGTAAAAAATATTACATACAACTTAATATAACTTAGATCTAGTCTCATGATCCCATGTCATTTAGGCATTATTGGCAATGAACAAGCAGATTATTTGGCCTAGCAAATTACTAATACTTCTGATGCAGTACCGTACAAGAATATCAAAATTCCTGTTTCTGATTGTCTCGTTTTGATCAAGAAAGAAATACATGATAAATGGCTTCGTCACTAGGAAGAAACTCTTTATTGGAAAGGATTATTGGTACAGAGCAATTATCAAAATATTAAAACACCGTGGTTTAGTAAAGACAAATATGTTAATAGACGATTTTATACAACAATATGTCGCTTGCGAATTGGTCATGGCAGATTAAACGAGCATCTGTATAGAATGAATATTATAACATCTCCATCTTGCGCCTATTGTAATTCTGGCTTACCTCAAACTTTGGAACACATATTTTTTGAGTGCACATGCTTTACTATACAAAGACTGGTTTTTATTAATGACTTGTTATATGTTAATGGAAAAGCTGAGAGTATCCCGCGCTCTTTGCAAGAAATTTTGAAGAATCAACAGTGTTTTCGTTCCATTTGCAAGTAATTATGGTCTACAATTGAAGATGTTTAATTGTACTATAGAAAAAGTATTAGAAGGTTTCTTCTCTATGAAAATATACATAGAAAATGACAATGACTTTGGCTTTGAAAAAATTTAGAAAACTGGATGCTATTTTATACATAATATAGAGAAAATTCAAGACATGGATATTTACTTTGTTAACATGAATTGGAACGCAGAAAAATTGCAGACATAGTTTCGGCCTTACAAAAAAATACATACGTTTTTTTTTTTTTTTTTTTAGATCTGACTATACTGTTAGCCTTAGGGGCCTTAAAGCCGCTGCGGCTTTTACAGCTTCACCGAACTTGGGGGCAAGCGTAGAGGGCACTCAGCCGCACAAAATACATATGACATGGCATTAGCCTTTTAACTTGAACTTGGAATAAAAAAACATCTGACTTGGCTGCATGGTCTTAGATACCTTTGCCTATCCCTTTCACGAGGAAAGGGAAGAATTATACCAAAAAAAAACTATGATCTGATCTTTTATGATACTTACGCAAATTTGAAAAGTGTTTTGGAGAAAATAAAGTACACCAAACACAAATGGTTAATTTGCGGTGACTTGAAAACTATTTACATGCTTCTTGGTCAACAGCAAAGTTATACAAAATTCCCATGTTATATTTGTGAATGAGACAGCAGAACAAGAAAGTTATAAATTATAATTATATTATTAAAAATATAGACCCTGATAAAATGCTGCTTCCACAACTTCACGTCAAACGGTTTGATGAAACAGTTTGTGAAGGCATTGCCACAAGTTGAAAATACTTTTAAGTATCTTTGCTCCTGTTTTCCTAGTTTATCTGATGCTAAGTTGAAAGAGGGAATATTTACGGGACCATCGGGAATATCATCAGGAAACTTATTAAGGATGCAGAATTTCAAAAAGTCACGACATCCTTAGAAAAAAATGCTTGGGATGGCTTTAGGAATGTCGTTTCCAAGTTTTTTAGGTAACATAAAAGATCCTAATTATAAACATATTGTTCAGGATATGTTAAATGCCTATAAAAACGTAGGTTCTAATCAGTGGCGTAGCTAGCATAGGTGGCATCCGAGGCGGATTTTATAGGTATCACCCCAAAACTCAATCGAAACTGTTAAAATAAAAAAAGTTATAATCATTTACGTTTTATTAAAATACGAGTATCTATTACAAATATTTGAATATTATGTGAAACAAATTACTTTGTTAAAATTAAAATTTCTTCCTTCTAGCTTTGACACTAGCGAACTCCGAAATCACGTCTTCAAAATCTATATTTTATGTTGCTTCATGTTCTATCGTTAAAATACCAAGATTGTTTAATCTGGTTTCAGTCATTGTAGACCGCAAGTAATTTTTAATTAATTTTAATTTGCTGAAACTTCTCTCACATGAAGCAACTGATGCACATATTGTTATAAATAACTTTAGTGCGACCGTTAGATTCGGAAGAGATTCTGTAAAATCCCATTACACAATAAATTTCAAAAAGTCCAGTGTCACCCAATTAGAGACTGTAATATTGGCCGCTTTTAAATGTCTTCTCAATCTTGGTATTTCTAAATGGAGTTCTGTTTCTGATACTTCATCGTAAAGGTTAGTAAATTTTGATATAGCAAATTTTAACTGTTCAGTGTTTGCCGAAAGCAAGGTCTTTGACTGCACAGCCTCAAACAATGAAGCTACGTCTTTAATGGACTTTACTCTTGTTTCGAGTTCAATATTGAATCTGTCAAGACATTCTAACATGTCCTTTTGAAGTTCCGCTTAAGTGTAAGTCCAGCATCGGTGGACGATGCTAACTCACCGGGCATGCGTTTCTTGCGACGAATTCGTCGTTCCATCGAAATGTTGTATTTTTCTGATTTTTGTACAGCAAAATCTATTGCCTCTTCTGCTAGATGCAACCGTTTCTCTCCAATGAATAGACGAACTGCTTCTAGTTTTATGATTATTTCAATAACACATAAACCTTTACTTTGTAATGCAATCTGAGCATTGTTCACTTCCCTTAGCGGACATTTTAAATGATTCGCTAAACATTTATGAACTCATTTTGTATTTCTGGCAATAAATATGTTACTTTAGGTGATTTTTCCTGCTCCAAATATAGTATATGCTCTTTGAGTACTGCATCATACTTTGACAGCAGTTTAACTAGTTCTAAGAAATTACCTTTATTAGACGACCCTTGGGTTTCATCATGTCCACGAAATGCTAGGTTTTGTTTAGCCTAAAACAATGTTATGTCTAATAATCTAGATAAAAGATTTTTCCACTTCTGTTTTTCCGTATTCATTAATTGCAAGGTTGCATCATCTATTGTTTTGTGAGATTTTAAACTCATTTCCAAAGTTTTCCACTTTTCGAAATTTTCTAAATGTTCACATGAAGTTTCATGGTCCAATACTTTAGGATTTACTTTCCACCACTTCTGAACTCCAGTTGTAAATGTTGTTTGTATGTTATGTTATGTTATTTGATACAGGAGAAAATACCATCCATGATCGTAGAATTTTTTCCCCACTAGGCATCTGTTTATAAAACCATTCCTGTGAAAGATGACGAGAATCACCTTTAATCTTTGAACCATGACGAAATACAGTAGGAACCTTCTTTGTTCTGGAAATGTTCACTGCCCTTTTTTATTATGTCAATGCGAACATTATCAGGTATCGGTAAACTCCAATGTGAAACATCTCTCAAGTGTTGAACTGATTCTTCGAAGCTAATGCTATCTCTGAAAGTAGCATTAACGGCGTCATTTTCATTATTTATTTTGATTCCGTCAAAGTCCTGGGTCGCCTTCATTGATTCTGTATTGTCGATGTTGCTATCTGAATATGAGTCTCCAAGATGTGAATCATAACTTTCGTCAACAGGAGACTCGGGTACTTTACTTGAACTTTGGCTGCTATCTGCTTTTGTGACATATTTGAAAAGAGAACCGGACATGCTCTGAGTTTCATCCATTTTAGCCTTTTTGGCTTTTCTCTGCTGAAACTCGCTTTCTCTTTTCGAAGTATGAATTCCCCGAGGCATATTTCGTTCTGGGTGTTATGAAAAATATTTTTAGTTAGTAAGTGATACGTTGATTTTATAAACTAATTATAACAGTAAATAAACACCTACACGTTACGTAACTAGCTTTGTGAAATATATTTTTATATAAATTAACAATCCTGCGTCTGGGTGTAAATATGTATTTAAGTATTATTAGAAAAATACTAGTGAAATACTCCACCGTTGATTGTGATATCCGTGCCACGAGTGCTCGAGCTACTCATCTCGGAGCCAAATCAACGTACCCGAAGTTGTATGATATGATTATGATTACTTTCAATCAAAAATCTAAACTTAATATATTTTCCATTTTTGTAACCAAACCCCATTGCTATTAAATCGGAAAATAATAAGTAAGTAAATAATAAATAAGTATATTATTTACAATTAAACATTATTACCTAAAGTAGTATCGTAAAACGTGTAGAAATATAAATAAAATCTATTTACGCCAGCAAAGCCTTTAAAACCTATTTTAATAAATAAATACCTTTAGTAGATAGAGTAATACTTGCTCAGGCTAAACAAAAAAATATTACTGCAATCTGTCTAAAATACGTTCTGTGGGTACCTATTTATTATTTAGGATGGCTGTGGCTCAATAATACAGTTTTAAAATACACAGTAATTAAAAGCGAATAAAATAATTGAAGGGTTTTTCAAAATAATCTAAGATACTGCTATTAGATACTAAATGAATTAAAAATGTAAGTATTACCTGTAATAACAAAAATACTTCACTTACCTTGTTTATTTTCTTCAAAAATCGACTATATTAAATCGGGTTTTATACAAAAAATGTTGTTAATAATATGTAATAATTAACAAACACTTTTCACTAGACGTTCACACGTTCACGTAAGAGAATATTGAAATGAATGCGATCGGAAACAAAGGAAATGGCCCTATCCACAATACAAGTGACGAGCGCTATATCGAGGGAATCCCCTGACTAGCGTTGGTTATGGGCGAACGGGTTATTAAATTTTGGGGGAATCCCCGATCGATTGACAGTGTGCACATTGTTTTCCATAGATTTACGATTTTTTATAGGTAGAAAGAACTACAACTGATGGTTGATGGTTGAAGATGTATAAGATATGGAAAGTAGATATCAAAGTCGTTGGGACGTTAATATGATGGCGGACTATTGTTGGATGTTGTACAGAGACAAAGCAAACATTTTTTTGCTCCATTTATTTTAAATCAAAAAGCTTTATTCATCTGAATCTTGTAAATTTGACGTGGTTTAAATCATATGACTATTGTTTTTTGTTAATTTTAGAACATTTATAAGAAATAAAAAAAATAATTAAAAACGTTGAAACAAAAAAAATTCGCAGACCTGTGTAATTATTGTATACTAGCTGTGCCTCACGGTTTCACCCGTGTTAATTTTATCCGACAAACATCGCACCGCCAACGTATCCGGGTACCACTGTAGCCTATTATAATAATAATTGTTCTCGCTTCCCCTTTTAGCCTAAAGTTTTCCAGATTGCTTGACTTTCATGGTTATGGTTGGTTATGTTGAGTCTTAGTGTGAAGTTAAATAGCCTATACCCTTCCTCAATAAATAGGATATCAAATACACAAATAATTTTTTGCTGGGTTCTCTTCGAGGGTCCGAGGTTATGAGTCACACGGCTCATTCGCGCCACTACTACTACAGTACTATAGTCACAGACTCGAGCCTGGTTTTTAGACACTTTCAAGACCAATAATTTTACGGAACGTTATGTTTACGTATCATTCATTAACTATTACACCAGCGCATGCGAATAAAGGAGTTGACTTACGACTTACTTAACAAAAATCAATATTTAAGGCTAGCTGAGATGTGTTACTCTAATGTTAGATAGCCTATACTAATCCTCTTGAATCTGACTATCATATACAGGGTGTCCCAGAATTCGACGTCAAGCCGAAACGGGGTGACAGGATTGATTGTAACCATCATGAGAAAAATGAGAAAAAATTTCTATCCCATGCAGTTTGGAAATTATGGGCATTTAAGAAAAACCTAGAAATTTTGTCAAACTGTAACAATTTTTCGGTTATTGTGATTAATTTTTATTATTTTTCTTCATTTAAACTTTGGAACCGTAACCCTAAATAACATTTCTAGAACCTCAGTCAAAAATAATGACACAACTACCACAAGTTTTCTAGAATTAAGACTAATTTATAAACTATGAATTTAAATTTTCAAAATTGGATGATTTCGAAAGGCCCTCCTTTAAAAAAAATTACTAAAGTGCCTTGGCAAGTGCCATTAAAAGTTCGCGCATTTAATCAGGATTGTAAAATGGTACAATACTTGTTAGTTTCATACTAAACAAAAAACTAGTAAAAAAATAAAAACCTCGAGTAAACCCGATTTTTGGTAACCCATTTTACTCAGTTCAAATGTTTTTTATTCGCACAAGCTCTGAATAGGTTCTTAATTTTACGGCAAAATGATGAGAGAGATGGATAGTGGACATGTGTGCCATGAGCGACCGAGACAGATAGTGACGCCACGCATGAGACGGAGATGCGTCTGACACCAGTTAGTACGTTTCGCTCATTCGTCTACTGCGCACCTTACCGTATTCGCTTGTGTTGATTTAGTACTGACAAATTTGGCTTCTCTTGAAGCATTAAAAGTAAAAATCAAGAAAAGTCGCGACGCCTGACGATGTTTCTGCGGTCGTTTAGTGTAGGTATATAAGCGACTCAGGCGCGGTGCTAAGGCAGTTCAGTTTTGAATTATAAGGCGATAACAACGAGCGATAGAAAGGAAGCGAAACCACAGTGTAATAAATAACAGTGTTGCGAGTTCGTGCAATTTGTAACTGTGTAGAATTTAAATTAATCTTCTTCACGTCAATCATCGGCATTTTTAATACCCACGGGTGTAACAATAGAAAATTTTACGAAGGCTTAAAAACATTGACACAGACCAGTGTTTTTTGCGGAGCCAAAATAAGAAGAAGAAGAGGGTTAGGTAACGTTGCGACAGCGTGGGAAATGTTTATTTTAATAAACTTAAAAACTGTGTATCAGCTCCGACGCACGACTTTTTTCTTTTTTTTTTTTAGATCTGACTATACTGTTCCCTTAGGGGCCCTGAAGCCGCTGCGGCTTTTACAGCTTCACCGAACTTGAGGGCGAACGCAGAAAGCACTCAACTGCGAAAGTTTTGGACGGCTCGAACGAGGGTGCCAAGGTGGCCGGACCTCTGTTCGGGCGGTCGTCGCACATACAAATAGGTCGCAATCTAACTGAATCCCTACTCCTACGATTCGAGCTAACTAATATACACGCATAGACATGTTCCTTCCTCCTGGGAGGAAGGAAGGAACAATGTGTCTGTGTATTTAGTGACTTGGAAGTATTTCTACACTAACTAGCGCAAAAAAAGAAAAAAAAGGTCCCTTACAGAACCTATGTACCTGTGTGTTGTGCACGTGTGTAATGTTGTATGTGGGTAGCTAAGTGTTCCACGTATAGTGTCACTTGTATCGCGCGAGCGGTTGCCTGACCCAAGGGCTTCACGCCGAGGAACGGACCTAGGCTTGGGTTTATCGCTGGAGAGGGTGGACGTGGGGGGTGTGAGGGAGCGAAGTTGACCGCCCGTCCTCTGCGGAGAGAACGGTGGTTACGTGGGCGTGGGCGCTGGCACGCTCTGTTTAACGAGACGGATGAATACGTATTATAAAGTATATTTGCTTTTTCGACACGATCGTCCGGGCGGTAAAAATGTTACGCAGCCGGTGTTTATGCCGGGGGGTAGTGGCGTCCGGTACATATGTAGCAGCTGCTTTAATCCCGACGCACGACTGGAGTTTGCTCCTTAAGTACGACTCTGTTTATGGTACAAGTATACACACATAAATGATTTTAAAGTGAAAGGTACGCAAGGTACGTTGCGCAGAAACCATAACGCATTTGAACTAGTTTTAAGTTTTCACTTCTGTCGGCAATACTCATGACTGCTTTTTTTTACATCTTCCGTGAATTGATTATCTATTGAATCATTGGATTTCATTGAATCTCCGTTTTTATTATCTTTCTGCCACATATAGATTATTATTATATAGAATTGTAAACTAAAAAGCATTAAATTAAATTAACTGTAAAATAAACCGTCATTCCTCTTCAACGGAAGCCTCAAGCTTTTTAAGAAATATAAAAAAAAATAAAGTTCTTTGTTTATACTCTATAAATTTCATTTGGTATGTACGCCCTACGCCTCTGACTAGTCACCAAAGATACCCTTCTCCTGTAACTTTATTCATTAAAATTTTTTATTCACTTTTTAGTTAGATAACTTATAAATAAAAGCTTGGTTTTAAAAATAAAAATAAAATATTTAAGCTTTAAGTTGCTTTTTTGTTGTGTAGGTAACTAATATTTAATAGGTAGTTATGACGGCACCGTCATCCGTTCGCCCTGTGTTCTTAACATTGTAACAACAAGGATTGTTATGCTGACGATATGTCGCCGGTCGCCCAGACGCAGGGTATCGGATGATATGTTATGGAAAAATACATAGCTTACATTTAATCTTTAGAGTTTAAGAAAGTTAGTCTGTAATTAGTCGTCTAAGAAGTCAGCCGAATTAAAATTCAATTCGCGATTTAATAAACTTTGTATTTTTTTAAAACGCTACGACGGTTTCCCCAAGTTTGACTGGCGCAGCCTTGTGGATTTTTCGCGAATTTTCCGACCACTATTATCGGAAACTCCGAAATCGGTTTCGCGAGTAGTGACGCGAACGCGAAAACACGAACCAAATAAATTTTGTCTCCCGTGGGAAACTATACCGTACGCGAACAGGCGATTAACCAGACTCAGGAGGACATGGGATCGAGCGGTTGGTGAGTAGACCTTTTCACTTCCCGTTTTTCATATTCCCATTCTTTTCCATACTTTTCATCAACCAAATTCGTTGATCTAATTGATTGCGTTTATCTGATTTTGTTTACACATACATCGGTAAACTATTGATTTTCGTGATTAATTTGTGTAATTATAAGTAAACCTAGGCTAAGATGGAAGCTAACGTGGCTTCAACACGGCGTGTAGAGAATAATAGTTTTAGAACTGTTTCACAAGAATTTTCATGTATAATCCCGAAGTATGACGGTGATGAAAAATTACTAAATTTATTTATATCTAAATGTGAGTATGTACTTAGCGGAAGTAGAATTGAGGGAAATTTATTGCAAGATCTTTACCTATTTCACCTAATAAGCAGTAAGCTTATCGGAAAAGCTGCTGCTTTACTTAGTGATAACCAAACTATATCGACTTGGGAACGTTTAAAAGACGTTTTAACTCAACATTTCGGTGACCCGCGTTCGGAAGAATGTATAGCGCTCGAACTCGAGGCGATTAAACTTAATCACGGCGAATTGTACATCCAGCTCTGCCATAGAATACAAAACACGCGAAGTTCCTTATTTTCAAAAGTTAATAGACTTACCGACGAAGGAATCAAAGAGGCTAAAATGATAATATATGACAACACGGCTTTAAACATATTTTTATACAATCTACCTGAAGAATTAATTCGTATAGTACGTTTGAAAGGGTGTTCTAACCTGGAGGACGCGCTTAGCATCGTAACGGAGGAGGTAAACTTCCAAACTCAGTATAACGCTAAACATAAGGCGATTAAACATAATATAGCGCAGCCACAAAATATACAAAATTCCTTGAGACCGCCTCCTATAGTTCAAGGCTTTAAGCCTGCGTTTAATAGCAATATGATGCCACAATTTAAGTTTGGTATTCCGCAAAACCAAGGGTTTAGACCTAATTTCGTCCAACCAAATCAATTTGTGCAACCTCAAGGCTTTCAACATAGGCCAGCCCCGAATCAATACCAACGTAATTTTAATCAACCACACTTCGGGCAGCCACGCGCCCCTTTTCAGCACGGCGGATTTAAATTTGGCATACCCCAACAAGGACCGAGATTCGGTGTGCAAAACCATCATAATGCGCAAGCCAATCAATTTTAGTTTGGTATACCCCAACAAGGTCCTAGGTTCGGCATGCAAAACCCATACAATGCACAAAACAATCAATTTAAATTTGGCATACCTACTCAACGGCAAGCGCCTAACTTAGGCGAAACCGATGTTTCAATGCGTACAGCCCCTGTAAGACAAAATATGATCGAAAACGACTTATATTACATGGAAGAACCAAGCGCTTATCAAGATTACGGGCCCGATAACAACTACGATACTTGTTATAATATGAACGATACCTGTAATGAACAACCGGAACAGCCATATGATCCATCAGGAGGAGATTGTTACTATTTAGAAAACCAGGATGAAAATGAAGTTCAGGAACCTGAAAATTTTCAGGACCACAGCCTCGGAAGGTCCGGCGAGATAATAAACCTGGATTATTGTGACAGCATCTTAAAATTACCCCATATTGAAATTCCGGGAGTAAACTCTAAGTTCCTCATTGACACCAGAAGTAGCCGATCTTTTATCAGCCCGGCAAAAGCTGACGAGTTTTTCAGTGAATTCAAATATCATGAACCATTTACAGTTGTAAGAACTCATGCTCAAAGTCTCCATAACGAAGTTATCTACATCCCATTGTTGAAAACGTTTAAAAGTACTCTCCCTCATAAATTTTACATCTACGACGTAGACGGTCGCTATGACGAACTAATTGGAGCCGACCTTTTAAAAACGTTAGCGGCAAATATAGACATGAGAAACCAAGTTTTACTTACACATAATGCACAAATTCCCATTATATATAATCCATCCTATGAAATAAACCTACCACCGCGATCTGAGACGCGAGTTAAAATCCCGGTGAACTTACAGCATGGAGATGCAATCGTAGATTTCTTGCAGTTTCAGGAAGGTGTCCGAATGCCTACTGCCCTTATTAAGTGCGATAACTTTTTCGCAGAGACAGTTATACAAAATACTTCAGACAAAAAGGTTGACATTGTATTTAAAGAACCGTTTGAAGTAACAAAATTCAAAAATGAAAACTGTGAATACGACCTTATCGTCATCCCCCTTGCCAAAATGAGGAAATACAGAAACAGGTACAGAAACTGATGGAAGATAATGTTTGTTATACAGGAGTCATACTCGCCCTGGAGCACACCGGTACACCTGGTACCAAATAAATTAGACGCCTCTGGGGAACGAAAGTATAGAATTGACTACCGACGCCTTAACGAAATAACGACTGATGACAAATACCCCTTGCCGAACATATCAGATCTCTTTGATAAACTAGGTAAATCTCAATATTTTAGTGCTATCGACCTGGCGAGTGAGTATCATCAAATAGAGGTTAATGAAGCGGACAGAGCGAAAACAGCCTTTACGACCCAAACGGGACATTGTGAGTTCAAAAGGATGCCCTTCGGATTAAAAACAGCGCCCGCAAAGTTCCAAAGGGCCATGGACAGTGTGCTGCGAGGCCTTCAAGGTATACATTGCTTGGTATATCTTGATGACATCATAGTTTACTCGTCTAGTCTCCAGGAGCACGTTGACAAGCTTCGCAAAATATTTGATCGTCTCAGGAAAACAAATCTAAAAGTTACACTTGACAAATGTGAGTTCTTAAGGAAAGAAGTTCTTTACTTAGGCCATACAATAACTAAAAACGGCCTTATGCCCAATAATGACAAAATTAAAGCCGTTTTAGACTTTCCCCTGCCACGGACAGCTAATGAAATAAAGAGTTTTCTTGGTCTGGTGGGCTACTATCGTAAATTTATCAAAGATTTTGCCAAATTAACACAACACATGACGTCATGTCTAAAAAAGAAAAATAAAATTGACTATACGAAACCGGAGTTCATCGAAGCATTTGAAAGGTGTAAAGAGCTGCTGACTAATGCTCCACTTCTATAATGCCCCGACTACTCCAAACCTTTTGTCCTTACGACGGATGCATCAAACTTCGCGCTGGGAGCTGTTCTTTCCCAAAGACCCATTGGAAACAATAAATCTATAGCGTATGCAAGCCGTACGTTAAATGACGCCGAGACACGATATAGTACCATCGAAAAAGAGCTTTTAGCAATAGTCTGGGCTACGAAGCATTTTCGACCCTATTTATACGGGAAGAAGTTCACAATTTATACGGATCATAGGCCACTAGCTTGGCTTAACTCGATAAAGGAACCAAATAGTAAATTGACAAGGTGGAAGCTGCGTTTACCAGAAATTGATTATAACATCGTATACAAAAACGGAAAGCAAAACTGTAATGCAAACGCATTATCACGAATTAAGATTAAAATGTTAGGTGAAAACGTCGATGTATCAATGAAGGTTTACATAGATGAAAAAGAACAGAAACTTAAACGTCATATAGCTAATATAGCTAAAGAAATAACACGACTAAGCAAAGGTGGAAATAACGATCCCGATGCCTCTACATCACGTCAAAATAAGCCATCGGTGATTGAAATTTCATCAGATTTGGAAGAAACTGCTAGTATCTCATCGGAAGTAAATGATGGCCGAAGATCACCCTATTCGATACCTTCTATTGGCAGTACCACAGCAACCGCATCCGAAAAACCGAGTAACGGAAGTATAGGTACCGTACACTCAACTCGCGACATAGATACAGATGGTATGCCTATTCTACAGGAAGCAATAGATACAAAGCCAAATCAAGTACTCGTGTATACCTGGAACAGAAACGAATTAACGGTTAGAGATTTGTCCAACCCCAAACATAGGATATTGGAAGTACACTTGCATTTAGATAACCCGGAGTTAGTTAAAAGATTCTTAAAAGAATATACAAAACCTAAAATAAAATATTTCTTTTACTTTGAAAATAAATTACACCGCAAACAGTTTTCGGACGCCACTATGAAGCTTTTCCAAAAGGGGTCAGTAAAGTTTTATGAATGTACGAAAAGAGTAATTTTCATTGATGACGAAAACGAACAACGAGATGTTGTGATTAAATATCACACAGGTAAAAATAGTCACCGAGGAATCAAGGAAACCCTAGTACACCTCAGACGGGTATTCTATTGGAATAGTATGGACGAAATAGTTGCTAGTATAATTAATTCCTGTGAAACATGCAAAAAAATGAAGTACGATCGCAAACCGTTGAAACCAGAACTGCAATTATCACAAACACAAACTAAACCGTTTCAGGAACTATTCATCGACACCTTTTCAATTGAAGGGAAACACTATCTTACAGTAGTGGACGCCTTCAGTAAATTAGGCCAAGCGATTGAAGTTAATACAAAATCCACCCCGGAAGTAGTAAGAGCTCTCCTAAGATATTTCTCTATGTACGGCACTCCAGACAGAGTCAGCTGTGATCCTGGTGTAGAATTCAACAACACACTAATAAAGGAATTGCTGGAATTTTATAAAATCCGACTACATATCGGTACCCCACATAATCCCAACTCAGTGGGAATCGTAGAAAGGTTTCATTCTACTATTACAGAAATCTACCGAATTGTGAAATATGAAAGAAAGGTAACAGATGCTGCATCTGTCATGACCTATGCCATAATGTCATATAACTATACAATCCATTAGACAACTGGCCTTACGCCGTTCGAAGTTGTTTTTGGACACAGAATCCAATAGCGCGTTTCATGTAGACTTCAACAAACGGTTTACGCAACATGTTAGGAAAACAAAGTTCTTGTATGAATATTTAACAGATAAGATGATTGACAAGAAGATGGCTATAAGAGGGAAGCGTGGTGGAGAAACGGACTTTGATATAGGCGTAGGAGATACGGTATTTATCAAAGGAGTAAACACAAGACGCAGTAAAGATAAACGACGTTACCAAAAAGCACAGGTCACAGGCGGGATACAGAGAAATACTGTACCCATTACTACACGAAATAGAAATACCAAAGTCCCCATTAAAGACATCAAACGTCCTCCACAGGTTTGTACTTCTGGCGGTACACGTGATCCACGGCCAGGCCCTTCATCTGCAGCCAATTCACAAGAACCCGGGACTTTTACCTGTAAAAGAAGGCCAAGCTGTCATCAGCCACGATAAATGGACTATTATCAAAATCCTAGATTTAAAACTTATTTACGATCAATTAAAATTAAGTATAAACGATTATTTAAAATTAAAACAACATGTTAATAGCTGCTTTGACACCAAAGTTTTTGATTCCGACTATCCTGAAGTTCAATTACAAACCGACTATGCTATGAACATAACTATAGAAAAATATAAGGAATTAGTTCCGTCATTGGTAAGAGCTAAGCGAGGTTTACTTAATCCTCTTGGAACATTAATTAAAACCATTACTGGCAACCTGGATAACGATGATGCTGTAAGGTACGAAAACTTAATCCATGAATTAAAAAATAGACAAGATAAAATATCCAACAAAATGACAATTATCACTGAAATGGTGGGTAACTTTGTAAATATAACTAATTCTACCCGTTACAATTTCATTCAAATTAATGAAAGTATCAATGATATAAATCATAGTTTAGATAAAACGAAGCTATTTCAAACTGGTAATAAAATAATTCATCTCTTTTACATTTTTACAAATAACTTTCAAACCATTTATATCCGGTTGAATGAAATTTAAGCAGCTATTGCCTTCGCTAAAATAAAATTATTACATCAATCAATTGTAGACACGGTCGAACTACTGGCTTTGTTAAAAGATATCGAGAAAACCGATAAATTAGTATATCCTGTGAGTATAGACAACCTTATAAAGATAGAACAGTGTATAGAAATGAAAGCATACATTAAACAAAATCAGATAAAATTTATAATGGATATCCCCTTAATAAGAAACGTAGTTTTTAATTACTACAAACTAATTCCATTGCCCATCCGCAATATAAGCAACGATCTTACCACTCTTATCATACCCAAATACCCTTACCTCCTAACGAAAGGTCTGAAAACCAAGCCGCTCTCCCAGCCATGCAGCGAGATTGATGAAGACCGCTTTTTGTGTTTCGAGGACAGCGTATCTCCACTTGTTAAAGATAATTGTATCACCCAACTCATGCAATTTTCCACAAACATTACAAGTTGCAATCCAGTTCCGATTATCATTGAGGATGTGAAGGGTGACCTTTTTTTTTTTTAACGTGGATAAACCCTTCATGGGTGCACACCCGCCCGGGGGGACGTGTGGTTATGTGAGATTCCTACTCACTAAAAACTCCACGGTGTACCATCGGCCGCCATAGCGGGACGCCGCGGGCAATGCGGTTGCAATCTGCCGCGTCGTCCCGGCGGCTGGCCCCAATTGGGCCCCGGCGCTAAAGAGAGACAGTCTGGTACAACCCCGACTGTCTCCCAGACGGCTAAACCAGTGCAATGGGAATACGGCCCCCCCGACCCATCTCCCCTTGGTTCATCAAGGGCAGAGAAAGGAGGCGAAAAGCGCCTCCCTTCTACCCAACGTCTACGCTAACCTCTGCTGAGGTAATTGGCATCAGCGGCGCTTTAAGCTTTTCCCCGGTCGACAGTCGACGGACAGAGTGGGCACGTGTGGCCCACACCCATGCACTTAAAACAGCACATGGGCCCACCCTCCAGGAGGCGCACATGTGCCGCACTCCACCCGACCAGGAGACGACCTGCCTCCACCAAACTTCTTAGAGCGGTAGCAGGAAGCGATAAGTGTACCACTCCCATGCCCCTGCTATAGGCTCGTATGGGCCCAGATCTGATAAGAGCTTGCTCACAGCCGGCCTTCGCTGCTGCAGCCGCCACGACCTCATCGACCATAACTGACTCGTCAAGGCCTATTATCCTCACGTTGGCTTTTTTAATGGGCCGGCCACTGTGGCCACATCTCCTATTAGCTCACGGAGCTGTTGAGCCAGCTTTTCAGCCTGCTCTGATCCCTGCGCACCAGGGATTTCGATAATCCGTGACCCTGATGCAGTGGGCCGAAGCGAAATCTTCTCTATTCCCAATTCGGCCACTTCAATTCGGTCCCGCGCCTTAGTGAGGGCATCCAAGTAAGTCAGTCCTCCTGCCAACTCCTCAGGCTGCAGTGTAATCACAACTGCAGCTGAGCGTGGCTTCGAGGGAAGCTTGACACTTGATTTCTTCTTCTTCTTCTTCGGCGTTTTCCCGCCTTTAGCAAGAGCCAATCCCGCGGACGCCACTGGCGCCTTTGCACGTTTTTTACGTCGGCGGCGACGGGTCACCGTCGTCCAAACCTCTTCATTGGATTCCGTAGATACCTGAGGAGGAGTAGAGGCCGGAACTGTAGGCTCGGCTAACTCCATCCTCAGGGAATGTTCGTCCACAGGCGCAAAGCCAGATCCAGCCACTTTATTCTTATTTCCCTCATTTTTAGCCCTAGCAGGCTTGGGCGTAGCGGGACCCGGAGCAGTCTGTCTGTCCGCGGCTAGAGAAGGGCGGATCACACTGGCGGGTATGAGGCGGTCATCCAAGGCCTCTATGCGGGCGGTAATTACCTCCCCCATTGACAGCCGGAGGGACCGCTCCATCCTCGGCATGTGCTCCGCCATCGCATCCATTACCACCTGCATCAGGGACTCCTGCCCCTGGCTTACCGGCAGCTCTTGCGTCGGTGGCGCAGGCAAAACTTCCACCCGACCGCGTAACGAGGAGAGCTTCGCCTTGAGATCATCAATCTCCCGACGGAGCCTCTACGTCTCGCGCCGTAGAACAAGCGTCTCCTGCATCACCGTACGCGTGAGAGTTGTGGCGGTGACCTCTTGGAGGGTCCACGCTGCCTCCTTCAGTTTTTTAACCATCGTACCCTTGAGGTTGCCAGATTTCTTGGCAACCTCAAGGATCGCGTCAACCTTTTCCTTTGCGAGGGTCCTCAACCTGTCGGGATCGAGGTGCTCTATGCCCTCAAGTACCCGCACATCGGCAAAGGCCCCAGCCTCATCCGCAGAAACACCGGCTTCATCCACAACTCCATCGTCAGCAGAGCTTGTCAACCCAGGAAGGGGACAATCCTGCGGCGCCACACCCATCACGTGCGCTCGCCCTGCGGAGGAGCCCAATTCCAATTCAATTAAATTTCAATTCAATTCGGGAGGGGTTTCCTCCCGGTCCGTATCAGCCTTGCCTATAGCACGCGGACGCTTTCTGTCGGCAGCATGCCCCGGCCCTAAGCCAACAGAGTCATCTGACCAGTGCCTGACGGCGAAATTATCGAGCGAGGGATCCCGCTCAATCCTCACGATAGGCACAACATTCCCTTGATGTGAAGCCGTAGTCGTCATTTGGTTCGTACAATCGGTTGTCCTTAAACTAGCCCTGGTCGTCTTTTCTGTTCCAGAATCGCGCAAAACTTTGCCCCCCCCCCCCCAGAGAACGTGGGGCAGCCCGAGCTATGCTCAGGGAGGGATTCTCCAGCGGAGCTGGTTCCCTCCTGGAGTAATAACTAAAAGCTACCGATCCCGCCAGCCGCTGTCCGGAACTGGCCCCTTGGGTCTCAAATTGAGCCCTTATCGGCCCCAACCCGGTACTGGGTGCGCCGCGCACATACCACACCCAGGAGCTTTTAATGGCCCTCCAGCCAATACCTCTCCACAGTCCCCTCTGATAATCAGAGGGATACCGGGAGGAGTTTGTCAGGTATCAGCCGTCGACCAGACTGGTCGACGTTGCCCGGGGTGCACCACGAGGAGGTTCCTGACATCGCACCCCATGTGAAGGCTGACCTGATTCAACCCAATCAATGGATAGTTTTTGCATAAACTGAAACATTCCTTACCAAACATTGTGAAAACGAGATAACACAAGAAAGTATCTGTGGAACTTATCTGCTGTCAATGGACGACGACTGTCAAGTCCAAATAAAACATTTAAACCTAAAGAAACACCAAACCCAAGGAAAAGATATTATCTATACGAAGTTCCCGGTAATTAATTTACCTAAAATATCACCTGAACCTTCCGATATGCAGCGAGAACCCATCAGTCTCAATGGAATCGATTTGGTCGACATACACTATCTCAATTATTTAGTGCAGAAAAGTAGGAGTGAAATTTATAGTGATAATAGTGAAAAGTATAATAGTGTTCTAGACAATAAGAGTGTTAGCATAGTACATTTAATCTTTTATATAATTATGGTTACGTGTATAATTATGTTAGTTTGTAGAAATAGAATTGAGAAATTATTTAAAAGGGATGAGAATCGAGATCATCCCCATCCTGAGGATGACCTCGAACTTGCGGAGGGAGGAGTTATGACGGCACCGTCATCCGGTCGCCCTGTGTTCTTAACATTGTAACAACAAGGATTGTTATGCTGACGATATGTCGCCGGTCGCCCACACGCAGGGTATCGGATGATATGTTATGGGAATACATAGCTTATATTTAATCTTTAAGAGTTTAAGAAAGTTAGTCTGTAATTAGTGGCCTAAGAAAACGCTACGACGGTTTCCCCAAGTTTGACTAGGTATTACAATTAGCTAAATAAATAAAAATAAAGTTATGTGTAGATACATTCATAATTACAATTAAAGTTATCAGTAAGAATTTGTAATGGTCATTATAATATTTATAAAAAAGGTCAAGCAGCTTTAATAAAATCTATTTTATATGTTGACAGAATCTAGGGTTTCGCACGTTTTTCAATCTGTTTAATTCTTGACAGCAGACTGGTACATTTAGAAAAACTTTAGCGTCATTTTGAATAATAGTTTTGTTGTTTTTTAGTGATATTCAGCGATATAAGTGCTTGTATTATGTGCTATGTGTTTTTAAGGCGGCGATTTCGCAATGTTAAACCTAAATCAAGAAGATTCCAAACATTTCTTGTACATTTCAGGAATTTCTTATTTATGATTATAATTTTACTTATTGTATTAATATATAAAATAAAACGAAATCATGAAGATGCAGTGTTATCTAATATTCCAGCATACGCACGAAAATTTATTTTTATGGAAACACAGACAAACAGCGTGCCCATTGATAGAGTTTATATAAAAAAAATGATATATAAATATAATTCACAAGAATCAATATTAAACGTGGACACCTATGGATCTGTGAATGAAAATACAGTCATTATGGTTATACTCGTGGGTAAATTTTCTTCAAGTTTAAAATATTTTTTAACTTCTTTAGCCCAAATAAAAGGGATCGATAATGCTTTGATAATATTTTCACATTCTTATTTTGATGAAAATGTTAATACTTTAATAAAAAGTATAGATTTCTGTCGGATATTACAAATTTTTTTCCCATACTCTGTACAATTATATCCACACCAGTTTCCTGGTTATCAGAAAGGCGATTGTCCTAACGATATTGATATAAAAATTGCTCAATCCATTAACTGTACTGGGGCGTATTATTCAGACATCCACGGACATTATCGTAATCCGGAGTTATCTGAAATAAAACATCACTGGTGGTGGACAGCCAATAGAGTATTTGAAAATTTAACTTGCACCGTAAATCACAAAGGAATAGTTATATTTTTAGATCACGATTATTTTTTTATGGATGATTTCCTCTACATGGTATTATATATGAACAAAATAATGGACTCGTTGCCTAACTGTGAGTTTATATCTTTGGCGACAAATTCAGTTCTAGACGTCCAAGGTGCAAGTGTGTACGGAGTTGAAGTAACTAACTGGGATCCTCGAGAACATTCTGGTGTACTGGCGTTTGATTATTCTGTTTGGAATATTATTGTATCACATTATGATCTGTATTGTTATATTGATGACTACTCTTGGTCTCGTTCTTTATATTATATTTCGCTAAATCGAAGAGAAGGAAAAAGTTTTAAAGTTATATATAGTTTGATGCCAAGAGCATTTAAGATAGCTACCGGCAAATACAGCATGATTCATGATTTCGAAATAATAGAGACTTTATTTAAAGTCATGGACCTTAACAAAACCATTAATAATGAATTAGCTCCAGTTTACCTCGAGGTTTACTATAATATTAATTTAGAAAATGAAGAATATTTTGTGTTTGATTATAGTGAAAATAATGGAGGTTGGAATGATCCAAGAGACAAAGCAATGTGCAGCAATATAACGATAAGAAAAATAAAAAAAATAATATTAGAAATGAATAATGAATTTAAAGATTATATTCCTTTATCTTGATTAATCTTTTACTATTTAAAAGACAAATAAATGACTTAAAATGGGTAATATTTTCAATTAATATAACATTTACTTTATAATTAGAAAATGATTGCGATAGTAGTAAAATTGTACTTTTCTGTCTATAAATCTACATAAATAAAATGATTGAGGTTTGCAGTTACGCACGGATCACGCAAAAACTACTAGATAGATTTTAATAATTTTTTTTTGTTATACCCTTTAGATACTTGGACCTTAACTTAAAAAAATGATCACGATATCTTCATTGAATAAAAAGTTGTAAAAGTTTTAAGAAACTACGATTTTTATAAGGACTATGTGTTCAGCAATTTGTTTTCTTGCCGTGGTGTTAAACACCACAGACGTGGAGGAAGGATCAGCTAGTAATAAAATCATCACAATAACAGCTTGTCCCACTACTGGGAGAATACCTCTTTTCGCTGGAAGACGCGATTTCAAACACTGAGGATTTACAATTTTGAATTTTCGATGATTTCGAACGCCGAGAAATTTAGTATTTTTCAACTATCTGCTGGTACGAGTCACAGTACGAGTACAGTCACACGATTTTCTTTTAATTATAAACACAGGGTTTCCTAGCAACATTTATTCTTTACCACCTACACTATCAATAATTGTCGTAATAAAATGACATACTTTTTTCCTAAACATTAATTAATTAATTACCTTCGATTCCCGACTCGTGATTAACTTTTTTTGAAAATCTATTAATGCAGTTTTTCATATATTTAAAATAGATGTCACGGTTCTTTAGGATATTTTTCAAGCTTTCTTTATGCTCATGTGTTATGTAGGTAAACAAATTCTAAAAATATCGTAAGTGTATGCCGAGGTATGGTAGAGAAATCTAAAACACTTGATGGTAAGTAAACGATACAGTCCAAAAACATAGGCAGTAGTCTCAGTAATGCCGGCCTGCCCAAACATTTGTTCACGCCTCGTTTGAAGGCCCCAATATCGTAGGAAGTAGGGAAAATGTTGAGTGGAAAACCATTCGACATCCACACGGTTACCACGCGCATACCAACACCTTGTTGAGTTATCTCGAAGCCGTACCTGGATATGCCCATGTGTGGCCATCGAATGAATATTCCACTGGCATTCTTCAACCATTCGTGAACTACGACTATTTCTTATAAACTCGACTTAATATTGTCCAGCACATAGATTTAGCTACTTAAAAGTTAAATCCATGGTCCAGCAAAATTAATACAATTAACAAGTACAGTTTTGAAAATAATATTTTTACTATAGAAATAGATACAACAGTATCTAATATTTGTTTAATAGGGATATATGGAAGAGATTTTGGCGGGATCGTTATCTGTCATGTGGTTTTTATTTTAATTCTTTAACTTAGTTTATTCAACCTTTTAATATGTAATATTGGTGGGCTTTGAGTTATTTTCCATTTGTGAAGTCGATTATAAATAATAACTGGAAAAAAGTATTTTGAGTTGCGACAAAATGTCAACAATTGTAACGGCAGCCACGAACTTTGAAAATTAGACAATATTACGAAGTTAGGCATAAAAACCTTGACCTTAACAAGTGCTTCTGCAGCGTCAAAATAAATAGATATATGGAGAGATATATATTTATATAAATACATCTTATGAAATTGAGAACGAAAAGAGTTGATCAGTACGGTTCGTGACAAAGGGAAGCATGGTACTCAGAGGATGGTGCGTTGAGACTTGCAGGTCGTCTGAATAGCTTTGTTGTGGCATAGTCCGAGGTGAAGGGATTCAGGGGAGCTGGAGGGGCACCGACTTTTGTAGTTGCGCACGCAACCCCGGCCCGGCCACGAGCGTCGAGCAACAGTCTGCTCGCGTGAGCCATCGCTCGCGACTCGGTCAAACTGCATCGCTTTATCATGCCCCATGGTAAGATCAAATCACTAACATAATCAACGCGGAAACTTCCTCATTCATGAATCTGCTACATAAACTGTAAAAAGGCTTAATGTACTCGAAGCAACATAACTTTCAGTGATAAATATACACTTAGGTATTCATTATTTATTTACGCGATATTTGCACGGTATGTTCTAATTTATTTTTGTAAGTAAACGAAGAAATGGATATATTGTCCTGTTTAGCCTATATATAATAATATATGGGTATATATTCTGTAATACTAGATATAATCGAAAAAAAAAATGCATGTAGTTATAAAACAATGAAACAAATACTTGTCGGGTACAAACTTACATTAGGAGCATTGTATATGATAGCATAGTACAATAATTAATTTAATTTATGCAATTTTCAAAAATAACAGATAATATTGGAAATTATTAAGTAATGAGAAGGAGCATAAAAGTACCTATTATTCGTTGTTTGGTGAGTACTTAGTTCTATATTCACTGGGTGTGTAATTATTATAATTCTCGTTGTTATTTATTTTGTTTTGTTACCAGGTTTTTCCTTGAAAAGATATTATCGAATATAGTTTTAGTTAAGTTTGCAGGTTAGTGATGGGTGAACAAATACAGTTTCATTTATTTTTTACTTTAAAAGTGGCGATTTGCTTACATTCTATAATTAAATATTAACACTTTTCATATTCATTTATTTCTTTTACTACTTTATTTAAATACGTCATGTTTTAATGATTTTGCCGCATTTTATTTAAAATTTATGTATGTTTTTATCATACTACAGATATTTTTATTAAATCTACCTCTATTTATTAATGAATTAAAAATAAAAATGTTGTATGAAATGGAACCGCATGTAAGGAATCAAATATCTTTAAAATGCCGACCTGGCATTTCATAAATAGCAATATATTCCAAAATTATATCTACATTTTAAATGTTATCTTAAGAAAGTCAGAGAGGAAATTATAATTCAAAGAAAGATTATTATAAATGTTTTGTTGATACTGGTTTAGCTTAACGATAATTTATAATTAATTTAGATTTAGTATTTATTGTTAACCTACAACAATAAATTCGGGGCCACCAAAATTGCAAATACAAATATCAAATCATATTTATTAATTAGGAAACCATTATTACTAATACTGATTTTAACAAGATTAATCGGATTATACTCTGGCCGTTTGAATGTCGAAGTCATGAACAATTTTAATAATTTAACAATACTATTATTCGTGTACAATAAAAATAATAATAATGATTAATACAATATAATAATATAATATTAATACATAATACAATCAATACAAGAAAAACTATTTCTTTTTCACATTTAGCCGTTGGACTTTTCAATGAAATAAGAAAATTTCTCTGTTTTTTACATGAATAAAGTGTATGAAACACATTTTGAGGACAAGTTCTTGCGAATTCCGAGATTACATTCAAATAGCGGTAAAAATAAAAGTACGATATTTCAAACTGCTGACGTACTATAATTTCGTTTTATCATTATGTACTCAACGATAACCAGAGCTTCTTTAGTGACAGTAATCATACAGTTCTAATATTTCAAATTCAGCTACTAACAGTATTTATTAGTCACTAGCCGTTTCCTCAATAGGATTTTTTACTGAGAGATAAAGTTTCAAAAATCCTGTTTCAAAACTCACCTACGTTATATAAGGAACTCCAGTGTACAATTCCCTGCTTCTAGATCCACCGATACACACTGTGCATTGAATGTCATTGAGAATTTCATCAAATAAATTATCAGATTTTTGGCCTTAAAAGTTTAGTTGAAATGAGTCATATTTAATTGTTTACTTTGAAATAGTCAGTTGAATATAATCTCACACTTTGCAAGAGCTCGGTTCTTAAATGGTTCAGAAATTTTATTTATATGAAAAAAATAGGGGAATTTTCCTTTTTCGTTTATAAAAACCCATACGCAAATTATATACCGCAGTGCGTGCTAGCTTTAAACTTAGTGTAAAGCCGCGTGAACATATACAACTTTTTCAGTTACTTGTATTTACCTCAGTTTCATGATAGTTACGTAATAAAAGTAAAGTGCTTGTCCATAATTTGGATTATTTCCATATATAATATAATTGATTATTGATAATCGAAGAACATTTCGGTTCGGTGGAAAACAAGACTCTTAGGACAACAGTGGAACAATACAATAACACGAAATATTATAACGAAAGCCATTGTCCATGATCTGCAAAGAGTTGCACCCAAGAATGTTTCACTTTTAAGATTCACGTCGCATTGGTGCAACACAGACCTCTGCGGTATTTTACATTTTATATGTGTGAAGTGTATACAATATTTGCCACCAATGTATCTCTCCTTACTCTGAAAGAGATATAGAAATTATTATGTTTATTTATCATGTTATATATTATTATTTGTAAAAGATGTTTTTCCTGGTAACGCTATATCTCCATTAATTACTTATCAAAATTAGTAATTCTAAGATCATTTTAAAGTTTATGTTAGTCGCTATTGACGAAACATAGACAAATACTTTAAAATTATTGTTTTCGTTAAGAATGATTAAAAAACTTTTATAGGAACACCATCTGTTTATGCTAATGAAAATATATTCAAGGCGCCATCTATTAACCATCTGTTTAACTAACATGGCAGCTATTAGTAAAATTGTTAATATTTTATATTTTTTGAAATATTCGGAAACAAAATCATCGCTTATAAATTATAAATATTTAATATTCCGTCTGTTTATTAAATTTTTAGTGAAAACAATAAACATTTAAACTATTAGTTTATTTTTTATTTGAATTAAGCAATTTTTTTTTTTAACTGGAACAACAAATAAAACATACCTCTTTGGCGGTTAGGAATATTATTTACTAATTATGTATTTGAATAATCCCTTGGAAATTTGAAATCCCACTCAAATTACACGCATTACATTTGATTCAATAGATGTGCTAATATTTCTTTGTAACACTTATGTTTACGTATCTCTCAGTAAATGACATAGGTAAAGATTTTTTGCAATTTCACAAAACAAAAATGTAACATAATCTTCCTAAATAGCAAAGCGTGGTAGACGTAAGCTGAAATAACTCTATTTATAGGAGCCGGTATTGAATAATGATTATTCACAAGGGATGCGACGGCTGTAAACATCCTCGTTACGCCTTATCTTATGCCTTAAAGCCTTGCCTTGCGTTTCTGAAAAAATAATAATGTAAGTTTACTTTCATTATATTTTGCTTGTAAAATTTTGCACACGTTTATTGGTGGAACCATTATTTTAGGTAATATATAGCGCGTTTTTTTTTTAATTTGGTGACCGATACTCTTCTGGCAATAAGGAAATTACCTTTAAAATATCTAATTAACCTTAAGTTCTCACAGCGGGACCCCACTAAATATGAACATGGATTAATTTACTTACTAAGTTTACCAGACCAATTTGAATGTATTATAATATAGTATATATACATATATTATAATGTTTTAATTTCTAACATTTATTATAATTTATAGATTTATATAATTTGTAAATTTAATTTATAGATTGTTATATATGTATTTATTACGTAATGTTTTGTGAAAATACAACACAAGAAACAATGGCTAGAAATTATGTTGTTTGTGAGTTAATACAGATATTTATTTTAAATTCTCAACAATTTACTTTATTTTTATACTTACCTTACTTACTAGGTAGGTACTTTATACTCCCTATATTTATATATAAATATATGCGTTTATATAATATTGAAGTAATGCTATCATTTAATATTAGTGCTAGATTGACAAATCTATTAATAATAATACCATCCAGTAAGTGTTCCTCTATTTGGCAACGGCCTCTTCCCGAGGGAAGACACAAGCTTAATCGCCACACCAGCTGACGGAGTCGTATTGTATTGGCAATTTGACTTGCCGAAAAATCCACAGTCCTATATTTTTCTAACATACAGTGGTATAAAAAGAATATTTCTGAAACGTTCAGGTTTGATAAAACAATAAATTACAAATTAAACTTTTGTACTGAAGTTAATAAAGGTAACGTAGCTTTCTATCAGTGAAATAATAGTCGGCAGCCAAGAAACAACAAAATAATTTTCACTTAATCGTAATGTGAAGAGATATTTATGCAGGCCAGCATGACAGCGGCGACCACTGATGGATTTAGATCTCTCTCTCTCTCTCTTAGATCTGCAACGCAAAAGTGCAGAGCTATTAAAAAAACATGAAGTATATTACGGGCATCAGTCACCAGCTAATAAATAAATAAACATACATAAATCAAGTATTTTTCCCAACGAAATAGGCAGAGACCACGTCCTTCAACTTACTACGATCCTGGCATACATCTTTCGCTTCTTTAATATTCGTCGGTTTAGAATACTTTTGACGTAATCTTTGTTCAGAATGTCCCTGATTTGATCGTGGAACATGTACAAACCAGCTAATAAGTAATAAAAATAATTTTATATAAAATCCATTTAAAAAGGCTTTGCTAAGTTGTTAAGTTATATGTGGTATAAAATAATGATGTATAAAATAAGCAAAATACCATTTTAATTCAAATAAACTCTGGTTACGGTATCCTCTATATCGGTAGCGTCATAAGAGTTTCAAAGTAAAGGCTCGACTACAAATATCTTGGAACATGACAAACTTTGTTTATTGACTGGCGAAAGCGGAGATTGAACGGTGGTTAATTAAAATTGAGAAATGCAAACTTAGTGATACTTGTTCGAATATTTCCTTATAACGTAGACGTTTCTCGATAACTGACAACAAATAGTCATATCATTTGCAATCAGTAATGTTTTTATGTAAAAACTAGTTGTGTTACATATGAAAATACCTTTGTTATTTCTTAGAAACCACGTATTTTACTGGAATGAGAATTGAGCTAACTTTTATGACCATTCCACTTCAGTGGCGGTTGATTAACAAATTTATAGAAAGTTAAGGAAAACAGGCCGATTTTGCTACAATGATGCTCAGTCTGGTGACGGTTTAAGAATATCAATGGACGTCATATTAAAATTGTACTTGCGTCAAGTTATTAGGGTTTGTTACATTCACTAACAGCCTAGACTTCGGTTATACCTCAATGTAAGCTAAAAGCATCATTACGCTTCTAATAAGGTTAAATAAAAATTAACGCACACTGACTAAATTATTAATGTTTTTTTAATTGAAAACCAGCCTTAGTAAGACTATTAAAATGGTGAAAATATACGAGAATAGAATAGGAGTTAATGGGTTACTAAATAATTGATCATTTTGTGCTTCTAGGATTTATTATTGTAGGTATATTATGTGATTTTTATATTATGGAGTTTGCTACCGTAGTATAAAAATGTTATTAAGCATTACAAAGTTATTTTATGAAGACAGTGACAAAGAACGTTTCTTTCCGTGTAAATTCTGAGTCCCGATGAGCATTGTGATTAGCTTGAGAAATACGAACCGAGAGGCTTATTAATAATACAATAAGCTCAGTATAAAACTTTAGTATGGAACAAATATTAGTAATTCAGATATCGCTTCCTTCATGTGTGTATGTTTTTTAAAGATATTATGATATAAAAGTTGTGGTAATTACGGTACCTACATACTCAGGGGAGTCTTCCAACGCTAATGAAAGGCACCTTATGTAAGAGTGCAAGCTAGTGCCGATGAGTAAAAATGTACTCACTGTTCTGGAACTTGCAAAATATTTAATTTTTAAAATATTGTGAAACTGTATACTTTGCTATTTGATAGATAAATATTTACAGTACAGGATACTACAAACACAGCGCTCTCTTCAAAATACACTTTTTAAATTTTTAATGGAGTGGGAGTGCGCAGATCTGATTTTCGGCCCCTGGCTACGCGTCAGCGCGGCGAGGAATGTGCTTGATACACTTAGGTATATACATGTAAATACTTAAGCACCCTTTGTATTTAAATATATATCCTAAATAATTTTCATAAGATAAAATGAGGTAGTCAAAAAGTTCGTTAAAATTCATCTACGCAGTACACGTAAATTGATGTATTTTTTTCCGTGTAGCCTTATGTATTTGTAACTTACATTTTGATTTTCTGACTAAACACAACATTTGAATAAAATAATATTTTACAACACAATGAATTGAAAGCTAATGAAACGAATATAAATAAAAAGAAGTCACTGAATAATTGAATTTTGAAATGAGTTTTGTTGTTTCTAACTACATAAAATACACAGTGAATTTTCCCGCAGAGTTGTTACAGTCCTGAATAGGTGTGGGGTGGTCTGTCTGTTAAATCAGTACATTCGTGGAGAAGCTAAATATTCGAGAAAGATCCGTTTTACATTTAAAAGATTGCAGGAGAGTAAACATATTATGTTTCTGGTTTTTATTGACAGTGATTAAAAAAAAAAGAAAAATTAGAAATGAAGTGATACTTATCATACTCGTTTTCTTTCAAGTAGCAAATTAATTTGTTACGTAATATATGTCAGGTTGCTCATAAAAATATCTATTAATGTTGGTACCTAGGAAATTAATTTGATTCTTGTTTAGGGTAAAGATTTAACGTTGTATTAAAATATATTTTCTACATTAAATCCCACTTTCTGATATGACTGGTAAAGCAATTATCCTTATAACAACCTTTTCTTGTCTTTAGACCGGTAAAATTATAGCTCTACTTGAAAAAAGTTGTTCGCAAACTTATGTATCTGAGCGGTTAAGTAAGTGCAAGTCGTTCAACTGTCCAGAGAACTTGACAGCGTATCAAGAGACCGGTTCGGTCAAAAGAAGACCAGGCTCGGGAAGAAAACAATGCATAGTACCACTAGAAGACAGCTTTTTGGGTAGTCAGGAGTTGCGGAATCGTATGGCGTCTAGTGTGGACTTAAAGAAGAGACCTTTTATAAGTAAGAGGAGTAGAAGTTAGCTTCTGGATGGTCAGGAGAAGGCTTTTGACTGCCAATATCAGCAGTTACCACCTGGCCCGGGGCGTGAGCACCGTGTTGCTCGAATTCAGTTTGTTCCAAACTGTTTCATGGGCTCTGTAGAACTGGAACAAAGTATTGTTTTCTGATGAAGCTAGAATCTCTTTGCTTGGAGAGGATCGACGCCGGCGAGTGCTGCGAAGTCCACGGGAACACTATGCGAAAGTCGAAGAAATCACTCCATGTGGCAGCGGGTTCCGTTATGTTTTGGGCAGCAATTAATTCGAGGGAGCGTACGGAGTTAGTTTCGATAATAAATGGAATATTAAGTGCACACCGGTACGTAACGGAAGTACTTATTCTACATTCATAGCCTGCGTTGACTGCTCTTGAGGAAGATTCAATTTTTATGGACGACAATGCTCACCCTCACTGTTCTAGCGACCTGGAAGCGTACATGCAAGAAGTTGGGATCGGTCGTTTAGATTAGCCAGCTCGAAGTTCTGACCTCAATGCAATAGAGCATGACTGCGATATTCTAAAGAGATGGGTAAGATCAGTGCAACCTGCTTCACAAACCATCAGGGAGCTAAAAAGAGTCACTGCAGAAGAGTGGGAACGTATTCCTTAAAACATTATTGAAAATATCGTGGATATCGTGCCTAGAAAAATTTAAGCCTTGATTTTGGCAAGAGGAGGTCATACACGTTATTAGGTTTCTAACTTGTAACTTTATTTATTTAAAAAAAGAAACAAAAAAAATCTTGTCTTTATTGCTGACCACTTCTTATTGTTTTGACGTGTACATCGGTTTTATGAAATTCATCAAAAATTAATGAAAAAATTACCAGACTTCACACATATTATTATATACATTAATTTATTACATATTAAGTATACATACTTATGATTTACACGATTATATATATACAGACTACGTCAAACAATTAAATTCAATTTAATTAACTAAAGTCGACCATAGAATGTAAATTTCCTTAGGTGCCTGTTTTTTTTAAAGGAGTGTAAATTTCAGTAACGATGTGTTGCTGTAACGCATGCTAGTGGATCCAAAGTAATTGAAACTTATTTTATTTAAAAAGTATAAAAATTACTCTCCTGTAAAATAGTTAATATAGGAATTTTAAAGGTTTTTTTCTCTGCACCCTCTTTTAATAAATATTTGACGTACTTTAAACTGTTTGCAAGAGACAATAGCAGGTACCGGTTGAAATAATTCAGATGATATAAGAATTTTCAATAGATATTAATCTCTTGACATACATATAATATACTGACAGGCCCGTAGACGTTGTCCTACCCTTTCTGAAACTGAATGGCTCAACCACAGTGTCATCTATCGGATCCTAACATACCTATAAACTTTCGTTTCCATAAAATAAATATATTATGTAAATATGAGCTCGATCGATGAAATCGTTCGAAAGTTATAGAATCACAGAGATGCACACAAGATATTTTTATAAGATATATGCAAGAATTCACTTAGTACAAACAGATAAAACAAATTAAATTTAAGACAATATTGATCTTCTTTTAAGAAAAAACAATCTGAGGTTAATTAATAGACATTTAAAATGTCTACGAGATTATTGCTCGTAGCGGCTACGGCAGTGCTACGCGGTTATTGATTCTACCTATATTTCTTTCTAATTTTTTACTACACTTACAAATAATTTTCGTAAATTCTAAATTATATTTTAAAATATAAAATAGACCTATTGACACATTTTGGCTTAAGTAAATTAAATAAAATAACACAAAATCAACCTAATGAATATTGCTCTCTAAGCGCAATTAAATATTAAATTATATTATATAACATTTCGCAATTACATTATATAAAAAGAATTACCTATTCAAACCCACATGGACCCCATATTAAACTGTATTTTGATTTATATTGTTTGTAAAATACTATGGTCAATAATAAATTATTGTTAATATTATTAACAAAAAGACTCTACGCCACCACTGTGGCCTGTGTCCAGTGTTCTTGTATATATCTCATTTGTTGGTTTAATTCTAATATCGCGATGTAGGATGCGTCGTATGTGGTGAGATATATGTCGCTACAGTCATTAAGGTTTGGTAGTGCTCGTACACTAGAGGATCCAGTTCAGTCTTCGGGATTATGGGAGTAGTAAGCTTTATTATTGACTAACCTCAGTTAAGCCCGTAGTCCTATTTGTGTTTGTTAGTTAGTTGTTTCAGTGACCATTTAAAATTAAATAGAACCTTTTTCTCAAATCTGTGGCCGTATCATAAAATAATAATTTAATTATAAATACTTTTAAAGTTGAACGTAAAATAATCTATTAAAATGGAAAAGAAATAATTGTTGATACTTTCAAGTTTTATAAATTTTCCTTAACACATTACATTTATACAATCGTTATGTTTTGCCCACTGAATAAACTGAGAGACCTATATTACCGGGTGAGACGCGGCTACACAATATCGTGTCTACCAAATCATTTTCCGCTTATTTTCCCTTTTGTTTGAACTTTGAGCTCGTAGCCTCCTGTTACGTAACAAGCTTTCTCTTTGATTGATATAGGTGTCCTTTAATTTCTTTTACTCACTCACGGCTGTGTTAAAACAATTTTATATCTAATACTATTAATATACTAATTTTATTATATTCGATGAAATTTCGTATTTAAATAAAGTTTTTTTTGTTCCAAGTTTAATTATATAGGTGTCTTTTTTTAATATCGAGCAAAGTTCGGCCGCCCAGATATTGTATCTATAATTGAAATGGAACAAAAGATTATTGTTATGTTACTTTAAATCAATTAAAAATCTATACTACATACATATTATTAAGCTCAACAGTTTTTTTTTTTTTTTTTGGTAACATCTGGAACTAGTAGTCAAATTTGATTTTTTTCTTGCATTTTATAGCCTACTAGGGGCCCAACCCAGCTTCATACGGGTACAATTTACAAAATGGTCTATGTTATGTTTCAAAAAGTCTAATTTAGATTTTATCGCTTTAATATTAACAGTTTATAACTGCTTCATTTGCTTAATGGTCCTAAAAGCGACTGCTATGCTCGAGGTTCTATGTTTGATTCTCAGGTCGAATAAAGTGCTATTGGCTTTTTCTATGAAACTCTCAGTAACAGCTTGGAGTTTGGCTTCGTGCCCGATTAATGGCAATAGGCTCGCCCCCTGTTACATGAAACTTAAAACATACCCGACGAACTGTGGGTGTACACCTCTGCCTGTACTTCGGGAATACAGGCGTGATGGTATGTTATGTGAAATCATAGTTACGAATAGTGCGCTTAGCTCGCGTCGCGCAATTTATCGTAGGTTTTTTTGGTATAATGTTTATGGTCGCGAATAATTTTGAATTGGTGAAAATATTTTACGGTATTCAAACTGTAAAGGACAATCTTAATCTACATTAAATGTCCAAGTTAACTAACGAACTTATCTGTATAAAGATTAATACTAAATTGGAGAAAATAGCTTCGCAAATATCGTAATATTTTAAATGATTATGTTGAAGATAAAAGTGGTTACTGTGAGTCAACCTTAGGAGATAAACATATGCGAGCGCGGACTTTTCCGTAGGTTTTTTAAAGAAATACAATTCTTTTGGACATTATTTTGATGTATCTCATAAGGTTTAGCCAGCGTAAGCCATGTAAACGCATGAAAATAATTTTTTGACAACTTGATTACAAATAGTTGAATTTCTGTACTTATACAAAAACTTAATTGGAATTTATTGTATAAATAATCCTTCCGTAAAAAAATCTCTAAATGTTAATCGGTTGCGTAGTTTAAAAGTTCTAAGCGTACATAGGGGACATACAGCAGGAAGTGACTTTATTTTATACTATGTATAGATTTATAAAGAAAGACTATAACTTCACGCTACGACCCTAAGGTTAGGAGTAGTAATTATGAACGCCAAGCAATCTGGAAAGCTGTAGACAAATTTGGGGAGTGAGAACAACGATCTTACAAGGGTACATTGGCGGCGGCGCCGTGGAGAATTGTCGAATAATTTAACACGGGTGGAACCGTGAGACACAGCAAGTAAAAAATAAAACGGTAGTAGTATGAAATTATTGTTTTACTAATAATACGCCACTCGACTCATATCAAATTTGTCGCAATAAATAAATATTATCTTTAGTATTTGACTTAAGAGACCCATATTTATCGATTTTAGATTGTTAAAGTGTAAGATTGCTAAATATTTTCAATTTAAAATTTTTTTTTTTTAATTTATTATTTTTAACTCTGAAAACGCTGTCGGCCATATTACGTCGTCATAGGACTCTAAAGAAATTTCATGTCGAATCTTATACGAGTGAAATTCACTATGCAGTCTGTGCGGTGACATTAACATTTATGACAAAAAGTATCGCGATATTTACATGCTCGTGACCTCTCTCTGTGCGAGTGCGGTCTTGACGAGAGATCCGTGGATCACATATTTTTTAATTGTTCGAAATGATCTTTTCCTTGTAATATTCCTCGTCTTATTAATGTCAATACATTACTTACATGTGTTAATTTTATTGTAATATTTAGTGTCTTTATCCATTTTTCGTGTCTCTATAATATCACTGCAGTTCCCATAACAAGTATTATGTATAAATTTGTGACTGTTGTTTATGTTGTGTCAATGTGTCTTATTTAATAAAGGTTTATTATTCTACACATTACATTCTAACATTTGGCGACTAAATTCTATACCATGTATTTGTCACACTTAACATTGACGAAATTGCTTAAATAGGTAGATAGCAAAAAAAAAGTTGTATGTTTGCTAAATGTCAAATGTTTGTTTTCGACCTATATTATGTCACAGTAGAGATAGTATAAAGACCAAATATTTGGGCGATCAAGCATTGCTCGGTGAATTCCAAAAAAAAAAACACCTATCTAGGTATACTTGGAATGTAAAACATTATCTAAACACAAAGTTTCAACTAAATCGTTGGAGCCATCTTCGAGAAACCAATTACATATATATTAGGTCTTTACCTATGAAATTGCCGTTTTGTATGAAAAAAATTTAAACGAATTTTTTTCATGTATTTTTTATTTGTATTAATCGAAGTAATCACCCATGCAATCAATGCATCTTTGCCAGCGCAGTGGTAGTTTATTGATGGCCTTCTTAAAGAAATCAGCTGGACGGGAGGCAACAAATTCTTCAAAGGCATTTTGTATTGCCTCTCGGGTATTGAATTTTTTTCCCACCAAGGAGTTAGTAGTCTGTAGGCGCAAGGTCTGGTGAGTAGGGTGGATGACTGAGAACTTCCAACCCCAGTTCTTGCAACTTGGAGACCGTCTGCTGTGCAGTATGAGGTCGCGCGTTGTCGTGCAGGAGCAGCGGAGACGAGCGATTGACCAATGCTGGTTGGAGATGTGCCAGCTTCTCCATCATTGTGTTCAGTTCTTCATAGTACACATCTGCAGTAATGCTCACCCCGTTTGGTAAGAAGCTGTGATGAATCACACCGGCGCTAGACCACCAAACAGTGACCATCACTTTTCTAGGGGTAAGTTTTCGTTTAGGGCATTGTTTAGGTGCTGAACCAAGATTCAACCAACTTGCTGAGCGCTTGCGGTTATCAAACAGAATCCATTTTTCATCGCAGGTAACAATGCGGTTCAAAATTCCTTCATTTGTGTGTCTGTTGAGCAGTGCAAGGCACGTCTCGACGCGAACTTCGCGCGGGCGATCATTGAGTTCGTGGGGCACCCATTTGTCAAGCTTTTTTACCTTGCCAATTTGACGCAAATGGACCAATATTGTTTTGACGCTAACGTCGAAAGCTGCTGCTAATTCAGCCGTAGATTGTGTATCATCAGCTTCCACAATCGCCTTTAATTGGTCATTGTCGACCAAAGTCTTCGGTCGACAGCGAGGTTCATTTTTCAGGTCGAAATTCCCAGAACGGAAGCGAGCAAACCAATAACAGGTGGTGCGTTGGTTTGTAGTGTTAGCTCCGTAAACGTCGTTGATGTTGCGTGCCGCTTGTGCCGCGTTGCTGCCACGACGGTACTCATATTCCATAATTACTTGAATTTTTAACGTATCCATGATGACAAAAAAGATTGAAATGCGATGAAAATGTAACACTAATCAATAAACAAATGACTACTTTTGGAAAAAGAATTCCATGTTTTTAAAGTAAAATTAATTTGAAATTAGAATTCTTAGCCTAACAAAAATTATTTTGATTTGAAATGGCCAGTACTGCAGAACGGCAATTTCATAGGTAAAGACCTATTATATTCAAGAATTGCGCAATTAATATGATTAAGATATGGCTGACAGCGTTTTCGCCTGTTTACGAAAAGTAAACTTATAAAATAAAGTTTTACGGATTACTAGGTCCTAAAAAATATGGTAATATTGTTTTACCTCTAATCGGACAATAATTAATCATTTAAGACTTACTTTAAAAAAGAGTCAACTAGCCTATTGTCTTTTCCAATAGTGCAACCATTAATCTTCATAATTTTAAAGTATAACTATGTGTTTGTATTTATTTTTGGATTGATACGGAATACCAAAGTATACAATTTAACAATTGGGATAATGTTACGCGGGTGTTATTTCTATTATGTATTACCTATATGTCCTTAGAGGGAGCAATAATATAATCTCGTTTTATGTACTTTTTACTGAACCACATTATTTAGTATGAACTAATTGGAAACAAAAGTTTATTAGAGGCCTTAAACAAATAATTTTGTATAGAATAAAGCTATACGTGCTATTTATTTTATTATATGTTTGTAATTATGAATGAGAATTTTATATTGAAGTAGGAAATTGACATCATATAAACTTTAACAGTTCATACAACTTTAAGCATAAAATTCCTTCCTAATAGCTTTATGAGACGAGTCACTTATGGAATTTTATATTATATTTCTTTACTTCATTTTATAGCAAACATTATCGTTGCAGATAATTTAAAATGACGACGTCGATTCTTATATTCAATAAATTTACCCAACTTCAGTAAACTCTAAGCATAAATAAATCAAAATGAATATTTTGAACACTGAACATTTGTCTTTTTAAATATAGACGTTCGTGTAAATTACAAGTTTCCAAGTTCGAAGCAATTGACATTTTTATACTCGATCTTCCAACTTCTCGGTTTTGATGGATGGCCTGTGTGTTCCGCTTCATTGTTTCAATTGATATTGATACTTTAAGGGTTGTTTGTTTAGGAGTTGATAAGTTCCGATATAGGTATCTCAATTATTAATTTATGGGTAACAATACATTTTAACGTCTCGCATTTTACATATTACGTTATGGTGTGGTATGACGATTATAATACAGACCTGGCTAGGCACTGCCCAATTGAAAATCTAAAACCAAGCACCCATCCATATATTGGCAGCTGCATGTAAAATTTTATATGAAAATTTACATCTTTACATGTTGCTATATTCGAACATATCATCACTTGGCATCGAGTAAGCCTGTGATCAAATGTTATATTAGAAAAATGTCGTCAAATGTTTTTTTAACTAAAACTTGATTTACAAAAATTAGAGATCTGTGATAAAAATGAATTTGTGTAAAGCAGTTAGTCAAAGTAGTCTAACAAATCAATACGCTATTTATAATATTGACGAGTTAAGATTTTTTTAATAGTTCGGGTTGTATTTACTTAAGTCTAGTACAATCTAAGAACAATTGATGGTAAGCAAGCATACAGCTCGCCTTATGGTAAGCGTTGCCAATCTTGAGCCCTCTTCCCCAAAGAGCTTAGGAAACCGTACTCACTGCAGGAGCACAATACATGGTTATTTGGCTGCAACCTTCTGCTTTGTGGAGATATTTCACCTGTCGGGCCGCCCTAAATAGAAAGAAATCTTCAAATTTCTCTTGTGCCCTACCTCTCTTAAAGTACCTATTAGTGCCTCTTTGTGCCTACATAAACCAGGTACAGAGTTGTCATCATTTCAATGGTCTTCTTACAGCATACGATGTTATAAGTTATATACAATATTATCCACTTATTCACGTTAAATAACAGAAAATTCGAGATAGCAAGCCTTTATTGATATCGATATATTATTACCTACATAAAAGATGATATTAGTGTTAGAAGGAGCACATGACAATAAGCTCGGAATCGCTGTATCAGTTTCGCTGGAAACTCAGCCACACCCGGCGGAAGCGTAACCGACGTATCGTGGCCGAACACTGTTCACGATGCGCTCGACACCGGTAGACAGACATGTATCTACGCGATTAAATATGCACCAGTTTAATTCGAAATCTCCGAGCACTATGTTTTCATTTCATTCAAATTCAGGTTTTTTTTTGTTTAAATTGCATTGCTGAAGTATCTGCTTACTTTAATTACTACTAATACTAACCTCTATTTTGTGAATATGAAACTTCCCCTTGAAGCCTTGAAGTTACGGATAGTTGACTACAGCTCCTAATGATCCATTCTTTCACGAAAGTTCAAAAATTACTATATTTTATAGACAATATCTAAATAATATATAAATTATTTTTTATCGTTTATAGGTTCAGCATTATGGTCACAATCTTGCCTGATGTTAAGTGACGATGTGTCTCAAGATGATGACACGTTAAGCCTTGTGAGGAAACTGGCTCTCAAGTGCAGTTGAAAAAATTAATTAATATATTTACTTAATACGAAGATACATCTTTAAATCAATAAGGTGCAAACATTAAGGAAGCGAGACATATTATTTAAATAGGCATGGAATAATAGAACTCGTAAAGTTAAATCATCAAAATAATCAAATAGTGAAAATAAACGCTATAAAAATATAGACGTATAATATCTAGGATTTATAAATTATTCTTTCCTAGGCATTTACTCACATGAAGCTTTTAAAAATGTACATTTAGCACCTTATAGGAGTTTCTATGGAAATAGTAAAATGTCTTACATTATATAAGTGAAATCTGAACCTACTTTTATATTAAACTTGTATTCTGATAAATAAAATATTTCATCATATTATAATGTGACATAAACTGAAATAAAATCTAAACACCTTACCCTTCTCAAAGAAATATTCGAAGTACGTGCCTGCTGAAAGCTAAGCAATAAATATTGCTCACATTCTATACCTACTTCTACGTCCACAGTAAAGTAACACGAGAAGATTTTGTAGATAAATAATAAATATTATTCAATAGATGTACTTATTAATGTTAGACCTATTAATTTTAAATTTTAACTTTATAACTTTATACTGTGGGAATAACTTTTTAAATTTTATTTATTATGATAATAATAATTCTATTGGCTTACTGCCCAATAAACTGTGTTAATGACACATGAGTGTATTAGTTGTAGGTTGTATCATGAAACTTACAGATTTGATAAAGCGCTACTTAATGTAGTGCTGTGGTGAAATTTATGTTTGCTTGGAATATGCATAAAGTTTATTGCTATACTATTATTTTATATTTTCTGCCACGACCCTGTTCTTTCTTCTGGAACTTTGATATTAAAAAAAATAAAGTACTTATCATATAACCTTCACACGATATATATCGTGTAGTGTGTGTAGGTATACCAAGTTTAAATGTGTATTATGTATAATTGCATCATATTTTGACTACTTTTGTTATAGTGTATAATATTTCTAAAATTATCCAGTGACCATAACAAAATATAGCTGCACTAATAGAATAGTATCTATCAGGTATACATATTATAATTATGTATTGTAGTTTAACTTTTTGATACTGTTTACTTAATGCATATTAGTATAAAATTTATTGTAAGATTAAAAACGAATAAGTTTTTTAATTTTGGTTGTTTTAGGTTTTTAAGCTTATGCAATAAATATATCTATCTATGTATAATATGAGGATGAGGCTTTGTCGACACAAAAGTTAAGTGAAGAGTGGTGGGGTAACGCATTATTCGTTTCATCGTTTATTACTTAAATAATATATTATAATCGATACAAAGTACTGTAAGCTATACAATGATTGGCACTTTATGTAGGCTATGGTCTAAACTCTTCAAATGCTAATTGAAATAGCTTACTTTTTTTTCTTATTGAGTATCTTAAAACTATCTGATTATTGAATTGACACTAAGTGAACGAGACATTTTCAAATACAAAATGTACAGTGATTGGCATTAAAGTACAATCATTGACTCTGTAACTTAGTATAATTATTGGCACTACAATCCATACTATTATTATAAATGCGAAAGTCACTCTTTCTGTCTGTTACGTTTCACGCCTAAAGTGCTGAACCAGTTTTGATGAATTTTAGTATAGAGATAGATTGGTCTTTGGGAAAGGACATAGGTTACCTTGTGTCATGAAAATAAAACTTGAGGGGGTGAAATATGGTATGAAAATTTGTATGAAGAACCCTTGAAACCAATTTTTATGAATATTGGTACAGAGATAGATTGGACTTTGGAGATGGAAATAAGTTACATTTTGTCACGAACAGAAAACATGATTTTACGACTTTATTCGTCCTCGAATTGATCTAGTTGTGTGACGACCAGATTTGTACATGCTGTTGTATTGAGGTATGCACATCATTTATAACTGATCCCGAAACACCAAATAGGCCTAAGCATGGTACTGGGGCGGGTATTATACCTGGTGTATGTTGGTCGCGATCCAGTCGGACCAATTGTTTTTCCAACCACACAACGAATTGTATCTAACAGCAGCTGTTTTTTGGGTATTAAATTTCTAACCTTTTAGATATTTTTTCCTAGGTGTTTCGTTTCACATTATATTTCAGCACATACCAAAAATACAAAAATACATACAAACACTAATTATTGCCACACACAAAAAACACTAATCACTAATAGCTTAATCATTGGGACATTAAAATTTACAATTATTGGCACTGCCAATATTTGATTTCACGAAATATTCTTATACAAAAAGATTGTAATAGAGTCTTATATTACTTAATAATATTTCCCCGTAAGATTAGACTATAATTCAAAAAGCATTCAAAATACATATATAGTCATTGGCACCTATGCCGTCATATAAGTTTTAATGTAACGGTTAGCACAGCAAAAAAAACCGTTATAGCAAAATATTTATCTGAGATAAAAAACATATTCTTGGAGATGATACTTTTTTTTACTTACAACAAGATCATAATTACTTAAAAGTTACCCTGGAGCATAGATTTTAGTCATTAAAATACTATTCACTAAACTTTAAAAAAAAAACTTACCGATAATATGTGTTGTTTTAAAAAAATATCTAAACCAAAAAACGATGTCACTATAACGTAAAACTCATGTTCCTAGGTATAATAAGCCTTGTAAATCCTCTGTTAAATTCTAATAATGAAGTTCCAATAATAAATTTATTCTAGAAAATATTTTGAATAAAAGACGAAAGTGCCAATCACTGGGGGGGAAGAATAGTACTGCTTACGGTAATTGTTTTATAAAAATAGACGACGTTAACAAAAAGTTATTATGTACAATATAAAGAAACAATAGATATTTCAGTAATGGAACTTAGCCTTTTTTACGCCGATAGTAGGCACACTTTCGGTCCTGAACACAAAAAGGCAACAATAGCGGAACTAGCCTTCGACCGGCCTTGTGAAACTAAACGTCAATAAAATGTTTAGGTGTATATCGAAGTACTTAGTAGTGGTGTAGTTATTCTATTTTAAACTAAATTTCATTTAAAAGGAGTACTTATTCAGTTTATAAATATTAATTTACTCGAATTTTTAAAATTAAATTACTCGCCTATTAAAATATTTTTTTACAAATCATCCAGAAAAAGAAATTATTAAAATTGTATTGGACAAGTCAGGTCCTCGTAGAGAAATCGATATCCCATAGTCTCAAAAACTAATAAGTACGGTACTGATTTATTGATCAGACACAAAATACTAACAAGGTTAAACAGATTAATTCATATTTTTATCAGAGTTAGAACAAAATATTGAAAAAAATTTGCCCGTAAAAAATCAAGTTGCCAAAAAAAAACAAATGAAAACGATATTGGATAGACTGGATTTTATTATTAAACCATTCAAATTTTACGAGCAGTTGCGAATCGAAGCTTACATTTATATTAATTTTTCGCGAATTGATATTTAACTATCTTCAAAGGATTGGTGAACGTGAAAGCTGCAAACTGTTCTAAAGAAGATTTTAACTCTTACGAGTGTATGATGAAATTTAGTTTTATTTTTGTTGGTAACATCTAAATAAGTTAAACTAAACATTTTGAATTAAAAAAAATATTTTAAAGTATTTTCAGTATATCTATTTAGGTATACCTAGATGTGAAGAATCCAATATCAATTCTAGTGATCAGTTTCTGAGAGCCCATATCCAGCAGTTCACTGATACATGGTTATAAATATAATATGATGATGATGAAGACAAAACTTTGAACTACATTAATTAAATATTTTTGCATGAATTATGAAGCAACACCAAAGAGACGTTGTATACCAATTTTAACAGTAAAATGAAATTAATTTTCATTTTAATCAAGCTAAGACGATGAAATTAAAAGAAAACAATTTAAAGTAGTCCTTCCTACATATGGAGAGAAGCTGGTAACTTTTCCGTCAGAGCATTTGAGGGGATCTAATCTTTTTTGAATTTTTGGCGGGATCTTGATCTGTCATGTGGTGGTTTTTATTTTAATTTATAAACTTATTAAATTTGGCTCTAGGTTATGTCATTTTAGCGTCAACTTACGTGATGTAATTTGTTTATAGTGCACAATTGAAGTAGATTATAAACAATAACTAAGGAAATATGCATTTTAAGTTGTCACAATAAATCCTTGGATACTTTGAATTTGAACAAGGGAGCCGCCATCTTGTTATAGCTATGTTTGAAATATGGAGGGAGTAAGGAGAATATCCATCTTATTGTAAAAAATTATAAACGATTAAAAGAAGTGAATATGAAGGTTTCATTATTCTGAACACACCAACACACATCCCACAAATTGACGGGACAAGTTGAAAAAATGCTCAATTATAAGCAGCAAATTAGAATTTAAAAACCCACCAAAATGGCGCTAGGTGTAGTAAGTGGTAATAATAGGTACTTTTGCGTGTTTTAATAGCAAGTCCGGTGAAGCTGTAAAAGCCGCAGCGGCTCTGTTTGACGATAGGGCCCCTAAGGCTAACAGTGTAGTCAGTTCAAAAAAAAAAAAAAAAAATGTAAAACTTAAAAAAAGAATTGATTAATAATGGGAAATATGTAGGTAGTGAAAAGATGTCCAAGTGGGCGAATATTAAAGAATAATAACTTTTGACGCTATCTCTAAAATTTATCCACTTGCTACCGTGGCGCCACCCTCATTTGATGCTTTTCGACGGGTACTTTTTCATACGTAGAGATGGTTATCCTGGCCTCTATCCTCCATAGTTTGAAGATTATAAGAATAGTTATCAAAATATTTATATTTACGTAATGTTGGCACAAGTGTGGATAAACACACGTCATTAAATAAAAAAGAGAAAACTTTTATAACAGTACCAAATTATTGTATTTTTTTTAGTGCAGACAATTAGGACAGTAACATGGGGATGATTAATTCGACTAATTTTCAGAATATTTGTCCTAAGTATGACAGTTTAGTGTTTCATAACACGTTTTTTTTATGCCTGATTTATTAAATTATGTAGTTTCCCAAAAGAAGTAAATATATTATATATTGTAAATTGCTAAGAAATCTTTTTTTCACATACAAAAGAAAATTTTGTTAACAGTGAACTGAAATATCTCACTTCTTGTATTAGGTCCAGAAGCTCCTGAAATTGAATTTTAAGTTTTTGAATACGTTCTAATGGAAACTTAAGCCTTCTTATTACAACAGTCGTCTATTTTCGAGATCTTCCGTAAAAACCCGAATGGTTGAATATATAATTAGTTTTAAATTAACTTTACATTTAATTACTTAGATTTTTTTACTATAAGGAAACTGACCTCATACAATCTGTATATATTCCTATATATATGTTAAGGTTAAATACATTATAAGGGATGTGTATGAATGTTTTTGCAAAATAACGATCGGCTTTCATGTACTGTTCACACGATGATACATAATCATTCAAAGGAAATAGTGTATGTATATATTTTCTATATGAGAGTCCAATGTGGAATTACCGGCAAATGGAGGGGGAGTATCCTGAAAAAAAATTAGATTTGTGTACTTATAATTATGTATATAATTAAAATGATAGAGGATTGTCGTTGTGCGTGTCTCACGCAAAAACTGCTGGATAGATTTTGATGAAACTTTTTTTTTTACTCTATACTTTACCTATCTCTAAAATCAAATTTATCACGATATATTCTTAAACAATAATTCTGTAGTAAACGCGTGCGACGCCTCGAGCACAGCTAGTATCTAATATAAATAAAACTTGTGTCCTTGATACTCGTAATATCTATATTTTGCTATATAACTGCTAAATCTTCTTTTGACTTTTATAACTATGGTAATATTTTCATGTTTATATAGTTACATTAAATATTTCGAGGTGGCTTTCTTAAATTATATATTTAGTTCTGTTCTATGAATAACAGCTGTAACATACACTGGAGCGCTATTTCAATTTAAATGGACTATCGTTTCAAAATTCCAAGATATGGACCACTATAAATTCAACCTTCGTTGTTCTACAAAATCGATGTTATATAACAACATAATTATTATATTATTATTTATCTAGGAATTGTGTATGAATTTTCAACAAATAATTATTTGTTTCTGGCTTGGCTCGTCGCACACTGGGCTAAAAATTGCCGTTAGAGGAAATAGGATTTAAAAAAAATCGTTTTCAACAAAAACTGTTTATGTACTTTGAATTAGACCATAATTATAAGACTTTTAACGTATATCTTATTTTTAAATAATGCATAGTTAAGTAAAAAAATGTCTTGTTAGATTCTTGTTGTATGGAAGCTGAAATTCAATTAGACCCTATTGCTTCATCTTAACACATCTAGAGCTGAATGATGAGCGATCACTACTTCTATCAATCCATGTAAGTATCAGCTCTAGATATTTTAAGATAAAGCAACAGGGTCTAATTGAAGTTTAGCTTCCATACAACAAGAACTTAATAAAACTTTTTTTACTTAACTATGCATTATGTATTTAAAAATAAGATATACATCAAAAGTCTTATAATTATGGTCTAATTCAAAGTACATAAACAGTTTTTGTCGAAAACGAAAACAAATATTTAAAAATCCTATTTCCTCTAGCGACAATTTTTACCCCAGTGTGTGTCGTGATGATCACAGTTCAAACATAACCAATTTTATTACCACAATGGAAAAATGAAAATATCTCACTCAATACAAAATACGGCACAAAATATTAATTACAATATATTATATGACATAAATATCACAATAATCGTTCAAAAACGAACCAAAAAGGTTATAGAAAAAAATCTTGGAAAATTAACTGTCATTCAAAAGTGAACTTTATCACAGCTATTTAGCAGTAACATTTGTATGGTCAGATAAAAATTCACTTTCTTAAAAACTATTATTTCCACATTGTGAAAATTTATATTTGACCCTAACCTCGATTTTAAAGCTGAATTGAACTTTTTTAGTGGCATATGCATATTCGTGATCTGTATCGTTCATATAGAGCGCCTATCGTCATGAAATTTTGGAAAAATATGAAAAGTACAGACAGAACTACAGTTTTGATTCTATCAATATGAGTTTTAATGTGTATTACTCAAAAATATAACAATCGTTAATAGAAAAACCTTTCTCTAGCAATATAAGCCTATGTTGAATTTACCAATTACCTACCACCTATTTTGTTTATACTTAGTATTCTTAAAAATAACAGTTTTTATCAACCGACCGCGAAAAAGGAGCGTTATGTTTTTCAGGCGTATGTAGGTATATATGTATTTCTATTTCTTTTGTACGCTTAGTAGCTTGATGGATATGTATGCTAATGCATACGAAGCGTCGTTAAATTCGAACTTAATTTTGGGAGTTAACATATAGCTATATAATACTTAAATACGACGTCTGGGAATCAAATAATAAGCAAAAATAGAAGAAAAAAAAATTTGTTTGTGTTTTTGTTGCAATCGGGTATGTTGTTTTCTTTTTAATAATTATTTTTTATTAAATGTAGAAATGCATGACTATATTATATTTTGATTTAGTATATAATTCGAGTAAAATAACCTTATTCGAGAACTTTCAAACTAATGGGCACGTACAATGTAGGCAATAATAGATAAAGTTAGTTAAGGCCACAACGAGACACGAGACGCTCCCTAACGGCTTAGCTCAGTTTCTCTCTGGTCGACAATTAGCAATTTACCAAATTAATATACTGCTGTTATACACTATTGTTACACATTAGGTTCACAATTAAAGCTTTACTATTTTAGAAAAGCGAGCAAGATCATTAGTAGGAACAATACAAGTAATTATTTTAGACGCAAAAAAAGATTTTTTTTTAAACTTTTGATTTTGGAGACAATTTAATTGAAACCGTTTAAAAGTGTTATAATGCTGTTGTTTTGTTGCTTTTTATACACCGTTAAGTTATTTTTACACAGTTAAGAAAAAATACAATTCAATAAAATAAAATCACATTGTTATTATTATTAATATCTATATTATATATTATAGAAGTTATTTTTGTTTTGTTAACCCAAAAAATTATAACTTCTTACGTGCGTACAACACATTTTTTTTTCTTTATACAGATTTTTATTAATGAAACAAAAAAAATGTTGTACTTCCATTATAAATTGATGATATCTCGGTGCTTAAATTACCAATAAGTCGTGGGCTAGCATGGTGATTTAAGCCCGCGCCTTCCCTTAAGAATAGGCCTCAAAGCCCAGCTATAGGCCACTTAAAGGCTGGTATTTATTATTTTCAATTAAAGTTTAATAAAAAATACACTTATGTTTACATTATAGTACCAGTTCGGAACTTCGCCCTAATGAGCAGAACGACCATGAAGCTTAGTAGTTAATGTGTAGAACAAATTTTCATGCGTAGTACATGTTTTACGGGGTACGGCAGTGATCTCGCCAAGTCGAGCACGGCCGTACCATCCTTTTCTCGAAGCGACTCACTGCACTTTTGATCACCCTGTAAAGGTACAGTGTATAAAGCAATTTGAATTTTTAGAGATCAAGAGTACACACTATAATTGACTGTATTGCCAATATACCTAATAATTATCTATACCAATATTATAAAGAGGAAAGTTTTTTTTTTGTAATGGATAACCTCAAAATGTACTGGATCGATTTTAAAAATTTTTTTCATCAATATAAAACTACAGTATCAGCTCGTAACATAGGCTATATTATAATTTGAAAAATTTATTTATTGCTCATAAACATGTCGATAGTTTTAAAAAAGTACAAAAAAATGCCTCCACTGGTGCATTGCCTATGTTTGTCGTATAAAATTAACATGCGTGAAACCATGGGGCACACCTAGTACCTTATAAGTTACGAATCAACGCTAATCAAAGTTCTTTAATTTTCTCACTGACACACTCACCGACCATCAAAACTATAAGGTACACGTCATACAAAATTCCACAACATGTAACAAGAATACGTTAACCTTATTGTTTTGTCAATACTTAAAGTTTTTAGGATCATATAATTAGGCATAGTAAATTCTAAATAATGGAGTTTAACGTGTAAAAGATAGGCCGGATTTTAGCCAAAATTACTCGTTTTTTATATCCAACTTCTACACTTGGCTGTTTACGAGATTTTACTACGTTTTATAGACAAACCATCTCAATCGAGACTTGACCCGATTTTTACAGCATGTTTTTCTTGGTATAAATAATTTACTATCTATTAATGAACCTAAACAATCAGAGCCAATGAATATACCCCGCCAGAAAGTAATTACGTCTAGACACAATTCTCTATGTTTATTTATAATATGCAAATTACGTCTACAACCATTCAACATCTATCACTAGCGAGTAATGTTGGTAAATATCGAATGTTAGGAAATCCGATAGTATCCATTGTATTGAAAATAAACAATCGACTAATCGATTGACCATCGATTGTTTCTTAGAATAGAATGTATATTCGCCCAAAGTAAGCGATAGCGAAAAAAAGTCATTCACTTGTTCCACTCTGCACCTTGTGTAGTTTGGTAACTTGACGTGTTAACAATTTTTAACAAAAAGAAAACCAACTTCAATAATTTTTAGAAGTTTCCTATTGAAGGTTGAAGGTTTGAAGGTCCAATGGCGAAGAAAATAAAATAACATCCTTGGGGGATGCGAAGCATCATCTAAATCGGTTCATAAACAAAGAAGTTATGCCTAAATATCCATAAAAAAACAATTGAATTGAGAACATCCTCCTTTTTTGAAGTCAGTTAAAAAAGCTCATTCGAGGAAATCTTTGGTGCAATCACGAAATGCAGCCCCATATTATGTACTATCCTTAGGAAATAATTTATCGATAGTTAAGTTCTCAACTATCGAGTAATCGAAAGTGCAAATGACTATAATCTATGTTTTATCAGCACTACCAGGAACACAAGTCCGGTGAAGCTGTAAAAGCTGTCAGAGCCTCCAGGGCCTCTAAGGTTAACAGTATACTCAGTTCTAATAATAAAAAAAACACTACCAGAAGGGGGGGGGGGTGGTGCAAACCTGCAGTCTTTTTTCCAGCTAAAACATTTGCGTTAAATTCGCCTTTACAGCAGAATCCCACTGTGATTCCCAAGAGAGATTTAAACAAATATGTATATATTAAAATAATAATGCTATTATTGTGGAATGTTTATATTTAATCGATCGAAATTTGAATAATTCTTGCTATTTAAAAATCAAATAGGTAAACATTATAAATATTTAAAATTATGTATATTAATTATTAACTAAGAATCAACAGAAATCAGCAAATGAATACATATATATTATTGACTCTATTTAACGAAAGTACTTGTTGCTGTTAAATTACTAAATTTACAAACATCTACATTCAATTGACAAGTTATTATTTAGTCATTGGTTATATTCATTTAGTGATACTATAAACAATTAACTTAGTATCGTATATTTTACAGTTGTACGTATAAATAAACATCTAAGAAATCAGAAAGTGATGCGTGTTGAAAGTCGAAAGAAAAAAAAACTAAATTATTTTGTGACGTCATGGTTAAAAGGCTAGAAATCCATTATATGACTATGTTTTTAGGAGTTCGAACTGTGAGCTGTGACTAATTGTGTTCCATTCCGTTTAATAATAGAAACTTATTAAGCATATTGTTATTAGTTATATATTAGCGTCGATTATTATAATCATAAAATGTTATATAAAACTTATTAGATTCGATATGAGTTTTTACAGTGACATTATTTAATTTAAAATTCATAAAATATTTGCATGAAAATATGTAGATAAATTACTATTTGCATATTCCTCTTCATAGGACACTAAAACTTATTTAAATCTTTTTTATACCTATCAATATAAATCACTAAAAAAAGTTATGATATTTTCATAATAATTTCAGCAAATTATTTTATTTATTTGATATGTAAACACATAAAACTTTTACTGCGTAAGTTAAGAGTTTGTTATTGTCTGCGACAAAATTTATAGACGACCAGAGAAAAATAAGCTTATTCTTATTTTGCAACGTCACTAAGTTGGTACTAGATGAGATAATTTTATTATTCTTTTATAGTTTTAAAAGATATATATATATATATATATATATATATTATTACTGGTTAGCAAATAATAGTTTTTTTGCGTGAAACAAGACAAATGATAAGTGATTATGTTAGAAACAAGGTCAAGTAGAGTAGAATTAATAGTCAAAGATTTTAGGTACGAATAGTTTTATTTCAGTATGATTTTTAAAAATTATAAATTTCATAACAAAAATCAGAATATTATCAATGTTATATCTATAAATACTGTTTTATGATTTTCTCCTGTACTTTGCTTCAGGAACGTCCCGTTGTAATCTCCGATAGTAATCCGCCAGCATAGTTGGTCTCCATTTCCCCTGGTACCGTTTTTCTATGGTAAAAATGTTTTGGTGCAATCTTTCCCCGTGTTCATAACTAACGGCGCCCAAGTGTGTAGGAAAAAGTTCAAATGAGAATGTAACAAATGTATTTATAGAGATATATTACAACCTAATGTGGCTCATAGTTAGAGAAAAGTCCCTCGACAATATTTTCATAACCATTTGATCGGTGATTTCCGAGAAAATTTGCGATGATTTCCAAGCTGTTTTTTCCAGATCATTCAGTTTTACTTTAAATGTTTCATCGTTTATCTTTTGCCTGATTTAAAGGACCTACAAATTAATCTCCTCTCTAATTTTGGCGTCACTAATTTTGAGATTTTTTTCTTTAAAGTATAAAAATCCCGTACCTTTTCGGTTGCTTGCTTTTACAAAGTTTTTCACCAGACCAAGTTTTGTATGTAGAGGTGGTAAAAATATATACTCATGTTATACTAATCAAGCATGTTTTACATTGGGAAGAATCCCTGGGGTAAGAGTTCGTCTTTTGGAGCATTATTTTTAATAATGGTTTTCACTATTATTAATTAAATTCCTTCGTTGAGTTATAAAAGTAATTTTATGACAAATGTGAGAGAACTGTTAGGGTCATTTTTACACTTTCTTGACGTTATTTAGGAATCATTTCGATCTGTGACTTCCCTCAACAAACACGAAACACAGTTACTTTTCTGAAAAAAAAAAACAACACACTCTTAAAAATAAGTATAAAAAGAATTAACATTGAATTTTACTTATAATAATAGTTGTAACACGAAAACTAGACCTGATCGAATTAAAATACATATGATTTTGTAGAGACGTTAGGTAGGTACTTCCAAATTAGTACGCACTTTTCTTGTTACAAAATTTTGTTGAATAAGCTTTTGGTAAGAATTTAAACGGTTTTCTCTGTAAATAAACTGACATAACGCGAAAAAATATAAAAAAATAATAAATCAATTCTTTGTTTATAATTTACAAGAAGCGTTGCATTATACATATGTTCTAAATTTTCAGGACAAAAAAATCTCAAGTTCAATTTCTCGACTTTTAATTATCTAATTCTCGTCATAAGATGTATATAATAAAATATTCTAAAAGCAAATCTTTTTAATTTAATATATCATTATGATAGCGAAAACCTTCAAACCGAAAAGAAAAACAGAAGTAAGAACATAACTTTTTTTAATTATGTATTTTAAACTCAAATGGTATGTTTAAAACACCGGTCTTGAAAACAATTCCCATGAATTTAATATTAATTCATATTATTACACATTTAAAAGTAATATAGGGTTTTTTATATTGAAATAGCATTTATTGGTAACTTTGGTAACTTATAACAAGAAAACCTAATATTATGAATAACACTCAACTGTGTATCTATATTTATTGAAAGATGACGTCAGGTTTTCTAATTAGCGTTTCATTTCACGTGATTCGCAGCCAAAAAATCATTATTTTTCCCAAAGGAAAATTAAATAAATGAACAAAGTTTTGTCCAGATTTTTATTTCTTTATTCTTTTTACATATTTTATCACCATTGGACCATACCAATATGATTAAATAATTAATTTCAATTTTTTAAATAAATGGTCAATTTACGGGGTTAACTAAATAAAAGAAGAAACTTTAATATATTATTAAAGTTCCTTCTTTGTTTAATTTTTATTCAGGCAGTGAGTCACGTAGGTACGTGCACGTATTATGTGGTCTCTTTCTTATCATTTTAATGGTTAATTTAGCAGAATAACCGTGAAACGGCGCGGTGGAGCTACTGACAGCTCTGGTAACACGAAATCTTAATAATGTTCCTCCTAGCTAATTAACTTGGTTTCTCTTTGTTTCTCAACTTGTACACTTCGAACTAAATGCGAACAGTACGTGGAATATTATAATGAAAGGCAATTTAATACGGTGAATTTCCAGAGGTATTATTTCTGTAGAACAAACATATTTATTTCTACAATAGATGAATATCTTTATGTTTATTTTTTTTAATTTAATTCGAACTTGTATTCGACTTTTATTTAATAAGAAATATTCTAAATATAGTTAAAGCGTAATATAGTTAAATTAGTAGTTTTTCCATAGTTTTTGGATAAAGCTCAAGAGATTATATGTTTGAACACGATAATCTTTGTAACTACCAAATAGACTTGAAATTTTATTTTTGTATTGTATAGCCTTTTTATTAATAAAGGTTATAAACTATATAACTTTACGCTATGAAACTAAGAAGCGGAGCAATAACCATGATCGTCTAACAATCGGGCAAGTAGCTGTAGCTGTAACGTGTGTAGCCTACACGGGTGCGTTGGTGGTGGTACTATTGAGAGTTGTTCGAATATATTTAACACGGGTGAACCCTAGTGCCACCTAATAGAAAGAATATTTCTTTTTGTAATTTTATTCTCGTAATTCAATTATCCACGACTAGGTTGTTTCATCTTTAAACGGGTTTACGAAAACAGAATTGTTTTTTCTTTGTACTAGATTACTTTCCATAGCGGTTAGTAGTTAATTAAAGTAGGTACATTTTAATCATTAATTTTCACGCAAACGATCATAGTAAACCTTCAAAATATTTTGATACAGAAGCGAGAATCAATAACACTACACTGAAAGTACAATGGTCGGTACAATGACTTGTGTTTCTCATCCCTGGGGAGCCGCCCGTCACTAACATATCCACTTATATTCCCGCCTTATACGATTTGTTCTGACATCAATAATACTTTAGTGGGTTATAAACGTTCGTGTTATTGAAACTACGAGGTCGACGTTTCGATGTTATTTTCAGTCATTTCTAAACGCTATATTTTTATTGTAAATCATCTACAGTACCTACTTGATTTATAAGAAGAAAACTAAATATGCAAAGTTGTTACTAGATGCGAGCATAATAGTGTAAACTTATTTTGGGTTTCTGTGTTTCACAGAAAGAAAAACTGTATTTCATAACATGTATAATCCTTTTATCGATTAATTTCAAACTAGCTGTGCCTCACTGTTTCACCCGTGTTCAATTTATTTAGCTATCTCTCCATCGCGCCCGCCAACGTACCCATATAACCTATCGTTGCTTTGAATTCTCGCACTTGCCCACGGCTTGCCAGATTATTTGATGTTCATTGTTACTGCTTTGTTCCCTAGGTCGTAGCGTGTAGTTATATAGCCTTCCGACTTTTTTAAACCGACCTTTTTTTACCGATTTACACCGATTTTTTTTCATCTATTTTTAATTTAGGAACTCTGGTTGAAAAGAACATGTCAGTACCATCATAACCTAAACATAGCATCACACAACTATTTTAGTCCATTAATGACAAACTTCCACCAAATCTTGGACTCCTCACATGCAAATGTAGCCAAGATCCCGTGAAACATGGCTTGGTCCATAACATTCAATTTAAACTGACTTATAACATATTTCCGTTGAAGATAGTTCCGGTCACATTCTGTCAACAAATGTTGCACGTCTTCAATTGGTCCACGAGTCTCGCAATTTGGTGAATTTACTTTTCTCATAAGGAAAGCAAACATGTTGAGAGGCATATGTCCGGAACGCACTCTGTGAGCAGTCACAATGAGGGATCTCATTAAACCACTGTTAGCAAATCATGGTATAACGAGGCGGCTAACTTTGTAGTGTTTTCACCGATTTAGCTGCGCTTTATTCATCACGTAGTTTTAAGTATTTTATTATGAAGATGTTATCTATAAATTACACGAATAAAGCTATGTACACGATTTCTTATTCACTAATTTGATTAGCATCGGAATTAACTAATTTAAGCAGTAACAATACTATTTTTATATTTAATTAAGATAATAAAACGTTCAAACTTCATTGGTCCTACATGATGTCAGAAGCTACCTTTGAATTCATCCAGTAGAAACACACGATGTACTTTTCAAAAAAATCATAAGGATTTGCGTATAGTCATTTTGTCTCGATCGGAGTGTTTTGTTACATTGTCGTCGAGTAATGGTGACTTATTGGTAGCGAGTAAGGACTCGACGTCGATCGACGTGAGTTCGAATCCCTGCAATGAGTCTGAGCTTTCGGTAAAGGAAAAGATCATAATAAACCGTAGCATGGTGGTAGAGTATTTTTTAACGCCCGCCTGTCTAGCTACCACCCTCAAGTTGAAAACCTGAATCCAAGGTCCTTTAGGTGTGCACCGTTTCACCTTTTTTGCAGTTGCACTTGGGAGCCAGTTTCCCCACTAAGCTTAGCGTGTCACCATCTTGGGCCACAGTCAGGTGAGATTGTAAGCATACCGTTAAACCTATAAATAATATAAAAAGAATACGTCGAGTGTTAGTGTATGAGTTATTTCCAAACTGATAAAAATGTTGTGACTTTAGTTTTAACCCAATCTTTCGTCGATAGTCACCTTTCTGTACTGATGTACGCCGTGTAAAGCATTAAAAATGAAATATTATATTATGATATTCTAAAAACTGGTAAAAGGTTATGAATCCCTATTTAATTGGTGTATGTATGTACTGTAAATTAATTAGAAAATTATTATTTAACGTAGTGGGGACGTAAAAAAAAACATAAATAAAAAGCAGTTTAAATCGTGAGCTTTGAACTATTTTAAAACATATAGCGATGTATGTTACGTTTAATTCAATGCTTTGAAATTAAATTTCTATTTCATGTCAACAATTTAAGCTTTTCTATAATTTAATTCCTGCACTCATGACATAAAAATTAGGCCAGAGATTACCAGTTAGCAGTCGACGTGATTCAGAATTCTTGGCGCTTTTATACCGTGATATTATGTAAAAATAATCAAAATCGTAACTTAAAAAATGTATTTTACAATTACGTTGTATGTTTTGAAGCAGTGACGACTCAGTGGTAGGGTGTATGGACACCGCGTCGTTCGACATGAGTTCGGATCTCTACAATGAGCCTGAGCTTTCGGTGAAGGAAAACATCGTAATGAAACCGAAGCGTAATTGTAGGGCATTTTCTCATGCTCGCCTGCATAGCTACCAAGTTGAAATACTGTCGCTAAATACCTATAGGTTGTTCCGGCAGCTGCATTTTAGCACCAGGTCCTTCACTATGTTAAGCGTGTAATTCATCTTGGGTCACATTGTCATTTAATATCAGGTGTGATTTATGCCAAACGTTAAACCTATAAAGTTAAGATCGAGAGGGTTAATCGAGAAACGATAAGTTTATTATTATCCAGGGACAACGATAACCGCTATGATACCATGATTTACAAAAAGCAAAAATACCTCATTTTTCATTTTCATTTTTAAATTCTTTATTCAAAATTAGCTTATGGGTCAATTTCCACTTGTGCAGATACGAAGCGAAGCGTCGCGACATATACTTACAATATTCAATTCGCATGGTTATTATAAATAAATACTTTTAAAGTGTAAGTAGATGTCACGACGCGGCTTCGCTTCGACTCTGCGCCAGTGGGAATAGACCCTAAACTTTCTGTGACGGAAAACTTTGTGACAAAATCATAGAATAGTCGTAAGACATTTTATTTTACTAGCCTGTTATCTATTACCTTCAAGCAAAAAATCTGTCACCAGCCCTACATCAGTGTGCTCTGACATCCGCATATAAAATCTTTTTAACGTGTATGATCTAATGCTGGAGAATAAAGATATTAAAAAGTCCTCTGATGCCCTATCATTAATCTCCTCATATGAAAAATTAATCTTAATCTAAATTAATATTAATTATACCGTGTAGTATGAAACACATGTAGTTGCAATGTAGTTCATATTATGCATATTCAAAGATTACTGTAATAAAGTTCAGTGGAATAATCAAAACTCCTTTGTTCTGTTCTGTAATTGAAAATGTTACGTGCGTGTTACATATAACGGTATATTCAACCTTATAAAACTATTTTTTCTTAGTTCTTGTCGCTATACATATTATAAGCCTATTATTACATTAGTAAAGACAAAGCTTTGTTTCATGCGAGGAAGAAGACTACATATTATGCCTTAATCTAAATCCGCACTCGTAGCTATATTTTTTTGTTTAGAATGATTAAAACTCGCTACACATTTACATTATTTAACCTCAACTATTAAATTAAAAAAAATTGAAAACTTATACGTTAATAACAATAAAAATAATTAAGGATTTAAATAATTAAGCAACAGTGCGAAAACCGCTTCCTCGAAAATTGCCTTTCCGTACATCCATAATTTAATATTTACACAATAAAAAAAATTATAAACCTTATGGAGTTTCTTGCTGGTTCTTCTTGATTACTGAGATGTTTTCCGAATCTGTAGCAGTATGTTAACGTTCATAAGTCTCTTCTTAGGGCCTAAATTGAATACAGTATTTTTTGATTTTAAAATATTAGTAAAACTTGATATAACGCTCTGCGACGTATCTTGTAGTTAACCTCAGAGAAACAAAGCTCCGTTTACGAGTTGAGAGATAGAGCTTTTCCGTTAACTATATTCAAATTGATTTCGGCACCGTTTGTATCAGTATCCTACTAACATAATAGGCACCTGTAATTTGTATTATGATATCCTGTAACAATCGAGTCATATTGATTTTCCTATTGAAGCACGAACATGAGAGTATCGATAATATCTATTTACTAAAGCAGGTAAATTGAATGGTGAATGACCTCAAAAGGGAACTTACATGTTTAAATACTTTTAAGCATTAAGCTATAGAGTATATGATAAAATGTTCCTGATCATTCGTTTTATCTTTTATAAATGTATCATAAATGTATATTTTTATCCTGCCTATTTATTATCAAGCTTCGTTCATAGAAAAAAAAAACATTTGAGCAATTATATTTCATGAAAACTTGAAACATTATCAATAACCCAAAAAATCTTCCTTCTTTTCAACGTCGTCATACTATATCCAAGTACTTTAAAAATGAAATTTTAAAAGTCGACTCACGCATTAATATGGGTCTCATACAATAATGATAAAATAATAATATCAGCCTATATGTGTCCTACTGCTGGGCAAAGGCCTCTAATGTAATGTAATGTTAATCTAAGGTAACATCTCTCTCTCTCTCTCTGTCGCTCTCTCTAATCTCTAAGCTAATGTTAATCACCACTTAATCTTAAGGTAATCAAGGCTTAATCACCACGCATTTTTTTTAGCTTTAAAGATAAAAGTGTATAATGATTTCGAAAGTAGATTAATAATAATTAAGGTTTTTTTAAAGCTAAACACAGAGACCGCTAGGACAGTATGGAGGAGGCCTTCCCTCTCACGAGAAGGGTTTAAATTTCACGTTTTTAAATTTTAGAGACTAATACTTACTCATTTAAATAAATAAATAAAAAAGCTATTAGTATTACCAATTTCAATCAGTAAATTTACGCGAATTCCGTAAAATTCGATATTTCACAATAATTAGACACAATGTATACAATACCTACAGCAAAAGTGGAATATAAATTTTATTTTAGAAAGTACATAATATGATTAACGTTTAAACGTATTATAAAATAGGAGAATTTCGGTGAGACGTCATATGTACGAGATTCGTATCACAAATTCGTATTCTGCTACTTTACATGCAAATCATTCTCGTGAAAGGAGCATTGAGTATGACCGTAGATTGTTGCAGTTTCTTTTATGTAACCTTTGCGGACAAAATCTGCATATTACCTTGCTCTTTGGTTTCGTTATGGCAATAGTATTTTATTTTATTTCTCTATTTTATTTTTCTTTCTCATTAATAATTAAAACATAATAGTCCTTTCAATGAATTATTTTAATGTTACAATGTTAATTACATAAATTTTCTGTTATTTATATTAGTATTAAATGAAATTATTATTTTTATTAGTAGTAGTTATTATTTTTATGTTATCAATGTTGGGTGCCTATAATAGTTCTTATTGGACTTGGAATTTATTGTAAATTGGATCAAGTAAAATATGCGCGCTGTTGGCGCTTCTTTAATAAATAAATAAATAGTAAAAAATACAAAATACTTGTTGGAGGCAACAGTTTTCTAAGGCAGTCTTAAATTTTATATGTGCAAATAATTGAAACTTTGCGTAGAAATTGGTATTCTGGTTATTCGCTGGCATCGCGAAATTTGCATTCTTTAATTTATTGTGCGAGAGTCTTCGATCAATAGTCACGTTATAACTAATTCGAAATGAAGATAAAGTATCTATAATGAGCAACAGCATCTTATCTAAATCTTAGGGTCTACATTCCCAATAATTAGTATTCACTTCGTACTTAAAGTTTATGAGACGTATATGAATTTGTTGCCTTTTAACAAAAACATAAAAATAAAAAATAAATATCACTTCCCACATTCATATTTTTATAGTTATTGATGATATGAAATGTACATTTGTCTAACACCTCAGATCAAAACGAGTAAACAAACCAATGAATACATATTTGCATCACACAAATATAATCCAGTCTGACAATAAAGCTTCGATAAACAAATCCCAATTGAAGGTTTTTGTTTAATGTTTGCAATAATAATCCTGGGCTGCAAATGTTACACTGCTGGGTAAAGATGAAGACGCAGATGAAAGGGACTGGCTTAATCACGACACATTGGCGATTTCCAACGCCTCTTTCTGTTATCTTTTCCCACTACATTGTGATATACTGCTACAAGAAAACATCTGAAGCTGTTTTAGTTTCCTTAAGTTATATTCATTCACCGTTAACCTCTTGTCTTACTAATTAAATTCAAATAAAGAATTATGGGAGTTCCAAAAAATTCTTTAATACTTGTAGAGTTCAACACCTTAGGACATCGGATCGATATTCTACTGGTTTAACTATACGGCCTATAGAATGGTTAAAGCTTATAAATATCGAATGGTTGCTATCAACCGACTATATCAGTTTCATATATTATATACATTGTATGTACTCGCTATTACCCACCCTCCTCGCTAGTCAATGTAACGATAAAAAATGTATCCACGACATAATCGACTTCTATGTCAATTCTTGTTACTGTTCTTCAAGCAGTTCGTACGTGATTGATGGACAAAGATTCAAACAAACGTACTTTGAAAACTATGTAACTATTATACTGTATAAAATATAGTGTCTATCTTTTATTTTATCGTCATAAGTTTTGTATTGTGGCCGCCATCTCACCTGATCTTAAGTGACGATGTGACACAAGATGGTAGCACGCTAAGGCTAGTGGAAGACCGGCTCCCAAGTGCAGCTGCCGGATCACACCTGTTGGTGTTTGGCAACAAATTTTCGACTAGAGGGTGGTAGCTAGCCAGACGGACATTAAAAAAAGGTCTACCACCATGCCATGGTTTCATAACGATGTTTTCTTTCACTGAAAGTACAGGCTCATTGCAGGGATTCGAACTTACGTCGATCGACGTGGAGTTCGCTCACGCAGTAGTTATTTAAATGCCGTAATTTTATATTTATTAAATTTGTTGTCAATTTATATACCGTATCAATTGAGGAATGTCATGTATTTCATCAACATACATCATACATCCATAATAAATCATATATTCATCAAAATTTGTTAAAAAATATTATGCTATTGTACGGGTTCTAATGTATTATTAACGATTCTTATAGCCTCTCAATTATTATAGTATGATATATGCTTCCGGTCTACAAAATTTTATTAGAATCGGTTAAGAATTTATCTTCTTTTTTTTTAATTTTACCATTTCTAGATGTAATATTGACAATTGTTATACCCCCTCAATTATGTAATTATTTATGCTTCCCGTGTACAAAATTTCATGAAAATAGGTATAAGAATTAATGAAATTTAAAAATTTTGGGAGTTCTATTTTTTACGATTCCTAAAATTGTTATTAAAAATTTACATAGCCCATCATTCATAGAATGACTTTTACTTCCCGTGTACAAAATTTCATCAAAATCTGTCAAGAATTAACGAAAATAGTTTTTTTTTTAATTTTTTTTTACGATTTCTAGAAGTAATATTGAAGATTCTTATATTCTATAAATTGATCAATGACGTAAGCATCCCGTGTACAAAATTTCATAAGGATCGGCCAAGCCGTTATTGTGTTAAATCCGGACATACTAATAAACAAACAAAAACAAAAAATTAATGTCATATTCGTTGATCACTTGATCAGTATCGTTATATAGTATGCCTATCTGGAAATTAAGACAAAAAATTTACTGTACAGACAGAACTACCGATTTATTAATGTAGATATTCTATACACGTGACACTGGCAGAATTGCGTTAAAAAACCCATTGCTATCAACATAAAAAAGAACCCTCTTTCTTTTTTCTAGTATCATGGTGGTCAAATAGGTTAAATGTCGATAACAAATATTTCAATGACAGTTTTATTGTAAAGTTGGAGAGTGGGTGTTGGTAACGTCCGGCGAGAGGCGATGATCGGCCACGTGGGCCGGCCGCGCTCTCAACATGCGCCACCCGTCCACAGACGTTAGTTCCAATTTGCTTCCTATTGTAACGCACATCTCATACTTTCAATTCTTAACTGTAACACACATTTTATTATGATTGAAGCTATACTTCTTTTGGCGCGTCATCTAACTGAAATACGACATGATCAAGTTAGCCATCAATAAATAATAACGTAAATTCATTTTACTGCCTTTTATTGTTTAAATTGATGTGTAAAAATAATTTAACCTTGTTTATACGCGTTGTTTATTTATATAAACAATATCTAGGCGACCGAGCTACACTTGATGTCGTACGAAAATAAAACCCTTATCTAGGTAAACTTGGAATGTAAAACAGTATCTAAATACAAAATTTCATCCAAATCGTTGAAGCCGTTTCCTAGATACCAATTGCATATAAACAAGATTTGCTCACTGAATAGTCAAAAAATAAAAATAAAAACTCTATTCAAGTTAGGCTCTAAGAAGGCACTCCGGTTCGGAAAATATCCCAGTCATCGAGGTGAACCGTTAAAAAGCTCGATCGGTTTTTTTTTCAAACTATACAAAAGTGTTAAAATAAAACAATATCTAATAATAATTTAATGGATGCACAGAGAGGGAGTCACTTCCAGACATCTATCATTCATATAATGATTTATAGGGTGGACTCTATAATAATAACCTTTTGACAGTAAAACCAGCTTTACATGGACCTTGAACTCCTTGTCCAATAAATCAGTAATGTGCTTCGGGATCTTATTATTAAACCTGACACTATTATCTAAAAATCTTTTATTGGAACTACTTAGTCTAAAGCACGGTACGACTAACTTATCTCTATTTGTAGTATTAACATTGTGCTGATCTTTGACAAAATCTAACTTGAGTAAGTTTTTACGAATATACATTAAGTTATCAAGGATGTATTGGGAAGGCAAAGTTAAGATATTATATTCCTGGAATTTGTTTTTTAGTGATTCACGAGGTCTCAGATTTTAACTTGCATGAATTGATAGCATTAGATTAGTATTAATTAATTATTAATAGTATTAGATTATTGTAAACAAATTAAAATATCTATTTATATTATATTTATTTATACGTAAATTATTTTTACTTATCTAAAAATATAAAGTCATTAAAATGACTATCATAATAGCTAATTTCATCGTGTCGCATTTCCGTCAATTATGCGCGTACAGCTCTCAATTTTAGCCTCTACTAATCGCGACAAAAGTCATATATATTCAAAAACAATCTCCAGAGATTTATAATATTAGCATAGTTAAAAAAGAGGGCACAAGCAATGACACATTTACATTTAAGACTAAAATTATATTCCAGACGGTCGACAAAGCAGTGTGTACAGAGGAAAGCGGTGCAGCTCGATTGGAAGCAATTCTCGTTGCATTGGTGGAGAGAAAAGCACGCGCATTGCACGCCGAGCAGTCGCGTACACACCCTCTGCTGTTACTTTTACGGGACCACTTACCCGACGGTTAGTGTTTTAGCTTTTTTTATATACAATTAAGATGGCAAATAATTATACGGTTCGCCAGCTGTTAAGCGGCTAACGTAAGATATGGACGCTTGCAATAATACCATAGGTATCACTAGCGCATTTCCGATCTTGAATCCTCTACCCGAAAGAGCTCTGGTAACCCTACTCACCGCAGGAACACAACACTAAGTTATTTGGCTGCTACCTTCGGTAGGGTGAAAGTATTCCACCAGTCGGACTACCCCATCTAGAGAGAATTCTCAAAAGAAATATCTCTGCACCCTACCTCTCATACCTCTGTCTCTCTGTTAGGCAGACACGAGGTCTTGCTTTTTCTATTAGATAATTACTCGCCACATGTCCCGATTTTTGTTTCCTGTAAACTTTTCTAGGGCCTAACGAACAAAACAAAAGTATATTAAGCATATTCGTAGTTGGAATCGTTAGTTATGGTCTAAAAAATACAAGAGAAAAAGCAATATCACTTATTTTAAAATTTTTCAATTTCGCGAGTTACTTTTAAAATTTAAGACGAACAGAATTTAATTTATATTTCTAACTAGCTGACCCGACAGATGCTTTCCAGTAGCAAATAACTCGACAACACCACCAATCCCAATTTTTTTTCTAAAAAAAGTTCCAGTAACATAAAGACAAGACCAAATAATAATAATTACACATACCAATCGTTGGAATCTTGAGCTCATAAAAAAAAAATAGAAAGTCAAGTTCAGGTTTTCCAGAATTTTCCAATTTCCCTGGCAAATTATACCATTTTTTTCCATGAAAGCCTCATGCATACTAATATAATATAATAAAGTAAAAATGCATCACGAGACAAGTACGTACCAGATTATACACTCTTTTGACTTAAGTTATTTCAGCGTAAGCAGGTACTCCTCTGATAGAAAAAGTTATTACAACTAAATAAAAAAAAAAAAAAAATTAAAAGTCACAATACAATTGGTCTAATATTTCTTTAGCGTTCCCTAGAGATTTGATTGATGACGCGATAGAATTTAATAACAAGAAATTTGTCCTTATCGCTAGGTACCGCTGTCACTCAATGAAATATATATTTAAGAAGATTGATCACTCAACCAATTTCCGTTCAAATATCAAAACGTGATGGAAATAATTGATTGTGACTCAGTGTGTGTGTTAATTTTATTTATAAGTTAATATTCCTCTTTTTTATTGTTAAATTGTGATTTTAGCGTTTTTATTATTATTACACTTATGAACATTAAGTACATCTTACGTCTATATAAATAAAATGATAGAGGTTTCATGTTGTGCGCGCATCACGCAAAAACTACTGGAAAGATTTTGATTCTTTTTACTACTTAGATACGTGATTTAAAAACCACGATATCTTCATTCAATAAACGTTTATTCAAGTTTAAGAAACTATGATTTTTATAAGAATTAGGCGTTCTTCTGTTGTCCACGCGTGCTAAGCCGCGGGCATAGTTAGTACTTATATAAAAATATTGTGTGCGTCTGTTAGTGACTCCATATCTTCTGAACGACTTGACCGATTGGGCTCATTTTATGAAATTTTTTTTTTGTTATCGAGATCATGGTTTATAGATATGCTAGGATTCGCTAAGTAGCGCTGTGGTCGAACCATTAACTACTAGAAAGAGCAGAACGACGTTTTCGGGTCCAGTTAGTATATCTATGAAACTTTATATGTATATTAAAATGAATGTTGGTATTATATATAATTATGAGATTGATAAACCCCAAAACGGTTTTCACGAATCCCCATAAAAGTTTATAGTTTTTTTCATTAAGATAGTTTTTATGCTATCCCTGAACGCGTTATACGCGCTGTGGTCGTGTTATTTATTGATTACTGCGATGGGCATAACGACGTCTACGGGGTTAACTAGTTTGCAATAAACAGAGAAATTCAAATAAATTATTAGACAATTGTAAATTTTACAAAAAAGCAATTTTACTTCTCAGACCGAAGTTTTATATTATCAAAGGTTTACAGAGATTGTTTAGCTTTACACCCCTTTAAATCTATCTATAGCGTCTATCGCGTCAATCGGATATTTCACGTGGGATAAAGAACTCATTTAATAGTTTATAACATTTTATTATTCTTAATCCTTTCTAACTTAAACTTATTACTTTTACTTTCTACACTAAAAATTCAATATATACCATAACAAGAAAAATACATACTTATTTTATGTACAAGCAATTGTTTTACTAGTACATTTATATAAGTAATTTAATTTCAGAGGAGACTTCAATTATAGGCAGCCCTGGCGAGGAGCTACCATCGCATTGGTGCGAACACGAAATAGCCAGACATAAAAGAAAAAAACTGAAACTGCAACCACACGACAGGTAATTAACATTTTGAAATGATTTAACAAAACTCTTCGCTTAGGCATCTAACCCTTAGGACAACTTGCACCAAAAAAAAAAAATTAAATTCAGTTTAATTATATCAACATGTATGCTTAAATGTGATTTAACGATTTGAATATGATTTAAGGATATGGGTCAAGCCGTTCTTAGAGAGCTAAGATAAGAGAGAAAATTAATCATTCAGTAAAATTAAGTATAACATTATTTTTTTATTGTTTGCATGATATACACTATCTGTTCATCATGAATATAAAAGTTGAAAATCCTCCAACTTCGAAGTCATATCGGCAATCTGAACGCTACAGACAGAGTGGGTGATCTACGCTTATCGACTCCATATAATGCGACCTGTCTCATGCGTACATTTAGGGATGCAAACCATATAACAATGGTTTCGAAAAATCATTCTTTTAATTTAATTGATGCAGTGCGTTTTATTTTAAAATTGACAAATTTAGAGAAGGAAACAACTCTACAAACTAATAGTTCTAAATCGGATTACAGTATATTGGCACCCAACTATTTAGTTATTGATCGTAGGGTTAGCGGAGAGATTTTTCTATGGTAAAAAATAACCCAACTACCGTCAAAATAAGTGGATTGTAGTTAAAACATGTTTTAAACATTTTCGGCCACCCCGACTACTTTCGGAACATTCATATAAATTCAACTGATACCCAAAACAAGACTGAAAGTATAAAAGCCTTCTGAGGCTTCAGGGGAATTCGGCTAACAGCGTAGGCAATTCGAAATAAAAGCAAGACAGTGTCGTTTGAATCTTCCTCTAATCACTTATTTGTAATCTGTGATTCGTAGTCAGGGCACTGTTCTTCTAACAGTAAATTATAGAAAAAGGAATGAATGAAAGTTCCAGATAAAAGTGAATGTAAACAATTTCTATTCAAATCTTTTAATGTTTCAATTGTCATTCACAATTGAAGTTTCCTTGATTTTTAACTGTCTATACTTTTTTGTAAACTTTGTGAGCTAAAAGAAGGAACAATAATATCCTTATTTTAATTTGTTAACATTAACTGTAACTATTGTTATATATATATAGAGATAGTCTATTAACAAGATAGTTTTTGCTCTCATTACACATTTGAAAAATATCGATGTTTTCTTGCCGATGTTTTTTTTCCAGATCATCGATTTTTGCATCCTTGCATACGATGCGGTCATGTGAACTCTCATTTTTTTATAGTATCAGGGGAAAGTTAAGGTACTATGCCTGTTAACAGCAACACTAGATAAACTCCACAAACAAAGTCTATTATAGAGAGATTGATGATAATCGATAGCCAGTTTTTCGCTGTCATACCGGCCTGTAAGCCCTTTAACGGCCTCCCTGGCTGACCCTGAAACGCTACAAACCAAAAGAGAGTCACTGTGACTGGATTATCACCATGTACATAGTAGTCGCAACCCAGGTAGGTACAGATCCTACTGGGTTATTGGATATACACATCAATGATCTCAGAACACGACATGGCTAAGTAAGCCACTATGGCGGATGATACACCTGGTGTGTGATGATCTCGATAGGACACAATTGTCGTGTCCTACCACCTTGCAAACTTGATTATTTTAAATGCTTCTTTTATTAATTTTCCTAGGAGCTTACACAGCCCAGAGAAGTTTGAGCTGGAGCGTCGGCGACGTCGTCGGCGCAGGCGTAGCACCCATACGCATGGGCAAAAGCCGCGGAAACACCGCACGTTGCTCGTCTCCGCTATAGATGAACAGGCGAAGGTTATTCATGTAAGTTTATTCAGGTGATATTACGAATAAAAGTCAACAGTATATACACACAATGTCTTGAAAGCACTCTGGAAATATACGTTTTAAAAAGTTATTGTGCAGAGGAATATCGATTCGACGTCCCCAAGTTCCGAGCCCTTAAAACCAACAATTTTTCAGAATTCGTGTACATTTATTAATTTAAGTTGGTAACAATATAACAGAAAAATATTAAATTAAACTAGGCAAATAAAAGGAAGACTCAAATAAGAAAAATTATTAATTAATTCAACTGTTATTTTTATTTGATTGCAATAACATTATATGAATACGTAAATCTAAATCTATGTTAAAGGAAACAGTGACTGACTTATTTACTGATCTGTCAGCCCATAGCTAACTACTGAACGGACTGGGCTGAAATTTGGCACACAAATAGTTATTATGACGTAGGCGTGTAACGAAGGTTCCAGTACAAAACTATAACACGGGTGAAAAAGTAAGACTCAGCTAATACTAATTAAAATATAATCCGTAAAAATAACTCTTTCACTATTATTGTTTAATAGTACGCACGTTAGTGCTTCAAAGCCTATATTGATTGAAGATGTGAGTACATTTCTATCATTATGGGTATATGGGGACAAATTGGTCAATCTTTCTTGAAACATTGTACTTCGTAATTCTTCTTTTTTCGTTTCCAATTTCAAATAGATTTTCAATGCAATTTTTACATTCAGAAATTAATGTGTCCTTTCATTTTCGATAGCTAAACAACTTTCAAGTATTATGTTAAATGCAGAAATTTCACTTTCTCTATTACATAACACGTAAAATCAGTTATTGTTTGGCGATTTTTCTGGCAGAAAACTAGGAAGCCCCATTGATCGTGGGGCCCTGGATAGTTGCCCTGAGTGGTAAGAGTGGTCTGGTTCCTAGTGTTATATAATTTTAATTGTTGGGTATATTCTATATTGTATATTAGATCTATTATAAAACATCTGGGGCGATTTACTTATTTGTGTGTATTGTAGTTCTAAGTCAGCCATTGAACTTCAAATAGACGAATTGTTTTATATGTATTGTTGGGAGCCTTGCAAGTCTTCAGGACAGCAGCGAGCTTTGATGAATTATCAATCTCTCGGCGCGGCGGTCGCCGTTGTTTTTGGATTGTATTATACTTAGCTACTATCAGGCATAGTGCCGTCGCTTTACCGGGTTACAGTAATAAAACTATAGATAGAACCTCATATCGCAGTTATCACTTCTGTTATTGTATAGTTTTTTTTTTTATTTGCGTGCCTATAAAAATTATTTTTAAATAAAAGAAAATGTTTAGTGTGTACAAAAACTTTGCTAAAATATTTATTAAAAAATTTCAATATTACAAACACGGGGCTCTATTAGTTATCAAATTGAAAATTATGGTAAACAGAGAGTATTTAATTTTAGTAAAGAACAAAAACATAGGGCTTTGTAGATAACAAAGTTGGCAGACGATCGTGACTTTCTAGTGCCAGATAAAGTTTGATGTAAATCTGGCTTTGCATTTCACTACGACTTGGTACTTCTAGTACAGTGATTTTATAAACATATGTGTCTATATTTAATAGGGAATTATATTTTTTTAACTTTGGATTACCTTCAATATATTAAAATAAACACAAACAATTGTAAAGGAATGTAAAAACTAAGCGCAATGATCCTCAAGTCAATGCAAAAACATGTAAATCATCTTTATTTAAATTAAACATTATACAAAAATGAAATGAAATATATTTAAGAGGACTGAATATAACTTCGAAATGTCCATCTAGGCTGCGCTATCACGAGTTATTGTTTAAAAAATTAAACTATCTATAAGTACGTCAAATAAGTACAAAGACAGATATAGACGGCATTTTTGCAGTATTCTATAAAATTAATAATTTATAGTGTAACCATAGATTATTTATTAGTTGTACCTCGCGCTATGCTATTATGTTATGTTACGCTATTAATCTGTGAGTGTAACCAAATAGGTTTAATTTGGTGTGGCCTATCTAAATTAAGAAATTGAGGTTTTTTATGAGTCTACATTCTCGTGACCGTTTTCTTAACTATAGCGTTCTAACACTGACATTGAATATGTATTATAGAAAATAGGGTGGTCAAGTTTTTTTATATCAAATATAATATTTTCGGGGCTATTACCTGAAAAAAAAATAGATCGCAAAAATTTAAAAATAGTGGGTTTCAAATAAATATTTTATTTCTTCAAGGATCACTTTTTACTGCTTGATACACAGATAATGATGATAATGATAAATAATATGGAGGGTAGACACAAATAATCAAACTAACAGTAACATACCAAGTCTCATTCAGTAAGAAATAACGATTTTCCCTTTTACGATTAAACCTAATTTTTTATCCATTAAAAATATTGTAATTTTACCTACTATGTAGGTATTTATATTTTTTAGAAATATAATGGTAGGATGTGTAATGTAGTAGAATACTATAAGTATTATATAGTGAGTTGGCAACCCTAATAGAGTAAGAAATGTGCTGTATACCTGTGAACGTAATAGCGTAATATAGAGTAAAATGACGAAAAAATACTTTTCTCCTACATATTACAATGTAAAAATGTAATACAATAAAATAAATTAGGTATGTAGAATTCTTATTGGATAATTTGTATCAGGATGTGATTAGCCGTAACAGTTACAACTAAAATAAAGTTGATCTGCATTCTGAGTCAACTACCGTAAGCTATACTATTATTTAATTTAAGAACGTTTTCTTTTTTAAATATATAATTATACTGTTAGCCCTAACGGTCCTGAAGCCTCAGACGCTTGGATGGCTTTTACAGCTTTACCGGGCTTGGAGAATATAAAACGCCCATGTCCAGTAATGGCACTAGTAATGGGTTGCAAAAAGGGCTGAGGGAAAACAAAATAGGCATTAGCTGTCTATTACTGAATTATATGTTGCCAAAGATTCATAGATGGCAGTGCTTGGTAGTATTTAAGTCATTTGATGTAGTTTAAGCATAGAGGGCGGTAAAATCAGGAATTTGTTAGTTTTTTTTTTGTTTAAGGTTTTAATTATATAACATTTGTTTTCGTTAATAGTTTAAATACACAACTTTGTTACTAAACAGGTCTTGGATCCTGATGAATTGCCGAGACGAGCCCGTTACACGATCATGGTGACCGCTTGTCTGTTGCTGTTCCTTTGTCTGTTGCTGGTCGGCGTAACATTGCGTATGGCACCATTAATCGATGACATTGGTAAGTTTAGTTTTAATTAACAATATAATAGTAATTATAAATGTTCTTTAATTTTTACATTACTATTAAATTTCATTATTTTTACAATCCTATTATTGTTATTTTCAATTATGGATGTTACGGATATGACATTTTGGATCTCAACAGCATTTAATCGGTTTCAGTTATTGGATATGAAATTATTTCAGATATCCTTAATAATTTCAGTCGTGTGTATTAAAAGTTTATTTATAATTATTATTTTAATATTAGTAGGTAAACAATAATGAAATCACTTCACATAATTATTAGTTTCAAAATTAAGAATATTTTATTCAATTTAGGCCCTAAGAAGGCACATAGAGATGCCAATATACTACCACCGTTTAGGAAAAACATTCCAGTCATCGACAAGAACCGGCAAGAAACTCAGTCGGGTTGTCAACATCTTATTTTCTTTTTTTAATTGTATTTTACAATATTATGTTGCAAGTATACAGTTATTATCATATTCAGTAAATTTACAGAGAGGGCATCACATCTAAACATCACCGTCATTCAAGTAATTTACTCTAATCTAATGTAGTCTATAATGCCCTTTCGACAATAAAGCTTGCTTAACCTGATTCTTGAACTTATTATCCGACAAATCGGTAATGTGCGTAGGCAGATTATTAAATATAGAACCTAACACAATTACCTAAAAAAAAATTATTTTACTAAGTCTAAAAGATGGAATGACTATTAATACCTATTTCTAGTATTGAAATTGTGCCTGTATGTATTGTATGTAATAGGAGGTGAGCCTGATCTTCAAAAATCTATACCGATCTTTGAAAAGTGAATTTTATAACAACTAATTAGAACTGACATTTGTATAGTCAGATTAACTCAATTAAAATATTTCTCAAATAATTATTTATTTCCGCAGGGTGAAATTTTATATTTAAACTAATTATAAATTAATGTCTAACTGTAAAAAAAAAATTGGAGTCTCAACTCGACGGTATGTAATCTAAAGCTGAGCCTTAGATCGTTTTTGGTTATCAACACTTTCCCATTCGACTTCATCCTTTCGACATTTTTATATCGGATACGGTTAAGGTTTCGGATGTATTTTTCCTCGGATTTCCCATAGTTTTGGTTACGGTTACGGAGTTCTACAATATCCTTGCTATACACAGAATTATTTCATTTGCATATGCATTTACTTATTAAGTCTGTTATTCATATTCCATTATGTTATATTCATGTTATTTCTTTAAGTCACCATCAGAGTCAACATCACTACATTATCTCTAAACAATTTGTATAGTTCAATATTTTTCTGTTAACCTAATTACAGGCAATGACGGTAATCGGCATGCAAATTAATGTTTATAACCAGTTCAATAAAATAAAAATAAAATCGGTCCATAAACAAGGAAGGTATGGCTGAACATTCATAAACTGGAGAGGCGTCGTTGGGACACCAGAAACTAACGGCATTCCTTCCATTATATAATATTATGTCATGACCAGATTTCTACTCAATGATGTATGTACAGTATGAGTGGTCAATGGTTTGAGTCCCGCTGATTCATGCCAGATTAATGCTTAGCCCAATGGTTGATATTGTATTGTAGCAATTGATATACTGTATTATTTGGATCTGTACCTATAACGTCTAACACTGAAAATACATCAGGTAAGAAACACACTATTTCATTTACCAATAAGTACTTTGCTTACTTGAAAAGGATGATTGATTTGAGGATTTCAGAATAAACCCTAACGTAAAGACAACGTTTACCAGACATGCCGAAGTTCTGCCGATAACTTTAGTAGGTACTAAAACTCCGAGTTTGTTTCGTTTTTGTTCTAGAAATATTCAACAGATGGCGCAATAATTAATTATAACTAGTGAGACTTGTCAATTTGTCACTACGCTGCTACGGTATAATATTTATTTCATAGCTTGCTACGAAAGCGTAGCGACAAGAACAGATTTTATTGAGGTTATTGTTGTAATAAAGCTTTCCTAGTGTGATATTTCAATGTGTTTGTTTATTAATTTAAACGACTTAAGAAAAGACGAAGGGTCATCAAATCGATTTTTTTAATGGATGTTCAGCCATAACTTCCCTGTTTATAAACAGATTTGGATGATTCTTTCTTTTTTGGATAGGGAATATCTGAAGGATAGTCCCATTTTAATTTCATTGGCATTAGATACCTTCAACTTTGAAGTTCCGAGTAAGCAATTGCATTTTTTTTTATCGTTATAGGCTTAGTTTATATCTCACCTGATCTTAAGTGGCAATGTGTTCCAAGATGGTAGCACTATAAGCCTAGTGGAAACTGACTCCCAAGTGTAGCTGCCGGAACACACATATTGGTGCTTGGCGACAGATTTTTAACTTGAGAGTGGTAACTACCCAGGTGGGCATTAAAAACAGACATACCACTATGCCTTGGCTTCATCACGATTTTTTCCTTAACCGAAAGCTCAGGCTCGTTGTAGGGATTCAAATTCACGTCAATCGACGCTGAGTCCATACACGCTACCAACTGAGCCATCATTTCTTTTATCTAATACTATTAAGTGAGCAATTCTTGTTGTATTTACACTAAAATAGGAATTTAGAAAAAATCTCATGTAAACAAATTTTTCCTTTCTTATAATTTTTTCTTTCTTAATTCTTATAGCTCTTGAATTATAGAATTACTTATACTTCCCGTGTACAGAATGTCAAGAAAATCAGAAAAGAATTAGTTTAAAAAATGGTTTTTCCTTTTACGATTCTGAGTACGGAATTTCATTCATAAGAATTGGTCAATCCGTTTTAAGTTAAATCCAGACATAAAAACACATAGACAAAAAAAAATTAAGGGCTTATTCTATCAATGTCCTATATAGAGGACGTCTATTGGAAAATTTGGATAAAAATTACATGTACAAACAGAACCACAGATTTATTAATATAGATATAAAAAATTGAAGAATTGTTAAATTTTTTATATTAATATATTCACAAATAATATTGTACGCGATTAATAGCTTCAATTTGATCTGACGTGTTTTAACCTACTGCCAACTATTTACATAATAAAATTATATCGCATACTTAATTTAAATTATAAATTACTAAATTACAAACTGAACAACATTTTGCATTATTCTGTCTAAAATTAATCCACTATAACTGTAAAATAGCTTATGTAGCTAGAACATTTTGTTGCCACGTTTATTTAATAATATTGTGTACCTATCCCCGCCAGTTTATATTATGGATTTAGTCCGTCTTGTTAAAGTTACGTTATATTAAATATTCAATTAAATCTTTATATATGAATAACAAGGCAGTTTTGCTTTGATGTTTCTTGTATTTTATGTATTTAAATATTCATTTAAAAGATGGGAGTGATTAACAGAACCGATTTTATGTAATTTGGTAAAGACTGATATATTTAATAACTAGCTGTGCCCCCAGGTTCACTCGCGTGGATGGCAGAAGAACGCTTAATGCTTATAAAAACCGTAGTTTCTTACTTAAAACTTTAATATTTTTGGAACGAAGTTCCCTATGGAGCGTTGCGGAGGGGTACCCTAGCCGGCAAAAAACGTCCGTAACGTAATATTATAAAAGCGTAAGATTTTTACAGTAATATAGTTTCAATAGTTTTGAAACTAGCCTAGCCTAGCGGTTATAAGCGTCACTGCTATGGCCAAAGACCTAGGTTTGAATCCTCGCCTCGGGCGTTTTTTTTCAATCTTTACTTCGCACTTCATTTAGTACTGAGGTAACTTAATTCGAAAATTTATAACATAGAAGTTTTAATATATGTATTTTTTTTTTAATTTAATTTTTTTATTTGCTGAACCTAGAATAACTTTTTTGTTGGATAGCGGATATCTCAAGGGCGGTGCCATTTTAATTTCATTGGCATTGAATCTTCAACTTCGAAGATACACAAGGGAATTCTTCAAAACCATAGAGTTTATGTATAGTCTATGTATCGTGGCTATACAGTGTGTAATGTATAGTATACGTGATGACTGTTATTATTATTCATGTAAATAGCTGTTTTTTGTATATTATTATTATATATTTTTATAAATCATTGTAAATAAAGGTGTTAAGATAATTTTGTAAAGTAGTTTTTTTATCATAAAACTTGAAATTCATGTTTTATAATGAGGAACTTCGTTCCTATCTGGTGTCCCACGACACCACACGTTTTTTTTATTCAATGAACATAACATAAACATACCATCACGTCTGTATACCCGAAGGATTAGATATAGGTGTACTAATGCACACCCACAGTTCGCCCTGTATGTTTTTAGGTCCCATGTAATAGGGGGCAAGCCTATTGCGATTAATCGGGCACAAAGCCACACTCCGAGTTGCATCTAAAAATTTTATAGAAAATCCAATAACATTTTGCTCGACCTGGGAATCGAACCCAGGATAGCAGTTGCGCTTGGATTATTTTTTTGATAAGGACCAAGTATCTATCTTTGGAGTAAAGCAAAATGTTTTTGCGTCTTTAATATAATTAATGAATATAAAATTTGTACTGTTGTCAAGTGTAGTCTAACTATTATAATTAGTATTAAATTAAACTGATTAAAATTAATTTTATATAGATTTCAGTAAAGACATGATATCATTAAAATATGAGTAAATTATCTTACTGTTGGTGTAAACTTCTGGAATATTAATTTACAGACTGTGTTACCAGGTTATCTGAAAGTTAAAGTTATGAAAGCGGTCTATTTCCAGTTTATTGCGGTATCTGCGTGCAAGTTCGTATGTGCCTGCTTGCACATAATAATTACGGTCTATTCAACGCAAGCTGTAAGTTGAGAGGCTTATTCCGTTATTTTGTAGGAATATGCGTATTTTAATTTTTCCATTAAATATTACGAATATGCCATGTTTACTTATTTTCATACTAAAATAAAGTATCTATAAATGAAACATATTTTTTGTTGGTGTATTGAAAATATTTGGTGTTGGATTCAACCCAGAAGCCAGGTTGCTTAGACCTTTTTACTCACTTACTTATGATGTTTCTAATAGAAGAAACATTTGTATAATTTATGAAAAAGAAACTTTAATTATGTTTAATTCAACAAAGCACAAAAAGCATTTGACCTATATTAAGCAACCTCACGCAACTTCGTAGGCGTTAATTAAATGTTATACTTAATAGCATTAAAACATAGCCTATCTATCAGCCTGAACGTAGAATTGGTTCAGTAATTGTAAATTCACAAAGTTTATCCTTTATAATAATAGTATAAATAGCTCAAAGTATACTGGTCGTTTCGACTTTAAAATCAGCCAATGTTCAAATCTTACTTTTTATAAGTTCGAATACTATTTTTCTTTGTCTAAAAATAAAATTTCCAAGTAAATATGCAACAGAATTATCCAATTATCAAATAATACAATTCAAGATGACAATTAAAGATTGAAGATAGATTAAAGATTACAATTTAAGATGGGTCATTCGTAGTGTACGGAAATCGCGTCGATCAACGTGAGTTTAAATCCCTGCAACTAGCCTGAGCTTTCGATAAAGATAAACATCGCGATGAAACCATCTAATGCCCGCCTGGCTAGCTAGTAAAGACCATCCTTAAGTTGAAAACTGCCGACAAGCACATACAGATGTGTTTCGACAGCTACGTTTGAGAGCCAGTATTCTCACTGGGCTCAACATGTCATCATTTTGGACCTCATCGTGACTTAACTTTACGTGAGATGCTGACCATAACGCTAAAACCTATAAACGATTAATAAAAATATTTTGTTTTATATTAATAGAAAAAAAACAGAAAACTTTGTACATAATGGTTTTTTATATATTCTGTTCTACGGGAATATTGTGATTTAAAATAATAAAAGATTATCAAAACTGAACGAAGATTAGTTTACTCACTACAACGTTGTTCATATTCTTATTATTACCATAATATTATAAATTTAGAAATGAAAAGTTCACGTAACTATATTAATAGGTTCCGTGCATCGCGTCAGTAAATACGCACCATTTAATGCATAGTAAAATTATTTTAGGGGATTTTATTTCCACTTATAATGTGTAAGTAATAACACCACGATAGCTGTATTAAAAATACATGTTGTAATAATGGATTGAATGCATTAGTTAGTTTATATAATACTGATTTCGTAAATGGTACATAATCCTGAAGGCCGATAAACGAGCGATGAACGAACTCCTAGGGATATTACACAGCGTGCAAACAAAAGATTACTCGAGAGACAGATAGTTGCATGAGCTAGACATTGTAAAAAACTTATAAATATTATACCATGGCCATAATTTTTTTTCTTCTAAGTATATGCTCAACTATTTTGTTAGGAAGTGCTGTAGTGAGTAACTATCTGGCCTTGTGGGATGTATGAGTTCAAATACAACAATGAGCCCCAGATTTTGGTGAAGGAAAATATCATAATTCAATAGTTAGCTAGCTATATGTTCTTTTGCTTGTTGAATTCAGTCGCCTAGTACTCATATCAGTATAATTTGGTAGCTCTCTAAATGAGTTATTTCTAACTAGCAAGCTTAGCTAGTAAATATTATAAATAGCAAGAAATTGTTTTTTGTTTTCTTGTTTGTTTGAACGCGCTAATCTCTAGAACTACTGGTCAGATTTGAATAACTCTTTTTGAAATTAAAGCCTATTCATTGAGAACGGTTATAAGTTACAAAACATTACGCTACAAATGTATGGCGCGGAGCAGTAACCATGGACGTCAAGCCATCTGGCTAGCTGTAATTAAGTACGGGAAATAGGAACAATGAAAGGCTACAAGGGTGCGTTGGAGGTGACGCGACGCGGTCGAGAGTTAAATTTAACACGAGTGAAACCATGGGGCACAGCTATAGTATTAAATGTTTTGCAAGTTGAGTATAAACAAGGTCTCAGGAACAGAAAGCAATGTCAGGCAGATGTCACCAACAGACGCTTATTCCTCTATTCATTAAGAAGACACCTATCGTGATTCACAAAATACGTCGTTAATTAACTGGCACTCAAGTGACAGCTTTATGTAATTGATTTACATTGAATATAATTAAATAAACCTACCAATTCAAATTTGAATAAGAGTTCAGGAACATCTAATAATGACTTGAGACCTCATATTTATTTTCTACTATTTGGTACCCGCTACCTCGTCTGCGTAGAATAATTATTTTGAGTAGCCTATTTGTTTCTTTAAGGTTTCATCTAATTTCGTGACAATTGTTTTTAGATGAGGACCAAGTATCTAAATAGTAAAATAAAAAAAATATAATTTTAATTTATCCAGTAGTTTTAACGTCTTCCGCTCACAACCCAAAACTCTCTTTCACTGTACCGCCTTGAGAGAAAGCTCTTTTTTTTTACCAAAAGCATACATATGAATTTTCATGTTACGAATTTGAGAAATGATGGGTTCTTCATACAAACTTTCTTCCCGTATTTCATCCTTTGTATGTATGTATGTATGATACATACATAGGTGTGCTCGAAAAACATAACCCTCCTTTTCTGCAGTCGGGTAAAAATTTATCGGGATTGTAATGGCGTACGCACGTCTATTGGCGCAATTCTTAATGTCTCCTCCAACGCCTGCTTAGCTCGGTGACGTCGTATTTAATAAATAAGAAAGGTGTCAGGAGACGCCCGCGCCCGGCAGATGTGGATGTGATTATGCAAAAAAAAATTTGTGTGTGTAACAGCTCCGACGCACGACTGGAGTTTACTCTTAGGTACGATTGTTTCTGAATATGCAATAGGCAAAGAGGTGATTGTTTGACTGACTGTACCTTTACGTGATAAATAAATACACCAGGTAAATATATCCACGTTTTGACATAAAAATATGAAATAATCCAATTTGTCTATTTAAAAAAACGAACTCCGCTCTACGCCGCCAACATTGGACCAAAGCGTCACCATGCCAACATTGGGCCCAACAACCGGTCTGACTCGCTGCATTAAATATTTCACACCAGTAAATATCTTGTATATTTAATATGTAATGAATAGTAAATGTAAAATATACTTTTGGCAGAAATCATCCAATATTTTGATTTTCTCTTGTATCTCGAACCAGACAGCATTATGCAATAATATAAACAATATCAATCACATCAATCAAAGACACAATATCTTACTATATCTAATGAACTAATTATTTACCCATGTTCAACGTACAAATGTTAAAAATGCTAAGAAAAAATCATAGGTACTTTGTGTAAACAATGTAAAGGAACAGCTTTATAAAATATGTTGTGAATAAAGAGAAAAAGACGCAGTTTGAGGTAATTAGAGCCCTCGTCAGCAGATGTTGTGAGGTAGATAAATTTATTTGAGGCACGTCGCGACCTCGGTTCTGCAAGCTGTTCCCACTGATAACGTCACTCACACTTGAAGTCACCTTAACTCACCGCTATTACAAAAAATCAGATAATGTAAATCTTAAGACTAATTATATCTCCGCGATTTTCCAGTTTTGTTATGCTAGCGGATTCGCCTAATCATTAATCTGGATGGAAAATTGTAAATATGTTAATTTACTTTCATTACTTTTATAAAGTTATAACAATGTATTTTTTATATAATTCAAACTCATTTAGGGATGTCAATTGTGACAGGTGTGACAGCGAATTAGCAAATCATATGCACATCGCGCATCAATACGCACATTAGCGATTTGCCAGATAATAAGTTCAAGAATCATGTTAAGCACGTTTTATTGTCAAACGGGTACTATAGGGTGGCTGATTACTTGAATGATGGTGATGTCTGGATGTGATTCCTTCTCTGTACATTTACTGAAAATGATAATAACTGTATATAATTAAATACTGTATAACCAGATAAAAAAAAATGAAAAAGATAATAAGATAAACCCGATCGAGTTTCTTGTCGGTTCTTATCGATGACTGGGATATTTTCCGAACCGTTAGTACTGTTTTGTCGTTCATAAGTGCCTTCTTACGGCCTAAATTGAATAAATATTTTTTTTAAATAGATAATTTGAATAAAAATGAGAAAATGTAAATATAGCATGCACATTATTATACAAATAAAGTTTAAAAATAACAAACATATTTATCTATAAAGTCTTTAAAAAAGAAAAACTTCGTACACAATTTTCCTTTACCGAACCGGAACTCGCCTTTTGAATTGGAGCTTGCCACCTCGCTCTGTATTTGAGAAACTCGATATATATATTTTTATTTCTTACGCAATTTTTTTTATTATCCAGCTCTGTTTAGTATGTCTCGTTGAAATATGATATTAATTACAAGAAAATGTACAGTTAAACCTTAGAGATCTGTGGTTAAACCAATAGAATAGAAGTTATTTATATTGCGAACTTCTTCCTATATATTCGGAAAAAAATCGCTCCGTATAATAAATAATTATAATCAAAATTTGCTTTTATTTTGAGTATCGTAGTGAAAAATAATATAGTGATACTTGACGGCCAGAATGATTAAACTTAAATATAAACTTACATATACAGACAGAATTACAGATTTATTAAGAAAGTCTATAAGAATTATGATCCTTTGGCTATTCGCTGTATGAAAGCCGGCTTTACCGACAAACAATACGAATAAATAAATGTGTGGTAGACTTTTAAATAACATTAAAAGCTGTGTGGTTTATTTTAATAGATTTGTCTCCATATTTCGACTTTTGACCCTTTTCAATTTAATATCATTTATTTATATTCCTGAGAACATTTGGCTGCACTACAAAAGTTCAGGACAATACACAAAAGTGTTTTTGTTACTTTAAACCTACCCCTGTTAAAAAAATCTTATAGTATTTCTCAGAATTTTATTCTAAAATAAAGGTACTAGGTGGTTCGATGAAAGAAAAATAAAATAATGGATGCAACTTAGAGATCCAATCATTCTCTCATTAATATTAGTATTCCACGTCGAGTCTGTGAACTCATTTGCAAGGCGACATCGTGTCGCCATGCCACTGTGAAAACTGTTATGAGTTACTGTTTATATTAACAGCATAGTACATTAATAAGAATAGGGGTTTAATTTATGTTCTATCCGAAAGTAACTCTGTTTGACTATTTTTTGTTAACATTTTACGTCTTTACCTTTAACAGACCGTAATGTATAAAAAATTAGTTGGCGGAGTTGTGTGAATAATAATACAAGAAAATATCTTATAACATTATTAATTTATATTTGTCACCGGATAATTGTATGAACCCTTTACTTGGTTAAAAACAATCGAGTCAGATTGTAAACTGCTGTTAGAAGATTGTGAACGAACACTAAATAATCAAAAATGTGCATTTTCAACGGCTAATTTGTCTCTTACAAACCCTACAAAAATGTAACCTTTAGATTGCAAAGGAGACGGATACTCTTTCATAGAATCGTGGGCTAGAAAATAAACCTAGATCGAAAAGGATGAAAATGGTGTCAATTAATAGCTAATAAATTATTAAACCTTCACTGATCTTTTTGTGAATTTTGACAATTTGAGAGCATAGTTTTAGGATGATATTTCGTGAAAGTGAGGTTATATATCGAGTTATACTAAAACAGACGATTTAAGTGTGATTAGTGTTTTTATATAGATAATTAGGTTTAATAATGTTAGGTATTTGCCCTATTGAAAAGTCGTGGTAACCGTTTTTTTACTCTCCACTCTCGGCCAACTCTGGGTATTTACATCAAAGGCTCTATTATGAATGATCATTCTTATTCGTAATTCGATTATGAATTATCACTGATAAGTCATAATCGAGATTTCTCAATTATGTAAATCATTCATAATAGCCCACCTCTAATACAAAGCTAACGACGCATCGGAATCCGGAGTTATCACATGTTAGCAGAGACTAAAAATACAGTTCGATTAAAAAGTAACTAATGAATTCAAATAGAAACACGAATCATATAAGTTTTTTTATATAAATAAAGATATATGATTTTTAGGACTTTTAATCTATCCATTCTATGTAATTAATTTAATTGTTTTGGTTAAAATAATTAGCTGATGTTAGCATTGCACTATTTTTTATCTTTACATTTCATATTATTCGATTAATTATCGATAACCTTTATTTACTCCTTAACTTACTATTTAGTTTTCTCATTTTGTAGATTGTAAATTGTGTTACCTAGTAATTTGCATTTTTGAATATAAAAATATAATCATTTTTATTGAGCTTATACTTCATCTTGTTCGATCACAGCCCAGAAATACCAGTCTCCTTGTGGTGTATGTAATCTGACTAGATTGTTTTTACACCAACGGTTTTTAGATTTATCCGGTGACATATATGTACTTGAAATACGGAAAAAAGTAAACATTTGTCGAGTAAAATGAAAATTTATATTTATTTATTTCACTAATAAATTTATATACAACCTTTTGTTAAAGGCATCCAATTAAACCTCTGCAGCCTTATTAATAAACGTAGACTAGAGCAGTATTAACTTTACTCTCAGTATTAAGTCAGTACTAACCATTTTTTGTATTAATAAACACGAAGTAAGGTATGAGTAAGCTAATCCGACTCTACTCTCGGAATAAAAGTTATACCTTCCAGCTACCTAGTTTAGTGCTGGTTTAAACTATGGCCACCCGTCCGTAATCGTATTTTGACAACTTTGAACTTTCGTTTTGTAGTTTAGTAGCTGCTTTGATTGTGTGGTGTTTATTTCGAATATTTTTATTAAATTATTAAGATTAATTGACTAAATATGAGTCAAAAACGCAATCGCTCAGTTAATTGTGATGAGGAAGAAAAGGTAAGGTAAGATTTCACATTTATAATTAATCTGATTCCGTTGTATTAATGATAGTAATAAAATTAATTTCGTTTATTATTTCATCAACTTCTTCCAGTAGCCTCAGATTAACGTTATAATAATCTCTATCCATTTTCAGTTCCACCAAAGTAACTTCGCGTCGATTGAAGATAAAAAATTGAAAACTGTAATTTAATCTGTCAGTATCAATAGTTTCATTCCTTTTGGTTCACTGACTCATTCTTTTTACTTTTAAATTCAAGCGTGTTGCCATAGTTAAGGTTTAAGGAAAGTATTGCTAATCCGACTTAACTCCATGTTTATTGATAGCATTTTAAAATCGAAGTTAATACTTTGTTATACTCGGAGTAACTAGTCTAGGTGTAAGGTCGGAATAAGGTTAGGTTAGACCATTTTTATTAATAAGACAGCTGGGGTTTGTCTTAGCATTAAACGGGTAATTGCTTTGTTTACTTTTTTTTATATGTCTCAATAAAAGATACTTCTTTTATTTCGACACGTACTATCACGGCCTGATAACGGAATTAAATTACAAATTGTAAGAGCGGTGGAGAGACAGACGCCTTAAAACCCGCCTGCTGTATCGGTCCTATGAATAAAACATTAGGTGTCGCTCTTGTACCGAAAACCTGTTGAGAGCGCCCGTGTATGCTATCTCTAGTTCAGTTTCCTGGTACTTGATATCTGTAAATTTATACAAAAATTAAAACATTCATGAGTCGTTGACATTGTAATGTGTCAAATTTTAATAACCATATCTAAATTTCTGTAAATGTCATTTTAAAAAAATGATTGTTATCGTTTGGACATGTTTTGCTGGATTTTTAACCGACTTCTGTCCTATAATACTTTTTTATTATCATTGGAAATAATATATAGGTTCGAGCATTTTTATATCATTAAATTCAACAATAGCTAATGCGTTGAATTATCTTAAACTTAAGAGATTTTTTCAATGACTTATAGTTTAAAATTGGACTATATTTTTTAAAATATTAAGTGACTGTAAAAAAATGATTGTTATCGTTTGGACATGTTTTGCTGGATTTTTAACCGACTTCTGTCCTATAATACTTTTTTATTATCATTGGAAATAATATATAGGTTCGAGCATTTTTATATCATTAAATTCAACAATAGCTAATGCGTTGAATTATCTTAAACTTAAGAGATTTTTTCAATGACTTATAGTTTAAAATTGGACTATATTTTTTAAAATATTAAGTGACTGTAGAATAGGAATTAATATACAGTACACGTATAGAAGGACTGGGGCACAAGTGCAGTTGCTAAAACAAACCGATAGGTCTCTGACGCTGGGAAATCCTGAATGGATGGGGAACAAGAGGAGTATATCAGACTGACGCAAATCCAGCGCTGCATCGTCTGCCGCGGTAATGAAAACCCTCCATCACCATGGACTGCGATACCCAGACGGCAAGGCCAACTAGTGCTTACCCCTGATGGAGACAGTCCGGTGCAACGGAACTGTGGGGGTTTTCTCTACCGCCGTAATTTGTTGTAATTATCAACCGCTTTTGACAAAATTTCGTAGATGGGATGCATACCTGTTGAGTAGATACTCTTTTATAATAAATTTGTACCTTCCATATTTTAAATTTGGTATGTGTCACACAGTTCTCTTTTGTTGTGTAAAGATCTTTGCTACCTTATATATATGTTTTTTTCCTGTTCTTTACTTTTATATGCTGGTTTTATTTATTACTACAAATAACTTCCACTGCGCTACCGGCCCATAATCTGTTACAATACCAACGTGATTTCATAATTGATAGGCTAGAAGAAACGTCAACAATAACTTCAGAACTATTTTAAAAAAGAACATTTTTAATAATAGGTACCTGAAATAATTTTGTTGAGATTGTACTCGGGAAGTATATGTCATTCCTCATTTAATAGGCTATATGAAATGTCAATAATATGTACCTACAAAAATAAAATTTTGGAATGTAAATAACTATGCGTAATATCAAACGCGTGCGGTTCTATAAGCGAGCCACCCAGTACATGGTGACATGATAAGTGTATCCAATTGGATCGCGACCACCATACATTAAATGTATCACCCATCGTATTGGCACACTTATGCTTGTCGCGTTCCGAGATCAGTCGATGTATATTCAGCTGTTGAGAAGCTTTTCAGGCCGACATAACAGTGATGACCATCGGTGGATTACTATACTTTTGGTAGTCACCATTATTTTTTGATTGTACTGTGTTTACCGTTAGACATAGTGCCGTCACTTTGCCATGCCACTATTAAAAGAATAACTTTTGTCTGCTTTCCTCGTTCAATACGCACAGCGTTTGAGGTTCACTAAATTCATTTCTTGCCGGTATTAGATACGTTTGTAGTTGACCCGATCCGATTGTTTTTTTTTAATACAACAAAGGTAAAGGTCTACCGTAGCCTATGGACACTTGTTATACCATATATATCACTAACGCCTTGCCGACCTTGAACCCATCTATCCCAAGGACCTCTGGAAACCCTAGTCACGGCAGGAACACAACATAAAGTTATTTGGCTGCGTTCTTCTTTAGGGTGGAGGTATTCCTTCCATCAGAGAAAGAAATCTCCAAATAAATTTTGTCATACTTTTCCTATTAGTTTTGTACACTCAAAGTCACGTGTGCAGGTAAATATTCCTTAAATCAAGTGTAAGTTAAATCCCCTACATGAAATACCAGCCAACTTAAATAATACCAGACCAAACTGTTTGTTTTAAAGCCATCTGTGAATGTTAGCGCTACAAAGTGAACATTTAATGGACGCAATAAACAAAATTCGTTTTACAACTACATAAATGGGTTTTCGTAGATAAGTAATAAAATAATGAAGAAGACCCTGTAAGAAATTGTTTTTCTACTAAATACATCGGAATAAATTTCTATTGGATACTTATATTCGCGCGTAAAAACAGCGATTCTGATTCGTTATTAGATCCCATTTCTATCGTAATGACGACATTTTATTAGATAAAATATAATATACCTAGTTATAGAATAATATTAAAAGCATAGCGAGCAAGTATCTATATTTATATGTTATACCTTAATGTCCAACGTGAATTTATGTTTATATTATATACACGATTTTCTGGAGAAGTAATTTTATTAGATTTTTAAATAGAAGCAAGTAAAGAATATAATAAAATAGTTAATACTTCCAATGAAACAAAATGCATTTTATATTAATGATATTATCAAAAACGTTTCAATTTTGTGTAAACGTTTACCCTTTACTACTTTGAGATAACTTCTAAGAACATTACATACATTATCAAAAGGTTTGTTAATTAATTATTATATACATTTTGACTCATTCGTATAATTTTACAGCCACGATAGGTATTCTGATTGTGTATTGTTCCGTATGTAAAAAAATATATTTGCTTGAAGTTATTATAATTGTTTAAATGATAATATTACTCTGTTATAATAAAACTAAACAATTAATATGATTATACATAATTAATAAAGTAATTTATACATATAAAATGCATTTTCCTGAATGACTGACGGATCAACGCACGGTCTAAACTGCTGATCGTAGAGACCTGAAACTTGGAGGGTGTGTTCTTTGTATGATGTAGGCATCCGATAAGAAAGGATTTTCCGAAATTGTAGCCCTAAGGGAGTGAAAAGAGGGAGCAAAGTTTGTATGGGACAATGTGATTCCTTGGTCCAATCTACTTCAAATTTTGCACAAATTTTTTTTACAGATTTCATAGAAGACGTTTTCATATTTCATTGAATTTCATCCCTTAACGGGGTCAAAAAAGGGTAGACAGTTATTTTGGCGGTAATTTGCTTCGAAGTTGATATCAATACTTCGTAATGCTTTTGAATTAAATTACATTTTATTTTGACACAGTATGTTTGAAAACTCAATCCGATTTTATTCAAAAAGGTTGAACTCAGTTAAAAACATAAGCTATTTGCTTTAAAAATGGAATGTCTCGAAAGTTACTGTACTATATTAGTACCTCATTCAGTGGCGTAGCTTGCCATAGATGGGCCGTGTATCAAAATTTGTTGGGGGGGGGCCAAATGAAGGGTAAAAATTTTTCACAAAAGAAACAAAAATGCTCGCGTAAAATTAAAATAATTATATATTGACTATATCCATAGTAAATTTACTTACAATTAATCCTTAACGGCGGCAGTAATAATATCTATGGGGATAAGGTTAAAGTAACCGTCAATCTCCATATATTTGATAACAATATCGCCGCCGTGATCCTGCAAGCGGGTAACCTATCACTGGGGGTGATCTCCGTTTACTTCAAGTCAAATGAGCACATCGAACCGTACATTGGTAGAGTTGAGGGTTTCTACTCCAAATTGGGTGCGCTGAACCTGGTGGCGGACGCCGACGTAAATTTCAAGAGCTTGTGGTGGGGGAGTCGTACCTGCGACCATCGAGGAGACGCTTATTGTTCCTTTCTAATCGAGATACTCAATGTGGGCAAAAAGCCCAATTTTCAGGTCGCCAGGGGGGGTGTACAAACATTGTAGACGTAATAATCTGCAGACCCACCCTTCTTGGCAGAATCATTAATTGGAAAGTCGATGAGAATCTAAAACTTCCGACCATAAAACTATCACCTTCTCTATTCACGTTGATGCCCGCTGTAAAGCCATAGACCTGCGAAAACCCGAATCTATAGCACAAAAAGGTAGAATGGTCGGAGTTTTCATCAGCTCTACAGGAGAAGCTGTCCATTAAGGGTTTGAAGTCGTGCAAAGTAGACGAAGCATCCGACAACAATGATCTCGAGTCAGCTGTGTCAAAGTATCTAAGTATCAAGTGATCCCGTGAGTAGTTGGGGTGAAAGGAGTGAATCGCCCTCCCTGGTGGTTGAAGGACTTGGACACCCTTAAAAGGGAAGTTGCGCGGAGGAAGAAAAGGATTCGTTGCGCCGCCCTAAAACGTAGTCCTTAAGTTGTCGCCAATTACGCCCTATAGGCCTATTGCCCGTGTTGGTAAAGCTCCTGGAAAAAGCTCTTGGCTCGACGCTTGTGCTAGCATCTACTCCCCAAACTCAGCGTGCGGCATAATCCATATATTATGATAAGATATGATTTTTTTCCCAAATAGTACGGCCTAAGAGTTTAAGTGAGATTGGGATAACATTGTACGAATTTTTACTTACACGCGTTCGGTGCCCCTGTAGCTGATATCGGGGCTGATACGGCTGATATGGTGGTAGTTACGCCCCTGGACCTCATTTGAAGGTTTCTAAGCTTAAAGAGGTTATGCACTTTTAGGACACGGCCTCATAGGGATGTAGAGTACGAAATTTGAAATGGTAAGGACTAGAACATTTTGGTTATAAATTATACGAATCATTCCATAATTTAAAAAAAAAACGTAAAATCTATACTAATAATAAAAATAAAGCAGAAAAGTTTTTTGTTTGTTTGTATAAACGCGCTAATTTCCAGAGATTAGCGTGTTGAATCCGACTGGTAGTTCCAGAACTACCCTTCGAAATTCGAAATTCGATTCCAAAAATTCCTTTTTTATATGATAGCCAGACTCACGAGTAATAGTATAGGTAATATAACATTATACTTACCTGGCGTTTTTATATGATAGCAAGACTCACGAGGAATAGTGTAGGTTATATAACATTAGGCTGGCAGCTTATATCTAGCTTTAAATATTGATTTTTGTTACGTAAGTCGGAAGTCGAAGCCCTCGCGAACTGCTTTAGCCGCATGCGCTGGCTTAATGGTTAATGATACGTCAATACAATGTTATACAAAAATATTAGTCAATAGTATATATAAAAAAAGTAAGCGATAGCATATATCTATCTCTTATACATGAGCCACAATTGATGATTAAAATTAATTTGTTAGCATTATTTTTAAGCATGGCATATTAATCCTTACGAACAAAAGTTACTTCATCACTTTGGACGCATAGTTTGAGAGATAATACAAAATTAAAATAATTCATAATAATCATAATTCATAATTATGTCTATAGTAATAGACATACAACCGAGCCAAGTGTTGAATTATTTTAATTTTAGTTAGCGGCGCGAACGAGCCGTGTGATGCTACGATGTGACCATCTGGCCACCCAATAAAAATATTGTCTTTATTGAAGTTTTATAAATCATCAATCAGTGATTTCTTCTAAATTATATGCGGGTGAAACCGCGTGGCACAGCTAGTACATAATAAAGGAATACGTAAAAAAATATTTTTTCAGAATTCCCATACATTTACTTATTTGAATTTGGCAACACAATCTATTGAAGGTGAAGGAAAAGATCGTGAGCAAACTTCAACATCTAAAAAATATTCTTGTAGTATCACAATATGTGGAAAAAATACAGAACTATAGATTACTTTGAATTTGAAGTCGCCAGTGATTAAGCTGAGTTTTTTCTTTGGGAAAAGTCTTTGCCCAGCAGAGGGACGGACGACACAGGCCGATATTATTATAATAATAAAATGATTATGTTAAATTATTCATAGAATTAAATTACATTGAATGATGTGTTGGTAATTCTAATAATACTAACAAGAAAGTGGTCTGCTACTGAATTATCATATTCCAGAAAATGTTCAAACTCGTTTAATGATAAATAGTATGACGTATACGGTATATGCCTTTGTATATAATATGATTAAAAATAAAATTACAAACCAAAAACAATTACTGCGTAAAATACGCTTGCGGAGCCGCAACGCACCGCTTATAATTACATAAAATCATTGTAAATATAAAATCTAACTAACGCTATAAAATCCCTGTAAGAAGCTAAAGGTACTCATAAAAGTTTATAAATATCTCACGTAAATGAATTTCCCCTTCGAACCGATATTAACAAAATTTAATCAGGGCAAATTTATACGGAGAAATTTGATTGAGTTTTGTTTACAAATTTCAGCGTGTAGAAATAGGGTTTTACATATGCCTTCTGCTTACAAACGTGATTCTTTAGACCGTTACTCATTTATTTTAAGAACGTACGATTTGGATACGATTTCGTGTTTTTGTAGACAAATAAACACGGTTGTACCAAGTACATTTGTTTTGATCCGGTCAGGATTTCCAGAAATGATTCTGCACACTTGTAACAAGGTAAATGATATTAGATATTTTAATTTTCTTTTTAGATACTCTACAGCACCAAAGGTCATGACTGTTAAGAGAATAAGTATTGTGTTGCTCACAAAGGTATTTTTATTAACAAAAGTAAATATTTCCATTGTACATAATGTAAGGAATAAATAAAGAAAAAATTAGTTATATAACATTTTAAAATAAATGAGATTTTAAATGTTATTATATTTTTTTATCGCTATAGGCTTAGCGTTGTGGCCACAACCTCACCTGATATTAAATAACGATGCGACCTAAGATAAGTAGTATGCTAGGCCTAGTGGAAGACTGGCTCTCAAGTGCAACTGCCGGAATACACCTATTGGTGTTTGGCAACAGATTTTCAACTTGAGGATGATAGCTAGCCAGGCGGGCATTAGAAAAAGTCCTACCTACCACCATGCTATAGTTTCATCACGATGTTATCCTTCACCGAAAGCGCAGGCTCATTACAGGGATTCGAACTCACGTCGATCGACGCGGTGTCCGTAGACGCTACCAACTGAGCCATCATTGCTTTAAATATAGATATTTTAAGACTTTGATACGAATTAATTTGTATATTGTATAATATTTTTAGAATGTTTAGTCGTAGTTACGATAAATATGTAGAATATACATGAATTATCTTCTTGTAATGGTATCGCACAAAGTCAAAGGGAAAAAGCAATTTTATCGAAATGTTCTTTGGCAGAGAGAACAGCGAGCCAGGCGGCACTAACCTCATGTGAACTGAGGCCGCAACGCGGTCGAAGCTCCATTAAAATATGCTGACTTGATAGTGGCTTCTTCGGGACTAAGCGAGCACCCTTTTAAACATATTTACATATATGCTAATCGACTGAACAAAATGTGAAAGCAGTTAAAAAGTTTAATTAGAATTTCATTAAGAACATGTTTTTGATTTATATTATCACGAAGAATTTCAAAAATACTTGATAAATACTTATGTTCGCCTCTAATTTTTAAAATAGTAGAACGGCCGTGTCACAGCACTTCAACTAATATCAAACAAAATCTAAAAACAATGTCGACCACCGACAGATCGGCAATTCATTGTCGGCATTCATAGAATGTAGCATTTTTTATTATGTAAGTAACTGTGCCCCGCGGTTTCACCCGTGTTAAATTTATTTGACTAATTTTCTACCGCGCCATCGCTAACCGCACCCGTGTAACCTATTGTTGTTTTCAGTTTCCGTACTAGTCTACAGCTTCACGTTCATGGTTACTGCTCCACCGCGTAGGGTTGTAGCGTAACATTGTATAGCCTATAGCGTTTCTCAATTAGTAGGATATAAAATGCAAAAAAAAAATTTTTTCACTTCAAACAAGCATACAAAAAACAATCTCTTGAGCTTTATCATATTTAGTATTGTATTGATAATACTTATTGCGGTATTAGCCTCATTTTGTCAGCGCTGCAGTTTAATTTGAACTACCTACACATACATAGATATAATATAAAATCAATAACTCTTATAAATTATACTATACAAATTTAATTAAAGCGAGGATAATCGTATAATGCATATTGATCTTACACAGCAGATAAATAAAAAGTAATTGGTTTTGAGGTTTATTATCCAGATGATACGAGCGAAAGATTTAAATTTATTTGATGTTCGTAAGCATACTCATAAAAGCGTAGGTACATTATATATCTTTTATTGAAAGAAACAAAGAAAAATATCACATTTACTTTAATAGTAACACATTTGTGAGGTTTGTATGTATGTAACAAAAGTTTTAGTGCTTTAACGTCAAACATCAACAATTGTTTTCAAGACTTTTAACACAGTTTTGTAAGTTTGTTTAGTTTTTATGTTTTAAGGACTTAATTTATCTTGATTTTAAAATGATGTTTTTAATAATTTTGGATGAAGTTATTGCGAAATTTTCCATTTTTCTTACCAGTTAACGAATACAAGATTATAAGTAATTTATAGTTTAGGTTTATGGTTCATGAACTACATTAAAAACTATACTGATATTTCTAAAAATTGTGTTGTAATTATAAAACTTAAACTAAAAATCTCGGGTACAATATACTTGTGTTTCGGTAATTTAGAAAATTGTTTAGTCAATAAAGTCATTGAATACCAACTTATAAAATGTTAATAGCCCTAATCGTGATTTTAATATGAATAAGGTTGTTTTAGAAGACATTTTACGAACGTCATGATTATTTAAATCTATCTATATAATGTAGGTATATAAAAGGATTACTAATTGACTGACTAACATATCTACGTACCTATAACCCAAATTACTGAAGCTATGACCGTAAAAATTTGCATGCAGGTTTTTGTTACATTGTAGGTGAGCACTAAGGAAGAATTTCAGAAATTCAACCTCTAAAGTGGTAAAAAGGAGATGAAATTTTGAATGATATTTTATCATTTTTGAAGATAGATATATAAAAATTGGTATTTAGCAATTCAGTTACAATGGGATGGTATATAAGACATATAATGAGACATAACTCAACTATGATGCTAGCAAAGCCGCGGGAAAAACGTTAGTAGTTAATAAAAGGTATAAATATGTGGCCCACAAATTGGCCGACGTTGGTTACCAAGTGTTGGCGATAACTTGAATTATGATAGAATATTCTGTAATAATTAAAATTGCCTTCAATTTAAATAAATTTGCCATCGGAGTCATCTGAGACAGGATTTCATAAAATATCGCTACTGGCAAGAATACTGAAGTTGGTTAGGATCGCTTGTTCACAAATTATCCTGTATTAATATTTAAGACGTATCAACCCCTACCTAATGTTAGACATATACTGGTATACTAGGGGGTAGTAAAATATATTTTTCCCACGTAAATAAATTATTTGTACTCAATAACACAGAAGTGGAGCAATCTTAGTATTCAGATGTTCACTACACCATAGTCAACTTATACATCCTCTGTTGTTTACTCTACTATGTAGTTATAATTCTCTTGCAGTTTCCTTCCTTTTATCGCTTGGTTGTTCAAAACACAACTGTCACGGCTCGCTTATATACCTGACAAAATAAAATAAGGGGTTGAAAAGACTAGAATGGCCATGATCTAGATTTATTCACAGTTTAAAAGAAGGTAGAATGTGCTATTTTTAGACATTGTTTGTTAGATTACGTGATCGGACCAATAAGTTTAAATATAAAACTGCGATGTTTTTTCTTACCTACGAATATAATATGTACTCGATGTTTGGAGTAGCTTCTAGATTTTTCCGATATTTCGAGAATAGTGTATATTTATTTAGTCGTAACATAACAACTATATTTACATAATTATTATAAAGAGGTAATGTTTGTAGGAGGTTATCTCCGGAACGACTGATCCGATTCTGAAATTTCTTAAACTAATAGAAAACAACATTATTCCTGATTAATATAGGTTAACATTTATTATTATAGTTTAATCTCATGTGCGTTTTATCTTAAGTTGTGGGCGGTGTCTAGTATTATATAAAACTTAATCGTAAGATTACACAATACATGAAAACAGCATACAAAACTATGTAGCGTTGTTTACTCACACTTGTATTGTAAACTTTACACAAATATAATATAACTCTACGTATTTAGTCAGCGTTTAGGAAGGCAATATACAATGGTCGCTTTGTAATGTAGCGTCACCCTAATTAAACCGAATGCCAGAAACATTCAGGGTGCCCCCTGAAAAGCTAAGTAGCTCACGGGCACATACCCAAAAAACTGGTTACTTATAAGCCGTCTGAGAATTGTAGCGCTACGAAGTGTGTAATTAATTAAAGTATTAAATAAAATTGAACGTACAACACGATCTATGTGTTCACGTAGGTAGATCATAAAATAATGTTTAAGGCGTTTAATATATTATTCACAGAAAAATATATCGAGCTGTTGGAATCTAATATAGAAGTGTTGAAAAACATTTTGGCTTATTATTAACACCGCATTTGAGACGACGAACCTTGATCTTCATTTTTATTATATTTTAATATAAATATTAATTTTTTATAATAGGCAGTAATCGGAGAAGCGATTTTTTCCAAGCTAAAAGAAAGTACATAAATACATTTTAGGCACAATAAATAGAATAACACTCTTAAAACCACCTCATAGCCTAGCGGTCGTAAGCGTGACTACCTACTATTTACCAAAGTCCTAGGTTCGAATCCCCACTTCGAAAAGAATTTTTTTTTTTTTTATGTGCAATGAATTATGAAATTATCAATATACAATTATGAAAATAGTTGAGTTGTCGCGATTTCAAATAAATTTTTGAATTTTTTTTTTTGTATTTAATAAAAATGAATATTTATGTAATAAACACTCATTATTTTATGGAACAAATTTGTAATGCTTAATTTTTTCATTATGCCATATCTGATTCCTGTCATAACCTGTTCTTTTATGCATATAACTTATAAAAAATAATGTCTATGTTTCACATCTGCCAGGCATGCGTCCCGTGACGGATTTTTTTTTTTATATGTACATAACATAAACGCAATTTATAGACCATGCAATTGTCCATACGTGTAAAAATGCATCCCAAATGTACTATCAGACTATAAACTACAATCATACTACTAAATTTCATTCAATTGGGTTTAGTAGTTTTTGCGTGATTGGCGTTCAAACATATCGACAGACAGGCAAGAATTTCAAAAACTAACGAAATGTGATCTGTCCTTAATTTAACCCCCCCCCCCCCCCTCAATGTACAGATTTTAATTTGGATGAAATGTGGGCTATTTTTACCGACTTCAAGTTACCTCTGATAAACTTCATCATTGTTATGTCGATAGTTTTAATGTCTATCTTCTATAATATAATGTATAATAGTACTCTGACTAATTTTCCTATCACGGTATAGCATAAACCGGTAAAGGATGTTAAAATTGTTAAAAGGAATAAGTTACTTAAAAAAATATTTTTAAAGGTTTCATAAACACTTATCATGACATTGCTCAGAAATCCATAACCACTGATCACAAAAAGAGATTTAAATTATTCACAGTTAGTATCTGTATTTGACATTAACGAATAAGTGTTTTAACTTTTTATCAAATTAACCTTTAAAGGAATGAATAGGAATACAATTATTTTTATAGAAACCATACGTAATCTCGACGACTTGTTGAACACAGTTGAAGCTATTTGTGCAAGCCAGCTATTATATAGTTGGATTAAATGTTTATTTTTGTTTAATTACAGTTTTCTATGTCATAAATGGGGTAAATGTAAAAAAAATACAAAATGTTACGTTGTATAACGTCGAGTTATTTTTAAATTACTTAAAGTTTTTGCCATTGTATCGGTTCAATTAAAACTTTATGAAACAATAATACGAATTTAGCTACATAAAATAAGCCATGTATTAGTCGTTCCAAATAATTATGTTCTCATATGTTCATATTTCCTACTATCAAGGAAGCTTTCAGAGCAATGTTCGTACATCTTAATTTAGTAGTGACGGCGCCCTGTAAGCCTATAAGATCCAATAAAAGTAAATGAGGTCTTTCAACACCTTCAAAGTGACCAGTTTATGTAAAAAGAAAGCGACATTTATCCTAATCGAAAAGAGCCTCGACTGGCTGGTGGAATCACAATGCCCTGGGTTCTGTTTGCCGGACCTTGGTGAAAATGCACTAGTAGAAATAAAGAGAAAACATAATAACTTTAAATTACTATTTTTCATTTAATTCATTTGAACATGAAATTAAATACAATTTTTTCAGTCCGAGATAAAGGGACGTTGAATAAGAGTTTTAATCGTGGTCTAACATTTAAAAAAAAATGCAATTAATCTAATTTATTGTGAATATTTTCTGTAATATTTTTTTTTTGTTAAAGGGTACACAACTACAGCATAATTCTATGTATACATCTCAGACTAAAAGAATATTATATTTTAGTCTGAGGTATACATGTAAAAATACTATTCAAATTGAGTAAAAATTATTCCAGTAACTCGAAAAAGCATGTCTAGATATATAAAAAAGACATTATTAATGAAAACACTTATTCTGTTTATGATTTGAATAAACAATGCACTTGTATTCTATTTGGTATTCATTTAATCTGGTAAAGAATAATAGACAGATATTAATAATGTTTATGTACGGTTACCACATTTATTTTTTTACTTAACGCATGTTTTTTATCAAAACCATTAGGGATTTTTCATTTTACGCGCACAACCAACCCTGAAAAGCTTTTAAGGTGCCCTTTGGCCGCCATGACTTAATGCTGACATAATTTATTTTATGTCTTTTACTAAAAGTTCGCCGTAAACTGAGTTTAGTAGTACAGGGATTTCCTTGAAAGTTATACTATAATAATACAAGTCAAACAAACTCGTGTGTTGCTTTTTTAAACAATTAATATTTATAAATTAATTACTTTCAAGAAAAAAAACCAAAGAAATTGTTTTGGCATGAATTAAAAGTCAATAAAGTATATTCTAACATTTTAATTTAATTTAATTCGACGAAGATATTTATCCAAGTAAAATTAGGTTTTGATTGGTCTAATATTTTTTATTGCACCATATAATTAATTATGGAAATTTATCATTATCTTATTGTATGTATTATATAATGTCTAATAAGTCATACGACATATGGCTAATTAAATTTAGCCTTCAATCAGGAAAATAGATATTTTCCGCTATCGTATTTGTCAATAGAAATAAGAATAATCGCAATAATATACTCTTTTATTTATACTGATTTAATGAAGTATATTTTGCGATAGACATGTTTGCGATTAATCAATCCCGATCGGACTCAAACCAATAACGATACTTACATTATCTCTCAATTGGGCAGCCGTGGACGAGCTCCATAGCAAAGAATTCCTTAACATAATTATCGGATTTTGTTGTTTCGCTTTCGCGGAGTTTGTTTATTGTACCAATGTTATAGATATTTCAAAATAAAATTATATTATGTACTTAGTGTTTTGTAAATAGCTTGTGAATGTAGGACAATAATTTAAAAGCTAAGTTTTTTATATTGCATTTAATATAGGTTTTAGCGTTTGGCCGTAATCTCACCTGATGTTGAGCAACAACGTGGCACAAGATAGCAACATACTAAGCCTGGAGAAGTGGCTCTCAGGAACAGCTAGCGGAACACATTTAAACACACTTGTGTTGGCAGGTTTTTCACTGAGTGTGATAGCTAGCAAGCCAGGTATTAGAAAAGGCCCTACCACCTATCCTATGGTTTCACCACACTTTTTTCCTTCGACAAAAGTTTAGGCTCTTTGCAGATATTCAAACTCACATCGATCGACATAATGTCAGTACATGCTACACCTGAGCAGTGCCGTAACTAGGGTGGTGCCAGCGGTGCCGGGGCACAGGGCACATATTATGGAGGGGTGCAGAAATGACCAGATCAGGACCACAAACAAGCGCATAAAAGGCTAAGCTCGCACCGTGGCACCGGGCACAAAAAAGGCTAGTTACGACATTGTACTTTTTTTTTAACAGGGAAAAACGAGTGGTTATGTGAGACTCCTACTCACTAAAATTCCACGGTGTACCATCCGCCGCATCGATGGGGTGACGCGGGATCTGCAGGTAGCATAGTATCGCGTCGCCCCAGCGGTCGGCCCGGCTAGTACCGGACTTCGGCCTAAATGGGAGACAGCTCAGTACACCCTAGCTGTCTCCTCCCTCCGCCGAATCTTGTGCCATGGGAAAACGAGCCCCGACCTGTCTCCTCTAATTCAGCTAGGGTGGCGGGAATCCGCGTATAAATCGCCGTCTCCGGCCACCCGGTCTTCTTTGTCGGAGAGGGTCCGCTTAGGGGATCCCCCTCGCGAACCCTCTCCGCGGCCTTCTTCTGCGAAATAACGTCCTCGCAGAAGGAGATCATCATCGCCCATGCCCTCTCGCTGCCGAACGTGGTGAGAGTGTGTTGCGCCGTGTCTTCCGCAGCCCCGCACTCGTGGCACGCAGTGGTGGACTCCCTTCTAGCTATTCGGTGCAGATTTCATCTGAAGCAGCCATGTCTAGATAGCACTAAACGTAAGGGCGTCTAACGTCTATGGAGTAACGCCCTAGCGCGCATCCGCCAAGTCCTCCTACTTCCTCCTCATCATCTCGCTGCGGCCCTCTTGCCGTAGCCGCGCAATCTCCGTGGGAGCCGGAGGCTCCCCTATATCTTTCCTCGCCTCCGCCTCCATCTCCCACGGCGGGAAGCCGGTGAGAACAAAGGCTGCCCTCGCGGACACTAATCGGTATCCGCGAATTACTCTCAGCGCCACGACACGCTGTGCAGCACGCAGCACGCGTCTTTTCGTGGCGCTGAGAGCATCGAACCAAATCGGTGCCCCGTAGACGACCATGCTCCGCACGACTCGCGCGTATAACCGGCGGCAGCTCGCGCCAGGTTCCCCCGAATTCGGGAGGAGCCGACCGAGAGCCGTCGCCACTCTCACTATGCGCGGTCTGAGTCCCTTGATGTGGGACTCGAACCGCCACCTTCCGTCAAGGATGAGGCCCAGATATTTCATTTGGGCCCCAACCCGGACCCTTGCCCCCTCAAGGATAATGTGGGCCCCAGGAGGCGGCCCACACCGAGGCCCATGTAACACAAGGGCCTCGGTTTTCTCCGCCGCCACCCTAAGACCCAACTCCTGGATGCACCTGACCGATACACCTATATGCGCCTGAGCGATATACCTATTGTGAATTATCTGGATTATATAGTTTTGCTACAAGTGAATTATTTCATTGCGTTATTCCACATATGGTAAAAATAAAACTTGTGTGAAAGTTTCTATGAAGAACCCGTCATGACTCAAATTATGGATATTTATATTTGTGCTTGTGGTAAGAAAGAAATAAAAATAATTATTTGATGAAAATTTTACACGGGAAATACACGCCATTACTCAATTGATACGGCATATGAATTGTCAACAATATGGGTAAAACTAAAATTACGGGATGTAAATAACTACTGCGTAACTATAAACGAATGCGGAGCCACGGGCACATCGTTAGTTCTATATAATATAGTATTGTGTACACGGGCGCCGCCAGTATTACTTTCAGGGAGGTGTATCAGTATCCACTAGTACATAGTAATCTAGTTATCTAGTAGTAGGTATTAGTACTTAATGGTATTTACTATTAACTAATAAAATATAATTTTTAAACAAGTATAAATGTATTTTACAAAGGATAGCAACCTAGACGCCATAAGTTAAATATATATATTTAAACATTAACTTAATTAAAAAATCTAAATCTTTTCTATATGTTTTATTTCCCGACAGGGGGTGTGTAAGTTGCACCTCCTCGCACCCTACTACCGGCGCCTATAATTATGTACACCTAAAGTGAGTTATAAAATCATTTGTGTACCCTATCTCATCAAAAGGACTTAATTAACTTAATACAATGCCAAAAGCTTTGGTAATTCTATATAGACTGATTAATAGTGAAACGTGACACATCGGAGAGACGCACTACGATGGGTATTCTTATGATTCTTATTGTAAATGTTATCCACTTGGGTAATAACGCCTTAGGGTTACCATTTCTATATGTTACATCATAATACGTCAAGTTACACTGATGGCGCATTATGATTTCGAAATTGAAGTACTTCTCAATATATTAATATATGTTGAAAAAACGTTTGACAAAATTTTTGAAGCATATTGCGCGCACGGAAGAGTTTGAGTATTGGAATAGTTAGAATTTATATGTAAAAGAATTACAGAAAGCTAAAATTTATACAAATAGGTACATTAAATTAAATAAAATATCCATTGTTCACGTTCATATTGCTAATGACAAAAACGTAACAATCTGTCGTTTGTTTATTTCCTTACTTGAAATGTCATAAACATAAGTCTTCTTCTTCTTATTTTTATTTTGGCACTGCAAAAGCCCTTGTCAGCGTTAATGTTTTCTAGTCTTCGTAAGTAGTAGATATTTTATTCAAAATGACGTCTAAAAAGATGGTGGCTCTCTTGTTTCAGTTTATATTTATAATCCACTTCACTTATGCACAAAACCAAAATATATCACGGAAAACGCCACCAAAGTAAATTAATTAAAAATAAAAACCACAACATGTCACTTCAAGATCCCGCCAAAAACTGTAAACATAAGTCTGTGGTCAAACAGTCGCATAGACCATTCCATTTTAGATTATTCCCAAAATTAAAAAAAAAAATTGGCAACTAATACTCATTCACAGATTTACCATAATAGAATAAAAGTAAAAAAAAATGTAATGATTACAGAGGTGCACCTAATCTTTGACAATTAAAAAACTCAATAATGTACAAACTTAATATTTAAGAAATTATGGACGAATCTCGACTACTGGGCGATCACTAATTTATATTATTCTCGTAGGTTTATTAATCGATAGTCTGTCGAAAATTAAATAACATTTTTTTTAAGTGGACTTTCACTGTTTTTTATAAATTGCACTTTCAATTACAATTGTTTTTTTTTTTTCATATATTTGAATCGTTTATTACAAATCTGATTTCTAAAGTTGTCAACCCTACCTACTACCTTTCTATAGGCTTTTCCTCGTTCATTGTTAGACTGGTTTGATATTCGAGGAGTTATTCGAAAACCCTTATAGAATCAAAATATCTGAAATTCTAAGAAAAGAGTATTTTATCGATTAATAATACTTTTACCTAACTTTCAACATCCCAAAGAGACCTTCATTTCAATGTTATGATAAATTTATTTCGTATGATATTATCTTGTTTTCTGTCTGGGTAAGGTATTTTTTCCATGAACTAAATTATTTTTATAACTCTTGTCCCTGTGATATGAAAGTTTGTTCGTTTTAAAGTGACTTTCAAAAACTTTCAGTATTTGATCTGTTTCTTATTTCATTTAAATTCTTTTTGTAGAGAGATAATGTTTTTCATTCTAAATTATTAGGATCGCAAGAGCTGAGAGGTGGCTGTCAATTTTCGACAGTTTTAATTTACTTAATCGAGACAAGCTTCTTCTTCGAGAATTCAGACAAGTTTAAATGAGTATCTAATATTCTGTTTATCACGCCATCGTCGAATAGGCTGAGTTTTTTAAGGTAAAAAAGACTATTTTTTAGCAGCACTTTTTTTGAACAGTTTTACGCCTCATAATTTTATTTCACTGATATTATTGTCAATTCTTCAATTCTATCTGAGGTGAAATATGCTTCTCTTGTATATAATTTTATAAAAACCTGTTAAGCCATTTTGAGTCCAATGCAGCCATACAAACAGGCAGATCAGTTTCTTTTATAACTGAGGGAAAAAATTATATGTACAGAAAGAACAACCAATTTATGAATAAAGTATACTATATTTAGATTATCTCTCTCTATAATTATAAAAGAATAACTGACTGACATATCAACGCATAGCCTAAATTACTGGGGTAGACCCCGTTAAAATTTGCGTGCGATTTTTGGAAATTCAACCACTAAGGTGGTGAAAAAGGGATGAAAATTTGTATAAAAATCCGCTATTTTTAGGATAGATCTACGAAAATTGTTATTTAGCTATTCAGTTATACCATTTCCATTTCTTTCTTTTCTCGATGACAGCTCCTGTGAAAACTTGAACGAGGGTCTTTTTAACATTATGTATGCATTATTTTATAAAAATATGATGTTTACACATGTACGAGGTTATGCCAGAGTCGGAGAAACTGATAAGGATGGAGCTATATCGATAAACGTAACACGATAACAGACCCGATATTTTTTTTTTTAAATGTAAGAAACTAAACTACTCCCGGATACCTTTATACAAATTTATTAACTAATATTATATTTCATTAAAGATGTTACACGTATTAATTCTTGATTGATAATGCCAATTTCTTCAAAATTTTCGAAGCTGTTGTAAAATAAATAGGTATAGGTAGGTACTCGACAATGAAACGAAATAATTAAAACGACATGTAATCTTTATTTATTTATTTTAATCAAAATCTGATGAATCGTCACTACTTATTTCATATCGATATTCATTAAGATCGATATCATTACTTATTTGGTCACAACACTACAACTATCAAATTAGAACTGTCATCGAGAAAATAAAGAAATGGAAATAGTATAGAATGTAACATAACCACAGAAACATGACTCAACTATGACACGAGAGAAGCCGCGGGTAAAGCACTAGTTTAACTTTTTTGCTATACATTATATTATAGGTATTTAATAGCTTGGTAAAATACATTTATTTTACTGCTTTACTTTTTAAAAATCTTTGTATAAATTACCTGTGTAAATTATAGTTTCAAATAAAATTAATAAAACTGAATTCACTTCTTATTTTTATAAGATTGTCTGCCTCCTTGGGCTAGTTTTCTTTGTTCAGTTATATCTAATGCAATTACGTAAGCTGAATGCAAATAATTCGTTGTGCGAGAAGAATATTTACACAGACTAAGTATTAGGGGATTATTCTCATGGGTCTAATTATAGCGAGCGCTAGCTGCGGCCGTCCGATGGATAGATTTATTGGCAAACTGTCCGACAAAGTTATCTCGATTTAACAACACGTTAATCATGCGATAGCGATTCAACCACAGTCCATTAATACACGGACTATTTGATTATTTTATAACAAAATTGTATTAGTGTTAATTTTCCACATTCGATTGGTTAATCAATTTAATAGTCAGAAACTGCACTAAAAACTAGTAATATTATAATACACGTAAATATATATTCTCTTATTAAAACTAGCTGGCCCAGTAAACCTTGTTCTACCTTTTCTGGTAATTAATTGATCGACTAAAGCGTCAAATATCGGATCTTAATGTAGCTATAAACCATCGTCTCGATAATAGAAGTATATTAAGTGAATATGAGATAAATCTATCAAGTCCTTCAGAAGTTATTCAGTCAATTCGAGACCCATACAAGATTTTCGTATTTATGATTTTAATATTGTGTTTTTTAATACTACATAGTAGTAGGTAACTGAAATAATTTATATCTCATTAATATAAATTACATACATATGGGGCATGTTTTAATCCCACATATACTCGGTGATTATAAAATATTCTCTTGTCATATATAAAATTTTAGGAAGGTTCTTGTTTTATTATCATTGTAATTCTCGTAACTATATATATATTATCACTATCAAATTAACAAAATATCAAATGCTATGGTAGCTCAGTGGATTATGGATTTACGTTTACTGCAGACGGTGTAGGTTCAAATACGTATCCGTATCTTGTTTTACAACTAAAAACACGGTTAACCAAATAACCTTGTGTTGTATACCTTCGGTGAGTAGAGTTTCCAAAGTTTACCACCTTTCTTGTGTAAAAAAAAATTAGTCATATTTTACCAGTAATGACGGATCATAAGAAATCGATTCTTATACTAAGGACTGAATTCAAAGTTTGGGAGATCCTGGGGCAGCGAAGAAATTTAGAACTCGAGTAATTTTGAACATAAATTATCAATATGCTTTGAGATGTTTTAACAAAAAGTAGTTCTTTAATTTGAACTTGGTTTTATTTGTCAACACGAGTCTTAGTTTATTCTTTAATTTCAAAACTCCCTTCCCTAAATCCAACCCTGCCCGTACCTACTATAAAAATTCTTTTTTATTTAAAAATATATTTTTCCTAAATAATTTGAAATTTTAAACTTAAATAATACTTATAAATGTCTTATTATAAAATTCTAATATTCTGTACCAATGTAACTTTGTTTTGCACTACATCCAAGCCAATGGGTTTTTTGATACCTACTGAAAATATCTTAATTTGCGCTACAACGACATCCAATCAGTAATCTATGGTTATATTGTTATTTAAAAAAATACATTTTCGATTTCGATTTGCAGTAAATAAATCTTTAATCACGATTCGGCACTCTAATTTAAGTTATAAAGAAATGTTAGTAATAAAAACTGTTCATTAAACTTCGTTACCTACGCAACTAAATGATTCTGAACAGATTTCCGCCAAATGCTATTATTATAATGTAAGGTATACAATGTGGATTTTTATTTATACAACGTTTAATCAGTAATTTGAAGTAGTACAACACTTTTACGCTGCCCGTGCGTAGTATAAAGTAGGGATATTACGAATGTTCGCATTCGCATTCGTATATACGAAAGATTTGCATTATTTTAAACATTCGCTTCAACACTCGCATTCGCAATAAACGACGTCCTCTGATGTAGGTACAATCTGGACCTAAAGTCACGCTGCTGAGTGAAATCAAAGCTGAAATGAAGGTATATTTGAAAGAAAATCGAGCCTCTTTTGGGGTAAATCCTCTGAATTGTGTAAGCAATTATTATTAATGCAGTTACCCTTATACATGAGCCACTGAAAAATCACTTTATGGGGGAAACAGCAGCCAAGCAAGTAGTTTTTTAAATTAACAGCTTTTAAAATTTGATTAATAATAATTATACATTTAAATTGATTATAACTTAAACTTAATAAAAATAACATTAAAGCCTCAGATTTTTAACTGCCTCATTAGCCTAGAGGTCGTAAGCGCGACTGCTATGCTTGTGGTCCTGGGTTTGATCTCCAGGCTGAATAAAGTGTTATTGGGGTTTTCTATGAAATTCTCAGTAGTAGCTCGGAGTTTGGTTTTGTGGCCGATTAATGGCAAAAGGCTCGCCCCCTATTACATGGGACTTAAAATATACCCGGCGAACTGTTGGTGCACGTAAGTACACCTGTGCCTAACACTTCGGGGATACAGGCGTGATGGTATGTTAGGTTAAGTTTTTTTATGCCTTTTCTGACTACGGCGGGGCGTGGCGTGCAATATTATAATACTTACTACACTGTGGTCTGTGACATTCCACCTACTGCAATCACAGAATGTATAAACTACCTACTACTAATGCTTATAAATCTTTGCAGATACGGTTAAACGTATAGTTAGTGTTCTACTTTTATTAAGGTGAACTAGATAAGCCAGGAGCTGTAGTATAAGCGTTGTTTTACTTTTTAGAATATATACAAAATAAGACGAATTGGAATGTATTTTGTTTAAGTTTAGATTTGTAATAATAAATTTGTGTGTTAAGTACACGCACGCAATGATATTTTATTACACACGTGACAAGTTACACTTCTTTGGCGTAACAAAACAAATGAATAAATCTAAAATTTTTATTCCGCGTACCAACAACATAATGAAGTAAGCCATAAATGATGATAAAGTGAATTGATTTTAATGTAAAAATTATTTAATGGTGTATAAATATAAATTATATTACCTTTTCCCGTGGCTTCGCTCACGTGGACTACATAATGCCCACGCGAATCTTGATCCCCCGCTCCCGGCTATTCAAAATACAAAAATGCTTATTGTGAGTGTTCCTTAAAAGACAAATATATACTCTCGCGAACTTTGTTTTAGGTCTTTTTTATATCTACAATTGTTTAGAAAGTTGATTTCCTATATCTCTTATAGTTTACTCAGCGTAAGTTATTTAAGCACCCGAATTGATTCATCATGACCACTTTTTTATATGTGCGGAACCCTAATTCTTTTTCTAAAATAAAAATAGCCAAAGTTACTTCCTATAAATTCAGCTATCTACCAGTGAAAGTCTCGTCAAAATCGGTTCAACCGTTTCGGATAATTACCCGGAACAAACAAACAGACAGACAGACAAAAATAAAAAAAATGGATTTTTTGTTATTGGTATCGTATATACTTTCATTTTATATATTCAATAAAAAACTGTTATTTTGACATTACAAACAGACACTTCAATTTTATTAATATGTAGTATAGATTAACTAAATTGATGGCTAGTTTCATGCGCTCGCAGATCTCAATTTTACCTTCTAACAAACGCGCTGAAGGGAGTATAAATGAAAAATGTACTTAGTAAGTTATAATCATATACATAAAACATTAAGTTATTGTGTGATGTGCAGTGACGTATGAATGTAAAGTACGAATGAATCTATATAAATAAATCTTTAGTTCTGTTTATGCATTTAAATTTCACAATAGTCATACTATATGAACGATACAGAACACGAATATGCCCCTTATAAATTATTTTGTCTCTCTGTCTGTTCGCCTGTCTGTTTTACGAAATTTTATACAAGAGATGCTTATGCCATTGGATATTATATCATTGGCAATTGATAATGTATAATTGTTAGCCGATTATGGTGAAATTTTGTACTCGGGAAGTATAAGTATTTACATAATTCATGGGCTGTAACAATTGTTAATATTACTTCTAGAAATCATAAAAAAGGACAAAAATTTTCATCGCGTCTCAACTGATTCAGATCGAATTTTGTACTCGGGAAGCATACATTATCATACCATAATTGAAAGTATATAAGAAACGTTAATAATGTATTAGTAACGTAGAATAGAATAATGATGTTCAACCGATTTTGATGAAAATTGTACACGGGAAATACATGCCATTCGTCAATTGATACGGCATATGAATTGTCAACAATATGATTAAAATAAAATTTCGGAATGAAGGTAAATAACTACTGCGTATTAACGAACGCGTACAGATCAGTGGCCACATCGATAGTTTATCATAAGGTTCATACTAGATCATATACCAAACTGTAATGGATCGCATTGCGGAACAAGACCTAGACATACAATCATTATTTCAGTATAAAAGGAATTAACTACCATAGTATTTTTACTGCATGAAGTTGTTCACTGCATGCATTCCACCTAGTGTTAATTACCTACTCACTTTAGTCTAAAGCTATTTATGATCAACCTCAAATAGAAGTAGAGTACTAACTGAGATCAAACAATAATAGGTTGTTACTTCTTAGGTTTGAGTTGGAACGCTTTGTGTGGTAAAAAGACTCTTCGGAACACACCAGTACGAGCACTGCTGCTTTGAAGCAGAGATAGGTTTAACGATGGCGCTTTCACCTCGGAAGTGGTGATTACAAGCTGTTTGAAAACAATTAAAAAAAAAAACAAATGTTATAAAATTTTCAAATCCGGTTTAAGAAGTTTTAGCGGAATCTTGATCTGTCATGCTATGGTATTTATTTTGATTTATAAACTTACTTATTTATTTGGCCCTGAATGATGTAATATCGGTCGCATTTTGAGCGATATAGTTTTCTTATTGCGATTATGTGAAGGGAATTTTAAGTTGCAACAAAAACTCCCTGGACATTATTAACAAGAAAGCCACCACCTTATTAAAGCGTTGCATGAACTCTGAAAATTAGAAAAAAATTATATCCAAACGACATTGACATAATTGTGTATTTAAATAAACGTTGGCATTAAATAAAAAGAAGAACCCATCAAGTTATTCTATCACGAAGTAGCAGATCCTAAGCCACTGTTTTTTCGTCGAATTGTTAAAGCTTTTCTCAGATAAAGAAAGCTATCTGTTACTAACATTGCATAAGAACTGTAATCCTGTTAAAGGGTTGATAGGCATTAGTTATCTCTTAATATTAGGTGGACCTCATGCCTTTTGTTGTTTTAGATATATAAAGAAAGAAACTCAATTTTCCACACGTCACCAGTGGGAGTGAAATATTCATATCTTATCTGAAAGATGTCCGATAGAGCATCGTCATTATTGTGGCGAAGGTATTGTATGTCAGTTACGTTTCAATCGTGGACAGGGACGATGCGATGGGCGACAACGTAAGCTAACAACTTGAGACAACTCTTCTTTAAGTTATGGTTTTATTATTTGTTGATCTAAGTCTGGTACTATTTACCTACTTTGTATAACTAATACAGATCTGTTACAGCTGAATTTTTCATTTCTACTGTAATCTATTATTTCTTTACAGCTAAAATTAGTACCCACTATTAATAATTATTACAATTACTTAATAATAATAATGCAACTGTTATTATTAATATATATTGAAAATGGATCGAGAAAACGTCTTATTTTTTAAATCTAAGATTGTAGAGACGATTGTTGATTGCAGAGATTTAGTGACTACCAGACCAGTTCCATTCAAAAAAGAGCAGTTTTCCGTTTTTTTTTAAGTTTGAAATTAAACATCATAATATCACATTATATTTAAGGGACACATATAAAATTTCTATATTAATAAATTTTCTATAGGTTTTGTGATTTTGATAATTTACTTAATTAATCGCTTGTAAAGCAACCCTTAAAAGTGCATCACCTGCCATTTAAACTTATCACCTTGCAATTTTCATGTCGACAATATACTGAAATGTGCATAACTTATCCTATATAAATACTGAAGGTTCCACACAACGATATAAAAACCGTAAACACTTCATATTAAAATGTAAAGTTAATCATTTGCACAAAGTAGAAACTATTAGTATTTAGTATGGAACCGCGGCCGTACGGTGCTGTGTGTCGTGTGGTGCCTATTGAATGGTGTCGATGTAGCGGCCTCGCTACAAGTTCTCTATCTGTTTCGTTTCCCGCCTCAGCTTCGAGACAATTTAACTTGACAACACGGAGTGCTCAACAAAGGCTACTCGCTCTATTTAGTACTCAGCCTCTCTGTCAGAGTACTGTACATATAACTCACACTTTTAATACCTACATACAAAATACATATCGTACATAAGTACGATTAAAAAAACGAATTTATGTAGAGTGTAGGGTTACAGTCAAAAGTTGTTAGTAATTTTTTCACTTTCTAAATTTTAAGCATCGCTGTTTTATTTCATTTTTACAGCAACGAATAATAAGCTTTTTATATTCGAAAAGTACAGTGTGCCAATTGCAATAGTTTAGTAAAGATTTACCCTAAGTTAGGCGTTAAAAAGGAAGTCCAAACATCCCTAATCGTGCAAATACAGAATCTACGACATTCGAGTGAGACGTCGCGTTAACATTACTTTGTGATGTGGAGAAAAATTTGTAAGCGTTCTTTGTGTGATTGGGGAGGAGTGAGGAGTGTAAACACGGGTTCGGAGTGCGGTGAGGGAGGGTAGGCGGGCGCCGGGGCCGGGGAGGGACCGCGTCACTCAGGCGGCCGCCGCCGCGCGTTCCGCTCGCATTATGTCGGTGCGAGTGGACCATCGCGACCGCGAGAGGTTCTCGCGACATTCTTCCCGCGCTTCCGTCGATTTAGCTTTTCCGAGTAGTTCTACACGCGACCACTCGTTCCGCTCGGTGCACTCTGCCCGCGTTCCACGAGTTGCTAGCGATGACTTAATAGTGCCAGTGCGCACGTTGCGATCTGCTTCTTGCCGCGTGGCTCCTGGCGCGCCACATCGCCTGCGCAGGCACCACTCCTCGGCAGCAGAGTGCGAGCGTGCTCGACGCTCTCGTCGTCACACACTCGAGCTCCCGAACAGCCGCGGGCCGAGCGTCCGTAGTCGATCCCCGGAACCGTCGCTGCCTCTACCGCCCGAGCCTGAGATCCCCCCCGAGGACGCCGGCAAAGAAGCTCGGCGACGTCGCGTGGTTGCAACCGTTGCCGCTTCATTCTTCGCGTTGGCCCTGGCGTCAGTCCTCGTGGTGGTGGTGACGCTGACTCACAGCTCTGTGCTTCGCTCTCACAACCAAACGGCCAAGTACTACACGTTCTCCGTGCCGCCGCACCATCCTCTCAGTGAGCCCCGTTCATGTTGCCCCACCGTCGCCCCTCCCGCTTCGCATGAGATTGTCTCCGACCCTATGTGTCAGGGGTTGCGAACGTGCTTCATATCTAACATTTCATCTTTTTCCTACTTAATGGTATATTTACGTTTTTAAACTTAGTAATGAGTTAATATTTAAATGAGAACTTATAATAGACCTGACTTAATGCATATTGATAATTTGTTTCGAAGGTACAAGACCCATGAAAAGAAACCACTCCTTTTTCAGCCTTTATATCCTTTTTCAAAGGAGGCTAAAGCTACAAGTAGGTAAGCCACATCCTAGGCACAGTCGCAACCCCCGTTCTGCATGATTAGTAACTGTTTATAGTACATAATATATGTGTTATTTAGATATTATGTGATGTTAAATTTAAACTAAGATTATATTTTTTTGTAATACTAATTATAATTTTCAGAGTCCTTAAGTAATGATTTTATAATATAATCATAGAAATAACTATAGGTGATATTATATATGACACGACTTCGACAATTTTTTTTATTGACTATTCATCGCATCGTAAACCTCATGCTATAAACTAGTTATTATTTTATACATTAGTGTTGGGTAATAATGAACCTTTGAAGATCCACCTACACAAAAATTACTCATACAATAATGTTACTATACGCCTACGAGTGAACATCAAAACTAGATTTTAATAACAAAATTATCCCTTTCCTGTTAAACAGAAATTCATTACAGGAAATTATATAATTTTATTTTACAAAAATTTTAACTGTTTTATCATTTTTTCAATTTCTTGGATAACTAAAGCATACCTATAGTTTGTGATTAGATACATAGATTTTGGAGATTTCTTATAGTTTCTTGTCGTAATCAAACAACAAATACTAATTAAATAAACATTTTATTTGTATATATTGTAACAGGCCAGTTTGTAGGATTATTTATACTCTAAAATATTGATGTTCTTTTTTCTTTTAATAAGAATTAAGAAAGAAGACACTGAGAATATTTAAAAAAAAATCAAAAAAACCGAATCCGGACTGACGACAGATCACAGCCGAAATTACTAAAGTTACAAATATAAAACTCGGGGAAAAAATTGTGACGTAGAATTATATACTTTTACAACATTTATATACTTTTAATAAGTTACAAAGGAGATAGAAGTTTATATTGAAGACTTGTCAGCTTTGAAGAAAGTGATGATGCATGTGTAATAAAACGGAGGGTAAAAATAATTATAGCCCCTTTTTCTTTAAATTATAGAGATCAAATAGTATTAGCACGTAGCCAAAGCCACTAGTAAGCTAGTCAAATCATATAATCATTATCTCTAAAATATACGTCATTATATAATTGCAATATTATATATTATAGCATTATTACAAGCATTTTCCTATCTGGAAAAATATCAAGTGTACCGACATTTAGGAATAAATTGGTTGTTTACTTGATTGAAACAACAACCAAGGGTCATGACGCGGGCGGGTTATGACGATTAAACTCAAACAATCCCGGTTTCCGATGTTGTTCTCAGAGAAAATAAAAATGGGACAAACATATAATGGGTATGAACAATCTTGTAGAGTAAATACCAATACTGACTACACTATTTGCTACTACCGAATAATTGCGTATCATTTCAGCAAAAATCGAACTAACTAATATATAGTACCGTCTAGAAAATACTATTTGTTATATATTTTACATTATAGTTAAACTCGTACTTAGGAAACCGCTCGAGATTTCTTGAAAAAAAAAAAACAAATACATTTAATTCAAAAATGATTTTCCTTTTTTTTTTATCGTATGTTTATCTTTTTTTTTTTTAGGTTCCGTACAGAATCGAGTAGATATAAAAATTTATTTCGACTGGTGCAAACCCGAATTCGCGGATGTGGTGATCTTTATTATCTTTACATCCCAGAACAAAAATAATGACGCAAGTCGATTCTGTTTTAAACATTCAGTATTGTGTCTGGATAAAGAATAGATTTAACATTTACTGTTTATAGTTTATAGGCATTTCATTACAATCAAATTTGATATCAAACCAGGATATACAACCTTTTTACAAGAGGAAAGGCTAAAAAGGGAAGTAACACGGAAAAAAGAAACTGGCTCTCCAGAACAATCCTTGGAACTGTTTGTTCCTTACAAACAAGTATTTTACACTAGCTTGATTACATAACACTGGATATACACAGATAGATCTCGGAATACGACAAACTATAAGAAAATCATGGATGGGATTGTCACTATGTGTGTGGTGGACGCGATCCCTATCACCCCGCTACATTACTGTATATGCACCGGCTAATTTTGGAAGACGATAAAACAAAAGAAAAACATACATGGGTTTATCACTGTTTGCATGGTATGGTCATTATATGCCAATATGAATCCAACACATTAACTGTTCCAATAAAACTTACAACCAGTACAAACAACAAACATACAAACTTTACATTTATTATATTTGTTGGATAACACTGGTTAAACTATGACTTTTACCGAGATAAAAATTACCCTATGAGTTATTTCAGGTTATAGAATATCTGTGTGCTAAATTTCATTCAAATCCGTTCAGCTGTTTTTGTGTGATTGAGTAACAAACATCCAAACATACACACTTTCACATTTATTATATTAGTAGGATGAATGTTATAACCGGCTAGGCGAGGACTAGTTTATCTGTCACTATGATATAATGGCACCGCAAATATTATTTTTCGCGAAAAGTCAAGGTGTTTTTTAAAATTAGAATCTATTACGATATTATAGAATCTATTAGAATAAGTTCTTCTGTACCGCATTTAAGTGCGTTTTCACTTAGTCCTCAAACATATATTTAACGAGTGCAATCAATATTGATGAGACGAACTCTACTTATTGTCTTAGGTATACCAAAAATAGCCAATATCAGTGGAAGAGAAGTAGAATGTAGCTTTTGTACAGCAGGGGACATTTAAAACTAAATACATCAGTTGAGTTTAATAAAAATATGCTTGTATCTTTTACACGTGTTTGAAGTAAATGAACCAACCAACTTCAATGATGTTGAGCGTACTTCAAAACAGAAAGGTACAATTTCAATGTAATTAAAATAGGACCACCCTTGAGGTAACCCCTTTCCAACGAAAATAGAATAATGCAAATCGGTTCATTAACAAAGAATGAATCGTATTCAGAACCTCAGAAAAAAGAAAAAAAAATAACTTATTTGTAATGAATGCTTGGTGTAAGTATGTATATATATTTGTTGTCTGTATATTCTAGAGGTATCTAAGAAATATGAATACCAAGTGGTAGACTCTGACATGACTTATTTGTTTTGTAACCCTCGACGCTAACAGAGGTATCTATGTGTCTGTATGTGGCATCGTAGCTCCCAAACGACTAAACCGATTTTGATTTAATTTTATTTTGTTTCAAAGTTAGCTTGACCGAGAATGTTCTTAACTATGATTCAAAAAATCTGTTCAGCCGTTTGTAGATTATCAGATCTTTTATAGTTGAGCATCTTCTAGAGGTCTGATCGAGCCAAAATTTGGTATTGTCTTATTTCAATGATAATAGAAGGAGATGGTAACCTTGATGTAATGCTGTAACGTCATATGGAATCTGCCCAACTCTTTATCAACTTATAGTAGAGGTATCGTATTTGGGCTCATTAGAATGCTTTCAATGAATAGGTTACTTGTGTAGTGGGTTTTTAAAATACATAAATTTACATTTTGTTTTATTTGTAATTAGTTGTGCCCGTGGCTTCGCTCACGAGGACTACACTATTTATGGTTTATTCAGCATAAGCCATTTAAGCGCCCGAATTGATTCACCATGACCAGTTTTTATTTTGTGCGGAACCCTAATTCTTTTTATAAAATAAAAGTAACCTAAGTTACTCCCTATATCATCATCTATCTATCAGTGAAATTCCCGTCAAAATCGGTCCAATTCTTTCGGAGATTACCCGGAACAAACAGACAGACAAAAATTTTAAAAATGGGCTTTTTGTTATGGGTATCGTATTTACTTTCATATGCATTTAGTAAAACACTGTTATTTTGACATTACAAACAGACACTTCAATTTTACTAATTGTATAGATATATATCTGCTACAACGCCAAAGAACTTTTACTTAAATGTGAAGGTACAAGCACACCTTCTTATTATTATTTTTTATAAAATATATAGTATTTGTGAATAAAAATGATTAATAATAGTATTGAATATATTTGAAATAGAAACAAATTTGATTTAATTTTTGTGGGAGTGGTGAATAATGATTCTCATACACATATAAGAATATAATGTTTAATATTAAATTGTACAATGACACAGTTAGTATTATGATATATTTTATATTAAATATATTTATGATATATTGCACGCCGCATTAGATTGTACTAAACGTTATTTCCGTTCACAAGTCAGGCCAAAAAAATGCTTTACTCCAAGAAAATATAACATACCATGACGCCTGTATCCCCGAAGGGTTTGGCAGAAGTGTACTAATGTACACCCACAGTTCGTCGGGTATATTTTCAGGTATCATGTAATAGGAGGTGAGCTTATTGCAATTAGTCGGGCACAAAGCCAAACTCCGAACTGCTACTGAGAATTTCATAGAAAAACTCAATAACATTTTCCTCGACCTGGGAATCAAACCTAGGACCTCGGGTACAACAGTCGCGCTTGCGAATACTAGGCTAATGAGGCAGTAAAACAATAAAGTAACAAATAAATAATATAAAAATAAAATCGTATCATATCAAAAATAAGCATTTTAAAATTTAAATTGACTTCTTGAATTTTATCCCTAAGCTTTAATAAAAATGCATTTTATTGTTTTGATCTTATAGATAAAATCTTAGTTGTATACATATAAAAAGAAGATAAATTATATTAAAGGTGATATACCATAAGGTAACAAAAAGATACTTTAATCATTACAAGTCTATGTTTACTGCACAAGTAAACTTTGTAACGACCTCTATTTATATAATAATTATATACTAAATATCCTTTAAAGAATAAAGACAGAACCGTAATAGTGTGATAGAGTTTGAATCAGCTTGGTCAAAATAAAACCAAGCTGTCGTAACTCTGACACGTTTCATCTATGAATACTCAGAGGTTCCAATAATAACTGAAGTGGTTCACTGCAGCGTTTTATGACGATTTCCTCTCTCATGCTAACGGAACGCTGCTTGCCAATAAATATATCAATGATAGAATACAGTTTTATTTGACCGATAATATATCTTCAAATAGAACGTAAATTAGCGGATTTCGTGGTCTGATATGGATAATATAAAGAATCTAACTAACAGCTGTCATGTTGATAAACAGATTGGTGGCGTCTTCAATATTTTTTCATTAGCATCAACAGATGGCATTTCTAATGAAGAAGTTTTTAAACTATTTGTAAGCAATAGCGGGGAAAATAAGCTATAAAATTATGTTTTAATCATTAATTTTGCTGAAGAATTAACGGAGGTATAGCATATAGCGTTGCCAGGAAAAACAAATTACAAAAATATTATAATATATGATTTTCAACGCGTTATCAATTTGTAACGCACTATTAAGTTACGTATGAACAACTATGTCTATATGAAGTAATTTGGTCTCATTTACCTACACAAGCAAACAATATCTAAGCTTGAAATTGTTTAACAGCGAAATGTATCAATCATCCTATAATGTAAACAGACCATAATATAACATTTTTTTATAGTAACTTAGCAAATCACGGTACCGTCCCTGATGGTAAGCACAGTACAATCCAAACACAACGGCGACCACCTTGAGATCCGGCAACCAACACATTTCAAGTTGTCTTTCGATTTCTTTAAAATTTTGCATATTCGTTTATTAAATTTCACTTAACTTTTATGGAAAGTACGCAAGCACTAACATTTTCTATATTCTTCTATTCGGCAGACGTTTTTCTGTGCTTTCCGGTAGTTAATAACTTGACCACAGCGCCACTTATAGGATCCTAGCAGACGTATAAACCATCACCTCAATAAGACAAATATATTATGTGATTATGAGCTCAATCGGTCAAGTTATAGAATCATTAACAGACGCACACAAGATTTTTATATATAAGAATACAGCGGGTGATAGGAATCCGATTGAATCGCAACCACAATATATGCTATGATAGTAATAATGCAGGTAATGACTCTCTTTTAGAAAGAGAGAAGAAAGAAAATACATGTTTTGCAAAGAACATACGGGCACACAGTTTTTATAGATAAAATTAACATGAAATAAAAGTTAAATACTAACAAATAAAGATAAAAAAGAAAAATGCAATCTTAAAACCCCATGTGCCACAGTACCAATGCAAAGGTGCTCACAACTCAGCATCGCAGACAAGTGCGGTTTACGGAAGAAGTAAAATATTAAAACTGCAGAAGAAAAAGTAAAATATTTAAAGTACTGTATGTGTAACATAATTAAATAATAATAAAAATTAGTTATCAATGTATATATGTAGTTATTTTAGTTTATCGCGTTTCGGGATCGGCCTTTGTACATCCAGCTACAGAGAGGCTTGCAGGTCGGCATGATAGTGACGACTAGCGATGTATTGCTGATGCCTCGGTGATCGCCGTTTGTTTTTGGATTGTACTATCATCAGTCATATCATCAGGCAGTTTATCGTGCTATAAAAAATAATCATATTTGTATCTTAATTATTTCATAATTTTAGATAAATAGAATTTGGTAAAAGTTGCTGGACTGTTCCCTTCAGTACGTAAACATTGTAAATTCCAAAATTCTTAAAAAAGTTTTTGAAATTTAAAAGAGTTCACCATTTTTGTTCGGGGTAAAGAACATTCTTCTTTTGTTCTTTGAAACAATTAAAGTTATGTAAAGACTTTAAATTCCTTTTAATAGTCTCGTTTGAGATTTGACGTAATTCAACACAAAAATGAAAATAATATTATAAAGTGATGTATTTCCAAGAAGAGTCTATCCAATATATTTATTTGTAATAAATTCAAATGATATAAGAGATTGAAAAATGTTATTGCCACTATTGGTTTTAATCGTTAATTGGTATTTCTCACCGATCGCGATATGCTATAATATCGATGATTCTGTTCTACTAAAAATGTATTTAAAAGGTTAACTATTCTAATAGGTACTTTATTAAAAATTTATTTTTAATAAATGAATTGAAATAAATTAATTGTTCAATAATTTTAATTTACCTTATCAAAAACTCTATAATTACCAGTTATTATGACTAATTTTGCTGTAGTGCATTTTATTAAGATTTTATAAAGGCATCAAATCTGTATGACTTATTTTTGTCTAATGATCTCACAGTGGTTGAAAGTGCAAACACGTTAGGTATTTTACTTTCCGCACAGCTGCTAAAACGGTATCTATAAGTGGTTAGTAATTCTTAACTTGCGATCAGTGGTTAGCACAAAACAAAATATTCTTACGGGATAGTAAGTCTGTTTAATATTAAAAATACTCTTCCACTATTACATAATTATAAGCTTTTTTATGATATACATATAATACTAGATAAACCCGGCCAAGCCTCGTTTTGGTTCAGTCTAATAATACCAATACCAGTAATACTAAATACCAATTTTCATAGATCTATATTCGGATTTTCATAGAAAAACTCATCCTAATTTTCAACACCTTTGGGGTTGAATTTCCAAAAATCCTTCGTTAGTGCTCTCCTACAGTGTAAAAGAAACCCGCATGCAAATTTTTACGGTGCTATAACCCCAGAAGTTTAGGCTGTGCGTAGATATGTCAGTTAATCAGTTAGTCTACACTTTTTAGATTTAAAAAATGGGTGCGTGTACTTATGTACGCGCGTGAGAAGTTATACTTCTTTGGCATCATTAAAAAATAGTTTTTAATTGCATGCAAATAATTAATTACAATAAAATAATAGAAGGATTGGAAAAGGATAATCAACAAAGTTAATTTTAAATTTGAAAAATTAAATAAATAAATATTTATTTTCTTACATTAAGTCTAACATAAATTGTCTTATTATTCGAATTGTATTTTTAATTAAATGATGTCCACTTCCATAGTATCTTCCGGTAATGTCTGAATCGGAACTTATATAATTAATATATACTTATAACTTATATAACTTATATAATTAATTATATATATATATATATATATAATTATTAAAAACCAAATTTAGAGAATAATAAATATATAAGACATAATTTGTACTAAATATTATAAGATTCTTAATTTTAAATGTTTATTATTGATTATATAATATTTTAAAAATAAATTTAATAATAAATTCAAAAATTGAATTTAAGGTTGGTCATTTTTTTAATATTTTTATTGATTTCTTAATTTAATATTCACTTTTCATTTTTATCAAAAAAATTTCATTAAATTTATTTATTTATTTTTATAAATATTTATTATTTATTCAATTTAATAGCAAATATTAAAAATTAATATTATAATTTGATGTTAAATTTTAATTTTTATCACAAACTTTTTATTAAATGTTTTATTTAATTTATTTCTTTATTTTGTAAATATTAAATAACCAATAATAAGTATTTAACATTAATAATTTAATAATATTTAGTGTTAATTGTATTAAATAAAAGTATTTTAATTTATATCAATAAATAATACATACGGATAGTTAACCTCAATTATATTGGAGCACTTGAAAAAGTATATAAGCACAATTTTTTTCACAAATAGTAAGTAATATCAATCAAAATATTCAATTGAAATCACTACTGAATATAATTTATTAGCACATATATAATTCGCACTTGTATGAAACTAAAACACGTGTTGAGAATGTATAAACTAGAAACATGTTGATAAATATTATAAATATGAAAACAGTGATCAGAGGTGACGAGCGTACCAACATGCGCGACTAATATCGAGGTTCAATTTCTATTTTGTTGGTAGCTTTTTTTCGAGACTTAATGAGCGGTTAAGCAAACAACTTCATACTGTTAATTTTGTGTCACAGATGCGCGCGCATCTTAAAATTTCACTCTCATCATTTTTTCATAACGCACCTAAAGAAGTATAACTTCAAAAAGGGCATGCAATCTTTTACATAATTTTTGTGATGTACGTAATATGTACTAATTACATTAGAAGTAGATAGCAAATAAATTGGTGGGTAAATTAAATTGATATATGTCAAGAGTTGAATGGATGTGTATTCCAACGAAACGAGTGTTCCCTTCAATACAAATTAATTGTATACATATCAATTTTAAGTAAGTATATTAAAAACACATAATTATTATTTTCTTACATTTTTAAGAATACAAAAGCTTATAGCTTTCACGAAAATAAATAGCTCGGAAATATATAATTAACAAACATTCAAGTAACTTGTTCACCCTTTTAAAATTAAACAGTTTACACTATATTCTACGAAACCTACAATAATTTAGGTTTCGTTAGTATCAAATTTAAAAATTATCTAACCATAACCATAGTATTCTTCTAGATTAGAACCTATTATACAAGTTATAATTATACTTAGTTATTAGGACATTTAACCGCTATATTAAGACTAGATAATTATTATTAACATCATTATATATTTTAATTATCTTAAAATGAACTAGGGTCACAACTTTTCAAAATAACAATAAAATAATTCGTAACAATCCGTATTCATAACAGATTATTTTTATTTTATTGATATAAACATGTAGGTAACATTTTGCAAATTCGTAACATGAATTCCAAAGTGCTGTAATTACTACCATAACTTTGTTACTTAAAATGACAACAAAGAACTCAGAAACACAGTGAGTTCACATTGCTTTTCTAATTAAAAGATCAGATACTCAAAAAGCATTCATAATAAGCAAATATTTATATAATATATGTATTTCGAAATTAATAGTACGAAAATAGTACGTTATCTAAAGAAGAAATTAAAATCTAATAATATAGAAAAGAGAAGTGATATATATTTTATTATATTTCACTACATTCGGAAAAAAATGATTAAATAATATAAAATTGTAGTCAGGACCCTCGGGAAGGCGCAGGCAGATTACTTCAGGAGAAGGATGATTTAGGTTTTATCTGTGAGAGTAACTTTTTTAATTATCTTATTCAATTCCACTTCTAGACTTTTAGTCCTTACAAGATTGCTATAATATAATTAGTTATTCACCACTCGGTTTTTTTAAGGTTAATAGATCGTTTTTCTAACTGTCCCTAAAAATCAATTACTAATTAAATCGAAGCGAATTGATATTTTAGGTACATAATCTATGTTTTGTAAAATGTACCTATATTGTATTGAAGTAAAAGTTCGTAAAAAGAACTTGTCGTGGATGATAATTAATTATTTAGTTTTTCGTAATAATATGCCAAGATAATCTTAATCTGATTCCTTGGGGTGCTTCAATTTGAGCTTAATAACTTATTGTCATGTTAATATTCAGTTAACTTTTATTTCGGTGACCTTTGAATTGAACCAATAGCATCTATTTATTGTCCATCGAGAAGTAAATTATCTATTTTAAACAAATTTTTATGATTTAAAAACCAGGTTATTTTTGTGATATCATTGGATAATATATTCAGAGTACGATCCACCGATTCACCTTGTTGGACGATAATCCATCAGCATTTTAAAAGGTCAGGAACAGAGCCCACAACTAAACGTGACGCTGCTTGTTTCAACTCAGCTTATGTCTAAAACATGGCACGCTGCGTTACAATCACCACGGTTTCTATATGTGCTGAAGTAATCTATCATATGTGACAGAATCTACTTTATTTCCTTAATTTTATATAACTTTCAAAAAGCATGTGTGCAGTTCACACGCTGTAGAAGTGAAACAATCAGAAAACATAAAAATATCTTCTTTAAAATCTCTTTTTAAATTCCTAAATCAACGGAAGTCGAAATACCGACCACTCGTACTGTACATACAACAGTGAGTACAAATCTGGTCATCACACCTGTAGGCCAATTCGATGACAATCATAGTCGTGAAAATCAGAACTTGCAATATCTCGAAGGCTAAATCCTATAGATGTATGTTTTTGTTTCTCATTAGTGTCGCTTTTTTGTTTCATCGCGTTTCAAATCACAACGGTATTAAAGAAGTTTTCACTTCCAAAGTGAACGTGTTTCAATTGCAGAAATTATGTATTGTTTAAAAATACACATAAGCGTGTCTTAAACTAGGTGCATGCCAATCCTAAATTGTTTAAATTAGCTATCTTCGGTTGACTGACCGATTGAACACTTGCCATCTTGTCAAACATCAACAACCGAAGCAGAAGGATTGGCCTTTCGTACATCGCGTAGATTGAAATCATTCTAATACGGAATTCGTTTGTTTCGAAATGTACTAATAGCCGTGATATTTACTAATAATAAAATACGATCTCATTACTGATTGATTATTATAAGGACATTATGTTTGTAATCATGTACACATAGATTAATTATTGGTTCCCGCGTTGCTTCAACAGCGAACTACAACCTATTATTATATTACAAGAGATCAGTTAATTTGTCTATAAAAGTAATTTTTAGACTGAACGCGCCTTGAAATATTGCGTCCGTTATTATCTTCGAGTGGCAGTCTACTGATTTATTATACTTTTTGTTCTTTTCGATAGGAGAAAAGATTAAAGAAAGTCATAGTGAACTTTCAGATACGGGCAGTCTTATACATATTGCGGTATGTGTTTATACTGAGCACGCAGAAATCGAACATATTTAGCTAATGGAACTTTGGACAACTTACTGAGCACACTTATAAGTAGCAATGTAGTATCTTAAGTCTTATTTACGGTCCATCTAAACTTTTCATACACCTAGACATAAAATCTATACCACTGAGATATTAACAATCCATTGTCTGTCGTCGATGTGATGCCGGCCTGCACCCTCGGCAGCTAGATAATACACTAATTGATCCCAAACACGACAAATCAAAGCAGAGTCACTGTGAGGTGTCTATCGGCATTGCGGTCGCGTCTAACGGCCGTTTTCAATAACTAATCTATCCGTTGTTTCAGTTAATATAGATAGAAAAATATAACCTTTTTGTTTCTTTGTTTTCAATAACCTATCAATGGATAATTTTTCGTATCTACATAATATATATCCTTATCCAATAGCTTGAATAGATAAGAGGGAAGCCGATATCTGTCTTAACTTAAAGATAGTACTTATTACAAACTAGCTGTGCCCGTGGCTTCGCTCACGTGGACTACAGAATGCCCGGGCGAATCTTGTTCCCCCACTCCCGGCTACTTTAAAGCCAAAATGCTTAATGTTGGTGTTTCTTAGAAGATAGATGTATACTCTCCCGGACTTTTTTGTAGGTCTTTTTAATGCCTATGATTATGTAATACATTAATTTGTTATTTCTCTTATGGTTTACTCAGAATAAGCCATTTAAGCGCCCGAATTGATTCACCATGACCAGTTTATTTTTTATTTTTACGGACGCCTAATTCTTTTTCTATAATAAAAGTAGCCTAAGTTACTCCTTATACAATCAGCTATCTATCAGTGAAAGCCCCGTCAAAATCGGTTCAACCGTTTCGGAGATTTCCCGAAACAAACAGACAGACAGACAAATAAAAAAAATATGGTATTTTTGTTATAGGTATCGTATATACTTTCATATGCATTAAGTATAAAACTGTTATTGTGACATTGAAAACAGACACTTCAGTTTTATTAACTGTATAGATATGTACTAATCGGGGATAGTAAACTCAGATATGTTATTGAAAACGGCCGCTAGTCTGGTACAGATCCCTACCAACCTACTGGTTTACTGGATAAACGCCAACTCATATCGAAATTCGGTAAAACTAGGCCTACTACTTTGGTTAGTGTTTTATTACACCTGGTGTGTGGTGGTCGTGATGTAGTTGGACACAATTGTCGTATTATTTTTATTTTAGAACTGACTACACTGTTAGCCTTAGGGGCCCTATCCTAAAACAGAGCCGCTGTGGCTTTTACAGCTTCACCGGACTTGTCACAATTGTCGTACTATCCAGCCGGAGGTTATTAGACTGCAGGGTCGGTCGCCGCCGATTATTGGAGCGGGGAGGGGGCACGGCCGCAGGATCGTGCGTCGCTATTGGCTCGATTTTGCGGCTATGCCCCCCCCCCCGCATCAAAAATCGACTTCGATAGTTCTACAGTGTAATCTTACACTATTAAGTGAGCAATTGTTGTATATACAGTATGTATTAAAAACCCCGACAGATCCGTAAAGGTGTTGTCAGGAATCGAGATTATATTCTATTTATATTATCTATCTTAGATTATAAGTAAAAAAAATTACCCCTAATAAAATGTAAAAGAAATCGTGAAATGAGGAAACTTACATAGCAATACAGGCGACGCGACGCGGCGCAGGGTACCGCCATACGATCAAACGTACCGCTGCGCCGCGCCGGGGCTGGCAACGGTGTTATCATGTTTTAAAAATTTGCTAAATTTTAGGGAAACTAAAACTAAATATGTTAATTTTAAATCGCAATAACATTTTTATTTTCATAATAAATAATTTTTTTTTTTTTGGTAATATCATTGGGGTACCTATATATCCTTTTCGGATTCGACGGGGTTTTAATACATATTGTATATACGCTAGAAGGTACAAAAGTTCGTGGAATGGAGGGGATGGAGTCGGGATAGGAGCGCTCGCTTAGTGTGATACTAATTGGGGACTCATCATTAGTATATATATTGAGTTTCAGCCCTATTGTGTCATGCATGCATCAATGATTTACAAGTGGCATGGTCTTTTTAAACACGTCGGGAGTCGATTGAAGTCGACCCCCACTCAGGAAGCCCAGTTGAGGCCACCGCATCAGAAATTGTCGAAAAAGTGGAAAATATTGTACTGGAGGACACCCGTTTGAAGAAAAAATAGTTATCTGCATTATTTGGAGTATCAGATACCACCATTTTGCGAATCCCATATGACCACCTGGGTATGACAAAAGTCAGTGCAAGATGGGTATCGAGAATGCTCACGCGCGCCGCTTCAGGAACAGCAGCGCGTCGATGCATCAAAACAATTTTTGGAGTTGTGTGGAGATGAACTTGCACAGATTTTGGAGCGGATTGTTACCGGAGATGAAACATAGGTTCACACTTTGAGCCTGGGTCTAAACAAGAGTTCATCCAATGGCATAAAAAGGGAACACCACCGCCAAAGAATTTCAAAGTGTCTGAGTCGGCTAGAAAGTTGATGGCTATTGTGTTTTGGGATTTTGAGGTGATAATACGGATTGATTACAAAGAAAAGGGTAAAACCATAACCTGAGAATACTACGCAACGATACTAGAAAAATTAAAGGAAAACGTCGATGAAAATTGACACAAGGTGTTTCGCTCTTGCAAGACAACGCGCCAGTTTACAAGAGCAGAGTTGTAATAGCTGCTCTGCACACGCATGGCTTCGAATCACTAGTCCACCCACCCTACAGTCCAGATCTGGCCCTAAGTGGTTTTTATTTGTTTCCTAATTTTAAAAAAGACTTAAGGGGAAGGAAATTTTCCGTCGACAATGGGGTAAAGGAGGCAATTTTGGCTCATTTTGGGCAAAAGATAAAAAATATTTTTAAGATAGTTTACAAAAATTAATTTATAGATCTAATAATAAATGTATTCAGCTTAAGGTGATTATATTGAAAAGGAAAAACTTATTTATTTTTTCATTTTACTTAAAACCCTTCCATTCCTCGAACTTTTGGACCTCCCCTCGTATATATGTAATTTGTTTCTAAGATAAGTACGGAGCAAAGCTCGGTCGCCCATATATTAACACTTTAAGCGTGCCACTATGACAGGTGAAAATTATAAACACATATTTTATCGACATGCTTGTAACTAGGTCGAAAATCCGTTTTATCTGGATTCATTTAGCGATCTTCTAGAAGACTGGTTGTTGAATTAATATGTAAATTTTAACTGTAAACCACTACAGGTGATCAGTCAAGCGGAAAAAGTAGTTAATATGAGCTGTGGCTGTGATTCATTTACATCTACATCTAGACATATCACATATGAATGCCTATTGGATATGGAACTTTTTTAATTTGATGCTTTATTCGAAAACTTCTACTGGAATGAGAATGAGTGAATATTATGAACTCAATACTGAGCAATTATATGCGATAGTTTGAATTAAGGTTAAATTTAAACTAGGCAGGGTACATTTTACTTCGTTCTCTACTCTTAGTTTTATGAAATTTTATTCAAGTATTTTTCGATCTGCACAGAAAAAAGGAACTGCCCCGATTATTCATTATTTCGAGAGAGAGAGAGAGAGTGAGAGAAGCTTAGTATCATTTCTTGAGTGTAATAATAACTTTACAATTTAAATATACCATTTATTGATTATGATTTACATTTATGTATAAAACGACGCTCATCTTAGAATCAATAATAACATTATTATTATTTTTATAGCAATACAATTTTCGTTCTTTTTTTGTAATTGTAATTAACGCGATAGAAGTTGTCGGCTGTTGCCAGTTATATGTATATTTATATACAAATAGTTATACAGAATTAGCAAAAATTAAATTTTCAAACTCAAATAACACAAACTTTAATATGATAAATATTCATGAAACTTTAAAATTATAATTTGCTCTTAGATAGCCCGAACACTGTAAAGTTGTTGGTAATTTTGGTTGAATGATAAACTTTACAAGAAAATTATTACTACGCTTAGTTTATTTATTATGAGAAAGAGAATAACTTGACTGGTCTTTTGTTATTTGGTAACCTGCATCATTTTTGTTAAATAGTTCACGTTATAGCCAGTTCTCACACTAGCCTAGCGTGGTTACCATCTTAAGCCACATCGCCACTTAACATCAGATGAGATTAAGGTCAAAAGCTAAACCTATACCGTAGAGCAAAAAAAAATTATAAAGGAAAACTAAGATTAAGTAAATTAATTTTTAAGAGTGGTATGAACTTGGCAAGCTTCTATTGCGGAAGCACAATCGACACACTTATTCCTTCCGCAAAAGCAGTAGTGCGCATGCTACCGTGCTCCGGTCTAATGAAGAATGTGGTTAACAATAAATACTGGCACACAAGGCGTTCCAACTAAACCCCGTTGCAGACGATGCGCGGTAGCTCTCGCAAGTATACCACTGTGCATTCAATTTCATTACGTGAGCACTTTTTGCTTAACGCTAGTGCCAGATCTTTGTACAAGTTGCTTAGTAGTATTAGATGTAGTCAAGCGCGGGTGCAACCCGTTTGCTTATCGTTATAAAAAAAAATATAGCCGGGAAAATTGACTGCAGTGTACCTTTAACGCACAGTGCAATCCAATAACATCGGCGGCCACCCAGGGATCCATCGCCTATCTATCACCAGTCGTTCCTCTCTACTCTCTAATATCTCTTCACGTTATGTTTGAAGGACTCCATGTTGTAGGAAGAAGCGAAAACACTGGCCGAGAGGCGTATTTACATTTCCGTGTGGACGAAAGGACGCGCAAACTTTAAAGCTAAGTTCCTTGCATCGCCTTGAACACGTGTTTGGAGGAACAGTTTGCTTAGTAAACCAGTGCGCGATTGCAGGACGCGTGTCTTAAATTGATCACGAATTTTGAAAGGGAGTTAGCTTAAAAACGTGTTTCAAGGCTGTACAGCCTCCTATTGCACACGAAAACGTAAATACGCGGCTACGAGACAGTTCCACATCTTCATAGTTCAGCAAAAATATAATGTAGAGCAAACTTTGTTGTTGTCAAAATGTAGGCTACCTTAAAACTGTGACTCCGTAGCATGTGGGTATAAAAGGGAGAAGAGCTCTTCAGAACACTCGCTAAGATACAGACATATACACATTCCGTACCCCCGCACTATTCATTGTTCGAGCTTTGTTCACCCGCAAGTCCAAGGGTATCTGCTATAGAAGTTGGACTATACAAGGCACCTCGTAGTGACGCATAACGTTGGAACGATGACGTAAGTACTAACGAGAAATGCTTGCGCAACCTACTGCGTCGTCTGCAATGGACTTTAGTATTTACGGTCAGAAAGGTATGGTTGGCAACACACACTGGCATACGATAAATTACAATTCAGTCTTCAGAAGTGACCTATTATTTACTAGTTTCACGATTGTGTTCCTTTTAAACTTGCTTATAAACAGATATATGCTGCAATAACCACTGAGCATCTCGTGGACTTCATACCTGTTTCCTTCTTAATATATAAAATAAAATATATATCAAGAAAAATAAATAAATGAATAAATAAATAAATAAACTTATAAGTATAAACGATTTTTTTACCGACTTCATTAAAAGGCGGAGGTTCGTTTTTTTATGAATGTTCAGCCATAACTTCTTTATTTATGAACCGATTTAGATGAATATTTTTTTATTTGATAGGAGACATCTCAAAGGTAGTCCCATTCTAATTTCATCGCCATTGTACTTTCAACTTCGGAGATACACCAGGGAACTCTTCAAACTCATTGAAGTTTGATTTTTTCGTTAAAAATTGTTTTGTTATTTAATAAATAGCTAACGATAATATTGTATATGATCAATAGCATTAAAAATTTCTTATTTAATTACTGATTCGATTCTAAAATTCTTTCAGTTAAGGAAACTGCATTATGCCTGAGTGTTATATGCTATTTTTATTCTTATAAAATTTAATATTGACGCAATTAACGCGAACAAAGTCGTGGGCGATTGCTAGTATTTAATAAAACCTATAAATTACAGTGATTTTCTTATTTATATGCTGAATATGTCATTTTACTTATTTATTCAGTATGATATTTATGTATCATGTATATTTTATTACTATTCTAGATTTATCCTTTTGTTTTCACATTTTTATTCATGTTTAACCGACTTCAAAGAAAGAAGGAGGTTATCAAGTCCTCAATTCGAATATATTAAAAAAAAATTTATGGATGTTCAGTCATAACTTCTTTGTTTATGGACCGATTTGGATGATTCTTTTTTCATTACAAAGAGGATATCTAAAGTGTGGTTCCAGTTTAATTTCATTGGCTTTGGACCGTCAACTTCGAAGATACACCAGGGAACTAATCAAAATCATTGAAATAGGTTTTCTTTTTAGTTATAAATTGTTGTGTTCAGGTTCTACTACCAACAATAAATTTTTTTTTCACAATACCGCTGTTTAGCTGGATGTAAATGCTTTATAACATTAAATTCACCAGTGTGCTAACTAAAAAGTGCAATAAAGTATTAATTAATTAATACTTACTAATACTAGTTGTGCCCCACGGTTTTACCCGCGCTACCACCAACGCGCCGCGCCCGTGTAAGTTGTAACGCTATCATTGTTTTCACCTCCCCTACTTACCTACAGCTTGCCAGATTGTTTGACGTTCATGGTTATTGCTCCGCTCCTTATGATCGCACCGTGTAGTCATATAGCCTATAACCTCTTCAATAAATAGCTTATGAAATAGCGGCAAACCTCAATCATTTTGTTTGTATAGAAGAATGTATGCCATCGACAAAAGACACTCTGTTTAATTTAAATCTATACTATACTAATATTATATAGCTGAAGAGTTTGTTTGTTTGGTTGAACGCGCTAATTTCAGGATCTACTGGTTCGAATGGAAAAATTATTTTAGTGTTGGATAGCCCATTTATCTAGAAACATCACATTTTTTAACATCTCGCTACAACCAATAGGAGCGGAGCATCAATGAAAAATGTTGCAAAAACAGGGAAAATTTATTCCTTTTGAGAGCTTCTTTTGCGTGCGCTGCGTAAATAGTTAAAGTTACGCAAAAATCATGTGCGATGGAATTGTTTCTATTAAAAAGTTAAAAAAAGTCCGCGATATCTTATGTATAACTTTTAAGTGTGACTCAATATAACCTTTTTATGGTAATAAAATTTTTCCTAAAATATGCATTATTTGTGAAGGTGTTTTAATAAACATGTTTTATTTGCTAACGAAATCTCTCTCTTATGTGACACAAACAAATTGCGCGGGTCAGCTAGTTACATAATATATATGTAGTTAATGACTGTTGTCACAGCCTATTTCATATTCCATTTACCTACATTACAAAGGCATGGAAAATACATAATGTAAAGTCAATAGGTGCGTTAAATCCATACAACACTTCGGGCGGGTTTCTCATCTATCAGTGTCGCATCGTGTATCTGTACACCAGTCATGCGGAATAAAATGCCGTAATTTTTTTTTACTACGCATTCTGCTTTTTTTCCACGTATTCTCGGCAAACAAATTTACCCTACTAACCAACCCAACGTTTAGTTACTTTTAATTAAATTTAATTTAAAAACTTCATTTAATTAATTTAATTTGATAGCTTTTAATTGACTTGTAATATTTAAATTCTTGTCTTTACTAATTTATTTTTATTGTGCACACCAAAGAGACGTCACAGTGCCTGATAATAGGCACAGTACAGTCCAAAAATAACAGCGAGATCAGAAATACATTGCCGGTCGCCGCTGTCATAAGCCATTAATTTTTTTTGTCTGTCTGTATGTTGCAAGTTCGGTTTTAATTCGTATAAAAAAATAGTTTCGTTTATTGTTAACGATTTCGATGAAATTTTGAACACAGGAAGTATTTATGTTATACCATGATTAATGTGCTAGAATTGACAATAATAATTTTTGAAATGTAAAAAAAAAAAATTCCATCTAATCATTTTGATTATTTCTTAACCGATTTCCACGAATATTTTGTTCACGGGAAGTAAAAGCCATTCCATAAAAAACCAAAAAAGAAGAATAATTCTCAACCGATTTTCATGAAATTGTATACATGAGAAGTATATATACGTCATTTCTCAATTGATAAATTATATGAATTACCAATAATATGACTAAAAATAAAATTACGGGATTTCAATAATTACTGCGTAGTAATAAACGCGTACGTAGCCGCGGCAACACTGATAGTTCATAATATATCCTTTAGTTTCCTAGATATTAGCGATCATATCGTTTTCTGTATATACATAAATTATAGCAGTTAGTGAGTTTGTTAATGATCATGTGACTTCTGAACCATATGACTCGATTTCTTTTGTCAATACGATGGTCTATAGCTGTGCTATGGTCCGATAGATAGATCTGTTGGCATTATTAATAAATGTTATATTTATGAACCAAAATAATTAACAATTGAAGTTAGTTTAGTGCCAAAAAAACAATCATATTTGGCGCTTCTGAACAACGTCTGCCGGGCTAGTTAATACATGTATTATAGTATAGGATATAGTACTTCTGATACAATTCGTTTCGCTTAACAACAATCGGCAACGTTTTAATTGCTGAGTTTATTAGAACGTGCCCTGGACATCAAATTTGCTTTACTATCGATAACAATAGCCCGGGGATATTTTATGAACCACTTGTTGATCTAGGAGGCAAGGCAAATTACTGTATACTTGCGATTTTAGTTCTGTTGCTAATATGTTATGCTAACATTTTCACCACAACTTTACCCTCTTGTTAAAAGATTTTACCTAGAAGAGGACTAGATTAGACTGATTCATTTTACTAATATTTTTATAAAACATGTCATATCTATGTGTAGGTATTGCATAACCTCAATAAAAGTTCATATTAAAATTTTGTTACACATCAACATCATATGTATAAAAACTGCTTACATACAAGTTTGTAAAAAAAATATATTCACTTCGTTCAGCTGTGGGTAAACACGAATTAAATATTACAATAATGAAAAACATAACTATATACCTATTAAAACACGTATTTTGTAAAAGATAAACAAACTAATATTCTCTATAAAATACATTTACTAAACCTGTGTTTTTTTTTCATCTAAAAAGAACTTTTAATATAAAAATAAAATAAATATATTAATGGTTTGTACTTCTCTCTACTTTGTAATTATATATTTTAAATTACTGAAATTTGAATTTCATAAAAAGATAGATTTAAAATCTTTATCTTTTTGGACAAAATTAAATAAGTAGGTACTAAGCCGATTAATAAGTTAATAACACAATATTAATTGCACTTGAAGTATGGTCTATGTTCAGGTATACCTAATATAACAAGTATTAGTTTATTTATCTTGAAGATAAACATTCTAGCAAGTAGCATATACAAATTGTTATTTGTCACCTGAAAAATGTACGTCATTTTATACTACATTCGGGGATAAAAATTTTAAAATATTGTCTGATTATTTTAACATAGGTGAGAAAACAAATAAATATTACCTTGTTTAGGTACTTTATAATGTGACATGATTATTTATTTTTCATATTTTTTAAAAGAGGACATCTTGACAATCGATAATACCTACACAGCATTGAGCCCTTTCTTTAAAAGTAATTTTATTTTTTGAAATATACATTTCCTAGGGACATGTTGTTTACTTTCTTTTATTTGTAGATTGTAAAAGTATTCGAGAACAGAATGATAACTAATTTTAATCGGGTGGATGCATGTACTGCAAATTTAACATTGTGTCAATAGATGCCGAAAAAAATTTAGTTTACACTAAGTACATAACTTTATATATAATATGTCTAATATCTTTTAATATGATCAGTATATAATTGATATAATACATATATTTAATAAAAAAATCTTTGTTTTACATTGGTTCATTTAAAAAATCTAGATATTTTATATTCACCCAGAAACAAAAGATAACGTTAAAAATAGTTAAGAATATACACAACACGTTCGTGATATTACCTGTTGACGGACACTAAAAGCCAAGCCAGAAGACTTGTGGAACAGTAGTCAGCTGCACGACTTTTGAGAACGCAAGCTAACATAAGAGGGTTACTTACACCACAAAGAAACATCAAAGGCGCATTCCTTTACAATACGCCAACAGCAAACGCTTTAATCTAAAAACAAGCCTGAAATATTTAAAACAAAAACGTGTAATTAAAATAGGACGCACATGAATATATGCAATGTGTGCGCGAATGTATACAACATTTGTTTATCTTTTTACGAACGGACAGAAGAGCATTGTTACAAAATAAATTATACATCAACAAGTGTCCTCTTTATATGTATATTTTGTGTTGTCGTTTCGCTATATTCGTTTGGAAAGAGAGCTCTCTGAAAGTAGTCTGCTATTTAAATCTCAGTCTTGTCTCCCTAAGTTTCGTTTCATAAGTGCTCTGTAATAAAAGAAAACAAAGTATACAAGATACCTTTCGGTTCACAATGAATGTATATTCTGCTGTAGTATATGTAGTTGGCTTAGAATAATAATTATAATCTATAATACATAGATTAATTATTGGTTTCCGCGTTGTTGTAGCGCGAGCGATAAGTAATAAATAATCTATGCTATCATATAAACTTATGAAGTACAAGAGATTGTTTGTTTATTTAATTTTGAACTCGTTAATCTCTAGAAGTGAGATATGAAAAAATATTTTTGCATTTTATGGTCTACTAGTTGTGCCTCACGGGTTCACCCTTGTTAATTATGCCCGACAAATACCGCGCCGTGTAGTCTATCATATTTTACTGTTCTCATTTCTCGCAAGTACAAATTATTTGAATTTTTCTTTATCTCCTAAACTATGTGTTCAAATAACATGCTATGAAAGGCAAATTTTAACTTCGGTTAAATTAACTTTTGTTCGTAAAGATTTATTAATATGCGATGGTTAAAATAATGTTCATAAATAAATTTTTTGCTATTATGCATTTTTTTATATACTAAGGGCCAATATTTTTGTAAAACATTGTATTTACGTATCACCAACTATTACGCCAGCGCACGCGGATAAAGCAGTCCGGTAGGCCTTCCACTTCCGACTTACTTAACAAAAATTAATATTTAAGGCTAGCTGAGAGTTGTAGCTTAATGTTAGATAGCCTATACTATTTCTCGTGAATCTGGCTATCATATATAAAAATAATTTTTCGAATCCTACTGGTAGTTCCAAAGATTAGCGTGTTTAAACAAAAAACTCTTCCACTTTATTATTTTATTATTGTATAGATTTATTGGAAAGAGTTATGGACAATATAACTTTACACTATGACTCGCTAGTCAGTCCTATCAGTGACCGTGAACATCAAACAATCTGGCAATCCGTGGGTAAGTATAGGCTACATGAAACCGGCCGTTGTACATCTAACTCATAATGTGTAGTTTATTGTGGGTTAAATAAGTACAATATAGCCGAATTATAGACTACACTAATTCTATCTTCAACAGCATAAAGAATGTCTGTTAGTAAATTCGTTATTGAGTAAAACAGTACGCGTCCTACGCACTCGAGACTGTTAGAGTTAAACGTGCAGACTGCAGACTCATTGTTGGATACTGTAATTATATAGAATCAAGATGAAAGATTACTTCTTATAGATTCTTTATTACTGTTCATTGCACCATTTTTAGACAAAAAAAAGTAATATAGGTACTAATAAATTACTCAATACTTCATATGAAGTCATTTTCGTTTTCATCATGGTTGTCGAACGTAATGTTCGTCAGCAGAATATGTAAAAAAAAACTGACGTGCATTTATTAGATCGTGCATAATTAATTATCATTATATATAGTTCGTAGTATGCATAAAAAATAAAACATAACTACTTACGCTGGTCTCCAGAAATATGAAAGCGTCCTCCGGTCAATGCGTTCCTTTGTTCCTACGATATCGGATTCTTCAAACATAAGGTGAAGAGATATTTAAGCAGGCCAGCAGAATAGCAACAACTGGCGATGGGTTGTAGATCTCTCAGTGGTCGTCGTCGGTTTTTGACTGCATTGTCACTCATCATCAGTTTACCTTCATTTTTCTTAGCTTTTTTTACATAAAGAAAACTATGTGAAACGAAAGTTAAACCGGGTTATAAAACCTGCGTAATGTTAAAAAAGTTTTAATCTCACGCTTCTACGTTACTTTTAGTTAATATTAGACAGTATGTATGTCTATGTCCGTATACATTTAGATTTCTCGGATTCCCGTATGTTTGTTATTTTTATAGACATAAGTAGGGCGCATACACATTACTTATAAAAAGAATACCACAAATGTTGAGATCATGGGATTTGCGGAATTTCACAATTATAATACAATAAATACAAATCATATTTTAACACTACCAAAGTTTAATTCATAAATATTTAAATGTTGGAGGATTATAAAATTGATTCACTTAATTACTTTACAACACAAATTCACACACGGCCATTTAATTCCAAACTAAGCAAAACTTGTGTTATGATTACCAAGCATTATACAATTGTACTATAGATATTTAACAACGAGACACACAATTATAAATTATTTAAGTCAGTCATGTACGGGATTCGAACCCGCTACGTCTCGACTCAATAGTAGGGCTTACTACCACTGCGCCACGGGGCTTATTATAGGTAATGAATATAATATAGGAGCTGCACCAGCAGACGTTATTCTTACTTTTACATTAGTTAATGGCTCGACCACAACGCCACCCATCGGATCCTAATAATTATCTATACATTATAATTGTCTCGATACAAAAAAAAAATATGATACAAAGAGCTCAATCGGTCAAGTCGTTCAGAAGTTAAAAAATTACTAACAGACGCACACAAGATATTTATATATATATATATATATATATAAGACAAGCAACCCGCCCCCGCTTCGGACGAGCGCAATTTACTAATGAAGAAAATGATAAACGTGGTTAGAATAAATATATATTAAGTATATATTTTAGGCTGTGCGTCGTGAGTAAGTCAGTTTATCGAGAAGGGATTTATCCAACCGAATCTTTCCTTGGATTTGTATGAATTGAAACAAAACACTATCATACTGAACGTCACATTTTTATTAAGATTTTCATACAAAAATAGCATCCAAACTTCCGACTTTTCCGGCGAATTTTCAAAAAAAAAAACAATAAATATCAGCCAAATCGGTCGAGCCGTTCTCAAGTGATGATCTCATACATACGATAATTAACTTTTATGTATGTATATAATGCCTGTTAAAGGTCTACATTAACGATAATCAAATAAATTGGAAAATTACTACATTTTGTTGATGGACCTTTCTAACAATATAATTCGCTAACTGTGATTGATGTTTTCAAACAATTTAGATAGATACACTATGTATAAGTAAGAAATCAATATTCCGCTTAATATTACAACATTATTATGAAATATCATATTATATTTGTTACGCCTCAGTAATTAAGAAATGAAATGTGAACATTGATCAATGGAAGTAAATATAGTTGTTACATAACTAATAAAGTTTGATGAACGATGTGATCAATTAGATTATACAGAGCTGTTATATTAACGGTATACGTAGGTATATGTACGAAGACAAATTTATTTATAAGGATAAAAAGACTTAATCACTGCTAAATTACTATTAAGTAGTCCTGCCATACGTCTTATAATATTAAGTTACGTCGTGGTGGTTTTTCGGAATTGAATTTACTAATTCAAATTAGTCACTATCGGCTTGACGGTGAAGTAAAATATCGTGAGGAAACCTGAGCACTTGGGATATGAGCTTGTAGTACCTACCACTGTATGTGCAAAAATTGAAGACCTGTTCATGTTGATTTCTCAGTGTTTCAAATCTTCAATACGTCATCGGCTGGCGAGGTGATTAAGCCCGTAACTTCCCTTGGGAAGAGGTTTTTGCCCAACAGTGGAACACTTACGGGCTAATATTATTAAACTAGAGGACTTATTAAAATTTATTGAAGTGAAACTTCTTTAGAATCGTTGTGATTTCAAACCGGATGCAACGGAAAAAACGACAGGTAAGAGACAAAAGCTAATATGAATGATATACTGTGTAAGGTAAGGGCTACATTCCCATACATTTTTTACTGGCGCTTACGACCGTTTGGAACTGGGTGAAGTTTTTGTCGATTTACTGAAGTTTTACTTCTATCGTGTGTGAATCGCACACACACCATTTTTTAAATTTAACATTATTATTTTATTTTTTTAATATTATAATCTTATTTTATTATGAAACAATATTATCATAAAAATATACAAATTTGTTTCCTGTCAGTGTTTTATACTAAAAATTGGGTTTTTTATTATTTTTATAGTAAGAGAGGTAAACAAGCATGACGTATGAGGCATACTTGATGGTTTCTGGTTACTGCAGTCTATATAATCAACTTAAAAAAAACGCAGCAATAACTGACACCATTTACTTTTTAACAAATGAATAAAAAAACTAGCTTTGGAACTTGTTTACACATAACTGATACAAAACCAAGTTGTTAATACACTGTATAACTCTATGACTGTATATTGTACACCATGTAAAATTTAGTGTATGTAATGTTATAAAAAATATATTATAGAGCTGTCATGTGACTTTAAACGAGAACTCTAATTATTTGAAGATTACAAAGTAACGTAGCGGAGTTATTCCAGTAATATTAACATGTAAACGTCACCTAAGTTATTTATCAAATACCTACATATGAGTATAATATACATTTTGTGAGGACGGCGTAAGAGGGTACGTCATTATAAGCCATTAGCTAAATGTCGACCTCACGTGGTGGGATTGTATCTTGCTGTTCACATTTTAATACATTAGATGGCATTGTTAAAAACAGATATTCGGATACAAGATGCATCTTCTTTTAAGTACGGCTTTTTAAAGATAATTGAATTAGACCAGTGGAATATAGATCTATGGTTTCTGTCTGTCTATCTGTCCGTTTATATTCTTTTCTCCCTTAAACCACATAACCGGTTTACATGGGTTTTTCACTCATAGCTATATTATGTGGTCAGGTTATAGGATATACATATTTTGTTACATAAAGTAACATACGAAACAAGCAGTAACGATAATGGTGAATCAATTTGGAAAAAGAGGCTTTCGGGCCGCTTAAATTGCTTATGCTAAATAAACCCTAAGAGATACATAAAATTAATATGTTACATAGTTGGAGATCTTAAAAAGAACTAAAAAAGACAGCAATATCATAATGTCTATCTTCTAAGGATTAGCCACAATAATCATTTTTGTCTTTAAAATAACCAGCGGGCAACTGCTGTGGGTGGCAGTGGGCTTTGGCAGCATGATTCGCGCGTGTGTTCGACTGACGGCATTCTGTAGACCAAACGAGCGGAGCCGCGGGCACAGCCTATTATTTATTATTATTATAATCACAAAATCGCTTTGAGAAATGTTCTTGTAATACCACAATGTAGTGAATAAAATATATGTTTACAGATTTCTAGGTGTTTGAAATCGCTAATACGTCAGAGCTTTGGTGGGGGTTACGCTCATACATTCTCAAGGGAAAAGCCCTTGGCCCAACAGTGATATTTACAGATAGGAATTTAAGGAACGAGGCGGACGAATTAAAAAGTTCTCATTTTCTTATCTTTACCGTAGTGTGAAACTGTGTAATCGTCTCCCGAGCAGCGTGTTCCCTCCTTATTACATAGGGAGAGCGACGGCCGCCGTTAGACAACTGATCACCCGATGATCGCCGACGTTTTCGGATCGTACTGTGCTGTCGGCGGTTATTAATATTTTCTTTATGTTCATTTTCAAATTTGGTAAAGGCCTATTTGGAGGTGTGTACCCGGCCACAGATAAAGATTTATATAGTTTGTTTGGAATTATACAAGTGTATGACCATATACAGTAATACTACTGCAGTAGAATATACTGAACCTATTGTTAGTTTATTCAGTTTCTCTTTCACGGTTTCAGAGTTTAAGAGCTGAAAGCTTTGGAAGCAACGCTTTCAAGCTTTTATTTTATTTGGTTTATATGTTTCTACCTTTATCTAACAGAATATGCCGTTTCATAGAAAATATTCATACAATAATCTTGTAAAATATGTACCAATTACGAGTAAATGTAACTCTGATCTTGATTATTATTTACAGGGTTCAAAAATATATAAAAGAATTACGTTATGTAACAATAATAATAAAATTATTAAATTTTATAATATTGCTATCGAAAAACAATACTATACCTACGTATATTAGGGTGGCCCAAAGAAAGAATCTTTTATTCTCACATGAAAGTATGTTAATCTAACACGTTTAAATGGCCACTCAATATTTGTCAAAAAAATCCAGAATGATTAAAAGTTGAAACTTTTTTTTTCTCTTCGTGTAATAATGGTCTATGGTTGACAATATAAATATTATGAAATTTTAAAGTAGATATTTCTTTTATTAGAGGTCGGTCACGATTTTTTTCGTTATTAAAGTAGTTATTGTGTTTTTGAGTAAGCGAGCGGGCGAGTGGTTTGCATGTTCTCTTAGAATTAATGGCGAAAAAATGTTGTTGTTTTCATATTTAAATAATAATTACTTGATACGTAATTCTGGAGTAAGAAGTACATAATTTTTCAAAAGTACGTGTCAAAAAGAAAAGCGAAGATATTATATGATAAACAATTCACTATTCAAATGATAACATAATCCAAATTTGATGAATCTCTGTAATAGTACTTATTTTTCATCCAAGTTAATACCTCAATATACTTGTCACAACGTTACCGCCAACATAAAACTACATTTCTTTATTATTCGCAATGAAAGCATGTCTTTTGTTAAGCTTAAAGAAATATTTTAAAATAAAAATGAAGAGTTTAAGAAATATGTACACTCACTAAGTTCAACATCCGATTTACATTTTAAATAATGTAATACTTAATCTAAAATAACGTTACAATATAACTTAACGTTACTTCTTCTTTATTTTATTTCTTCACTTCTTCACTTGTGCACAATAACCAAACTAAATCACGTAAAATGACGTAAAAATTATGTATAATAATTATGATGTCCCAAATAACAAAAGTTTGAGATCACGATCCCGCCAAAAAATTCAACTTTGCGCTAATGATTATTAATGAGAGATTAATATATGTAGTGGTTGTATTACTCTGGAATCCAATTATCCTAATGGTGGTGGTACCCACGAGAGTCGTAGGCGTCATTCACATACTACTCACATAACAAGCTCTAGGTTTACTCTATACTTGACTGTAAAGTTTGCGTATTCTAAATTGTTTGAATAATTTAGTTTCCACTATAAATTCCATCTTTATTTCTTAGCATGAATTATATTTTGTCCCGTAAAATGTTTAAGTAAAATAAAATGTTATCTCATAAAAATAAGAATTGAATTATTGTCAATCTGATTTTTAATATTAACAATCAAGCTGCATGCATAAGACGTTGTTTTGTTATCTGGAAACTGTAGTTTTTCTTTCATTCCGTAAAATAGAAGAGTTTTCTGCGAACTATGATTAAAATGAACAATGCACGGAAAATTACACGAGACACTTAATCAATATGATGTTTTTATATAAATTTACTTTATAAATAATAACCCGATGCTTTATATATTACTCTAGTTCATAGTAGGCTAAGCTTAAGCATTAGCAAAATAAGATAATTAAAGAACCATACCTATATAGAGACTTAAATTTTCCTATCAAATTTGGAAAGAACTTTTAGGCTCAGAATTTTTTGATCTATATATCATATAAAAGACTTTGTCCTGACTGAGTCATTTTTGCTCAGCCCAAACTACTGAGGATTGAAATTTGTGGTGGTCATTGATTTTATATTGTAGGGGATTTTTAAAATTCAATTCCTAAGAGTGTTAAAGTGGGTGTCTAAATTTGTGTGGGAAATAATATTTTTCTGCTCGGATGTATTTGAAACTTGGCATTAATACTCTTCGATAAAATAAATTAAATACATACGTATTAATTATAATTAAATACGATATACATCGGTGTTTTTCAAAATTGAACTCTTAAGGTTAGAAAGAAAATGGTAAAATTTATATGGGAAGCAATATTTTTCAGGTTAGATTTATAAATACCTAAACAACATATAAATTCAATGACAATCAAAATACTGTACAAACCTTATAGTGTAAGCGAGCGAAGCCGGGGGCAGAAAGCTAGCATTTTAAATACAGGCACCAAAAAGTATTTTGATATTCTATTTGCTTCGAGTTTTTACAAGTCTTTTTAGCTGTCATACGAAGTTAAAACATTTTAAATCTATACAACGTAAACTGACAGCCGTCGTAACTCTAAACGTAAATGTGACATGTAATTGTTCCGTAAACTGAGTTAATTCTACTGAACGGCGCTATCCAGACATGACGTCGCGTCGCTTTGCTCGGAAGGGGTCACTAAATTCATTATCTAATAGTTACTGTAGTAAAGATAAATTACACTAACGTGAATGCCCAGGCTATGACATTTTATAATAATAAACTATTATTATAACATGATTTGAAATGTGTCTGTATAGAAACCGTACACTGTTTCGTTTGTATAGAACACCCACCAATATAGACGTAACACCAAGGTCACAATTTTAAATCCCGCTGGTGAAAACTTTGTTATTGATTCGATCAGATTATAACTTTAAAGATAGATTATCTTTATCAGACAGTTTCGCCCAATAATTCACTAATCTAAGAGTAATATGAAAGCGTATGGTACGCATTTCTGTATTTAATAGTAATATGGATGAAAAATAAAAGAATAATTAAATAATTGATTCAAAATATAACTATTACAATAGCTTAAAATAATAAATATTTTAAACCTCAAGAGATTGTTTTTTTGGTTGATCACATTAATCTTTGAAAGTATTGAAATATATTTTTTGCATTTTATAGCATACTAGCTATGTACAGCAGACTACAGAAGCTAACTACAGAATGCCGTCGATCGGGCATACGCGCTAATCGTGCTACCTCCGCTCTCAGTTATTTTCAAAACAAAAATACAGTGGATTTTATTTATAACTTTATAACGACTTATACTTTTATAGGAAAATTATTTAGCTATAGCGACTTCGGATGTAACGCCGATTTCGGGTATAGCGAATATACACCCACAAAAGGTTAGCAGTTATAATAATTCGATTAGTTTATAAATGTTTAGGCAGGTAAAGTTAAATCTAGTACGTTAGCACAGAAATCTAAATAGAAACAATGCAATATAAGATATATTTTTTTAAATACAAATGTATATAGTATTATTAAGTAGACATTAGGCAATATATAATATGCTCATTGCGCAGCTGTGTTGTCTGTTTTTTTTTTGTTGCGTTCTTTTTACTTAAGCATATAGCGACGGAATTATAGTGGACTCCTCATCATCGTTATAACCGAAGTCCACTGTACTTATTGTGGATGATCCTTAGAAGATAGAGATGCAGTTGTAGACTTTTTCGTAGGTATTTTTAAGATCTACAATGTACATCATTAATTTGTATACTTTTAATGGTTTACGGTACTCTAGTTCTTTTTTATAATAAAAGTAGCTAAGTTATTCCTTATAACACCAGCTATCTGCCAGTAAAAGTCCTCTCAAAATCGATCCAACCGTTTCGGAGATTACCCGAAACAAACAGATAAATCAATTAGTATACAAACTAAGCCACCAGATTTAACTACACTACAAAATGGCTGTTATTGTGAACATTTCAAAACAAAATAATTAAATTCACATTTTCTTTTAATTTTCGACACAGGGTTTCCTAGCAACATTTATTCCTTACAATCGATACTATTAATTGTCCTAATAAAATTAAATAGGTACTTTTTATTCCATCCAAGCCCGTTGAAGCTGTAAAAGCTGTTATAGGCACCAAAGCCCCTATGATTAACAGTATAGTCAGTTATAAAAATAAATAAATAATTAGGTTCCGACTTGTGGTATAACTTATTTGAAAATCTATGAATGCAGTTTTTCTATCTTTAAAATCGATGAAATGGTTGTTTAGAACATGTTTCTTTATCTCTTATATTTTCAGAATTCTCCTCACTGACCCATTTAAATGTTACGACCTGTGTCTACAACTGTACAACTGTATTTGTATAGTATCTACAACTTTTTATTAATAAAAGTAAATATAACCGTTATCATTATATAACTGTGAATATAATGAATTAACTTCATTAAATTTATAAGTGCTTTCTGGTTAAATATTGGAGTGTCTTTGTACAAGAAAGTCAAATTTATCATCCTGAAGAATTATAATTCAACTACTTTGTACTTGTAAAGTAATTTACAGAAAAGATTTCCTGAAGACATTTTTACTTGCTATATTTATTGACTAACTGGCCCACAGATGTTGTTCTGCCCTTTCCAGTTGCTAATAACTCGACCACAGCGCCACCTGTCGCATTCAGGGATAGCGTAACAAATTTTCCATTAAAAAAATTTTGATCCACTAACTTTTATGGTGATCGGTCAAATGGTTTTTGAGGTTTATCAATCATTTTATATAGGTATATACATAACATACACATGTACGGCATGATACGAATGACAATATTGCTATAAGAGAGTAAATTGAAGCTTAGTTTCAGTATGAAAACAGTAAAGACATTGGATTATCAGACACAATTCCACTAAATGTAAGTCTTAGTAACAAAATAAAATAATATTATTTGTTCTCATCTTACACAGTTAACATTTATTTGTAAGTACAATATGAAATAATTCTATATAAATAAAAATGTTAATGTTCGGTTTTTTCAAAATCTTAAATTTCCGGAAGTTCTTCACTGATAGCTTTGAAATTTTACAAAACGTTGCATTCGAATACGTGTGCATTTTCTATACTTGTATCTACTTTTTTTTAAAGCGGACATAGTCGCAGCAGCAGTATACAAAGCTAACTTTATACAAAACTAGCTGGTACCCGCGACTTCGTCTGCGTATGTATGGATATAAACCAAGTGATCTCGGACCATGAACAACCAAAAGAAAATTATAGATTGGTTTATCACAATGAGTATGGTGGTCGCATCCCTACCACCCTGCTTTTACTACAAACCTGAATAAACTCATTGATGGGTTTATCACTATGTGTAGTTATGATATTGTAATTATATGCCAATATTAATCCAACACATTAAAACCAAAAGAAAATCATAGATAGGTTTATCCCTATATGGTGGTCGCGATCCATACCGCCCCGCTATATGACTGCATTTACATCGATTGATCTTGGAACGCGACAAACCTGAATAAAATAATTGATGGCTTTATCACTATGTGTATGGTATTGTAATTATAACCGTTACAATAATACTTCAAAAACAATCGAAATCATCCCTTATTGTACCGCCTTTTTATTAATAATACTTGACCAAACAAAATCCATGGCGTCCAAATGGTTTGCCACTGGAAAACCTATACAATGTACACAGTTTTGAATCTCGGAATCCACTAATGAATTTTTGAGGAATCGTACACATTTATATATTTTAATTTTCAAAATTCGACCAGCGAATTTTTAATCGTAGACTATTTTCTCTTTGACATTTTCAGTATGAACCTAAACAATGAATATTATATCACTTGCTGTCATCTTTCATTGAGTGACAATGTCAATATTCTGGGAGGTCTTAGTTCAATGGACAGGTCGGGTTAGGATTCGCAGTATTAATTTATTTCATTTAATATATTAGTTACAGATATTATACATAAATTTTAGCTTTCTGCATTCTTTCTCCATATAAACTTTAACCATGCCAAATCACACAGACTTCCGTCAGCGCAATTTTCGTAAGATGGGGTATAAAGTTTTTGCTTCAAGTATTAATATTATGATTTAGTAACATCACCGACTAACGGTGAAGGAAAACATCGCGAGAGAACTTAGAAGCCTCGAGGAATGATCTCATTTTTGTGGGATTAAGAACTATAGACTTCTAAGCGAGACGATATGGACCGGTGTCATGATTGAATCATGCCATCCCTTGAAATAACATCTTAGCTCATCAATAGAATATTTACAAGCTGGTATTTGATTTTTTTTATAATAATACCACGGCAAAGTGTTGTCCAAAATAACTGCAACCACCGAGAGTTTGGTAATTCATCGCCGGTTCTCAATATCATGACGACTCGCAAGCCTCTCAGCAGCTGAATTTTCATAGGCTGATCCCGAAACACAAAAACCAAAAGAGACATACTGTGCAGGGATTATCATCATGTGCATGGTGGTCGCGACTTATGGCCGTTTTCAATAACCTATCTATCCGTTGTTTTAGTTACTAAGTATAGACAAATATAACCTTTTGTCCTATTTTTTTTGGATAATCTATCAATGGATAGTTTTTCGTATATACATCATATATATCCATATCCCATAGATTGAATAGATAAGAGGGAAGTCGATATCTGTCTGAAGTTAAACATAGTACATTACAAATATGTAGTAATCGGGGATAGTAAACTCAGATATGTTATGGAAAACGGCCATTATTCGGGTACAGATACCTGTCACCCCGGTTGATTACTGAATATGCATCGGATGATTCCGGGAACGCGACACGTCACACGTCTAAGCGTAGCAGTATGGCGGATGTTACACCTGGTTTTATATTGTATTCCTACCGCCCAGCAAAACTTGCCTAAATATGATTTAGATTTTATACTAGGTTACGTACCTACTTAATCTGCATTACTATCATTAAACCGTTTTAGATTATAATAGGTACTAAATGATTTACTGCTATAGTGAGTTCTATAGTTGTGTGGGTTAATTAACCACGTCACAAAGCATACCCCAGAACTCTGTAAGTAAACTCGAGTCTCGTTTCATGTAATAGAAGGGGACGCGTCCGAGTTAGGAAACTTCTGTTAAAATATTGTACCGAAGTGATACGACAAAGTGGTAAACAATTTATAAACAAATTATTTACAAGAGTACCAAATTCACAAGTTTAGTATAGTTTTCAGAGATATTGAATAACGGTTCCTTTAGGCTTAAACTTTTGCTGTTATGGTATTTTTTTTGATGCCTACTGGACGGTCTTAAAATAATAGTGAATGTTTCTTTGCAAGTTCACAAGTTCCACAACTATAGATATAATAGTAAATTTGTTTTATATTTCATAATCGCCCATAATAAAATCGATTGATAATTATTAAAAAAAATATCCCAAGGTAATATTTTTACGATGTTTTAAATAATTATTAACAATTCTTATATTGTATCAATGATATGAGCTTCCCGCGTACAAGATTTTATAAGAATCGGTCAAGCCGTTTTTGAGTTAAATCCAAACATGCAGACAAACAAAAAATTTTTTTTTAACAATAATATTAATCTATAATGTAATATTATAAAGTTCAAGAGTTTAGTTATATGCGCCAATTTCTGGGACTATCAGTCAGGTTTGAAAGGTTCTTTGTGTATTTTATAATCCAATTATTGAGGAAGGTACATAACGCTCTGACCTTAGGAGCGGAGTAGTACTCACGAACGTGAAGCAATTTGGAAAGCTCTACGAAACAACGGGTAACCTGAGAAGAACGATAGGCTAGCAATAAATTTAACACGGGTGAAACCGGAGGCACAGCTAGTAAATTATAAGATGTTACTAACAGTTGTAACACACACACCCATAGTTACACTGTTAGTTACAACACAGTTGTTGTTGTAACTAACAGTTGTCTTTAGAATACACAAAAATATCAAAATACTTGAGATGGTCTGCAATAACGATAATTCTTATTTAGCTGGGTACAACATGATTTATTATGTGTTTAGTTTTTTTTTCCTATTCAAACCAGATGGGTGTAATGTTGTTCCCCAATTTGAAAGATTACTGTATAAAACTAGCAGGCGTCTACAGTAAAAAAAAGACGCCATTTGCTAGATGTAATGTAGTATATAATACCATTCAATCATTTGTTATCCCTAAAAGTCGTAGTGGTTAGATTAAATTCATCAAGTTTTGTAGCCAGCTGGTGTACCTACTCGTGCTACCTAGCAGCTTGAACCAGAATGACCCCGCAACAACTATAGGTACATCTTTTGGACTTGTTATATTGAAGTTTACTTATCATCTGGTTAATTGGTCATTTTTCGAGCTTTAAAAATTATTTACAATCAAAAACTTAGCTCAAAAATGTTTGAAAATTCTTGCCTTTACCTTACTGTGAAGATATGAAAACGCCTCTCGGCCGGAGCCTAGTCATCTCTACCTCCTACGATATTGGCGGTTACAGTTGTTTTTTTTAAAGGATCGTACTTTCTATTAGGTCCTGTGACTACTGTATCATTTTGCCGAGCTAGTTTAAAAAAACTTTATAAATTATTTAATAAACAGATCAAAAGATTGTTTTTTCTTTTCGAACGCGCTTATCTCTGGAAATACTATTCGAATTTGAAAAAATATTTTTGCTTTTGGTAGTTCATTTATTGAGGAAGTATATAGGTTATAAATTTATGAATTTGCGTGTGATATTCGATCTAACAAATAAATATAGACAGTCAATAAAAGAAAGATCCTAACAAATTACTGTACTTAATTTGAAATGTGTGACAACGTTACAGGTACCTACGTTTCAACAATCTGTAAATACAGCAGTTGTATTCTATTTTACGAAAGTAAACGAATGCGCATAGCGGAGCGAAAGACGATGGCTTGTTGCTTCTTTTATTATAAATACTATATTACTTGCGACAGCTAATTTTTAAAGAATAATAGGAAAGTCCTTTCACGATTTATAAGATTGGCTTTAAATACACCTACTTAGTATTTATTTTAAACTTAAGCCTAATTGTATGTTTTTTTATAGAGTTTCTTTTGACCGATTTCAATTTTAAAAAGTATCTACAGGTATTACATTTTTTTGTGGTAAAATTAATTCTTCGTCCTTAAATCAATTATTTGAATCCTCAAACGTTTTAAATAAATATTTTCCGTTTTAAGGGAAAAGCTCACTTCTCTTAATTTAGGAATTGTATCATGTACCTATAGTGTAAACAGAAATGAGCTCAAAAACGACCGAGGTAAATTTATCACAACAGATTTAAACTTGTTTAGTGCGACTTTAAAACGTTTACAATTATCATATAAATATATTAATGGTCCATTAAGTTAAATGCTTGGCTACAAGTGCAGTCATGCAATGTATTTTCATGAACCGCACGAAAATCACAGTGGACCGCTGAGAGGTACACGTACATGGCGCGAAGCAAAGAGCCATTCCCACGGTGCGGTCTACGTTAATAAAGAAATAATGTAAGCAGCGGAATTCTATAATTATCCTAGTTGTACCCCACGGCTTCGCCCGTGCTAAAATTTATTTGACTAAGTCTCCACCGCGCCACCATCAACGCAACAGTGTAAGGCTTTCCTTGTTTTCACTTACCGTATGTACTTATTGTATACAGCTTGTCAGATTACTTGACGTTCATAACTGCTCTTTAGAATCGCAGAATAAACCTATCTATATTAATAAATCTGTCTGCACAGTTAATCTTTTGTCCAAATTTCCCGATAGGCATACTATATGAATGACATAGATCACAGATATGCTATTGAAAAATTTTATGTTTGTCTATCTGCATGTCCGGATTTAACTCAAAAACGGCATTACTGATTCTTGTGAAATTTTGTACACGGGTTGCTCATGTCATTAGTCAATTGACAGGGTATAACAAATTTCAATATTACTTTTAGAAAACGAAAAATAAAGATAAAAAAAAACATTTTCATTAATTCTTAACCGATTTTTATGAAACTTTTACACGGGAAGTATAAGTCATTCCATGAAGGATGAGCTATGAGAATATTCAATAACACTTTTAGGAATCGTAAAAAATATATAATTGATGAGCTATAGGAATTACCAATAATACTTCTAGAATTACAAAAAAACAAGTTAAAAAAATTAATGTTTCGTCAATTCTCAATCGATTCTGATCAAATTTTGTAGACGGGAAGCATACATCATACCATATACCAATAGGGAATATGCATGGAATTCAAAAAATGACAATATATTTTTTTTACAACCTGTAACGCTACTGAATCACGAAAATATCAAAAATTCTCAATTTAATTCAATATTCATTGAGAAATCAATTAATAAAAAGTGTAAAAATTTTGCGGGAATTTGAAAATAGTTAAACGCAACGCCATTGATTGACCGTGATGTTTGGTTACAGATTTTTAACTTGAGGATGGTAGCTAGGTAAGAGGGCATTATAAAAACCCTACCACCACGCTTCATCACGATATTACTTTCACCGAATGCTCATGCTCATTGCAGGGATTCGAACTCGGTGGATCAACGCGGAAATCGTACACGCTACCGACTGAGCCATCATTTGTACTAGTACTTGTTCGCAGGTCCAACCCGACCTAAACGAGCATCGTTTGTATTTTGAAACGTATAAATAATAAGGTTAATAATATAATAAGGTTATGTAGATATGTTATAAATGACGTACATACCTCAATACAACAGTTCGCACAAGTCTGTTTGTCACACCGCTAGGCCAGTTAGACGACGAATATTGTTGTGGAAATCAGGACTTGCATTAACCGTGTATATTCTATCTCATTCCCTCGTAGGCTAAATCCTCTAGATGTATATGTTTGTCTCAATCACAATCTTATTCCCGAGTGATATCCGAAACGAATCGGAGATGTACTTACTTCATAGTATATCTAAATAGCACTTGGCATTCTATAGAATGCCTAAAGTGTGTAATAATTCTCTTTATTTCATACGTTCATCATATATAATACAAAATAAGGCGTAAAATATAAAAATATGATGAATACAGTACACAATATTCGTAGCAATGTTCATTTGTGTTGTTGTCGTCATATAATATGACGTCACGATAGCGCGCCAAAATGTCGGATGTTTAAATTGCTCAAATTCGATTGACATTTTTAACTTTTTCTAAAAACTAAAATAGAAGTTTGTTAGCGTCATATTTTTACGATTATGTAAAGATATAAGACGACGATTAAAAATATAAAATTTTTTCATGCGTATACCCTATTCAGGGGCTATAAAAACGTTTGAAATTATCGGCATTAGAAATCGTAGAATAGAATAATAATTTTCAAACGATTTTTATGAAAATTGTACACGCGAAATACACGCCACTCTTCAATTGATACGGCATATGAATTGTCTTCAATATGAGTAAACGTAAAATTACGGGATATACGTAAATCACTACTGTGTAGTAACAAACGCGTGCAGAGCCGCGGGCATACCGCTAGTACATATGTAACTGACTGAATAAATGACATATTAACACACAGCCCAAATGTTAGGGATAAGACCATGAAAATTTGCATGCGGTTTCCTTTTACACTGAAAGAAGAAGAAGTAAGAAAAAAGTTTATTTATTCATCACACAACACATCAAAAACAGAAATTATAAAAACATGAAATCAAAACAAGAAAAAAAAAAAAAATTAATAACGTGCAGTTCGGGGATAAACAGGTCCCAGTCTCAGCATAATTGCTACACTGAAACAGTGCAGCGCTGGTATTCTGACTGGGCCACATTAACATACATCACGGACCTCAATAAATAAAAATAAAAACAAATAGTAAATAAAAAAAATATAATACCTACTAATAGTGTACAAAAAATAAATTCGACAAAGAGCAATTAAAACTGTGCGAGAGAGAGAGAGAGTGAGGAGTTCACACCTTTTAGATCACGCTAAGCTACAATACTGGTCCTGTAACAAAAGCTTTTTAAGCGTTGCTCTAAAGATTCGGACTGTTATAAAACACGAAGTAGTGGCGGTAAATCATTCCGGCATCGTGAAGCCGCAAACTTAAATGAACCTTGGAAAGACATGGATCTGTGCTTCGGAGTAATAAGCACAAAGCTACTAGTTCTTGTCGAGAATCTGTGTTGAGACTCTGCCCAAACCAACTCCAAGTATAAATAGTTCGGTTTTTGCTTTTTAATTACTCCGAACAAAAATATTCCAAGATGCAGCCTCCTTCGCACCTTCATTTTTAACAAATTAGAAGAATTTAAATAAGGAGTAATATGTGAACGTGATGGAACATCTAAACAGAATCCTGCTTAAGCATTTTCAATGCGTTGGATTAGTTTCTCCGATCTTTAAACCAAGCAAGGTCCATACATAACATCACAATAATTAAGCCTGGAGAGAATTAAAGATTCGCAAAGAGTTAACCTGACTTCTTTGCTCAAGAAAAGGCGTATTTTATACAGTAATTTCACACGATTAAAGCAGTTTATTATGCTTTCTGCTACATGCTTCTCAAAACGTAAGTTGCTATCAACAATTAAACCGAGGCTTTTAGCTTCCGTAACTCGCTCAATAGTATTGCCATCCACTAGTATGGCAAATGTCACACTACTAAGCCGAACAATATTTCGTTTACTACCAATTACCATATAATAGGTCTTTATTGCCGTTCTGCAGTACTGGCCATTTCAAATCAAAATAATTTTTGTTTGACTAAGAATTCTAATTTCAAATTAATTTTATTTTAAAAACATGGAATTCTTTTTCCAAAAGTAGTCATTTGTTTATTGATTAGTGTTACATTTTCATCGCATTTCTATCTTTTTTGTCATCATGGATACGTTAAAAATTCGAGTAATTATGGAATATGAGTACCGTCGTGGCAGCAACGCGGCACAAGCGGCACGCAACATCAACGACGTTTACGGAGCTAATACTATAAACCAACGCACCATCTGTTATTGGTTTGCTCGCTTCCGTTCTGGGAATTTCGACCTGAAAAATGAACCTCGCGGTCGTCCGAAGACTTTGGTCGACAATGACGAATTAAAGGCGATTTTGGAACCTGATGATACACAATCTACGGCTGAATTAGCAGCAGCTTTCGACGTTAGCGTCAAAACAATATTGGTCCATTTGCGTCAAATTGGCAAGGTAAAAAAGCTTGACAAATGGGTGCCCCACGAACTCAATGATCGCCAGCACGAAGTACGCGTCGAGACGTGCCTTGCACTGCTCAACGTCTAGACACACAAATGAAGGAATTTTGAACCGCATTGTTACCTGCGATAAAAAATGGATTCTGTTTGATAACCGCAAGCGCTCAGCATGTTTGTTGGATCCTGGTTCAGCATCTAAACAATGCCCTTAACGAAAACTTACCCCTAGAAAAGTGATGGTCACTGTTTGGTTGTCTAGCACAGCTTCTAACCAAACGGGGTGAGCATTACTGCAGATGTGTACTGTAAAGAACTGAACACAATGATGGAAAATCTGGCACATCTCCAACCAGCATTGGTCAATCGCTCGTCTCCGCTGCTCCTGCACGACAACGCGCGACCTCATACTGCACAGCAGATGGTCTCCAAGTTGCAAGAACTGAGGTTGGAAGTTCTCCGTCATCCGCCCTACTCACCAGACCTTGCGCCTACAGACTACTACTTTTTCCAGAATTTGGATAACTTCTTGGCGGGAAAAAAAATTCAATACCCGAGAGGTAGTACAAAATGCCTTTGAAGAATTTGTTGCCTCCCGTCCAGCTAATTTCTTTAAGAAGGGCATCAATAAAACTGTCACTGCGCTGGCAAAGATGCATTGGTTGCATGGGTGATTACTTCGATTAATACAAATAAAAAATACATGAATAAAATTCGTTTCAATTTTTTCATAGAAAACGGCAATTTCATAGGTAAAGACCTAATAGTTAGATTTTTGAGGGTTGATAACTAATGTATTAGATAAAGACCAATGAGATATATTTGCCAAATCGTAGTTTTTTTTTTACAACATCAGTTACATTAGATGGAAGAAATGACTGGTACAACTGCAGATCATTCGCATAAAGGTGATACTTGTAATACATAATGGAACTGGTGATATCTGCACTATACAATATAAATAAAATAGGACCTAAAATATATCCTTGAGGTACTCCTCAAGTAACAGACTCAGAAGAGGACTGATCCGTAGACTCATTTAGTAAACTCAATTTAACAAACTGACATCTATTACATAAATAACTTCGAAACCAACTCACAGAAGAAGCATCGAATCCATGAATACAAGGTTTGATAAAAGTAGAGGTATATTTATACATTCGAATGCGCGTGAGAAATCCTAGAGTATAAGTATACTGCACATCCCTTTGTCTTGAGCATCCAATAAGTTATCTACAACATCAAGGAGAGCAGTAGAAGTACTATGTGATTTGCGGAAGCCAGACTGGGCCTCAGGAAGAATATCATTATTTTCTAAATACTCCATGAGTTGCATGCTAACAGCCTTTTCCAAGACTTTTGATAAACAAGATTTCTGAGAATTTTAATTTTATTTTAGTAGTATTTATAGGATGAACTTCAGTTTTGTTAGTTCTAAAACTAACAATGGAGACTGTTAGAAAATCTTGATTATTTCACTGTTCTTTAACAACCATTAGGCGTGCTGCAGATAATTTGCCGACCGATCGATGCAAGAAGACAAAAGACCAGAAGTAGATATTTTAAAATATCTAGTAGTTAGTTAACACCTTGTAAAATCTTGTATCAGGCCTAATATGTATAAACACTTACAGTTTTAGCTCGTTATTACGTACGATCTGGTATCCATAGGCTGTGGTTATAAGGAAATTTATGAGTGCAGAATATAAGGTACCTGGGTCGAATACTATACCATACATACCTCCTTTCTTAAAAAATAGTAAAAGTGCAATGGTGTCTATACGTGATGGATCAATATGCTTGCTTCCTGCTCACGGCTATCACCAGACCGCCAATTTCCACAGAACAAAGACTTACTCTTTATTCCGTGGCCAATATGAGTCCAAAGCCGACTTATTAACTGAGGTCTTCAGTATTAGATCTCTGTGATTCCACATCTCAAGCGAGAATATCTTCAAGCCATTGCTCATAATGTGCATGCGGTCACAGAGCACAACTGCTGCTGTCGCGCCCGATCAATACTAAATCATTAGTACGAATTCCATAATTATATCGACACGATTCTCCGACTTATATTAAATAGTATCTTATTTAATATGACTTGTTTATAGGGGAAGCCAGTTCTTCTAACAATACATATAAAGATATTCCGAGAAAATTGACGATATGATAATAAAATACTTAATATTTCTTTGTGATAAATACAAAACGTTGTTTCTTTGACGTAGAAAAACCTCAGTATTAAGTAATACGATAGGTACTCTCTTGAAAATAGGATTGATATGGGGACTCCTAACTGTAAGTGGCAATTTATTTCTTTCGGTGTGGTGACCCGACGCTCGCCTCGAACCCATTGACGGTGGTTCACTGAAATGAATCATTATTTCGAACTATGTTTTATTGCTTCTTTCAGGCCTTTGCTATATACTGAAACTAAACAGTTCCAGCTGTTGAGCGTAGAATGATTATTTCTACAGATAACTAAATATCTACGATTAACAACAATTTTCACGTGTACCTAAATATTTGAAGTGTTAATCAAAATATGTATTATAATAACTAAAAACGACTGCTTTTGTTCTATAAACAATTATGACAACGGTATCACTTATTACGAATAAAAATATTTTCAATGGCACTGTTTATTATCATTTTGTTATGATGTAACAAAACTTTTAAATTTAAAAAAAAATCAACATTGTCATACTTTGATACGATACGTTAATGCGATACTTTTAAAGGAATACGATATGTCGAAGCATATCGTATGGCCAAAATATCGTATTAAATATCGAAAAGTGCTATAGTATTCCGATATATCGTATCGTATCGTATCGGGCATTCCTAATCTTGACCATTAGATCCCGCAAAATAGTAACTACTTATTTTTAGCATTGCTTTCCAATAAAATAATTCATTACGGAAATATTAATACCGGTGCGCAATAAACAAGGTCATATTTGATATTACAAAAATAAACTATAGATATATTTATTCACAAAATATCCATTAAAAGGTCTTTTGTGAAATTTTGTAATTTGTTAGCGATCGGCTCATAATGAAAAATTAATAAGTATATTAATAGCCGTTTCACGAGTCACGTAAACACTTAATGATGAATGAGACTAAAATGAATGAACCGAATGTTCACAGAATATTTAACTCTGCTGGCAGTTTTTAAACACTACTATAGTTGTATATACCTACACAAACACTGAAATTCAGGTTCCTCTTTAATCATCGGCATGAACATTAAATATAATTTAAATTTCAAACAATTCAAAATGAAAACGGAACTCCTCTCACTGCTACCTACCTACACACACACTACAAGTAGGTAAAACTATTGCGATACAAAATTATAAAAATAATAGTCATATTATAAAAAAAGATTCGGACCACCTTCATAAATAAGCTTTCATCTAATACAGATGGACGGGTTTTGACAGGTGGGCTAGTCATCTCACGAACCCACAAGCTGGGGCATCTTCGTCGACTGGATACACTTTTCAACTGTGCTCTTGTCCGAACAAGATAAAAGCAAGATGTGCGGCCTTTATGTTCATAACTTCATAGGTTGATCGGTCTTTTTTAATGACCAACCAAAGAGAGACTTTTTTAAGATTGAGGAAGATCGAAGTAGGTTTGGATTGATTGTGTGATAGTGATTGATAAGGTTTGTGTGATAATGTGTGTGATAGTGATTTATAAGGTGTGAATATTGATAGGACAGTTGATATAGTACAGTGGAAGAGGATAACATGCTGTGCCGATCCTAGTTAAGTAGATAAGTGTAAGAAGCAGAAGAAGGAAGGTTTTTTATACGGCGAAATTGCCGTGTTAGATTAATATTGTAAAAAAAGCGACAAGTATCATGTTGAAATGTAATTTTTGGATATTCACAACACGGTTCCATCTCATTATATTTATAAGAAACATAATGACAGGTGTATTTATTACCTCGTGATATATTGTATACATTATCGCTTCTATAGTAAGCCGATGTCATTCCAGATCTCAAAAGAATACATTATGTAGGTAGGTCACCAGGTCAATTTACAAGGGGAATGGGTAAATCTTAACTTCTATGTATATGAGTAGACAATATTCAATAACTAACTTTTTTATCATAAGAGTTCCAATTAACTATCTAAGACAATTAAATTGTATTGTCATAAAGAATATACACATATTATAATTTAATATATATTATAGTAGCTGTTCCCCACGGTTTCACCAGTGTTCATTTTATACGACAAACATAGCCAACGCACCCGTGTAGGCAATTTTTTATACTTTGTGTATAACTATCGACATTTTTATGAGGAATCAATTATTTATTCAAATTATAATAAAGCCTATATTACTCGTTGATACTATAGCTTTATATTGGGGAAAGATTTTTTAAAATCGGTCCAGTAGTTTTTGATTTATTCCACTACAAAAAAATAAAAATAAAACAAAAAATCAAATTTTTCCTCTAGAATATTGGTATAAATATATTTTTTTAGAACAGACTATACTGTTAGCCATGAACGGCTTTTACAGCTTAAGGCACTCTGTCGCGATAACAAAATGTCTACATTATGAATATACTCGCTAAACCTCTTGCTTTATTGCTGTGAAGATAGTCACACTCGATGTTATTTTTTTAATTCTGTAGCAGTGCCATCTATACAATTAATAAAATTGACGTGTCTGTTTGTAATGTCAAAATAACAGTTTTTACTAAATGCGTATGAAAGTATATAAGATACTTTAACAAAACACAAATTTTTAAAGTTTTTGTCTTTATTTTGCAGGTAATCTCCGAAACGGTTGGACCGATTTTGACGGGACTTTCACTAGTAGATAGCTGATGTTATAAGGAGTAACTTAGGCTACTTTTATTTTATAATAAGAATTAGGCTTCCGAGAAAATAAAAAAAATGTTCATGGTGAATCGATTCGAGCGCTTTAATGGCTTACGCTGAGTAAACCATAAGAGATATATGAAATTAATCTAGTACATAATTGTAGACATTAAGAAGACCTAAAAAAATGTCAGCGAGAGTTTACGTTTATCTTCTAAGGAACACCCACAATAAGTATTTTTGTCTTTAAAATAGCCGATTCGCGCGGGCATTCTGTAGTCCATGTGAGCGAAACCGCAGGCACAGCTAGTATATTATAAACTACATACATACATGTCTTAATCGAGTTGACTTAAAATTAAAAACAATTCTTATCAGCAGATGAAATCGTGACTGACACGCTAGTGTTGAAAAAGTAAAAAAATGAATTCAACATATTCATTGTAATCGTCGGCTCGGAGCGAAGCGACTTTTATTCAAAGAGGCTTTTGTGCTTTCTCTTACTAACTTCGCTAAAGTACAACGAGACTTTTATATTTTATCTAACAATGTATTATTTTAAAGCGGTTTAAGTAAATATACATTTCACAAGATAACAACTTAATCCTACTAATATTGTAAACTGTACAGATATTTGGATGTTTCACGCAAAAACGGCTGAAGGATCTGGATGAAATTTGGCACACAGATAATTAATAACATAGGATAATTTACTCCTGGGAAATGATATATTTTAGTTATCTCTGAACTCAATTCACGTCCAAACAGACGAAGTTGCGGGCTGAAGCTAGTATTAAAAAAAAATTAACCATTACATTTATACTATGTTTGAAATTTGTGAAAAGAATAATAATTAATTTAATATATATACATAGGTTATAAATATTTCTATGATCGATATAAATAGATTTTTTTATGTAATATTTTAGGATCGTTTTTGAAATAACAAGTCCGTAAAAATTATAATAATAAAAATACATTTAAATCATCATAAATTACAAAAACACATAGTTTTATTTAAAAGTATTGATTGACAATATAACAAGTTATTGTTTATTTCCCAACGAAATGCCCGCTACCAACTAAACTAAGTAATCCTGTATCTCAGGTGGCAGAGCTGAGATTTCACCATTGTTTTATTTAAAGTTCATTTTAGTGATTAATTACGTTAATTCGTGGTCGACTATCGGCTTACGACACCATTTTCGAGTGAATGATTCTGTAGTAACTATACTGGAAATATTCTACTTTTGTGTAGCGAGCTAATTCATGATTATTTGTCAAACACATTAGACAATTAACCTTTCCACAGTCGATATTATACAGTAAAAAAAGTAGTCAACAACTCTCAACGTATTTACTCATTCAAATTTTAGAAAAGGCTACAAAGTGGACAAATTTTAAGTACAGGTGTTTTTATGCCAATCCACGCTTTCTTGATTCTCTGATATAAAACGAGTTTGACGTAGGTGTATTATAGGGAAGGTACTTTGCTATAATTCGAGTTTTGGAGGACCGCCAGAGCACTCAAGCAGAAAGGAAGCTTATTTCTGTGTCCAATAATAATAAGTATCTACCAAATAAAAGCTAAAGTTAAACTCAACATTACCGTCTCATTTATGTATGATATGTATTATATATTAGTTTAATAATTCTTATGACAGTAGTGTTTAAACTAATTTTTGTCTATAAATATAGCAAAATTGAATGAATCTCTGTCTATACATGATATTTTTAGATAATTGTTATTATCAATACAGAGGTCATATCAACAAATTTGATGATTTTCGCATTACTCAAGAATTATTAATGACCCAGGAAATTAATTATTTTATAAACAGTTTATCCTACATTATATGATAATAATAGCTGTGCCCGCAACTGTGCTCGCCTGGACTACAGGATTCCGTCGCGTCGGTCGGGCAGTTGCCGCGAATCGTGTTACTTCAACTCCCGGTTATTTTAAAGATAAAAATCATTATTACAAATGCTCTCGGTGACTTTTTTGTAGGTATTTTTAAAGTTTACAATTATGTAGTATATTAATTTGAAATATCTTTTATAGTTCACTCAGCGTAAGGCTTTTAAGCGCCCGAATCGATTCACCATGTCCAGTTTTTTTTTGCGCGGAACCCTAATTCTTGTTCCAAAATAATAGCCTATGTATGTAGTTCCATAGAACATTTGCTATCTGTTAGTGAAAGCCCCGTCAAAATTGGTCTACCCCTTCGCACATTACCCTGAACAAATACTCGAATAATCGTGCCTTCCTATCATGGGTCCTAAAAATACATATTATTAGATAAATTTGAAGACATGAATATCTATAACAAAATGAATACTGTAATTTATTTATATAACAGTTTGAGAATATGAACGAAATAATAATAATAATAAAGCGATCTTGGAGAACCGCCAATGTGTTGTAGAACTAAGCATTACGTACGTGCATCGTATTCAATGACTAAGATATTTATTAAAACCTCAATACTCCTAAATAGCTCCAGTATCATCATATTCTGTGGACATTAATAAATTTAGCTCACTGTTTACACATTGTCTCCATGAATACGTGCTTCATGCTACATTCGCCCTTTCTCACTCTCTCTCAATCGCTCTCTCCTTCTCCCTCGCAAAACATTTCACATTTTCGTGACGCGTCTTAGTTACGCGTTGCTTCCGTAAAAAATTTACCCTCATGCGCGCAAAGAAGTTTCACTTCAGAAAGTTTTCGGTGCTCATGATTACGAAAAAAGGGGCGTTCAGTGGCTAGAAAAGGAATACGCCATCCATTTAGCGTCAAATCCAAAAGAACCGACATACTTTAACATAGACACCGTCGAAGTCAAGTACCAATAAAAGTAACAACGATCTTTTGGGTTTTTTTTAGACATTCGAGAAAAGGCCATACCCCTAAATGAAACCATAATTGACATACGACAGTATTTAGAAAAACCAATCATAGACAAAAATGAGTGTCCGTTTTCTTACTGGAAAAGATCAAACAGCCGATTAAAGGAAATTGCAGAAGCTTATCTTTGCATTTCAGCCACATCAGTTCCTTCAGAACAATTTTTTTCAAAACCCGGTCAAATCGTAAATGAACGCCGAAACAGGCTTAAGACAAAAAAAACTAAATAAGTATGTTGTTGTATTTAAAACAAAACATACAATATTTTAAATTAAATCTATGTGTAAGTTTATGGAAATTACGTTTTGATCAATGTAACGTGTTTTAAAAATTTAAATTATGATCCAATTTACTAATTTTTAGAAAACTATCGATAGTATCGACACTATCGATAGTTTTTAGGCAAACTATCAATAAATATCGAATGCCAAAACTATCGATGTCTAACGTACACTGCATTTAATTGACAACAACGTATCAAAAAAATGTGCATTCCTTATTAAAAAAAAGTATACATTATAATATTCAGTTTATATATGATACAGAGCCATCTATTGAGATCTATAAGACTTAACATTGGTTAAGCTATGACTTTTACCAGGAAAACCTACGGGGTACTCAATGTGTTGTTCTATATCATAAACCGTCTGTGTAACAAATTTCATCTAAATCCATTCAGCCGTTTTTGCGTGATTGAATAACAAACATCCAAATATACACACTTTCACATTTATTATATTATTAAGATATTAGTAAGACAAGCCGTACCGTATAGATAAAGATGTGGATATCCGTCCTTTCTATGATATTGGGTCCTTCAAACTATGTATGAAAAGGCATTTCAGTAGACCGGCATGACATCGACTACTGCCGATGAAACTTGTGTCACCGACGGTCACTGTTGTTTGTGTACTGAACTGTACTTACAATCAGGTGCTTAACGCGTCCTTGAAATTTCACTCTCATTCCTCGTCCAATTATCGAATCCCCGCCTAAGAAGTTTTCTCGCAATCAATAGTAAAAAGGTACATAACTTGTAAAAAAAACTTGGTCTATGTATCCCTCGTTCCGCTCAGGATTCCTGTCTAGAACCCCTTCTAGAATCTTAATTACTCCCTCGAATTAAATTCCCTCTTTTTTCATTTGATGTGTAATCTACTATTATTTAAGGACTATGTTATCCGCCTGATTGGGAGCAACCGCAGTCTATGGACGCTTGAAATACCCGAAATATCACATGCACATCGTAGACCTTTTAAGAAGCTGTTCACTGTCCTTTTGAAGAATCCCGTATAACTCCAAAGTTTCAAAAACCGATGTGTAATATTTGGATAAAACTCACTTTTGAAACGTTTTTAAAACTCGTTTATATACAATTTCCTATCTTAATACGTTATATACTTACTGATATAAATAATGTACACTACCAAAACATAATAAGAAAGAATTATATTTCAAACTATAGCTGCGAAATAAACTAAACTTATTGTTCTGTTATTTGTACAAATTTATCTCTTTGTTTGTTTGCGATTTTTTATTAATGTTATAAGTTTTTAGATTTAATTTTATGGCTCGTTGAATACAGACATAGGAAATACGTTTCCATTAAGGTAAAAACATTAAATAATAGGTTTCAAATAGTGTTGAAATTCAGAACTTCTCTACTAAATAACAATACCGGCCTGTAAATGTCGCACTGCTGGGAAAAGTCTTCTTCCCGAGGCTTAACTTAATTTATTTATAGGCGATTTCAAACGTTTGGATATCGACAATTCTATAATTTTCCACTAATATCGTAATACAATAACAACATTTCTCTAAATGTTCAGGTTTCCTTAAGTTTTTCTTCACTGTGCGTCGATAGTGTTACTAAATAAGTTCAAATTTGTAATTAAGTAAATTAAAATAGGCAAAAGAAAAGATCTTCGGTAAATGTTAAAGTTCGATCTTTCGGATAACGGTACAATATTCTACTGGTCTAACCATTCGGATACCACTACTGCCAGAGCTGGACAAAATACATGCATTGCTTAATGAAAATAAAAATTACAAAATACTATCTCGCATGTATTATATTTAAAATACGAAATACAAAATATTTTTAAGTCGTGTATTTGAAATATAAAATACAAAATACAGTATTTCAGCAATTTTTATTTAAAATACAAATTACAAAATACAGTAGGGTGTTAATTTTTATTAATTTCAGGTTTTTAAGTATATGTATGTAAATAATAGGTCCTTACATATGAAATAAGCGTTTTATATGGACAATTAAAACAAAAAAAAATGAAATTATACATATAATCAATCGAAGTACCCTGGGAGGTCCAAAAGTTCGTGGAATGGAGGGGATGGAGTAGGGATAGGGGGCGCTCGCTTAATGTCATACTAATTGGGGACTCATCATTAGTATATAAATTGAGTTTCAGCCCTTTAAAAAAACCTATTGCGTCATTCGTTTAAGAACACACGCCTGCTAAACAAGTCAATCCTGAAGAAAACTGAAACTATGAAGAAAATTAAACACCATGCTGTGATAAAATTTCTTATCAATCAAGAAAAGAACGCTCAGACCATTTTGAACCATTATGACCATGTATAGAGAACAGTGCCCTAGTAAATCAATGATTTACAAGTGGCATGGTCATTTTAAATATGGTCGGGAGTCGGTTGAAGACGACCCCCGCTCAAGAAGGCCAGTTGAGGCCACCACATCAGACATCGTCGTAAAGGCCGAGCCATTAAATATAATTTTGTTGAATAATATTGAGCCCATTTGAGAGCAAACTCGGAATCCAAATTTACTGAATTCAACTGTAGTACCATCGACGTTAGTAAGCTTTAATAGTACCTACATTATTGCAAAGGCCGTGAAATAGGCAATTGCAGGTTGCGTATGAGTTTAATGGACGAGCCGTAGTCGAGGACTTCGCTAATACGAGACAGGCAATAACCATTTCCGCCCAGGCATATATAGTGCTTTTCTCAAACATGCATGGAAATATTGTCATTATTTTGGAAAAAAGAACACGCGAAGTATCGAATTTACGGACAAAGAAATTCAAAGCAAAGCATTGCAGGAGCGTTTTTTGAATTTGAAACATTACAACGCTCCAGCAATGTTGTATGAAACAGCGTGCTGGGGTTATGAAATACTCTTTGATTGGATCTCTTTTATCATTCAATACTTCGCGTGTTCTTTTTTCGAAAATAATTACAATATCTCCATGCATGTTTGAGAAAAATACTCTAATAGAACTATGTATACGAGAAACAAGGTAAAGATTTAACCAATAAAAATAATCATTTCAAAATAAGTAATTTAAAATCCCTCAATATTCGTTGAATCATAATGGAAGTTCATAAAAAGTAAAAAAATAATTTTATGAATAAATTATAATTTAACTATGAATAGAATAAATATTTTTACCCTACCTAATTCATTATTATTTATTAGAAATTTTTACCAATTGTGTGTATTATGTAAAGTATTTTTATACCCTTTTTGCTGCCTAAGTCAACAGATGTTCACTTAAGCTAAAGTATAACAGAGCGAATCGAACGCTTCAGACGTTTTTAATTTGTAATCTATGGTGTCACTTGAATCGAGGCTAGAAATGCGAAAGCGAATTCGCCTCAGCACGCTTTCGGTTCGCTCTCTGTTTGACAAGGCCTTAAAAGTGAAATAAGTATTGAATTATTTTTACAACGGTTCTTTAACGACTAATGTAACTGTAACTAAATAATTGTACCAATTTCTCAATAACAAATGAAATTTTCTGCGCAGCTCTGTGTGATTAATGGAACTAACAAATGTGTATACAATACATAACTAAATAGCATACCTATTAACTAAAAACCATGGTTTATTATTTTACACGAAAACTCGCCACTCGAGCTCCCGTGCAGCGTCGGGGTGAAGATGTTATAAATTTTCTGAAAGTAGTCTACCCCACTTGTCTTTAGAAGTGTACTTGAATCCCCAATACTTTCATATATATTGTAGAAACCTTTTTCATTCTTTATATGTTTTAGTTTTAAATGCCACTAACTCACCTAATGTTAAGTGACGATATAAAGGAAGATCGTAACACGTTAAGCCTAGTTGGAGAACTGTTTCTCAAGTACGTACAGTTGCCGGAACACACATGTATGTGCAATGATATTTTATAAGTATATGTTTTGCAAAAGATTTTCAATTTGAGGGTTTTATAGCAACGAGAGTATTAGATAACGCCCAACCACCTTGCTATGGTTTTATCACGATGTTTTCCTTCACCGAAAGTTCAGGCTTATTATAGGGATTCGAAATTACGTAGATCGTTAATGCGACCACTGAGCTACCCTTGTTTCCCCCCCTTTGGTTCCGTAGAGACCCTGGCAAAAAATACCTTAGTGACATACAAATAAAGATGATGATTAAGTTTGTACTATTGCCCGCAGTTCGGCAGGAGAACGAGCACATGATGCACGACGTCCTCCAGGCGGAAGTCTTAAATCGCACCCAGTCGTCGGCGGGATTGCGCTGACACCGCGTTACTCGCCGCGCCCCAGGCTCGACAACGTCCGACCTGCGGCTGCGCCACCAGAGGAACCCTTCGAACCCGAGCCAGGGGTTCCTACCGCGAGCGCCGAGGCCCACACAGACTCAGCTGCGTCGCCGACCGCGCACGCCACACCCTCAGCCCTTCGGCAATCGGTGAGCTCAACTCCGCTGGGTCTCACGTGAGCCCCAAATTTTCCTTTCGGCCTGGTCTAGTCATACTTGTGGTGATATGGCGCTATTACGAATTATGAACGCACAAGCTACCAGAAGTAGCTACAATACGTTTGCGGCACACTAATGTGCGGTAGATGAACGAAGAAATTTATTCATAAGTTTCTCGTTTGAAAATTCGGAGTGACGACATGGACGTATAGGTAGCTAATGTGGAAATGTAAATTAATAATAAAGAAAAAAAAATGTTATCTGTTGAAATTTTATCGAATAGTACGTAAAAGACAAAATGTCTATAATCATCGGTAGATATGTATATTATAAATTATTGTCTATACCGAGACTTCGTCTCTATGAACTAAAGGAAGAAATTACAGTTTTGTAGTGAAATACAAATAAATTATGAAATTATATGAGTAATAATTTGAATGCATAATAGGGATGCAGTGTTACTAAATGTTAAATAAATATTTTTTGTAACTTTACCAAAATATATAATAGGTATCTATAACCTACACCTAAGTACTCATGATTTATTTATACGAAACACCTACACAACACACTAAGTAAGGCGTGATAAAATTCATAGTGGTCTTATGGTTTAGACCGGCGTAATATCAATTCGAAGTCCGCAGTTTCGAACCCCAGCAATGTATCAACGATTTTTTAGGAATTTGCGTACATTTACTAATTCAATTCAAATTGGTAACACTATCGGCTGACGGTGAAGGAAAACATAGTGAGGAAACCTGAACGCTTGAGTAATGTTCTTGTAGTACCACTGTATGTGGGAAAAATATAAAACTGTTGATTTATCGGTATTTCAAATCGCCAATACGACTTGGACTGGCGTGGTAATTAAGCCCTTGCCTTCCCTTGGGAAGAGGCCTTTGCCCAGCAGTGGGTCACAAACAGGCTGATATTATTATTATTATACTCATTAATTATATAGAATTATACCTACATAATATTATGATAAGTGATATTTATATACATACATAATCGATATTTGCCTCTGACGATCATCAATTAAATTTACAAAAGTAAGGACTATATTAATTCCAAATTACAATCGTCCCGCGCATATCGTCGAATTTATCCAAATTTTAAGTAAACGCTGTTTCAAAAATTCAAAGTATGAGTTGAAATAAGAATGTAAATTTATAACCGGTAAACAGTCTCGCGAGGAAACCTCAGGCATGTGTCACTCGAGGCAGCGTTGATCAAATAAGCCTCGGTTGAGTGAAATAGGCAAAAACCAATTTCAACACTCAACAACCACGTAAAAAGGGATATGATCTCGCAGTTTTTTAATTTGAAAAAAAAACTTCCCAATATTGCTCAGTCAGTTTATACCTACTCTGTTTAATGAATGAGACAGCCTGGCGACTATATACCGAATCATATAATGGCCCGAATATTAATTACATTACAGCCCCACGTAATTTTTTGAACTGGAAATTTTTGTACTGTTTCTAGAGCTCTTTGGGGTAGGAGGGTTCAAGGTCAGAAACGCGTTAGTGTTACCTATGGTATTATAACGTCCATAGGCTACGGTAGCCGTTTACCATTAGGCGAGCCATATGCTTGTTTATCACCTTTGTTGTATATAAAGCAGTTAAAAGCTTTCATAGTCCTCCTTTAACATACTATTCGAATTTTTTCGTCTAATAGCTAGCTGTCTTTATACAACGTTATTAATAGAATAGATTTTAATTCATAGTCCACATAAAGCTAGGAAATTTGCACGAACAACGAGGCAAACCGACTGAGGAACTTTGATTTCCGGCGTTTTCTGTCTAGTTACCTTGGTTATAGAATAATATTGTTACAACTTAACCGCAGCATGGTCTTACTGACCGAACGAAGCGTTTGTCTAAACAGGCTTCATCTTAATACCTCTCGCTTAGTCCAGTGAGTGGGTTAACATGTATTTTCTTAATTTCTTCTTTGTAAAAAAAAACGGGCACCTAAGGAAATTTACGTACTAAGGTCGATATCAGTTAATTAAATTGAATTTTTATTTGACTTAGTCTGTATAGATATAATCGTGTAAATTAATATATATGCGTGAAGTGAATTCTGGCAATTTTTTCATTAATTTTCGATGAATTCCATAAGACCGATGTACTCGTCCAAACAATAAGAAGTGCTCGGCAATAAAAGCAAGAAGATATTTTTAGTTAAATAAAGTTACAAATGTTGAAACCTAATAATGTGTGACCTCCTTTTGCCAAAATCAAGGCTTGAATTCTTCTGTGCATGGTTTCCACGATATTTTTAATAACATTTTGAGAAATATGTTCCCTGTTTGGGCCAATTATTTCGATTATTTCATTTTCTGAATTATATGGTCAGAATGAAATCGGACGCACCGACATCTTCTGATCTGTGCACTTCATTATGCTAATTTGTCGACGACGCTGTTGCGCTATACGACGTCACTGCTGGAGGGGCATCGCCGCCACTCCTTGCGTATGGGGATTAATCGCTTGAGAGCGTGTGACGACACGACATTAAGTCGTAATACGTTGACTCATCGTCTTGCAGTTGAATAACCGTACCGCTCTGTGTGTGAATTTTTCTTTAGTATATGTTATCCCGTTAACGTGGTAAAGAACAATTTGTTGTACACGCTTGTGTGCTACATTGTGATTGATGAAGTCTCTGAGCACCAGACTGAACTAGGAGAGGAAACAGTTTCTGAAGATCAAGGTTAGTGGATGATGTTCCTTCCCATATATTTTCGATTGGATGTAACAATTGAAATAGTTGTATGTCGTCCATTGCTCACTGAGTTATATTTCGAAGGCCGAATCATATGAGGAGGCAGGCAACTCGATTTAAAACCGCCGCTCCACGTGGTATGTGAGAGAAAATAGGGAAGAACTCAAAATTAACCCCTGGTCTATACATTCCCATTCTTCTGCAATGACTCTTTTTAGTTCCCTGATGTTTTGTGGAGCAGGTTGCACTGTTCTTACCCGTCTCTTTAGAACATCCCAGACATGTTCAAATGGATTGAGGTCATGACTTCGAGCTGGCCAATCTAAACGACGGATCCCAACTTCTTGCATGTACGCTTCCAGGTCGCTAGAAAGGTGAGGGCGAGCATTGTCGTCCATAAAAATGGAATCTTCCTCAAGAGCAGTCAACGCGGGCTGTGCATGTGGAATTAAGACTGCCGTTATGTACCGGTACGCATTTAATGTAACATTTTCTATGAAAACTAACTCCGTACGCTCCGTCGAATTAATTGCTGGCTAAAACATAACGAAGCCTCCGCTATATGGAGTGATTTCTTCGAAACACACTTCAGCATAGCGTTCCCGTTGTCTTCGCAGCACTCACCAGCGTCGGTCTGTCCACACAAAGAGATTCTAGCTTGATCAGATAACAATACTCCAGTTTGCTCCAGTCCTCCAGAGTCCATGAAGCACAGTTTCGAGCAAACTGAAGTCGAGCAACACGGTACTCACTTAGTAATTTAGGGCCCCCAGCCAGGCGGTAATTGCTGATATTGGCAGCCATAAGCCTCCTCATGACCGTCCACAAGCTAAATTCTACTCCTCTTACTTCTTCAAGGCTCTTCTTTGATTCCACACTTGACGCTTTACGATTTCGCAACGCCTGAGTTACCAAAAAGCGGTCATCTTGTAGTTCTGTGCATCGTTGTCTTCCCGAACCTGTTCTTCTTTTGACCGAACCGATCTTTTGATACTATTGCCAAGTCCTCTGAGCAGTTGAACGACTCACACTTAGCCGCTGAGACACATAAGTTTGCGAAAGACTTTCTTCAATTAGGGCTATAATATCAGTCATAAAGAAAGATTAAATTGTTTAATTTTCAGAAAATATTCAAAAAGTTTTAAAATTTTAGTAATCAGCAAAAAACAGTTTCAGAAATTCGCGCCATTAGTAAAGCAATTTTACAATAATCATTATTTTTCTTTTGATAATTTAAAAATTTAAATTTGAATCGTAAGGAATCATGCCAGGATGCATCAAAAAACATGCCAATATATCGTCAAATTAATAAAACCTCTTTTTTGTAATATTCATTGAAGTAGAGAAAAAAATCTAAAGTGCCCGTTTTTTTTTGCAAAAGTGTTTAAGATATACATTTTATAGGCTTCTTACTGTCATATTTTCATTCTTATAACAAGAAAAATGATATTCTGTATAACAAGAGTTACAACTACTTTGTTACCGTTTATTAAGCAATGTGGATAAGAATATTAGAGATTGTTTTAGGATTCCGGAGTAATTTTGTTCAAATCCCATTGAAAATTACTTAGCCCAGCCCCTCTTCTAAGTCTGCATATTGTGTGGCCCAACACGCCCTTGTCTATTTTTGTTTTATCAACTGTTTGACTGTATAATATATGTATATTTTATATCATAAGAACACAGTTACTAATAAAAAATGTTTAGTTAAATTTTTATTCACTAATAATTAAAAATAATATTTAAAAAACGATATAGTTTTTATTTGTGATATTTTTAAGTAAATAAAATATGTTATTCAAACTAATATCCAGAAAAAGATTTTGTAAATTTAATCTACTATTTCAAGCATACATAATATTACCAAACATGCCAGATGCAGAAGCTACCATTGTAAAAGTAAATTGTTGTGTAGTAGTTATATTTGTAAGTAGCTTCTAACGGCGCTTAACGAGTCGGCGCCATGTCCGTCGGAGGTAAAAATTCAAGAAGAGTTTTAACCGTAAAACCTCTTGAATTCATGAAATAAATTTCTTTCTTTAGTTCAATATAGTATAGGATCAATCTGTTAATCGAAGTGGACGGAATGTTACAACAGACAATTGGCTGATGTAACATCCATATTACCTAGATGTACTTAGTCGAGATTGTCGTGTTACCCAAATGTGTAATTAGAATTACCCTAATTAATAATGAAAACAAATTGTAATAATTATGACACTTTTTTTAACAGCTCTAATTGCATTCCAATATTGGAATCTTTAACATTATTAATTTTGTAATATATTATCTAAAACGTTGTTATGAAAATATAATTAAATCTTTTAGTAATTTTTTTTTTACATACCTTAATTTTGTTATTAGCTGAAGATATAAGATATAAAAATATTATTTTTTATGTATCATATTTTCGAATTTACCCTTTACGATCGTTGTGTAGAATATAAATATTTACAGCAATGTCTGAATTTTTTTTTATTTTGAATTAAAAAAAAAATTATTGGTTTACTGAATTTGTGTAAGCTATACTTCAAACTTTAACCGAGAGCTTTTGAAACTGCGCTTAAAAATAAAAAAAATAAGAGCTTTTTGTATTGTAGTTGTTGTAGATATTATACCCTAATGTGCTATGACGAGGAAATTTGATCAACAAATAGCGCCGTAAAATCGGTGTCATACACTCCAGTGATTTTCTCGTACACTAGCGGTCAGAAAGATTTATGTACATATAAATTTCCAATACCCAATACCTTCTTTATAAGAAGTTTATTCACAAAATACACGTATATATTATAGGTAAGTAATCATACACTTAAATGGAATTATCTATAGGTACAACTAGCTGACCCGCGCAACTTCGTCTGCGTCATATAAGAGAGAGAGGAGAGTGGCTCGTAAGCACTGTATTATAGGTAAAAGCCGCTGTAAAAGATGCAGCGGCTCTGTTTTTGGATAGGGCCCCTAAGGCTAACAGTGTAGTCAGTTCAAAAAAAAAAAAAACCCACGTCATTCTTCATAATAAAAATGCGCTCGTAGTACTTGATTATTATTTTGCTGCAGAGTTATTTTAAAACTGTCTCCTGAGATATTCATTTAAATAAATTACTGTAAAGTTGAATTTTGTACAAAATTAAATACATTTGATGGATAAAGTATTTACTTCGATAAGGATTAATACCATGTAAATAAAAACACCTTCGCAAATAATTTATTTTTTTAGAACTAATTGTATTGCCATAAAAAAGGTTATATTGAGTAAACCTTAAAAGATAAGATATATACTATCGCGAACTTTTTTTTGAACTTTTTAAGAGAAACAATTCCTTCACACGCAATTGTTGCGTAACTTTAACCATTCACGCAGCGCACGCAATGGAATCTCTCAAAAGGAATAAATTTCCCCCGTTTTTGCAACATTTTTAATTGATGCTCCGCTCCTATTGATCGTAGTGTGATGTTATATTATAACTCTATAACCTTTCTAGATAAATGGGCTATCCATCACTAAAAAAAAATTTCCATTCGAACTAGTACTTCCTGAGATTAGCGCGTTCAACTAAACAAACAAACTCTTCAGCTTATAATATTAGTATAGTTTAATAAAATCAAAGTGCCTGTTTATAATGTTTGTTATTTTGAATAAAATATTTTTACTAAATGTATATGAAAGCATAAACGTAACCTATAACAAAAAGCAATTTTTAAAATGTTTGTCTGTCTGTCGGTCTTTATATATGTATATTCCGGGTAATCTCCGAAACGGTTAGACCAACTTTGACGGGACTTTCACTGGCAGATAGCTGATCTTATAAGGAGTAACTTAGGCTACTTTTATTTTAGAAAAATAATGGTGGTTCCGCGTAAATAAAAAAAAACTGCTCATAGAGAATAGTTTCAGGCGCTTAAATGGCTTACGCTGAGTAAACCATAAGAGATACGTATTTGTAGACATTAAAACGACCTACAGAAAAGTCAGTGATAGTAATGTCTATCTTCTAAGGAACACCCATAATAATCATTTTTGACATTAAAATATCGGGGAGCGGGGGTAGCAAGATTGGCGCGTGTGCTTGATCGATGTCATTGTGTAGTCCACGTTAGCGAAACTACGGGAACAGCTAGTATTAATATAGAAACGTATTAGAACGGCTGAATTCATTTGACTAAATCTTTTTCTTTTGAATGTTAGTAATAGTTTAAATAATGTATTTAGGTGAAGAAAAATTGTAAAAATTTCCCGGAAAATTGGAAAATTTTGAAAAACGGGAATCACTTTTCTTTGTTTTATTCCTTTATGGACGCAAGAACATAACTCACAATAAATGAACGATGGATATGCGTAAAGCACTTGCCTATCGAACCGGCACCCGACCAACACCGCATCGCTTCGTGCAGTTTAGATTTCTTTGTATGAAGTTCCATTTATATGAATTCACATAACAACTCCGTAACCTCACCGTATCGACCGTATGCAAGCAGTCTATATGCGGAAGACGAGTGGACCACGAGTTGTCAACGTAAGGATAATACGTTGTTGGCACGGCGCGGCGCGGTGGCGCGATACCAAGTATACCCCAATGAAAATCGCTTATTAGTTGGTCACGCAGCATTCATCTGTTAACTACGTGTCGCTCATCCGTCAACAACGGGTGGACGTCGAGCGAGAAGGCGGTGCTGATCGGATGTCGGTTTGATAAGTGAATGGCAACATTAATTCTTATTTTGTTTTGTTAATTATGATCTTAGAAATGTTTGTAAGAAAAGTAATTCGAGAAAGATGGCGCTGTGGTCGAGTAATTGACAATGCGAAATGACAGAACAAAGTCTGCCGGGCCAGCTAGTACATAAATAAAAATTAATTAATCCTCTTGCGTTAAATAATGTAAAATATTCTGTCTGCCAGTGTACATGAACACTGGATACAGTCAATGGAAATGATTAGTTATAAATAATAATAAAGTAAAAGGAAGTTCGTTAGTTTACTCTACAACATCGTATCCTTAGAGATTTGTAGTGCATTATTGGGTCGTTGACCTATTTATTTATAGAAGAGGTATTTATAGTTTATACACTACAAAAACCCTTGAGAATAACATTTTAATTTTATGTTATATCTTATATATAAAAATCTTGTGTGCGTCTGTTACTGATTGTGCAACTTCTGAACGACTTCACCGATTGAGCTCATATTCACTTATTATTTGTATTGAGCCAATATTTCATAGCTTTGTCAGGATCCTATAGGTGGCACTATGATCGAGCCGTTAACTACCGGGAAGGACAGAACGTCTGCCGACCCAGCTAATAAATACGTAAAGATATACTTAGTTCATTTTTCTAAACAGCCTTACATTTTTATAACTTAAGCCAGTGGTTCCTATATCGAATCTAAGAAACTTTTGTTATCCGATATTATAAGTCAATAACTTTCAAATAAAAAATATACTCGAGTATAATTTTTGAAAAAGTCAACCATACGATGAATATGACAATTAATAATCTACATACTAACTTCTCATCAATATCCCCATTGTTCCATAAGATAATAATTAATTCTCATGACAAGTATATAATAATACGCTAATGTGGCGATAAATGTGATAAACGACGTGAAACAAATGAAATTAACTACGCTCCTGCATTTCTCCTATCATCTTAGCGAGGTAATCTGTCAGGCACTAGTTATAGTATGAATTTAATATTGATTAATTTATAATTCATGGTATTTTTAGATTAAAAACTTCGCAAAATATATATTATTAATTTATATAAATTTATTTTCTATTCTGTTTATAAAGTACTATAGGATATTATTGAAGTTTCCTTCATAAGACGTGTTATGGAAAAATGTATATGTGTGTACATTTTTTTAACAGATTTTAAATTATTCCGTATAGTAAAATTATGTAAAAAATAAGTTTACACAACTATTTCTAAATGTGTTGTATATTTGTCAGCATTTACAAGATAATTAATACAAATAAATACATATATAGGATTTTCAAAAATTAACCTTAACTTAACCTATTAACAGGCCTCAGTTAAGTTACCGGTATTTCTGGGGTTCATAGGTTTATAGGCTGAAATAACCACTTAATATCATGTGAGATGTAAGTCTATTTGCTACTTCATAACATGAAAAAAATACAGAAATTAAAATCAGTATGGAAGTTATTCTCAAGGGTTATTGTCATACGGCTTGAAAATGTATGTGGGACATTTAATTAAAACACAAGTAGTGCTCATTATATTAGAAAAATTGTAAAATACAATATTTAATTAATAAAACTTTGTTAAATTGAATAATACATTTTAATAGCAAATTGATAAAACACGAGTTTTCCTTTTCAGCCTCATTTAAAAATATTTTCCATCCGTGATTTTTAACGCTTCGCATGACAATGTTTTCTGCATAATATAACACTTTTTAAACAATCGCGATTTTTCTAATAATTTTATAATATATATTCAATGCGGATCTAATACCAGGCCGAAACGTTGAGTAGGTAAGTAAAAAAAGTAAGTCGCATTATAGACTCGCATTGAAAATTATACTAGATTCTACATAATTATGTTCTAAAATGTATTGATTACAATTAGATTAAAGTTACCTCTAACACAGCCTCTAATATGCGCAAATGTGACCTCAAACTTACGTCTGTCCGTGACTGTAACGTCGCCATTGTCAATTCTATAGATAAAATTGTTTTTTCACGTCTTAACGTACGCGCACCTCCGTACATATCCAGGCCGGACAAGAAGTGTGGGGGGGTCACGAAACAATGACGGTAACAAAAGTAATTCGTGCGCGATAGCATATAAGGTTTTAAATTGATGTCCTACAGACACGACCACACTGTGAAAGTGTTAGAAAAGTATCGAAGTAATATCGGAAATTAAATTATGGAGCAGACTGAAAAGCGGCGTTGTGTGGTCGATGTCACACGGTCACACCAGATAGCATCAGCTGATTCTGTCCTGTCGTCAAACTGTGTAAGCTTTACAATATAACGTCTATTTTGTCAATAACTTATTTTTTTTGGCAATAAATCATCATTATTATATTATTATTATTACTAAGGGTGGGTACGAGTGGAGTAAACTACGAATGTACCTATTGTTTTCCAGCCACAGACAGCGCTGCATAAACATTAAAGAGTTCTACAATATAAAACCGACTTTTACAATATAAAGTCATCTAATGAACATTTTTTGTCAGGATGTTGACCTGTCATGTGGCAGTTTTTATTTTAATTTATAACCTTGTTATTTTGTTCTATAATAAGTAGGTAATTTTGGCGGCATTATATGTGAAGTAGTTTGCTTATTGTACGCAAGTGAAGTGGATTATAAATAATAACTACGAACATACATTTTAAGTTGCCACAAAAACTACCTGTATAGTTTTATAAAGTTTGCCACCATCTTATTAAAGCTATTTTTTAAGATATAAGATATAATAATTAGAAAAATCTTGTATTCACGTGACGTTGGCAGAATTGTCTATGAACACAATTTCCACTAAAGAAAAAGAAGTCATCCTTTTGTAACTGCTTAAATTGGATAATGTATTTATCAATTATATACTAATAATATCGGCCTGTAAGTTCCCCACTCCAGGGCAAAGGCCTCTTCCCAAGGGAAGATTCAGGCTTAGTCATCATGCCAGTCCTCGGCGTATTGGCCATTTCAAACACCGAGAAATCAACAGTTTTATATTTTTCCCACATACAGTGGTACTATAAGTACATTACTCAAGTATTCTAGTTTCCTCACGATGTTTTCCTTCACCATCAGCTGATAGTGTTACCAATTTCAATAAATAAATGTACGCGAATTCCGGAAAATATGTTGGTACTTACATGCCGAAGTTCGAACCTATGGACATTGAATCGATATTCCTCCGCGCCGATCCAAACCACTTCACCACCGCGACCTTTGTTTTAATCATAATAGGTAACGTTTTTCTATTAAAAAAAATGTTTTCTTTATTTTATTGACTTACAAACTTAACTTAGCTAACTCTTCTTATCAGTTATCAACTAGTCAATAAATATGAGTATAATATTTATTGAATTGTAAACTCTATTTATTGCATATTCCCGTCGTGTCTGTAGCTGGAAAATTTTCTAAAACGTAAATATTCTACATAACAAATCATATTATGAAATACAATAAATATTTAATGTTAGATAAACGTGTGTCAACCTTTGTATGTGACCCCACATTTATAAAATATATAATAATAAGTATAATATATGTATACGGTAAATGTTAATAAGACCTTCACTTTCAATATTCTAAAACTTTCATTATGTAAAATTGAATTTCAACTTTGTTCCTGTAATGTTTAAATAAATTAATGTATCATTTGAGAGGTATAAAACCATAGATTTAATACACTATAGACCGGAAACTCGAAAGAGAGAGCATAGTATACGGTTGTGTTAGAACGAGATACGGATACGAGACCATTTTCGTATGACGTACTATCTGCCTGTATCGGCTTACGTAATTCGTTATCAAAACAAATCCAATTAATTTTAGCAAAATCTATGGTTTTAAAGTTTAATTTAATATTTAGCAAACGTATCTAATTGCTGTTACGGATACCGTAACTGGATACAACACGTATAACAAAGAAAATCAACAATATAATACGTACACTAGTGTGTTCCGTTTTTGGTCCCGTCTTATTCAAACTATTGTCGATCTATACCCATACTAAATCTATGTATACAACAAAAAGGCTGATGCCCATGATATGCCGTGACGCCAAACAAGAAATATTTATTTCGGTGACATTTTATTAATAAAGCGATTATTATCAGTTACTGGTCTCAGAAAAGAACTTTACTGTTGAGAGAAATCGGTTGAATATAAATGTAATAATATTAATTCTAACTTTTCTTTTAATATAGTTAAAGTATCATTGATGAGTTTTCAAAAAGGTGGACAGTGGCGTTTTTGTTTTATACTCCTTATTTCCAACCAGTACCTTTTTTAAATGTGGGTATAAGAATACGCTCTTCTCTAGTTACAATTATGCGTTTTATCGACAAATGCTCGTATATGTGTAATTTTTTAAAATGTAATTAACATCCTTTCTCATCTTCTAGTGATACGATATGCTACGTGTTCAAATGTTACCTACCGTTTGTCTCACATTGTGATGTCGCCGAAACGATAACTATCTGTGTATTCGGTTATACTAGAAATCAATTCCAAATAAATAAACAGGACCTATAATATTAACGTAATTAGTGTTAGAGTGAAAGATACATAAGTAAATTTTATAGTTGTTTGTTGTAAACATCAGTTTTAATTAATCTATTTTACAGAAAAAAAATGTTTAATAAAATATCTTTGTAAAATAAAACCTGTTTTCTTTATTTAATTCTTTTTGCACAATATAATTTAGATGATCTGTGAAACAATAAGAACATAGTAATTATTGTTTCGTGAGCGCGTTAACAGATAAGCAAAACGCGGGCACTGAGAAAAGTTAGGATATGAAAATGTGGGGCCGAGTTTCAGTGGCATTCCTTATGAGGCCCCTTCTAAACTATGTGAATAAGCTGTTGCGCCTCGTATAATTCAAAGGCATTTGTTAAGCGGCAACAATTTCGGCTAAAAATGTTAACACAGCTAAATAAGAAATTAAAATCGACGTTTATAAAATCAGGCAAGTATAAATTATGTGCAAAATCATTTATTTAGATTTTATAGTCGGCAAAATTATTGCTCTGCATTACCAAGATTTGAATTTCCATCATTAGCAGTTATTGCATTGACCTGTAAATACCAAAGCATAAGCGACTAGATGCGCTTATTATAATCGCCAGCCATAAGCTGGTGTATATTGTATATTATGACGGACTTTTCAATATGTATATGATTTCTATAAACTTTGATCATTGCTTAAGGGTAAGTTGTGCAATCAAATTAACAATTTATTATAACTACACATAACACAATGAATACTAGTTACATTATTTTCATTGTAGATCAAATATTTAAATACACCAAGTAAAAGTTCTTATATATTGATAGTCCTGCGGACGCCAAGCTTTATCTTCAGTTTAACTAAATTATGAAATCGAACTTCAAACAAAACAATATAGTACTGGACTGACAAAAATAAAGCATAATATATGGTCAACGTGTAAACGAATAAAATAATCAGACTTCTTGTGCCATAGTCGTGCTTGAGCCAATCAATATCTAAAATAATTTATTCAATTAAGGTACTGAAAACACATATTAAAGTTAAATCACTACTATCAATTCAGAAAATATCCCAGTCATGGAGGAGCCGGGAAGAAACTCAATTATTTTCATTAATACTTTTGTAATAGTATACAAATATTACGTGAATTACTTATTAATATACGTGAATAGTTATATAGTGAATATTATATAATATCCTTTTGAGTAACCTTTAAAATATTTATAGAAAAAAAAACAATGGTAGCGTAAACGCAAACGACATGTTCTAAGCCTACAATACATCGTTGGAAAACTGAAAAATCCTTGGCTTGGTTGTAGGGCATTCTCGAATATTCGATCGGCTAATTTACAACCTAAAGTTGAAAATCTGTCGCTAGTTATCCATCGGTACATTTCAACTATTACACTTGAGAACAAACGCCAATACTATTTCTAGGTTGAGTTGGCAACATCGGCATATAACACAACCCGAGAATGTGGTTAAACAGATAAAACAAATAAAAAAAAAAAAAAAATTGTAGTACGATGAATTACTTACTACACAATGTCTGATGTTAAACACAATAGAATCCAAAAATAACGGTGACCACCGAGAGATCGACAACTCATAGCCGATCGTCGCTGTCAGGTAAGCGTCACGGTAGTTGGATATAGACAGCCTGATCCTGAAATGTGACATACCAAAAGAAAGCCACTGTGGCAGCTTTATTCCTATGTGCATGGGACCCAGTCGGCTATACATAACCCTCTACCACCTCGCTTGATTACTAGATATAGGATGCTCCCGAAACTCGACATGCTTAAGCGTTCCACTATAGCCGGTATTACACCTGGTTGTTAGTCTCGATCTTTTCGGGCACATTTACTGTCGTGTCCACCTAGCAATTCCTCTTTTTATGTGAAATATCTAATGCGGCGGGTCAGTCTGCTACCATTCCGATTACCAAATACACATACGCATGGTCCACTCCTTCCTCCCAGGAGGAGGGGAACGTGCATATGAGTATATATTAGTTAGCTCGAATTCTCATAGTATTAGGGAATTAGTTAGATCGCGACTTTTTGCATTCGCGACGACCGCCCGAGCCGAGGTTCGGCCACTCTGGCACCCTCGTGCGGGTCGTCACAAACTTTCGCGGCTGAGTGCCCTAAGCGCTCGCCCCCAAGTCCGGTGAAGCTGTAAAAGCCACAGCGGCTCTGTTTTAGGATAGGGCCCCTAAGGCTAACAGTGTAGTCAGCGTTAGTGGCTGTTGGTATGGCGACGCTATGGTTCCAACGTTGGGGCTGTGGAGCCGAGTTCGTTTTTTTTAATAGACAGATTGGATTATTTCAAGGTTTCATGTTGAAACATGGATAGATTTGTAGAAGAACTATAGAAAAGGGAGGATCCTCCGACCAGACGGGTGTTATGTCTGGCGGGCAGCTGCCCAACGGTTGTAGTCGGGTTCTTGTATAAACACTCAATCGAAGAGTTAATTTCTAAAGCGCGATGCAGGATGCGTCGTATGTGGCTCGATAGATGTCGCTGTGTGTCGCTATGTCGCTGTGTGTCGCTATGTCGCTGTGTGTCGCTATGTAGATGTCGCTACAGATTAAAAGCGGTGGTAGGAATCGCTACCACCATACACATAGTAATAAAACAAACATCTTCACAATGACCTTCTTCTAGTTTGTCGTGTTTCGGGATCACCCAGTTTTTTTTTTTTCACTTTAAAGGGCGTCCCCGTGATGCCCAACTATTTTTATAATTGCCCGTTTTGGTCAGTCAAGAATATCTAGAATGTGACGTACGATAATTTTCAGCGCTAAAAGGTACCTTGTCTCAACTTTTTCGTTTGAAGGCCCCTCTGCTTTCATAAAATAAATTATAAAAATAATATAGGCCTAAATATAGACATTTTTATTTTTATTTTATTCTGGTGATAATAACTTGTACCATTAGACGTTCGAATTACTAATAAAAAATTGAATCACATCAGACCCAAGGGAACATTTCTAAGTCGTTAATGTAAAGAGCAGACGCAAAGCGAGAGGTTAACAATAATCGTTTCATGACTCACATAAAACGGTAGTACGAGCGTAGGCAAGTTTTATAGTAAAACCTATATACATAGTAGTATTATACCACAAGCATAGTATTAACAGAATTAATAATACATTAAAACCGTAAAACAGTCGCAAACAATATTAATCTATACATACGTTATATATATATAACACATAACACTAGCTGTGCCCGTGGCTGCGCTCGCGTGGACTACAGAACGTTGTCGATAGGGCACGCAACACACGCAAAACGTGCTCTCCCACTCCTGGTTATTTTAAGACAAAAATGTTTAATTAATGTATTAATGTACTACATATTTGTTGATTTTTAAAAGGTCTACAAAAGAGTCAGGAAATGTTTCTTAATTTGTTTGTTTGAACGTGCTAATCACTGAGACTACTATTAACATTAACCAATGGCATTTTTGCATTTTATAGCCTATTTATTTAGGAAGGTTATAGGCTATATAACTTCACGATGCGACCTTAACGAGCCGAGCAGTAACTGTGAACATCAGGCAATCTGGCAAGCTGTAGGCAAGTACGGGAAGTGAGAATAACTATAGGATACACGGATGATTTTTTTTTAACTGACCTTACTGAGGGTGCCTGATGGGCCCTATTCAAAAAACAGAGCCGCTGATGTGTTTTACAGCTTTACAGGGCTTGGGGACGAGCGCTTAAGGTACTCAGCAGCGAAAGCGTGGGCAACAAGCGCGCAAGGGTTCCAAAGTGGCCGGACCACGGCTTGGTCTGTTGCCGCGATTGCAAAGAAGTCGCGATCTGACTAACTACACGGGTGACTTGGACGGCAGCGCAGCGGAGTGTTTTTCAATTAATAAATTTACTACGGGTATAACTAACTAGTAATATTTTAATACTGCTTCTACTCAAATTTCTTCTTCTGATTTAAAAATAGAAGAGTATTGTAGTTTATCTACCTATAGTGTGTCAGTCTACCACTAGACTATACAAAAAGTATGGCTCATAATTTTTATTATTGTTTACAAAACTGTAAACTTCAGATTTTTCAAATGTTTCACTTTTAATTTGGTATTTCGACATCAAACCCGTTAATTTCGCTATCGGCTAAATATATAGTCATTTTCATTTTCGCATGCTATTGTGTGACAAACATTAATTTTTTCAGGTTTTTCTATTATCGATCCTTGGTCATATATATTTCTTAGACAGACATTTAAATTACTCTAGAAAAAAAGCTATATGTTTATTGATCTAAAAAAATGTTTGTGTGCGTGTGTGTGTCTGTGTGAGCTATTTCGTTTCTGAAATTGTCAAAATGCGGATATTGTTGTACATCAGGAGTGACAAGGTTTATTTGAAAAGTAGCTTAAACTAAAAAAAATCATAACATTTATAATATTATCATTAATAAAAGTTCAAAAATCAAAATTAAAAGTATTTTCGATAAAACTACACCTTTTTATGCTTCAGATATAAAGACTTGTATAAATTACTTTGGTACTTTAACAAGTAAAATGCTCACATTCGAGTTCCATTACCCACCACCTAAATATGTTAATTTTAAATTGCATTTTCTATTTTCATAACAAATAAAATTTTGTTATTTTTTTTGGTAATGCCATTGGGATACCTAACCTTTTTCGGATTCGACGGGGTTTCTGTTACATATTGTATATTATATGTATGTATTTGATTAAGTTTGCGTACAAACAACGTGTGCCATAATGTATTGTAAGTAATTATGAATTCTAGTGAATGCTCTATCAAAGTTTGTATAAGCCTGTCAACAAAATGTGTGCCTGAGAGCAATACTTGTAAGGATTACTCGCATAAGTTTAGAAATCAAATTAAGAACCGTACATATATATCTAAATAATTAATTTAATAAATTCAAAAACATAAATTAACAAGATCTAATTTTATTAAAAAAGCTTTTCGATAAGAAAACAATAGACTGCCGTTTTGTAGTGACGGACTTTTATATAAAAGTCGAACATTCTCTTTTATCTAAATAAGTTTATTGTATTTGATCTAATCTACGATTTACTCGGCTTATTATTTATTTTTATTCTATAATTATTATCCTATTTGCAAGCTGCAGGCAGGTATAGGAAGTGAAAAAACCATAAGCTACACGAATGCGTTGGTGACGGTGCGGTGCCGGTGGAAAGTTGGTTGATTAGATGAGTGAAACCGTGGGGCACAGTTAGTAATTTGTGAAATGGAATGTAATAATTGATTAATTGATCCAACAAATAATCAATTACAAACAAGATAACCGTATTTTGAGATGTAATGACTTCCCAACACACGAAATTGTTGTAGAATTTGACAAGCATAATGGATTAAATCAGAACTATCTGTTCAATTTCAAACTAATTCATATGAGAATGTGATTTCACTAACAGTTACAAATTAGTATAACTTTCTATTGTTGATACAAAATAGTAAGAACCGACTAACTTGTTTCACTTTCGTGTACCGCAATAAAGAACGGCTTCATTTGTTTAATAAAATTGTTCTGTAACTTTTTTAATCGTGCGTTTTAATTATAATTTTTCACTATTAAAATTGTATACTATAATACCTGCGACTAAAAGAGATGAGCACTATTAGAATTGCATTTTTATTTACTCCAATAGGTGAACTTGCGGTGAAGAAAAAGATCGTGAGGCAATTATACCCTGGTATTTATTACTAACACCATTTTTATGTAGTATTTACCTACCTAATGGTGAAACACCATTACCGATCTGTGAAATATTATTAAGGCCTTTTTAAACAAACCGAACAAGTGGCAAAAATTAATCGAACGCGTGGCGTAAGTGAATTGACCACATTGCGAAAGCGAACTGAGGCGGAGACGTCAAATTAGGCGAACCCCCTAATAGACCAAACACGTGGAGATAGCATTAATTTCTCTGGAAATAACTACCCATTTTTTAAAATGCATTTTTACATTCCTTATGACGTGTATGGGGAAATATGAGTTATTTCTAATGCATTCAATAAATTTTTCGGTGCACATATTGTCCACGCGTCGAATTTATAAAAAGACTCACGTACATACAAATTCAGGTATACGAGTATCTCGTTCACGCCTTGCTTCGCCTTCTAGCATGTGGTTTGTCATGGGGTTTGAAAGCAGTTCGCAATCGTATTTTATGGGACTAGATGCAAATGCCATCATACATTACAAAATAAAAATACCTCGCCTCTCGTTCGGTTCGCTGTCTGTTTGATAAGAGCTTTATTTATTCAGGCAGCTGCATCTATTAGGCAGATGCATAGCTTAACGTTTTACTAATAAAAGCAGTAGCAGCAGAGATTAGCCAGAACAAACAGAATGACAGACAGATGAAAATGTAAATAATGTTTACAGTATATTTTTCTTTTCTAGTCAAGAAAAAAATAACACAAATTAATAACACATACTTCCTAAAAAAAACGACCCTAGTAAAGAAGTTTTTATGAACTCAAGACCATTTTAACGTTAGATATGCGTAATTCTTATTTAGTTTTACAAGTTAAGATTCTAGAAAAGTTTACAGGAAAAAAACTTGGCATAGGTGGTGCTGTGGTCGAATTATTGACTATTGGAAAGGAAAGAAGAACAAAGTCTGCCGAGCCAGCTAGTAAATAATATTAAATACAAAATTTTATGTTGATGAAAATTAAATATACAAAAAAATTAAAGTTAGTGAAGAAACCAAAATAAATATTATGCCAGTATAAGGAGAAAACTTAATAACTTAAGTCTTCTATGCAACGATCTTGCTTTTAAAAATAATAATCAAAGTATAAAATCATTATATTAGTTCGTATGAAATATACTTAAAATTAATAATCTGTGCTTAGAGGATCTGGGGACTGAAATAGGAGTAGATTATCTAATGCCTCCACTACCTCATAACGGAACGCTGAGCGTGTAATTAATAGTAATATAATTAAATCTCTCACACCCAGCGCTATTGTCGACACCACTCAACGTTTCGAAATCCGTTTATCTTAACACTGTACGACAAAGATACACGATATTGTGAATATAATATTATCGTTAAAGTTATAAATATAAATTCTTATAAAGTGTTCCAGCTAAGACTAGTGGTAATAAAGACACCCAATATTAATAACATATTAACTAATTATAATAATATACAATTATACATTAACCAGATACAGATAAAAAAACTCAAAACTTTTACACCCTTACCGTAACGACTTGTTTGAACCAATTATTTCAATTAGTTCATTTTCTTGATTATGTGGTCAGAATGAAATCAGACACACCGACTTCTTCTGACCTGTGTCCTTCCTAATGCCTATTAGCTGACGACGCTGTAGCGTCATACGAAGTCACTATTGGAGGGACACCGCCGCCACCCCTTACCAACATTATTAAGATCGGATCGCTCGAGTGGGTGTGTCGACATATATTACGTCGCAATACGTTGACCGATCGTCTCGCGGTGGTATGACCGAGCCGCTCCGTGTGTGCATTTTGTATTAAAAACATACCTTCTGTTGACGTGGTGAAGAACATTTAGCGAGGTGGAATACACTTGTGTGCAGCGTTGGGACCTGACGTATATAAGCTTCAGGCTGGATTGGGAGAGGATGCAGTTTCGGAAGTTCAAGGTTAGTGGATGATATTCCTTCCCATATATTCAATTGGATGTAACAATTGAAATAGTTGTCTGTCGTTCATTGCTTACTGAGCTATATTATCGAAGGCCGTACCAGACTAGGAGGCAGGCAACTTTATTTAAAACCGCAGCTCCATGTGGTATGTGAGGGAATAGTAGGGAAGACCGCATAATGAACTCCTCGCATACACACGACTAAGATGTATAATATCAACGTTAATTAAATATTAATTAAGTTACACCTTACACATAGATATAAACCAATTTACACTTGAATTATGATGCCAAAAAAGATCATGAAATTGATAATTTTCTTATGGCTCTTCTGAAAACTGTGGCTAATGTTATTCATAATGGGTATCGATATGCGTGTCTAAGGTATGTAAGAGTAATTAACTATACCCTGATCCCATGTTAATATATTAGTGGGCGATACTATTTATTTATCTTACCGGATTTTCTCGAATAGAACAGGGTGCGACGGTTTTACACTCCGATACACCCGTATTTGCTTTACAATGCACAAAATCGGCCTTATATGGAATACTGTTCACACCCTTAGGACGAATCTGCGAAATTCCTCCCCAAAGCCCTGGACAGGTTGCAAAGACGAGCTGTCCGCATTGTCATTGATGCAGACGTTACTAAGTTCATTGAGCCTCTTCAGCTATGCAGGGACATTGACTCACTGAGCGTGTTTTGCCGTCCGTATCATGGCGAGTGTTCTGAAGAGCTGTTCAATATAATTCCCTCTTTTGCCTTTCAATACAGATCCATAAGCACTGAGCTCCGGTAGATTATCTTAACTTTCCTGTACTGTGAAGCCGTGGAACTGTCTCTCAGACCGTGTGTTCCTCCCTCCTTCCTACAACATGGAGTCCTCCAAACATACTTGAAGAGGCAATTGAGCAGGCCGGCATGATAGCACCGACTTATGATGGGCTGTAGATTCCGCGGTAATTGTCGATGTTATTGGATTACATTGTGCTCACCTTGAGATGTCATCACTTTGCCACGCTATGATAAAAAATCTTAATTTACATAATACACATACAACAGAAATGAGAGCAGTAATACGTGTTCTAATATCTGAAAAGGCTCGTTTATGTTTGTAGTATTTGAAAGTAGTTAATATTAATTTTGGCCGGAATGATTGCGGTGAACACCGATGGATTTAGATCTCTCGGTGGTCACCGTTGTGTTTGGATTGTGCTGTGCTTACCATCTGGGACAGTACCGACAATGTGCCAGACTTTAAAAAAAAAACAAGTTGTGTTTATAATAGTAAACAAACTGCAGAAATTTCATATAATATTTGAAGATTAATCGCATACATTGCCATTTGTTTCCAAATTATAGTTTGTGTTATGCTAACCAAATAGCTGATGGCACATTCTCCAAAAGTGTGGCGAAATTTGTAGATGTAAAACATTTTACATACGTTCTCCTCGATGTAACATGCTTTCGCCACAATTTAGGAGAATGTGCCTGATATTTATTATATAAAGCACCCAAAAATAGATCTAAAAATCATACTCTACTACTCACTCACACATAATATTCCTTATCATATACCTATTTGTATGAAATATAATATTTTGTACAATAAATATTTTAATAATGGATCAATTTGTAGATATGATAATGTTGTATGTGCTAATAAGCCATGACCATAAAATATTATTAAAAATATATTAAATACATATAACTACAAAATATAACAATACTGTGTTGAAAATCCCAAATAAACACCAAAACCTTGTTTGACTTTTTTGTTACATAACAATTTGATTGACGGGTGTCGAAATGCCGTCTAAAATGGCCTTATTTAAGATAATGTATTTAAGCCAAAAGTATAACTTTAAACACGAATTAAGTATTATATTTTTTCTGAAACATATATTTTATTGTAAATTACCTTCAAAACTGTACTTTTGTGCCTTAAATACTATGTTATTAAACTATAGTTTTATCGAATGAACTACATCCCTTTACCTTTACTTAAATGACGTTTACATCGTATTAGTTGGTCAACACACAAGGCTTAGTATCGATTTATATGTTAGGGTAGTTTACAGTCGACTGCTAGATAAGTTCCGGTCCATCGCGCCGAGCTGGCTATCCACTTGTATCCCTTTAATGAGTTCGATCAGGGTTAATAATCAAGTTTATCGCTGCATTACATTCCATTACCACAACTGTTGCCACTTAATAAATTAATAACTAAACTACATTTACTATCAAAATCAACACTTGACTTTCCATAAAATTTAATACCAATATATAATTTTTATTCTAGCTTGGCAAAATAACCGTACAACCGTATTAGCAAAACTCTATGGTAAGTATTAATGAACAGGAGAGTTAAGGAGAGAGGTGACGCAAATGTAACTTAGTAACATCAAGCGATTTTTTTTGTACTAGCTCGGTAAAATGGTTCTACAGTACCCTTCGATCAATAGAAGACAGCACCTGATAGTAAATAGGGTACAGTCAGCAAACAAAGGCGACTGTCGTTAAAACAAATTTTATCGATACATGTCGATGTCATGATGGCCTACTGATATGCCTCTTCATGCCTCGTTTGGAGGACCCAATATCATAGCAATAAGGGAACACGTTGGCTGGAATACCATTCCACATCTGTATAGGTACAGCAAAGGTAAGAATTTGTGAACTTCTTTGCTAGTGCTGTGATGGGCGCAACCGTGTAGCTGTGGTTCGGTAGACCAGTCCACGTGGTTCTTTATGGGAAGGGAGGTGATGGGACGAAATAATGTTTTTTGATAATTTTGTATTAATTTTTAATATTTGAAATCTACTTATATAACAAAAGATTATCTTAACCCTTATATTCTAAGTAACTTTTTTATTGGAAAAACAAACTAAATAACATTTTTTTTAATCCGTATATATTATTATTATGAATAGCTTATCATTTATTTGCCTTTACAAAGAAAAACTGAAAAATTTTTCCACGAAGGTTTTATGACTTTCACTGTTATTATACAATCGGGAAACTGTGCCCTCATCATTTTGTGATGACATGTCTCTGACAGTCGACACAGGAAACTATACCAACTTCTTGAGTATATATTCATAAGTGCGAATATAGAGTAAGTGCAGAGTATATATGTAGTATGTTATATATGATACTAAGAGGACATAATATATACACAAGTTATGCCGTAGTTTGTGTATAAATTATTAATTAATTAAAATTATTAATATAATAATAAAGCTGAAGAATCTTTTGTTTGATTGTTTGTTTAATATCAGATGGCGAATTCGCCAATTTCACGTAAGTACACTTCTGTTAAGTAAGGCAGCTAAAGGGTTATTAAAACGCGCTAATCTCTGGAACAGTTAGTCTTACAAAAAATTCTTTTTTTTTTTTGTAAATGTATTTTTGGATAAATTTTATATGATAACCAGATTCAAAGGGCTTAGTATAGGGTACATGACTTCAAGCTAGGACTCAAGGAGCGGAGCAGCAACTATAAACGTCAAGCAATCTGTAGTCAAGTACGAGAAGTGTAACAACGGTAGGCAACACGGGCACATAGAAGGAGGCGGCCGCGTCAAGAGTTTGTCGAATTTTAACACGGGTGAAACCGCAATACACAGCTAGTAATTTATATGAGAGTAATATCAACTCTGACTTCTTGATATAAAAGCATAAACTAATTCAAATTTAAGTATCTAAATATTAAATCGCTGAGATTAGGCAACATTCGCAGTCTAATGTACTAAGCCATGTACGCTATAAATAAAGGCTTATCTTCTTATGTAGATACGATTTATAAAAATGTGAAACGAAAATTTTCAAAGACACGATTATGAGGAAAAGAGTAAAAGTATTTCTTATGTAATAATAAACTATAGACGGATGTAACATTTAAATGTTACAACAAGGTTTATATAATGGGACAACTAACTGATTGATTGTCATATCAACGCACAGCCTAAGCTACTGGGTCTAGGACCTTGAAAATTTGAATGCGGGTTCGTTTTACGCTCTAGATGAGCACTAAGGAAAGATTTTTGGAAATTCAACCATTATAGTTTTACAAAAGGGGTGAAAGTTTGTATGAAAATTCGTCAGTTTGAAGATAGATACCTATATGAAAATTGTTTTTTTTTATGTCACCCAACCAAACATTAAATGTTCATCGATTTTAACGTCATCATTAACGTCGTGACGTGACGTCAAAAATAAAGTGAGACAAAAACATAAAAAAATAAATTAAATACAGTATAATTACATTAAAAGTAGTGTATACAAGAATTACTCACTTATTAGTATTAGATGTAGTTTGTATTTTAGTTAAGTATGTAAGTTGAAGTAACAGCACGAAACTTATAATACGCTCACACAAAACAAACATGATGTAATGATGGGTCAATGGTAGTGTGTAAGGACACGGCGTCAATCGATTGGAGTTTGAATCCCTAAAACGCACCTTCATTCATGAATAATCATCAATCATAGCATTTTCTAATGCCCGCCTGGTTAACTATCATCCTCAAATTAAAAACTCTGTTGCCAAGCATTTATAGGTCTACTCCGACTGCATTTGAGAGTTAGTCCCTCCACTAACTTAGCGTGTTCGTTGGCCAAACGCGAAGTCCTTTAAGGAATGAAGAAAAAAACCTTTTTTTTTTAATAAGTATCGCGAAATTAAATAACAAATAATAATAATAATAAATCACAACGTCATGAAAATTCGGTCTTCACGGTCCAAAGCAAATCGTATCTACTTACGGCTCGCGGATACAGTAATATCGTCGGCCAATCGCTATAAAGCGCCCCTCGCGCACTCTGCCTCGGCTGTTTCGTTTATCCGTTCTCGGCCACCATTCAGTTGTATGTAGCTGCATTACATCTGCCATCGTCTTGTCTGTTCAATAAAAAGAATTTTTAAATTCTTCGTACATCGTGAAAAAGTATTATGATCTCTCGTTGTTCGTTTTATAGATATTTAAACCGTACATGGCATTGGGTAAAATGTTCTTTTTCTCTGTAATAGGTTTATTTTATGTTTAATTTACATACAAATCAATAAAATTGTCGGCATGTAATTTAGAAATAACGACTTTTTTAACTCGTTTATAGGTTTAGCGGTATGGTCACATTCTCACTTGATGTTAAATGACCCAAAACGGTGACACGCTAAGCCTAGTGGAAAAACTGGCTCTCAAGTGCGGCAGACGGAACATATGTATAGTTAGCTTGGCCACAGATTTACAACTTGAGGGTGGTAGCTAGTCAGGCGGGCATTACAAAATACCCTATCAACCATTCTCTTCCTTTTTCTTAAGCTTACATTATTATTTACATTTTACCAAAACTATATCACACGTTATTTGTTGATTGTTTTATCCGGCTATTTTCTGAAAGGGCTGAACTGGTTTTAATAGGATTTTCATTTTCAAGTAAAGAGCATTTCAAGATCACCATTCCAAACAGCCCACTTTTAATCCAAATAGGATATGTAGTTCAAGTTAACGATGTCTACAACAAGTAATTCATTTTATCTATAGGTATAGGTCGAACTGATTATTTACGGTATCATGAAGTAAACCCACATATTTAACTATTTGGTTATGAGTATAAAAATTTATAAATAAAATTTTAATTATTATAAATGAGCCTCCTGTAAGATAATAATACAGGTTAATTTCTATGGATAACTATGACCTAGTTCTTGATTTTATAATTTAATTAAACATATTATTACAAATATATAGCAATAAAGTTGTTTTGTCGTGCTCGTATTCATTCCGTATTCTATTATATTCGCTATTAACAACATCGTTGCTATTACCTAACAGATTTATATGCATCGAATACTGTAAACACATCCCGTTGAATACAAACACCGTATTTATCGTGTAAACTGTAGTATATTTTGACATCGTGCTACTCATCGTTATCTGAAACTGGAACAATTGTAAATCGGCGATCGTAAACTTACTTGAATTATATTCTTGTAAATACGTCCAGTTTGATTGATCACTCTAAATATTTTATATTCCAAAGAGTCTGAAATACTTTAGTAGTTAAACCAATTTTAATTTTTTTTTTTTTTTTGTAAAACTAAGGTGTCAAGTAATCGTACTGCCCACTTGATAGTGAGCAATTACCGTAGCCTAAGGACCCTTGTAGCACCATAGGTGCCGACCTTAAATCCCCCTTTCTCAAAGAACTCTGAAAAACCTACTAACCGCAGGAACACAACACAAAGTTATTTGGTTGCGATTCTCCGTGGGGTGGGGGATAGGAGAAGGTATTTCACCAATCGGGCTATTCCAAGTAGAGAAAACACCAAAGAGATTTTTCCGTGCCCAGGTAGGTAAAAGTGTGGTAACACAAGAACTACATTAAACATTTTAATAAAAGTTCCCATTAAAAATACTTTAATTAAATTTCATATATCTTTGCACTGTGTAATCTACATCACTGATAAGGCATGTTGGGAAAGCTTACAAACCATAAATACCTATAAACCCAAGTTCAAAATCATGTGAAATGTATGTTCAAATGTCTTTTGGTTTGAGAACCAGTCCTACGTGTCAACATTTCAATGAATAACATCAGGCGATATTTAACAGTTAACCTATAAAGAATAAAACGAAATGAGGTATTTAAAGGCGACGAAAACTTAAAAAAAAATGCACAAGAATCAAATATAGAAAATGAGGTAAAAAAATTATTTTACTCAAATGTTATTGGTAAAATGACTATTAATTATTGATACATGTTCTTTACACAATACTTCTAAATTTAAAAAAAAAACTTCAAGTGAACGTTGCTCGCTCTAAGAAAACCTAAATCTACATCATTGCCCCGAGGTACTACAAATGTGTGTTTAAGAATAGGGGAGCCAGGCTTATATACCAGATAGAAAACAAATTTCTTAGAATGAAATCTCATGTATTTTAAATCAAGCTCTGTGATTGGAATGGCTAAAGGATTCTTTTTTTTAGCTTAAACCTTTATAACTTGTTTATTTATAATTAATTTAAATGGAATTTAAATATTCATTATCATTAACAAGACAATTTTTAACAAAAAGAAAACCTTTTAAAATTGGTTACGCTGAATACTAATTGGTTTTCTTTATACTGCTTCTTTACCCGTACCACGAAAATTTTATAAATGGATCCTTTTCAATTTTGACCTAACTTATCTGAATCAAATCATTATTTGTTATTATTATTTAGCGTGGTATAAATCTGTTCGTTATCCGTTCGTGTCATAAACATTGAGTATTAACTACATCACTTGCTGTCACTTTTCGTTGAGTGACAATGTCAATATTTTGGTGGATCTAAGTTCAATGGCACTGGTCGGTTTAGGATTCATAGTATTAATTTATTTTATTTAATATATTAGTAACAGATATTATAGATAGGTTTTAGCTTTCTGCACTCCTTCTCCATATAAACTTTAACAACATCAAACCTCACAGTCTTACGTGCACGCAATACGCTTAAAAAGATACTGAAAGCTTTTGCTTCACGTATTAACATATAGATATATTTGTTGCTTAAACTTCAATATTAGTTAACACATACTTACTTAATATCCATATTAAAGGCACTGATCACAAATATGACCTTAAAAATTTTTTTTGTCTGTTTGTCTGTCCGGATTTAACTCAAATACGGCTTGATCGATTCTTATGCAATTATGTACACAGGAAGCTCATACCATTGGTTAATTAATAGACTACGTATAAGAATTTTCAATAATACTTTAATAATGGATAAAATATACAAAAATTTTTTTTTACTTAATTATAATTGATTTTGATGAAATATTGTACACGGGAAGTATATTATGTTAATATGTCATTTCTCAATTGATAGAATAAATCAATTGTCAATAATAATGAGTAGAATTAAAAGTACGGAATGAAAATAATTACTGCGTAACTAACGAGTGCGGAGCCACGGGCACGCCGCTAATCTTTATTCTATACTTATAATAAATAATAAATCCAAATTATTTTTACATAACTATATATAGTTATTCATTTTGTATAATTTCACTCATTTCATTTCAGATTAATATCACTGTATACTTAAAATATATTACAGTATTACTTATACATACATTACTTTTTATATTTACATAAACGCAATTTATAGTCCATATGTGTAAAAATGCATCCTAAATGTACCTTCAGACTATAAACTACAATCATACCAAATTTCATTAAATTCGGTCCAGTAGTTTTTGCGTGATTCGCGTTCAAACATACCGACAGACAGACAGTCGGACAAAATTTCAAAAACTAACGAAATGTGTTGTGTCTGTGGTTCTAAAAATATATTAATAATTTTTTCAAATATCTATTTGACTTTTAACCTTAAGATTAATATATTTATATTTATTAAGTCTTTTATCATAGAAATACTAAACAAATAAATACATATTTTTCATTCGGTATTCATAGATGGCACTACACGCTATATTTCAGGTTTATCATGCATTTAAACTATCACGAAATTGGTATGATTTTCACTGTTGCAATTAGATATATTTTTTGCAAGGGTTCTTATTAACAAATTTAGGCTTTTAGGCAAATTTTGTAGATATTAATATTGATTTAAAAATTTTAAAGCTATTTCGTTGTACATTTCTACGATAGATGTCACTGTTTTAAGTTTTTTCTGATATCGAGATTTTATTAAATTAAATTGAATAAGCATACTATTATAATGTTTCATTATTCACTGAATATTAACGGTTCTCAGCTTTTTAAGTCAGCAAAACCAAAAAAAAAATGATGATCTACTCGGTCCATATTGTGTCTTCTGGATAATATTGGATTGTTAATACTAAATTAAATTTAACCATAATTTTTAAATAATAGTTAGACATTTAATTTTCATGCCCGGTTCATTTGATTTAGCACAGGTTGACCTTTGGCCTTGAAGTACGAATTTTGACAAAGTGTTTACTAAACATTTATAGGTGACATAAAGTTTCATAGTTTCCAAATACATACGTCTGCAATCATTTTCTGAACATTCCATACAAATTTAGATAGCAGGTTATAAAAATGAAAGAAAATAAATAAATACAAGCCGATGAAATCACTAACCCCAGATCAATCTTCATAATATTGAGAAAAAATTATTTAGAAATTACCTCTATAATAGCGTATATTATATTTAATATAATCAACTCAAATAATTAATTTGAAATACCTATTAACTCACAAAACAAAAGTAATGTAAAATTTTAAAACTATTTATGAAAAAATGTTCTTTGATGTCGATATTTTATTCAAGTTGAATTGTTCAAACTGTATTATGATATGATATTGAAAACACGAAATGTATACGTATTTATTATATTAATTAGTCTCAAATAGCGATATTCCAAATAATCGTTGCGCATCCGTCAGATGCATAAATACGGAATATTGAAATCTGATATCAAAACCAGTTTATAGATTTGATTTGAAACGTTGTAAAAGCGATATTACCCACTCCTACCGTCAATAAAGTGAGTATTTCTGCTGAACGAGGTAATAAGACAGTTTACGCGCCCCAGAAACGAATGCCTGAGGAACATGTAATACGTCGTTATGTATTAGGTTAAATTCACAACGTAGACGTATGACAGAATATCGATCGATCGAAAGTAGTGAATGTGAGGCAAAGCTGACAGCTTAAACGTGATTACCACGGAGTGTCTCAGGGACCTGAGACATTTCCAAACCATGAAACACAGTTAAATCGCCGAAGTTAAATTTCAGAACACTTTTATCCACATTTAACACACATTTTTATACACATTTATCGCTGTTCATACACGAAATTACAAGCGAACGAAGTAGCTAGTATATTAATAAATCTTTAGTCCTGTCTATACTTTTAACATTCTTCCAAAATTTCCCGACAGGCACACTATATGAACGATACTGGTCACGAATATGCCATTAAAAAAATGTTGTCTGTCTGTCTGTCTGTTTGTATGCCCGGATTTAACTCAAAAACGGCTTGACCGAATCCTATTAAAATTTGTACACGGAATGCTTATGATATCGGTTAAACTGATAATAAGAAATTTTAATATTACTTTTAGAAAACGTAAAAAAAAACCATATAAATATATTTTCGTTAATTCTTGGCCGATTTTGATATTTTTTTATACGGGTAGTATAAGTCTTTCCATGGATTATAATTTATAAGTTATGAGAATTTTCAATAACACTTTTAGGAATCGTAAAAAGGATGATTTCCAAAAATTGAAAATTTCATTAATCCTTAACCGATTCTGGTGAAATGTTGTACACGAGTAGTCTAAGTATTTACTTAATTAATAGGCTATAAGAATTGTCAATATTTATTTTAGAAATAAAAAAAAAGACGGTCAAAAAATTTAACTTTCATTTTACTTTCAAATTTTGTAGACGGGAAACATACATCATACTATAATTGAGAGGCTATAAGAATCGTAATAATTCATTAGATATTGTAGTTTGTATACCGGAAATGCATCCCACTCCTCAATTGATACGGCAAATGAATTGTCAACAAAATGAGTAAAAATAAAATCACGGAATGTAAATAACTACTGTGTAGTAGTAACAAACGTGTGTAGAGCCGCGGGCACACCGCTAGTTAAAGTGTATTATTATAAAGCTCAAGAGATTGTTTGTGTTTGTTTGATTGCGTTAATTTCTGGAACAACCTGTTAGATTTGAAGAATTCCTTTTTTGCTTTTCACACCATATTTATTGATGAAGGTTATCTACACAATGAATAAAATTGAAGTGTCTGTTTGTGATGTCAAAATAACAGTGTTTTACTATTAGCATATGAAAGTATATACGGTATTTCTAACAAAACACTAATATTTGTATGTCTGTCTATCTGTTTGTTTCGAGTAATCTCGAAAACCATTGTACCGATTTGGACGGGACTTTCACTGGCAGATAGCTGATGTTATAAGGAGTAACTTAGGCTATATTGATTTTTAAAAAAAGGTTAGGGTTCCGCGCAAAACAAATACTGGTCATGGTGAATCATTTCCGGCGCTAAATGGCTTACGCTGAGTAAACCATAAGAGATTTTTCAAATTAATGTATTACATAATTGCAAATATTATAAAGACCTACATAAAGTCAGCGAGAGCATATTATGTCCTATCTTCTAAGTATCGCCCACAATAAGCGTTTTTATCTTTAAAATAACCGGGAACGGGGTAGCACGATTCGCGCGTGTTGCTCGATGGGGGCATTCTGTAGTCCACGCGAGCGCAGCCGCGGGCACTGCTAGTAGGCTATATAATTTCACGCTGCACCCCAAAGAAGCAGAGCAGTAACCTCGAAAGTCAAGCTGTAAGCAAGTAGGAACGGGAATTGAGAGCAACAATAGGCTACACGGGTACGTTCGCAGCGCGGCGCGTTGGAGTGTTGTTCAAATAAATGTAACATAGGTAAAACGATAGAGTACAGCTAGTAAATTATAAACAAGACTAAAAAGCCCCGCGCGAAAAGCTACTATAGCATCATAATGATTATTCATAAAAAAATAGTTATGAAATTATATACATAATACATATCTACGAACGTATTTACCGACTGTAAAGTAAGTAAACATAAATATAGACTAACAAGAAGCCATTACCTTAATATCCCTGCGCGAATGTTGACCATAAATTTAAAAACCGTATCACATAAAACACCCACCAATATTTTACGTCCAAAACTATGAACACGAGACAGCTATATTTACCTCGATCTCTCAAGGGACATATATGTATTGGTATCGTAATGTATAAGAGTTGCTCTATAGACTAAAAAAGGTGAAGTTTATCTTCGGATTCTATAAATACGTAGAGAATTTTTCGTAAAACAAAATTTATGTGTCGCCTTCTTTAAAAACATAATGTATAGGATATACATAATAATATTAATAAAATAATCCACAAATATTTATTATATATTAGTACTTTTCATAGTCGTCTTAAAAGAATCTATACAAATAATAAAATTGAAGTGTCTGTTTGTGATGTCAAAATAATAGTTTTTACTAAATGCATATGAAAGTATATACGGTACTTATAAGAAAAGAAAAAGTTTTTTAAATTTTTGTCTCTCTGTTTGTTCCGGTTAATCTCCAAAACGAATGGACCGATTTTGATGGGATATTCACGAGCAAATAGTTGATGCTATAAGGAGTAACTTAGGCTACTTTTATAATTAGGAAAAAAATTAGGATTCAGCTCAAATAAATAAACTAAAGTAGCAATGTCCAGTACCACGCGCGCTCCAAGCGCGAGTTCCCCGTCGCCGCCGTAGCCTCATACGAAATTCCAGAACTAATTACATACAACAAGATTCAGAAGGCCTCCAGTGAAGAAAAACATTATAATTCAAAACGTCTGTATTCGCAACACTCAATCTGCTTGAAGGCATACTAGATGTTATGGTTTTACCAATTATAAAATACGTTTTCATTCGTCTAGATATTATAATTAAAAAACTAAATAAATTTAATCCATCGCTAAGGAGGTCATAGTGTAAGAAGATGTCATATGAGAACTTTGTAAAGTAGGAAGAAAAAACTTTCTATTGAGAGCAAATTTTTTTCTCTGTTTTATTTATTAAAAACATTTGAAAATGTTACTGACAACTATCACTATTATATCCACTTTACACTATAATGTATGTATTACGTGACTAGAAGTGTTATTTGTCGCATTTCTCAAGACTCTATATACAATAATGTTTATTTTTTATACATAATGTTTAAAGATACTCACGACATCTTCTTTCACGTCACGTACGTGGCAGGCGTATGGTGAAGTAAAAAAAATAAAGAAGAAAGAATGAAGGTGCAGTAAAGAAATAGTTAACGTCTAGACGATATCTATTATTACATATAATAAAAACGTAACTGATCGATGTCTGTACATAGAAGATATATGATAAAAACTATTATTGGGGGTCTCTATAAACGCAGGAGAACCCAAAACAATGATTGTTAGAATTTTTGTCTGTTTGTCTGTTTGCCAACTTTTGTGCGCGCTAATCTCAGAAACGGCATAACCGATTTGGAAACGGGTTTCACTAATATATTCTGGTAAGGTTCACTTAACATTTAGTGTTTGTTTTACTTCAATAAGTTCATAAATAAAAAAGTTATATCAATTTAAAAAATCACGTCGAATATTTTTTTGATATAAATGCTATAAAATAGCTCTTCAGTTGAATTGACTGAAATTTTAGTTATCTGTATATTATGATTTGTTAAACGATGATGATCGAAACCTTTCATAAAGTAAAAAAATGAAGAGTTTAAAAAATTTCAATGCAATATAATTTGACCTCAGATCTATATGATAAATCATATTAAAAGGGGGTCAGCATATGCTGGATAAGGTCATTTGAATATAGCTGCGCCGCTGCTAGGGATGGCAATTCATTTCGAAAAAGATTGATTCGAATCGAACTCTTATGAATAAATTCTCAAAAAAATCGATGTCTAAAAGATTGATCTCTCAAAAAAAAATTTTTTTTTTTCGATTCACTTTCGCTTTTGTATCAACAATATAACAATTCCTAAAATAGAAAATTAAAAGGGAACCACAACAGTCGATCTTTTGTAATTTTTACCTTACTAAAGTATCAGTTATTATAGAGAAACATAGAAAGATATAGAAAGAGCGAATTTATTACAGGTATATAGGGAAAGAATTCATTTCAAAAATTTATTATTATAAACTGTTGTCGTTATTTTGCTGTTGGGTAATAATTTACCGTTAGTATTTTAATTGGTAAATGACACCATAGATTGTAAATGCCTGCATAATGAATTGAATAATCCATACCTACTAATTTTATATATTAGAAAGTAATTCTGTCTGTCCCGTCTTTTGCATTTTCAAGCCTAGACCGCAGAACCAATTTTGAAGAACTTTGGTTGAGAAAGGTCATAGGCTACTTTTGGAAATAAAATTGGAAGGGGTGAAATGGGGGGTGAAAGTTCGTATAAAGAATCAAATTTTGATATAGAGAAATGTAAGAATTTGGAGAAAGACTTTGGCTACCTTATGTGGTGAAAATAAAACTTTCATGGGTGAAATAGGGGATGAAAGTTTGTACGAAGAACCCGTTAAACCATATTTAATGAATAGAGATATATTGGACCTAAGAGGCGGACATAGGGTACCGTATGGCGCAAAGATAAAACATGAAGGGGTCAAATAGGGGAATTTGATGAAAACCTTTTGTAATTGGAAGAACCTCACTATTTCTCAATTTAGGAGATATGAAAAGGTTTCATATTTAAAATGAATTGGTGTAAATAAGTGAAGATTTAAATACAAAGGGTAATTCGTTTCGTTTTTGAAAAATTGAATCGTCAGGGTGGTACAATAAGTATGAGGGTGTGTACAATACCATACGCATAGAGTGATAAATTCATCTATGATTTTCTGTTTGCTTTGTCGTGTTTAGAGATCAGTCTGTGTTTATGCAATAATATAGTAGGGGTGGTAGGATCGCGACCACCATATCTACATCTATCTATACATATAATAAAAACGTAACTGATCGATGTCTGTACATAGAAGATATATGAGAAAAACTATTATTGGGGGTCTCTATCAACGCAGGAGAACCCAAAACAATGATTATTAGAATTTTTGTGTTTGTCTGTTTGCCAACGTTTGTGCGCGCTAATCTCAGAAACGGCTTAACTGATTTGGAAACGGTTTCAACTAATATATTTTGGTAAGGTTGACTTAACATTTAGTGTGGTTTTACTTCAATGATTTCATAAATAAAAAAGTTATATCAATTTAAAAAATCACGTCGAACATTTGTTCGATAAAAATGCTATAAAATAGCTCTTCAGTAGTATTGGCTGAAACTTTGAAACTGGTTTGTAAAATGATGATTATTGAAAGTTTACATAAAGTTAAAAAATGTACAGTTTCAGAGAATTTGGAACTTTCCAATAGGTATGAGTTGACCACACATCTATATAATAAATCATATTAATAAGTGGTCACCTTAGGTTGGATATAATCACGCAAGCAAGTCGAGTGCCGCATCGCTGCTAGGCAATTCATTCCGAAAAAGATCGATTCGAATCTAACTCTGATGTATCGATTCACAATAAATCGAGGTCTAAAAGGCCGAGCTCTCAAAAAAATTGACCGTCTTTTATTCACTTTTCAGATTTGTGTTAACAATATAAAAATCCCTATTATAGAAAACAAAAAGGACACCACAACAATCGATCTTTTGCTATTTTTACCATGCTAAAGTATCAGTTAAAGAGAAACAAAGAAAGGTATAGCAGAGAGAGAGAGAATTAATTTCAAAAATTTATTATTATAAACTGTTGTTGTTATTCTGCTATTGGGTAATTTACTGACACCATAGAGAACGACAGCATAATGAAATGAATAATTCATACTAATATTATAAATGCGAAAGTAACTCTGTCTGTCCTGTCTGTTGCATTTCACGCCCTGAAATAGACGATGAAGGTTTGTACGAAGAACGCATCAAATTTGATGAATTTTGGTATAGAGATATATTGGACCTTAAAGAAAGGCATTGGCTTACCTTATGTTGTGAAAATAAAACTTTAAGAGGTGAAATAGGGGATGAAAGATTGTATGAAGATCCCACTATTTCTAAATTTAGGGATATGAAAATTCATATTTATGCTTTTAGGAAGAAATAACAGTGTTTCGTGTTTTAAAAATAAGGGTGATTTACAATACACATAGACTGCATCCCTTGATACTAAGCAAAATTTCCTGAGACATAAGCTTACATTATACAAGAGATATGTCCGTCCAATCATGACATATAAGCTGCGCTACATTCGCACATACGTCAAAGATCAACATTAATAAATTCCAAATCCTCTAAACCCGATTCTTACGTAAAATTAACAAAGCCCCTTGGTACGTTGGTCGAATCGTAAATTGAATATCTTACGCGATCGTACTTCGACACTGCTTCGAATCACGTGAATTTGTTGGTGAAAGCTGCCGCGACTTAAACCCCAAAACCGAACATCCCCCGCGAACAACTCCGCCTGCGAATATCTTCACCGATCCCGTTTATAAGATCGAGGAAATAAACCAATACTACTCCACCGTCTCTCCAAGCAAAGCATGCTCGCGTCCACGCCCGCGAAACCACTGTTCCCTCCGCAGGGGATGCGTGGCTAATTTCGCTCCCGATAACCCGTCACGTCCTCCCGCTCTTACGTCAACTCAAGCCTAGGTCCGTTCCCTCGGTGTAGAACCCTTGAGTCATGCAGCCGCTCGCGCGATACTGGTGACACTGCACTTGCAATCACGTAGCTACCCACACACATCATTACACACAATATGTACATACATACGTGCACACCACATAAGTACATAGATCCTGTAAGGGACCTTTTTTTTCTTTTTTTATGATAGTTATTTTCGACCATGTTTACAGGATACTAAACACATATACACATGTTCATTTTTTCTCCTAGAGGCAGGGACATGTTATATGTATGTGTTAGTTTAGGTCAAATTTTCTACGGATAGGGAATTAGTCAGTTCGCGACCTTTTCACAACCGCGGTAACAGCCCAAGCAGACGTCCGGCCACTTTGGCACCTTTGTGCGCATGTTGCTCACGCTTTCGCGGCTGAATGCCTTAAGCGTTCGCCTCCAAGCCTGGTGAAGCTGTCAAAGCTATCAGTGGCTCTATTTCTTTAGGGCCCCTTAGGCTAACAGTATAGTCAGTGAGAAAGAAAAAAACCATCCATAATTTTCTTTTGGTTTATCGTGTTCAGAGATTAGTCAGTGTATATACAGTAATATAGCAGGGTGGTAGGGATCGCGATCACCATACATAGTGTTAAACACATGTATAATTTTCTTTTGGTTTGTCGTGTTCCGAGGTCAGTCTGTGTATATCTATACTATTAATAATTTAGTAAAGTGGACGAGTTTTTTTGTTTTGTTTGTTTAAACATAGTAATCTCTGGACAACGGGTAGCAGTCGGATTCGAAAAATTCTTTTTGTTTATGATAGCCAGATTCACTAACAATAGTATAAGGCTATCTGGAACTAAGCTAAACCTCTCAGCTAGCCTTAAATATTGATTTTTGTTTAAGTAAGTCGAAGTGAAAGTGTTCCCGAACTGCTTTATCCGCATGCGCTGGCGTAATGGTTAGTGATACGTAAATATAATATTCTACAAAAATATTGTTCTTTAGTATATCTAAAAAAATTCTCCGGTAACATATGCCTATTTCTTAATAGCATAAATCACAATAAGGTATTTTGCGTGTTTTTGTGTTGAAGATTAAAAATTGATTTTGAGATTTATTTTTAGGCTTATTATATTAATCCTTACGAACCAAAGTTATTTCATCATAAAGACAATTTAAATTTTTCTTTTTATAGTATGTAGTTAGGACACATAGTTTAGGAGAAAATGAAAAATTAAAATAATTTGTACTTGCGAGAAGTGATAACAATTATGATTACATGGGTCCGTCGCGTTGGCGGCGCGGTATTTGTTGGATAAAAACTCGGGTGAAACCGAGGGGCACAGCTAGTACTTTAAATAAACTTAAATATTTAATTATAACTCGTATTCGCGCAGTGGTCAAAATTCGAATATAATCATAATTAAGGAAAACATATTAGGTATATGAATTTACAGTTTTGTAAAAAAAATTGTTTCTACTCTTTCACGTTCGTTCATTATAACTTTAATATGTACTTTCAATGCAGAAAGAAAACTGTTTTCAAATTTTTATTGATAATACTATATAGGTCGTCAATAGCTACTAAACAAAAAAAGAATAAGACAATCGGTGACATGCGGAGGAAAAATAGGTACTGAACCGATTCTCGGAAACGGCTCCAACGATTTGGATGAAACTTTGTATTTAGATAATGTTTTACTTTCTAAGTATACCTAGATAAGTGTTTTTTTTTAAGACGGTCGGTCAAAAGCTCGGTCGCCCGGGTATTTATATATATAAATAAAATGATTGAGATTTACCGTTGTGCGCGCATCACGCATATACTTCTGGATAGATTTTGATCATTTTTTTGTTTTACTTTTTAGATAATTGGTACTTATCTTAAAAAACAATTAGCACCATATTTTTATTAAAAAAAGTTATTAAAGTTTTAAGAAACTACGATTTTTATATACACTAGTTTGACTAGTTGTTCAGCGATATGTTTTCTTGCCGTGGAGAAGTAGGGATCATAATATTAGTACCTATAGATTCACGCGAACGAAGTAGCGGGCAGTTGCTAGTAGATAATTAAAAATATGGTTAAATATATGTATAGTAAAATTTACTTAAGATTGTTCAAAATGTATTATATATATGCATATATCATGTGGATTTTAACCCTCCATGTTCTAAACAACAGGGGTATTTTTATTCTAGCCGTAGGCTGATCTTGCAAACAAAAAACCCAAAGCCATTGTTAGACGGAAACGTCCCAAATCATGATCTTTGGTGAAGCTTTAAAAGGTCGCAGATTAGAAATGTTAATAATGAACTGTCTTTCAAACCTTGCCTGTTCCTCTTTCATAATACAAGATTTTATTTAACTTGCTTTGTTAGTATGGCTGAAAACTTGCAAATGAATTTTAAGACAAGTTATCTCCAACACATTGAGCTGCAATTTTGCATACACGTTTAGTTTTGATGATAATGCAGGTAAGTGACGTCATTCTAAATCCAATATGGCGGACTACCACAGATGGCGAGCCAGTTATTTTATGCACTCCCATGATATGGGTATCAAGTGAAAGGGTAGGTTGAGAAAAAATATTAATGATTTTTTTTAACAGGTTTTTATTCAATATTTCGGTTGTACTGAAATGAATAGAATAATTTTATGCAAGAGCTGTGCTGAATGTTATTTATTTGACTGATATTTATTCTGCCCGTTCCGGTTGTTAATGGCTCGAAAATAACTCCACCTATCGGATCTTAACATGGCTATGAAACATCATTTTGATATAACAAATATATTATATTATAATGAGCTCAATCGGTTAAATCGTTCAGAAGTTACAGAATCACTAACAGACGCACACAAGATTTTTATATATATAACAATTATTATTTTCATATACTAATTTTTTCTTCTTATTAAGGTAGTATGAAATAAATTATTTACATTTTAATTTAGATAGATACTACTCTGTCAAAAAAGTACCAGAAAACGATCAATAATACACAAAATGTTAGTTATTCTACCAAATTTATTTTATCGCCTTCTAAGTATGCTTCTTCAGAAACGATACACTTACGTCAACAAATAATTCAATCATCAAGACATTTTTTAAACGCTTTTTTCGGATTTAATTTTAGTTCTCGTCGTGAATTTCCTTTATGTTTTATAGTGAATGAAAACGGGTGCCAACAAGTGGTAATTTGAGTTTAGAACAAAGAAAGAAATCGGCTGGAGCTATAACTGGTGAATAAGGTGGTTGCTCGATGGTATTTGTTGAGTTTTTGTCTAAAATTCTTTCACAAAGATGGCCTTGTGTGAAGGCGCATTATCATGGTGCAAAGACCAAAAATTTCCATTCCACAAATCTGGCCTTTTTCTTCGGATTTTCTCTCTTGAACGCTGCATAATGCTCAAACACTTTATACTTTATTTATCGTTTGACCTTCAGGTAAGAATTTCGAGTGCACAATACCCCGATAGTCAAAGAAAACAGTCAATATGAATTTTAACTTTTGATCAACTTTGGCGAGGTTTTTTCGGTTTCGGTTCAGTTGGAAGGCACCACTCCGTAGCTTGTTGACTAGTTTGGATGTCAAACTTGTTTACCCACGTCTCGTCACCAGTAACAATGCGTTTTATGAATGTTGGGTCGGAATTGACTCGTTCTAGCATGTCCTCAGCTATGTCGTTCTCTCCTGTTTTTGGAGAAAATTCAGGTCTATTGGGACTAGCCGAGTGGCAACATGTTTCATACCCAAGTGATTATTTAAAATGATACAGATCGACTCGTGAGGCACATAAAGTTAAGCGGCTATCTTCTCAAACATAAATGAGGATTTTCAGTAACTATTTTCTTCACTTTTGCGATGTTAAATTCAGTTGAGGACGTCGATCGCCTACCAGGGCGAAGCAAATCTTCCAGCATATCTCGACCGCTTTTGAAAGCTTTGTAGCACGTGTTTTTGATAAAATTCGATTGACCGTAAGCCTTTTGTATCATTTTCAGAGTCCCCGAACACGAAATTCCATTGGCGATGCAAAATTTAAGACAAACTCTTTGTTCGATATTTTTATCCGGTCTGAAATTCGCAATGCACAATAGATATGATCTAACTAAAAACAGCACTGTGTTTAATCTAAAGGACAGATGCAACTCAAACTCCAGAGTGAGTTTTCAAAATTAAAAAAAGTTGTGCCAATCACATAAAATAAATTAAATTTTGGAACCATAAACAAATCATCCATTCCCGGTATTTTTTGACGGAATGTATATCAACGATGAATGTAACTCGAAGCTGGGTATATGTTGCTTCAAAAGTAAATAAGTTACAATGTTAAGAATTGAATTGTTTACATAAGCAAGCTTGATATTTACGTAACTTATTTTCACTTAGAAAATATCCTACAATAGGAGTATGCCTAGTACCGAACTCAATGATTACTATAAATATTGGTTTAAAATATGTGTAAATTTGTTGACTACAAAAGCCAGATTCTGGTTTTCCTTTTATATATGTCGTGATAGAGTATATCATTAAGTTTTTGAAGACCGTTTCTCTGAATACTTACCATTCTTATCAAGTAAAAATTATTAATTTTGACTTCACATCACACAATAAGTTCGTAGGATAACTAATAAAACAATAACTTTCCAACCTATAATTTGACTTTATTCTTCAACATAGTCTCCTTTGTATGTGATACATTCATTCCAGCACTCTGCAAACATTGATATTCCTTTCTAATTATATAGTTATTTAAAACTAATATCAAAAAGGACCGCAACGAAACTATTACAGACGCCCACTACATGTGCAAAAAAATTAAAAATAATATTGTGCCCTAGGGTCACAACATCATAACGAAAATTCATAATAGCATTAAAGAAATAAAAAGAAGTGAGATCATTAGTAATTCGTAAGAAAAGTTAGTATGTACAAATATGATTGAGATAACACCTCATGAGGCCAAAATGCCAAAAACACCGTCGGAAAAGCAGTAGTGCGAACACTACTGCTTTTCGGTAGGAATAATTGTGGTAGAGGTGGTCCCGCAGTCGAATTTTACACTATGATAAGCACTTTTTGGTAGAAGCAGTACACTTATAATAGACCATGTGATTTACTTCTCATATTTATTTCTTTGTAAGAAATCATCGTACTATCTATGCTTTTACTGATTATTCATAATCTTCTGAAGTATTATTTTTTCTTAAATAAATTCACGAAAATCGTATGTCACAACATTCGTGATATATAATTTGTTATACTATATATAACTATATTATGGACAGGTAAAGATTGTGAATATGTTTGTAAGAGGTACCTAATAATCCCCAAAACTACTTACTGATCCGATTATGAATTTTATTTGACTAATAGGAAGTTAAATTATCTCTGAGTGCTATTAGATATATTAATTGTTATAATATAGTTTTATATTATTGTAATTGTTGTATGAAGTCGCGAGCGATTGTTAGTTATCAGTAAAGATAAAGATTAGTAATCATAGTATACCATTTCCATTTCTTTATTTTCTCGATGACAGCTTCTGTGAAAATTTGAACGAGCGTCTTTTTTACATTATGTATGCATTATTTTATAAAAATATGACGTTTACATACGTACAAGGTTATACCAGAGTCAGAGAAACTGATAGGGATGGAACTATATCGATAAACGTAACACGATAAAAACCCGATATTTTTTTACAAAATGTAAGAAAATAAACTACTGCGGGATTCTTTTGTACAAATTTATTAACTAATATTATACTTCATTACAAGATGTTACACGTATTAATTCTTGATTGATAATGCCAAACTCTTCAAAATTTTCGAAACTGTTGTAAAATAAAAGGTATAGGTAGGTACTCGACAATGAAACGAAATAATTATAACAACAGGTAATCTTTATTTATTTATTTTATTCAAAATCTGATGAATCGTCATCGACATCGACATATGCGATCGATATCATTACTTATTTGGTCACAACACTACAAGTATCAAATTAGAAATGTCATCGAGAAAATAAAGAAATGGAAATAGTATAGTTAATCATAATAATTACGTGAATATTTTGAAAAGTTTTTCACCCTTATCCCATCATTTCTGTTTTAGTACAGAACCACATGGACTGGTCTACGAAGCAACAACCATACGATAACATCCATCGATCATCATCCATACATCCATAACATCCATCATCCAAAAAAGAAGATCGCACATTCTTACCTTTGTTGTTTCGTGCGATTGTGGAATGATCTTCCAGTCAACAAGTTCCCTATTTCCTATGATATAGGGTCCTTCAAAAGAGGCTTGAAAATGCGTTTGAGTAAGCTGGCTTGTTTCGAGATTCGACAATGATGTATTAAGAAACTGGAAGAGGATATGACAAAAAAAGAATATGAATGAAATTAAGATAAAATTATAAACATATGTATTTAAAAACATCTCACAACTTGGTTTTTAAATTTATATACTACTAGCTGTGCCTGTGGTTTCGCTCACGTGGACTACAGAATGCCCGCGCGAATCTTGCCTCCCGCTCTCGGCTATTTTAAAGACAAAAATGCTTATTGAGGGTATTTCTTAGAAGATAAATGTCTACTCTCACGGACTTTTTTGTAGTTCTTTTTAATGCCTATAATTATGTTGTAAATTAATTTGCTATATCTCTTATGGTTTACTCAGCATAATCCAAAAAATTTCGTGTTGAGCTTCTGCTAATTTAGAAACTTAAAAATACACTGCAAGCAGTGAAAAAACCTCAAATGCCGAAGTGAATTTTTATTTATTTATTTTTATAGTTATCTATTTCTGATCTTTATTAATAAATCTGTAGTTGTATCCGTCTGCCTCTCCGTCTATCTGTTTGAATGTCCGGATTTAACTTAAAAACGGTGCGGGATGCTTATTTATATATTGCTTAAATGATAGGCTACAAGATTGTCAATATTATTGTATACTAGCTGTGCCCGTGGCTTCGCTCACGTGAATTACAGAATGCCCGCGCGAATCTTGCTCCACCGCTCCCGGCTATTTTAAAGACAAAAATGTTTATTGTGGGTGTTCCTTATAAGATAGATCTATACTTTCCTAGACTTTTTTGTAGGTATTTTTAATGTCTACAATTGTTTAGTATATTAATTTGCTATGTTTCTTATGGTTTACTCAGCGCGTAAGCCATTTAAGCGTCCGAATTGATTCACCATGAGCAGTTTTTTTATTTGTGTGGAACCCTAATTCTTTTTTTAAAATAAAATTAGCCTAAGTTACTCCCTATATCATCAACTATCTATCAGTGAGAGTCCCGTCAAAATCGGTGTAACCGTTTCTGAGATTTCCCGGAACAAACAAACAGACAGTCAGACAAAATTTTTAAAATTGGGTTTTTTGCTATAGGTATCGTATATACTTTTATATGCAATTAGTAAAAAACTGTTATTTTGACATTACAAACAGACACTTAAATTTTATTAATTGTATAGATAAATAATATTAAGACTGTGACCAACACTTCTTATAGAAATTTAAAAACAAATGTTTACAATACCGTATATAATAATTAATTCTGAAATTAGAGTCCTTAACAGGTCTCCTGAATGTCCACCTCACAATGTCCAAACTAGATAGGATACCAGTACAGGCAGCGCCGCGTCAAGACAACGAACCAGGATCTCGTGGTCTTGGTTGATCGGCTCAATGTAATTCGTACCAGGAATCGTCACTTCCAGGAGTCGGCTCAGTGGAGACCCGTACCAGGAAACACTGCTCAAGCAAACGGCGTAGCACCAAAAATCCGCCCATCGAGATTTTCTCATATGAAATAGAAAAATAATTTGTAATATTGTTACAAAATTCAAGTGACATGTCTGCGGAAGTTTTACTTCAATCTTCGATATTTATCAATATCAACATGGGGTATTTCACCCATAATAATTATATAATATTTTATATCAAATATGTATTTTTTTTATCCCAACTCGAGTCTTTCAGAACCTGTCGTACAATTATAATCCCTTCTCTCTTTTTTCTCTATAAATACCATTTTTACAATTTTAAATTCAATATATTCTAAAATTTTGTTATTTATAGTGATCGAAAAATAGGTGGTAAATGATATAGGTATATAAAACCTACTTTTATAGTAATAAAATTATGAAGAAAAGAAGTCTTGTGCAAAAATTGTTTTTCCAAATGTAAAGGTAATTTAATCATGAACTGCTTTTTGAGTGTATAAAATAGACATCTACAAAGGATATCGAGATTACTAATCTAATAAAACGTCAAAGATATTATGCAATGAATTGGAATCGAAATCGAAAGAATTGAAGTCCTATTGCGATCAAGTTTACTACAAAGGCAGACTCGTATATCAGAATTTTAATATTTGTTTTTTTATCACCACAACATATCTCTACTTATATTAGGTAGGCATAAAGGACAGAGTGCCTATTTTCTATTTTCTTTTAAACTTTTCAAGCAATGATGGTTCAGTTCCGTCGTTTTCGAATACCGTGTCTATTGGCGCGAGTTCGATTTCTACAATGAACTTGCGCTTTCGGTGAAGGAATACATCATGTTGAATGAAACCAATTATATTAATAAGTTGAAACTATAACATTATGTTAAGGCATTTTAAAATGCCTTCCTGACTATAACTAGTCATTGTAACCCACTCTGTTGAAAATCTGTTGCCAAAAACCTTTAGGTGTGTTCCCGCAGTTGCACTTGAGAGCCAGTCGTCCCATTAGGTTTAGCGTGTTACCTACCGTATAGGATCATATGTCACGTAATTTAAGTTATATCATACAGACTTATCGTTACAATATCTATATGATAAAACTTGTATGATAAAGTACGGTACTTGAACTGCCTAGTCTAGAGGTCGTAAGCGCGACTACTAAGTTCGAGATCCTGGTTTCGATTCCCACGTCGAGCAAAGTGTTATTGGGTTTTCCTATAAAATTCTCAGTAGAAGGTCGGAGTTTGGCTTTGTGCCCGATTTATGACAGTAGGCTCGCCCACATTACATGGGACTTAAAAACATACCTGGCGAACTGTGGGTGTACATTATTACACTTCTGCCTAAACCTCTGGGGATACAGGCGTGATGGTATGTTATGTTATATCTTACTCCTCCTAAAATAATGACATAAGTGATACTTATATACAACTTCATGTATTTGATTTCATTAATGTATCGTAAATTTAAAAAAATATCACTTATCTCAAATACTTGTAAAAATATTTTGAAAAATGAAGACATTATAACAAAAATAAACAAATAAATACGAAAAAAAGTCTATTATATTTAGTGTAAAAAAGAAGTTATTCTTAAATATACTTGTATAGGCAGCGAATATATTATCGCAATTAGATGTAAATACAAATTGATATTGAATTAGGTAATAAATTCTAACAAAATCATAACACTGTTCTATGTTGATAGTGGTTAGTATCTACTTACGTAAAAGTTATTATACTTAGTAATAACAATATCCAAGTCAGAAAAGTAAAGCAGTTTTATATTACAAAAAGAATTATTAAATAAAAGTAATTTTTCCTTTCTAAAAGTGTAGACTAAAAACGTAAGTTCTTTGATATAAATTAAAAAGAAAAGAGAATTTGAAAGGTCTTGGAGTAAGTAATTACTGTAAAATAAAAATGAACGAATATGTATTTCATACCTTAATAATATTGAAAAATCATTGTGAAGAAAGTATCAAAGTTATAGAAACAATTAATTGGAAAACTAAAATATTCTTTAAAAAATGCTCATTTTTATGACCTACCTACTTACTTTAATGGTATACTTGAATGACAATTGTTCTAACAAGGTTTAAGCTTGTTATTTCAAAGAGTAAGTTTTATCAACAACAGGGAAGTATTGCTTTTTTTTAATCTATAAATGTTTAGCCGGAACACACCTATAGATGCTTCGCAACAGATTTTCAACATGAAGATAAGTAGCCAGCTGGGTACGCATTAGAACCACCATGCTATGGTTACATCATGATGTTTTCCTTCACCGAAAGCTCAAACTTATTGCAGGTATTTCAAACTCACGTCCATCGACGCGAAATCCGTACACGCTAACACTAATAAAGTTAATCTCTCATTGCTGCAAGTCAATCTTTGCTTGAAGTATTGCTACACATTTAAATGGTATAATACTGATTATAGCTTTAATATCATGTTAATATTATGTATATTATCTATAAAACCAAATCACCTTCTCAATCAATGCAACAGTTTTTTTTATCAACTACCAATGTATAATTTTTATAGAGGATCTATGAATTGAGAATCATTTACGGTAAAATATTAGATCCTTACATATGAAATTGGCGTTTTGTACGGGAGGAATATAAAGTCTCTTTTTTTTTGTAAAGTATAGTTAATTAATCAAAGTATACACCGTTGTTATCTATGCACTTTTGCCATTTCATAGGTAGTTCATTGATCCCTTTACTAAAAAAACCATGGGGGCGAGAATCAATAAATTCTTTGGAGGCGTTTTGGACTGCCGCATCGGAGTTGAATTTTTTTCCTTCTAAGAAGTTATCCAAATTCCGGAAAAAATGATAATCTGTTGGAGCAAGGTCCGGGGAGCACGGTGGATGTCGCAGACGTTTCGATTGTAGTTCATCTAACTTAGTGGTTGTTTGTTGTGCAGGTGGGTCTTGCGTTGTCGTGAAGCAGTAGTGGCCTAGAGCGATTGACCAATCTCGGTTATTTAGCGGCTACTTCTTCCTTCATGGTTTGCAGTTACTGACAATAGATATCTGCCGTAATCGTTTGGCCAGATTTTAGAAAGCTGTAGTGAACGACACCGGCGCTAGTCCACCAAACACTCACGAGTAACTTTTTTTTGAGTCAATTTTTGTTTAGGGCAGAATTTGGCTGGGTCTCCAGGGTTTAGCCATTGCGACGAGCGCTTTCGATTATCGTACAGTATCCACTTTTCATCATAAGTAATGATTCGATTTAAAATCCCTTCATTATTGTGTCAGTTGAGCAAAGTAACACAGCAGTCGACGCGTGTTTGCAAGTTCGTTTCAATCAATTCATGAGGTACCCATCGTTCAAGTTTTCTTACTTTTCCGATTTGCTTCAAGTGGATTAATACAGTTTTATCACTTACTCCAAAGCCTACAGCTATCTCTGAAGTGCTTTATAAATAAGTAAATATATATATATATATATATATATATATATCGTAAATATACCGATATTTCATGTTTTCCATTGTGCGATAATAAGCGACACAAAAGAAAAAAATTATGAGGAAAAAATAAATGAATGACTGTTTTCAAAACTCAAATGTACCAGCTAATTGAATTTGGAATTCTTAACCAATAACGAGATATTCTTCAGATCAAAGTGGTATACGACAAAACGCTAATTTCGGTGGTTTTTGGCGGGATCTTGAAGTGGCATGTTGCGGTTTTTATTTTTAATTAATTATCTTAGGTTTTTGACCCTATATTATGTAATATTAGTGGCGTTTTGCGTGATGTAGTTTGGTTTTTGTGCATAAGTGAAGTGGATTATAAATGTAAGCTGAAAACATTCATTCTGAGACCACACAAAATTTCCAAGAAAGTTCTAACTATTCCACTATCTTGTTAGGATACTGAATCGTCATAACATATGACACTATAATTCACTTGATAATGGCAGTAATGGTCTTCATTAAAAAGAACCGGTTGCCAAGATAGGAAGACGAAGAAGAAGAAGAAGAACGCTAATTTCATATGTAAGGACCAAATAAAATCTCAAGATCATCGCAATATGCATTGTATTAGACGTCATACACTTTTAATAGGTGAAAATAAACCTATAGAAGAATTCACGAATACTATGACGAAGTAGCAATAATTTAAAACAATATAGATAGCGTCCTCTCTTATAGTTTCTAAGGACTAATAGACGTCGAACTCTAAACAATAGTAACTTGATAAATCAAGTAAAAGTATAAGACTCTACGCCACCTTGTGAAATAAGCCAACACCAAATTAGAGTTAAAATTTATTTTCGCCTATTGGTGAAACGCTGGTAAAAATTTATATCAGTGTAAGGCGACATCTATCGATTATAGTAATCAACTAGTACTACTAAAAGAATTACAGAACCCAAGAATACTGAAGTTTCCGAAGTTCTTAACTAGTAATACTCAAATTTTCTTTATTATAATTATTTTAAATGTCATCATATATTTATAAATAAACTAACGGTGGCCCCGGGACCGTGCGCTTTTATTACGCAGTCCCCTAGTTCTATTATCACTCATATTATTGACATTTATATAGCCTATCACTCTTTGTTCTCAAAAACTGTGGCTTATTAATTAAGGACGACATGTAGATAGGTACTTAATTAACGTGTACAAAATCCCATCAAATTCGATTACTTAAGTTCTTTTACTATTTCTAAAATATAATTGACGATTCATATAGTCTATCAATTATGAAATAACAAAGACTCATGAAAAAGTGGTTTATAACTTTATCATGGATATTTGGGACAATTGAGTTTATTAATTTGGATTAGGTATTATTCGTTAATTTAAAATTTCAAACGTCGAAAAACAAATGACATCTACATTAACCAAATGAAGAATAAAAGAAGAATTTTACAGGAAAGAAACATTTTTGTACTTAAGACTTTTTTTTTATAAATTCTTAGGAAAAGCTGAAGTGTGGGCTATAATCAGTATTTAGTGTTGTCCCCTCTAGGCTCTGCAAATTGCTTCCATTATCCTTGAGATATTCATAATCTAGTTATCAATAAAATCTTGATGGTGAATCATGAGGCCCAAACATTGCAAGTATCAAAATCTGTGGTATACCGAGTTGTTAAGAGGTATCGGCAGGCTGGACAGTATACGAGAGTCGCAGAACAAGGACGTAAACGAAAAACTATGACCACAGATGACCTGTTCATCGTTACCAGCGTGCTTAGAAACCGGACCTTAACTTCTTCCGAGGTACGAACGAAGCTCCAAAAAGTTAGAAGGGTTATAGTAAAAACATAAAGTGAGAGAGGACACGAAATCGGCCGGAATAAATTCACACTTGCTTAACAGGCCACATGCCATTGTGTAATTTTTTCTGGCAATCACGAAAATTGGAATGGCGAAACTAGGGGTCAAGTTCTATTCATTGATGAGTCCAGATTTTGCCATTGGAAAAGACACATATGGTGGAGGGTCAGTTATAGTATGGTATTTGTATTGGGGCACGTATGGAACTCTGAGTCATTGAGAATGGGTCACTGAGATTTTGGAAGAATTTGTAGTATTATTTGCACCTTTCATAGGTGACGGATTTGTTTATATGCGTGATAATACACAACCCCATGCTGCTGCTGCAATTGTCGAATAACTTTGAGACGTTGACATCAATGCTATGGGGTGACTAGCGCGCTCACCCAATTTAAACCCTAAGCATGTATGGAATAAGCTTGGAAGAGAAATTAAGAAAAGAAATCCTGCCATCGCTAATTAATTTGAAGGATCTAGGAGGAATGAAACGCAATCTTTTAAGATTTTATTGATAACTTGATTAGGGGTATGCCAAGGAGACCGAAAGCAAATCGAAAAGCTACAAAGGGCAACACTAAGTACTTATAGCCTTTCCTAAGCACTTATGAAAAAATATGAATAAAATGTTAAGTACGGAAATTATTTTCTTATTTTGATTAATTTTTATCATTCGATCGTTTGGTATTGCGACGTTTGCAATTTTAAATTAACAAAATTTAAATGAATAAACTTAATTCTCACAAATATCAATGATATTTGTCTTTATACCACTTTTTTTGTGTTCCTCTAAATTATAATCTATACAAATAATAAAATTGAAGTGTCTGTTTGTAATGTCAAAATAACAGCTTTTTACTAAATGCATATGAAAGTATATACGATACCTATAACAAAACACCCATTTTTACAATTTACGTCTGTGTGTCCGTCTATTTATTCCGGGTAATCTCCGAAACGGTTGGACCGATTTTGACGGGACTTTCACTAGTAGATAGCTGATGTTATAAGGAGTAACTTAGGCTACATTTATTTTAGAAAAAGAATTAGGGTTCCGCACAAATAAAAAATCCTGGTCATGGTGAATCAATTCGGGCGCTTAAATGGCTTACGCGCTGAGTAAACCATAAGAAACATAGCAAATTAATATACTAAACAATTGTAGACATTAAAAATACCTACAAAAAAGTCTAGGAAAGTATAGATCTATCTTATAAGGAACACCCACAATAAACATTTTTGTCTTTAAAATAGCCGGGAGCGGTGGAGCAAGATTCGCGCGGGCATTCTGTAATTCACGTGAGCGAAGCCACGGGCACAGCTAGTATACAATAATATTGACAATCTTGTAGCCTATCATTTGAGCAATATATAAATAAGCATCCCGCACCGTTTTTAAGTTAAATCCGGACATTCAAGCAGATAGACGGAGAGGCAGACGGATACAACTACAGATTTATTAATAAAGATCAGAAATAGATAACTATAAAAATAAATAAATAAAAATTCACTTCGGCATTTGAGATTTTTTCACTGCTTGCAGTGTATTTTTAAGTTTCTAAATTAGCAGAAGCTCAACACGAAATTTTAAATGAATTAAGAAAGTTTTCAGCTTATGGTTATTTACACAATTGATAGTAACGCTTAGAGAAAGTATTTTTAACTTTATAAGTATATATTCAACAAAGCGCATTTTTTCATCTATCATTAAATCAAGATTTTTAGCAACAGATACTTACTCTTTTTAACATGCTTTTATTATATTCATACGTATGTTAGATATTTTCGTATGTTAGTATCTATGTATCTATGTAACAGAAACTTTGAACATGAATGATTTTGACCCCCTTCAAAACGTCGGATTAACTCGAAATTTGGCATTCTTATCACGGACCGATGACAATTCAATATTTCAAACAGATAGACCCGTTATCCTTACTAGGATAATCAGGATTAGCGAAAATCCAACAAAATAATTAAATAAATAATAGTTTCTAAAAAACACGCTTTTATAGAAAATCCAACTAAAAAATAGAAAATAAATTAGAATTAAGAATAGTGTAAAAAAGTGCGTGCGTACAAAGTAGGTACACAGATCAGCCGTGAAACTTCATTGGCAAACTAATTTTTAAATCTCGTTTATATTTATACTAATATAAAGCTTTAGATTTCCGAGACTTAGAGGGAGGGAAAAAGGAAAATATGTTAGGAATTTAATGAATTTAATTGTCATTAAAATATTAACTATATTAAATTCTTAAATGACGAGTGGCAAATTAAAATGCCACATGTTATTTATAAATATTAAAACTTCCTAACCTTCAAACTAAATAAAATAAAAAATTGTATATTAACAAAAAGATAACAAAGTTATTACTTACTCTGAACGACTGCTTAGTATAGGACGATTTACAAGAATACAAAATGTTTATTTATAAATTTAACTCACTGTTTACACATTGTCTCCATGGCTACGTCAAAACGTTTCACATTTTCCTGACGCGTTGAATCCGTAAAAATTTTACACTCATGCGTGCAAAGAAGTTTTACTTCAAAAATTAAGAAAAAAATGTGTTTTATTGTAAAAAAGGGTTGGGTGCTTTTTAAGATATTATCAAAATAATAATCCTTGTACTCATATCTGTCAATAAAATATTTATAACTATTGACACCATGCACCCCACGCTTATTTTTACAATAAAATACTTTTTTTTTTCTAATTTTTTTTTACACTATTCTTAATTCAGATCTATTAAAGATTATTTTCTATTTTTTATAAAAGTGTGTTTTTTAGTTATTTATTAAACTATTATTTATCATGTTTTAATTTTTTATTGTAAAGTGTATTTGATTATCTCCAATTTTTTTTAAAATCCTGATCTTAATATTTGTGCGGCTTAGTTTAAAGTTTTTATTTTTCGGACAAATCCTTTAATATCTTATACAGATCTGCATTTATGCTATCTATAGCTGCGTGGGCATTTCCTTCTGTAAAAGATTTTATAAATCGTCGTCTTCATCGGCATATAGTTGATATTGTTGGATGAATGACAACATTTTCAAATGTATGTCTCTTAGAATATTTTTTCTTTAATATCAAGTATTAACTTTTAATTTGGGTATTATTGTATATAGCTGCTATTTAAAAAAAAAAAAATTTTAGTTGTTTTAATATTTTAAAGCATTAAATTCATAGATTTAATCTAGTTTTATAGCCTAAATGAAAGAAAAACATTTAGCATCTTACCGCAACACACATCCGTTTATTTGTTTACATCCATCCATCCATTTATTTTAATATACATTTATTTATGTTATCATTCTTCAGTTCTACTACTTTCAAAAGCTCTTTGTTAATAATTAAAAAGCGCCAGTTGAACTGCTTGCTTGTACCACGTAACACCATAAACTCCTTTCTTCTTGTATACGTTTTTAATTGTATTGCAGATTTTTAACTAACTTTAAAAAAGTCAATCAATATTCAACATTCAGTCGGAGTTTTTGTCGGGCTCTTGAAGTGACATGTTGTGGTTTTTATTTTTAATTCACTTACTTATGTTTTTGACCCTATATTATGTAATATTAGTGGTTTTTTTTTTGCGTGATGTAGTTTTGTTTTTGTGTATAAGTGAAGTGGATTGTAAATATAAACTGAAAGCATGAATTCTGGTACCTATCCCACAAAAACTCTCAAGAAAATTCTAACAAGGGAGCCACCACCTTGTTAGGATACTAAAATCGTCATAACACATGACACTTTATTCACTTGATAATGGCAGTAATCGTCTACATTAAAGATGACTAGTTGCCAAGTTAGGAAGAAGAAGAAGAATGTTCAGTCATATACCTTCTTTGTTTATGAACCGATTTAGATGATTATTTTTTAGTTGAAAAGGGGATACCTCAAAGGTGGCTCCATTTTAATTCCATTGGCATTGGACCTTTCACTTCGAAGATCTCAAAATTATAGAATTTGGTTTTCCTTTTTGTTAAAAATTGTCTTGTAATGGGTATATTGAAACGTCACTATTTGAACAGATCGAGATGTCTTGAACCTATAATTACATGTAATAAGGTAGTAGTAATGTATTAAGGTATTCGATAACTCTGTTTTTGACATTCTTCGACTTCCTGGATCGATATTTTATGTAGGTAGGTAACGATGGATGGCTCTCAAGTACAACTGCCGGAATACGCCTATAGTTGCGTTTCGACTGACCTTCAACTTAAGAGTGGTAGCTAGATAGGTGGCCATTAGAAAATTTTCTAACATCCTCCTACTATGGCTTTATCGCAAACTTAATAACATTAACTTAATTACTTAATAACATCATCACGAAACCCTTCTATCTGAAACGGGAAATATGAATAATGCATTATTCATAATCTATATAAGTACTGTTTTTTTTTGTTGTTAAATAAATCCAATGATCTATTAATACAATAATACCACTTCTATAAATTTAAAACCCCGTCAAGAGCAATTTATATGCAGGATCACTTACAATAAATCACTTAAATCAGCGACATTAATCAAACAATAACCAAAAGGAAATTGGATCCTCTCCTCATCATAAGCTTTTAGTGATGCTTTGTGGGCTAAAGAGCTCTGATATAACGTGTTATCAAATAAAAGAAAGGTGTGAATTTTCACAGGCGGTTGTAGAGGCCCCACCTACTTAAGATGGCGTCATCCCCTCCAACGTGAGATCAGCCAGTAGCGTTACAGGATTTCATCTTGTTCATACCTACAGCCACTGCAGCCGAACGTGAGGTACCACCTATTTTCGGAAGCAATTATCAGTTTTCGACGATCTTACTGTTAGAAATCTATTCTCGCCGTAAAGCTTTCTCCGTTTTTTTAGTCAGTTAACTCTAGTTAACTGTTGTTCAATTATAAAAAAAAATATTAAATAGGCCATTTATATAATAATGGACAACGCGGATGACATATCGAGTACTTGTGAACATGATTCGATAAGTTTAAATGATCCTAATACAATGTGCAGTGTTGATAAAGATTCCACATATGGATGTGATTCAGAAACAGATTACGAGAGTGATAATGAAACTATTGATATTTGTGAAAACAGTGAACATTCTGTGAGTAAAAACCCTCTAACAAACTCTTATAGTAGCACTAACAAAATAAGGTATTTCGAGCAAAATCGTGTTTTGTTTCCAACTAAATCTTTAACCAGTAATATTATTTGTAACAATGACTCAACCCGAAGTGTGAAAGATAAAAGTAAAACTTTTCTCATAGATAATATTTTAGGTAATAATAAAAACAGTGATAGTAAATTTAACATTAACGTATGTCAGGACGATGGGGAAGTTTTCGAAGAAGTTACAGATGAACATAACGGTAAGATATATTTTTTTATACTTTAATTCTACAATGTTTCAAATAAAAACTAAACATGAATATATTACTTTTCTAAGTTTTCCTACCATTGTGTGTATACATACCATTAATAGATAAAGTGTAAGTTATACAAACAGCAGGATCTCACGCATGAGTAAACTTAGCGTTTTAATTTGCTTAAATAAGTAACTAATTATAATGTGTTAGCACTTTAATACTGTGATAAATCGTAAAGTAAAATATTCCACAGATAAAACTAACAAAAATATTACGTTTTAATTTAGTAATCTATAATTATTAACATTATTTATCTGTGAATTCAAATATCTTCTGTGGTACATAGCTTTAGTAAAATTTATTATTGCTGAATATTCTTCTTTTTTTATTGGCAACGTGTGCTTATACACAGACCCGCCAATATCACGTGCATAGAATATTTATGTAATAATCAACATTCAATCAATTCTCTAACAAAATAGTGTTACCATTGCACTAGAATTTCTAGGGAGGTTTTGTGGCAACTCAAAATTCATGTTCTTTGTTAATTAATACTTTAATTCACATCACTTTTGCACAATAACCAAACTATATTACGTTGAATACCACCAATATTACAAAATATAGAATTAAATAACGCAAATTTATAAATTAGAATAAAGACGATAGCATGACAGATCAAGGCACTGTCATCTCTTTTTGATTTGATACTTGATAGTATTAACATGTAGGGTATATACAATTTTTAGTTATTTATTATTTACTATAGTGTTTTGACTGCGGCTTCACTAGCGTTATAGTTGAGTTATGTCTAGAGATAGTAAACGAGGTATTTACCCGGGTAAATACTCAACCCGAAGGTATTTTCATTTTTAATTAATCTTTCATTATGAGTGATGATTTGCTTACAATAAATTTCAATATTATAAAATACATGTCATTATATTATAGCAAATATATCAAAAAAATATTATTCAATAATGAAGAAAAAAAATTAGTGACTGGAACCACACTACTTACTAAACTATTTATAACTAATTACATGATTCATAAACATTACTTTGAGATGTTTTCCGTCAGGTATGGGGAAAAAACGTATTCACATAAACATAAAATCCATTAAAATTAATGAGCAAAAATGTGTAGTAGCAAAACAATGTTTTATGTAGGTGTTTTTTGTTTCATATACTTTTGCCCCTGATAAATGCAGATAAGTTATTACCCATAACTTTATTTTCACTTATGATTGACGTGTTTAAATTCACAGTAATCAACTACCTCCACTAAATCCGCATCATTAAATGAAATATGTATATTTATCTTTTGGGATATACCCAATATATTTATATTCCTGAACATGCCTGGATATGTACCCGATATTAACCCAAATTGCACTTTAACAGGGTTTTATCCCTTTGGGTATTTTCCCGCGGCCCATCTTTTTTACTTACTAACTGAATTGCTAAATACCAATATTCATAGATCTATCTTCAAAAATAAAGGTTTTTCATACAAACCTTCATATTCTTTTTCACCACATTACGGGTTGAATTTCCAAAAATCCATCCTTAGTGCACACCTACAAAATTGTCACGATCTAGCCTTATTAATTTGGGCTGTGCGTTGATATTTCACCAACATAATAAATTATTACACATTTAAAAAAAAAACAATTTTTATAATTAAACTTTAATGCAGTTACATTTATACTTAGATGATTACGGTATGCTCGGTCAACAATCAAACTTAACATATATATTTAAAAATAATAAAAAATATAAATATTTAATACAAACATAAGTAATAATAATGATGGGTGGTTATAAATTTTCATTTTACATTAAATCAAATGTAGGTAAGTACATAAAAAATAGGAGAAGGTTTTTATTCTACACACCGAGCCACAGTTCGTACTTATTGAGTTGTGTAATTGGGTCCTCCAATTGTTTCATAGACATTTAGGTACCCAAAAATATATTTGTTTTGTTTCAGCTCACTGTCTAGAGTCAAGATGTGGATTTTATGACTCTGTTGTCGATGAATTCTGTTATCGATAATCAACTCCACAATTTACAGATATTTTCATTACCATTTAATGTCAAAAAATTACAATAGTTTGCGTAAGATTAAAATAGGTTTATATAGACGCTGACCACTGCGCTGATAATACAATTGGACTATCGCTTTCATATAAATGGCAGTTATTTTTTTAAACGTATCGAAGCACCAATAACAAGTTATATATGTTAACTTTATTTTTATATTATAGTCTTATCTAGTATCTTTTTTAAGGTACTTTTATTATAAACTATGAAGCGCATCCATAAAAAAAAACTGTAAAAAATATTAGTTTTGAGAGTCTTTTGTACAGTAAGTTCCATGGACACTCGCTAAGGACTACAGCGCCAGAATTGTGTGAATTAAATTAATACACTCAGTAAACTGATTATCAAGCAGTAATAATATAAAATCAAAATATAAAATACTTTATTTAATTTAAGTACTTGTGAACGTTAAAAAACTACTAGCGGTTCGGAAATCATCCCAGTCATCGAGGAGAGCAAGCAAGAAATTCCATCGAGTTTATCAAATATTTTAAATGTGGAAATAACGTTTACAGTTAATAGTTATCATTATTACAGTAGTAAAGAAAGGAAGGTATTTCCAGACATTACTATCATTCACGTAATGATCCACCCTACAATAATCTTTTGATAATAAAACCTGCTAGACAAGCTGCTGCTTGTTGTTAACTTTTATTTACACGTTAATATTTTCAGATTACTTCATAACATTAACTCAGTACCTTTGGAAATAAAAGCAAATAGATAAATGGTTTATTTGTGTTGAAAATATATAGAAAGATGGACTAAGATTTAAGCAAAATATTATGTAGACTTGACAATGAAATAATCAATTCCTTGGATTGTAAATGTTTGCAATCAATTCTATACTTATAAATCAATTGGTTACAATATTGTAATTAAATTTCATGTAGGTACTTAAAGCGAAATAAAAAAATTGAAATTATTATATTTTATTGTGTGTACATTTTAGTTTCATCGACATCCGCATGCCCAGAACTGGGTGCACTCAGCGACGCAGGCTTATTAGCGGGACATGCGTATGCACACTGGCTAGCAACACATCAATCGTCAAACAACTTTTATGGTATGATTACAAAAAAATCGTATTTTTTATATAAAACTAACTGAAAGAGAGCTTTTGTATTACTTTAACTTATCGACACCCAATACTTATAACATCGTAACTTTAATTACAATAAAATACAACTATAGATTAAGCAAAATACAGAAAACAGCTCTATAATTGAGTTTTAGAGCATTATCTCTACTACTAATAGATATAATTTTACTTGATCATCATTATAAATTAAAAAATATATATTTCATGTATAATAATTACCATCAAAATTAATTCATCAATTAATAAGTTGCAATATTTGACAAATATAGAGTCAAAAGAGCTTTAAAAATAGGTATCATCCAATTTACATCTGAATTATAATACAAAAAAAAAACAAAGTTGAGAAAAAAAATTCAACAGATCTTCATAAAAGTATGGCTAAATGATTTACGATGATATTCGTATTGGGTATCGATATTATTGCAATATTATTTTCATAGAATATATTAATACGTGAAGCAAAAGCTTTCGGTACAAAGAATTAAAAAGTGGCTAAAGTTATAATGATGTTATTTTGCAGGTTTTTAAAAAGAAACAAATTAAAAATAAATTGTGTTTTAATGATTAAAAAAACCGGCCAAATTCACAAAAATAATTATAATAACGTCGGCGTGCATAGAGTTTAAAAAAAAGTTATTAACTTACCAAAAATAATTACATCTTGGTTTGGGTACGTCGTCTTGCCGATTAAATAATGATGTAATTATAAATTACCTAATTCGGATTGTTCATTTTTATTAATCAGATCTAAATTAAAAACATAGCCTGACATAACATACCATCACATAAAAATATTACATTTTGGTTTGGGTTCGTCGTCTTGCCGATTAAATAATGATGTAATTATAAATTACCTAATTGGGATTGTTCATTTTTATCAATCAGATCTAAATCAAAAACATAGCCTGACATAACATACCATCACATAAAAATATTTCATTTTAGTTTGGGTTCGTCGTCTTGCCGATTAAATAATGATGTAGGTAATTGGGATTCTTCATTTTTATTAATCAGATCTAAATCAAAAACATAGCGTAACATAACATACCATCACGCCTGTATCCTCGAAAAATTAGGCTGAGGTGTACTGACGTACACCCACAGTTCGCCAGGTATATTTTTAGGTCCCATCTAATAGGGGGCGAGCCTATTGCTATTAATCGGGCACAAAGCCAAACTCCGAGCTGCTATTGAGAATTTCATAGAAAAACTCAATAACACTTTACTCGACCTGGGAATCGAACCAAGGACCTCGAGCATAGGTAATAAATCAAAAACCATTTCGAGGAATTGCACTGTACGTTAATTTTATAATCTAATAGAATAAAACTATTTAAACATGTAAGGTATTTTTGAATCCAATTATATCTCATCAGTGTTAACTGTCATTTATCGAATGTCAAACAATCTTGGGTTTGTCAAAAGATGCATACCAACCAAATGCATGCGGTGTGAATATGCCAGTGTTGTTAGGGCACTTGAATCAAAAGCTACATTTCGTTTGCTGAAAAGTTACATCTTTCTTACTAAAGTTATATATTGTTGTTGTATAACAGTAGAAACCTTTATTAGTATGGGGATATATTCGCCACTATTAACTGCTTTTATATTTGAAGGACATTTTGTAATAACTTCGTCGCCTGTGAGCCGATTTTTAGTAAAATATCAAATTTAGTTTAATAATGCAAACTCAATATCCTCAGAAGTTACGAAAATCGCGTGGACTACAATAATTACTTACCTCTCGTGTAAAAGCGCGAGGGTCAAAATTTAAGCAAAATGTAACTGTTTGTTAACGTTGGTATATACTATACACACTGCGGTATGATCTCAGAAGCACAAATTATGACCAGTCGACGTATTCTATTTTTAAACAAAAAACACAAATCTATCTAATATGTATACAATTAATAAAATTGAAGTTTCTGCTTGTAATGTCAAAATAACAGTACATACGATACCTATAACAAAAAGCCGATTTTTAAAATTTTAGTCTCTGTCTGTTTGTTCCGGGTAATCTCAGAAACGGTTGGACCGATTTTAACGAAACTTTCACTAATAGATAGCTGATGATATAGGAAGTTACTTAGGCTACTTTTATTTTAGAAAAAGAATCAGGGTTCTGCACAAATAAAATATAAGTGGTCATTGTGAATAAATTCGTGCGCTTAAATGAATTATGCTGAGTAAACCATAAGAGATATAGCAAATTAATGTAGTACATAATCATAGGCATTAGAAAGACCTACAAAAAGTCCGGGAGAATATATATCTATTTTCTAAGGAACACCCACAATAATCATTTTTGTCTTTAAATTAGCCAGGACCGGGGGAGCAAGATTCGTGCAGGCATTCTGTAGTCCACGTAAGCGACGCCACGGGATCAGCTAGTCATTAAATATTTATAACGGTGATGATGTCATCATAAAAATAATGACTAATGTTTACAAAAACATAAAAAAGCATAAAATAGTAATGTTCAGTGTCTCAAAATTCTTCATAGTATCCAAAATAAATAACAGAAGAAAGTATCAAAAAATTGGACAATGTCCATTCAATTACCGTAATTGCCACCTCAAATATCTATAGGCCATACATTGACTGATTTTATAAACATATCAATTTATAGATATTCGAAATGGCCTTCCGGCATTGATTTAAAAAGTGGTAATTCAGGTGCGTTTGTTTGATCTTCTGAATTTCATTTGGTATGAGTACACGGACCTTATTATAAAGACATTTTATGATTTTGTTATTTGTGTATCTACACGCCTAACTTTGTCCTTACCTTTAATTTGTAATAATTGCTCATCCGGTTTAAAACGATCTTTCACGATTACATATATGTTTTTCACCGAAAGATAATTTTGGAAACGCATCATTTATTATTTTTTCTATCTAGAAATACGGTAGTATGTCAGCCAAGTTCAAAACGGGTGACACCATTTCGAGCTACTTTCGATCCCTCCATAAGTTAAAACCTATTCGACCTACACATTGAAATTTTAAACGTTTAATAAACGACCTCTAAATATCTGGAATCCCAAATTTCACGAATAAACCTATTATAGTTCTTGCGGTATTAAGGTCTGTAAAATAGCATTTATATCACTCACTGACTGACTCACTCATCAAAAATCTAGACTACTTCTAGGTGACTTAGAAACTTGAAATATGGCAACAAGGTAGATCATTAACCATATACCTACCAATGATCCAAAGGAAAAAATAAAAAATACTATTTTTATCTAATTAATACTTATTTCTTAACAGCGATTCCATCCTCGCACCAATAGATGGAGTTGTGCAGTATTCAAAGTAATGATATCCCAATAAAAAGATAAATGTGAAAAAGGGGTTATTCAAGTTCGGTAGAATCGACGTTCGGGGTAGTCGTCACGTTGTGTGTGCGTTCTTTGTTTCATTTATATAACAATTTGTTACTTTGTTTGTTATGGGAATTCTAACTTGACGAGTTTTAATTACATAGACAAGTTCGGTTTGAAAAACTTCGGTAAGTGTCGTAATTTATCGTGTCATCTATAATACATTTAGACGCGGATAGTTTGTGTCTTTCCTGAGGCACTCAGCGGCGCTAGTTGTGTCAAATTGTAGGAACAAGAAGAGCAAGCATACGGTATCATTGATACTAATAATGATACCACCTTCACTCGATAGGCGGAGATGAATTATAATTTAAACTGGACAAACTTAACTTTGCTGTTGGGTAACTGTTGTCCCCATACATCGACTAGGACGCAGTCAGTTAACCAACTAAAAATAAGTTAAAAGTAGTTTTTTGTGACGTAAGTACAAATTTACAGCATTTGGATTCTTTCTTTATTTGTGCTAAAAGATGTCGCGTCGTATATTGCCAAATTTCATGATTCTAGGTCAACGGGAAGTACTACATAGGTTTTGATTTCCTTTGCGAGTGTTAAAATATACGGCATAAACGGCCGTATCTTTTGTTTGCGTTGACTTAGAAGTTAGATTTATTCACAGCTCCAAGGGATTCCAGACCTGAGTATTTGATATTAATTTCAACTTGATACATCCACGCGTTCCTGAGAGAAAGGGTCTTGACAGACAGACGGACAACAAAGTGAACCTAAAGTCTGTTCGGAAAGAGAATTGTCGTAGACAAAAATGAAACTAACGTGATGGTTTTTAAATGGCAACTCACCCCTGTCTCCTAGCAAACGTCAATTACTCTGTTGACATAACGAACTGCATTGTTATCGAGTGAGCTAGCGTATTGTTTTTAGATATATTTGCCCGCTAAACAAAAAAGGTAATTAATAAATGCGCCCCCAAATTCCACGACAGTTCTCTTTCCAAACAGACTCTATAAGGCTTTCTTTTTTCCTTTTGAGGTACGGAACCCTAAAAATAACAGCCGAGTCTTAAAAATATTGTTTTATTACGTGATCAGTCAGTTCAGTCTGGTTGCATACGTTTTAAGAACGAAGGTCAGTTTCTATGTAAATCTTATAGATATCTAAACCCCGATAATCGAAGTTACTAGCTCAGCAGTGGCTCGAATTAGGAAAGACCCGCAAAAGAGGTATTCTACATTTTTCTGCTCCAAGCCATTCGCTATCTGTCTCCAAACAAGAATTATAAACATTCCACCATGATAATAACCAAACATGTAGATAATTACCGTGACACCCCAACTCGGGTTGTTGATGTAATGTATTTGTTATATCGCGTGATAAGAGAACTGGTGCCATTCTTCACACGCACTATTCACACGCAATCCACCCTCTCGTATTTAATAATTATAATTTATTATTTGGAAAACATTTCTCTTGAAGCTTTTTGTTTTCCCTTCTATTCTAACGATTATGGGAATAGAGACAATAGTAGCTACTTCTAGTTTTTTATATTCTTTGTCATGGCCACAATGTCATCTGATGTTGTAACATGATGTGCGAAAACTGGCTCTTCAATGCAGCTGTCGGAACACACATATAGGTGCTTGTCGACAAATTTTCAGCTTGAGGGTGGTAGCTAGCCAGGAGGGTGTTACAAAATGCCAACAATACACACAAACCCAAGGTTATTTGGTTGAGATCTTCTGTATTTTCCAGTATTCCGCAAGTCCGACTGCCTCAAGTAGACATAAATTTTCTTCACTACCTCTTTGTTATTACTACTCTTAGGTAAAGGTTTGGACTCATTCCACCAAGAAAATTTTAATACCTAATGCAAATTATTGATTCGCTATTTTGTTACGAATGTGGTAAAATTGACGGTGTTCATTACTTCTTGATAGAATATTCTAGAAATCGTAATGATAGGACTTCATTAGAACAATATGTTTAAAACAAATATCTGAGATGTAGGTGTGTCAGCTAGAGTATTTGATCCAGAGATCACGAATCTCAAAATTCCGTGATCCGGCTTATTCCGGTCTTGAAAATTTCGGTATTAAATTTGACAAATCTCGGAATTTACGGGATTCACTAAATTTGTTATAAAAGTATTGCATAACACGAAACGTACTCATTTCAATTGACATTATCATTTTCATGTCAGCCGAAAGCCAAAATATATTTGCCCTCCCAATACATCCTTGATAACTTAATGTATAGTCGTAATAACTTAGTACCTATAGTTAGAATTTGTTTTATATTAACACATTTGTATAGTTGGAAAAAAAAGATAAACCCGATCGAGATTTTTAGCGGTTCTTCTCAATGACTGGGATGTTTTCCGAACCGGCAGTAGTATTTTGACGTTCATAAGCGCCTTCTTAGGGTCTAAATTGAATAAAGATTTTTTTGATATTTATTTGATTTTGACGTCCATTGCTGGATCCTGCCATTAATAATCGCCACAAAGAGCGGTCCTGTGCTGATTCCATATAGCATGTTCCTGCAACTTTACCAGGTCGTCGGTCCTCCTTGTGGCGGGTCTGCCCACGCTGCGTCTTCCGGCACGTAGCCGCCACTCCAGAACTCTTTGGCTCTCGAGCATTGTGCCCCGCCCACTGCCACTTAAGTCTAGCTATTCTAAGAGCTATGTCAGTTACATTAGTTGATATGCGGATCTCCTAATTTATGATTTGATCACGCAAAGAAACTCCGAGAATATAGCCATTTCTATTGCCATTTGAGTGACCTTGTGCTTGAGAGTTTCCCTCTGATTTGATTATTTAGATAATATTGATAAGGTGTATAATAATTGTTTGTTACGGATAAAAAAAAAATTTTTTTTTTTTTTATGTTTAGTGGTAATTTTAGGTGTTATAGATAGAAGTAGTTGGATTACTTTCAGGGAAGTTTGAAATAGAATTTCAAGTTACTTTTTCTGACAAGACTTAAAATGTAAACAGATTTGGTCTCTAGCCGTGCCCTACGGTTTCACCCGTGTTAATTTTATACGACATATGTCGCCAACGCACCCGTGTAGGCAATTTTTTATAATTTTTATTAGGAATAAATTCATTTTTCAAATTATAATATAGCCAGCCTATGTTACTATTTGATACTGTAGCTTTATATTGGTGAAAGAAGTTTTTAAATCGGTCTAGTAGTTATTGAGTTTATCCATTACAAACAAAAAATCAATTCATTCCTCTTTATAATATTGGTAGGTATAGATTAAAAGTCAATGACCTATGCACCTAATTTCCTGTTTTCTATTTGTGTAAAATAATAACGTTTGTTAATACGGTACTTTAATCGAATTGAATTGATTTTTGTTTTGTCAAGTGTTTTAGACGGTTTTTTAAAAGATTTAAGATGAATTAAGTTGCTGTTTAACTTGTTAGTTTATTTATTGTTTACTTTATGAACGTATTATTTTAATTATTTTGTAAATAAAAAGATAATTGAAAAGCTGATTTATATAAAGTGTTCAGAATTTGCAGTACTTGTCTACAATCCCGAGTGGATCCCAGGATCCAGTTATTATCTGTAGACAATCCCGGGATTATAAAAAAGAGCCGGGTTCATATCCTCTAATCACAGCATTTTGGTAGAACCGAAATCGGATAGTTTCATATACATACTTGCTGTGTCTTACGGTTTCACCCGTGCTATATTTATTCGACCAACTTTCCACCACTCCGGCGCCGCTCCGCGCCACACCACCCTCAACTAACTCGTGTAGCCTATCTGTCATTGCACTCATTTCCCGTACTTGCCTACAGCTAGCTAGATTGTTTGACGTTCATGGTTACCGGCGGTTACCGCTCCGCACCTTAGAGTCGTGACGTGAAGTTGTATACCTTTCTTAATATATAAGCTATAAAATGCAAAAACACTTGTTTAAATTTGACTGATAATTTTAGAAATTAGCGTTTCAAACAAACAAACAATCTCTAGAGCTTTAATATTATATATACAATATGTATAAAAAAAACCCCGTCGAATCCGAAAAGGGTATATAGGTACCCCAATGACATTTCAAAAAAGAATAACAAAATTTTATTTATTATGGAAATACAAATGTTATTGCGATTTAAAATTAACATATTTAGTTTTAGTTTCCCTAAAATTTAGCAAATTTTTAAAACGTGATAGCATCGTTGTCACCCCGGCGCGGCGCGGCGCTGCGGTACGTTTGATCGTATGGCGGTTACCTGTGCCGTGCTGCCTGTATTGCCATGTAAATGTCCTCATTTAACTTTTTTTTTACACTTTATTAGGGGTAAGTTTTTTACTTATAATCTGAGATAGATAACATAAACAGAATATAATCTCGATACCTAATAACACCTTCACGGATCAGACCAGGTTTTTAATACATATTGTAGATTAGTTTATATTTCTTAGTTTTAAGTAGACATGTCAAACTCCCAAAGTTAAGATAAAAAAAATACACTGATCTTATAAAACACTTCTTGGTATGAGGATAAACAATGCATAGGTGCACTTGCCCAAGCAGATTAGTACTAACCCGATACTTATGTCGTATGTCAATAGTTTTGTCACATTTTCGTCAACCGTATAGCGACAGGAATTTCAGTGGCTTTAAAATTAGTGTAAGCGTGTCACGTCCGGGAATGGCCCGGGGGTCCACTCGAAGTTCAAACTTTCTATGTCAACGCGCACGACAACTCACGTTGGCATTTGACATTCTTTCAACAGAGCGTACCTACAATATGCTAAACAAACTAATTACACTTTCAGGTTTTTAAAATGTATCCTACCCTAATAACTATGTACGCTGGCATTACTCCTATACTATGTGCCATATTTTAAATATTTTTAGGGGAAAATAAAAAAAAATTACGTAGGTAGGTACGTAAATGGTATATTACAGTAAACGTCCACATATACGTAGACCACGGTACACGTAAACGACGCATCGTCTATGCTTATGAGGTCTTTGAGGCCTATGAGAGTGCACGAAAGTGCCTTCAGGTTTAATGAAATTCTAATATAATGTTTGAATAAAAGCACTTTAATCCAAAAATAATTTATTCAATTTAGGTACTAATAAGGCACTCATGAACGTCAAATACAGTACTACCGGTTTGAAAAACATCCCAGTCATTGAGAAGAGCCACCAAGAAAGTCGATCAAGTTTATCAATGACTTTTTAAATGTGTAGTAAGAATTACTTCCAGACATCATTATTTAAATATTAGGTCCTTACATATGAAATTGGCGTTTTGTACGGAAGGAATATAAAGTCTTTTTCTAAAATATATTTTTAATGAATCAAAGTATGCACCGTTGTTGTCTATGCACTTTTGCCATCTCATAGGTAGTTCATTGATCCCTTTACTAAAAAAAACCATGGGGCGAGAATCAATAAACTTTTTGAAGGCGGTTTGGACTGCTGCATCGGAGTTGATGTTTTTTCCTTGTAAGAAGTTGTCCAAATTCCGGAAAAAACGGTAATCTGTTGGAGCAAGGTCCGGGGAGTACGGTGGATGTCGCAGACATTCCAATTGTAGCTTATCTAACTTAGTGGTTGTTTGTTGTGCAGTGTGTGGTCTTCCGTTGTCGTGAAGCAGCAGTGGCCTACAGCGATTGACCAATCTCGGTTGTTTAGCAGCTAGTTCTTCCTTAATGTTTTGCAGTTGCTGACATTATATATCTGTTGTAATCGTTTGGCCAGATTTTAGAAAGTTGTAGTGAACGACATCGGCGCTAGTCCACCAAACACTCACTAGTAACTTTTTCTGAGTCAATTTTCGTTTAGAGCAGGATTTGGCTGGTTCTCCAGGGTTCAGCCATTGCGACGAGCACTTCCGATTATCGTACAGTATCCACTTTTCATCATAAGTAATGATTCGATTTAAAATCGCTTCATTATTGTGTCGGTTGAGCAAAGTAACACAACAGTCGACGCGTGTTTGCAAGCTCGATTCACTCAATTCATGAGGTACCCATCGTTCAAGTTTTTTTACTTTTCCGATTTGCTTCAAGTGGATTAATACAGTTTTATCACTTACCCCGAAGCCTGCAGCTATCTCTGGAGTGTTTTATGATGGATCCGCTTCCGCAATAGCCTTTAAATCTTCATTTTTCACTTCGGTCTCCGACCGTCCACGGGGTTTGTTCTGAAGATCGAAATTTCCAGAACGAAAACGTTGAAACCAAAAACGTACCATGCTTTCTTTTGCGACAACAGCGCCGTACACATCATTAATCCTTCGAGCTGTTTCTGCAGCACGGGTGCCACGGTAGAACTCTTACTCGTAAATATACCGATATTTCATGTTTTCCATTGTGCGGTAATAAGCGACGCCAAAGAAAAAAAAAATGAGGAAAAAACAAATGAATGACTGTTTTCAAAACTGAAATGTACTAGCTAAATTAATTTATAAATTTGAATTTGGAATTCTTAACTAAAGAGGAGTTATTTCAGATCAAAGTGGTATACGACAAAACGCTAATTTCATATGTAAGGACCTAATATATAACTATAAAAGGAAACCGTGACAGATTGACTCATCTATCACCATATAGCTCAAATCACTGAACGAATTAGGTTGAAATTTTGCACGCAGATAGTTATTATAATAGCGTAGGCTCCCGCTTAAAACACATTTTTGAAAATTCAACCCCTAAATGGGTTTAACGGGGGCTTCAAGATTTGTATAGACTATAGAGGGATCATATCAAACACGAGTGAAACCGTGAGGCACAGCTAGTCATTCCAGTAATGATCCACCCTATAATGGTCCTTGAACCGTGTGTCTGAAAAATCGGTAATATGTTTAAAGATCTTATTAAAGAACCTAAAGCTATATTACCTAAATACGTTAATTAGTTTTAATAAGTCTAAAATATGAAATGACTAATTTATGTTTATTTGTAGTATTAAAACTAATCCGGTCATTTTCAATCTAATTATTAATACCTAAACTATAGTCTTGAGTAAAGAATAATTAAACTAAATTATTCATTTTAAATTAAAAACAACCAAAATAATAATTTCATTTAAATAAAAACACATATAATCTTATTTCAATTATTCAAAGTATAACTTTAATTTAACATATATATTTCTTGTTTATTTTTAAGTTCCTATTTAATAAACATCATTTATCAATTCGCTAATAATTCTGAGATTAAATTTGACATTTCAACTTTATCACCAATAAAAATTCGTAAAGGTGAAAAATGTCCACAGTACTAATTATAATACCTAACATGGTATACGGTTCCCGCGACAAATACGAAGTCACATTCGTCGAAATATCGCCGAACGTCGGACGGTGGTCGAGTCTTCACACCGAGGTGTCGGCAAACAGCTGCCGCGACGATAATTACCAACAAAGCTCGCTTGTTTACCTTCCGCCTTAACGCGAGCCCTGTTGTGATCGAACTCTATCCAGAAACCGAATTTACACCATACCTCCATTCAAACGTACCAAGAAATGGTTAAATTAAATATTTTCTGAACGTAATAATAATGCGTACGTAACATTTTAAATAAATAAAAAAAGATGGTGAAAGTAATTTTCACAATTGCCACGTAGGTAACTTATTGATTTTTACATAAATAAAAAAAACCGGGTTTGTGTTATATTAAATTTGCATGAATAACATTTAAATAATTATTATTTGAAAATAAACTTTAAAGTTACTGTAATTTTACAAACCGAGAACATAAAGTCGCATCTACGTTAGCAAAAATATTACTATAAAATTATTTAAAATCGTGTTGTTTCAAAATTTAAATGTAAGTAGGTATGTATGGAATACATATTACGCTATGTTTAGTGTCTTCGCAATAACAATTAATTTGTATTTTTAAATTTTGACGTTTTCTTACCATGTCTTAAATTCATAACGTCGATCATCGTAAAACGCTTACGTAAATAGTTAGCAGTTGGTTAGCATAACCATCATACACACCAGCCATAATGCTGTGTTGACACGCGAGATGTCAAACTGCGCAGGCGCAACGCAAACATACTGATTGTGTTTATAGCCACTTAACGAGAACCTGTGATAATTCCGATTAGTACTGGAAAAAAATCTTTACCGTGTATTTGTCTTTGGCAAGAGTAGCTACTTTGTAAACTAGGACATGCTTTTACACGTATCTATGAAAAATTTTACAACAAGAACATAAAGTTTTCATCTTTTATGCTTCTTGTATGACATGCGATTTTTTTTTATTTATATAGTGACGTTCATATGTAGACTACTTACCGTTTAAATTACAGGCAGTTATAAGACCTCATAAATATTTGACCTATAGGTATTTTAACACTTTTTACTTAAAATGTACCACACTTTCTTTTTAATTTTCATACTCTTTAACTTAAGTTAAAAGCTTTCCTTTAAGTTTTTGTAATTTTAAAATAAAATACAATTAAGCATTCACCTGATGTTATTATAATATTATAAATATATCTGATTATATTATTTATCAATTAACAAATCTATTAAAATATATATTTATTTTGCCAGATGACAAAAACAACCGCAGACCAAGGCGAGCCGGACCCGAGCGCAAACCACGACAAGCCTACAGCGCCAAACAGCTAGAACGACTTGAAGCAGAATTTAAACTCGACAAATACCTTAGTGTATCAAAGAGAATGGAACTGTCCAAAGCGCTGGGGCTCACTGAAGTTCAAATTAAAACATGGTTTCAAAATCGACGAACAAAGTGGAAGAAACAGCTTACATCTCGCTTGAAAATCGCTCAACGTCAAGGTCTGTTTCCTGGGCAAATCTTTGGTCATACCCCACAAACATATCCTCTTTTGAACCCGTATGCGTATGCGCCGCTTAGTTGCGTTTTTACTCCGGTCACGTTACCTTCTTCGCCACCATAAATTATATTTTTTAAAAGAAATGTAAATAAATTTGCCATACTTTAATTATAATATATTTTAGAAAATATTGAAAAAAAATTGAAAAAGAAAATTTTGTTGTATTTTATAAATTTCAGTCTTTTCGGCGTTTTTTGATCAATATCAGATCTATTCTACTGACATACACAAAATCAAATTTTATTTAATAACAGTATTACTATATAATTACAATTTTCATTAAAAAAGTTCAAGGTGATCGATTTGATGATCATAACGTGACAATAGACTCATCGAATGTTTATTAACCGACTTCAAAAAAAGACCGGGTATTCAATTCAAAAGTTTTTTTTTAAATGAATGTTCAGCCATAACTTCTTTGTTTATGAACCAATTCGGATGATTCTTTTTTGTTAGACAGGGGATACCTCAAGGGTACTCAAAGAACGAAGATACACCAAGAAACTCTTCGAAATCATTGATGTTGGTTTTCTTTTTTTAAAATCGTATTGTTAAGCAACATTAAACTAAGTGGTTAGTTACATTATATTTTCGGAAACTCGAGGATCTCATCGTAAATACTGATAGTTCAAGTTTCGAAGTATATATTAAAACATGTATTATATATTGTAAATTAAATAAATTGCAACGGTTTACTTCGTACTTAGAGTTAAATATGTTATTAAATATTTAGTGAATACTTTTACTTCAATTAAATATGAGATCTCTTTGTATTATATCTGAAACTATGTAGATAAGCATTTTGATTAGTATTCTGTTGTTATATATGTCCGTGTAGTTTTTTATGGTTTCCAAACGTAAATTAATGTCAAACTAAACGTTGATAGACGACTGTATAGATTAATAGGTTGATCTCCTCTGCGCTTCAACTAGATATCGCGCTACTTACAAACAATAGCTCCTAGAATACGGAAACTCAATGTCGTAGTGTTATAGTGACTATTTGAAACAAAAGCTTGTCAAAGCAACATTATTTTTGGTATGATTGACTTGAGTACGCCGATTCGGTGTAGTTTTTTTGTCGTTTTTTTATAATACGTCCACGGTATCTAGTTGAAGCGACGCGGAAACCAATCATTAATCTATGGATAGATGTACATAATATGTCAAAAATCATAAAAATATTGTATGAAACATTTGTTAAGGCCAGCTTATTACTCATTCACTAGTGATGGTAAAAAAATTATCGAGTAAAATGGTATTATAATATACGTATTATTAATTTATAAGTCTTAAAAAATACTTGTCTATGGATCCGATTATATACCTTTTTTAACACCCTAATATAAAAAAAACCTTTACCGCATGCCTACAGACCCCATATTTACACCAAACTGTATCGCAAACGGTTGCGCAAATGGATGTCAAAGTGACTCAAAAGTTGAACAGCAACAGTCGCAACTAAATTGCGATCAAACTGGAGGCAATGATTGCCGTCCGTTCACATCGAATATAATATAATATTATATTTATACTGTTATTAATTTATTAAAATTTAGACATTCAATACATTTTTCGAAGTTTTATTAATTTTTGTTATTATTTTATCATCTCCAATTATGCAAAAATACTAAATTTATTTAAATATGAGGTGATGAGAATATGTTTGATAGAACTGAAAGTCGTTTAATGGTATCAGGGTATTTTATTACCACAGCCTCTATCTATTTAAAAGTTTAATTTTATCCGTAGATTTATGTTACCTATATTAAACTAGCAGTATCCGAGGCTTCGCTCGACAGAAGAACGTGTAATGCCTATAAAAATCGTAGTTTCTACAAAACTTTAAGAACTTTTTATTGAAACGTGATATCCTGATAGTTTTTTTTTATAAGTATAAGGATCAAGTATCTAAAGAACAAAACAAAAAAAATTAAAATATATCCAGTAGTTTTTGCGTGATGTGCGCACAACGGCAAGCCTCAATCATTTTAAATAACATATCAAAATAAAACAAATTCAATCATTAATCTAATTCCAACATTGCACAATTGTGAATTGTAACGAGAATTTGAAATATATATTATTCAAAAACCTATTGTAGATTATTATGTGCATCCCACAAAGCTTACAAGAGTCAATTCACAGATCAGTCGTCGACAAAGCACATCTTCATTTATTATACTATTCATTTCCATGCTGTAATAGTTTTGGCGTAAGATGGTCGCCAAAAAGTCCCTTAGTGGCCTTCTACGAAGAAAGAGGGCGGTCCTAATCTAACCACGCGACTTAATAAATGTAATATTTACAAAACATAAAATACCTATTTCCCCGCCCGCCCCAGCTTCGCACGGGTACAATTTACAAAGTGGTGTATTTTATGTTTAAAAAAGCCTGATTTAGAGTTTATCGCTTTAATATTGATAGACTGATGATAACTTCATAGCTGCCTCATTAGCCTAGTGTTCGTAAACGCGACTAACTGCTATGCTCGAGGTCCTAGGTTTGATTCACAGGTCGAGCAAAGTGATATAGGGTTTTTCTATAATATTATAATAAAACATTTCTTTAATAGGAGTAGAGTGCTGCCAGAGAAATTATTTACATATCATTTTATAAATACTAATTAAACAAGAAATTAAATTCAACAGAAATACTTCCAATATCGATTTAGTTTTGAAACTGTCCTATTTTCATAACGTTTATAGTGTGTTAACAATTTTGATTGTCGTACGAAATGTACATAATTACTTAACTCGCTACTTTTCTCACTTCGAGTTAACCGTTCTAAATCCAAAGTTGTTAAACATGTGCAAACTATTAGAAGTCATGCATAATCGAGTTACATAATGTCGATTAATTCAGTAATGATACATTAATTAGTTAAATTAAAATTCATAAATAAATTATACTTAGTACGATAGGTAATTAAACAGATGCATATTCAATTACCGCAATACTTAGGTAAACTGTGGACACAATAATCAATAGATACTGCAATATTTAGTTATCTATGTCTTACTAGCTGTATTCCCGCGGCTCCGCTCGCGTGGACTAAGTAATTTTGGTATTGTGGTGTACCCCGCTTTCACTCACGGAGGTTGCCCGCCGCGCCGGTTATTTTGAAGATATTTTTTAGGCGGAACCCTAATTATTTTTCTAAAATAAAAATAGTCTAAGTTACTCTTTATAACATCAGTTATTCTATATCAGACACTTTATTAGACTCGTATTTTCACAATGAAACAGTGGTCACCTAGTAACAAAGAAACCAAACAAAAATGAGATTGAAAAGTTCTCTAGTTATACATATCATTATTAATTACAACCTCATAACGAACAAAAAAATCTTAAAGTTATTTAATCTGACATAAATAAGGATTGAAATGATTTACCTAATAAAAAATATGCATTTTATTACACGCTCTACACCAGAGCATTTCGAATATATGAATGACAACCAGCCTATATATGACGTACGTTAACGGTTTATGTGAATCAAAGAAAACGGACTAAATTTCTATGATGTGAACAGTTTCATGTTAAATAATAAGTATTAAAATGCGCGACCATCTGAACAGGGTCTAACGCGAAAATTGAATTATTCGTATAAAATTATAACCATTTGAGTAGTTCATTTTATTAATTAATATTCACAAAAAAAATATTTTATTAAAAGTAAATTATAAGTTTATTAAAAGTTTTAGACGGATTTTATCAACTAATTTATAATCACGTAAAATCAGAAGACGTGCAGTGGACGGACGGATATAGTGTATCGCAGTCTGCGCCGCCCAGCCCCATCACCGCAGCTCGAAGCGCACCCAAAGCTCCACCTCGCGACCAAGCTACACCAGCACTGGCAACGAACAATCGATAAGTTCTTTATTAACTGTCATTTCGGGTAATTTTGAATCATGTGCTTACTTTGAAGAAATATATATAATTGCATTTTTTTTTCATAACTTGACAATTTATTGCACGTCATATATAATTGCTGGAGTGTTGCGTATGTATAAATCGGAATACCAACTGTCTAACATTCAAATATCTATAAGAAACTGAAGAATTTGTTTGTTTGTTTGGTTGGTTGAACACGCTAAACTCACGAACTACTAGTTCGAATAGAAAAAATGTTTTAGTGTTGGATAGCCCATTTATCGAGGAAGGCTATATAACATCACGCTACGACCAACAGGAACGAAACATCAATGAAAAATGTTGAAAAAACGGGGGAATTTTATTCCTTTTGAGAGCTTCCACCGCGTGCGATCCGTGAATGATTAAAGTTACGTTCTAAAAAAAATCAGCGATAGCATATAATATCTGTCTTTTAAGGTTTACTTAATATAACCTTTTTTATGGTAATAAAATTTGTTCTAAAATAATAAATTATTTGCGAAGGCGTTTTTGTATACATGGTGTTAATCGTTTTGAAGTATTATCTGCCTTTTCCTTGGTGTAGTTCTTTAGTTCAAGCACTACTCTGATTACAAATCATTATTAAATATATTAAGCTGAATGTAAACAAGTATGTTTTGGATTTTAAATATACAATGTAGTTATACATACTTATAATAATGCACTTCATAAATGTATAAATTAATTTTCCTTCCAGTAAGCCTTAAGAGGTTTTTGTTGACTTAGAGCCTCATAGCAAAATATATTTTTAAAACAAAAACTGATTAATTTTTAAGATTTCTCCTAATTGCTATTTGGCACGGAACGACAAAAATTATAGCACAACTGCAAGATCAAACATTCTTAAAGTCAGATATACTTCAATACCATGTACAGTAGGTATTTATAAGTGACTAATTGAGAAATTAGCAGAAATGCGACAATTTGTATTAGGTAGTTCTGAACTTTACAGTACACAGAATTAGAGAAATATACATTTATTTATTTCATTTATATTAGTTTATATAATTTTTTATAGTATGCTAGACATTATTTATTTTCATTTACATAACTTGTGTACATTTGCAATTCTGTCTGTAGATATATTAATATATAAAAATACCCTTACGTAATAATACTTATTTAGCAATATGGCGCCAAAGTTGTTTAAATACAATTAGTTTAAAAAGAACTGCAATTGAAAAGTTTGTAAATATTATTAACATAGTTATAACTTTAGCATAATATGATATATGACAGTGGTTGTTATTGCAAGCAGCATTTAGTGTATCAAAGAGGAACTTTATTGGTATTTCTTATTTTAAATGTAGACAATATGAGGTTTTTTTTTTGTAAAGTGTGCGGGAAAAGTTTTTAAGGTATCAAAAAAAAATTACGTCCATTGCGTTCACTTAGAATCAATTAATGGTCAGAACACTCAATGTGTTCTTTTAATCGTTTTAGCTGTACATATAGGTATAGTTCCTCCCACACTAGTTCAAATTGCTTACTCCTTTTAAATCAATTAATTTAATTTATATTACACTAGCTGTGCCGCACGGGTTCACCCGTGTTAATTTTATCTTACAAACACCGCGCCGCCAACGCACCCGTGTAGCCTATCATATTGTTTTTCCCGCAAGTACAAATAATTAGAATTTTCCATTAAACTATGTACGCAAATAACATGCTATAAAAAGAAAAACTCAACTTCATAAAATTTTCTTTATGATGTACCTACTTAACTTTTGTTCGTAAGGATTAATATGCCATGTCTAAAAATAATGCTCATAAATAACTTTTTAATTTTCAACAAATCTTTGTTACAAATACCTTATTGTGGAAAAACCCTCCCGCTTTATTATATTATGGTAAGTGTTATTCAGAGTGGGTAACGTCACTAATGTGATAAAACATCACTAGTCATTAAGAAGACGGGCTGTCAACGTGGCGTTACAACCACGGTCAGCCCTCGAGATGTAACAGTTTAGAACATATAATAAAACCAAGTTCAATTGAAGTCCAGGTTTATCATTTATATAATAAGCCGACCAAAACAGTAGGACCAAACAGACTTACTAAAAAAACATTGAAAATTTCAGCTATTAAACTATTCATACGCCAACTTCTTACATGACAAATTTCCTAATGATTGGTATTTTTAATCATACGTACTGTCGAGTTAGTATTTTTATACTGAAAAGGTGGCAAACAAGCATGCGGCCCAACTGATGGTAAGCGGCTACCGTAGTCTATGGATGCTTCTAGTACCTTAGGTATAAGTAGCACGTTGCCTACCTTTAACCCCCGTTTCCCAAGGAACTCTGGAAACTCTAATCACCGCAGGAACACAAAACAAGGTAATTTGGTTACGATTTGCGATCTTCTGTAGGGTGGAGGACGTGGAGATATTCCACCAGTCGGGCTGCCCCAAGTAAAGAGAAATCTCAAAAATTTCTCTGTGCCCTACCTCTCATAATACACTTTCATAGTAAAAAAATATAACTTACTGCCAAACAGGTAACCAATATCGGTCGTCATCGCGAAGATTCCTAGCTCGCTTGTTTCCAAGACACAGCGCACGGTATAAGCAAGAAGTTGAACGTGGCTTTAAAGCCATGAGCGCGTACCGAGCAAGCATATTAACTGTCGACAATGATTTTTCCTGCCGACGCTGAGAATTTATCCCTTTTTGTGGATTGGCTCCTTGGAAAGTTTTCATACTACCAACATTTAGAAGTTGTGGTTTATTTTCAAAGGGTTGTGAACTTTGTAATTGTGTGCTGATTGGTTCAGAATTCCGTTTTAAACGAAACACTTCTTCGACGTTCATACCGTCGCCAGCGTTATCCACCATCTGCATTACTTGAGGCTGTTGTTGATTCTGCAAAGTAACATAATTAATTTACCAAATATAAGTATTACCTGCATGACCTTAATAATATTTAATCTTAACTTGAAAGTATTTTATTTTTGAGTATAATATACTTATTTAAAGTAAATATATTACCGTCTTTTGCTTTTTATGTTAGGAAATTTATCTTAATACCTATGCTAACTTTATTAACTAATTTTTTGTCCTTGCAGGCCAATAAAGTTAAGTCCAGTGGTCCAGTACTTAACTCTGAAATATATCTTCTTAAATCAATACTATTAATAAAATTTAAGTGACTGTTTGTAAAGTCAAAATAACATTTTTTTATTAAATGCATATGAAAGAATTTATGATACCAACAACAAAAACCCATGTTTAAAAATTATGTCTGTCTGTCTGTTTGTTCCGGGTAATCTCGAAACGATTGGACCGATTTTGAGGGGACTTTCACTGGTAGATAGCTGATGTTATAAAGAGTAACTTAGGCTAATTTTATTTTAAAAAAGGATTAGGTTTCCACGCAAATAAAAAATCAATTGTGAAGTAATTCGGGAACTTAAATGTCTTATGCTGAGTAAACCATAAGAGATATAGCAAATTAATGGACTACATAATTTTAGACATTAAAAAGTCCTACAAAAAAGTCGGCCAGAGTATATGTATATCTTCTAAGGAACACCCACAATAAGCATTTTTGTCTTTAAAATAACCAAGGGTTCGCGTGTGCCCGATCGATGGCATTCTGTAGTCCACGTGAGCGAAGCCGCGGGCACAGCTAGTAATATATGTATAAAAATCTTGTGTACGCCTGTTAGGGATTTTGTAACTTCTTAACGACTTGACGGATTGAGTTTATATTCAGAAAATATATTGTTTTATCGAGAGGATGGTTTATAACTATGTTATGATTCGATAGCTGGTGTGGTCGAGCCATGAAATACCGAAAAGGGCAAAACGACGTCTGCTGGATTAGCTAATAGCCTATAAATATTTTATCATATTTGATTGAATCCTTAGAAAGAGGCCTTTGCCCAGCAATAAGACATATAAAGACTGATTATAGGCTTATAAAGCTTATTAATTTATTATCATATTTAAAAACTTGTAGTTAATTACTAACAGTTTTAATAAACTTTAAAATTAACTTATATGTAATAAAATGTACTAACCATACTAATACACATAAGAACTTGTAACACAAACATGCCAAAAGATAAAAAGGCGATACCGGTGAGTGATATATCAAAAAGGTCTGCCAGTCCTAGGCCATGGGACTCACGTTCGCCCACGTATTCCTCTTCGGCCATGTGTTCTCGAGGTACAGAATGTTGGTACACGGGTGGCGGAGGCGGCGGCATCGAGAATTCATAACCACCACCTGTATGTAACGGAATTTTATACGGAAGCTGTTATTTTTTTTTGCTCTTCTTAATCTTAATTTATTTACCAAAGTTTAAGATACGCAACACGTATTGATGGAATGTGTTCGGAACAAAACAGACAGAAAGCTTGGTAGGGCTCCTTCGTCTCAATATGGGGAATCATCTTCTAGCCTTCCCATGCTATATTGTCCAAACTTGTGCCCTTTCGGTACCTATACAACTTGATAGCTATTTACTTCAAATAAAATTTAAAGCATCTAGGCCGACGTAATTCTAATATTTAAAGGCCATAAAACCAAGAAAAAAAAGGTCAAGCTAGTCGTATAATGCTCAGATTACACCATATTATAAAGTTATAAAACTAGTAATTGAAAAAATATCCGTTGTTTTATATGTAAATTATGCCATATGCTGATTGCAATAGTCATAATTCGTTATTGTTGGATTTTAAAATTAAAGTACCTATAACCTAAAATATTTTATGTAGAGCTTAGGAAAGTTTGATAAACAAACAAACAAAACAATTTTCTTTGGAGATTTCTCTTTACTTCCGCAGTCCGGTTGGTGGAATAACTCCACCCTACAAAAGCTCGCAGCCAAAAACCTAGACTTGTGTTCCTGCGGTGAGTAGGGTTTCCGGAGCTCTTTAGGGTAGGAGGTTCAAGGTCGACAATGCACTAGTGATACCTATATCTATTATAAACGCCCATCCTATAGGTTATGGTAGCGAGTTATCATCAGGCGGGCCGTATGCTTGTTTGCCACCTATGTTGTATAAAAAAGTAGTAACTGATTCAATTGACCAAGATTGTAATAACGACTTTTTCCGTTGCAAATGGCGTAAAGACCATTTTGAGCAAATTGACTTCTTGATGCACTCTTAGTCAGTTGTTCACGCTCTTTCGTTCTGTATTGTTAAAATGACGCTATACAATGAAAAAATGGAAAAAAATTACCGAAGTATTTCTTAAAACTAAATAGCAATTTTCTTCAATATAAAGTCACAATTTTTTTCGTTTTACATTACGAGAGCACACTTGTAGAAACAAGTATAAAATATATAATAATATTGTTTAAAATTGACAACCCGTCCCATTTTAATTTCATTTGCACTGGACCTTAGACTTCGAAGATACGGCAGGGAATTCCTCAAAATCATTGGAGTTGAGTTTCTTTTTGGTTAAAAATTGTCTTGTATATAATATATTAGATATTACATTCACCTTTTATCTCTGTTTATGAAAAATAATAATTACGTACTTGCAGCAAAAATAAAATTTGATTGTCTGTTTTATTTTGTTGCCATGAAATTAAGCATACTTATTTTGCTATTCAGAAATTCCATTGCTAAAGCTATTTGCAAAATTCATATTTTAGTAGGTACCGTTATGCTACAAAAATTAAACAAAGCATTGCTTGTCCAGCACTTTTTCGTCTTGTTAAACTCTGATAGACTTTAAAAAAGGATATTTCTTTAGCAATGAAATTTTAACCGTTAACAATGTATTTTAGCAAAGATTTAAAAACTCATATTTTAATAATAACGTATCTTACTATATTTTGCAATGTCCTGGACCGTCACTTCGGGTTCAGCGTAAGAAGTGCCATCAGTTCCCTCATATACTTCATAGCCTTCTCGTGTCTGTATGTTTGGTGTTGGTAAAGTTACAAATGAGGCATTGGTTGAAAGCCCACTGTCTTTTTTTACCGTATCATAATGTCGGTAAACGTCATTTAAAGCAGTCACCCTTAAATATGGAACAGCATTATTAAATATTAAAATATTTTCTCAAACACACTTTGGGTAATGTTTTAAATTTTTTTAACATTTTTTCATTAATTGTAAAATATAAGACATTCTTAATATGCCCTGTTGGATCGCCGGAGTGTTTCCAGACTTCTTTTTTAGGTCATCGGGAAGTGTTTCAGCCTCCATCTCCAGTTGAGAAGACGTTTATTTATTAAACTGAATTTGCTCAACATATTTAAATGTAATGTTATTACTAGGCATTATTTTTATAAGTTTGCGAGTGTTAACATGAAAAACAATTTATGAACATTCTTTTGATGCTACTTATATATAAAAGCGCAAAGTCTAGAATAAAATACGTTTAGAAAGCTTGGTTGCTCCTTAAATAACTTGAAATATGAATGACCTTATTAGAAAAAATAGATAAGGTCTTCATTTTGAATTTGTTTGAATTAAAAATGAAATTCACTAATAGTGATTAAACTAAATCTGTAGTTCTGTCTGTACACATAATTTTTTGTCCTTTTTGAACGACACCGATCACAAATACGTCCTTGATAAATTTTTCTTTGTATGTCCAGATTTAACACAAAAACTATAATACTCCGATTCTTATGAAATTTTCTACACGGGATGCTTGTGTAGTTGGTCTATTGATAGGATATAAGAAAATATCAGTTACTTTTAGAAGTAGTAAAAAAATCCAAAAGAACGATTTTTCTTAATTCTTCACCGATTTTAATGAAAATTTGTTTACGTGAAGTATAAGTAATTACATAATTGAGAGGCTATAAGAATCGTACCATAGAATAATAATGTTATAACTATTTTGATTAAAATTGTACACGGAAAATACATGACAATTCTTAATTGATACGGCATATGAATTGTCAACAGTTTAAGTAAAAATAAAATTACAGGAAAACTACTGCGTAGTAACAAACGCGTGCGAAGCCGCGGGCGCACTACTAATAATTTTGTATAATTATTCTCTTAAGTAATTTCTTTTTATCATAATCTCGATGTGTCATTGTAAGAATAAAATTAATGTTTAAAATCAATTTATTTATATAAATAAATCTGATAAATGAATTTATATACGTTAAGGGAACATAATTTCTTACTTAGCCAACCACTCCTGATACCTAGCTGATCCAACATCGTACAAAGCGTTACTCTTGGTGTCTTGAAATCGTCTTGAATACAAAGTGTCATTTTTTATTTTACTCATTGGGAAAGGTTTACCGATCCTATTTTGCAACATACTTTTATTAATTTCTTCTAAAACCTGTTCAGCTAAGTAATTTCGACAATTATATTCATTCATCATTTTTCTAAAAAAAAAAATGTTATTAATAGATTTATCATTCATTTCTGAAATAAAATAAAATTAAATTTTTATTAGCATTATAAATCACATATCTATACTAATATTATAAAGCTGAAGAGTTTGTTTGTTTGGTTGAACGCGATAATCTCAGGAACTACAGGTTCGAGTGAAAAAATTATTTTAGTGTTGGACAGCCCATTTATCTAGGAAGGCTTATAGGCTTATAAAAGCACGCTACGACCAATAGGAGCGGAGCATCAATGAAAAATGTTGCAAAAAACGGGAATGCGCGGTAGCGAGGCCTGCTGGCCGGTAGCTCTGTGAGCTAGCATACCGCGCGCATTGTGTTCGTAGTAAAATGAAGAAAATTTCAACTCCTTTAGAATTGTATTAAAGGTACCATAAACGACCCACTATCTCTGTCTCATATGTGACGCAGACGAAGTTGCGCGGGTCAGCTAGTTATAAATGAACCTTGTTAATAAGAATTAAGGTGATAGAATTGCTATCTTTCAAATTATTATTGTAATTAAATAATACCCCGGTGACCGAGCTAGTGTAAACTTGTAATTTATTTCTTTATATAAGATATACTAACTAACTATAATTTCATCCAAATCGTTGGAGCCGTTTTCGTGTAATGAATTACTTATATACTTAGTCTTGCCATAAATATTGTTACAAGGAAAAAACTTTTTTTTTTCTATTGCATAAATCATTTATTACTGTAATGTGTGTTAGTTTATACATTAATATAATAACAATAAAAATATATGAAGCTCATTTAAAATGATCTTCCATTGGCTTTAATACAGTCCTTTAAACGCTGAGGCCAGTTATCAATGGAAACACACACTTTCTGCATGGGGAAATTCTTCACTGCCAATCTTATGGATTGTTTTAGGGACTCCAAATTATCATGGTGTTTAGAGCATGCTATACTCTCTAAAACTGTCAATAAATCATAATCCAGCGGAATAAGATCGGAACAAGATGACGGCCAGTCTTCAGCTCTGATAAAGTACGAAACGTTCGTTTCCAACCACGCTTGAGTGGATTGAGCTTTATGACCCGGTGCTTTGTCTTGCTGAAAAGACCATTCTTGGTTATGGAACATGGTGTTGTTAAGGGGCTTAACCACCTTCTTAAGAATCGTATCTTGATACACTTGTGCCGATGTTTTGATACCTTTTTCACAAAAATATGGCTCAGTCACTCCTTGATTGCTAACACCCCACCAAACCATCACTGAAGTCGGATAATGTCCACGTTGTACTCTGCTGACTAATTGAGAAGCTTCTATAGAGCTTTGAGTATAAACTGGGTCATTCTGCTTGTTAAAACATTGCTCAATAGTAAAAAAAAATCTCATCAGTACATAAAATTTTTCTATGACCTCCCTTTGCGTACCGCTTAAGAAGTTTTTTTTGTTTTTACCACCGTATTTATTTTTAAATTATCAGTTAAATAATGACCAGTGCATCACTTATAGGCTGCAAGTCCTAAGTCATCGTTTAAAATATGCGACATGGTTCTAGGTGCTATATTCATTTCCCGTGATAAAACCTTTTGCTTTCGGACAGGATTTCTTCGAATTTTTTCCTTCATTGCTTTGATCGCCTTTTTTCCACGAATACTACGTGGACAGCCAGATCTTTTTCTGCCACAAGCAGAGGAGGTTTCATTGTACCTATCAATAGCCCGGTATACAAACATTAGACTAATACCAAGAGGATGTAGAGTCTCAAAAATTGCATTTGGCTCCCTACCTACTTTGTGTAATGCTATCACAGCAATTCGGTTCTCTTTATTACCCCACTCCATTTTAATATCACAAAAATATTTAATATCGATTGGCGCAAAAATGAGAAAACACAATGAATATTCATATAAGAATAACAGATTCCAAATTCAAATATAGTATTTTTTTTTTTAATTGTAAAAGTATTTATGGCCAGACTAAGTAAGAATTACTTCACTTATTGGAATTAGATTACGTGTATTTTATACTATAGTTAAGTATGTAGGATGAAGTTCTTAGATCGTATCAGCTTTTCTTAATAAAAGAAAAGTTCTAACCTGTGAAAATAAAGCGTTGACAATGCAGCGTCTATCGACCCATTCGTAGAATAAGCGGTGTTCCTGGTCAAAGTATTGTTAAAACTATGATCCTTCACATCTTGTAAGAAGTACGTGGGCATTAAATCCATTCGTAATACATCATTCACGTTTAATTCACTGTCGTACATTTTAAAAGGTGTAGAAATTTGAAATATTTTTATTATGTTATATGAAAAAAATAAAAATCTTAGTGTATTCATTGTTCACCGGCAATAATAAATGTTTCTACGAGTTAGTTCGTAAGTTGAATGCTGTGATCGTCTTGAAGATTGCACGTTGGAAAGATTACACGGGTTATAAAGCGGAAAATGTTCGCACATCGAGGCTATGATCGTTATCGTAGGCTAAAATAACTGTGATAAAGTCACCACCAGATTTTAATGTAAGCTATGTCAAGCAACTTATACCCACAACAATTTAAACACCTGTTAGATTATTCAATAAATCCTAAGTTAATATTATTAAAGCGAAAGTGAGTTTGTTTGTTAGTTAATCACGCAAAAACCGCTGAACGGTTTTGGATGAAATTTGGTACAAAGATAGCTTGTATGCAGGAGTAAATATACGATACTCTTTATCCCGGTATTTTTTTTTATTCACGTGAGTGGAGTAATATATAATAATAAGATAGAATAGAATAGAAAATACTTTATTGTTTCAAACACACTGTACAATAAAAATCAAAAGTAGAAAAGATATTTATAATACTAGCGGTCGCCCAATGATCGAAATTCGATCAGCGACTTTTTAATCATAGACTATTTTCTGTTTGACATTTGCAGTATGAACCTAAACAATGAGTATTAATTACATCACCTGCTGTCACTTTTCATTGAGTGACAATGTCAATATTTTGGGGGTCTAAGTTCAATTGCACTTGTCGTCTTGGAATTCGCAGTATGTATTAATTTAGTATGTATTAGTAACAGATTAATTTTAACTTTCTGCACTCCTTCTCCATATAAACTTTAACCATGCCAAATATCACAAGTCTTCCGTGCATGCAATACGCTTAAAAAGGGGTAGAAAGTTTTTACTTCACGTATTAATATAATGATAGCTATGAGACCAAATTTTTGAAGTTGCTAACTGACAAAAATAAATAATAACATTAAACATAAAAACAACTTTACCTATTATGTACTATCTTGATTAATAAAAATACTACATCAGTTTGTTACCAGTGAACAGTGGTTCACAGCTCGACTGGAGAAGATATCATTGTGGCTCAACGTTTCACGGCATCATGAACGAAAACACGTTGATCTGTTCCATCTGGTAGGTATATCTCTCTGTAAGTGTATGGAATGCAGAATGCTGTAGGACTTTAAAGGTATTATAAGAATACCTACTGAACGCTATTAAACAGAAGATGTTTATTGGCACACTTTCTACTATAGTTTTGATACGCTTTCACCGAAAACAACTAGCATTAATGTAATAAACTTATGATTTGATTTGGTGTTTTTGAACTTTTTATTGAATGAAAATATCGTGATATTTTTTTAGATAAGGACCAAGTAGGTAAGTACCTAAGGAGTAAATGAAAAAGAATTGATCAAATCTATCCAGTAAGTAGTTTTTACACAACGGCAAACCTCTATCATTTTATTTTTATAGAATACAGGAGACATTTTGCATAATAAAGTTTCGTTATTGTATACAAGAGAATTGAATTGGAAATAATAACATGTACTATGAATTCGGAGATGCCAGAAAAATCTTCCTAAAAAGTTCTAACAAGGGAGCCACCATTTTGTTAGAATATTGAAATCATTATAGGACTAAGGACACTCTATATTCACTGAATAATGGCTGTAATGGAAATCAACAGTGAAGAAAAGTTGCCAAGTTAGGAAGAAGAAGAAGAAGCATTTTAGACAGAATATTTTAACCGAGTAAAAAAAAAATCATAATTTCAATTAAACAAGTCCTTATTATATACAAAAAACCAAATGTATTTCTTAATACCTACACATATATCGAATGTTTCCAGAATGCTGTGTTGTTTTTCTTGTTTGTATAAGTAGTAGGTATAAGTTATGATGGGACTGGCACATCCTTAGTGATAAAAGTCCGTAAACAAAATTGAGAGTTGAACAAGAATTAAATTGTACAGGTGTATTTAATTGAATAATATCAACATTTTTTTTTTAATTATAGAATAAATCTTAAATGTTACGGACATTTATTTAATAGGTTTTACCCTGCTCGAAATTATAAGAGAAATCCCATTAATCCCTCGGAGTTCTTAAGTGCTCCTTCGTCAGCGGTAAATGGAACTATTGTTGTATTATAAATGTTTCGATGACATCTCAACGACGTTTGATATGAAAACATACAATATTTCCCGCTTGGTTTTTATTTTAATTGAGAATTCCTATTAGGTTTCAAAACAGTTATTTCAAACAAATGTACCTAAATTATAAAGTGCGGAAAACCAAGGTAATCCTACTAATATAATAAATGTAAAAGTGTGTATGTTTAGATGTTTGGATGTTTGTTACTCAATCACGCAAAAACGGCTGAACGGATTTGAATGAAATTTGGCAAACAGATAGTCTATGACCTGGAATAACACATAGGGTACTTTTTATCTCGGTAAAAGCCATAGTTTAACCAGTGTTATCCTACAAATATAATAAAACCCATCTATGATTTTCTTTTGGTTTGTCGTATTCCAAGATCAATCTGTATATATCCAATAATACGCAGACGAAGTCGCGGGTACCAGCTAGTAAATAATATATTGAAGTGCCCAGTTGCAAAAATTCTTAATTCTAAACTTAGAAACTTTTAGAAAAAATATTTGAGGACAAAAATAAGAGAAGAAAATGAAACTTCGATGTATAAAACAAAACAATCTTTATTTTATTTAATAAAAATTATACATACATACAGACATGCTCTACACGTTAATACTACGTATAAGATCAAGAGTTTCTAAAGTGGAATAAGGGGCTCCTGCAACTGGCCCTATAAATAAATAAAAAACAAATCAAATAGGAGACAGTCTCTTTTCTACCAATTAGATCACTGATAATAATATATCATATGGTTGGAATATGTCTGAAATATTATTTAAGATTGTCAGCAGTGGCATATGAGCTATTACTCCTGTTAGAATTAACAAATAAATAGTGTCACTTGCTTATATGAACTGAATGTTACAGTTAGATTCATTAATTTTTTTACATAAAATTTCAACATAATGAATAGGTAATCGATAACCTAGGATATCGAAGCAGACAATGAGTAATTTAATTAGATTATGATCTAGAACAACGTCCTTACTAATAAACTAGGGCTGCTAAGCATACTTTGAGCAACTTACGAGTTTGAGCGCGAGGAGATATTATATGCGTTCTACGAGTAGGTATCACTGACCGCAGTATTTACAATGACTACAATATGTATATAGGTACTGGAAAGTATTTATCACGCCGCATGCATGAGAACCAACGGCAATGCTACCTACATTTTAATTGAAAAGTTTGTGTTATTAGCATTGACTTATATATTACTAATCAATGGTCAAACCTTTCAATAACCGGTCATCGATAATGCATATTTTATCGAAATAATTTGTGATGGAACAATTTAGTTTTCTTTAATGATAGTTTAAATATATAATTTTTATTTTATTTTAATAACATATTTACAGGTACCTTATCTAGGACTAGACACACGGCACTCGGCAGTGTGGCAGCCAAGTTCGGAAAAGAATAGGGCGACACACCGCCCAGTGTGAATATTTACACAAACCATTTCGAGCTCCTTTTAACCCCTCTATATGTCAAAAACTATTCGACCTACATACTTGAAGTTATATATGTTTAATATACCTACTTTGAAAACCTAGATCCTAAATTTCATGAGTATAGGCCTAATAAACTTAGTCCTCGAGTTATTAGGGTCGGAAAAGTAGCATTCTTATAACTCACTCACTGACTGATTCACTTCTAGGTGATTTAGAAACTTGAAATTTAGCATCAAGGTAGATCATTAAGCATTTAAAAAGGATACAAAGGAAAAAAATCAAAATCTTCAAACAAAAAATAATTTGAAACGAAACTAAACTCACAAATAAGTAGATGGCGTTGTACCAACTTAGATGGTCTAACGTTGTTTTTAATTTTCGATTTAAATGGATAAAACGGTGTAATAATAATTAAATCAAAATAAATTATCAAACTTTTTAAAAAAGTACAATGGGGTATTTGACTATGTTAAAAATATGATTCTTTTAGGCGTAATTACAAATAATTATAAAGTTTTCATAGAGTTTTTGGCGGGATCTTGAAGTGTCATGTTGTGGATGTTATTTTTAATTCATTTACTTAGGTTTTTGACCCTATATTATGTAATATTGGTGGCGTTTTGTGTGATATAGTTTGGTTTTTGTGCATAAGTGAGGTGGATTATAAATATAAGCTGAAAGCATTCATTCCGAGATTCCACAAAATCTTCCTAGAAAGTTCTAACAAGGGAGCCACCATCTTGTTAGGATACTGAATCGTCATAACACATGAAACTATAATTCACTCAATAATGGCAGTAATGGTCTTCATTAAAGAGGACCGGTTGCCAAGTTAGGAAGAAGAAGAAGAATTATACATCTTATAAATTTGGAAATTGTAAAAACTACGATTTATTCATTATCACGCTATTTCTAATTTTATTTAATCGATAATAATTACTATTAAAACATACAACGACTTTAACACTCCAATAATATTACTAACATCGAAACTCAATACAATTATTTAATATTTGTGAATAAAACATCTACTTTACATTATGAGATATAAATATATACTTAAATATTCCTAACAGTAATTCTTTTTAAAATTTGTGGCATAAATTGCTTCTTGGTATCAGAGACGAGAATAATTGAAATAAACTCTTTTCATTATAAAAACTTGTAATAATTGTTTATAACATTTGATAGACAGATAAAACGTTGACGCTATCGACAGAATGATTTTATCAATTCAATGAAACATAGTTTTAAATGTAAAGAAGGGATGATAGAATAACGTTGTAAAGAAATAGATAGTGCTAGCGTCATTAGTTAAAAACTGCAGTGAAAATAAATAGATATATTATATAATGATAATTATATTTGTAATGATTAATGATTAGTCATAAACAATTATTAAAATATATTTAGACTTGCAATAATTTTAGTCCTAATCGTTTATATTAGACATCCCTATACCTATGTCAAACCTAAAGTACTGTCAAAAGTAGTCTGTGTGTCAAAACTCAAATGTCAATCGGTTGAATCGGTATTCTTCTGTCTCCGTTCGGTTCTCTTGTGAATTGTAGTTTTTCTGCCCACAGACTTTTAGATGTACAAGTTTTCTATCTATCTACGATTCTCAGCTTTGATCACGTTTGGTCATGGGCTTTGATTCACTGCAGTGCATACAGTACGTTTGTTATAATTCCGAAACTGTGACTATGAGTTGTTCTGTTATTTTCTTCGGGTTTTAAACTTCCAAGTATGAACTTTTACATATAATTTGTTTCGACTGTTCCAAGATTGTCATATAGCTCAAATGGGAACCAACGGCAATGGTCGCCGTGGAGGTGTTAAGATGCCGGATATTCGCCGCCCTATGGAAGAAGGGGATTGTGTGAACGATATGGAGAGCCCTGAACTTGACTTTGTTTATGACGATTGCGATAATCTAGCGAACGAAATAGCTGAACTTTACAGCTACACCGAACATCCTGAATACCAGCTAAATGTAAAGGCTTTTGAGGATATCATGGAAGAATTTAATTTTCCACCGAGTTGGCAAAGACTTTCAAATAAACAGCAAAGAACTGTCATAATGAAGCTATTAGAACATCTAGACGTCGCCATAAGCGAGATACGTATGCGGGCTACAAGATGTATCCTATATTTAGCTCAAGGTTGCTGGGCAGAAATGCAGTCTGATACTGAACAAGCTCACTGGGCGCGTATTAACATTATGACTCTTTATGAAATGGGAACATTTTCTACTTTTGTTGAGTTGTTGAACCTTGAGATAGTACGAAGCAATTCAGCTATAGCTTCACGAAAGCTTGCCGAAACACTTGCTGACTCAACAAATCTACGAGTTATATTATCTGTTTTATATTTAATAACAGAATACATGAGAAATGAAAAAGAAAACTCTGATTCAGAGTATGTACACTTAGTAAGAAACTTTAAAGAAGAACTAGGATGCCCGTTTGGTGATGAATTACTGCCAGTGAAACTTTTGAGTATGGTGACACATTTGTGTGCTGGAACGACACCACATTTTCCAATGAAAAAAGTTCTACTACTATTGTGGAAAATACTACTTGTTTATTTAGGTGGTTCTAAAGAGTTGAAAGAGAAAAAAATGAAACTAAGAGAAAAATATGGCCTACCCCCATCAATAGAGGATACCCTAGAAATCATTAAAAGTATGCGAGCAAGTTCACCACCACCCAGTGCTGCAGATATGCTAGAAAATCAAAATCCTGGACAGAGAAAAATAAAAGAAAATGAGAGAGCTCTCCGTAGACAAACATTCATGAAGCAAACTTCATTAGATGAGTCAGATGAACAAATATTTGTTGATAAAGAGGATACAGGGAATGGTTCTGAAGATTACTCAATGGAGTTCCAATCTATGCCTAGTGAAAGTTCACAATCTGAAAATAACCAAAATTGTCCATATTATATGTATTTCAAGCAGTTTGATAGTCCTCCACCACCACCTCCTCTTCCTCGAAACTTACCTTGGCAGTCTAAAGTCCGTCAGAAAGATATTGATATGTTTTTGGATAATGTGAGGATTAAGTTTGTAGGATATTCCCTCCCAGGGGATCGACAAACTATTGCAGGATTACCTCAACCAATTCATGAAAGCATAGACATATTGAAAAAACATATGTACACAAGCTTGTCTGAAATTCAGATAGAAAGAGAGCAGGAAATATTACGAAGTCCTCTCACTAAGGGTGAAAAGGAAGTAGAAGAAACTGAAGCAGAAATTCTGTACAGAGGTATGGAACCTAACTTACCTCAGTATATGATAGCTCTACTGAAAATTCTCTTAGCTGCAGCACCAACATCAACAGCTAAGACTTACTCAATTAATATTATGGCTGATTTATTACCGGAAGAGATGCCTATGACAGTTCTCCAATCACTCAAACTTGGTATTGACGTTAATAGACACAAAGAAATAATAGTAAAAGCTGTCACAGCAATATTATTGCTTCTACTAAAACATTTTAAGTTAAATCATGTTTATCAATTTGAATTTATGTCACAACATTTAGTTTATGCCAACTGCATGCCACTTGTACTCAAATTTTTTAACCAAAATATATTATCATATATTGGAGCAAAGAACACTATACCAATTTTTGACTTTCCTGCATGTGTTATTGGAGAACAACCAGAACTTACAAAGGAATGCTTGGACATAGGAGATTCCTCAGTACCATACTCTTGGAGAAATGTATTCTCATGTATTAACCTTTTAAGAATTTTGAACAAGCTAACAAAATGGAAAAATGCTAGGATAATGATGCTTGTTGTATTTAAAAGTGCTCCAATCTTGAAACGTACACTTAAAGTAAGACATGCTCTCATGCAATTTTATGTATTAAAATTACTCAAAATGCAAACTAAATATTTGGGACGCCAGTGGAGGAAAACGAACATGAAAACAATTAGTGCAATATATTCTAAAGTGCGTCACAGGTTGAATGATGATTGGGCCTTTGGTAATGATGTGGATGCTCGACCTTGGGATTTCCAAGATGAAGAATGCACATTGAAAGTCAGTGTAGACCGTTTTAATAACAGGAGGTATGCTGCTGGTAGTGAACAAGGAACTGACCGTTCTCCAATTGACACTGATATCAATTCTGTACTTGAAATGAATATTGATCTAGATGAAGGATTTAAAGAAAACTATGAAGTGTGGCTTGAGCAGGAAGTTTATAACAATGAAATTAACTGGGATGTCCTATTAACTGCATGAATATTGAATATTAAATTCATATAAATTATCCATGTTACAAGTTCAGTAGAATATCTTTTAAGCAGTCATAGAAGTAATTTAACCATAATTTTAACACAAGTTTATTGGATATAAACATTTATTTTAAATTAAAAGTTTTATGATTTTAAGTTTTAATAAACCATGAAATTTTTTAAGTATTTACTTAATTAAGGTTACATTTTACATGTAATGTTAAAGTATTTTGACTTACAAATCTTACAAGATTTTTGTACAAAACTGAGTAAAACTTCAAATGGTTTTTTTTTACTAATGTATAAAGAAAGGAAATCATGAATTCTAAAAACAGTTGAGATTTTTATTGTAATTTTTTTTTAATATTTACTGTGCTTTACCTTTGTACCTACTAATGTAAGTTGTGTTTCTGTCGCTGCATACCTTACATAAATGTATTATGAAAATAAAAATTGTAAAGTTCTTGTACTCTTAAATTATTAATATGAGACATTATCGAAGTAAAAATTTTAGTGATGATAGATACCTTGACTATGCTACCTTATATCATCAAGTATTTATGTAATACTTAATAGGCAAAATAATATTTAAATGTTTAATTAAAAGTTTTGTGATGGATGTTGTTTGTTCCTTTCAAATACCTCTTGGTAAGATTGCTAACTCTTAAGATAATACAAAATTTATTTTGAAAATGATCATCTTCAATTTTAGATAAGCCTGTGTTGATGGGAGTGTTAATTGGGTTGCATGAATAATATATCTGTGGTCATAGATCAGACATGATAAGTACATTTTTGCTCAGTATGACTTATTAATATTGGTATAATCGGCAAAAAATGCTCTTTCATTTGGTCATATCAGGATAACTACATGCAAAATATTACTGTTGTATTGAATACTAATCAGATTATGATATCTTTTATATTTCAACTTTTGTTTTGGTCATTAATAATTTAATTGCTTGTCCTGTAAAGTAATGAAATTGCATTTATCATATTCTGACCTATGGCCACAGATATAGAATCAGGATATGTGTATCCTATTTATGGGCATTGTTTAGGCATTCAACAGATTGTAAAAATAAGATTGCAGTTCTTTTTTAAAATTTTAGTTATAGGATACAGTGACCCAGTAAACACATGTATCTCAATGTGACATCGACCAATGTCATTTAATATGTAAAAATGACTTATTAATGAGTTAGAAATGACTCATCATTTCCCACTTGTTTATGTATATGCGGATGTAACAATTCATATAACTGGCGTAAATTTGACGTCTGTAGCATTTATTTGACATCCCTTAATTCCTGTATTAAAAGTGTGGGAAATGAAAACCCTGATATCAGTATGTTAAAAATTTTGTCGGTAACGTGAATATTATAATCTTTTAAATCAACTACATTTGGTCAGTCACGCATACGCATACAGCCTAGTCAATGTTAAGCGGTTTCCACTTCCCAATGAACACGTTACCTTACTTTGACCATCACACACAAGGCATACAGGGGTCATAGCGTTTTGATATACACATGACATAAAACTGCTATGATTAGTGATCCTTAAGTTATTTATACTCTGTGATTTTATTTATTTTATGATTGATGTCATGGCATTATTTTTAAGTTACGTTATCTGTAGTTATATGAAGATTATATTGTTACGTACAACTGGCATAACGATTATAGCCTACAATCACCTAACACACAAGTTTGACGTACCGTAACCATTGTAATAAAATCAGATATGTATATAATAAATAAGGCAATTTATTAAGTATATCTGATTTAACAGTGAATTATCATTACATAACTAGGAAATCAGTTTTTACGTACGGTTGATATATCATTAAAGTATGTATAATATTTTCACGTTTACTTTTTTAATATTGATACAAGATGGCACTGCCACGATTTTGTTTTATAAATTGAATATGGGTTTATTTTATGAACCTTTAACCGATGATCCGATACCGCCCTTTGATTGATACCATAGTAGTCATTCAAGTATCGGAAACCGCATTGGATACCAGCGATTGAATCGAAGTACGTAGGTTACCAAACGACCGAGCGACCTTTTTCTTTATTTATGAGTGCGCGACCTTTTTTAGCTTTTCACTCTCGCCCACCTCTGGCCTATGGATATTACATCAAACACTCCATTAAGAATGATCAATCATAAAGGTATGTAACACGGATAAAAGGAATATTAATTCGTTCAACATCCTAAGTAGGGATGTAAATTTATAATAAAAATAATTTTTTTTTTTTTAAATGGAATAATTTCTTTAAAATAATAAAATTGATTAATTAATATTCGATTTTTGTTCAAACAATAATTGATTTTTTTCATATTTTCTTGATAAATTTAATTAAAACTTGAAATATTTAGAATCATAACTTACTTAATCAATTTAAATTAACATTTTCAATAAAAAGCCAAAAAAATATTGTTCTTAACGGAGAATGCCCATTCATGTACCAAATTTTGTTGTTTATTAAGGTTGAATAAAAAGTAAAGAATGTTTTTTTTTTTTCATATTATTTTACGACCTTTTAGCCTTTTTCCTGGAGGATCTCGGAGCCGCTTAGCTTTGGCGTTAGCTCCATGTGGATTTCTTTCCCGGTTTCTGCCGGAGTTTTCTTCAATGCCTCGTCGTATAATAAGAACCTGAGATCTCTGTTCTCATACACGAAACTTTGGAGGTTTTTATGCATGTTGTTTAGTTTAATACTCCGTAACAGAGACAAATAACTTCGTAATAATGAAAGTGCTGAAATTAACAATCAAATGTTTATTCATAACAATCGATGTTTTAGCAACTCTATTATTGAGTCGTTGATTTTAGACATGGGTAACTCAGCTGAATTCCTTGTATAACTCAACTGAATAACTCAATTGCAGCTTACTGCACCGCGGCACGATTGATCTAACTCAAATTTAAGGCGAAGCAAAATCACAGAATACATATATATACTAGCAAAATGGTAACGGCAAGTGAGTCACTAAACACGCGCCACCCGCACCCTGTGAATGCCCGTATGAAGGCATGAATGAGTTGGCTGACCGGTGCAGCGCTGTGCCCTGTGCTGCGGCCGGCACGGTGCTGGGGCACTGAACTGGGGTATGCGCCAACCGCCAACACATTCTTTGAATTAATTGTGTTGACAAATTCGGCGCAGCGAACTGAGTGCACAATTACGTATTTATGCGGCGCGGCGCGGCGTGGCGTAGCGCACACAATGTTACCTATGTCTAGTTGATCTTATAAATTTTGTAAAATTTATAATCGTCGATGTGATAGTGGATTATCCTTTTACAACTTTATAAGCAGAGTTTAGAAGTTATAAGTCTGTTTCGTGAAGTATATTTATTTATGGTAGGGCCGCTGTAAATCTTTTTTGGTTGATTCGACTTACCTTCTATTGAGTTCAAACGATAAACGCTGAAATGTGAAATCCTGTGAACATCCAGCGAATCGAGTGACTTCATTTAAAAAAGGCACTGCACAACAATTAGATACCAAGCCAGCCGTAAGGTAAATTACAGTAACATGTTTACTAAACACATTTTCTATGGATTTAAAGAAAGTCAGACAATCATGAAATAACTCCTATTGTGAAATTATATTACAGGAAGAAATATGGCCGATTTAGCAGCCTTACTTCAAACAGAAATCCCCGAGGGTCGGAACCATCTCACCGACAGTCATACGAATTTAGAACGTGTGGCTGATTATTGCGAAGCCAACTACTTCCAGTCAGACAATAAAAGACTAGCACTTGAGAGCACTAAAAACTATACAACACAGTCGTTAGCTAGTGTAGCCTACCAAATAAACACACTAGCGTACAATTTTCTGCAGTTGCTTGAGCTGCAAACAATGCAACTTGCAGAAATGGAAGGTCAGATGAATCACATTGCACAAACTGTCTCTATTCACAAGGAGAAGGTGGCTCGCCGTGAAATTGGTGTCTTAACAGCCAACAAAGTAACAAGTAGACAGTACAAAATAATTGCTCCTGCAAATCCCGAGAAACCAATCAAGTATGTGAGGAAAAGTATTGACTATACAGGTAAGCTAAATAACTATAGTTGGTGTTGATTGAATAATTGATACTATACTCATATAAATGTGCTATAAAGTTCAACAGGTTGAATTAAAGTAAAGATTTGGTCTTAAAGAAGCCATGCCATCTGTTCTGTTATTTATATATAATATTGCTGTGGTATAGGGATAATTAGATTATTAATTTTTTATTATTGTTTTGTTATAAAGTCACCAGTATGATGCTACTTTTGGTCTTATCCACCCTCTGATATCTTAGTTCATATCCATAATATTCTAAAAATTAAACTAGTTAACTGCACCTGAATATCAAAACACCAGACACCAAAAATTAGATAACTTCTTTTTAAACTTTTCCACTTATATGATAAAAGGTGAGGCCTTAGTATCAAAAGATAAACATTGTATATCATATAAAACAACAAAACTGCCACTTTTGTAAAAAAATTCATTAAATTAACATTTTCTTGGAAATCTGATAGTTATTTTTTTTATTTACTCTCTATGGATGATGGACTATTAATTGAAATACTTTTTTTTATCAGTTTGTTAATGTTTAACATTTATGCTAAGTAAGTGAATGTTAAAATGATATTTTGAATGATGTATAACAGTGTTTAGTAATCGATATATATGAATATTAACTTAGGAATTTGTAGAAAGTTTTGATGCAGAAATTGTAATATTTTCGTTTCTACAGTAATGGATGATATTGGTCATGGTGCGCGTTGGAATGGTAGTGTAAGTGGAACTCCAAGGGGTCGACGTTCTGGTTCTGCACCTGGAGCGGCGCCACTTCCCGCGCCCACGACGAAACCGCCAACTCCTCCTGCGGCTGTTAGGGCTGCTTCTGCTGCTAATACGGGGACATTGGGCCGTGGAACACTGGGTATACTCAATTGAATATTTATGATATCTGGATGATTGAGGTTCTTGATTTCTGTGTTTCCATTATGGTTATATCCTTGGATATATGTAAAAGTGATTATTATTACAACAACAAATGATGTAATGCATTTGCATGCATTACAAATTATTAAAGACAATTATTCTGCTGTTGATTATACATTGTTCATAATCCTTGTTGACAATTATAATGGTCATCCAGTGTTATCGCAATGTGTGAACAAGCAAGCATTATGTAAACATCAATAGGTGTATAAGAGAGAGAACTTCATGCTACTCACACTCTAAAGTTTCGATACAAATAATGAATTTACCAAATTTATAATCCTTGAGTGCACTGCATAAAGTTCACTTCTATTTTTATATTATCATTATTCATTTCATTATCATGGCATTGTTAAAAATGTAAATATACATAGTAGCAAATTACAGGACAACACTATATTATAGTAATGATTGTTGAAAAATAACACAACAGCATATTTCATTATTGAAAAACCGCCATTATTGCCATCTTTAGTTATATGCCTTGGGTAATAAAAGTTTTCATTACCTATTTCTTTTGAGTTAATAAACATATTGAGTTATGCAAGTACTTATAAATTGTTGTTGAGTAGCAAGCTTATGTGATTTCACTCAATACTAGGAGTGTGTGAATAATTTTAAAATCAAATTGAATAAAATTCTAACTTTATTTTAGAATACTGCAATGTAACGACACTTCCTGATAGTAGTCACATATAACTGTAACGCAATCTCAGTATGACGGCAACCACTTAGAGATCTAATCCGTCAGTGGTGGTGGTGGCATTCAATATACATTGAAGAATAGTTCAAATTGTGTGATTCGATTCAACAACAAACAATTCGTTAATTTTAATATTCCCACACCCCTATTAAATAACAAAATCATGATCTGTTAAAAATTACTCATAAATCCTAAATGTACCTAGTGATATGTTTGTTTTTTTCACTTAGACAATGATTGTCCAGGTAAGACATCTCGTGAATATCGTACACCACCTGCTGTAGCTCCTCCTCAAGTGCCATCTCATTATGCACCAAACTATCCGCGGCGTCCGCCAGGATACTCCACTTTGCCAGTAGTCCAACCACAGGTTTGTTACAGTGAAATTAATAATAATAATGCTTATTAAACAAGTTACAGTATATCTACATGGGTTCATTGGATCTGGATAAAAAATAATTTGTGCCCCTGATTCCAGTGCCCTTCTTTTGCTTCTTTAATAAAGCAACATCCTTCTGCGTCTTTTAATCCCTCGGAGTAAAGTGACATTCACTAATGTCAAACTTGAAAATAATGTCAATTATATTTTGTAGCATTTTGTTACCATATATTATTTTATGTTACAATTATTTGAGTCGTAAGATTTTGAATATACAGTGTAAACTCTTTATAACGAAACTCAAGGGACTGAGCATTTTTTGTCGTTATAGAGAGATTTTCGTTATATGGAGTGAACAAAAAAAAAAACAACCAAATTAACAAGAATTTTTAATAATGTCTTAGATAATAAATGCTTATAAATTATTGTTTACACATATAGTCTGATAACTTTGTCTGACGTTTTTTGCTATGCCAGTACTTGTTTTGTATTATTTTATGTATTCTATTCATATCTTCTTCTATCAAACTTTTTCGTCAACACTAATCGCTTTCCGTTTACTGGCCATGTTAACAGTTTCAAAATAGGTTTACGACTGATAATACGATAGGTACCCAGTATGCTTGGTCGAAGACCATCACTTCCGAGAAAACAATGCGTCATACTGCACGTGTTCAAGGCAATTAAGGATAACAAAAGCTAGACCGACCTCGGATGTTTCGGAGCTTCAAAGTCTTTTGTTACCTGATAATAAACAATAATACCGATAATAAATATTTACTGTCTAAAAATATGAACACATTTCTTCGTAATAGAGAATGGCGTATCGCTATAAAGAGTGTTTCAATATGTAGGTTTTAACGCAAACCAACCAAGTTGGGCTCACTTCAACGTTATAGGGAGTTTGTCGTTATAAAGGATAACATTATAAAGAGTTTACACTGTATATAAATTATATACTATTATTTTTACATGATTCAGTAAACTATAAAATATGTGTATGGTGAACAAACTACAAAAAAAGGACACTTCGGTTAGACCACGAGATGCACGATTTTGTCTCCCATAATCAGACTTCACTTTTGGAGGGTTCAATGCTTTTTTTAAACTTCATAGGTATACTCTTATGGTTTTACGGTTAGATCCGATTGGTGACATCACTATGTTAAAACTAAGAACGCATGATATGTCATTGTATTCCATGGGAATAAATAACTTACTTTAGATATTAGGAAAAATTATTGTACTACATAAACTACTATGTTTTCATGATGAAATAGTTTGTAAGAATATTTGTGTTGAGCAATAATGTTAAGTATAAATTACACATGGCCAAGAATATAATAATGCTGAATACTTCTTACTCTATTGTATTATTATCTGTTTCTTATTCTTTGGTACAAAAGAAAGGGCAGTGGAAGAATGACCACAAATCTGTGCATGTCAAATTTTTTTCCGATTATTTTCGAGACAGTATATTACGACATTTACAAGAATTACTAGCTGTGCCCGTGGCTTCGCTGACGTGGAATACAGAATGCCCGCGCGAATCTTGCTTCCAGCTCCCGGCTATTTTAAAGACAAGAATGCTTATTGTGGGTGTTCCTTAGAAGATAGACTCTTCCAGACTTTTTTGTATGTATTTTTAATGCCTATGATTATGTAGTACATTAATTTGCTATATCTCTTATGATTTACTCAGCATAAGCCATTTAAGCACCCAAATTGATTCACCGTGACCAGTTTTTTTTATTTGTTCGAAACCCTAATTCTTTTTCTAAAATAAAAGTAGCCTAAGTTACTCCCTATGTCATTAGCTATCTATCAGTGAAATTTCCGTCAAAATCGGTCCAACCGTTTCGGAGATTACCGGGAACAAACAAACAGACAGACATACAACAATTTTAAAATGGGCTTTTTGTTATAGGTATCGTATATACTTTCATATGCATTTAGTAAAAAACTGTTATTTTGACATTACAAACAGACATTTCAATTTTATTAATTTTATAGATTCTATAATTATTGTACATTAAATTTAATAGGTTGGGATGGTTCACCCTAATCAGCATCAAACTCCTAGCAACTATTCCCAGCAAGACTTACATACCAGTATGCCACGTGAGTATTTTCGTATTTACGCATAAATTAGTATTAAAAGAAATTTAAGTTGTGTGCTGAGTTTTTGACGGGATCTTGATCTGTCAAGTAATAGTTTTTATTTTAATTCATAAAGTTATGTAATTTTGGCTGTTTATTACGTGATGTAACGATGTAAAGTGAAGTGGATTATAAATAATAACTGGGAACATGTACTTCAAGTTGCCACATAAACTACCTGGTCAGTATTAACAAGAGAGCCACCATCTTGTTAAAGGGTTGCTTGAACTCTGAAATTTAAAGAATATTCTATCCCACATGACATTAGCATAATTGTGATTAAACACACATCGCCATTTAATAAAAATGTTTTGTCTTTTAATTTTAGCCCCTCCATCTCCTTTAATTGGGTCAGATGGTGAGCACAGTCAGCATTCTATGAGTTTACCAGGACAGGTGTGTTATTAACTTTAATTCAATAATTTTAATTTGTTTTTGTTACAACTGTAATGCTTTGGCAAATGATTCATGGCAGAATATTAAATGTACAGTAAAAGTCTGTATAAAATGTAACAAATCATAATTTTCCATTATGGGCCGATTTGATTAGTAAAACGCAGTTGCCAAGCAGTTTTCTGCTCCTTTCACCCCCCAACTCCCCACCTATTCCAACCACCTCTTCGTACGTGCGCGCACCTCCACGTACATCGTTGCCGATATAAAATAATAAAAAAAAATGAATCTGGTGGAATCCAAGTATCCTGACCGTCAGGATCAAACCATCAAAACTGATGAGTAATTATGATATATCCAACATTACTTCACTATGCATTTTAGGAGAAAGAGCTAGAATTTTTTAGCAAGATTTTGATCTGTCAAGTTGTGGTTTTTATTTTAATTTAATTTTTTGGCCTTATATTATGTAATTATGGCGGTATTTTACATGAGGTAATTTTGTTATTGTTCACAAGATATTTGGATTTTAAAATTATAAATAATAACTAGGAGCATGCATTTTAAGTTGCCATAACAACTCCCTAGATAGTTTTGACAAGGATACCGCCATATTATTAGAGCTACGTTTGAAGACTACAAGAATAATTAGACACATATTGTATTCACGTGTTGATGCATTGCTAGAATTATTGTGGATGAACACCGTTGCCATTAGATACGAAAAAACTTTTCTAAACATAAAAAAACTTAACAGCGTGCGTCTTCATCGTCTGCCGGTGGTGGTTCTATTCGCGGCGGTTCCGTCTCGCCTCCTTTGCCGCCACCGCCTATGGATGATGAGCTTGCACACGATGCTTTTGGAAGACCCCACCACATTAATGTGAGTTTTCATAACTATATATCAAACAATACTAAGTAGGATTTTGTTATCATTATAGGTTTAGCGATATGGCTACAATTTCACCTGATCTTAAGTGACGATGTGGCACAAGATGGTAATACGTTAAGCCTAGTGGAAGACTGGCTCTCAAGTGTAGCTCGGAACACACCTATTGTTGTTTGGCGTTAGATTTTCAACTTGAGGGTGGTAGCTAGCCAGGAGGGCGTTAGAAAAATCCTTACCACCATGCTATGGTTTCATCACGATGTTTTTCTTCACCGAAAGTTCAGGCTCATTGCAAGAATTCGAATTCACGTCGATCGACACGATGCCTGTAGATGCTACCACGGAGCCATCATTGCTTTTACTTCTCACTTTAGTTATTTTAATTGCTTTTGTATTCTAAATATTTTCTTTATTTGTAAAATAATTTATGGGTTCTATGGGGCTGACATATATACACAATGAACATATACAAAGTCTGTAAATAAAAAAAAAATTGTTTGGGAAAACCACTATTTTGAAAATCCAATTGATTCTATGGAATGAAAAAGCGGAGCATACAGTGATATATAAAATATTATATTTAGCGTAGGTGTACAGTGCGATAAGTATAAGTTGACGGTGGCGATTTGTGCAACAATCTCCAAATGTCACTTTACTCCCTGTAGTAGTAATTATTGCACTTTACACTCGGGAGTATTAAGTGAAAATTTTTGTGTTATTAATATTAGTTTTAAATCTTGCCGAAATTTATTAAAATAATTAGAAGACAGTGGCGAGAGGCACGCCAAGATATACTTGTCGTACTAAAGGTACTAAATATTGTTGTTAACACAGACAATCTAATTTATATATCTCATAGAAGATGGGCGCTCAATACACGAGTGCAGTGCCAGCCATTGTGCCTGATGAAGAAGATTTACCAGGATGGGTTCCAAAGAACTATATTGAAAAAGGTAAATTTTTAATACATTTTATATACAGCAACATGAAATACAGAAAGTATAATATGAAAGTTAATTAAAACAAATGTAGATATACTGAGAATACACCAACTACCACTTTCCATGATGATTAAGTTAGTTTAAAAGTTTTAACTGTAAATGTTATAAATCCATTTAAAAACTTTATTGAAGAACCGTTTGCAATATCCGATATTATTTTATTTCCGAATATTTTCTTAATAAATATTACATAGGTTTTTTCTCTCTTGTAAATTAGATACATCAAAACCTACCGTTTACTATGAAACTGTTGATATGGACTTAATATTACACATTACAGACGTTGGAGGGGTGGATAGAGTTAGTAAAATAAATTTAATATAGGTGAAACCTCGCGGCGCAGCTAGTTGCTATGTATACTATAGTATAGATTAATCAATTGTGTTTATATTGTATTCAAATGACCATAAAACATAATTTTCGCGCTAAGAGGTGTATTAGGAATGAAATTGAGTGACAGGATAAGAAATAGTGTAATAAGAGAACGTTGTGGTGTGAAAAAAGATAATGTAGTCACGGATTGAGAAAAGGATGCTTTAGGTGGTTTGGGCATGTAGAGGATGAATGAAAGAAGAATTACTAAATAAATTTATAAGGCGAAGCATTGGAAGAGGAAGGTGTAGACCAGAGGTTCCCAGACTTTTTTTTATCATAAATCACTTTCAAAATTTAGCTGGTTCCGGTGGACCCCCCCCCCCTAACTTTTCTACCATATTCCCAAAACTCGACAAAAAATGTGAAGATTAGATCTAATTAAGGAAATTTTGTGTTGCGGCTGAGTTCGGCACAAGTCTCGACTCGTACTGAATATGGAATATACAAGTTTTTACAACAGTAGCTGAGCTTCTTAAAAGGTTTTAGTTCTTCACTATCGAAAGCAGATAAATTTTCGTGGACCCCTGCAAACAAATTGTGAACCCCCATTATTTTGTCACGCCAACGTAGATCCCTGTCGAGTCTCCCGTGAAAAGATTGATGAACGTTAAAGAAGCGAAAGATGTATGCCAGGATCGTAGCAAGTGGAAGGAAATGGCCAATTGAGGGAGAAGCGTGAAATGTATGTTGCTGTTATTTTCGTGTTAAATAATTCTATGAATATTATTTCAGTGGTGGCAATCTATGATTATTATGCTGATAAAGAAGACGAGTTGTCATTCCAAGAGAGTTCTGTTATCTACGTGTTAAAGAAAAATGATGATGGCTGGTGGGAAGGCGTCATGGACGGTGTTACTGGATTGTTCCCAGGGAATTATGTCGAACCTTGCGTTTAAAATATTTAAATATATAAAAAGATTTATTTGTATTTTATAAATAACCATATTCTTTTTGTAATCATTTTTCAACAAGTACCTACCTATATAATGTTTTAGGGAATAATGGAAAAAATACACAAATTTCAAGAATCTATATTTTAATAAACTATCGAAATTTCGAGACTATTAATTATGAAAAATCTTGACATTCCGGCATGTTATAAATATGATAGATTTAGTTGTAAAGTGTTTTTCATTATTATTAAAATGCAGTAGAAATGAGAGCGCTAAGAGGTATGTTAAGAGAGAAATTGAGTGACAGGATAAGAAATAGTCTGATAAGGGAGCTTTGTGGTGTGAAAGAAGAATTGAGAAAGGGATGCTTAGATGGTTTGGGCATGTTGAGAGGATGAATGAAAAAAGAATGACTAAACAAATTTATGATGCGAGTGTGAAAGGAATCGTTGGAAGAGGAAGGCCTAGACGAACATTTATCGATCAAATCGGAGACGTTCTGAAGGAAGGTAAGGTCAAGAGTACTCTAAACCGATGAGCACGCATGAAAAGATTAATGAATGTCGAAGAAGCGAAAGAGGTATGCCAGGATCGTAGCAGGTGGAAGGACGTGGTCTCTGCCTACCCCGTTGGGAAATAAGCGTGATTTATGTATGTATGTATTAAGAAGGAAGGATATTATTATTGAATCCTATAGTGAATGAAGTTTCTCTGGAAATTCGATTTATATTAAAAAAAATTAATCAAAAATATTTCTTCATGTTGTAATATTAAAATAACTAATACGTAGGTTAGTAACTTAATGTAACCAAGATAAACACGATTATTCAGCTAAACTGTGCCATAGAATGATAGAACTTATTATCAGCATAAAAGACAAACAACGCCAAGTATAAATCTAACTATAATATTATATGGAAATCCATTTTGACCGACAAAACAATTTAGAAATTCATTTGTAATAATTATTCTGTTTGCTAAATACAGTATTCTTATCAACCAACCACTTTTTACTTTTCCATATTCAAATGCAAGTTGATATGAAAACTTGTATTTTGATTTACGTAATTAATTAAGCCTAACATAATAAGATCAATGGTTAAAACATTAGTTCGTGTACTCACATATACACTATAATTATAATATAGTATTAATTTGTAATCGAAAATTCACATTATAAAAAAATATTGTATATTACTTGTTTTATTTACATTTACCATTTGATAACAGTGACTGAATAACCTATAGTCAAAATAAGCAATTATTTAGATAGTCAGGTTTTTTTGTTTTATGAAATAGCAAACGGCTATGTAATTCACCTGTTCTTTTTAGAACCAATTATACTCATGTTAGCCTTAAGGGAGCTTTCACAGCTTCACCGGTTTGGATTCACCTGATGTTAAATTTAGTGCAACTACATATACCTATTTATAACGCGAAAGAGATCGCGGTCCTGAGGCTAGTCAATAAAATAGGTAGTTACTGAGCCCCGAGGTCAAGTTGGAATGATTCGTGTGCCAGTGTGTGTTACCACCATTCTCTTTGTGCCGGTACGAGCACAGCTGCTTTGCGGCAGAAATGGGTATAACGATAGTTTTAGAAGTAAAAAATTATTTACTACCATTGAATACGTGAAATGGGTATAACGATAGTTTTAGAAGTAAAAAATTATTTACTACTATTGGATACATATAGGATTTAGCCTGCGAGAGAATGAGATAGAATACATTATACACGGTTAATGCAAGTCCTGATTTTCACGACTATGATTGTCGTAGAATTGGCCTAGCGGTGTGACGACCAGACTTGAATGACGATTTTATTTATTTGTTTAGTAAGCGAGTAAATGAGTGACCTTTCGCTTGGTATATAGATTAACTATACTATTTCCATTTCTTTATTTTCTCGATGATAGTTCTAATTTCATAGTTGTAGTGTTGTGACTAAATAAGTAATAACCATCGAGTGACAGTGATAATTCATCAGATTTTGATTAAAATAAATAAAGATTACCTGTCATTATAATTATTTCGTTTCATTGTCGAGTACCTACCTATACCTACTTATTTTACAACAGCTTCGAAAATTTTGAAGAAGTTGGCATTATGAATCAAGAATTAATACGTGTAACATCTTGTAATGAAATATAATATTAGTTAATAAGTTTGTACAAAAGTATCAGGCAGTAGTTTCTTACATTTTGTAAAAAAATATCGGGTCTGTTATCGTGTTACGTTTATCGATATAGCTCCATCCCTATCAGTTTCTCCGACTCTGGTATAACCATGTACGTGTGTAAACGTCATATTTTTATAAAATTATGCATACATAATGTAAACAAGACGCTCGTTCAAGTTTTCACAGGAGCTGTCATCGAGAAAATAAAGAAATGGAAATGGTATAATAGTACTGGTTTTTTTACTTTTTAGTTCTTTTTTTGGCAGACGTATTTTTTAATTAGTTATAGATTAACTAATGAACTGGTTTCTTACTTTTTAGTTTTTTTTTTTGGCATTCGTATTTTTTTTAATTATTTATTTTTATTTTATACTCTTTAGTGATGTTTTATTTAAAAAAACGTCAAAAAAAATGAGTTTTCAAACCGAGACAGTGCCATCTATCGGTTTCTGGCACAAACAAGATAGATATAGTGTATATAGTATAGAAATGTGTAATTGCCATTTTTTTTCATTTATAGCCAATAACATTCGGGATGATGTAAGGATTATAACAATAGCCCATAATTTCAGTTATTATAAATTGCCCAGTTCCGGCAATTTAATCTTATGGTGGAATAAAGAAATTCACATACATGAACTCTGAAAACATTACACTCCTTATTTGCTCAATCATGTAAAAAGGAGTTTGTTGGCAAAAATACTTTGAAATGTTTAAAAAATAATTTGTAACAACCTAATTATTTAGCCCATTCCAAATTAAAAATACCATATTAAGTACTTAATTAAATTTATTAAGAAAAGTAGTACGTGCCACAGTTCATACAAATCCACAAAAAAAAAAAAACAATGTTATTGTTTATATAGTGATTGCATCCTTAAAGTATAAAAATCATTGGCTCCTTCTTACGAAACATATTTATTCTACTATTTGTGACGACTTACTAATCCTTATCATCAATTTCCATATTTTCTGATGAAATAATATCCTCTTTACCATCTGCATGTTCAGTGTTTGGCTCACTTTCCTTTTTATCAGTATCCAATAAAACATTTTTTTCAGTGGAATCAATACTTTTCTTATCAATAGAATGTTCCTTGTTTTTTGATGAGACTTGTTGATTTTCAGATCTGTAGAATTGTATTGCAATAATAATCCATACTAATAATAAAAGAGTAACGAGTCGAAATCTGTATATTGAAAATATTTGAAATGGATGTTTGAATACCAATCATACAAAATAAACAAAGCAGTTATATAGTTTAGGAATGTGTAGCTACCATTTTTTTTAATTTATAGCCATTATCACTCGGGATGGTGTAAGGATTCTAACGATAGCCCATACATCCAAATCTGTTCTGGCAATTTAATATTATGTAGGAATAAAGAAACTCACATACATGAACCCTGAAAACATCACACTCCCCATTTAGGATGCATTTTTACATATATGGACATATATGTCTTTTAGATAATATCTGTATGATTGTTAAACTGTGATATCAGTGAACATTTAAAATGCTATTAGCTGAATATTATCACAGCTTATTAAGGTTCAAATACCGTAGGGTGAGATTGAGGTGGTGTTTTTATTTAATTGCTGTTTTTCATACACGAAACATACGTAGAAGTCGCGGGCACAACTAGTAAGAAATATACCAGTTTTTTTACAGATTAAAGATTCTTTTGGAAATTGGTTACTCACTCTGTAGGACCATTAATGATTTCTACATCATCATCGTCATACTTTATGTTGATAACAGCATCCACTTTGGCTTGAATACTTTTCAACGCTGAATGGAATATTTTCGAGCTGGCCTGTCAACAACAAAAAAAAAGTATAAAAATTGATATTTTTTGGTAGACTTCAAGCACTACTATCTTAGTTAGGAAAGTGAGCATCTAGCAAATATATTAACCTCAAATAATCACTTGCTTGACTATGTCAACGCCACAATCAAGAATTACTACTCATTTAGTTTAACTAGAAACATGATACGCTTGTTTTACCTTGTCTCTGGTTTAATTTAAGTTCAAGTGTTACGTAGGCAGGCTTTTATACAATTTTTTCTTAATTTGCTGACAAAGAGAGCAGTGGGAATATTATAAAAGTTACGTAAAATAAAAAATTATAATAATAATAATGTCACAAAACAATATAAATACATATGAAATAAATGAATAAATACATATACATTTCTAAAAGTGTTATTGTAAATTCCTATAGCCCATCAATTATCTCACTCCTTCCTTGTATAAAATTTCATAAGAATCAGTGAAGTCGTTTATATCTGGATATATAAATAGATAGAGAAAAAAAAATTGAGGGCATATACATGATCACTGTCCTTTGTATAATACGTCTATAGGGAAAATTTGAATAAATATTACATGTACAGACATAACTACAGATCTGTACAAATAACAAAATAGAAGTATCTATTTGTAATGTAAAAAAAAACAGCTTTTTATTAAGTACATATGAAAGTATATATGGCGCTTAAGTCTGTCTGTCTGTTTTTTCCGGCTAATCTCCGAAACGGTTGGATCAATTTTGACGGGACTTCCACTGTCAGATAGCAGATTTTATAAGGAGTAACTTAGGCTCTTTTATTTTAGAAAAAGAATTAGGCTTAAGCCACACTTAACGGAAATTCCGTCGCCGATCTTCCGCGGCGGAACTCCAAACATTTTATTACGTATAACTTATAGTCCGGGAGCGACGGGACCTTTTTCATGAGTAGCAATATACATATTAGGACACGATTTTGGTAAGTTTATATATTATTGCTTAATGATAAATCGCGCAACATCAATTAGTTATGGTGTAGGAGGCTGACGAAGATGTAAAAAAATATTATCGAAATTGTAACAGTATACATGCTACAAATTATCTCACATTACTTATTTATAATTTTATATTTAAGGAAAATTACCGTCCGATCTCGATATGCTGATAAGATCGCCGTCAGTTATTAATACGGGCCTGTAGAGTGTAGCGCAGGGTTCAAAAGCATTGAGCGTGCGGCGTCTTTTGCGGTCCAACTGACAGCCCACGGGTGTTTAACAAGGAAAGTTTTTTTTAGTAAATAGCTATCACTTCCATTAGGATTTATTTTAAATCCACCTGTATAAAGATTGAAAGTACACTGACAATCCGCTACGGAATTTCCGATAGATGTGGCGTAAGTAAGCCTTAGGATTCCGAGCAATAAAAAGAATAAGCATTTTTATCTTTACAATAACCGGCAGGCGACAACTAATTTATTAATATAGATGACATGTTGGTAGAGGTATCCGGTTCTTGTAACACTTAATTGTATGAATTAAAAAAAATTATTTAAAGCTTACTATAGAGTTAAAAGACTGAGAATGATGTTTTAATACCATAAGTGTGGTGACCCGAGTACGTGCCGCTGCGAGGTTAGCAGTCAGGTCGGACAGCTGGCTCTGTGCACCTCGTTCCGCCCTCTTAGTACACGCTGCGGAGGCCCGAGCGGCCCGCAGTGCAGCCTCCAGTCGCACACGCTCCTCAGTTGCACGTGCTTCAGATAACACCAACGCCGCAACGTCCACCAGTCGCGACTTGTACATTACCACTCCTAAATCATCAAATCATTTCTCATTATTTGTTACAAGCGACAGAGCGTTTTTTCTACTCACAGAGTAAAATGACATTTCTTGTGTTGCTGCTAGTTTGTGTTTTTAAAATAGTGATATCATCAGTCGTAAAGTTAACTGGATGTTATTAATATCATTATTTAATAGGTATTAAATAATATTTTATTCATAAGATTTTCTGAAAAAACATTGAACCCTCCAAAGGTGAAAGCCAAATAAGGATGACAAATTCGAATTTGTTTGCCATACATACATTTTATAATTTACTGAATTATTTATATATTTTATTTATTATATTATATTATATGCAGTGTGTATTAAAAACCCCTTCGGATACGTGAAGATGTTATTAAGTATCGAGATTATATTGTTTATGCTATCTATCTCTGATTATAAGTTAAAAAAATTACCCCTAATAAAATCAAAAAAATTTTAGTTAAATGAGGAACCTTACATGGCAATACAGGCGGTGCGGCGCAGGGTACCGCCATACGATCAAACGTACCGCAGTGCCGCGCTGGGACTGGCGACGGAGTTTTCGTTTTAAAAATATGCTAAATTTTAGGGAAACTAAAACTAAATATTATGATAATTTTAAATCACAATAACATTTTTATTTCCCTAATAAATAAATATTTTTTTTTTTTTGGTAATGTCATTGGTGTACCTATATACCTTTTTCGGATTCGACGGGGTTTCTAATACATATTGTATATAATTAGTAAATTACCAAATATGTTGAAAAAGATAAAATATTTGCAATTAATAAACAAAAATCCTCAATTCAGTATTTAAAATCTTGCGATTCAAATAATTGTAACGTAAAATATACTTACAACATTACAAAAATAAATGTGGGAACATTATTTTCAAGTTTGACATTAATGATTGTCAGTTTACTCCGCGGGATAAAAAAACGCACTATAGCTAGATCTCGCGAATTTGTTCCAGTAAAAATGCTCTTAATTTATGTTATGTTAAGAAGTTTGTTAGGCAACTCAACTTTTTGGGATGCAAAGTGGGCGGTGTTACAAATGAGTTTGAGAACCTATGGGCTGAAATAATGTTAACCTCCTAAATAGTTTTTGTTTGTAACAAAGCAAACGTTACGATTATGTCAATGCCTTAATATTAGATTAATAATATATCAAAAACTTAAATTATTGAGAGTTATGAAAGTTAAAAATGTATACTGAAAAGCAGGAAATTAAATGTGAGAAATGTGATTAAGAAATATATTATAAGGCATAAGAAATCAAATTGTTTTCATTTTTACCAGTTTTACTGCAATCTTTAGTTTTTTCAGAAGAGTCATCTTCCTCATCATCATTTTCTTTAAATAATGGTAATAACTGGCGATTCCCGCACGCGATAGTCTCTTCTAACTCCGCAATCTGCAAACAAAGCATTACATAGTTGAAGAAAAAGGCTACAATACATTCATGTATAATACAATTTTTGTTTAAAAACTAGACATATTTCATCATATTTATTTATTTAGCGTCTGACCACTATCCCATAACGGTATTTTACAACGGAAGTGATAATGTGAACAAATTTGGTATAACGGTAAGCTAGGAACTCGATCTCAAGTGTAGCTCCCGGAACACCTTAACCTAAGAAACACAGTTAGAGGGGCAACCCTAGTGCGTGTTTATCTACCGAGCGGCCGTAGGTAATTATTTTAAGAACACTGCCGAGACAGGATACTGTTTTCTTTAGTGTAGTGTAGTGACGTAATGACGTGCTACCTCGCCCCCGCCAAAGTCTGTCGCCACGTAGGATGGTCGCGCACAAACATGTCCTACTATAATTATAGGAACCTGATCTCACTTAGAGCAACGCGGTATCAGTATACACTGCCTCTAACCTACTATTGATTGAAAACTTACTTCATTCAATACAATCGAAAAACATCTTGATATTTTTTCCCAAACAATCATTGACTGAATTGTTGTGTTTATATGTTAAAAACACAAATCATTCAATTTTTAAAACATCTCGGAAACATCTATCACTGGTTCTAACATCCACTACATATAAAATCGTTATTTAAATAATCAGTATTTGTTAAATAAACAAAATAACAAGGCACTGAATTGATTTGAATGTAGTTTTCTGACTTCAGCTTTATTTAAGCAGTAATGATATTCATAATTTTAATCTGGAGAAGATATATAGTTCCCGTCAAATATCAAAAGCATTTTCAAATAAATAAAGCTATTAATACAATATACTCCTACATTTAACTTACATGTGTGGGTACATCTTCAGACACCACTGTGTCTGTATCCAATGATAAGTCTTGAATTATCTCAGTAGTGCCAGATGTTAAGTCCTTAATAGTTTGCATTAAAGCCCTGAAAGACAAAAATTGTAATGTAAATTTGTGATATCTATCATTATATTAAGTGAAGCAAAAACTTTATACGCCTTTTTAAGCATATTGCGTGCACGGAAGACTGTGAGATTTGGCATGGATTAAGTTTATATGGAGAAGAGCAGTAACCTAAAATTTATCTATAATTTCAGTTACTAATATATTAAACAAAATAAATTAATACTGCGAATCCTGCACCGACAAGTGCCATTGATCTTGGCCCTACCCAAAATATTAACATTGTCACTCAATGAAAAGTGACAGCAAGTGATATAATATTCATTGTTTAGGTTCATACTGCAAATGTCAAACAGAAAATAGTCTATGATTAAAAAGTCGCTAGTCTAATTTCGATCGTTGGGCGACCGTATTAATAAATATGTAGTTACGTCTGTACGCGTAATTTGTGTCACCGACGATCGCCGTTGTTCATGGACTATACAGTACTTACCATCAGCTGCTGTACAGTCAATTTGCCTAGCTAGTACAAAAAAATAAAAAATATATAAGCGTAAATAAATTAGGCCCCTGCATTGTTGGTTGATAACTGTTTTACTAACCTAAAAATAAAAAATAAAAAAAAATTAAATTCAAATATATGTGGAACTTGCAGGTTGGTGACCTGTTTTGCTTTAGCTCTTCGACAAAAAAAAAAAGAAAAAATTAAACTTTTTCAGCTTCCAGGGTTTTATTTAGAACATCATTTTTTGGATTTGATAAGGATAGGTCTGAATCCTGAAGAGTCTCAAAATCTTGATGAGACTTTTGAGATTTGATTTGGAGCCATCTTCAATAAGTTCACTACTGTCTCGGAAAGAGAACTTTACCCAGAAAAAAACACATTTACAGACTGTTAATATGAATATAACTTATGTACTTATAAAGAATTAAAAGTTACTTGTATGTGAACACATCCTTAACGCAAACTTTCTCTAGTATTGTACGAATTTGTGATCTTGATAATTGCAGACCGAGACTCATGAACAGGTTTTGCAGATCCTTTTTGGTGATGCCGCCACCGCGCGCCGTGTCAAAGTATACTAAAGACAGAAGTAGATAGGGGTCTGGTGGTAGATCAACCCCACAGCTTCGATGTTTAGGTGAGTTACTGCGTTCATGTTCATTGTGAGAACCCTAAAAATATTGCAGGATTACTTTATGAGAAAATAACCTAAAAAAATTTTTTTTTACCTATAATAGCTGCCTTACTAAGGAAATATACTAGACGATTTTAAATAGGTACTGGCATAGAATAGGAAACAGAAGGGCAGCTCCGGCCGACCTTGAATTTAGTTATCTACACCCGATTGTATTGCCAGGGTTGGCATCTACATATTTGATGAAAATATCAATTGGGAATTGAAATAACAAAATTAATAAACTTATTTATACACATTAATTTCGATTAAATAAAATAATATAAATTGGTTACTATAATTAATTTGTGTTTCACAAACAAAACTATAATTACGTATATCGATAAAGCGGCTAAAGCGCGAACATTAGCGACTGGCATGACACGAAATGAGATCCTCCTAAACACGTGTTTATATGTGTGCGTGCGCCGTTATCGTTCGTTTTATGGAGCAGGCTTTTTCTGTTACTATTATGTGGTACTGGTTTTACTTAAAATAAAAATATTATTACTTTATGGTTAGTAATATTTTTTAGCAACATCACGCCCATTCCTCTTAAATGAGCAGTCATGATCACTCATGTCCCTTTCATTTCTAAATAAATGTACAAGATAAAATTAAAAAAAAAATAGGCTAGCAATTATAGGCAGCAGTCTGAAAGAATTTTTAGTATCGGATCAGTTATTCTGGAGATTACCTCCTACAAACATACAAACGTTACCTCTTTTTAATGGCAGTACAGATGTAGTAAATGGGTGGATTACTCTAAAGATGACGCTTGATTTTACTTACTTTAGCATCGCGTCGTCGGTTATCCCGTTTGTCGTCGCGTTTCTCGTCTTTTTTCTCTTTCTCATCTGGCTTTCTTTCTTCTTTTTTGTCAGTTTGTTCTGAACTTTTTTCTTTCACTTCCTCAATTTTTTCAGGCAATGTGTAAAGTGTTTTGTATATATAAAATCCAAAATCTCGCATTAACATCTCATTGAAGAGTTCAGCAAATACGAATAGCTGTAAAATTAAAGGTAAAAGAGCTGCTTTTGTCCAGTACAAAGACAAATCTTGTATAATGACATAGCGAGGAAGGTGGGCAGGCAGCCGAGGGGTGATATTGTCTCAAGTCCCATACACACATTAAAATACGTTTGCTGAAGTAAACATGTTTCTTTCTGATACATCGAAATTTCTTCAATCCCCGCAATTGCATACTTATGCAAAATGCTTGCACATGTAAACTTGTCAAATATATAGGTTAATTGTGTGTACATGGACTTTGGGTTCAGCTTAAAAGCATCTTGAGTAAAACCACAATAAACATTTGAATTCTGCATCAGTGCTCATTTTAAAGTTATGAATTGACAATAGAAACGTCAGAAGAATTATAAATTTAAATGTATTACAAGACCATACTACAGTTAAACTATTAGTTTCACTTTTTTTCTGGAAATATTAATTTTGGTATTTTTGTTTCATAAAAATGAAGTATACAATTATAATTAGAAATATTTTATTCAAATAATTCGAATTTATTTTTATTATTCTATACTAGCTTTTCCCCGAGACTCCGTTTCCGTTGTCTTCGAAATGAAACGTCTTGCGCGTCGTCTATTGTAAACTGACTGTACTAACACAGAACCTTCGAGGGTGTACACAAAATACACCAAAGTTTCATCCCAATTGGACGAATGGTTTAAGAATGCATAGAGGACAAACAAATATACATTCATTTTTATGTGTGATTGAATATGAAACTGTAAATTTAGGGATATCCTAGTAATACAATATTGACTGTGAATTTTTTTCTTAACACAAATTTTACTTACTTTTCTATCAATGGTATCAAAATTTGAATTAAGAATACTAAAGAGTATAATACGAAAATACAAACCTCAAAGCTATATTCTTTATTATCAGTGATTCTATAATCGAGTAATAGAGACAATGTAGCTACATGGCAGCTGAATTTGCCACCTTTGGCAGTTGGTGATGGATGAACTATAATGTGTTGTGTGCTAGGCAATTCATATCGAGTTTTTAGCAACTGTTTCTCTTTCTCTATCTGTAAAATTAAATTTATTAATAATTACTTGTAAGCCATATTTTTTTAAAGATTATATTTAATTTAAATACCTTTCTCTTTTCGTCTTCTATTTCTCTTTCAGTTTTCTTTTCCTCTCTAACTTCCTTTTTATCTGTAACCTCATTTTTCTCAGATACAACAATTATTTCGTCTTCTTTTATTTTAATATCTTCATCCTTAGTAGCTGATTCACTTTTTTCCTCTAAAATCTCCACTTGTTCTTTAATGTCTACTTTACTATCTAACTCTTGCTCATCATCTTCCAATTCCATGACATCATCTGCTTTGCGTTCTTTTTCTTCTTCAAATTTGATTAATTTTGATAAACGAGATACAAGTTGAGCCCTAAGTCCTGATCAACAAACATGATATTAGTAATTGAATACGGAAAATAATGTAATAATACTTGTATATCAATAAAATATTTACCTTTACAACTAACATTGCGTGCTCGGAGCTCTTGTCTTAATTGGTCTGCCTTCATTGTTTTAAGGTCTATTTTAGAGTAATGGGTTGGCTCTGGTTTATCAACTTCATCATCATTTTCATCAATGGTTATTGTAACATCATCCAGATCTATCTTTTCCTAGAAATTTTAAGGATTAAAACATTTTAATAGAAAAAAAACAGGAAGTTTAAAGTGTATTTTAAGACCATTATATTATATAGTAATATTTGGTTTTTGGGATTTAGTAGTTAATCAATATAAACAAAGTCTATAAAATAATTGAATGAATAATGAAATCTGTATTGGATTGATGTTGCTGTTTATGAAGTCGGCAGCGCAGGCGCGTAGATCCTCGTGTTTATAGTAGGACTCGCAGCCGGAAACATAACCAAACAAAACTGGGAACAAACAATTTTGGATTTGTCCGCAGCTGCCGCAGTCTCCGCCGTCTGCACTTCGTCGCCCGATGCTGGTTGTTCGCCGTCAAGTTTCCTGATAGCTGCATCACAGGCTGCTTTATATCGGTCCTGTATGTTGCTCCACTCGATACGCGAGGACTGTGCAGACCAGACGTCTGGCAGGTACAACACCACACACTCGAGCCGTGACTTGGCGCCGCTGCCCTCACGCCAGTAGTAAAACTCGACGATTCGGTACCTGCGCGGGTAATATAGTTATAGTCGAATACTCACAAGGATAGTCTCACCACCCATCAGACTGCAGGCATGGACACCGCACATCCGCTACGAGAGTAACTAAACAGCTGATAAGGAAGGTGGGTACATTGAATATGCATACTAATCAGTTGCACCGGCAGCATATGTACATACGCCTCCATACTCTCACTTTAGGATTGTGTGCTGTACCATGACCAATAAAAAAACAACAAAAGCTAGAAGCATCTTCTATCATGCATCTATTATCACTATAAAGATTTAGCAAACTTGAAAACCTTTATTCATGATATATAGAAGAAACTTCTTTAAAGTCTAAGAAAACTTACAATCCAGGAAGTAAGGAAAAGACGATTGTTAATATATATGTACTTACCATTGTGTACATGAAGATAAATCAATCCCAGTTAATGCTTTGCATGTACGAATAGCTGTTTTAACGAGAACCTGTGGATCAGATTCAGGGTTTTCACCGTCTAAGGAAGGACTCCAAGGCCCACCTATGGCAAAGTTTTCACCCGATTTTCCTTTTTGTCCAACTAAAAATTTGATTAGTCTTGTGGGGTGAAGTGGTGATTTACTGGAATTTGACCTTTTCTCTTTTTCATCAGATTTGGTAAGTCCACATTTTTGATAAAGTGTTTCCAGTGTTGGCATACTTATTAACATTACCTGAAATAATTATATGAACACGTCATGTTATCATGAGATTGGCATGTAGTAGGTTGGTATGCAAATAATGTATTTGTTGCTATACTTTGTAAAATGTAGCGGGTCTTGTGACAGATAAGAGATTTCAGGACGACATAATATATGTTAAAAAATAAAACAATTCTTGCCATCACTTCAAGGCTACATCTGTTGCAAAAATACTAGTCTAGTGATGAGGCACAGTGGTCGACTATTTGGGCATAATCAATAAACATAATATCTTTATTCTGAATGTATGTATTAAAATATACAAAATACATAGCATTGTTAATCATAATTAAAACAGAACAGAAACCGTCGTACCTACCATTCTGTGCAAATGCACAACAAATAAAATTCTGTGCACAGCAAATAAAAAGTGCGAAATTTTGGAATGCCTCCGTAATCGAGATGTTGAGGATGATGAATCAATGTTGATGTTGGAGCGCATTAGGCTTGTTAACGTAAATAAGCCCCTCCCTACAAAATAAGTTTTTGATGAACTAGCTAAATCTTTTGAATATTCTGTTCTCCAACTCCCGCCATGTCATTGTCAATACAATAGCATGCATACAAATGATATGAGCTCAAATGTTTTTTTTTTCATTTATACATATACTACAACTACAATGAGATAACGAGACCGTGGCTGTACATTACATGATAATATTGATAAATTAGAAATAAAGATAGTTCATAGCTCGGATTAACAAATAGTATAAATACTTTCCACTGTACTATTTATTATATATTACGTATAATTTCCTGTACATACTTAGATGATCCAGTATCAATAAAAAATATATTTGATTTTGCGCTATGCTGCACGCAATAATACTACACTGCCTTTGTTTTATTTGAATGTATACTATAGAGTAATTATTATAACATTACTTATATTATATAAAAAGGTCGGGAAAAAGTTTCTTCGCATTTTTTTCACTTTATTTACAGTATATTAGTGTCCGACCGAAAGTTCGGTTTCGGTTTCGGTCGAGTTTCGGCAAATAAACGAGTTTCGGTTGCGGCGGCAAACCTGCCGAAACTACGACCGAAACTGCATTCGTAAGTGCTCGCGCTATGATCGGTCATGTTCGGCGCGTTAAATTCAATCCAAGCGAGTAAGCGACGAAGACATTTTGCCGCGTCCACGTGCCTAATCGTGACTGGCTTGTGTTTGTAGTTCGTTTTGTTTGTTGTGAGTTTTGGTGTGTTTTATTTTGAATTCGGTAAGTTTTATTACGTGATATAAAATAAGAGTAGGTAGTAAACATCAAAAAATAATTAAATATAACAAACTAATACATAAATTATAGTAGACTGAAGTTTAACCTATTTAAATATTTCTTTGGTTGATTTAACTCTCTCGCTAATGCTATACCAAAACAAACATTAGTTAGGTACTTGGAAGTAATTAAGTTGGTACTTAATATAGTTCATTATTGGTGGTAAAATGCATTATCTACTGATTACATCTTTAAAAAAATCTTTCTTTTGTTGTAGTATTCAATCATCGACGATGAAAGGAAAATATTTAAAAAACAGCATTTGGCAATTTTTCGAAAAAAGTTCATCTGATTCATCTAAAGCTAAGTGCAAACAGTGCAATAAATTATATTCACTAGGAAGTTCCGAGCCTAGAAGGCAAACTGTTTCGGGTTTGAAGCTACACTTGTCTAAATTCCATAAAACAGAACATAAGCAATATCTAGAACGTCAATTGGAAATAGACGAGCACAAATCTGAAGCTAAATTAAAGTGGATATGATTCACAAAACTCAGTAACCAGCATTGAGTGGCAGTGGTAGCAAACTGGTGCAGACCACAATCTTTAACATCACACAGGTGCAGGCTTCAAAATCATCAAAATGGCCATTTTATCATGAAATATCACGCAGAATTGATAAAGGTATCATGTATTTAATACTTGTTGATATGCTTCCATACTCTTTAGTAGATAGTAAGGCGTACAAAAGACTTAATTTTATAGATCTCCATGGTCCCCAAAAGTACAATTTAAAATCAGAAAAATATTTTAGAACCGCATTAATGCCACAAACTTACGAAAAAATTACAGGATTTGATTGCTAAATGCGAGTGGATCAGTGGAACTTTTGGACAAATCCTCCTAAAACATGCTCACTCTTAAGTCTCACTGGCCATTTTATTGTTGGACTAAAACGCTTCAAAGTTATACTTGATGCTCAAGTACTCGAAAATGACCACACCGGATCTTACATTGAAGAAAACTTACGACAAATTATAGACAAATGGAATATCGATAATAAACTATTTCTGCTTTTGCGTGACAATACAAAAAATATGGTCAGCGCTATGCGGGGTCAATTTGAATCGTTAGGATGCATGTCATACACGTTGCAGTTGGTAGTAAAAGATGCATTGTTTTTTGAGGAGGAACATGAACTAGTCATTAAAACTTGCAGACATATAGTAGGGCACTTCTAACGAAGCGAGCAGGCTTCTAGAAAATTTACTGAATGCCAAACTCAATGCGGATTACCAGTACACTTATTGATTCAGGATATTGAAATTAGATGGAACAGTACTTATAACATGTTAGCAAGATTGTTTGAACAAAAAACAGTCATAAATTTATACAGCTTGGAACATGGAATGGATCATTCGGACTGGGAAATTATAAAGAATCTTACTGTAGTACTAAAGTTTTTTTATGAAACTACACTTGAGCTGTCACATGATAACGCATGCATATCCCTTGCAATTCCTTTGATATCACTGTTAAACAGAAAGCTGCAAACTAGAGACGAAAATGAAAGTGAAATAATGAGAAACATGAAAACACGGTTGCATGAATCAATGAATCGACGATTTGCATACGTCAAAGGACATCATGCTCTAATAACTTCAACATTACTGGATCCAAGATTCAAAAGTATATATCTGAATTCTGATTAAGTTGACATTGACACTTTGGAAATAGAAAACCATTTGAAGACGTGCACGGACGAAGTTAGCGATACCATAAGTGAAAACTGTCATTCTGGAGATCCACAGCCATCTTGTTCATCTAGAATAGCGTCTTCAGAAAAAGGAGATGGTCTTTGGGACGCCCATGATAAATCTACTTGTCACTTCATAGAAACCTCTGGTGTGGAGAACAGTGATTGTTTATCACAATTTAAGCAAACTATTCAAGCATATTTGTCAGAGCCTAAGCTACAGAGAAGTGCAGATATTTATTATTACTGGGATTCTAGTCCATTTCTGTCTTTTGAGAAAGGTAGCCCTGAAATTCTTGTCAGCACCACCGACGAGTGTTTCCAGTGAACAATTATTTAGTGTTGCTGGACAAATTTATTCAGACAGAAGAAGCAATCTGCGAGGCGAAAATGTTGATAAACTATTGTTTCTTACCTATAGTATAAGATTGTTTAATTATGAATACTAATACGAAATAACGATTACATATACCTACTTGAAATTATTAGTATCTAGTAGTCGCCTTTTGCATTTTTAAGATAACGATTAGTTTACAATTTAGTAGTTGCCCTTTGGTTTTTTTTTTTTACTGATGTCATAGAAAATGACGAATAAGTTTAGAAGAAGTTAATTTGTTCTTAAGATAAAAGTGATTTATTTTGTTTTGTTTATAACTTAAATATATTAAGTACCTATACCTATTGTAATATAAGGTAACAACATAAATAGGTAATTTTATATTTAATATTTAAAAGGAGAATCTAACTACTCAAATAAACACCTCACTTATTTTAAGTATTTTTAAGGCGCTATTAATATTTTTGACGTGACGTCTCATAATTCGATGGAGCCGGCTCCACGCAAGAAAAAACATGATTCATGCGGCGTTACCTCGCTCTGAGGCGTTCCATTTGTTCCAAGTGCAAGCGAGAGCGCGGAACGAGCGACAAAGAGGCACAATCGGCCTCCGCGTTCGACATCTGTCTCTCTCCTACTTGAGTGAGCGATGCGTCCGCGTGGACAGTTGCTATACAATAATACATTTACATGTTTTCGCCAAGTATGAAGTGCAGTGAAAAGTGAATGGGATGTCAATTGTTTATAGCAACGATAATTGCGGCGATAAAGGTAATGATTCTTTCGATATTATTTGAAAAATGATACCATTCCATCAGTATTTTCTTATGACGTTGTCACGTTCAACTATCGTCAGTAAACCGACTTTACAGACAACCGATTTTTTTCTTAAATGAGGGATTGTTATGTTGCTTATCATACCAATAAGTGAAAATGTCGGAGACTGCAGAGTGAATGTGTTTTAAATATAAATAAATAAAGACTGATTAATTATAATAACGTTTTCTTTATTTTTCCCTCAAAACATGATCCTTGTAAGGAAGTTTCGGTTTCGGCCGAAACTGAGACCGTTGCCGCAATTCGGTTTCGGTTTCGGTCGGACACTACAGTATATACATATATGCCGTTTTGTTTGATGACTTTCTGCCATTTTGTAGATAGAGACATGATCCCGTTGCTGTAGAAACTTTGGGAATTCTGATCAAAAAAACGCGACAAATAGTTTTGGCAGTCCTTTCTTGATGTTATCCTTACAGAACCTAAAAAAATTCTGAAGAGACCGAAACAGGTGAAAATCTGAAGGTGCAAGGTCAGGGCTATATGGTGGATGCACTCACACCTCCCAGCCAAACTCTTAATTTTTGTTCAGTGGCTAAAGATGTATGTGGTCTAGGGTTATCGTGATGAAAGACCACACCCTTCCTGTTGATCAATTCCGGCCGCTTTCTCTCAACTGTTTTCTTTAATCTCATCAGTTGTTGGCAGTATGGATCCGAATCGATGGTTTTGCCAGGCGGTAAAAGCTCATAATGAACAATGGCCTTCCAGTCCCACCATACACACAGCATTACCTATTTCGAGATAGCCCAGGTTTAGCCACAGTCTGTGAAGCCTGACTAACCTTAGACCACGACCTTTTTCGCACATTATTGTCGTACGTGATCCACTTTTCATTGCCAGTTATCCAATCTCTTCAAAAACGGCTCGGTTTCATTACGTCTCAATAATGAATCGCAAATGAGTACACGGATCATTACGTTTCTTTCAGTGAGCTCGTGTGGCGCCCAAATATCGAGCTTTTTGTTATAGTCAGCTTTCTTTAAATGGGTTAAAACTGTTTTGTGGTTAATTTCTAGTTCTTCAGCTACATCATAACTAATGATATGCCGACCTAGCTCATCTTTTTCAAAAATGGCATCCATTTTATTCGTAACAGGGCGACCAGAGCGAGGTGCATCTTTACATCAAAATTTCCGGACTGTAAACGTTTGAACAACTTTGTGCTACTCTTACTGACACTGCATTAGGTCCATAAACATGACAAATTTTTGAAGTGAAAACTTCTTTTAGCGCGGTACGCATATTTTTAGATGAGATAAAATCTCTGGACTCGCGACACCGTTTATAACAACATTTATAACAACTGTTTTGCCTAGTGTTTAAACAACCGATAATACAACAATTGTTAACTCCCGATTAATAAATATTTTTTTCAATAAATCTAATGTTACGATATCACAGCAACATATACCGAGTATAGACGTTTAGTTTGGCGTTTCGCCGTCGTGATCAAGTTTTCACTTCTGTCGGCACTCCCGGAGAGCAACCCGTAAATTTTTTTCGCTGCTTGAGTTGCATTTTTGCCTTTTTTGTAATCATAGTTTAAAATGTATCGAATTTCTTCATTAGATTCACTCATTGTTACAGAAAGAAAAACAAACGAAAAATAGCGGGAAATAACATTTTTTTTTTTACTTTATTTATATTTTTTATCTAACCTTTTTAATGTTACCAAAACCAGCCAGATACAAATAGTACAGCCAAAGAAATTTTATAACAAGTTTATACCTACGTTATGCGAAAACACCTTTTCCCGACCTAATAATTAAAATTATTTTAATAAATAGACATGACAAAAAAGTATTATATTAGGTAATTTGTATTTTTAGGGTTCCGATCCTCAAAAAGGAAAAAAGAAACCCTTATAGGATCACTTCGTTGTCCGTCCGTCGGTCTGTCTGTCAAGACCCTTTTTCTCAGGAGTGCGTGGGAGGTATCAAATTGAAATTAATCCCTGAATCCCTTGAAGCTGTGAAAAAATTAAATTTCTGAGTCAACGTAACCAAAAAATACGGCTTGATTATGTCTCATTTCTATACAATTTCAAAGGAAACAAGCCTACAATCATGAAAATTGGCATGAAGCAGCAAAAAAAACCGAAAACTGTAAATTTGTAGTTATATAATTCATAAGAATTAATTTTGTTATCTGCATATATTGATGTATGGGGACAATAGTTTTCGACCGGCAAAGTTAAATTTGTCCAGTTTATATTTTCGTAAAACAAAATTAAAATAAATATCAGCTCCACCTGTCGAGTATTTTCACAAACTGCAAAACACCATCTATTATATTATACCATTTCCATTTCTTTCTTTTCTCGATGACAGCTTCTTTGAAAACTTGAACGAGCGTCTTTTTAACATTATGTATGCATTATTTTATAAAAATATGACGTTTATTACGTACAAGGTTATACCAGAGTCGGAGAAACTGATAGGGATGGAGCTATATGAAACGTAACATGATAACAAACTCGATATTTTTTACAAAATGTAAGAAACTAAATTACTGCCGGATACTTATGTACAAATTTATTAACTAAATTATATTTCATTACAAGATGTTACACGTATTAATTCTTGATTGATAATGCCAACTTCTTCAAAATTTTCGAAGCTGTTGTAAAATAAGTAGGTATAGCTAGGTACTCAACAATGAAACGAAATAATTATAACAACAGGTAATCTTTATTTATTTTAATCAAAATCTGATGAATTGTCACTACTTATTTCATATCGATATCATTACTTATTTGGACCAAACACTACAACTATCAAATTAGAACTGTCATCGAGAAAATAAAGAAATGGAAATAGTATAGTGAGTAATCGTAAATAACGCTCATCCCGAGTCGAATAGATTTAACTTTGTGCTTTGAATATAACAACCGTAATACATAGCGACATCTAACGTCGAGTAGCGAGCGGTACTCTACTAATATACTATAATATACTGTAATACTGGAGTATCGAATAAAAATGTTTATAAGGTGATTGTGTATAAAATAAAATTAAGCATTATTTTAAACAAGAGAGTTTTATTTTAATGATATAACTAACTTTCAGTACCATGTTCTGAAAAAAGCAGATATAAGTTTCTGAAAGTCAAAACTCTCAAAGTAGTGGTTAATAGTTCTGTGGTAGCGATTTTTTTAAGTTTTTTGATTTTTTATTCTTTTGCATGCTTGGTATAATATGGTTGATGATATACCTTGATGCTATTATTCAAGTGTCTGAGTTATTTAGATGTAGTCTATGTTTTTGATGAGTGAATCAGTCAGTTACTATTCAGACCTTAATAACTCAATAACTATTTGTGTCAAATAAGTTATTCGTAAAATTTGGGATTCTAGATTTGTAGTTCTAATAGCTTTTGACATCAGGAGGAGCCGAAAGTAGCTCGAAAAGGTTCGTTTAAATATACACACTAGCCGGTGTCGTCCTTTTCGAACTTGGTCGTGTCTAGAATTTAGACACTGGACAGAGAAAATAAAAAATTATGAGGGTTTGGAATAACTTCATTAGCCGCATCGTACGATGCCGCAATCGCTGTACTTGGCGAGTTGTATGCGCGGGGGCAGTCCAGGTCGACGGGGCAAGCTCAAGGTCACCGTCCGCTCCTGACGAGGTGAGTCTCTTTTGGTTGTCATTAGATTGTTTACTGTGTATCGCAGCAATAGGTTCGAGAGGGATTAATTCGCGATCGATTAAAATAAGGGCCCAGCATATATTTCGCGACCCTTCTTCTCACACAATGCGTTTTCAAAATTATCTTTCAGTAAAAAAATAAACAAGTGATCATGAATGATCGTTTTACACTGGATTTTAAATTAATACAAAATAAAGGTGAAGACTAGGTTGCTATTATTTAATTTTGCAAATACAGAATATGAAACAAACGCGCCGATAGGCATTGACTTATATATTACCTGAATTACCAATTTAAACCAATGCGAAAAGGCTATTTCGAATATTTGTAAATTGATGTTTATAAAATCAGTCAATGTATGTATGGCCTATGGATATTTGTGGTGACAATTACGGTAACTGAACTACCTACATCATTATTTAATCGACAAGATGATGAACCAAAACCAAAATGTATTATTTTTGGCAAATTAAAAGCTTTTAAAATTTTCTGCCTACCCCTACACTTTGAGCTCGCCGATGCTACCTAATTATTTTTGTGAATGTAGCTGAACAATTACGGATCCCTCGGTGCGCGAGTCCCATTTGCACTTGGCCGGTTTTTTTATTCAGTAGATATATAATTCTCGATAATATACTCTTTTGACTAGCACATCCCTAGTGTAGTCATAGTGATAGCTGTCATACGACCCAAGCTACATTTTACAAAGTATAATAAAATGGCCATCATCATTCAATGCAGTGAGAACTTAAAATGAAAATACATTTATCGAAACAGGTTCATTCAAAATAATAGAAGCTAATTCCTTCCATTTTGCAAATATATTTTTTATAATATGTTAAATTAATATGTATGTATTTCATTAATTAAATATTACAAAATCTTTACCAACCTTAGCAGAAAACCTGTAATCTGCATCTGACGGTTCTAAAATAGCATCATTTCTATATGGATTCTCAATATCCTTGTTCATGATGTGATAACTACATGGGTTATTAAGTGAAAAAGGCGCTTGCGGTGGGAAAGCCTCTCCCCATTTTACATATGCATTAAAAAAATCTGACGGTACATATAAATTGTTGTATCTTTGTGATAAAGACGGTACATCCACTTTTTGTCTGTGAATAAAAAATTAGAGAAAATAAATTAAGATTCTTTATGCACTAATGGGATGGCATTGCTTCTCAAATTTTCTAAGTTAAATTATAGTGTAGCAACATCTCTCGCCACAACTGACGCATCTACATAGCGACATCTATCGAGCCACATACGACGCATCCTACATCGTGCTATAGAAATTAACTCAACAATTGAGTATATACACAAGAACCCGACTACAAACGTTGGGCAGCTGCTCGCCAGACATAACACCCGTCTGGTCGGAGGATCCTCCCTTTTCTATGGCGGATGAAGAACTTTACTCTCTGTTCTTCACTTCCGCTAAAATAGAATATTATTTTTGATAGTAAATTTTAAACTTTAAAGAGATTTTTAAAGCTTAAGCAGACACAAATTAGCGTTTTCTTACAATATATTATATTATAGCTTATTTTTCCACTTAACAGTTCACTAAAAGTATATAATTCTTATTTAATTCATTGTTTCTCTGTTAAGTGGCCCCTTTTCCATGGGTAAAAGCCTCCTCCAACCCTTTCCACCGTTCCCTGTCCTTGGCTGTGTGCATCCAATTCTTTCCTGCCTTGTTTATTATGTCATCAGCCCATCTTTTCCTCTGCCTCCCCACTCTTCTGTTGCCTTTTAGGCCTGGCCATTTAGTCATTTGGTATATCCATCTCTTATCTTTGTATCTTGCTAAGTGCCCTGCCCAGTTCCACTTCTGTTTTAAATTATAAAGAAGTGCATCTGCTAATTTAGTTTTCATGCGGATGTCTATGTTTCTTGTTTTTGCACTTTCCTCAGCTTCAAGACACTTCTTTCCATTGCATGCTGGCAAGATAAAATTTTGTTTTTTACTTGTTCTGTAAATATCAATGTCTGACTAGCATAAGTTAGGCTTGGAAGAATGCAGGAATCCAATATAACCTTATTAGGTTATAGTTCCCTTTTAAAATTTATTTTTGTGCCCAATATTTCTTCCATGTTATACTTATTTGTCTATCTAATTCGTTTTCATTATTATTTTCGTTAAAAGACACCAATTTACCTAGGTACACATATTCATTTGCATATTCTATTGGGTTGTCCTCTATTATGATTGTTTCTTGTGACAGACATAATTTTAGTTTTAGATTAATTCATGTGTAGGCCAATTTTTTGCTGTCATAATTTAAACTGTGTAACATTTCCTCAAATTCTGTAGCAGATTCGCTAAAAAGACTGTTATCTGCAAACCATAAATTTGTTAATTTATTATGAAGTATCCATATGCCTTTATTTTTCCAATCAATGTTTTTGAAAATGTCTTCCAGTACAGCTATGAATAACTTTACAGATAGCGGACCGTATTCGGAATAGTCCACAAATGCTAAATAAAGTGGTTTGTTAAATTCTTTAAATTACTCTATTATTTGTTCTATTGCGTGAATGTGTTAAATTCTTGAATAGTGTGGCCGGAAGCCCTCTTGTTCTATTGGTTGATTTTTGTCAATTTCTGATGCTATTCTACTTAGAATAATTGATGAAAACAGTTTATATATTGTGGACAATAAGCTAATAGGTCTGTAGTTGCTAATGTCAAGCGGGTTACATTTTTTCTATAATAGTATTATGTTTGATTTACTCTATCGCAATGGTACTTGCTCTTCTTCCAGTACTGTTCTGTTCTGTCTCTGTTATTGGGTATAATGGTAATTCATCCTTAGTTGTTTTACTATTTTCACCTTTTGTCGTTTTATGTGGTGGTTTTTCATATAGAGAAGTATAGAAAGCTGTAGCATATTTTATTGTACCTTCTCTATCTTTGGTTTCACCCTTCCCACTATGCAGACCCTGTATCCAATTTTTGTGACTAGATAGTTCTTTAAAAGCTCTTTTTGAACTTCGGAATGATGACATATTCTTTACTATAATGTTACTTCTGTGGTTATCATAATCTCTTCTGATAGATCTGTTAGTTTAACACTTCCTTTAGTTCCTCTCTTATTTCTTTTGACTTGTTTTTTGTCAACATCAGTTTAGTACTTCTACAAATTAGATATTGTGTGTTTGTTAATAATCTTTTCTTTAAATTTATTGTTTGCTTTTCCATCCATTATAAGGCTTTTTGTGATTGCTTCTTCCAGTTTATCGCCAAAGAATTGTATAGACTTATTTTCCATTAGAAATTCTTGCAATATCGGTAAGTTCTTATTCAAGTTTTCTATGTAATTGCTTTTCTTATGCATGCACTTCAGTTTATTGGGTAATGTTTTAAATGCTCCCCGGCTAATTTTAGGTTTTTGAATTTTCATAGAGCATCTTACTATCCTATGGTCCGATGGGAAGCTATTTTGTTCAGAATCTCTACATTTGATATTGATTTTCGGATAGAGCTTACTATAAAGTCATTTTCGTTTTTCGTTTTATTATCTAGTGATATTCATGTCCATTTTTTTGTATCTTTTTTCTTATAATACGTGTTCATCACTAAAAGTTTATACTCATATGCATATTGTATTAGACGTTCACCTCTGGAGTTCTGTAAGCCTTAACCATATTTTTCCCTTATTAAGTTTTCACATGGTTTTTGTTGCCCAATTTTAGCATTGAAGTCTTCCATAATTAACCTGTTTTTATCAGCTAGTTCTTGTGCTCTCATTAGGTTATCATAGAATTTTGTAATTTCTTCTTCACTTGAACTCTCAGTAGGAGAATATACTTGAATCAGCAATAGTGGTCCCCCTTTGAAGTTCAGTTTTAATAGAGCCACTCTCTCTCTATTATACCCATAAAACTTAATACATTGCTCTTTAGTGATTTTATTATTAAGAAGCCTATGCCATGTAGTCCTTTTGTCTCTCCTATATAACAGAATATATATAATCTTTGTGTTCTTCAATGGTGTATTCTATCTTTTTAACTTCTTTAAGACCTATAATGTCCCATTTTATTTTGTCTATTGCATTATTTAGTTCTAAAATTCTTTCTTTTGTTGCCAGGGATCTCAAATTAAATGTACATATTTTCGGGCCTTGTTCTTTTCTTGGTTTTTTACTCTTGCTTATGTTTTCGTATCTAAAGTAGTCTTAATTTGAAAAATTCTGTTGATTTTTATTTATTGGAATGTAGTGGTCGTCTTGTCCCAGGTGACCATCACTCTTGGGGTGTATATGTCAGAAGTTGGTTTGGATAAAGTTGTTGTATTTGTTTTGATTTTATTGGGGTTGCCGACAGTCATTGCTAGTTTTTTGAGAATTCAGATAGTGAAGCTGATCTGCCTCGTTTTATGATTTCTTTTGCGACAGTCTTGGCTAATGGAGGTATTGAGGTGTCTTTTGTGTTTATTTTCTTCTGAGTTGATGAGTTAGGTGAGCCTGAATCATCTCTCTTTCTTTTGTCTCTGGATTTATTAGTTGGTTTCTTCACTATTAATTTATCATACTTGAGAAAAGCGATATATAAGCCAATAACTTACAAAGAGCTATGTACGATCATTTAGGTGACAGAGGTGCGTATATGACAGAAGCATAGCACTTTGGAACCATTGAACTTGTTGCTTCACTTTTGCGGCTAAAAGCCCTCCGCGCTTGCCCCCCAAGCCCAGTGAAACAGTCAAAGCCTCAAATGGCTCCAGGGGTCTTAATGCTAACAGTACAGTCAGTTTGAACAAAAAAACTTTATGAAAAGTCTAATTAGAACTATTAAATAAAATTTAAATGAATATCTTAGGAGATACCAGTTTTAAAATAACTCTGTAGCAAAATAATGATTAAATATCGCAAGCACATTTTTATTATGCAGAATAATATGGGAGGTGGGTGGCACCTAATAATACAGTGCCTATGACCCAATCTCTCTCTCTCTCTTACATGATGTAGATGAAATTGTGCGGATCAGCTAGTGGGATATATAAAATCTGGATATTCATCAATCATGAATCAGTAATAAATTATGCAGATAATATGTGTGTAAGGTAGCTCCTACACATTGAAGTATCCTCAATATAATTGATACCATCTGCTGTCTTTTTGGATTAAAGTTTTTTGATATCTAAACATGTTTATGGGCAGACAAGATAACTCTTCAATCATTAATTATAAATTTATTAATATGATACACATATTACTTACATATCAAGTGGCATTCTTGGTACTCTCACAACATATTTGATTGGTGATGGTTGACGTACAACAGAGCGTTTTCTTGGTGGTGAGTCCCTGCGAATTCTGATATCACGCCTCTCTTTTGACCGCGATCGACTTCTGGTACGGGAACGCTTCTGTAACATTTCTTAGATTAGGAACATATTAATAAGAACTAGGTTAAATATCATTAAATAAATTTTGTTATTGCTAAACATATATCTCCTGATTTAGCTCAGGTAGAATAAAATTTTCAAGAACCTTTATTTTTAGATAGCTCTCTGGCTGCAGCTTCACTTGTGTCATAGTTATGTCCCATTATATGTATTACTTGTATTATACCCATCACCCCATCTTTTACACCCTTACTTATTGACTTAGAAAAAACTATGAAACACATCTTTTTTACTTTGTAACTGTATTGCTAAATACCAGTTTTCATAGATCTATCTTTAAAAATGATTGTTTGATGATATGGGCTGAATTTCCAAAAATCATTCCCTAGTCCTCACCTACATAAAACCTACATCTACCAACATTACAAGCATTTCTTAACAATTATTTATTGAAAAGCATTTGAATGACCTCATCACCATCATCATTTCAGCCAAAAGACATCCACTGCTGGACATAGGCCTCCTTCAATGATTGCCACAACAACTGGTCCTGTGTTGCCCTCAAACAGGTGATTCCTGCCACCTTTACCAGGTTATCAGAACAATATTTGGCAGGTCTGCCCACACTATGTCTTCCTTTATGAGGCAGCCACTCAAGAACTCTTCGACCCCATCAGTCATCCGTTCTACAAGCTACATAGCCCACCCACTGCCACTTAAATCTAGCAATTCTTAGAACTAAGTCAGTAACTGGTTCTCCTGCGGATCTCCTCATTTCTGATTTAAACACATAAAAGTAAAATTTATTAATTAATATCTTAAGGATATTTGACTAGGTTTTCCTTCCTAGGGTTAAAGGATAGTTGAGACTTAGCTGTATGTACTAAATGATGAAGATATAGGCAAGTTCATAAAGTCAATAACAGGGTTGGAAATCTAAATGGTTTAAGCCTTCAATTATATACTTTTTATAATATTAATTACTCTATCTTCTCTTCGAGGTGGACGATCATCACGACGAGGTAGTTGCTTCTTGGCTGATGGAGGTGGGACAGCATTATATGAATTTGACTTTGATGGTGCTTGCTTCGGAACTGACACAGTTTTCGGTAAAACTTGAACTCGGGTTGCATTCCATTTAAAAGGCATGTTAGGATTATATGTTGCTTCGACAAGCACTCTATCATTCATTTTAGGGATTACTCCTTTTGCACATACTGAAGTTTGATAAAACACATCATGATCAATGAAACCGAAGTCGTTGTGTGTTTTGGTAACTGTACCAGTGAATACTCGTTGTTCAGAATTAGTAGAAGTTTGATTAGTTTGAACGTTCTGGTACATGCCAGGATTCATAGCGCGCGGCGTCGGATACGCCACAACATTACCAGGGTATATTTGACCTTGTGACATTTGACTCATTGGCATTTGTCCCGCCATAGGCATCGCCATACCGCCTTGGGCCTGCATGGTATTAAACATGGTCTGCGTTTGCTGAAAGGGCATCATCCCTTGCTGTGTCATCATAGCGTTAGGATCCATAATCTGCGGATTAATACCGGTCATGTTTGTGTTCACATTTGAACGTGCCCATGGCGGATTTTTAGTACCGCTACCGGATTGCATATTTTTATTAACACTCCAATTGTTCATGTACACTTTTAAATGATTAAACTTGATATAAACACTTTTTAAATATTACAGTAAAGTCACAATAACACTAATAATCGAAATAAACACTTATTTCAGAAATAAATTGTATTTAATTTATTCCAATCTAAATCGGATCGCACCCAAGCGCTAGACTTGTTGCAGGGTTACCAACTCTTAAAAAAAATACCCCAAGATTAAATGAAATTGCCCTAAATAACCCTAAATGCAATATACAATAGTCCCAAAAAACCCCTGTATTGTATATTTATTCAAGGGTATTGTTTAAATGCGTTACCCGTTTTATTTCACTGTTTAATACCTATCTAATCGTCAATTTCAATTTTAATTTTAATTAACATACGAATTCATACAATAGTTTGGACATATCCACACATCACTATTAAATTTGAAGTTTTGAACGTGTTAAGTGGAGTCCCGTGCCGCCGCAAGATGCCGTGCATAGACCAATAGATGCCGTGCGTTAACTTGACCAAAAACTTGAAAACATAGACCAATAACCTGAGCTTAAAAACTTGACTTTGCCCACAGACTAACAACTTCTTCTTCTTTTTTCAATCTTGGCAACCCAGTCCACTTTAGAGACTAATACTGCTATTTTCAAGTTATGCGATTTCGATACTTTAGGCGGATGGAGGGAATAGGTGGGTAAATGAAGAAGTGACAATAAATAAATACAATTAAAAATAATATTAGAAACCTACAATGACAATTTATGATGATTAAGAAATTTTACTAATGGTTTAATATATATATTATTACTGAGAGATAAGATAGATGACAGGTCGTAAGGAAGAATAGCCTTATAATTACACAAAATATCATACAGTGGTAAAGAGTTATAAAGAGAACAGTTGAAAAGAATATGCATAATATTACCCTCTTCCAGGACATTTTTTTTTTTTTTGAACTGACTACACTGTAAGCCATAAGGGCCCTATCCAAAAACAGAGCCGCTGCGGCTTTTACAGCTTCACCGGACTTGACTTCCAGACCACACTCACAGATAGATGTATCTCTAATTCTTAATTTGTTAAGGTGGACTGGCGAAGAACATTGGCCAAACTTTAGCCTCGAAATAATAGTTGTAATTTTCTTACTAAATTTCCATTTGGAGAACCACGGTTTTAAAGCAATTGAAGATTGAAATCTTTTATAAAATTTACTGTTAGCGACGCATAGGCCTAAGCGTAATGATACGAGAATAACAATTGTAAATATAAGTTGTAAGGATGAATAATTTGCACGAACAATCAATAATTTAATGTTTCTAATGCTTTGAATATGTTACTATAGCGTGTAGGTATGTAAGAACAGTATATAAGTTATGAAAATGTGTGTAATTCCATAGAAATAATCACTTAAAGTATTAAAATCATATATTGTCAATAATTCATATTTTATAAAAGTTATACGTAATGTTTTGTGTTATATAAGTAAAATTATTATTATTATTATTATATTTGGTAAGACACACTAGCAGCTAATTAGCTGATGCGTGCGTATCAAATAGCTTGGAGATATCTTCCTTGTCCAATCTGCTCTTAAAGGAGGTTATGGTAGGAGCCATCACAACTTTTTCTGGAAGTTTGTTCCATGCTGTGACCACTCTGTTAGGCAAGAACTGCTTCATTGGGTTTCTTTTTGCTGGGAATTCCCAAAGTTTCAAGGGATGACCTCGTAGGTGTTTATTTTCATTTGACTTAAACATATCTTTAAGGCTGGGCACATCGTAATAATTAGTGAGGATTTTATAAGTTTCGATTAACCTGCCCCTTTGTCTACGGTGTTCTAGTGTGGTAAGGCCAAGGTTTATGAGGCGCTGTTCATAGGGTAAGTTACGCATTGCATACACCATCTTAGTAGCCCTTCTCTGTACATTTTCAATGAGCTTAATGTCTTTTTTGAAGTAGGGATCCCAGATAATATAAGCATGTTCAAGAAGTGGTCTAATATAGGTCTTGTATAACTTTATAAAAGTTTTAGCTGTTAGGAATTTAAATGCCTTGCGAATGATATAAAGGATCGAATTAGTTTTCTTCACAACCCCAAGCACATGAGTTCCCCATTTAAGATCTTTAATTTAATAAATTAATTTAATTTAATTTAATTTAATTTAATTTAATACCCTTCTGTATGTGTTTTATAATGTTTGTAAACTCAAATAGTGTGTATATAACGAGTCGCGAGACGTTTTAAAGTTGCAATGTTTAATGCTTTATATCTCTCATGTTTATTAATCTATAATGTTAAAGTTAGTGTTTTTGAATAGGTATTTGTGTCTACATTAATGTGAAATAGTTTTTATTGTAATCAAGTAATTGTAATTAGAGATATTAACAATTTATTGTATTCTGTATACAAGTAATAATAATAATAGACAGAGACAGCGATATTGCAACCACTGCGCATTACCGCGGTTAACGGACCACACCCAAGTTTGGTAATGAGCAGTACAGATAGAGACGCCATCGTCCGTCTCGCTCTACGGCAAACAATATAAAAGGCGCTCTACTGGGGCCAACAAGCACACACGGGTACCACAAGCTGAAGAATCAAGACTCAAGACTCAAGAAACTGGAAGAAACCGTACCCAGAAGATAGTATTGACAAATTGTATTGTGTCTTGAAGAATACAGCAAATTTTATTGTGGTGCCTGTGTGTCATTTCGCATCTTCACTAGTGTTCAACCCGCCAGCGACCCAGTCCATTCCGCTCCGTGCTACGTCATCGCCGCGCCTACCAGCAGGCACCTCACTGCGTGTGTGTACCTTAATGTTTCGCCCTCTTCACGCCTAGTAGTTTTGGGTGTGAACAGGGTTGGTCGCACGTAGTGAGAGGGGCTCGCACGCACTGGTTTCCAGACAGCTGGTTACCGTAGCGTGTTATCCGCCGTCGGTTATACAGAGTACGAGGGAATCGTTTCCGTCGCGTTCGCGCCCTCGGTGCGCGGTCCCGCTCTGTATAGGTTGACGTAGCACATTGTATAATTGGCGTACGCACGCGCTCATTTTATTTACCTTTGCTTTAATGATCCCAGTGCATATTCCACCTTTCAACCAAGTCTTGACGAGGTAGAAAAGAAGTAAATCCTGGCTATATAAAGAATTATCAGGAGCACCTTGAAAAGCTGCCAATTTAGCCAAACCATCAGCATTTTCATTACCATGGATACCTGAATGACCAGGAATCCATTTCAAGGAAACTTGTAAACCTAGTTGCACACAGTATTTCAGTTTCTTTTTAATTACAAGAGAAATCGGTGACCAATTTTTTTTTTTAAAGGATTATGAAAAAAGAGATTGTAAACAACTTAAAGAATTCGTAAAGATCACAGCCCTGGCAATTTTTTCCGTTATGATATAGCTAATACATTGCAAAATAGCTAAGCATTCCCCAGAAAAGTTAGATATTAGAGTATTTAAAAAGTTTAAAATATCTAGACGAAATTTGATAAAAAGCAGCACCTACTCCTTGTTTATTATTTTGAATGGTAGAAACATTTCCAAAAAATCTGGAAAATTTCCTTTAAGTGGTTCAACAGATTTAGATACATCAGTAAAAAAATCTTCCGCATTAGGAGCGTTCTTTTTAATAAAATTCAAAAGTTTGGAATCAGTATTTGACATATTTTTTCCTATACCTATGGATAATCTTACATCAGGTTGGAAAATAAGCACACTGTAATAAAAAAAGAAAAGAGGATTACATGGAAAATTTGTGATTGTACATTCCTGTTTATGTAGATTCCTGAGACTATGAATCAAATGCGGCAGAGGCCTTCGATGCCAGTAGCTATTATTTTTAACAATAAGGCTGTCAAGATAAATAATTTTTTTATGAAGAGGATGGTATGATGGAAATTTGAAAGGATTTGTATAGATACCGATCTGATAAAAACTGTCTTCTTATGTGCAGGGGTGGATCTGCGCATTCTATTTGCAGTGCATCAATGGAAGTGCTTTTCATAGCCGCAATGACAATACGCAGGCTCTTAGATTAAATAAGGTTAAGTTTATGAACTACAGATTTATTAACAGGACAAAGAGTGAAAGAACCATAGTCTAAAAGACTTCTTATCATTTATTATATATTAACTTTAATGAAAAAGGATGTGCACCCCACCAAACTCCAGAAAGTGCTCTCATCATATTAATGTTTCTTTCACACTTAGCAACTATATAATTAACATGCGGAATGCCTGTACATTTGCTATCAAATATTCTACCAAGGAAAATAACTACGTTACTTAACGGTAAGCCCGCCTGATTTAAAGAAACACTTATATGAGGATTAGTTTTTCTACGAGAAAAAACGACTACTTTGCTTTTAGAAACAGAAAAGGAAAGACGATGATGAGACATCCAATGCGATAATCTATCCAATGACTGCTATATAATTTTAGCAGCCAAACCTATCGAACTGTTCGAGGAATAAATTAGTAAATCATCAGCATACTGAAGAACAGAACACTGAGGGAAAACTACAGAATCTAGATCATTTGTATAAACATCATACAATATAGGACTAAGAACAGACCCCTGCGGTACACCTTTCCAAAGTACTCGGCTGTGATTTTTCATTCCAAAGTCCTCAAGATAATAGTTCTACCACAAAAAAGATTAAAAATGAAATCTATAAATTTTGAAGGAATATTAAGTTTCTGCAACTTGTTTTTTAGTACTATCAAGTCAACATTATCATAAGCAGCTTCAATATCAAGAAATGCAGCAACCAAAGATTCATTCCTGGTTAAGGCAATTTGAATATCCGTCAAAAAAATTGAATGACTATCAGAAACACTACGTCCCTTCCTAAACCCAAACTGAGAAGAACTTAAAAGATTGTGGTGCTCTAAAAACCATTCTAACCTATTTTTGATTAGATGTTCTGTCAATTTAGAGAAAACCAATGACAAAGCTACAGGCCTGAAAGAATTCGCATCTAAAGGATCTTTATTAGGTTTTAAAATAGGAATGTTTTTGGAATGTGTTTGGAATAGTTTGGAATGCGACCAGTTTCAACAATAATATTTATTAAATTCAAAATAAATGATAAAGTTAAAGGCTTTCCATTAATCACAAAAGAATACGGAATACCATCAATCCCAGGTGACGTACCAGAAACACGGTTCAAGACTAATTTCAATTCCTGTACTGAAAAAGGAGCATCTAAGGACTCCAAGGTGTAACTATAATCAGAAATGTAATTATGGGATTTCATCTAAATTAGGAACATAACTTGGGGCCAGTTTATTTAAAAAGGGTTCAACCCACTCAAGCGAAAAGGAAGAACAATTATTATTAGTTTTTGTGGAAGATCTATAACGACGAATATTTCTCCATACTATAGAGAGAGAAGTTTCAGGCGACAGTGACAAACAAAAACGTTGCCAACCATCCCGCTTCTTCTTTTTTAAAAGTCTTTTAGTTGCCACTAAAATGTTTTTGTATTGAAGAAAAGAATTTAAATCAAGCACCAAGTTACAACTTTTTTCAGAAATATTTCGTCTATGAATCTGAGTACATTCCTTGTCCCACCAAGGTGGAGACTGAATATTACTACTAGCAACATTTTTTCAAGAAAAGCATTCATCAGCCGCTAACTTCAAACTAGTAATAAGGTTATCATATGATTGTTCTATGTTATTTAAACAAACTTCAGGTTGTGATGTAATTTTATTATCCAGAACTGAACTAAATAACTCCCACTTACAGTTCGTTAGATTATACCTCAGTAACGGTGGTAGAGGAGTTAGGCGGGAAACTGAGGTAGGCTTCGAAATGATGATTGGAAAGTGATCACTACCATATGATAACTCATGACACCTCCACATTAAACAGGAAGAGAGGGATGAAGAACAAAGAGAAATGTCTAAAAAACGTCCTTGTCTTTAAGATTGACCCGGAATACCATGACGAGTCACTGAGCCATCATTTAAGACACATAAGTTCAAATCATCTATTATACCAGCGAGTTCAATTCCTAACCTATCATCGTTAGGAGCGCCCCACAGGGAATGATGAGCGTTAAAGTCACCTAAAATAATAACTGGAGAAGGGATAGAATCAATAATACACTTAAGTACAGGAATTACTGAAGTATTTTTATGGGGAATATAAAGAGAGAGAAATGAAATATTATCTATTATAGCTATATTATATTTGAAAAAAAACATTTTTTTTAATAAGAAGGGCTGAGCCCCCAAAACTATCCTCTCTGTCATCTCTCAGAATAAAATAGCCTGGTACTTTAAATATGGTACCTGGTTTCAACCAAGTCTCGCATAAAGCTAAAATAGGTGCTTTAAATCTATTAATCAAGTAATATAAATCAGTCCGTTTTGATATTACACTTCTACAGTTCCACTGAAGAATGTAATCCATGTTTGAAGGAATTAAAAAGTGTGACTGATATATTTTGAATCAAGTTGATTGCAACGTGGTCAGGTAAACAAGAATTAGAAATAATATTCATCAAGGAAATAATCAAGGCATTTATATCTAAATTTTCTTCATTGGTATCTTTATTGTTATTCAAGGCACAATTATTGTTTGAAGGAGGAATTTCATAATTTTTTATCAAGTTATAGTAAGACAACCCGGCCCTAGTACTTCCAGACGCCGTGATATACGTCTCCCGTCTAGGTACTATGATTACTCTATGTAGGTTGTATATGCATAGGTAGTTAGTTCTATTCTTAAATTTGACAGAGAATAAAAAAAGAGAGCTCTAGCTAGCGCGTCATTTGGATGTCTTTTAAAATTACTGTCGTGTTTTCTGATTATTTTATATAATAGCCTAACTTACGAATGTGTAATACATTGTGGTTGAGTAAACATTTCAACGAACTGCCGACTATATTATTTATAATACTGAGCTAGCTTGGCAAAAAAGTCCTTATGTGCTTTAATATCATAGCCCTTAGCTAAAGGAGCATGTGTTTTTGGTTTCAATAAAACTGTTTTTTTTTTTATATGAAAAAGCGTTTCTTTTTGAGTCATCTACCTGTATGTGTATTAATGGTTTATCCCTATTAAGGTTGGAGGTTAAAACCTCAACAAATGATTTTTTTGCAGGTGAGAATTTTTTGTCAGCCTCTTTGTAAGAGACTGAATGACTAATCATTATATGTCTAAGACATATAATGTTTTGTGTCTTTTTGACGCTCAAACTCTGAACAAGTTTTATCTATGGCTTTGTGAAGTCCAGAACAATTAATACATCTGTAGTCCCCATCTACATCACATGATGAACCATCATGATTCTCACCACATTTAAAGCAACGAGGTTTGCTTCTACACTGAATCCGTGTGTGCCCAAAACGGCAGCAATTGAAACATTGTATTACTGGGTAAATATATTGTTCCACTGGCAGAGATGAGTAAAATCAAAATACCCGAGAAGGAAGAGCTTGTCCATCAAAAGTTATCACTACCGTTTGTGTAGGTATCCAAGTAGAACCCTCCGGGCTACTGGCCTTCCTACTAAGCCTACGGGAATGTATGATTGACCCAAATCCATCAAGAGTTCTTAAATTATTAACAATGTCATTATGCGACCACTCAATTGGAATCTCACGAATTATTCCTAATTTACATGTATTATATGTTGGAATTGAAGTTTTATAATTATTACTACCTAATATGGAATTGCTTAAAAATTTATTGGTAGCTATTGACGACTTCAATGATACTGACCTGACCAATACTGACAGACGATTTCTATTGATTTTTTGTAAAAAGTAGCCAAATTTTAGTGGATGCAGAGTTGTACCTGCTTTTGGATCCTCTGTTACTAATTCCACTGTAACAATATATGGACCGGGGTCTGAGTCTTTATATAATTGTCTGTTAACATTATTTGAAAATTTCTCATCTGAAGTATTACTATCAGTATTGTGAGAACTTTGAGCGCTCCCTACCTCGGAATACTTGGCGGAAACAGCAAGATTTGTTAAAGAAATCTTTGTAATTAATGGCTTCTTATTAAACCGAACAGATTTATCTTTTTTGGTTTAAAAGTCTGAGTCAATTTCCGTCTATACTTTTTCATATCCTCAACAGATCCTAAGTTCAACATTTTAGGGCCAGAAGAAATATATTTATCTGCATCTAATAGTGTTAACAAAGGGTGTTTGTCAGGAGGAGGGTCAGGCTCAGGATCCAGATCCATGATTTATATGAAATAAAAAACTTACCACTGAATGTTCTCGAAGCAACACAAAATTAACTAAACTACACAGAATTACAGATATAAAAGTTGAAAAGAAAGACAAACTATAAGAATAAACAATAACAATGAAAATATAACGCCACAATTAATTAAAATCAAAAAATGTCGACCGTCAAATTTGAAGATTCCCGCCTCTACTCTCTATCTTGTTTTTGTCTTTTTCTTCTTCTTTAAATAATGGTATCGTATGTGTAAACTGTAAACACAATTCCGCCAATGACACGTATATAGAACCATAAACGAAGGAGATTTAGCGTAAACTATTTTTATTTTTACATTAATGATCTGTCAATATGTCACTTCAAGATCCCGCCAAAAACCCGACTAGCAACTTGTTTAGTATTAATTCTTAGTTGTCTCTGGTATAGTATAGTATCCATAAACAAATAATAAAAGATAGTATCATAGACGTTTTCCTTTTTTACCTGCTTTGGTCAGTCAAATTAATGACGCATGAATACAATTTATGCCCCTAAAGATAGCCCTAAATTGTTTTGGGCTTTAAAAAAAAGCCAATATGCATATTTCCGCCTTAAATTTAGGGCTTTAGCTTAGCTAAATTTAGGGCAGGACTTAAGTTGGTAACCCTGGCTTAAAGAAAAAGTATCCTTAGATCGATATTTTAAATTAAATATATCGATATTTTGAACGATATAATTTGATCTGTTATATCGATACAAAATATCCAATATCGAAAATAGTATAAAAAATTATATAGTTTTTAATTTATGTAACTAAAGTAGGTAGTTAGAATTCAAAACCATAAAAAGTAGGATCGATCGGAAAAAAACTGTATTGTATATGACTATTGACTAGTATTTTTTCTTTGCGTTGCATTTATGCGTGTGTTTCCCAAGTTCGGTGAAGCTGTAAAAGCCTTCCGTCACTTCCATTAGTGAGTTCTTTTGAAGGTACTTTGTGTTAAAAATCCCTTTTATTGTTCTATTGTCTTTGTTTACGACTGCGCGACCTTTTTTTTTTGAGCTTTTCCTCTAATATTCTATTTCAAATAAGTAAATCATTCATAATCGGCTCACCTGTACGGAGAAGTGCGAGAATCAGGGTTGGTAGGTTGAATTTCTAAATTTTCCCGATATTAATATTTTCTTTTCCCTGAAATGATATGTATTGTCACTTCTTTTTCCATTTTCCAAACAAAATATGGAAAGACATACAAGTACGTTTTGTTACAAATTGTTAAATATTAATGTAAAAAATATTTAGTAAAAATATAGTATTGATTGTCTGCTGTTCTTCATTTAAGTTACTCACAGTAATATTGTTTGATTAATTATGTTAACTAATGTCAATGCGATGTGTTGTTGATTATTTTGTTTGATTGAACGTCAATAAAACAGAAATAGGTAGTTTATGTGTTTGTTTAGGTTTCAAAATGAGTAACGTTAATAAAGTAACTGCAAAATCACTGGTTTGGAAATTAACAACTCGAGTGACTTGTTCATTCTTTTAGGATCTTTACTTTGTTAGAGAAAGATACAAACCAATATCACTTGGAACAAACTCCTAATATCTACTCTTTTCAGTTAGAGTGATAGAAAGATTAGAAACAGTCAGCAACAAGTAACAGGCTTTTATTTTTGAACAGGTATGTGGAATAAATAAAAACAATTTAAATATTGTAATTTTTTTTTCATAATTCAGTTAAAATTTAAAAATAATAATAATCACATATCCATGGTTCACATTACCGTAATTACCATGACTAATTTTTCCATACGGTGATTTATGGATGATTATGGTAAGTAATGTGTACATTGTGTAGCGACATCGATATAGCGACATCTATCTCGCCAATACGACGCATCCTACATCGCGATATTAAAATTAAACCAACAATTGGAATATATACAAGAACCCGACAAAAACCGTTGGGTAGCCTCCCGCCAGGCATAACACCCGTCTGGTCGGAGGATTCTCCCTTTTCAATGATTCCCCCACAATTGCTTGCTTAAGGCACATTCTCCAAAATTTTGTCGAAAGCGTGTTACATCGAGGAGAACGTACCTACCTATGTAAAATTTAACCTACTATACTGATTTTTTTTCATAGATAGAGTTAGAAGTCTTCTACTTTTGGCACTGGAAAAAAACGAAAAATATGTACTCGAAATGTCTGAAAAAATTTGCTTGATTATTATCAAAATGACGAGTGCTTTTAATAGGTATTAATTTTTATATGTTAGATAGTTTATAATTAAAATAACACTAAGTATATTAAAATAAAACTATCCATGAATGTTTTACAAGTCGCTACAAATTCATGTGATCATGAAAAAACACACCTGTAAAACCTCGCACATATGAGTTTTGACGGCGCAATTATGTTCTTCTTCTTCTTCCTAACTTGGCAACCGGTACTCTTTAATGAAGACCATTACTGCCATTATCGAATGAATTATATTTTCATGTTATGACGATTCAGTAGATGGTAGCACCCTTGTTAGAACTTTCTAGGAAGTTTTTGTGGGATCTCGGAATTAATGCTTTCAGCTTATATTTATAATCCACCTCAGATATGCACAAAAACCAAACTATATGACGCAAAACGCCACCAATATTACATTATATAGGGTCAAAAACTCCCGCTATTACGTTCAACGAACGAAACTACTATCGATAGCCCTTGTAGACAAGATGTCATCTTAGTTGAGGATTTTAAAAGATATATCAGTTATTAGTATTAACTTTGTCAGAGAATCGTTCAAATTCATTGGACATTAATTTCTCTGTACAGAAATGTGCACTCTTAATTTTTTTTTAAATATAGTTTGCTTCAGTTTTAAATATTAAATAAACATTTTGCAAAACATAGATGTATGTTATATCGCAATGAAAATAGCATAATATGACATTAATTTATGTATGAGCCCAAGTGTCACATGCTTGGCAAATATTTCCTGTTATAAAAACCACTTAAATATTGTAAAACTTGTTGCGGGTTCTCCTAGGTTCAGCCACCGTGATGAGCATTTCCAATTGTGTAAAGGATCTATTTTTCGTCACAAGTAACAATACGATTCAAAATTCCTTCGATAATGTGACGGTTGAGTAATGTAACGCAGCACTCAATGCATGTTTGTTGGTGTGCTTCAGTCAATTCTTGCGGTACCCATTTCTCGAGTTTTTCGCTTTTCCAATTTGTTTCAAGTGAATTAAAATTGTTTTATCACTCACACCGGAGCCTGTCGTTAACTCTGACGTGGCTTGCGATGGATCCGCTTCCACGATCACCTTTAATTTTTCATTATCAACAAGGTTCTCCGGCCGTCCATGGAGTTTGTTTCGTAGGTAAAAATTTCCCTAACGAAAACGTTAGACCCAAAAACGTACCGTGCTTTCTTTTGCAGTAGCTTCCCCATACACATTATTAATCCTTCGAGCTGTTTATGCAGCGCTGAAGCCATGGTGGAACTCATATTCGTAAATAACGCGATATTTTAAGTTTCCCATTTTGTGAAAAGAACTATGTCAAAGAAAAATCACATCGTATGGAACAAATGAATCACTGAATTCGAAACACAAATAAATACACAAAGCTTAATTTGAAATAAATTTTAATTTGGAATTCCTAACCAAATGCCAGATATTTGAGATCAAATTGGCCAGTTAAAAAAAATGTAAATTTCATACCTAAGGACCTAATACTATGTATACAGATAGATATAGAAGATGATAAGTGGCTTAAACCGGTGGAATATCGATTCAATGTACATTGTGGTGTGTGGATGTACCTGTGGTCAGGTATCGAGCTTATCTTACAAGTTCAAGGTTTCAGATTCAGTGCCGACCGTACACAAAAAAGTCAACAGATTTCAATAATATTATCTTTATTAATATTATTATTCCAAATTATGATGGTACGTATCTACGTCCCTACAGAAGATCGCAGCCAAATGACATTGTGTTGTGTTTCTCTAGTGAATAAGGTTTCCAAACTTTATTGGAGAAGCGGATTCAAGGTCGGCAATGCGCTGGTGATATCTATAGTGTTACAAGCGTCCATAGGTTACGGTAAACACTTACCATCAGACTGGCCGTATGCTTGTTTTGCTACCTTGGCTGTATAAAAAATACATATTCGTCTCCTCTATAGTTTATATTTCGCTTTATATTTTACTAGTGAATCGATGTGGGTTAGTGTTATTTACTCGTAACTAACTAATATAAAACTAAAAAAACATATAAACCAACACATAAACTAAGAAGTCTTATTAGCTACCTATAACTATTTCTTCTACATCTTTTACAGTTTATATGTTAAAAAAAAAACAATTTAACAAGAGCCCACTATGTGGTTCCCTAGAAGCTCGAATGCATGAATGTCTTGTAAGGTAGGTAAGTACCTACGTACATTATAAATAGTAAAACAATGTTTTAATCAATACTTTTTGTTGATTTAAATTATTATAAGTATAATTATTGAAAACCAGAGACATGATCAAAAAGTAGAGTTTCGACTAGCTACCTTAATTTTATATTTTAATTTCCATATTTAACTTTTCCACTGTATTTTAATGAAATGCGTCATTGTTTTCTAATATATAGAAATAAATAAAATTGAAGTGTCTTTTTGTAATGTCAAAATAACAGCTTACGGTACTTAGGTACTTATAACAAAACCCCAATTTCTAAATTTTTTGTCTGTCTCACAGATTTGAGAAAATGGGTGTCTCTGTCTATTTGTACCGACTAATTTCCGCTAAAGTTAAGGAGTAACTAGGCTACTTTTATTTTACAAAATAATTAGGTTTCCGGGCAAATAAAATAATAAGAATTTCTATCTTTAAAATAATTGGCGGGCGAAAGATGTGGGTGGAAGCGAGCCACCACAATACAGACGGCATTTTGTAGTCCACTCGAGCGGAGCTGCGGGTACAGCTAGTTTATAAATAATACTTAAGTACCTAAGTACGTAAGTATGGCTTTGAAACTCAAACCTGCTCAAATGAAAGCCTACTAGTCTATCATTGAGAAAAGTTTTTCCGGCAATACCTGCTCAACAAAAAAAAAAAAACTGACATACAACTTGTAGGCTTTTACAGCAGAAAGTAAAAATCAGTTTTCTGTCTTTACGTAGGCTACTAAAATATTATGTACGTAAGCACTGAGCATCATTTCCTTCTCATCTCAGTTTTGTGAAGTAATTCGTGAAGAACAGACGTATCCGTACGTTTTCAAATAACGTTTTTCATCGCCAGGAAAATTGGAGAAAACATTTTTCAATAATTCGGTTTCAATATTGTTAATTTAATTTTTCGTATATTTGATATGAAGCGAGTATATAGTATTTAACGAAAAGAAAACGAAACAAACAAGTAAATAAACAAAGTTGAACACTATAGAAAATAGGACGTGGTATATATTCAAGGCGGTGTGATATTTTGGTACCTACCCGGGCAAATAGCCAAATTTAATATATGCAAACAAATCTAAATTAGCATTTGAATCAAACTGCTTCGTATGAAGACTACAGAAAAAGGGACTATTGTGATGCATAATAAACATGTTTACATTAATAATTAATGTTGCGACTAAAATTTAAAAAATATCATTTAAATATAAATAAAATTCGAGTGATTTTTACGTTTATTTACATTTGACTATGAGACACTCGAGATATATATGAAAATCTTTAAGGCAAATGTGGTAATGATAATGGTATTTTGAGAATGAGTGTGGAATTTGTGAAATCGGATATAGAATCCAGTCCGCAGCACCAGAGGGTTAATCGAGTTCTTCAGAGACGAGGGCCTATTTCTTCAAAGAAATCAATCGCGTCCAGGTTATGGGATCTTTTGCAACCATTAGCCAGATTATGGGGTCTTATTACTGCTGTTGGTGAGTTTAAAATTCTGTTTAATTATTTTTTAATATTGTTCATTTGGCTAAACCACGAAGTGACTATTAAATACTTATAAATTCTCTAAGTTATTAAATAGGTTGTATGATACAGAGTTAGTGTTATAAAAATAGTTCAGAATAATTGGAAAACATTTAATAACTTCAATTTTTTTTTCTTTTACTAAATATAGTACTTATTTCATATCTAGAATTGTCCCCTTTTCGTATACACACTTTATTATAGATATTTTCTGTATTGAAATGGAACAAAAATATCAGTAGATTTTATTATTTTTCCACTATCGGTTAGCACGAAGTGGAGTTCCTTCAAGTATATTAATATATTATTTATATATGATTATGTTAAAAAAATTAAATGTTTCTAGTATGAAAATGACATAATTAATATTGATAATAAATATCTAAGTAACCTGTGGAGTAGGTACCTTATAATGTAGTTGCTTATATTAAACATACAGTTGTTTGAGATCATAGTAAAATGAAAATCTTACGCTATCGTTTAAAAACAATGAATATGGATCTCGAATGCTTATATATCTGTTGGAAAGCATACCTGAAATCATTCAGGACTATTACTATTCTCATATATCTGTTTTTGGATACCAATATGATTTATATATTTATAGAAATTTCAACCACTGTCATCAGACTGTCGCCGCGTAGGTTTATTGCAGTAGGAAACAGTGGATTTTATGGTTGTTGCTGCAACGTTTAATTTTAGCATGAAAACAAATGCAAGGTCAGTTATTAATTAATTTGACTGCACAAAACCAGATCGTTTGGTTGATTATTACTTAAATAATTTTAAAAACAAAATAATTTATAAGGACGTCACTTCTGAAGGCGTAATAATACGAGAATGAAATTGTGTCATTACTATGTAGGCACTATTTATGACAATTATAACTTTTTTAAATATAACTAGAACATCGTGATTTTTATGACGTTATATCACATGTGAGGATAATTCACGACGTTATATTTTACATGAGACATGAACAGTAATAATGAGCTGCGTTGGGATTGAGCGAAGACAAAATATAGGCTACAAGTGAAATTATTTCTCATACTATTTTAGGGTTATTAAGACATCAAATAAAGAAAAGCCTTGTATTGTTGTGCATAGGTTTCATATCGGGAGGAACGTGTCGCTGCAATGTGATTATTTTATCTCTTTCCTACGCGTAACTTTGCTATTGGACAAGATAATTCTGCGAATTGCAATGTTATGACCTGTTACAACCCGATTAAAAAGGTAGAGAAAATTTTGTTCCCGAAATATCTCGAAGCAACTAGAAATTTCTAAGGACATCGAAATAATGTTCACGTTGTAAACAACCGCGGCGCATGCTTGTGTAAACATCGCAGTTTACACACACATTTATAGGGCTTATCGCCTCGATTACGTCATGGAGTAGGTATTGAAAGTATACATAAAGAAAAGTCGCGACACCTCACGATGTTTCTGCGGTCGTTTAGTGTAGGTATATAAGCGACTCAGGCGCGGCGCCGAGGCAGTTCAGTTTTGAATTATAAAGCGATATCAACGAGCGATAAAAGGGACGCGAAACCACAGTGTAATAAATAATAGTGTTGTGAGTTCGTGTAATTTGTTACTGTGTGGAATTTAAATAATTCTTATTCACGTCAATCAAAGGCATTTTCCATACCCACGGGTGTAACAGTAATATAGTTTAATTTAAATTACGCTCGCGCGATGTGTACCTAACATTTACGATGCTTATTAAATTTATAACTGATATGACACGTGATTTATTTTATCATTTGTTTTATAGCAAGTGATACGTGAAATATTCTATGCCAATTACTGAGTAAAGATTACGCCTCGGGGAAAGCACGAGCACAGGCACGGGGCTAATCACCACAGTACAGCACCAGTCCGCGAGATATTGCCATATGTTGTAGTAATAGTAACACTTTTGGAACATTTTTCAACAGTTCTCCATAAAGTTTCTCATGAATTAAATTGAATTCGAAATAATAAAGCGTGAATAAATTTCTTAAAAACGGCTAATTAACATAATTTCAAAATCTCGTTATGATCTATTTGCATCAACTTTTCTACTATTGAGCCGAGAGGTCGCGGGTTCGATCCCCGCCCATGACAGACTTTTGTGTGATGAGCATAAATTTTAGTTGTGTGTCTGGGGTGTTAAAGTGATTCCCGATGCCTGCCGGCGTAAACGCCGGCCGCGCAACATCTTTACCGATACGAACGACAAAGTCGAAAATGCAAACGCGTATTATTCCACCGTCTTTCTAAACAGAGCGTGCCAACGCCCATGCCCGCGTAACCACCGTTTTCTCCGCAGAGGACGGGCGGTCAACTTCGCTCCCGCACACCCGCCACGTCCACCCTCTCTAGCGGCAACCCAAGCCTAGATCCGTTCCTCGGTTTGAAGCCCTTGGGTCAGGCAGCCGCCCGCGCGATACAAGTGACACTATACGTGCAACATTTAGCTACCCACATACATTACACACGTGCACACCACACAGGTACATGGGTTCTGTAAGGGACCTTTTTTTTCTTTTTTTGCGCTAGCTAGTGTAGAAAAATCTTTATGAACATGCATATGAGTATATGTTAGTTAGCTCGAATTTGTAAGAGTAGGGAATTAGCCAGATCGCGACCTATTCGCATTCGCGAAGTCCGCCAGAGCCGAGGTTCGGCCACTCTAGCACCCTCGTGCGTGTCGACCAAAACTCTTGCGGCTGAGAACCCTAAGCGCTTCCCAAGTTCGGCGAAGCTGTAAAAGCCGCAGCGGCTCCAGGGCCCCTGAGGCTAACAGTACAGAGAGATCTAAAAAAAAAAAAATCTGGGGTGTTAAATATCTATCGATGTATGTATATCAGCTGTTTAGTTACCATAATACAAGCTTTGCTTAGTTTGGGATAGTTTGGCCGTGAGTGAAATTGTGTCATCATATTTATTATATATTATTATTATTTACATGCATCCCAGAGTTTGTCATGGGTATCACTTTTCATACCGACAGTGTTTTATCCTTTATATTATATGCCAATATCATGCTTTATATTACAAGTTGTATGTACATCCAACATGGTCTAACATTTTACAAACGCTAAAACAAAAAAAAATACATGCGTTGACGGCATATACCACTACTTATACCATTAACGCATTATTTGACCTTGTTGGTGTTATGGTAAGAAATCATATTTACATTCACATAATTTAGTTGACGTTGTTAATAAAACCGGTGAAGATGATAAATTATCGTAAGTTAGAAGCGGTACCTTGGTCCTATTAAGAGGAAAGGAATTTATAAATATACCTATTAATTAATATTAAAATCATTGGTTTTTCTATTACATATCTAATAATATAATATTATAATATAGAGTTGTACATAGCATAAGTATTAAGTATAGATGTTTTTGTGCACTCCATATAGCAGAAAATAAAACGGACACGGTCAACGATTTACTCCCTCTCTGTACATGCACTAAAATAATATAATAAATAAATCCATACATTATTTACACAGTAAAAAAAAAACGGAGTCTGTTGAGTTTTGATGTTTATTTCATATGGTACATAGTTTCATATGGCCTAAATTGAATAAAGTATTTATGATGTAGATACTGTATTTTCATTTTACTCAAGAGCCTAAGTTTTTCTTAGTCTTCATCTCGATATAAATGTAAACAAATAAGAATGTATTATAATAAAAGTATTTCCATAATTATGTATTTTAAAAAGTTCATGGCCAACAAAAAAGGTTAGTAATGAGTTTTTTATACAACTGGGTTTTATAGTCATCTATTTTTATGTAGGTTGCATTGTGCACGGACATTAAGATAACAGACATTAATTTTTAATATTTTATCATCAAATAATATCACATATCTAAGAACACGAAGTGCCAAATCAGCCAGATTTAGTTTAGCATTTATGTTGTATACAAAATAGTTTTACTATATAACATTCATAACTATATCTTAATCCCAATATAGGTAATTACTTCTTCTATATAGAAGTTACATTACTTATCTGATATTTCTTATAATGTAATCACTCTATTGGTCTTGCAAACTACACGTTCTACACAATATGTCTGTAAGAAAATGTTATTTTACTACGGAATAAAATACAAAGAGACGGGCCCCTACTTTTTGGGAGTAGTTACCTAATTTAAATTCCATTTGATCTTTGAGTTTAATCAGAAGCTTAGGTTACTTTGGGATCTCAAACTAATAGGTAGGTACCTTACTTATAAATGAATAACTTGGTAGATAGATATGTATAATATCTTTGCCGTACTGTGAGGCTGTGGAACTGTTTCCCGACGATAGCTTCCCCATACCATCAGGTATAATGCCGTCACTTTGTCGTGCTACGATAAAAGATAAAATAAAGAAAGTATTAATTATATGACTCATGCGAATATTTCTAAAAATTAATAATATAACAATGTAACAGCTGCTAATAGATGGCGCTTCCTACATCTTGTTTGAATATTTTATTTCTTTCTTTAAATTGATAGCATTCATTTTAAATTATTCGTCAATAGCGGGGAATGTAAGTTTTAAAATAATTTGTGAATAATTTTGATGAAGAATTAAGAGAGATATGGTGTTGCCACAACAAAAAAAAATCTTTGATAAATAATGTAATATTGAGATAGTTACTTTATTTGATGTTGCTATGATATTAATACAGAAGTGATTATGGCTAAATATCGTGGTAGAACCGTGGGTTACTAGGTTATTTTGTAATGTTCGCCTATCAGCATTCAGTTAAGAATCTACAAGCTGCGAGTGTCTGTTTGTGTGTTTCGGCAGCTGCAAATAAGAGCCAGTCTCCTTTCAACGATTTGTACAATTTTCGAACACACCTTCTTCTTCTTCCTAACTTGGCAACCGGTCCTCTTTAATGAAGACCATTACTGCCATTATCGAGTGAATTATAATGTCATGTGTTGTGACGATTCAGTATCCTAACAAGATGGTTGGTCTCTTGTTAGAACTTTCTAGGAAGATTTTGTGGGACCTGAGAATGAATGCTTTCAGCTTATATTTTATAATCCACTACACTTACGCACAAAACTATATCACGCAAAACGCCACCAATAAGTATTACTTAATATAGGGTCAAAAACCTAAGTTAATGAATTAAAAATAAAAACCACAACATGTCACTTCAAGATCCCGCCAAAAACTTCTTTGATCTTTCGAACACATCGTTGACTAATATCGGTTGAGATTGTTGTGAAAAAAAAAGATTCATGTCTTCATGCATTGATGCAAAATACTATAAATATCCTCAGGCTAATAGGGATTCCCTCCTGATGGCTTTAGAGTATTATCATAGTGTCTTTTTATTTATTTAATTACCATTAATTCGTTTTCAGTGATGAGCGGCGCTGGGGCCGAGCTGTTAGTACTTAAATTCGAAGTGGCACCACTACTTATGTAAGTATACCATTTGCTATCGCTAAATATTTGTCATACTTACAAAAGTAACTGTGAATGAATTAATGTGTGTGTACAATTAAGCCTACCAAGTTGAAGTAGCGAATAGATATCAATCGTATTTGCTTGTGTTCTCACTTGCTTAATAATCCTTATCGTTTTACCTCTTACTTTTAAAATTTAAACATGATCCGAATTTACTTACATCGATATCTTTTTGCTTGTTATTTGATCCTTAATATTGACACCAAGTGGCTAGTAGGACACGACTATTGAGTCCGACTGGTCATCTAGACGCTTCATGGTCAGTAATCGGACCTACAAAATTCTACAATAAGAAAACGTATGCTTATGTCTCTAAACATTTAATAAATGTTTTTCACGTAACAAAATAAAATTAAAAAGGATTTGAGTATAACTTCAAAAAGTTACTTGTAAAATACAACTATAAAGATTAAAATTGGTAGTACGTTTAATGATCAGTAAAAAATACATTGAAACTCTAAGCTCTCTTACCAAGAAAGTACTGACAAAAATAGTAAATTATCACAAAAAAATAGTAAATTATCACCAAATCTTAACGAGTAAAATTAATACCTATTAAACGTTGTGGCTGGAGTAGGTAGGCTTGACTTGTGATAAGACTAGAACAGATAGCGGCCGCCGGCGAGCGCTAAATAGTAATAATATTGAAATTTCGGTGGTCATTTACTATTTTTTGGCAGTATAAACTATGAAGTATTTTTTTTAGGTTATATCTTACTGTATCTAGATCAGGTATACATAAGCCCCAAAAATTCCTTTGCTAACGAAATATCTATTTTAAGTTTAGCAGAGAACGAGCCTTTTAGGCAGATAAGTAAACCTACGTTTAACAAACACAAGGAGGCAAAGTCTCTCCTTAGACTTACAGGTTCGTTACCGCTCGTGTGGTTGAGATCGTCAACAATGCTCATTTCAATAAATAGTGTCAAACATAAATGTACTTTTATATGCAATTTTTGTACCATTTAGTGTCGGGGCAGCTTTAATACTGATCTTAGAGACGATGTGGGTAGTCGCTCTTTTCGTGGACTTGCTGGGTCGTCGCGGAGAGTACACTATGTGGCTAAGGTGTTGGGACTTCATGCGGTGGTCATGTGGTAGAGCTCGGGCTCCGTTCTATGCATGTGTAGCCACCGCTTTATTGTTCTCCAATCTTACAATTTTGTCTACAGTAGCAGGTATAAAAAACTTTCCTATAATTAATAATCATTATTATTATTATTTATTTATTTTTTACTAACAAACTTCTTTACAAACTTACGCTTTACGCTGTAGGGTCATTATAGTATTACGTAATAAAACTATTAATTAAAATCATTGATAGTTTTTTTTGTAAGCAAAAATAAGAAAATTGTGAACTCCGTCGCCTTCAACTGATAGGATGTAAGATCTTTTTAACTCATATAAAATAAATGTGAAAAATGAGGAAAATTGTACCCAAGCTTTTTACATATCTTGAACGCCTCCATACTCCTCCAGTAAGAAATATAGTATTGCGCAAGTCATAAGGCAAAATTATTGTAATTTTTAAGGTACTTTAAAATAAACAAAATCTTACGTGTTCACACTTAGGTAATCTTAATCTGGTAATCATAAACTTACTAATCTTTTATCAGTCATTTTTTTAATACTACAAAGCTGTTAAACAAAACTTCAAAGCACTACACTACAAAGCAACTGCTAACATAAATCATGAACTCCCAACAGGTGGTATGTTGCTTGTGTTAGCGTCTCTTCGTGCTGCCGTGCCATTTTCTCCATACGCTACCCATGGACCCCACTCGCCTAGAGCCGGTAGTTCTTTATTAAGTCAACACGATTCACCGCTACCTGACGTGTTTTACAACGCAGCAAACACTGGAGAAGACAAGTTCGTATACCAAAAGAATTACATATAGAGCGTAAAATTTTAACATACGTTCAGACGTTCTACAATTTTCAGAAGTCATTAATTACCTCGACCACAGCGCCACCTGTCTAGATTTTTCTTATAACTTTTTGAAGGAACATTAAAAAAATGCATATTCATCGTTCCTATGTGGAGTTATAGTCTCAAATTCGTAAATAAAATCAATTTTAGTTTTTCTACAATCCCCAATTTTATTGGTAACTTCTCAAGCCTTTCTTTTGATAAAAACTGTGTTCGGACTAATGCATAACATTTAATAAAAAATAGCGAAATTGGTCCAACCGTTCTCAAGTGATGCGTTTAGCAACGAACAGATTTTTATTCTTATATATATATATAGAAGAAGATATGTATTTAGACAAATTACAAAAGTAAGTATATGAAGAAGAGATAACAGTATTTATTGAAATAAATATAATATAAACATAATAATATGTTAACCAAGTAGGTAATTCATAACTGAAACAAATTTCCGTTGTTATATCAGTGAATGTTGATATAACCCCGTGGTTACTTGTTTACTTTGAAGTTGCTTACTTCCCAGTTTCAAATTGAAAGGTTGGAAGTTGCTATCTACACTGAAGTAATTTATTTAAGGAGTTTGGTTTGTCACTTATACAACGGAAATAAACAGACCGTAATAGAAAGTATTCTCTGTTTATAAATTACGGTCTGTTTGGTTTCGTTAAAATATTGCATAAAAATAACCAAATCAAATAAATAAGAAGTTTCATTTAGTTGTTCGATAAATCATTTTAATTAATGTTTTTTTTTGTACACAATTAAGTATACCAATATCATACCGAGATAGTTTTCTTTTTCTAATAATCAGAGCTCAAACAGTGCTTTAAGAAGATGACTACATGGTGGCTCTCCTAATAAAACAGTCCAAGGAGTTGAGGTGGCAACTTAAAATTCATGCTAGTTATTATTTATAATTCACTTGTACACAAAACCTAAACTAGTTATATCATGCAAAATGCCTCCAATATTACATAATATAGGGTCTAATAACCTAAGTTTATCAATTTTTTTCAGGAGTGAAGAAATGACAGTATTGAGCATAAAAACACCAGAGAGATCTCGTTCTGTGACACCTAAGCCATCATTGCTTGAGCTTTAATTAATCATCTATCTATTTGGTATGAAAAATAAACATTTCGTATCAAACATGAAATAGGTTTAAATATTTATATAATAATATTGTTGATCAACACTATAACTTTTACTCTTGGCAATTTTCAATTGAGGTGTGTACTCAAATTTGTAGGAAGAGTCGAGTAAAACCTGTATTGAAAAAAATAGAGTACTTATAGTTGCTACAATAACTATATTAACTATTACATAAAGATTTAATATGGATACAAATGGTTTGCGTTTTTAAATTATGTAACCCAATGTACGTATATGTATGAGTATTGGTTTTTTATGAAATTCTCAGTAGCAGCTCGGAGTTTGGCTCTGTGCCCGATTAATGAGAATATGTTCGCCCCCTATTACATGAGACCTAAAAAAACATACCCGGCGAACTGTGGGTTGTACATTAAGTACACCTCTACCTAACCCTTCGGGGATACAGACGTGAGAATATGTGTATATGCGTTATTATAGAAATTAATTAATTTAACACTTTTATTCATAAAAGTTGGAATTAACTTCATTTTATACATTTCAAAATGTTTACAAAAAATTTGTTTTGTGTATTTTTAAGAAAAGTAAACTATAGAGTATAATATGGATATAAGTTATATAGATAATTAGGTAAAATGAAAGGTATTTATATATAAAACCAAAACACCGTCGATATTGGAAAATTAATGTAATTTTCTAACTCTTATAGGTAAAGCCGGTTGAACGGTCAAAAAATTTAGTTGTGACGTAGAACGATGTAATATTAATTTAATTATTAACTTTATTAATTTTATACGAATCATCTGTGATAGTATAGAATTAGATTTTAGATATGAACAACAAGCTAGTTATGTGGGTTAATGTATAATAAATAATTACAATTAAAAGACATTTCCATGTGTTTTCTTTTTAATATTAGGAGGTTTGAGTGCTTTCGCCCTGTTTTTGACTCAGTACAGCGTAGTATGAATAAGCAGCTTTCATGATCTGAAACAATAGCCGTTACATAAGATAGCACCTAGAATGACCTAGATGAATTCCAAAGCTCATTTGCAGATTTTAATTGCTAGCTATTTTTCATATTTTATAATCATGCTGTATACATATAGAAAACTGATTTTCTACGGGCATATTTTGAATGTAATAAAATAGAATATGAAAAATTGTATGCAAGTAATAAAATATAATTTATAGTTAAGTATAACGTGTAGTAAATACCCACTCTATATTTTTCAAATAAAAAATCTGTAGGTAACTGGTTAGCACAATATAAAATTTTACTGTAAATTGTTTATTATATTTCAAAATTAAAATAAGTACATAATTATACGAAATTAAAAGAACAATCGAAAGGAATTTGTTTGGTGGATCAATAAGAAAAAGACAACCATAGAGGTTACAAGGGTTCTGATTTCTGAGAATAAACCACCGAAACTTTATTCGTATTCTTTTTAAACATTATCTTAGGCATCAAGACGACGTATAAAAATACATTCGAAATGAGAACCTCTTCCTTTTTTTGAAGTCGGTTAAAAAGTGTAAATTAATTTGAATTATTTTATGAAGTAGGTACTTTAAGAGAATGGAATGTCGGGTTTTAGTTAACGTTTATTTTTTACAAGCTGTGTCCGCGGCTTCGCTCTCGTGGACTACAGAATACCATCGATCGAGCACACGCGCGAATCTTGCTTGGCTATTTTAAAGACAAAATGCTTATTGTGGGTGTTCCTTCGACGATAAACATATACTCTCTCAGACTTTTTTATAGGTTTTTTAAATTTCTCCAATTACGTAGTATATTAATTTGCTATATCTCCTATGGTTTATGGTTCCATACGCCCGAATTAATTCACTATGACCAATTTCTTTTTATTTGCGCGGAACCCTAATTCTTTTTCTAAAAGAAAAGTAGTCTAAATTACTCCTTATAATATCAGCTATTTATCAGTGAAAGCCCCTTAAAAATCGGTCTAACCGTTTCGGATATTATCCGAACAAACAGACAGACAGACAAAAAAAAAAAAAAATGTGTTTTTTGATATAGGTATCGTATTTACTTTCATGTGCATTCAGTAAAAAGATGTCATTTTGACATTACAAACAGACAATTCAATTTTATTTACTGTATAGATTTTTTAATATATGTATAATATAGAGTAGGGTTTTATCCTATAGGCCTCATGTTTGGCGAAAATCTCACCTGATTGTTAAGATTGGCCCAATCAATGCTAAACCTATTGGAAGAACTGGCTCTCAAGTACATCTACCGGAACACATCTATAGGTGCTTAGCAATAGATTTTTAACTTGAGGATGGTAGTTAGCTCTCATGGTATGGTTTCATCGCGATGTTTTCCTCCACCGAGAGCTCAGGTACGTTGTAAGGATTCGAATTCGACGAGATGTCCGTAAACGATTTATATAGGTGCTTGTTGACAGGTTTTTAACTTGACTTTGCTAGTTAACCAGGATATGAGTTGATTAATTTTAAATTTATATTAAATGAATTGGCTACAGATAGAGATAGGATTTTACAGATAAGAAGCAAGCGTTATTCATATTGGTAAATCCGGCAGCTGTGAGGCGTAGTGGACGCTGAGCTCGTAACATCGTCATCGCAAGCAGACGTCGCAAACGAGGCGGCATACGCTCCCACTTACACTGCATCACTGCGTCAGATACACGCTCTGCCTGTAAAGTGTAAAGTTTCAAAGTTAATTATGTATTTATTTACTTACTAGCTTTGCTCGCGGCTGCGCTCCCGTGGACTAATGAATGCCGTCGCGTCGGTCGGGCACGCGTGCGTGTCGTGTTCTCCCCACTTCCGGTTATTTTAAAGACAAAAATGCTTATTGTGGATGATACTTACAAGTTTCTATTTGCATGAACCCTATTTTTTTTAAATGAAAGTAGCCTAAGTTAGTATTTATAACACCAGCTGCCTGACAAAGAAAGTCCGGTCAAAATCAGTCTAACCCTTTATGAGATTACCAGGGAAAAAAGACAGAGACAGATGGAGAAAAATTTAAAAAATTGTTCTTTTGTTATAAGTATCGTATATACTTTCATATGCATTTAGTAAAAAAAACTGTTATTTTGACATTACAAACAGACACTGAAGTCTCTTCTATTTCAAAATTTGGGAAGGCTTACCACACTAATATATTAAATTATAAAATACGCAATTAAAAGTCCCCTCTTTTGAATACCTAAATAAATAAACACGTCGGACATGTAGTGACGTAAATGCCACTTAATACATTTGCACTTATGTGAAATAAATACTAACAAGACTCATGAAAACATGAGAAACTTCCTAAAATATTTCTATTGTATGCAAATTAACGTCTCATTCAAAAATAATACAATTTTTAGTATAGACCAGCTGTGCCCGCGACTTCGTTCGCGTGGACTACAGAATGTCTTCGATCGGGCATACGCGCGAATCGTGCTACTCCCGCTCTAGGTTATATGCTTATTGTGGGTGATCCTTAGAAGATAGGCATATGCTCACCTTGACTTTTTGTAGGTCTTTTTAAAATCTACAATTCTGTAGTACATTAAGTTACCACATATAATATCAGCTATCTGCCAGTGAAAATCCCGTCAAAATCGGTTCTACCTTTTCGGAAATTACCCAGTACAAACAGACAGACAGACAGGTGGACAGACAGACAAACAGACAAAAAAAATAGGTATCGTATATACTTTTATATGCATTTAGTAAAAAAACTTTTGCACTTAAATGCACTTTAGTATTTTGACATTATTAGCAGACACTACAATTTTATAACTGTATAGATTGGGTATATTTGTATTGTATTCAATTTTATACAACTATGGGTAAAATACACACATCAATAAAGTCTAAGCAACATGCGTGATATTATAAATTTTTCCATGAATTTGTTTGAATTTAAGTGCGTTTTAATTGCTACGTTTAGTCTTGATTTTATAATTTTACCAACCATTTAAATAAAGTTAGCGACAAAATTGAATTGTTAGATATTCTTTACGTCATGAAGCGACGTCATTTGATGTCAGATGAAATGCAAAGAGCTGTAGGGATGTTACAAGCGGGAAGTAATCAATCTCAGGTATCTCGACATTTTGGCATTCATAGAAGTGTTATTTGTCGTCTTTGGCAGCGCTACAATAATACAGGAGAACCCGCTGAACAGCATCCAGGCCGTAAAAGGAGTACAACCACTCGGCAAGACCGGTACATACAACTGACTACAAGACGCCAGCCGATGTTAACCGCTCGAGAGATAAGTTTGAGGCTACAAATTTCAAGTGGTGTTGATGTAAGTCCTCAAACTGTGCGAAATTGACTGCTTGAGTACGGCCTACAAGCTCGACGCCCAATCAGGTGCCCACCGATATGTCACGGGAATCGCGCTCGTCGATATGAATGGTGTAGAGAACGCATAACATGGACCCGGAACGATGTGATAAAATTATGTTTTTCGATGAGTCGCGATTCGGGTTTAAGCCTGATACAAGAAGGGTGCAAGTGTATCGTCGGCCCGGAAATACTGAAAGGCTCAGGTGCGTTCAGGAAGTTCATCCATACAGCGGTTCAACAGTTATGTTATGGGCGGGTATTATGAAGAACAGGCGAACTGAGCTCGTTTTTGTAAATGGAAACATGAATGCTGAAAATTACATTGAGGATATTCTCAGACCTTATGTCTACCCATTTGCACAAACCTTTGGCTCCGATTTTAGGTTAATGCATGACAATGCGCGTTCACATACAGCTCGGCGAACCAGTGAATACTTTGCAACGGAGAACATCCGGGTATTGCCCTGGCCTGCACAATCGCCAGATCTCTACCCCATCGAGCACGCATGGGACATGCTCCAGAGACGTGTTTTGAAGGACTTGGACGGAGCGACAACAACCCAACAGCTGAAGGATTTGCTACAATTCCATTGGGAGCGAATACCGCAAGATGACATAAACAGTCTCATTAATTCAATGAATAATCGTTGCCGACAAGTTCTGAATAGCAGAGGAGCCCATACTTTGTATTAAATTGTTCTATTCTTTCACAATAAATACATTTTCTTTAAAAATTTCATTTTGTAAGAAAAAAGTTTAGTTGCTTATGTATCTTAGTTTCTACAGTATATTCTAATATTGTTCATTTCTATTATTAAAAGAACTTATAAAGACAACAGCTGTTATTTTTACATCATAGAACCCTAAAGATATTATTTTAAAAATAAAATACAACGTTATAATGTGAAGAACCATCCTAAAATTTAAATTAGTACATGTTGCTTAGACTTTTTTGATGAGTGTATAATTAAAAAAAACTTCATTCCTTACTTGTATCATCAGTTCGTTACCAGTAAAGCATTGTATAGCCAGTTGTATGATCATGGCGAAGAAAAACGCAAGTGAAGTGACTAGTTTTACTGATTTAAAGCTAGATGCATCTTGCTGAAAAAAAAAAACTAGATAAGTATAATACTTTTGTTAAGTCTTAATATATTTGGTTGGTCTTACGAGTAATTTACATCTAACTGACTTTCTATTTAATCCAAGTATAAATTAAAACATTACAATAAACTTTTCCTTTTGCTACATAAAAATATTCAAGAATTTGTAAGCAAGTGTAGGAAATATACTACAAAATACAATTATTAGTAATTCTGCAAGATGTAGTATTATGACTATGACTTATAATCGTAGATCGAAACAGGTAGATAAGAGTATATTTACTTAAAATTCGAGGAAGGAAGTAACATAGAGTGGATACTATATCTTTTTAAAATCCCGGAATGATTTTAATAACGTTTTTATCCCGGGAATTAAGAAATTACATAGATTATTTAATGCACTATGAATATATTTGTAACAAAGTTTATGTCACTGATTACGTTTTTAGGGTTCCGTAATAAAATTATTAAATTAAGTGCTTCGTTTTACTTGAACTTGCGCAATTATTCAAAAGATTGAATTTAAAATAAAATTATTAAAGGTATGACTTCTTTACATAACTTCATTTAATTTAACTATTACTTCTTTCCTTTTTTTTAGATCTGACTATACTGTTAGCCTTAGGGGCTCTGAAGCCGCTGCGGCTTTTACAGCTTCACCGAACTTGGGGGCGAGCGCTTAAGGCCCTCAGCCGCGAATACTTCTTTCCTCAAAGTTTAGGTATATATAAGCTACCTATCCCGATTTATGCTTATATCTCATACCCATAATTTAAATCTAAAACACAGGATATATTGCATGCAAAAATATTCACATATGTACTATTCTCACCGAAACTTGGACCATTACTACGCAAATGGCAGCCATACTAGACAGAAGTTGAGTCATGAAACCATACGAATATGTTCTAGAGAATTCCTCCACGCATCTAAAAGTGACATAAAGAAATAAATAAACGTCTTCGCAGAGGAAATATCCAGCATAAGAGACATATTATGAGTATAGTGCAAATATTTCAAATTATGAATGGTTGGGGAATAGGTTGTATAATAAAATGGAACCAAAAGAAAATCTGTAAATTACCTACTGTGAATATCTTGGTTCAGAAACTATTAGTTTCAATAATATTTGTGATAAAAGAGTTTATCGAAAAAATTCAACCAAAATCTTTGTTAAGACAGTCGTTAAAGTAAAGAAAAATATCAGACGCATGTTCTAAAGTGAAAAAAGGTAGGGCGATTGACAATATTAGGTACGTAATCCTGAGATATTGCAGTTTGTCATAACCACACACCACTCAGTTCAGTCGTCTTATTGCTTTCGTCTTGGCTGTGAATTGACTTTTTTCGTGGCGGGATAAGTATCTATCATTTTTCATCGGTACTTCTTCGTTGGCCTCACTATTTATCTCTTTACAGATACGAAATCAATAACCACAGATGTTATATCTCAACTTCTTTTAATAGTTTTTTAGGTGATTATTTGAACCGTGTTGAATGGTAGATTAGCTTCAGAAGGGAACTAATTTAAAAAAATGGTAGTAAAACGCTTACTTAATGTGCTGATATGTTTTAAGTGTAATTCAATTGATTTGGGATTTCACATGAGCCTTCGCGGCCTCGTCACAACTGTTTAATGTTCATACTATAATATATTTTATAAGGCTCATGAGATTGTTTGTTTTTTGGATGCGCTAATTTCTGGAACTACCGGTTACATTTAAAAAATCTTTTGGCAAGTTTATTGGCTATTTAATTTCATGCTACGACCTTAAGGAGCAGAGCTGTAACCATTTACGTCAAGCAGTCTGGCAAGCTGTAGGCAAGTATGTGATTAGAGAACAGCGACAGGCTACACGGGTGTATTGGAGAGTAGTAGGTCGAATAAATTTCACAAGGGTGAAACTGTGGGGCACAGTGAGCTGGTAAGTTTATAATATATGGAACTGATTACTTGGTATGAAAAATTTTGCGCCCGAAACTGACTCCGCCTGGTGTTCGATCTAATTTTCTTTGCACTTTATCGTAGTACTAGCTATGCCCCACGGTTTCACCAGTGTTAATTTTATCTAACAAAGATCGCGCCACGCCGCCATCTAAATGGCAAAGTTTCCCTTTATAAAATTGTCTTTTTTTAACTCTTATTTATTGGTCCATAAAACTGACTACAATCTAGGTATATAAATAGAAATGAGCAATATTGAAAAATCATGCGACGATTGTACTCTTCTAGATGTAGATACTCCATGCACATAAGATTAAGAAAAAGATATTAGGCGATACAAAAACTAAATAAACTAATCCATTATAAAACTAAGATCCTGGAAATTACATTACCTACTTAAGTGTTTTAAGATTATTTTTAATAGAGGTAATATAGAACCTGAAAATATATCAATCTCTTTGCGAACAGCGTTACAGAAAGAGGACATACGATATACTGGAGAATGTTGACCAATATTTGTTCTGCAATGAGGCAAACAAAAAGTTTTTCTGTTATGTAGACGACTGCCCAAATATGGAATCGCAAAGTTTAAGCGTTCAAGAATGTAGGGGGAGTCTGTGATTTCATGTAGCAATTTAAAAATAAACACGATATCAGAGTTCCTTCTACGAGTATGAAGTGGTATAACTTTGTAATAAAAGAAACGTTCTTCGCAACTTTTCAAGATATGACATTTGTAATCATAATATGCCAAGTGGTACACAATGTACTTTTGTACTCGCAATTCTGTCAGAATGTACTTGGTAGCAAGGATTCCAAACAGGACTATTGTATTCTAAAATGCCTCGTAGAATACCTAGTGTTGTAAATTTTCGGCTGCCAGTGTTGATAATGAGTTACTACTTTCCTTGTTTATTTTTACTTGATCATCGGTAAAATAAAAATAAAAAATCCACGGATTTAGTCATTTCATCAAGTTCTTCACGCATGGTAGAAAAGTTAAAGTTTAATTCTCTTATATCCTGATACACTTTGATCAGAGTTGAGTTAAATTTGTCTAGACTTACTTGCTGATTTTTAAATTTATCATTCATATCCACATGAAGCTTGCGAATCTCTTGTATGATAGCATCTTGTGAGCATATTGATGATGGAGGAGATGTTGTGAGTGAGCTAGTATTAGCCGTAAGATCAACCGGACTCCTGCTATGAATAAGTGTACCTAATGCTATTTTCCCCACCTTTATTTAGGTCGAGCAGAAGTGCAAGTTGGGCATATCCACTTAGAGCGTAATGTTGTTGAATCGCTGTATTTCACACAATCTTGGTGGTAGTTATTATTGCAGTTACAGTTTGTGCATTTAATGTGCTTTTCAGTAACTAATATGTTGTTGTAACATCCTGAACATTGAACCCTTGTACCGATGTATGTAGCGCCTTAATATCGTATTTTAACACACTGGCTAAAAACACTTGCGATTCTTTGCTAATACTGTTTCATAGGCGTTTTCTCGTTAAAATCCATTTAATATAAAAATTGCTGTGATAATATTTTGAATGTTTAGTTTTTATTCATGTGTACGGCACTGAATCGCACTAGAGAACATTACCAACGTATTAAACCTCGTATTTAGTTTACATTTACGCACTTTTTATGTAACTTCAGTTTATCTTACACACCAAAATATATTTATTTTTAAGAGGCAATTGTAAGTCGACTACTCAAGATACCCGAAATTGCCATGCCTAATAATGCTTATAAAACACTTTTTCATATTCAACAAATTTATGTCACAAAGGACCTTATTGTGGCTTATGTATAAGATATAGGCATATATTACCGCAGACTTTTGTTTAGATATACTAAAGACCAACATTTTTGTTGAAAATTGTATTTACGTATCATTAACCATTACGCCAGCGCACGTGGATAAAGCAATTCGGGAACATTTCCACTTCCGACTTATTAAACAAAAATTAATATTTAAGGCTAGCTGAGAGTTGAAGCCTTAGGTAGCTTTATACTATTCCTCGTGAATTTGGCTACCATATGCAAAAATAATTTTTCGAATCCGACTGGTAGTTCCAGAGATCAGCGTGTTTAAACAAACAAACAAACAAAAAATATTTTCCGCTTTATTATATTATGATATTATTATAGTATAGATAGAGGTAGATATTGTAGATATTGCAAGTTTCGTGTTAGTAATTTTGTTCTCTAATTTCAGAATTATATATATCATAACGATATTTATTGACATAATTTTTTCGTTTCAACCACTAAGCTTTCATTTCTAAACCAATCTTACATTTTCTTAACAAAATGTGTCTTTAATCATCCTTTCTACCCTTCTCAACCTTCCATAAATGTCAAATAAACAGATTGAAACAGCAGATCTGAATACAAAATAAGTTAGTTACGTTTGCGTAAGGTGCTTAGATACGCCTGTTCACGGTTTTGTATTCTGAATACAAAGAAGTACAATGCTCTCGCTATATAATTTATGTTTATCAACGCAATGAAACTGAATAAAAAAAATGTTTAGAGACTTCTTTGCATATGCGAGGCTTGCGTTCATTTAATTTCATCTGTTTATTGAATAGCGTGTGATACTATCAGTAAAACTGGATTTTACGTTAAAGGAGTTTGTTTTAAATTAAGATCAATTAATTCATAGACTAAGTAGTTTAAATATTTGATTGACGTAGATGTTACTTTGTGGAAATCTATCGTAATTAATTTATCTGAATTTTCTTTGCTACTTCCGCCTGAAAACAGATTAATGGTTGTTTCGTCTTTCTGCAATAAAAAACACTTGGTATTGATTATTGAGTCCAGCCTGAAAACGTTAAATCTGAATACAATAACTAACTAGTCTGAGTAACTAATAAATCTCTATCTAATAGTAACTAATCTCTTAAATAGTTTCAGTTACTAACATTTCTCTTTTTTATTTTTCTTCTTTTCCGCGATTAGTTTCAGATTTAATTAACATTTTCAAATATCTACATCTCAATAATTAATATCAAACACTTTTTGTTGCAAAAGACGAAACAACCGCTAATCTGTTTTCAGGCGGAAATAGCATAGAAACTTCGGATAAATTCATTAAGTAGTTTAGCTTACACGGTGACATTTTTTATACTAGCACGGCAAAATAATGGCCCTAGTAACCACATGACCCCTATATATAACATCATTCTCACGTCATATGTGTAAAATTAATGTATATATGATGTCAAACGAAAGTCACGTGTCTTTGTCTGATAAGCTACCTGGTAAGCTAAGTACAATCCAAAAAGAAAGAAAGAAAATGCATTTGTTTGCCATACACATATAATGTACTTTAGTTCTGTGTATTTCTAGGTCTATTGTGTCTATGTGTTATTTAAATAGATCTTTTCAATTTCCGTTAGAATTAATTTGTGAATCTAATACTATTGAATGAGCACTTCTTGTATATAAATATACATGTACAAACAAATATATAAACGGATCCAACGATTTGGATGAAATTTCGTATTTAGAAAATACATTACATTCCCATATACCTGGGTGCTTGTATTTTATTTTAAATACCGAGCAAAGTTCGGTCGCCCAGTTTTTTTGGCTTTAGATGTTTCTTCTTTTCCAGGCAACTTTGTGATTGAAGCATGTTAACATTTGTGCGTAACAAAAATAAATCTTTTCCAGAGCAACATATTTCAGTTATTCTTCACAATAAAGCTGTTCACAATAAAGATTTTTTTTTATTAATAATCTCAATTTTATTTACGGACTTTTGTCACTAAGGATATGCCAGTCCCATCATAACTTATACAAACAACAACTCTAACCAACCAAAAAAAAACATATCAATTAGACTATACAAATTTTGCAGGAAGAAGACTTAATTCATTAACGCAAGAACTTAAAAGAATCACACAGCATTCTGGAAGCATCCGATGTCGGTTTTGCCAAATACTGTTATATACACCGACATCACATATATTAATTGATATTATAGGTATAAATAGATTTAAATTGAAATCATTTATTGCATAGGGTCAGGAATTCTTTTTTAGAGTCTAATTAATGAAAGCATAGAGTGAAAATTGGCGGCAAATTAAACTAAATTAGGTCGTGTATTCCCAGATGAAATAAAATGAACGCATATATTTAGTATTATATTTGAACTAACATTTATTATGTAATAAATACGTTTGTTTCTAGTTAACCTGGGGATACCCGACCCATTTTTATTAATAAGCCGTCATTATCACTCTATCACAGACTATCGTTGAAGTTAATATAAAATATTCAAGAATCAATTCACGGTCTGTACGAAAGACCAATTAGTTTTCATTTATAAATGTAAACTGTCACAGATTCACAATTTATTATTCCCGTGTCGGCGACACTCGGTTTTCGGATGATAATTAAAATTTAATGTTAATTCATGGACGTCATGGCCAAACTGGCAATTGCAGTTACGCAAACAATGTGATGTTATTTTAAAATTTATAATATGCAAAAATCTGCTTTGTTTTTGTTCATAATTTTATTTAAGGGAGGTAGAAATATAAATAGCTGGACGAGGAATGTTTGAATAATTCAAAAGATAAGCATTTAGATAAAACAATTACGTTTTAAATTTAATTCGGATATTCGGTTACCCTTCAATGTACCTACCGGTTATCCGGGTTAATAGATATTTATAACAAGTATTTTATTATTTATCTTTGAAAGTAATCATGGGTTACCATAGTTTAATAAATTGTTTTTATTATCTTAACCTCTTTTTATCTACATAATATTATGCTATCCTTAATTACAATCTACAAATCTATCGTTAAGTAATGACTAATAAACATATTTACAGAAAATAAAGAAAATAGGGACTTAAAGCAACACCTCGAAAATCTATTGACACGATATATACATCGTAAATCTTTGCTAAAAAAAAAAAAAAATTAAGATTGTACATTTATGTACAGAGTAATTAATGTCCAATTAATGTGAACGAATCTTTGACAAAGCACTTTTTCACTACTATTAGTTAATATGACAACTATGACAGTTGTTATATCTTTTTGAATCATCAACTAAGATGACATCTAGTCTGCACGAGTTGTTTATCAATAGTAGTTGAGTCCGTTGAATCAAACAGCGGCGTCAAAACTCTTGCCGAGTTTTTATAGGTGTGTTTGTTCATGATCACGTCAATGTGAGGAAAGTGGTGTGATAATTTGTAGCGACTTGTAAAATATTCATAAATAGTTACTTATATTGCCATATACTTAGTCTTATTTTAGTGGTAAATTATATAAGATTTTAACATATAAAAATGAATACTAAAAGCACTCGTTATTTTGATAATAATCAAGCAAATTACTACGCACCCATGCATTGTGACTCTACATGATTATGTGATTTGGAGAACTTGGCATTTTTTTTCAAGAATTTCAAGTACATATTTTTCCTTTTTTAGAAGACTTCTAATTCTATCTCAAAAAAGAAATCAGTATCGTAGGTTACATTTCACATACGTTCTCCTGGATGTAACATGCTTTCACAACAATTTTGGAGAATAAGCCAACTGTTAAATACATTCTTAGTTGCAATAAACTTTTAATTAAATTAAATTTGATGTTTACTCACACTACTTCATTACACGTTATTAACCTTGGCCGGCACCGATTCCAAAACTAACAATAATTGTATATTATTGTCCTAATAAATAATGTGGCAGATAAAAAGTTTGTAAGAAAATTAAATTGTATTAAAAAGGATATTTTAATATTTTAAAGTAAATTGAAAGAAATAAATTAAGTAATTAAGTTAATTTCTTAATGCATTTTTTCTGAGTAAGTAGAATACTTTGGAGTCGGTTTTGTTTCTGACAATTGTTTTTTCTTTTTAGTGAATTTTGCGTTACCTAGATAACTGGTTTATTGAAAACGAATATGGGTAGATCTACTAAAAGCGTTTCATATAATGGCAGAACCACCAGACAACGTAATTCCTAAAGACGTTAATAAGCGTGGTGCTTTTCAGTCATCGATAAAAATTAGCGTAGAATCTCGAGTGATGTAAAGATTTCCGTCTCTGAAGGACCATCGGATGGAGCTATGGGCATAATAAAAGTAAATGGCCAGCCCTAAGAAGAGATCAGCTGGAGGATGAAGAGCTACCGGAAGCCGTGTACATAAAATTTGATGACGAAATAATTGGACTCAGGTTAAAAGATAGTAATTGGTGACGTAAATCTTGGAAGGCTTAATGTTGTTAGATTTGAATGCCAACAAATTAATAAATCGACAACACTGTGATAGATAGCTGTTAACGGAAATATCTGCCTTTTGATAATCATACAATCTACAATACAATAACATAATACACGACTCGAAATTATGAATATTAAAATCACTTATTTAGAGTGCATCTCATGATAATTCCATTAAATCCAAACACGGCATGGTTACATTGTTTTATTATGGAGTTTTGGTACTTATTTATACAATAAAGTTGGCAAACAAGCATACATTCCGCCTGATGGTAAGCGGATACCATAGCCTGTGGACGCATGTAGGTATCACTAGCACGATCTTGAATCCTTCTGCCCCAAAAAGAGCTCAGGATACTCTACTTACCGCGGGAACGCAATAATAGGTTATTTGGCTGCGATATTCTGCAGGGTATTCCACTAGTCGGACTGTTGCAAGTGGAGAGAAATCTCCAAAGAAATTTCTATGTGCCCTACCTCTCTGTACCTTGTTTTTATACCACGATGGTGGCAAACAAGCATGCGGTCCGCCTAATGGTCACCGCAACTTATGTACGCTTACAACACCAGAAGTATCACATGCTCATCGCTGACCCTTTAAAAACCTATTTACCCTCTTTTTGAAGAATTCCATACTGTAGTCCCCAGGGAAAACTTCAGCAGGGAGCTTAATTCACAATCGCAATGTTCGCAGCAGGAAATTCCTCTAAAAGCGGACTGTCCGCGACCATTTAGGTTCCAAAGTGTGAGGAAGAACTCCCTGTTGAGGACGAGCGATGTGATGGTGCAATGTAGTCGCTCGCATCATACTGAACAATTCATCGGAATACAACCTATTATACGGTAGAACATGCACAAAGAAGCAAGGGAAAAACCTTCCACATTCGTGCTGTTTGTTGTTAAAGAATTCCGTTGTGCCTTCGCTGTCCAAGTTAGTTCAGAACGTCCTTAGTTAGGTACCTGTCTAGTCTTGAATTATCATAAACCTATATATTAGTCTAGCTTGCCAGAGATTAGTTGCATTTTATGCTTAGATAACTGTAAAAAATTATATTATATTAGTTATAATTATGTCTGAACTCACCCAATGAGAAGTTGGTGCTGACGAAAGCAATCTACTAACGTACGTTCCAACGCAATTTCAATTTCTTTCTCAGTATAAAATGTTCTTACAATATTTTCCATATTCTTTTCCTGGTTATTGGTGGTCCTATCAGAAACATTGTTTCTGATTTGGCTATTGAGCAAGGACATTGTGCGATCGTAGGCAGTAATTAAAGCTTCCTGGAGTATTGCAAACTGAGTACTCATGTGTAAAATAATGGACCCTATAAAAGTGTCAATGGTCATCACAATATGACCAGTCCACAATAAGCCGATAGTTTCCAAAGCGAATGTCGGAATATAAGATTCATCTTTTTGATAAGACCATGGTATAAATATTGGTTGGGCTAATGTTCGAATGGGTGTTATTGTTGTCTCATTGAAGTGTTTTGATATTCTTTTCCAGTGGAGATCTTGTATGATACCATATACATTTGCATTGGTTATCGTCATCCAACCAAAGAAGAGAAAAGCCCCAGTAAAAATTCTTGATATTCGTAATGTAGCTCGAATTTTAGCATCATTTTGATAATAATTGTATAACTCGATCTCGAGAATGCTAACAATACGCTGTATTTTATCATTTTTGAAATAAAAAATATACAATTTTATCAAAGTTAAATCATGAGTTATGACGAACGATAGACTAAACATGAAACGGTCTAAGTCTTTTTCTCCAACGAAAGGATCTATTGTTTCTAGACCGACGAAACCTACGACCCAAACGAGCTGCGTGATTATGGCGTAGTATAAGTACCAGCCAAAGAAGTTCTTAGTGTTTCCTTCATCGGGATGATGCCACCAGCCGAGGCCGAGAAACCTTAAAAGAAGGAAGTGTACACCAAAATAACGTGTTGGACGCATTATGCTATGTGAACGTCTGACTTCTGATTTCAAGAAAATTGAATAAATTACTATCGTAATACCTATCGAGGACATATGAAGTGTTAATTGTTATCCATTATAGCTTACATATTAAAATCATATCGAAACTGACATACCAATTGCTCTATTAATTATTTGTATAAACCGTGTTCAATCTGGTAAGGGTAAATGATTATTTATTTATAATCAATATAAGTAAGTCAATCAATTATTATTTATTTATTGATTTGTAAAAATGAGTAGTGTTTCGGGAAAGAGAAGTAATCGAGAGTAGAAGGGAACCAGCAGAACCAATAATTAAAAATCTTTTAAAAGATGTTTTGACTTTCACATGAACTGCAAAACTTGTAAAATCCAGGTGTACATAGGCTGCACTAAAAGTATCGGGAATGGAATATTTCCACTGTTCCTGTCATATTAAAATCTTTTTAATTGAAAACTCCTTGGTTTTAAAAATCGAATACAATTTATTTTTTTAAAAAAAGATTCTCGGTCTTGTCACAAGGTTTTGTCAAACTTGTTTAGTCGTTGAGAAAATGGAATTGACTCGAGAAAATTCAAGAGCGATGATTTATTATGACTTTCGAAGTGGTTTAACACAAAAACCCAAGAAAACGTTGATGCTGTGCGTAAGCTGATTGAGGAAGATCGACATGTGACATACCGCGAAATTCAGGCAATTTTAAGACATTGGCATGAGTCAAATACAAATAATCTTGCATGAACAATTAGATGTAAAAAAGTTGTTTTCCCGATGGATACCGCATTCGCTCTGTGAAGAGCAAAAAGCGGCTCGCGTTACTTGGTGCGTCAGAACTCTCGAAAGATTCCACGCAAGATCCTCAAATGCTGTATACAACATCGTATCGGGTGACGAATCCTGGATATACGCGTACGAACCCGAAAAAAAAAACCAGTCACGAGTTTGGGTGTTCGAAAATGAGTTAAAGCCAACAAAAATTATTCATTCACGGAGTGTTGCAAAATAAATGGAGGCCACGTTTATTTCCAAAACCGGCCATGTTACGACTATTCCTCTTGAGGGACAAAGAACGGTTAATGCAGAATGGTATGCTAGCATTTGTTTGCCACAGGTCGTTTCTGAACTCCGTAAAGAGAACGGCAACCGCCGCATCATCCTCCATCACGACAATGCGAGTTCTCACACCGCGCACAGAACAAAAGAGTTTTTAGAGCAAGAAAACATAGAATTATTAGACCATCCGCCGTACAGCCCGACCTAAGCCCTAATGATTTCTATACTTTCCCTAAAATAAAGAATAAATTGCGTGGACAGAGATTTTCATCACCTGAAGAAGCTGTGGACGCCTACAAAACGGCCATTTTGGAGACCCCAACTTCCGAATGGAATGGTTGCTTCAATGATTGGTTCCATCGTATGTAAAAATGTGTCAAATTTCGCGGAGAATACTTCGAAAAGCAATGAATAAATTTTTAAATAGTAATGTTGTGTCACTTCCTTGATTCCCGAAATTTTCAGTGCCGCCCGTATGTACTATTCTTTTTCTTGTTTTATTTTTTACCTGCGACTTCGTTAGCGTGGGTTCCAGAATTGGGTCTTTACTGAGATAAAAAGTATCCTATGTGTCAATCTAGGTTATAAAGCATATGTATGCCTTTCATCAAAATCCGTGCAGCCGTTTTAGGATGATTTAGTAACAAACATCCAAACTTTCACATATACATATAATATTATTATATTGTAGGATTCACTATCTGATTGAAATTTATTTAGTATCAAAATACATATAGATAACCAAGTAATGGAATATAAAATATAGTTTTATTCTCGATAAAAGAAAAACATGTATCAATTTGAAATAGTTCATTTACAGTTTCCAGTGAAACAGCGAACCATCAACCAGAAGATAACGAACCAGTTACAGTGAAAATTCAATTTGATAAAGCCCCTTCCAAATACGACGTTATTTCTGTAAAAAGTCAATGTTCAAATTTGCTCTGAAGTTTCAAAAGTAAAGAAAAATACAGGCAACATTGGAACGTATCCACAAGCGTGGCACGGTAGCGAGCTTCTACGTGTAACTCAAGAATCTCTTCAATAGGCACTTAGTGAAATTGTCCCTCCATGTTTCACGTGGAGATCAAAAGACACGGGCACGTTTCGTACATGCTTACTGAAAAATTTCGATGTTTTTCTCTTGTCCTACACTGTCGATAATGACGAGAAGTTATTTTGTCCTGAAAATGTTTTCAATTGATCATATGAATTGTTGATACAATATGCGAAATTAAATGTTTATTTAGTATTTCTTTTAATTTTTGATATTTTTATCGGCCTAAAAAGATGTGGTTCTCAATTTAATTGTATATTTTTCTATAGTTGTTCACGTATAGCTTTTTTGCTTATGATTTAGATGATTATTTTTTCGTTAGAAAGGGGATACTTCAAAGGTGATTTAATTTTAATTTTATTGGCATTGGACTTTTGAATTTGGAACTCTTTAAAATCATTGAAATTGTTTTTTTAACTGACTTCAAAAAAAGAGGAGGTTCTCAATGTCATTGTATATTTTTTTAAGGATGTCCAGGCATAACTTCTTTGTTTATGAACCGATTTAGATGATTCTTTTATCGTTGGAAATGGGATAGGTATATGAAGGATGATCCTGTTTCAATGTTATTGGCATTGGAACTTCGACTTCGAAGATAAATCAGGGAACTCTACAAAATCATTGAAGTCGGATTGCTTTATTGTTAAAAATCATTTTCAAAAAATTATCTTGTTATGTTTAAGTTAATTATAACAACATATTTTATAACGACTTAAAATATTATTTCTTCTTATAACTTAAGATGATATATTGAAGCCTAAGGTCTGACTGGCTAGTTCGAATATACGAACAATATTATAGCATTCGCAAGTTCTAAAGCTGTAAGTTCTTATTTTATTCTTCAGAAAATTTGGCTTGCTGGTAGAAACTAACTTCTATGACTGTTTTAGTAGGTACTTAATAGTATAATAATAATAAGAATTCTTCGAATCAGGCTGGTTCCAGAGATTAGCGTGTTTATACAAGCTAACAAGAAATCTTTTCCACTTTATTATATTAGCATTAGTAAAGTATTAGTAATTAGTATAGAGATAAATTCTGTCTTTATATGCTCGTATGACGTCATAATCAATCAAAAATGTAAATATGGAATAATAATATCTACTTTTTCATTTCTCTAAATTTTCCTACATTATTTTGTTAAGGGAACGTGATAAATATGATACTTTTATAAAATGAACAGATGACCCTTTATTAATGGAAAAGCTATTATCATCGCCCTCGAAGTGGGCTCTTTGTAATTTGAGCTGTGAAAATTTAATAACACCAAGAGTAATTACTGGTTTTGATAATGTGATAATTAATTAATGGTTTTAGAATAAACTTACAAGAGATGTTTCGTTAGTCGCTTACTAGAATAAACAAAAACTTAAATTTTATATTCTAAAAAACTGAAGTATATAGTAAAAATACAATTAATATCCGTGGGTATTTAATAGAAATTTTAACTTGTCTAAATCGGTTTCGGTAAAAACCGAGATCAAGGGCGAAGGTTCGGTTTAGGTTTCGGTTTACAATCCTGTTTTGGTCGGACACTAAATAATAAATTTATTGATAGAAACCTAAAACCTTAACTTTTATACTGTTTTTTTTATTATATACTAGCTGTGCCCGTGGCTTCGCTCACGTGGACTACAGAATGCTCGCGGGAAATTTGCTCCCTCGCTCCCGGCTATTTTAAGGACAAAAATGCTTATTGTGGGTGTTCCTTAGAGGATAGATGTATACTCTCCTGACTTTTAAGTAGGTCTTTTTAATGCCTATGATTTTATTTTTATTTTTTATTTATTTTATTTATTAAAACTTAAATTTACAACTTAAATTTTAACAATGGCCCCAAACTAGGCATGCCTGTGTCTTGGGAACCTTACATACGAGTTACCATATTATACTTACTCATAATAACATCTGAAATCATTACATTACACATTACTTATTCATTATACTACATATTATACCGTTATATAGTATGCAATACAGACACACATTTTATACTACATAAACATAATTATATACAACATACATATTATCATAAATAAAATAACACACAATATAAATGCAACAGCCAAAACCATCATGGAAAATTACTTACAGTTTTAGTAATCAGAGAAGAAGTAAAATGTAAAATTATTTTTGAATTGTAAGTACATCCTCAGTTGTGTTATATGTCAGGGTACTTAGCCAGCCAATAATTTTCCTTCTTGCTTCATAAAGCAAACAGTCTCCAATTGAACATAGCTTCTGTACTTTATTGTAAATATAGGGGCCAATGAACGGGCCAAACCTTTGCGCAAAGGCCGTGCCCACCAAGGGAGCTCTCACACGGAATACACCACGTCCTGACATTTCACTGTATTCGGTAAGACGGCTACCTTTCTATGTTCTCTAAGAGCAACTTGCAGTATAAACAATTGTCTCACACTAAGAAATCGGCTTTCTTTGTACAACTCTGTGGTTGGGTATCCATAAGGCTTCCGCAGCATGACTTTGATTACTGAGCGCTGGGCTCTTTCGACTACTATCATATTAGTTTTAGCAGCACTGCCCCAACTTGTGATGCAGTATAAAATCAAAGATTGACAAAGAGCAAAGTATATGGTTTTTAGGGTGGCAAGGCATGCTACAGAGCATAATTGCCTCATAACACCCACCACTCTTCTCAACCGCCGAGCCAGTACTTCTATATGATTCTTGAATGAAAGACGCTGGTCTATTTGAACACCTAGGTACTTTATAAGTGTATTTCTGCTTAATTTGTCACAATCACAAAAATCATTAAGTCTAGCACATGTGTGTATTCTGATGTCAGGTAGTGTAGGTGGTGCTGAAGCGAATGTCTTATGAAAATTTATGTAAGTTGTTTTTTTTGTATTAAGTGTAAGAAGATTACGCTGCAACCAGAAATATATCCTAGTCATGCCAATTTCTGTATACCTCTGAACTTCATTCCAAGATGTACCGTGAAAGATTATCGCAGTATCATCTGCGTAACAAAATATCTCAGCATTCATGATTTGAAGCTCATGGATGTCATTTAAATAAATAATAAATAATGTTGGTCCAAGTACACTACCCTGTGGCACCCCAAACGAAACACTCTGTAAGTCACTTGTAAGTTGTCCAATTTTAATACACTGCCTTCGTCCAGTAAGGTATGTTGCGAACCATTGCAAAGGGATGCCTCTTATTCCCATACACTCAAGTTTTCTTATCAATATAGGAATAGACACAGTATCAAAGGCCTTTGCCAGATCAAGAAATACACCGTTACAACACAGTCTCTTGTCTAGCTTCTTCGCTACAGTTGATGTTAGCAATAACACCGCGTCCTCCGTTGATTTACCCGTCGAAAACCGAACTGTCTGTCAGATATTAATTTAAATTTTTCGATATATTGTATTAATTGATAATTCACTATTTTTTCAAGTAATTTTGAAAATATCCCAAGCAAAGAAATCGGACGATAGTTATCGGGTACATCTTTAGCTCCACCCTTATGTATAGGACAAACAGCCGCTATCTTCCATGTTTCAGGAAATACACCCATAGCCAGACTGATATTAAAGATTATGGTGAGTGGTTGAATAATAGCATTTCGTATAGATTTAACTAAACTGTTAGTGTACCCATCTATCCCTGGTGCTTTACCATTTTGTAGGTTAATAATCAGTTTCTCTACTTCTACGTTGTCAGTTGGTCTCAGGAAGAAAGATTCAGAGGCTGTATTATTGATTTTAACTAAGTTTGTTAAGCTTTTTTCATCTGTATTTATATCATGAAGAATTCTAGTAGCAAGCTTACTTCCAACAGATGTAAAATGATCATTGCACATATTTAGTGATTGCTGACTTCCATTGGCATTTTTAAGGTTTAAGAGGTGCACAGGATCTTTGTTAATTTTATTAATACTGCAGATATTTTTTATAGTTACCCAAAGCTTTTTAGGGTTATTTTTATTAGATTCAAGTTCTATATTTTTATATTCATTTTTTAGTTTCCGTAGAATATTATTACAAAATGTTCGATATCTACTGTATATAACTTGTGCAACTGTATTATATGGTACATTAATTTGCTATATCTCTTATGGTTTACTCAGCATAAGTCATTTAAGCGCCCGAATTGATTCACCATGACCAATTTTTTTTATTTGTGCGGAACCCTTTTCTAAAATAAAAGTAACCTAAGTTACTACCTATATCATCAGCTATCTATCGGTGAAAGTCACGTCAAAATCGGCCCCACCGTTTCGGAGATTGCCCGGAACAAACAGACAGACAGACATACAAAAATTTAAAAAATGGACTTTTTGTTATAGGTATCGCATATATTTCCATATGCAGGTATGCGGCATATTATCTAGCCTAATATATAGACGTGAAACTTGGACCCTTACGAAAGCATTGAGAGAAGAGCTTGCCATAACACAAATAGCAATGGAGAGGAGTATGATAGGTTATAAACGCCAGGATAAGATCAGAAACACTGGCCTAAGGAAAAAAACAAAGCTCGCCGACATACTCAAACGAATTGACCAACAGAAATGGAGATGGACAGGACATATGATGCGAGATAAAGTAGGGAAGTGGAGCAGGAGAGTTATGGAATGGTACCCAAGGGACGGCAATAGAAGACGAGGAAGACAGCACGCAAAGTGGGAAGGCGAAAATCAAATTGACGGCAGGACCAAACTGGAGAAGGGTCGCCCAAGACAGGCAACAATGGAAATTGTTGGAGGAGGCCTTTGTCAACAGGCACACCGAACTAAGGGAAATATTGTAATCAGTAGTTTTTTTAGCTTTTAAGTTGTAAATGTTTATTAGTTCGGAATAAAGGGCTTCAATATTATTATTATTATTATATACGTTCATATGCAATTAGTAAAAAAACTGTTATTTTGACATTACCAACGTACACTTCAATTGTATTAATTGTATAGATTTTTTAAATTTTAATATCTTAATAAATTCTATAAATACGTTCTAAACTACAACATTATGAATGTTTGACACTTGACCACTTATTAAATGTGAAATTCAGTTTTGTAAGAAAATCTTTCTTTATTATATAATCATGGTTATGTAGCATAAATATCGTAAAAGTTATACAAAATGTCGTTGACACCTAAATGATATTATCATTTTTGCTATATTATTTAAAAAAAAACTATACCCACTTACGTATTAAGAACAAGAATATATATAGGTATACAAATTTTATTAATAAAAACTAAACTTTAATTATCTTCAAGAAAGCAATAAAATATAAACTACACGTAAATACCTACATAAGATGTTTTAATTAAGATTTAAATTTTTTGTATTTACTAAAATAATGCGTGCGTAATTTGAAACAAAGTAGCGATTGCAGCGCTTAAAAATTCTCATACAAAGGCTTAATTAATCAAGAAATAGTAGAATAATTTCTAAAATTCAGTTAAAAGGGGTGTCTAGTTATGTGATATTATAACTAATATCGTGTAAAACTATTGGCTATAATAAATCATAGCAACTGCTTGTATTATCTGCAAAAGGCTTTTAATTTCTATAAAACATGTATGTTATATATTATAATATAGCCCATATATATAATAATATATATAATAAAGCGTCACGATTTTGGCTAATGTAATCAATAGTAATTGCGGTAAATTTTAAAAAGTTAAATATTTTCCTCGCTTTCCTTCAGTTTTTTCTTCCAAATTTGTTTTAAAGAAATTTTCGTATCATATCAAGTGTCCAATCACCTTTCCTCTTCTGTTATCAATGGTTCTCAATAACTGTCTTTCCTCCGCAAGCATTCAAGCGAGGAAGAGGAAGACCTAGATAAAACTCTTTCGAACAAGTGGAGGATAAAGTGGTAGTCGTGTCAAATCTAGAGGACAAAAGAAAGGCAGAGGATAGGGAGTAGGAGCAACTGCTCTACTCTACTAACACAGCTCATAAATTAAAGAAGAAGAAAGAAATAATCTCTGTGCTACGTTCCTACTGATATCTTTATTTTACTCTGATTTTTGGTTGAAATATTTTAGTATAAATATAGTTGGTTACAGCTTATAAGTTTCTGACGAAATAGTCCTTCAAATCGTGACTTCATGTCAACTACTTACTAATACCTAACAATCGGTGTCATCAGCATTGAATGCGTTGATAATCTAAATATGAAAATTGGAATAAAAATCCATAACTATTTTCTACTGTGTACTTACTACTTATACACAATGATATGAGCACCATGTGCAATTTTGCAAAGAGTGCAAAGGATTCATTAAATACTTTTATTTTTATGATTATGAAGTACCAAATACAAAGCCGCTGATATATTTTGAAAATGTCTAATAGATCTTTAAAAAAATTATTCGTTTTCAATTAGCACCATACGAATCATTGATACTATGAATCACTAATCATAAAGCACTATAAAATATATTTTAAAAATTGATGATTACCTATATTATACAACTAGCTGATACCCGCGACCTCGTCTGCGTATTATTGGATATACATAGACTGATCTTGGAACACGACAAACAAAAAAAATCATAGATGGGTCATCATTGTGTATGTAATTATGGTATTGTAATTATATTCCAATATGAGTCCAATAAATTAATCGTCCCAATAAGACTTCAAAAAATAATTTAAATCACCCTTATTGTACTGGCTTGCGAGAAGGTTTTTTGAAAACGTGAAACACATTTTATTATTTACCTAAAGCATAAATATGAATTTTCACCTCCTTAATTTGAGACAATATGTGTTCTTCATAAAAACTTTCATCCCCTATTTCACCCCTTCAAGTTTACATAAGGTAGCTTATGTTCTTCTCCATGGTCCAATATATCTCTTTACCTACATTCATTACAATTGGTTTGAAGTTTGTCAATAAGTCAGAAGGTTGCGTGTTCACATCAAGTCAAGTATTTCAATTTTATTGTTATGTATGTCTAAGAGTTGTATATGAATTTACAACGATTAATTATTTGTTTCTAGCATTCGCCGACCGCCGCAACAGCCCGCCCGCTTTGTTTTCTCGACTCGTGCCTTATGATCACAGTTCAAACAATCTAACCAATTTTAACACAACGGAATAATTTTAGGTTTAGGCTTAGGCTTAGATATGAATTGATAACAGTGGTCAATGTCTTTTACCGGAATAAAAAGTACCCCATGTGTTATTCCAGGTCATAGACTTATCTATGTACCAAATTTCATTAATATCTGTTAAGTCGTTTTTGCGTGATTTGCTTACTTTCACATTTATTATATTAGTAGGATAAGATAAGGTTTCTAGTTATTCATAAATTCGCACCGTCCAAACCTGTAAAATATTTATTATATTAGAATACAATAAAGAAATAATATAATTACATCAAGCGCTGCGAGTGCTTGATATGATCACGTTGTCGTTTCAATCTAAAGTGAATAAACATAACCCCTCCAACTTCCAAGTTCAGTTCTTGCTCTACAGTTTTACAAATACAGAGCTCCTACTCTTGATTTTTGTCGTCAAATTTATTTATGTTTTTCACACCGTCATTACACTGATACTGCGATAGAAAATAAAATTATTATGTTATATTGCTTATGCATTCGTGATTGACGACAAATTTTAAACAATAAAATTAAAATAAATATACTATAAAATATATAGCTAGTTATAGGTTTTTGGGTCAATCAAATCCGGATTAATCAAAGTAACAAAAAAAGTGTTAATAAAAAAAAAATCTGCTGCGAAAACACATCGTGAGTATTCGTTTGCATTTTATTCAATTTAGGTATGTACATTTTTTTTATTCTATTTTTTTCTATAGGATGATGGCATGCACAGTCCAATCCTTTTTCAAACTGACTATACTGTTAGGCTTAAGGGCTCTGGAGCCATTGGAGGCTTTGACAGCTTTACCGAGCTTGGAGGCGAGTGTGGAAAGCACTCAGCCGCGAAAGTGGTGCATCACACTCAAGGGTGCCAAAGTGTCTATCTCTCGGCTTGGACTATTTTTTTTTTATAAGAAATTGCTCAACACTTGGCCACAGTCTCATCTGATGGAAAGTGAAGACGAGGTGAAGGATGGTACATGATTGCTCAGTAAAAACTAAATCACTCTTCTTTTGAAGACCACTATGCTATATGAATCAGGACAAACAGACGCGGGTAGTGACAGTGGGTAGTAGATAGACAGTAAGATACAGGTTTGCGATTCGCATAATGGACGAAGCTACAAAGCGTTTTGTGTGAATAAATGGAACATCAAAGACATCAACTACACATGGATGGAGACCATAAGACATCTGGTAGTTCTGTGATGGAATGGAGAGGATGGAATTAGTTGGTACAGCTCTTGCGCATGTTCACCAAAGTGTAGCCGATAGAACACTGCAAGGCAGGTGATCCTACGCTGATGTTCCAAGATATGCATTTTTGCACCTGTCAGTGATCCATCACCAATGAGCCTTCGAGCTCATCGATCGATAGAGCCCAGTGTGGCCAGCTGATATTTGGCGGATCCGTCCCAGAGATAGCAGAAATACTCAACATACGGTCGTATTTGCGTTTAATATATATTAAGAACTCTGCACTAGTGTAAAGTACCGTTTGTATATATGTACCTCAAGGGACAATTTCAAGTGGTTGATCATGGCCTCATTCAGCTTGCTGGTTTCATTCTTGTCAGCAAGATGGCTCGATAGATAACTCTCTGTAATGGTGCTATGGTCTGCGTACCCATAGATACCGGGTTTGAGCAGATCATTGATGTGTAGCAAAAATAGCGTTGCAGAAAGTACTGAACCCAAAGGAACTCCGGCATCATTTCCTAAAAAATCAGAAGAGCAACCATCAACAACTAGTCTTATTGACATTTTATTCAAGAAGTCTTGGATCCAGACCCTCATGCGGTCAGGAATGCCGTGTGATCGAAGCTTGTCTAAAAGACTTCCGTGCTATACCTTATTGAAGGCCCTGGAAACGTCAAGAGACACTGCCAGGGCCTCACCATGTCTCTCAATAGCGTCAACCTATTTGTTTGTGGCATACACCAGGAGATCCCCAGTAGATCGTTTCTCACGAAAATTGTACTGGCGATCACTTAATATGTCGTTGTACTCTAGGTATGCCATGAGTTGTTTATTAATGACTCGCTCCATAATTTTACATAGAAGAGAGGTAATGGCAAATGGGTGATAATTGGAAGAATCGGCACGGTCACCTTTTTTAAGTATTGGTTGGATGTTGGCAAGCTTCCTGAACTTTGGAATAACACCAAATTCAAGAGAGAGGTGGAACAGGCATGTAAAAACGGGTGTTAGCTCTGCTGCATATTTCTGCAGAACCAAAGTTGAAATACCATCAGGACTATAGGCTTTGGTCACATCTAGATTATGAAATATGCTACGTAAGCTCTTATTGTGTCTAACAATTTTTGGCTTTGTAGAATTGCACATAGGAAGGGTAGGCGAAGTTTTAAAGCCGCCATTCAGATGTGGCTTTTCTACAAAGAGACACACAAAAACATTAGCCTTGTCAATCGCTGAATGAGCCAAGCATTCCATCGGGCTTCAACGAACGGGCAACGAAGATTTTCGACCGACTTAGCAAGGGACCAGAAAGCTTTGCTACCTGTGGGGTACGAGCAAGCTTTGCTCCAACACGACCTACGTGATCAAAGCGGCCCTCACGATAAACTTTCTTGTACTTGTTAGCTTTATTAAGCGCTTTTTAAAAAATTTCTTAGATCCGGAGACTTATATGTTTATGAGTTGTTGTAACCCATGCTTGATAAGCAAACCCTTTCCTCTACGGCGCAATTGGAGTTGAACCATAAGCAAAAATCACCAGTGAGAGACACATTTGAGAATTGGATATAATATTCCATACTCAGACGTATCACCTCGGTGACGGCGGGTGCACATATCTCGACGGGTAGTTTAAAGAAAAACAAGAATGTTGGCATATACGTAAATAAGTCGCAATCTGACAAATTCCTTAACATTAAAATTCGATCTAACTAACTATACATATATACGTTTTACTAGGTGCCGGGAGGAAGGAAGAAGTATGCGTGTATGCACTAGTAATTTGCTCTAACTAGCCAAAAAAGGTCCCATACAGAACCTATGTATCTGAGTAGTGTGCATATGTGAAGTGTAGTGTCATGTGTGTATGTCGATAGCTAATGAATGAAGTGTCACTAAATCTAGCGAGCGGCTGTATGCCAGCCAGCGGAATGGACCTAGGTTTGAGTTGCCGCTGGAGCGGGTGGTCGTGGCAGGTGTGTGAGATCGAAGTCAACCCGGCGGTGGGAAAGCTGGTTTCGCGGGCATGGGCGAGAGCATGCTTGGTTTCTGAGAATGGTAGAGTAGTACACGTTAGTTGCATCGGTAAGAATGTTTTGTTGTCGGCATTTTGCTTTCGGTGCGTCTGGGATTAGGGTGTTTGTTGACCATTAAGTCCACTTACGGTTCGGATGGTTTGACGCTTAGTTGAAAAAAAGCGAGAGTTTTGATGTAAGATTTAATAGAGAGAACTTCCATATCTCTATGGAGGTCTTCGTATAAACGAACAATGTTGAATTGACTTTTTATCAATTTTGCGATATTTGCAAGGGGTAATGTTTCATTTCATTATTTGAGCAAATACTACGCAACTGTATGTTTGGATTGGACGAATTCATAAGCCTTGTAGAGTGTCTGAGAGAAAATTTGTTTACTCATCATGTAATAGAGGATGCAAGCGGGTCAAAGCCATTGTTCCGGACTGTGAGGACATGTGACCTGGATCTAAGCGTATTGTCGAGGGTGACACCCAGATATTTAGTCTGGGTGACCCAGGAGATTGGTAAATCGAAAACCGATAGAGTCACTGTGACAAATTATAACACGTTGTAGACCAGTCAGACCCCCCTCGTAATTTAATACCATAGGTATTAAATTGTTATTATATCATTTGTGATTTTATTCTCTTTTTATTTTTCAGATGATTGAAATTACCATTATTAAGTAATGAATTTACGAAAATTCTCATTACGCTAACATTTCCTTACGATTAAGATTTCCTTCATCGCCAGCGGACGGTGTTAAGAATTAAATTCAAATTAAAAATATAGTTACTTGAATTTAAAAAAAAAACTGGTAATTGCCAGAGGTTCCACTAGCTGACATCGGATCAATATTTCCTGTGTCTTGACCGTCTAATGTTAGGTGGGTTTTACTCATTAAATTTGGATCAGCGTAATTTCTACATTGGTTATTCTATAGAGTATTACCTAATAAAAAAACATTTTAAGTGTTTTTCTAAAGATGCCTCTTTCTAATAATGCCAATTTATTTTGCCAATTGATGTTGATGTTGAAATAACGCTTATATTACTATTATAAAGAGGTAAATTTTGTGATTATGTTTGTAGGAGGTAATCCTGAAATTACTGATCCGATTCTAAAAAGTCGAAGGTTACTCAATTTTAATGTATTTTGTATTATAGATATTAAGCCACAACTTCGTTGTTTATGAATCGGTTTGGATGATTTTTTTTTGTTTGATAGGGGATACCTCAAGGCCCGTACCATTTTAATTTCATTGGTATTGGACACCCAAATTCGAAGATACACTAAGGAACTCTTCAAAATCATTTAAGTTGATTTTCTTTTTTGTTAAAAATTATCTTGTTCTTCTTTTATTTTATATTGAAATTAACGCGAATGAATTCGTGAACGATCGCTAATTTTGTTATATATAAAAATCTTGTGTGCGTCTGTTAGTAATTTCACAACTTCTAAACGAATTGACGGATATATCTCATATTTATAAAATATATTTTTTTATCGAGACGATGGTTATAGATCATTTAGGATCAGATATTTGACGCTGTCGTCGGGCCATTAACTACTGGAAGAGGCAAACAACGTCTACCAGCCCGTCTAATAAATTATAAAAATACTAAAATAATTATAAATATATTACAATTAATAAGAGTAAATCGAAATAATCGTAATTTCAAATATATAGCAAGATATTTGTGAAACAGTTACCCGTGAAAGAATTTTCAAAATCTAATCCTTGTTCCAGAGATTCTCTGAAACATATAAACTTTACTTCTTCATAATATTACTACAGAAGTATAGATAAATAGATAGGTACCCTTAATTTTTATAAGATGTTTAATAAACTAATAATTAATGCTTTATGAAGTTGTCTATATAATAATTTAAAAATTCCAAAAAAAAATTAGTTTGTTTATTCTGTTTTCTTTAAAGAAGGCTATAAAGCGGAAAATCACAAATGCAAATATTCATAAGATAATAAGTAAGATGTATAATGCTTCCTTTGTGGCGTCTACCATCAGGTGCACCGTAAGCTTGTTTGTCAGAATAGTGGTATAAAAATCGTATTTATGATAAGAAAATTAATTGATGCAGAGACCATGAACCAGATCAAATCGCTGACGGAGATGCAGCGATAATCGGTTATTTGTTGCATGTTAGAAAACCGTCCTTCTAATGGGATGTTAATTTTTGATTAGATAGATTAGATTTAATTAGATGATTGTGGTTATGGTTAGATTATTGTAACACAATATCAACTTTATTTTATTGGTTTATCCTACTGTCCTTGACCCAAGCGTTTGACTTCTTCTTTGTTCGTTACTAATTTGTTAATCTTAAATTTGTAAAAGGTAGTCCAAAAATCATTTCAAAATTAGATTTTGTGATAATGTATTTTTATAATATATATATTTTAATATTGAAGATAATATTTATTACCCCACTGATATAATGCAACGTCATTGTAAAAAGTAATAAATAAATAAATAAGCGGCTGTCTGAAACGTTCCGTATTTATTGTTTTGTATTACGGTTTTTTACTGATCATTTTTATATTTAAAGTATTTTTATATTAATGATAAGTGGTTACCAATATCTGTGGTTTAAAACATTGCTTGGTAATACATATAGCTATACTTGCTAAGCATTTTTGAATATTGTTTTTCCAAAAATATTTGATTCTAATCAGTTACTATTAAACTTAATATGACATATAGCTCACCGATGTAATAGATATCGAAGAGCTACATATTTTTTTAGTTTTCTTATTATAGGAACTTCCTATACTATTATACAAGGCGTGTTACATAATTCAGGATGTAGGGTTTCAAAAGGCTAAACGACAACTATTGATGAAGGATCCTATGAACCTTCCGAAAGACCATATTTAAGGTATATTCTGTGAAAACAGAGCTATTTATTATTAATGTTATTTTTCTAAATGAACTATTCAGAACCAAGGATATTTTATGATAATATTAATTTTATTTTATGAAATGTTGCTCTTTACGATTTTTTTAAATAGAAAATTTTATATTATCTATTATACACCTTTTTGAACAAAAAAATAAGACATCACAAATAAAACAGATAGGTATGTAATGATTAAAAATAATTAAAAGTATTTTATTTTCTTTTTGGACATATTATAATATGATTTAAAAAAAATCGTAAACACCGGACTATGGAAGAAAATACTGATCGAACTTTCCATGCGATATACAATTTTTTTGTTTATCTTTTGCTCTAAAAACTATATTACAGTAACGTATTACATTGTGCTTAAAATACAAGCGGAATGTATTTAGAATAACTATCGTAATTATATTCTATTTAATCATTAAGATATAGTGTGACGATATGTATATTATTACAGATAAAAATGGTACAAACTGTGTTTGGAGTATGGGACTATATAATAATGGCAGCCACTATGGTCGCGTCAATTGCTATTGGACTTTATTTCCGTTTCAGCGGCGGCAAGCAGAAAACAAACGAGGTATATATGAATTATAAATTAGTTCAAATAAGTATTATTTTACAATGCAACTTAACAAAATAGACCCTTTATTTATTTTGATGTAGAAAATTACACTAGTGTTACTAACAATGATCTTAAAATTACACAGCGAAGTACTTCAATGTGTAAATAGGTTTTAAATAGAGGTGGGTCGAATGTGGCTACATCGAAGCACAAGTTCTGCGGAATTTCGGCTCGCAATCGTATCGAAACTAGTATAATTGAACGCTTGCTCTCGTGTGTTAACACTTATATGTATGTATGTATTGTATATGTACATTGAAACTGAGCAATTCTTCACAGATATGCATCTGAGCATTTTGATGAAATCATGGCACAATGCTAGAATATTTTTTAATAGTCGTAGTATACTAACGATGGTATTATACTATCACCTAGGTACAAGTTGTAACTAGGTAACTATTATATGGCATACTCTGTCTTTCTGACAGTTATCTTGTAGCATCAACCCCAGTCTCTATGCTTAGTTTATTAACCCCTTTTGCCTGATAAATACAATGTTAAATTACAGCGTGTTTAAGTGATAATATATATGGGTAATAAAAAAACGTTTTTTTTTTTCAGGAATATCTATTGGCTGATCGCAACATGTCAATATTTCCTGTAGCAGTATCCTTGATGGCTTCATTCATGTCTGCTGTTTCATTATTAGGCTTATCTGCAGAAAATTATTATTACGGGATGCAGTTTATTATAATAAATGTATCTTATGGTATAGCTACACCAATAGCATGTTATTTATATTTACCAGTATTTTTCGGCCTTCAAAGGACCAGCACTTATGAATATTTAGAGCTAAGGTTCGGTCCACAAATAAGAATGTTAGCATCACTGACTTACACCTTGCAAATGGTCTTGTATAACGGGATCGTACTCTATGCTCCAGCGATAGTACTGGAGTCCGTGACCGGTTTGGATAGATTGATTTCAATCCTGGTTGTTGGTTTAGTATGTACTTTCTATTCAACTTTAGGTGGGATGAAAGCAGTCTTATTTACAGATCTCCTACAGTCTTTACTTATGTTTGTGGCTGTACTTTGCGTCGTTATATACAGTGCTATCCAAGTTGGCGGTTTTGACGAAATATTTTTTATTGCCAAAGAAGGAGGACGGTTAGACTTCTCCAAGTAAGTTTTTCGTTTATACTGTTTAAAGAATGTTGGAATTAAATTTATATAATTATAAAAGCAGATGCCAATGCGATGCCACGATGGCATCAAAGTGGTCTTTGTATAAATTTAAATAATAATTTGTAAGCGATTTCTATTATGTTTTATTATTTCTATTTTTTAATTAAAATAATATTAATAATGCATGATCAATAATAAAAATCATATGTTTACACGTAGATACTTATGTAGGTAAAAATAATAATGCAGCCTTATTCAAATTCTACAAGTGGGAACATTACTAAGTCCTCTTTAAAAGCTCTCTATTTTTCTTACTACATGATGGTACCTTAGATCAAGAAAAAATATTTCTTTTTGGTCTGAGGAAAGTACTATGAGAATATTTTTCAAGCGTCAAAATTTTCTTCAGCAGCTATGTAATTTAATTGAAATTAGTAAATTTACACGAAATACGAAAAATAGGTATATACATTCTGAGGCTCGAATCTGCGTACATCAGATTGATATTACATTAGTTATAACCGTTTGAATCATTTATTGCATAATAATTAGACATATTGGTTGTATAACCATAATATTCTTTCTTAGTTACAGCGTGGATCCAACAGAGCGGCACACATGGTGGTCTTTGATTATAGGAGGCATGATTACTTATTTATCGCTGTATGCAGTTAACCACACGCAGGTTATATTTGTTTTACTTATCTCCATTTGACTATAGATGATTATTAGATATATTATAATAATATATATTATATCGTTATCGAAAGTTCACGTTTATCAGATTTAAAACTAGACATTAGTTTATTTTACTTATAATTATTAATGAAAGTTAAAAAACATATTAATTATTATTACTGCGAGTTAAAATACTTGCGATACTTCATTAAAGATTTAAACACGCTAAATTATTAAAAAGGAAACAATAACCAAACTGCAACAAAAGCACTTGACTGTTTTTTCTATTTATGCTTTTTATTTAACTCCCTGTTGTGTCGTACTTAAATATTATATATAGCCCCTACACATACATGCTCCCTAAACGAAAGCAAAAATAAAAAGCAAAATAAGATTATTTTTTGTTAAGTGCTTATAATGCAGTCGGGATTTTTGTTTCCTTGTGAATAATTTAGATTGTTAATTGTTATAGTAAGAAGTCAGTTCAATAGTTATGAATTATTGAAGCACCAAAAAGTTAACAAATGAAATAAATGCGACTTTTCTCACCTGAAAATGCTTTCAATGATTCACGGGATCTGCATATTTTATTTAAAATGAACAGTAGGCTGTCTTTACTTTAATGTGATTATTTTATTACTGCATTACTCCTACAGAAAAGCCATTAGGCATCATGATCGGAGCCATTCATGAAAATTATATTCAGAAAACCTAAAACTGTTATTTGTTGAAACAATTCGTGCGCCACCTTTTGTACGTTAATGGTGCTATGTCAATATTTAGGTACGCAAGTGCCAAAAATAACTATACAAAGTTTCAAAATTAGTCTACTTATGAATTGTAATTATTTATTACTTAGTTTATTCGATTTTTTATATGAAAACGTAATACATTATATTATATTTCGCATTATAAACTAATTCATCTCAATATCTACTTTACAATAATAATTTCATATTTTGCCAGAAATAGGCTTTGTGATTAGAAGATAATATATATTGTTAATCTTATCTGTAATATATTATAGCCATTTTCCTCTATTGTTACGACTATAAAATTGAATAAATGATAAATGATATTGGTACATTCTATTTATAATTTAAACTCAGGCTTACATAGTTTGGAACATTTACTACTTAAGTCGTAATTATTGTTGCTCGATTTAAATTTATGAATTAGATATTTTGCACATGGGAATAATTGGAAATATTATAATTCAAGTTTTAATTGTCATAAGACATTTTTAAGAGCATATTCGTGTTCAGTCTCCTCTTCATAGTATGTGCATCGGGAAATTTGAAAAAAATTACATGTACCGACAAGACTACAGATTTTTAATATAGATTGAAAAATAACACTGCTTATTAATTAGTAACTAGCTACGTATAAAGAGTAGATACATTTTGGTTGTTCTTATAAACATTTATAGTATTTCATTATTTATTGAATCTATAATATTTATTATATAAGCTTGAATTAACTTGCCTTTTTAATTTCACTTGGTGATTAATGTTAAGTTCATCTAAAATCCGATACAGCATATTATTAGTTTTAATGACCAAAATTTTAATAAACTTTTAACTCATCTGTAGGTGTTGTTCTACAAGCGATCTATTAGGATCAAATCATTTACTTATTTTAATATTTTCAGGTTCAACGACTGTTGACAGTAAGTACAATCAAACGTTCGCAACAATGTCTCTGGTGGAGTTGGCCTGTACTGACTATTTTGAGCATTTTTACTTGCATCAGTGGTCTTGGTATGTACGCTGTGTACAAGGACTGTGATCCCCTAACTTACCATGGAATTAGTTCGGTGAGATTTAGATCATGAGATATTTTCTTCATGATTATGTTTACAACGCTTCGTTTATGAGAAATTGACACGAATGAGTAATAGCTAATAGCAATAACAAAAAATAAAATAAAAAGTATATTAGTTATTAAATATAATAATTATTGTATAGAAATTATCTGCACGATATTTTTAAGGAAGTTTATAAAGTATTTAACATAATAAATAAAATAGATAGAAGAAAATTACAAATATTCTGTTTCCTTTTTTAACAAAGCCTTACATTCAATTTAAGTGTATTGAAATGAAAATATTTATTATTCTTTTTCCCTCAATTATAAACTAAATATCAGCTCACTAAATCGCCTTTAAATTACTTGCTCAAACTACGAATAATAATACCAAGGACAAGTACGTAATTTATTGTAACTAACTTTTTTCTAGAATAATAGAAGCCTACATTCAGCAGAGGTCTGGTATTGGCTAATGGCGATGTTTTTCAATATTTTCAGCTTGATCAGCTCATGCCTTATTACGTAGTGGATACTATGAGATTTGTACCTGGACTTCCTGGGCTTTTTGTAGCAGGGATCTTCAGCGCCTCTCTATCCACTATATCTGCATCTTGTAATGCACTTGCCGCTGTTACACTTATGGATTATGTTGATAGGTAAGATTATATAATTATGTATTAATTTATATTATTTATTATTTTCACATAATTTCTTCTTATCTTGTACTATGTATCCCGGTTTTTGTACTTAACATTCGTCCTAAATATACTGTTGTTCATCGGCCTCATTTTGTTTTTGTGTTATTTGAAATTTGAAGATACGAGCAGATAACGTTTTTTTTCTTCTTGTGAAGTACCTATTTATTTATTTTCGTTACGAACAAGTAGATTTTAAAAGTTTCAAGTTGTATTTTTGCTAATTTTTAGATGGTGCAAAATTCCATCCTCCTACGTTCCTTGGTTGACGAAACTAGCAGGCGTGTACGTATGGTTTCGTGTTTTTGGGGCTTGCATTCCTTGCTGAGTATTTGGAGGAGTATTGCAAGCCGCGTTAACAATATTTGGAGCAGTCGGTGGTCCATTGCTTGGGGTATTCACTCTTGGCATGTTCACCACTTATTCAAATGAAAGGGTAATCTAGTTGCTGCTATACATATTAATATTAGCTATTAAACAGATATATATTAGCATTTGTCGTGAAACTTGTTGTGCGCATAACACATCTATACAACTAACTAACTTGGCAGACATTGTTCTGCCCTTTTCCGTATTTAATGGTCCGACGATAGCGTCATATATTGGATCGTAAAGTATCTATTAATCATAATATTGATAAAACAAATATGTTATGTAAATATGAGTTCAATCGGTCAAATCGTTTAGAAGTTATATGATAACTAACAGCATACGCATGCATAATTGTTATACATATGATTAAGAATCCAATATGTTGAGTTTCTTTATAGTATCTTTTTACAAGTATGACAAATTGTTGTATTGGGTAAAAAATCTGTTTTTCAAGTCCTGTGTTTCGGGACCGGTTGGACTCTACCGAACATTGCAAAGTTTTTGTTTTCTTGTTTTGGATCTGGTTAGATTATTATGTCTTTTCTAAATTTGATTTTTACTAGTTTATTATTTGTAATTAATTTTGTACATTTTCAGGGAGTATGTGTAGGTTTACTAACCGGGATGGCGTTTACTCTATGGATAAGTTTCGGCGGTCCGCGGCCGTCGCCAGTCAAATTACCATTGAGCGTAGAAGGTTGTAGTTTCAATGTAACACAACCTGTTCCTTTCGCACCTACTGACCCCAGTGATTATTTTTATTTGTACAGGATTTCCTACATGTGGACCAGTCTGGTGAGATATTGTTTTATAACAACACTAATAAGTAGATTATAATTGTTTTCGATATTTTGTCAGCCATCGTAAATTATTATTAGGACTATAATAGATTTCAATTTGAGTACAGTTTTTCGATATATTTAATTCAATAAACTTCTTAAGCTTTTACATTTCTTGTTATTATAAGGTACTATCTATAGATGAATACGCAAATGGTAAGAATTAAATTGATTGTTTCAACAGATTGGATTCATTTGGGTGTTAGTTATTGGTTCAATAATATCTCTATGGCGTCAGCAACAACCTTGGGAGAAAGCTGGGAAGTTACACCCCGACCCAGAACTCTTCACACCTCCTTTAGCCAAACGACTTAGAGCCAGATTTGGGGAAAAAGGGAACTTTCAGGTATGGACGTAAGTTATTGAAAAAGAAGGTGTATAATGTTATATAGCGTATGTATTGCTTTCACTTAAATATTATTTAACCACAAATTCACAAAACCAACCACAGACAATAGTAACATTCTTCTTCATTATTAATAGTAAACGTTACTTTATACACAGTTATGCAAATGTGACGACAATAGAATATTTATTTAATGTTCAGAGTTCCAACAAAGCTTTAACAATATGGTGGCATCCTTGTTAAAACTGTCCAGGGAGTTTTTTGTGGCAATTTAAAATCTATGCTCCTGGTTGATATTTATTATAATTCACTTTCCTTGAACATATATTAAAGGGCCAAATAACGCAAGTTTATAATTAAAAAAAAAAACTACAACATTACAGATCAAGAAAACTCACAGTAAAATTAATGTATTCTTTCAGTTTACTAATAAGTAATATGCACAAGGTTTAATAATAATATCGCACCATGATGTTATGACCTGTGGTTGAAAAAAAAAACTAACATTGTCGACAGAGTATGTTATATATTTTGTTAGTAATAATTACTAACATTAACATTACAAATTAATATTTTTAATATTGAATTTGTTATGTTAAAATTATGAGTTAAATAAATTTATTTATACGTTTCAGTGTGAGCTATTGAAGAGGAATAAAGAAGAAGAAGATGAAGATTAATGTAATTTGACATGAAAAATACTTAGTTATAATAAAATAATTTGTTTATGATAAATATGACCTATTGTAACGTTTCGTGTTTTGAGTGAGATATTTTCATTTTTCTATAATTCGATAAACCGATATTTTTTACCCATCTCTATCAACTACAGCCATTTTTAACTACTCACCAATAGATGGCGTTGTGCAGTTTTTGAAAATACTCGACAGGTGGGACTAATTTATAATTTAAGAGTTTTTAACAAAAAGATAAACTGGACAAACTTAACTTTGCAGTTAAAAACTGTTGTCCCCATACATTGATACATGACGCGTCAGTTTACAATTGCAAATAACATTTTTTTTTAAATGATGGTATAGAAAATGAAATTATGAGGATATGTACCACCACTCACCTGTAAATGGAGATTCTCTTCTTCAGGGTACCCCGGCTGAGTTTGTGGCTTAGGTCGGTGATCTTCTTAACAAAGGTACTAGTCTACACTGGCACTAGGTTTTATTACGGGTTTCTTGAGATTTTTAGCGATTTTATCATTTTTCTCGGCGTTCTTACGCTCAGAGCGGTTTGCAAGTTGCGAGATTCAAACAAACTACGTTTTTGTTAGAGGGCAGCACTTGTGTTCATTTAAAGTGCTTTCAGATATATTAGTGGACAGATAAATTCCATGTTATTAATAAAACTAATAAAGAAAAAGATTTGTGCTAGCATATACCTAATAAAAACACGGAACATACAAATTTACAGTTTTTCATTTGCCTATGCCACAAGACACTGATTCTAGAGAAATTTCATGATTCTAGGTCAACTGAAAATACCCAAAGGTTTTTATTCCCTTTCAAATTATTAAAAAAATGCGACATAAACAGCCGTATCTTTTGATTACGTTGACTTATAAGTTTGATTTTTTCACAGCTTGAAGGAATTGCAGACCTGAGTTTTTGATAATAATTTCAACTTAATACTTCCACGCACTTCTGAGAAAAAGGGTCTTGACAGACAGACAGGCAGACTTACAACGAAGTGAACTTATAAGGGTTCCTTTTTTCCTTTTGGGGTACGGAACCTTAAAAAATGAACTCGGCTTCACACCGCCAACGTTGGTCAAAGCGTCGCCACGCCAAAATTGAGTCCAACAATAAGTATTTGGTTCAACAAAGTGATTAATTAATTAAATATATTAAAAAAAAAATACAATGCCTCTGATATATTTTAAAAATGTCGAATAAATTTTATCAAAAATTATTTGTTTTCAATTCACATGACACTTTGATACTATGAATACTAAAAACTAAGAAATACTAAAAAATATATTATAAAATTCGGTGATTATGTACAATAAGGTCTCTAGATATTAATAAATGTACACCATCCAAATCTGTAAGATATTAATTATATTAGAATACAATAAAAAAAATGTATAGAAACGCATTGTATCTCATTCTCTCACAGCCTAAAACCTATGTATACATTTATAACTATCATTTTTTCGTTACAAATTTTCGTTACATAAAATCCATTACACAGCGTCCTAAAAGAAGTTCCACTTCAAAAAAATGTAATTGCCTCTAGCGCTGCTCCTTTTGATTTGATCAAAGGTGATATTACGAAGTCGTTCCAATCCAAAGTAAGGAATCATAACTTCCAAGTCCAGTTCTGTCTTTTTAGATTTATACAGAATCTACTGTAGATTTTAGAAGACATTATTTTTTTAATATTTTCTATACAGTTATCAGACTGATACCGAGATGGAAATATTATGTTATTTAGCATAATGCATGCGTTTGTGATTGACGACAAATTTTAAACAATATAATTAAAATAAATTTACAATATGCTAGCTGGCTGTAGGTTTTTGGATAAAATATCTGGAGAATTTATTTAAGGGTACCAAAATCAAGTGTATTAAATATTGATTACCATTAAACGTTATAAAAGTGAAGTAATAAAAAAAGTTATTACTTGTAACAAGGTACCGGAAAGACAACGTGAGTATTCATTTGCATTTTATTCAATTTCCTTGTTTTTATAATTTAATCTTTTATCTATATTCTGATGACATACACAGTCCAATCCATTTTTTTCGAACTGTGTCCTTCCGGGACGAAGGAAGAAACATACATATATGCATTTAGTAATCTGGCAATTTGGTCTCAGTCTAACTAACCAAAAAAGAAAAAGGCCCCCTTTACAGAACCTATGTACTTGAGTGAGGTGCATTTGTGAAGTGCTAATGAATCTAGTGTCACCATACCACGTGAACGGCTGCTGGCTCAAGGGCTCCATGCTGGAGGAATGGACCTAGGCCTGAGTTACCGCTGGAGAGGGTTGTTGTGGCGAGTGTACGGGAGCGCAGAAATGGTGGTTTCACGGGTGCGGTTGCGAGTACGCATGGTTTCTGAAAACGGTGAAGTAGTACGCGTTAGTTTCCTCGATTTCGGGGCGTCTGGAACTGGGATATAATTTTGCGGTAGATACCATTAACGAGTTCGGATGGTTTGACGCTCTGTCGAAAATAACTATACATGAGAGTTTTGTTGTAAGATTCGATTGAAGGAAGTTCCATATCTCTTTGGAGGTCTTTGTTTCGAACGAATCACGGGGAATTGTTTATTTTGCGTAAAAAACGATTTTGAAATATTTTCAGGGAGTTTTATTTCGCCTTATGTGGAATATTACGCAACTATACATTACACTCGGACGGATACAAATTTTTTAGAGTGTAACCTTATGTCTGAGAAACAATTTGCTTACCGAGCATAGGAAAGGTTGCAGGCGGGCCCAGACCGTAGTGGCCTTGTTGCGGACTCTACGGGCATGTGCCCTGAAGCTAAACGTATTGTTAAGGGTTATACCCAGATGTTTAGTCTAGGTAGCCCAGGGGATTGGGATACCGAAAAGGTGGAGGAGCTCGAGTGTCTGCAGTAGTTGTACGGGATTAAAGAGAATCGTGGTACAGTTATCGGGGCTGAGAGCTAGGCATCATTTATGGAACTACCTACCGAGTAACCCAGGCACGTTGGACGCACGATCTCAGGTGGTTATGTGCCTGAGTATATGGTAAATGACATGTCATCAGTGTATAAACCTACTTCACCCCCGGAAAGTCGTGGGAGTTCGTTGATGTACAGATTAAACAGACAAGGCGCCAGAATGGATCCTTGAGGGATACCTGAGCGTATTAGATGGGGTGGAGAGAGTGATCGCGTATCGGGATTTCTAACCGATGTGGCTTGTGGACTAGTCCGGCATGCCAGAACTTGTCAAAGGCAAGGCGCTGCCAGTGCAACGTCGAAGAAGAACGCAAGTGCACGCGCGAAATGCTTTGTCAAGTTCGCTGAAGAAACGTGATTTGCTCCCTGTGGTGGCGCACTTGGTTTATACACGAGTGTTAAACATGGAATCCGAACTGCTCAGGTGGAAATAGGTTTATGTCTGTAATAACGAATGTGAGACGGCTCAGAAGGAGCCGCGTGTACAGTTTTCCTAACTTGTTTAGGATACTAATTGGGCAATATTTCCTGACGGAAGCGGTGATTCCTTGCCAGACTTGTGAATACCTATTACTGTGGCCATTTTCTAGGCAGGTAGAAAATGATAATGGGCTATGGCTATATTGAAAATGAAGACAAAGTGCAGTTGTTGAAAGTGATGATTACTCGTACATCGAGTACAAGAAAAAGCTTAGCCGATTATTTTATGCTCGGTGCACTTCATACAACGGGGACAGAGGGCGCGTAGAGTAGCTAACGATTGTAAAACCGTCGTCTGTGTTTGAGGACAGAAGGCTCGGCTACCATTTGCCCGATGGTCGTAAAAACGGGCGTTAGAAAGATCGGCACAAGGCTAGCCACGAATGGCGATAATAGTGCCTCCGATGGATTAGAGTGTTCGGGCGATACCTGCAAGAATGACTTTTCCGTTATGTTGCTCGCGATCGTGGTTGCGTCGAGAAACAGAGAACGACGACGGATAATGCCGCGCGAAGATAGGGGATGCTCGGTCTAGATCGTGTAAGTACGATGGGTGGTCGAGTAGTTCGGATTTGCGAGTTACTTAATTAGTCTTTGTATGTTTGCGGAGTTTTTATAATCATATAATTCCTTATCCGTTTGAACTCCAATTCGAGCTCTTTAGTCAGGTCAGTCAAATCTGATGGCATTGGGAGGATGGGAATTTTTATTAAACCTCCCTGCTTGAGGGGCAGGCGCTGCGCCAAAATGAATTTAACAGGCCATCCGAACCTGGTAAAACTGGAAACTATGGGGTCTATGGGGAGGTCCCAACCAGGCCCGAGACAGAGAACGTAGTTCGGTAAGCTGGCTTAGCCCAAACATACACTTGGAGATGGACAATAGGGATCAAGAAGGGAGCAGGCGACACCTGAGGCTTAACTATGCAAAAAGGTAAAGGCTAAGATTCCCAGGCAAACGACGGGCACTCGGGTCATGTTCCGCTTGCTTTCATTTACAAAGTTAAATATTCAGTAAGCGACCATTAAAAATCGTGGATTTGATCGTACAGTCTAAATAAACCCACTGAAAAGTGCTTTCATTCGTACTGAGTAAGAAGTACGGTTGTTTCGTACTAACAAGGACGGTTTAGAAGAAAGATTATTTAATTTAAATTAGTAAAAAGTGTTTTAAACGCAAAGATCGTAAATTACGAAAGCCACCGAGAGCGCAAGTAAACACGTCCGTTCATGATCACGGTCACAATCGGAATACCAGTCCAATACAAAAACAAGAGCGGCCACCGAAAAGTCGGCAATCCATCGCCGATTGTCGTTGCGTTGCCGGTATGCAAGCTTCTTGGCAGCTGGTAGGGATGGTAGACAATGGCATAATAGTCCTGGTACAACTGTCGCTAAAAGTTGGTACAACTCGTTGGAGCCGCCCCGGGCAACCTTTTTTAGCTTGTCGGTGAACAAAGCGCCCTTGATCGAAATAGGATGTTAGTATTATATATCGTCGTTTGGTACACACCAGTTTAACTTTTACCTGGTACAGGGTACAAGAGCCTGAAACTTCGTACGTATACTAGGAAACTGGAACGTCTACCATTCCTAATATACACTGCATGTTGCGTAGTTAATTCACTAATATTAGGAATCCACTGGGTCATCCCAAAAAGCGAAAAACTAAAAGAGTCACAGTGACTGTGATTTATCACATTGTGCGCCAGTTGGATTCATAATCCATCATCCATAATATTATATCATTTGTGAGTTTTGTCTATTTTTATTTTTATGTTTTATTTATCAGTTAATTGAAATTAACATAATTAATTTACGAAATGAATAAATTGCTTTAAATAATTAGTTAAGTGTTTCGTCTTAAGTATTATGAATTTTAATTGGTTAATCAGGTTTTGTTAATTATTATTTTATGATAAGTTAGAATTTTTTTACGGCATATCACACGTGGAATGACGACATGAATATTAATCATTAAAATTCTCATTGTGACAACACTTCCTAAGCCTTCAGGCTTCCTTACGAAATTTCCTTGATCGTCAGCGGATGGTGTTAAGAATTAAATTCAAATTAGAAACATAGTTAAAAGAATAAATAAAAAAAAATACAGGTATTCGTCAGAGGTTGTACTAGCTGACATCGTATCTTTTTTTTTTTTTTTTTTTTTTTTTTTTTTTTTTTTTTTTTTTTTTTTTTTTTTTTTAGAACTGACTACACTGTTAGCGTTAGGGGCCCTAAAGCCGCTGCGGCTTTTACAGCTTCACCGGACTTGGGGGCGAGCGCAGAGGGCACTCAGCCGCGAAAGTTTTGTGGACGACTCGCACGAGGGTGCCAAAGTGGCCGGACCTCGGCTCGGGCGGTCGTCGCGTTCGCAAATAGGTCGCGATCTATTCGAATCCCTACACCTACGATTCGAGCTAACTAAATATACACATAGGCACGTTCCCTTCCTCCTGGGAGGAAGGAAGGAACCGTGCGTATGTGTATTCAATAATCGGAATGTTTCTACACTAACTAGCGCTAACTAACTAGCGTAAAAAAAGAAAAAAAAAGGTCCCTCACAGAACCTATGTACCTGTGTGGTGTGCACGTGTGTATGTTCATACGTGTGTAGTGTTGTATGTAGGTAGCTAAGTGATGCACGTACAGTGTCACTTGTATCGCGCGGGCGGTTGCCTGACCCAAGGGTTTCACACCGAGGAACGGACCTAGGCTTGGGTTACCGCTAGAGAGGGTGGACGTGACGGGTGTGCTGGAGCGAAATTGACCGTCCGCCCTCTGCGGAGAGAACGGTGGTTACGCGGGCGTGGGCGCTGGCACGCTCTGTTTGGAGAGACGGATGTGTAATATTTATTCGAATTTTCGATGTGATCGTCGGGATCAATAAAAATATTGCGCGGCCGGCGTTTGCACCGGATGTCCGTGGGTGCCGGAACATAAGTGGCGGCTGTTTTTATTAACGGATTCGCGTGGTTCGACGCGGTGTCGAAATACGAACGGGAGAGCTGTTTAACGTAGGCATGTATCGAAGGAAGCTCCATATCTCTATGGAGATCTACGCTTCGAACATACCACGGGGCCCCGGTGAGACGATAGAGGAACCTATTCTGTATCGATTGTAACCGTTTGAAACTCGACTCGGACATATGTGCGAACACGGCGCAACTGTATGTCAAAATTGGTCGAATACACGTCTTGTAGAGCGTGAGCTTATGTCGCGTGGACATTTTACTCACCGAACACAACAGAGGATGCAACCGGCCCAGGACCCACGCGGCCCTGTTCCTAACCTTACGGATGTGGGGTCTAAAAGAGAGCCTACTATCTAGGGTTACCCCTAGATATTTGGTCTCTCTTACATACGGAATCGGATTATCGTAGAGCTTAACAGGTTTAAGCTTCCACGGTATCTGTGACGAATCCGCATCGAAGAGCATCGCGGCGCTCTTCGAGGGATTAACGGCTATACGCCACTCGTTAAACCACTTCCCGAGAGTGGTCACGGAGCGTTGGACTTTGTGTCTGAGGTGGGATCTATTCCTATCTGAGGCATATAAGACTGTATCGTCAGCATATAGCCCTACCTCGACCTCCGGGAGTCGAGGTAGGTCACTGACGTACAGGTTAAATAGGCTAGGAGCCAGGATCGAACCTTGGGGAACGCCTGAGCGTATTGGACGGGGCGTGGACAATTCACCTTCCACTCTATAGCGAAAGGTGCGATCTGTTAGATAGTCGCGAATTATTTTAATTAGCCTATCGGGGACTTCAAAGTGATACAACTTGTAGATCAATCCCTCGTGCCAGACCTTATCGAAGGCCTTGGCAACGTCGAAAAAGACCGCAAGTGTACGGCGGGGTTTATATAATTCAGCAAAATTAAATGCAACGTGCTCCGTGAGGCGGTGCACTTGATGAGTGCAAGAATATCTAGCACGGAAACCGAATTGCTCAGGCGGATAGAGGTCTTTCTCCTCTATTACTGACTTGAGACGGTTCAGAAGGATCCGCTCGTACATTTTCCCTAAAGTATTTAGGAGACTGATCGGGCGATAGCTGTCGGGAAGCGACGCGCTCTTGCCGGGCTTACGGATACCTATGACTATTGCCTTTTTCCAGGCGGCTGGAAAATGGCAGTGGACTATGGCTACATTGAAGATGCAGACCAATAGAGCTATGAGGCGATCAGGAAGAAGCCTAAGTACTTCATTCCTGATCCCGTCGGGACCTGGTGCTTTTCTGAGCTTAAGGCTTTTTATAATGGAAAGAACCTCCTCAGACGTGACTGGGGACAGGGAGGCTGTCGCGGGGAGCTTATCCAGCTCCCGCACGCATCCATCGATACCCTCGACCCGGTCGGTATTTGCATCGACACTGTTCGGAGAGCACTGGCTCTCCAAACAAGTGGCGAGGCACTCCGCCTTGTCGCTGCTATCGAAGGCGAGCGGTATACCGGGACCCCTCTCGAGGGGGGGCATAAGATAAGAAGCCTCTATTTTGAGGCTGCGAGCTAGTTTCCAGTAAGCCAGATGCGACGGCCTTAGCCCTTCGACGAGGGCGTCCCATCTGTGACTCCTGAGTTCTAATATGCGGGCTCTAACCGCTCTCTGAAGCGCGCGTAAGCGTGCGCGGTTTTCCTCGGTCGGATAGTGGTCGTGCGCACGAGTCGCCGCGTTCTTTTCCGTCAATAACGCCCGCACGTCGGCAGGGAGTACGAAGCGGCGATCGCTCGCCTCTTCGACCTCTCTCGAGGCCTCTCCGATGCCGACCTGCAGGTGGTCGACCAGGGAATCGATCGCGAGATCTACATCCGCAACGGACCCCAATACGTCCGGGATCCTATCTAAGCTGGACGAGGACGGCCTGTCCGCAAGATAATGTTTTAGCTTGGCATAGTCAACCACTTGGACCGAAGGAGGGCTAGAGTCGTCTGGTTGACCTAGCTGCATGATGACCGGACGGTGGTCGGAGTCGAGCTCGTGTACGACCCGAATGAGTCGTAACCGAAGCGCGATACCTTTAATGAGAGCTACATCAAGCACTGTCGGCATACAGTTGTCTTGAAAGTGGGTGGGAGTGGGTGGCGCTATGACATCAAAGTTTAGCACGTTCGTTAGCTCTTCGAGCTTAACCCCATTACTGGAGTCTCTCCAATTGCCAAACGAAGTGTGTCCACAATTGAGGTCACCCGCTATAATGACCGATTCACCGAGCGAAAGTAGCTTTTCTAGGTCAGACCTGAGAGGCTCTTTCCTCGGCGAGAGATAAACTGAAACTAACGTTATGGACGGGTGGTCGGTCATTCCTAGTCTACACACGGATACTTCCATATTGGTAAGTATCGGAGGATCTACCGGCGTACAATATAACGATCGTTTGTAATAAATAAGAGTGCCGCCCCCGCGGCCGGCCCGGTCATTTCTTACAATATTGTAGTTCGCGATTTTCGGATCACGTTTAGCACGCTTTAAGAGCGTCTCCTGCACTAAAAGAACATCTACTTGGTGATCTTTAAGAAAGGTCGCGACGAGATCACGCTGCGGTAGTAGGCTTCGCGCGTTAAAAAAAGAAAGATTTAACGCTTTCGGCTTAAACTTTGCCATTGAAAGGCCCTAAGTTATTATTACACGCCTCACGGTCGAGACGTTGTAGTGTCTCTGAGAGGCGGGGGAACGCGCAAGCGGTCTTGATGAGACCGAAGCGCTCCAGATGGTCATTGTAGTCAATGAGCTCGCGGATATCGTGCTCGCGAAGGAGCAGTATCATTAAGTCGTTACTATTAACGACAACGTTAGCGGGCGCGCGGGGCGCGGGAATATCCATAGCCATAAGGGGCTGTGGATTGGGGCGACGGGGGCCCCATGCGTTCTGCGATGAACGCACGGGTTGCGGTTGCACCGCGCGGGGTGCGGAGAGGCCGGCGGCGGCCGGGGACTGGCGCGGGACCGGCAGCGCGGGAAATTCCCCTGACGCCAGCGGGGGTTGCGCTTTGATAGCTGAGGCGGGGGGCGCCGCCCGGGGGGCCGCCTGCCTCTGCGTGCGTGGCCGCGTGGTGCGCGGGGCCTTGGGGCAACCGCGATAATTCGCGGGATGCCCCTCCTCCCCGCATAACACGCAGCTCGGGGGGACGACGGAGTCACGCTCGCGCGTGCACTCCCGTGTGGGGTGGTCCTCTCGGCACTTTACGCACCGCGGACGAGAATGACAGTTACGAGCAGCGTGCCCGTACAGCTGGCAGTTGTGGCACTGCGCAGGCTGGTGGTTTTTGTATGGGGGCTCCACGTTAATCCCGGAGAGCCCGCACACCGTCTCTAGCTGGAAGATGGCCTTTCCCTCGGGGGAAAGGTCCAATATGGCCACTACCATTTGTAGTGGCCGCTTATCTTTACTGTACATCCGGTGTACTTCCCGGATGGGATAACTTTGCTCCTTGAGCGAGGAGCACACCTCCGACGGGTCGAGCTCCACCGGAATGCGGCGGATGACCACTCGGAGGACGCGCTCCTCCGCGAGAGAATAGGTGTAGAATTGCAGACCTTTCTGCCGGAGGAGGGTGGTGAGTTTACGGTGAGTTTCCGAAGAACTCACCGAAATGGAAATCCCGTTGACTATATTCCTAGCCTTGTGATACTCGAGTTTGAGTCTGCGCATTTCATTGCAGACTCCCATCCAGGCCGCCTTGTCCCGGATTATGATTGGAGGTGGGGCACGCTCTTTTTTCCCGCCGGCGGGCGCGGGGAGCTGGGAGGACGCGGGGGCGGCGGCGCCCCTGATTGTTGCCTTAGCTATTACCTTAGGCGCCGGTTGAGCAGTCGGACTGCTACGCGCCGTTCGCTTACGCGACGCCACGACGGTGAAGCCGTCGTTCTCGGTATCCATCTCCGGAGATGGATCCGAACTCGCGGGCGAGTCTTGTTCGACCGGAAGGGCCGAAAACGAATTTTTCGTCTTTAACGCGGTTTCCGTGGATCGCGCGGGACGGACGTACGGGCTATTTTTGGTAACCCTAGATTGTGACCGCGAATTACGCGGCCCTCGCCTGACGGAGGCGGGGCTTGACCCGCGCGATTGGCTAGTCGGGACAGGGGGCGTGGCCGTAGACGTGGCCACGGCCCCGGATGACGCGGCGGACGGACGCGCAGCGCTGCGCGTGAGACGTTTGGGCGCGGCGCCGACTGGCGCGGCGCCAGTCGGTATAACGGTCGCGGCCGTGACGTCATCGGCCGCCTTGCTACCTGAAGCGGCCGCCTCGCTACCTGAAACGGCCTCATGACGGGTCGCGGTCGCAGCGGTGCGACGCACGCAGGCGTTCTCAGGTAGATTACGGTATTCCTCGTCTAGAGAGGGACACCGTAATACGACGAAATTTTGATAGCGCTGGTATTGAAATTCCAGCGCTTTCATCCTGGCTTGCAACTTGCCTATGCAAGTGGCCAGGTCGGTAACGTTATTTGCCATGACGGCAGAAGAGGGAGGACAATGGGACATTTTTATTTTATTTTAAATTAAAGGCCTCCCTGCCTTAGGGGCAGGGGGGTGCGCCAAAAACTTAAAAAGACTATCGGAGTCGGCAAGAGACCTGTGGTCAAGGTGCAATGACACACAGGAAGGACCTATCAACCCTAAGGAGCCCTAACAAGCCCGGGGCCGAGGACGCAGACCGGTAATTAAACCGGGCTAGGCCCAAACAGGTTCCCGGGGATGGAGTGTGCAGGATCGGAAGGTTTGGCAGGAGACACCTGGGGCAAGACTATGCGATAACCGCAAAGGCCTAGATTCCCAGGCCCGTCCGAGTCTGGCTGTTTGCCTCTGAAGGAGACAACCAGCGGGCTGCTCGGGTCACGCCCCGCTCACTTTAGTTAGCACCGTCAGGTATCCAGTGAGCGACCACAAAACCGTGGATTTATAAAAAACAAGCAAGTCGCACCGAAAAGTGCGGTTTACCACGCGAGCGTTAGACACCAGTTGGTTTACGTCGTTATTGCAACAATATATTCGAAATAAATTCCAAATATAAGATCGCAACAATTAAGTCACGTGATGGTCGAGAGCACAAACGGAGCGACACGTCCGTTCGCGATCAAGACCAAATCGGAACTCCTGACATCGTATCAATATTTCCTCGGTCTTGACCGTCCAATGTTAGGTGGATTTTACTCATTACAAAAAAAGAAAAAAAGAGCTTTTTTACAGAACCTATGGACCTCTGTGGTGTACATCAGTGTGGGTGCAGTGTAACGGTGTCTGTTGGTAGCTAGTGATTGCAAGTGGAGTGTCAATTGTATCACACAAGCGGCTGCTAGACTCAAGGGCTCCACACTGAGGGAACAGACCTAGGTTTGAGTTGCTGCAGGAGGTTCCTTGTTCGTTACTGATTTTATTAGTAGTAGCGTAGTTTAAAAATAATTTCATAGAGTATTGATTTCTTGATAAATCACGTAATAGTATAAATTTTGATTTTATGGTGATGTATTTTTATAATGTATGAATTATTTTAACATTAAAGACAAGATTTATTACCGCACCTTGTGTTATTTATTATAACACAAGGTATTTGAAAAAAAAAAAAAATAACAAGCAGCATCTGAAGTGTATCGTAATTCTTGTTTTGTGTTATGGTTTTTATTACTGTTTACTTTATATTCAAAGTAAAAAGTTTATCTAAATATTATTTAATTGTTTAGATCAGTTTACGTTGACGATTAGTGGTTACCGGCGTCTGCAGCTTAAGACATTGCTTTAATAGCTCTCTATCGCTCTACATGCAGAGCATTCTGGAATACTATTTCTCGCAAAAATATTTGGTTTTAATCAGTTATTATTAAACTTAATATGGTGAAATATAATATGTATTATATATAAGTTACCGTTGAAATTGGTTGTAAAGATATCCAGTTTTCATTTATAGGTATTTTCTATACTCTGACGTATGATTTAAAAAATGCTATAAAGACCGGGTTATGAAAGAATATTTCCGTTTTTTTATTTTTTCTTGAAAACGACATTGACTTCAGCCGTACAATATACATTGTGCGCAAAATACAAGCTGTAAGTATTTACGTTAACGATCGTTAATTCAATATTATTTACTCAGAAAGATACAGTGTGATAATTTGTTTATTATTACAGATAAAATGGTACAAACTGTGTTTGGATTATGGGACTATATAATAATGGCGTCCACTATGGTCGCATCAATCGCCATTGGACTTTATTTCCGTTTCAGCGGCGGCAAACAGAAAACAAACGAGGTATACAACAATTAATTCTTAATTCAAATAAGTATTTTATTACGTGTTGGGTACGCGTCACTTCCCCTCTGCGTGAGAGAGGGGGGGTGGGTGACGCTTCCCCGGTTTGGACGGGCGTTTTGTTGCGTCGGATGCCCGTATCGTAGACGCCGTACGGATGCCAGTGGGACGCGATGTTAGTGAGGGGGTCCGGGGGGTGCAATAATGCACGACCGCTTGCGGTGCCGGGTCTTCAATAAAAGTCGAATTCTTCAATATTGCTTGCAGGACGACCAAAGCTTTCTTCTTGTTGTTACTCGTAGTTACTTGTTCTCGTTGAATTGCACCGTGCCTCATACGGCGCCTCTTCGAGCTTAGTTCGGAGAGTGACCGTAAAGAGAGCCCCGCTTTATTTCGTGTTTTAATTTTAGTTTTCACTTTGGCCGCCCTGTTAATCGCTCTATATTTCTTTCAATGTTATATGTCAAAATATTCCTTGTCGCATTACCTATTCGTTAAGCATTCACATATTATATACATCAAGTATATATTCCGTACATAAGCCAAAAACAATGCAATTTACGGGCGGCATCACCGCTTTCTGTTCGTAAAGTTTCCATAACATTGAATATTCTTACTCTATTGACTTATTCTATAAATTTATCTATTCTATATTAGTTCTATTTCCATATATGTGACACACAATACATAAGTATTTATATACAACTTAATACATAACATGCAACTTATAATGTAGCGTAGTCGCTAACATTTCTCTATAATATTATCCATATCAATCTATTTTATCATAACACATAAACACAATAATATGACATAATAACCTAACACGGGACACGAAAATAACAGTTCTGTCGCCAACAACATGCAACGTAAAATAAGAACCTTTATTTATTGTGATGTTGCAAATTACATCAGTGTTACCAATAACGAACTACACAACAAAGTACTGCAAAGAGTAAATAAGTTTTAATTAGAGATAGGTTGAATGATGTGTGTTCATTGTACGGAGCCGAATTTCGGCCCAATGTTTGGTTCGAAATCCGAATTTCCATCTATTCTTAGTTTTAACGTGAATACGGATGCTAATCACGGATGCTTGTGTATTTTAAGTCTTATCCTGACAATCACAATCTGTTTACATGGTTTATGATTTAAAGTTTGAGCATTTTCAAACTGACTTTGGCTTCATGCTAGGCTGATAGATAAAACAGCGTTTGAACGCCGTATCGAAAGACGTCGGTTCAAATTGTATAATTAGGATTCTGTGAGGAAAACATCTTGAATGAAATCATGGCATGATGGTAGAGAAATTTTTTAATATACATAAGTAATTTACTACCATCTACAGTTTATCTACCAACTATAACTTGCGCCAAATCTTATGGCTGGCCTAAACACAGCAACGAGTCCGAACTTATGAGTTTAAAGTCTAATTATTAGTACCTACTTAGAATTACATAATAATATTTTATCATGGTATTACATCATTCATTAGCTTTTATATTTACTGTTTTATATTGTCTTTTGGTATAATGTGTGTAATAAGGTGTACCTTAATTTTTGTTGTGCATAACTAACGCGTCCATGCTCAAAAAGTCAGGTGCGAGGTGTACCTCCCTATAGATATATAATAACAGCTATCTTGTATCAAAATAATTTTTTACCACTTTCTGTCACATAAATACTACAACACACAATTGCGTTTTATAACGTGCCTATAGTTTATTAATTTTTTTTTCAGGAATACCTTATGGCTGACCGCAACATGTCAATATTTCCCGTGGCAGTATCATTGATGGCTTCATTCATGTCTGCTGTTACATTACTAGGCGTATCTGCAGAAAACTATTATTACGGGATACAGTTTGTTGTTATAAACGTATCTTATGGTATATCTACACTAATAGCCTGTTATTTATATTTACCAGTATTTTTCGGTCTTCAAAAGACCAGTACTTATGAATATTTAGAGCTAAGGTTCGGTCCACAAATACGAATGTTAACATCACTGACCTTCACCTTGAAAATGGTCTTGTATAACGGGATCGTACTCTATGCTCCAGCGATAGTACTGGAGTCTGTGACAGGTTTGGATAGATTGATTTCAATCCTGGTTGTTGGTTTAGTATGTACTTTCTATTCAACTTTAGGTGGGATGAAAGCAGTCTTATTTACAGATCTCCTACAGTCTTTACTTATGTTTGTGGCTGTACTTTGCGTCGTTATATACAGTGCTATACAAGTTGGAGGATTTGACAAAATATTTATTGTTGCCAAGGAAGGAGGACGGTTAGACCTCTCCAAGTAAGTTTTTCGTTTATACTTTTTAATGTTGAAAGTAGATGCTGATAGTACCAATGTGGTCTTTGTATAAATTAAATATGACGAAATATCTATTTTCGGTATTAAAGCATAGAAAAAGCAATATTATGAATGCACGATGATTACTTATTTCAAAATAACATGTTTACACGTAGATATTTCATGTAGGTAAATATAATTATACTACAAGTATGAACAACAGAAAATATTCTTATGGTCTGAGAATGGTACTATGAGATTACTTTTCAAGTGTCAAAGTTTTTGCCAGCAGATATTGTTACTTATTGGAATTGCGAAAAATTGAAAAATTGAGTCATGCTGAGACTCGAATTTGTGTACATCGTATTGATATTACATTAGTATAAACCATTTAAACATTTCAATTAGTAGTTATTTATTATTTAATGATTACATCATAATGTATTGTTCTTTAGTTACAGCGTGGATCCAACAGAACGGCACACATGGTGGTCTTTGATTATAGGAGGCATGATTACCCATTTATCGCTATATGCAGTTAACCATTCGCAGGTTATATTTGTTTTACTTATATTTCACAACATTAAAAAAAAAATCACTACACAAATTCACACGCGGCCATTTAATTCCAAACTTGGCGAATCTTGTATTATGGTGGCTGTAGCGGCTGAAAGCAACAAGTAGGTTTTACTTCAGCCACATTCTATTTTGTATATTATGACAGACTGGCTGATAATTTAATATTAATAATAGTAATAAATAATATTTTATTACTACAACTGAGACAATTCAAATCTATTAATCCAATCAGCAAGAGTTGCAAAATAATATTATACAGCATTAATTCGAGAATCGAGCCGCGTTATTATTTATTAAAGGATAAGCCAAACATCTTATATAGATAAACAGCTAATATAGGTACGTACATATATAGATATTTAACACCCAGACTTTTATTAACAACTGACAATTATTATGCTCATCACACAAATGTCAGTCATATGCGGGGACGAACCCACTACCTTTCGACACAATAGTAGAGTTTAATACCACTGCGCCACGAGACCTCTCCCATTAATAAATATACGTTTAACCTATTAAATAAGTATGAATATTATATCTTTATTGAGTTCGCATTTCTCAGAACTAAAGCGATACATTGGTGTATTTGTATCTGTAATTAGATATAGCATATTAAAAGACACTAACTATACGATAATATTGCATATTGCATATTAGAGTATTAATGATTTTTAGATTGGTGCACGCAATTCTTAATTTAAAGAAATTGTTCGAAATATCCGCCTAAAATATATCAACAGTTGTTTCATCTTTCTGAAACAAAAAATATTTTCAAAAAAAGCAAAGAGTAATAACAGCAATTCAAAATTCGCTCCTCAATCAGGCATCCTTAGATCGATGTTGGCTCACTTGCCTCATTCGAAGCTAGTGAGCGAGTGAGCGCCGCGCCGTCGTTTGGCGGAGTACGATTTATAAATTTAAAAAAAACATAGATGTGAAAAAGGGTTAAGTTCTGTAGTTTTCACCGATAACAGAGCTAAAATCTAACGGGTGCCAAGTTACATTGCAGTTCCGTTAATTACACCTATAGAAATATACGTTGCTCAATCCATTTACAAAGTATTCTGTTACTTTGTTTGATATGACTGGTGCTTGGCATGTCTTTCAATAAATTATGATCAAAAAATTTAACTCCTTTAACTAGCAATTCACGTATAAGTATATTTATTTTAGTGATGTGAAATGCGGCGGGTCAGACCGGTAGTAGACGTGGCGACGCTTTGGCCCTAACGTTTGGGACTGTTGGCGTGGCGACGCTTTGGCTCCACGTTGGTGGTGTGGTGCCGAGTTGTTTTTTTTTTTTCAATAGACAGATTAGATCATTTCAAAGTTTCATATTAAAACAAGGATCGATTAAAAGTGGTTGGTAGGGTTCGCAACCACCATACACATAGTAATAAAATATTAATCTTCACAGAGTCTTTATTCTGGTTTGTGGCGTTTCGAGATCTCCCGGTGTTCGTTTTTATGTTTACTAAGATGTTTCACATAGATCATTTCAAAGTTTCATATTAAAACAAGGATAGATTAAAAGTGGTTGGTAGGGTTCGCAAGCACCATACACATAGTAATAAAATATTAATCTTCACAGAGTCTTCATTTTGGTTTGTTGCGTTTCGAGATCTCCCGGTGTTCTTTTTTTATGTTTACTAAGATGTTTCACATCAGCCGGGCGTCCCGTGACGGCCTAATTTTTTATTTATATTATATGTTTTGATAGTATTTACTTATTTTATAATATTTTATTAGGTTCAAAGGCTGTTGACAGTGAGTACACTAGGACGTTCACAACAATGCCTGTGGTGGAGTTGGCCTGTACTGACACTTCTGAGCATCATCACATGTATCAGTGGCCTTGGTATCTACGCTGTATACAAAGACTGTGATCCCCTAACTTACCATGGAATTACTTCGGTGAGTTTTTGATCATGAAATATTTTCTTCATGATTATGTTTACAAAACTTTGTTAATCAGAAATTGACATGAATTAGTAATAACAATGACGTAAAATATATTCTTTACAAATATAGGTAATAAATTATTGTAAGGAATTTATCTACACGATATTTATAAAGGAGCTCATAAAGTAACAGGATAAATAAAATAATTAAAAACATGAAAAAATGTTCAGTTACATTTTTCGACAAAGTTTTTTTATATACAACGAAAATAGTAAACAACACTGCCTGCCGTTTCTATTCAGCAGAGGTCTGGTATGGGCTAATGGCGATTTTTCTCAACATTTTCAGATTGATCAACTTATGCCTTATTACGTAGTAGATGCTATGAGATCTATACCTGGACTCCCTGGGCTTTTTGTAGCAGGGATCTTTAGCGCCTCCCTGTCCACTATACCTGCATCTTGTAATGCACTTGCCGCTGTTACACTTACGGATTATGTTGATAGGTGAGACCATATATCTATACCTAATAGGAAATTTATATTCTAATATCTGGGCAACAGATCTGCGCTTGGTATATTACAAAAACAAATAAAACACTTACCTAGGTAATGTTGAAGTTCAAAATATTATCTAAATATAATATTATATTTCATTCAAATCTTTGGAACCGTTGCCGAGAAACTAATCTTTACTATACATAATATATAAGCGAAAACCCACTCACTGAGTACGATATCTCCGAAAGTATAGGTTCGATTGACTTCAAATTTAGCATATTTACTCCTTTCGCGAGGTAGCCGCGAAGTCAAAATGGATTTAAGGAAATTCAACCTTTAAGGGTGTAAAATAGGAGTTCAGAGTTTTATGGGGTGGGTGAAAAAACATTATCTTTTGACATGAAATTTTGTGCTTAGTTAGACTCTTTAAAAAAATAATGAAACAAGTAAGTATTTATTAGTATGTATAAAACAATGGTTGAAGTTTTGTACGGTGAAAATAAAAAAATAAAATTAATAATGATAGTTATTAAATTAAGCACACGTGAATGACACATACTCTTCAATTATAAATTTCAACTTATTTTCAATTCTTCACCTAAATTAAATTAAGGGATGAAAAGAAATGGATGCTCTTTTATACAATCTTGGGCCTGGATGAAAAGAGATGGATGCTCTTTCATACAATCTTGGGCCTGGATGAAAGAGAAATGTAAGAATATGAAAATAGCGTCAATCAATAACAACGCACTAATTACTTTATTATGGACTTTTAGGAATTGAAAAAAAAAAACGAATTACAAAAATTTAAACTTTCATTAATTCTTAGCCGACCTTGACAAAATTTTGTATACGGGAGGTATTATAGGTCATTCCATAATTGACAAGCTATAAAAGAAAAATAACACAGAATTACATTTATAATTCTCAACCGCTTTTGACTAAATTTCGTAGGCGGGATATATACGTGATCTCATAAGTTGATAGGCGTTATGACTGAAATCGATAAAGCGTAATCAGTCTTAGCTCAAACTTCGCTAAGTATTTACTCAGCGCAATCTTAGCTTTCGAATTTCAAGTTCGGTGAAGCTGTAAAAGCCGCGGCGGCTTCAGGGCCTCTAAGGCTAACAGTATAGTCAGTTATAAAAAAAGCTTTATAATTTAAAGTCGAGTTACGCTAAGCTTAAGCTTAGTTCTACCTGAGGAAGTATCTGATAACTTTCAATTGACGTTTCGATACCGCATCGGGACTGTAAAATTTATTCAACTCAAACAAATAACTTTAACACGAATCATGTATAGAACATTAAAACGGTATTTAAAATAGTATTTAAATTGTATAATTGTATAATATTCAACTTGCTTTAAAGTAAAAATTACATATTATTCGTATATAAAAAAAAAAAAACATTGAACTTTGAAACCAATAACAAAACATTTTTTTACGCTTATCAACATGTAAATATAATTTTTGTTTATAGACATGATCATTGTAATTTCTTACGCAATTTGTATTTATTACGTCGATTTGCTTGAAATAGTTTTGTTGCAAAACTGCAAACGACAAAAATGACAAAACATGTAGGTACAAACGTAGTAAGTAATAGAAACAGTCATTTCTATGTAGTACAAGCCAATGAGAATCAAGCAATACATATAATTTAAAAAGTATATAAAACCACTTTTAGGGCACTATTATGCTGTACTATTTTTTAAATCGTATAATACCCAACTTTTCCGTAAGTCGTCGAATTCGATGACAGGCAGAGCTGAGTAAATACTAAGCTTGCGACTATACATTTCAATTTCGGAACTTAATGCTGAGATAAGACAGCGAAGTCTGATTATGCTCTATAGATTTCAGCCTAAGAATCGTAAAAAATAATTACAGAAATATGTAAATAAAGTAATTTTCTTAATTCTCAACCAATTTTGATGAAAATTGTACATGGACAGTACATGTCACTCCTCAATTGATAGGCTACAGGAGTTATCAATAATATGATTAAAAATAAAATCACGGAATGGAATTTATTACTGCGTAACAAACGCGTGCGCAGTCGTGTGTACACTGCTAAGTACATGTATACAAGAATTACTCACTTATTAGTCTTAGATAGATATTATGTACAAATAATTCGTACCTTACTGTACGAATGTATTTAGAAACTATACCTACTTGCTACTATATTATGGTTTATATGATATATAAAAGAATTAACCGATACGTTGTAATCTGTCACCGAATAATATTGTACGAACAGTTAGTTTATTATAAACAATCTAGTGAATCTCGTGAGATTATAATCTGTTGACTGATTGATAACGGCCACTAATAATTTTAAAGTTTTGAGGATATGTCTATTAAATAAGTAAAATCATGATGCTTAGGGATTTCAAAAATGTGAATTTTTAAAGGCTAATTAGATTCTGGGTTATGATCACAGCTCCAAACTAAGCCAGCCAACTCAGTTACTGTAACCGTTGGATTGCAAATTTTTGAACAACTTGCAATGTTTTATTTAAGAAAGAGTTTTTTATCAATTACCTACTTCTTTTTCCTTTTCTAAGTATTATGCATCCCGGATTTTTTTACTAAATACGTAGACTATTATTCATCGGTCTCATTATGTATTTGGTTTTATTGAAAGCCTTAATAATAAGATTGGCAGTAGTCCAGTGACTGAAAGACTAAATAATTTGGAAAATACTAGCAGATAACCGATTTTTATTTTTCCCAAGTATTAATTTATTTCCGTTCGTATTAAAGATTTAAGTTGTATTGTTGCTAACTTTTAGATGGTGCAAAATTCCATCCTCCAACGTTACTTGGATAACGAAACTAGCGGCCTGTACGTATGGCTTAGTGATTATGGGACTTGCATTCCTTGCTGAATATTTAGGTGGAGTATTGCAAGCGGCGTTAACAATATTTGGCGCAGTCGGTGGTCCATCGTTAGGGGTATTCACTCTTGGCATGTTCACCACTTATGCAAATGAAAGGGTAATCTAATTAAATAATATACATCTTAATATTAGCTATAAAACATACATTTGTTACAGCACTATATCGTGAAAGTTGTTGCGCTCAAAAAATATTTATACAAGTACCTGGGTTGGCATATATTGTTTTGCCATTTTCGGTAGTTAATGGCCAAACGAAGCGCCACCTATCGGATCCATAAACCTTCATCTCGATAAAACTAATATATTATGTAAACATGAGGTTACTTGGTCAATTCGTTCAGGAGTTATAGAATCACTAACTGGAGAGTGCACACAAGATTTTATATAAGGTTAAGAGAATACAGTTTCTAACTTTTTGAGTTGATGTCTGGTATCTAGTATTTTGACTGGTATGAGTCTCTGACGTATTATACAAAACATCTGTTTTTCTTGTTTTGGAAATTGTTGGATTATTATTATTTACATTATTATCGTTCCAAAACGAAATAGTTATTACAAATCTGATGTATACTACTTTATTATTTGTAATTATAAGTAAATAATTCTGTAATTTTTCAGGGAGTGTCTGTAGGCTTACTAACCGGGATGGCGTTTACACTATGGATAAGTTTCGGCGGTCCGCGGCCGTCGCCAGTCAAGTTACCATTGAGCGTAGAAGGTTGTAGTTTCAATGTAACACAACCTATTCCTTTTGCACCTACTGACCCCAGTGATTATTTCTATTTGTACAGGATTTCCTACATGTGGACCAGTCTGGTGAGTTATTGTTTTATAATAACATTAATAAGTAGATTGTAATTATTTTTGACAATTTGGCAATTCGACAAATTGTTAATAGAACTATAGATTTTAATTTGATCACACTTTTTCGAAAAAGTTAATATAATATACTTCTTGAGCTTCAAAATTTTTAGGGTCCGTAACTCATAATGAAAAATAAAAACGGATTTTTTTAGGATCACCTTGTTGTCTGTCAGTCTCGCTTGCTCTCTGTCCGTGTGAAAAAACACCTTTTCTCAAAAAAACCTTAGCTATAAAGTTTAAATTAATATAATATAAAACTTAAAAAAAAAACTAAACTAAAACTATGGCCTCATGCTGATATAAAAATAATAATTTTCTAAGTCAACGCATTAAAGAGATACGGCACTTCATAGTTAAACTCACCCACGAACTGATTATCAAAACCTGTAGGGTACTTCCCGCAGACCTCATTCTGACATTTGGCGCTAAGAAATGTCTTTTAACAAAAGTTCAGTAATAAATCCAAAAATAAGGAATTTCTAATCCCGTGTAAAATTATAATATAATGTAACAAAATTGTATTGTTTTTTTTTATCGAAGATAAGGACGTGAGCTTTATTGTTGAAATTAATACCGTTTACTAAGATCTATAACCTCAAATTACTGAAAAAAAAAACTGTTTTGTAGGTTAATACAATAAAAATATACAGCCTGTTCAGCCCTTCATTAATATTTTATAATTTCGCCGTCGATTTTTAAAATAACGCCTACAATATTGTTATAAAGAATTTAAGTTTTTTTTGTGAATATGTTTGTAGGAGGTAATCTCTGATATTACTGATCTGATTCTAAAAATCTTACACTAATAGAAAGCTATATTTTCTTCTTATAATTTATACTAGAATTAGCGAGAATGAAGGCGCAAACGGTTGAGAAATGAAAGACTCCGGATCGATAAAAAATCTTTTGTGCATCTATCAGTGATTCTGTAACTTAACTAATTAACCAATTATTTACAAAATCGATTTGTTTTATCGAGATGATGGTATATAAGGTCTTTACATATGAAATTGCCGTTTTGTATGAAAAAATTTAAACGAATTTTTTTCATATATTTTCTATTTGTATTAATTGAAGTAATCACCCATGCAATCAATGCATCTTTGCCAGCGCAGTGGCAGTTTATTGATGCCTTTCTTAAAGAAATAAGCTGGACGGGAGGCAACAAATTCTTCAAAGGCATTTTGTACTACCTCTCGGGTATTGAATTTTTTTCCCGCCAAGGAGTTATCCAAATTCTGGAAAAAGAAGTAGTCTGTAGGCGCTTGGTTTGATGAGTAGGGCGGATGACGGAGAACTTCCAACCCCAGTTTTTGCAACTTGGAGACCGTCTGCTGTGCAGTATGAGGTCGCGCGTTGTCGTGCAGGAGCAGCGGAGACGAGCGATTGACCAATGCTGGTTGGAGATGTGCTCACCCCGTTTGGTAAGAAGCTGTGATGAATCACATCGGCGCTAGACCACCAAACAGTGACCATCACTTTTCTAGGGGTAAGTTTTCGTTTAGGGCATTGTTTAGGTGCTGAACCAGGATCCAACCAGCTTCCTGAGCGCTTGCGGTTATCAAACAGAATCCATTATTCATCGCAGGTAACAATGCGGTTCAAAATTCCTTAATTTGTATGTCTGTTGAGCAGTGCAAGGCACATCTCGACGCGTACTTCGCGTTGGCGATCATTGAGTTCGTGGGGCACCCATTTGTCAAGCTTTTTTACCTTGCCAATTTGACGCAAATGGACCAATATTGTTTTGACGCTAACGACGAAAGCTGCTGATAATTCAGCCGAGGATTGTGTATCATCAGTTTCCACAATCGCCTTTAATTCTTCATTGTCGACCAAAGTCTTCGGACGACCGCGAGGTTCATTTTTCAGGTCGAAATTCCCAGAACGGAAGCGAGCAAACCAATAACAGGTGGTGCGTTGGTTTGTAGTGTTAGCTCCGTAAACGTCGTTGATTTTGCGTGCCGCTTGTGCCGCGTTGCTGCCACGACGGTACTCATATTCCATAATTACTCGAATTTTTAACGTGTCCATGAGAACAAAAAAGATTGAAATGCGATGAAAATGTAATACTAATCAATAAACAAATTACTACATTTGGAAAAAGAATTCCATGTTTTTAAAATAAAATTAATTTGAAATTAGAATTCTTAGCCAAACAAAAATTATTTTGATTTGAAATGGCCAGTACTGCAGAACGGCAAATTCATAGGTAAAGACCTATTATTAAAAAGTACAGGGTACTTTCCAAGGTACATATAATTTTGAAAGCCGTCCTCCTAAAAGTTATGCATATTATCTTATCCATATAACTTATAGTAAACAATGATCCGGGTCGTCTTTTTGAGTATAAAATTTATTTATTATCGTTTTACATATATTTCTAACATAACATAAATATTTTTGATTTCTTCTCTAATATTAAATTACTTACAGTGGTTTAAATATTAAAGTTAGTCATAGTGGGTTTGAATCTTTCTGGTTTACACTGATCTCTAGTATATTGGACAAGAAGATTGTTTTATTACCTATTTGTATTGTGTTTTTATTTTTCTGTTTAACGGTTTTAGCAGCGTAGGTATTCCAAGAAAGCGCGCTGGTAGTGATTTTTTTCCGAGTTGATTTAGTATTATCATTACTTGTTTTTCCTTATGTTTTGTTACATAACGTTACATGACCTAGCCTAAAACCATTTTAGTAAAATCATCTATAAAATGATAATAAATATACATCGAGTGATTTTAGAGTTATAAGCGCATTATATAAGAATAGTATATAAACAATATTTATGTAAAAGGCTATACAATTATGTAAGGTAAGTTATGTAATCAGTTCGGAACCCTCAGTGTGCGAGTTCTATTCACAACTTATCCTATTTGTTTCATTATTATTAAGTAATTTCTATAGATAATTACGCAAATTGTAAAAATAAAAATAACTGTTTCAACAGATTGGATTCATTTGGGTGTTAGTTATTGGATCAATAATATCTCTATGGCGTCATCAACAACCTTGGGAGAAAGCTGGGAAGTTACACCCCGACCCAGAACTCTTCACACCTCCTCTAGCCAAACGACTTAGAGCCAGATTTGCGGGAAAAGGGGTGTTTCAGGTATGAACTTAATTTATTAAAAAAGCATGCGTATACAGTATACATTATATTATACACACATTACATTATATTATATTTGGATATTAAAATGAAAACTACAACATGAAGATTCCGCCAAAAACTGCCCGTACTGTGAGCGTATTCTTTAAGATTCTTCAACCCTGTTATAATATATCCTCGGAACGGATTTAATATTTCTTATATGATGTATATTCTTGGACATGAACATAACATAGCCACAGAATCTTCTATGCAAGATGTCTTAAATTTACAGTTTATTATGATAAAATCATATTTCTAAATAAACCACAATGTTTACTATGTATCCCAGGTTGTAACTGACGCGGACGGTAACGCACTATCTCTAGGCTAGGTTCTGCTAAGCATAATTGCATCTTTTTTTAAATACTATATTAGGTTTTTTTTCTTTTAGCTTTTTAGTTGCTCATTTATAGTCTACTTGATGTACCCTAGTGAGCTAGTACCAACAGATCAGTTAGGAAGGTTTTTCCCAGTACCTTTAGTTTTAATATAAAGGCAACATTTATGCGACATAGCGTTTTCTTCTGCAATGGTGTGAAAAATACAATACAAAATGTACAATAAAAAATATATTAAAATCTAATTTATTAACACTAAATTTATGCCATAATATTGTAAAATGTAAATATTTTTCATGTAGAAAGAATAAAAACTAACTTGAATTTTTTTCACAAAAATTCAGTTTTTCAGAAGAACCTACACTCTGACAACACTATACATTATGTTCGGGAATCTTATAACAGCCACTCATATAATGTAATCTCATTAGACGCATTAAAAACTCAGGTATCTGCCAGTGAATGTCCCGGCAAAATTGGTCCAACTGTTTTGGAGATTAGCCGGAATCAATCGACAGACAGATAGACAAAAATATTAAAAATTGTTTTTGATGTAAAAACTTCTTTAGCATCGTTATGATTTGAAAGTCGATGAAAAGAAAAAGCGAAAAGAAAATGAGATAGGAAAGTTTTAGTCAATGGTAAAATGGTACAAAAGAGGTTTGTTGCCATGCAGTAATGAATTTTATCACCTCACCAAAAGGGCACGAAACAAAATTTTTTAGACAACACTAAGCCATTCTGTTACTGATTGATATTGTGTTAGGTTACCATAGATATTTCAAATGTGAATTAATTGAAAATAATATTGTGAATAATGATTGTGGTTATTTGTATGTAAAGTTTCATAAACTTTAAATTAGTGTTTATTTGATCATTTTCTGAATTAAAAAAAAACATAGATGTGAAGGTTTCACTTCTACCACGTGTGAATTGCACACATGATTTTTATGTTGTACCTAATATGTTTGTTATGTTAATATTATGAGTTTAATGTTTTTTATATGTTTCAGAGTGAACAATTGAAGAGAAATAAAGTTGAGCATTAATGCCATTTGACATGGAAAATACTTAGTTATAATAAAATATCTTTTTTAATTTATGCTGTTTAAATTAATTATGTAACATAATTATTATAAACTTGCGATTTAGATATATTAGACTCCTACATATATTCTCGATTATATCAACTAAATATTTCTAAAACTAATTTAAATGGATAGTATTTTAATTAAAAGGTGAGAACATAATTTCATGTTTAAACGATTGAATTTTAATTTAGAAATACGCTGAACTAAGTCATTTTATTTTTTTAAAGTCAAGAATAATATTTACTCCACATATGTACTTACTTAGTATTTTGTTAGTTCTGTTTTATATTCAATATTTGAAGTAATTGTTTATTGTATGTTGATATTATTCTCTAAGAATTAATCCTTAAAACATATAAGATATTTAGTTCTTCGCCATCTGATATCAAACTACTTTAACTAAGTAATATTTTAAACCTCAACAATAAGAATGTTTGTGATTTTATTCTTTAACTCTAGATGGAGCTGATACTAATTGTCGTAAGATTCAGTTTTGTACGGGAATGTTTAATCTCTCATTCATAATATTTATCTAATAAGTATCTTAGTTATCCTAAAAGTAAAACATAATTTCGTTTGATATATTATAAAGTATAAGTAAAAATACCTTAATAAGTATTAAGAACGAGAAGATTTATAAATAGTATATATCAATAAATGTAAATCTAACAACTAGACTTTAATTATGTTCAAGAAAGCAATATAATATAAACTATAACTAAGCACATATGATGTTTTAATTAAGGTTTCAATTTCCCATATTATTTGCTAAAATATTGCGTGCGCAATTTGATACCAAGCAGCGATTGCAGCGCTTTAGACATTTCTTGTAAAAGTTTAACCACGGAATAGTAGGTATACCAACTTTTCAAATTTACTTAATAAGTATGTTTAAATTTAAAGTTCTTGATATATATTATTATAATTAATTGCGTATAAAACTTTTTAAAATTATAAACATATCAACTCAAACGGTTTTAAGATACATTAACGTGTACTTATTTTAATAGCACGTATATGTTTATTATATCTTCACCCTTTTAACTAATGTAGATTGTAATAGTGATAACGGCAGAGATGTTATTGTCTATTTACGAATTTAGTGGTTATTTAATTAAAAAAATTTAAACATTTTCTGCGCTATAATCCTACTGCTATCTGTACACGGATTTTGGTACAAATATTTTAAGTTGTGTTTAAAGTTATAGTTGTAGTACTGTAGTTTCTCACGAAGTAGTTCACGTCGAAACTTATGACATTAATAAGACTTAGTAATTCCTCTATCAATCGGTGGAATCTGAATTAAATGCGAGATAATAGGCTAAAAACGAAAATTGGAATATAAATACATAAAATTATGTTCTGTAGTGCACTAATTATACACAATTCAAGTTAAACCATTTAATAACATTATGTTCGATAAGGCTCCTTGTTATTATAAGTTTATAAAGTTAGTTAAAGTAAGTAGTTTTTTAAAGTTATTAAAATATTAATTATATTAGAATACAATTTTAAAGAATTACCTACAGCGCTGCGAGCGCTTGATTTGATCAAAGGTGATATCACGTTGATGTCGTTCCAATACAAAGTAAAGAAACATAACCCCTCTAACTTCCAAGTCCAGTTCTGTCTCTACAGTATTACGTTAACAGACGATTGCATGTAAGGTGAATTTTATTATTGTTGTTTTTTTGTCATTAATTTATGTCTTTTGTATACTGTGATGAGATTGTTACCGCGATGGAAATATAAAAATATTGTTTCAATTTACATAATGCATTCAGTCATCAATTGACGAGAAATTTTAAATAATATAGGCAATTTAAATATATTTACAATAAATGTATAAAGCGTTAGCCTTTTTGGTAAAAATGACTAAAGAATTTATTTTAGGTTATTAAAGGTTGAATAAATTAATTAGAATGAAATGTTAAAAATAAAATTAGTAAAAAAAAAGTGTTTATGAGTAAAAAAAGTTGTTGTTAGTTACAAGGTCACGGAAAGACAATGTGAGTATTCGTTTGCATTTTATTTATTTTACATAATTTACATGTTTTTTTAGTTTAGATTTTTAAGTAGCTGGCAAAGTGATAGCACATGTACAGCACAATCAAAAACCGACCACCGAAAGATCGGCAATATTTTATTATCCGTCGTCGTTGTGTTGTCAGCATGCAATCATCCTAACAGCTGGTTATAAACTGTTTGTCTGGGCTGTCGGCTGATTACGAAAAGAAAGAGTCACTCTGACGGGTTTACCACGATGTGTATGGTATTGTGGTCGCGACTCAGTTAGATCCCTACCATCCTGTTTAAATTTGTGAGTTAGGTATAATTATAATATTTATTTTTATTATTACGTTTAATTTACGTTTTATTTAAAAGTTAAGTAACGAATTAAAAAAAATGCATAGGTTGCTTATATAATTATAGTTTAGTGATTCGTCTTATGTAGTACCTATAAATTTTAATTGGTTAATCATGATAACCATGAACGATTGATATTTGCTGCGGTATCACATGTGGAATGTTATCATGAGTAGGTTTAGACTAGATCTCTGTGGGATAACAACATTAAAGTTCTCATTACGTCAACATTTCCAAAGTATTCAAGCTTCGCGAATTTTTTTCACCATCAGCCGTTGATATTATTAATTTCAAATAAAACATATCTAATGTTTGGTGGATTTTACTCGTTACATTTTGATCAACATGATTTTACTTAAAGTATTACCTGATTAAAAAAAATTTTTAGCGTTTTTATTTCGCCGTCGATTTTTAAAATAACGCCTACAATATTGTTATAAAGAAGTTAAGTTTTTTTTGTGAATATGTTTGTAGGAGGTAATCTCTGATATTACTGATCCGATTCTAAAAATCCTACACTAATAGAAAGCTATATTTTGTTCTTCTAATTTATACTAGAATTAGCGAGAATGAAGGCGCAAACGGTTGAGCAATGAAACACTCCGGATCGATAAAAAATCTTTTGTGCATCTATCAGTGATTCTGTAACTTAACTAATTAATCAATTATTTACAAAATAGATTTGTTTTATCGAGATGATGGTTTATATATATATGCTAGGATCCGATATTCATCTTCCATTAACTATCGGTCAGAACATCGTCTGCCAGCCCCGCTAGTAAATTATAAAATTACACAAATAATTACGAATGTATTACAGTTATTAAAAGTAAATATAAATAAAATGTCATTTGATTATTCTGACATATATAGCAAGATATTTGTGAAACAGTTAACAACTGTGTTATCAATAAAAGAGACTCATTGAGTTCATTGGATTTAATTGAGAGAGTCGTTTTGAAATTATTATGACTGAATAAACTGATTGTAGGTATTTAAGCAAAGTTTATTTTATAAAATAACTAACAACCACCTTCGACTTCGTTCGCGTTACAATACAATATAACATTTCTATGTTACTGAATTAGTTTTCAAAATCAGTTCAGTGGTTGTTGAGATAACCTCCTACAAAAAATAAAATTTACTTCTTGATAATATTACTATAGAAGTATAGATACTAATAATATTTATATGATGTTAAATAAAGTAAACTTTATCTATCTAAAAAAATAAAGTCGTTTATCCCAGTTTATTTAAAGAACGTTTTAAAGCGTCACATTACAAATATACATTTTCATAAGACAAAACGCGGCGATGTGCGCTTATCATCAGGTAGTTTCCCAGCATCAAGTTATTAAAAAAAAGTAGGTATGTATTATTAAAAAAAAATTGAGGCAGTGACCATGAACCAGATCAAATCGCTGGCGATGTTGGGATAATCGGCTATTTATTGCACATTACAAAAGCATCCGTCCAATGGGATCTTAATATTTGATTGATTACGATTGATGGTTTAAAAAATCTGTTACATTTGGAAACATAATATTAACTACATTGATTAGTTTATCTTATTATCCTTGACCATAGACCTCTTCCTCGTTCGTTACCGATTTTTAATAAAAGTATCTATCTAGTTATAAAAATAATTTAATAGACTATAGATTTCTTGATAAATCATGTATCTACTTGTATAAATTTTGCTTTTGTGATGATGTATTTTCATAATGTATGAATGTAAACATTGAAGACGAAATTTATTACCGTTGATATATAATTCAAGGTTTTTTAAAAAGCATTTAATAAGAAGACGCTACTTATCTGAAATGTTTCGTCATCGTAATTCTTGTTTTGTGTATCTTTTCAGTTTTTTACTGTTTATTTTTTATAGAGTATAATATACCAAGTGCATTGTTCTTTATTATTCAGTAAAAAGTATATGTAAATATTTCTAATTCTTTAGTTAAATTTACATTGACGATAAGTACTTAGTTACCGACGTCCATTGCTTGATAACATATAAGTATTGCTGTCCTTGTAGAACATTTTTAAATATTAAGTTTGTCTCAAAAATATTTGGAACTAATGAGTTAATGTTACAATTAATATAGTGTGATATAACTCATAATTGCAGAAATATATATTTCTCAAGTTTTCATATTATAAGCACTTCCTATTCTCTTATATACCTTTACTGTCAAAAGGTTATTATTATAAGGGTGGATCAAGTGAATGATAGTGATGTCTGGAAGTGACTCCTCTGTGCATCCACAAAATTATCTATACCATTAATAAAAAGTGTCTGTTTGTAATGTCAAAATAAACTCTGAGTAAACCATAAGAGATATAGCAAATTAATATACTAAACAATTGTAGACATTAAAGAGACCTGCAAAAAAGTTTGAGAGTGTATACGTCTATCTTCTAAGGAACACCCACAATAAGCATTTTTGACTTCAAAATGGCCGAAAACGGGGGAGCAAGATTCGCGCCGGCATTCTGTAGTCCACGTGGGCAAAGCCACGGGCACAGCTAGTTTACAATAAGTGTATAGGGGTTGAAGTGGTACTAAATGAAAACCATCGATGGAGGATCCTGTGAGCTTTACAAAGGTCCACCCTGTATACAAAGTAAAAATTCGAAAGCTTCTGAAAAAAATTACATTCATAATGTTTTTCGTTGGTATCCCAATTTGCAGAAAAGTTATGTAGAATTAGTACGATGTTTTGTCTAGTAAATAAAATGCTTTCTTTTGTAGTTTTGTGAATAAAATAAGAGATCGCAGTTAAAACATTTAGGTATGTAAGTAATGATAAAACAAATAGTTACTTTTTTTTAATCTTTTGCCCTGAAAACGACATTGTATTTGAGCAACATTGTGCGCAAAACACAGGTTGAAAGTATTTTCAATGACTATAGATCGTTAATTCAGTATTATTTACTCAGAAATATATAGTGTGATATATTGTATATTATTACAGATAAAAATGGTACAAACTGTGTTTGGAGTATGGGACTATATAATAATGGCGGCCACTATGGTCGCGTCAGTTGCTATTGGACTTTATTTCCGTTTCAGCGGAGGCAAACAGAAAACAAACGAGGTATATAAAAATTATTTGGTAATTCAAATAAGTTATTTATTTCATGCAAATTCAAACACACAGATCCGATTTTGATTTTGTAGTAGTAAAATACTTTAGGTTTACTAACACTGATTTTATGTATACATAACGATATACTGCGAACTGCTAATAGATTGTAAAGTTAACGCGGATGCTGATCACTCTGTTATGTTTGCATGATTGATGATGATGATGATATATAATGGCGTTTGAAGAATTAGGCTTCATAAAATTATGGTATACATTCAGTCAAAAAAGTATCGGGAATGGATGATTTGTTTATGGTTCCAATTTTTTTTAAATTGTTGTGAGATTGGCACAAGTGGTTTTCATTTTGGCGCGGAGTTTAAGTTGCATCTGTCATTTAGATTAAATACAGTGCTGTTTTTAATTAGATCATGTCTAGTGTGTATCGCGAATTTCATATTGGACAAAAAAATCGAACAAAGAGTTTGTCTTAAATTTTGCATCGCCAATGGAATTTCGTGTTCAGAGACACTGAAAATGTTACAAAAGGCTTACAGTGAATCAACTTTATAAAAAAAAAACGTGCTTATGAGTGGTATAAAGCTTTCAAAAGCGGTCGAGATATGCTGGAAGATTTTCCTGGCCCTGGTAGGCCATCGACGTCTTCAACTGAAGTTAATATCGCAAAAGGGAAGAAAATAGTAACTGAAGATTCTCATTTAAGTTTGAGAAAGATGTGTCTTGTGATGTGTACGTTGAACTTTATGTGTCTCACGAGTCGATCCGTATCATTTTAAATAATCACTTGGGCATGAAACATATTGTTGCTCGGCTAGTCTCAAAAGAACTGAATTTTCTCCAAAAACTCAATCGCATGGGAGTCGCTGAGGATATGCTAGAGCGAGTCAATTCCGACCCAACATTCATGAAACACATTGTTACTGGTGACGAGACGTGGGTTTACAAGTTTGACATGAAAACTAGTAAACAAGCTTCGGAGTGGCACCTTCCAACTGAATCGAAACCGAAAAATCCACGCCAAAGTCGATCAAAGGTCAAAGTCATGTTGACGGTTTTCTTTGACTATCGTGGTGTTGTGCACTTGGAATTCATACCAGTAGGTCAACCGATAAATAGAGTATATTTTTTGAGCGTTATGCGGCGTTTAAGAGTGCACATTCGACGAAAAAGGCCAGATTTGTGGAAAGAAAATTCTTGGATTTTGCACCAAGATAATGACCCTTCGCACAAGGCCATCATTATGAAAGAATTTTTGACCAAAAACTCAACAAATACCATCAAGCAACACCTTATTTACCAGGTATGTCTCCAGCCGACTTCTTTATTTTTCCTAAACTCAAATTATCACTTCGTGGCGCCCGTTTTAATTCGGTAGAAGACATAAAGGAGAATTCGCGACGAGAAAAACTGAATTCCAGAAAAAGCATTTAATTATTTTTTTATGATTGAATTATTCGTTGACCTAAGTGTATCGTTTCTGAAGGAGCATACTTTCAAGGCGATAAAATAAATTTGGATGAATAAGTAAATTTTGTCTATTATTGATCTTTTCCCGGTACTTTTTTGACAGAGTAGTACATTACCATCTACATCTAAAAGTTGCAAATCTGTTGCCAACTAACGACAGATGTGTTCTGACGGTTCTCACTCGAATCTATACTTATTTTTATATCACGTGTTGGCACATTAATACCACCTACCACATACAATATTGTATGAGATTGTATTTAATCGATATTACATATAACGAAAAAGTAATCTTTTTTCAGGAATATCTTTTGGCTGATCGCAACATGTCAATATTCCCCGTGGCAGTATCTTTGATGGCTTCGTTCATGTCTGCAATTACATTGCTAGGAGTATCTGCGGAAAATTATTATTACGGAATGCAATTTGTTGTAATAAATGTAGCTTATGGCATAGCTACACCAATAGCCTGTTATTTATATTTACCAGTATTTTTTGGTCTTCAAAAGACCAGCACTTATGAATATTTAGAGCTAAGGTTCGGTCCACAAATACGAATGTTAGCATCACTGACTTACACCTTGCAAATGGTCTTGTATAACGGGATCGTACTCTATGCTCCTGCGATAGTACTGGAATCTGTGACTGGATTGGATAGATTGATTTCAATCCTGGTTGTTGGTTTAGTATGTACTTTCTATTCAACTTTAGGTGGAATGAAAGCAGTCTTATTTACAGACCTCCTACAGTCTTTACTTATGTTTATGGCTGTGTTTTGTGTCGTTATATACAGTGCTATCCAAGTTGGAGGTTTTGACGAAATATTTATTATTGCCAAAGAAGGAGGACGCTTAAACTTCTCAAAGTAAGTTTCTCGTTTATTCTGTTTAAAAAATATTAGAATTTATTTGGCTATTACTATATAAATGATGAAAGCAGATATGGATGTTGTACAAATTGAAATAGTAATTAATAAGTTGTAATATCTACTTTCGGTACTTAAGCCTAGAAAAGGTAATATTAGTAATCCGCGATGATTATTCAAAAACAATATTTACACGTAGATTTTTATGTAGATAAATATAATAATGCAGCCATGTAAAAGATCCACGATTCGGAACATTACCCAGGCCTTTTACAAATATCTCTATTATTCCCACGACATGGTACCAGTAGAATGAATACCTTTTCTTTTGGCCTCCCAATAAAAAAATACGTTTGAATCTTCAACGTTTTCGTCAGATGATATTGTTATTTATTGAAATTAGCAATTTAATTTAAATGAATAAATGCACCCGAAATACAAAAAAAATGTACATACATGGTGGGACTCGAATCTGTGTACATGGGTTTAAACCGTTTAAACGCTCTAAATCGCAGTTATTTATTGCTTTATAGTTAACCATATTGGTTGTATAACCATAATATTCTTTCTTAGTTACAGCGTGGATCCAACAGAACGGCACACATGGTGGTCTTTGATTATAGGAGGCATGATTACTTATTTATCGCTCTATGCAGTTAACCACACGCAGGTTATATTTGTTTTACTTACACATCATTACAGATAATTTTGTGTTTTTAGAATTAAAACTACACTTTGGTTTATTTTACCAGTAATTATAGTCTATTTTATAAAATGCTAGCTGGTGCCCACAACGTTGTTTACGTAAAAATGCTTTGAATGTTTCACGAGATTAGCGTGACTTTTATGGATGAAGTGGTAGAGTGTCTTTTATTTAAATATTAGCTGGTACTCGCGACTTCGTCTACGTACTATTGGATATACACAGACTGATCTCGGAACACGACAAACCAAAAAATCGCCATTTTTGAGTGATTGAGTAACAAACATAGAAACTTTCCATTTATTATATTTGTATGATAACACTGGTTAAACTATAACTTTTACCGGGATAAAAAGTACCCTATATTTTATTCCAGGTCATAGCCTATCTGTGTGCCAAATTTCATTGAGATATCTTCAGCTGTTTTAACGTGATTGAGTAACAAACATCCAAACATATACACTTTCATATTTATTATATTAGGTCTTTACATATGAAATTGCCGTTTTGTATGAAAAAATTTAAACGAATTTTTTTCATGTATTTTTTATTTGTATTAATCGAAGTAATCACCCACGTAATCAATGCATCTTTGCCAGCACAGTGGCAGTTTATTGATGCCCTTCTTAAAGAAATTAGCTGGACGGGAGGCAACAAATTCTTCAAAGGCATTTTGTACTGCCTCTCGGGTATTGAATTTTTTTCCCGCCAAGGAGTTATCCAAATTCTTGAAAAAGTAGTAGTCTGTAGGCGCAAGGTCTGTTGAGTAGGGCGGATGATGGAGAACTTCCAACCCTAGTTCTTGCAACTTGGAGACCGTCTGCTGTGCAGTATGAGGTCGCGCGTTGTCGTGCAAGAGCAGCGGAGACGAGCGATTGACCAATGCTGGTTGGAGATGTGCCAGCTTCTTTGGTAAGAAGCTGTGATGAATCATAGCGGCGCTAGACCACCAAACAGTGACCATCACTTTTCTAGGGGTAAGTTTTTGTTTAGGGCATTGTTAAGGTGCTGAACTAGGATCCAACCAACTTGCTGAGTGCTTGCGGTTATCAAACAGAATCCATTTTTCATCGCAGGTAACAATGCGGTTCAAAATTCCTTCATTTGTGTGTCTGTTGAGCAGTGCAAGGCACGTTTCGACGCGTACTTCGCGCTGGCGATCATTGAGTTCGTGGGGCACCCATTTGTCAAGCTTTTTTACCTTGCCAATTTGACGCAAATGGACCAATATTGTTTTGACGCTAACGTCGAAAGCTGCTGCTAATTCAGCCGTAGATTGTGTATCATCAGCTTCCAAAATCGCCTTTAATACGTCATTGTCGACCAAAGTCTTAGGACGACCGCGAGGTTCATTTTTCAGGTCGAAATTTCCAGAACGGAAGCAAGCAAACCAATACCAGGTGGTGCGTTGGTTTGTAGTGTTAGCTTCGTAAACGTTGTTGATGTTGCGTGCCGCTTGTGCCGCGTTGCTGCCACGACAGTACTCGTATTCCATAATTAATCGAATTTTTAACGTATCCATGATGATAAAAAAGATTGAAATGCGATGAAAATGTAACACTAATCAATAAACAAATGACTACTTTTGGAATAAGAATTCCATGTTTTTAAAATAAAATTAATTTGACATTAGAATTCTCAGCCAAACAAATTATTTTGATTTGAAATGGCCAGTACTGCGGAACGGCAATTTCAAAGGTAAAGACCTAAGTATTATTAGTAGGACTGGTACGATAATTTTTTATTGCTTTATCCCTACTATTACTTTAACTGCCTCATTAGCCTAGTGGTCCGAAGCCTGACTGCGAGTAGTGGTACGATGCCCATGTCGTGCAACTGATATTGGGTTTTCTTTGAAATTCTCAGTATTAGCTCGGTGTTTGACTTTGTGCTCTATTTGTGAAATAGGCTCACCCCCTATTACATGGGATCTAAAAATATATTCGGCGAACTGTGAGTGTACATTAGTACACCTCTGCCTAGCCCTTCGGGAACACCCCCTACAGAAATGATATGTAGCCTAGGTCCTTACTCGGATTCAATCCTTAAACTACATTTAAGGTATGAACAACCAGTAGAGAATTAAAACGAATTATGGATTTTAATTACTTAAATATTTTATTAGAAGTCTTTTGTATTAAGCTAATACATTCCAAAGTTATGTTACTTCATCTTTACGTACTTTACAAATTGTCCTATCTATGAACATGTGATATTTTCCCAGACATGGGATCTATGATTAGAATATGAACTGATACTGTTCCCTTATCTTTATCTTTAGATAGAAAGACATACGACAGATTATCGCGATTTTCCTCTAATGTTTTATGATAATATTGCATATAGTACTAGTGATCTTTATATTGGTACACGTAATTCTATTCATTTAATTGAGACACATTCAAATTCTCCAATTGTTGTATATATTTCATATCAATGCATTGGTTTATAACATTTACTACTTTAGCTTAATTTTTGAATAATATTTATTTTTCGCATAGGAAAATTTGAAGTATTCTAACTTAAGTCTTAATAATATAGAAATGATTGTCACTATAATAGAGCTTGAAGTGAAAATAGTATAATCCTTTAACTCAAAATAACAATAAAAATTTATATTTCAATATTATACTACTTATTTAGTCTTGACAACTGTAGGTATATAAAGAGTAACTAACTTTTGGGTGTCATTTCTGCCATAGTATAAAGGATCATAGTAGCATTAATGTTTGTATATGCAATATTCATATATTAATGGTTGGTCCCCACGTTGCTTCAACCACCAGCTTCGATGAATAAATTTATTTGTATCTATGTTGGAATGGCGGCATTTTATAGAATGCCATTTTTTTTACGATCCCTAAAAGTGTCATTGAGTATAGCTCATCATTCATGAAGTAACTTATATTTCTCGTATATAAAATTTCATCAAAAACGGTCAAGAACTAACAAAAAATTACTTTTTTGGATATTCCTTTTACGATTTCTAAAATGAACATTGAAAATTCTTATACCCAATCAATTAACCAATGATATACATGCTTACATCCTGTGTACAAATTTTCATAAAAATCAATCTAACCGTTTTTGAGTTACATCCAGACATACAAACAGACAGACAAACGAAAAATAAATGACATATTATTCGTGATCATATATAGTTTGCCTATCAGGAAATTAGGAATAAATAAATTTACAGACAAAACTACATATTGAATAATAAAGATTAGTTCTAATGCCTACATTTTAAACAAACGTTTGACTCCTCCGTTGGTTGTTTTTGTAAAAACGATCTATTGTGATCCAAACATTTACTTATTTTTAATATTTTATTAGGTTCAACGACTGTTGACAGTGAGTACACTCGGACGTTCGCAACAATGCCTCTGGTGGAGTTGGCCTGTACTGACACTTCTGAGCATCATTACATGTATCAGTGGCCTTGGTATGTACGCTGTGTACAAAGACTGTGATCCCCTAACTTACCATGGAATTACTTCGGTGAGATTTTAATCGTGAGATGTTTTCTTCATAATTATGTTTACAATGCTTTGTTTATGAGAAAATAATCTGAATGAATAACAATAACATAAACAACAAAAAATATATTCCTTAACTAAATTATTAAGAAGGAAACAAAAACCAGAATGCAACAAAAAACACTTGACTAATTTTTTTTTTCTAATTTTGCTTTTTATTTTATTACCAGACGTCAATACTAAATAATATATAGCCTATGTCACTCCCACAATGAAGTTGAATCTAACGACTTCTCGTATGCTAAAATCTATCAAGCCGTTTAGGCTAAAGAGCGTGCCAAAGAAATAGACATACATATATACCTACAGACGCTTGAGAAATACAATAATTCGTGCATGGAAATTATCTGCACATGATATTTATAATGAAACTCATTACGTAACAGAATAAATAAAATGGTTATAGTATACAAGAACATTACAAATATTCTGTTTACTTTTTCAACAAAGTTTTTAGTCATCAATTGTCTTATGACTGGAAATGTATTGAAATTAAAATATTATTAATTCTATTTCCCTCAGTTATGAACAAAATATCAGCTTACTAAGTCGTCATTAAATTATTTAGCCTTACTACGAATAATACCAAATATGAGTACGTCATTTATTGTAATTAATTAGTTTATATTCTAGAATAATAGAAGCCTACATTCAGCAGAAGTCCGATTATGGGCTAATGGCGATGTTTTTCAACATTTCCAGATTGATCAGCTCATGCCTTACTACGTAGTGGATGCTATGAGATTTGTACCTGGACTTCCTGGGCTCTTTGTAGCAGGGATCTTCAGCGCCTCCCTGTCCACTATATCTGCATCTTGTAATGCACTTGCCGCTGTCACACTTATGGATTATGTCGATAGGTGAAATCATACGTATTAGGGCCTTACTTATGAAATTAGCGTTTTATATGGGAAAAATAAGACGAAAAAAATATTATGAAATTATACATTTAATCAATCGAAGTATGTGATTATTAACTATGCACTTTAGCCATTTTATAGATAGTTCATTGATTCCATTTCTGAAAAAATTGTGGGGGCGAAAATCAATAAAGTCTTTGAAGGCGGTTTGGACAGCCTCATCAAAATATAATTTTTTTCCATGCAAAAAATTGTCCAAATTCCGAAAAAAGTGGTAATCTGTTCGAGCAAGGTCTGGAGAGTATGGTGGGCGTCGAAGACATTCTAACCGCAGTTCTTCTAATTTAGCGACTGTCTGTCGTGAAATATGGGGTCTAGCGATGTCTTTAAGCAGCAGTAGGCTAGAGAGATTGACCAGTTGACAATACAGATTTGCCGTTATCGTTTGGCCAGATCTTAAGAAGCTGTAGTGTATGATACCATTACTGGTCCACCAAACACTCATCAGTACCTTTTTCTGAGTCATCTTTCGCTTGGGACAGGACTTGGCCGGATGTCCTGGGTTCAACCACTGTGATGAGCGTTTCCGTTATTGTAAAGGATCAATTTTTCGTCAAAAGTAACAATACAATTCAAAATTCCCTCGTTATTGTGACGGTTGAGTAATGTAACGCATCACTCAATGCGTGTTCGTTGGTGTGCTTCAGTCAACTCATGCGGTACCAATTTTTCGGGTTTTTTCACTTTTTCAATCTATTTGAAGTGAATTAAAATTGTTTTATCACTCACACCCAAGCCTGCCGCTAACTCTGACATTGTTTGCGATGTATCCGCTTCCACGATCACCTTTAATTCTCCATTATCAACTACAACTATCAACAGGGTTTGTTTCGTAGGTCAAAATTTCCAGAACGAAAACGTTGTAACCATAAAGGTACCGTGCTTTCTTTTTACAGTAACATTCATACACATCATTAATCCTTCGAGCTGTTTCTGCAGCGCTGATGACACGGTGGAACACATATTCTTAAATAACGCGATATTTTAAGTTTTCCATTTTGTGAAAAGAACGATGTCAATGAAAAATCAAATGGTGCTAAAACAAATGAATCGCTAAATTCGAAATAACACAAAAACCTAATTTTGAAATAAATTTGAATTTGGAATTCCTAACCATTTGATATTTGAGATCAAAGTGGCCAGTTCAACAAAACGCCAATTTCATATTTAAAGACCTAATATGTATAACTAGCTATGCCCGCGTTGTCTACAGAATTATTGTTATTAAAGATATCATGATATTTTTTTTAGATAAGGACCAAGCATCTATGGAGTAAAAAAAGAATCAATACCTATTCCGTAGAATATCTTCACATAGAAAATATACCTATTATGTGGTTTAAATAATATTATATAAATGAATTAACCAATACATTATAATTTAAGTTACAAGGATAATTTTACGAACCGTTAATTTTAATCTAGTGTTATTATAAACTGTCGGCAGATTGTGAACTTACATTAATAAATTAAAATTTTTAAGTACATTCGTACTTCTTATTACGTAGTACTTGGTAATAATTTTTAAGACCGAATTGTTAATAAAAAAAAAAATATTTTTGGCTACTTCATGTAAATAACAATTTTCCTTCTAAAAGATATCAACTTTCATCAATTTTACCACTGTAAAGTGGCGTATCGTTTGTTTAAGTGTCCAAAAAAAAAAATCAATTATCTATGATTTAAACGGTCAGCTTATTATTGTAAAGGTTTTAGTTAGCACTAAATTGTATTTTGTCAGCAAATAAACCGAATGAGTTGCTTCTAGTTGTCTGCAAAAATAACTAAATCAGTATCAGCAAGTAATGTGATATTGGGCAACTTTAAAATTGATATCAAAGGAGGTTAAATATATCTGCTGCAATATTAGTAATAGAACAGTATAATTCGTGATTTTGATTTTATCAAATTCTGGCAAGCTCGGAAATTATGATGACAATGATAACATAGCGTGCATGCATGAATGCCAAAATTAAAAACTTTGGACTAAAAATACCCAATGATCTTGTAAACAAACATTTTATTCACATCGATATTAGCTCTGTAGTTGTTTTAACACATGTCTTTAGTACTAACAGTCTAGTTTTGTCTAATTGATAAAACATTATGCATGCCTTGTTAGTTCTATAATTTCCGACAGATGGCGATAGTAGTATAATAACATTCTAGGTTATAAATATTATTTGTACACTATATATATACATTGCTTATTATAATGATAGGTAACACAATGAGATCTAGACATTAATTTAAATTATTATGTTAAATTTGTAAGCTAGATGTGTGATAGTTTTTTCGTAAAGTTTACCACAAAATGTACAAGTTATGGGATAGTGGAGCGCTCGTTTCGCTCGTCCAATAAGTTTCAAATATTAATTATTTTATTTTTAATTCAATTTGATGTGAAACATCTAATGCGGCGAGTCAGACAGATTGTTTAACCCAGTGTTGACGGATATTGGCGTGGCGACGCTTTGGCTAACGTTGTGTGGAGCCGAGTTAGTTTTTTAAATTATTTTTTTAATAGATAAACTGGATCTTCAAAGTTCCATGTTAAATCATGGATAAATTAAAAGCGGTTACATAGTAGGTAATAAAATAAACATCTTCACAGAGACTTTCTTTCGGGTACTGGTACCGGTACAGTCTGTCACATATACACACATTTAAAAAAATATATTTACTAAGTCGTTTCACATCTGCCGGTGTTCCGTGAACGACTAACTTTAAAAAAATGAAAAACACTATTGAATTAGGATCAACTTCAATGTTTTATTATGAAATATTTTACCTATTACTTCTTATTTTGTATTATGTACTACCTAATTATTCAGGTTTTTCTACTTAACTTTTTTAATAAATACACTATTGTTCTCATCGGTGTCATTGTATTTTTGGTTTTATTGAAAGTGTATTTTTAAAGTTTGAAGTTGTATTTTTGCTAACTTTTAGATGGTGCAAAATTCCATCCTCCTACGTTCCTTGGTTAACGAAACTAGCAGCGTGTACGTATGGTTTCGTATTTTTGGGGCTTGCATTCCTTGCTGAGTATTTAGGAGGAGTATTGCAAGCTGCGTTAACAATATTTGGAGCAGTCGGTGGTCCATTGCTCGGGGTATTCACCCTTGGCATGTTCACCACTTATGCAAATGAACGGGTAATATAATTAGATGCTATATATAACATCTTAATATTGGCTATAAAACATACATTACAAACAGTACTATATTGTGAAACATGTTGCGCTGAAAACTAATTTATCCAACTAACTGAGCCGATAGACATTCTGCCCTTACCAGTAGTTAATGGCCCAACTAAAGCGTCATTTATCGAATCTTAACATATCTATAAACTATCATCTGTATAAACACCAAATATAATATGTAAATTTGAGCACAATCTGTTAAATCGTTCAGAAGTTATACGATCACTAAAGGAATCGCGCGCATTCTGCCTTCGGAATTTTCACTGCGTTTTTATATTTTCTTCTAATTTTATACACCACTAGTTGACTCGCACAACTTTGTCTGCGTCACATAAGATAAAGAGGTTTAGAGAGAGTGGGACGTAGGCAGAGACAAATAACAACTGTCGTAGGCATTTACAATGCAATTATTATTTTGCTGCGGAGTTATTTTAAAATGTGATATCTCCTAAGATATTCATTGAAATCAAATGATGTAAAGGGAAATTTGGAAATTTTGACCAAAATTAGATACTTGTGATGAAATAACATTTATTTCGACAAGGATTAATATCTATGTTTATAAAAACACCTTCGCAAATAATGCATTATTTTAAAACAAATTCTATTACCATAAAAGGTTATATTGCGTCAAACTTAAAAGATAGACATATACTATCGCGGAGTTTATTTTAGAACTTTTTAAGAGAAAACATTTCCATTACACATAATTTTTTGCGTAACTTCAACGTACGTAGCGCAGCGCAAGCAATGGAAAACTTTCAAAACGAATAAATTTTCAATATTTTTCATTGATGCTCCGCTTCTATTGGTCGTAACGTGATGTTATATAGCCTGCCTTTCGATAAATGGGCTATCCAACACTAAAATAATTTTTCCTTTCAAATTAGTATTTCCTGAGATAAGTGCGTTCAACCAATCAAACAAACAAACTCTTCAGCTTTATAATATCAGTATATATTGTTAATTGTTTACCTGCCAAAGCCACGATGATCCAAACTTGGCTAATCGTTTTTACCTATGTTGAGGACATGCGCTCATAAACTTTCAGCTTTTATAAAATAACGAATGTCTGGCCCTCAAGGCCTCTTGAGCTGTAATAGTTAGTACAAATCTGATGTATTTGTGATTTGTAATTAATTTTGTAAATTTTCAGGGAGTATGCGTAGGTTTACTAACCGGGATGGCGTTTACTTTATGGATAAGTTTCGGCGGTCCGCGGCCGTCGCCAGTCAAATTACCATTGAGCGTAGAAGGTTGTAGTTTTAATGTAACTCAACCTGTTCCTGTCGCACCTACTAACGCGAGTGATTTTTTCTATTTGTACAGAATTTCGTACATGTGGACCAGTCTGGTGAGTTATTGTTTTATAATAGAATTTATCAAAACACAACATTATTAAGTATATCACCATTGTTTTCGACATATCTCCTGCCATAATAAATTCCCTCAGGAAGAGGCCTTTGCCCAGCAGTGAGACACAGGCTGATTTTTTTTTAAATTAAACATTTCCCAGTCCTTTTAAAAAAAGTTGGTATAGACTGGAATTACGGGCTTGTAATAGCTGTGAGCTGTTGAGATATTTCGTTTTCCTTTAACTGTAGGAACTTTCTCACTATTCTTCAAGTATTTAATATTATGGCTTTTTGTTATTTAAGTATTATATAAGTATTTTATATTGTTATTGCGGATATGACTTGGGACGACTTCGGTGATTTAAATGATAATTGGGATGATAATGTTTTCTTTTTCTTGTTTGCCATATCCTGATAAATTTTTCCTTTAGCTCTGTATATTTGCTTATTTTTCTGTAACTTTTTTTGTATATTATTGGTGTTTGGAACTGCAATGTCTAATAAATAGCTCGTTTTATTATTTTCATCTTGCAAAGTTGCGGCCTGTTATAATGAATGGATCTATCAGTCAATATTGCGCGGTCGTAATAAAGTTTGTGTAAAGCACTTTCTAAAACGGTTGATGGCGTGTATTTGTAGTATGGTGGTGTGTTTGTGTTTTGTATGGGTTTGTGTTTGAGTGCCAATTTTTGATGAATGATGTTTGCAAGTTGATTGTGTCTGTGTGTATAATCTGTCTGTAAGTTTTTTTAGGCTCCAGGTATGTGTTGTATTGTTTCTTATTGTATGTTACATTTACGGCATTTATCGTTTGAAACTATAGGGTCTTTGATGATATATTTCCTTTGTGTTAATAAAAGCTGTTATTATTGTCAATAAAAAATTCATTAGAACGAACAAACTTTTTTGAAAAATTTAAATTCGAGTACTATTTTAATATTGGATTGGTATAATTCGGTTTTTACATTTGGTATTAATATTTATAATAGATGAATAGGTAGGAATTGTAATAATAAAAATGATTGTTTCGACAGATTGGCTTTATCTGGGTTTTAGTTATTGGATCAATGATATCTCAATGGCGTCAGCAACAACCTTGGGAGAAAGCTGGCAAATTACACCCCGACCCAGAACTCTTCACACCTCCTTTAGCTAAACGACTTAGAGCTAGATTTGGGGAAAAACGAGACTTTCAGGTATGAACTTCAGGTGATGAAAAGACATGTATTTTGTATGGCATTATTGTTATATTATATATTGTACTGCTTAATATATTTTTTAGATATTATTGTAGCAAGTTGCATTTCTTAACGCATCATAGATCGACGAGCACGGCCACTCACAGTTTTCGGAATGAAATTGCGTTGCATTGTTTCTACGATCGGCCGTCTTGTTATATTTTCTCGCCCAACGAAGGGTACTAACTTTGTTTGGGTTTTATATTTACCTGCAGATAGCACGCGTACAAATTAGAGAAAGAAACACAATCAGAGAAATTATAACAATTATCCTGTGTAAACTATCAGCGACAGCAGATCATAGAAACAACGGTGAACGCAACTATGAAAGTCATTCCAAGAACCGCGAGCGGCCGCGGTCGTCAGTTCTTCACTCATTGGCTGCTCGGATTATCACGCGATGTATGATGCATTCAGAAGTGCAACGTGTATCAATTTTATTAATTGTTATCGATTCAATTGCACAATTATCATATCAGTAATTTTTAAAGCTTAATTTTTTAATATCTTATTGTATGCACATCACGGAATAAGGCTTTTGATTATTTAATGAAATTTATATATTGACATAATTTTTGTTTTGAGCAATATCTATACATTTGTTTATACATATAAGTATATTTTTTGTCAATAATTATATTCAAATATTTTATCCAAATTCTTAGTTTTACTGGCTTAGTTGTTAGTTTGTTTGTACTTTGTAGATGGGAACAATCAAGTCTTGAGTTCGAATCATTGCCGTCATCAATTTATTGCAGATAAGGTCGGTATGTTGGGTTTTTACTTTTTATATTTATTGTGTATTAATAAGCTGCTTATTTATTATAATAGTGGGTTAATAGCATTGTTTACTACATTCTTTAGGTATCTTTTTATAATAAGTGTCACTCACTTATTATTAATAATTTATGTTTGAAATTCTCGTGATAAAATTGTGGGTTATCTTCAGGTTTTTAACCGAATAAAATTTAATTAATTAAATTCTAATTTTTATCTTAGAGGGTGAAAGAATCTTAAATATTATAACGTATTTAAATTACTTATATTCAATTGATTTCACTTACGACAAAACTACATGCCATTGTAACTTACAATTAATTTGGGGTCATTGCTTATTAATTGCAGAATGTGCTATCACTTAATAGAATAAAAATAAAATATATTGCAAATAAAAACATATTACAATAATTTTATTCTTTTAATGTAAAATTTATATAGACAAATGTTAAATTAAATCTAAAAGCAAATTGTTCTCATGAAAAAATAATTCAGTTTGGTTCATTTTGTGTACATTTTTGATAATAACTAAATTAGCAGAATATTACTATTCATTTGGAGTAATAAGAATTTCTGAAAAATTCTAAATATTCGATTCTATCCAATAATCCATTTTCATTGGGTATATAAAAAATATTGTAATAACCGATGAATTATTTAAAGTTTGAATAGACGCAATAATTCAATAATTACAAATTATTCCTAGAACTTACGAATAATTTGAAAATTTTGAATAGTTAGTAAGTTTTAATTATTCACACATCCCTAATAGTAATTTTGAAATTAGATATATTCGTATTATAATTTTTTTTTATATGTTTCAGTGTGAGCTATTGAAGAAGAATAAAGTTGAAGATTAATGTTATTTGCCAAAAAAAATAGTTATAATAAAACAATATCTTTTTGTAATTTATATCTACTGTTGACTGAAACTGAAAATAGTATACATTTGCAATTTATTATGCACTCCTAACGTACATCTTCGTTTAAATATCAACTAAATGTTTCAAAAAGTTAACTAACTTACACGGATTATATCTTTATAATACCGTGAGAACCGAATTGAATGTAAAATTAATTTAGAAATACGCTGAACTGAGTTGTTTTAATTTTGTATGTCTAGAATAATACCTTTTATTGTGTTATTGCTGTTTTACATTATCTGAGTTGAATAATTTATTATAAAGACTGAATACAGTATTCATGGCATATTTTGAGACGACTTTTGCACCATAGTTACAAATTAAGATTTGTTTGGTATGTATGTCTGACCGAGAACGCAATAGAAGTGGCAAAAATCGTGAGAGATTTTATTTTCAGTATGTGTTATGTGAGATTTAGAACGCAGAATATGAAAACAGCGCAAATAAAAATCACGCGGTGAGATATCGTAGTGTGTCCTAATGTAAACAGTTGTTTATTTCGTTTTTCAGACCAATAATTCTAGATCCAATAAGCTATTTATGGAAATACTAGGATAATTTTTAGTTACTTAAAGCTACCGTGATATTTTATCCACTATACTAGTTAAATTTAGATATTATAGATGTGATTGAAATTAACAAAACAACAGACTGTAATAATCTCGAATAAGTTAGAACCCAATTCAGAATTATAATACTATTTCCTTGAATTTTGAAAGAGTCATATGTGCATATCAATTTACTGCAATTCATCTACTCTTAATATTTTTGTATTATAATAGTTGTATTGAACGATGGTTGGGGTAAACTAAGATGACATACCTACCTAATAATATAAAGTTACCTTGTTTGTAGGCGTATACTTTTGTATAATATTTGAAATGTGACAATAATTCCGAATTAGATAAACTGATATATATAAAAATTAAATTTATATCAATAAGTAGGTAATGTTGTTAATTCATAAACACTTAAAATATTGTAATGTACTTAAATTATTTGATAAAAAAATTATTTAGATAATTGTTAAATAATTGGAATATTGCAGAAGTAGACGTGACCTTCACCTGCGACAGCGGTTATTGCAGACGGGACAATTAGTAATCTCCCCAACTGTTTGATTCTTTCAGAACGACGGTTAACATAAACACTAAGATGTTTAATCATAACAAATTTTTGGCAACATTTCGTTACCTATAATGCGTTTAGCTTGTTTAGCATTTGTAGGTCATAATTATGCTTAGTATTAAATTAAATTAAAAAAATTGTATTTTATAATGTTTCGTTGATAAAAGCTATATTATATTTTATCCATCGACCTTAAAGTCTCTTGGTAAGTAAAGGTGTGAAAATTTAATTTACCAAAAAAAAAACTTGTTTTATTTCGAGTTTTTATTCTGTGGTCTTCGAACAAACAACTACAGATAATAAAAAACAATATCCCATATAAATGTTAAATTCAATCTGATTAACTGTCAACAAAGATTTTCCAGTCTTTGTAAAACGTCTAATGTATGCTAAACAAACATGATTAACTTTACTGTAAATTATTGATTTTGTATTACTAATAAATATAAAAACAGTTTTTATTTTTTATGTTTTCGTTGCTGGCAAGTTGGCAAGTAGTGAGCGAAGTTGGCGCGGACGCGATTATCTTTTATTTGAAACGCATTGTAGCTATCAGTGAAAATTACACAATACTATCTTCAAGGAAGCATACCATGAGCTATATAACGTTTGTGATACTGCAATATGTTTAAATGTTAACATTAAAAAATGTTACATATATTTCAAATTATTTTTACATTACATCCATGTTAAGGACTGGTTTGCATAAAACTATATAGATTTTACTAATGATATAACGATAAAAAATAAGTTTTTTTCTTTCTCCTGCAAAAATAAGTTCATAGTTTTATAGTCCGTTTTACAGTACCAACGATAGTCAGTTAAAAGAAAAAAAAGAAAGATAAGTATGTACTTAATAATATGTTTTAAGTACCGTTTACCTTTTAATATTCCTTATTATTTAATAATACAAGCGTAATATGAGTACCTCCTGCCTGGGAGAACAAGAGGTTTCCGTGAGTCTTCTACTCACGAATACATGGTGTACCGTCAACCATCATTATAGGGCATTATAGGGCTATAGGGAATCACTTTAGCATTCAATCACAACGTCCATGCCCTTACGGCCAGCCCAGCGTATGTTAGGTCTACCTCACTTACGGAGGTAGTCTGGTAGAATCCTTACTGTCTTCCCGACTGCTGAACCGGTGCTGTGGGATAGACCTCCCGAACCTATCTCGGTTGAGCTAGATAAAAGAAGCTAATGAACGCCAACTACTACCATCCGTCTGTTCGTAATTTATAACAAGATTTACTTCCACGGGATTTTTTTTAAAGAAGAGTTCTTCTTTAAACGATGAGGGCAGGGAAGAAATATTTCCTCTCAGCTTGCGTAGCAAAGCCACCCCTGCTTCCTTTCCTTTCCCCTTTTTTATAGTAGTTCAGCAATTTCACGGTACAATATCTGATGGTAAGCATATAACAATCCTAACACAATAGCGACTACCAAGAGATCGTAATTCATCGACGGTCACCGCTGTGCATTATTTTAACTGGTTATGTACTGGTTGTTACTGGTATTGAAACATGACACGCAAAAGCGAGTCACTATGTCTAACTTTTCACGACATGCATGATTGGTTGCAACCCCGTAGAGTAAAACAGTCCTACCACCCCGCTATCGCCATTTCCTCGTTCGTTTATGAGCAGATGGACTATGTGTAGGAGCAGTTAGCTTGTGCGTCTCAACTTTTAAAGATGTAATTCGACACCTCTTGAACCTTACTAATCAGAGGCGAATTGGGAAGAGAGCCGTCGGATACTTAGAGGTGCGCTGTTATTCATGTTATCACCCACCGCCCAAAAGTTGGCTAACGCTGTATTGGGTACACCACGAAGAAGTTACCTGAAATCGTACTCCATAACAAATTGCATGCCTATTAATTATAGGAACGCCAACAGATACGCCGATACTATTATATATTCACATACTTATACATTGCATTGGTAACAAAACGGCTGTTCTTATGTACTAACCAATTAAAGAATATAAACACCTGAAATGGTTATGTAATTCTGAATAACTATTTTAATAATTTACTTCATTATTTTATTTTTATACTTTAATCGCAAGGTGTTTTAAATTCTTTAAACATATGTATTATATTGGGATCAAAGTTTAAGCTAACGCTAGGCTCTTAGCAACTTTTATTAGGTAGCTTTAGGTTTTCTAGGACAATTAATTACAGGAGAAAATTGGGAGAAAACAACACATAAAAGTACTAAACAAATTATCGCCCACCTGAGAGGCCATTTCTGCTCTAGTTTCTACTATTTCTACTACATATAAATTTAATCTGGATCTGCATTAGACTATGTGGGCTAAGGGCAACGTTGACGGCAACGATAATTTATTTTATTTTACTTTTACAATTTTAGAGAGTTAAAACACTCTCCACGCTCCTTTATTACAATGATAATCAGGTTTTTGGTTGAAATAGTTGTTCTAGTATAAATCTTTTTAGTAAAAACATCTATAAAATAATAATAAAAAAAAACACTAAAATCAGTTGTGTTTCTTTAGTTATAAGTGCACTGACAGACAGGTAGATCGAGATACCTTGAAGAATATAAAGATAATAATTATATAAAAGAAAGTACAATAATGTAATTAGTTCGGAACCGTCAGGGCCCTCGCAATTTTTTTTTAACATCAGCGATCTCCAAGTTTTATAAAATCCATCACCAGTATGTAATGTTCTTCTTACTTTTGGGTTTATGAAAACTACGTGAATATATTTTTCTGATCAGAATAACTAAAATTATTTTTCCATGTTTGTACTGTGCCACTTTATAACGCTATTTAAAAAAATTGTGGTAAGGACTTTATTTAGAAACTAACTGTGCCCGTGGCTTCACTCACGTGGACTACAGAATGCCCGCGCGAATTTGGCTCTCCCGCCCCCGGCTATTTTAAAGACAAAAATGCTTATTGTGGGTGCTCCTTAGAAGATAGACATATACTCTCCCAGACGTTTTTCCGAACATGGTACTGCAAGTTACATAAATAATTAAAATAAAACTCTCTTGAAGCACAAATTTGCAGCTGTTTTAACTACTTACTAATAGATGGTGTTGTGCAGTTTATGAAAATACTCGACAGGTGGAGCTGATTTTTATTTTAATATTGTTTTACGAAAAGATAAACTGGACAAACTTAACTTTGCCGCGGGAAAATGATTGTCTCCATATATCAATATATGCCGCGGACAGTTTACCAACTGCAAATAACAAAATTAAATCTTATTAATTATCTAACTACAAATTTACAGTTTTCGGATTATTTCCTTTACTTGTGCTACAAGAAACTATTTCTTGCCAAATTTCATGATTATAGGTCATCTGGAAATGCCCTATAGGTTTTTGTTCCCTTGGACTTCGAAATTTAATTTTTTCACAGCTTCAAGGGATTGTATGCCTGAGTTTTTGATATTATTTCATCTTGATACCTCCACGCACTCCGGAGAAAAAGGGTCTTGAACAGACAGACAGACGGACAACGAAGTGATCCTATAAGGCTTCCTTTTTTCCTTTTTGAGGATCGGAGCCCTAAAAATGCGTATTTCTTAATTTTTCGATAATCAAAAGTTTGGGGATGAAATGGAGTAAATAAATCTAATAACCGGCATGGGTGTAATTAGAGGTTTTATGGAACGTTAATTACGAAAATGGCTTCATCAGATCATTAGGAGCTGCACACAAATTAAATATCTAGGCAAGCGAAGCCGGGGGCAGCAGCTAGAGTAGTATAAAAGTTTTTCACGGAGGATTTCTAATACCATCCAGACTCGTAACAAATGCGTACTAATACCACCCGGTGCAGCGTGCATTAAGCGAGAGTCAACTTTCTAAATGTGAAAATTGGAATAAAAATAGATAAATATGTGCTATAGTGTCTAAAGTGTACACAATGCTAACGAAACCCTTAAATTATATTGCTATTTGAAAGAATTGGGTCCACTTTAAAGTATCTATCTAAAATAATTAGATCAATAAATTCAAAAGCCATTGATGTGTGAAAGTTTCTAATAAATATTTAAAAAAATCAATATTTTTTCTGATATCATTATATTTCTATTATTATAATATTACACAGAACTTCGAAATGGTGCACTGTTAAGATTAAAAGTACAAAACAGGTACTATAAAAATAACATTTACTTTTAATATTTGATAGTTAAAATAAGTAGTTATCAATAAACTTCGTCAATCAAATCTATAAAATACAATAAAAACGTTACGCATTTGTTGATTACATTGCGGCACAGTGCGGCGCTACGAGCGCTTAATTGATCAAAAGGCGTTACATATCATACGATATGATTTCAAAGTAAAGTATATATAATATAAACCCTCCAACTTCCAAATCCAGCCTTATATATATAGTTATACGCAAAGAAACGATAGCTTGCGAGCTGAATTGTTGTATTTTTGTTTTCTTGTTTCATACAATGGTCAGACTGATACCACGAAAAAATAAATAAATATATTATTTAGTTTTGCATAGTGCATGTATTAGTAAATAACGAGAGACTTTAAACAATATAATTACAATTTATTTACTATCTACAATCTTACAATCTATTTATCTTTTAGGTAAAACTGTTTGTAATTAAAAAACTAAACGGTAACTAAAAAAGTTCATTGTTAGCTACAAAATACTGGAAAGACAATGTGAGTATATTTGCTTTTTATATAATTTACTTAGGTATGTATATAAACTTGTGTGTATCGATTTGTTAATTATATGATGATTTTTATTTTTGAATTGATTTTGTAATTGGAAATAAGACCTTAATAAATTCATTCGTTACTTTAAATCAATATTTTTGTGTTTTGTTATGGGTTTGTGTAGATTTTGTTAATTATTATTTTATAATAAGTTTAAAATATTTAGAGGGCTCACAAAAAAAAACATATACATAAGCGATTACAAATTTCATTAAATACTTTTAGCAAATATGAAATTCGGTTATTTCGAAAAATAAAGCAAGTTTAATGGACTATTCTATAACTGTGTTATTTATTAGTCATTGAGACTTGTTGTTTTCATTTATTTAAATTAAATCAGTCGTTTTGTAATTATTACGACTGAACAAATTAATTTTGACATCTGGTCAACCTAGCTGAGCTTGCTGTCTTACAAGAAAAATATCCCCTATTTAGGTAAACTTGGAATATAAAACATTATCTAAATACAAAGTTTCATCCAAATCCTTGCACTGAAGAAGTTGGTGAAGAAATTGAAGAATTGCTCACTTACTGTATTAGATTTAAGCAGTTCTATAGCATAATAGATACTTATAAGCTTAACATGTTTACCTATATTAATAAACTCATGGTTCCGTGTTTTTTTTTTAAATTTGATGATAGACATGCAACGTAAAGCACACTGATGACGAATATGCCCTTAAAATTTGTTTGTCTGCTTGTCTAACTGTTTGTATTTCGGGATTTAACTCTAAAATGGCTTGATCGAATCTTTTGTAATTTTGTACACAGTAAGATGATATCAATGGTCAATTAATAGGATATAAGGAATATCAATAATACTTTTAGAAATCTTAAAAAAAATAATTCAAAAATCAATTTTGTAATAATTCTCAACTGATTTTGATAAAATTCTGTAAACGGGATGCTTATGTCATTGCTCAAATGATAGGCTATAAGAATTTTCAATAAAACTTCAAGATCTTGGTAAAAACAACCGATATCGATGTTAATTGTACTCGGGAAGTACGTACATGCTGTGTGAATTGTCATTAATAAGAGTAAAAATAAAATTATTTGATTAAAATGCGTAATATATGCGTATGGAGTCGCTGGACACCACTAGTAATATATAAAAATTAACGTTACTGTATCTTCTGTTCATGCGTTCGTGCATTGTTTATGCGATTGTGTTGAATCTTTGTACAGGTGTTTTTGGCACTTGTGTGAAGGTTAATGGATTAGTATTATCAAAGTACAGTAGAATGCGCGTAAGTCGTTTCAACAAATGAGTGTATATAAATGTCATAGTTTTCGGTGTTTTAAATGTAGTTTTCTGGGTTGAGGACCAGGAAAAGATGTAGGCGTCATATAATTAAGCTTTTCTCTATGTACTAAGCAATAATAAAAACACAAAGATAATTAAAGGTAAACCAATTATAATTCAGATACGACATGCTGTTCCCGTGGAATATTAACGTGAAAGAAATAACAGGCATCATCTTCTAAAGTTATACATTATAATATGAAAGTTTTATGTAAAAAATGAAGTCAATATTTTTACTATGATTAATCTATACAATTAATAAAATTGAAGTGTCTGTTTGTAATGCCAAAATAACAGATTTTTACTAAATGCATATGAAAGTATATGCGATACCTATAACAAAAAGCCCATTTTTAAAATTTTTGTCTCTGTCTGTCTGTGTCTGTTTGTTCCGGGTAATCTCCGAAACGGTTGGACCGATTTTGACGGGACTTTCACTGATAGATAGCTGATGAGTGATGATACAGGGAGTAACTTAAACTACTTATGGTTACTAAATTATGGTTCCACATGAAAAAAAACTGGTTATGGTGAATCGATTCGGGCGCTAAAATGGCGCTTCGCTCGCGTGGACTACAGAATGCCCGCGCGAATATTGGTCCCCGTTCCTGACTATTTTAAAGACAAAAATCCTTATTGTGGGTATTCGATAGAAGATAGATGTATACGCTCCCGGACTTTTTTGTAGGTGTTTTAATACCTATGATTATGTACTACATTAATTTGCTATTTCTCTTATGGTTTACTCAGCATAAGCTATTTAAGCGCCCGAATTGATTCACCATGACCAGTTTTTTTTAATTAGTGCGGAATCCTAATTCTATTTCTAAAATAAAAGTAACCTAAGTTACTCCCTATATCATCAGCTATCTATCAGTGAAAGTCCCGTCAAAATCGGTCCAACTGTTTCGGAGATTACCCGGAACAAAAAGACAGACAAAAATAAAAAAATGGGCTTTTTTGTTATAGGTTTATGTTATGTTTAAGTTATAGGTCATCATAGGTTTCAAGTCAGGGTCAGATAAAAAAATCCAAGTTTTGATAGTGGCTATTAAATTCTATCCTGTGTCAAATTTCAGCTCTTTTGGTGATCATGAATCAGTCAGTGTCGAATTTTCGTAACTTTGCATATCTATAACTTCTAAACGGTTGAAGCTATAAACTTGAAAAAACTGGACATTGTAGGGTTCCTTAAGTGATATATTGTTATTATTACAGATAAAAATGGTAGAAACTGTGTTTGGAGTATTGGACTATTTAATAATGGCGGCCACTATGGTCGCTTCAATAGCCATTGGACTTTATTTCCGCTTTAGCGGCGGCAAACAGAAAACAAATGAGGTAATATTCCAATCATTTAATTATTTAAATAAGTAACTAATTTTATATCATGTAAATAAAATAAACATATTAAACAGCACGTTAGGCAATCGAACATAACTTACTGACGTAGGTTCGAATTGCAAGATGTGCCTTAGCGTTCTATGAGGAAAAATCTATCAAGTCATAGAATGATGATAAAACATTTTCTAATACATATGGTTTACTACCTCATACAATTCTAAAATATGTTGCTAACTACCTACAGGTGTAATCTAACAAATGTAATCTCATTTCTAAGCTTGGATTTTTACCATATTTTGCAGCATCAATTCACCACGTAATATTATTATTGTGTGGATAACTAGTAGTACGTGTAATGGTTTTTTTTTTCAGGAATACCTTATGGCTGACCGCAACATGTCAATATTTCCCGTGGCAGTATCTTTGATGGCTTCATTCATGTCCGCTGTTACATTACTAGGCGTATCTTCAGAAAGCTATTACTATGGAATGATTTTTGTCGTAATAAATGCAGCTTATGGCATAGCTACACCAATAGCCGGTTATTTATATTTACCAGTCTTTTTCGGTCTTCAAAAGACCAGCACTTATGAATATTTAGAGCTAAGGTTCGGTCCACAAATACGAATGTTAGCATCACTGACCTACACCTTGCAAATGGTTTTATACAACGGGATCGTACTCTATGCTCCAGCAATAGTACTGGAGTCTGTGACCGGTTTGGATAGAATTATATCTATCGTGGTTGTTGGTTTAGTATGTACTTTCTACTCAACTTTAGGCGGGATGAAAGCAGTCTTGATTACCGACATCCTGCAGTCTTTACTCATGTTTGTGGCTGTGTTTGCCGTCGTTGTATACAGTGCGATCCAGGTCGGCGGTTTTGACGAAGTATTCATTATTGCCAAAGAAGGAGGACGATTAGACTTCTCTAAGTAAGAATTTCTTTGATATTGACTCAAGAACGTTAGTAGATATTTATTTTCTATAAAATAATGGAAGTAAATACCGGTAGAGTTAAATCAAGAGTTAATCTATATTTATATAGGAGCTGTTCTATAGATTGATTGACTCATCACGATATCTCTGGAACTATAAGACCTAGAGACTTGAAATTTGGCAGGAATATTACTTTTACCATGTAGAAGAGGTCAGCTAAGAACGGATTTTAAGAAACTCCTCCCTCAAAGGGGTTTGCGGGGGCGTTAACAATGAAAAATTCCCGTTTTTAAAATATAGTTCCTATCGACTCCAAATTTGGAAGCAATCTTTTGTAAGAGATGTAGAAATAATTTATGAACGAATTTTACGATATCCCATCCTACAGGGTGTTGCGGGGGTGGGTATTAACAATGATTTTTTTTAATTTTCAAGCTATAGCTCCTATCGACTTCCTATCCTATCGAAATTTGGTAGGAATTTTCTTTAAGTGATGTAAAAATGATCTAAGAGCGAATTTTATAACAACCTACTCGTAATATGGATTGCGGGGGTGAGTGTTAACAATTAAGATTTTTAATATCCGAGCTATAGCTTCTACATACCCTAAATTTGAAAATAATTTTTTATCCACCCACCTCCTCCCACACATGATACCTCAGAATTCATACGCATTTAACATATCACGATATATTTATCTATAGTACATATTTATACGAGTATACATCTATCTTCTAAGGAACATCCACAATAAGCAATTTTATCTTTAAAATAACCGGGAGCGGGGGAGCAAGATTCGCGCGGGCATTCTGTAGTCCACGTGAGCGAAGCCGCGGGCACAGCTAGTGTAATATATACAATATACATAAATATAAAAATTCGTGTATTCTACTTAATCTTAATACTTTAAAGGTTGTCGTATGATCGTAGATATCTACGATTATGTGATATGTTTCCAGTACTGGGCTTTTATGATTAAAAGAGGAACTGATACTCTTAACCTTATCTTTAGATAAAAATACTGATGAGCTGTGTAATATAACTTATTATTGAAATTTCCCTTTGATGTTTTATAATGATAATTTTGCATTTAGTGTTAACTATATTTCATAGTCTTACATTGTTTGTAACGTTCATGATTTTATGTCTTAATTGGATTTGCTTTGCTTAATTTTCTTAACTTCAGTTGTAATACTTTGTACAGTAGATATCTAAATAAATAAAGTAGTTAATAAATATATTCATATATAAAAAAAAAAACAATATTAGATACCATATAGAATTGAAAATTTTGTATCTAGTGCTTGGTATTTTAGCTTGAGTTAGAGGTTAACTATTTTTATTTATCTTTTCTTTTTTATTTGTCTATTTTTGAGTATCAGTTCATATAATATCAGATGAATTGATTTAGTTTACATACCCACCCTTCAATAAACTAGAAGCATGAACTACATTAAGCCGACGTATACGTCTGAGACATAGATGACGCAGCGGTAGTGTTGTGACGCGTGGCGTGGATCTAACTTAGACCTTGTCCAGAAGAAGCGATGTCGCCGCAATCAACTCTCATAAACTCATACGCGCGTCGGTCGGCGAGGTACTTAGGAGCTATGCATCGCGTCCACAAGCATCGTGTGAGTTTAAAGTTCGCACGTAAATCGCGTGCAGTACGCCAGAATGTTTGGTAACGTACAGTAACGAACTTCCAGCGAACAACTTTAGAGAAATGGAGCAACAAAATTTTTATACAGAAATATTTATAGATGAAATAGCAAAAAACAAACTGGAAATATAAGATATGGACACTTCTGCTTTCGGATATCGAAGAAAAGAAAGAAAAAAAATTAATGTCTTTGGTTAAAAAGTTACAAATATAATAGTTGTCATTCTATTATAAAGAATTGGATATACCAAGTACATTCTAATCTCCCTTCATTTTCGTCTTTTTAGCCATAACTCCACCGATTCGTCCAACTCCATTTTAAATACTGACTGAATCCTCAAATGATCATGCGTTAAAGGCTCCTTCTGGACGCGACCTATTCGCTATTACGCCTTAGATATTTCGCGATGAAATCGCTCCTTCTAGACAAGGTTTTAGTTCTACACAACTATTCAAATATATGGGCTCCGAAGCGTCCAGATCGACGTACATGGCCCACATGGGCTTAATATAGTTCTCGCCTAAATCATGTGCTAAGTATTGCTCTACAAACTATCTATGTATTAAAATGTAATATGATTACTGAAAATAAAATGTACAATAGGTTTTTATAATAATATAAATATACTACTGACCTGTAAATGTCCCACAAATTTGCAAATCTTACTTTCCAAAGGAAGCTAATGCTTTAATTATCACACCAGCTCAACGATTCCTAATGCCGTAAAAATCTATCTACTGCACTGTATTTTTAGCTCTAGGAAAACATTTCTTAAGCGTACAGGTTTCCTCAAGTATTACTCTTCATTGTCAGCCGATAATTTTACTAATTTAATTTAATTTAGTAAATTTACGCGAATTGAAAAAACATTCGTTGGTAGTTATTGAGGTTTGATTCTACGTACGATTGATTTTCTACTATGTTGTTTTAACCATTCGTCCTTCCCGATTCTTAAGTATTTATTGCTTAATAACTATTATAATTTATTATATATTGGGTGTATAACCATTATATTCTTATTTAGTTACAGCGTGGATCCAACAGAACGACACACGTGGTGGTCTTTATTAATAGGAGGCATGATTACTTATTTATCAATGTATGCGGTCAACCATACACAGGTTATATTTGTTCTATTGACATTTTATATGAGCAAATTAATTAATACGTACAAGATTAGATAACCATAAATTAATTTCCCAGGTTTCCATTTCATTTCATTCCATCCCATTCCAGACATTAGTTTATTTTATATGCTGTTAAAGTCTACTATATAAAACATATGAACACACAATAAAAACAAAATATACTCATTTAAAGCTTTATAAATCATTATATTAATTATGAGATAATCATAAAATATTTTATTAGGGGCTATTAATATGACGCCATAACATACTACACAATATTATGCTACATCATCCTCATACTTTATAAACTGTCATATATAATATGATTATATGAGATATTTTCAGACATGGGTTTATATGATGTATAGATGGCCTTATCTGTAGATAAAAATAGGAATTATGTCATTTGACAGATTATTGCGATTTTTCTTTGATGTTAAATTGATAATATTAACAGTTGATTATATTTTATATACATATGGGCGCGTAGTTATTTATTTGCTCCGTTTGCGTTTCCGTTTCAATTTCATGGCAATAAAATAAAATTTACGACTTACAGTGACTTTATATTTCACTGGCATAATTTATGAATACGACTATTTTTTGTAGTAGGATTAATTTGAAATAATTTTTTTTATAGTAGTTCGTCAATTTGACGATCCCTGATTGTAAGCAAAGTAAAATCCTAACATAACGACGCTCACCGAGAGACGAGCAATACCGGCCTGCATAAATATCTCTACGTTACGCTTGAAGAACTTAATTTTAACTTAATCATAATACTATACATTTTTTGTAATTATAGTCCACATCGAGATGAATAATATCGTATAATAATGCCGTGAGTAGTGAGTGAAAAGTCGTTAGATTTTACTTAGGTACGTAAATTATTTGTTTGTATCCATTAGGAGCAAAGTGAAACAAACTACTCAGATGTCTAACTACTCAGATACAGTACCTGTATGTAGTACTGTGGTCGTACTTACAGTATTTTTTGTTTACACTAATTGGTAGTTCTGTGGGTGTATTTTTCGATTAGAAATGTTACCAGATATTTGGAGAATAGTTTTTTTTTTTCTATTTATACTCAGTTCGTAACAATATTAACAAATATATTAAATTAAAATTATTATTAAAAATAATAGGTAAAACTTATTTGTGATTAACTACATATAGTTAGTCAATACAAAGATTTGATAGCTGTTAGTTGTTTTTACTGTATATAGTATATACATTTGTGTGTTCATTACATAATATCTAATACTTGGTATTTTAGATTGAGTTAATGTATAGTTATCTGTTTACATACTTTTTTCTTTTGGTTTTTTTTGACTATAAGTTCATATCAAATCCGATGAGCCCTATTATTATTCGTTCATACCTAATCTTCAAACAAGTTTTGACTCATCTGCTGGTATTGCTCTGCTCTACTCAACTGGGTTCAAAATCAAATCGCAAACTAATAAATTTTAATATTTTATTAGGTTCAAAGACTACTGACAGTGCGTACACTCAAACGTTCGCAACAATGCCTCTGGTGGAGTTGGCCTATACTGTCAAGTTTGAGCATTTTCACTTGTATCAGTGGTCTTGGTATGTACGCTGTGTACAAGGACTGTGATCCCCTAACTTACAATGAAATTACTTCGGTGAGATTTTGTTCATGAGATATTTCCTTCATGATTATGTCTGCAATGCTTTGATTACAATAAAAAAATATTTTTTTAAATAAACTACTTAAAAATCTATTAAATTATATTTGAAAAAAAAAAATCGTTAAATAAGTGTATACCGGTCTGTTAATAATTGTTACTATATAGAAATCATCTGAACGATATCTATAATTCTTTATAGATTTAAGTCATTTAAAAAATATATTTTTGGGTATAGATTCTTTGACCTCAAAGAACCAATAATGGGCTAATGATTAATTAGGTATTATGATTTATTTTAACGTTTTCAGATGGATCAACTCATGCCTTACTACGTAATAGATGCTATGAGGTTTGCACCTGGACTTCCTGGACTTTTTGTGGCAGGTATCTTCAGCGCCTCTCTGTCTACTATATCTTCATCTTGTAATTCACTTGCTGCTGTCACTCTTATGGACTATGTTGATAGGTGAGATCAAAGTTTTATTATGTGTGCGACATACTGTACTATAAGTTGTAAAAAGGATAAACAAAATTTACCAAATATATGGTTTAATATAATATAATATATAAATCAAAATAAATAATCAATAAATTATATATCTGCCAGTTGTGTGCTTGATGAGATTTCCCACCAGCAACAAAATAATTAAATATGTTTAGTCTACTCAGCGGATGAATTTCAAAACAATGTTTATTAGTGATTACATACGCTATATTATTTACTATGCGAAATTTCATGCATCTAGACCCACTGGTTAAAGCAGTGCGCTTTCTGTCAGTAAGGCTTAAGAATTTTCATTAATTATATCTTTGAAGAAAATGCAAATGAATACTAATAATTAACGCTTTACTAATAATTAATTAATAATATATTACCATTACCATTTACATGATCTATGGTCTGATTGGGATATTTCTTCATATTTCTTAAAGAGTATTTATTTAACTTATAAATTTATTTTAAAGTTTCACTTTCTATTGTTGCTTACTTTTAGATGGTTCAAAATTCCATCATCATACTTGCCATGGTTAGCGAAGCTAGCTGCATGTTTCTATGGACTCGTGTTTTTGGGACTAGCATTCCTTGCTGAGAATTTGGGAGGAGTATTGCAAGGCGCGTTAACAATATTTGGAGCAGTCGGTGGTCCATTGTTAGCAGTATTCACTCTTGGCATGTTTACCACTTATGCAAATGAAAGGGTAATCTAATTATATGCTATAAATCTTGCCTTATATAAGTTAATATAAGTTGTTAGTAATCGTATAACTTCTGAACGACTTTACCGATTGAGCTTATATTCACACAATATAATATCATATTTGTTTTGTAAAGATAATGGTTTATAGCTTTAAAGGATCCGATAGGTAGTACGGTAGTCGAGCAATTAGTTATCGGAAAGGACATAACGACGTTTGCAGGGTTAGCTAGTATTAGCTAAGAAACTTACATGTCTATAGTAACAGTATTATTTTGTGAATCTTTTTGAGCTCAAAACAGTAATGCAATTTAAATAGAAAAACTTTGTGAAAGTACCTATGTTTTTTACCAATGTTACACACTGGCGCAGTAGGAAAAACATGTCTTTCGACTATAGTTTTTTTGGGATTTAAGTTGGGCTTTGGGTTTAAGATAAGAAGCTAGATAAATATTGGCTATTTTTTTCTATTTTTAGTGGTTAGTAAAATATCTACGGTATATATATTTATATCTAATCCATGTAAATTGTTATTTACAATAATATAATTCCAAATATAAGTAATATAAGTCTGAGTACTTTACTATTTACGACCTATGAAATTGCCGTTTTGTATGAAAAAATTTAACCGAATTTTTTTCATGTATTTTTTATTTGTATTAATCGAAGTAATCACCCATTCAATCAATGCATCTTTACCAGCGCAGTGGCAGTTTATTGATGTCCTTCTTATGGAAATTAGCTGGACGGGAGGCAACAAATTCTTCAAAGGCATTTTGTACTGCCTCTTGGGTATTGAATATTTTTCCCGCCAAGGATTTATCCAAATTCTGGAAAAAGTAGTAGTCTGTAGGCGCAAGGTCTGGTGAATAGGGCGGATGGCGGAGAACTTCCAACCCCAGTTCATGCAACTTGGAGACCGTCTGCAGTGCAGTATGAGGTCGCGTGTTGTCGTGCAGGAGCTGCGGAGATGAGCGATTGACCAATGCTGGTTGGAGATGTGCCAGCTTCTCCATCAATGTGTTCAGCTCTTCACAGTACACATCTGCAGTAATGCTCACCCCGTTTGGTAAGAAGCTGTGATGAATTACACCGGCGCTAGACCACCAAACAGTGACCATCACTTTTCTAGGGGCAAGTTTTCGTTTAGGGCATTGTTTAGCTGCTGAACCAGGATCCAACCAACTTGCTGAGCGCTTGCGGTTATCAAACAGAATCCATTTTTCATCGCAGGTAACAATGCGGTTCAAAATTCATTCATTTGTGTGTCTCTTGAGCAGTGCAAGGCACGTCTCGACGCGTACTTCGCGCTGGCGATCATTGAGTTCGTGGGGCACCCATTTGTCAAGCTTTTTTACCTTGCCAATTTGACGCAAATGGACCAATATTGTTTTGACGCTAACGTCGAAAGCTAATTCAGCCGTAGATTGTGTATCATCAGCTTCCACAATCGCCTTTAATTTGTCATAGTCGACCAAAGTCTTCGGACGACCGCGAGGTTCATTTTTCAGGTCGAAATTCTCAGAACGGAAGCGAGCAAACCAATAACAGGTGGTGCGTTGGTTTGTAGTGTTAGCTCCGTAAACGTCGTTGATGTTGCGTGCCGCTTGTGCCGCGTTGCAGCCACGACGCTACTCATATTCCATGATTACTCGAATTTTTAACGTATCCATGATGACAAAAAAGATTGAAATGCGATGAAAATCTAACACTAATCAATAAACAATTGACTACTTTTGGAAAAAGAATTCCATGTTTTTAAAATAAAATTAATTTGAAATTAGAACTCTTAGCCAAATAAAAATTATTTTGATTTGAAATGGCCAGTATTGCAGAACGGCAATTTCATAGGTAAATACCTATTATTTTGCACAAGATATTTAATAGCACAGTAGATTGTCACGAATCTACTAATCATAGTTATCAGTGTAACAATCTATTCATTACACCATTATCTAAATATAACCTTGATTTTTTATCTCATTTATTTCAAGATTCTGCAGATTCTACAACGTTCATGCTAAGAAAAATAATTTAAATATCACAATTTCATATACCACACTATCTCATATACCAGCGTTAAAAATAAATTAAACAATTCCATATAATTAGTTTCAACTTAATAATTTACCTTTATTATGTTTAAATTCTCATATTTCTTTAATAAATCGCACACTAATAATTTAATATGTAATTTGTAGTTTACAGTTATATTATGTTACTTATATTTGAACTTTTATATTATAATTTAGCTATTATAATACCATATTATGTTTATTGCCTACTGTGAATACATACATAAATTTGGAGTAAGCTTTACTTAAATATTATGTGTATATACAAGGTGTGTCCCAAAACTATCCGACCTGTACCCATAACTTCGTGCCAAAACGTCCGAATGACCTTTATGAAGTACGAGCGTAACAAGCGACTCTTTATGAAGTCATCGACTACCATGGTAACTGACGAGATTTGTTATTTCGAGCGCAGCGTGTCTTTACGTACATTGTCGATTTAGGGTTCGTCGGATTTTGCCATCGCTGAAAATGACGGAGAACCAAACAACGAATTTGCATAAAGTTTTGCTCCAAACTCGGAAAGAGTTCTGTCGAAACTATCAAAATGATGCAGGAGGCCTTTGAAGATGCTTGTATGAGCAATACTCAAATAAAATAAAAGAGTGGTACAAGCGATTCAAAAACAGTCGCACGAGTGTTGATAAAAATCCGCGTTCTGGCCGACCTTCGAGCGCGATAACACCGAAAAATATCGAGCGTTTGCAACTCGCGATTGTGCAAAATCTTCGTTTGACTGTGCACGAAGAAGATGATCTCGGGATTCCGAAACCTTGTGTTTCGATAATTCTGACCGAGAATTTGAGAATGACTCGCGTATGTCTGAAATTAATTTCAAAATTGCTCACAGTAGAACACAAAAGACTTCGCTTCGAAATCGCTCAGAACTACTTGGAAATGGTTATTAATGATTAAAATCCTGCGTTTACGATTATGATCTCGAAACCAAACAACATTCCTCACAATGGAAGCTTCCATTTGAGCCACGACCGAAAAAGCACGTCAGAGTCGGAGCAATGTCAAGTCCATGTTAATTGTTTTTTTTTTCGATTTCGAAGGTGTCGTGCCTCGAGACGTCAGAAAATCAACAAAGAATTTTACCGCGAAGTTTTAAAAAGATTGCGTGACGCAGTGAGAAGGAAACGGCCGCATTTTTGACCGAGCGGCAACTGGCTTCTCCACCATAATAACGCACCAGCGCATTCATCGATCCTCGTGGATTAAATGATTTAAACAACTCCGTCAGCCTCCGTACAGCCCCGATATAGGCCCATGCGACTTTTAGCTGTTCCCAAAATTAAAAATGCCGCTCAAAGGACACCGGTTTGACGAGAGAGAGGCGGCTGAAATGAATGCAACGCAATGCAACTAATGGCCATTCCGAAAACCGATTACCAGAACTGCATCAGGATGTGGAAGCTCCGATGGGAGCATTTTGTTCAGTCGAAGGGGTACTACTTCGAAGGTTTCCATGAGCCGGAGGACGAAAAATAATGCCAGTGCGAAGTTACAGGTACAGGTCGGATAGTTTTGGGACAAAGGAGTATCTTGCTAGATAAATAATATTGCAATTTCCAGGGAGTATCTATAGGCTTGCTAACCGGGATGGCGTTTACTCTATGGATAAGTTTCGGCGGTCCGCGGCCGTCGCCAGTCAAATTACCATTGAGCGTAGAAGGTTGTAGTTTCAATGTAACACAACCTGTTCCTTTCGCACCTACTGACCCCAGTGATTATTTCTATTTGTACAGGATTTCCTACATGTGGACCAGTCTGGTGAGATATTGTTTCATAATAAAACTTTTCAAAACACACCATTAATACTAACATTTCAATTGATTTTGACATTTCGCCAGCCTTTGAAAATGATTAAAATTTCAATTTGGTTACGTTTTTCGTAAAATTTTGATGTACTTTGTCTACTCTCATATCGTAAAATTCGAATTATAAACTACAAAACGAGTTTGTATTCAAATACTTTATAAACACATTACCAAAATTTAAAAAGATACCAAAATTTAAAAATATATTCATATTATAATACCATTAGACGTCTTTGAAATGATGAAATTTGGAAACGAGCTATTGACCTATTTTCAGGAATTATCTGACAAGTTCAAGTGTTCCTCATTGAGGTATTAAATATTCAATGCTAAAGAGTACATTAAGCATATAGTATAAAAAGGTCGATATGTCCAAATATAAAAAAAAATGCGTTTCAAAAATAACAATGAATTAAAGGGAGGAAAGTCAAAACATTATCATCTGAACAATTAAATAAATTCATAAATGAAGCCCCTGGACGCAAACATTTTCTTGAATAATTATTAAAATCAATAAATTATTTCCTACTCTTTTAACTCTTTGATCATTTATTTATTAGGTTCAATCCCAATGCATGAATGTAAATAAAATAGTGTATGAAACTGCACATAACTAGGTATTGTACTCCTCATTATGCAACAGTTTCATAAACTATCATTATAGGCTTATAGATCTACTGTTATTATTACTAATAAATATCGAGGGAAATTGTAAAAATAAAAGTTGTTGTGTCAACAGATTGGCTTCGTCTGGGTGTTAGTTATTGGATCAATAATCTCTCTATGGCGTCAGCAACAACCATGGGAGAAAGCAGGGAATTTATACCCCGATCCGGAACTTTTCACACCTCCTCTAGCTAAACGACTTAGAGCCAAATTCGGGGGAAAGAAGGGCCAGGTATGAATTTATGTTATTGAAACAATATGTGCATAGTAAGTAGTTTACTGATTATGATTAGCATATACTTATTCTTTCTTCGATAGCACAATATTAAAACCTATCTACTATATTTTGAAGAAATTGAATTTTATTTTATATTAGCTGTGCCCCACGGTTTCACCCATGTTAATTTTAACCGACAAACACAGCGCCGCGCCGCCAGCGGCCCTTGTAGCCTATCTATCATAATTATTGTATTCACTCCCCACAAGTACAAATTATTTTAATTTCCATTATCTCCTAAATTATGTGTCCAAATAACATGCTATATAAAGGGCAAAGTTTAACTTCATAATATCTTTCTGATGAAGTAACTTTTGTTCGTAAGGATTAATATTCCATGCCTTAATATAATGCTCATAAATCACTTTAAATATTCAACAAACTTTTGTCATAAAATACGTTATTGTTGCTTATGTATTACAGATAGGCATATGCTATCGCAGTTTTTTTTTTAATTATACTTAGGGACCAATATTTTTGTAGATCATTGTATTGCCGTATCGTTAAATATTACGTCAACAAAAACGGATAAATAAATTCGGGAACATCTCCACTTCCGACTTACTTAACAAAAACCAATATTTAAGGCTAGCTGAGAGTTGTAGTCTAATAATTTCAGATAGCTTATATTATTCCTTGTGAATTTGGCTATCATACAAAAAAAAATCGAATTCGACTGGTAGTTCCAGAGATTACCGTGTTTATACATCCAACAAAAAAACTTTTCGCTTTATTATATCATAATAGTATGTATAGATAATACAAATAATTGTATATACCTTATTGTATACATAAACGTAATAAAGTTCTTAACCAAGTAACAGTATTTATATTCTAGCATAATTATATTTTTGTAAAATATCTTGAATATTTTTCGTAAATTCTTAATTATTTTCTTCTATTTTAATTATGGAGTTATTAGATTTATTTGCTTTATATAGGTAGTATTTTGTTTGTTTGTAGATGGGATCTATCAAGTCTTGACTTCGATTCATAGCCGTCATCAATTTAATGCAGATGAGGTCGGTATATTAAGGTTTCAAATTGTTACATGTATTAACTAATTGCTTGTATTTAACTACTGTTTTTATTATAATAGCATCACACATATCAATCTAAATACTATTAAGTGAGCAATTCTTTTATATTATACATATAATGAACGTTCCAAGTTTACCTAGATAGGTGTTTTTTTCTAAGCAAAGTTACAAACAAAAATAAAAACTAATAGATACTGTCAACAAAGCATGTCATTCTTTAATAGTGATTATGAATATAGTTGAATACTGTATTTATTATGTTTACATTAATTACACGTTTAAAATTATTAAGTATTTTCAGTGCGAGCAATTGAAAAGGAATATAGTTCAAGATTAATGTCATTCAGTGTGAAGATACTTAGTTTTAAAAGTAGCTAAATATTGTAGCCCTTAATTTTTAATTATACTATATTTAGACATATATACATAGGTACCTACTTGCGATTATATTACACTCCTACACGCATTGTCATTAGTCAAAAGTTTATATCAACTAACATTAAATGTATTTTCATAACAATCTGTTAAGAAAATTTAGAAAAAGTTAAATGGTTGAGTCATTTTACTTTTGTGTGTCAAGAATATCAATTCTTCCACATACTTCAAGTTCTTTTTTATTCTTGATATCGTTAATGAAAAATATTATTATTGCTATTTTTCCATTGTTCCTAAAAATTATTGAAGTTCCTTAGAAATAATCTGCGTAAATATGGATATTATATGTATGCTCAGGTGTTCTTCAAAATTAATTTCAAGTTCAAGTTATGTTGTACAATTATTTGTTAACAAGATAGGATCTTTATAACGGATTGTTTTATTGTGTTGACTAGGCAAGTAATAACTGTGTACTTAATAGGAATTTTGCATAAGTAGGCATAATTGTGTGTTTATAAATTTGCATAAATACAATCCCATAGAAGCTCTTACTTACTTGTCATTGTCAAGTATGCAGGTAATATATAATATGCAGGTAATATATATATAATGTATAGTCAGCATTATAGTCCTGTATCTGAATTAAAGTGTTCAGAATCGTCTATAATAATTGTATGTAGGTGTTGTTGTATCAGGTGTTTATTTAGTTTTTAAATTTTTGAAAAATTACTTTTTAATCTTAGAGGGGTAATAAGAGGGTAAGTAAATTGTTTCTAACGTTTGCTTCAAGATGAAGTAATACAGAATATAGTAGAACTTATTAATACTTATGCCAATTATGGATATATGTACTGAAAGGATTTTGTAGTTATTCAAAGCTACTGTGATATATTTTTTACTATTATTATACCTAATGTGATTTAAATCCAAAAAATGTAATCAATATCAAATTAAATAGAAATGAAAAAAAATCTCCAACTTTTGTAAGGGTTAGATGTATCGATTCATTCAGTCTTTATTTTAATTTAACCTTTGTTTATAGTTTTTACTTGAAATTAACCAAGATGTAATATTTTATACGATATATATATATAATAATGTATAAATATGAGTATGCATTTTTCTATAATATTTGTAATTGCGATGACAATAATTAACAATTAAATATAAGTATTAAATTAAATATATAAAAATGTAGTGTAGTGTTTTTATTTATACATTTTATAGTTCAATGAATAAATAAGAATTTTGATTAAAGAATATTTTATTTAGATATAATTATCCTTAAATCATGTATAATACTTATTCAGTGCTGCAAAAATCACCTTCATGAAGGGCGCGCTATTTTAATGACCTTATAGATAACGACCTTATAGATACGAGACGAAGGATTACGATAGCATACAGTGCGGGCTGGACAGTTAATTCCAGTAATTGCCTAATTCCCTCCACTTTCCAGAACAGTGACCAAAAACACACGCGCTAGGTTTCGGAGTCACAGTACAGAAACCTCTCAATGCTTTGTCTTACCGTAAAACTGTGGAACCATTTTCCGACCAATGCATTGCCTCCTTACGACATTGGGTCGTTCAATCGTAACGTGAAAAGATATTTATGCAGGCCGGCAGGACAGCAGCGACCGCCGATGTGCCGAGCTACTAAAAATAATAATAATAATAATCAGCTTCTCAACTATTTAACCCTTTCCCAACGATGTTTGATCTCAGTTTATAATATTGACACGAATGGCGATCCTAATTTAACTTCGTGAAATGTTTTTAACTTATGCAGTTAAAACCCTAATATTTCGTAAGTTCGTCTATACGTCGACGTAAGTATTCAATCTGAAAATAAATACAGATTTTACTTTACTTTTTGTTTAGTCAATATTTTTTGTATTTAATTCGTGATAGCTCAATTTTAGAAGGTAAATAATAACCTCTCTTAAAAGTTCATCTTCTCTTTCAGCAGCAATCTTTAGCATTTCCTTAGATCTCTCTAAAAGCAAGTCTTTATCTTGTATGCTTCGCTTCAGATTCGCTATTTCTGTACGGTAAGATTCCAGTTGATTTTTATTCTGTAATAACATTTAAGCCTTTAGTAAGTATAATAGTAAATCGACACATTATATGAATAACGTCATAACTTTAATTAGAATATAATATAACAATACGTTAGGCAAATACAGAAAAAGAACTCTATACAGTCTTATTTATCTCTACGCCTAATAGATTCATTTTAACTTCACTAAAATTATACTTATAAAATGAATAAAAAAGACATTTCATGTATTATTATCGTTAGTTAATTAATTATAATTCACAAATACTGAGTGGAAAGAACTTTAAAAATAGCTATCTATCATTCAATTTAATTTATATTTGAATGATGATGCAAAAAAGAAACATTAAGTTGATAATTTGCTTAAAACGGCTCTTCAGAAAAAATAAATAATTTACGATGTTATTCATATTAGGTATCGACATTATTTAATCCCCATATCTCTTTGTAAGTAATTTGAATGAAACCTTTTCACTGCCACTTCGTCCGCTATACGGTCTTTGATTGGAATCAGTTTTCTTTAAAACTCCAGATGATTTCTGATCAGCATGCAACTTGCTAACAATACCTTCAACATTATAAAGAAATGACGTCATTTACTTAATATTCCTATATGCTAGATGTATAGATAATGCTTATGCATAATAATGATGTATTTTATTACCTCTAAGAGTAAGAACGGTTTGTTCAAGATCGTTAACGCGATGTTGTTGAGCTGTAGTTGGTACTGTTTCTATCGAATTTATTTTCAATGTTAGTTGTACGTTTTCTTCCTTCAGCATCTCGCAATAACTATACACTCAAACAAAAATCAAAAATTAAAAAAGGGACTAATATCGGTAGAAACGACTTTCAGGGTAGTCGTTGTCACCGATAAAAGAGCTGAGATCTAAAGGGTGTCAAGTTTCATAGAAGTTCCTTTAGCTTCCTAGCTTTAGGATATATATGTTCTCCAATTCGTTTAGAAAGTAAATTGTTACTTTGTTTCATATGGGATTTCTAAGTAGACAAATTCTATCTTTCACTAAATATAAAATTTCATTTATTACTTATTAAGTTATTATATTTCTTACAACAATAAATATTAACGTTAATTTCTAATTAAAAGAAGACAAATATTTTTGATCGTAATTTATATTATTCTAAATAAAATATACATCAATATTCTAATGGAAATACTGGTTATTCTTTATTTACGCTCATAGCTGTATGGCTTGTGTCGACATGAATAAAAAGACTAAATATCGCCCAGCGAAGCGTATACAGATATACAAATCTAATCTTACTTATTACACAGTATTTTTAATTATTATATCTCTCACCCCTTCCAGTAGTCTAGTTCTGGTTGCGGATCATCAATTTTCTTAATCGGTGACCTGATTTGTGATTCAAGCAGCTTCGATTCAAGTTTAAGCACTTGACCTTTAAGCGAAGTGACCTGAGCTAGACATCTCTCATATTCCGATACTAAATGTTCATTCCCCTGTGTTTAAAAATAGAGTAAATAAAAAATGTTGTTCAGACATTGATATCAATATACACTATCTATTAATATGATTTCTGACTTCTGTCTATTAGTGTAACTGTAGTCAGTTCGGTGCACACAATATTGAACCGTAGGTTCTTAAGAATTTTACATGTATATATTTATTATAATACAGGATGGGCTAGAAAGATTTGCGAATTAAAAAAAAATTAATAAAACTAAATACAATACACATACACATCTTTATTTCAATTAAAATAGACATCTTGGAAATTTATTTCTTAATAAATTACATCATTCAGGTGTGCACCATCCCGCTGCAAAAATTCCTCGAATCTGAAACTCAAATTGGTAAAAACTCGCTGACATATTGCGCGAGGAATAGCTGCCATTTCTTCTCGGATATTTATCTTTAACTGATTAATCGTGGCTGGGTTATGGGAGTAGACTCTACTTTTCATGTATCCCCACATGAAAAAGTCCGGTGGCGTTCGATCCGGACTTCTAGGCGACCATGCAATGTCACCTCGGCGCGATATCAGTTCCCAGCAAACATCTAGTTTACGGCCGCCAACGTAGCACTAGATGTATGGCATGTCGCAACATCTTGTTGAAACCACGTCGCACGATAATAGGCTTCAAATTGTTGCAGTTGCGGAAAGAAAAACTTCCTTAACATGGCTATGTATCGGTCGGAATTTACAGTGACAGATTGCTTGTGTTGATATTCAAAGTAATAGGCTCCGATAATTCCGTGTGCTGATATAGCCGCCCAAACGGTTACTTTCGACGAATGCAGAGGCTTTCGATATTTTGCACGTGGGTTCTCTGCAGCCCAGTAACGGCAATTCTATTTATTGACATGTCCATTTAAGTGAAATTGGGCTTCGTCGGAACACAGAATATTATTAAAACTCTGAACGCGTTCCAACATTGTTTCAACAAAAGCTCGTCGTAAAATTGGGTCATTTGGAAGTAATTCCTGTACAAGTTGAATTTTATACAGATGCAAATTCAAATCTTTCAACAAAATGCGACGCAAAGATGTTCTAGACACCACAAATTCAGCTGATCGCTTGCGAGTCGATAGACCAGGATTACGTTGAACTGAAGCTCAAACTTGTTCAATTGTTTCTTCCGTTCTTGTTGACCTTGGGCGTCCCGCAGGCTTCTGTTTGAGAGTCGAACCAGTAGCTTCGAACTTTCTGACCCACGATCGAATCACACTTTCCTTCGGACACTGATTTACGTAATGTAATCCAAACTCACGCCGAAATAAACGTCGAACAATAGCGCACGAATCGCCATTTTTATAATAATGTTTAACGCAGAGTGCACGCTGCGTTCCGGTGAAGCGATCCGTCGCGACTAAATTTCCGAGAACCGAGCTTCTCATCTCCACCACCCGTGCAGCTCCCGCTCATAAGGTTCAAATGCAAGAGTGTTTTTAAGTCAAGTCCGGTGAAGCTGTAAAAGCCGCAGCGGCTCTGTTTTAGGATAGGGCCCCTAAGGCTAACAGTGTAGTCAGTAAAACAAAAAAAAAAAGTGTTTTTAAAATCGTAAGCCTTTCAGGCCCACCCTCTACTAGCTGTGCCCGTGGCTTCGCTCACGTGGACTACATAATGCCCACGCGAATCTTGCTCCCGCGCTCCCGGCTATTTTAAAGACAAATTTGCTTATTGTGGGTGTTCCTTAGAAGATAGATATATACTCTCCCAAATTTTTTGTAGGTCTTCTTAATGTCTACAACTATGTATTAGATTAATTTCATATATCTCTTATGGTTTACTCAGCGTAAGCCATTAAAGCGCTCGACTCGATTCACCATGACTAGTTTTTTTTTATTTTCTCGGAAGCCTAATTCTTTTTCTAAAATAAAAATAGCTTAAGTTACTCCTTATAACATCAGCTATCTACTAGTGAAAGTCCCGTCAAAATCGGTCCCACCGTTTCGGAGATTACCCGGAACAAACAGACATATAGACAGACAGAAAGACAAGACAGACAATAATTTTAAAAATGGGCTTTTTGTTATAGGTATCGTATATACTTTCATATGCATTTAGTAAAAAACTGTTACAAACAGACACTTCAATTTTATTAATTGTATAGGTATTAGGTCCTTACGTATGAAATTGGCATTTTGTTGTACTGGCCACTTTGATCTCAAATATCTGGCGTTTCGTTGAGATATCACATTAAAATACAAACAAATACAACATAAAAATATTAGTATTTATTAAAACTTTATGAAAAATTACATTTAACTTTTATGTTGTAAGAAAGTTACCTTTTCAGCTATTTCTAATGCTGCAATTCTGTGTTGTTGCGCTTGAATTCTTTGCAGAAGCACTTCGGTCGAAAGAAATGCTAAGTCTGATTCATCCCGTTCGTGTTCCAAAAACATATTAGTATCGGTAATGGAACGATGCGATTTTTCTGAGGGTTCAGCATCTTGTTTCTCTGACGTTAGACGGTTTTCACCTTGAAAAAAAAACGTCATTTTATACTTTATGTGTTAACATTTAAATTTATTTCAATAAAATCATAGATAAATTATGGGGATACACGTTTATATACGGTCGTTCAATTCAATCTAAACTTTTTTTGTATTATGGTAATTAAACAGCTGCTATAATACTACACAGTACCCATATTATATAGATATTTAACACCCAGATACACAACTGACAGTCATGCTCGACACCCAAAAGTCAGTTATGTATGGCGACCGAATTCGAGAACTTTAGAGTCTAAGGGCTAACTATTACTGCGCCACTAGGTCTGTTTAAAAGAAATAGAAGATTTTTCCAAAGAAATATGAAGTTCTTAATTATCTTAATCTGTATTTTATCATACATACTCTTGGTCTCAGATAATCTTGAAAGTAAGACACGCTTTTCTCTCTCAAGCCTCGTAACAGACAATTTTGCTAAATTTAGATTTGACTCCAATCTTTTTATTTCTTGGCATTTATCTTCGTAACGTGACTGCCAGCGTTCCGCTGCCTGTTGTGCCCTAAGAAATAAATAATATAATAAGTTATATGCACATCTATCATGACGAAAATCAACAAATTATTATATGAACATTTTATTTTGCTTCAAATGTTAAATTCTTGCAAAAATAAGTAGGTAGTTAGGTCGATTATCTATCTACCTCTTCCACTTATCCCACAGTGCGACGTTAGACTGGGTATCTCGTCGAGCGCTCGTTAGTTGTGCTTGAAGTGATGCTATTTTGTTTTGCATCGCTGTTGTTTCAGCTGTCGCCACTTTACTACCCGATGTGTTTCTGTAAAAAAATTAATTGAATATCGGTTTTCATGTAATATATCTTACAAGAACACATTAAATTGTAATACAAGTTATAATGTAGACCAATACCAATAATATATATAACATAGTAACCTAAATATAACTTTTACAGCAATTGGATTAAATTTATTAATATTTCCATCCATCAATAGAACTGATGCACTAGGGAATCTTTCTAGTATCTATATGCAACTCATAAGTGTTTAAGTCGTCTTTCTTGATATTATTTATATATGATCATCCGCCTGGGTCTGATAAGCAATTTTTCAGAACGAACTTAATTCTCAGGTTCATATATGATGCGAATTTTGTCAAGTTCGATGTTACTAAAATACTGGTGTATCTTTTCTCCGCAAAACGGAGTACTTTCAACTTAACTGAAATTTCGGAGAATTAGAGTTACACTAAAAAAGCCATACCAGTTGCTGACAGCCTCGAGTTCCTTGAGATTCTTTTAACCCCTTATCTTATGACCCGATCTTAATTGTAGGTGCATGATCAAGACCCAAACTAAATTGATCACCGATAATATTAGATATTCTTAACTCAGTAATTGAAGCGCTTTGAAACTTCCTTCATTATGCAAAACTATAAGGAATAGAACGCTCTAGTCGCAACTATTTTTCCGAAATTGTGAAATAAAAAATATGAGAACAGAAAGTAAAATTTCATTGTGCTAGTACGTATCATCAACGAAGTTATCTACATTTCCCACCAGGTATGATTCAGTACAATCGTCAACCAATACATTATTCAAAAATAACTTTTATAAAACAGGCAGTCACATAAGACTGCTGACAGAAGTAATAATTTAAAACTATGAAATAACAATGTCTTTTTTGGATATTCAAATTAATTGTAATATCAAAAATAAAATTTCATACTTTATAAAGTAAAATTGTTAATATGACATCACATCTATCGGTCCAACAAGCTATAATTATAATTATGTATAATTATTATACATGCTAGCCATGCAGAACACGTCACACTTATAGCTACAGATATACTGTTAACTTAAGAGGTGTGCCACAAGGTTCTAATCTGGACCCTCTTTTACTCCTTGCATTTATTAACGACCTCCTTGATTCAATAAATTGTAAATGTCTGGCGTATGTAGATGACATCAAAATTTTCCAAAGAATCTACACCAACAACGACTGTCTTAGTCTCCAGGAAAACCTTAATAATAGGTCTTTACCTATGAAATTGCCGTTCTGCAGTACTGGCCATTTCAAATCAAAATAATTTTTGTTTGGCTAAAAATTCTAATTTCAAATTAATTTTATTTTAAAAACATGGAATTCTTTTTCCAAAAGTAGTCATTTGTTTATTAATTAGTGTTACATTTTCATCGCATTTCAATCTTTTTTGTCATCATGGATACGTTAAAAATTCGAGTAATTATGGAATATGAGTACCATCGTGGTAGCAACGCGGCACAAGCGGCACGCAACATCAACGCACCACCTGTTTATTGGTTTGCTCGCTTCCGTTCTGGGAATTTCGACCTGAAAAATAAACCTCGCGGTCGTCCGAAGACTTTGGTCGACAATGACGAATTAAAGGCGATTGTGGAAGCTGATGATACACAATCTACGGCTGAATTAGCAGCAGCTTTCGACGTTAGCGTCAAAACAATATTGGTCCATTTGCGTCAAATTGGCAAGGTAAAAAAGCTTAACAAATGGGTGTCCCACGAACTCAATGATCGCCAGCGCGAAGTACGCGTCGAGATGTGCCTTGCACTGCTCAACAGACACACAAATGAAGGAATTTTGAACCGCATTGTTACCTGCGATGAAAAATGGATTCTGTTTGATAACCACAAGTGTTCAGCAAGTTGGTTGGATCCTGGTTCAGCACCTAAACAATGCCCTAAACGAAAACTTACCCCTAGAAAAGTGATGGTCACTGTTTGGTGGTCTAGCGTCGGTGTGATTCATCACAGCTTCTTACCAAATGGGGTGAGCATTACTGCAGATGTGTACTGTGAAGAACTGAACACAATGATGGAGAAGCTGGCACATCTCCAACCAGCATTGGTCAATCGCTCGTCTCCGCTGCTCCTGCACGACAACGCGCGACCTCATACTGCACAGCAGACGGTCTCCAAGTTGCAAGAACTGGGGTTGGAAGTTCTCCGTCATCCGCCCTACTCATCAAACCAAGCGCCTACAGACTACTTCTTTTTCCAGAATTTGGATAACTCCTTGGCGGGGAAAAAATTCAATACCCGAGAGGCAGTACCAAATGCCTTTGAAGAATTTGTTGCCTCCCGTCAAGCTGATTTCTTTAAGAAAGGCATCAATAAACTGCCACTGCGCTGGCAAAGATGCATTGATTGCATGGTTGATTACTTCGATTAATACAAATAAAAAATACATGAAAAAAACTAGTTTAAATTTTTTCATACAAAACGGCAATTTCATAGGTAAAGACCTAATATTATACGGTCTTAGGTATGGTATGGCGCTTAACACAAGGAAATGTCTAACCATTACATTTACCAAAAACAAAACTCGTTGTACTTTAACTTCGAGGGTGTTGTATATTGATAGGACTGACATTGCGTGATATCCAGGTATTATCATGATTGAGTCTAGTCAATCGCTTAGATTACAATTTGACTACATTACCAGTAAAGCAAACAGAATGCTCGGGTTTGTTACGGGCAACTCCCAAACCATTTAAATCTATAAATTCATGGATTATCCTGTTTGCTTCTGTAGTGAAGAATAAGTAAATAAGTGTAAGAATATTGTTCGACTGTATGGTCTTCAATCTATGAAACATATGTAGATATGATAAAGTCAGTTCAGCGTCGTTTTCTCAGGATACTGTGTGGAAGATTAGGTCTGAGACGTACAATAACAGAATACAAAAATAGACTCCTCAATTTTTTTTTATTTATTACTGTCTATACTTTTGGCCTTAGAGGCCCTGAAGCCGCTGCGGCTTTTACAGCTTCTGTCTGCTGCTGACTTAAATACACTAGACAAAATCGTAAATGGTACGTTTAGCAGTAACCTCCTCGAGCAACTTAATTTCAAGATACACATTCGTTCCGTACCATTACCTCAATTATTTCACATACCACCTGCTAATAATAATGTGTCTATAAATTAGGTTACCCTTATTTAGAATGTGCAGGCATTATTGTGTGTAAAATTTATAAGTAAATGTTGTTTACAAATCAAATAGGATGGCAGATTTGTTATGCTGCAATATTGTATCTTTATTTCTAAATGTGTTAATATGTTATATTTGATTGTTTCTTTTTAAAAAAATAAATAGATTTAGCCAACTTGTGACGCGAACTTATAACATTTTACCCACCCAAAAATTGTTCATCATGCCAATATAAGTTTTACTTCCAAACATAAATATGTAAATATTGCAGCTTACATTCGAAATATTTGATTCTTTAAATTTTGAGCGTCGAGCTTCGAACGCCTTTCCCGAGCTGCAAGCGCTTTTATCTGCCGACGAAGTATAGTATTCTGTTTAGCAGCCAATTGCTTTTCACGGCGTAGCCGCTCTATTATCGTCTCTTGCCTGTATAGGTATAGTAACGAAAAGGTTAATTAATTAGTTAATTAAAAAGATTAATTAATACAGTTAATGTGTTAAACAAGCGTACGGCCTCATGGTAAGTGGCTATTGTAGCCTATGGGTGCTTGTAATACCATAGTTATCAATGACGTGGCCGGACACACAACAAGATGGATGGCTGCCATCTTCTGTAGGGTGAAGGTAGTTCACTAGTTAGGCCGCCCCAAATACAGAGAAAGCTCTATATAATTTACACTGTGCCTCGACGGTTATCGATATTTGAAATTGTGCAATGTTATCTAATGTATGTAGATTCATATTAGATAATTTGTAATGAATATTTTTCTTAAATTAAAATAAGACATTATTTTGACATTATTTTATAGCAGGGAAATCAGTTCCATATAAATAAACAGTCCATATTATACTATACATATAATTTTTTTTGTGAAAAGTAACCGATTGCGAACTGATTTCTCGTGACAACATGCCACAACTACATATTATAATTTTAAAGATTTTGCTATTAATATTCAGTAATCTCATCTTTAGCATCCTCAACATACCAGATAGTTGTAGAAGATCCAGGAATCCTTAAAATGTCTTCATCATTCATGTCTATAGTAGAATCAAACTTAAGTTCTAATCTGTCCGAACCATTATGCGACATGGCATCACTGGCCTCGTCTACTTCGACGATCGCTGACAGGTCAAAACTTGGATCGTTTACCGAAATCATCGTCTGCATATTGATAACTTGTGTCTAGAAATAGAAACAATGTTAAATAGGGCCTGATAAACTATGGTGCTAATAGTATAATAATCAACGGTAGTAGCAGAGATAAGGTAAAACAGTAGTAGGTACATACTAGTTTTAATGATTTGATATAATTAAATGACAGAACATGTATACAAAACAATCTATTTTTATTTCAAAAATAATAATTTTCATATTGATTTATGTACGCTGAAATGTTTCTAGATAAATGGACAGTGAAAAATTTCACAAAACCAAACCTTCAAGTTATGTATAACAGTTCTCAGTTGTTCAATATGTACATCTTTATCTGCTAACTGCTTTATATATAAAGCTTTTTGATCAGTTAATCGTGTACGCAGTTCCATATGCTCTTTTTGTGTTTCGTTCAACTGCGATAACCAATGCTGGTTCTCCGCTTTATATGAATCAACCTGAAGCAGTATTGAAAATAATGACATCAGTAATTTATTTTATTAAAAAATACCCAATTTGTAAGTAAAGGTATTTAAGGCAAGGTCTAATTGTTTTGTTGCAAACGTTATTTTTCTAATTGGAGAAGATTAAAAAAAAGTTTAACCACTAAAATCCTGCCAGGCAGGTAGAGTATAACACACTACTACAGAAACACTAACGTATCAATTATTTTTCATGTCTCACAAGAAACTATTTGAGATATTTATTCTAATTCTTAGTTTATTTTCATTGATTCTGCTAATTTCCAGCAAATTTTTTTTCATTCTTATTCAATCTTATTTGATTTCTTTGATTGATATCATGACCTCCCACTAACATTAAAACTATTACCTAATTGCTTAGTTTAACAATAAATACCTCATGGCAGTGTCTTTCTTCGAGTTGTGAATTTAGTTGCTCCATTTTTGACAATCTTTCAGTAGCTAAATCTTTCCAACGGTCCGCTTCACTCTGATATGTTGTTCTGTAACACCGTAATTGTGACGTCAAAGTAAGAATATTAGTTAATAACTACGTAATAACTTAAACAGATTTAAATTCATAACATATATTTTTAGCTACACAAAATGGAAAACTAACAATTCTGTTTTGCACTCGTCCAATTCACTTTGAAGTTTGAAACATTTTTCTTCTAATTCCGTAATTTTCATGGTATACTTATTGATAACGTCTTTCAGTGCCTCAGCGTTCGTGGCGTTGGAGTCACTTCCCCTTCTATAACGAAAATCGGATGTGATTAATAATGTATTACGCAAATTATAAGACGTATGATAATGATATCGTATTATCTCCTAGCGGTGAAGTAATGATGGATATCATGTACCTACGCGACTAGAGACATCCATTGTAATAGTTTTATGAAATTGATCTGCTTAGTTACCCGTAAATATAGTACATAATACAAAAAATGTAATAAATTTATGATACCCATAAAAAAGTATCTATAGAATGCATGAATCAGTTATTAAATTTAATATAATTATACTTCAGATAAGATTATGATAAAACAACAATGTAAAAAGTATATTAAAAAATCTTCTAATTATGCGCTCTAATCTCAGATAAGTAGGCACTCTATACGAAAAGATATATAGATATTGTACTATAAGTTGGTGAGAAGACTATAAAGTTATTTTATGGAAATTCATAATCTCTGGATGTGGTTGTAACCGCAATACATGAAAAGAAAAAGAAACATTCGTCACACATTTCATACCCTAAATGCCAATGATATTGCTAAATATAGAATGGATGAAAGTTTAATTTTCAACTAGTTTCTTTTACAATTTGACTACGTAATCCTTATAAACACAAGCGTAATGAATTGAAATTGTCTGACATTTTATTTTATAAGGATTATTCTGGTTTTTTTTTTATATTTTTTGTCCCGCTTATGTCACAACTTAGATCTGAAGATATCTTCTAATCAAATACTTAAAATAATGTTTAAATAGTATTTTATAATAACTGCAGCTGCCCGCGAAACATAACACCCGTCTGGTCGGAGGATCCTGCCTTTTAATGTGGAGATGGTAATAATCACCACCACAACCTTTATGGTAACCGTAATAATAGTAGATCCTTACTTCTAGATCCTAAATCCTTACTTGGATTAAACTTTATAGGTTATTTTAAAAATTAGTTTCAAACTGATCCAGTAATTTTCAGGTAAAGAGTGTTAAAAAACAGGTGAAAGAGATAAATAGACAACAGTTCTAAAACCTATGTTAATGCATTCTGTTACTTATTTATTTTCTCCCTAATTGGATTTTTTCCAACATATTATTCAATGTAAGATTCGAAATATTTAGGAATTAACTCAACTCTAGGGATTACACCGGGAATGATATCTCCACTACATCTCGAAGACCCAGAGTCCTGAACAGGGTGGGACGGTTTCTCACACCTGGTCAAATGTATTTTTTTTACAAGGAAAAAGTTTGGCCATGTATGAAATACTGTTTGCATCTCTGGGGTGGATCCGTAAAAAACTTCCTCGATGTTCTGGACAGGATGCAGAGACGAGCTGCTCGCATTGTTAATGATTGTTAATAATGCGCAGAAAATCGCCGATGCCTTCAATTGCCGCCGATGGGTTGCAATATCTCGGCAGTCGCCGTTGTGTTTGTATTATACGGTGCTTTCCATCAAGGACAATACCATCAATTTGCCAAGCTACTATATAAATTTTTTTTTTTTTTATATGTATTGATTAGATGTTATTTTTTAAGTCGATAGAAGTTATCTTACCTATTTAATTTCGATTCCAATTCGACAATTTTTTGTTGTAATTCTTGTGTAGATTTAGAATACTCATCTCTCTCATTGATTAGTAATTGTTTATATTCTGCGACTACATTGTTTTTTTCATAGTCCAATTGTTTTAAAGATTGTACAAAAGACTGATTTTCTTCGTTCATCCTATCTTTCCATTGAGTTTGTTCCTTAATTTGTGTGGTCGTGATATCATTAATTTGTTTTTTGAATTCATCTATAGACATTCGAAGCTGGTGTATAAATTTATCTTTTTCATTATTATTCTCATGCAATTCATGAATTTGTTTCTCAAAAATACTTTTTTCTGAATTTAAAAATATAATTTCTTCTGCTCTTTTATTAGATATGTATAAAGCCTGATTTAACTGTTTGCATTTATCTTCATTTTCCTTTTTAAGATCATTAATATATATTTTTACATTGCTACTAAGTTCAATATCTTCATCTGTCTGGACTATCTTGTCAAGTATTTCTAATTTGGATGACATAGTTTGAGTCGGTACGTTGACAACGGACATCATTTTAGTACTACATTGAGTTCCTACTGAAGAATATTTAATATTTTTATATTTTATTAAAATATCCTTGTGAACTTCTGCTATATCAAGTTGCTCTTTTAATTCCTGTTTTAATATTTCTGGTTCTGACAACGTGATAGTTTGACTACCTAAAATTAAAAATATATATGTTTATTTGGCTATAAGTAATTGTTTACCAAATACATAACAATGAAATTGTATCACGTACGTCTAGATTTTGAATCTTCCTCAAAATCTTTATTGTCTTCTAGGTGCAGATTTGAGTTATTATATTTATTTGCCATGTCATTATTTTCTGTTAAGTTAAGATAAGTTTTTTTAAAGGCTTGATTTAGAAGTATTAAATGTTTTTCTAGAGTATTGCACTGTTTAATTAAGTCAATCCGTACGGTTTCTGCTGCTTCAAGTTTTTTGTTAAGAAGTTCTAATTCCCGAATGTTTGTCTTTTGCTATAATTATTTAGAAAAAAAAAACATTAATGTAACTTTAAGTCTTAAAATATAAAGTGAAGATTATAACAAACTCACTTTTATCTTTTACGATACTAGATAATACTTCATTTTAAGTGTTGTTGAAAATATTTAAGGTTATTTTCAAGTTAGTGTACTCCAGGAGAAAATATCTCATATTATCTAAGTTAAAATACTAACCATAACGATATACTGCAACTTATGTGGACAGTTGTCATCATTGTTTAAGCAGTTATTTTTAGAGATATCCAAAATTTGGTCAAATACACTATGTTTGATCATCAAATTTGAACGTAGATCTTCAATTTCTGTAAGTTGGTCATTTACAGAATGTTGCTTCCGAGATAAATCCTCTAATTTGTTTAAATAATTTTCAACAGATATAACAGGCACACAACCTTGATATTGCTGCCTCAATATTTGTAAAATTTTGTACATGTAACTGAAAATGAAAATGGACGCTTTTAGGTTTTTTTTTTTGTTAGCTATTTAAGTCAAACATGTTCGGTTTTATTGAATTGCACTGTGCTCACTATTAGGTACAGTGCCGTCACTTTGACGTACTTTGATAAAATAGAGTGACAAAACCATCAAATAAAAAAACACGACAGTTAATACCACCAGAAGCAGTATTTGGTTAGTACATGAATAGAGAAATTCCGCGCAGTATCAAAATGTCTATCTCCGTCAGCTCTTTACACAATATATATGCTTCTCCGTCACTTTCACGAACACTTCATCTTAGAAGCACAAGAATGTATACTGAGTTTTTGTTTTATGTTATACAAAGTTAATGTGGCCGTAGATGATTCCTTCCATAAGTGTATTTGGAGTACGCTCATTGGAGAAGTTTTATGCGCACCACGCTGAGTCGTATAAATTATTATGGTTATTATGTCAAAACTGTTATAGTCAAAAAGAAAAATAAGGTTGGTAAAAGAGCAACTTACTTGAATTTAGTTTGATATCTATGAGTATAAGCTTCAAAACTTTTCTGATAAGCATATATCATGCTCTCAGCTTCCACTCTTAATTCCTTTTCTTTATTAAAACGTAATATTAAGTTTTCTAATTTGTTTTGACATTCAGATGACTGTAAATGTGTAACTAGAATTTCGTTGCTTAGTCTGGAATATTAAACAATAATTCAAAACTTGTATATTACTGCTACTTGTCATTTGGCATTACTTCAACTTGCGATACCTTGTGATAGTTGCTTTGTTGTCTCCATTTGATTGTAAGTCTAAAATTTGATGTCGTAATAAATTAACTTCCATATCATTGTTCATATGACGTTTTTGATTGTCGTGCAACTAGATTTTTTTTTAAGAAAGGTGAAATAATTAATAATTTATTTGAATTATAATATATATATATAATAGGTCTTTACCTATGAAATTGCCGTTCTGCAGTACTGGCCAATTCAAATCAAAATAATTTTTGTTTGGCTAAGAATTCTAATTTCATATTAATTTTATTTTAAAAACATGGAATTCTTTTTCCAAGTGTCGGCAAGCAAGTTATCCCATCCGGGAAGTACACCGGATGTACAGTAAAGATAAGCGGCCACTACAAATGGTAGTGGCCATATTGGACCTTTCCCCCGAGGGAAAGGCCATCTTCCAGCTAGAGACGGTGTGCGGGCTCTCCGGGATTAACGTGGAGCCCCCACACAAAAACCACCAGCCTGCGCAGTGCCACAACTGCCAGCTGTACGGGCACGCTGCCCGTAACTGTCATTCTCGTCCGCGGTGCGTAAAGTGCCGAGAGGACCACCCCACACGGGAGTGCACGCGCGAGCGTGACTCCGTCGTCCCCCCGAGCTGCGTGTTATGCGGGGAGGAGGGGCATCCCGCGAATTATCGCGGTTGCCCCAAGGCCCCGCGTACCACGCGGCCACGTACACAGAGGCAGGCGGCCCCCCGGGCGGCGCCCCCCGCCTCAGCCATCAAAGCGCAACCCCTGCTGGCGTCAGGGGAATTTCCCGCGCTGCCGGTCCCGCGCCAGCTCCCGGCCGCCGCCGGCCCCTCCGCACCCCGCGTGGTGCAACCGCAACCCGTGCGTTCATCGCAGAACGCATGGGGCCCCCGCCGCCCCAATCCACAGCCCCTTATGGCTATGGATATTCCCGCGCCCCGCGCTCCTGCGCCCCGCGCGCCCGCTAACACTGTCGTCAATAGTAACGACCTAATGATACTGCTCACCCGCGAGCACGATATCCGCGAGCTCATCGAATACAATGACCATTTGGAGCGCTTCGGTCTCATCAAGACCGCTTGCGCGTTCCCCCGCCTCGTAGAGACACTACAACGTCTCGATCGCGAGGCGAGTAGTAATAAAAATTAGGGCCTTTCAATGGCTAAGTTTAAACCGAAAGCGTTAAATCTTTCATTTTTTAACGCGCGAAGCCTACTTCCGCAGCGTGATCTCGTCGCGACCTTTCTTAAAGATCACCAAGTAGATGTTCTTTTAGTGCAGGAGACGCTCTTAAAGCGTGCTAAACGTGATCCAAAAATCGCGAACTACAATATTGTAAGAAATGACCGGGCCGGCCGCGGGGGCGGCACTCTCATTTATTACAAACGATCGTTATATTGTACGCCGGTAGATCCTCCGATACTTACCAATATGGAAGTATCCGTGTGTAGACTAGGAATGACCGACCACCCGTCCATAACGTTAGTCTCAGTTTATCTCTCGCCGAGGAAAGAGCCTCTCAGGTCTGACCTAGAAAAGCTACTTTCGCTCGGTGAATCGGTCATTATAGCGGGTGACCTCAATTGTGGACACACTTCGTTTGGCAATTGGAGAGACTCCAGTAATGGGGTTAAACTCGAAGAGCTAACGAACGTGCTAAACTTTGATGTCATAGCGCCACCCACTCCCACCCACTTTCAAGACAACTGTATGCCGACAGTGCTTGATGTAGCTCTCATTAAAGGTATCGCGCTTCGGTTACGACTCATTCGGGTCGTACACGAGCTCGACTCCGACCACCGTCCGGTCATCATGCAGCTAGGTCAACCAGACGACTCTAGCCCTCCTTCGGTCCAAGTGGTTGACTATGTCAAATTGGCAAGGTAAAAAAGCTTGACAAATGGGTGTCCCACGAACTCAATGATCGCCAGCGCGAAGTACGCTTCGAGACGTGCCTTGCACTGCTCAAGAGACACACAAATGAAGGAATTTTGAACCGCTTTGTTACCTGCGATGAAAAATGGATTCTGTTTGATAACCGCAAGCACTCAGCAAGTTGGTTGGATCCTGGTTCAGCACCTAAACAATGCCCTAAACGAAAACTTACCTCTAGAAAAGTGATGGTCACTGTTTGGTGGTCTAGCGCCGGTGTGATTCATCACAGCTTCTTACCAAACGGGGTGAGCATTACTGCAGATGTGTACTGTGAAGAACTGAACACAATGATGGAGAAGCTGGCATTGCAAAAACTGGGGTTGGAAGTTCTCCATCATCCGCCCTACTCATCAAACCAAGCGCCTACAGACTACTTCTTTTTCCAGAATTTGGATAACTCCTTGGCGGGGAAAAAATTCAATACCCGAGAGGCAGTACAAAATGCCTTTGAAGAATTTGTTGCCTCCCGTCCAGCTGATTTCTTTAAGAAAGGCATCAATAAACTGCCACTGCGCTGGCAAAGATGCATTGATTGCATGGGTGATATTACTTCGATTAATACAAATAAAAAATACATGAAAAAAATTCGTTTAAATTTTTTCATACAAAACGGCAATTTCATAGGTAAATACCTAATATATAAAAACAAAGAAAGTTATAATTTACATGGCAAAGGCATTCATTCACTGCATAGTTAAAGTTCAATAATTAATACTTTTCGTCATAGTCATACTGTTTGCGCGATAATGAGTGGACTGTATGGATTTATTAAAATTAAAGATTAAAGATTTTTATGTACCTACGAATGCTAAGTGAAACTCATATGTGAACCGATGCGATAATGGGGAACAAATATAGGTAGGATAGGAAAAAAGGTACTCACGATTTTGATTCACAAACTGCCCGAAGATGGATCCTTTCTTCCAAATTACAAGGGTTTTGATATGTGCACGTGGTCAGGCTCAACGGCACGATTTTGTCGGAGCGATACGATTCGTTTTATGCTAAATCAACGAAGACACTGGCGCGTACGACGACAGGTACAAGCCAACGGTAGGAAAATAGACAGAGCGGGGTGGGGGGTGGATTTAAGGGATGGGACATTATAACATCGATTCACAATACGATAAAGAGGCGCAAACATTCCCCCCAGCTAGAAGGAACCCGTTCCTTCTAAACAAACGAAACTAATCTAAAGGGAAAAATTCAAACCGAAACGAAACAAAGTTAACTTTATAACAAAATGATACTAAATACTAAACTTAAAATGTACTATAATATCTCTAAACTACTATTACGCCACTATTGGTTTGGCAAGGGACAGAGGCGTATAACAGGCCGCAGATATGAACCTGTGGCCGTCCTAACTCTCACAATACGCGTGACTCCATTTGAGCCAGGAAATACCTCCTCAACAATGCCCATCGGCCAATGCAGAGGAGGTGCATTGTCATTAACAAGAATCACCACTGTGCCCACAGCAACCGGTTCGCTAGAGGTATTCCACTTCTGTCTCGACTGCAGAGTGTGTAAATATTCCATTCTCCAACGCTTCCAAAACGACTGTACTAGTTTATCTAAAAGATCTATTCGCGACAGAAGATGTAGCCTATCCTCCGTAATTTCCTTAGAGGGAAAATACTTTAAAGGCGTGGTATTCAAAAAATGTGCTGGAGTAAGGGCGAGGGGTTCAGATGGGTCACTCGACAGGGTGCGGCATAAGGGCCGAGAATTCATCACGGCTTCGATTTGAATGAGAACTGTAGACAGTTCTTCGAACGATAGAATTTGTTCACCGATAACGCGATACAAATGAGTTTTCAAACTTTTTATATTAGCCTCCCAGTTGCCTCCGAAATGACTAGCAGCTGGAGTATTTAATACCCACGTTATACGGTTTTCAGCTAATACTTGGGCGAACTCTGTATTGAAATATTTAGAACGCAAAAACGAATGCAATTCGGAAAGCGAACGTTTAGCTCCAATATAGTTAGTTCCGTTATCTGAATATACGCGACCTATAGGACCGCGGCGGGATATAAAACGCTTAAAAGCTGACAAAAAACTCGAGGTGCCTAAATCGCCAGATATCTCAATATGTACGGCCCTAGTGGTCATACAAACGAACAAGCAAACGTACGCCTTCACAGACCTAATACCGCGACCTCGTGATATTGTGACCTTGAAAGGTCCCGCGTAGTCGGTGCCAGTATGAATTAAAGGTTTCACGACTTGAACGACACGGCACGAACGATGATCTGCCATCTCAGGGTAGATTGTTTAGGCCGTAAACGAAAGCATGGAACACATTTATGTACTCTACTACGAATTATATTGCGTGCAGAAAATATCCAATAGTTTTGGCGCAAAATCGACGTTAATAAGTCAGGGCCAGCATGACAATTAATTTTATGATGATAGTCAATCAAAAGATTTAATATATGACCTGTACGCGGTAGAACGATAGGATGTTTGTGATTGTAATCTAATTCCGCGTTTGACAGACGACCACCTACCCTGATCAATCCATTATCCAAAAATGGCTTTAGACACTGAAATTTACGACTACAGGGTCTACCTACCTGTAAGTTTGCAATTTCAGGTGCGAAGCACGAAGTCTGAAGTTGACGCAATACCATCAACTCAGCGTAATCAAGATCAGATGCGGCTACGTAGTCCCTTCGAGGTAATAATTTCAAAAAACGACATATATAAACTACGCAACGCAAGTATTTCGACCAAGACGACATACGACTAGCTAACGATATTAAAATCGGTTCAATAGACGACGAAACGTGAAAGGTGTGCTTCTTCTCTTCGGGTGGATCAGCTACCGTGGAAGGAATAAACTTCGAAACTGGCCACTGATCTGGATTCGATTTAACCCAGGACGGACCACTGAACCACAGCGGGTGATTAAGCAGTTGTGCAGGTGTAAGACCACGCGACAAACAATCAGCTGGGTTATCGACCCCTGATACGTGATAAAACTTATCCGATGACAAATCCGACTGTATCTTAGCCACTCGGTTGGACACGAATGTGTCCCAACGGTGGGGCGACGAATGAACCCAACAAAGTGATCCAGTCGAATCTGAAAAGGCGTAAATATTATTCATGTTACAACGACTACCACAGGTGTTAACTATTTTACGAATGAGTTTAGCCAGTACTAGACAAGCACAAAGTTCCAATCTAGCGAGCGATACAACTTTGCGAGGCGAAACCTTTGACTTTGCGCTTACCAAGAATATGGAATTGCTTCCGTCGACACAAACATGAAAATATACGACTCCCCCGTAAGCCTTCTCACTCGCATCGGCGAATCCAATAATAGTCACGACGGCATCCGGTGTAATGCCCACGTGACGAGGTATTTTGACTCGCGAAAGCAAGGGAAGCTCCTCTTTAAAACGAGTCCATAGTTGAACAATGCGAGGAGGGGGCGGATCGTCCCAATTACAATTACACAGCCATAAATATTTGATAAGAAGTTTAGCATATAATACAACAGGTGCTACGAAGCCCATTAGATCCCACATTCTAGCAACACACGATAAAATGCCTCTTTTAGTACAAATCTCGGCGGGCTTGTTTATACTGAGACCAAACAAATCTGTGGTGGGAGACCAACATAGACCTAAAATTTTATGCCGGTCTGACTCGTTGAATTCCAAAACTGATGACAAACGATGCTACGGGGGAATTGAATCGATCACTGCCTGCGAGTTACTATTCCACTTTACAATATCAAACTGGCCAGACTTCATGAGCGCGATCACTTCTGCCGTGGTAGCTACGGCGTCAGCTTCGTTATGGACTGAATAAGCCAGGTCATCCATGTAAAGTCCAGTGTTAATAATATTTTTCGCAGTAGGATATGCTTCACCCTCATCTTCGAAAAGTTGTTTAATAGTTCTGAGAGCGTGGAAGGGACTCGACTTCAGTCCGAAACAAACACGATTAAATTCATAAGTTTTAAGCGGTTCGTCCGACGAAAAACGATACAGTATGCGTTGGAATCGACGATCGCTTTCGCGAATTCCCATGCACAAAAACATTTGCCGAATATCGGCCGAAAGAGCGATTGCGAAAAGACGAAAATTAATGATAACGTCGAATAAATCCCTTTGATGATTTTGACCTCTATATAGAATATCATTAAGGGAAACCGATGAACTAGTTTTAGCGCTAGCGTCGAGTACAATGCGTAATTTAGTTGTAACTTTTTCCTCCCTAATGACTCCATGATGAGGTATGATATAGCTAGGTAAATCTCGAGTAGCGTCCGTTTCTTGAGGCGCGAGCGATAAATAACCCTTTTCCAGATATTCTCGAATTACTGCATCGTAGGCGAGTTTTAAGTCAGGCGAAGCAAGCATCTTACGCTCTAAGCATAAGTAGCGTCTTTCCGCCACTCGACGCGAGTCTCCCAATGAGAACACATCACCTTTAAATGGCAGCGCGACAACATATCGACCGTCCTTGTCGCGCGTAGTAGTTCGTGAATACAAATTTTCGCAGTTCTCGTCATCCGAACTGATTGACGGCGGCATGTTGACTTCCTCTAGTTCCCAGAACCTGCGTACCGCAGATTCCAAAGGATCGTCGACAGAGCAACACGAAATTGACGAACTCCTATAATCCAAACGAGCGGGCACCGAACCGACAACAACATAACCCAAGACAGTTTCCAAAGCAACAGGTGCGATATGAGTAGGGTGACCATACACCTTGCGAGATAATAAAAGGTGCGGGAATAATGATGCTCCGATAAGCATCTCAACTTCACCTGGCACATCGAAAGTATTGTCAGCCAGTGTCAATGTTTTGAAATTCAACATAACTGAATTGTCCACCGCGGTGGTAGGTAAACATTCCGTTATTTTATCGACAATCAGTGTCTCTATATTGAAGTCAATATTACGATCAAAACGAGAATAGAATTTTAAATTAGTCGATCCTTGTATAATTTTAGTTGAACCCCCAATTCCCTTTACGGTAAAACTATTTAATTTAGTAAAATCATTCAAGCCCAAACGTTGATAACAAGCACGAGTTAGAAAATTACTCTGGGAAGCACTGTCTAACAAAATCCGAACATTATGGTTCCTCCCATGATTATCAATAACGACAACGATAGCGGTACCCAACAACAAGGTCGATGTCGTTGTCGTGGTCGCGGTCGCGGACACGGTCGCGGTCGTGGTCGCGGCACTCGCGCGCATTCCACAAACTGACGAATTATGTTTTCTCGAGTTCGATTCACTACTAGATAAATTACACAATGTTATCTCGTTATGTGGAGAGGTTGAGTTCCCACTCTGATTATTTACTTGACTATGATGATTCTCAACCGCGCGCCTAGGCTGATTCGATCCTACTTCATTTTTATCGGAGGTTGTAGGTTCAAAATGCAACATAGAATGATGTCTCTTATTACATTTATGACAACTATATTTTGACTTGCAATCGGTAGAATGATGATTGTTATTGAAACAATTTAAACAAAGATTTTTTGATTATATGAACCGAAAACGTTCAACCGGTGACAATTTTTGAAATTCGGGACAACTATACAAATGATCATGATGCGAGTTACACAGTGAACATTTATCTCTACGTTGGGACGACGACGATGAAGTATTCACATAAACATGTGTGGGTTTACTCTTATTAATAGTTGCGTTCGATTTATTCGACAACTTACGATTGTCAGGTTGCGTCCTATATAATATTTTAATGTTGTCACGTACAAATGTGACCAAATTGTCGAACGACGGAATCGCTTGCGTGCGGTTATCTAACTCAAACGCACGAATAGTGTCTGGATCTAACTTTTTTAAGGCCATGTAAAGAAAAATGTAATCGGTTAGGTCCTTTATATCCAGATTTTTAAGCGCAGCAAACGATGAAGAAAATTTGTCCAAAAATAATTCTAAATTATCGGCTGTGGCCGAACTTACAGGTTTTAAATCGAATATTTGGTCTAAGTACGACGAGCCTAGCATACGTTTGTCTTCGTACTTATTTACGAGCGATTGGTAAATGAGCTGATAGTTATCGGCACTCGGCGTAATGCCGGCAAAAACGGCCTGTGCCTTACCAGTCAATTTTCCTAGTAAGTAATATAACTTCTCAGCTGACGATAACGATAAATTAAGGTTTACTGTGTTGTTAAAACTAGTGTAAAATAAGGGCCATGACTTTAAGTCCCCATTGAACTCTGGTAATTCGATAGGTGGCAACCCTGCCCTATTACAAGAACGCGGCGACTCGTGCGCACGACCACTATCCGACCGAGGAAAACCGCGCACGTTTACGCGCACTTCAAAGATCGGTTAGAGCCCGTATATTAGAACTCAGAAGTCACAGATGGGACGCCCTCGTCGAAGGGCTAAGGCCGTCGCATCTGGCTTACTGGAAATTAGCTCACAGCCTCAAAATAGAGGCTTCTTATCTTATGCCCCCCCTCGAGAGGGGTCCCGGTATACCGCTCGCCTTCGATAGCAGCGACAAGGCGGAGTGCCTCGCCACTTGTTTGGAGAGCCAGTGCTCTCCGAACAGTGTCGATGCAAATACCGACCGGGTCGAGGGTATCGATGGATGCATGCGGGAGCTGGATAAGCTCCCCGCGACAGACTCCCTGTCCCCAGTCACGTCTGAGGAGGTTCTTTCCATTATAAAAAGCCTTAAGCTTAGAAAAGCACCAGGTCCCGACGGGATCAGGAATGAAGTACTTAGACTTCTTCCCGATCGCCTCATAGCTCTTTTGGTCTGCATCTTCAATGTAGCCATAGCCCACTGCCATTTTCCAGCCGCCTGGAAAAAGGCCATAGTCATAGGTATCCGTAAGCCCGGCAAGAGCGCGTCGCTTCCCGACAGCTATCGCCCGATCAGTCTCCTAAATACTTTAGGGAAAATGTACGAGCGGATCCTTCTGAACCGTCTCAAGTCAGTAATAGAGGAGAAAGACCTCTATCCGCCTGAGCAATTCGGTTTCCGTGCTAGATATTCTTGCACTCATCAAGTGCACCGCCTCACGGAGCACGTTGCATTTAATTTTGCTGAATTATATAAACCCCGCCGTACACTTGCGGTCTTTTTCGACGTTGCCAAGGCCTTCGATAAGGTCTGGCACGAGGGATTGATCTACAAGTTGTATCACTTTGAAGTCCCCGATAGGCTAATTAAAATAATTCGCGACTATCTAACAGATCGCACCTTTCGCTATAGAGTGGAAGGTGAATTGTCCACGCCCCGTCCAATACGCTCAGGCGTTCCCCAAGGTTCGATCCTGGCTCCTAGCCTATTTAACCTGTACGTCAGTGACCTACCTCGACTCCCGGAGGTCGAGGTAGGGCTATACGCTGACGATACAGTCTTATATGCCTCAGATAGGAATAGATCCCACCTCAGACACAAAGTCCAACGCTCCGTGACCACTCTCGGGAAGTGGTTTAACGAGTGGCGTATAGCCGTTAATCCCTCGAAGAGCGCCGCGATGCTCTTCGATGCGGATTCGTCACAGATACCGTGGAAGCTTAAACCTGTTAAGCTCTACGATAATCCGATTCCGTATGTAAGAGAGACCAAATATCTAGGGGTAACCCTAGATAGTAGGCTCTCTTTTAGACCCCACATCCGTAAGGTTAGGAACAGGGCCGCGTGGGTCCTGGGCCGGTTGCATCCTCTGTTGTGTTCGGTGAGTAAAATGTCCACGCGACATAAGCTCACGCTCTACAAGACGTGTATTCGACCAATTTTGACATACAGTTGCGCCGTGTTCGCACATATGTCCGAGTCGAGTTTCAAACGGTTACAATCGATACAGAATAGGTTCCTCTATCGTCTCACCGGGGCCCCGTGGTATGTTCGAAGCGTAGATCTCCATAGAGATATGGAGCTTCCTTCGATACATGCCTACGTTAAACAGCTCTCCCGTTCGTATTTCGACACCGCGTCGAACCACGCGAATCCGTTAATAAAAACAGCCGCCACTTATGTTCCGGCACCCACGGACATCCGGTGCAAACGCCGGCCGCGCAATATTTTTATTGATCCCGACGATCACATCGAAAATTCGAATAAATATTACACATCCGTCTCTCCAAACAGAGCGTGCCAGCGCCCACGCCCGCGAAACCACCGTTCTCTCCGCAGAGGGCGGGCGGTCAATTTCGCTCCAGCACACCCGTCACGTCCACCCTCTCCAGCGGTAACCCAAGCCTAGGTCCGTTCCTCGGTGTGAAACCCTTGGGTCAGGCAACCGCCCGCGCGATACAAGTGACACTGTACGTGCATCACTTAGCTACCTACATACAACACTACACACGTATGAACATACACACGTGCACACCACACAGGTACATGGGTTCTGTGAGGGACCTTTTTTTTTCTTTTTTTACGCTAGTTAGTTAGCGCTAGTTAGTGTAGAAACATTCCGATTATTGAATACACATACGCACGGTTCCTTCCTTCCTCCCAGGAGGAAGGGAACGTGCCTATGTGTATATTTAGTTAGCTCGAATCGTAGGTGTAGGGATTCGAATAGATCGCGACCTATTTGCGAACGCGACGACCGCCCGAGCCGAGGTCCGGCCACTTTGGCACCCTCGTGCGAGTCGTCCACAAAACTTTCGCGGCTGAGTGCCCTCTGCGCTCGCCCCCAAGTCCGGTGAAGCTGTAAAAGCCGCAGCGGCTTTAGGGCCCCTAAGGCTAACAGTGTAGTCAGTTCTAAAAAAAAAAAAAAAAAAAAAAAAAAAAAAAAGAAAATAACATCGATTCACAATACGATAAAGAGGCGCAAACACATACTAGTAAATAAACATTAACTAAAATTTATAAATTACCGATGGTATCTGAAAATTAATTTCTATATTAGTTAAAAACATTATATGTATTTTGCACAAAATCAATACGATCATGTTCATAAGGCCGTAACATATAGCGAGGTTTCTCTACCATAAGCCCTTGAATATGTTATACAATATGAATCTTACCTATAAGTACACCTATTTTATTTACTATACAGTAACTAGTTTGTTTTACCTGTAACAATGCAATTTGTAATTCATTTCTTACACATTGACATTGTTCTTTGAGAATTTTATTTTCACCTGCTAATGTGTCCAATTGGTCTCTCATCACATCGATATCCTGTTTTGTTACCGATGCCAAAGATTCATCTCTATAAATACAAATAATAATGATTACAACTAAGTATACCTACTTTGTTCATCATAAAAAAACCCTACATGAAGTGTCCTTAAAATGTAAATTGTTAGGTCGTGCAAATTATGACATATCCTAAAAAAAATATGATTCTGATAAATGTTATATTATAAACACATTTTGCACGACATTCTTACTACGTGCAGCGTTACTTTCTGTGGTACTTAAAACTAGAGTAGAAGAAAATAATAAAATCAATGAATACTACGAAATAGTACGAAACAAAAATTATAATTATAATATAATTATACATTTAATGTATAAATTTCATTTTAAATCTATACGACTATATCAAATTGAAGTGTTTGTTTGTAATGTCAAAATAACAACTTTTTAGTAAATGCGTATGACTCATGTCATCCATGACCTATAACAAATAACCAATTTTTAATGATTTTTGTCTCTCTATCTGTACGCCTGTTTCTTCCGGGTGATCTCCAAAACTGTTGGACCGATTTTGACGGGTCTTTCACTGGCAGATAGCTGATGTTATAATGAGTAACTTAGGCTACTTTTATTTCAGAAAAATAATTAGGGCACCGCGCAAATAATAAAAAAAACTGGTCATGGTGCATCAAGTCGGGTGTTTAAATGGCTTACGCTGAGAAAGCCATAAGAAATATAGCAAATTAATGTACTACATAATTGCAGACATTAAACAGACATACAATAAGCTATTTTGTCTTTATAATCGCCGGAAGCGGAGGAGCAAGATTATGGTGTGTGCATTCTGTACTCCACGTAAGCGAAGCTGCAGACAGCTAGTATACTTAATTATAAATGTGAAAATTTGTTTCTTTGGATATTTGAATGTTTGTTCACGCAAGAACAAATGAACGTATTTGAATGAATTTTGGCACACATATAGTTTATAACCTGGATTAACACAAAGGACACTTTTATCCCAGTAAATGACAAGGCTTAACGGCTGTTAATATTTATTTTGTTTTCCGTTATCCGCGCGGATACAACTAGTAGATTATATTTATCTCTAAAAAGAATCGACAATCGTAAAATCATCTTTCAGTTTATGTTAATACTATATTACTAAAATAAACATTTAATTCAACTTACATAACTTTAGACTGGATTTCTTGAAGTTCTTTATTTATTTTTTCTAAATGATCTAATTTATTAAGTGTATCTTCTAGTAGTTCTGAATATGCAGTTTGTAATCCCGTTTCAAGATTCAACTGTTTTAATTTATCCCGCAATTGGTTTCTATCATGCCTCGGCAAGTTATCTGTAACTATTTTTATTAAATTTTAATAATAGAGATTCTTAAGGACAAGAAAATAAGTTTTGGATGATTACATTAATGTGTAATGTAACAATAAAATATTTTTCTGTTATACCATTTTCATTAACTTGAAAATTGCTAATATTTTGTACACTGTTTGATGCCAGGCATTTATGTAATTCAGTGACACCATTTCGACTGTCAAAATTCTCTTCCAGTAATTTCCTATATTTTAAATTTATTTCAAATAAGACTCTATTTTGTTTCCAAAATAGTTCAATACATATAGAGGAGCGTAATCTATGGCTAAGAGCCACTAGTGAGAGAATTAAATTTTGATTTTGTGTTTCATATTCTGATGTTATTGTCATAATCTCTTTTCTAAGTTGCAAATTTTCGTTCTTTATATTTTCATATAGTGTTTTTGTGTATTTGTATATTTCTTCTATATAAATACACTTTCTTTCTAATGTTGAATTTTTTATATAGGGAACGATTCCTGGTGATACATCACTGCTATCATCATCTCTTTCTTCTAAAAGATTTTTAAGACTTTCAAGTTGAGCTTTATACTGTTCTTCTTTTATTGACCATTTATTTTGATTGTCTGCTGCCTCTATAACAAAAGCTGTCATTTTATCATATAATGTTTTGAATTTCATGTGAAAGTATTCTAAGCTTCTTCTTAATCCTTTCTCATAAAGGCAGTCTGCTTTTGAGATAATGTTTTTAATTTGATCCTCGTCGTAAATGTCAATGTTATTTATGTCTCTATCTGTTATCCAATTACCAAAATCGTCAAAATTAATTTTATGATCAAGGACCTCATTCTCATCTTTTGGTTTGGATTTATTTTCCATTTCTATAAGTTTTTGTTCAAGTTGTAAAGATTTCTTTGACTCTTTTCTCAGTTGATTCATTACATCATAAGTTTCCGTTCTAGATTTAAAAAAAAAATTTAGGTTGCAAAATAATATTTAAATTTACATTACGTAATGTTTCACCAGTTAAAACTTTGTACCTGGTTTCATGAAGTGCAGTTATTAGAGCATCTTTTCCTCCTAAAGCAGCATTTAGCTCTATTGCTGTTGCCATATGTGGTGCAAACCAACCAGCCATATGACGTGCCTCCATACATCGTAATACTGCTTCTAAGCTTGGGCATTCTAACGTTAAAATTCCTGACGAAGTATTACCTGTAAATTGATACATGTTTAAAAATTGGTGACTTGATTTACATCGCATTACATGCTATGTCGTATTTCGTGATCACTGATACTAGAAAAGAAGATACGGAGAATTCTCACCGTTAGTTTAATTTACTGTATAATAATAACATAATAGGAAAAAATAGTAGATATACTAGAAGAGGTATTGTAAATATAAAAAATATAGAACTATAAATATAGAAATATTTGAAAAAAAAGGTTAATTACTATTATCTTTTAAGATTTCTGAAATTTCTTGAAGACCTTTACGAAGACCTTCGTTTTCCTCAATGATCCTTTGGAATTCACTTTCTATATTGTTTCCACCCATGACATTTACTCCATCATTTTGTGTGTTCTCAGATGTGCCCCTAAGAGTGTTCAACACCAAATTAATATCAGCGATATATATTTTAATTTCAAATTATATAGTCAATTATTAATACCCTTGTCCTTCTTTAGCGCCTACGATGCCGCTAATAATATCTTTACTATTGACTTCTATTTTTTTAGGCACGTTTATCATGCCAGATAATTTGGTTTTCATGGTTCGATTATCAAGTTCCAGGGAAATTAATTTATTTTCTAAATTTTCTAATTCTTTCCTCATTTTTATATTACTACGTTCCAAATCACGATAATATTTTTGTATTCTTGTTGTTGAAATTTTTTCGTCGACTGGGACATTAAAACGTTTTCTAAAATATGATATTTGGAGTTAATTAAAATACAATTTTTAATCGTAATTCATTTAAATATTTTACTTAATTCTGATTAGTCATATCCATGATATGATATCGCTGGTGATCCGATAAAAAAATATATATTTGTTCAATATTATGAATAATTATTAGTGACCTAACTCTTACCGCAAAGTTACATTCTCAAGCTGCAAATCGTTAAGCTCTGCTTTTAAATCGTTAGCTTCTTGGATTAAACGTTTAATACCTTCATCCTTAAATTTTAATTGTCGCTTCTTATTCTTCAATCCTTCTAATATGGAATACATACCTTCATGAGAATGTAGCAAATGTAATTCTGTCGTTATTTCAGCTAACTATTTAAAAAAGAATAAAGAGTAAACGACGATTATTAATCTACCTACCTACAATCGAAATATGAGCGCTGGAGAACGTAATATGCGATATTTCCTAGTTATACGAAATGAAACGATACGACACTAGATAACAACTAGAAAATACAATTAATTACGTATCTGTTACCCACCAACCAAATAGCGGATAACTCGAAATCATATGAACGAAAATTTTACAAATGGTAACCGAACTATATCGATTTTAAACCATAAACAGGTCTAATCCGGTGCGAAAGTGACAATTAGTGTTCCTGATACTAATGATAGATATAAATTACAACTAAGATTTTAGTACCAGGATTGCTATGTGGACCTTTTTTTTGCTTTTTTTGGTGTTAGTACGCTAGTTAGGATAGAAACATGGACTATTGATTACACTCCACGGTTCCTTCCTTCTCCGGAAGGAACGGGTTTGTGTATATTTAGTTAGCTCGAATCGTAGGTGTAGGGATTCGAATAGATCGCGACCTATTTGCGAACGCGACGACCGCCCGACGAGGTCCGGCCACTTTGGCACCCTCGTGCGAGTCGTCCACAAAACTTTCGCGGCTGAGCCCGCGCTACAGCCCCCAAGTCCGGTGAAGCTGTAAATAGCACGCAGCGGCTTTAGGGCCCCTAAGGCTAACAGTGTAGTCAGTTCTAAAAAGAAAAAAAAAAAAAAAGAATATAACATCGATTCACAATACGATAAAGAGGCGCAAACACATACTAGTAAATAAACATTAACTAAAATTTATAAATTACCGATGGTATCTGAAAATTATTTTCTATATTAGTTAAAAACATTATATGTATTTTGCACAAAATCAATACGATCATGTTCATAAGGCCGTAACATATAGCGAGGTTTCTCTACCATAAGCCCTTGAATATGTTATACAATATGAATCTTACCTATAAGTACACCTATTTTATTTACTATACAGTAACTAGTTTGTTTTACCTGTAACAATGCAATTTGTAATTCATTTCTTACACATTGACATTGTTCTTTGAGAATTTTATTTTCACCTGCTAATGTGTCCAATTGGTCTCTCATCACATCGATATCCTGTTTTGTTACCGATGCCAAAGATTCATCTCTATAAATACAAATAATAATGATTACAACTAAGTATACCTACTTTGTTCATCATAAAAAAACCCTACATGAAGTGTCCTTAAAATGTAAATTGTTAGGTCGTGCAAATTATGACATATCCTAAAAAAAATATGATTCTGATAAATGTTATATTATAAACACATTTTGCACGACATTCTTACTACGTGCAGCGTTACTTTCTGTGGTACTTAAAACTAGAGTAGAAGAAAATAATAAAATCAATGAATACTACGAAATAGTACGAAACAAAAATTATAATTATAATATAATTATACATTTAATGTATAAATTTCATTTTAAATCTATACGACTATATCAAATTGAAGTGTTTGTTTGTAATGTCAAAATAACAACTTTTTAGTAAATGCGTATGACTCATGTCATCCATGACCTATAACAAATAACCAATTTTTAATGATTTTTGTCTCTCTATCTGTACGCCTGTTTCTTCCGGGTGATCTCCAAAACTGTTGGACCGATTTTGACGGGTCTTTCACTGGCAGATAGCTGATGTTATAATGAGTAACTTAGGCTACTTTTATTTCAGAAAAATAATTAGGGCACCGCGCAAATAATAAAAAAAACTGGTCATGGTGCATCAAGTCGGGTGTTTAAATGGCTTACGCTGAGAAAGCCATAAGAAATATAGCAAATTAATGTACTACATAATTGCAGACATTAAACAGACATACAATAAGCTATTTTGTCTTTATAATCGCCGGAAGCGGAGGAGCAAGATTATGGTGTGTGCATTCTGTACTCCACGTAAGCGAAGCTGCAGACAGCTAGTATACTTAATTATAAATGTGAAAATTTGTTTCTTTGGATATTTGAATGTTTGTTCACGCAAGAACAAATGAACGTATTTGAATGAATTTTGGCACACATATAGTTTATAACCTGGATTAACACAAAGGACACTTTTATCCCAGTAAATGACAAGGCTTAACGGCTGTTAATATTTATTTTGTTTTCCGTTATCCGCGCGGATACAACTAGTAGATTATATTTATCTCTAAAAAGAATCGACAATCGTAAAATCATCTTTCAGTTTATGTTAATACTATATTACTAAAATAAACATTTAATTCAACTTACATAACTTTAGACTGGATTTCTTGAAGTTCTTTATTTATTTTTTCTAAATGATCTAATTTATTAAGTGTATCTTCTAGTAGTTCTGAATATGCAGTTTGTAATCCCGTTTCAAGATTCAACTGTTTTAATTTATCCCGCAATTGGTTTCTATCATGCCTCGGCAAGTTATCTGTAACTATTTTTATTAAATTTTAATAATAGAGATTCTTAAGGACAAGAAAATAAGTTTTGGATGATTACATTAATGTGTAATGTAACAATAAAATATTTTTCTGTTATACCATTTTCATTAACTTGAAAATTGCTAATATTTTGTACACTGTTTGATGCCAGGCATTTATGTAATTCAGTGACACCATTTCGACTGTCAAAATTCTCTTCCAGTAATTTCCTATATTTTAAATTTATTTCAAATAAGACTCTATTTTGTTTCCAAAATAGTTCAATACATATAGAGGAGCGTAATCTATGGCTAAGAGCCACTAGTGAGAGAATTAAATTTTGATTTTGTGTTTCATATTCTGATGTTATTGTCATAATCTCTTTTCTAAGTTGCAAATTTTCGTTCTTTATATTTTCATATAGTGTTTTTGTGTATTTGTATATTTCTTCTATATAAATACACTTTCTTTCTAATGTTGAATTTTTTATATAGGGAACGATTCCTGGTGATACATCACTGCTATCATCATCTCTTTCTTCTAAAAGATTTTTAAGACTTTCAAGTTGAGCTTTATACTGTTCTTCTTTTATTGACCATTTATTTTGATTGTCTGCTGCCTCTATAACAAAAGCTGTCATTTTATCATATAATGTTTTGAATTTCATGTGAAAGTATTCTAAGCTTCTTCTTAATCCTTTCTCATAAAGGCAGTCTGCTTTTGAGATAATGTTTTTAATTTGATCCTCGTCGTAAATGTCAATGTTATTTATGTCTCTATCTGTTATCCAATTACCAAAATCGTCAAAATTAATTTTATGATCAAGGACCTCATTCTCATCTTTTGGTTTGGATTTATTTTCCATTTCTATAAGTTTTTGTTCAAGTTGTAAAGATTTCTTTGACTCTTTTCTCAGTTGATTCATTACATCATAAGTTTCCGTTCTAGATTTAAAAAAAAAATTTAGGTTGCAAAATAATATTTAAATTTACATTACGTAATGTTTCACCAGTTAAAACTTTGTACCTGGTTTCATGAAGTGCAGTTATTAGAGCATCTTTTCCTCCTAAAGCAGCATTTAGCTCTATTGCTGTTGCCATATGTGGTGCAAACCAACCAGCCATATGACGTGCCTCCATACATCGTAATACTGCTTCTAAGCTTGGGCATTCTAACGTTAAAATTCCTGACGAAGTATTACCTGTAAATTGATACATGTTTAAAAATTGGTGACTTGATTTACATCGCATTACATGCTATGTCGTATTTCGTGATCACTGATACTAGAAAAGAAGATACGGAGAATTCTCACCGTTAGTTTAATTTACTGTATAATAATAACATAATAGGAAAAAATAGTAGATATACTAGAAGAGGTATTGTAAATATAAAAAATATAGAACTATAAATATAGAAATATTTGAAAAAAAAGGTTAATTACTATTATCTTTTAAGATTTCTGAAATTTCTTGAAGACCTTTACGAAGACCTTCGTTTTCCTCAATGATCCTTTGGAATTCACTTTCTATATTGTTTCCACCCATGACATTTACTCCATCATTTTGTGTGTTCTCAGATGTGCCCCTAAGAGTGTTCAACACCAAATTAATATCAGCGATATATATTTTAATTTCAAATTATATAGTCAATTATTAATACCCTTGTCCTTCTTTAGCGCCTACGATGCCGCTAATAATATCTTTACTATTGACTTCTATTTTTTTAGGCACGTTTATCATGCCAGATAATTTGGTTTTCATGGTTCGATTATCAAGTTCCAGGGAAATTAATTTATTTTCTAAATTTTCTAATTCTTTCCTCATTTTTATATTACTACGTTCCAAATCACGATAATATTTTTGTATTCTTGTTGTTGAAATTTTTTCGTCGACTGGGACATTAAAACGTTTTCTAAAATATGATATTTGGAGTTAATTAAAATACAATTTTTAATCGTAATTCATTTAAATATTTTACTTAATTCTGATTAGTCATATCCATGATATGATATCGCTGGTGATCCGATAAAAAAATATATATTTGTTCAATATTATGAATAATTATTAGTGACCTAACTCTTACCGCAAAGTTACATTCTCAAGCTGCAAATCGTTAAGCTCTGCTTTTAAATCGTTAGCTTCTTGGATTAAACGTTTAATACCTTCATCCTTAAATTTTAATTGTCGCTTCTTATTCTTCAATCCTTCTAATATGGAATACATACCTTCATGAGAATGTAGCAAATGTAATTCTGTCGTTATTTCAGCTAACTATTTAAAAAAGAATAAAGAGTAAAATTATACTGGTTTTATTTTTAAAAAGACGTAGTATTTGTCACAAATAAATATAATATAAATTACAATTATCGTAATATATTCCTGTGCTTTTTGAAACCCCTTTTGGAACTATGTTTTTTTAATTGCAGCATGGTAAATTGACGCTCAGGGGATGGTAAGCACAGTACAATCCTAACAGTACGGCAACCGCCACGAGATCGAAATCCATCGACGGTCACCGCTGTCATGTCGGCCTGCATTAATTTAACTGGATAAGCATAGGCTGATCCCGAAACGCGATACGCAAAAGCGAGTCACTAGATTTTTCACCACATGCATAGTGGTCGCGACCCAGTCAGGTAAACAGCCCTACCACCCCGCTATCGCCATGTACTCGTTCGTTACTCAGTAGGCTGCACCATGTGTAGGTGAGGTTGGCTTGGGTGTCTCAGTGGTGAAGATGTAATTAGATACCCCTTACATCCCGTACACGTGGTACTTTGGTAGTTTTGAGTGTGTATTTTAGTTAAACTCATGATTACTGTTTCTAATAACTGCTATTGATCTCGTGACATAATTAACCGAAGCTGTTTGTTTATTATTGAAATGTTGTTTTCATTGTGTAGCTATTGCAAATAAATCAGGCAAGGTACCTTACAAATCCATAATTTTCTAGTTTATTGTTCAGTGGCATATAAAAAGTAGGTTGCGGGTTGAATGTGTTGTTCGACAAACATTTACAATAAAAAAATTAATAAAAACTTACTTCTTTTTCTCTAGTAGTTATCATTTCATTAGCTACTTGAAGAGATGCTGTAAGACTACTAACTTTCCTTTTCAACTTATTTATTAAAGCTCGCTGTTTACCATCGTCACTCTCATTTTTAACATCAGAAGAGCTGTCGGGTCTTTCGTCTATTATGTTCCTGAGGCGTATATTTTCACTTTTTAATAATAGAATAAAGTTAGCTGATTGTTCCATTTCTTTCGAAGCTTCTGAGAGTTTGTCTTGTAACTCTTGAATTTTGATGTTTGCTTCATTTATGGTGTCCGGTAACTAAATAAAAAATTTGAATTAATACAGAATTTCCAGTTGTATCCATAAAGTACAGTCGAGTCTCAATGCTGTACGAAATAGCATTGCTCTATGGGAACATCTGTATATACCTAATATTTGTATAAATATAAAATCAAATAATTAAAAAAATACCTCTATAGGCGATTTTGATGACGTTGAAACTTTAATGAGATCTTTTAGTTTTTTATTTTCAGCAGATAACACTTCTATTTCGTTCTTTTTTGATCGGGCTATATTCTAAAACATACAAATAAAGTAATTCAATTTAATCCATATTATTTACAAAACTTATGTGAGAATTATAAATATTAAATATTAGTATAGTACCTTCCAATGCTGCACTTTACTTTTAATATCTTCATATATATTTTCGGTGTTTGATTTTTGTTCTTTTAGTTCATTTTTTAAAGTTTCTATTGTTATAGAAAGTTGAACCTTTACTTGTTCCGAATCAGCAAGAGTTTCTGTACGTAATAAAATTTCCATTAAGTATGTAAAATTATTACATACTAGCTGTGCCCGTAGCTTTGCTCACGTGGACTGCAGAATGCCCACGCGAATCTTGCTCCCCCGCTCTCGGCTATTTTAAAGACAAAAATGCTTATTGTGGGTGTTCCTTAGAAGATAGACGTATACTCTCTCAGATTTTTATGTAGGTCTTTTTAATGTTAACAGTTGTTTTGTAAATTAAATTGCTATATCTCTTATGGTTTACTCAGCGTAAGCTATTTAAGCGCCCGAATTGATTCACAATGACCAGTTTTTTTTATTTGTGTGGAACCCTAATTCTGTTTATAATATAAAAGTAGCCTAAGTTACCAGTGAAAGTCCCGTCAAAATCGGTCCAACCGTTTTGGAGATTACACGGAACAAACAGACAAAAATTAAAAAAATGGGTGTTTTGTTATAGGTGTCGTATGAATACCTATACCTTCATATGAATTTAATAAAAAGCTGTTATTTTGACATTACAAACAGACACTTCAATTTTATTAATTGTATAGATTTCGCTAAAATATAAATTATATTCAGGAGTTCAATGATATCACCTTTCAACTGTGTATGTTCATTGTTCAGTGTAATTACTTGTTCAGTTAAGTTGTTAACTATATTAGTTGCATCTGTTACTTTATCTTTAAGCAACAGTACTTTTTCTTTAAACTTTGTATTTTCTTCCTCTAAAAACTGGAAAATAATAAAATTTTATGACAAAAATTATAAACAATTGCCATAAGATGATTTCTCTTCTTTTCTTCATTCTTACCTTAATATCGTTAAGAAGTTTTCTTATATGTTTATTTTTCAGTGTAATTTCATTTTCTAAATGAATTATAGCATCAACTTCAGATAAAGTGCCCCGACTGGAATCACTTTCTCTGTCGTTATTAATTATGTCTTTTTGTAACTTATTTTTTTGGTCTTGTAATTCAGAAATATCAAATTGCAATTGTTCAACTGTTTCTTTATTAACTTTTATAATTTCTTTTTGACTTACATCTGAACTGTAACTAGTTTTCGTTGAATCCTCTAAAATTAATACAAATATTTAAATGATTATCAGAATTGTGCAAATAGTGCGTAGTACTTTATTATGTGTACAAATTATTACAAAACAGTGTAAATAACGTTGTTTTTGTTTTATAATCGCTTTCTTACATACCTTTATAAGATTTCCTTGTTTTAGATTTAGAGCTTAGTTTAGTCTTTATTTCAAGCCGACCTAGTAAATCGTTCACCTAGTGAAATTGTATTTGATTAGAGCAATATTTTATGTAAAATTATGAGATAAACTTTATTATTGTACGAAAGTATTTCAATAACTTCTAAAACTGAAAACTAATGTAATCAAATCAATTTACCTGTTCTGTTTTATATTTCAAAATATCCTGAGCAAGTCTAAATAAAGTTTTCAAATCTGTGAAATTAATTTCAATATCGTCCGAATCCAACCAGGATAAATTTTCACATAATTTCTCTTTGTCAGTACTTACAAGTTCTTTCTGAGACAAACTTAATATTTCTTTCCAATCTGTGTCAGTCATTATAAGTATTTATATTATTAATTTATAAATTATGATTATTCCCTTTAAACATTACTAATTAGTAAGTATGTAAGTTTGATGATTCACATAAACTGACATTGTTTGTCTGCTTCGTTGCTAAGCAACATTAACTAGTGTTGTCATGTGTGTTATCATATTATCGATTTATAAATAAAATATAATGAAAAATAATATAAATAATAATAATATAAAGAAAAGGAAATACTAGTTGTTAATGAATATATTTACAAAGATCTTTGGTCACTGATCAGAGGTGTTGTCAGTAAGTGAAATATACATTTTTTTATAGTAGCTCGGTAAATTGACGGTATTTTCTGTGTACCGAGAGGTACCAAGAGATCGCCAATCCATCGTCCACTGTCGTATCGGCCTATATAAAAAAGTCTTCACGTTATGCTTGAAAGATCTAACGTCGTAAGATAGAAGGAACACATTGGCCACGGTGTCACGGTCAACATAAAAAAAATAATTAAAGTCTGTCAAACAAAATTTTTTCTTCCATTTAATTTCAATATAATAAAATAAAGAAGGTCGGTACGTCAACTGAGAATGAGAAATAGAGTAATTTTTAGTTAATGCCGAGATGGAGGTATAAATATATTAAGAAAAAGAATTTTAATGTTTGTTGTGCATTTTAGGGTTCAGCCAAACCAGGCTGTATTGGTTAGTAGCAGAGCATTAGCGTCTGTCTGGGTGGCAATTGCCATAAGTAAGCATACTAAACACGGCATGGTAATTCGCTTCAACTTATCGACCAGTAAATATTTTTTTTATACAACTAAGGTGGCAAGCAAGCCTACTGTTCGCCTAGCAAGCGGCTACCGTAGCCTATAGACGTTCGTATTATCATAGGTATCGTTAGCACCTTGCTGACCTAGAACCCTTCTATCTCAAAGAGATCTGAAAACCCTACTTACCGCAGGTACATAACACAAGGTTATTTTGCTGCTATCTTCTGTAGGGTGGAGATATTTCTCCAGTGGGACTGCGCCACGTAGAGAGAAATCTCCAAAGAAATTCCTATATGACCTTAGCTCTCTTTACGGCTTTATGTTTGTTTATTGGCCGATAAACGTAATGTCGATAGATTCCATCCCTAGGCGCAGCGTCGGTTTTAGCTAGGACACTTCATACTCACTTTATACCAGCCTCCGGGAGAAATATTTTGTGGCTACCATAGATTTATCTTAAATTTCAAATTTCTTATTATTCGTTACTATAGTATTCTGCCCGCAATCAAGGGTAAAATTACTTTTTAGTAAGAAAATTTTATAATCCTATCTCTTAAAATTTGTTGTAAATAATTATGCTTCATGGTTTATTGAATTATTAATATAATGTTTTTTTTAAATAAATAGTTCGAGTCTCATACTAATGACATGAGATTTTTTAAAATAAAAGTTAATATTTTTTTATAAAAAGCGACAATGAAAATTACTGGAATAATATATTAGACATCAGTTCTCTATCTGCAAAGTAAAATTTTAATAAGTGGTTTATTTTCAATTTCTCCTCTTATTATTATTGTCATCACTTATCTTATTATTATTTGCGTTAAATATTCATGTTTCAACTTTATTGTTTTAAATCGTTAAAGCTATTTCCGAGAAACCAATTATTATTATTTGCATTAAATATTCATGTTTCATCTTTATTGTTTTAAATCGTTGAAGCTATTTCCGAGAAACCAATTACATATAAACAAGAATTGATCACTTATTAGTATAAGACATAGTTTAAAATTATTTCTTGATTTTGTTGTCACAGCCTACCGTGTTCACCTCTAAATTTAACAGCATTTTAATGTTATTATTAAAATAAATTGTGCTATCTGTAAACTAAGAGCCTCATAAGGAGGCTCAAGGTCACTGAAAGGGCTATGGAGTGGGCTATGCTCGGAGTTCCTCTACGTGATTAAATTTGAAATAAGTAAATCTGCAAAAGAACCAAAATCACCGATTTCATCATCATCATTTCAGCCGCAGGACGTCCACTGCTGAACATAGGCCTCCCCCATAGATATCCAGAGCGACCGATCTTGTGCGGCCTGCACCCAACGGCTCCCAACGACCTTTATTATGTCGTCTTTCCATCTAGTGGGGGGCCGTCCTATGCTGCGCTTTCCGGTGCGTGGTCTACACTCGAGAACCTTTCTGCCTTAACGGCCGTCAGTTCTCCGAACTATGTGCCCCGCCCACTGCCACTTCAACTTGCTAATCCTTTTGGCTATGTCGGTTACCTTAGTTTGTCTACGGATCTCCTCATTTCTGATTCGATCTCGTAGAGAAACACCAAGCATAGCCCTCTCCATAGCTCGCTGAGCGACCTTGAGCTTTCTTATGAGGCCCACAGTGAGCGACCACGTCTCTGTGCCGTATGTCATCACTGGCAACACACACTGGTCAAAGACTTTCGTCTTGAGGCACTGAGGTATTTTGGACGAGAAGACGTCGCACAGTTTCCAGAACGCTGCCCAGCCGAGTTGGATTCGTCGACTGACCTCTTTTCAAAGTTGGACCTAACTAACTGTACTGTTTGTCCCAGGTAGACATATTCTTCAACAACTTCTAGAAAAGAGTTCCCACTAATAGATTCCCACAAATCACCGATATAGCCTTAATAATAGCTAGACTTAAGTGGCAGTAGGTGGAACCGTTGCCTTTGCGTTGTGTTGCTGTTGGGACCAAATAGTTCGTGAATGACGGCCACGTAACAGAAGAAGTAGCGTGAGCAGACCCGTCACAAGCTGGACCGACGACCTGGTAAAGGTAAAGAAATAGCTAGATTCGAGCAGTACAGGACCGGTCGTTGTGAGCCTGGTTGTTGTTGAGACATGTCCAGCAGTGAAATTCTTTCAGCTAAAATGATGCAAATTAGATTAGTGCTATGTTGTGTTGGTGACCAATAATAAATAAATAGTTCTTACTTTAAGGCAGGCAATCTTTTTGTAACTTTAAAATCTGATTAGAATTATAAAATCTAAACGAAAACTTTGCCTTTGCCAAAGGCTTTGAAAAAATGTTAGAAGCCATGCAAAGTATTGGTATTTTTTTTAGTACTGAATACACTGTTAGCCTGAGGGGCCCTATCCAAAAACAGAGCCACTGATGGCTTTTATAGCTTTACGGGCTTGGGGGCGAGCGGTTAAGGCACTCAATCGCGAAAGCATGGGCAACAAGCGCTCAAGGGTACCACAGTGGCCGGACCTCGGCTTGGGCTGTTGCCGCGATTGCAATGAAGTCGCGATCTGACTAATTCCTCATCCTTCAAATTCGAGCTAAACTAATATATACATACATACATGTCCCGCCTCCTGGGAGTTGTAATTTATTTTTAGCTATTTTTGTCGTAGGTACATCAATAATTTGAGGAAATCTAATAAATGACAAAGATTAAAAACTATTTTGTAGGATCACGCACAAACTCCTTTCGATTGACTGTAATCGACATAAGTCTATGTTCATGATTAAAATTCACAAATATTGACATATTTGATAACATTTTATTTTGATTTCTTTATATTATTTTTATTTTCTCAATTTTTTTATGAAGTTTATAAAACAATTTAGATTATGAGCAAAACATTTTTAATCGGCCTTACATGTGAAGTGGATATTTTGTAGATTTTCTTTATGGGTGAGTTACAACAAGGCACTGCACAGGTAACCATAAATGTAATACGTTTCCCAAACACTAAATTATATTGTAAAACCTTATAATTTACCAAAATATGCTATATTTATTTTAGTCACGATTGACAAAGAGCCCCGCGGGGCCTTGGCTTTTAGAAACTTGTGATGTGTCCCTATCTCGCTCTGACATATGCCTTACTATGCCTTTACTAGGCTTTTTCTTCGTCGTATAGCCATTCTATGGCTGTACCTACTTATGTCTGCGGTAAAGCAGCAGTCCTTACGTTGCTGTGTTATGATCCGAAGAATGTGGTCGGCTATTGTGTATTCACACTGACACAAGAGCCTTTTAGTTATAGGTTTCGCTATAGGTTTAGCGTTTGGACACAATCTCTCTTAAGGTTGTGACGATGTGATACAAGATGGTAACACACTAAACCAAGTATTGAGGGCTGGCTCTCAATTGCCTACCGAAACACACCTATAAGTGTTGGTGACAGATTTTCATCTTCTTAGAAAAATCCCAAGCTCTATGAAAATGAAAATTGTACCGTACGTAATTGTAATTTGACACACAAGCTATCGCTGAGCCTTCATATTTCCTTCAGCTGCGTTTCAGCTTAGTCCTCAGGAGGACCTCAGTTAGGACTCTGGTCCTTCTAGTGTTCTTCTAATAATAGTTACAGAGTTGCAGTGACTACTTAACATCAGGTGGTCTGCAAGCTTATTTACTATTCATAGAATAAAAATTTAATAATTAAAATCAGCTACATACGTTGAACCAATGATTGCTATTATTTTAAATAGCACATTTTAAACTCCCGACGCAAACAGAGGAGTGGTTTAAGTTTAACGTGTGTATCTGTCTGTCTGGCATCGTAGCTTCCAAACGGCTGAACCGATTTTGATTCATGTTTTTATTTTATTTAAAACTAGCTGTACCCGCGGCTACGCTTACGGGGCTACAGAATGCCCGCGCGAATCTTGCTCCCCCGCTCCCGGCTATTTTTAAGACAAAAATGCTTATTGTGGGTATTACTTACTACTCAGCGTAAGCCATTTAAGCCCCGAATTGATTCACGATGACCATTTTTTTTTTATTTGTACGGAACCCTATTTCTTTTTGTAAAATACAAGTGGCCTAAGTTAGTCCCTATAAAATTAGCTATCTACCTGTGAAAGTCCCGTCAAAATCAGTCTTACTGTTCGGAGATTACCCGGAACAAACAGACAGACAGGCAAAAATAAAAAAAATGGCTTTTTTGTTTTAGGTATCGTATATACTTTCATATGCATTTTGTAAAAAGCTGTTATTTTGTTCACAGCTGAGCATTTTTACAAAATTGGTACAACTGGTCAAAATATGACTTAAAATTTACACTTGGTAATTTTCATTTTCTTAAGATTTTATTCTTTATACTCTTTTATTTATTAAAACTAACGTGGTTTTAAGTCCGAATGCTATTTTTTAAGAATAAGTGGAAAATAAGCAACCATGTCTTGAAATCATGTCCGATGCGTTATTATCAAAGTTAAAGTGAAGCTTTATGAATTTATAACATCAATAAACCAAAGCACAATGCATTTTGAAAATTCTCAATAGTAACGAAACCGAAGTAACACAGAGCTTACTTCTAGAATTAAAATAATTTTAACAGCAATTCAATTTCTTGGTTTAATGTTAATTTTGCGCCAAACTACTCTTTTCAAGCCAAAACATGAATCAAACGTTATCGAACAATCAAATTTAAAGTATAAGTATTAAATTTTTAGTAAAATAACTGAATCTAAATTTCTACTCTAGTTAAGTCCGAACACACGTCTGCTCGTAAATCACTTTGTAACCAAAATGTACATTACTTTTTTAAGATGACGTCCAGATATCCGCTTAATGTTGCCATTTTGAGATATATAAAAGGCTTATATATATAAGAGTAAATACCGGTAATATGGTGAATGGGGCGTTACACTCCTTTATGTTTCAACACTCATGTACGGAAGCGAAAGCTGGGTGTGGCAGAAAAATCATGAAAGTAAAATAAATGCAGTAGAAATGAGAGCGTTAAGAGGTATGTTAGGAGTGAAATTAAGTGGCAGGATAAGAAATAGTGTCATAAGAGAGCTTTGTGGTGTGAAAGATGATATAGTCACACGAATTGAGAAAGGGATGCTTAGATGGTTTGGACATGTTAAGAGGATGAATGAAAGAAGAATGACTAAACAAATTTATGATGCGAGTATGAAAGGAATCGTTGGAAGAGGAAGGCCTAGACGAACATTTATCGATCAAATCGGAGACGTTCTGAAGAAAGGTAAGGTCAAGAGTACTCTAAACCGACGAGCATGTATGAAAAGATTAATGAATGTCGAAGAAGCGAAAGAGGTATGCCAGGATCGTAGCAGGTAGAAGGACGTGGTCTCTGCCTACCCCGTTGGGATATAGGCGTGATTTATGTATGTATAAAATGCAAATTGGTAAATATTACGTTCAAAAATGCTGTAGCAAACTCGACATGTCCGGAAATTACGAAATTAGGGGACAGACTCTTAATTCTATTTCAAAATCGTTAAAAGGTATAAATTAATTAAGATGAAAAACAATATTTGCATTTTAAATAAAAACTCAATTTGTCGGGAGGGCCAAACGGAATAATCGTGATAAATTTATTTAAATTAACTTAGTTTATTTATTTCATCATTACATATTTTACAAATTGTACATAAAAATCCAGAATATTTAATTCCCATCCAAATTTACTGCTGTATGTAATATAATTCCTATAAAAAATATGAAGTTGAGGGACAGGCTAAAATCAGGGTTGTACCTTTTAAATGAAAATGCTCAGCTATAATTCAAGAAAATCTGTTTATTAATTTGAAGATTATCTCAGATATGTTTAGTTTATATTTGGATGTATCACCCACAAGCCTGATCGAGTCAAAATTTGGTATTCTGTTACTTCAATAATGATAGAAGAACATGGCAAACTTGATCTGATGCTGTAATATCATCTGGTATCTGCAGGATACCTAACTCCTCATCACCATACGGTAGAGATATCGTGTTTGGGCTAATTGGAATGGTCTCAATGAGTAGTATACTTGTTGTCTTGAGTATGTAACATTTTCAATTTACCTTCTTATTTTAGAATAATATTGTTAATTTTTAACGATTAATTCGTGAGTCAAGGTACAGCACTAACGGATGAGACGCACACAAATAGATATATAATATATACTGACTGGCGCTTTCCCGCAGCTTCACTCGCGTCATAGTTAAGTTATTTCCTATCTTTTTTACTTTGTAACTGAATTGCTAAATACCAATTTTCATACAGATATTGAGTGACCTTTCAAAAATTATTTAAAAGGAAACAAAAAACCAGACTGCAAGAAAAACACGACTAAAAAGTAATATTTTTCTACTTTAGCTATTTATTTGATTCCCAGACGTCGTACTTAAATATTATTTAGCCTATGTCACTCCAACAATTAAGCTCAATCTAACGACACGTCATATGCTAAAACCTATCAAGCCGTTTAGGCTACGGAGCGTGCCAAAGAAATAGACTATATACAAACATACATACGCCCTAAAAACATAACATTCCTTTTTCGCAGTCGGGTAAAAATAACGGATTTTCATACAAAATTGTATGCTTTTTTGCTTGAATTTTCAAAAAATCCTTCCTTAATGCTCACCTACAGTGTAAATGGAACCGGAATGAAATTTTCAAGGTCTTATATCGAAATAAAACACACTTCCATTATAAAGATTATTTTATTAGATGTGATGATATAATTAAACAATAGCAATCAATGTTATATAATATGTCGGTGTCAACAACAAAATAAAAACATTTGTGCTTTACAAATAAATTAACAAAAGTAAATATAACAATAAAAGTTTTAAAATAATGTAATATGTTTGAGTTACTACACAAATGAAGCATTTACATAGGGCGAGGGTACATACACCACGTTGGTAAAATACGAGTACAAACATTCACTTATAAAATTTTCTAGAATGAAACACCTAACGATGTATATTATGATAGTGTATATGGTTATATAAACGACTGATATCAGATTATTAAATTATTAAAGTAAATATTTTAGACAACAATGTAAAATATAGATATATACCTACGTAATCTGTTTCATGACTAGACATTTTTTTAAACAATTTATTATAAGCCAATTTTTTAATTACTCTTTTGGGTTAAATACATCTCGACATAAGACTAAGAGCACTCATATTAAGTTTTATCGACACCTAATTTAAAATTAAGCATAGAATATTGTATTGTCAACCGTTGCCAAATACTCGCCCTACACTTATAGTAAATGTTACATAATTCCTGAGTATGTTCTATGCGTATATGATTATATTAATGAAGGTAACTAATACTTTATTGATCCATTATCATTCTACAGGTATGTATGACGAGGCCTCTCTTTATACGACCTGTGTATTCAATCTACACCTTTCAAAGATATGTGTTTCCAAATCATGATTCAAAATAAAATTAGTACCATCTGGGATGTAAAGCCGCGTTCATATTAATAATTTTTTTTAGATTGCGTCATGAACTGGGCACTTTATTGATTTTGTTTTTAGATTTAGACACAACTTAATATACCTTTGTCTTAGCTATATTCTTTTAAAAGATAAGCCAAAACTCAGCTCTAATTTATAAATAAATAACTACGCTACATTTTACAGTTATGTAAGGAAATTTATTATATGTATATTTTACAATTATACAATGCATATCTTTGGGTCGCAGCACAACTTTGGATAGATTACGCTCATATAATTTAGTAGTCGGTTAAGGGATAAGAAGCGAAATTGGTATATTGTAAATCAGCGATTCTATTAATTATTGTTAAAATATAATCTTGTGGCATTAGTATATATATTCCAATAAAGAAGATATTACATAAGAAAAATTTACATAAAGGTACCTACATAAAAATAAAAATTCCAATAAGAAGAGTAATGAATTGTTCGTATTTAGATTACATTAAAACGTTTTTGTACAACATGTTTTAAAAGTCATGGTGGTATTTTGGTATCATTAATCTCTAGGCCTTAGTATAATCTCTCAAATAAAACATCTTATACATAATATTTATGTATTAAGGTGAGGCAAACTACGATTTTTCTGTAGTATGTATGTAATTGTATTATGCAAAAAGAAACAATATATTTACTACACTGTTTATTGCCGTAATTACAGGTGATTTTATATTTTTATGTATACATAAATATATGTACATGTTTTTAAAGGCTATTTACTGGAGAGAGACGAGAGACTGTAGAAGGTGACAGTGCCGATAAGGTCAGGGACAGTGTAATTGTAGATTGTGTGCGTGTGTATGTTTGGATGTGTATGTTATGTTTGAGTGTGTTTTGTGTGTGTGCGTGCGTGTGTCAGCGTCGACGTCGCGTACACAATGTAGCGCGTCTCAAACGTCGTAGCAATGACGCCTCGCGCTATCAGATACGTTCCACGTAGTTACCTGAAATATATAATTGATTTGTATTTACAATTTATGGAAGATAAATAAATAACAAGAGTAATGTTTTATAATGACATTATAAAGTCGCAAATGAACAACAGTATTCAAATTAAAAAAATATCGCAACTTTGAGGCCAGTCATAATAGGCTGCTAACAAGGACGTGGATAAGGGGCACTCTCACCCTAGAAAAATCAACAGTAATATTTAATATTTTCAACATAAGAAATGGCTTACAATGGCTGCCCCCTAAAAATATTTGCTATTTACGCCAATAGCTACTAATCCTGAAGGCTAAGTTTATGTTTCGAGGGCCAGTTCGTGTTTCAAATCACAGCCTTCGGAACTGCACACAACAAAACGCGCGCCACTCTTATGTGGCACAAGTAGGCGTGATACATGTAGGGTGTACTAATAAAAATGGGGCTTAGAGAGACGAGTTCAATACGTGCTTAAAAATACAAAATAGCACTCAGTTAATTTAGTTAAATCTTGATACATGATAATTCTAATTATTCTTTTTTCAAATATAAATAAAAATAAATAAATATTGGAGCATATTATAGCGATGTTCCTATCCGTCAAATTCGATCTATCTAACTATATAAATTAAACATGCTCTTTCCTTCTAGGACATGCATTTTATAATCTGTCAATTTGGTCTATATCTAAGTAGACGCTGGTTAGGCACTTCCATTATATACAAAATATATGTTACCTGGGAAGGTACCGAAGCGTCCAGTGCGTTGGCTGGAGCCGACGTACCAACCGTCGTCGCATTTCTCCAAAACATATACGGTGTCACCCTCTTGAAGTTCTAGCTCATCGGGATTCTGTGGTCGGTATTTGTACATTGCACGATATCTGTATATTAAAATAGAACTATATTTGAGAGGGTAGAATGATATTACTTAAAAAAGAAAAATCATTAAAAAAAACTAAACTCAATGCGTTTTTATAGGGTATATAATAACATCTAAATACTTGAAACACACAAGCCTAATAAATGAGGAAATGGCGATAGCAGGATGGTAGACCTGATATACATCCTAATTGGGCCGCAACCATCTTTAAGGTTTGTGATACCAGATGTAGTAAAATATAATCTCCGAACGTACCTTATATACTGGCAAAAATAGTAAATAATCACTAAAATTTTCATTTGAAATTCTAACCAAAAATGTATGCTATCTTATTAAGCTATTAAAGCAAATGACTCTAATAATGATTATTAGGCCAAAAATAATAGAGAGTATAAAATTTTTAACTTTATTAGTCTTTAATGATTTTATTCATAAATTCGTGTGTTTGACCCTATATTGTGTAATACAGGTGGCATTTTATATAATACAACTTGGTTATTGTACACAAGTGAAGTGGATTGGAAATAACATCATGGATCATGAATTCTGAGATGCCACAAAAACTCCCTAAAATGTTCTAACAAGGGAGTCACCATCTTGTTAAAATATCGTAGGGCAGGATACGCTATATTCACTCGATAATAACAGTAATGGTCTTCAATAAAGATTACTGATTGCCAATTTAGGAAGAACAAGAAGAAGTTCTAAAATAAAATTTGAGATTGATGAAGAATTAAGAGAGATATGGCGTTGTCACAAAAAAAAACAGCTTTGAGAAATAATATATGGTGATAATGCAACTTGATACTAACGGCACGGCTTCGGCATTGGTGTCGACGTATAAGGGCTCTGCGTTGTTCAGGTCGACTCCAGGTCCCGTCGGTGGACCATAGCCGCGGTCCGATGGGGTTAGTGTAGCCTGGGCGGGCTTTGCCGCGTAACCTGTAAATCATTAATAGTAGTTTCATATTGTTAGTAGTAATACAGTAATGTCTCTAACACTAGTAGGAGAACTAGCTCTCAAGTGTAGCTGCCGGAATAAAAAAACTATCAATAAGTTCTCAAGTAACGAAAGCATGCGAAATATAGTAGATAGGTATTAGCCAAATCCATCCAAATTAAGTTCTAGCCAAAATCTAGATGTATGGCAGAAATATCGCTGAAATAGTAGATAAAAAAAATATCGTGTACTAATAAAATAAGCTAGACTTTAAAGAATTTAAAAAAAGTTGGTAAACCCAATCGAGATCTTACCAGCTGTTCTCGATAGGTACGATATTTTCCGAACCAGTATTTCTATCCCCCAACGGAACGCTCGGAAATAGATGAGTAAGCGTAGTAGAAGACTAGGTCATCCGTGCCTTCCATTGAGATATCTCTATGGGTTCATATGGGTTATACCCATATGGGTAGAACTGCCTGAGATACACAGGGCTAAACTAACTTAACAACAATTTACTTACCTATATTGGCGTCTGTGTTGAAGGAAGACGCCTTACAGGTAAATTGTCAAGATATTGGAAGGGGAACAGTCATAGTTATGTTAAAAGTCAGTCTTAACCAACTCCAGCTTCTCAGGTCTAAAAGATTTCGCCAACGTGGGGTGATAACAAAGTTCCAAATCACAATTTAACGTAAAACAGTTCAAATGTGAAAATATTACAAGTTCTAATGGCCGCAACATTGTATCTATTATCCCGCAGCCCAAACGTTCCGTATTTAACAAAACTTTTGGTTTCTATATAAGTAATAATAATTTATTCGTCTATTTGAAAAGATTTAGGTATGTTTAGTACATGAATTCAATCAAATGTTCAAATTATAGACGTAAATTGAATGAATTGAGTACTTAATTTTTAACTAAATAAGTTCTAAAATACTACAAGAGTAAGTTAAACGGTTATGTACCTGGCAGGGGTTGCGTGGCAGGTGGTGCGTTCGCGAGGGCGGGACTGTTCGGTTGCGGTGTGTAACTATGTGAGCCCATGCTTCGTTTGTCTGTACCGTTCAGCAAGCCGTGAGCGGCGGGGGAAGCAACCGGTTTGTCCGTACTTAGTATCGGTTTTGGTTCTGAAAATAATTAAATGATAATATAATTACGTATACCGTACTTATATGGGCAACGGGCAGCCTGGCCCGGCTTTTGATTCGATCCGCGGGATATTTTAAAACCGCGCACAAGAAGAAGTGATTTGCATATTTGAGAACTTATATATACCTACATTGTTGTGGTCGAGTGGTTCAGACCGGCGGAATATCGCTTCGATGTCCGCAGATTCGAATCCTGGCATGGACCATCAAATTTTTAGGAATTCACATACACTTAGTAATTCAAATTGGTAACACTATCGCTTCGCACTTCGCTAACGGTGAAAGAAAACTTCGTAAGGAAATCTGAACGCTTGAGAAATGTTCTTATAGTACCACTGTATGTGGGAAAAATATAAAATGTTGACTTCTCGGTGTTTAAAATCGTCAAAACGTCATGGACTGGCGTGATAATTAAGCCCGTACCGTACCGTCCCTTGGCCTTTGGCCTTTGCCCAGCAGTGGGAAACATACAAGCTGATATTATTATTATACCTAAATATGAGTAGTAGTTTTCTATTATGCAATAAAAGTAATCAATGAAATCAAAGTATCGAACTAGGTAAGACTGGTGAAAATATGAAAAAACTCATAAAAGCTGTGTAGTAGTTGGATTGATTCTAACATTAACAATCTTGTTTTTCACGCTTAAGTTCTAGCGTTTCATTACGTTTATATTTAACTTAAGTAGTACAACTTCATATCTCCATACTAACATTATAAATGCGAAAGTAACTCTATCTGTCTGTTATGTTTTCACGCCTAGACCGCTGAACCAACTTTGATGAATTTTGGTATAGAGATAGATTGGACCTTGGGAATGGATGAACATAGGGTACTTTTTGTAGCGAAAATAGGGGATGAAAGTTTCTATGAACAAAATATGGGAACACCAAATGCACATGCGCGATAATGGTGAAATGACATCGGCTGCCATACCAAACAGTTTGTTGATTGTCAATCTGGATTGTTGATATATTGACATTTTTATCTATACAATTCATAAAATTGAAGTGTCTGTTTGTAATGTCAAAATAACAGTTTTTTACTAAATGCTTATTAAAGTATATACGATACCTATAACAAAAAGCCCATTTTTAAAATTGTTGTCAGTCAGTCTATCTGTTGGTTCCGAGTAATTTCCGAAACGGTTGGACTGATTTTGATGGGACTTTCACTGATAGATAGCTGATGATATAGGCAATAACTTAAGCTTCTTTTATTTTAGAAAAAAAATTAGAGTTCCGCTCAAATAAATAAATACTGGTCAATTCGGGTGCTTAAATTGCTTATGCTGAGTACACAATAATGGACCTAGAAAATTAATGTACTAGATAATTATAGGCATTAAAAAGATCTAGAAAAAAGTACGGGAGAGTATACATCTATCTTCTAAGGAACACCCACAATAAGCATTTTTGTCTTCGGGAGCGGGGGAGTATGATTCGCGCGGGCATTCTGTAGTCCACGTGAGCGAAGCCACAGGCACAGCTAGTACTTAATAAGAAATGTATTGTATTTGTAATAATTAGCTATTAAATGTTAGTCCAGTATTCTTTTTAAGATTGACTAATGTGTTTTTAAACTGTTTAACTACGCAGTACGGCATAATTACTGTTTTATTTTATGATTGAAATATGACGTGCGCTGTCAATCGCGGCTCACGGCACTTTATATATACTAAGCTATATATGTACCTAATGTAAATTATTTGGATTATACAGTTTTGCTAAAAGTGAATCATTTCATTGTGTTATTCCACATATGGTGAAAATAAAACTTGGGTAAAACTTTATTTGAAGAACCCGTCATGTCTCAAATTACGGATATTCATATTTATGCTTTTGGTAAGAAATAAATAAAAATAATTATTTGATGAAAATTATACACGGGAAATACACGCCATTCCTCAATTGATACGGCATATGAATTGTCAACAATATGGGTAAAAATAAAGTTACGGGATGTAAATAACTACTGCGTAACTATAAACGGGTGCGGAGCCGCGGGCACACCGCTAGTTATGTATAAATTAGACATTGTTTATTCACTATTACCTTAATTACGGTTTGCGACTTCGTTAAAACTCCAAAGTTTGGCACGCAACTTTCCAAAGCTTGCCAAAACCTGGTGTATATGGTATGACGAATCAGTATACGAATGAAGACCGTGCGAGCGTTACTATACTTACTCTAGTATGTTTCAGTTCAAGTTGACCACAAACCAGGAGTAACCAAATTTCTCTCTTATTGATTTTGAGATAACAAAAAACCCGTAAGGTATTAATTACATTTTCATTACTATACCAATGAAAACATTGTTACACGAAATAATATTTTGGTCTGTGGTTATTAATAAATGCTTTTATCAGCCATGTTGGCCTATCTTTTAATTGAGTTGAAACAAGGAATAGTAATAGTATCAAGCGGGTCCTGGCGAGAGAAAAATAATCCTTCAAAATCAATTTGATCACGGTTTCAAGCACTCTGATCGGTAATTATGTCTTAAGGCGATAGGAATAAAAAAAACGACAGCGTTAGCAACTAAGTCTATTAACTCATTTTTGATCACTTACTGGACAAAAGAGATATATTTTTTGGATAATTAAAATTTTCAGGCAACCACATTATTGAATACTTATTTGGACATTATTTGTGTTTTATAGATAGAGTTAATGAGATTAAACCCATCGCAAATGAGTATTATGTTAACTAGCAGACCGTATAGAAATGGGCTAATAATATTATGGACCCATTCAAATGTTGTAGGTACTTTAAACAGTGCAACCACAACCACAAAAACGAACCGAAAGAAAGTGTGTCGCGGAAAAATCAGGCCGCTGACTGTTATAAAGTTAATTATAATATTTCCATTTCTTTATTTTCTCGATGACAGTTCTAATTTGATAGTTGTAGTGTTGTGACCAAATAAGTAATGCTATTGATCTGAATGAATAGCGATATGAAATAAGTAGTGACGATTCATCAGATATTGATTAAAATAAATAAATAAAGATTGCTTGTCGTTATAATTATTTCGTTTCATTGTCGAGTACCTACCTACACCTACTTATTTTAAAACAGCTTCGAAAATTTTGAAGAAGTTGGCATTATCAATCAAGAATTAATACATGTAACATCTTGTAATGAAATATAATATTAGTTAATAAATTTGTACAAAAGTATCCGGCAGTAGTTTAGTTTCTTACATTTTGTAAAAAAATATCGGGTCTGTTATCGTGTTACGATTATCGATATAGCTCCATCCCTATCAGTTTCTCCGACTCTGGTATAACCTTGTACGTGTGTAAACGTCATATTTTTATAAAATAATGCATACAGAATGAAAAAAGACGATCGTTCAAGTTTTCACAGGAGCTGTCATCGAGAAAATAAAGAAATGGAAATGGTATTAGGTATCCAAACCGATGAAGGTAGGTATTTAGAAATTGTGCAATGGATAGAATGGAGGGTCACCTAAGGTGTATACTTTAATATAAAAACTTAATGTACTTTTAAATTTACCAGGTTTATTCTGAGTAGGTTCTTGTAACACCGTCACGTAACTATCCGGAAAGATTCCAGTTCTGACACCGTTCCTACCCTCCCACCAGTTTTGGTCTATGCGTCGCGTGAGAACGACTACTTCTCCTTTCTTCAAGGGCAGCTCAAGGTTCGTCTGCGCTATAAAGTCGAATTTGGCACGAGCACGACCTTCTATGGTGGTAAGTTTTTTAGGAGCTTGGATCGTGTCACTTTTTTGTATCTGAAATTGTATTACAAAACATTTTAACGTTTCAACAAAATATATGGAACTATACCTTTCTCTTGTTCCCTTGGAAGTCTGGTAGAGAATGTTTTTAGCATTAAGTCCTCACTGTGTACTTTTTTGTGCAATATAGAATATAATATAATAATAATATATACAAATATTGTGATAACTTTTTTTTATTTGAAATCTAACAATAAATATTGTCATGTAGTCATGGAAAAAAAGAACAATATACCTACTAAATGTAAGAAATTACTTTCCAGAAGCATTGATTAGGACATTGGGCATTATAGCTGACAATCTTTTGGTGATTACATATTGATTTTGAAAAATATTCAACAATTTTGCCGGTATAATTTTGTTATTTCAGACCCATTTATACCACCTATAAAGGAAACAATATGAGCAATATAGCTTTCTTCCTTACCCGAATGTAAAAACATCAGAAATTTTGTTACAATTTTCTGGTCTATGTTCAAATCAAAGCAAATACTTAATAGTTTCTGTAATGTAAAATTCTTGCAATTTTTAAAGTGAAACTTTTATTAGATCGTCTCAAAAATTTTAGTCTGTTTGTTACATGTCGCGTGACGTGTAGTTGACGTTGACGTGACCGTGTAGTGTATAGACTATTACTCATTTGTGAATTTTTAGTTAAATGTCTATAATGTGAAAAAAGTTTCACTTTTACCGTGGTTTCATAAAACCACACAAAAATTTTTTCATATAAAAATGGATTGCCTTACCACCACGTCACTCAGATCGCCCGCTCTCTAATTTGGAAGCAAAACCAAGTAAACGTTGAATCTTTTACTTTTTAAGCCTGCATACATATTAAATACCATCTAAAACATTGTCTAATACGTATAAGGTAAAGTAGTATTTGAAGCAAGGCTTGCTAGCTACCACCCTCAGGTAGAAAATCTGTCGCCTAGTACTTAAAAGTGTGTTCCGGTAGCTGCACTTGAGAACTTGTTCTCAGCCACTAGGTTTAGTGTGTCACCATTTTGTGTCACATATTGAATTAACATCAGCTAAGAAGACTTTGGCTATATCGCTTAACCTTTAAATAATTTTAAAAAAAAAGAAAGTTCAGAAACATACCTCAACATAATTATACGGGAACAATCCGATTTTCCCGTGAACTTCTCCTTCATACCAATTTGCATCGATCTGGCGTCTCACGTGTATGATTTCCCCTTTCCTGAAACTGAGCTCTCTCGGTGTCTGCCCATTGAATGTATATAGTGCTTTGGCTGTGACTTTATCGGCTTCATCGTATCGATTCAAGGGAACAACTGTTTTCTGTGATGGCGTGAAGTTATCCTGATGTCGACGATTTTGCATATCTTGTAGTTCCTGTAATAATAATTCTGTTATTTTAATACCGTAGGGTCATAAATGTTTAAATATTTTGTTAAGGTATTTTTATATATTTGCCGATGTGTTTATTTACTATTGATTACTGTTCGTACTATTGACTAGAAACAGTTACTACTAACTTTGCTATAGCAACATGTGTGCTCTGTCATCGCGCGCGCTATAGCAAGCAACGACAGGTTCGAAGGAACATTTTGCCTCGAGCTATCAGATGATCCGTAGTCTGTGATTTGTAGCCCGGACAGTATTCTTCTAAAAGTATATAGGTACTTAAAGTTTAACACCGTTCATAAGAAATTGTTATGTGTATAGTATTTTTAAATATTTTTATATAAAACTTGTGCTCTATTTGGTAGCTTAAGAATAAATTGGCAAAACTATTACTTCGTTTTTCTTTACAAGTACACCTAGGTTAGATGTAACTAAGTAGTTATGTTTAATATCGACAATGTCTCGATAACCCGAATGATTGTGGTATCTTTTACAATCAATCACAATCGGTCGTTGACATTTACAGAAATGTTGAAATTAGCGAGATGACCCTAAATAGTGTATTTAGGTAAATACTGTTATTGTATATAGAACAAACTACACTTACTTAACTTTACTATTCTTTAGGCTATTGTACAAAGCCAGCCAAAATGTGTTATAGAAAATAATTAAAATGAAAAACTCGATTAAACCCAAAACTGTTAGATGATTTCGTTTGTTAACTATATTAGAATATAATGAGTACGATTTTTTTACACACACGCATATAATTTTAAAACTTCAAAAATACATAATATTATGTTATCATGTCAGAATCTTATTTAGAACACTTATCAAAAACGCATTCTTATTTCTATCACCTTCATTGATGCATCAAACAGATCTATATCCAAATGACTGATTTTATAATCCTGAAAATGTAAAAAAAACAATAGTTGCTATAACATAGTTAAAAATTATTTGAATATCACTTAGTCCAATTCATAAAGAACACATCGATTTAAGTTTCATATATTCATTTAAGTTAGATATATGTCGGTACCATACAAAATAATTGATATACGAGCGCCATTTTCGCAAGACCACCGTGAGGTGCCTCGCCCTAAGTGCAATGTTTTGCGATTTGGCGGCCATCTGAGAAAGGGTTATACAACCGGCCGCGCACGATGCTCGTCTACCCGAATTTCGATACTCTCTCACACACACACATTCGTATATTATAGAAAGAGACAGACAAAGAAAATCGCATGGAGGAGGCATAACGCTTTTTCTTTACGTTACGATTTCTACAAGTCGACTTCAACCGCAATCAGCATTATGGAACTTCGTTCCAATAAGTTTAATAGATCAGACATTCAAATTAATGCAATAAATATTTTATTAAAGTTTAAATTAATATGCATACCGTCCCATAGCGTATTATTATAAATATAAAATAAATAGGTAATAATGAATGTTTATTACGAACTTTCAGTAACGTCACCATTCCTCGGTATTTTAAATTTTTCGTAAGACAATCTGGTATAAATAGTAGGTATTTCCTACACATGCTTCCTTTGCACTGTACTAAGAACAACTGCTAACCGGTATTATGCTCGTGTTGCCCGTCGCGACGTGTTCATGTATATTATCAATTTTTTAACGATACAAGTTTTACTAGGATATTGCAAGTTTTGATATGATTTACAGATATCTCTCTTTGATTCACAATGTTAAGGTTGAATTTCAAATAGTAGACGGTAATAATAATCGAAGGTATGTTTATTCATAGTTAATACATAAATTAATGATCAACGGATTTTTAAACGGCACACGGTAGTTACAAGGTCTTTTATTATGTACCGGATTTTATTCCAAATCTATATTTTATAATAGAAAATAGGAATCGTACGAAAAGGAAAAAAAAAATTAAATAAATAAACATCACGAAAATTTCAAAACTTGTGTACTCAATTAAGAATATACTATTCCAACATAAATATGGATATTTAACACCCAGCCATACAACTGACAGTAATTATTATACTCGTCACACAAATGTCAGTTATGTGCGGGGATCAAACCCGCGACCTCTCGATCAACCCGCGCTCAATAGTAGGTCTTACTGCCACTGTACTTGTCACAGGCTTATGACAAGGCCTATCACAGTTAATTATTTCATCTATCTAAAAAACTGGTCATGGTAAATCAATTCGGGCGCTTAAAGAGCTTACACTGAGTAAACCATAAGAAATATATGTAATTAATGTACTACATAATTGAAGATGTTACAAATACCTACAAAAAAGTCAGCAAGAGCATATTATGTCTCTCTTCTAAGGAGAACCCTCAACAAGTATATAATCGAGAGCGGGAGTAGCTCGATTGTGCGATGTACTCGATCGACGGCATTCTGTAGACCACGCGAGCGAAGTCGCGGGCACAGCTGGTAAAATAATATGTCTGTTGTATTTGCATGCATACTGGATATGCAAATTGTTCTAGTATGTTAAAAAAGACACTACCGACGCGACGCGTCACGGTATTACTCCGACTACCGTGTAATGAATAGTACAATACAGTACAAAGAGTTTCTCGTTACGCTCTCCACTTGTAATCGCGACTGACATGAACAATTACCATGATATCCCTCTATAATGTTAGAGATAAAATTACAAATATCCTACTTTATAAAACGAGATTTAACGGATAATTAAAAGTAAAAGTTGTACAAGAATAAAAACTTGAAAGACTAGTAAATTGCCAGTTGCGTAGACGATAGTAGGTACGGTTGATTTCACTTGTATTGAGGGCTTTTCGAGTCGAGAGAGACTATCTGTAGGTACATCCGAACATTTTCATCGCGAGTTGTCATCGAAGAGAAATCAGTGAAATGCTTATGTTTACGTCATTTAATGTGGACATATGGAAAGTGCGTGTCATTTTCCGTGTTTATATATTTCTCTATTTAAATAATTGGCGATTGATTATTTTACTTTGCATTCAAAAAAATTAACACAGTAGTAAAAATGTTAAAAAGTAACAACACAATACGATTTAGATTACGAAAGAATTAAATTGGTCGATCCTGATGCGTTGTAGTCTTCGATGATTTTAAACTCTTCAAATCATATTATTATCTTAAAATATATTTAAAAAACTTGATACCATTTAAAATATCCATATGTAATCTGATCGTAAATTTTAACGATAATATTTTATTTGATTTCAAGTTTTCTGCTTCATCATTTTTGTAATTTTATTGTTGAAAATGTATAATGTAAACACAATTATAATGTAATTACCGTTACTAAACCTATTGCTAATACAAAAATACATTATGATATAATATTTTTGGATTTTCTATAAAAATATATTATATAACGTTAAATATATGTATTATTTAAGGAAATCTGCCGTGTAGTTATTTTTTTCGTATAATTCAATATTTATAAATAACTAGTAACCTACTACTACGACTTCGTACGCGTTAATTACAGTAACAAATTGAACAACATTAAACCAGCCTCGACGTAAAACTATAATTATTACCGTGATATATTGATTTAACTATCAAATTTCTTTAAATGAATAATCTTTAGAATCGAATCAGTAATGCTAGAGATTACCTTTTTCATATATATTAGATAATAGAGGTGTGGTTATTATAATAAGTATAATTAATAATAAAATGGTTATTTGATATTATAACACAAATAAAAATTACATACCCAGTTTTTATTTCAAAAATCAAATATATATAATGTTTCTTATTAATAGGTATGAATGAGTACTAGTACTATATATATACTATTCGATATTGTTCATATAAATACGAGTAAGCTCTTTGTCCGTGAAAATTCGAATGATTTTCAATGGTCGGTAGAGGAATACGCAACGTGCTGCAGAAACTAAACACAGATAAGGTATCACCATTTCGAAAAAATTTTTACATAATTCAATGCGATAAGGTACATAAGACGTCTACTGTGGTTTGATATTTTTATTAATAAAATTATTATTATTATATGCCGTATTAACTCAGGTCTTGTTCGTATTGCACATATTAAAAATTTTGAAAACGGATAAACGGAAAACAAATTCTTAATTTCCTTACTTGACGTTATTTTTCTTTAGTAGCACTAGTACGGAAATTTGACGGTACTGTCTCTAATGGCACAGTACCTACAATCCTAACACGACGGTGACTACCGAGAGATCTTAATCCATCGACGGTCGCCGCTCTGCATAAATTTAACTGGATATAACGCGACACGAAAAAGCAAGTCACTATGACTTGTCATAGTCACCAGTCACCACATGCATGGTGGTCGTAACACAGCCGCGCAAAAAAACCCTACCACCCCGCCCCTATTAATTGTTGTATGAATTATAAAATTATACTACTTATTTGACTAAATCTTTACCGCACTGCCGCGATGCCGCGCCGTTCCCTAATCACCCGTATTCTAATGGCGTTGTTCTCGCTTTTCATACTTGTCTACAGCTTGCTAGATTGCTTGACCGTCATGATTACTGCTGCGCTCCTTAGAATCGATCATGAAGTAATAAAGCCTATAACCTACCTCTGTAGATAGGCTTTATATTTAATACTAGTAGTTTCAACTAGAACGGTCAAACAAACAAACAATCTTTATATGTAGTGTGCCCACGGATCCGCACGCGTTTGTTCCTACACAGTAGTTATTTAAATCCCATAATTTTATTTTTACTCATATTGTTAACAATACATATGCCGTATCAATTGAGGAATTGAGGAATGGCACGTATTTTCCGTGTACAATTTTCATCAAATTCGTTCGAAAGTTAGTAATTCTATTCTACGATTTCTAATCTATTATTATCGATTTTTATAACCCCTCATTAAATTGAGGTGAATGTATGCTAGCATGCTTACTGTCTGCAAAATTAGATAAGAATCGGTTGAGAATTGATGTTATTCTTATTTTACTTTTTACAATTCCTAGAAGTAATATTGACAATTGTTATAACCCATCAGTTATGTAATTACTGATACTTCCAGCGTACAAAATTTAATAAAAATCGAAAAGAATTAATAAAATTTTAAATTTTTGAAAACTGCTTTTTTACGATTCCTCCTATAGATTTTAATGAAATTTCTCATAGCTTAGGGGCCATCCATAAATTACGTCACACGAATTTCATGATTTTTTGACCCCTCCCCCGTCCTTGTCAAAGTGTGATGTCACATATTTTGCGATTTTTCTAAGTAACAATGGTGTACTTACATTGTGGACATAAATACGATGTCACAAAATTTGGGACCCCTCCCCTCCCCTTGTCACACAATGTCACACTTCGTCGACCCCCTCCCTCCCTAAACGTGTGACATAATTTATGGATGGCCCCTTATCATCTTCATGGAATGACTTATACTTTCCGTGTACAAAATTTCATAAAAATCGATCAAGAATTAACAAAAATAATATATTTTGTTAAAAAAAAATATGATTTTTAATTATTTCTTTATGCTTTATAAATTGACCAATGCTATAGTACCCCGTCCACAAAATTTCATAAGAATCGGTTAAGCAGTTTTTTAGGAAAATTTATTTTAATTTAAAGGAATATTCGTCAACAGTATCGTTCATATAGTAGGCGAATCGTGAAATTTTGACAAAAAATAAACTGTACATACAGAACTATAGATTTATTAATTTAGATAAATATTTTTCTATGCTAGTACATACAACATATATATTGATATGAATGAAAGATAAATAATGAGAGAGCGAAAACATTGCTTCACGTTAGTTAACTTTAATACTATGGAAAAAATGTTTTACCTGAAATTTGATCATGTTATAGTTACTTTATAGCCTAACTTATTTTGGCATCGATCGAAACGCTTGTAGCGTATTATCTTGTGGCTCTAGATTATTACCGATAGGCGATTGACTGACACGGTAATCGCATTCCAATATAGCCCCTTTACTAGAGTATCGATCGTTTAATGTAGAAAACTGCATAACAACATTGCCAATATTATTTTGTGGTTTTATTCGAACTAGCAAATTCGACCAGCGACTTTTTGTTCATATAATATTTATTATCTATTTGACGTAATTGCAGCATGAATGTAAACAATGAATATTGTTGCTGTCACTTTTCACTCAATGATAATGTCAATGTTTAGAGGGGTCTAAGTTCAATGGTCATGGTAGATGTAGTATCTGCAGTATTAATTTTAATTATGTAATTTCATTTAACGTATTTGTAACACACATTATATAAATTTCATCTTTCTGCATTTATTCTCAAAATAAACTTTAACCACGCTAAATCTCAAACTCCTCCGTGAGCACAATATACTTAAAAAGATGTTGATGTGATGATTTTCTCTTTACTTATTTTATTATATAGATAGATTATAACAACAACAATAATCGATTTACGCTTTTTTAAACTAAACATTCTTAAGTACCTTTGTGATTTGAATCTCGATGAAACGAAAAAGCGACACTAAAAAGAGACAAACATACATCCATAGAATTTAGCCTTCGAGAGAATGAGATAGAATACATTATACACGGTTAATACAAGCTATAATTTTTATGATTACGATTATGATAGTGGTGTGACGGCCAGACTTATACGCACTGTTGTGTTGTATGTTGTAGTCGATAGTTCAAGTCCCGCTGATTGAGGATTTTTAAAAAGAGGTTTAAAAAAAGATATTTGTATGTTTTCTGAAGGTTTTACTTTTATTGCGTGTGGACTGCACACATGTTTTTTAATTAATACATAGTGCTCCCTGTATTTTTTTAAAATATAAATAGTTAAATGTAGATATTGTCTAGTGGTGACGTTGTTACTTTCAAGAAAATTAATAATCATTACCACACCTTCACCAAAATACTTAAAATATCCGTTTGTTTTACGATAAAGATAATTAAATATATTGGAATCGATATGGGGTAAAATTTAAACAGATAGATAATATCGTTATTTCGTGACTAGACATTAGACTGGTAGAACGATAAGGATTTTTAAAATATCAACTGATACATTTACTTAAGGTACTGCGCGTAAGTTAAGAAATACAATATCTGTAGTTAAAAATATAATTTTAATTTACAAGTTAAAATCTATAAAATAGCTGTGATATGCCATAATCGTGTTACCGTTTGTCACGATAATTTGATTTCATCGTATTCCTTTAAATCAGAGTAGGTATATCGCTTTAAATATAACGATAAAAATAGCAACCGATAAAAGAGTTTCTTCGCCTTACTTATACTGAAATACATACTTATATAGAGTTGGAAATTGTAACTTACTTTTTACAAACGATATAATATATAAACAAAATATTTTTAAAGCCAAATAAATGGAGAGAATTTATAGAATTTCTTAACCTACAAAATCAGTATCGAAGTAAACTAACATTTTACATGGTAGTAAGGCATTTTCCAATGCCCGCCCGGTTAGATACTACACTAAAGTAAAAAGTCTGTCAAAACGCATATAGGTGTGTGTTCCAGCAGCTGCGCTTGAGAACCAACCTCTTCTCCGTTGCTCTACGCTTAGCGTATTACCCATCTTAGACCATGACTTTTAATATTAGGTAAGATTTTGGTCAAACGCTAAACTTATATAGTATAACTATCCGTATAATTCAACAGTGTTAAATTAATTCGACTAACTCTCCACCGCGCTACGTCGCGATTCGCGCCGCCGCGCCTCCGCCGCGTCGCTAACACACCCGTGTAACATACTCGGTTATTTCACTTCTTGTACTTGCCCAGAATGCAAATTTACTTGACGTTCATGGTTACTGCTCCACTCGCCAGTGTCATAGATGACGTTATATAGGTTTAAATAGGCTAACCGGTAGTTCTAGACTAGCGCGTTCAAACAAATAAGCTCTAGAGTTATATAATATTCTTAGAGATGAAAACACAGTATTACAGTATTTACCTGTAAATATTTAGTTCGCCTTTGTTCTCTGTATAGCCTTTTCATATGCTCCGCCTGCTGGCGCGCCAGCTCGCGCTCGGGTACCAGAGGCAGGGGGTCGTGTCTCACCGGGCAGCGATAGTGGATGTTCACGTCACTCTCCACGTAGCGACGAGGGGATTCTATAAGTAAACAAGTTGACATTATGTTAAGAACAAAAAGTTTAAGATTAAGAGTATAATTACGTGCAAGTATTGTAATACCAGGAAGGTGACCTTGACCTGATCTGCAGGTATTATAAAATTGTATAAGAAATATGAGGCTTCATCTAAATCATATTTTTATGTTGAAATAACAATAAATTAGTATTAAAATATCGTTAAATTTCCTTAAATTCACAGATATTCCATTGAGGTATAATGTACTATATGGTTGAGTCGTCGCGCTGTCTAGAGACAGTAGTAGAGAGAGTACATAGTAAGTCAATGTGATATTCACGAATAGGTACCATAGATAAATAAACTGATACACTATCACAATACTACGTAAAGTCGTAGTGAATGTATGTAGTAGAGAGTGAAGTGTTCATTATAATAGTCGAAAGGGGAGCGCTAAGTCGGAAAAGGCCGACTAAACATGACGCCGCGCCGGCCGAATGGCACGTAGCGACGTCCCATCAGAACGCTTTTATTCCCTTCCAAACGCGTTATTAGATGTTTTACATCAAAAGTAATTATTGTAACATCAGGAGATTATAAATAATGTGCTAAAAATATTTTTTATATACCACAGTAGTATAAAATAAGTTGCTGGCTAACATCTTACCAACGTGACAATTTCTTTGTTTGGATAAATAAAGTATAAATAATAAATATATTAAATCTGAAAGTATTTTGATGAAGTTTTATATAACCTGTAATCGTGTAACATTTGATAGTTACAGTTGTAAGAATAGATCTAAACACCAAAGTAACAATATATGAAGACTAAAGAGAGATTTACAGGAGTATCACAAAAAAAACTCGTTTAATCTTAGGCATTAAATTTCCATACATACTGCATGATATGAAGCCTTTCTGGTTTAATTACACCATACCGCTCTATATTTTGCCTTTTACCGTTTACGTATTATATTGTGTTGGTTCTATACAATTTGAAATGATATTCAGTTGATAAAATACATATTATTATAAAGCTAACACGAAATTTCATTTAAATGGTTTTTTAAACGTTTTCATTGTTACTATTATTTAAATAATAATTTAGTTAAAATCCAACTTTCAATTAGTTATTGCATTGAGTTTTACAAGGATAGTAATTGCAAGTAATCTACAATACTAGCTGTACCCACGACTTCGTTCGCGTGGACTACATAATGCCGTCGATCGGGCATATACGCGAATTATGTTACTCCTGCTATCGGTCATAAGCTTATCGCGGGTGATCCTTAGAAGATAAAACTTTTGTAGGTCTTTTTAAAAACTAAAATTATGTAGTACATTAATTGGATATATTATCTCTTATGGTTTGGTTTACTCAGGGTAAGCCATTTAAGCGCCCGAATTTATTCAGACTGACCTTTTTTTTTTATTTGTATGGAACCCTAATTATTTTTCTAAAGTGAAAGTAGCCTAACTTACTCCTTATAAGATCAGATAACAGCTAGTGTAAGCCCATAAAAGATAGATAGAATAGGGTTTCCAGAATATTGTGGTGTGATAATAGTGTTTATTAAGTCTTTGAATAACATTTTTTTAAATAATGGTATTAAAAAAATATTGTATTAGAGATTCAATAAAGTAAAAGAATACGTTATCTATGATGATCAAGGTTTTGATATATTATTGGTAATTTTTGATAAACTGTATTATGGTGAATTTACATAATTAAACACAACATTACAACTAGGCTCCATCATATTCAGAATTTCATAAACTATTATAATTCTTTCAATTTAAAATATAAACGAAAATAATTAATATCACATTCGTTTTACGTTTTCATTTTCGATAATACCGGATTAAAATAAATTAATTTGGCAACAAACACATCAATTATTTTAGGTACAAATCTTTAAATCATTTAACGTGCATTTATTAGACGATAGTTAAAATCATACCCGACCAATTTTAATTCTAAACCACTAAAGTTAGTCTAACCTCTTATCGTAATAATTATATAAATACCTAACAAATTTTATATACCAATATTTGTTTTCTGAATGGATTTTAGGGAATTTTAAAGTAAATAAGATGAATCTTACCGAACTATTATCACAACATAAAACTTTTACTTCTACGGTGGAAGTGAAAGTGGATCGAAGTATTATGGCGTCGCCAACGATGCGGTAACATTGTGATAGATGATTTTCGGTATATGCCGATTATGTGATGACACATAACACTCATCATGTTCAACCGGTTTGACGAATGTTGTGTACGGAAATTAAAAAAAAGTTTATCTCTATACTGTTTTGAGGACATGAAAAGATAAGGTTTTGGAATGGAATAGTATCAGCAAACATACTGAATACGATTCTTTCAAATAAGTATGCAAGTAACGGGTGTTGCTGTTGTCGACTTTCTCAAGAAAGTCTATCTTAGCACGTGCTTACAACACTAATGGTAGTTCTTTTACAATTACAAAGATAGTGTTTTGTTTCTGAAAGATATTTACGTGTGACTTTGAACCTTATGTTATCAAGCTTTTAGATCGTGCAATTATGGGACGGAGTTTTACATGTACAATTTAAATTTTCTCAATAACATCGCGATATTATTGTAAAGTTTTCTTTTTATTCTTTGTAAGTTTTAGCCTTTGGCCACAATCACACCTTATGTTAAGTGACGATGTAGCCCAAGATGCTAAAACACGCTAATCCTAGTGGAGAACTGGCTCTTAAGAACAACTGCCGGAATACACCTATAGGTGTTTGGCGACAGATGTTCAACTTGAGTATGGTAGCTAGTCAGGAAGGCATTAGAAAATGGTCTATCACCATTCAATTTGTCATGTATCTATTAGACTCTACTTTGCTTATAAATGTCAATCATTGTATTTATAAATAATTTAATTTTCAGAATACTTCTTGGAATAGAAGATCATATTTTGATCGCAACAACAATATTATGGGATACTGAAAAACCACATTATGTACCTATTCTCTATACTTAAAATTTATTAATAAGTATGTTTATCAATTTTAAACAATTGGTGGTATTTATTATTTTTACTAAGAAATGCAAATAGCGATGCATGAATACAAGGAATACCATTTAAGATGTAAAAATTTCTTTAAACAGTCTTATCGTTATTGGAGCTGTATGGACATTGATAGATGATAAGAATTATAAAAACTTATAGATCTATTTTTTTTTTAATTTTTTTATACTGAAATATAATAGCAGCCTCTGCTTATACGATATTTATACATATGCGATGCAAAGGTTTGTTTTCAAAAGAAAATGCTAATTTAATTACTACGCAACCTAACGATATTCAATGTTCACCTATTGCCACGATTACAAACGTCGATAAATGCATACTTCTCTATATGTTCACATTAAATATTATTAGTAGTATTAGTACATCAAGCCTATTTTTCCACCACAATTTCTTTGCGACTTTCTTCCTTCACTGGCAACCGATAATATTACTAATTAAATCAGTAGTGATATGACGTTCTTAAGTGCCTTCTTAGGGTCTAAATTGAATAAAGATTATTTAGTTTTTTTTTAATTTAGATTAATTATATAAATTCCAAAAATTCTTTTTTGCTTACACCGAGTTACGAACTATGGAACTGTTGTCCGACTAGTAAAATATATAACTATAAAATTTAACGTATACCTACTATTGTTTATAAATCATTTATACTAATTTATATTTATATATTATTAATTTAATTTAAAATTAATATTATATCTTAACCGCTTTTGCATATTTGCTGAATATTTAATTAATTACTTATTTATTTTCTCACAACATTATTTTCTCATAAGCAGATTGGATTACCTACTTGAAAGACACAGTTTGGTATCAATTTACAACCGATCTTTAGTTACGGAACAACATCCAAAATATTTCACAACTACAGTTATTGAAGCGTAACTAACCAATAGGTATATAGATAGGTACATTAGGTAGTATCCATGACGCAAAAAAATATAACTAAATTATTTAAAAAATCTCCATTATGCTTAAATCGATAATTTTTTCTCATTCTAATTCGATAATTAGCAATTATTATATTCTTAATTTTAACGTAAATTATTCAAAGTTACCTGTATATTTGACAATTTGAACTATTGATTAATAGAATAGCAATATTACTTTTTTTTAAATATCCATTAACCAGGCAATAAAATATAAAGAATTTAATTGGCCTTAATTAATATTTAATTAAGTAACAAACCGTTCGATGTCATTTTTATAATTTGCTTCAGTATGCCCATCGCAATGAACGGTCACGTTTGTCCCAATGTTTCACAAAAACAAATCACGAAATAAAAAACCATGAATTTCTGCGTCCAGTAATACGTCTGTCGGAGATCGTCTGTCGCGACAGATGCATTTACAACCCATCGACGACAAGTCGACTCGACAGCTTTGGAATCTCCCACTGCTACAATAACAACTGACTGACCATAAGTAAAGCGATATGAGTATTCTGAACATTACCTACTATTTACTTTCACCCAATGGGAGCACGTGTATCATGTTGTTAAATCACATCTTACAATTAATGTTTATAAACAAATACTTATAGTTACACATTTTTTACCAGTTGAATAATAATTTACGTATACCTTAGAAACAAACTTTGACTAAGTATAAGGTGCGGTAATATTTTTTATCGCGAGGATTTATATTTGCATTTTTTCACGCTATTAGTTCATTCATAAAGTTATTATGCTGCAGATTATAAAATATTATTGAGTATACTAGGCAGACAATATTTTATTAGATTACTGTGCACAATGCACTTGCCGGTATATTGATAAGCAACACTCTAAATGATAAGATTATCTACGAATATATTGATCTGATCCGACGTGTATTGCCAATTTTATATTCACATCACATTATTTAATTTTTATCGAACAATGTCACAGCCTCACACTTTATAGTTTTAGTTTATTGTTTTTTTTTTGTTTTTTGGTTTTGGTTTAATATGTATGTGTATATAATTAATTTTTTAAATACAACAAGTGTATACATACTGTATGGTAAAGGAGCATACACATCTGGATAGATATTAGTTCTGTTTCCCCACTCAGTGAAGTCGTGAATTGTATGTCGGTTTTCTTGCTTTTGTGGGCTGTATCGATTTTCGCGACGAACCACCGTCTCTGGATCACCATTTTCACTTCCTGTTTCACTTTTAGATATGAAATATTCACTTAAACTATGTGTGGGTTCTTGTTCATATCGTGTGTCACTTAGGTTGCTGCTACAATCGTTTAGTTCGGCACGCTCTTTTAAAAAATCTGAGTTCCCTCTCTGAGAACTATTGTTGATTGTTAGATATTTGTGTGAATCAGATTCAAGGTCTGGTTGGTAGTTTCTTCCATTTAGTGATTGTCGTTGTCCCAAACCACTTGTAGTTGTATCATATTTTAATGAACTCTTATTATTATTTTCTTCAACTAGTTTCACCACTGTTGTTACAATATCGGAATAATTCGGTTGCAGTTTCTTTTGTGATATAAATATTGAATTATCAATATCCTGAGAATCGAATTCGGATTGAATACGATAATCGCTATAAGCAATACGCACTACAGTATTTGTAACAGTTCGTATATTATAATGATCTTTGTCAGGTGCATAATTACTTGATTGATCATCAGTTAAAGCAGGTGATTCAAACTCTGGTTTGTATTCGCTGACATAATGATAACGATTATGTTCAACAAAATTAAAATCACCATTATCTCCTTCGTCTTTAGCTTTTTGTAAATCAAATAACTGAATAGAATTGCAATCACCTGTTTGGTCACTGTCGTATATTGATTCACTTACAGGTTCACTTAAAACTTTTGAAGAAAATACTAAAGTAGATACCAACTCTGATTTTACTTCTTCAATTTTCTCATCGGAGTAATTACTTTTTATACTTTCAGTATCACGCTTTATAACTGAATCATTAGGACTACTTTCCTTCGAAAAGTAAGCGATATCATCAGATTCTTCGTATTCACCATTCTCGTCGCATAGCAAATTTTTTTTTACATATTTATTAAGCGCCAACATTGATCTTGACAATGATCCAGAAATGGGTACATCGCTGAAAAACCCATCGTCTTCGTAAATAACGTCATGTTCAAAGTTTAAGGGATTTCTTGTGTTTCGAATATCATTTGTAAGACTCATTTTCGCTTCAAACACTTCATCACTTTATTAACATTTTACACAACAACAACATAGGTGTTCCACAATAAAACTGTAGTCATGATGTTACAGATAAAAACCGTTTATCAGTAAGCACAGATAAAGTTATCGATGTTGTATTACTAAAACAAATACCTATAGAATTCATAACAAATATAATAAATAAATAATTTTACGAACAAAACACTCCGGATTTAAGCGAATATTAAGAAGAACTATTTACAATTGAAAAAACTCAACCGACAACTTTTGGTTTTCCAATCAAGGTGAATGACGCAAATCTCGCGTTGACTGTGATTACCATGAGATATTATTCATTCGGAAACTGTTTATTATTACAAATATGTTATGTTTTTGTGATATTAATATTTTAAATTATGTACCACGTACGTTGGCAAAGGTGCTCAAAAGAATAAGTGAGGAACCGCTTTTTATGAACAAAGACTATTGTTTCTTTTTATTCGCGTAGATAGTGTAGATAGAATGGCTCTCACTACTCTCGATAACTCGTTCGAGCAATATTTGACGGTAAAGAAAATGTTACGTAACATTATAGTAAAAGTGGGTTAGTATTTCATGTAATTTATTTTTATGTGAACATTGTTATCGCCGTTCTAATGAACTGTCGCGTTGATTCGATTTGAAATATTATATAAGTAATTATTAAGTACAATAAATTAATATTATACTTGCCTGTATCTGAATAGCTCCCATGTAGTGCTCTGCGCGGTGGTTCTGGTACTGAGTTGGTCTCTATCAGTGCATAATAAAACAAATAATAAGATTCTAACCAAAAAAAACTCTTTGCTAAGGTTTAAGTTAAGTATATTGATCATCGTTATGTTGGTAATTTTAAGTGACAATAAAAATAATTGTCAGTAAAAGGTTTTTCATTTATAATATCAATATCAAATTTAATCATCTCTCAACAACCTTAAATAACCAATGTACAAATGCTAATAAATGAAAATAAAAATGGAGCATTCAACAAACACGCAAAGTTAAGCGAGACACGCACAGAAGACAGCGGAAATCATAACGAGAATCAATAAATCTTTAATAAATGTAGCTTAAACCACAGGTTGCTCCAAAATTAAACATTTTAAATACGGAAAGTATTATAAAAATTCAGAAATTAACCTTGAAATGTGACTGTATGTCGCGATGATGTGACGTAGGGCGAAAGGCGTTGCGGCCAGGAAGCTGGCGGTGGACGCGGAGGAGCCCTCGGTGGTTCATAGCGACTGACCGGACGATGCAATGATGGATCAAATTCTTCTTTTGGTATAGTATCTATCTTCAAAATTGAACTTAATTTCACTGTTTCCTTTGGGGTAGATAGTGTGCTATCTTTTCTGATGGGAGATGTGTGACCATGAACCAGAGAAGTAGGATCCTTAACAGATCTGTTATTGTCGCTGGGTTTTGGATATCGATGAGCTGTCCATGATCCCGCTAAATAGGGAGCAATATCATGGAGCTCAGTGACATCAGGAGCGGATGTGTATATGTGTCCCAACAATGACATGGCTTCGAACCTGCGCCGAATACGATCTACTTCTCCTGGCCGACATTCTAATGCCTCTTCAGCTGATCTTGATCTAGGCGCGGTACGCCTTCTTAAAGACGCTAGTTTTGATATAATATCTATATGAGGCATAAATCGATTTGTGGTTCGAAGTGGGACGCGGGCAACGGGCAACATTACTTTACATTTATCTCTATGTGGGGAAAGCTTTTCTAAAAAAGCCCAATTTTTATCCAATACATTTCTTGCGATTTCTGGATCGCTACGATGTCGTCGCAATATGGCACCGACCGCATTGGGTGAGTCGAAGCGCTGTACAAGCCGGCGCACATCACCCCGCTGCGCTAAATTTAAATAGGCACGCCAATATCGTTCCGGGTCGGGCGACGGGCTTCGACTGCGCCAGATTGTCTCGTCACTCGAAAACCTTAGCGTGTCAGGTGTCTGCCGATCGGCAATGTAAAGCGCCGAATGGGGTGACAATGATCTTGACTGTAATTCTGGATTAAGAGGGAGCGATAAGAATTTATTTTTTTCACTCTCTCCAAAGAACTCTTTAATATTTGTACAAGATTGTGATTGAACTATTTGATTTATTTGTAATTCGGGTTTATCGTTCCGATGCGAAATACCTTTCTTCTCAGAGTGCTTATTTTCTCTTCCATTTGTGCTTTCTTTAACTTGGTATATACTTTTATTGGAATCAGAAACGTTATTAACAGACTCAAAATATTCAACTTTTTTTTTTACTTCTTTGCTTGGTTCTCGATATATGACCGTTTTATTAGATGCATCAGAACTTGTAGTTTCACTAGCAGACGATTGTTGTTGCATTTCAGTATTTTCATGGGAATAAACAACATGTCTTTTTTTGTCATCACAAATATTTTCAGACTCAGTATATGATTCTTTTAATATTTCATCAAAATTTTGATTTGTATATAAAACATTTTCTTCCTTTTTATCATATTTTATAACTTTCCTATCATCTATTTCTTGTTTAAGTACCAATTTATTCTCGTTATCGTATTTATTTATTCTATTAAGAAGTTCTTTACTAAGTGTTTGTGATATTTTCCTCTTTTCGTTTTCGCTTAAACTCATTTGTATTTTGTTCACATTATTTTTCAATTCCTTTACTGATGTAATCGGACAGGGCATAGCTGCAATAGATTCTGATTTACTTAGTTTAATTGGTTTGTCTTGTTCGGAAGTATAATTTGTCGTCACTAATGAATTACATCTGACATGTAAGGTAGAATTTTGAGAATCACTCTTACTACCACTTACGTTAACAGTGTAAAAATCACATAAACTGTTTTTATTACACTTTGATTCAAATTCTTTGCTATAAATAGCATTTAACTGATTTTTTAGAGCATTTACTTGATCCATTGACAAACTGCTCCATAAACGATTTCCTATTCCAACCCTTTTTCGTAGATCACATAATGATGTTTCGGTTTGCAATGTCAAAGTAGGTTTTATCTTGAGTTGTGTTGGACTCTTTTTTTGTTTATTCAGTTTATTAATATGAAATGCAGTTTCAGCGACGCTGGTTCCACGCCATAATGGTTTATAGGTGTCTCTAGAAGGAATTTGCTCTAGTTCTAATGAATCAAAATGAGATAGCTGTTGAAAATGATCTTTAAGGTTTTCCACAGACTTTTCTTTTACTCTAAGACTTCTTTCTCTTTCATAGTTCCAACGGAAATCTTTTAAATCTCTAGGGTAAAAAAGAACATCATTCTCATTTTGGGCGATTTTCAATTTATGATAGAGATTGTTGAGTTCTTCTTCGGCTCTTTCTATCGCTCTTATTTTTTTCCAACGATCGAAGTCAACTATTTCTTCATCCTTTTTTCTATGACGTACATCACACGCTGAAGTAGTTCTTTCCAACTCCGCAACTCTCTCTAAATATGTGTAGTATCTATTTAGTTCCCTAAATCGTTCAGACCTTGCTTTACTATTATGCATATCGCGAATATATTCATCGTACTCTGGATCAGAATCATGTAAATTAGAATCACTTTTTGTTATTAATTGCATATTATCCTGAAATAGTAATCGATTGTCTGCATCACCAGCACTTCGTGTTCGAGCTATAAGTTTAGGTGCTTGATCATAATGTTTATTACTTTGTAATCGGACGCTGTGTATTCGGCGGTAAGAGGGAGACCTGGTAGGTAAAGGTGATGTCGAATTACTTCTACTTAATTTATTCAGGAATACAGGCTTTTCATTTACTTTTGATGAAGTAGCTCTTGACGTGTGAGAGAAAATAATGGTGGGTGGCGATATATTGTCGTTTATAACCTTTTTCACAGTCTCTAAATTAGGTAAACGGTTTATTTAATATTAACGAAACAGGTCGTGTAGTTTCAGTTAATATAATTTTTGAAGGCGATAGCGACTGCTTCATTGTTCCTAATAGTGATGTGTTACACGAAATTTGTATTGGAGTTTTTGTCCCTTTTGGAACTGTGGGTGCTGGCAAATACCTAGCAGTGATCTCTGGAGTAATTTCTTTGTTATGAAATAGAACAATAGGTGATTTAGGTCGACTTGTTTGCGAAAAATATATTTTATTAATCGGTGGTTCGCTTTTACTTCTAACAGTGGCTAAAGAGGAACTTGATCCAAAACTTTCACATTTTGAAAGGCTGTCGAATTTTTGTATCTCAGGCTGTATTCTTCCTGGCCAAGACACAGATCTTGGGCTGTGTGCTCGATTTGGACTATTATGTCTATCCCAAATTTTAAAACGAGATAGTGACACTGGTTTTCTGTGTATTAAATACGAATTTTGTAATTTTGGAGTATTGTTATCATTAGGAAGTGATTGAAACATTTTTGCTTTTTGAAGCACTGTTGTATTTTGCTCATATATGGGGTAAGCTACAATTTCATTATAGGGTTTCCCAAGAAAAAGGTTTTGAAAGAATGTATGTGATTCTACTGCATCTCGCGAATATTTATTTTCATTAGTATAAATTTTGACATGTCCATAAAGTTTTTCATACTCATCTGAATTTGAAGCTTCTTTAGAAATATCATCAAATTGGTTACTTAATTCTAAATCTTTTACAAGTTTTTTAGGACATTTCAACGTGATATTTTTCGATCGTGAATTCTTAGTTGAACCTTTATTTTTTTTACTGCAGGATTCAAGACAAGGTGATACTTTAGGTCTAGAAACTACGTTTTCCAATGACTTTTTCTTGTTAAGATTTGTGACAGTAGCTGTTTTGATCTGATTTTGTTTTTTGATGCTGGTTGAAAGACTTAAGGATGATTTTGATATCTTTGATGCAGTCTGTAGATTACCAGATTTATTCGCTTTTTGGTCGTTTCGGGTAACTAAACAGGGATTAGATTTAGTATGAAGATTTGCTATTTTCATTTTTTGAACTTTTTCCGCGGTTCTAATCATATCTCTACTCTTGTGAGTTATGCTGGATGAGAAAGTTTTCACATTTGCATCAGGTTTTGAAGAAAAACTTTTGTTTTGTGAACAGTTGTTAGTGCGAGATACAGATTTACTAGCTTTTATTAGGTCTATCTGTTCATTTCGCTTTTCTGCACTCCATAATTTATCTAACAATGTTACTTTGTCCAAAATATTCGAAATAGGCGTTCTTCTACCAGCCCCTTTTTCTATCACTACCGACGTTGAATGTACACCGTATTTGTTATGTTTAGCATTCGAGTATTCGATAGGTAACATCATCTTCCTTGATGAAGCAAAACTACTGGTTCCTTGTATTTTTGGAGTTATTGTATTTTTTGATCCTGGCTTGTCCATTAAAGGAGTTTTTCTATCAAAGGTAGGAGGGGCTGATGATGATGATTCTCGAAATTTACCATATTTTTGAATTTTAGTTTTGTCACTTTCTTTGTTAATTAAAATGTGTGTATTCTGTCTAGTCAACTTGTTATTAATTTTACTTCTCAGGTAATCAACATTAGTTTGAGATTGGTTTGATAATAACCTTTTATTTGAAGATAACAGTGGGACATTCGACGTTACCAGTCTAAGAGTTTTGCTATTTTTTGATGAAATACGACGAGGAGGAGCTGGTGGATAATCAATAAATAAACTTGGTTCTTCAAAATGGAGCGTAGATTCTGTACAAGCCTTTAGTTTTGTTTGTACATCTGGTTCTATTCTTGTAATAGGATAACATATAACCTCGTGTGAGCTAGGTGTTTTCTTGTGGATTCTTATCTTCGTCAGTGTTGAAGATATTGGAATATATTCGATTTCCGATTCGTCTGTGGAATATCAAGTAGGTACAATCGCCAAGTTTTCCTCTTTTGTTAGATGTAATACAAACGTGATTCTTGTGACTTGAATTTTGTGATCTGGAAGCATTTTTGCATTTGGTATGTGACTACAGCTACAGTGATAAAAGTTAAAACTCAGTGGTTTGATTTTGCATTTTACGGTGTTTGTTTATTTTTGGAGTCAACAAGGGTGTGCTCATGCAGTAGTTTTACCTGGTAATGCAGACGAAGACCCAGCACCAATTTATAAGTATAAACATGCTAATTGGATAAAAATAAAATTATGTACTCACCTCACATGCATCACAGTCTAAAATTTATGTGTACTCAATTATGTTATTTGTGTCGTTATTATGCGGCCTTGAGTTGACGCATCTGACAATAGCGTATAGAAACTTCATTGAGAGTACTATTATTAGGTATCGCATAAATACTGGGTAGTAGGTAAGTAAGTATAAGGATTTGCATTTTTTTTTTTATGATGTCAACAATCTTATCATAGCAAACTCTTTTTTATTAGTTGATTAATTTAATTATATGAAAACCAACACCCAGGTTAATATATTATAGTATTTCTTATAACCATGCATATAATTTATTGGTTAAGGCATAAAAATTAATGCAGTCAATAATGTAGTAATATTCTAAAATTAAAAATTTCTTAGCAATTTTTATTAATCTTCTAAAAGAGTTTTGATAAAAAATATCTGAACTATTATATAATTTTATTTGGTGATGTACATTCATGTATATATGTAAACTATAATTCTGTAAAATTGAAATTTGATTTAGAATTGACAGTAAAAATAACTTTTTGCTCGAAAGGATCTAACGGCATTATTTGCTGACGAGCCAAGAAACTTTTGAAATTAATTAAAAAAATACAAAATGACATTTCAATTATGTAAATGTTATAATATTATGTACCTAATTACTGTTTACCTTGTCTAGGCGGTGCTGGAGAACGAAATCCTCTTAATGGTGGTTCGCCACCCGCTTGCAAGTCTCTATACGCGGCGCGTCTCTCTGCAGGAGACAACGGCGCTTCTGTATCTTCTCTCCGTCGAAATATGAGAGTAGAGTCGGATTCATAGCCTGATTCTTTAAGAGCTCTACAGTACAAAAACAAATTATTTGTAAACTTTTTGTCATATTTTATACTGGTTTATTTTTCGCCTGTTTCGCAGAACGATATTAAAAAATATCTACTTTATTAAGCCTTATTCCACGAAATAATGAGTTCTATGCAAAATTCATTATAATCCGTTTAGCCGTTTGAGTGAGATTGATGGATGAACATTGAATCAAACGTAAGTACCTACTTTATTTTAATTTCAATTTCAATTTTCAAATTTTACAGTAAAATATAAATGAAATAACTTGGTTCTTTATGTTTATGCGAACATTCACTATACAACATTTTCTACAGAAATAATTTTGCATATAATAAATAATTATATCATACAATTTTAATACAATACAATATATTTTATTGCACAGGAAAAAAAATATATGTTATTTAACTATCTAAATTATTTGTGTACAGTTAGGTGGCCTTATCGCTTAGATAGATTTCTTCCAGGCAACCTTAAAAATAAATAAATATAAATGGAAATAAATTTAACTTACTTTGCCATATTTGATTTCGATAAAATGGCCGATGTGATGTCCTTTTTTTCTTTAGGTGATGCTTGTGGTAGAGATGTTGTACTTGTGACATTTTGCTGTAAGGATAAATTTATAATAGTACTCATTTTCTACCGACAACTAAATTTTTCTTCATGTTATTACGAGAAGAACATGAAGCTTTAACTACTTACAATATATGTTGATAAGGAGTAAGTATTTTGTTTAATAAAATAAACTGTCATTACATCACATTACGTTGTCCTGTTTAATTTACCTACATATATTTAATATTATAGTGCTCCATATAAAATTGAAGTAATTAAACTTTATAATTGATGTAAAAGCATTATACTTACAGTGTAAACTCTATACAGCGAAATTGAAGTTTTCAGGTATATTATTACGTTCTATAGTGTTTTAGATTAACGAACAGTAAAAGAAATAATAATACATACATACATACATAAATCACGCCTATTTCCCAACGGGGTAGGCAGAGACCACGTCCTTCCACCTTCCACCTCTTTCGCTTCTTCGACATTCATTAATCTTTTCATGCATGCTCGTCGGTTTAGAGTACTCTTGACCTTACTTTTCTTCAGACCGTCCCCGATTTGATCGATAAATGTTCGTCTAGGCCTTCCTCTTCCAACGATTCCTTTCACACTCGCATCATAAATTTGTTTAGTCATTCTTCTTTCATTTATCCTTTCAACGTGCCCAAACCATCTAAGCATCACTTTCTCAATCCGTGTGACTATATCTTCTTTCACACCACAAAGCTCTCTTATCACACTATTTCTTATCCTGTCACTCAATTTCACTCCTAACATACCTCTTAGCGCTCTCATTTCTACTGCATTTATTTTACTTTTATGTAATAATAATAGAAAATAATAAACAAACATAAATATTTTTATTACTAAAAACAACTTTTAAAACTTAATATTTAGCGTTAACTAAGGCTAGGCTATGCCTGTAATATGGAGACCTAAGATATAATGCGAATTACAAGAAAAAAGAGTAGGTATATAGAATGTACTTATTTGTAATTTAACAAATACATTTATACATTGTTGTAATTTTGACTAAATTCACAAGTTTTAAACCAACTAAGAACATGATAACAACGTAAAGGCTACGCATGACATTTAGACGGTAGCTGGTAAGTACAAATAAGTAATACCTCTTCTTAGAATCTCATTGTATGGACCTAAGAAATATATTCCACTCTGTGTTTGAAGATCAGTGAAATCAATCTTATTGCGGGCCAGAATAAAAAATACTGATGTATTGTGTCGGTCATGAGAAGGGTTGTTACGCTATGTAGAGTATTTCAATATATGGGTAACAATTTAAACCAAACAAGCCTTAATAATTTCTATGTTTTAAGGAGTTTTTCGTTAAATAGAAGTTCGTTTTATAGAGTTTACACTGTAATTATAACATGACATTTTAAAGTGGTTCTTACAATAATATGCATTCGTATATTATTAAAATAAATTAAAGTTGATTTCAATTCAATTCTGTTATAATAACGAACTAAATCATAGGTAATACGAAAGTGCCTTGATTTATCTCATTCAGTAATTTGGTAACGTCACCAAAGCCAATAATTTAAACTATTTTGTGACAAATTCGTGTCCGATTAATTTTATACAGATAAAATACATATTTATTTTTAATTATGTTTTAAAAACAATCAGGATTTCTACTTACTCCTTTATGGTGAAAACTTAAAAAAAATATTATTGAGAAGAAAAAAAACATGCTGTAATATCGAATACGATCTTACTGGAACGGTTGTATTATTATAATTATCAAGTACCTACCTTATTATGAACATGCATATGGTTCAGTCACGATTAAAAGTTATTTATATTATATTAAACGTTTACGTAGTATAAGAGTACTAAAGGAAAAATCTACAAAAAAATTAAAAAGAAAATTATTTTTGGGTTATTACCATAAAGTACATAGGTAGTTATATATTTTTAAAATAGGATCAAATGTAACGACCACCAAATAATACATTGATACCCTAACGTCTCTTATCACAAAAGTACTTTATACTACCAAAAGAGATAAATGTTCATCAAAACTTAGCGAGTATATTAATGCGCTATTAATACTTATCAAACGTTGTGGCTGGATTTGGTTAGGTTTGACTTGTGATATGAAACAGCAGGAGGACGGCCGCGTCCTCGTACTATTTTTGAGTTAATAATGATTAGTTTGGAGTCATTTGCTTTAATAGGATAGCAAATTGTTAAGTTTTTGCTTATAGTTTCACATTAAAATGGGGTTTGGATTATGGTAATCAATTTACAATTTTTGGTAGTATAAGGTACTTTTTTGAGTTTATATTTTTCTATATTTGGTGATATATTACACACAAACCTTTTTTAATTATTAATTGTACATAACAATTCAGACTTATGTTTTTGAAATATCGTTTTATTTATTAAATGCATAAACATTATACAACAAAATATATTATTTCAATTAATTATTCATAGATATAAAAAATACTGTGAAAGTCCTGGTAGATATCTAATTGTCTCAGTAAATTTATATTTATAGCTGTTCCATATAATTTACATTGTTTAAGATATTATATGATACTGTCATAACAATCAAGATAAGATCTGAAAAAAATATTAGAGTAAATAATATGACAATATCGACAGAGAGTGCCGTGCATGCAAACACTTTTTCAGCAATACATAACACACACGAACATAACATACATCTCCGAGACGATCAATTGAATTCGTAAATTTTTATATTATTAGCGTTTGCCGACGGATTATGGCTATTGATGGTGCTTCAATCTTCATTTTAGTTAGTTAATAGTTTTGCATCTTTTAACCCAATTTTAAATAATTTGTAATTCAATTATCTTTTTACACACATAATTTCTTTCCTACTTTGAAACTTTTTTTAATTCATACTTTAATTATTATTTTATATCTGCAAGAAAAAATGGCTAACTTATTTATTTTAATTTTTTATAGTTTCTGCAAATTTCTAAATGACTATACTGACAACACTGTGATATCCGCTTGAAGTTCTATCAATTGCCATTTGGTTCAATTTCCATCAATTATTTGCATCAATGAGCGTCAATTAGGTATAAATTTACAGATTCAGTTGATCATTTCGGGGATTTATAATGAAGCCCTTACACTCTTCTGTATGGCCCGCGCGAGCAATGTCGTATACGGAGGCAGGGGAGAGTTCTCGTCTAGCCACTGTTAGAGCCGCGAGCCACCACCGACCAGATACCGCATAAGAAAATACGCGTTAGTGGAACACTCACACTCGGATATGCATGTTATCACACCAAAACATATACAACATGAGTTTAATCTTTGTTTGTGAGTTAAGCGGCTCGAAATGGAAGTTATTTTTTTTATTTACTGTACTTTTTTACTTAAAAATATGGTTATTGATTATGGAAAAATGTTAAATGGACGTCTAGTATTATCGCAAACATTAATTAATAGATCTATTACTGAATTTCATTTAAAATATCAATAAATGGGAATGTATTCTAGTTACATATAAATAAATATTTAATTATCTTTGAATTATTATAATATCCTATTTTTTTGTTACGACTTTCATTTGAAATGAATAAAAACATTTATTTTCCAAGTTTTAACATTTTCAAATTATATAATAAGTTGAATTTAGAATTCCATGTTTCATGGCTAATTAACTTAATACTGTATGTACCTCTTAGTAGCTCTTAGTTCATTATAAATAGACTCAAATTATTTCAACAGATTAGTATTGTTTCTATTTGTGACACTGATATTATCGTTTAAGTATATCATGTGTGAATCGAGATTAAAAATTGAAAATTCATCATCAATAGGTGTAGTTAACACATATACACAAAGTAGGTACAATATAGAAAAAAGATTCGTACCCCGTCAAAAATGTCCATGACCTCGTCCCACCACTAGAAAAGAAAAAATAATTTTGCTATCGTTTCCTTTGTGGATAGTGCTTATAGTCATAGGCGTACTTAGGATATAGACAATTGGTATTGAAGGGTTGACCCTAGAAACAAGAAGAACAGACAGGTAATCCATTATATGTAACATTTAATTCTGCTTTGTGGCATCTAGTGCGGCGGATCAGACCGGTTGTTGGCGTGACGCTTTGATTCCAATGTTGGCGGCTGTAGACGTGGCGACGCTTTGACCCCAACGTTGGCGGTGTGGAGCCGACTTCGTTTTTTTTTTTTAAATAGACAGACTGGATCATTTCAAAGTTTCATGTTAAACCTTGGATAAATTAAAAACGGTTGGTAAGGATCGCGACCATCATACACATAGTAATAAAATAAACATCTTCCCAGTGACTTTCTTTTGGTTTATTGTGTTTCGTGATCTACTGGAGTATATCCTGCAATCAGTGGACTGGTAGGGGTCATGACCACTATACACATAGTACCTAATAAAATAAACATGTTTACAGTGACTTTATTTTAGTTTGTCTTGTTTCGGGATCACCCGGTGTATTTTTTTTTTTTTGGTTATTCACTAAGATGTTTCACATCTGCCGGACGTCCCGTAGCGGTCAACTATTTATATTAGGTATATTTTCAATTACGTTTGTAAAATACTACAATCCTTTATTAGTAGTACAATATTTTGGAACCTAGTACATTCAGTAAAATTAAATAAAATACTATAGAAAAAATTCAGAGTGTAACCCACGGAATAAAGAGTAAAAGTTCTTTGATCTTGTAGCAGATATTATGATTATACTAAAAATTAAATACTTGCCTAAGTTATTTTAGAATTTAGATGTACTTAATTTGATAATTTTATATACTGTCATCATTGACTGTCATATTTACATCGAGCATTACAAATAAGTTAATTTAACTGCTTTTTCAAAAATATGTAAATTGTTTTCTACCGACTCCAACAAATGACGAGAGTTACTTGAATTCGAAAATATATTTTTTTATGGATGGATTAACTTCTTCGTTTATGAACCGATTTGAATAAAAAAATTTGTTGGTTAAGGGATACCTCAAGGTTGGTCTAATTTTAATTTCATTGGCATTGGGCCTTGAACATCAAAAATCATTGAAGTTGGTTTTCTTTTTTGATACAAATTATCTTGTTATACATAAAAATGAATTTGACTATAGGTTTACCTGAATGTTATTTCTGACTGACAAAAGATCTTAATTACTCTGAAGTCGCGCCTAAAGAAGTTTTACTTTAATATTATCAAGTACACATTTTTTTTACTTTAGGAATTATAGTATACCAATATTAATACGATAAATATCATAAATATGTTCGTAATTATAACTAACTATTCGTTCATAATAATAAAAATTAATTATGAGTCAACATACACCTATACCTTCACCATTCCACCGTTTATGCAATTCCTATAAAATTGCATTAAATTTCTCATTTTTTGCAAGTAATAAAATATCTTACCCTAAGTACGCCAATGCTAAGTTTTTAACCGAAACAATGGTATTAGTATGATATATTAAACATATGACCATAAAATTATATTGAACAAATGAATTGCTATGAATGAATGAACCCAAAATGTACCGAAATATTACAGTCGTGAAATTAAATGAAGTTACGATACAACAAGAATCTAAACGATTTTTCTTAATACTTTTAAGGTCAAGCGTTTGACTACAATTACTAACCTATACTATAATGGTAAATGTAACGATGTGGCTTAAGATGGTAAAACGATAAGCCTAGACAGGAAACTAGCCCTCACCAAACCCATACATACTTGGCGATAGAATTACCCTCCGCCCATGTTACACCAATACATATATATTACATTCGGTATATATTCTTTCACCGAAAGTGGTATTGGAATCCACGACGATCAAGCTATTCTCAAACCACCTAGCCTTCATTGATTCATAATGTTTCACCATGAAATACTCAAAAAATAATCAAGTTTTCTACGCACATTTACTGGCGTAACGGTTATATTTCTGTAGTAATTTTTGTAATTAGTTTGTTATATACAAAAGAAATATAATTTGAGTAAAAGAAAATTATCTATGGAAAATATGCCTGAATAAAATTATTACTATAAAATAACATATATGTAAGCATGGTAGGTAATATTAAAAAAACACCCGGGCACATTGAGGATTTTTAAATGGTGCAGATATAATATGTATTATCAAAAGAGCTAAACCGTTAGGAGGTTCAATTTTAACTTTTTTTAATGGTGTCTCGTAAATACGAATTCTGCTAGTGTTCAAGTCAGTCATGGAAGAGTCACAGAATTTTAAAATTAAATAGTACTAAGGTATTGAAACACCAATTTGAAATAAGTCCTAGTACAAATAACGCGTTGTAAGTGAGTCAAGAATGTTTTAGCTCACATAAAGTATTCAAATACCTACGAAATATTGTTTATCAGATGTGGTCTACGGACCACAAAGCGTGTTACATATTGTTAACAAAATATGTACGGAACGTCTCGTCCTTGTATATAATAGCTTTATATAATACCATATACAATTAAAATCAAATTATATCTGAACATCTGCTTAATTTCACGAATGTAAAAATTAGTACCTAGCTGTAAATGAAACTTATTTCAGTATTTTATTAATTATTTCGCTCGTTCATTTTTAACAAACATGGTCTTCATTCATGTATAATTTCAAAAATAAATTTCATTTTAAACATATATCAAACGCAATAAACGAAAATGATATTAGTTGCTTGTAGGTATGTAGAAATGAAATACACATAATATATAAAATATTTGTCGTCTAAAACCCATATTTATCACCTGCTTAGCTTCTTTATCGATTACAGAAGATCGCCCTGGTATGTAATCTTCTATTCTCCCTGGTTGGTTTTTATACATTTCTTGGCTTGCCCTTGCTGATGCTAGCGTACTATACCTTAAAAATATACATATTATATACATATTTCTAATATACGTATTAGTATATAAAACTAGATTTAATAATATGTTATTAAAGTAATGCAGCTTTCATAGTCAAATACTAAGATTTGTGATGTATTTGATACTAAGGGTTGATATATAATTATCGTTGTAAGATTGTATCTTCACGGATTAAGGTTATTAATATTCGGTGTAGGTCCTGAATCAATGGTTATCAATCTGGGTCTTATCGCTTTCTGTATGGATGGATGGATGATAGGGGATTTATGGAAATTATTAGTAGGAAGTTCTTAGATTAAGTAACTGAAAAAACGGATAGATAGGTTATTGAAATCGGCCGTTATGCATGTCCGTGTCATATCGGGATGAGCCGGTGTATATCCTGTAATCAAGCGCAGTGGTAAGGATATGTTCCTGACTGGGTCGCGACCACCATACACTTGGTAATAAACCCGTCACAGTCTCTTTTAATTTGTCGGTTTCGGGATAAACCAGTGTTTATCCAGCTGCGACCGGCGATGGATTGCCATTGTTCTTGCGATATCCGTGCAACTATAAAAGAAAACCTTCAAACTCACTTATTACTAGGTAAATATGTTGTGATGATATCGCTACGTCTATCTTCTTGTACTGAAGCTGTTCGGCGCCTAGGCCCCGTGGCGACATCGCTGTCGTAAGCATCACTCCACGTGCTTGAGCCGAGTCGACTGAGTCCACCTTCGGGCTCGCTAAGATACCCTGAACGAGGGTCGAAGTATGCGTACTGAGATTTGTTGCTTGACACTCGCTCTGGATAGCCTATTGCAAAATTTGTTTGTTAGTATAGAAACGTATCTTTAGTTAAAACTCAACTCGATATCTTTGTGATTGTATTTTTTATGTATGTATTTAAACACCCTTTTTTATTACAAATGTACATAGATATGTGATCTAAACTAAAACATCACTTTACTTACAACATCCGTACATAATAATTATAATAGGATCATTTATATATTTTCTTAACTACCATTAAATAGTATTATTAACAACAATTTGTAAAAGCTTATTACATTGACCTAGTTAGTATCTTAGCGGGTTTTCGATTTCATTATATAAACTTAAATAAAGTCCAGTGTAAAAATTGTTTGATTCCAAAATATTCAGTGGTGTTCGTTACGTGACATAACCCGTCCAATGAAGATTCAATATTAAAAATAGACATGAATTCGGTATTATGGTTAGGCAAGAATAGCTTTGAAATTTCGTTTAGCGTTATTTTTTAATTAGGTTAGTGATATTACACAGTTCCGTGAATGAACACTATAAATTATAAAGTTTTAATCATTTATTCTGGATGCAAGTACCAATTCATGTTATAAATGAATGATGTAGATGCAAGTTAACTCGATTAATTCAACCCTTTTTAATAAACTTTGGTTAAAAGCATCAACTGATTTGGATTATAATGGACTAATTATTTGGTTGAAAAGTTAATTTAATAGGTAGGTACTAAAAATAAAGTGGTTGATAATTAATAGAATTCATAATATATTATATGGGTTACTATAACATTCCACAAAGTTTATTTAATTATTTAAACATTTGAAAATTAAAAAATCGATTATAAACAATTAAAATTTGTTTTTGGAAAAATATTTTTTTATATCATAATTATTATTTGCAAGAGAAGAAAATTGTAAAAAAATATATTAAAGAAGTCAATTTGTTAATAAAATGTTTTTCTTTAATACAAAAACGGTGATATCATAATATAATAATAAACATAAAATTTACAACGTTACTTCGATTTTTCATTTTTTATTAGCTTAAAAATATTTAAATAAATAAACGATTAAAATTTGTTAAACTTTTATGACGTGATCTTAATAAGCAGGTATACAAATTTGTGGAGGGAAAATTTTTATTTGTCAGTTATTTATAATTTTTTTGTTGCCTTTAATGAAGACGTAGGTCCGGTAAAATTTTATTAATTAACAATAACTTAGTTTATTGAAACACTCACTTTAAGATCGATTTATATGAATAAGTTTTTGAAGTGTTCAGAATATACTATAATTTTTAAGTTAATATTTAATACATTAATAAAATATATTTCATGTGAAGTACTCTCCTTAGACGCCCCCGCATCCGAATCACGAAATTGACGCGCGGAGGCCTATTTTCAGTATTAAATTAAAATTATAAGTAATAAACATAGTGTGTATTAAATTGAAGTAATAGAGAGAGAATATTAGAGGAGGGACTTTTTATTGGAAATTCCTCTGTTAATTAATAATTTTAAATTTATTAATTGTTTATAGTTTTTAAAATATTCGCAATAAACTAAATACCTTTTTCCATGTTTATTTGTTCATAACTTTTTCAATTTTTTATGTGTTGAGAAACAGGTTTAATTCATTATTCTAGACATCATTCCGAATGAATGAGCTATCGCACGTATATTTATGAGCTTAATCTCTATTTTTCACCATTTTCAACTTGTAAACTAGACTAATAATTATTACACAAATTTTAATGAACCTCGCAACATCACAATGCCGACCGAGTGACGTGGTTAACTCACTTTTATGATACGATTAATATGAGAAGCCAAGTGTATTTACAAATGCTGTAAAAGCCAGTAATGTTATTAAACTCTGTATGCAATTCGACGTGGAGTTATACAACCACCGTATCGTAAAGTAAATTTGGAAAAGACTTTAATAATCACCTCGGCGATTTTTGTATCGTATAGTCACATAATCGTCTGAAAAAGAAAATTCATCATTTGGGGATCGGATATAGACAATAAAATATAGGTATCAAAGTAAGTAGACAACATCGAAACATTCATTATATTATACAGAGGTAATTAAATACGTGCAATCTTACCATCGTATTTATTCTTATGTATAGTGTCGTACATTTTTTTGTACCACCTTGAAGGGTCTTTGACTTCCTGTGAACGGAGAATAGCACATATTTATTTATTATATATAAAATAACTTACTATATAAACAATTTTAAATTATTAATTTTTGCCCTAAAAAACCGCTTCGGAAAACATTCCAGTCATCGAGAAGTGCCGGTTAGAAATAAGATTGGGTTCATCAACTTTCATTTTAAGCGCAATACACAATGTTAATGATAAGAAAAAGGCTTGATATTTATATTGTGAGCTAGCTAGCCAAATGTAAATAAATACAGGTAAACGCAAAAATCTCTGCTAAAATCAATATAAGCACACGAGTTGGTTATATAATTTTGAATAAGCTACAAAAAAGAGTAAAACGTTAAATAGAATTAAGATAGAAATAAATTAAATACATTAAAATAAATTAATACCAAATTAATATAATTACAACAGAAATAAGATTAATGAGGATAGTACCAATTATTTCAATTTAAATATTATAATATACTAGCTGGTCCGGCAGCAGACATTGTTCTGACTTTTCCGGTAGTTAATGACTCCAACACAACGCCACCTATCGGATCCTAACATATCTATAAACCACTGTCTCGATAAAACAAATATATTATGTGAATATGAGCTCAATCTGATAAGTCGTTCAGAAGTTACATACTAAGTTTATTATATAAAATATTCATTTAAAATATATTTAAGGTTACCTATGCTTCTGAAAATATAGAAGATATGAGATCTCACTGAAATGTGAATATTTTAAAAGCCAATACTTACACAGTTTTAAAAGCACATAATATTGCCGTATAATTATGAATGGACAAATATAATATATCGTGTCACAGTACAGACCTTAATCTTATTTATCAAGTTTAATCAATTTATCATGTAATTACTTATTGCTGTTATACATATTAATACACGGAATAATTAAATATTATTTACTGGGAATTTGAATTATAGTTATTTCTTATAGTATAAAAATAAACGAATGGAATATAATACCTACTCCATGTTTATTAAAAAATCTCATTAAACATTTCTGAAAGTGTTATTGTTTTATGTATCCATTGATGAATGACATATGTATATTACTTCCCAAGTATCAAATTTAACTGAAATCGGTCTAGCCGTTTTTGAGTTAATTATAGAAAGATAAACAGAAACAAAATTTTTTAAATGTCAAATTCGAGATAAGTGGTCTGTAAAATAGCTAGCACAATATTTGGAAAAATATTGTATATACAGATAGATCACAGTATTATTAATTCATAACCGACCAAGCCATGTAGACCACTGACAAATGTGACGTCACTCGTTACATTTACAGATTGCATAAAATACATATGTATCTTTATATTTTATTTATCATGATTTTATAATTTAGTTATTGTCAACTAAGTATCACTAAGGTTTACTTTTTGATTTTAAAAATCTACTCGTTTGTTTAGTTAAATCTTATGGTATTTATTATATTAAAATCGTTTCGGGGAAATTTTTTTAAATTTAATTATTATACTCACAGATCTGAGTGCGACAGGTATGCCCTCTTTGGTAGTCGGTCCAATTCCTTCTACCTTCTTCTGAGCATCAGCCATTTTACGAGTACCTCCACGTTCGTAATCGCTTCTTTCCGCCTCGGTTTCGCTTGCGTATTCCTTTCGTAACGCATGCACTGAAATTGGAAAAATAATTTGCTTTAGTATTGTTTATAAACATGTTTATAAATCAATGCATTATCAGCAGAAACAATTATATTATAGTTTCTATGTATAATTTAAAAAAATATTATTAGATATTATGAATTAAAATATCTGCTTTATTTATTGTAATTTAAGCTTTTTTGCACATTAGTATGGAAGTCGTTTTTTGTGAACATTTATGTGAATATTTAATACAAATTTTTAGATACAGAAATAATAAACTTGTATTTGTAGAGCTAGCTTAATGTCTTGCGAAAAAAATCCCCTATTTAGTTAAACTATTTATTCTTGGTTTTATGGCCTTTAACTCTTTGGGTTACGTTGACCTTATAGTTAATCTTGGAAAGTAAAAATTATCTAATTAGAAAATTTCGTCCAAATCGTTAGAGCCGTTTTCAAGTAACCTGAATGACTGACTGACGGATCAACGTACAGCCTAAACCGCTAATCGTAGAGACCTGAAACTTGGAAGGTGTGTTCTATGTATAACATAGGCATCCGATAAGAAAGAATTTTCTGAAATACTACCCCTAAGGGGGTGAAAAAGGGGGCAAAGTTTGTATGGGACAACGTGATTCCTTTGTCCAATCTACTTCAAATTTTTTAACAGAATTGATGGAAGACTTAAAAAGGGTCTGGTCTTAAAAAGGGGTAGAAAGTTATTTTGGCGGTGATTTGTTTCGAAGTTGATATGAATACTCCTTAGTGCTTTTGATTTAAATTACATTTTATTTTGACACATGTTTGAAAACTCAATCCGATTTTATTCAAAAAAGGTTGAACTCATTTAAAAACATAAGCAAATACTCTTTAAAATTGGAATGTCTCGAAAGTCGCTATACTATATTACTACCTATTTTGAAGGTTTCTAAGTTTAAAAAGGTTATGCACTTTTAGGACACGGCCTCATAGGGACGTAGAGTTCGAAATTTGAAATGGTAAGGACTAGAACATTTTGGTAATAAATTATACGAATCATTCCAAATTTAAAAAAAACATGAAAAATCTATTACTAATACTAATAATATAATAAAGCGGAAAAGTTTTTTGTTTGTTTATTTAAACACGCTAATCTCTGGAACTACCAGTCGGATTCGAAAAATTCCTATTTTATATGATAGCCAGGCTCACGAGGAATAGTATAGGTTATATAATATTAGGCAACAGTCTCTAGTTAGCCTGAGATATTGACTATTGTTAAGTAAGTCGGAAGTCGATACCCTTGCGAAATGCTTTAGCCGCATGCGCTGGCTTAATAGTTAATGATGCGTCAATACAATGTTCTAAAAAAATATTGGCCAATAGTATATATAAAAAAGACAGCCTTATACATGAGCCACAATAAGGCATTTTGCAAATTTTTTTTGTTGAAGATCAAAAATTAATTTTATGAGCATTATTTTTCAGCATGGCATATTAATCCTTACGAACAAAAGTTACTTCATCACTTTGGACGCATAGTTTGAGAGATTATGCAAAATTAAAATAATTCAACACTCGGCTCGGGTCTCTATACCTATAGTGTAGTGGCGCGAACGAGCCGTGCGATACCGCGATGTGACCATCTGGCTGCACGATAAAAATATTGTCTATATTGAAGTATTATAAATCATCAATCAGTGAATTCTTCTAAATTATATGTGGGTGAAACCGCGGGGCACAGCTAGTATATTAAACAATTTTATTCTCGTTCGAGTGATATAGCCTTTCGAAATAATCCGCAGGTTGTTTTCAAATTGGCCCGTATTCCTGGTATATGTTTGAACGTAACCTAGTATGGACACAGACACATACAGTAATCTAGTTCACGTGTGCTACCGAGAAAATTCCTCGAATTTAAGGACAATTATATATATCGTTCACTTCACTTATTAGTATTACATAATAGTGATCATTTACTCACCTGGATCACCCTTTGGCGGTGATGGGCGATCTCTTGGTAAGCGTGCGCTGTCTCTTTCGGATTGAAGATAGCTCGTACCTCGAGGAATTTGACCTTCTGAAAATTAGAAATATCATGTTACCTATTATAGAACATTTTATCGCGTGTGTTCACGACGCACACAGAGAAGGAAATAGATCACCAGCTCGTGAAACCGGGTATGAAATAGCGAACTTTTAGTAAAGTGGTAGCATTTTATTAAATCTTCTTTAAATTTACCGCTGTACGCTCGCAAAAAACACTGTTCAATGTCAAATGTACAATAAAATGTTAAAAAGTTAATTTTAAACAAAATAATCTAGTTTAAAAAAAGAGCACGAAAATATTCTCTCAACCATGACAAAATATTCCCAACCACGAGTATTTTCACAGTTACGGAGGTTTTAGCTCGGTGGCAAACAAGCATACGAGAATTAAGAGCTGTTCAATCTAATTCCCTCCTCTCCTTTCCTCAACAGAACCACACGAGTCACAGTTTTACGGTAACCTCCATCTCGGCGCGAACTAAAAAGTTCTCTATGACTTATCTTTGTTGTAACGTGAAGCTGAGGAATCTTCTCCCGGCCAGTGTATTCCCTTCATATGACATCGGGACAAGAGATATTTATGCAGGACGCCGATGGATTTAGATCTCTCTGTGGTCACCGTTCTGTTTGGACTCTGATGTGCTTACCAACAGGAGCAGCACCGACAACGTGCCGAGTTATTATAAAAAACAAACCACCTATATATATATATATATATAATAAACGTTTTATCATTTAGAAGACGTCACAAGAATTCGTTTGGTGGAAAATTGTCATCTTCACTTGTACAATATTAAAGTTTCATAATGACATCGTCTGACCCTCGTCAGCCTTCGCTATAACGTGACACACCTTTTTCACATTTCCACCTATTCAATCGAGAAGGTGAGGTAGAAATACTGAGATCAAGAGTTCCGATTTAGTTATCTCTTGAGTTACAATTCATAGGATTTTCGTTGTTACTGCTTTATATTAGCGACGTGACTTTATTGCATGTTTGAAATAATTCTTACTGTTATTTTATTAATTTTGCAAAAACTTTAGCTTAGCTCTTTTTACAATATTCATATTCAATAAGTATGCTAGTTTTATAGTATAATTAAATAAACCAAATAAATTATATACATTACTAACTTAAAAAATTAAATAAGCATTATGTTTTTTTATTATTTCAAGGTTTTGTTTTTATTGCCGCTAATGTGTCAATAATATTATTTATCATTTGAAATTTTATTAAATTGAAGGTAATTACGTAATAAATAGACATTTAATAAAAATTGAGAAAGGGACTAGTGCGACACAACGTAAATTTATCAAGTAAGATTTAAGACTAATTTAACTATTATTTTGAAAATTACCATTAGAAAAATTGTGTATAAAAAACATTATCAAAATACTTTAAACTATGTATAATTATAGATAGTATTAACATTTTTGCACTCCTGTTAACACTTGCTTTGTAATATTTTTCCGAATTATGTACTTACTGTGAAAAGTACTTATGTACCTAATCGAAATTTTAAAATTTAATAAAAATATAAGCCAAATGGATTGGGTAGTAGTAATACATATCAAAACTAAACATTTTACAATATAACAATATACAACATTTTTTTTAAGAGATGACATCATATTCTCTAATCTATATACATATATAAGCGATACCTCCGGAACTATAATTAGCTTAATTAAATTAAACGTTACTCCGAAATTTAGCTTAGTTACTCCTTTCGTAGTGTAGATTGCTCACTAAGACCAGATTTTACGAATATCCTATGCAAAATTGTAACACGGGTGAAACTGTGTGGCACAGCTGGTTAGGCATGGTGGTTAGGTATAAACAAAGTCAAAAAATCAGTTTGATTTTAGTAAAATGCTTGTGTCTTATAAATAAATATCAAGTATTTTACAGGTAGGTACAACGCAATGTTAATCTCAGCGATACGTACCTACTCGTATGTCTGGAAATACGACGCTATATATGTATATTCGGGCAATGAAAATGTTTGCCTTTATTGCGTTGATACCGTATGTTTAATGAGATACCTAGCTTGTGTAAAGACAGACGCATACAATACGACCACAATCAAGCGAAAATTAACGTTTCAATTCTGTAAAGCAATTTACGAACTTTTGATTATAGTATACATACGAGTATTTCTACTCTCATTTATAATGTATGTAATGTTACTGTAATTTAAAAGCTTCACACTGCCGAGATGAAGATGCTGAGGTGGTCTGGAGGTTTAACGAAACTAGACTAAATACGAAACGAGCATATCCGTGATAGTTTCAAAGTCGCCCCTATATCAGAGAAAATAGCCGAGAGCCGTCTCAGATGGTATGGTCATGTAATGTGAAAAGACGAGGAACATGTAGTGAAGCAAGCATTACAACTACATGAATATACGAGAGGTAGAGGAAGACATCCGGCTACGTGGTGGACTAGCATGACGAAACTCCTATTGGAGGAAGAACTGTCCGACCCGACAACCCAGGACAAATGGACCTGGCGCCGAAAAATTAGGAGAGCCGACACCATTTAAACTGGGATAAGGCTAGGAAGAAGAAGAAGAAGTTAATGTAATTTAACAAATGTTTTTTATGGACTTTTGAGTAACCACAAATGCCGGTAGCTGGACATACAACTGGATAATTACAAGCAAAAGAAAAACAAAATGAGAATATGTGATTTGAATTATTCTGTTCTAATCTGATATCTGAAAAAACAATTAATACGTAAGTAAAAAAGTTATTGAACATTATTTCTTCGATATAAGTTGTATCCTTATGTTAAGTAAACAAATTATGCCATAAAGAAGTTACTTTTCATCAATGTTTTATCTACTTTAAAGGTATTATAGATAAGAAGAATTTTCAGCTATGCCTGAATTTATTAAAGGATACGTAGTAATCTATAAGTATGTACTAATATTATAAAGATCAAGAGTCTGTTTACCTGCTTGAACGCGCTTAACCTCTGGAGCTTACCACCCATGTTTGAAAAATTCATTTCGTATTTTATAGCCTATTTATAAAGGAAGGTTATTTAAGGACTGGACCAGTAATCATTAATGAGGAGAAGAGAAGTTGAGGGATTATAGGCTAACATGGTATGGGCATGTCATGGGATGCAAGTTATATAACTAAAAGAATGTTAAGTATGAAGGTGGATGGATATACAAGTAGAGGAAGACCGAAGAAGATATGAATGGACTGCGTGAAAAATGACATGCATATAAAAGGTGTGAATACTGAGATGATATTTCATAGAGTAGAGTGGAAGAAGAAAACATGTTGTGCCGACCCTACTTAAGTAAGATAAGGGGTAAGAAGATGGTGACCAGTAACCATTAACGCTACGAAATCTGGGAAGCTGTGGCGTTAGTGGCGCGGCACGGCGTTGTGTCGTTCCAATAAATTTAACACAGGACACCGTGGGGTTACACCAATAAAATTATAAAACAACCAGTTAAATAAAGTGTAGTTTTACCTCGTGCTTTTTGTAGCAAGGTGACTGTGGGGTTCGGAGCACGTGGCAGGCGGCTGCTCAACGATGGACTTCCTAAAGTGCTGAATCCAGTGACGGGTGCGCTATGTGATGTCTTTAGCCGTCCCTCACTCTCTGATCCGCTTGTGCAACCGTTCTGATCAGTACTCTGAAAAATGCGAAAAATGCCGCCAAGTGAAGTATTCAGTTATCTTGTAGATATATTTTATACTAACTGTGCCCGTGGCTCCGCTCGAGTGGACTAAAGAGTGCCGTCGGTATTGTCTATTGTGGTGACCCCACGCTTCCACCCACGGCGGTCATACGCTGGATATTTTAAGGATAAAAAGGTTTATTATTTTATTTTCGAGGAACCCTAATTATTTTTCTAAGTAAACGTAGCCTAAGTTACTTCTTATAACATCAGCTGTCTGCCAGTGAAAGTACTGTCAATATCGGTCCAGCCGTTTCAGAGATTAGCCAGAACAAACACAAAGACAGACAGACAAAATTTTTAAAAATTGGTTTTTGTTATAACAATAATACCTACACCTACAGGTACCAATATACTTTCAAATGAATTTAGTAAAAAACTGTTATTTTGACATTACAAACAGACACTTCTAATTTTTATTTGTATAGATTTCAGAGTGGTTGCTAGGTAAGCGAGCACACAAAAATACCCTATCACCATTCTACATCCTATACCGTTTTTTCATCACGATGTTCTTCTTTGTGCGAAATGTCTAGCACCTAGTAGTAGATTAGAACCTACGTCATTCGATAGATCGACAAAATATTTTTCATCACACTTGCACGTAAACAGTGTCACAATATACAGGCTATCTTAGGTGTAACCTCCTAAATAAAATCCGAGGGCCTTGCAATTAATGCCATTTTTTACAATCCATTTGACTGTATGCGTCTTTGCGCCTTTTACGTTTTTTAAAGCAACATATTTGAATAATTATCTATGGAACGCTAGCCGCCAACCACATAAAAAAACCCGTACTTCGTAAATTTTGTAATTCTTGAGTTGACTAGTATTGTTGAGTAATTAATATTAAATAAAAATATCAATAAATCACTATAAATTTCAATAAATAAGTTTACTTAATTATTTTTTTTACATTACTTTATTTATTTAGAAGCAAATATGATGAAAAATATTGTATCTTACACGGGCGGTATGTGAATTACGAAAATCGACTCATTAAAATCCTCAGTCTTCGACTTCGGGCCCCTGATAGAGTCTCGTTTGTAATTCCTTATTTACCGCCCTCAATATACAATGTACTATTATTATTACACGACTGACATTATTGTGAACCAATAGTAACGTATAATAATAATCATATAGTAGGTACACTAGTGTGTGTGAACTTACTCCAAATTTACGGCGGCTGGGTGGAGTTTCTTCGAAGTGTACGGGGCGGAAAGTCTTGCGCGTGGCTTGGGGCGAAGCGCCCGCGCTGCCGGGCACCCACACGGGCGGCGGTGGCGGCAGAGGCGGAGCGCCCGGACTGCGCACGATACTCGGCGCAGGCGGTGGCGATGGTGCGCCCGGCCTCCACACAGCTGCAAATTATAGCTCATATGTTTATGGTCTTCATAAAGCTACAGATGGAGACAGCTACATGGAAATTGATCCTAAATCAAAAATATTTTCTTTAATTTAGGCCCAAAGAAGGCACGTATAAGAAATAAGGCCCGAATAAGGTATATATATATATAGTGCATCAAAACATTACCGCCGGTTCGAAAAACATCCTAGGCGTCGAGTTATTATTATTATATTTTTACTATGAAAATAATTTTTAAAGTTATGAAATCTCGTTATATGTGTTATATTGTCTGGAAAATCAGTATTGTTCTTAGGCGTTATATTATAGAACCTATTTTCCTAAAAAAACTTGTGCCTATTGGTCTTACTAAATCTAAAACATGACTTGTGACTCTTTTTTAAATATTAAACTATGCCAATCGTTTACAAAATCTACTTTGTGAAAGTTTTACGAACAAACTTTAAATTGTCAAGGGTATAAGTAACTATCATAATAGGAATTTAATACATATGATCGCACACTGATTAAAAAGTAATTGTGACTTTTCTTTATAGAGCATTTTAATGAATATAACAGTATGTTTGAAATATCTTGATTATCCTGAACACAAACTCTTATGTACATAATATGAGTAATTTGAAACGAGCAAATTAACTTCACTTAATAAGTTATGCTACTAAATTAACATATAAAATTATATCATAAGTAATAACATTGCTCAGTGCGTAGCTACTTGTAACAAGTTCAAGGCCGCAATTAGTATTTTCTACATACTCTGAACGAGGGTATAAAATAAGCGTTAGAAATAAAAATATTTTCCTTTTATCATTTTACTTTTGCTGAGTGCAGCTACCCTTCTCATAGGGATAATTAAAATGTATTGCGTGTCTCTAACATCAAAACAACTCATGATAATAATATAATATTATTTTGTTATGTTTTACATAATGAACAACATGCTGAAATAAAACTGAGGTGGTACTAGCAAAAATAATATATTGTTAATAATAATAATTAATGTATGTAATCTATATAAACACAAAGATTGAGATTTGCCGTTGTGTGCGAGTCACGCAAAAACAGTAGTTTTTGATTTGTGGACAGGTTTGATCATTTTTTTTTTCTTAAAAAAAGACATGACATCTTCATTAAATAAAAATTTCTACGCATTACGCATCCTCCTGTCGTCCACGCGAGCGAAACTGCGGCCACAGCTAGTGGTGTAGTAAAAAAGATAGGTAGCCATTTTAAAATCTTTAATAGATAATAATCGTTAATAATGAGCTATATTGATAACACTCCGCATTATCGAAATATCTTGTTATTGAAATTTATATTTATGTACATATACAAATATATATATATAGAGAAACTTTAAATCTATATAGAACCCCTAACGCTATTTTTAAAGGTTTTTTTTTCCCCTTAAAACAGACTTCAAAAGTGGTCACTCTTTCACTATCTAATAAATTTAACTTTATTCCACTTATATAATTACAGTATTAATGTAAAATTTGTAACTTTGTAAGAATAATAAGAACCAAAAAAGAAACTCGGCATTTTTATGTATGCATGGGAGATGAAATCTTAAAACTTCGAATAATACATTTTTAATTTAATGCTTTGTCAGCATAATAATACTTGTGTATTATTCAATGATTAAACAGGAATTACCATAAAAGTAAGTTCAATCTATATTCGTTAAGACTGATTTAGGCAACGGCTGTATGTCCATAAATAATTAAAAATAAAAAGTTTATTTAATAATAATCCTTAAGTTAGTTAATGGTTGATTATTTGCTGTAAAATTTAATCTTTTCCCTCTTTACATAGTATAGAAATAAGTATACAGTCAAAGGAGAGTAAAGATTCGATTGCTTGTACGTTTACTCAGTCATTTTGTACAAATTGGATTAGTGGCGACGCGCCCTTCCAGTTCACGTAATCGCTTTGGCTATTCCGATTGTGATGCGATCACGCCCCGTAGTGAAACTTCACATATTTACTTTAACATATGTATTCATTGATGCGTACACACGCCCGTTTAATCAAAATTGTAAGTGATCTGAGTAACTATTTATACAATATTTGCCTATGAAAACGTTTATTTAGGCGACATAAGCGGACGACGACGTACATTACAAAACACGTTTATTGATGAAATTAAATAAAACGCTACGTTATTTGACTTAATAAAAACCATAGGTTTTTAACTCACCGACGCAAGCAGAGGAGTGTTGGTAGTTTAACATGTGTATCTGGCTGTCTGTGTCTGTTTGTGGCATCGTAGCTCCTAAATGGCTGAACCGATTTTGATTACTTTTTTGTTTTTGTTTGAAACGTGACTTAATCGAGAGTGTTGTTAGTTATAATTCAAGAAAATTAGTTCTGCCGTTTGAAGATTATCAGCTCTTTTCTAGTTGATGAATGGAGGTGCGCATCTTCTACTAGTCTGATCGACTCGAAATTTGGTATTCTGTTACTTCAACGATATTAGAAGAATATAGTAACCATACCTGATGCTGCGGCATCATATGGAATCTGCTCAAGTAACTTCTCACCAACATATAGTTAGATAGAGGTATCGTATGTGGGTTCATAGGAATGGTCTCTGTGAATAGATTATTTGAGTCAGTGGTTTTTGAATTGTCTAAATTTACCTTGTCCTAAAATCTTATTCAGAGTATTTAATATGATTTCAATAAATTAATGTGTTCCCAATTCGTTAAAAAATCCAGATCACATCTTCAGCCGATAGTAGATTAAACCGTTTCGAGATAATTGGTTATTTATCTAAATAGCCCTGAGAGTTCGTGCAGCGACATTAAAGTGGGAAAGCCAACGCAAATAAATTAAAAGTAGGTAAGCTAAAAGCAAATTCAATTAAGGGGTAACTGAGAAACGTCCACAGCTTCATGCGAGTGTGTGACCATATCTATTGTATCAGATGTACCGAACTGTAGGTATATTGAATATGCTAACGGCTAAAATGGAAAACGTTTTATTTTATTAATACAAATTCCAGACGTACATTAAGTTACTAGGGACGATTGATTTGAAATGAAATATCATCGACTAGTATAACATAAAGATAGCATTGAGTTCGTCAAAGTAAAAAATAATACGATAAGATCAATATTTACAATAAATACCTTTTGATGGAAAAAATAATCTATAAACTGTGAATATGTAGTATTGATAAATACTTTAGTAACAAGAATTGACTTATTCCATAAATTAATTATGATTTATTTTAGTTACCATTTAATTGTATTATTGTTATATTATTTTTAAAACTTTCTAACCACCATCTCGCTTAAACAACATAATATTATATTTAGCATCATAAATAAATACCTTTTGATGGAAAAAATAATCTATAAACTGTGAATATGTAGTATTGATAAATACTTTAGTAACAACAATTGACTTATTCCATAAATTAATTATGATTTATTAATTATAACACTTACCAATAATAAATTAATTAAGTAAATAAATTGTGTTCCAACAAATTACTATTAATCTACCACAGTTCCGTGGTAATTTGTATGTTTAATTTTGGTAACACTGGCCGGTATTGTTTTATAAATTGATCACAATAATTTTACCTAAAAAGTAAGAAATCGATTGAATATATTACAAGTTTACGTGTGTAATACGATCCCCTAATTTTTTTTAAATGATACTTTATGGTTCCGAAACCTCTTTGACGGTATTTTTAAATATTTTACTAAACACATCAAACTGTCACCGGGCAAGGTCTAGAGCGTTAATGGCAGGCGATTGACTTACTATGTTGTTAATGTGTTTGTGCGTTCTCGTACGTATAAGCGAATTGACTAACTATGAGCGATTCGCCTTTATCTTAGTGAAAATTCCGTCCGTCCTTTTCAGACGTCGATAATTTTAACACGAAAATAAATGTCAGTAATACTCGAGTTGGTACTGATTTAGTTGGATTACTACGATGTAACTATATTTTTATTATACATTGAGTAACTTATAACTTTTGTCTACTCGTGTAATTTTCCCAAAATTTTAAAATAAAATAAAACAATTGATAGATAAACTTGTAATATATCTTATAAATAGCAAAAGATGGTAAGTATTTTATTTACAACTATATTCAAATGTAAGCCTTATAATAATTTATATTCAGTTCAGTCAGCCAACTGAACCAAATAAAACCCACATAAAAAATGGGACATATTTTTTCATAAACTAAACGAGTAAGAATTCACTCTTTTAATTACCCTATTTTAGTGGTCAGTTAAAAAGTTAATATTTATTTATGATATAAAATTGGTCAGTTTGACAAGAGTGAATCAGTAACGACTTGACAATCTTGACCAACGTAACTTCCTTCAAGCATCTTCACTACTTGATATTTTCATGTTATTTAACATTATGTTGTTTTTAAAGCAATTGTTAACCTTAACTATCCAGAAAAAGCATGATGAGAAGGCGATTATATAAAAAGGTGAGTAAATCTATTATAAACAAGTTAAAAGTTTCTAGACACAAAATTGTTCACGTTCACAAACTGTGTACCTTTTTTCCAAGTATCGTCATTACAAATTCAAAACACAAACATACTCGTCGCACGCTTCGGCTGCTAACTTACAACCTCTAATTTAATTACAAATTATCCCACGTATAATGTAATTTGGATGATAATAAATTTACTCCTTACCAATATATATAAAGAAAAATCGAATTTTAAGAAATTAGAAGTAGGTAAGTAAGTGCCTTTTGTAACTTACTCTAATGTATTTTGTTGAATATTTTAATCGTTTGTTTTTAACAAACTAGATTGTATATAATTAATAGTAGTTAATTCTTTAGAACCAGGACTGGGGTTGACTTCGAAACCGCCGTTGACTAACTGACTGACTGACATATCAACGCACAGCTCAAGCTACTTGGGCTAGGCCATTGAAAATTTTCATGCGGGTTCCTTTTTAAGCTTGGGAGTACTACGGAAGGTTTATTGAAAATTCAACCCCTGAGGTGGTGCAGGATGGGATGAATGTTTGTATAAAAATCCGTCTTTTTTTAAAATAGATCTATGAAAATTGGTATTTAGCAATTCATTAATAAAGTAAAAAAAGATAGTACATAACTCAGATGTGACGCAAACGAATCTGTGGACAAAGGGCTATTACTCGTATATGCAAGATACTAAATATTTTTAAAATATATCACGAGGACATGTCTAAATGTCAAGATTTTTACGGTTATTTGGGATGATAATAGGATACTAATTTGTTACAAGACAATTTTTAACAAAAAAGAAAACAACTTCAATGATTTTAAAGAGTTCATGGATCAGAGTTCGAAGTTCAAGGTCAAATGCCAATGAACTTAAAATGGAACCACCATTGAGGTAAGCCCTATCAATAAAAAAAAAAATCGAAATCGGTTCATATAGAAATAAGTTATAACTGAATATCCATAAAAATACATTCAAATTGAGTAACATCCGATTAAAAAACCCAGGGTTCACCTTGAGAAATAAGATACCTTACAAGAACAAGTAAAAGAAAATACAAGGGTAATGTTAGTTTGAATTATATCATTAGTTCAGTAAATAAATCTTCGTGTAATTAGCCTGGCTCGTAAACAATTAAATAAATTCATTTCATTAAGTATTCTTATAATCATAAGCCTGTAACAGTTCACTCCTGGACAAAAGTCTCTCCGCAGGTTCACCTCTGGTTCTAATTTTCGGCTCTATGCTTTTAGTCACTGCCACTCATTATAATTAACCAATTAAACTTATTCTATTCAAAGAATTAAATTAATCTGTATAGTCCAAAAACCAGAGAAAAGAGTTCTAGTAAATTAATCCTGATTTAATGTCAAACCCAGAATTTTAACAAAAAGATGCATTAATCTTTTATACTAACAAAAAAGTTCAGGCTTGATAACTTTTGTTTGTGTAACCAAAAGTTCCTTCCCTTACTTTAAAAATGTTGAGTAGTTATCAAAATAGATTTAAAATAAAGAAGGAAATACATAAGAATAGCTTATTAAATATTTAACGATATTTAGTAAAGAAACAACTTTTGTCAAATTCTGAACTTCCATAGTCATGTTTGTTTAAGGACTGCTTGTGTTTTTACAAAACGTATCGTCGTCCATCATACTGAATAAAATAATTTTAGTATATAGTCGTTTACTTGTTTAACATTGTATTTTATAATAACTTGCACGTCAAAATCGAGTGTGTTTACAAAACAACTTTTGAACTACTAAAGAATTTGTATAAGTTAATCATATCATATCATATTTAAAGAAATATTGTATCATTATATTGAATATATTTTAATGAAAAATAAAACCTAATATTGAAATAAAAGACTTTGTCAATAATACTACGATATTAAGTAATCACGATGAGTAAAAACTTACTTAGAATTACAATTCTGTTACTACCGTATTCAAGTATGTTATAAGCTTCAAAAAATGGTAAATATTTATATGTTTTTTTTTAATGGCATGGCAAAGAGACAGAATTAATTAAATTAAAACAGTCATGACCACCGAGAAATAAACTACCCATCGCCAAGCAATGATGGCTCAGTTGGTAGCGTGTACGAACTCTGCGCGTCAATCGACGTAAGTTCGAATCTCAGAATTAGCCTAAGCTTTCTCTGAAGGAAAACATACCACCCTCAAGTTTAAAGTCTTTACCAAGCACCAATAGGTGTATTTCGGCAGCTACACTTGAGAACCTAGTCTTCCAATACGTTTAGCGTGTTACCATATAGGGTCGCATCGTCACATCTCAAAACGAAACGCATCTAAGCGACGGGTTTTTTTCTATATGCATGGTGGTTACGACCAAGTCGAGCTGTACAGTTTCTTTTATACTGTAGGTTTGAGCTATGGAAAGATTTTAGAAAATTCAACCCCTAAAAAGTTAAAAAAGTGGATGAATATTTGTATAGTAAGATAGATAGATGGATAGATAGTTATATCAATTCATTTACGGCCGTTTTCAATAATCTATCTAACCACTGTTATTGTTACTGACGATAGAAAGATATATATTTTGGTAACATTTTGCAATTCAGTAACGTATCTTCGGATAGTTCGTTTGTACAAAAGCTTACCAACATACATATCTTTCTATCTTCAGTAGCAAAAAGAGTGCTTAGATTAATTATTGAAAACGGCCGTAAGAAAGTTAAAATGATAGAACGTAACTCAACCATGACGAGAACGAACCTTAGTCAAAGGTGTTAGAAGGTATATAATATTTTATGTAGGTTAGACAGCAAGACATTTGTAACATAGTTTCTGGTATTTGTATTATTAAAATGTTACTAAATGTTAATGTAAAATGCTATGTTTTATTTCACATAATATTATTAAATCTAAAATTGGAGGCGAACATGTTTTTCACCACACAATCCCGAGGCATTTTCCGATTTTCCTCATTTTCCGAACACAACATTCAAGCGATACCAATCTAGTGATATCGATATTAAAATCCAATATTGCGGTTCGTATATCCTCTATAATGAACATTCCATTTCGCGGAGTTTAATATCATTATATATTACATAATTGGTTTAGAAGGGTCGTAAAGGGAAGGATTGATGATTAATAGGTCACATGGTGCAGTGGTAGTGAACCCTCATATTCAGCTGAGAGATCAAACGAAGGACTTTTTTTGTGTGATGAGTATAATTGCATACAGGTATGTACATACATACATGATATACATACATATATCAGCTCATTGGATAAGATAGTGCAAGCTATGCTCAATTTGGAACTCAAAAGGCAGTGTGTAGGATTATCACCTAGTATTATACTATGTTTTTATTTTTTTGAGACAACTTTTAACATAATTATATTAAATTAATCTAAATATGTATCAGTACAGAAATTCGGTATACAATCTAATGATATAAAGTTATGTACAGCTGGACAACACTATTTTTTTTTGTGACAATTTTCGGCTATTATTGGACAATGGTTAAATTTTATAGATTTTTTGAGATACGAGTTTTTTTTCCTGTATGTGTATTCAATTATGTGCTTTTGTTCTGAAACCTATACAAAAATAAATTCAGATTTTCTGTACTTATACTAATCGAATTAAATCCATTGTAAATATAAGGCGCAAGATACACGATGAAACACAACTGCAACGAAATCCATTTTAAACATTAATTTGAAACTAGACTGAACTCGTCATTCACACACATGGGTGAAACTGATGAAAATTTCTCATAATAATTTCAGTTATTTTGAGAGCAAACGTTGTGCGTGTGTTTAATATGTCAAATTCAAGTGATGAGGATATTATTGTTATGTATCCATTTATATATCATGTATATATCTTGGACAAAAATGGAGGATTAAAAGAAAAACGATGTGGGTACATCCTTACATTGAGAATAAGATAAGCTGTCGTATATTTATGGATTGTTACCGTATGAGCAAAGAAACTTATATTTAATATTATATTTTCTTTTGGACCATTTTTTAAAAGAACGCACGTCTTAATTATTGATAAAACTTTCATCAGGTAATTACCGCACGACGGTTTCCAAACTACTGATCAGAAAACCGTTTCAGTAAGTTTCGAACCGTTTGCGTCATATGTCTTTTCATCTAAGACAATATGCGCATGAAAAGCAAAAGTAACTCTAGTTGCAATTTCATTGTAGTTTCATACTTTTGAGTTTCATCGTGTGTTCTGGGCCTTTATACTTTGTATTTCAACTACGTTCAAATTTGATATTTATGAATCAAGTTCTCATAATTTTATTAACTGGTGGTAGGGATCTAGAGCCAATTGAGTCGCAACCACCATGCACATGGTGATAGACCCATCATAATAACTTTAATTTGATTTGTCGCGTTTTAGGATCAACCAGTGTGTATCCTAGCTACAAAGAGGATTGGCAGCGATGACCGGCGATAAATTGGCAATCTCTCGAAGGTTTTTTGGAACGCTCTCTGCTTAAAATCAGTCACAATGCCACGCTTTTATAAAACTTAATGCCCTTATTTTTCAATATGTTTAAATGTAAAATGGACATTAAAATCAAAATACAAATTTTTTATCACCATTTCTAAATTTTTTTGTCGAGAGAATCGAGGAAGTATTAAATTATTGTCTAAGAGATGCTAATAGGGTCATTAGTTAAAAGAAGGAAAATGGCAAAAACTCACCGAGATGACTAATGCTTCATTATACGGGTGAAAATTGTGGAAAGCCGCTTCTATTCACTCTAACATATTATCTGAATTATATATTTTAATTATTTTATATAAATTTCGACAAGGCATTGATTACTTTCAATTAATTATATTTTTTTGTTCTTATGGTTATCTTTTTATGCCTTATATATAAAAGTAGCGGTGTGCCGCGGCTCCGCCCGCGTTTTATCATTTTTCGACCCCGTAATTTTATTTTTACTGATATTATTGACAATTCATATAGTCTATCAATTGAGAAATGACATACTTTCCGTGTACAAAATGTCATCAACATCGGCTGAGAACTATTATTTAAACGATTCCTAGTTATATTGGCGTTCCTTATGGCCTATCAATTATGGAATGACGTTTCCTGACGTATACTTCCCCGTCTACAAAATTACATTAGAAACGGTTGACAATTTATATTTTTGTTTAAATTATTTTTACAATTTCTTTACTTAGGTAATATTTAAATTGTTATAGCCCGGTCCCAATTATGGTACAACTGCACTTTCCGTGTGCAAAATTTCATCAAAATCGGTTGATTTTTTTTGTTTTAATGTTCTATTTACTATTTCTAAAATTTTTATTAAAAATTCATATACCCTATCAATGACCAATAACTTAACTTTCCGTGAACAAAAATTAATAAAAATTGGCCAAGAAATCCGAATATATAAATATACAGACAGATAAAGATTTTTATGAGCATATTCGTGATCGGTGTCCTTTGTATGTCCATCGAGAAATTTGGAAAAAATATTATATGTACAGACATGATAACAAATTTATTAATATATTTCCTCTACGTTTTTAATGTTTATTAACTGGAAAGAGAAAGAAAATATTGTTTACAGTAGTACCTCATATTTTGGTGAGTTTTATCTAATCAATTAGAAGTTAAAATATATTTTTATTAATAATTCTGAATTTAATGAAAATCAATCCTTCTTAATTAGAAAAGCAAATAGTTAAATATTAAAAATCTATTTTATTTGTTTTTTTTTCTGTTAAATATATAGTACATTAAAAGAAAATATAATTACAGCTGTCGTCTGTTATATAAATCTTTTTATATCATTTACATGAAAAACTCATGTCATAAAATTATTTCTCTAATGTTAGAATGAACTTTAAACCCATTATCAGAATATAAATATTCAGGTTTGCATATAGAATTTCATACTTGTATATTCTGAGCTTGCGGCGCGAACAAAATTTCGGATATAAAATGCCTGGTGAATTTTTACATACTTTTTTTGTCAAAAAGCATCGTGTCGTAAAATCACACTTTTGACGCGCGTCCCATTAGAAATAAAAGCTCGTTGAGTACGTTTTAAATAAAATATATAAAATGATAAGTGCATCATTGTGTTTCACTTTGTGGGTATTTTTGTCTGTAATCTATTTCGATTTTCTATAATAACCTTTAAACTACTAGAAAATACTTTGAGAATATAAATATATTGAGAATAAGTGAATAATAATATAATATAATAATAATAAAAATCGATTCGCTTCATACTCTTAGAACAGTGTGAAGTTACTCCAGGCGTGTAAAATTTATGGATAAAGTTATTATTACAAATGTGAGACCAGAGAAATATGATGTAATAAGAAATTTTAAATATTTTTTGAATCCATTATAATCAAAAAATCAAATCTTCCCTCTTTATAATATTGGCATAGATAAATATATCTACAACTACAACAAATGTATCTATCTAAATATTATTATTGTGTTTCATTATTTAAATTAGTTACTGAAATAAATTTCTTAGTAAAGTGTCAATGTCCCCTTCGTGTATATGTAATTATTAAATTTAAATGATATAAATTCTTAACATTAGTTGAAATGTTCAAAGTTTAAAGTGTCAGTATGGTTACAAAAACAAAACTTAGGTCAATGAAATTAATATCTACTGCAAACCAACTTGCAACAAATAAAATAGACCTATTCTTAGAAGTAGGTATAGTGTCCGTAGAGATTTATAGTATTATTTGTTTATAACTGGTGACTCAAATAGTGGTTTCCTGTTTTCTCAGCTATAGTCGACCGAAGATTATGCAACTTGTCATACTGCCAAGTGTTCAGGTGTTGCGACCTCTGTCAAAAGGCCGTTTCTTAGTAAGACTGACTCATTCATCTACCTTAGTACTGTTTAATTTCAATAGGTCCATTGGACTATCTATTGAACCAATTAAACCATATTAAGACCTAACCTTGTTCTGTGTAGCATTTATTCTGTGCACGTTTTCAACTTGTGTTTCAAGTTCAGTGCTAAATCAAGTATTCTAGATTTTATCAGATTAAAACGTTAGCTTATGAAAGATATAATATTTTATAAATAGCTACAAATTTTTGAAAGCGGGATACAGCGAACGATAAATTATTATTTTAGATTTGATTTTAACCGCCAGTTCGTTCCTGTTGCCTTTAAATATACTTTTTTACAATAAAAGTGGCAAACAAGCGTAAGGCCCGCCTGATGGTAGGTGGCTACCGTAGCCTATGGGCGCTTGTAATACCATAGGTATTACTAGCACATTATCAATCTTGAACCGGCCTACCCCAAAGAGCTCTGGAAACCATACTTACTGTAGAATCACAATACTAGATATTATTTTAGTAGAGAGAAAACTCCAAAGAAATTTATCTGTACCACTACCTGTCTTAAAATGAAACGACCCGTGCGTCATCTATTGTAAAGTTGTTGCACTAAATCAAAAACATTTAGGAGCGTGCGAACAACAACTCTCCAAAGTTGTATGATTTATTGCAATCAGATATAATGATACAGGTACGTATAAGAAACAAACAAAGAGACATATAAAAAATATTTAAAAAAATATGTACGTTACAGGCATGCGCTTGGCCTCGATCTCACCTGATGGTAAGTGAAGACGAGACCGACGATAAATCGCACTTACCTAAATAACCTAATTATATATTTAATCGTCTTTAAAAGTTAACATACGTTAAAACAGTAAACAATATTTGGCATGAATATTTTTTCTAACACTCCGCGTTGCATATAATGTCAACAATTTTTAATAATAGTTCCTTACAATATATGAAATTAACGTTTTATATGGAAATAGTAAAAAGAAAAATATATTCTAAATATAATATATATTATTTAAACGAAGTATGTACCATAGTTATCTATGAATTTTTGCCATTTTATAGGTAGAGTTCATTGATTCCATTGCTTGAAATATTGCGGGAGCGAGTATCAATAAAATTATTGAAGTCGCTTTGGACAGCCTCATCGGAATTGATTTTTTTTCGTTGCAAGAAATTGTTCAAATTCCGAAAAAAGTGGTAATCTTTTGGAGCAAAGTCCGGTGAATATGGTGGGTGTCGGAGACATTCAAACCGCCGTTCCTCTAATTTAGTGACCGTCTGTTATGAAGTATGGGGTCTAGCGTTGTCCTGAAGCAGCAGTGGGCTAGAGAGATTGACCAGCCTCGGTTGTTTAACGGCTAGCATTTCCATCATGGTTTGCAATTGTTGACAATACAGATCTGCCGTTATCGTCAGGCCAGATCTTAAAAAGCTGTAGTGTATGACACCAGCGCTGGTCCACCAAACATTCACCAGTACCATTTTCTGTGTTACCTTTCGCTTGGGACAGGATTTGTCCAGTATTTTGGTTCGACCACTGTGCGTGAGCTTTTTCGTTTATCGAAAAGGATCCGTTTTTCGTCACAAGAAACAATACAATTCAAAATTCCTTCGTCATTGTTATTGTGACGGTTGAGTAATGTAACGCAGCACTCAATGCGTGTTTGTTAGTATGATTCAGTCAATTCATGCGGTACCCATTTCTCGAATTTTTTCACTTTGCCAATTTGTTTCAAGTGAATTAAAGTTGTTTTATCATTCAAACTGAAGACTGCCGCTAACTCTAACGAGGTTTGCGATGGATCAGCTCCACGACCACCTTTAATTCTTCATTATCAAGTAGGGTTTCCGGCCGTCCACGGGGTTTGTTTTGTAGGTCAAAATCTGCAGAACGAAAATGTTGGAACCAAAAACGTACCGTACTTTCTTTTACAGTAGCTTCCCCATACACATCATTAATCCTTCGCTCTGTTTCTGCAGCGCTGATACCACGGTGGAACTCATATTTGTAAATAACGCGATATATTTAGTTTTTCATTTTGTGAAAAGAACGGTTAAAGAAAAATCAAATGGTGCGAAAACAAATGATGCGCTAAATTCGAAACACAAATACACAAATCTAAATTTGGAATTTGCTAACCAAACGCTAGATATTTGAGATCAAACTGGCCTGTTAAACAAAACGCCAATTTCGTAAGGACCTATTATTATGTCGTCCGAAATTTTATTAATGAATTTGATACGGGGTTTAAACGAATTTTGCATTGACATACATCAGCACTTCCAAAATAGAAACAGTATTTATTTTTTATTATAGCTCTCATAATAAAAGCGATGTATATTATGATTTATAAGCAAGTAAAGCTATCATATGTGCAATAATGCTTGTGTAAATAATTGTTTCAAATGTTTATTTAGTTATGATATTAATTAAGCTGATTTATGTAACATTTTTATTTATATTAGATGTTAAAACTAACAAATTTTTGACTAATTTATAATATAAAGTATATTAAGTACCTAATTCAACCAGCGGATGATATATCACGGTACGCAGTGGTCTAATATTTCAAACACTGAATCATACAATACAATTAAACAACACACAAGGGAGATCAATAACGAAAGCTTGCTTTAAAAAAAATGAATGGCTTCATTCTAAATTTAGAGGTTTTTTTCAAACTTTTGAATTTTTGAATCAATTTATTTAATTTGTTCTCTTTATCTCAATACATTTAGGTACCTAAGGGCAACAAAACAAGAATAAAACCCACAATTATTATAATATCTAAATTCAAAATAGGTAATTGATTCTGACTTCTTACACCAAACTTAAATACGAACAAAAATACCACTTAATTATATTACAAAATTGTTAATATATATACGAAACGCGAAGCCTTTTATAATTTTTAAAATATTTTGTTTTTAACAAAACAAAGCTAAAACATAAATATCAATTAGCACTGGAGTATAATTAAAAATAAGTGTATTTATTAGTGTCAGGGAAATGATAAAAATTAGTAAAACGCGTACTATATAAAATAATACAAGTTATTCAATTTATCAATTTTGAGAAAAGTGATTCTATGTAAACAATTTATCAACGGAATTCGGAAATTTCTTTTGAGAATAAATACCAAAGTCGCTTGATACGATCCACACATAAATATTAATTTTACAATGAAATAGAAAGAAAATATGATGAACTAAAGTGCAATCTTGCATATTCTCCTGTAAACGTGTGTTGAATACGCAAATTAATTAATATTTCCCTTTTAAATAGGAATTTTTATCATATAATTTATAGTTTAAGCATCCTAGAGAATGAATTATAACACAAAGTTTGTTAAATTTTCTACTATGCAGATATTATTACTAAGTAACTAATATAAGGTATAACGGGCAATTTGTAAAATATTTTCCATCTACTTAAATATAACCTAGAACTTGATACAAAGATGTCTACGTGACCAGAGAGGTAGAAAGGACCTTAAGTGTGAAACACTGTCATAGAAACTTGGTGACATATTTTTAACTTGAATTTAACCAGATATCCACGAGAAAATATCCTGCCATCGCGCTTTTACTTGGTCTCAACAATTTGCCTATTATTTGAACTTCGAACCCTCGTCGATCAACCAGGTGTCCGCTGAGTCTTAATTACTTCGAAGTAGTACAGTTTTAAAAATATAACATTTTTTAACAACCCTAACAATCTTTGTTGAAATCTGTCCATCAATGTATCTATACAAAATAGATAATATTTATATGTTACCTAGTAATAGTTAATTAGGTGTACCCTGCGGATTCAATTGCGTTTCATTTTTTCGGCTTTCGTCGGGCGGCCAACCCATCATCGGTGCATCATCATACTTCACATCGCACCACACGTTCTCGCTTAGCGTACTTTCTGACCTACACTTTGTTTAGTTCTAGCTTAGCACCTAAGGACCGTAGTGTGATGTTAGATAGTAATTAGCCTTTCTCAATAAATAGGCTATAAAACGTAAAAGATTTTCTTCAAATCTGGGTTGATAGTTCCAGAGATTAATGCGTTTAAACAAACTAACTTACTTGAGATTTATAATATTTACCCGTGTTTTTATTCGACTAACTCTCCATAATGCGCCGTCGCCAACGCACCCGTAGAATTTTTCACTCTAGTTAACTTCGAAGAAAAACATAATCTCTTGAGCTTTATTATTATATATAGATAAAAATTATAATATTATTTAGATAATAATTATAATATTATGTAGATAATAATTATAATATAGTAGATTGTATAAACATCTAGACTAGAATTCAATTAAATAAAACTTTGACAATTCGACATCCGCAGACGTATTGTAGATTACAATTACTGACATTTCGATATCGCTTCATCAATCTCAATGTTTGATATTTCAGTTTAAAGTTACAGAATTACTTAAAATTGTGCCTAATATGAACAAATAAGACTTCCAAGGTTATCAAACCAAATACGAGACAATGAGCGTTTTGTGTTCTCAATAAATGTTAATGTAGTGTAAAATACCGTAACCAACGATATTTATAGGCAATGTTGTGTGTGCATAAAATGCGTGTTATGTTATAAAACGAACTGAACGTAAGGTCGCAGGGCATCTGGCGGTAAACGAACATGTGTTTGCTATTTTTATCGGCACCATTCAAAGAACTGATACCGTTAACTACAATATAATATGCTACAACACGTATGTTCAACCGAAAAACATTGATAATATGTAACAAAAATATACAGCTTCATTTTTATAAAGACATAGATAAAGGGCTGGGGCATTTGTTTATTCTGTGTAATCATAGGATCGGCAATATACTCAGTCCTGATTCTTGTTACGCAAAAATCCGTGTTATAATGGAGAAGAAGAGTTTTGCGTTCGGCTTTAGGATTCAAATATTTTATACCAAATAGATATAATGCATATATCATAAGAGTCAACGGAAGAGCTAATATAAATAAACAGAATATTATTAACATTCTGCTACTTGGGAAGATCAAAAATTTTAGAAAAGGATAAATAAGAAAAGGAGGCCATATTATTATTTCTATCCATTTGAATTGACATATAATAGGATAGGTTAATTCAGGCTAATTCTATGAAACATAATTAATTTGAAGTAATAAATGCCTTTTCGCAATTTACATAAAATAATTCAGATAATTGTTAAAGTCAATAAAAGCGGTTTTCCACAATAGTCACCCCTATTATGAAGCATTAGTCATCTCGGCGAGTTTTTGCCAATTTCCTTCTTTTAACTGATAGCCCTATTACTATCTCTTAGACTATATAGTTAAACTATATATACTATATAGTTTAATACTTCCTTGGTTCCCTCGACAATTTTTTTTTACAAATGCTGAAGTAATTTTTCCTATTTTGATTTTAATCTACACTTTACATGTAAAGTATAGTTTTTTAATTCTATGAGTATAGGTATAAGCTAATCATGACAACCACTTTTTGAATTTTTATTGCTCTTTCTTTTAGAATGTTTACACTAATATGTTATTCCCTTCAACTATACTATGACTTCCTTCATTATTATATATCTACCACCAAACGCCTATCTTCGTATGCGTTAATTACTATATGAAGGTTAATAGGAATAAAGAAATTGCATTTAGGGATAATGTGCTCGTAGTCTTATGTTATTGTAAAAACTTTCAGAATCAAATCAGTAGCTCCAGAGACAGAATACCCCCTACAAATAAACTCACACTTTTTACCTTTTTACAACAAAAAAAAAAAAATTTGTACAAATTTTAAATTTTGCTATTGTACATAACTCACATGAGCTTTCTTCTCATATTGAGAAAAATGTGGGCCGTAATCCATCATGCACAACCATGCAGGCGCACGTATTAATTTATTGTATTAACTGATTGTCGTTTTATTAATACGATGTGCATGGTATAAACAAAATGTTGACGAACTATAAGGTATACGTTTAGAAGGTTTTAAGCGGGAATCGAACGCATGGCCTGCGCGGTTGTAATGTGGTTCACACACTTTATTTGGTTCACTATAGCTGTAGGTAACAATGCCTTAAGAGAAATAACCATTTTATATGTTTCTAATTCGATGTAGCCTATTTTCAATGTCCGAAGCTTTTATATATTTATTTTAGGATAAATATAAAATTAATATGGTATGATTTATTATACTCTTATTTTTGATAAACCCTTCACAGCCTATAGATAGGTTCCTAAAATCAAATATTTATCACGTAGCAGGAATTCGAACACTTTACAAATATTTTCCTGTGTATTGTCCTGAATAAACAGTTGAAAAATACCAAAGCTTTCGATTGGGTTGCTTTCGGTGAATGCGAAGTAAATAATAGTAGTAAACGTACTTACAATGGAGCTTTTAGGTATCTAGGCTGGTGCTTTTGTCTGCCTGCGGAGGCACGACAGCCTTATTGTAAGTGTATTATTGACTATATATGTACGTACGCTTCGTGTATTGTTACGTTTGAAAAATATTTTAAAGCAACCATTTAATATGTTTGATTCAACATAATCTCATAACCTCAATGATATCTTGATTTCACTAGAATTTTACGAAATGTTCATTTTCATAAAACATACAATATGTGATTAATTTATAATTTATTACAACACTGTTTCATTAAAAAAATATTACAAAGTTACTTTAAAAAAAGTGCAGTAAAGATAGCATCGATAGGCAGTTGTATTTTAAGGTTTCCTAATAAAAATTCCATAAAATAAAAAGGTACATAAAAGACGGGACAGGTTAAGAAGAACAATATTGAATATGTAATATATATATATATACAAAAATAATAAAAAATATATATGTATATAAAAATATTCGGAATATTTTTTTTGTGTATTTCTTCAAATAATAGCAAATAAAAATTCACTATTTGAATAGGCCGCCAAAGCGCTACTTTTAACAAAGTGACGTCACATGTTTGTTAATAACGTACAAGGAAAAGCTAATAGAATCAGTCTTATTACTTTCTCTTTCAATACTAAGTGAAAACGCAATATACAAAATAATTAAACACAAACGAAAAATGACAAGAACAATATAATTTCATAACCAGCTTTAGCATGTATACGTACTCTATGGTGAAGATACATGCTCGTAATTGACATTGGTAATCGGGATTCACACGACTAACTTTCATTGAGTTTCGTTAAAGCATCTTTATACATCATTTTTCCCGTGTAAATCTGAGCAACGTAATGGGAAAAGTTATAACAAGTATTCAGAACGTATTATGTGGCATTAATATTCTGACGAGTCGCCGCGCGCTGGTAATTCTACAAAAGTTCAATGAATGTACCATCGTACCTCACGCTTGATATACCATATAATTTTAGTCGTTCATACATTATATTCATGTAAGGAATATGTGAATTTTGTCAAGATTTATTAATATAATTAAGATATATACTTACTATAGATATATAGTCTTTAGGACATTTCTACATCTTTTATACAATTAATAAAATTGAAGTCTTTATAATGTCTAAATAACAGATTTTTACTAAATGCATATACTATACATATAACAGAAAGCCCATTTTTTAAATTTTTGTCTGTTTGTTTAGTTCTGGGTAATCTCCGAAACGGTTGGACCGATTTTTACCGGACTTTCACTGATAGATAGCTGATGATATTGGGAGTAACTTAGGCTACTTTTATTTAAAAAAAATAATTAGCGTTCCGCACAAATAAAAGAAACTGGTAATTGTGAATAAATTCGGGCGCTTAAATGGCTTACGCCGAGTAAAACATAAGAGATACATCAAGTTAATGTACTATATAATTATAGGCATTAAAAAATCTACAAATATGTCTGGGAGAGTATATATCTATCTTCTAAGTAACACCCACAATAAGCATTATTGTCTTTAAAATAGCCGGGAGCGTGGGAGCAAGATTCGCGCGGGCATTCTTTAGTCCACGTGAGCGAAGCCAGGGGCACCGCTAGTAGATAATAAATCTTTATTATTATTTAAAATGTGTATACATTTTACCATTCCTTACATAAATCAAATATCCCTTAAGCCTTAAATGCCCTTGTTTAAGGTACCCTCCACCTACATTTAAAGTGCGGATGATTTTTTCTCGCTTATTTATGTATGGGGTGTTATGTAATGTGTGAACATTTTTCTATTCAGGGATCCCTTTGCAAAATATTAAGCTTTAGAGTGCTAATTTTTGTTAGTCATGTGTCCCCTCCAGCCTGATAAATAGTTGTTTTTGGAGATAAAAAAATCACAGCACTAGTATATTTAACAAAGTTATAAGGAAAACTATCATATCTAGGTAGACATTACAAGTTAACGAGTAAGAGTCGAGAAACTTTTAAAATTTATTTCGAGAAGAAAATTTCGTACAAAATCCCTTGAAAATTTATTAGACGAAGTTGTTAATTCTGTAAAAAAGGTAGTAAATATAAGTATACGAACCATGTAAATAAAATCATAACATCCTAACAATAATAATAATGATTCGTTTGCGTGGCCCGACGCGCACGTGTCTTTTTTTTTTGTTTATCATGTATGTAGAGCAAATTGTTAACGTAGAGTCGTGTTGTTTATTAAACCTTTTTTATCGTTATAGTTATAGCGTTGTGGCCACAATATCACCTGATCTTGAGTGACGATGGAATGGACTATTGGTAACACCTAACAGGTGACAGATTTTCAATAAAATATTTTAATTTAATACTTCAGATTCCAACCGTCTGCAAAGTATTTGTTGAACCACTTACGCGTTGAGCAAATAAGTTAGACGAACAGCCAAACAAAACAGCTGATGGAATCACGATTTCGTGATAACAGTTCAATTTTTCACCTTTTGTTGCTATGAATCTCTAAAAAGGATTATACAATGGGAAACCTTCTCTTTATTGACCCTCCATTGTTTATTATTCGTATTGGACGTAATAAAGTTCAGGAAAGTATAAAAAAATTGTATTGTATAGGATCCATTATTTTGTGATATTGATGTAAACAACTTTTTGTAATAGTAATTTCTGTAATAAATCAAGCAGTTCAAAGTTATTAGTTCCGGCAAATGTGAATAAAATTTAAAACTAGTATATTATACTACCTTTCTATTATAATATTGTTAGGATTATGAAATCACCTAAAAATATTGTATCAAATTGAAAAAAAAACTTAGCGTTGATGATGCAAATTTACGGTCATGTGATTAAAAAAATATAATTTAATACCTATTATAATAATACTTATATCAACTTCAAGACATATTGAACAACATTAAATCTCGTTAGTCGGACATCTATAATGATGGAACTTTATAGCCTCAATCACCTTGAGTAGAAACAGAACTGGTAACCCTGATTTTCGTTTTACGGCCCACGTGACGTTAAGTTTGGATAACTGTCTATATTTAAAAAGGTTTAATAGCTTTTCACAAAAGACAGATTTAAATTTGTTAATAGAGAACAAACGAAAACCATTTCGATTTAAAATTTTTGGACAGACAAGGGTTGCCTGAGATTCAATTTTGAATTTACTTCGATGGATTTTAAATTTAACTAAGTTGGCACATAAATATCGTGCTCAGTGAAGAAATAAAATACCTACTGTTCAATAATATAGGTACCTAAGTGTAATTTTGTTTTTCTAAAAGTAAGGTACTCTTTCATGATACCTACGAATTAAGTATATACATGAAAAATTAGTCTAAGTATACAAAGAGAAACTCTATTTCATTTTTAATAAGAATGACGAAAATACAAATGATTAGATCGTAACATTTTCCATTTATCCGCCGCATACGTTCTGTAGAAATTTTGCGGCGTCAACGTGAAGGGACTAATGCCCGTTTTATGACTTTGCCCTTTTCATGGATATTTCGGATATGATTGTCGACTCGTAAAAGAACTTATCTTATAAACGTTTACATATAAATCAGCATTTTGCTGTATTATTATGAAAAGGCAAGACTTGTGTTTCTAGATAAAAATTTGATGTAATGTTTTATTACATTGAGAAGTTACATAGTTTTATTTGTTAAGTTATTATTTACAAGTCATAAATTTGAAATTTAAATGTATTTTTAATGTAAATACAATCATAACATACAATATCGAGGAACATATTTAAATAAACAGAATGGACTTTTGAATTATAAACTACATAGCAACTTTTTCTAAAAAAAATCCAAAGATCAATTTGAATTTGTAATACTTTTCGTATCTGGTATAATGAATAGTAATGAGAGGATTTCGTTTTTTAATAGTTATGTCAAGAAACCTTAAAAAATATGGAATATAAATATGGAGGGTTACCTCTACGCTCCATAGTATAATAGAATATGTACGTTAATAATTTCAACAAAAACAAAGGAAACATTATGAAAATGTGTTTAGTAATAATTAGTAAATATATGTAAACATATTCAAAACCCAACAGCAGCAATAACACATTACTGTTAGTCTTATTTACACGACATAAAATATTGAGGCGTATATTATAAAGAAAATTATTTCAGGTGTTTTCTAAACATTAACATAAACATTAACAAACAAGCATTCCAAGGTTGATTCATACCATTCTTATGCTAACATCTATAGGTTCACGACATATTTTTCACTTGCTGAACATTCATATACTTTACAAACTGCATTATGTATTTATATGTAGATTGAATAATATTTTATGGTTTTCTAACACAGTATTATCGTTTATATGAAATGAATTTTATATACCTATGTAACATTGAAACTATGCTATTGAAAAGCAAATTTCGATCGGTTGGTAAACTTAAAATTGTAATTTTGATAACTAAACTATTTTTAGTACTATTTTTAAATTACAGTAGGTACATCTACATCTATATATATATATATATATATATATATATATAACCTTTATTTGTATTAAAAAATGTTATTATTAAATTACTGTAATACAAAAATTTCTGAAAATGACTTGAATAATTTGCACGAAATCTCAAATGCCTTTTTATAAAAGAGAGTTAATAATTTGATTTAATTTTTATTCATTAAAGTACTTGTTACCTTGTACTTGTCCTCAAATTTCATCTCACAAGATAAATGAAATTGGAGACTTAAGGTCATCAAATAACTTTATCTTTAAAACAACAATCAAAGCGTATGAATGTTCGCAAAGTTAAGTATTTTATCGCATCAAGATATCAAACAATGTTAAACGTGCTTTCTCTAACAAATCTTCTGATACCTGGCGAGGTCGATCGCGCTCTGAATGTCGGCGTTATCATGACGGTCTCTGTAAATTACAATCAAAATCATGAAATCTTATGAAAATGAATTACCATTAACTTATAAATGTATAGACTAGATATTGACCACTATAACATCTAATGGTAGCTGGTTATGTGGTGGAAATGGTGGTAGAAGTGTAGCTGCTGAAACAGACTCGTAGATGTTTACAGACAGATTTTCAACTTTAGGGAAGAAACCAGCCGAACATTAGAATATGCATTATCAACATGCAATCATTCCTTCATGATATTTTCCTTCACCGTAAGCTCATTGCAGATTTCGAAGCTATGTTGGTATACTTTTCCCTCTTTCCTTTACCTTTCCCTCGATATTTATAATTTCAAAGTTATTAATTATAAAATTAACTCCTTTCACCGCTTTCTGGAATTATAGTTCAGCATTTAGTTCGAAGTATCCATAAAAAAAATCAACCTAAGAAATTCCAATTTAATAACTGAAGCCAATTTTCCAAGGGCATTAAGAGACTGACGATAATAATATACTTATAATTTTATAAATAATAATGAAGTATAAATAGTATCTACTACTATCTTCAAATATAGGCATGAGAAATATGTTGAATCTATGCATTAAGAATAAATAATATAAAGTATTGTTTAAAATATACAAGATACCTAATGTAACAAAATATTTTTACGGAACTGACCTTGTAAGATGAAACACTATTTCTTTAATTTCAAATATATGATAAGGATGAACGTTAAATGTTATTGTTTTTTTTTTTTTTAATTTACTACAAGCAAGACAAGTGAGTAAGTTTGAGACGTTTATAAATATTTTTGTATAAAATGATAATTTTTCAGGAGTGTAAAGTTCGGACATAATCGTGAATCCTGGATGCTTTAGCAATTAAACTGTGTAGTCTAGACTTTACATAAACATTTTCACTTTTCATATTATAATGAAAAATGTTGGAGCGTTGTACTAATATAAAATATATACAGCCATTTCTTGTTATTTCGTTTCATTATTATCTTGCGGAGTATATAATAATAACAAACAGTTGTATAACGCTATGTAATACTAAGTTTTAAATATATGCATTTAAAAAACATATGCTGTTAGTAATAACACATGAATATAGTAGACCAGACGAGACACGTAACTACAAATTTATGTCTTATGTGTCTTAAACTATCATACACAATAGTGATCTAACGACGGAGAAAATAAAAATCAATAGGTAGTTTTTATTAATCTGTTTTAGCTGATACGTATTAGATTCCTCTAGTTTATTCGGATTCCGTTCCCAGAAAAGGGATGAGAATTTACGTGTCTTAAAATGTGATTTTTAATCATTACTTTTCATAAGTGCATTGTTTTACGAATGTCTAATTTGTGTTATATACAAATGGCAAATGCAAATGAAATCATCATCATCATCTTCAGCCCTTAATCGCCTAATGACACATCCTGATCCAGAGCCAAGAGAGGTAGGGCACAGAAAAATTTCTTTGGAGATTTTTATCTAGGTAGCCCGACTGATGGAAAGCCTTCCACCCTCCAAAAAGATCGCAGCCAAATAAGCTTGTGTTGTGTTCCTGCAATCAGTAGGGTTTTGAGAGCTACGTAGCTTCAAGATTGGCAACGTGCTAGTGATAACTGGTATCACAAGCTGCCATAGGCTACGGTAGCCGCTTACCATGAGGTGGACCGTATTCTTGTTTGCTACATTTGCAGTATTTAAAAAATTCTCATTCATGTCTGATCAGCAATTTTAACAATATCGTTGACCCAATGAGATGGTGGGCTTCCGACTCCTCGTTTACCCATATAAAATAACAATATTTTCTGCATCGAAAGTTTATATTCGTCCTCGACATGTATCGACTAATTATAATTATTTATCCCCCCTCTCCCTAATTATAATGTATATTCCCAGCAAATATTTTTGTCATCATATTAATCTATTGATATCATTTAATTTTGTCATGAAAATAATAGACTTGCTCACTGGATTGGTTAGGTTAGGTTATAACTGCGATCATAACGCACAAGCCGAGCAAGCAAAGAAACAAGTTTGCCGCTGAAAATTCGAATTTTTACTTAAGCGTTTTGATATTGTTTGGATATTTGATTTTTGGGATACATCTGTTATTTTTGTGACAAGTCTTCTTATTTAGGTCATTGAATGAGTATTTATTTGGCAATAGTTAAAATTATACCCCAAATAAAACAAAATAAGCAAATATGTTGATTGCTGTTCTATGTAAATAAATAAATATGCCAATACCGCGAATAAAGTGACATTGCACGGTAATCCCAAGCACTCGTTATTTTTTATGGCGGTGCAAATTCTGGTATTACCTACATAAATACCGATTTAATTCGTTATCACCGCACGATAACTCAATTTGTACAAGTAGTGTTATCAACACACATTAAAACAAATTCCGAGAACATCGTGGCTGTAGTGAAAACGATAACAATTATCAGGGTGAAGGTGAAGGATGTGGGTCGGCCCGTGCGTCACAAGCAACAGTGTTAAACCAACATTGAATTAACGTGTACGGAATAATTGTAGAGAAAGCTCAGTGTATCTTTACCGGCATTTAGTAACCGCTGATTAAATACAGTTTGAAGCTGCATTCGTATGTTGTTGATTTAACTGTTTTATTTTGAGTCATTGTAAATGTTAAGGATCACCTAGGCGTATATTCATCTGAACCATCCTTTATAGTATTCAGAATATTGTCCGTTTGTCTTCCTCTTACAATACGTATAGTAGGACCCAATATAGCGATATACAAATCTATTGTTGATAATGGTGTATAAATATGCAGATTATAGCTTGGGTTCTTCGATAGTAGTGGATCGAAAAAAAAAATTCCTTAAAATCTGTTTCATGATAAGGCATGTGAAAAAGGCAAGAAAGAAAGCGAAGATGCTTCATATTATGTTCTATGATGAAATACTTTGATTAAATAAGTAGTCGTCGAAGATGTAGTTGCAATACTTACAACAGTAGTAAATACAACTACAATAATTATCTTTATTGCAGAATTTAATCAAATTTGTGGGTACTCTTTTAATTATGTGTGAGAATTCTAAATATTTGGAGTTTTAAAAGTGTCCGGGACTTAAAAATAAAATAAATGTATGGTGAATTTACAAGTTAATAACGAAATAGTATGTTTAAAATGAGATAAATATTCCTCTTTATTGTATTTTAAATAACTGTATATGGTCACATAACGTTCAATTTTACAAGTATTATAATATTATACATTAATTATTACTTACTATGTATATATGGTGTACTTTATGTACTTGGCCTAACGACCACTTTATAAGCACGTTTAAGCCTAATGGGTACTTGACTTTATAACTTAATATCGCCCTATCAGGTAACATTATCACCTGTCAAATGACTACAATAGACTCGCACTGAAATTGGGAAGAAGGTAAATGACAGGGGTCCACTGCGGTTTTACGACTATCTACATTTATTCACCCTTTTGTTAGAGAATGCTTGGAAATATCCATTTTATTTCTCTACGTATCACAGGGTCACCACCCTTATTCGATGAAGATGTACTTAACAGAGTTAACACTTGAACCCTAACCTGCCAGAAACGTTGAGTTTGAATCTAAATCTCTTAATATGTCATATGTTTAATGTCATATACGTTTATATATACGTCGTTCTAGCGTATACCTCTTAAAGAATTAACAAACCTTTATTACAAAAATATCTATACCAATATTGTAAAGCTTCTAACCATTATTTTACTAATAGGAGGCTATTTATCTCTTAGTGTGGCTAACCTTATTTTCATTAAGTTTAATATTGCCATTAACGTATGAAGTCATGGGTGGTCGTATTTCATATAACTATAGATCAAATTCCAAGAATTGATAATACGACCCTTACAATCATTGTAATTTTATAAATTGACCCTTCAAATAATGATGAATCAATGATAGATTGATGAATGAATATTTGAATAGGTCAACTTTATTGAGTATTCCGGAAACAACTCTACGAACTTCTATACCAAATAACCTACTTAAAAGATACGAACTTACTAATCTATTGCCTTTAAACATAATAATTACATCAACAAATTTTTAAAATGATAATATTTTCATAAACACATTAGGACCTCGATATGATGTAGATAAGTGAGTTCAAATGCTACAATAAGCCTTAGCTTTCAGTGCTGAAGGATATCCTGATGAAACAATAAAATGATGGTAGAAAAAAATCTATTGCTTCGGTGATTGGCTGGTGTATTTCAGAAATTGAATTGAAAGCTTGTTATCCTTTCCTTAGTTAAAAGTGAAATCGAGAAAAGAAATCGTAGTTAAACGCTAGCCCATTAATGAAACTTCAAAAATGGAATTGGTCGAACAATTTAACCGCTAGGTATACTATAAATAAATAACCGCAAATAAAATAACACATAAATAAAGTACATAATCTTGATACATTTGTATCAATCAATTTTGAACCAACTTTGTTCTCGTCTTTCCATTACTTAATAAATATACAGGGCGATACCATCAATTTAAACTCAAAAAGGTTCTGTCCATACGACCCTTCCGACTTGTTATTAAAATCCTATCCTTTTAAGGAAATCCTGCCACAAAGTATCTAGTAATCTAGCATTACTATAAAGTAGAATCTAAAGCTTATCCTCGAGCTTACTATCCCATTAGGTTTAGGAAAGGTCGCTTAGGAAAGTAATTTGAGTAGATATATAAATACTCGTAAATGATGGGTAATTTAAAAATACGTTAAAAGCATATATTGTGTTAAATATGATGTATAAAGGTAAAACAGATGAACATGGATGTCATTGACAGCAGTTGGGCCGTGAAATCGAATTGGCTCACATTCAGCGACGAAAATAAGTAACATGGCTTCTGTGAAACGAGAACTTGAATCTCGAAATTCTCAAATGCAGGTGTGGATCGACGAATTAGTTCTGGGGAATTTATTATTTCGTGTTGTTATTTAGTATGCATATGGTTTCGTAGCACAGTAAAATCTGAAAATAACGGTGACTACTGAGAAATCAGTAATCCATCGCCAGATGTCGCTGTCATTTCGACCTGCAATTCAGCTGTATACTAGCTCTGATACCGCAACGTGAAAAACTAAAATAGTTACACTATGACGGATTTATCACCATGTACCTGGTGGTTGGCGACCTAATCAGGTAAAAGATCCTATTACCCCGTTTGATTACCAGATATCTAGAATGTGGTTAAATCGTTCTAGCTAGATATACACCGACTGATTCCGAAACTCGACACGCCTATGTATGCCACTATGGTGGGAGCGATCCCGTCGAACCCAATTATCGTGTCCCACTACGCAGCACACGGAATTCATCCAGAATAATACAAGTTAAATGTTTCCAGTTTGAGTGATAGTACAATATTAAAACTATTTTATATTATACATAATATATAACATCATAATGGGATTTTCATCTCACGTAGTTTTAAATATACGTACAGAAGTTCTAAGTATGAAACCCATAGCCAGCAATTGTCTCTTATGACCCGCTTAATTTTTATGAATCAGGGAGTGTCGACATAGATGAGTAAGTAGCGCGGGCTAACAAATGGAGCCCAGATCCTGTGCCATGTGAGAACCGACCGCGCCCGCTTTTGTGTACGACAAACTAATAGTTTGTGCGAGTACTTATGCATTGAACACGAATAACTTGTTTATTATATGTGATCGTTTCCACTTATAGAGAACATGAAAACACTGCGGTTGGTATCGTCAATTCGTCATCCAATAGCTATGATAGTGGTCTATAAATTCTGATATTGCGGGCTCATCTCCCATTGGGATTAATAAAGTTTGTCATTGGTACGTTCACGATAGGACTTTGGAGATTGTTTGCTTACATAACTATAATATAAACTACGTAGCTGCTGTTCTAGATCTGTTATGTAATTTAAAGAAGGAAAACTAAACTAACAGCTAACAAAGTGTAAGTATTGAAGCACAACTAGATGCTATCAAGGGAGTGGCGATCTGTACCCGACTAACTCGCAAACACCATACACATGGTGAGAACCCTTTATAGTGAGTCTGTAATGGTTAGTTAATCTATACCAGTACTATAAGGAAGGAAGATTTGATTTTTTTGTTTGTAATGGATAAAATCAAAAACTACTGGACCTATTTTAAAAATTCTTTCACCAATATAAAGCTAAAATATTAGCGAGTAACATGGACTGTATTATAATTTGAAAAATTAAATTATATTCCATAAAAATGGGTATAGTTTCACACAAACTATAAAAAATTGTCTACACGGGTGCGTTGGCAATGTTTTTCGCATAAAATTAACACGGGTGAAACCGTGGGGCACAGCTAATGCTTTATAAAATAGGCATTATCCACAATCTTATCTGAAGTTAAGTGACGATGTGGCCCAAAACGTTAACACGCTAAGCTTAATGGAAGGAATGGCTGTCAAGTGCAGCTGCCGGAACACACCTATAAATGCTTGGCAATAAGATTTTCAACTCGAGGGTGGTAGTTAATCCAGGTGGGTATGAGTAAATACTCTACCAGCATGCTATAGTTTCATCATGATTTTTTCCTTCACCGAAAGATCAGATTCATTGCAGTGATTCGAACTTACGTCGATGACGCGATGTCCGTAGACACTACCACAGAGTCATCATTGCTTCAATTAAGATTAGCCAGTTCTTATCTAGCTGCCGAGAGGCTTGCCTTGCAGGCCGGCATGACAGCGGAGGTCGCTGTTGTTTTTGGTATTTACTAGTACTTAATACCAGTCGATAGATATATATATATATAGAGAAGCACCTCTAGTGTGATTGTGACCCACTAATACCTAACGGTAACCGGATTCTGGGTAAGCACGTGCTGCTCTAGAAGAGGTTCAGTTGCTCTTTGACAAAAAAGTCCTGCAGTATATTAAAGCTATAGGACTTGATGGGGAGCTTTACCAGTGTGGGGCGATCACAGTAGATCTCATTGGTCGCAGTGATACAGGTCTGCATAAGCCTTCACAGCCCCCTTTTAAAATAATAATAATAATAGATCTATAGTTGTCATAAAAAAATGTAATTCAAGAAGATCATTTTAAACACTTCATCTTTAATCAATATTATAAAGCTCAAGATACTGGTTTTATATATTTGTTTGTTTAAACGCGCTAATCTATGGTACAGTCTAGTAATTTTTTAAATTCATTTTATAGCCTATTTATTGACAAAAATTACATGCTATATAACTTCAAGCTACGACTATAAGAAGTGGAGAAGTAACCGTGAACGTCAAGCAATCTTGCAAGCTGTAGGCAAGTACGAAGAGTGCGGGTGCGTTCGTGGCCGCGCGAGAGGATTTGGTCGAATAAATACCACACGGGTAAAACCTTCGAGCACAGTTATTCTTTTATATAATGATAGGTTACCACGCTGTGACAATATTATTACCTATCTTTATTCAGTATAGTGTAGCATATGCTAGTGAAGCTGGTTTTGGTGTATGTAATGTTATTTGATACTTCTCACACCCTAAAATTTAATTATATCACCAGTGTACGCCAGCTTAAGGGAATATAATAAGTGAAGTGCAGTAGTGTTGGTAAAGTATTTGTTTTTTGGATAATCGATAATAATCGATTTTTCTTCATTCTTCTCACCCTCTACCCGTTACTCGGGGTCGGCTTTCCCAATCAAAAGGCACCATTCCTGCAGCCATGGAAAGGTACTTCCTCACAAGTGTACAATCGATAGCAATAGATTGATTAAAAAAAACAGTTGTACAGTTAGTAACTGGACGAGCAAAAAACAGGTCATCTGCGCAAAACTTTCTAGTAATTACAGAAATACCTCGTATAATGTTTTGGGAATCATCTATCGATAGTTCTATTTTACCAAACAATTGTTCAGTTGTACTAATCGATCAATTAATCGATAGTTAACCAATGATTTAGCAATACTAATAAGCAACAGTATTTTAAAAAGAGAAATAACGGAGTTTTTATAAATAATCAACTTTTTTGGAACAAATTGAGTCATTAAAAGTTGTTGTTAATTCAAAAGTATTAACGTAAGAACAGGCTACAACAATACAATTTATTTTTTGTAGGCCGTTTAATAAGTATATTTTTACGGAGTTTCATATTAACTAAATTAAATTTGTTTTTATCTACACATCACTTTATGCACCTCGAACACTATTGCATATCTACTTAATTAAATGTTTTTAATTAAGTACATCAGATATTTATTTTACATATTTTACGTGTTCTTTTTAATATGTGAAGTACAGTATAAGCCGATTATATACATAAGAATGTATAAATAATATACAAAATTAAAATATCGCCCATAAGTGTGTACCTAATTAGACCACTACAAAATTCAAGCCGTTAACAACGTAATGCTATTTAAAAAATGTTAATTAAAATACGAAAATTTCGAAAATTATAAACGTATAAGTCATAGTTTATTTCCTTGACGTAATTCCCTCTACCCGCGGCCTAATGAATGATCTCTGACTCATTAGAGCAACTGGGTTAAACTAAGGAAACATTTATTCGACGTGTACCTACTAAACGCAACGTGGAAAATTCTACAGTTGAATTTCACCTTACTCCATTATGAAATTAGCCATAACTTTGTATTGTAGTATCAATTTTACAGTTAATGTTTTGGAACGAAGTTCTTCAAAACGGGGCTCTCGGTTGGTTTTGAGTTGTAGAAACCGTCACATAAGGAAAAAGCATTTTAAGAAATACCGCCGCCAGATCTTGATATACTTAGTTTATGGCAACTTATTATTTGTTTACCAAATTGTCAATCACTTGAAAGCGTAAAATTCTAAAATCTAATTAATGCATATGTAAATTTTAATTATTTCTTGAATATTAATATCGGTCTCAAAACTCACAGTATTTAGAAATTAAAAGATCAGAGTAAATTGCAGCACGACTATGCTTATGTTAACTATGTTTTTACAATTTCTATAAAATCTTCAATTTTGTTAAATCTTAATTTTTAGTAACTTCTTTCTTGACGAGGGTCATCTGAACGCACACCTTTTTTATAATACTTTATACGTTTAGTGTTTTGTCTAAGATGGTAAAATGCCAAGCCTATATTATTATTGATATAACGGATAATAATAGCTGCGATAATAGTTTACTTACATATTACTTAATGAAATTACATACATCAATTTTATTATATTCTTGACTACATTCACTCGCTAGCTACATAAAAATAGTATTGATAAAAAAAGGAGATTACACACTACCCTGTTGTTAGTGATTAGTACCTAATAAAATAGTCATATTAAACAGTTTTAATACAATGTAATGGCTCTATAAACTAATACAACTCGATGAAAACTTGATAATTTAATTTTGTACAATAACTAATTTAACTACTAACTACTACTACCTACTAGTACTAACTACTACTACCTACTAGTACTAACTACTACTACCTACTAGTACTAACTACTACTACCTACTAGTACTAACTACCACTACCTACTAGTGCTAACTACTACTACCTACTAGTGCTAACTAGTAACTATTTTTTTCTGCAATTATTTATTTATTACCTATTTGCACCGAAGTATATTTATATCCGAATGTAATTTCTGAGGCAAAATAAACTTTATTTTCAACTTGTAAATCAAAGTCGTAAAGGAAATTTCGAACAAGTCTGTAAGTAAGCCTTTTGCAAAGTTACCGATGCTTCGACAGCGTGTTTTGAATTTTTGACGATTAAATAAAATAATTCATATGTAATATTAAACATTATCGTTTTAAAATATAAAATGCGTTGGTTTTGCGGTTGAACTAGCTTCACTTTATTTTTATTTATATAGTATACTTTAGTACATAAATGTTGTGTATGATTGTTTACCTCCATTTTGGGTATAATATATTGTTATTTAGTATCATAAGGAAAATAAAATATAATTAAATATTCAGTATTTACTAATAGGTATATTTGTTGAAAATATGACTAATATATACAACCAAATATATTCAATATATATAACCAAAGACTTCGCATTTTTTACCGTATTTTTTATCATTTGTCAATTTTAAAAATATAATTTAACGATATTTATTCATTTTAACGACGCACGTTGATATTGCATTTACAAGATAGGTAAAAAAATTACTTATTATATCAGAGCATATCGCTTAAGTTTAAATTAACTGATTAGGATCTAGTACTAAGAACTTTAAATATATTAAAATACGTTATGATGAATACGCACTTACCCACTAATCCACGGGGGAGTTCAGTTATGTAAATTGGTAATATTATTTTGACCGCAATAGTGACTTTTAAATTGTCATTACGAGCTAAACTACAAAATACAAACGCATATTAACATTCATTATAAGGTAGTTATTACCACATAATAGTCACATACTATATAGGGGTGCTCAAAATATTATAACTATATTTTAAATTTTCGATTAAAGCTTCTATTGATGGTGCTACTAACTATTAATCTCAAATATTTTCAAAACCCATTTCTAAATTTATTTTATATTTTCTTAAACTACTAATTCGCATGTACACTCTTGATCATTTACATTTATGCTACACTCCCTCGAGGTTTATAGTTATATTTTTCGTAAGAAGTATCAATAAATAATCTACTGAGTTACGCAAGAAGCCTTAGAAACTCCTGTAGATATTAAATTAATCATAAAACGATATATAGATCAGAAAATAGTTGTATGCAGATCAGCAATGCTAACTAGATCTTAAATAAAAATACTAGTTTTATAAAAAGTATTAACCAGATGTATTAATCTGCTAAATGTAAGAAATACTTAATATACCCACATTTACCATAAGTGCATGAGAAATTAATTATATTTCACAGTTCACACCACTTTCGGAAGGTCAAGATAACATGTGTGGTTAATCGATTTTATAGGCGTTAAAAGAGGGGCTTTCTCGACGCACTTAACCTTTACACCTACACAATCATTTGTAAACATCGAATTCATCTACCTTTACGCTTTCAACAAAACTGAATATTATAAACACGTTACTACAGATAAAAATCTATAATTATTTCGGTTTGAATAAACGCTTCAAACGAAACGCTAAGAGGTATTTCTGCAGGCCTGCATGAAGGTGATGACTGTTAATGGAAATTATCACCAACGCGGCGGTTGTAGTTATTCTTCGACATTTTTGGACTACACCAAACTTTCCATCAGGTAGTGTACAATCATTTTGCCGAGCTTTTATTTAAAAAAGTAACTACAATTCGTTTTAATGCTATCAGTTGAAAGTAAATGAGTAGGTAGGTACTGATGAGGAAAACTGAACACTTGATAAATATTCTCGTATTACTGTAGTGGATACAGAGCTGCAGATGTTTCTAAGTTGGAACTCGCTAATACGTCGCGTTGTGGCCTGACTAGTGATTAAGCCAGTGAAAGAGACCTTAATATTTGAAATTGGTATTATTATTAATAGGTATGTACATAATTGATTTCATTTTTAAAACGTATATATTCAACGAACGAATTATGGTATTATATAAGATTTTAGAAGTTAATTTGAAGAAAAAATTCTATAATAATAAGATATTTTAATTTTGTCGGTCTTACTCTTTCACATAACCTCAGTGATACAGTAATTTGCTGGGTGGTAGGCCTCGACAATCGTATCCGACTGGATACACAGCATAGTGGCAGGCTTAGGGGCGTTGCGTTCCGGCATTTTTTTACATTAATGCGTTTCCAGATCAGCCGGTGTAGCTGCCGAGAGGCCATCAGTCTGGCATGACAGCTGCGACTGTCGATGGATTTCCAATCTCTCGGTGGTTGCCATTGATTTTAGATTTTACTGCGCTTACTACAGCTGCCGTATTACTATAAAAGTTATCTCTATTAATCAGCTAATGCGGAGATTGTTAATTTCAGTTCAATAAAATAATGTTCAATTATAAATTCATAATACACTTAACCTAGTGAACATTATACCCTATTTTGACATCACATATAGTGTCATATTTACGTAATAATTGCACATATGATCTACTGGTGATGTCACAAATAGGTCATATGCTCACTGGGTAGTATCAACGCTTATTATTGTAATTCAAACTAATATTAATTAGTAATGGAATTACTTAAATATCCCATTAATCACAAGAGTATATATTACGTTACGCGTTGCTGATTAAGTATAACATGGGGATTATCTGAATCTGACGTAAATACCCGGTCGCGGGGCGTAGTCCGAGCGCAGAGTCCCTGACCTAAATAATATGGTGTTGGTCTTGTCAACACACTAAATTTGTTCTCTACAAAAAAAAAAATTGACTCTATATTAATAAATCTGTAGTCTGTCCGAAATTGCCAATTGATATAACTTTTAAAAACCGTAAAAACTATAGTTTATAAAAAAAATATTTATCCTCAACCGCTTTTGATAAAATTTTGTCCACAAGAAGTATTATTCCACAGTTGATGGGCTATAAGAATAGGCATTAATATGAGTACAAATAAAATTATCAAATGGAAATAATTGCTCCGCACCGCTAGTTAGGTATGAAGCTGGTAACATTTTTAACATTATGTCATGGCATTAGGCATGAACACTACACCACAATATAATTCTCGCATATCCGATACATGTATTCTACCAGTAATCGATTACTGAGTCAAAACTTGATATACCATTATTAAGTTACGTGTAGTCCACACAGCAATTGAAAGGAAAATAGTAAGAATAAAACTACGGGACCGTAAGATAAACACGTGGCCGAGACAACAAACCAAAGTCAGAACAAATGAAAGTCACAGTCTTTTTCAAACATAAAGCAAAGTATTAACAATACCTACATATTATTATGTGCTCATGATTATTGATGAATTGCATGTGAAAGATGATATGATAATCATGTTCATGTGGTTATCGACCAGTTTCAAGTTGAAAGATTATTCAAAAAAAAAATCTGGGTTCGAATAAAATTTTGCATAAGATAATAACGTTTAGGTTAGCGATTTGCTCCGGTTAACTTATCAATGCCCATTTATATATCGAAAATACTATTTATACGAGATTTTATTGTTCGACAAGACGTCCTCTAACTAGAATCAGAATTAAGAAAAAGAGATTTTTCCCACTTAGGGTAGTCCGACTGGTGGAGTACCTCCACCCTACAGAAGATCGCACCCAAATAACCTAGTGTTGTATTCATGCATTCAGTAGGGATTCTAGAGCTCTTTGGGGTAGTGGAGCCCAAGGTCGGCAACGCGCTAATGATACCTATGGTATTACAAACATCCATAGGCTACAGAATCTGCTTAAAACGTGCGGGCCGAATGCTTATCTGACAACATAAAAAAGAACAAATCAAATGAAGCGCTAAATTTACCTGAGAAAATGTAGATATTACAATAATAAATCAAATTTAAAGTGTACTATAAGATCATTATGACCAACATATCCAACCGATATATTCAAGCGCCCAAAACTCATCAATTTCTTAAATGTAACACAGTGTATCTAATTTAAATATTTAACGTCAGCCTCCTAAACCCCCTGGTATTCGGACCGTTAATTAACTAACATTAATTTCCCAAATGAAAACAGACCTGCAATAATAGTGTTTCAGTTCAGCCAATTATTAGGACGGTGCTGATTAAGCAATATTTGATATTGTGCTTATTCGTCTGTTATTTTGGTTAATTTTCTGTTTGGCACCAAACCATGTAATATTTAAATCTAAATTATAAATAAAAAGTCAATTTCTATTTAAGTAAATAATTCAAATTAGGGTTTCATGCAAATATGAAGTAGCAACGCTTTGGATTTGGAAAATATTTAAAACGGGTTCTTACGTAATTTGTTATTCAATTATTATTTTTAATAAATTTCTGTTGCTTACTTTAATCCAACTTTATTTGCTTTTATTAAAAGGATCATGTTTTTTTTTATTAACTCGCACTCTTCAATTTTACAGAAACTAGCTAAATGGAGTAGATTTTTACACTTTTTAAATTGTTATGTGTAAGATGCGCCTATGTTACACTAAATGGCATACAATCGGTTTAGAAAAAACATTTTCGTGTTAGTTTATCTCGTTGAACCGTGAAATCAGAGAACCACATTTACTAAAACCAACGTCCGTCTGAATTTCTAACAGATCAAAAGACAAAGAAATCGGAAACAGCCCGACCTATACAGATTCCGTTTCGTACAATTTCACAAACGAAAGGAAAACCTTTCAGCAAGTATCCGCTAAATTATTCTTTTGTGTTAAGCAGTAGTGACAAAGTATAACATTTTATTAAAGGGTTAGCCTCGTCGGTACCAATATTTTTACCTACAGAAAAATATTAAACTTGACTTATACGGTTTTATGGCTTTATATAATTCGATTGTCGTAATATTTTAAAACTTATATTTCTTTACTTTTAAAATTACTTTATTAAAAAGACAGTTTATTATTTTTATGGTACGTTGTGTCCAGTAAGAAGATAAAACCTATATTTTATACATGTATTTTCGTATATATTTTTGTATTTTTGTATCGTGTATTTTACGATAACTTATTTAAAGCACACATAGAAAAAGAAAGAACGATTTGTGTGAATTACAGTAATTATCTTTTAAAAATTCTCACCAATAAATATAGTTGTACTATTGTTAAAAATTATAGTCTCGATATACCTAACAAGTTATTTATCGAAGTCAATGGAGACAATAGAACTATATATTTCAACAAAATAATTTCGTATAAATTAATAACATATTATTGTATCCATAAAAATAATTAAGCTATTTGACTAAATATTAAAGTAAGCCTTTTGTAATAAAGTATTACTATTATTATACACCGATGTCAGTTTTTACCTTGAGATTATAATCTACAATTACCACACCTATCGTTATCTAGGTGAATGTCAAATCTATTTACAAATAAATGAGTTTATTTAATAAATTCCTAAATTATTAATTTGTTCCGTATAATTTAACTTTTAATTACTAATTAGTCGGTAAATGATTTTTAAGTAAATTAGATAACACCCATAGTACATTAATGATATACGATATCTATTTAATGAAGTTAGGTTTAACGAACTTTTTAACGGTAAAGGGATACATAAGTATTATGCAATAAGTATTATATAAAATATTTCATATCCAAAAAATACCGTGTGCGTTAAATATTTAATTCATATTTTTACATGTAAAATATGGAATTGAACATAATCTAAGAACAATTATTGACTATTATTAGTTATAATTTAACCAAAGAAATTATTGTATTTATTTCTATACATTACATTTAAAGACATACTTCACTCTACAATATATACAATTTTAACTATATTAAAGCCTTAATAAGGTAAGTCCAAATGAAAATCATAAAAGTAACCTTTATATAACTATAAGAAATATCTGTACTTGTATATTATCATCATATGTCTCATCCCTTCATTATGCGAGATATGGCTAGAAAAACTCCCAGAAACGTTTTTTTTTTCTTGCTATGATTTTTTTTATAATGTATCGGAGGTAAGGAGTATTTCATCTTTCATGCAATATTTTTGTCTCTAGTTATTCCTCTGAAAAGGTAGCTTTAGGAACAACAACGTTGTTTGAAATTACGATATTTCATAAACATTCTGATAATAAAAAGTATGACGATCGTCGTATGTATGTTACGTACTATATGTAAACATTGAAGATCTTTATTGAAGAACATTATAATAATACTGCAGATAAAAATTTCAATCATATTTCGAAAAATCTGGTAACTTAGATAATGTCAAGCGAAAAGATAAGCAATTCAATTGTGACAACCTTCGACTTAGTGCGGCTACCATTGTCGAGGTTAATATCTCAAACAACCGAAGCCACACTCATCCAATTCATTAGCAAAACCCTAACCGTGTCGCCCACTTACGTCAGTAAAAATAATGTTATCCCTTTATTTGATAATCCGATCACGTGCAGAACACGAGTCAAGTCGACCACATTAACTCAATTATCTCAAGAAACAAACACACCGTGGCTTGTTTATACACACCGTTTATTTGATATTATGGTGACATTTCACGTTGCGACGCGATAGGAGGTGGTTGGAAGTAGTCGTCGCTACAGACGAGCGCGCGGGAAACACTCGGGAAATGTACGGAAAACGTAACAATTGAACGCGAGCGTGCGTCTTGTCTGAGTGTCGCGCTCTAACTGATCCCGCTAAACGTGATAACGCCGAATAACGCGATACGAGGGTTTGGGAAATGGGAAACAATGAAAATGTGACATGTTATGGTTATTCTTTGAGATAACAGTAATGTGGTTATGTATGTTCCGATTTATGTATTCGTATTATTTAATATAACCGTATAGAAAAAGTTATATTATAATCCTTAAATCATTTTAAATAAACCGATTGCGCATGCATAAAACTACTGTATTATCGCTATTCTTAACTTAAGAGTAACTTAAGCTACTTTTATTTTACAAAAAGAATTAGGTTTCTGCACAATAAAAAAAACTAGTCATGGTGAATTAATTCTGGCGCTTATATGGCTTACGCTGAGTAAACCATAAGAGATATAGCAAATTGATGTACTAAACAATTGTAGACATTAAAAGGACCTCTGAGAGAGTATATGTCTATCTTCTAAGAAACACCCATAATAAGCATTTAATTTAAAATAGCCGGGAGCGGAGGAGCATGATTCGCGCGGGCATTCTATAGTCCACGTGAGCAAAGCCACGGGCACGGCAGGTTATTTATAAAGTAAATAAATACAAAATACCGTAATGTCTCAAGACGAAAGTTTTTGACCAGTGTCTGTTGCCATGTTGCCAGTGATGACTAATGGTACTGAGACATGGTTGCTAACGATAGACCTCATAAAAAACCTCAATATCACTCAAAGGGCAATGGAGAGGGCTATACAAGGAGTTTCTCTGCGTAATCGAGTGAAAAATTAGGAGATCCACAGGAGAACTAAAATCACCGACATAACCCTCAGAAATTCTAAGCTTAAGTGAAAGTGGGCAGGGTATATTGCTCGTAGAACGAATGGCTGATGGGGTCGAAGAGTCAGTCAGTGGTGACCGAGCACCGGAAGACGCAGCGAGTACATAACCGTCACAAGATGGTTCAGGCCGTTGAAGGTAAAGGTTGTGGGAACCCGCTGAATGAGAGCAGATGATCTTAGGGGAAGACCTATCTCCAACAGTGGGCATCTTTCGACTAAATGGATAGATGGAAATATTTATATTATCATAATGTCAATTAAAATTGTAATTTAACGTTTGTATCTTTCCTTAACATTGAGATAACAATAATGATCATAACTATTTATTATACTAGACAAACTAGAACCAGAAATTTTTATTACATTGGTTTAATGACATGACTCATATCCTAGAGCGATGTTTTTTTCCCATTATTGGTGACAGAGACAACTCACCAACCAATCCTGTTTAATGTTAATGGTAATAAATAATAATGAATTTGTCGATAGTATGATATATAACCACAATAAACATAATGTTTAAGTGAATAACAGCGATGTATGGTAATAATACCACGTCACATAATATCAGCTGAGGCTGTCCCATTGTCAAATTGTGTCAGAAGTCTTAACTATATAATATATAAAATGTTTATTTTTAGCATATAAATCAATAAATATAAAAATAGTTTATGTGCCTAATAATGTATAAAAACTGTTGTTAGTAATATGGTATACCTACAAAAACGATTAATGTCTTAACCTTAATGAACCTGTCTTAATTAGTGCGCATTGGTTTTATTATTTAATGACACTTCAAATGTAAATAATAGTTTTATAATTAGAAGTGTTCCCGTTTAAGTACTAGGTGCATACAAGCGTTGAAAAAAATTATTGATAAAGTAGTTAAAATGTAAAAAAGATTACTTGAAAATAGTACTTTATTCACACTTAATGTTATAAATGCGAAAGTAACTATCTGTTTGTTGCGTTTTCATACCTAAACCGCTGAACTAATTTTGATGAATTTCGGTATAGAGATAGATTGGACCTTGGGAAAGGACATAGGATACCCTTTGTCGCGAAAATAAAACTTAAAGGGGTGATAGGGGATGAAAGTTTTATAAAGATTCCATCATTTCTCAAATTAGAGATATGACCATGTATGGTTTTGGTAAGAAATAAGAGCGTTTCGCGTTCTTGAAACATCATCCCTTAAGGCTACTGCCAATAAGTATTTTTGAAGTTTTATTGGAACGTTTAATGTGTTGGATTATATACAATATAATATATATTATATTCATGGATAAAAAATAAAGAGATATAAAGATAAATATAGAGAAAAAATAAAATATAGAATAGAATATAATAATAATTTTTAACCAATTTTGATGAATATTGTACATGGGTTATACATGCCATTGCTCAATTGACAAGTCATACGAATTGCCAACAATATGAGTAAAAAAACGGAATGTAAATAAATGTACCGCGTAGTAACAAACGCCTGCGGAGCCGCGGGTATACCGCTAGTATATTTATATTTATCGTCATCGCCTCGTATTGCTTACTACTAGGATACACATAAAGGAATACTATTATCAATGTATTATAATAATAATATATTATATTGATTTACTAATTATCTATATATTTTGAATAAAGTTTAGCATTCATTATAAAATAGTGAAAACTAAAAAAAATATATGTATAACGTTTTTGTTAACATGAAAACTTGATATTGTGATGTGAATTTGATCGTGTAGGTTTTTTTTTTAAATTCATTAAATTATCTTATTCGTTCCTATGTCATATAACTTTGCTGATAATTTAAGTTGTATAGTTTGGTTTTTGTGCATGAATGATGATTATTATGATGATATAATAACTAGGAACATGCATTTGAAGTTGCCACAAAAACTTTTAGTAGGTACTATTTTTACAAGGGAGCCGCCATCTTGTTAGTTCTATGTTTGAAAATTACAAGGGTAATTAGGAAAAATACTTATCCACGTGACGTGGTTGAATACAGTAACAGAAGAAGAACATCAAAATTATATTTCTTTGAGAACATGCTACGAAATCGCCCTTAAATTCGCACGTCGTTCGCTCAGACAGGAAGGGCCTAAAATAAACTGGAACAAAATATCTGGAAATAAACCGAGACCGTAGTCTACTGTGAGTTACTTCAAACTACAAGATAACTCAGGTTATTTGAATGAAATTAGTGTTTAAAAAAATTAAGTAGAATGTTTAAGCCAATGGTGTAAACGTAATTTTCTATTAAATTTTAATGAAGTGCCGTAATGCTTTGCTATAAATGAACCGACTGATTTATTATGATACCGTTTGCATTCCCATAATTTCATTTTGTAATAATTTTTATTTGATACAAATGACTAACAACTCTGAAAATATCTGATATTTGTATGTAGGTACTATCATAGCATTGTTAATAATCTACATAAATAAAATGATAGAGATTTGGCAAAAACTGCTGGATTATGGATATATTATGTTTTTTTTACTGGTTAAATACATGGTTCTTATCTAAAAAAAATTATCACAATATCTTCATTTAATAAAAATCTATTAAAGTTTTAAGAAACTACAACTATGATAATTAACAAATCGTAGGGGTGTCGATCTAAGGACTAACTGTTTGTCGCAAGGTCAACTGTACGTCGCTTGCTCCCGCGTTACTAACCCAGATAATCTATATACCTATTTTAGTTCCAGAAGGAAAACGGATAACAATGTTTACAAAAAAAAAAATTGTAAGTAAAGTATATTTTTGCTTGCTATTTTATTTATGTTTTTCTCTTGCGCATAAAATATATTGTTTTGTTTGTTTGTTTGGTTGAACGCGCTAACCTCAGGAACTACTGGTTTGAATGGAAAAAATATTTTAATATTGGATAGCCCATTTATCAAGGAAGGCTATAAACTATATAACATCACGCTACAATCAATAGGAGCGGAGCATCAATGAAAAATGTTTCAAAAACAGGGAAAATTTATTCCTTTTGAGAGCTTATGTTCCGTGCGCTGCGTAAATGGTTAAAATTACGCAACAATCATGGTGACGGGATTGTTTCTCTTAAAAAGTTATTTAAAAAAGTCCGTGATTGCATACATCTATCGATCTTTTAAGGTTTACTGAACATAACCCTGTTTATGGTAATAAAATTTGCTCTTAAATAATGCATTATTAGCGAAGGTGTTTTCATTGTCATGGTATTAACCCATAAAGAAATAAATTCGTTATTTATCATAAGTATTTAATTTTGAAATAAATTACCCTTTGCATCAGTCTATTTCAATGAATATCTTAGGAGATATCACAGTTTTAATATAACTCCGACACAAAATAATGATCAAGTACCACACGTGCATTTTTAATATACGGAATGATGTGGGAGGCGGACAGTCATGTGAGGAGGAGACAGCCAATGGTGCTCAAATAGTTCTTAGATAAAACAAAGAAAGTTTCAGCTCATTTAGAATTGTATTATAGGTGCCTATGACCACTCTCTCTAACCCTCTCTCCCTCTCTTATGTGACACAAACTGAAGTTGCGCTGGTCAGCTAATTATTAATATAATAAATAACGCAGATGAAGATTTCACGAAATTCAATCCCTAAGTATGTGAAAGTGGATGCCAAGTTAGTATGGGAAATATATATAAATATGAAACAAGGTAATTATTACTCTTCTTCAATAAAATTAACGAAAAAACATACCGTAAGGGTAAATTTTTTTTATGGGAAATAGGTACTATTTTTGCTTTATATATTAACAATAGAAATAACAACACATAAACCCTATAAGTGTTTATAGTCTACGTGAACGAAGCCGTGGATGTAAAACTAGTTTTGTATTTAAGAAAGTATTAAGGTTAGAAACTGTTTAGAGATTTTAGTTTTTGGTTTTAGTGATTTCATATGAGAAACGACGATGGCTTAGCCCCTGTTGATTGATCCGTAGTAAAAGTTACTTTAGTCAGATTAACTATAGCTAAAATGGTAATCAATGGTCATAGTCCAATCCGTGCGGTTAAATTTTCTAATAAATGTCTTACATTATTCGATTGGTTGACTTAACTATAAATCAAAAAAACGCATCGATCATTATTTTAACCATTTCATACAAAATAGGACAATTGGTCGAGTTAAATACGGATCAAAAAACTGGGCCTTACTGTACTACTATTTTGGCAACACCATCAATTAATATCACATGAGGAGTGATCAAACGTTAACTTGCATAGAGTGACAACATTATTCACTTTATTTTATTTTTTTAACTTGAAGTAAGAAATTTAGCAGGTTGCTCAATGTCATAAACTTTATAAAATTTAATAAATTTGGATCTTAAAATATCAATATCTTTGTATTTTTTAGTCCAATAATATAGTTACTTACCCATTTTTAAATTAAAAATGGACATGGAGTACTTGCTTTTATTATGTCATGATCGTTACTGTGAACTCGTTTCAATCCACTGCTGAACCCAGGCCTTCATCCGTATATGCTACTGCTCTCTATCCTACATATTATACATGTAGTATACTTATACTAATATCATAAAACTCAAGAGATTATATTTGTGTTTGTTGCGATCACGCTTACCTCTGGAACTATCAGTCAGATTTGAAAAAAATATTTTTAATTTTCTATCCTATTTATTGAAGGAAAGTAACTTCATGCTAGGGCCCTAAGCAGCGGACTAAATATCATGAACGTCAAATAATTTGGCAAGCTGTAGGCAAGTACGGGAAGTGCGGAATAATGGCCGTTAATGGTGACGCTGTGGATTATTGGTCCAAATTTAACACGGGTGAAACCGTGGGTCACAGCTAGTACTTTATACAATACTAAAATAAGTTAACTTATTCTATTTTTATCTCTACCTCTAATATGAAAGTCTATCGAGAGTAAATAAAGCGACGTATTATTATAATCAAATTAGTTTTATCAGATATCGAATGTCCCTCGCGACTCGGCGCAGACTGTCGCATCGCATGTATTTTGATAAATGAACTGAATTATTAATTTGGAATTGACTGATTTGCTTTAATATTATGTGCAGTTATAAATCATATCTTTTGAATACATAGATGACCAGCTTTTATACGTCTATATACATACGGGTTTATGACAGGACGTATAGATCGAAATTTTTATTTTAACTTTTACACATAGAACATTTAACTGTGAAAATTCCTTAAAAGTATCTCGACATTCCTAAAGTAAAGTGTAACGTACAGTATACACATTCTCATGTGTCCATAGTAGCATACATAAACAATAAAAAAAAACTATTTACTGATATATAGAATTTCACTGTTTACTCACTTACAAAAGTCAAGGATTCAATATTTTATTGAAATAAATCTTTTAATACACACAAGATTTCACGTTTATGATCCTATTTTTGTAACAATTGTCAAATGACATAATGAATGTATACTCATATTCGAATACTAGCTCGTGCCCGCGACTTTGTTCAGGTGATCAAAAGCCATTGACGTTCCACGAGAAATACGTGACTTAACAGGATTACCTAAAAGTGGGAATTTTATCGTTACTTATTGCTTGCTTGGCCATTATAAATAAAAATGTTGATTTGAGTATTTTAATCTGAAAACTATAATATTCAAATCGGATCAGTAGTTTTCAATTTATACACGTTCAAGTGTTCCCGTTCTTGTCAAAATGAAAAGATTGTTATGTTTATAGAGAAAACTTCGCAGACGTGCACACAACTAAAAAAATCACTTATATACCTAGAGTTTTTTTATAATATTACGTTGGTAAACAAGCGGTAAACATGTTGGTTAGCGGCTACCGTTGCCTATGGACGCTTCGCATTGCCGACCTTGAACCTGCCTACCCCAAAGAGCTCTGGAAACCATACTCACCGTATAAACACAACACACGGACAATTGGCTGCAATATTCTGTAGTATTGAGGTATCCCACAACAAATCTCCAAAAAAAAATCTTTTTGCCCGTCTTCTCTCCGTGCTCGATGAGATATTTCTAGTATTATGAACTCGATTTAAATGCAACAAAACAACACAAGATGTTGTAATAGAAATCTGGATATATAAATGTATAGACTGGAGTAAACCCCTCAAGGAAAGGTGGTAAAAATAAAAGAGCAGTGGCAGACCAAACACAAGGTAGGACGACGTATTTGTAAACACCTGACAAGACGTGGATCTGATAAGCATGAAAAGTAAGAGATGAATGACATAGTTGGGAAAAGGTTCATGTCCAAAAACAACTTGTAAGCCACGTACGTATTAAATGAGGAAATGAACAATAAACAATTGAACGTACATAGGTAATATATTTTGTACTAAATCTTGATGAAATTTGCTAGCATCATAGCATATAATTGTTGAAACGGATATATGTAGAATATTCCATCACAGGTACGTATGGCTTCTATACTATAAATATGTATGCTAACTACTTTGACCTTAGATCGCTGCCGTTTGCTGGCATGAACTCATTCATAATGGCTGAATGACATAATGTAATTTGCGTCCCAGTGCGACTTGTCTAGAGAGCTCGCTGTGATTTATTTTTATGCTCATGAATGTATTCAGTTTGTATTGAGGCAGTAATGAATAATAGTTTTTAAAAGTAGTGTAGGGTACAGTGAAGCCTCTTTGGAGTTTTCTTTCTACTTGGGGCAGCTAGACTGGTGAAAATACCTTCAAACTAAAGAAGATGGCAACCAATAGTTTTGTGCTGTATTTCAGCGGTAAATATGGTTCCCAGAGCTCTTTCGGGAAGGTGGATTCAAGGTAGGCATCGCGCTAGTTATGCTTCTGGTCTTACAAGCATCATAAGCTACGGTAACAACTTACCATCAGGCAAGCCGTACGCTTGATTGCCAACTTAGCTGTATTAAAAAATATATGTTTTATCAGATAAAGATAAAGTCATTAGTCTATTTTATTAAATAGTGCCTTATCTACATTGTACATTACGTAAAAATACTCCCACACTTATTACAATGTTTTACCCATTTCTTACAATATTCCACATAGTTGTAATATTCTTGTTAACTTATCTCACTTATCTGTGTATATGCTGCTTATGTACAGATATTCTTACATTAGCAAAAATCTGAAGTATTTTTCTTTTCATCTAAAAATATTATACTAAAATGAACATTTAAGATTTCTTAAATTAGTAATTATTTCACAAAGCGAGTATTATACAAACATTCAGTGTTCTTTTAATTTAGAAAGTTTTATACTACCCACTATAATGGACCGAATATTTCAAATACCCAGATATGTTGTTTATTGTATGATTAGATATAAAGATTTAAAAATATTTTATTAAAAGCTCTAAAGAAAACATTCGACAATAAAGTGCTAGCAATAGCATATTATTATCTAGTTTTGGTATACAGATGAAAAACATGACTCCTATAATGAAAGTCACACTGAGATTGATTAAGATTTATCTAAACTGCGGCACTAGGCATTGTGTACAACGTCATCGTCTTAATCACTTAAATCAGTTTCAGAGGCGATAATATGATTTGATTGGCCATTGTTTAGGTATGAGGGTAGTAAATTCGAGGCGTCCAGGGTGCGTGTTGGTCCCGTTATTAATTTAACCGCTACTCTAATTAATCTTGTCCGGTGCGGATTCTCCCACGACCACAGTCCTACTCAGACGTGACGCGACGACTAAACCGACTTACTTACTATATTGTACTCTTTACAATAACTTATAAAAATATTGTCTTGTAAAAATTGTATTGTATTGTATTTACTTATAAAATGAATATATAAGACATTTGCTTAACCGTTAATAAATAAAAAAACTTTAACTTCTATTAAAAACACAATGCTATTTAAAACCCAGAAATACAATATATTGTTATGCTCATCACACAAATGTCATTCATTTGCGGGGATCGAACTCGGACCTCTTGCTCAATAATAAGGTTCACTACTACTGCGCCACGAAGCCTGTAATGTAGTTTTAAAGTATTACTTTTGCATCATATTATCACATACCAAAGTTTTATTTTAATTGTTATTTACTAAATATACAACTATCAAAAATATTCCTCCGGCTATACTTATTAAGGATTATCAATGTGAATAATGTAAAATAAAATTAATAGGTAAATATTTAACTATAATTATTGCACTACTCTACTGACTTTTAATATATGTATTTTTGACCTAAAAACACTTTAATTATACTTTTCTATACTGTTCAACAGTAATAATGTTGCATAGTATTGGCTATAAAAGTTTAATGTACTAAATAATAATAATACCAGCGTGTATACGTCCCAATGTTGGGCAAAAGCCTCTTCCCGAAGGAAAGCATGGGCGTAATTCAATAATGTTACCAATTTAAGGTTAGTAAATTTAAGCGAATTCCGAAAAGTTCATTGATACATTAAATCCTGCGGACATTGCATCGATATTCCACTGGTCTAAATCACTTGACCTTCACGATTTTTAGACGACTACTAAACGATAGATAGAATTTGTTAACTATATAATTTATCACTTAAATATTTACAGATAATAGATTAGAAATTATACTGATATATAGATCACAATATATGTATTAATCATTTCATCCGAAAGACGTTGACTGCTGAACATAGTTCTCCCCAAAAGATCGCCACAACGACCGGTCCTGTGCTTCCCGCAGCCTTTACCAGGTCGTTGGACCACCTTGTGGCGGGTATGTCCACGCTACGTCTTCCGGCACGTGGCTGCCAATCGAGAACTCTTCGACCATCGGCTATCCCTTCTACGAGCTACGTGGCCCGACCACTGACACTTAAGTCTAGTTATTCTTAGGTCTATGTCGGTGACTTTGGTTCTCCTGCGGATCTCCTCATTTCTGAATCGATCACACAGAGAAACTCCGAGCATAGCCCGCTCTATTGCCATTAATAATTTGTTGGTTTAAACGTTTATTTAAATCAGGTGACATCTACTTACCGGTGAACACAATACCTTATTTTGACATCAAAATATGTGTCATATTTACATAATTTTGACACATATGACGTCTGGGTGATATCAAATATGGGTCGTGTGTTCACTGGGTTTATATCATAAGTCGTTAATTCTTATTCCCTGGTAACCAAATATAGCAAAGTTAAAGTGAATAAACATAAATATTCTTTCAGTTAATTATATTAAGTTACAATTTATAAACTACTTCAAAATTGGAATCGTGAACACGAGATTTAAAAAAAATTGTGCAAAATATTTTTACTGGTGACAATTAATTAATCCTTCTTATTTGGAAAAAGATTGGTAACAAATATTTCGTTATGTAACTTCACGAAAGAAACCGCATGTATCATTCCGATTTATAATAAAATGAATCAGTTTCTCTGAAAACGAAATCGTCAAATAGATATATTGTTTTATTACATTGCAAAAATATAACACACATCTAAATATTAAGATTCGCTGAAATAGCAACATAATATCAACGTGAAATAAATTCGTAGAAATTCTCTGGGATAACACTTTCACATATTATGTACTATAAAGGGTATGATGATTGATTGATACGCTACTTGATACGACAGGAGAAGTCGTTGATCAATCCCGAATGTGCCATCGCTTGACTGGAAAATAGCGGCTTTATACCAAAAATTCACTTTCAATAACATATAATTTCCCCTTTGTACATGGCAACACTTGTCAAATTTTTATATTGTTAAAATAGAGATGTTGAATAATTTACTTCAATACGGGATTATAATCTATACCAATATTATAAAGAGGAAAGATTTGAAATTTTTTGTTTGTAAATGGACAAACTCAAACGCTAATGGACCGATTTTTAAAATTCTTACACCAATATAAAACTACAGTATCAGCGAGTAACATAGGTTATATTATAATTTATTTATTCCACAAAAAAATGTCGATAGTTTTACACAAATTATAAAAAAATTGACTACACTGGTGCGTTGGCGATGTTTGTCGTATAAAATTAACACGGGTGAAACCAGAGACCAGAAACCAGAACCTATGCAAATACTTTGCACATTATACAATGTAAACAATCTAACAGCTTTCATGTTAGTTAAACTGACTGTTAATAGATGGCGCCTTGGATATTTTCATTAGTACCAATAGATGGCATTCCTGATGAAATAGGTTTTAATATTTTTAAACCTATTTATCTCTATATCTCATCAATAGCGGGAAACATTACGCATTAAAATGATGTTTGAATAATTATTTTTTTTAGACAATGATTTTGACGGGACTTTCTCTGGCAAATAGCCGATATCATAAGGAGTAACTTAGGCTACTTTTATTTTACAAAAATAATTAGGGTTCCGCGTTAATAAAAACTAATTCGGAAAAATTACAATTTTAAGGCGCTTAAATGGCTTGCGCTGAGTAACCCTTATAAGATACATATGAATCAAATTAATGTAGCACATAATTGTAGATCATTGTAGATCATCTATCTTCATTCTGGGTGATCACATTGAACATTTTTCTCTTTAAGATAACCGGGAGCGGGGGTACCATAATTCGCGCGTGTGCCCGATCGACGGTATTCTGTAGACCACGCGAGCGCAACCGCGGGCACAGCTAGTTAATATATTAACTAAAATATACGAAGTTACAAGTTGTTGCTAGTTACGATTTACATATATTAATACTAACAATCAAAACTATCACGCGTAAATTATACCTATAATCAAATTTAATAACAATAACTATGGCCTATAACTATCAAGCCTGACTTTATCAGAGTCGGTTGAGAATTGATGAATTTTTTTTTTATTCATCTTTTCTACGATCACTATAAGTAGAATTAACAATTGTTAAAGCCTATATCAATAATTTTATGACTTATACTTTCCCGTGTACAAAACTTCATCAATATCTGTTAAGAATTACTGAAATTTAAAATTTTTGGGTTTTTTTAAGATTCATAAAAGTGTTATTGAAAATTCTCATTGTCAATCACTCATATAAATACTTATACTTTCCGTGTACAAAAACTCATCAAAATCGGTTAAGAATTAACGAAAATAAATATTTTTTGGAAGTTAATAATATTTAAATTTCTTATGCCTACACCCTATCAATTGACCAACGACATTAGCATCCTGTGTACAAAATTTCATAAGAATAAGTCGAGCCGTTTTTGAGTTCTTAAAGGATTTATATCTGGAAATTTTGGAAAATTATTAAATGTACAGACAGAACAACAGATTAATTAATCTTATTAAGATATAAAATAGTTATCTACTATATATGTAGAAAAGTAAATACAACTAATTCAAATTCTAGGCTTTAGTGTTGTACTATATATATTGCTTTAATTTTACATTTATAAGGTTTACTTTGAGATGACATAAACGCGCAAAAAGTAATTTACTATTAGTCTAAATACTTTAACTATACGTAATGTAGACATGAAAATAATTAGAAAGCTCCCGAGTCCCGACGTGTCTGTATACACATAATTCTCCCAAGGTATCTATCTATGCCTCGCCTACAGTAACATATTGTTGCTTAAACTTTATTGCGTGTATTCTCAAATGTCTATATTTGTCTATACTATCCTGTTTCAGATGCTATGTGTACCTACTTATATAATGTATATAAACAGAGCCAGAAGGTTTAATTTAGAGAACGTTCTAAGATTATGTTTTCCAATATTCTAGCAGCCAGAATTAAATTAATTATTTAGTCGTGGTAGAGGTTCATATGTTATATTCCGATGACAGTGCAAAAATTTTACAAGCTAAAAACTTTCTTTATACCAACTTAGCACAATACTGCACTGCAGCTGGTGGTAGATAAAATAATATGGTATTTCAAAAACAGCAGCGACCATACAGAAATGACGTACTTAAGTTTATTCAAAAAGTTTTGCACGTGCTATTCCTACCTTTTTTATCCTATATCTCTTTTGCTTACTTCTTGTAAGTTTTCTATTGGATTTTTATTTTTTTAAATTATAAAAATCTTTTGTGCGTCTGTTACTCATCGTAGGTATAACTTCTGAACAATTTGAACGACTTAACCGGCTGAGTTATTATTATTCACATAATATATTTGTTAAATCAAGACGATGGTTTATAGATATGTTAGGATTTGATAGGGGCGCAGTCGTCGGGCCATTAACTACCGGAAGGGGTAGAACAATGTCTGCCGGCCCAGCTAGTTTGAAATACATTATTTTACAGATTAATTTTTTAACTTATCTCAAACTCCCATTTCCCCGTTTTAACTTTTAACATTTTAACTTCATTAATATTGGACCTTCAACTTCGAAGATACACCAGGGAACTCTTCAAAATCAATGAAGTCGGTTTTCTTATTCCTTAAAAATTGTCTTGTAAATTAATCTTTACATATCTTGTATATATGTGTAATTGATTTCTCGGAAACGCCTCCAACGATTTGGATGAAACTTTGTATATAGATAATGTTTTACATTCCAAGTTTATCTAGATAGGTACGTATTTTTTTTAAGACACCGACCGCAGCTCGGTCACCCAGATGTTAATTTCATTATAGTGAGTGCTATCTAATACATATCTATATATCCAAATACAAATCCAAGTCCAAAAATCCAAACGTTTAGATTCCTTTCTCAGATCACTGACGGCGAAGAAGGTTTACAATTCAGATCCACTAGAAGCTTCTAAACCTATGTAGAAGATGTTAAATTAAATATTCTAGCTGCAAAAGCGACAACTATATATGTAGGAAAGCGTCTAGTAATTCATTGTAATCATACTTGTTCCGTTATTACTATCGTGATGTTCGTTATAAGTATTTGAAGAAAATTGTCTGTGTGGGTGACGGAAGTTGAGATAAATTGTCAAATCTTAAGGTGACTCAAGTCTGATATAAAATGTTGGAGATTACTTACATTAATATAGAATAAACGCTACGTATTCTTATCCTGTTTACAAAATTCCAAAAAGTGTGATCCTAAGACCATAATCTGATGGCCCTTACGGTCCTCGCAGCTTCTCTGGATGAACTTCCATGCATGTTAGAAAAGCATATTATGCAAAATAATGTTTATTTCTGGTTTTAAATTAATTTAATTAATTTTGTTTAAACTTATTTGGTGTATAAAATATAAATACTACAGTCCTACAGAAAGTTTTTTAAATGTGACAAAAATATAATACAGTTATAGTCTTTCAAAAATACTAGACAAGAGTATAAAGGCAGGGGGCCAGCTGCCCCTCCCCTGTTAGCAGGGTTTAGAATGTTTAGATAACAGTGCTGGCTGACTTGATTCGCACGCAACACAAATAGGTACCTACTCCATTAATCTGTGTAACACTTTAACCTTATTGGTATTTGTAACGAACAACTTGCCTGCCCTTCCTCCCTTTACAAAATCCTGACTTCATCCTTATAAGAGCACCAAGGTTACTACAAGGTTCATAGGAAAAAAACATAAACAATTACAATGCGTTCATTCACAGATTCTTTTTGTACAACGATATAGAGAGCCGTAAAAAAGAAGGAATCCAGTGTGACGTTAACAAACACCGTCCGAAATATAGCTTCCGAATTCGAAACCTATCTCAGCTTTTGTTCGATCTTAAACTATGATCAGAGTTTAAATCTCACGTTTTAGATACCGTGCCTGTTCAATAAAGATAGTGAAAATACCTCTTTCAGATAGGAATTCGGGACGTTATCTTAATACCTTAAAATACGTTTTACGTGCGAGTGCATTGCACTATAGTACGGTTTACATATTTCTAAATACAAAATATTATTTTTATAAGATAGAGGCACGTAAACAGAAATACCAATTAAGTCAAATAAAAGAAAAACATATTTTTAGCTTTTGTTCTTTTATTGTTTTCTTGATAATACACGTTCCAATAAAATAATTATAATTACTTATTCCATTATTTTTCTTCTATAAAAAATGTTTTATAATAAATATAATATAATAACATGTACTTTATGTAATTTGACCTTAATACTAGTGGCATGATACGTTTAATATTTCTTGTTCCAAAAAAATATTTTTTTTATTTCCTTCAATAATTTTTTTTTTACCTATCTTCAGTGTTTTATGCTTTAGTGTAACAAAACATTAAGTAAAATTTATTACAAATCCTAACTAGATTAAATGTAAGACTTGGTTGTTTAATTAAAACGCCGTAATTGAGAAAAATGGAGAGTGTAATGCACGCCATATTTATTGTGTCGAGTTTTCTTCATTATTTATAATATCCACGTCTGTAAGTAAAAAATTACGCAGGTATACGTTACATTAATTCTAGTAGTTGCTTAGTTTTTTTTTAAACCTACCAAGTATATTTTTTTTTTGAAATAATGTGCCTACATAGAATTACCCTTCTTAGTACTTATACATAAAATATAATCCATGGTAATAGAAATGGATAAATATATTATCTACTTTTATTTTTATTCATACTAAATTTACAAGTATAAGTACTATATATTTTGTTAATTAGATTACACGAAATCAGTGTTCAAAAAATTTTGTGAAAATATGGTTCAAGAATTTTTAGGAACGTTTTTAAGATTAGATAATCAACATCATCACAACAACAAAATAAAGCATGATTGACTAATTGCTCACAGAAGATTAAATAACTTTTGTTTTAGTATATGAATTATTATTATGAACTATTATTGTTAGTATACGAATTGTGGTAATAATTGGAATAAGTGTGGAATTGTGGTAGTATACGAATGCTTAGATATTACAAGTTAATGTCTTCTTATACATACCTACATAATGCATACCCAATTGTCTGTGAAAATCTACAAAAATAATATTAGTAAAATATTATAAATATAAAGTGTCATATTATATTTTTAACAATATTTTTTTAAGTTTCTGTCATCAATGTGTTAACATCGCATCGTTGTCAGTGATTCTAATAATAACTTTGTAAATGTAGTAACAATGTCGACTCATTTTAAGGATGACTGCCAATTTCATGTCGTGTTTCGAAAATATATTAGATATTTTTCATACTAAAGGTGCTATTTTTACAACCTATATTATTATAAAGAGCCATTTTACAAAATGAGTTTTCATATAAGACAACAGCTGACATCTTTTGGTGTCCAATAAAACTTACTTAAAAATCACTGCAATGGATTATAGATGGCGCAGTTACATTTTGTGAATAATATGCTAATTTATAAAACTAAGTACTATAAAACTGATAGAAAGCTACGTTCAGTCTACTGTTTATAGGTTGTTTGATTGTTATTAGGTTTTAATTGCAATTAACGTATAATATGAAGTCGTAGGCAGTTGCATGTATATAACAAATACGTATCACATGAAAATTACATAACTAATTTGAATGTAATTTTCAGATTAATATAGAATAGAAACTCGAGAGAAAATCTAGTTTACATAATATAAGGTGTTTCTATAGACGCTAAACAGTACCTAATGATAACATTACAATAATAAAGAAAATTCAACCCACATCCAGTACATTTAAGGCACTTAATTTCAGTGAACAGCAAAAGCATTTTCAGATGAAAATGTTGTGAGCGCCATCTATCTAATAATATAACATATCCTGTAATACAAATATTTATATTACACAGCAATTCTTATCTACATATACTTGTGTATGTCAATTTTTTACTAAAGTAAACGGGATTCGTAGCCCAGCCCTACTGTTGAACCGAGAGTTCTCAAATTTGTATGCTGGCTCGAGAGTACCTGGACGTGTTTTTGCGTGACGAACATAATTATTAATTCAGTAGTTAGATGCTCATTATCTGTGGCTCCGGCTAGATGTTTAATTTTATTGTTTATTAGCTGTGCCCGTGGCTTCGCTCACCGTGGACTACAGAATGCCCGCGCGAATCTTGCTCCCCCGCTCCCGGTTATTGTAAAGACAAAAATGCTTAATGTGGGTGTTCCTTAGAAAAAAAAAAAAAATATTCTTTCCCGGACTCTTTTGTAGGTCTTTTAATGGCTAAAATTATGTAGTACATTACTTTGCTATATCTCTTACGGTTTACTCAGCATAAGTCATTTAAACGCTCGAATTGATTCACCATGACCAGTTTTTTTTTTTTGTGCGGAACCCTATTTCTTTTTCCAAAATAAAAGTAGACTAAGTTATTCCCTATATCATCAGCTACATATCAGTGAAAGTTCCGTCAAAATCGAACAAACACAGACAGACAGACAAAAATTTTAAAAACGGGCTTTTTGTTATATGTATCGTATATACATACTTTCATATGCATTTAGTAAAAAACTGTTATTTTGACATTACAAACAGACACTTCAATTTTATTAATTGTATATATAGATATCAATGATATTTCATAGTTTCATCGTGCAGATAACAAAATTTGTACCGTGTTCAAATTGCTTTTAGTGAGAGTATAACACGTCTATTTATAAAACGTCATTGATCTATATATTAACGTAGGTACTTATATTAATTTGTTCAGTATGGTTATAGCTCGGATTAGTTTAAAATCATATGACGTATATCATGTAGGCACATTTTATTATTCAACTATTAATTAAGTTTTAATCGGGCCGTGATTTAAGCGAAAGATTATTGAAGTAATCTTTATAACCTTTATTTACAACTAGCCTATATTTATAACTAGCCGTTGCTTCGCTCACGTGGAATAACGAATGCCCCGCGAATCTTGCTCCTCCGCTCCCGGCTTTTTAAAGACAAAAATGCTTAATGTGGGTGTTCCTTAGAAGATCGATATATAGTCTCCCAGACTTTTTTGTAGGTCTTTTTAATGCTTACATTTGTGTAGTATATTAATTTACTATATCCCTTAAAGGTTTACTCAGCGTAAGCCATTTCACTGCCCGAATTGATTCACCATGACCTTTTTTTATTTGTGCGGAACCCTAATTATTTTTCTAAAATAAAAGTAGCCTAAGTTACTCCCTATAACATCAACTATCTAACAGTGAAAGTGCCGTCAAAAACGGTCCAACCGTTTCGGAGATTATCCGGAACAAACAGACAGACAGACAAAAATTGTAAAAATTGGTTTTTTGTTATAGGTATCGTGTATACTTTCATATGCATTTAGTAAAAAACTGTTATTTTGACATTACAAACAGACACTTTAATTTTATTAATTGTTTAGATCACAAACAGACACTTCAATTTTATTATTTGTATAGATAATTATTGTTGTTTCGTCTATTAGTTCGTTCATAAGTTACACGTATGAACGGACAAACCAATTTAAGTCAAATTCTTGTTTTATCGAGACTATGGCTCATAGCTCAAATTATTCATGTAGAAGAACTATTGCAAAGGGAGGATCCTCCGACCAGACGGGTGTTATGTCTGGCGGGTAGCTGCCCAACGGTTGTATTCGGGTTCTTGTATATATACTTAATTGAAGAGTTAATTTCTATAGCGCGATGTAGGATGCGTCGTATGTGGCTCGATAGATGTCGCTATGTAGATGTCGCTACATTCACAATAACAGTATATTATGACGGTTTAGTGTCAAAAAGAAAATCGCAAAATTTGAACTCGATAGGTAACGCTGTGGTCGACTTAGGTATTAATTACCGGAAGAGGCAGAACAACGTCATGGTCAGATAGATAACTTATACTTCATGACATATTATGGGTTAATTTAGAGTTTGCAGTGTCACCGAATGACTGCGTCGAAAAGAAGTGCTCAACCTGTGAGCATTAACCTTTATACAATCCAATAATAGTTGTAGTTAAATAGTGAGTCAAAAGTAAGGCTGAATACTTAGGGACTGAATAGGAAGGGTCGGCCCTTGGCATGGAATGCCACGAAAGTTCCAGTTAATTCATTAAGGATTAACACAGCAGCTGCCTCAGCGGAGGATTGCAAACTGTGTAAGTATGCTGCGCTTGGTAAGGCCTCTACCTAACATATTTATGACGTTTTGAGTTAAAACTTTGGGACCGTGGGGTCCGAGTGTACGCAGACTTTTTAAGGAACTGAGAACCTGATTGGTAAACGTGCTGACCGACCAAAGAGCTGACCAAGGGGCCGAGAGGTTAACCAATAACTTTGTCATAAAACGTGGCTATTCGGCAAGCCTTCCGGATAGGTATGATTCCTTCTGGCGGCGGCGCAACGCGGCGTATTGGACGGCATCCACTACCTTTAACACCTATTAATTATTGTTATTGATAAACAAAAGATATAGACAAACTCATTTTATAGAAGGGTCGCTAAAAAAATCCTTACAGAATAATATCCAATTTACGTGGTTTATCCTACATAATTCTAAAAATATTACTTACTAGCTGTGCCCATGGCTTCGCTCACGTGAACTACATAATGCCCGCACGAATTTTACTCCCCACTCCCGGCTATTTTAAAGACAAAAGTGCATATTGCTTTTTTGTAGGTCTTTTTAATGTCTACAATTGTGTAGTAAGTACATTAATTTGCTATATCTCGTACGGTTTACTCAGCGTAAGCCATTTAGGCACCCTAATTAATTCATCAAAACGTTTTATTTTTATTTTTGCGGAACTCTAATCCTTTTTTTAAAATAAAAGTAGACTGAGTTACTCACTATAACATCAGCTATTTATCAGTGAAAGCCGCTTCAAAATCGGTCCAACCGTTTCACAGATTACCCGGAACAAACGGACAGACAGACAGACCGACAAAAATTTTAAAATAGTTTTTTTTTTGTTTAAGTATCGTGTATACTTTCAAATGCATTTACCAAAAACTGTTGTTTTGAAATTACAAACAGACAATTCAATTTTATTTTATTGTACAGACCATTGATATATCAATAATATATCAAATATTTTTATTGTTACTTTTTGTATTGGTAAGAGATGGCGCTGTCACGATTTTTTACTGGGTATCGTTTGATTTTATACTTCGTGTGTAAGGGTTTGTTTTTATAAACGAATTGCGATTTTATTTATTTGTATAGATGTTCACAGTCGAACGTATTTTGTTTGTAAAATACAGTATAAACTCTTTATTACGTTATCCTTTATAACGATAAACTCCCTATAACGTTGAAGTGAGTCCAACTTGGTTGGTTTGCGTTAAAACCCACATATTGAAACAATCTTTATAGCGATACGCCATTCTCTATTACGATGAAATGTGTTCATATTTTTAGACAGTAAATGTTTATTATCGGTATTATTGTTTATGTTATGTTATCAGGTAACAAAAGACTTTGAAGCTCCGAAACATCCGAGGTCGGTCTAGCTTTTGTTATCCATATTTGCCTTGAACACTTGCAGTATGACGCATTGTTTTCTCGGAAGTGATGGTCTTCGACCAAGCATACTGGGTACCTATCGTATTATCAGTCGTAAACCTACTTTGAAACTGTTAATATGGCCAGTAAACGGAAAGCGATTAGTCTTGACGAAAAAGTTTGATAGAAGAAGATATGAATAGAATACATAAAATAATACAAAACAAGTACTGGCATAGCAAAAAAGTCAGACAAAGTTATCAGACTATATGTGTAAACAATAATTTATAAGCATTTATTATCTAAAAAATCTTGTTAATTTGTCCCTTGAGTTTCGTTTTAAAGAGTTTACACTGTATTTCACCTACGTCTGCATTCCAGTTTGCAGATAAACTATTCATAAAGTGAAGCTGTATGAGAATGAGACATAAGTCACATCGTATTTTCCACGTGGCTAATCACACGACTCATCCAGGGGATAATGCTACGTGTCAGAGACCCCAACAAAGAGAGAATGTCAAAGAGCCCGCAGGCGCGCCGGAAACGATTTGACTGCGGAAGTGACGTCACAGTGGGGTCGTGCTATTATTCTCGAACGTTTTTATGAATTTAATAGGTGCCGAAGCCCACATTTCATTTTAATTTTGTAATAATTTTAATAATATAATTTATTTCAAATTATAGAGGAATTTTGATGTGATTATTAGTGTACCTAAACATATTTGATTTGTAAAGTTCAACATTTTCAGTCATTTATTTTACAAAGTACTCAAGATAATATATTTAATCTATATCATATCATACGAAGTCATGATATTCATGAATATTACATTGTTCTCCCTTACATTTTAAGTAGGTACCTAACGTATCTTAGTAAAACTTCTATTCTATCGTATAAGTTGAATTTGCAACTTAGACGTATGACATAATATCGATCAATCGAAAGTAGTGAAGAGCATGAGGCACGGCTGACTGCTAGCATTGAGTACCTAATACGCAGCCACGCTGCGTCTCAGGAATCCGAGACGTTCAAAAAAGCACGAAACACAGTGAAATCGTCGATGATGAATTTCAGTACACATATCTTTATTTTTTATCGATATTCTTTACACGAAATTTCATGCGGACGAAGTCGTAGGTACAGCTAGGACATATCTATATTAATAAATATATTGTTCTGTATGTACATGTAATTTTTGTCAAATTTCCCGATAGACATGATCAGGAATATGCCCTTAAAATATTTTTTGTCTCTCTGTCTGTCCTTCTGTTTGTATGTACGGATTTAACTCAAGCTCACTTCATAGCATTAATTACTACTCAATTTATCAAACGCAGTAAACATATTTTCGAGCAATCGTGTATTTATGAAATACGAATATTTTATAATTATAGTAAGCAAACTTTTCCAGAGCTACAGTTACACTGATTACGTAATTCTTGAATGGACACGAACGTAGGTGGTTATGGATAAAATTGTTATTGTTGGCTCACTGTTTCTACCTAATGTATAGTTTTCGAGTGATTACGCAAACGATCTTGTTAGATAGACGTCATATTTTGGTAATAAAAGTAGTGTTTTCGACGCGAACGGAAGCGAAATGTTTGCAATTTTTCCGCATCAAGACCCAGTGCAATTACTTTACGACAAAACACATCAGCATTATTCCTGTCGAACACGTCTCGCCTATAAATTATTTAGCGTGTCAAATTCATGTTTCCTTTGATTATATATGAGTATATGTTTCATGCAGCACGAGGCTGCTTTATTTTTGCTTTATGTTTTCAAAGATATACTTTTTTAGGCGCGTTATGAAAAATAATGATAAGAGAATTTTTACATAATATTGTAACTGTTTTGTTGTAATTTTGTAACAAAAAGTACACACCATGAAGTAGCTTGCAAAACTTTTTGTTTTACTGCGGTGAATATAGCTATTCACACAGTCACACTCCATATTTTTCATCAGTGACACTTGCGTTAAACATTTTTTTTAAAACTCTATGTACTGCGTTTTTTATTTCCACGAAGTAAATCGAGAATCACTAATAAAGTGTTTATTTTTGTAATATTGTGCTACCGAGTATTTTAAGGACCAGTTATTTGAATCGTAAGATTTTAAATACTGAATTGGGTGTTTATTATTGAAATATTTTGTGTTATTAAATATACCCGATAATTCTCTATTATCATTACATAATTCAGTAAACTATAAAATGAATATATTATAGCGAACAACTGTAAAAAAAACGCAACAGAAAGAGAACGATTTGGTTGATCCACGAGAGATGCGAATTTGTCTCTCATAGTCGGGCTTCACATATGAAGGGTTCTATTTTTTTTTAAACTTATCAATAGGTATAATATCCGGGTTTACGATTACTACCGATTGGTGACATAACTATTTTAAGAACATAATAAACTAGCAACACATGAAATGACATGTTAATCCGTGGGAATAAAAGACGCACCATAAGTCTAGTTCCTATAGTGTTGCTAACTGGCCCAGTCGAGATGCTGACTTTTCATCACGTCAAAGAAGTACAACTTCTAACGATTGTACATAAAGTAAGATCAAAATTCACCATCTCCAGTTAGTACACGCACCCAGAATTTTAATTTAATATATTTCGTATTTCATATTAAAAGATTCTGTTTGAAATTAAGTTTAGTTCAATAATTTAAACAGAACCCTGTAAATACGTTTGAAAAAATAAAGGTATTTTAACCACTAATATTAAATTAGATGAAAATTAAACTCGCAACTAACTCTGTTATTGTTTAATGAAAAATATATTAACTTATTTATCCATTGACAAGGTCAAGCGGCCATAACGATGCAATCATAAGAAACTGATAACACACGAGTAAATATTGTTAACTGATAAGTATTCTGTAAATTAATGAATTATTTAGTATCAAATAAACTTGATTTACAAAAAAAAAACATGAAAAATGTAAAAATTGACAAGTGTAAGTAACTAGTTGATTCACACATACAAATCATTTGAATAACGAAAATATGGGTGCAATCTAGAATCAATTAGTCGATAATATCAAGAAATTTTTGCTTATATTAAACTAAAAAACACAAAAACTCTTTAATATAAACAATTATACTGTACGAATTTTGTTATCATAATTTAATAGATACAATTTAAAATTTCGACAAAGCTATTCTTATTTATTTATTAATTATATTTAGTGCATAAATAATAGTAAACTTTATAATGTTTTATGAAATTTTCACAAAAAAGGTGAGCGAATAAAAACAATTTTTAATATTATTGCAATAATCTTGGTACATTTTAAATATTTTTTTATATGGTCAATAAAACAACTTATCGCTTTCAGAGTTCTTCATACAATATATTCAAAACATATTTATGTATATCTATCCGAACTGTTTAATCTCAGATGTTAAATCAAATTTATACTATCGACATACACTATATATTTTAATTTTAATAATATTAGAAAACTCAAAATATTGTTTCTTTCCTTGAACGTGATAATCTCTGGAACTACCAGTCGGATTACAAAATTTTGTTTTTGCAATTTATAGCCTATTTACTGAGGAATGTTATATGCTATATGACTACACGCTAGGGGCCTAAGGAGCGGAGCAGTAACTATGAACGTCAAGTAATCTGGGATGCTGTAGGTAAGTAGGGAAAGTGAGAACAACGATATTATGCCACAAGGGCGCGCTGGCGAGGCGGCGCGGCCGAAAAAAGTTGGTCGAATAGGTGACACTGTGGTGCACAGTTAGTAATTTAATGTAATAATAATAAAAACTATGACAAAACATATTATTTGCTTTCTCATTGTATACATTGTGTATACAATTATGCATGTTATAAGCACATTACAAGATAACTTTCCCCCTAATGTTTATAGTTCAATATTTGCATAACTAGATGAATTTAGATATAAAAACAAAATTGATTAAATACTTAATGTAACATTATAAGAACTTATTTATTCAGTTTTGTTTCAACAAAAAGTAATCTCATAATAGCAAATAGTGATTTATTCGCAAAAACAAATTATTAATTTCATTTTAATAAAGCGCAATATTAAAATGTCTCTGACAGTAATTGAAACACCAACGTTATTGCCCCTGCATCACCGCCGGCCACGAGATTGAATAATTTAATTGACGGCGATTGATAATTTAGATAGAGGTTATTACTGAACCCTCAGTGCTGTCAACATACCGTATCGTCCTCGACATTCAACGCTCCGAATGTCACGGAACCATAATTTAACAGGAAACAATAGATACCAATTTAAATAGACCTTCAACCGTTCGGATTTCGGAATTATTTTACAAAATCGTAAATGGTTTAATAATTATTTCGTGATAATTTATTAAGAAAGTTAAGAGCCAGAAGTCCAAAGTTTTTGTATATTATGTGTAATTTTTTATACTAATATTTAATATGTATATATAAATCTAATGTAATACCGTTAAGTGAGCAATTCTTGTTTAAATAATGTAATTGATTTCTAGGAAATGGCTCCAACGATCTGAATAAAATTTTGTATTTAGATAATGTATTAAATTCGAAATTTACCGAAATTTGTTTTCTTTTGTAAGACTCTGAGCGCAGCTCATTAGCCCAAATGCAATGTTAAATCAACATAAAATAATGTCATAAATTAATTTGCATGTGCAGAAAATGGGAAAAAATCGAATGACAAATATATAATGAATTTTTATTACTTCGTATGAAGTTAGTTATAAATGTACACTGTATAGTTAATAATACAAGAAAACTCTGGGAAAGTGTAAAATCTAAAAATCTAAGTATATACTTACATATATTTAAAAATACTTTGCATCGTAGTACTGTAATATAATAATTTTCCTCTCACTCTAAAAAGAGTGCCAGCTTAAAATGCACCATGCAGACCTACTGTATTATTTACATATATTTAAAAAGTACATAAATGTTTGTGAAAAACAAAAATTTAAACAAAAAAATAAAAATCAACTTCATTAATTTTAAGGAATTTCGTGGTTTATCTTCCAATTCTAAGGTCCAATGCCAATGAAATTAAAATGGGACTACTCTTGAGATATCCTCTATCAATCAAAAAAAGAATCATCTAAATCGGTTCATAAACAAAGATGTTTATGGCTGAAGTTAAAAACAAATATACATTCGAATTGAGTAACTTCCGTCTTTTTTTAAGTCAGTTAAAAATAAGTAGCTTTATTTGAACGCGTCATAAAAAAATATTTGAAAATAATTTCTTTTAAATAAATATTTTTATACCGCATACACAAAAAAAAACGTAACAAATTGAAAATATAAGTTTCAAATACCATACATAATTAGTTAAATACAATAATTCTATACAAAGTACTGCAAACATAACATTTAAATCTGTAAATAAGATACTGCAAAATAAAGCGCAATGCGTTTACGACCTGAGTCACCAAAGGCCATGTAGAACTGATTTAGACGATCCAAATATTTTCACGGACGACGCTCTTGCCTCTCGCAGCGAACGAAATATTCTTGTAGTTATCATGAAAATTTGCGCCATATAATGGAAGATAATAATTTAATATTATTAATCAAATCGATGAAAAGAATTTTCCGTTTTTTTTATTACTTTGAATTTACTGTGCATTGTTTCGGGATAATAACGATAAACATTCAAAAAAGCAACTAGCCAAAAATTCAAGGAATTTTTATTTCTTTTATATCCAAGGTATTCAATATCACTAGTTAGTTAACAACAAATAATTATTTAATAACTCTGTTCGGTATTTGGTCTACATCTAATTATCGTGTTTACGATTGTGTACAGTCGTCATTACGATAAGACGGATATCTCATGACCGCAGTATTGCAAACAGCTGTCTATCACCTGCTATAATATACAATAAACCACTATTATAAATTTATTGTCGGAAAACGTTGGGTAAAAGGTTCTCTAAAAAAAAATTGATAAAAACTAGCACTGCCCACAGACGGAGAGGTGTATTTTATCTGTTTCTATTGAATTCAATTTCGTTGTAAGGTCAAGCGTGTTTACCATTTTGTTTCCTTATTAGTGAAGTTCTTTCACTATTTTTATGCTGAAACAATAGTTTAGTTACACATTTATATTGTTCACATCTATAAACTGGTACTAAATTGGATTTATGCAATCACGTAACAATATTTTAACTCTTTTGCTCCCCTACGTCACATTTGTATATATGTCATCCCCGGGAGCAGAGTTATTTATTTTAGAAAAATATTAAATAAAAAATATAAAGGTATATTTTTTCACTTTACATTAGCTGGTTTGAATAATCATAAATATTAATATATGTGGAGACATGCATGAATATGTAAAGTATAATAAGAAATATTAAATCTAATGCGAGTAGAAATTAAAATAATATACGTTGTATTTCCAACAACTACCTACTTTTAAAATCGATATAATTTGGAAGCAATAATATATGGTTCTGTATTATTGATTAATAATTTTTGTTTTTAAATGTATTAAACAGTACGTGGAGTAAAATATATTCACGACATGAAACGTTTCTAATCATATTCACAAACTTATAATTATTTAAACAAGAAAGAAAATCCATTTTCTAAACAGGAATAACTATACCATTTATCCTAAAACAAAGAAATAAAAATTCAGATTATGTATTTGCTTTAAAAGAATAAGTAATAAAAAAACATCACTTAAGAGTTTTTTGACTATCTTCATATTTCTATGTAATAAAAAATGATGCATGCTACTTTCTATTACATAAACTTACTTATTTGCTGAAAAAAAGAAGAATATTTACCTTAATACATTGAAATATGGCCAATAGATTCGATGAGTATGCCCTATAATTTTAACAATGGGAGGAAAGAGAAAATATAGCATTATATTAATTATCGATATATTCTTTTAACAATCATGCAATGCATCGTCAATTATTATTCTACACACTAGAGCGAAATGTTGTTATTTCAAGTAATTATAAAGTACTAAATATGTTAGTCTAGTCACTTGCTTCGAAACATTCGCATAAAATATCTTCCAATAGTTAAAATAATTATTATCACTGCACACCAAATCACAACGTGCGGAGAAGCTGGTCCACTCTTGGACTCACCACAGTTACTAGTCTCCTCAGCGTTTCCCTTCGCCGTAAAACGAACGAACTCTTGCAAATGATTTGGTAACCGTTGGACGTCCTTCTCTTTACCGTCTTCAATCACTTTTATTTTATGCTCTATTATTTTTGATTCATCGTACTTGTTTTTATCAGATTCCCGTTCATCTTCAGTCTCGGGATCTTTAATACCAAGTTTTTCCCATCTTTCTCTAGCTTTAGATATAAATTCTTTTTCAATGCGATTGTTTACTTTTGAGTCAAGAATGTCAAGAGCTGAGAGACTTTTAGAAATTGTCTTTAATGTCGTTGAAGGATTTGTTATTTTTATTACTTTTTGTTGCTTTCTTTCTTCTCTTTCTGCCATTTGAATTGCAAACTCAGAGTATATTTTTTCCCGTTCAATTTTTTCTTGATTGGAAAATAATGAAGATTTTAAACCTTTTTCATGATTTTCTCTGTCTTGGTCATGTTTACTCATTACTATATCTCTCTTATGTGAAATATAATAGTTATTAGCCTTCTTAATATCTTCATTAACTAAGTCTCTCTCAGTAATCAATGGAGCTCTAGGCCCTTTTCTCTGAACAGTCTTGGAAAAATTATTTTTCATTTCTACGAGGCGTTGAATTTCTGCGTCAACTTCTTTTTCCTTTTGACGTATATACTCCATTTGTTGGTCACATAAATCTTTGGGTAAAGAAGGTCTTCGTGGTACATTATAGTTACTAATATTTTGAGGTACATCTGTATAAAATCTGTGCAAATTTTGTATCGAAGATATATCCTTTTCTATTTCTTTATTTAAGTTACCAGTCGAAAAATGAAAGATTTTTTTCTCATTTCTTAGAGAACGAAATGAATTATCTGCAAAATTAGTACTTTCGTCACGTTCATACGTCGAAGTTGAACATTTTCTTGGTTTCGGTAGTGGAATTGGTCGGAGTGTTCTTGAAATATCACGATTTATGTTACTAATCTCATTCTTATTCTCTGAAGTATTATTTGTAAACATCTGATCTTTTTGTAATTGCTCTAAACTACCATGATATCGATTTTTTAAAGAATTAACATTAGCTGTTATAGAGGGATCACATATTAAGGCTAGTAAACGGCTCCCCGTTTGAGATTTGAGAGGTATAACTGGTGATATTTCAGGTAGACAATCAGACTTACGTCGTGTTTCCTTCATCCCGTCATTATACTTCTTATAATGACCTGTATGGTCCTCGAACTTATTATGCATATTTACAAGATCAAGTCTATCGTCTTTTGATAAATCTGTGTTAGTTTTTTCTATTAACATTTTTTGTGATGGCGATAAGCAAACATACACTGGTTCTGTATTAGTCGTCACTCCAGTCCAGTGTTCTTCATCTTGGGATTTCTTTAGAGACGAATAGCGAGGTTTAATCGGCGGAGGCACAATATCTCTAGTTTGTATTGGTAAGGACATGTTTTTAATAGATGACACAGGCTCCAAATGTGGTAGATTGGACTCTTTATAATTGGTTTTGTTTTCTGTCGAACTTCGAATATTCTGCAATCGAGCAGAAACAGATGCTAGTTCTTCTAAAACTTTATCGCCGTAAGGAAGAGAAGCGATTTTTCTTATACAGAAATCTTTTAAAGTATATGGTTGCATCATATTATTCACAAGTGTGTTTTTATTTTTTTGTATGGATTCTGTTATACAGTCAATAACATCTTTAACATGGCTAGTAACATATGTCGTAGAATTCACATTTATGGTTTCTAGCGATGTATTCTCACAGTTTTCATCATGCTGGATGTTAGATACATCATTTAAGGATGAACAATTGGGATTATATTTAGCCGTGCATTGGGAAGAAGAAACACTACTCGACGAATCTTGTCGCGTGTAATTATCATTTTTAATATTTTCTTTCATATCTGTACTATCTTCAAAGTTTGTTTCTGAATCAGAAGTAACTTCTTTTATTAAATTATTAAAAGCATCATTTAACTCACATTTTATTACTTTGATTTTTAGATCAAACTTTTTATTAGTTGAGTTTTTATCAACTACAGAATTTGTACCTTTCTCTTCCATTGTGGAGTCATATTTTATTTTTAAATCATTATTAATAGAGTCATCAAGGTCTTTCACGTATAAATTAGTTTTTATATCGTCTGTAGAAAGAACTACTATCTCATGAGTAACTTCTTTCAGGTCTCTTTTCTCATTTAAACTGCTGTCAACTTTTACAATGTTCTCAAAACTATTAGGATCAGATGCTGAACATGCTTTAGAAGAAACAAATGTCTTTTTTAACAAGTTTTCTGTATCTGTTACTTCAATGGTGGGTGTTACCATACGTATAGACACATCAGTCTCTATACCATCATCTGTATCTTCTTCTATTTCATGAAGTGAACTAGTACTGCTCGATGAATCAGTTAAATATACAACTTCAGCACCTGTCATTCTTTCGACTGTTTTCATCGTCCAATCACCACGTGCCTCACTTACTTCTGGTTCCTTTAATTTCGCTCCAACTAAAATACACTCTTGTTGTACTAGATGCCCTAATGGTTTATTACGCAGAGAACTAATTTTTTTTGTACTAAAATCTTTAATTGTGTTCTTACTTTCAAAGACATCATCTTCTAGATCTTCAATATCACTTTTTTTGTCACTTAAATATGATTGTCGGCGTGATGTCGCCGATGATTCTCCACTAACCTCTTCATCGATAACATCTAAAACCCTCGGAGGTCCTAGTCTTTGTATGAAAAAATCATCGGCTGATCCTTTTTTACGTAATCTATGCCTAACTTCTTGATTTATAATTTCTTCTATCTTAGTATTTATTTCTAATGAATGAATGTTCTCTGGAGTAGTCGACAACTGCAGGGTTTTTAAGTAATTTCGAAGAGACACTTCTTCTTCGGGAGTTAACGTTTTAGTTTCCTCACACTGAGCAACATCAAGAGGCAATGTGGCTATTGTGACGATTTCTTTAGCAAATTCTTTTGAAAGAGGGTTATTAATATTTTGAAATTCATCTATTTTTTCCCATTCTACATCCGACTCAGTATCATATATTACAACATTACTATAATCAATTATAGGATTAACATTAGATTCTTCAATGTGAGAACTGTTATCTTCTGTAATTTCAACTATTTTTGGTGCATCGTCGTTGTCAAGACTTTTGCTCTTTACAGTATTTATTAATTTCGATTTATTCTTAACCTTTTGCTCTGGTACCTCAACAACGTAGGCCAAAGAATCATGGCTACTAGGGCTATCAAGAGCTAGTGGGAGTTTTGAGTATATAAATTCTTCGTTTCAGCGGAATTCTATTACCAGAATCTTGATCATTGTTAGTATTATTATTGAGATCTTGACTTACTTCTTGAGAATTTTCTTGTATTATATTTCGTTGTATACTTTCAGAACTTGTTGCAATATTTCGATTTTCATTTATCAGTTCAGAAATTTGTTCTACTAATTCTTGGTTTACTAATTCTTTACTATCAACTTCATTATAGCACGTTTCAGGACGATTGTTTTTATTTTTTCGTTTGTTCTTATTATTTTTACGTCGCTTTGATTTATCGGGCATGATTTAAAAATCAATAACAAATTTATCACTGACAAAACACAATCATTATCACATCACTAATCTTTCGTTCATGGCCTAACGCGTTTCGCGACACCGGTATATTTTACGTAGGAGTGATTATTTTGGCAAACTACGTTTCAACGTGGGTGTTAAAGGTTCTGCTAGTAGTGAAAACTAGAAGGGCCCGCGAGAAGGTGACGTCAGATCGGGATCGAGGTTAGTTATTGTAATTTTCTTTTCGGCGAGCGGTCGCCGTCCGCGGCAGTCGTGCACCCGCGCGGCGATTTACTGATAATTATAAATGGGTTGAAGTGCGCGAGCGCGCTCTGTGGACTTTATTTTTACGCGGAGACGTGTATGCGAGTGTTGCGCGCACGACGCCGTGCGCCGCCAGCGCAACTCCACGAAGAGAGCACGCGGCCGCGCCGTCGCTCGCACGACTCTATGCCGGTAGCAATATCATCAAACACTATGTGAACCGTATTGGTATTGCTAATTAATATTACATACACAGTCTATGACTGTTTTAGGGGCAACTAACGGGGAGGAACTCGAAAATTATATAGCTTCTTTGCCTTATTAAGATCTCCTTAGGATGGATGCAAAGAAGTTTAGTTCAGTATTGTATGCGAGACACAAAGAAAACATACACAAGTATACATCCACATTCATATGTTGACAATACTTGTATTTGCAATAAAAAGCGAACACGTCTGAACGCTTGGCATTGAAATATTTTTATTAAATAATGATAATAAATATGTACTTGGATGAAGCGTAGGCTTAGTAAATGATTCTTATACAAAATATTTATGTTTATAAGGAACGAAGTACATATAGATGTAAAATATATTATTATCTTAGTCACTTGAGTAAAAAAACAGAATAGATAAAATATAATAGAATAGATATAATAGTTTAGATATAAAAATACTAAATTCTACAAATTGGAATACGTACAAATTCTTTATATTAAATGCAAAAATACGCTCTGTGAAACATACTTAAGTACTTATTACATAATTTTCTAAGATCGTAAAAATCCTGTAGCTACGCATATTTCATTACCCATTGGTGGCAAAAATAAATTATTGCATTTTACTTATTACAAAAAAAAAAATACAAAACTAAATATAAACTTTGTTCAGTGTAATATTTGACAAATAAAGGTTAAGTGGGAATTAAAATCAGCGTAAAATTTACAAATAAATTTTTCATTTGAATTGATCTGAATCTTACATGCACAAGTTACATGTACGGGATATTACGTGTTAGGTAATAACGTAGATTAGCTGGACCCAACCCACTACATCAAGAATCTAGACTTGCAGGCCATCGTGACTGATTGACTACTTCCACTGGCGCAACGCAGTTACATCCAATCAACCGTACCTATTCAGTTATTTTGAAGGCTACGTATATAAAAATTACTGCATAAAGGTCTACAAATGTTCTTTAAACAAGTGATTTATTTATTATTATTATTAAATTACTTATATAATTTTGTTTAATTAGTAAATTATATTTATTTGTGCAAAATCCTGCAAGTAATTAAATTCATAAACCAATAAAATATACTTGACTGATATAGGTATATAACGATTGATCTTGGTATGAAAATAGTTTATCATAATATATGTTAGAGGAACTAAATATTATATACAAAGAAATATCGGCTAAATTCATTAAAATTTCTAATATTTACATGAATTTATTAATGTATTTAAACGATAATGTGTTACTGAAAACAATAAATATTATGCCGATTAAACACACTTATGTATTATTTAACAATGATGAATTTTAGCTATGCTTAATAATTTGCAATAAAGCTATGATTAAATGAAAGTATACAAATAATAACATATGACTTATATGTAGGTACAGTTGTGGTCATATGATTAAGAACTCTTTGAAGTTCCAGAATTTTTTAATCTAAATCATTTCATGTGTGGTTATGTGTTCCTTCTTAGAAGTAACTAGATGTTAAAAATAGCCACATGAATAGAGCAAACGGGATTAGAATTATGGAATAAAATCGCTAACTATTTTTTTTTTATTTTCTTTATTCTCTATAGAAACAAATTCAAATAGTAATGAAGCTGGACAAATAATTAAGAACTATATATTTAAGTGCTCGAGAGTAATTTTATATGAAACTTAGATTAAATAAATCACATTAATGTGATTTGCGTAAAGAAAATAAACAATTTAATACATTTTAAACTAAAATTAATGTCCTCGGCTTTTAAATACTGCTTTACATCGGTGAGATATTGAATCTATCAATTCTTGACATTTTGCAAGAGAGATAGAATTCCATTCTTCTAAGAAAACGTCGTACAGCCCTCTTAAATTGCCACACTGTCGATTTGAAACTTTTTTTTATTTCGCACCAATGATGCTCTATTGGGTTTAGATCTGGGCTGTTACCTGACCAGTCTACGACAGAAACTGATTGCGATGTGAGAAATTCCATAACTGTGCGTGCAGTATGCTTTGGATCATTGTCGTGCTGGAATGCCCAAATAACCGGAAGCCTTCAGCATAAGATAACATTGTGAATTCCAGTTTATTTTTATATTGGAATTGATCCATGTTCCCTTCTATCAGCTTAACAGGTCCAACACCATGTCCAGAAAAGCACGCCCATATTTTCATATTTCCCCCATCATGCTTTAATATCACTTTTGTGTACTTGGTAGAATGCTTTATTCGGAGTGCATCACACATATTGTTTTCCATAAGAACATACCCAGTTCATTTTTGTCTCGTCAGAAAAAAGCATATTTTTCCGCTATGTAACTGTCCAGTTTTCATACCTTCTTGCAAATGTAAACCGGGCTTGCCTATGGCCCAGTTTCAACATTCATTTCATTTCTTTCTTGCTGTTCTTCCGTGCAACTTTTTATCTACCAAACGCCTTCGAATAGAGCGTGTCGAGTTTTCTGCAGGGTTGTTTTCACCAAAATATTCTTTTGTCAGCTCATTAAACCTTTTAAAAGGTGTTTGTTTTGCCAAACGAACGATATTTCGATCATCGCGATGAGATGACTATTTGTGTTTAGGTACACGCGGAACATTTTAAGTAATTTGATACGTAGACCATCGTTTTTGAGCACTACAGATGGTCAGCTATCTATTTATCGACCAATTCTTCTCGCAAAGCATTATTATTACTTCCCTTGTAGATTTATTACAACTTTTATTTTTCGGCATTGTTTTTATATTTAGCAAACACCTTTAATACTTGTACAGCACTAAATGACGCCAAAATTATACGAATAGTGAGTGACCTACAACCACAGAGTGTTCTCTATCTAAATTTGAATAAAAAAATAAACTATTTAGCGTTCTTAATTAAGTGACCAGCCAGTAAGTAGTAATACTAGGTTCAGATCTAATGTATAAAGTTTATTTATTCGTTTTTTAACCAATCATGTGTATTAAGGAATGTACCGCTAGTGTCGAAAATCATTAATTACAAATCTATATCCCAAACTAGGTCTATGCAACTATGTATTTCGTTTATTCGATTTTCTTATAATTAGAGGACCAATGTGAAGACGCAAATTTGTTTAAATTTCCATTTATATAGGTCGGAGAAATCCGTCCTCGGATTTTATTGGTTAGGGGTCATAACTCCTCACATACTTATATTCTACTAATATTATAAAGTCGAAAGTTTGTAAGTATGTTTGTATGTTTGTTACTTATTCACGCTCAAACGGCTGGACCAATTTTGATGAAATTGGGTATGGAGGTAGCTGATATCCTGGATTAACACATAGGTTACTTTTAAGTTTTTTAAGGTGTTTTTGAAGTTATACGCAGGTGAAACCTCGATGCACAGTTAGTACTACATATATTTAAGATATATCGTTTTTATGAATGTTGTGTTTCAATATACCTCCTTTAAAGAAGAAAAGAATAAAGTTAATAAAATCATCTAGAAAGCCGTTTTACGTGTCTTTTGCATCCTCAATGAAAAGTTAAATTAAATCTGCTCGAACCATTATTTTTAGGGAAGATAGAATATTTGTAAATAACTGGATCGCACCTTACCCCCTAAATATCAGCTTAAGGACTTGCGTCACGTTTTAGAGTTTGACAAATAGTGACTTTTTGTAGATAGCCATGAGAACGTTAACTGAAGAAGGATACTCATCCCCCTATTTACCATAAAAGTAGCGAAAGAGCATAGTACACACATGTATAAAAAATTAAATAGGGATACGAGACCGATTTCTTATGTGTTATTAGCCTGTATCGGCCTACTTAAATCTATATCAAAACAAATCACTCCTATTTTTGCAAAATCTATAGTTTAAAGTTTAATTTAACGTTTTGTAGACGTGTTTAGTTGTGGTCACGGGGATATAACTCGTATAGCAAAAAAATCAATAAAATGATACGCACACGTTCCGTTTTTGGTCTCAATTTATTTAAACCTATCGCCTAGTTATGCTATTCTAAATCTATGGTACCTATTTACCGTCTGGTGTAGTGCAATCGTTTTACTGAGCAAATATTTAAAAAAAGATAAATAAAACAGAATAAAACCCACATTCTGTCAGGGGAACGAAATTATTATAAAATAAGTTAAATAATTAAAACATTATTTAAAAATAAATTAGTCCAATTCATAAACAACCCATTGACTTAAGTTTTATGTATCTTAGTAATAAACTGATAAGTAATTGAGTTGCTGGAAGCGCGCCCATTTCTTGAGACCACCCTTTAGTGCAATGTTTAGCAATTTGACGGCCGCCTGAGGAAGGGTTATACAACCGGCCACGCATGATGCTCGTCTGCTCTAATATCGATAATCGCACACATACTCGTATATAATAGAAAGAGACAGAGAGAGAAAGTCGCATAAAGGGTTATAACGCTTTCTCCCTATGTTACGATGTCTACAAGTCAACTCTTATTTTTAACTTGAAGAAACCCGTCATGGCTACACACTCGCTCGGGAGAACCTATCACCCCTGGTTTGGCTAGGATGGAAAAAAGAGGCGAGCAAAACGCGATTCTTTAGTGTCGGTGCTCTAACACTGCCGAGCATGGCTCTTACCACACTCTGAAGTCACGATAAGGAAATTCAATTCCGATAAATATTACGTTTAATTTTGGTATAAAACACTGAAAATTCAATTCAAGTTTGCTCCGTAGCTGTAAAAATTACGCGCGGCAGTTACGCGAATATAATAGATTCAAGTCTAATACTTAGGGTATGCTCATAAAATTACAACTAGCAAGTAAAAGGGTACCTACACAACTTTTTATTATATGGTATTTCATAGTACGTAGATAATTTAAAGGCCTTTTTATTAGCCTGGATATCTAAACGCTTACCTCAGAATAATAAAAATAAATGTACTTTGTATATTAATATATATTTAAAATACTTAATGCTATGATGAACACACCATAACCCAAAACGGAACAAGATTTATGATATAATATTATACTTAGATAGCGTTTCCTCAATATAACGGGAAAATGTGCCAAGCCATATCACTCGTTGGCGTACCATACTGCATTTACAATGAGCTCATGCGTCTTAATAGATTTCAATACTCTGATATTCTATTTTTGTAACAGACGTAAAAATCTATAATTGAAAAACATTAATAATATTGAGAGGATTGAGAAACTTTCTCCGATCCGTCTATTAACCGACTAATTATGTATCTAAAGAAAATAATAATTATAAAGTATACAATTTTAATGAAAGGATCGATGCATACACGGTAAGTAGTTCAATAAATTTATTTAAATACTATATATATAATTATAAATCTTTAAAAGCTTTTATTTGTTTGTTTCAACGCGCTAATCTCTGGAACAATTAATCACATTTGAAAGAATCTTTTTGCATTTTATAGCTTGTTTATTGAGGAAGGAATGGATCAGTCAAGCAATCTAGCAAATTGTATGTAAGTACTAGAACTGACAACAACGAAGATAACACAGATAGTGACAGATAACACAGATATGGTGTACTGACCAATGAAAACCCTTCGGATTTTGTAAAATAGAAACAAGTTATTTAATACTATCAACCAATATAACCTATAACCTTTTACTAAAAACATATTTCCAGTTGCAAAAACTCAGCCCGTGTAAACCTATTAAACCTGACAGTATATGCTTAGTAACTATAGAAGTATAGGTAAATTCGGTAAAGCTGTAAAAGCCACCAGCGGCTCTGTTTGTGCACAGAGCCCCCCTCAGGCTAACAGTAAGGTCAGATGGAAAAAAAAGTATAGTTAATACTAGTATAATTATCGACGGATTTTTTTTTAACGTATTTATATGTCTCCGCTACCTTTGGGAGCTCACCATATTGTATTGTATAATATCACCTATCACCATATTGTAGAATGACGTCACTTAGCTTACCATGTGTTGTCATTCAAACTAAACGTGTACCTATGCAAAATTTCAGCTCAATTGGATGAAGGTATCTATTACAAAATTCAGTTGTAAGATTGGAACCAAACTAACAAATGCATATACAGTAGATAGATAGTGGTATTTATTAGATCAAATTAATAAATCATTTAAATGTCTGTAAAAGTGTGAATAAATTTTCCACTAAACTGATTTCTATTCATGAAAAAAATTATCATAAAAATAATATTACGGAACAAATAGGTCAAGACTTGTAACAGTTTATTTCTAGAGCAAACGTTCCTTCTTTTTTATGTCAGAATGTAACTTTGCAATGGCACCTATATATTATGTGGTTTTATATTTTCAACAATTTATTTATTCAATTCTAATATTGCAAAAATATTGTTGGTGAAACAGTGCAAAGTCGATGCACCGCGGCGAGTTCTACTGCATCTAGAAATAAACGATATGAGCACTTGACCTTCCAAAAATATCGTCCGATATTCGCCCTCTGCTGCACTGAATAACTTTCTTCGTGACAATATAAACCAATTTTCATATTTGTTTGTGACGACTGTGGTATAATAAACTGGCGCTTGGAATTGCGATGCATGACATAATCGCCATACAAATCCGGGCCACTGTGCCAAAATCACTACGGCCGCGGCCTGCTTTTTTGGCACGCAGTCAAAGGGTTATAAGGTGAATGTGTCGACTAAATGCGTGAAAGAATTTATTGTTAAATTGCTTAAAATAAACAATTTTATTTAATTACGTATTGTTTTTTTAATAAAAAGGAAATAACTGTTTTATGCGTGACATGACAAAATAAAATTAAAGGAATGGCATATTATACGTAATAATAGACGACGAAAGAAAACAATAACATAAATAATGTTCAAGCCTAAACTAACTAATATGGAATTAAACTTTTCAGGGCAAAGATACATCATGTCTATACACCCTCGATATTCTGGGATTGGTAAGTATGTATATGGAAATAGAGCAGAGGCCAATAGGACAGGTCGCCGTATGACAATTGAGCGATTTAACTTGCTAATATTGAGCGACCAACAACATAATATATCCCTTTATTTTGCCACTTGGTGACATCGTGACCAAAGAAAAAATAATGAAATTTGGCTATTTTTACAATAGTATATAATTTAATTACTAGCTACTAAATAAAGCTTATATATCAAGGACCAAAATCAAGAAAGACGTTTAGTAAAAAGAAATGACTATATAAAGTTGGTTGAATAACAATGATATGTTACAAGGTTTCATGTTGTGAAAACAAACAATACCCAAACGCGTTTGGGAACAAAAGATCGTTTCGAACTTGATATACAATAACAAGTTAGGTACTCACGTTTTGAAGGACTCTGTATAATCACAGATGGTGTGTTCGGCGATTTCAAGGGCGGTTTTAAGGTGACTACTTCGCTCTTCGGCGCCTCCGCTACAAAAAAACACTTAATTTTAGATTATTTTGATATGTGTTATGTATAGGTATATCAGAATACCCTATCAGTAAATACTAACAAACAAGTGTCTGTTTGCTAAATAAACGTGGCGAAAATTTTCAGTTTTTAACCTATTGACTAATGAAACTAATTTTTGACAAAAAAAGTTAAAATAAACACATAATATAATAAAAATAGAAAACCTATGTATAAACAATAATAAAAAACCTTTGAAAATGTTAATTGTGTATTAACAAATTATTATAATTCAAACGCCGCCGTTTCCTTTTCTAAATACATAGTTATATAATAAAATATCTAATTTTCATATTGAAACTAAGCGAAGTTATGTTTGAAAAGTTGAAGAAGAGAAAGGCTGGACCGATTCATCAATTTTTTGTTTTAAAATGTTAATAATATTCTGAATTAGGTTTTTAGGGAAAGGAAAATTTGAAGAGTTACTCAGAAACTTGGAAAAACTGAAGTTGCTTTTGCCTTCTGGATTTTTATGAACTCAATACTATAAGTCACGATTCAAACGATGGAAATGCGTAATTCTTAAATTGTTTTGTTCTTTATGGTCTTGGAAAAGTTTTAAGGAAAAATTCGGTATAGGTAGCGCTGTAGTTTAGCTATGACTATTGAACTACAGAATAACGTTTGCATGGCCAACTATATATTATCTATATATTAATGCGTGAACGTTAAACTAACTGAACTTTTTAAGCGTATTGCGTGCATGGAAGACTGTGAGAATTGGCATGGTTAAAGTTTATATGGAGAAGCAGTGCAGAAATCTAAAATTTATGTAAAATATCTTTTACTAATATATTAAATCAAATAAATTAATACTGCTTATACTAAAGCGATCAGTGCCATTGAACTTATGGTCGAATTTATCGCTAGTCTAAATAAATATAGTCTTTAAAATGTAAGTATGTTCCACGGTATATTAGCGGAACCGATATTCCATTCGGCTAGTATGCTGCAGAACTTTATTATTAATAGTGTTAGTGATAGAAGTCAGTACTTATTATTTTTGTTTACTTATAACTTTAGTATAATTTTGTTTTCTTCTTTAGAACCGGGGTATGTTCCGACTGGACTGGCATACAGTAGCTGTAAAAGTTCCTTTAAATAAACAGAAAAATGAGCGTAAAGCTATTTCTACTTAAATGTAGTAAACTTTTTTAAATAATTGCAAAAAATAATATAGGTGCTTAATATACTCTTCAAGATGCTAAAATAATCATCAACGTTAAATCAAAACAGCACCGATCTTTGTTTAATAAACAAAAGACAGAGTGATAAAACATTTTGCATTTATAACTTGTATGTATATATATATATATATATAAATATTATAATAGTATTCCAAATTTCCTCTGGTTCGCTGGTAGAAAATTCTTTATAGCATTAAGCTCGCCAGTGTACAAACTAAAAGTGTAATAGAGTATTCATTCATTCATTAATTTATTTTTTTACGTACATATACGTAATTATACTGACAATCATAGGTATACAAAGCAGTTTAGAGCCTTACAAGTTTTAAGTAAAGTTGTTATATTAAAATTCAGTTAACCGTCGTCATAAGACGAGAAAAGAAGATACAAAAACAAATATGAAATCATGTTTTAACAAACAATAAATTATTCGAAAAATGTTCGGAGCTCGAGTTACGAAGTTTGTTTACATTAGTGATACATACTTTTAAAGCAAAGAAAGCGTATTTATTATTCATATTACAAATTTTCCGCACACCGACCATGATAATGACCACAAATACAAGTTTTTATTAAAATGCAGAAACTACGAAAAATATCTTAAAAGTTAAGGAAAATATACTAAAGTAATTGTTATGTGTTTAGTGTATTTGAAAATGTTACTTACCCGAGTTATCGAACCGTTTCAAGTTCAAGGTAACCCTTATAAGTACAATTTACGTATCACACAGAAATAGAGTGAGGCGTGTATATATTACATTATGTGATTACACTGCATTCGGACTTAAAGCTACTAAAATTTTATACTGAATCAGCAAAGGAATTTTTTTCCCGTGTGCTAAACAAGGTATCGTGTAATAATTTAAAAAAGTTACTACGAGTAGTTAAAGTTCAGTTTTTTAAATAAGACGTATTTTACTTCTTCAAATAAATGTTTTAACAACACTCCATAATTAAAAATTATACATGAATCAGCCTAATTTCTGTTTTGAATATATTTCATGTGAATAACTGAGCTGTGACAATAGTTTATAATTAAATTTTTCGGTTAACTCGCCACACACTCGGTTTCGAGAAACATAAAAGTACTCACCATAGTTCCGAAAAGAGTAAAATGCTACGTTTGCAAATTAGCATTCGAACGAACAATGAGATTAATTTAAAAGTATTTCCTGAACGTTTTTGCTAATGCAGCTGAAATTTGTTATGGACACAGCTGTGCATTAATTTGGAAGAACCATAACGTTACCGATTGGTCTAATTAATAGTTCATTCCACTGATCACGATTATTTATAATGTAGCTGTTGTTGTAATCAAACGCGGGCACTTCCCGGCAGTGCGTTGCAATGCGTTTTGCTGGCCACAAACAGGGTTCAAAACTAAATGCGTTCGCTCCAGCTCTAGTTTGAATCCGGTACCAGGAAGTGTATGGTTTAGTGCACAGGAGTTTGGCACAGCTTTGTCTTCAAAAGAACTAGTAACATAAACCTTTTAAAATAGAGCTATATTTCGTCAACCGTAGAGTTACGAGCAAGATTTGTTATTAAAATATTGATACATACGTGAGCTATTCCAAAAATTGTTAGTGAAATGAAAAATAGTTAGAATATGAATAAAGTTTATTTATTGCTTTTCAAAATATTCCCCTCAAACCCCAGTGCACTTATGCATTCGGGTGAACCAGCTTTCGAAACATTGAAAAAATGTATGTTGCGGGTGGTCAAAAATAACCGCCGAAATTCTTCGAAGGCCTCTTCTGCAGAGTTAAATTTTCGCCAACGAAACATTTTTTTTTTGTGGGAAATTAAAACATAATTATTGGTCATAGTGAATTCGGTACAGTAGATAGTTGAGAAATATGTAATACTATAAATTTAGTAATTTTTGTACATAATGTACATGTAATTGATTTTTCGAAAATGACTTTTACTATTTTGATATAATTTTCTGTGTAAATATTTTAATTTCCAAGTTTACCTAGATAGGTTTGTTTTTTTTCAACTTATTAAAATATTGGAATTAAATCAGTTACAAATGAAATAGAAAATTTGTTTATGTTATAACACATAATAATTATAACACAGATCATATACATATATATATATATGTATATAGTCTCGATATATTATAACTTTTTTTTTAAGTAAAACAAAACCCACTCCAATATTTTTTCTACTCTGAAAAAATGCACTATAAATAAAACCGTAATTTTATTTACTTCAATTTACTTTCGATAGTAGTTGCCTGATACTTAGAATTGCTTTATGGTAAGGATTTGTTTTTACTCGACATTTGTGCTCATTAATTATCAATAGATTTTTCAGGTGTCGCTTTAAGTCCTTGTTTTCTTTATTTTTCTTAAATAGGTTTATTTGTAATTAAGGTGTCGCTTTGGACAGTTGTGTTTATTTGCAAATTGGATTAATTGGGTTGTGCTACATTATCGAATTAACGTAAATTAAACATATTTTGTCAATTTTAAGAAGCTTCCTAAAAATTCTTAGCCACTTGACTGGCACCGACTCCAAGAAAAATAATAATTGTATACTATTATCTTAATAAATTACGTTGAAGTAAATAAATAACGTGATTATTGTTTATTTGAAAACTCAGCTGGGAGGTTATTCCACAACCGGAACGTTCGCGGAAGAATTTCCTCTGAAAACGGACAGTCCGCCACTATTTTGGTTCCAAAGTTCTGTGAAGATGAACTCCCTGCCGAAGGCGCGCGGTGCGATGGTGGAAAGTAGCCGTTAGCATCATGTCGAACAATTCCTCAGAACACAAGTCACTATATAAACAGTAGAACGCATACAAGGAAGCAAGGGAGGAACCTTCCACATTCGTACTATTTGTTGTTAGAGGTTCGTTGTACCTTCGCAGTCTTGGATAATTATAAACCTACCAATATATCAATCAATCACTATACATTTCCTATTCGATTTGGAAGGGTTTTCGGGTGTTGTTCGGTCTGATGTAACCGAACATCGGGTTCTAGTAAACGGCTGAAAGCGGCAAACTCGCAACAAAACTCGCGACTAGTCGCACTTCAACAAGCGCCCTAAACGAGCGCATCGAGTGGCAACAGATTACCGTAACAAAACAATTAACATACATTAAATTATAACAAAACGTTTAATATAAAACTGACGTTTTAATAAATAATAATAAACAAGATATGAGCATAAAAGTTTGCCTCAATTAAAACACTGCAGTCCTAATAACCCCCACAGGTGTATCTTCGTAAATTAAAGGTCCAATAACAATGAAATTAAAATGGGACCCATTTGAAAATATAGGGTATATTTCACAACAGTTTTCCATCAAAAAAAAATAATTTCTAAATTACTTTATAAATGACGGAGTTATGAGCTAACAAACATTAAAAAACCACAACCGAATTGATAACCTCCTTTTTTGAATTCGATTAATAAATGTTTCATTGTTCGTCCATCCCCTATGCGTTCCTGTTGTAACATACCATCTACATTGATAGACCTATTCATGTTGTTGTACTCCATTCCCGCGATTGTTTCTGTGTTAGTACAAACATTTAAATATAGGTGGCGCGTGAATCTTTTCATTATGAAGTACGAAGTCCCGCAGAAAAGCAATTTTTTAATAAAAATGTATATTAAATCATAAAAAATCATGACTTATTTAGGTAATTTTGTTTTTTTTTTTCAAATAATACCTTATCGAGGTAAACTAAACTTTAACAAAAAAGAAATCACATGTAACTAATATTATACCAGTGCGCAGGTTTATAATCTTCAAACATGAATTAATAATATTTGAAAAATCTCACTTACACAACCAAGCAACTGTAACGAGCTTAGTCGTTAAAAGTGACATTAAAAATCTTTATGAGTCAAGAAAATGGCTGTAGCTAAGTCGCGCGAAGATTACAAATTACGCCGAATAAGATGAAAACTTAATTTTGCTACAATGACATTTTCAAAGCCATTATTTAGTTAAGCTATATTTTAACAAGGCATTGTAGGGTAAGTGTTTATTTGATAGGTGGCTGTCACTTGTTTGTTAGTCTTTTTGTAACGAAGTTACTTATCGCGAGGTGGAAGCAAAACTGAAAAGTGAGTGACCCGACTGACAATAAAAATAGAAACACATACATATATATAGAATTTTCAAAACGATGACAGTCTTGGAATTGGCCCAGCTGTGTTGAGACCAGATTTGTACGCACTGTTATATGTACAGTAAGAGCGATTGATGGCTCAAATCCCGCTGATTTAGGCTTTTGTCGCTTCGTCACAAGTGCCTATCAATACATATTGTTGATGCCTACCCAATTCAACCAAAACGGATCGTAATAAACATCTAAAGTAAATGTTAATAATCTGAAGAAGTTACTGAAGGTTCGAAGGCTCTTTACAAAACGTTGAGTTTATTTTTCGAGAGCCACGATTGACTCGTAAGGATCGATTGAAGCCTTAGCCTTTGTTTGTTTTAAATTAAATCTGGTTGATCGAATATTCCTTTAGGTAGCCCGATAAATAAATAAAGTTGTTTGTAGTTAATAAGATTTTGTTCTTATAAACAACAAAATCTCGCTTGTTTGAACTGTAGTATTAAGACTTAATTATTGTATATGTAAGAGTAACACAAAACAATTCACGACTCTATAGTCATTAGAAATATTAAAGATGTAGAGTTTCGACACAGGTTTTTTGTAGAGAAGATAATTTGTCTACTAGAATAAAATTAAAATAATTATTTGCCTGAAAAATAAATAAGCATCAAATATTTCATTCCATGTATTTTTTATGAGAAGTAGAAATTAGCCTGACAATAACTAAAACACCTAAAAATATAAAAGAATATAATATAATTTGAATCCTTCATCGAAATTGTAAATATAGGTACATATAAATTGAGCAAATCAAATATGCTCAAATCTACATTATTTATAAGAAAAATCCAAAACGATTTACATTATTAGACTTTTATTTTCGAGTGTGCACTAAATAAATCAGGCGTTGGTCTAATTTATAAATGTTCAATATTCATCAAAAACTTTGTTCAACAATCAGGCCGAAGTCTATTTTGTACACGTCATAAATTGAGATTACAAACGAACCTTTTTAATGTTTGTTTTATGATTAACGTTTTTCACCTCAACATTAAAGATACATTTTATGCATAGCCGTTTTTGTAACGTATAGGTATATTTTATTACACTTTACCTAACACATCAAATTAAAATAGTATTCCTTTTTTATTCAAAACAATATTCTGACCATTCTATTTAATTTTTTTAAAGTAGGCACTAGGTATGAAGGAGACGCATTGATTAAGAAGTTATTCTTCAAAGCTTTACCCTTTTCTTTTAGGTTTATACTAAACCATTTATATACTATATAGTTTTATTAATACGTTCATAGAATTAGTTTATTCTTGACTAATATAGTTATACTATTCTTATATGTAACCAATTATAATTTTGCAATTAAATATCTCAACGCATTATGACAGTAAAGTGGAGTACATACCTACATTATACTTTTGAAAACACTAAGAGTAAAACTAAACTTTTGTTATGTTATAAATACTAATGGGATAGTTCAAATATTTTAAAGAACATCTAGGATGCCTTTATATTATTATTTTTAATATTCTTTTTTAAATATGTATATTATTTCTCATACGTTAACTTTTTTACGGATAATGAATAACGTTGTACTTAAATACAAGCTCTGGAAAAATTGTGTGAGTACGCTTGATGTTATTTTGTTTATTATCATAATATAAAAACTAGTGGAAAGACTAATTAGGTAACTAACGTGTTAAAATATGTCAAATGCACGTTAGTCAATTAGCATTTCTGCCGTTGATATGATGCGTTTAGTTTTGATTTTTCAGTAATGCATATCGGTTCAAATGAACCTTAAATTTCAAACAATAATAATTAGGTACTTATAGAATTTACCCTAGTTATTACCAGATTAGAAAATATCTAAAAATTGCAAAATATTTCAAAATATACCCAATGTGTTAAATTTATATAAGATTTGTTTAAATTTAATAATAATAAATATGATATTGATTTCTATACAATTAAAATATCAGCATGTATTTATCAATGTTTCCTTTGTTGACTTACCAAAAACAACTGAATCGCAACGTTTGGAACTTAAAGACACATGTCGAACAATGTTGCTCACAATTCTGACAAATTAACCTTAATGTGCGACAAGGGTCAACTAGACCGCTGGCCAGCGGAGGCCGGAGGGCAACTGTGACAGGTCGAGCACCAACAATGAACACATTCTGTACCTATGTAAATCACAATAAAATACCCGCTTTGTACGGTGATTGCGACACGGTGAACTAAACATCAAACGTGTCATGTAGATCCCCATTGATTTTATTCTGTCACTTTTTTATTCGTTATAGCTTTACCGTTTAGCCCCAATAAATTCTTATGTTAATTGACGATGTAACCCAAGATTGCATACTGAGCCTAGGAGAGGACTGGCTCTTAAGTGCAGCTGCCGAAACACACTTATAGTAGATGCTTGGCGACAGATTTTCAACTTGAGTGTGGTAGGAAGCAAGGCGGGAATTAAAAAATGCGCTAACATCAAGCTATGGTATTACCACGTTTTTTCTTCAACGAAAACTAAGGCTCATTGAATGATTTGAACTCATGTCGATCCGTATAAGATATCATTAAGTCATCATCGCTTTAAAAGTGCTTAAAAAATCATTGCTCAAAATTCTGACTATAAGGATATGCTGAAGTACAATTTGCGGAGCTTTCACCATGCTAGTCCAACTAATCAGCTATATCGAGATTCGATTTTTTTTTTTAATCTAAGTTTTAAGAGCTTGGCCGTCGTGTTTGTGCCTATTGTGTTACATAGATTTATCTATGTTTCATAATATTATATAACCAGCAAGTTTATATAATTTAATGACCTCGTCGGACATAGGTGAGGCCAGCATACTGATACAGTTACCCACATTATAAGAAGTGTAGTTAAGTTGAATCTGTTTCCTAAAAATATTTCCACGAGTAAACTGACGTAAAGTTGTGAAAATACGTACATAAAAATGGGTGTAATAACTATCGTAGAAGTAAGTCAATAGAAATTTCCAATAGATAAGTTACAAAACTAACATTTCGATAGTTTTACAATACCTACATAGTTTTATGATCTTTTTATTGCTAATAAAAATTATTAATTGTACACCGCTCTGGTTTTGTAATGACCACAATTTACTATAATACCGACGATATCGAAATCGTTTTTTTTTAAATATATATTTTCGATAGGTTAATTTTGAAGATTAATTCTGAAAACACTCTACAAAAATACATTGATCTATTTTCAAACAAAAATTAGCAGTACGCCTCGTCGACATAAACGGACTAAATTTTATTGGGAGTTTTATTCTATCCAATATATCAGTCCCACTCTACCCTATACTTTCTAGTACCAAAACAGGAGAGTCACTGCTGAGATAGCACTAATAGGCCATAAAACATTTTGTTACATCTGAACAAGGTCCTGCCATAATACGGTGACAAATACGTATATTATAACAGTTTAAATTCATCAGCGACCCCCTTTGAACGGAAGAACTTGTATTTACACTATGACGGTTGCTTAATGATTGGCCATCGTTATTTCTTCTTCTTCTTCTCTTTATCATGTCTAAATGAATGTTTTCCTCTTCTTATCAACTGATATCTTAATATTCACACATTTTATACACATATAATTCTTCACACAATCAATTCATACCTTCCTTGATCATTAATTGACCATCGCTGGTTAACAAGTTATGATCTATACTTATAAAATAATAAAGTTCAAGAGATTATCTTTTTTATTTGTTTGTTTGTTTGAACGCGCTAATCTTTGGAACTTCCGGACAGACTTGATTTTTTGCGTTTATAGCCTATAAAGAAAATTATATTTTATGTCATTTCACGCTACGATCTAAAGGAGCTAAGCAGTAATCATGAACGTCAAGCAATGTGATACGCTGTATACAATTACGGGAAGTGAGAACAACCGCGGTAGGCTACATGATTTCGCGTTGGCGGCGGCTTAGCACGGCGACGAGTTGGTTAAATAAACTTAACATGGGTGAAACTATGGGTCACTTCTAGTCAAGTAATAAAACTAAGCCATGATACAATATAAATGCAATTATAATATGTACTATATAACACAGAGATGTTATGACAAAATTAATGCATAGTTCCGTGCGTGTCGCTAGTGATTGACACACAATATATTGTCCAAAGGTAAGGTATGGTGGACTGTCAAGTTAATTGTGCGAGTCCAATAAGTTGAGACTGAACCATCCATCATGTTGATGGACGTCATAGGGTCGTTCTATTCAAAACTGTTCTAATAAATGGCAAAAATGTGTAATCATTTGTCATTTAACCTGATTTACTGGTGTTTTTTTTTTGTTTTTACACTATTTTTTATATTACTGTATTGAAATATCAATTCGTGTTTAGCTGTTAAAATCCCGTAAATAATAATGCTTTATAGTATGTATGTTTAGTGTAATTTATAATAATAAAATGTTGATAGCGCAAACGCCAAATAACGACATCTATCGTAGAAAATTTAAATCGAATAGGTATTTTAAATAAATTTTTAACATTTAAAAATAATAATAAACGCCCAACCTTAATTATTAACAAGTAATTACAGAAAATATAATCAAGTGTGACAATAAATATCAAATCAATTTTATGTTAATTGAGTCGTATAGTCTATAGAATCAAAGATGACAATCTAACATTTTTGCTGTTTTGAGTTAAAGATGCAAACAAATATAAAATGTTGAAATAAATTGTTTTTCTTTGACACATTAGTATCAAACACGGCTACTTTCGTAGTAAATTCAGTATATAAATGCAGTTTAGTTTCAAAGGCGGCAATAGTTCATGTGTTTAGAACCAAAACCAGCGCTAAGGCTCGCGCGAGCAAACATAGACATGCATTTAATCATACGATAATATGACGCAAAATAAGTTTTAATGCAATTTAGGCGAGTTATTACATTATTAATTAATAAACGTAAATAAGCTTGTCGTGAAAACAACCATGGATGACACCTTACAGTTTCAGTTAATCGTTACTGCAGAAAACGTAAAATAATTTATTATGAAGCACTTGATTGTCATTTAGCACAACACAACATGGTCATATTTTTATCACTTGTTGGAAAAATGGCCATCTTTACGAATATTGGAGACAAAAGCGACTTTTCCATATTACTGGTAGGTACCAAAGAAGGCCATAATTGTATTCGATTATGAAAAAACTACAATAAATTAATTTAAAATTATTGCGAAATATTCTCATAGCAACAATGTATCTCTAATACAAGTAATAATGTGTCACACTGTGTATTAAAATAATTCTGAAATTTATAAATCCTTTTTTTATTTTCCCAATAATATCCGAAAGTGTGATAGCCAGTGTTGATTTTATACGACTCAATTTAAACCAAACCGTACAGTGGCATTTATGAATACTCCTGGAAAATAAAAAAAACATACGTCTCCGTTTTGTTGCTCTTTTTTTAGTTATTTAAAGATATTTAAAAATATAATTATTTTGGTATTTTTTAACTTTGTTTCACTAAATATTTTAAACATATTACAAAATAACATATACATACATTATTTTTTAAATGTATATAGCTTAAACGGAATTTATAGACAATACAAATATGTCCACACGTGTGAAAATGCATCCTAAATATACCTTCACACTACAAAATAATCTACACACATACCAAAAATTAAATTCGGTCTAGTAGTCTTTGCGTGATTGGCAAGTGAAATATCATCAATGTACAGATTTCGACTCTGTACTCTTCTATCTTCTATACCTACTTAATATAAAAATTAGAGATGAAACGGATAGTGGTAAAAATGAAGTCGCTTCCCGCAGCGCTGTACCTGTGTAAGGTTAGATCTTTAAAACTACACAACGGCTTTTAATGTAGTTTTCACTAACATTTAGAGATTCTTTTCAGAAGGTTTATATATACAATGTATTCCAATGAAGGTTTTGTATAGTCGAGAAAATTCAATTATTTGTAATCAAGTCGCCCAAAAAATAATTTTCGGGCGCGTACATGGGGCTTACGCTGGCTAAACCTTATGAGATATATCAAAATAATGTTCTAAATAATTGTAGTTCTTCAAAAAGTCTAGAGAAAAGTCTGCGATGGCGTATGTCTGTCTCCTAAGATTGACTCACAGTAACCATTTTTATCTTCAACAAAATAATTAAAAATATTACGTTATTTGCGAAGCTATTCTCTCCAATTCAGAATTATTCTTTATCCATATAACTTTATTAGCTAACTTGGGCATTTAATGTACATTAACATTGACCTTTACAATTTTCCATTTAAGTGAATACCGTAGAAGATATCAGGAATTCAAAATTATTCGCGACCAAAGAAATCTTACCTAAAAAAACCTATGATAAATAGCGCACTATTCGTAACTATTAAGTTACATAACATACCATCACGCTTGTACCCCCAAAGCGTTAAGCAGAGGTGTACACTCACAGTTCGCCGGGAATGTTTTAAGTCCCATGTAATAGGGGGCGAGCATATTACCATTAATCGGGCACAATGCCAAGCTCCAAGCTGTTACTGAGAATTTCATAGAAAAACCCAATATCACTTTGCTCGACCTGAGAATTGAACCTAGGAGCTCAAACTTAGCAGTTGCGTTTATGGCCACTAAGCTAATGAGGCAGTTATGAAGTTATAAACTATCATATTAAAAGGATAAACTCTAAATCAGGCTTGTTTAAACATAAAATATACCACTTTGTAAATTGTAGAAGTGGGAAGCTGGGGCGAGTCGCTAATTTATTATGCGAGTAAGTACAGATCTCAGACTAACATGTAGGTTTTATTTGAAGCAACTGAATATTGGCTAGATTTTTCTTTAATTTTTTTTACCAAATATTATGCACACCTTGAATATACCTTCCTCTTGCTCCCCTGGAAGACTGGTAGAGAATGATTTTTAGCATTATGTCCAATAATTGTATTTTTTTTTGTGCAATAAAGAATATATATAATTATAATTATCAATTATTGGTTATTTTGTATATTTTTGCGACATATTGGGAATTTCTCAGTAGTAGGAATCTATAATTAGAATTACTTATGCATTTTCTCATGTAAGATGGTATTACAAGAATATTTCTGAAACGTTCTGTTTTTCTCACGGTGTTACTCTTTTTCATTTTTCTTCACTACCAGCCGATAGAATGTATTCCTCGATTTTTTTTATTCATAACAAAAAAAAAATTATAACTGGAAGTCCAGAGTTTTTGGCGGGATCTCAAACTGTCATGTAGTGGTTTTTGTTCATAAAATTGTGTTGTTTAACCAATACAGGTGAAATATTGAATAATAAAGCTTGGTTATTGTGCACTAGTGAATGGATTGAAAATAATAACATGGAACATGAATTTCGAGATGCCACAAAAACTCCCTAGAAAGTCCCAAGAATAGAACCACCAACTTGTTGGAATACTGAAATAATCATAAGACAGGACACTATATTTACTCGTTAATGGTAGTAATGGTCTTCAATAAAGAAGGTTAGTTGCCAAGTAAGGAAGAAGAAGAAGATGAAGAAAAATTGCAAGTCCTGACACAGTACACTCTATTAATCTGTGGAGCATGTTATATTCTTGATACTAATTTTTTTAATGTCTAGTTTGTATGTTTCTGTTTTGTTCTTCGCTGTATTTGATATATCAATATTCTTCAATTACGTAACTGTTAATTTTGGAACAATATTTATGAAACTGTTGAATTATACACATATTTACCTACAAATGCAGAGCATAAAACTATTTAGTATCCAGTGCCAATTCTAAACATTCGATAAACTTATTGAAACCGTATTACATCACAACAATTCAATTTGCGTGGGAAGGCGCGTCCGGAACGTCCTTTCCAACGCTTTCATCTAGTATATACGTACCACTTTAACACGACCTGTTTGAAACTATTTCATATTAAGAATTGTATGGATTAAATGGACCTTGTTAAATTGGACGTTATTTACGCGGCAAAAATTGTCAATAGGCTAGTTATGCAAGATCGTAACTGGGATATACTCGCACACTGCATATATAAATATATCTATACCTATATACATGGTCGTTGGACCGTATCGATTTGACTAATCAAAAGGACGGAACTGTGCCTGTTAAAGTCACGCAATGTGTAGACGCACCCTTTTATATTTTGTTTGAATAGTGGAAAATCAGTTATATACGTTTTCATTATGTTTTATATCTTGAAATTAGTTTGCAAAGCATGTGTGAAATTTTTTATGATTACAATGTAATTATAATTATGTAGATTGTAGGTATACGTACTACTTATATAATTACTAGCGGTGTTCCTGTGGCTCCGCACGCGTCTGTTACTACGCAATGAATATTTAAATCCCTTTATTTTTACTCATATTGTTGATAATTCATATGCCGTATGAATTGAGGAGTGGCATGTATTTCCCATGCACATTTTTCATCAAAAAAGTTGAAAAGTTGAGTTCAAAAATTCTAACGCATTATTAACAATTCTTATAGCCTGTCAATTATAGTATAATGTTTCCCGTCTACAAAATTTAATCAGAATCGGTTGAGAATTGATGAAAATTAAACTTTTTGAATTACTTTTCTTTAATTCTAGAAGTAGTATTGAAAATTATTATAGCATTAATTATGTAAATAATTAGACTTCCCGTGTATAAAATTTCATCAAAATCGGTTAAGAATTAATGACATTTTAAATTTTTGAAAATTCATTTTTTACAGTTCCCAAAAGTGTTATTGAAAATTCTTATTACTTATCAATTCATGGAATGACTTATACCTCCCGTGTACATAATTGAATTAAAAAAAAATAATATTAGTAAAAATATTAAAGTAAAAAGTATAAAATATTAAATAGTAATATTGAAATTTCTTATACCCTATCAACTGACCGATGATATAAGCATCCCGTGTACAAAATTTCATAAGAATCGGTAAGTCGTTTTTCAGTAAAATCCGGACATACAAACAGACAGACTGACGGACAAAAAAAAGGCATATTCGTGATCAGTATCGTTCATATAATATGCGTTTCGGGAAATTTTGGAAAAATATTAATAGTACAGACAGGACTACAGATATATTAATATATTTAGATAGCCTAGCTATATTTATATATTACAAAAAACAAAACAAAAGATAACTATGTGTATTGTGGTCGCAATCCCTACCACCCCGCTATATTACTACATATGCACCGGCTGATTTCGGAACACGACAAACCAAAAGAAAACCACAGATAGGTTTATCACTGTTTGTATGATATTATCATTATATGCCAATATGAATCTAACACATTAACCGTCCCAATAAAACTTCAAAAATTATTAAAATCATACCTTATTGTACCGGCCCACGGAAAGGTTTTTTGAAAAACGTGAAACCCCTTTTATTCCTTTCTTACCAAAAGCATAAATATGAATGCGTCATAAAATAAACCAGTCATTATGCCGTACTGCGTAGTTAAACAGTTTAAAACACTTCTATTTTTTATTCATTTTTATTTTTATTTTTTAATTTATTTTTTCTATTTTTTAGCCAATCTTAAAAAGAATACTGGACTATCATTTAATAGGTAATTATTAGAAATACAATACATTTCTTATTAAATATAACACTGTCACTAAATCAACATTGACAACGCTGTCATTTCAAATCAACAAACTGTTTGTCATGGAAGCTGACATTTCCCTCTTTCATACTTGCATATCCTATTTTTTACTCTTAAAGTTTTATTTTCGCTACAAAAAGTATCGTACGTCCTTTCCCAAGGTCCAATCTATCTCTATACCAAAATTCATCAAAATTGGTTCAGCGATTTAGGCGTGAAAACGTAACAGACAGACCGAGTTACTTTCGCATTTATAATATTAGTACGGATATAACTTTGCAAAACCCATCAAAAATAAATCAAAAAAACTTTAAGCGAGTCATCAGTTATTATTGAAATGTTAGGATTCTATTGTTAAAATAATAACATTAACTATTATCAAAGTAAATTACATAGGTATTATAGTGTAAAAGAAATTCAAATCACGGCCCTTGAATAAAGGCCTACCTACTGTTTATTCCTTAATAATAATAATTATAATAGTTTTCATTTATCCGTAGTAAATAACACTCGGTCATTATAGTAGAAAGGCGAGACGTTTCCCAAATTTACGAAAAGTTGACTATAATTCTACATAAACACATTATTTTTCCCTAAAATTGTTATCATGAAATTATCTTACACCTCATTATAGTATGATAATTACATATTGATAAATAAACGAACTGCTTTTTATTATTAAAAAAAATACGTACACGATAGTACGATAATTATTCGTAAGTAATATTAATTTGATTCCTGTTCTAACATAAATATGGTATGATTTCATAAGTTACATATACATGAAATAAATACTATAAGACTTAGATTGTAGTAAATTCAGAGGATTAAAAAGTAAAAAACAGATTTTGCTCGTTCTATCTCTAATACAAACAAACTTCAATGCTATGTCAAATCATCCGTACATGAACTCTTCCACATTGCATAGTTGGTGCAACATAGTAAGGGTGCATTGACCCAACGTAAATAAATACAAGCTCATAATACACCAATGCGTGTATCCGATCATTCACAGAAACTAACTGACATTGTATTGCGTATTTAATAAATATCTAAAAAATATTGCCTTTTGGATTATTTATAGATCATCGAAAATTATACATCAAGCTGTAAGAACAACAAATACCGGTGTTTTAAATCTTAATATAATAAAATTTTATACAAAAATCTACTTAAAAAACTTGCTTTTATTTATCCATTTGCATCATGCACATTTGTTCTTATATGGTTAATTATCCGAATACATGGGTACCCTGAATAGGGTATGGCAAATTGTTACATTTGTTTTTCAAACATATATTTTATACATTTTTATTTACCTAACTTACACAATTATTTATTTATTTACACATAAAATTTGTTTGTGTCATTGTCATACATGTATTTATCTAAATAAAAATATATATTAATTTTTAATCAATAAAGTTACAGGAGAAGGGTATCCATGGTCACTGATACGAGGCGAAGACAATAAATACTAAATGAAAATACAAACGTAGGACTTTGAAATAGTTTAATATTTCTTTAAAAGTTCGAGTCTTTAGTTTAAGTCGAATCACGGTTTACGCCTCAAACTTTTAAAGTAATATTTAAAAAAAATCAAGTTACGATCGTCTGAATCCATCTGCGCAAAGGTGTCATCATGTGTAATGAAAGATTCTCATGAGAACAAAACAAACGTGCCCAAAACCCGATAATCTTTGCAGTTTCCATAATGGAATTCCATTGGCGATCGTCCGGTTCCATCTTCAGGCACTCGTCATCATATGTAATGGAAGATACTCATGACAACGAAACAAACGAGCTCGTCGGACAGTAGGTTGCCATCCAGGATTTCCAGTCCCTAGATTCTGAATTCATCATCAGATCAGCTCCATGGTATCATGGTATTCAATATTGCATTGTCATGGAACTTACATACATATGTCAAATTTTATCGCAATCTACCAGCAAGTGGTTGAAAATTGATTTGCAAATTTTGATGTTGCATACAGTACATATACGAACGAAGCAAGTCAAATAAAATCTTTTAAAAAGGTATTAGGTACTTCTTTTTCTTGCCTTTATCCCACTTAATAGGGTCGGCAAAACATGTTTCCTCTTCCATTCTGCTCTATCAGCTGGCATCTCAGTATTCGCATCTTTTACACACATATCATTCATTCTTCATACAATACACATGTACCTACATCGGTCTTCTTCGACTGCTATATTCGTCCTCCTTCATTTTTAATATTCTTCTAGTTATATGACTTTTATTTCTCCTTGCATGTTACAACATGCCTATATCCCCCTCAACTTGTCTGTAACTGATCCTATTTTAAGACTTCCTCTGATATACTCATTCCTGATCTTATTCATGCTAGTTACTTCAATAATTTATTTTGTATACTATAGCTACGATCGTTTAGCGGTCCTGATTAAATCCTTAAATACGAGCTGTGCAGTCTTTATTACGCAGTGATTTCATTGTTTGGTATTTCAATTTTTACTTACATTTTATAGTTTTTTATAAGTATTATTGACAATTCCAAATACCTATTCATTGGCATATAAATACATCCCGTTCACAAAATTTCATAAAAATCGGTGAAGCCGTTTTGAGTTAAATGAAGACATAAAGGCAGAAAAAAAATCTTTAACTAACATGTGTCACTAAATTTGAAACAAATAAATACATGTACAGACAGAATTACAGACTTATTAATATAGATAAATATTCTTATACATTTTTGGTCTTGGTTTTAACGTTTGATCATAAGCTCAAGTGCTTTGGATTTTCTACCTGGTATCTAACCGGAGGGACTTTAGAAAATACCTCACCACCATGTAATAATATCTCGTAATTGTCACACAGTTAATTAAATTTCAAAGTTTGTTCATAGTTAAACAGCCCGGTTACTATGATGAAAGCCCGATCAATGAAAAGAGAGATAAAAAATAGAAACAAAAGAAAATTTAAGCAGCTCATACATACCACTATGACAAAAATAACGAGACTCAGAGTCGAATACTGACCACATGAAACCGTCAATAAATTACGCTATTAGAACAGAATATTATACATGCACACCGTTACCCCTAATAAAATATTTATAAATAGCTAAACCGTTTATTATGAAAACATAATGAGTTTTTATTTCTTCACAATTTCAAATATTATCTCAACAGATGCAATCGACTCATTGTTCGTAGGCGTGTGCCCACGGTTTTTCATCGGATCTACGTTGTAAAACATAATCGTCATTTATGCAAATAAAATAGACTAAATTGTTTGTCTGTGATTTCGAAATAAAAGCATTTTCTTACGCTCATATGGTTATATACACGCAACTTAAATTAGAAACAAGAGTTATTTAAATGCTTGTCTGTATGTCTGTTTGTTTATTTATACAGGCTTATCTCAGTAAAGAGTGAAACGTTTTGAAGGGATTTTATCGGCAGAAGAGTTTTCAAAGAGTAATTTAGGCAAAGTTTTTAGTATTTCGATGATTTGTTAGGGTTTTCAATGAAAGGAGATGTTTAATAATTTTATTACCCACGCATGAAGGGCCGCGAATACAGATAGTCTTATAATAAATAACTAGGTGACAGATGATTACTTCCTCTATTAATAACAATAAATTGCTTAGAAAAATGTACACCATGCCCCCATATATATTAAGTACATGTGAGATTCTCGGGTATGCATAATATATCGAAAAGTAAAGTGTGTGTCAAACGCAGAAGAGTGGTACATGACTTTGTATATAGCCGGCATTATAATGTAGGTACCTTCGTTTGAAGTATGATATCGAACATACTTTGCGCGATTGGACTAAAAATAAAATGGAAACGTTACTACCACGGGCTTATATGTAAAATTATAAGTAAGCCTTTGGAGTTCTTTGTATTGAATTAGTATGATAGTGTTGATATTGAGTAACATCGTCGGAATAAAATTGGATCGAAATCTATTTTAAAACGAGTCGAAATTGCATTCTCTCGGAAAATACCACGAGAGCCGCGAGTAGAATAAAGAAACGGTCCATACCTACGAGGTGAATACTCCCGTTCGTATTTCGACACCGCGTCGAACCACGCGAATCCGTTAATAAAAACAGCCGCCACTTATGTTCCGGCACCCACGGACATCCGGTGGAAACGCCGGCCGCGCAATATTTTTATTGATCCCGACGATCACATCGAAAATTCGAATAAATATTACACATCCGTCTCTCCAAACAGAGCGTGCCAGCGCCCACGCCCGCGTAACCACCGTTCTCTCCGCAGAGGGCGGGCGGTCAATTTCGCTCCAGCACACCCGTCACGTCCACCCTCTCTAGCGGTAACCCAAGCCTAGGTCCGTTCCTCGGTGTGAAACCCTTGGGTCAGGCAACCGCCCGCGCGATACAAGTGACACTGTACGTGCATCACTTAGCTACCTACATACAACACTACACACGTATGAACATACACACGTGCACACCACACAGGTACATAGGTTCTGTGAGGGACCTTTTTTTTTCTTTTTTTACGCTAGTTAGTTAGCGCTAGTTAGTGTAGAAACATTCCGATTACTGAATACACATACGCACGGTTCCTTCCTTCCTCCCAGGAGGAAGGGAACGTGTCTATGTGTATATTTAGTTAGCTCGAATCGTAGGTGTAGGGATTCGAATAGATCGCGACCTATTTGCGAACGCAACGACCGCCCGAGCCGAGGTCCGGCCACTTTGGCACCCTCGTGCGAGTCGTCCACAAAACTTTCGCGGCTGAGTGCCCTCTGCGCTCGCCCCCAAGTCCGGTGAAGCTGTAAAAGCCGCAGCGGCTTTAGGGCCCCTAAGGCTAACAGTGTAGTCAGTTCTAATAAAAAAAAAAAAAAATACGAGGTGAATACCAAGCACGTTACACGGTACAATGACCAATACACGGATGTAAAATATACCCACATATTTACGAAAAGCCTTTTATTTTATTGTCTTTTCTCCAGACAGCTGGTAGGTTATTAAACTTTTATTCCATTTTACAAAATGTTTTTTTTTTAAACTTACTTATATTCTGACAGTTATACTAGATCTACCAAAACAATATGAAAGCAATTTAATTCATAACCTACTAACTGCTTTTGTAACAGGAAATTAATTAGATTGCTTATATCTATACTGCGATTTTTATACCTACGGAGTGAATTGACAACCACTAAAATAATAAATGAAAATAATGTTGTCACATATATTTTTGTAGTATTGTGCTGTCGTGTATTTTACAAGTACCTACAATTATTTGAGGGTTTCTATTTATTAATTTAAGTATTTTGTCTTATTCAATATAACCGGTGATTTACTATTATCATTACACAATTCAAGAAACAACAAAAAGATGAACATATTTAATATTATATTGGTTACACAAAAAGAATGATCAAGAATGCTTATTTTAAACAAACAAAGTTGTAAAAAGGTGCATTTTGATTGTTATAAACTTTACATTTAAAATGTTTTTTCTCAAAATATTTATAACTCAGCGTACCTATACATACATGTTAATATTAGACATAATCAACTGTGTAATAAACATATTATAATAGAAGAGACATCCTGAATACTTTATAATTTTACAGCTACATATAAATAGTTATATGTATAAATTAGTAGTTACGAAGTAAGCCATAAGAGAACCGCATACATTAATACTCGCACGCAGTTTACGATTTTCCCTCCGAATCCCCCTTATTACCCACAAACTAAACTACACTGTTTGAAACTAAAGTCATGTAGAGAATGTGTTTTACGATAATCGTTCTGTGAACGCACTTTAACTGTTTACGTATATAATTACTATGTTAGTACCTACTACACAATAGTAATTTAATTTACAACATTATTTTTCAACTAAGATTGTTGATAATATAATAGTATTTTATACTTTAATAAAAAGTTGTTTAAGTTTTTTCAAAGATTTCTTCATTTTACAGACATCTCTGGTAGTGGTTGCAAATTGGTAAGTATTATCATGTTTTATATTAATCAACACCGGAATTTCGGTATTTTTAATATTTAGAATAAACATATGTGGTATAATTCAAATATGTTTTAAGGAGTCAAACAATAAACTCATTCTTTGAAGAAAATAAATATGATTTAAACGAATAAACGGTTAACATAAAATATTCTCATACGATTCTACTTTGATAATTATTACTATGATTTTAATTATATGTTTAAGCTACAAATCAAACAAAAGACTTTCCTATATTGTTGTTACTGTGCATGATCATATCGATTTTGACAGACAATTGTAGATAAGTTCATTTTCAGACTTTCGAAACATGTATTATGTTAAAATTAGTAAGGGTAAAATTACTTCTGAGAGGACTAGTCGCATTCATTGGTGACTGGAAGGAGATTACTATAAATGGTAAATTGCTGTTTTAGGTCAAAATACGATTATCTACGTTGCTAAAGGTGGTAGTCGAAAATCGTCTTTCAAAATTAGTTGAAAAAAGTATGAATCCCTTTTACATAAGAGTATTATGGTCTGACCAATATTACAAATCAATTCTTATAGACCACAAATTACATGATTACTGGATAATGCAAAAATGCACCAAAAATCAGCTTGCATTAATATAGTCCTGGTGTTTTGAAGGTTAAATTTAAGTCCATTTTAAGTATATATGCGAACTGGGATCCCAGTTTGATGAGTGTGCAATGTAAAAATAAACATAAATATCAAACAGACATGAAATTTAAAACGAATCTGGTTTTATGTGAATGATTTATGATTTTAAATATTAGAAATGATAAGAGATAATAATATTTACTGTACTAGCAGGTCACGCAAATGTTGTTCATATCCTCCCTGTAGTCAATAACTCAACTATAGCATAAAAAACTTAGATTTACCAACTTTCATGGTGTTCGGTCAAACGCTGTTAAAGTTTATCCATATCGTTTTTTACATAAATGAAAAAAATAGGACTCAAAGCAATCTCTTTGATTAATTTCGCACTACCTGATACAGCCATCCTGGTGAAATACCTCCACCAGGCTCCATCCTACAGATGATCGTAGCCAAATAAACTTATTTGTGTTCCTGCATGAGTAGGGTTTCCACAGCTCCTTAAAAAAGGGAATTTCAAAGTCGGCGCTAGTGATACCTCTAGTGTTATTAGCGTCCATAGGTTAATGCAACCGCTTACCATCACGCGAGTCGAAAGCTTGTTTGCCACCTTAGTTATACTATTAAAAAAATTACTAACCAAATACCAAACTAGATTTCTTCAGTTTCTTAACTCTTTTAATATTACAAGTCAATTTCTCTATAGCTTTTAAAATCTTCTCACTGACTTTGTTTATCGTTTTCAGCTTCGTATCGGTGTACTTTCTCGTTCGTTTACCGTTGCCAATAATTTTCTCACGTCCTGAACACACGCTATCGTCGGATTCGGTCGCTGAAGATTCCGAAACAGGTTGGAATATATACGGACTACTTTGGCAACAAGATGAATACATTTTTTATTTGTATAACATACACTGTATATATTTTATAATTATTTTAAAATTTTACAAACAATGACACGACTAATCTTTCTGAAGTCTTAAAGAGTGTTTGACAAAGTATCGACGATATTGCCTTAGAAGAAAAATAAACATAAGATTCACAAACCGTATCACCACTCCTTCAAACAAGCCCCTGTAACCTTGGATAGTCTTATTACTTCTGTGTTGATAATTAATGGGACTTAGACTTCATAGTGAATGCTCAATGATGAATGCTAATAAAGCGTCTAACTGAAAATAGTAGTAACAAGGCGGGGCGGGGCGTAGACAATGAAACCAGTATCGCTGTGAAACAGCAAATAAATAAATAATATTAACGTGTAGATGAGTAGAAAATGCAACAGCAACGATATTAAGTCTACCATTGTCGGTTATACTAATTTTTATATCGAGATTTGCATGCATTTAAACAAAATTTCATGAATAAATGTAAATATTCAGTAAATTATTAATTAAATATCATATATAAGTATTATATTGTATAAATATTCAGTATGAAGGTTTTCTACATGCTAGAATCTAAAAAAATATAAGATAATATTTGTTATAAAAACATTACATAGTTACACATCCACAATTATTACTTCGAAAAAGAAATAAAATAACTCTATAACTACATTATAATACGAGTAAAATGAAGACCTTAAAGATATTACGGTAGCGGAGTTAATTTTCTACTCTGAAGCAAATAGAATAGATTTCCTTGTGGGATACTCAATTTCCTTCATAGATCCGGAGTCACTCCGTGAAAAAACATAACTACTAAAATCGAGAGGAAATAGCCGTGCTAATGCCTTGACCTCTCGCCCGACCTATTTTTCTCCTTAATTTGAAATGTTTTAGCATCACCGTTGTAAAAAGAGAGCGAATATCAAATGTTACAGATTTTATTTTTAATTAACGTAAAAATTTATAACAGGTAAGAAATCTGAGAATTTTTTTGCCAGAAATTATAATATTATCTAAATTTCAACCAAATGTTGAGTAATTACTCTTTACTATTTCTACCTATCAAATTATAAGTTGTCTTTTTTATAATTATAGTATTTTGAACAAAATATTCCAAATCAAATTTTTATCTTTATGTTTTTAGGTTTAACAAAAATGAGACACCTACTTAATAACAGGATCTTGCTGGGTAAAAGCGTCACCGCTTTGTTTACTTAATTAAGATTACAAAATATAATATATATTAAAAAATGACTGTATTTTGAAAATTATACCATTATGATTAGGAATAAGTAACACGGAAGGAGTCGTTATAAGACTTTATTAAACTAGATGAACTGTAATTTAAAGCGAGAATTCGACAGCGAAACGCCTGCCAATAAAAAATAGCAACTAATATTTCTTACTACAAGTAGTATTGCTTACAAAGTCTTCATGCTTTAAAACTTGCATTTTAATTTTAATCTTTTATGAAAACTTTATAATACACAGTCAACACAGTATATTGAAGTATTTGAATCGATGATATCCCAATTGTTGCATACTTAGACACTGCGTCTATCGAAATGGATTAGAATCCTGCAATGTACCACAGCTTTTTTTGAAGGAAACTATCATGAAAAAACTTTGTCATGATGTTAGAACATTTAACGCATCTTTTTAGCGCTTGTCTGTTGGTTACTATGCTAAATTTGAACCCTAAATGCCCTAAAGAAAGCTAGCTTATTTAGGCTTAGCGTATTCATTGTTGGTGTAACATCGGTGTAAAAAGACGTGGTACCTAGTCAAATAATTTAGACAGGTGGAATATCGATTGACCCAACGATTTTTTTTTTCAGAATGCGTTCAAAACACTATCGGATTACAGTGAAGGCAAACGTCCTTAGGAAACCTGTACACATGATAAATGTTAATGCAGTGGGTACCACTGTATAAAGGATAATACAGATCTGTAGATTTCTCGGCATTTGAAAATACCAGTACTTTGCGGGTTTGAGTGGTGATTAACTCTACGCCTTCCTTCTTCCTCACAGTGGGACAATCAAAGGTATTAACAAACATAATTAGGTACGTACACTTTGGATTCACATAAAATACAGACAGAAGTTTTTAGTTAATTGTTGAACTGGACATTAAATTCAACATTAGTAATTTATAAACGCCAAAGAAAACTTACAGGTAAAATAAACAACACGAACCTTCGAGAAGACAAGGGCATAACTGCACTTTTTCTAATTTTTGATAATAGATATTTGTTTTGCTAATATTGCTCTGAAGTAATTTTTGTTTGCGTGAACTATGCCTTACACTTTTTAAAAGTGTCTTGGTTCCTCCAGATAAAAGGATGTTATTAAAGAACTTAGGTGTACTTAACTCATTTTACGCATTTTTAACCATTTTACCCTTGTCTTACCGAAGGTACAAACAGTTAAGAGAATACAAAAATAATTCCATTTATAAGGCTTTACTGATAAAATTAGTACAGAATTGAAAAGTTAAAAACTGAGCAAGATAACTATAAAAATGTAAAAATTATTTAACAAACTAAATTTAAGTCTTATAGAACAAATAGGACATGTAAGCAGTGAACATACATTTTCATTTAAATGAAAAGTTGAAAGCAGACTGGAGACAGCTAAATTCCCCTAAAGGCCCCTTTAGCTACGGAAGCAAGAATCGATAGGCTGAGTTCCAAGACTCAACGTTTATGAGGTGTTAGTGCTCCTCAACAATTCAATAGGTTTTATAAAATTCAAGAACTCTTTGTGACTTCAGTTAAGCCTTCGCTCTCAACTTTCTTATTTCCTCGCTCAGTTTAAATTCGGTTCTCTAAAGTTTTAATAATTATTATAATATCTATGTAAGCCACAAAGTCTAAATCTAGTATGTTCAAGTGTACTGAACAAAAAAAATTCAATTCAAATCAAAATCAATATCAAATTGACTTAAAAAGGATATTTTTAACTAAACTAAAGTAAATAAATAACGTAATAATTTTTATTAATTAATGAATATTTTTTTGAGTATGTAGTGGTTTGGAGTCGGTTTTGTTTTTGTGAAAAAAATAATATATTTCTTCCTTTTTAGTGAGTCTTGCGTTCTGTAGGTAACTAGTTTATTGAAAACGAATATAGATAGATCTTCTAAACGCGCTGCATATAATGGCAGCAAACCATCAGATAACGTAATTCCTAAAGACTTCAATAAATGTGGTGTTTTTCTATCATCGGTAATAATTGGCGTAGAATCCAGAGTGATGTTAAGATTTCCGACCCTGAAAGACTAGTGGATGGAGCGGAGCTATGGGCATAATAAAAAAAATTGGCCGGTCCAAAGAAAAGGTCAACTGGAGGGTAAGGAGCTACCGGAAGCCGTGTACGTAAAATTTGATAACGAAACAATTGGTCTCAGGCTTAAATATAGTAACTAGGGCTTCAAAGCTAGGAAGACAAGGTTGTCAGATTTGGACGCCAACAAATTAACAAATCGACCACACGACGATAGATCGTTAACGGAAATAACGAAGCTATAAAATCTGTCTTTTGACAATCAAAGACCACACACTATACACGACTCGAATATACGAATATTACCATTAAAATCACTTATAGGTAGAGTGCATGAGAGTGCAGTGTCATGAGGACACTTCCATGAAATCCAAACACGGCAAGGTTACATTGTTTTAATACGGAGCTCCAGTGCTTTTTTTATACAACAAAGGTGGCAAACAAGCATACAGCCTGCCTGATGATAAGCGGATACCGTAGCCTATGAATGCATGTAGGTATCAATTGCGCATTACCGACCTTGAACCCCTTAACCCAAAGAGTTCTGAAAATCGTACTGACCGCAGGAACACAACACTAGGTTATTTGATTGCGATCTTCTATAGGGTGTTCCACTAGCCGGACTGTCTCAAGTATAGACAAATCTCCAAAGAAATTTCCCTGTACCCTACCTCTAACAACCTTTTTTTATACCAAGATTGTAGTAAACAAGCATGCAGTCCGTCTAATGGTAAGTAGCCACCGCAGCCTATAGACGCTTGCACGCAAGTATCACATGCGCGTTGCCGACCCTTTAAAAACCTACTTACTCCCTTTTTAAAGAACTCCATACAGTAGTTAGTCTCCTGGGAAAACATCAGTACTAGGGAGCTTATTCCATAAACGGAGCGTTCGCGTAAGAATATTCCTGTGAAACCAAACTGTCCGCGACAATTTAGGTTCCAAAGTATGAGGATGAACTCCCTGCCGATAGCGAGCGGTGCGTTTGTGGAAAGTAGCCGCTGATACCATACCGAACAGTTCCTCGGAACACAACCCATTACACAAACGGAAGAACATGCAAAAGGAGAAAAGGGAGGAACATTCCTCATTCATGCTGTTTTGTTGTTAAAGAGTTCCGTTGTGTCCTCGCAATCCAAGTTAGTACAGAACGTCCTTAACTAGATAACTACTCCTAGTCCCGGATTATGATAAGCGTACCAGTATATCAATTACTATATATTTCCCATTCGATTTTGAAGAGTTTTCAGGTGATCTTCGAAATCCAAGGTCCAATGCCAATGAAATTGAAACGGTTCCCATCTAATGTTATCCCCTTTCCATCAAAAAAAAATGATTTTAAATCGGTTTATAAATGACGGAGTTATTTAGTAATTTTTTTGAGTCGGTTAAAAACCCGTAAAGGATATGCAAGGCGCTATACAACGAAGCGTGCGGTAAAACATTTTACCGCAAGCTCCGTTGTGTCGTGCGTAATTTTTTAATTTCGAACAATGTATACAGGCTTAATAAATGCATTTTTTAAATAAATGTATTGAAAATAACTATTATCATCAGGAGTTTCATAAATTTAGAGTGTAACAATACCTCATTTTGTACACATGCATCAAATTGTTATATAATGATAATGAAACAAATTTATTATCGCTAACGTTTTAATTAAAAACTAAAATTAAACTATTTTTTTGTACTCATTGGTTTTGTTCCTATTAAGTATCATAGTTAATTCAAGTGATACTTTACAATCGCTCCCAAATCTGCTAAACTCATAAAAAAATTTAACGCATTAAGTAACTAGGTTAATAATTTAATATGAAATTGCACCTTATTTTGTACAGTATTCAGCGTTACTCTTGGCTGTTACGTAGCTACTTCAAGCAATGTAAGTATTATTATGTCTATTGTAAAATATTTCCTGGCACGTACGCAATTTCATTAAGTTTACTTATGGAAGACGAGAGGTAGAAAGTATTAAATATAAGTTTACGTTTTAAGTGTTTAAATGAAGTTTTTGCAACGATCTTTTCAATGTCATGTGTTAAATATTTACACAATACTAACTGCATTCCATACCAGCCGTCCCGTTACCACCTTTCTGAATATAAAATCCGAAATGTTTTTAAAGATTTGTTATCAGGATAGAAGGCCAGTCGTACTTAACTGAATCGTTACCATCCACACGACAACCATACAAATCATACACGTAGCGAAAATTCATTATAGAGTACCTATCACACTTTGTGTTTAAGGTTCAACCTGATTATTATTGGTTATACCTATATTCAGCAACCATCATTCAATAACTTGTTATCAACGTGGTGATATGTTGATGTCACGATAATATCTAAATAAATAGGATAGATCCTAACCTAGCCCAAAATTACTTAAATTGCAGTAATTTTTCGATCAACTATTTTTGTTCAACCCGTTTTGTATATAGTTAAGACATGAGTTTTATGTAGATTCATGGCCTGTTATTGAAATGTTAAGAGGCGTAATTGAAAGATTTTTTAAAATCATTTTTGTTTTTGTGCAACTAAAATTTATTTTATCAAATTCGATAAGTTAATAGCAATTATTACCCAAAAAGGGTTACCATAATAAAAGTTATATTTGAGGATTTACATAAATCTATTAAGCATAAAAATGTTTACTTACCAAAATCATTTTTGGATTTCTCTTTCGAAGAATTACATATTTTCGTTGAAGGTGTGTAAATCTCCTCGCGTTCTTCGTCAAACGAGGAATTGAAATAATTACTTCTTTGTAACGTTGGAGTTGAAAATAATTGTTCCGTTTTATAAATCTGTCTTTCTAAGCTTTCATTTGTAGGTTTAAACTGGTGGCAATTGAATTCATCGAATTTATTTTTGTCCAAGGCTGAACTGGATTTATGATTCAGCTTGCGTAGGCTATCGGTTGAACGTCCATATCCATTAAGTACAATTTTCTTAATAGTCTTAACTTCCTCGACTTCATTTATTTCATGTTCAGTTATCGTTGAACGCTTCGTAATTTCCTCTTTTGAATGAAAATTGCTATCACTCATTGAACTAGGTATCGTCTTACCATCATATTCACATTTACCGTTCATTCCATTTTGCGTTCTTAAATATTTTTCGAAAGGATCACTATTTCTTTTTGTTTCAAAAGGATTTTTTTTATCAGTTGGAAGACTATGATTTTGAATACGTGTGTTTTTAGTATTGTATAAATTATAGTCTTTTATATCAGTTATGCGAGAATTCGGTTCTGTAAAATTATGGCCGTTGGTGTTTTCTGCATTATTATAAATAGAATATGGAAGACTAGTGTGATCGGAGAGAAATAATTTCGCATTATGTTTAGGTGACATTGGTTCATTTTTACAGTTGTATATACTATCTTTAATTTCTTTGGATTTATTTTTATCTAAGCTTGAAATCGACATTCTACTATTCGGTACGGGTAACCTTGAATAATTTGAGGGTAAAGTTGTATAAAATGGATTTGTTGGATGAAATTTGAGTGGTTCATCATTTAAATGGAGGGCAGCTGGTAAAGAATTTAAAGATGATCGCATTGACGATGAAGACGGCCCTTTATGTGGTGACGGCGACGGTCGAATAGTCGCATAAACAGGAGCTTGAGGAGTTGCTTTCCCGCTGTACACTTCAGCAATTAATTGAGATGGCCCTGAAACAAAATAAAGGTGAATCATACCTAATTGAAAGCTAACAGTACAAATAAGACTTTATACGTTATTATTTATAAATAATTAAATAGAATAGAGTATGCTCATGTTTAATTAAGATAATATATAAAATATGTCATTTTAAAGTTAAATAAGTTGAATATGTATACAGTTTACAGTTCCAACACAATAAACAATTTCTCTCCAACATTTTCCAGCAAACAGAGAAAAACGATAAAGTCACCCCCGCGCCTCTCGGTTTGCAATCCGGCTCCGTACATGCAGACGTGCGATAAAGTAAAACATGTCGAGAATATACAAAAGGAAATATTCTAGACAGTGACAAGTAAACATTTTGCCTTCACTAATTTAAATAGCTTCTCATATTCTGACGTGAAAACAAAAGATTCTGTAGAAAGCTTTATCTACATGTTTTGCATAATTTCAGATTTAAAATTGAAATAATAAGCAAACAAATAATTTTGATAATAATTTTAAAAACTATATAAATATTGGGTTAAAGTACGCTCTGAAATCATTAAATTACCTAAGTAAAATGTTTATTTTAAGAGAATCGATTCCAACAAACAAACGCGTTTGTAAATAAATTGTGTACCTATAAGATAAGTGAGATTCCCTACGATGTTTTCTTTTTCCACTGAACCAGTACCAAGCCCGTAAGTTCAAAAACTGAAAAGTGGGTACGGACGAAGATTAAGTACATGCGCTTTATAAATTTAACGCGGTCCGACCAAACTATCATTGTCAATTTGAATATAGTAAAAGAAAATAGTTAGAAAGTAAAAGAATATTGTTTAAGAAGTAATAAGTAATACAAATAAAAAAACAAATAGACATTATTTATGTTTTATTTAGAGTTAAAAATACATTTCTGAATCAAAAAGTGCTTCATAAAATGTGTAAATGTGTAATTCATCAATCTATTAAATATAATATTCAAAAATATCTGCATTTAAGAAATAGGTAAATGCAATCAGTAAAATAAAGAAATAATTTTATGTTTCTGTGCAGAGTTTTCCCATTAAGCCTTGAGCGAGGCGGCTAATCCTATAGGTGATACAACCTTGATGCACCATTTAATTTAACTGCTGTGTTTGAAAGCTACATCGTCTCGATTCGAGAAATACTGACAACACTAATTAGCTTTTATTGTTATTATTTTATCAATTACCTTATTCGAGATCTCTCAGGATGTAAATGTGACCTTTTGTGAAATTATAATTATGGTTTTCTATCTGTTTGGATTAATCATTGATTCTTGCTATCTAAAGAATATCATGGGGTATTTCAGTCAGATATCCAATTAAAGACCAACTTGAAGAAATATAAATCAATTAGATGTATAATAGGTACTATGCTTATCAAGTGCCGTGTAGTTGTTTTGCAGTGTATGTTTAAAACATTTTAACCCAGTTAAATGTTAGTTCTAGTGGCATTTAAACCAAGAACTCAAAACTCAAATATTGTACTTCTTTTTAAAGTGAAAATATGTCGAAAGTTTTAAAACCAACACAATGTCCATAAAAGAAATATATAAGAATGTAAAATGTGGATTACAGATTAATGTATAATATTTCAGTCATAGATTTGCAAATCTGTGATTTCAATACACATATTATAATGATACAACTTACTTTTCAACTCAGTGACTTTGCCAATAGATCTTCTTCGCGGTGACATGTCCTTGTCTCTGGCGACAAGAAAACTTAGATTAGAACTTAACTAAAGTAAAAACTTACAAAAAAGTTTGAAATCTGTGAGTTACAATATAATTCGTATAACATTACAAGCATATTTAGTAGCTTTACATGATTATTGTTTATTATCACTATGTTTACTTGAACATGATATATATCGATAAATTAAAAGAGCTTTTAAAAGGTGATGTTCGAAAGATATATGCAATAACTAGCTGTGCCCCACGATTTTACCCGTATTCAATTTAATTGAAAAAATCCCCACTGTGTCGCCGCCAACACACCCGTGTGTCTATCGTTGTTATCACTTCCCGTATTTGCCTACAGTTTGCACGATTGCTTGACATTCAAGATTACTGCTCTGTTCCTCAAGTTTATAACGTGAAGGTATATAGTACATAACGTTCCTCAATAAATAGGCTATAAAATGCAATAAATTTTTTTCATATGTCTGATAGTTTCAAAGATTAGTGGGTTGAAACTAACAAACAAAAAACCAGTCTCTTTAAATTTATAATGTTAGTACCTATAGATAAAGTTTACTATAAAAAAAAACTATGGATAATTTTGAATAAAATTATTAATACCACTTCATGTAGTAAGTGAAAGCATGAATACGTAACGTGAATCAAACATGAGTTACTTACTGGAGAATCAATTCGTCTCACATATAGACAGACGTAAAGTGCATTAATTTCAGTCACGGCTAATCTGTCGACGGACTGTCGTACGATTCTCGTGTGAAACACATCGTAATCGGATTAATGTCGGAGAATGGTGAGGTGTACCTACTGTTCAGTTTCACACAAAGGTTGGTTATGACGTTTAATAGAAATATATTGCACGAAATGACCCGCAGACATTGTTCTGCTCTTTCCAGTACTTAGTCATATTGACTAGCCCGACCCGACCATAGCACAACCTATCGCTTTCAGAGATAGCATTAAAACCTTCTCCATGCAAAAACACTTAGATTTAGGTACTAATTTTCATATGAATCGGTCAAACGCTGTCGAAGTTTATTATTGTCATCATTTTATACCAATATCCCTTTTTATAAGTTCTATTCTTGTCAATATAAATATATCTTATAAATGCAAAGTACTATATATTGTAAGTAAATAAATAAAACTATAAATGTATGTCAAGAAAAACTTAGTTGAAATATATATATTTATATATATATAATAATACTGTATTCAATTTAGGCCCCAAGAAGGCACTTCTGAACGTCAAAATATTACTACCGGTACGGAAAACTTCTCAGTCATCGAGAAAGAAGAACCGACAAGAAACTCAATCGGGCTTTTTTTCCATTGTACAAATAATATTTACAGTTTATAACCACAACAATAATAATTTAATGGTTGTACAGAGAGAAGATAAACTATTTAATTAGATTTTAATAGATTTAAAAAGAAAATTAAAAAATATTTATTAGGTTTATAATGTAATACTTGGCATAACTTGTTTATTACTTACGCGAATCGCCCACAGTCAAACCGCTAAACCGGTTTTGTGGGAAACTAGCTTTAAGTTTAAATGTAATACATTATTGTGCAATTTCTCAAATAAATAATAATAATAATAATAAATTTATATTGAAACTGCTTTGGAAGTAGACTAGACTGAGTGATAATTATATTTTATGATCTCAAAATTTATCCCCTCTGCACATGTTCTAAATATTGCAACCGAAATGTAATGTGAAAAATGTTATCTTTTTTTTCTTTTTGTCCTTTGACCTAAGTAAGGTAGGCACAACATGTTTTCCTCTTTCACTCCTCTCTATCAACTCTCATATCAGTATTCACACATTTCATACTCATGTTATTCCTCACACGACCATCAATACTTTCTTGGGGCTTCCTCTACTTATATAGTCTACCAACCACCATTATACATAATACTCTTTTATATGATCGTTTAATTTTTATTAAAGATTATCATATCCAAATGTTCCATAACGTTATTGTATCTATAATATTATCGTATCCATAACTTCAAGTCCATGTTAATTCTTTTATTCGATTTCGAAGGTGTCCGTGCAATATGCACCGAGAGGTCAGACAATCAATAAATAGTTTTAGCACGAAGTTCTGAAAAGATTGAAGAAGGAAACGGCCGCGTTTTTGGACGAGCGGCGACTGGCTTCTCCACCATGATAACGCACCAGCCCATTTATTGAACCTCGTGCAAAAGTTTTTAGCGAAACACAATATTAAACAACTCCGTCAGCCTCTGTACAGTACCGACATAGCTCCTTGCGACTTTTGGCTGTTCCCAAAATTAAAAATCCGCTCAAAGGACATGGTTTTAACGATAGAGAGACGGTTGAGACGAATGCGACGCGTGCATCATGGCCATTCTGGAAACCGATTATCAGAACTGCATCAGGATGTGGAAGCACCGATGGGAGAATCTTGTTCAGTCGAAGGGGGACTACTTCGAAGGTTGCCATGAGCCGGATGACGAAAAATAATGCCAGTGCGAAGTTACAGATACAGGTCGAATACTTTTGGGACACAGTAGTATAACACGTGTTTCTTGTCCGTTTCTCATTTATACGGTTTTAATTTCTAAGTAGGTAATTATTTTGTGATCGAAACGTATGTTAAAGTATATTTGATTTAAATTTTGAAACTTATGGAAAGGGAAGTGTACAAGTTAAGTAATTTTCTTAAAATGAAAACTCCGGCTTTAGTACTGTCTGCCTCCAGACTTTTTTTATTTATTCCACTTCTTTTCACACGGAGACTTGTACGCAAAATATTTTATGACAATTTTATGGTTCCCTGCTTCTTAGGCTTAGGATGGAACTTATTAAACAAAAGCGTATTCGCAAAACGAATTGAAATAAAAATGTCGTTATTTAAATCATGAATTGTTTTAGTAAATTTATCGCATATTAACATTAGTCGTGGAGAAGGAAAACACCGTTAGTAAAACCAAAACGTTAAGCAATAAAAAGTCTTGTGAAATGCTTTAAGAATTATAAATAAATGTGACACTTTGCAACATTCATTGCGATAAATAATCATAAAACAATTGTTAATTTATTACTTGCATAAATAATAACCTCTAATATGGTATGTGCTTCTATTCTTTTTTTTATCGCTTAATAGGTGTAAAGTAATGCCCACAATCTCACCTGGTGTCAAGTGCCAATGTGTTCCAAGATGCCGACACAATAACACTCTGGCTCTGTAGTACAGCTGCTGGGACACACCTATAGGTGCTTGGCGACAGATTTTAAACTTGTGGGTGATAGCTAGCCAGATAGACATTAGAATATACCCTACCACCATGATATGGTTTCAACACGATGTTTTCTTTCACCAAAAGCTCAGACTCATTGCCGGGATTCGAACTCATGTCGGTCGACGCGATGTCCGTAACACTAACACTGAGACATCACTGCATCATTGCATCATTAATTAATGTCTACTCGTATGCAAATCAAAGGTTATTCAGATATTTTACATTTGAACAAATTCACACCTAAATATGTTTGTTTCGTACTCATATAAAACCTTATTATCAATACTCGATGGGACTGGCAAACGCAGCTGACAGCTGTCATGCTTTATGTACTCGTCGAATATTGGAGCTCTTATCGCGAGGCACGCAACAAGAATCGCTGTGCAAAACCGAATCTGAATTCGTATGGTGACCTGAATCGTGTCGGTGGATATCATCGCAAGTGTTGGAGCAGTCCAAGGTACGTGAGAGCATTGTATTTGTTCCAGCGCTATCTAGTTTTTGAACATCGTTTTTTACCGTATCGAAATTACCCAGTGTAGCTAAGCCACCGCTATTTCGGTTCGGTGCGGATGCTACAATGTTTGTTTCTATGACATTTACATTACTTATGAATTATAGCGGAGGCAGTATACGTAAATATTGAAATTAAATATACCATATTCCTATCGAATCAGCACTATTATGAAAAAAAATTAAGATTAAAGAGTTTAAGTAAGTATGTTAATTTTACTGTAAATAATGTATTTGCGGTACGTGTTATAAATGAATTAATAAATACCTAGGTACATATTTTATTGCATTTTATGTCGTACACTCGTGAGCTTAATGCCATAAGCCACAATGCATTTTCTTCCAGCTTACCGTGCATAGTAAAAAAAATCACCGTTGTAGGTTTCTAGATAGGGCAAATAGAAAATGTTGAATTTGTTTTTATATCTGGCAATTGTGACATATTCTGTGAAATTTTATAAAAAATGTGTAAACTTACTCATTCAATCCCAGTTTGAGCACAGGTCCTGCCGAGCGTAACATTGCGTGGGCTTCAGCGTTGCTCATGCTTCTGGTTGGCAGCCCGTTGATTGACGAGATAACATCACCCTCGCGGATACCGCTTAATGATGCTTTGCGACCAGGGTTTACCTGAAAACACATAACAAACCTTACTGACTACGTTCTTTTAAATACCTATAACTTGCTATGACTATGGTTAAATTCGTCATCATTTTGTACCTATATATTATATATGACTATTTGTATTGTGTATTGAAAGCAGTATTGTACTTGTATACAACATAAAAATACAAGCTACATTACGATACGGTAACAGTTAAAATACTGCTTAGGCTAATAACGCATGAAAATCTATTCTGTAATGTTGCCAAGTTTAAAATATTTCTTGTTTCTTTGGACGCACTAAGCTCTGAGACTACCATTCAGAATTCAAAAATTACTTGTGCATTCTCATAGCCTATGTATTGAGGAAGGTTATAATTGGATATGACTTCACGCTACGACTCCAAAGAGCAGAGAGCAGCAACCGTGAATGTCATGCAATCTGGGAGCTGTAGGTAGTGAGTTAGTCGAATAAATTTAACACGGGTGAAACCGTGGGGCGAAGCTAGTATAATATAAATACATAAATTGTTATGTGTAGAAATTTTTAGTTTTTTCCTCCTTTGTTTTGTATAAGTATATTCTTTAACCAAACCTGAAAACCAATATGTTGTACCGGCGATGATATCAGAACCAACACGCGTCCGTAAAGAAGTGTCCTTGATTTGTAAGGGTGTCTAGTGTCTACATTGGAATAATTTAGTTACATTATCGGGAATGGAGGCGAGCCTATAGGGAGAACCACAATGGATCGATACGAAAGGACTGTACAGTAAATAAGAAACTCGTTTATTTTAATATGTCCTGATGGGTTTTTTAACTTCTTATTATCATGTACCTTTATTTTTTTTAATATAACTACGGTGGCAAACTAGCATACGGCCCACCTGATGGTAAGCGGCTAAATAATCTATGGACGCTTGTAATACCATAGGTATCTCTTTGAACCCCCCTACCTCAAAGAGCTCTAGACACCCTACTCACCGCAGAAACATAATACAAGGTTATTTAGCCGCGATCTTATGTTGGATGGTGTTCCACCAGTCGGGCTGCCCCAAGTAAAGATAGATCATTAAATAAATTTCTCTTATGCCTTACCTCTCTAAACCTAAACCTTCGATAGGTGCTTGATGCTTATGAGTTTAAAGTAATTTGAGTACTACATATTTAGGTAGGTTATTAGTGACGTCATTACAATAATAATACCAGCCTGTAAGTGTCTCACTTTTGGGCAATGAGGCATCTTCCCGAGGAAAGATACCGGTTTAATCACAACGGTAGCCCACGACATGTTACTGATTTTATACATACAATGCTATTACAAGAAAAATTCTCAAACATTCAGGTTATCTCACTATGATTTCTTTCACCGTCAGCCGATAGTATTATCTATTTTAACTAGTAAATGTACGCAAATTCTGAAAAATTCGTTGATACATGCCAGTGTTTGCACCTGTGGACATCAATTGATATTCCGCCGGTCTAACCACTTAAACTCTACGACTTTCTTATATTTGAATTAGTCGCGGATTTATTTTGCATTTTATTTTAAGAAAAGTGAGTATTGTCTTTTTATGCAAAGAGTAGCAACGTTGTAGATAATTAATATGCCGTATATACCAGACGAAGAAAATTTATTCAAAAATGTATTATTTTGTTATCGCTCTTGTTATAGACTTAACGTAACTTCTGTTCAATTATTTTAGTATTTGATCATTCATTATTATAAAAACTGTATGCAATAGTTTATTAAAGAGTATATAAAAAAAAAAATTATTATAGGTTAAGCGTTTGGCCTCAATCTTACCTGATGTTAAGTGACGATATGGCAAAAGATGGTAACTAGATTTAGCATCTAGTGAGAGAACTGGTTATCAAACTAGGAAATAATAATAAAATAAATAGTATTAAACGAATGTAAAAAAACCTTTCCAGTTTTTTGCCTATAAATCATTGAATAAAGTTATTAGTACAAACCGCATTAGTTTCCCGACGCTTTGCCGCCGGTGAGCAAAACTTTAACATATTCCTGTCAGAAATGTTCGTAGGGAAGGGGTTCGTCCCTCACGCAAAACAAACGCACACTAACAATACGTTGAGAAAGGTCATCGCAATCAGCCACACAAGTAGCTATGTAAACAAACAAATTTCGTCCACAAATTACGCGATTAGTATGATTACACGCACAAAAACCTATTAGCGACACTCGACACTAATCACTCGAGCTGAAGTATAATTACGTCAGTAACATATTTCCCAAGGGAGCTCGTCAGTTGCCACAAGAAAGTCGCGGGCCTTACTAAACACAGACAGGGCATGTAACAGCCAATTTCATCGAAACATTAAATGGGCATTATTCGAAAATGCATGCGCCGCCTCCGCCGCCGCGCCGTGAGGGACGCGTACCTATTGTCCGGGACCATCACTCGCCACGAATATTAATCTTGTTGAAGGTGAGTCGAAGCATCGTTTGATTCTTGTCGTGCGCGCGTGCTGCTACATAGAACCTCGACTTATATTCTTATTAGGACAATGAACTTCAACATTGTATGGAAATTATAAGATATTACTTTATATGCAAATAATTATATACCAAGTATATTAGTATAAACTACAAGAGATTAATTCTTTGCATTTTGTATGTAGCCTGTTTAATAAGGAATATTTTTATCGCTATAGATTTAGCATTGTGGCCACAATCTCACCTGACCTTATGTGACAATGTGGACCAAGATGGTAGCACGCTAAGCCTAGTGGAGGACTGGCTCTCAAGTGCAGCTGCCGGAACACACCTATTGGTGTTTGGCAACAGATTTTCAACTTGAGGGTGGTAGCTAACCAGGCGAATATTAGAAAAAGCCCTACCATCATGCTATGTTTTTATGGCGATGTTTTCCTTCACCGAAAGTTCAAGCTCATTGCAGGGATACAAACTCACGTCGATCGACGCGGAGTCCGTACACGCTATCAACTGAGCCATCGTTGCTACAATTATAGGCTAAACATCATTACGCTACGGCCCAAAGGAGCGGACCTGTAACCATGAACGTCACCAATCTGGCAAGGTGTAGGCAAGTACGGGAACAGAGAACAACGATAAGCCATCCTCGTGCGTTGACGACGCGACGCGGCGGCGTCGCAACGCGGTGAACAGTAGGTCGAATAAAATTTAATACGGGTTGAAACTGTGGGGAACAACTAATTATCTTGTGTGTTATATTTATCTGTACTAATATAATAAAGCGGCAAAGTTTTTTTGTTTGTTTTAACACGCTAATCTCTGGAATTACCAGTCGGATTTAAAAAAAATCTTTTTGTAAATGATAGTCAGCCTCTCGAGGAATAGTAAAGGCTATTTAATATTAGGCTATAACTCTCCGCTGGCTTTAAATATTGATTTTTTATAAGTAAGTCAGAGATGAAAGCCCTCCCGATCTGCTTTATCCGCGAACGCTTGCATAATAAATAGCCAATGATATAAATACAATGTTTTATTAAAATATTGGTCCTTGGTATATCTAAAAAAAGTCAGCGATAGCCTATCTCTTATACATAGGCTACAGTACGCTATTTCATAACAAACAATTGTTAAAAATTAATAAGTCATTTATGAACATTATTTTCAGACGTGGCATATTAATCCTTACGAACAAAGTTACTACATCATAAAGATAATTTTATGATGTTAAGTTTTGCTCTATTTATATGTATGTATGTATGTATTTATGTATATTTGGACATATAGTTTAGGAGATAATGAAAAATTAAAATAATTTGTACTTGCGGGAAAAACAATTATGTTGCGGCATTTATCAGATAAAATTAACACGGATGAAACTGTGGAGAAAAGCTAGTAATGCTAAATGTCCCAAGAACTTAGACTCACCAAAACGATCACGTTATTTAGGGTCAATCAATACTACTGAATATCAATATGTAAAAAAAATACTTGATAGGTTTTTAGCATTTCATCACAATATGACCTGATGGTTAAGTGACGATGTATCCGTAAATAGTAACATGCTGTCTAGAGGGAATCGCTCGCAAGTGAATTCCCCGGGACACACCTATAGGTACTTGGCAAGAGATTTCCAACATGAGATTGGTAACTAACCTAACCTGGCAATCATGGTATTTTTTCTTAAGGAAAGCCCAAGCTCATCGAAAATTTCGAACCCGCGTTGATCAACTCCTTGACGCGGTTTCCAAACACTATAAATACCATTGAGATATCATTATTTTAACTACATTTAAGACTACTATAACATCTTTAATAAATTCAATTACTATTTACTCAAATAACAAAACATATACTTGTTAAAAAAGGATAATTCTATATGAATATGTAAGACAAGCCTCATCCCATATAATCCCATTTTTTTACGTTAGGGTTGTCATTTATGGCTTACCTCGGTAATATATACGCGAGTGTGTTGGTCACGTTCTGTTTTGATCCAATATATCCCAATTTATAATGATATTTTAGGTCACAGAATTTTTAACCTAACGAAGAATATGTTTTTGTAAATACCGAGGTTTATAAAATTATCGAGGTATTATAAAATTACTTGTACCTATAATTTACAAACTCTTACTTATTTAATTATTTATGGAGACAAATATTTCGGTTTGGCAGTCGGTGGTCCTGTTTAATTAATTAATTGTTTAATTACACAGCCAGATAATTTTAATTTAATACGCTTATTTTTGTGAACAAATTGAAAGTAGTTTGAGCAATAGTGGTTTGATGTAGAAAATAGAAAGTTTAAATATAGATGATATAAAAAATGCGAATGTTAAATAGTATAATTAATTTGTAGCAAAGGAAGAATCATTCACATAGTCGTAGTCGCTTTTGTAGAGTTTTAGATGATTTCGCAGTATCTTCGACGATTTCGTAGGGTCTTCAATGATTTCGTATTTCGTAGGAGCTTGTATGATTTCGTATTTTATATGGTCTTGGATGGTTTCATAGGGTTTTACTAAGGAAATTAATCGGTTACATTAATCAGAAAAAAGTTTTATGAATGAATAAAAGCGTTCGGAGCAATGACACTTGTTTAATTTAAAAAAATGTACAGAAAAAGAATGCGGAATGATTTGTTAAAAAAGCACACTTTATGTTTCCAACCTACGTAATATATTATTTTACTTAACATGAGATAATAAAAAGCTCTTGTTTTGTCAGTAAGAATGGGTCACATATTTCTTTATAATAACTTGCAATATTTGAATGATAAATTTTAAATAATATTTTTTTTTTTCATAGTTCATTAATTAACATATTTTAGGTAGTCTCTTGCACTAGTGCTTTGAAGTTATAAATGAATTTTGTCTTCGACGAGTGTGGTTCCACTTTTCATTTAATTATACTAATGAGACATCGCGCGCAACTTGTGCACTTAATTACAACACTACAAGACACGGAACGTTCTTGAGTGTTTTTCTTGTATACTTCTGAAGTTTACTAAACAAGAATTGTGTATAAAATTTCAATAAAACTGGTGAAAAGCCTAATTTGAGTTAAATACAATATACAGAAAAAAATTACAATATCATATTCGTGTTCATTGACGGTTGTTCATCAAGAAATACAGAAAAAATTTTTTAGGACGTTCTTGCTGAGCGGCAAATTGTTTTACAAACTAATATTATCTATTTAATTACATTGGTGTTTCCGATATACTTGTTTTATGACTTCAAATTAAATAACAAACTTCCGTTAGTAGTAAAGCATATAATAATTTAATCGAATCGCACTAATAAACATTACCTACGTAAAGTAACATGTGATAGGTTACGTTACAACTCACAATGTAAACCTTTCCAACATATCCAATTAAATTAGAGCCCTGTCAGTTCTATTTTAACTGAACCACAGGAGCATACGAGCGGAATCGTAGAACTAACAAGGTTCTAAACAGTTTGGACAGTACTTTGTTAATTTGACATGCGGAACACGTAAGCTGCGTGACTTCACGACGCACGTGAGTGGAATCAACCATCAAAGTTCAAATATCTACCAGAAATCCTAAGGGTAATTCATCCTATTTACTTTGAAATATTCTTAACACTATATATAGGTACTATATGAATTCTATTTGCTAACAATCTACAGCTATACTACTGGTAGTTACTATTAGAAAGAGCTAAAAGTATGTAAATATCAAATATGTTTGGAGAAGGTAATCTCTGAAACTACTGAGGGCCTAGCCAAGTTGACTTTCTGCAATTGTTAACGCTAACGAAAATGAAAAAATGGATAGGTCCCCTGATCTAGTTCTAAAAATTATTTCACTGACAGGAAGATACATCCAGGTTGATTATAGGCTATTCTTATTAAGCTTAATATTATAATTCGTAATTCATAAATTGACACAGACCTCCTTGTCTGATTCTGAAATGATAGGCTATTAGTGAACTGAGCTGTTAGTGTAAGCAGCATAATGTTAACAGGTATTTTAAAATAAGTTCTTAACGCTATTCATGTAATCTACACTTATAGCTCACTATTATTACGTATAAAAATGTAAAGATTGTAAATATGTTTGTAGGAGATAATATCTGAAACTATTGATTCAATTATAAAAATTCATTCACTAATAAGTGAGACTACGTTATCTATGAGCAATATATGCTACATTTATCTTATTAAATTTACATTGTAATAACGCGAATAAAGTCTCGGATACATTATAAACACTGAGTCGATGTGTCAAAGCTTACTTAAAATAAACTTTTTTATTATTACCTACTGACATTAGATTTTTTTATTAATTAATTGTTTAACAATTATCTATAAATTTAAGGAACGATTTTTATGTCCAGTTCATATAACGCACTTGTCACACGACTTGTGTATCCGATAACAATTATGCAGAAACAGACTATGATTATGCAGACGTATTAAGTGATTATGCAGATATGCATATACATGATTATGAAGAAACTGAATATATTAAAATTTTAAAAGCATTGTTCAAGAACAGTACGTTTATGACAATTTTCCACATGAGATTATATTTTTATCATCGCGAAGTTTTTATGTTTATGTTTTATGTTTTTGCGTTTTCTTTTTAAGTTTTGTTTCTGCAGTGAGTAGAGTTTTCAGAGCTCTTTGGGGTGGGGGTTTCAAGTTCGGCAATGCGCTAGTAATACCTATAGTATTACAAGCGTCCTTAGGCTACGGTAGCCGCTTACCATCAGGCGGGCTGTATGCTAATTTGCCACCTTTGTAGTATAAAAAAATTGTGCCATATTATGTAGTGTAGTGTCCAAACAAAGCTCTGTTGGTAAAACATCGCGCAAAATAACATCAATGTTTTTAAATTTAAAAATGTAGGTACATATTCTATTTGAAAAATATATTTAGAAAATACATATTTTGTATCAAGTGCTTCAAATACTATTTCCAAAATTATCTTGTACTTAACTGATATCTCAAATACTCAACTAATCAGATACTCAAAGGTATCTTGTATTCCAGATACTTTTCTTTTACATCCCCCTGTCTGAAAATATAAAAGTGTGCAGTGTCTTTCTGCCAACGAAAACGAAATTTCAAGCCTTGAACGAAACCATGTTGTTTGCCTATAATGCCTATATCTACAAATACATTTTTGTTATAGTAATAAATATAATATTTACATATTAATGTTTGATGGAATGATGCGTCAGTGGTAGCATGTAGGCACACCGTGTCGATTTACATAAGTTCGAATCCCTGGAATGAGTTTGAGCTTTCGGTGAAGGAAAACATTGTGATGAAACCATGGCGTAGTGGTAGTGCATTTTCTAATTCCTACCTGGCTAACTATCACTAACAAGTTCAAAATCTATCACCAAGTATCTATAGGTATGCTCCACAGCTTGAAAGCCAGTTCCACCACTAAGCTTAACGTGTTACCATCTTGGGACTCATCGTTACTTAAAATCTGGTGAGACGGTTGCCTAAGACTAAAATAAAAAAATGCAAACAACAGTAAAAGTTGCAAACAACTTCTATCATAATTATATTTGAGTTAATTTAATTTATATATGATTATTAGCACAATATGAGACATATTTTCCAAACATATTACGGTAATCATAAGCCTTTTTTGAAAATTGTTAAAATAAAAAGTACGTCAATAAGTACGATGTGCTAGTGTTAGTGAACACACTTTTCATGGTTATGTTAATATTTGATTGGGAAACTTGATTAGAACGATCATTAAATTTAATTTCTAGACAACATTCACAATAATTAGTATTCACTTTTTATTTCGTAGGTATATTGTTAGCACAATTATTACCGTACAATGAGAATGTTTCACAATGGGATAATTAAATGGAAGTTGTTCTGTTAATTGCGTATCTTCATAATTTCTACGCAATTTAACTTTATAATTTTAACTATGTTTTACCTACCTGAAACTACTATTTATAAGGTCTGCATAAATAAAAATATTACCATCCTATTATATTGTTAATGGTTAAGTTAACAAATACATATATTTTATTACATATTATTTACGATTAAAGAAGTATATTTTATATACTCCTAGAATTTTATAGGATTACTATGCGGATTTTTGTTAACAATGTATCCACTTGCGAGGTTGATTTCCATAAAATTATGCACAGGTACATTTTTTTTTTTCGCATAACGTCTCGTCAACCATTATAAACAATAAATTTTAAGAGTCTTTTATTGCTGTTTTTACTTTAAATGTTAAAATAACTAATTGGCGTTATATGTTAGATACGAGTTGTTAAAAAAAAATGCACAACATAACAAGGCTGATTGATTGATACAAGTGATTAATTGTTTAAAGTAAACACGATTAGGCACAAATTGTTTCATTGAATCTTCTTTACTTACACGAGAAATACGCTCAGAAGCACAACTGTAGCTCTGAAAGATAATTAAGCGGTATTAAGTAAATATTATCATTGTAAACTTGTTTTTTTGTTATTTCTTTATAAAATCATTACTGTATATTTTAATTAATTTAGATATTACCACATAATTTTTGTTAGTTTTTCTTAAAGTAGAGAATAATATTGACATGATGATATAGATAAGTTATCTATTAATTAATTAATGTTTAATTGCATAGTCAAAGAACAGAATTAATTCGAAATTATTAATAACTCCTTTCTTAATTTAACAGGAGTATGTATTTCTCTAATGAATATTAGTTAAATGAACATGTAAAAACTTTTAAAATTAACTGTTGTATGTTACTAAAAAAGTTTAAATCAGATGTTACTAAAACTTTCTAGTGTGATTTATAAATACATAAAAATACATGTTCCGTGGTAATATTTAAAAATGGTTAAATCATTTGTTTAAAATAATTTAAATGTAAGCATCAAAGTTGCATAGCATATTATGTTGAATAAAGCGAGTTCATTAATTGAAATAATAAAACGCTTTATAGACACTTGTTTAAAACGTGTTAATCGTATTTCAGTTGTTGTTTTGTACATAAAAGCTCTTTAAAAATACTACTACTCTTTTCCACAAACAAAATGTTTCTCCAAGAGAAACGAGCCACTGTTTACAATAAACTTTAATTGCGTAATCTGATATAACAGCTCTCTGGAATTCTTAAGTAAATTGCTTCCTTTTTGCTATTATTCAAAAGTATTTTATGACGACTATTCGTTCAGTCCTCATTTTGTGACAATGAATAATTTTATTTCAGAACTTGTACAAAATTCGCGATCTCTTGAAAAGTACTTAAGGTGTAAGTTAAGAAATGGAACGTAAATCTAAACACTATATAGTTAACAAGACATGAGCAAGTCGGTGAAGATCGAACAAAAAGACCTTTTGTAATTTATATTTTCACTTAAAATTAAGTTTTCTTCCCGATAACTTGATATACCCACTACTCTTGTTGCTATGTTTATTTTCTTGTTAGTGTATCTCTACCTGTCTGCTTCAATTTTCGGTACCTCGGTTTATTAATCCAAAACAACGATGACAAGACGTGAAGAATAGGATAAATACTGGGTTGTGGAAATGGCGACAGGTCTCGGAGATAACATGCGATCCTCGAATGCCCCTGAAGCTTAAGGGAAAAGAAGATTACATGTGGCAGAGATACGAATGTTAAGATGGATGTGTGTAGTAACTACAATGTATAAGATCAGGAATGACTTTATTAGAGGAAGTCTTAAAATAGCACCAGGCACAGAGAAGTAGAGGTTATAGGCTAGCGTGGTATGGGCATGTTACGAGGAAGGATGAATATCATATAACTAGAAGAATGTTAAGTATGAAGGTGAATGGATGCAGGAGTAGAGGAAGACCGAAGAATGTATGGATGGATTGTATGAAGAATGATATTGAACACTGAGCTGATATTTTATAGAGTAGAGGGGAAGTAGAAAACATGTTCTGCAGACTATACTTAAGTAAGATAAGAGGAAGAAGTTGGTACGTAACTATAAGTTGTTATTGAACTGCTATATCCTTGATGATAAAATTAAGGCAAAAGAAAACATCTTATAATTTTAATTTATTCGATAGTATAGTGATACGAATAGCTGATATCAAAGATTACACACATTCATCTACTTAATAATATCGGGTCAGTGGTAACATTTATTATTCTGACCCAAACTATTCTAAGCTTCTTAATGTGCTAGATCTATCATGCGAATTTATTAAATTCATACGGAATGTCGATTCCAAGGCATATGACTTAACCTAATGTCTCCTACTTAAATCTTTCAATGCCAAGTTTTGAGTCGAATTTTGTTCTATTTCACCGATAAGTTAAGTAAAACAATCATTACGCATGAAAATATTATAAAAATGTCTAAAAGGAAAAAAATTATACTTGTAATTACTAATGACAAAAAAGTACCCAGCAGTCTCTTACAAGAGGACTAAACAAATTAAACTGATAATCTCATCGTGTTTATCTCCGGAAAACTTTTAACATAAACCGTTAATATTAATTTCACTTTTCTATGTTTATGTATTTTGTACTTACTACTACCGACAAATAGTTATGATATTATAATAGGTACTTAGTGTTTTTTTGGATAATGTATAGCTTACATTTCATTTCATCGCAATTATACTTGACGGACTTTAATGACTGGGCAGAAAACGAAACGCATCTGCTCAATATTTGTTTTAGTTAGTTTCTTTTGGAACTTTTTATGTATTAGCTGATTAGTTAGGATAATTGAAACCGGTTAACAAATTTATATATTTACTTGACAAAGTACAACTGTTTACTGCAAATTACTATAATTTCGAAAATATAGATGTAATTAAAAGTGATGATAACTTTTACATTAATACCGCACCAGCGTTGTGTATATGAGATTATTTTATATGTCGTTCAAACAAATGACAAGCGTGCTTCATAATCTTCATATTACACCAAAACAAGAGTTGCTAAAGTAGTACCAAATCTAGCACCGAACGTGCAATAAGACAACAGTGCGCACGAATCGTACTACCACTCGCCAGGCCGTCACTCACAACCCGCGGCTGTTTTTCGGTCCTTTTAAAATGTACAATTATATACTATATGAATTTGATATATATTCTCTTATGGTTTACTTATCGTAAATCCCAAAAGCGTCTTTTTCCGAATTGATTCACCATTATCGTCATTGCTTACTTGTCTACACATAATATGTGTAATAGAAAGATAAGGAATATCATCGTCATCGCTGCTCTGTATCGGCTTAGAAGTCAACTAGAAATGCATTTATGATATTGGTTAATATTGTTTGGCATATCGATGTGATAGACAAAAAAGGACATGACATTCAGTAGGTGAAAGAAAAAATAGGCGTCGTGTCGTATCAAGATGTCAAGAGGAAGGTAGAGTGTAGGGAGTGCTGGAGATTGCTACACCGACAAGAGCAGCATCGCTTTTAAATTTTATTTAATAGGTCGTTACATAAGAAATTTGCGTTTTATATGGAAATAAAACGAAAAAAATATTATGAAATTCTACATTTAATCAGTCAAAGTATGTACCATTATTATATAAGCACTTTCGCCATTTTATAGGTAGTTAATTGATTCAATTGGCAAAATAATTGTTTGAGCTAGAATCAATAAAATCTTAGAAGGCGGTTTGGACAGCCTCATCAGAATTGATTTTTTTTGCTTGCAAGAAATTGTCAAAATTCGGAATCTGTTGAAGCAAGGTCCAGGGAGTATGGTGGGTGTTGGAGACATTCCAACCGCAGTTCCTCTAATTTAGCGACCGTCTCTTGTGATGTATAGAGCCTAGCGTTGTCCTGAAGCAGCAGTGGGTTAGAAAGATTGACCAGTCTCGGTTGTTTAACGGCTAATTTTTCCATCATGGTTTGCAATTGTTGACAATACATATATGCTGTTTTCGTCTGGCACATCTTAGGAAGCTGTAGTGTATATCAGCACTAGTCCACCAAACACTCACCAGTACCATTTTCTGAGTCAACTTTCGCTTGGGACAGGATTTGGCCGGTTCTCCTAGGTTCAACGACTATTAACGCGTCCTGCGCGCTGCGCAGCGTGTCGTGGCGCTAAGAGTGGTCCGCGGATACCGGACGGTGTCTGCGGGGGCGGCTTTTGTTTTTGCCGGCTCCTCGCCGTGGGAGCTGGAGGCGGAAGTGCTCGCCGCCGTGTATCGGTTTACGGCGGCGAGAAGGGAAAGTGGGGAGCCTCCAGCTCCTTATCAGGCAGAGAGCGCAGGAAGAGGTGCTCCGGCGTTGGGAGGAGGACCTGGCGGATGCGCGCTATGGACGTTATACCATAGACGCCATCCGCCCAGTCCTCCGAGAGTGGTATAGCAGGGAGCGTGGCTCCTTGACATTCAGACTTGTGCAGGTACTGTCCGGACACGGTTGTTTCGGATGGTACCTGCACAAGATAGCCAGGAGGGAGCCCAACACTACGTGCCACGAGTGCGGGGCTGTAGAGGACACGGCACAGTACACTCTCTATGAGTGTGCTGCGTGGGAGGAACAGCGCCGCACTCTGGCCGTAGCTGTTGGAGAGGACCTCTCGCTGCGGAGTGTGGTGAAAGCCATGCTCGGCAGCGAGAGGGCATGGACGGCGATGGCCTCCTTCTGTGAGGACGTCATCTTGCAGAAGGAAGCCGCGGAGAGGGTTCGCGAGGGGGATCCCTTAAGCGGCCCTCTCCGCCAAAGACGAACGGGTGGCAGGAGGAGGCGGTTTATCCGCCAACTCGCGCCACCCTAGCCGAACCAGAGAAGACGGGTCGGGGGGGCCGTCTCTTCATTGCACAGGTTCAGCGGACGGAGGAGACGGCTAGGGTGTCTTCTACTTAGGCCGGGGACCGGTTTAGCCAGGCCGGCCGCCGGGGCGACGCGGCTGTATGCCACCGCAGTTCCCGTGTCGCCCCTGTATGGCGGCGGATGGTAGGTACACCGTGGAGTTTTAGTGAGTAGGAGTCTCACATAACCACTCGTCCCCCCGTGCGGGTGTGTACACATGATGGGTTTCTCCACGTATAAAAAAAAAAGGTTCAACGACTATGATAAGCGTTTACGTTATCGTAAACCTTCCATTTTACGTTACGTTTGTTTCGTAGGTAAAAATTTCCAGAACTTAAACGTTAGAACCGAAAACGTACGGTGTTTTCTATTAGAGTAGCTTCCCCATACACGTCATTTATCCTTCGAGCTGTTTCTGCAGCGCTGATGCCATGAACTTATATTCGTAAATAACGCGATATTTTAAGTTTTCCATTTTGTGAAAAGAACGATGTCAAAAAAAGAAACAAATGATGCGAAAACAAATGAATCACTAAATTCGAAACACAAATACATAAGCCTAAATTTGAAAATAGAATTCCTAACCAAACGCCAGATATTTGAGATCAAAGCGGTCAATTCAACAAAACGTCAATTTCATATGTAAGAACCTAATATTAGCAACAGGCCCAGCTTCGCACGGGTATAATTTACAAAGTGGTGTATTTTAAGTTAATAAAGCCTGATTTATAGTTTATCACCTTAATATATATAGTTCATAACTACATAACTGCATTAGCTTATTGGTCCTAAACACGACTGCTATGCTCGTTGTCCTAGGTTCAATTCTCAAATCGGGCAAAGCGTTATTGGAGTCTTCTATTAAGTCCTCAGTAGCAGCTCGGAGTTCGACTTTGTGCCCGATTAATGGGACCTAAAACTTACCCGATGAACTGTGGGTGGTATACCTTTGCCTAACACTTCGAGGATACAGGCGTGATGATATGTTATGTAACTACATAGTTCCGAATAGTGCGCTTAGCTCGCAACGCGCAATTTATCATAGGTACGGAGTGCCGGCCAACCGACCACGACCGTTTGGCTGAGTGGGATTAATTTTTGGTCGCGTGTAATTTTTAGTTCGTGATATCTTCTACAGTATTCATTTAAATGGAAAATGAAGTTTTAATCTACATTAAATAACAAATTTATCTGGATAAAGATTAATAATGAAGTGGAGAAAATAGCTTCGCAAATAACGTAATATTTTTAATTATTATGTTGAAGATAAAAAATGGTTACAGTGAGTCAATCTTAGGAGATAGATATATGCCATGGCGGATTTTTATTTAGACCTTTTTAAGAACAATAATTCTTTACAACATTATTTTGATGTATCTTATAAGGTTTAGCCAATTTAAGCCAGGTAATCGCCTGAAATTTGACGGCTTGATAATAAATCATTGAATTTTCTCTACTATACAATAACTTAATTGAAATGTATTGTACAATGTACATATAGACCTTCAGTAAAAAAATCTCTAACCTATAGTAAAAACTGAATTAAAATCCGTTGCGTATTTAAAAGAAATGAGCGTACAGACGGAAAGTCAGGCGGAAAGCGACTTATATTGATGATATTGATTGCTACAATTCTACCTGACAGCCATTTTATATATCAACTTATTAATACTATAGACATGTCATTGTTTAGAAATACGGTGAAGACAAATGGATGTTAGTATAATTATATGAGATTGATATAAAACAAAATTTAACAAAAAAGAAAACGTAAATTATTTTGAGGAGTTCCCTGGTGTATCGGGTGTATTCTAGCATCTGCACTTGGGAGCAACTTCTTTCATACTTGACATGTTATTATTTTCTAATATATCCTCATTCATCACCTAACATTAAGTGAAATTGTAATCGCCTCTATACTATAATTCATCAAAAAAAATTACGTACCCTGGATATCCTGAGAGGTTGGTTGTGATCAACACCGCCGTGCATTCGAAAACCCCATGGCACGCCGCCTGACAGTTCCACCTCTTTAGCTGTCATCGTGGATTACTCATATCACACTTAAACTACGCTAATCACTTGGCTTAACGTTGTAAAGACCACCCACGCTAGCAGCTATGTTCGTTCGAAAAATACGTTTACACAACGACAATCCAAAGTATGGTTATTATAAAAATATCAGGAATTTTTGTGTAGTAGATATGGAAGCCCTTTATATCACATTAACGTTATATTCAGTCAAGTCTCTTCAACTTAAGTGTTGTCAATCTGTAACAATAATATAGGTAATTGTGAATAAAAAATGTATTTAAATTTGTTTTTTATACCACTAAGGTGGTAAACGAGCTTACAGCTCGCCTGGTGGTAAGGGGCTATCGTAGCCTATGGACGCATCACTACCGCGTTGCTGACCTCGAACCCTTTGGAACTCCAAGCTTTGGAAACCCTACTCACCACAGAAACACTACACAAAGTTATTTAGCTGCGATCTTCTGCAAGGTGGAGGTAAATTTCAATGAAATTCAGGAAAACGTTATATTTTTATTCATTTCAACTTTCAAAATAACATCTATACAACTAATAAAATTGAAGTTCTATTTGTAATGTCAAAATAAAAGTTTTTTTACTAAATGGATGTAAAAGTATATACGATACCTATACCAAAAAGCCAATTTTTTAAATTTTTGTCTGTCTGTCTGTATAAGAGATATAGCAAATTAATGTACTACATAATCATAGGCATTAAAACGACCTACAAAAAAGTCCGGGAGAGTACACATCTATCTTCCAAGGAACACCCACAATAAGCATGTTTGTCTTTAAAATAGCCAGGAGCGGGGGCACAAGATTCGCGCGGCCATTCTGTAGTCCACGTGAGCGAAGCCACGGGCACCGCTAGTATATAATATAATAGAATTTTTATTTAAGTCAACAAAATAAATTTTCTTTCACAGCGATAAAAGAAATAATATATAAGTGAGAAAAGATAAGTCCACCAGCTTAAGCCGACAATGTGAGAAAAAGCAATGCCATTTGTGAGAAACATAGGAAGAAAGCAGTATCTATTGTTGAGTTAGGAGCTTTAATATTCCTTTATCTATCTAACTAAAATAAAATATATTATCTCTATACATTACATTTTTTTAAAGTCTTTCTTTTGTCCAACACCATTAAATTTTTAATGAAAATTAATGATTCCAACTTCAATTCTAAGCTTATGTTATCCGCCTTTGACGAAATATATATAAATAGTTTATAAGTATGGCTGCCATCTATTAGTAAATAACCTGTATAACTAACATGATAGCCATTAGATTGTTTACATTATAATCTATACATATAAAATGCTTTGTCCTGAATGACTGACTGACGGAACAACGCACAGCCTAAACCGCTGATCGTAGACACCTCAAACTTGGAGGGTGTGTTCTTTGAATGACGTAGGCATCCGATAAGAAAGGATTTTCTGAAATTCTACCCTAAGGTGGTGAAAAAGGGGGGCAAAGTTTGTATGGGACAACGTGATTCCTTGGTCCAATCTACTTCAAATTTTGCATAAACCTTTTTTTACAGAATTGATGAAAGATGTCTTTCGTATTTAATTGAAATTCATCCCTAACGGGGTTAAAAAGGGGTAGAAAGTTATTTTGGAGGTTATTTGCTTCGAAGTTGATATCAATACTCCTTAGTACTTTTGATTTACATTTTATTTTGACACATGTTTCAAAACTCAATCCGCTTTTATTCAAAAAAGGTTGAACTCACTTCAAAACCTAAGCAAGTCTATACTTATAATATAATAAACCGGAAAAGTTTTTTTTTGTTTAAACACGCTAATCTCTGGAACTACCAGTGGAATTCGAAAAATTATTTTTTTGTATGATAGGCAAACTCACAAAGAATAGTATAGGCTATAATTATAGCATTAGGCTGCAATTCACAGATAGCCTTAAATATTGATTTTGTTACGTAAGTCGGAAGTCGAAGCCCTCGCGATCTGCTTTATCCGCGTGCGCTGGCTTAATGGTTAATGATACGTAAATACAACATTTTGCAAAAATATTGGCCATTAGTATATCTAAAAAAATCTATATATCTCTTATACATAAGCCACAATAAGGTATTATGTATATTATAAGGTATTTTTGTTGAAGATTAAAAATTAGTTTATGAGCATTATTTTTAAGCATGGTTTATTAATCTTTACGAACAAAAGTTACTTCATCATAAAGACAATTTAATGAATATAAACTTCGTCTTTTACAGCATGTTATTTGGAAGTAAAGTTTGAGATATAATGCAAAATTAAAATAATTCAACACTCGCCTCGGGTCTATGTCTATAGTGGTAGTGGCGTGAACGAGCCGTGCGATGTGACCATCTGGCCGCCCGATAAAATATTGTATATACTGAAGTATTTATAAATCATCAATCAGTGAGTTCTTCTAAATTGTATGCGGGTGAAACCGCGGGGCACAGCTAGTCTATCTATACATAATATAACATAAAGTAGCTTCCCACTGTCTGTCCTTTTAAGTACGCTTAGATCTTTTAAACTACGAAACGGATTTTCATGCGGTTGCCAGTACCATTTAGAATTTTTTTACAGAAGGTTTATATATATGATACATTCCAATAAAGTTTTGCATAGTAGATACAATTCAATTATTTGTAACCATGTCGTCAAAAAATTCTTTTCGGACGCTTACATGGCTTACGCTGGCTAATCCTTATGAGATACATTAAAATAATGTTCCGTAGAATTGTAGTTCTTCAAAAAGCCTAGAGAAAAGTCCGCTATGGCATACGTCTATCTCCTAAGGTTACCGTAACTATTTTTATCTTCAACTAAATAATTAAAAATATCACGTTATTTGCGAAGCTATTTTCTCCAATTCGGTATTAATAGTATATATATTTATATAGTAGTATATTACAATAGTCCTTCCCAGTTTTCCATTTAAATGAATACCGTAGAAGATGTCACGAATTCGAAATTACTCGCGATCAAAGAAATCGCATCGAATCGTAAACATGAAGTCACATAACATATTCATCACACCTGTATCCCCGAAGTGTTAGGCAGAGGTGTACACCTACAGTTCGCCGGGTATGTTTTTGTATAGCTATACAATTTAATGACGCCGAAAAAGTGGTAAAATAAAATCTTAAAAAAGAAAATATGTTTCCTACCTCCCGTACACGTATGTGGGGATGATTTTTTTCCTCTGTCCCATAGCGTTTGGTATCGTTGGATAGGTTGTTCAAAAATGTTGCGGGTAAAACAATCATTTTTCAATTCAGGGATATGCTTGCAAAATATTAATTTCAGTGAAATTAAATAAAACTAACCTTTTAAATTGTGCACAAATAACTATATTTAAAATACGATCGTTTTTTTTTTCAGCGTTGGTTATAATTATATCGTTCGCTATAAGTACTTACTAGATAAGATTTACGATATTCAGAATACTGAATCGTTTACTCAATCACTTTAACAACTTGGGCGGTTAATATACGACTGTGTATTTATATTAGGATCAGAGCAGTCCTCATCATCGTTTAAAAACCTCATAAAATTTTAAATGCATACCTAAAATACCCCGAGGTGTAACAGACGTTTTTAAAAGGAGCTTTTAACAATAACACTAAATGATTGACCTATTTTTAAATTTGGTTTTGAATGAGAATCATAAAATATTATTTTTGTGTATCATTACGTAGCAATTATGAAATAAAGGTATAATTTGGGTTTCACTGAGGGACTAGTGTGTGATGAGCATAATAATTGTGAGTTGTAAGTCTCGTGTGTTAAAATATCTACATGATTATGTAAAGTAAGAAAACTATTGGTACAGTTTTTGCTTAGTTTTAAATTCAACGGCCATGCTTGAAATTGTGTAAGGTACCCATATTTATAAGATAAAATTGTTTGTAGCACTTATGAAATTAATATACTTCTTTGGCATAACGAAATAAAAATCACTCCAACAATTTTATCCTGCGTGCCAACAACATGATGAAGTTAACTATCAATAATAAAAATAATGTACCTACTTCAATTTATTTTACTGGCTTTTGCTTCATTGTTCAAATTAAAATTTGGTTTATTTATTTAACATTCATTTTACACAGTTTTTAAAAAAAGGTCAGTAAAATTATTACACATTACTGTCATTGTGGCTAACTTCAATTTTATACAGCACCTACTAAATGCGCCCAAAAAAGTAAAAAAATAATCATTAATATTAAAATAACAATGACGAGCAATATTAGGCACAAAAATCTTACAATAACAATTCGCTTAGTTCAACAGTATTTAGGTAAAGAACACTGTCGTAAACTACATACATCTTAGTAATTTTATAAAAGCGAGGTTAGTAGGTAATACTAACAGCAGAATTATTTTCAGGCTATGATGCAGACTTCCATCGAAACTCAAGGTCGCCACGTACGCGCTATATGAGTCATTTTAAATTTACAATTTACGTAATATATGTAATGTAATGTAGAAGTTAACCGCATTCTGTCAGCTAGATTCTAACTGAAACATTGTGGTTTGCTGCTGGCTGGCCGCTCGCAAACGGGATGTGACAACCATGTGGCAGATTCACACATACGTTCGTATTACCCGAGGGACGCATATGATTTAATCTGCATTATAAAATTATGTTTGTTTTCTATTGTAATGTATAATAATATAATATAATACATTTAATCGGTACTTTGGGAGTACATAAATATATTACTAGTAATTAAATTAAGTTATTTTTACATTATTAAAATATATTAGATCTATATAAAATGTATAATTGACTAAGTTTTCGAGATACTCGTCAACCCATCATAGACGTTAGCCAATCATAGCCCACCTTGTAGTAGCAATGAACGAGTGATGCAGATGGAACGACAGGCAGTCTCGGTGGAGCGAGGGACAAAGTAAGACCGTGGAAAGATACTTAGGCAAATGTAATGTGATTATTATAAGAGGGAGATAATTTAACATATTATAAATAGAGGATAGAGGTTTATAAATCGAGGACTAACGGAAAACTGACCCTGAGCTTTATGCATTCTGACCTGAACCCCTTTAGTTGTTATTGTGGTATTTAATAACTAATTTCATTACAACCAAAAACAAGAAATCGTTTTAACTTTTAAAATATAATTAAGTTTGACTTTAGATTCTCTACCGCGGAATTTGATCCTATGAAAGAGTGGGAAAAGGGAGGGTTATAGGTAATCCCCCTGTGAAGGAAAAAGTGCGAAAAACAAACATTTTTTATTCAAATTTGAGGTTATGTCTATCTAGGAATTGTATATGAATTTTCAATTAATAATAATTTTTTTCTCGCACTCACCGGCCGTTACTGGCTCGTGCATTATGATCAAGGTTCAAACCTTTTTTTTTTAACGTGGAGAAACCCGTCATGGTTACACACCCGCCCGGGGGGATGAGTGGTTATGAGACTCCTACTCACTAAAATTCCACGATGTACCTTCCGCCACCGTAAAGGGACGACACGGGTCCCTCCAGTTCGGTAAAACCTTAACTGTCTCCCCATCCTCCAAACCTGTGCAGTGGGAAGACGAACCCCCCAACCCATCTCACCTGGTTCGGCTAGGGCGGCGGAAGGAGGCGAGCAAATCGTCCTCGTAGAAGGAGACAGTAGCAGCCCATGACCCCTCACTGTCGAGCATGGCTTTCACCAAACCCGACAGCAAGAGGTCCCCCCTCCCACCACGGTCAGAGCACGGCGCTGCCTCTTCCACGCAATGGACTTCGAGAGAGTGTGATGCGCAATATCCTCGGCCGCACCGCACTCGTGGACACATGGTGGTGGACTCCCTGTGGACCAGTCGGAACGTCAGGAAACCTGGCTCTCGTTTACACCACTTAATGAGAACCGGGCGGATGGCGTCTATGGTATAGGGACCATAGCGCGCATCCGTTAGGTCCTCCCGCCATCGCCGCATAACCTCTAATTTAACCTGCCGTCACAGCCAATCTATCTCCACGTCTAGCTCCTACGGCGGGGAGCCGAACAGTATCCACGGATCACCCTTAGCGCCACAACACGCTGAGCAGCACGCTGCACGCGATTGTTGTGGACGCTGATGGCGTCCACCCAGATCGATACTCCGTAGACGGCCATGCTACGTATGGTCCCCACATATAGTTGGCGGCAATTCACACCCAGCCCTCCCCCCCTTTTCCCCAAATTGGGGAGGAACCGGCCGAGAGCCGCCACCGCTCCCACTATCCGTGGTCAGAGTCCCTTGAAGTGGAATTCAAACCGCCACTTACCGTCCAGGGTGAGGTCCAGATATTTCATCTGAACCCCAACCCGGACACTGTGTCCCTCGATTATTACGTGTGCCCCAGGGAGCGGTCCACACCGAGGCCCATGAAACAGCAGAGCTTCGATTTTCTCGACCGCCACCCTAAGGCCCACGAAAGCAAAGCTATGGCACAGCATATTTAACGTCAACCATGGGTCCAAGACTCAAGATAGATTAACAAACTTGACCACTATAAGTAGTTGTACAATGAAAAGATAATGATAAAATGAAATCCTCCACCTCCTCCTGCACTCGCCAGCCACGTACACGGCGCTTTACAGACGGCGTGGCAAACGATACGTCCATCGTGGACCCTCCGTTCTGCCGCAAGCACGTGTACGATGTTCCTATGTTGAGGAGGGATAGTCCTACATCGACTGTGCACTCTTCAACTGCTAATCCCCGCAGGTCCTTGGCCACCACCCCCCATGTCCACGACTTGGCGTTAAAATCGCTAAAAATGCGATTTTAAAAATTCAATTTCTCAAAAACTATTTATTTCCGCAGTGTAAAAATTTCTGTATAAAATGAGTCTGTGTCCGAGAAAGTTCGGGAATATGTGCTGGGCCCTCAATTCAATTTATTGCGAATTAATCCCTCTCGAAACTATAGCTGCGATACACAGTAATTATTTCAGGAATAAAACTAGAAGACTCACCTCGTCAGAAGCGAGCGGTGACCTTGACCTTGCCCCGTCGACCTGGACTGCAGATTGTGGAGTATTTGTGTTTGTGGAGTGAACTGTATGTATGTGTGTGTGACAGCCTCAAATACTACAACAGCCAGGTCACTATCACTCAAGCAATCAGTTCAGCAAACTCCTGGTACACCAACTCAAGTTATATAATGCAAAATCTTAACAACCGTAAATTACATATAACTCAGCGCCAACCGAATGCCCGAAATGACGTAGCGCAAGCAAACAAAAGAAACAAACTCGAGCTCACGGCCAAAGCACGAAGCAGACTGTGTCAGCAGAGCCGTCGGACAAAGCCTTGCGGCGCAGCACTTGCGCAGAACGATTGCCCCCGCGCATAGAATATATTTCTAACAGTCTGATTATAGGTGAGTAAAAAAATTTGAAGTTTGAACTCGACGGTAGCGATTCTAAAGCTGAACCTTATTATATCTTGATTTTATGTTTACTTAGTTATTTCAATAAAATTTACAGCCTAAGTATTTAAAATATACAATACTTCATATTATAATTTATAATCAAATATAATAATCGGATAACTTTTATTACAAAACAAAAAGTAGTTACTTAATATTTAAAATTAAAATCATTCTCGGGTTGTATAATTTAAAAGCTTTTATTAAAATTAATACCGCTAGATATGGTTTCAAACCCACACATGAATGAAATAGAGTGATTGATCTGAACCTTCATCCTAATATTACGGAATACATGAATAACGTTGGTAGGATTGTAACTTTGTCAATGTTAACGATGGTTATTAAAACTATTGATTTTCCCTTTATATCAATGAGTACCTAGTCACTTATTAAAACTATGTTAGATTTTAACGGTGCGGTGCGTTGAAGAATTTCTGTTCATACGCTTCACAGTTATTATTAAAGTATGTTTGTTTTCATTTGCTACTCGCAGATGTTTCACTTAGACGGCCTGATCTACATTTTTTATAAGTATAACAGTCAGGCCTATTCATTACAACTGTATGTAGAGTTTATCTAGAAAATTCTTTTTTATACAAGAACAGTGTGAATCGTCTATGAGCGTACAGCAAGTAATTCACAGTATTTTAAAAAGTGTTGAAACGTTTAAAAAAACAGATTGCATACACGAGACACATAACGATTAAAAAAATTACTGAAGCGTTCTTACACGTATACGTAAAATTATAACGGCCGCCCTACTGTTGTATATGTGATCAGGTATACAAAAGTAAGCACGGTTTCATCAGTCCTATTAGGGCTCACACTTAAAGAAAATGAAATATTTTAGAAGTTGATATATATAAATGAAATATTGATACAACGTAAGTATAATAGAAAATAAGGCATATATCGAGTAACCAGTATAGCGGGGTGAGACAGTGGGGTTTCCTTATTCATCTGAATCGTGCTTTATATGGTTTATATGACCCCTTAATGGAATGAATAAATCGAGTCAGAAAGAGGAGAACCGCAGAGGAACCAAAAACATCAACGTATCCCTCAGAAATCTCATAATAGTTAGATTTAAATGACCACAAGATGGACCGACAACCTGGTGGAGGTCCCGGAAACAAGCTGGATACCAAGTGCACAAGTGCAGGACTGGTCGTTGTAGCAATCATAGGGGAAGGCTTATACCCAGCAGCGAACGGTTCTCAACTGTATGAATGGATGAATATAATGGTTTACAGACCACTGTTATACCTGTTAATCCGATAATACCAAGTTCGAACCTCGATCCATAGCACAGAGTCCTTCAGATTTGGTGTACATTTACTAATAGAACTCTAAATAAAAACTCTGTCGACTAACGGTAACGGAAATCGCCATGAGGTTATTATTAAGTATATAAACCGCCTGATCAAGAGACCATTATCGAGTCGTGATTCAGTCTTTCCAGTGACGTCACCAACATACTACTATATTCAATATGCTTTATAAATTCTTTAAATACCTTTTTGTGTTATATAGAAAGGCTATTGTAATGGCGCGGGCACAATATGATAAGAGCTGCGAGTAAGAATTCCTCGATACGACGGAAACGTGCAAGTGACGCCTGAATCGAGACCTCTCACAACGCTTCGCATTTTCATGAATATCTCACGTGGTATCGCATTCAAATGGCAACAATTGTTTTACGTGAAATATAGTATAATATGTACAGGACAAGTATTAAATAGCTTCTGAAAAAGATGAGAAAGAGTAATTATTGGCATAGATCTGAAGCAACAATTTCGTATTAAATTCATATTCTCTTCACTACTATAAGCTTCGTTATATATATCTATACTTAGATATATACTTACATGAAGCAATATTTAGGATTAGTTTTGGTGAATAAAGAACACGTATAAGTAAGGTTAAATATATTTATCCACTATTTACAATATTTAGTATAGATAAATGAATTTAATGTCAATGATTTAGGTCCGTATTCACCAAAAACAAAACATGTAACATCTAATCATATGCTTTAACTTTTTAATAATCAAAAGCAGCAGCAGCCCATCCTGCGAGTATTGAATATCTAGGTACTAAATACTAATAAATAATGCGAATGCATTGTCAAATTCTGCACTACGCTAAATTACGAATACTATATCCCACGTTGTACGAAACGCCAAAAAAATAAAATGAATGAATATCAATAAACACGATAACGAATAGCACTCTTATTTAAAATGTATAATAAAAATTCTACAGAAATATATAATACAAAAACATATTTAATCTTCTATATAAAATACAATATTATGTACCTACTTTCAAATGATAGAAATTTGGCAAATTAGCGATAAAAGATAACTTATTTATTTAATAGAGGCAAACGTCAACAACACAGAATTGTCTTTTTGGCGAGGGTTACTTTTACAAGAACTCCTGTTTTAAGTGTCGATTTAAAGTAGTACCTAATAAAATGTATTGTAATAGATAGAACTAATACACGTTCCATGTACTGGATTGCCTTTTTTCTCTGTTGTAATCTTAATTAATTAATGTAATATATTATGTCCGTACATATTCCGCCGTAGACGGGTCATTATCTCTATTTTGCCAACACTTGGTTTAACCGTTAAATCGAATAATTAAAATTTAGAATATTGCTAAACGTAAATAGATCAGCACCAAGCCAAATGTTAGTTCAAAGACGTCGGCTTTTAATAACTCGGACCGTGTGAGTTGAGTCACCATGCATTTGGTTAATCGAAGATTAAATATAGGACCATATATAAAATGGACTTGCATAATTTATTCAAGATATCTTTCCTAGTATCCCGGATTAATAATGAGGATTTATTATAATCTCAATTCTCGTCCAATTATCGAAGCCCCCCCCCCCTCCCCAAACCCCTAAGAAGTTTTCTCGCAGTGAATGGTAAAAAGTAGAAGAGTACATAACGCGAGAAAAAAATTTATCTCTGTCTTAGTATCCTATTCTACGTTAGAATCTTTTGCTGATCTCGGGATCCAACTTAGTCCCTCGAATTAAATTCCCTCTTTTTTTACTTGTTGTGTAATCTACTAATAGTACCATATTCATAAAGTGTCCTTTATAGAATGTCTATGAGGAAATATGAAAAAAACAACTTGTAGACAGTACTGCAGATTCATTACTATAGATTATAGAGGAGCTTAGAACGAACGAAACATTGAAAAAAGAATGTTCGAAAAATACATTTATCCACATCATAAGAATAATAACAGAAAATAGCTTTATCAGTCGTAGAAAGTAAAATATAATACCTCGTAACAAAGGTTTAATAGGGTGAATGTCGTGGTTTCTGTAATTAATTAAATTGACCCTCACCCTTAGGCCAGAGAAAGCACCCAAACTCATCGTTAAAGGAGTCTAATATAGACCGTGAATTGTAGTAATAAAAGTAGTTTTCGGTAATAGGAATCAAGAATTATAAATGTTCAAACAATTCGTATTTCATTATTTCCCAAGCTTTTCTTATAGTAATTGTTTAAAATTTAAAAGACTCTCTAAGGGAAAAGTTTGTTCTTAAGATTTATCTACTACTTACGAGTACCTACTAAATTCAAGAATATTTTACTAATACATGCATATGTAACAAAGTTATCTTACGATAATTACGATATTTTGCTAGTTTACACATAAATGAATTACATATACTGTACTTTTTAGCATTGTCACGTAACACATTATGCCTTTTATGAGGTGGTAAGCAGAATCAACAGCATAAAGTAACATCTAGTAGTATAGATACGTCATGAATATGGATAGAATGCTCATTCCCTAAAAGCTTACCTCAAGTTACTTTATTCATACTGCTAAGTTATTTTGTTGATAAGATTGTATTTGTGAAATAGGCTGAGCGTCTTTCACAACCTGTATTCATCAAAAGTCAATCTGCAACTGAATCGTTTAAAAAAAAAAATCGGACAAGTAAAAAGTAGAACTCGCACCCTGAAGGTTCCGAACTGATTACATAAATATTGTTCATATACTATCCTTAAATATCTATGTCAGTCTGTCTGTTAGTGCGCTTGTAACTCAAGAACCACTCGTTGAATATTTATTAACCTAGAAACTTGATTTTTCTACAGCAGTTTGAAGTCATAAATCCTAATATTTAGTATTAATTTCAACTTTATACACTAAGCTCTTTTCGAGAAAAAAATAAAACTTAATATAATTTTGTTGCATTATAATTTCACACTGGATTAGGAATTTCTAATTTTGTAATTTTTCCCTTAACTTTTGTTACAAGACCTCTCTCTCTTTATGTAGCAAATTTCAAGACTGTGTAGGTCTGCTATAGGTTTTGGTAATTGGTCAATGAGTGAAACTTTTAAACTTGTATTATGAAAGGCTGTATCTTCTTCTTCTTCTTCCTAACTTGGTAAATAGTCCTCTTTATTGAAGACCATTACTGCCATTATCTAGTGAATATAGTCTCCTGTCTTATAACGAGTTCAGTATCCTAACAAGATGTTGGCTCCAGTGTTAAAACTTTCTAGGGAGTTTTTGTGGCATCACAGAATGCATGCTTCCAGTTCATATGTATAATTCATTTCACTTAAGCACAAAGACCAAACGATATCACGCAAAACGCCATCAATATTACATAATATATGGTCAAAAACCTAAGTTAATAAATTAAAAATAAAAACCAAAACATTTCACTCTAAGATCCCACCGAAAAGCCAGGCGATATCTTGTTAACTTACAAACATGATATTTTTACAGAAATTTGAGTAATTTTGGATGAATGGGTGTAACAGATTTTAAAGTAACAGGGTTTGTACACATTTTAAAAACTTATAACTATTTTAGCTCGACTGGTGGTACTAAGCAGAGATGTATTTAGGTCACGACCCAGCAGTATGTGTAACCAGGTTGAGAAATCGAGCAATAATCGTTAATGTCAATGCGTAGTAGTAATAGTTAAACTGGCTGATCCCGAATGTGTATGGTGGTTGCGACCTAGTCGAATATAGATATCCTATCATCCCGCTTGAATACGCTGATTTCGGAACGAGACACACCTAAACGTGTCACTATAATGGATGCTTAATATTCACCAAATACATTGCAATATTCGAAACGGTCCGACAGTGGTCAATAAAAGTACACAATTATTAATAGGTATCTGTATAACTAGGTAGTTACCTATCATGTTCTTTATAACAGCAGAAAGTTGTATTTAAAAGTAAATAATTTAGCATGTGAAAATCCCCGAGCCGCATAGCAATGTTGGGCACCACATATATATTTAGGTCAATGTGATTGTGGGAGTAAACCACCGTACGCAAATACATACGTACTTACGTTATAAACACAGCTTGGAAGCATCTGTATCCGTTGATTACGACATAGTAAGCGATTTTTTATACAATTGTTCACAAAGTGTAAGATAATTGGCGGATATTCAAAGTTGATTCACTCACTGAAGTGTATATTTTATTCTGAGTAATTTTGGCACGTTGCACAATCATCATAAATGACATGATATCTATACATATTATATAACTAACTGTGCCAGCGGCTGCACTCACGTGGGCTATAGAATGTAGTCGATCGGACATACGCGCGAATCGTGCTACCCTCACTCCTGGTTATTTTAAAGACAAAAATGCTTATTGTGGGTAATCCTTTGAAGATAAACAATTAATGCTGTCGCAGAATTTTTTGTAGGGGTTTTTAAATATCTACAACTATGTACTACATTTAATTGATTCAGTAAAAAAGTATACATAATACTATGACAGCATCTTCATAAACTTTGCGTTATAAATTGATGTAATTTAAATCGACATTATGTGAAGATAGAAATGAGAAAAACTAAGAGAATGCATGTGGATGTGTCATTCTTACTGGAGTGTGCCAAGAACATGCGTGATGTCGCTGAGGAATAGCATAAATTAAAACTGTCAAAACATAGGTAATTCATTGTCTACTGATTTGATGCTAGAAAGGATAAAGGTACAATGGGGCCTAATATTATATTCGATTGAATAAATGCCGCCACACATATTTCTACAGTAAAGCAACAGTAGTCACGCTGTTGTTTTCTTTGCTCGATATTTATGGTTAGCAATACGTACTTGTGTACACAAGACTTTTCGAATTAAGCCTCAGTGAGAATTGCGGTTGTTTTTGAAGTGGGTTATATAGAGCGTACTGCGTTGGCTACGTACCTAACATCATGTAAACTGCATGTTTGTTTTCCATATTAAAACACAAAAAAACCTATTGTCTCTTCGAAACGAGTATACATCGATCTTTAAGTCTCTTTATTCATAAGAGTTTAGGTAAAACTACAATATAGGATCACCATTTCTCCAAGCTAATTGCTAGCTACAAAGGCTGTCAAAAAGTAGTAATAGTAGGTTATATAAAAACAAACATATTACTAAACTATTTATAAACTCTATATTATATTTCTCAATAAATTTTGTATTGAATTTTCAATAGATTTTTGAATAGATACAAACTATAGGAATCTGCAATAAAATAGGGATGCCACAAAATTGGCTCATAAAACACTGTGCGATAGTAAAATAAAGAATTCTGCCACTGTCTATTGATCAATAGTAATAATGATACTAGCAATAAGACAGTACATTAATAATGAAGCATTGAAATATAACAAAGAGGCACTTTGTAATTCAGAGATAATATTAGAAGACGGTTTAGTAAGATAGTTCACCTCATTGTAACTGGGAAGCAACGTTAACTGTTCTGAATCATACCTTACAAAGAACTTTCTGTGTTTTCTATCAGTAAGTACTTTATTTTGATCTGCATTCCTTGCCTTCGAAGTTCGATATACTTATTATTATTTCGTGAAACGTGTGCTCAACTTATAATTACTATTCTGAGTATCTACATAATCACTGCATAATTATATTGGACACAATTAAAACCAATATGCCAAATAGAACTAAGGAAAACATACTCTAACATAATATATAACAGATACAAATTTACAAAGATAAGACTGTCACAAAGAGAACCGAGTAAAATAAATAGGACGAAATTATAACTATTGCGACGAAGAAAACAGTAAGAAAATGTGCAGAAGATACCTAGGTTATTAGACTGTATTGTGACAAATAGAAATTCCTTTATAAACATTAATTATTGTCATTGAAACTTAAGCACTTAAGTGTGATAAAATATAATATATAAAATATACGTATGCAATAAGTTCAGATTAAATCGGATTTTGTGTTTCAAATGACGAAAATATTGGCAGCTTTCCTCAAGAAAGCACGTATGGCGATATAGAAATCCAGGAGAAATCAAAGTTTCATCGGGTTCATAAAAAATATGTTAAAGTAAAATAATAATCCATGAAAAACCTGATGTTGCTGTAAAGGAGTGTCTGGTAACGAATAGTATGCTGCTAATTAGAAATGTTAACCGTTTCGAAGAAAACCTAAAAGGGGTGTCTATGTGAATACCGGTAAGCTGGTATTTTCAGGAGAAAACCAAATAATCACTATATCACCAAATCCAAAATCACTTTGTAAACTGTGTATTAAAATACAATATTATCAGTCTATACTAATATAACAAAGAGGAAAAGTTTTTTTGTTTAAACACGCTAATCTCTAGAACTACCAGTCGGATTCGAAAAATTCTTTTTGTATATGATAGTCAGACTCTCGAGGAATAGTATACTTAGGCTATATAAGAATAGGCTACAACTCTCAGATAGCCTTAAATATTGATACGGAAATACAATGTTTTACAATAATATTGGTCATTAGTACATCTAAAAAAAGTCAAGGATAGCATATGCCTACTTCTTATACGTAAGCCTTAAATAAGGTTATTTTGTGACAAAGATTTATTGAAAATTTAAAAGTGATTTTTAAGCATTATTTTTAGACATGGCATATTAAAATCCTTACAAACAAAAGTTACTTCATCATAAAGACAATTTTATGAATTTAAATTTAGTTTTTTAGAGTATGCTATTTGGACACGTACTTTAGGAGGTAATGAAAAATTAAAATAATTTGTATTTGTGGGAAGAACAATTATGACTACATGGTTAGCGTTGCGGTGTTTGTCAGATAAAATTAATACGGGTGAAACCATGGGGTACAGCTAGTAAATTATAATTGGTGAAATAGGTACTATAATTGTTTATCATTCTTTGTATTAAAGTTATGTCATGTATACGTTATTGTTTGAATCAGTGTACAATATGGTCACCATTGTCGACTTACTGCCTGTAACTCGCATTTAAACATTTATCGGTATCGGCAATTTATACGCCTGTAGATTAAAGGTTCTCGACAGTAGGATTTGTGCTCTCATACAAAAGGATCTGGCTTATGGAAGACGTTGTCAAGTAAATATGCTTCATGCAATAGAATGCTGACTTAATATAATAATTAAAAGAAAGCAGTTTCATTACTTCACATTTATCTTTATAAATGAAAGAAAATTAAAACCAAAAGAACTGATTGATTTCGAAAATAATTGGTTAAAAACGTTCTGATAATTGTAATCAGTTCACATCTATACTAGTACCTGATAGTAAATATTAGATTCGATTTAATATTGCTACGAAACATAGATTAATGATTGGTTTCGCTGGTGATACAAGTAGAAGGCCGTCGGCGTAGTACTATAAGAATCGACTATTAAAGCGACGCCGAAATCGTACCCGAGTCAATATAATTCCGACAATAATGTGACGTTGACAAGAAGTGTATTTTATTACATAATTCAAAGATAATGCCAGTATGCATAGTGAAACTATGTAAAAACAATACTACAATAAATAAAGAAGCTGAGATCACATAAAAATAACATGAATCAAACATATTTCATGACAGCATTCAGTTTTATCGCGTATATAACAACCAGTTTCCCCATGATCATGGTTAAGATTTTATTATTCTGTCTCTAATTTTATTGTATTTATAAATATGAATTGAGTATTATATTTTTAAACCGATTTCAAAACAAAAAGAGGATCATTCAGAACTATAGGACGATCTATAATCAATGTGTACCTGTGAGTGTCGTTCTGTTACATTATTATTATTATTATTATTTTCTTGTTTTATGTACCTTGTGGATCCTATTACTTTAACCATTGTACTGCTATAGTACTAAAATGCTGCGGAATCCTATAGCGAATACACGGCTCGCTCTTGGCCAGTTTTGCTATTAATTATCAAAGAAACTCATGTTAAACGAGATTGAATTTGTATCTTCGTGAAAACTTTATGTTTAAAGTACGAACTTGTAAACAAAAATTAGCTGTCAACGGTCAAATATGTCTTGGTAGATGAATATATGTGTAGTGCTTTTTTCTGTCAGCTTTTATGCTGTACCTATATTTGTGCATTGAATAGAATCATAATCTGTTATTATCAAAGTAATACCGTGCTGAATAATTTACTTCGCTTCTTTCACAAATTATGTGTTCATTTTTTTCTCTCAAAACTTAAGAATAAGCACTAACACACGTATACATATGTCCAATTTTTTTTTTATATTTTATTAGCAATCATCATATTTTGTATTAATAATTAAGTTTTTTATTTCATAACCAATCTACACGTCGTTCACACAATATATTGATACATTTTCAATTCGTTTATTATTCGTCATTTATGTATTTTTAAGCTAAATTCTAAACATTTGTTTTTTATTGGTTCGTATAAAAGATTTTTCCTATTAAAAGGGTGGAGTTTAGAAATTCACAACACTGTTTTGTTCAAGCACACAAGCACCATTTCAAATAGTCACTACACACTACGATAATATGAAGTTGCTGTATTCTAGTAGCTACTGTTTGCAAGTAGCGCGACATCTAGTTGTAGCGCCAGCGGAATCTAATCATTAATCTGTGGGGTACGAAATAAAACCAATAATAGTTCAACCAGGTCTAATACAACAATATTGTATTTGACTAATATTATTGCCTCTCACAAACTAAAATAATTATTGTTAATTATCTAATGCTGCCATTATTTTGAAATTTGACATTAGTGATTGTTATTTTACTACGTGGGATTAAAAATCGCAGTATAATTTATTTAAAATGTCTACAACTAATGTTTTCAAATAATATTATTGTTACTTATAACTTCATAAGTTTTCTATTTACGTTATTATTATCATAAAACTAAATAAAATAATATCGCCAAGTAGGCCGGGCCCACCTCGGAATAATTTTCTGATGCCCACCACGGGATGTTGTGCAACCGAGCCAAAATTGGGCTTTGCCTTCATAGGTCATCATTTTTCTAGGACCAGGCCACCCTACATAGCTACGAATATTAAGTCATTAATTTAACAATACCCTAAACGACGTCATTGAAATAATAAACCCTTTTATGGTATATTTTAAATGTTTTAAATATTAGATAATCCGCCGTCAATAGCAGCACATATTCCATTGAATGCAAACCATATTTAATAAATAAACATTTAATTGTAATGTACATATTCTAAAGTGAATTAAAATATTATTATTCGTAAAACGACTTCATTTTATAGGAGAATCACATCTAAAATAAACATTAATTTTAATGTAAAAAACATAAGAAATAATGTAGTATAATTTTATAATTTTGTTAAGCCGTTGGCAAATATCTTCCGGTTACCCACGTGTCAAGTGACTTCATGATGATATATTATGTATCTACATAATGCAGAGGAAAGTGGCAGTGAGAAGGGTAGGGGTCACTAATAGATAAGGCCGGACAGTTGGCGATGTCATTTTCAGATAGTAAAGCCATGACAAAATATCTTATTTTATGGCAGTGTTTGAAAAATCATTTTCAAAGACTTGATAATAAAATTTTGTATACATATGCACATTGTTCAAACCGAACCAAATAAGTAAATATTGTACCTATTTGTCAGGCAAATGAATTAGATTCTTTAGCATACCTATTACTATATAGTCATTTTATCAATTATTATAGCATTCAGTTTCGGTTTCAAGTTCGGTAAGTATTAAGAATCCGTGTGAAAGAATTTATTATAAGGTATATTATTGAAATATATTTTGTTTATTATATTTGTATAACAAACATATAAAATTGTAATACTTTGATGTCGGAATATCATGAGGGACGTGCGTAAACAGAAAATAATATTTGCCTCAACTTTCTCCCAATCTAACACATATTTATTTTGTCGGCAAGGACAAGAAACATTCTGAAATCTACTTCGCTGTTAAAACTTTTGTGCGAATTACATTTTTGTAGGAGCCTATGAATCATCGATCGGTATTTTGAAGGAAAAGTAGGTACCTATACGGTTGGTGGGTTGGTTTTCACTAAATTTATCTTTAGCACTTAAAGTTTTCATGTTTTGCGAACGCTTATTAAAGGCTACAAAAGAATAACCCCTAATTATAGTTACACAGTAGGAATATCACGCTTAGGTACCATACAACAAAATAAAGCCAACGAACGAATAATTTCGATTACGTTTACATATTTTGATATATATCATAAAGTGTAAGCGAAAAGCGATAATAACAATGTTATTTAAAAGCGTAAATAGTTTTTCCGTTAATATGCGTTACAGAAGAGGTATCAATGATTTATGTAAATATTTTAAGTTAAATTCGAAATCGCTCATTAATTTCTTCTTCGGTGTCCCAGTACCTACACATTTTTTCCTGATTACTTTATAGAGTTCTACTATAAAATACATTAATCACAAATATAACACAATAAATGTTGTCTTTCTGTCTGTTTGTACCTACGTCTGGATTTAACTCGGAAACGGCATAACTGAATCTCGTTAAATTTTTTACACGATAATATTATTATGTTCCTTTGAAAGTCATAGGATTGTCAATAATAAATACTATTAGAAATTGTAAAGTAAATATGATTGCAGAAAATGAAATTTTCGACACAACCAATTTTCATGAAATTTTGTACACTAGACGTATATGGTTATTCCTTAATTCATAGGCTAATTTGAATTAATAATGTGCGTAATAAATTGTTATTAAAAAGAAAACAAAAAATTCGACTGCAAAAAAACACGAGTAAAAATATATATTTATATTTTTGTTGATTATTTGATTCCGAGACCTCACGTCGTACTTAAATATTATATAGGTATCTAGCCTATGACACTCCCACTATTAGGACGAATCTAACGACACCTTGTATGCTAAAATCCACCAAATCGTTTAGGCTACACAGCTTGCAAAGAAATAAACAAACATACATAACCCTTTTATTTTGGAGCCGGGTAAAAATAAGATTACAATACGAAAATAATTACTGTGTAAAAAATTTTCGTACGCTTTAATTTAATTTTTAATTTTACAGTAAAAAACGCGTGTGGAGCCGCGGAGCACCGCTAGTATACCAGTATATGTACCATAATTATATACATAACAAGTAGTAGAGTTGTGTTTGACGATGTTCTGTGTAAGATTGATTTTGGTTCATTATTTGTACAAGATCCTAACAGGAACTAAAGTTAAACCCTCTCGCCCTATTCAAACTATGTGCATATGAGTTTCCAACTCTCGTGTGGTTTTTGTTAAATTTATTAATGAATGTAAGTAAATATATTAAAAAATACGTACTTTAAATTGAGAATATATATGTATATATATAAATAATTAAAAAATATGTTAAAATATGTTAGTTAACAAGTTTTAAGAGTTTTCACCAAAAGTAAAATCGATAAAAAAAATAAGTCTCAAAATAAAATCAAAATCAAAATGGTTAATTTTTTTTCTGGTTTAGTTATATTATATTTGTGAAAGAATTTATAAAATCGGTCCAGTAGTTTTCAAGTACATCCATTACAAACAAAATACCAAATGTGCACGCCTCATATCACTCATTTGATTTTTAAGATAAAACCTTTGACTTATTTGTATTATTTAGACAACAAAATGGCTTTAATTTTAGATCCAAATAAATAGTGAACTTTTATTTATAAAACACCATTTTATTAATAAACTACGGGTATACTAGGCTATTCATATTAAATAGGTAAATAGTTAATGTTATTCTGAAGATAATAAACAAAACTCGGTCTCGATACGTCCATAGTTATCGTAACCACCTCGTAAAAAAATCCGGACGTCCACGTGAAAATTAAAGTTTTTTAAATAGCAAAATAAAATTATTGTTTTTTACGGAATATGAGATAGATTATTTGAACTGTTTTCTTGAAATCTATCTACTCATATTATCGTATAAGTGCCAGTTGATAGTGGGGGAGGGAGTTTAAGAACAAAAAATTGCTTAACTTTGACGTGTCGAAAGTAGAGCATAATCTCAAATGATTCGCGTTATGACGCGTGCAATAAACAGACAAAAAATCAATCTTTCCTCTTTATAATATAGATAAAGCTGAATCAATGATGGCACAGTTGGTGGTGTGTACGGACTCCGCGTCGATAGACGTGAGTTCGAATCCCTGCAATACGCCTGGGCTTTCGGGGAAGGAAAACATCGAGATGAAACCAGCATGGTAGTCGGGCTTCTTTTAATGGTCGCCTGGCTAGCTACCACCCTCGAGTTGAAAATCTGCCGCCAAACACCAATATATGTGTTCCGGCAGCTGCGTGCCCTCTGCGCTCGCCCCCAAGTCCGGTGAAGCTGTAAAAGCCGCAGCAGCTTTAGGGCCCCTAAGGCTAAGAGTGTAGTAAGACCTAAAAAAACTTGAGAGCCAGCCTTCCACTAGGCCTAGCGTGGTTATCTTGGACCACATCGTGACTTAAAATCAGTTGAGATTGTGGCCACAGCGCTAAACCTATAACGATAAAAAAGTCATCTTCAAAACAGAAAACCTTTACAATTACAAATACCTACTTTATTGTTATATGTAGACGATAATTTAAATATAAGTTATATTAATTCTATGTAAAGCACGAAAAATACTAAATTTCAGGGTATACAGAAAATCAAACTAAATAATCACTTACCTACTTACTTACTTAAGAACGGCTTCGGTTACGGTTTCAACCGAACCTAGATGAGTACCCAAATATTGTTACGGTTTCAGTTTCGGTTGTGTAGATAGTGTTTCATTTTCATTCGGACACTACTTGTATATTAGTTTTTAAGAGTTTATGCTTTATCTCATAGCTCATGACAAATAAAGAATTATAAAATAGCAAAACATCGTATTCGATTGGTACGATACATGACACACTCCTGCCCTCCAGGAAAAGTCTACATTCATCTGCATCATTCATCTAATGTACATACTTTTATGGTCACAAATTTTGAAACATGACTTTATTGTCTAGAACCGTTGTAGGATGAAACTAGCAAGTTATTAGGATTAATTAAAAATAAATTGGGTGTAATAGAACGCGAGAACAAATTGAAATTAGCTCGTACACTAGTTACAATAGTTTAATGTTATGACATCATAAAACGAAAATACAAAAGTTAATCAATCAATCGATATTTTAAATACTGAAAGCATGGCTTTGGAATAAAAACAAATTTTACAATTTACTAAGCACCGGTTTTATTCAAATACTTTTATCCGTTATTGATATTTATTACATTATAATAATATGAGTAGGTATATACCTACGTTTTAATAGAAAATTTATAAAAATATTATCACAATTAAATTTGTCAATTAGTTCACAGTAAAAGTTAAGCATGATAAAATTTAAACTTAATTCCTTTTAAATGCATGGATCTGCGCGAAAATAAAGTTGAAACTCTGAAATATGTAACTAGGTATTGAAGAGTAATATGTACATGAACATTGTTTTTTTTTTTTTAATTATTTTAAATCTTTTCATCTACGTAATATGTAAGTACACACTGGATATAAAAAGTTAGATGTAGGTACCTACCTCACGTATATACTACTTCTTTCCACAAATAATAGAAAAAAATAATTGTAATGATATCCTATAGGGAAACTTTTATTTACAAAGCTTTAAAAATGCTATGTAGATACGTATTTGTAATGAAAGATTCGGATGTACTCACCCTTTATTCGTTAGCCATTAAGGTTCACTATTTGGGTTTGTTCGTTTCCGTTAATAGTTTATGATATAAAACGTGAATATTGCACGGACCACTGTATTATTTCACTGTTCCATCATACTTGCGTCTTAAACGCTCAAGACGCCCGAGAATGCTCCGCAGTCCGCACACATTCATAGGTCAAACAATTTCATTCACGAAGCACGTCTAACTGAAAACACACGGGGCTTCATATTACGGAGTTACGGAGCTAGCAGAAGCCGGCCTGCGCCAATGTGTTGTCTACCAATATATAAACAAACGGTTAGACGGGATGAAGATAGAGACAAACGAAACAGTAGCTAAGAAGCAGTCTCTTCATTACGTTTTTTCGTGAATATTGTGGTACACGTCTATGTATAAGTTATCCTTGTTGTTCTTGTATTATAAACATGGTAAGAAGTTTAAGGTAAAATGAAGAGAGTTTTAGTGAAAAACGCAAGAAAACATTGTGTAGATACATTGAATAAGAGAAGATTAACGCTAGGGTGACGTATCGAAAGCTTCCGCGTCTGCGCTGTTGTGTCCACCGAATGAGCTATTCATTATGCAGTGTAACTTGGACACTGTGCCTTTGTAATAAAGTCCATGTCAAAGAGTATTGTCACCCCTCAATGCAGTTCATCTGAACAAATTAAATAAATATAAACTCTACGTTTATACAAATAAAGTGAAAATTATTCGACACGTTATTATGCTGGTTACACAGCACGTGCATTGAGGGAACAGATCATAAACCTAGGGGATATGTGAACCAGATAAACGTAGTTACATATATGTAAATTATATTGTTATAAAAATGTGTAAGAAATCACTTCCCAGAAAATTTATGTAGGTAGTTACAATAAAATAAAATAAAGCATAGACATATTGCAAGTACAAAAACTTAGGAATAGGTTAGAATATACACTTCACGAATTGATTTATTGGATAGGATAACGATAAAAATTTTAACAAAAAAAAAAAAAAGAATCATTTATAATAAATCAGTTCATAAACAATGATGATATGGCTAAAAAATATCGATACCTAGGTACATTCAAATTGAGATCCTCCTCCTCCTTTTTTGAAGTTGGTTGTGCGTTGCCGACCTTGTACCCAAGGAGCTCTGGAAGCTCGACTCACCGTAGGAACACAACGCAAAGTTATTTGGCTACGATTTTCTGTAGGATGAAAGTATTTCTCCAGTCGGACACGCACGAGAATCATGCTACCCGCCGCTTCCGATTATTTTAAAGACAAAAATGCTTATTGTTGGAGATTCTTAAAAGATACAAAATGTGTATACTGAGTTACTTTGAGGAATTTAGTCAGAAAACAGATGGTTTTTTCCAACCGTAAGTAGCTTCCATTGTAATTGCCTTCACTCGCACGGACGCGTCGGTTCCCTTTGAAACGAGAAGCAAAATGGATTTTTTCCGAATAAAAAAACTTAATCTAACCCCTCCAAAGTATGAGTAGGTATATTAATTGCTTTACCCACATAAATAACTCGTTATCTCTATAATGTATAAATGAAACGTTGTTCTTTGGTAATCGCAACACTTGAGAACTGGACCGATTTGGTTATGAAACAAAATGTTTATGTTATAGTAACAGTTCGAATAGCGTCTAGGAAAGAAAAATTACATAACACCCGGATATATTGGATTTTTTTTGAAAAAACTGTGTTTCGTACTCATATAAAACCTTATTATCAATACTCGATGGGACTGGCAAACGCAGCTGACAGCTGTCATGCTTTATGTACTCGTCGAATTTTGGAGCTCTTATCGCGAGGCACGCAACAAGAATCGCTGTGCAAAACCGAATCTGAATTCGTATGGTGACCTGAATCGTGTCGGTGGATATCATCGTAAGTGTTGGAGCAGTCCAAGGTACGTGAGAGCATTGTATTTGTTCCAGTGCTATCTAGTTTTTGAACATCGTTTTTTACCGTATCGAAATTACCCAGTGTAGCTAAACCACCGCTATTTCGGTTCGGTGCGGATGCTACATTTTTTTTTGGTGCCGAACCCGGGATTTCCACCGATATTATTCTCAATCGTGGTATATGTTTGTGGTATTTCTGGTCATCGTCGTAGTTCTTACTTAATATTGCGAGTAATCATACCTAAATACCTATTCATATATATCTAAATCGTACAATAGTTACCATCGAACAGATATTTCACATATATATCATTTGTGTGTCATCGGAAATTATTGTAAGATCTAATTAAGTAATCACTATATTTCATCGGTACTTAATTAATTTCATCGGCTTATAATAATTTCATCGACTAAATAGTATTATATATATAAATACATATATTTTATCATATATTGTGACCTTTCAAATTTTCTTACATATTTTTGTCATTTGTTGCAAATCGAAATATAAATTCGAAAATTCATTTGTTTACGTTTTTAAAATTGAATTCTTTTTTCTTCACGTGTCAAATTAATTTGAATTTCTTTTTTCAATTATCGAACCTAAAATAGTTCATGATGCCGATCCTTAGAAAACATACTACGCGTAAAATGCCAAGTTTAACAAAGGCTAAATCGACCTCTTTTGAGCAATCTCATACAATTCAAGACTTAGCATCTTTACGCAGAAAACGTACAATTGCTATTAAACGGTTAGCAAAGGCTTTGGAAATCGGTACTTTAGCTATAGAGGACCCTTCACACAGCGACTTATTTTTATCATATCATCAGGATGTTAAAGAAATTACGTCGAGTTTCGAGAACGCGCATGTTACTATTTTAGACCTAATAGATAACTCGGATGACAACGAAAATGAAATCCAAGAACATTTTGATGATATGTATTATCGAATATTATCGATTCACCGGAAATTAACTAAAAGTGAATCTAATCAATCGCATAGGACTTCATCACATAATATTCGTTTGCCGAAAATCGTTCTGCCTAATTTCGGCGGGAACATCAAACAATGGCCCGAATATTTTGATACTTTTAACGCTTTAATTCATAATTCTACTTCACTTACAGATACGGAAAAGTTTCATTATTTGATATCTTCTCTTAGCGGCGATGCGTTGTTAGTAGTAAAAGCGTACCCTATGACTCACGAACATTATCATGATGCGTATAATTCACTTATTGCTCGCTACAAGTGTAAACGTACCTTAGCGTTTAGCTGTTGGAGAGATATTTTAAATATTGACTTTAAATACATCAACGCGCGCGAGTTCCAGAAGTCGCTTGATCTTTTCGAAGAGAATTTGAGTATTCTAAAAACGATCAACTTACCGGTTGCGAATTGGGATTTTGTTTTAGTTTATCACATTTTATCGAAACTTGACAAAGATATCCGCCGTAGTTTTTAGGAAAAATATTCAGATATCGAATTACCGTCTTATGATCAACTTAAGAGTTTTCTTCGATCTAAATGCGAAGCTATGTTGCGTGACACACATTTTTCCGAATCGAATGAAGTCATAAAATATCCACCTAAGCATAGGCATGTGTCAAATCAATACAAGCATGTTGCTACTTCACAAGCGCTTGTTGTTGCATCTGAAAAATATGATAAAAAGAGTGTGGTTGATAATAAAATTGACTCATTTTCGGGTAAGTGTCCTTATAGCAAACAGGCACATGCAATTACATCATGTCAAGAATTTTTAAACAAATCGCTTGACGATCGCCAGCTTATAGCTAAACAAAAGAACTGGTGTTTTAACTGCTTGAAATCTTCACATCAACTGAAGAATTGCCATTCGATTTTCTCGTGTCGCAAATGCAAACATAAACATCATACTTTGCTCCATCGTGACAATTCTAATAACGAGCCAAAGCATATCGGGTCAACTTTGGTGTCAAGATCTCAACCAAACATTACCGTGCTGTTAGCAACAGCTATCGTTCAAATTCTGGATGCTTCAGGCAACATGCAATCTTTCCGTGCTTTATTTGACACCGGCAGTCAAAGTAGTTTTATTACTGAATCGGCGATACAAAAATTAAACTTAAAATCTGTTAAGACTATCGCGAACGTTAGTGGGCTGGGAGATGCGGCAGCACCGATCATCGGTGATGTCGTGTGTTCTGTCGGAACTGACGGTCGAGTGTTGTACAAATTAAATATGCACGTTATTTCTAAAATATGTGGCGATCAACCAATCGCGCAGTTGAACACATCGGGATGGTCACATATTAAATCGTTATCCTTGGCGGATCCTGGTTTTGATATTCCAGGACCTATCGATTTACTATTCGCTGCGGACGTATTCGCAGAATCTATTCTTAACCAACATATTAAAGGCGGTTCCAACCAACCTACCGCGTTTAATTCAATTTTTGGTTGGATTCTTTTAGGCAAGACATGCATATCGTCTAGTACTTTGTTACATACATTACCAGATATCGATAACGAGTTAAATGCTTTAGTACAACGATTTTGGGAACTTGATTCCGTACCAAGTTCATCAATATTGACTCCAGATGAATTACTATGCGAGCAAAAGTTTAAGTCTGATCATACTCGCGATGAATCTGGCCGATATATGGTACGTATTCCTTTTAAAACTGGATCAGAACCAACCTTCGATGGTTCTCGGGATGTTGCATTGCGAAGATTCCACGCTATCGAACGAAGACTATCACGAGATCCGGATCTACATTCACAATACGCAGATTTTATGTCTGATTACATAGAGAGCGGTCATATGTCGTTAGTCCCAGTAAACGAAATGGGCAGGGGAAAATATTATATACCACATCATTGTGTTCTACGCCCTGAATCTAAGACAACACGATTGCGCGTCGTATTCGATGGTTCAGCGAAAGATCTTAATTCTAGATCACTTAACGATACACAATTTATCGGCCCCAAATTGCAACCTAATATATTGAGTATTCTTCTGCGCTTTCGAGAACATAACGTCGTGATTATCAGCGTATATTCTGGAGGAGCTCATCTAGTGAAATCCTTCGTGAATATCGTCTTAACACAGTGACTTACGGATTGTCTTCGTCTCCATATCTAGCTTGTCGTACTCTAAGACAACTTGCTGAAGACGAAGGAGATAATTACCGATTCGCAAAAGAAATCGTACTATCGGATGTTTATATCGATGACGTCATTACCGGTTTTTCTTCTCTTGAACTCGCACAAGATGCAAAATCACAAGTCGTTGCTCTTTTTGATCTCGGAGGTTTCAAACTTCGAAAGTGGGTTAGTAATAATCCACAGCTTTTATCCAATCTTCCCAGTGAAGGTTGTCTAACTGGTTCTGTATCGCTTGACAATACGGAAACACAAACGTTGAAGGTTTTGGGACTCCGATGGGATCCTACCGTAGACGCATTTCTTTTTGAAATCAAACCTTCAAATCGAGTATGCACTAAACGTTCTATCTTAAGTGAAATCGCGCGAATTTTCGATCCGTTAGGATTTTTATCTCCTATTACAATTCAAGCTAAATGTTTGATTCAAAAGCTTTGGATTCTAGGTGTTGGCTGGGATCAAACTCCACCGGATGAAATCGTCAATACTTGGAGCATATATCGAAATCAAATGCCACTATTGTCGCAACTAAAAATACCTCGTAAACTCATATGTCCAAATGTAAAATCGTGTGAACTAATCGGCTTTTGTGACAGCTCTGAAAATGCGTTGGGTACAGTGTTCTATATGCGTGTTACTAATTCCGTTGGTAAAATTCACGTATTCCAGGTTTGCTCCAAAGCTCGTGTCGCACCTCTAAAACGTATTTCGTTACCACGTCTCGAGCTCTGTGCAGCCGTAATGCTTGCAGACTTATATAAATTCCTACGCGATACTTACCTCTCTCGTATTAAAATTGACGCTGTCTACTTCTGGTCAGATTCGACAATTGTTCTTTCGTGGTTACGCTCTCATTCTTCACGGTGGTCAACATTCGTCGCTAATCGTGTTAGCCACATACAAGACATTACACCCATCGAATGCTGGAACCATGTTCCTTCAAGCGAGAATCCTGCTGACATCTGTTCTAGAGGTCAATTCCCCAGAGAATTGCTTCACAATACGTTATGGTGGGCGGGACCGTATTGGTTGCATGAAAATCCAGAATCTTGGTCAGTATGTTCAGTTAGCTTATCACACGAAGATAAAGCCATTGTTGAGAGTGAAGCTCGTAAACCAATAGTTCTAACATCAAAAAATATCGCTAAAGTTGATCCTAACATTTTTGATAATCTTTTAAACCGCTTCTCGTCTTTGCAAAAAATTGTTAGGATATTAGCTTACATCTATCGTTTCATTAACAAATGTAGACATTTAAATTTTAATAATTACAAGTTTATCAATAATCTTGAGCGACACAATGCTTTGATGCAATTAGTAAAACATGTACAAGGTACTACATTTTCAGGAGAAATCATTAACCTAAAGTTAAATAAGCCGTTATCAAAACATTTTCGTAAACTTAATCCTTTTATCGATAAACTAGGTGTACTCAGGGTGGGTGGCAGAATTTCTCGTTCGGGCTTAGAATATACACAAAAGCACCCTGCTCTCTTACCGCCTAACCATCCTTTTACATTTCTAGTAATTGATTTTATACATCACAGTTATTTACATCCGGGAATTAATACTACTCAATATTTGCTTCTACAGCAATTCTGGATAGTATCTGCAAAACGCACTATTCGTCATCGTCTCGCTAAATGTATCAAATGCTACCGCGTGAATCCAAAGCCTTTGCAGCCCTTTATGGCAGAACTTCCATCGTACCGTGTAAATCAAATAAAACCATTCTGTATCGTTGGCGTTGACTTTGGTGGACCCTTTCGCATTAAACTTGGACCACATCGAGGTGCTAAGATCGACAAAGCTTATCTTTGTTTATTCGTTTGTCTTGCAACCAAAGCAGTACACCTCGAGGTGGTATCTACTCTTTCGACGGACGGATTTATCGCTGCACTTCGGCGCTTTGTAGCACGTCGCGGCCGATGTAACATAATTCATGCTGACTGCGGTACCAACTTTGTAGGAGCTAGAAATCAACTTTCATCTCTTATGCAACATGCTTCCAATGCAGAAAATATTGAATTTAAATTTAACCCACCGTCAGCTCCTCATTTTGGTGGTATATGGGAAATACAAATTAAAGCGGCTAAATCTCATTTACTTCGAGTGGTCGGTGATCAAATCTTAACTTTTGAAGAACTTACGACTTTATTCGTCCAAATTGAAGCTGTTTTAAATTCGCGACCTCTATGTTCCATTAGCTCCGATCCAAATGACTTATCAGTTTTAACGCCAGGACATTTTCTTACTTTAGAGCCTTTAACTATTGTTCCTGATGATGATCTATCTAATGTTAAACTAAATCGACTTCACCGCTGGCAGTTGATACAATCTTTTCATCAGAGTTTCTGGTCCAGATGGAAACACGAATATCTAAATTCTCTTACACAACGCGCTAAATGGACCAAAAATTCTAAACCACTACAAATCGGTTCAATGGTAATTATCAAGGACGATAATCGCACTCCACTGCAATGGCCTCTTGCCAGAGTTGTGGATCTTCTGCCTGGTACTGATGGCATTCCTCGTATTGCATTAGTTAAAACCACAAACAATCATACGATTCAACGACCGTTAGTTAAGTTATGTCCTCTACCGCTAGAAGACTAACTTAAATCGCTTAAATTCATTATATCTATGTATTTATATGTATCTATATTTTATATATATTTTATCGTATATCTATTCTAATATATCGTAGTGTTTTTACCGTTCTTATCGTATCTACCGATCCTTGTTCCCCAATTGATCATTTGACCAGAAAATACCATAGGCATTTTGGTGGGCGGGATGTTTCGTACTCATATAAAACCTTATTATCAATACTCGATGGGACTGGCAAACGCAGCTGACAGCTGTCATGCTTTATGTACTCGTCGAATTTTGGAGCTCTTATCGCGAGGCACGCAACAAGAATCGCTGTGCAAAACCGAATCTGAATTCGTATGGTGACCTGAATCGTGTCGGTGGATATCATCGTAAGTGTTGGAGCAGTCCAAGGTACGTGAGAGCATTGTATTTGTTCCAGTGCTATCTAGTTTTTGAACATCGTTTTTTACCGTATCGAAATTACCCAGTGTAGCTAAACCACCGCTATTTCGGTTCGGTGCGGATGCTACAAACTGTCTTTGCTTTATTATGTTGGACTTTTTTATGAACTCAAGTATTGCAGCGTTTAAAGGAAAAGCTATTCATATTATTCAGAAATGTGTAATTAGTACATTATATTAACGCAAACACACACACAAACATCACACACACTCACATCACACACACTCACATCAGAAACACTACATCGTTCTTTTTGATGCAAATAACATTAATTAATCATTACGCTGAGGTATAAGATGTTATTTTTTTGTAATACAATTGAAATCATTTTGGCTCCAATATGTCAATTTAAGTATGTATGTATGATAGAATTTAAGAGCTGTAGATTTCCTGAAATAAATAAATAACCTTAGATCGATGAATATGCATATGTAATTCTTATTTCATATCCCTCGTTATGACCCAGAAAGGACAGAATAAACGTCTGAAGGACCAGCAACTAGTTTTTTTTAATTAAAATAAACGTACGATTAATAAATACATTTTAATATACTGAAAACATCGAATACCTAGATAATAATAAAAATTGTTCACAAATTGACACATTATACAAATTATGAATGCTTTTATTATATATTATGATATTACATGTAGCAAATATTAATAAGTTTGAAAACAAGCCCCAAACAGTGCAAATATATTAAAACTAACAAATTAAAGTATTACAGTGTATTTTTTAATAGGACAGTATGACCCAGTGAACACGTTACCTTAGCTTGATATCACATTTACATCTTATGTGCCATATTTACATGTAATGTGATGTTCAAGTGATAACAAATATAGGTCATGTGTTCACTGGGGAGGGAGTAGGTACTATAAGTAACAAATGATAAGTGATAAACTGTCTTGGTAACTTCGAAACAGTTCGTTCTTTTTACAAGTCATATTTTGGTATATTTAAATTTTTTAATCAAATGTAAGTTATCCTATCCTCAAATGTGTAAAAAAAAACGTCGCGACTCAACGGACTTTACAATTTTTTATTTCATCAAACGAACAACTTGTCATAACTAATACTAAATTTTAAAAAACTACTAAATCAGTAGGTAGTAAAGTAAAATATTGAGAATCGGTCAACAAGCCCCTAACAGTATATTTCCGCTACATTTGAGTCTTTTTTAAGGTTTAATGATATACCGGTTGTCAGCACATTTTTATTTAAGGCTAGCTGTGCCCGCGGATGACCTCGCGTGGACTACAGAATTTTCGTTTATGATGATATCATAATAGTTTTTTTAAAGGACCAACGATCAAGTATTTGAGGAGTAACATAAAATAATCAAATTCTCTCTAGTAGTTTTTGCGTGATTCGCGCACAACGGCAAACCTCAATTATTGTATTTATATAGATCTGGTGATATTTTGGTGAAACGGTTAAAAAATCCTTTACAAAACTTTGTACACCTTTTTAAGCGTATTGCGTGCAAGGAAGACTGTGAGATTTGGCATAGTTAAAGTTTATATGGAGGAGTGCAGAAAGCTAAAATTTATATACAAGGTGTCCAGAAAGGGTATCGGGTATTTATTTTCGCGCCATATTCGAAACGGGGCGTCTAAAGGGTGCGGGGAGGGGTTCGTGGCGTCCGCTATTTTGTGGAGTTTTAGTCACGATGGAACAGTACTCGGGGACGCATCGCGCATTTTGTGTACGATCGTATTATCGTAATGGTGATTCAATAGTGACTGCTCAACGTCTCTATCGTGCGGAATATCGTACACGCCACGCGCCAAGTGACGATAGCATTAGGAAATGGATCAGGATGTTCGAGAATACAGGTGCGACAGTTAAAATTCAAAACTCTGGTCGTCCTCGTTCAGTTCGCGATGAAGAAACAATTGAAGAAGTTGAGGCGTCGGTTCGTCAAAATCCGTCTTTATCCATCCGAAAGCGAAGCCAAGCGTTGAACATCAAAAAATCGTCTTTACATTCGATTTTAAAGAAAGACTTACATCTAAAAGCCTATAAAATTCAATTGGTTCAAGAATTGAAGGATACGGACTAT